>CM067341.1:53678750-56220000 GCA_034376525.1 Nicotiana benthamiana | reverse complement strand
ATATAATATTTGTATTAGAGACCAAAGTTGGTCGCATTTTATTATTAATAATAAATATTAAAAAAATATTTTACATTTAGAGACCAACTTTGGTTGCTAAATTTATATTATTAAATTAATAAAGAGACCAAAGTTGGTCTCTATTGTCAACATCCGAAATATTTGGTCCATTTAACTGAGACCAAAGTTGGTCTCTAATTAGAGACCAACTTTGGCCCATAAATAAAAGGGACCATTAATATAGCTACCAGGCCATTTTGGTCGCTTCTTGGTCTCTATTTGGCCTAAAAGGGACCAAGTTTGGTCTATTTTTGTAGTCCATTTTTCCAGGATTTCTAGTAGTGAATAACGAATTCATACATTATCCCTCTTTTTTATGACAAAAAAATACTTATAAAATAACATAAAATTGGAATAATCCCTAAATTTGTTTTTTATATGCAGTACACAATTATATGTAATGTATAGTTAATTAAATATATACTAATGAAACTTATTTCAAGGAGTGCTAATAAAAGTCCTAAAAATTAAAATAATGACGCAAAAAATTATGATTTGTAAATTGAGAACGTAAAAAAATGTATAATTACTAGAAAGACCACTTTCTCTTTACCCTTTGCCACAACAATTTGGAAGTTTTCTGAAAATTTTAGTACATTACCTTGCCATTTACGGTATGCTTTCATGAGATACTTTTCGTTGAGTAACTACGGTTGGGAATAAACCCCCTATCAAAATAATATTTACGGTAATAAAAGCATAATAATAATGTAGCACCGAGATACAGTAATTAACAAGAATAAAAGAGTTATAGTGACACCAAGATTTTTACGTGGAAAACCCTTCTGAATAAGGAAAAAAACCACGGCCCTGAGAGGAGCAACTGATATCACTATAGTAAGGAATTTTACACTTTGTAGGTCCGAGTAAAATACTCCAAAGACCACTACAACATTCAATAGAAAAATAACCCTCTTTTGATATTTCCACCTCACTACATATCTCTCACTCTCTATTTTCCTCACAGACTATTTTCTTATACCCCGTCTGTGAAACCTTACTCTTTTATCTCTCTTTCTGTTGGTGCATCAAAATGAGAGCCGAAGCTCTCATTTTATAGGCAAAGATTAGGAAAGAGCAGCACACCATATATGACAATTCAGCACACCAAAATTTAAAAAACAATAAAAAACATGGGCTGCTGCTTTAGCAGCCATTATTGAAAAATAAGGAAGAAGTTTCTTCCTTGATAAGTGGGCTGGACCCCACAAATCTCCCCCTCCAGTCCCATTTATCTAGAGGAAATAACAACCCAGTTTCTAGTTTGAGTGTATGCGGACAAGTTCTTTGCATAGCTCAAACTTGTCCCTTGGTACCACCTTGGTCAGCATATCCGCAGGATTTTCGCTTGTGTGAATCTTTTTGACCTGCAAAGATTCGTCCGTTACTTTCTCACGAATCCAGTGATATCTCACATCTATGTGTTTGGTCCTTGCATGGTACATAGAGTTCCTGCTAAGGTCTATTGCACTTTGACTGTCACAATAGACGACATACTCCTTCTGATGCAATCCAAGCTCTTGAAGGAATCGTTTGAGCCATATCATCTCTTTGCCAGCTTCAGTAATGGCAATATATTCCGCTTTAATTTTAGAGAGTGCAACACATTTCTGCAACCTCGACTGCCATGAAATATCTCCTCCTGAAAAAGTAAACAAATATCCAGTGGTGAATTTTCTGTTGTCAATGTCACCTCCCATATCAGCATCCGTATAGCCCTTCAAGATTGGATCCGATCCTCCAAAGCATAAGCAATCTCATGTGGTGCCTCAGGTACCTGAGTATCCACTTGACTGCTTCCCAATGATCCTTTCCAGGATTTTCAAGAAACCTGCTGACAACACCAACTGCGTGAGCAATATCAGGTCTAGTACATACCATTGCATATATCAAGCTTCCGACTGCTGAAGAATAAGGAACTCTAGCCATGTTCCCTTTCTCCTCCTCTGTTGTCGGACACATCCTTTTGCTCAATTTTAGATGACTAGCAAGAGGTGTGCTGACTGGCTTAGCATTTTTTATGTTGAAGCGTTCTAGTACACGTTCAATGTACTTCTCCTGAGATAGCCACAACTTTCTACTTGTTCTCTCTCGAACTATCTTCATCCCTAGAATTTGTTGTGCTGGGCCCAAGTCCTTCATATCAAATGACTTGGACAGATCTCCCTTCAACTTTGCTATCAACCCCTTGTCCTTTCCTACAATTAACATGTCATCCACATACAACAACAATATAACAAAATTATTTTCAGAAAATCTTTTGAAGTATACACATGGATCAGAATAGGTCTTTATGTATGTTTGACTTTTCATGAATGAGTCAAACTTCATGTACCACTGCCTTGGTGCCTGCTTTAATCCATAAAGACTCTTATTCAATTTGCACACCTTGTGTTTCTTTCCTGCTACTTCAAATCCTTCTAGCTGCTCCATATAAATCTCTTCTTTCAAATCTCCATGAAGAAATGTAGTTTTCACATCCAACTGCTCCACTTCAAGATCTAGGCTAGCTGCTAAGCTCAAAATTGTTCGAATAGAAGTCATTTTGACAACAGGTGAGAAAATTTCGTCAAAGTCAATGCCTTTTTTCTGTTCGAAGCCTTTAACCACCAATCGAGCTTTGTATCTGACCAGCTTTCCATTTCCATCTTTCTTGAGTTTAAAGACCCATTTGCACTTGAGTGGTCTTTTCCCCTTTGGAAGTTCAACCAGCTTGTACGTGCCATTTTTCTGTTAAGATTCCATCTCTTCTTGCATGGCTTTCATCCACTAGTTCTTTTCTGGATGGGACAGCACCTCCTTAAGACTTTCTGGCTCCCCCTCATCACTTATGAGGACATACTCTATGGAAGGGTACCTGCATGACTCTACTCTTGGCCTCTCCGATCTCCTCAGAGGTTGAGGTTGTTCTTCTTCCTGAGTGGGGTGATCCACTTCCCTGACACCTTTATCAAGCTGCTCCCCCTTCTCAATAACCTCACCAGGTTGCTCCCCCTGCTCAGCAACATCATCGGTCGCACTTTCTGCACTTGTGGGATTGCTAGAAATAGAAGGAATAGTAACAAAGTTAGGAATTATACCATTCTTTGCCTTTTCTAACATATCAGCAGTAGTTCCAACTTCACTTTCTCGGAAGACTACATCTCTGCTTCTGATGACCTTCTTCTTTATAGGATCCCACAATCTGTACTCGAACTCTTCATCTCTATATCCAATAAATATGCAGGGAACAGATTTATCATCCAGCTTTTTGTTCTCTACTCTTTTGGTACATGTGCAAAAGCTCTGCAACCGAACACCTTCAAATGCGAGTAGGACACCTCCTTATTGGTCCAAACTCTCTCTGGGATGTCAAACGCTAATGGAACTGACGGACTCCTATTGATCAGGTAACATGTTGTTTGAACTGCTTCACCCCAGAATGACTTAGGTAGTTTAGCCATTCTAAGGATGCTTCTCACCTTTTCCACAATAGTGCGGTTCATCCTCTCTGCTACACCATTGTGCTGTGGGGTTCCAGGAACTGTCTCTAATCCCATGACTTGAACAGTACTCTTCAAATTCCCTAGAAGTGTACTCACCTCCATTGTCACTTCGGAGACGTTTTAGCTTTTGACCTGTCTCCCTTTATACTAGAGCATGAAACTTCTGGAAAACTTGAAACACCTGATCTTTGGTTTTCAAAATATAAACCCACAATTTTCGTGAAGCATCATCAATACAAGTAACAAAATATTTGTTACCGCCCATTGATTCAACTTCCATTGGACCACAAACATCAGAATATACTAAATCAAGTATATTCAACTTTTTTTCAGACGATGTCTGAAATGACACCCTATGCCGTTTACGAAATAAACAATAGGCACAAGGTTTTGTCGTTGTACCTTTGGCATAGGAAATGAGTGATTTCTTGGCAAGAATCTGCAATCACTTCTCGCTCATATGACCCATTCTTGTATGCCATAAATCTGCGAAAATCTCATCTTGTGCCGCATTCAATTCACCTTGGCATATTTCTGCATTTGTCCTGTACAACGTGCCACGAGCAAATCCCTTTGCAATCACCAATGATCCCTTGGTGAATCTCCACTTTTGATTTGCAAAATAGTTCTCGTATCCATCTCGGTCTAAAGCAATTCCCGAGATCAAGTTCATTCGCAAATCAGGTACATGCCGCACATCCTTTAGAACCAATGTGCATCCGACATTTGTCTTGATACAAATGTCACCAATCCCTACAATCTTTGAGTAACTCGTATTACCCATTCTCACGGTGCCGATATCACCTGCTACATATCTACAAAAAAGATCTCTTACCGGTGTGACATGGTAAGATGCCGTTGTGTCAACCACCCATTCCGACTCTGGACCTGACAGGTACATGCATTCCTCTTCATCATTTATAAAGAGGACAACATTGTCGTTGTTTTGCACCATGGAAGCTGTGTTGTCGTCATTCTTCTGGCCATTAGTTTCACCTTTGCCCTTCCTTGGATTTGGGCAATCTCTTTTGAAGTGACCTGGTTGATCACAGTTGTAGCAATTTCTGGCTTTTGATTTGGATCGATTCTTTGACTTTCCACGAGCTCCGGATCTACCAATAGTTGCTCGAACTTCTTTGATAACTCATGCCTCTGCCTTTTGTGATAAGAGCCTGTCATTGATTTTCAGGCTTCTTTCTTATCTTCTCATCGAGTAAAAGAGCCGATGTGACATCTTTCAACTCAATAGTAGTCTTACCGTGCAGGATGGTTGTTGCCAAAGTATCGTACGAAGATGGCAACGAGTTCAATAGCAAAATGGCTTTATCTTCCTCTTTGATTTTTGCTCCGAGGTTGGCAAGCTGTGTGATTAGTCCGTTAAACACATTTAAATGCGACAAAAAATTCATACCTTCACCCATGTGTAGGGCGTATAACTGCTTCTTCAGGTACAATTTATTTGTCAGCGTTTTTGACATGTATAGGCTGTCCAACCTTGTCCAAATTTCATGTGCAGTGTCTTCATCAATGATGTTATTTACCACATCATCCGATAAGTGCAACCTGATTGCACTAGCAGCTCTTTCATCCAAGTCAGCCCAATCCTAAGCTTTCATGGTATCAGGCTTTTTGGCATCAGCAATTAGTACCTTGTGTAATCCTTGTTTGATGAGTAGATCCATCATCCTTCTTTGCCATGTTGAAAAACCGTTATCTCCGTTGAATTTAGCTACCTCGTGCTTTACTCCGGACATTTTTATTTTTCACCGAGTATAGTACTACCGACAGTGAATTGTATTTTAGTGAACGAGCAGAACCTGTGCTCTGATACCAGTTGTTGGGAATAAACCCCCTACCAAAATAATATTCACGGTAATAAAAGGGGAATAATAATGTAGCACCGAGATACGGTAATTTACAAGAATAAAAGAGTAATAATGACACCAAAATTTTTACGTGGAAAACCTTTCTGAATATGGGAAAAAACTACGGCCCTGAGAGGAGCAACTGATATCACTATAGTAAGGAATTTTACACTTTGTAGGTCCGAGTAAAATACTCCAAAGACCACTACAACACTCAAAAGAAAAATAACCCTCTTTTGATATTTCCACCTCACTACAATATCTCTCACTCTCTATTTTCCTCACAGACTATTTTCTTATACCCTGTCTGTGAAACCTTACTCTTTTATCTCTCTTTCTGTTGGTATATCAAAATGAGAGCCGAAGCTCTCATTTTATAGGCAAAGATTAGGAAAGAGCAGCACACCATTTATGGCAATTCAGCACACCAAAATTGAAAAAACAATAAAAACCATGAGCTGCTGCTTAGCGGCCATTATTGAAAAATAAGGAAGAAGTTTCTTCCTTGATAAGTAGGCTGGACCCCACAACTACTACATTACATTAGAGATTAAAACAGAATTTTAAGGAACAAAATTAGCAAGTATTCACGAAACATTTGAATTGAAAAACTGAAATTGTTGAAATCCTAAAATTAGAAAAATAATTATTGTATGACAGTTGATCATGCTCTTCATCCATCGTACAAAACCGAACTTTCAAAATTATAAAAGCATTAGTTAACACATTTGACTTTAAAGAAGATAAGGAACCAAAACTAATTTCATTCCCTAACTATAAAAAATATAATTACAATCTAATCTACAATTTTTTTTTATCTTTCCCTTATGCTATAACTAAAGGCGAAACTTCTTATCCTTCTAAATTTTTAGTATATTTGGACCCCCTCTAAATCAGATATTACGAGTTCACATCTATAGCAAATATAAAATCTTACCCGCTTCATATTATATCTGATTGTCTCACACTCATTTTAGACAAATGATATTATTAATTTTTATACTCCACCAAAATATTCACAAAACTTACCATATAAAAAGAACAAACAATTCAATCATTCTCTGTAAATAACTTCCTCATTGTAAATCAGAATAGTATTGACGTTAATTAGTTAAGTAATGAGTGATATTTTATTTTATTTAAATTGAACTTAGTTTACATATGCTTAGATACTGTAGAAAAATTATTCTATAAATGTCATGTTACCTATTGTAACATGTTATTTTGTTAAATTATGACATTATATGCCTTGTTAATTACCTTCTAAATGGTTAATTCGTTAAAATTTTCTGGCAAGACCTTCACAATGCAAGTCAAGTTTTAAGATAATGGTTTGGTAGGGTTGTCATACTTTATTTTTCAAGGAAGTCATTACCAAACTTCTTCTCCTGGTAATCATTCTTCTTTTCTCCTCCTTATTTGCTTTTCAATTCTTTTGTTTGTTTTTCCAAAACCAAAAGGAAGAAATAAATGATTGAGTATAATGAACCAAATGGAAACAAACTAAAATTTTGAGAAAGAGTTCAGAAAGTGTTGGAGACAGAAATGTTATGAATATATTTAAAGAATTATGAGTATTAGAAGAGAAATAGTTTAAGACAAAGAAAAAAAAATCTAAACTAAATTGGAAAAAAGATTTAGTCGTGAACGTAAGATTAAAAGCAGAAAAGATTTTTGTGCATTTACCTTAGCTTGTTCAAAAAACAAAGAAAGAATATCAAAACTTTGTACATTGCTTGGTGTCATTCTTCTTCTGTACTCTATAGCCTTTTGATATAGAGAAAACCCAACCATAGTAAGTAGGTAGAATGAAGTTGTTGCAAGAGTAAGCCCCTGCAAATCATTCGTAAAATTTTCAAGAACTTCCTTAGATCTGCTTCGTCCTTTCCGCTACTATCAAAAACCATAATCTTGGTGTATATACATAATCATGGCTTAGCCACCTAAATCAATTGCACATTAGTTTTGAAAATTATTTATTAATGATATATACAATAACTTCCTACCGTTACAATCTTATCATGAAACTGTAACTAATAAATTTTGTAATTATTAGTAGGCCTAATTTCTTAACGGAACATCGGTAATTAAGAGTTTTATAAAAGGGTGTGGCTTTTGTTTTTAACTACTATTAAAATAGGAGAAAACCTCAAAAAAGGAGGAAAAGGAGAAATACAATTCCTATCATTTGAGACATGCCACATCATCTTTCTCATTCCCACAATTTTATATATATATATATATATATATATATATATATATATATATATATATATATATATATTACACTATTTTTTACGCCAAACTTCTCTCTTTTCTACATTATATTATTATCTTCTATTTACTTTTGATTTTTTATTTTCTTCAAACTAATACTACTTTTTTTTTCTTTTTTCCATATTAATTATATATAATTCACATTCACCAATTATGTAATCATTTATTATAAAATTATTTTAAAGGATAAATTAATTAAAAGTGAAATTATTGAACATGGACACAGATTCATCCTTGATTCCCCCAAAACCTCCCGACATTAAAGATATTCACAATCCCAAAATTTCTAATAACTCAAAAACCTCTTTTAAGGACGTTCTAAATACTGAAGGTGTTGTACAAGACATAGTCCCCAATATGTTGCCGCCAGGAGTAACACCCACATAACCTTCTTCACTGTCAAATTTAGACGAAGCTCCCATGAGTTACAGGATAGTCTCTCTATCACAAGAAGATAAAAGAAGGATATACACGCCCTGGCAATATTTTCTAATAATAAAACTGCAAGGAAAATATTTCCTTCACCAAATCCTTAAGAAAAAAGTTTATGACCTCTAGAAAGTTGCTGAAAACTTTCCTTTGATCGATTTAGGTGCAGACTATTATGTTGCAAAATTTCAAAAACAAGAAAGCATGATATCAGTCCCGCAAAACGGACCATGGTTCATCTTTGGACACTTTCTCTCTTGTCAATGGTGGAAACCAAACTTTATATCCACTAATGAAAACCAAAATTCCACAGCCATCTGGATCCGCCTTCCAAACCTTCCAACGGAATTCTACGATGGTATTATCTTACAGAAGATTGGAAACTCAATAGGTAGACTTCTAAATGTGGATGCATGCACCTCAGCTACTCTTAGAGGTCGTTATGCCCGTCTCTGCATTGAAATTCCATTGGATCGCCCAGTAGCAAAATTCATTTCTATTGAAAACCATAAGCAACTGATCGAATATGAAGGGGATAAAATCCTATGTACAAATTGTGGACTGGTGGGTCATACTGTACCTAAATGTCCTGCTACCAAATCTATACCAACTCAACCTAGGGTCAGTAGCAAGGAACCAGAAGAGCAAGTCAGGTGCCAAATCATGGATGATGAGGGATGGTATGCCGTTTCTTTTAGAAACTCAAAAAAAAGGCAGGAGAAAGCCAAATGAATCTGCCTTCTAGATTTCCAAGTCCATGTATCAACGTTGATATTTTTAACGCCTCGAAAGGTAAGTATATCCAATGAGAAAAACTTAAATTTGTTCAGAAAACCAATAATATTGAACGTCACTCTATGTCAAGTTCTTTAATAAATCATAGGCCAAATAATCCGGTAAAGTCTGTTACTAACAAAATCGGCTATCCCCAAAACCCTATAGACCCTTAGAGTGACAATACCACTGCAATGTACAATAATTTCCCTAAAAATTTAATTGATAAAGAAACTAATTACCCTCCCCTAGACCCCTTAATACTTCCACCCTCAGTAGGAAAGGTACCCTTATCCCTTCCCCCTCCCCTCCCCCCCACATGACTCTATACCTAGCCCTTCACCTTCTAGTGCTAAAGACAAAAATCCAAATCACCCACCCTTTTGATTGGCTACCCCGTATCCTATTGATGAACAGATGGAAGAAGCATATCGCCAAGTGGCTGAAATTTTCCATGCAAAATCCTCTCAAAATCTTGCTAATCCTCCCACGCCAAACCCTATAAATTTCATGCAATTAGATGCAATCATTGCCAAATCTCTTCCTTCTCAAAACTTGATCTCCTCATATTTTCATTACAATGCTAAGGATCCCTCTCCCCAGTCGAAGAAGATACAGACTTCTTGAGATAACACGACATAACAATCCACTGAACATGGAGAACCTCCCACCTCTTCCACAACAAATGCCAAATCCACTGATCATATTGGCTCAGCCTCCACTCCCACAAGACCATCATCCACTATCTTGGGTAGAGTTGGGGCTCGCAGGGAGAGGCCTGATGTTCAATGCAACAGTAAATGGCCAGGAAAGCATAATTCTGATAAAAAACCCTCAATATCTAGCTTAACTGATCTCTGAGGTCCTTCATCTAGCAATGAACAATTACCTAAATCATGTATGGGTCAACATCATATTGCAACCATTAGCACCTGCTCTCAACCAGGAGATGGCTCAGGAGATGATAGATCAGCGGAATCTTCCTCCCCCATTCAATCCAGTCCCAATTCTCCCTCAAAATTTAGGATTAGACCTTCCCTTCTTCCCCCCAAAAACATTGACAGCCCTGAATCCTATACTAAAGCAGTGGGGAGTTCATCAACAACCCCATAACCCACCTCCTCCCTACAACATGCAAATGAACATGCATAACTTAGTTCCAAACCCTCTGATAGACCAACTCCAAAATCTAGAAAATCAGGAAGGGGAAGCAATGAATCCTCCAGTAGAGCTTCTTGGGGAGTCAGTGGTGGAATTAGGAGAAAAGACACATACTCGTATGTCCCCCATACTTCTTCAAATGTGCTATAGACATTCGTCCCCCCCAGTCAGTGGTGGAATTAGGAGAAAAGACACATACTCGTATGTCCCTCATACTTCTTCAAATGTGCTATGGACATTCGTCCCCCTCAAGATCCCACTATGGGAAACAAAGCCATGATACTAGTTCCAACCCTAAGGAGATTCTCCAACTCGTCCATGGAGAATGGACAGAACCCTCCTCCATTGTTTAACATGTCTAATCCAATTAATTTCATAATATGGAATATAAGAGGTTGAAACAATGACGAGTTTATGAGGAATTTTAGAGACTTGATGGTAACCCATAGGCCGTGCATGGTGGCCTTGCTAGAAACTAGGATCCAAAATCATGCTAATCTAATGAATGAATTTGGGTTCTCCAAACTCATTGAGGTCCCCGCTTATGGCCAAAGTGGTGGGATGGTGGTTCTTTGGGTTAGCTCTAAGGTAACCGTGAACAACTTCATTAGAAGAAACCTTGAATTCCACACCATAGAGGTACGTACTATTAATATTCAATGGCTCTCCTCTTGTATATATGCTAGTACTAATAGTTCCGATCGAGACATCATGTGGGGAAACATTAAGGAACTCTCTAAAGTTTATAATGGACATTGGCTTATGGGTGGTGATTTTAATGATATTTTTAGTTCAAATGATAAAATTGGTGGTAATCCTGTTAATAGAAATCGTGCCTTATAACTTTGGTCCTTTTTAAATTTTTGTAACCTTATTGATCTTGGTTTTAAGGGTGAAAATATACTTGGTAAAACCATAGATTTAAAAATAACCAATTAATCCTTGAACGGCTTGATAAGTTTTTGGTAATGATCTTTGGGTTCAATCCTTTCATAATGCTTCCATAGTTCATCTCCCTAAGACTCACTCCGATCATAATCCCCTCCTCATAAATCTTACTCATAAACTGTTCATCCCTTACCCTAAACCCTTTAGATTAAAACTTATTGGTGTAAGCATTCCCTCATTTCACAAGGTGGCTGAACAATCTTGGATGGAAAATTCTTTTGAGGAGGCTGTGGTTAACTTTAGAAATAATGTTTCTCTCTGGAAACATAATACCTTTGGTGATCTCTTTAAAAGGGAAAGGAAAATTTTAGCTAGGATGAATGGTATAAAAAAATCGCCTAATTATTATCAAAGTCCTTTCCTCCAATCCCTAGTAAAATCTCTCATTTATGACTTTAATACTATCCTGAAATTAGAAGAAGACTACTAAAAACTAAGATCTAGAATTTCTTGGCTCAATGAGGGTGAAGCAAATAAAAGGTTTTTCCACATCTCATCTACTAATAGAAAAAGAGTTAATAAAATTGTATCTTTTAAAAATGATCAAAACGTATGGATTAATGACCCCTCAGAGATCACATCTCACACTATAAATTATTTCAAGGTAGTTTATACAACTTCCCATATGTCTAGTGGTTGGGACAGTAATCTAAAAATCCCCACCTCATTCTCCAACATCAATCTTGCATCCTTAGATAGCCCGGTCACAATTTCTGAAATTAAACAAGCTTGTTTCTCTTTTAAACCTTTCAAATCCCCAGGTCCCGATGGTTTACATCCGTTCTTTTTCCAAAAGTTTTGGAAAACCATGGGCCATTCGGTTATTAAGCTTTGTAAGGAAGTTTTCACCAAGGGGACTTTACCAAAAGGTACCAATGACACTCTCCTTTGTTTAATCCCTAAAATTCCAAATGCTAACAACCTTAAAAATTTTAGACCAATTGGTTTATGCAATACCAACTACAGAATCATTTCTAAGATAATTTGTAACCGTCTTAAAACCTTCCTAGATACTATTATTAGCCCCTATCAAACTAGCTTTCTTAAAAATAGAAGAGCTAGCGGTAATGCTTTAATCATTGAAGAACTTTTGTTAAAAATGAATAACTATGTAAGTATCATAATATGCTTTTTAAAATCGATCTAGAAAAGGCTTTTGATAGACTTGAATGGTCCTTCATTCATAAAGCTTTATTGTTCTTCAAATTCCCTCCTAAATTTATTAGGCTTGTGATGAATTGCATTTCTACCTCTAGAATAGCAGTCTTAGTGAATGGAAATAGAACCCCCTATTTCACCCCTAGTAGAGGTATAAGACAAGGTGATCCCTTGTCACCATACATTTTTATCCTCTGCATGGAGATGTTATCCACCCTCATCAATCATAAGGTTGATATAGGTGAATGGAGTTCCACTTCTTTCGGAAAGGGTAATCTTCAGTTATCACACTTTTTCTATGCTGAGGATCTTACCCTCCTAGCAAAAATAAATGAGAAAACTATTACTACAATCAAAGACTATCTTGACCTTTTTTGCTCTCTATCAGGACAATCTATCAACATGTCTGAGTCTAAAATTATTGTCTCCAAAAATTGTCCCAAGCATTCTTTTTAGAAGATTAAAAATATTTTTAATATTAAAATCACCAACTCCTTTGGAAAATACTTAGGCTTCCCAATAACAACTTCGAAACCCAAAGTCAAGGATTTTCAGTTTATTTTGGACAACATGCTAACTAGGCTATGTAATTGGAAAGCTAATTTCCTAAACATGGCAGGTAGAACAGTGCTGGCAAATGCTTGTCTAAACTCCCTTCTAAATCACTTAATGCAATACACCCTCCTGCAAAAAAAAAAAACCTAAGCACATTTGACAAGATCCAAAGAAACTTTATTTGGGGTACGAATAATGAAAAAAAGAAACTTCATCTTATAAATTGGGAAACTATTACTAGAACTAAGGAAGAGGGTGGCTTAGGAATTCGAAAAGCCAAGAGCAAAGAACTTGATAATCTTGCAAATCTCTCTTGGAGACTTATTAATACCCCCAAAGCCCCCTGGACTAAACTTTTATTTAATCTCTATGGCCACAAGAAAGAGGTGAATAGCTCTTCCTTTATTTGGTCTGGTATTCTCAAAGGATGAGAGATTTGTAATAAGGGCACTAAATGGATTCCCCACCTTAACTCGAAGATGAGTATTTGGTATAGTAATTGGATTCATGATACTCCTCCCCGTGGAAACTGTTACATTGGCCTCTTATCCAAAGTTGATATGGCTCTTATCATCAATGATATATATGTCGATAATAAGTGGGATATCGCCAAGCTTCCATTTCATCTTCAAGAGTCCTTAATCAATTAAATAATTGCTACCTCCCCTTCCAATAGAAGCTATGATATCCCTGCCTGGTCACTGAATTCAAATAGTCTCTTTACGTCTAAATCATGCTACTCTATTATTGATAGTCAAGTTGTGCCCAATGGAGATTTCTCATGGATCTGGAAAGTAAACTGCCGAAAAAATTACCTCAATCATATAGGCATCGATATTGACCCTATTTGCTCTTTTTGCAAAATACATCAAGAAACCATTGAGCACATATTTTTAAGGTGTCAGGCTGTCAATAATTTATGGTCTTTGCTCAACCTCGACATTAATTCCATACCCCTAAATAAAAAATGGCTGAACTTACTAAGGAACAAACACCATTCCCATGATAATAACATTGTTAATTGGGAGGAGCTCCTTCCCTTCATTATTTGGAACATTTGGATCAACATGAATAACAATCTCTTTAATAATCTGCTCAATCAAGTCTATCTTAAACCTGCTATCAACCATGCAGTCCAATATAAACTCCTAACCTATAAAGAACCCCTTATACACCCGTCCATTGCTATTAGGGTTCGTTGGATCAAACCAAAGAAGTGTATCTTCAAACTTAACACAAATAGTTCCTTCTCCCAACCTAATTCCCTTTGTGGGTTGGGATGAATCATTAGAGATATGAATGGTTGTTGGATTACTGGTTTCCAGGGGATTGCTAAAGGTCTATCTCCAATCCATAGAGAACTTCTTACATTAAAGGCATGATTGGAATTGGCTATTAATAAAGGACTCTATAACATCGAAGTAGAGATGGATTCCACGGATGCAATATATCACATTAAAAATGGTTTACCACTGTTTGATACCATTATCTATGATTGCAGGTTGTTAATGATCCAATTAAAGGTCCAGGTAATTCATCACGCATTCAGGGAGGCCAACAAGGTAGCACATCTTGTGGCTAAGAAGGCAATCAGGGAGATTCAGGGCACCAAGGACTCTACTATTTTGTATTATCCCCCACCTGTTTATGATACTCTTAGCTCGGACCAAGAAGAAAGGCCTGTGTTAACAAAAAGGCTTAACAAAACAATATGCTCCAATCTAGTTCATTTTGGTAATCTAAATGTCCTAAGTGATATGATTTGTAATAGCCAAGTAGGAAATACTCCTTTGGGTGAACCTTGTTGTAATGACTCTACTATTGCCTAGTTAATATAAGTATTAGGTCGTTGTTGCTCAAAAAAAAAATTTAAGTACCACATAAATATTCAAGTTTCGCCTCTATTCTCCTATAAATGCTCGATTAATGCATTACGAAGTGCGAAATGCACATCTTTATCCTTAATTTTTTTGTGTCGAGCTAAAAATTTTTCAAATCGGTGATCTTTATCTACTATTATTTCTACCGTAGAAGCTGGACATTCACGTGCATCTTCAATTGGTGCATTAAGATCTCGTCCTCGATTATCATATTGAGCAGTATAATACATGTGGTCATTATATCATGTAGGACTTCTTTCCTCCACAAATGTGGTGGACCTACAACAATTGCAAAATGCGATTGCAAAACTCCGAATGCACGTTCAACATCTTTTCGACATAGGGGATTACTGAACTCATGTTTTATGTTTTAATGTATCCTGCTTTTATGTACTTTAATTATAATGTTTTTTTATTTTATGTATTGTTAATTTTCTTTTTTAAATTTTAGTTTTTACTTTTTAATTTTAGCAACATTAGATATCTTAAACAATAATAATAATAATAAAATAAAACTATAATTTTATATAAATATAATATATAAAAAATAGGATATAAAATTAAAGTTATAAATATCTTAATATAAAAATTAAGTGTATACACAATATATGATAAACTAAAAGTTCAAAAAATAAAAAAAAATTAAATAAAATAATATCAAATCAAATTTAGAGTGATTGGTCCAACATTATTCATACTCAATAATTGTACAATAATTAGTATTGTATTGAAGCAAAGAAATACCTTTTCTTGCTCCAAAT
The DNA here is from genome assembly GCA_034376525.1 of Nicotiana benthamiana. Classification (NCBI taxonomy): domain Eukaryota; kingdom Viridiplantae; phylum Streptophyta; class Magnoliopsida; order Solanales; family Solanaceae; genus Nicotiana; species Nicotiana benthamiana. The sequence goes on along the minus strand of CM067341.1, from coordinate 56,204,647 downwards.
TTGAATTTGGTGCAAGAAATGGAGTAGCCTTGGAGATGGTCTAAACTTCCCTTCTAATCTTGCTCATTGAGTTTTACATGTTATAGCAATATAGGTATGAGATTATTTTGTTTCACTAAAGCAAACAGATTTTATCGGTAATAGTAAAGTCACACAACTTTTTTTTTCGGCGGTCAGGTTATGACACGTCACTCCCCTCGTCAACACTTTAGCCACTTTGTAAATTTCATGATGAGTTATAGAAAAAATTGTTAAACCAGTGTTCTAGTTCGAAAGATGTTAGAACAGAAAAATAAAAGAAATAATAGATGATATTGTCCACAAATTTCTTGTATCTCCTTAGAAAATATAACCCTCCCATAGTTTCCAAGGATTACAGTTTACTTCCTCCCAGGATAGAACGGAAAATATTTCTGTGATTGTGGTAATACAAATCACAGAATTCCAATGAACTCAAAGATACGTTGCAAATCACACAACTTACTGATTTGATTTGATGGAAAACCGATGCAGTAATTTTGTTAGGAAGAAAAAGTGTTTTGAGAGTAGTTTCTGTTGGAAAAACTAAGTTCTAAGTGATGAAAAACGTCTGGTATTTATAGGAAAAAATTGGAAGAGATGCGATGATTGGTTTGGAAAAGGTATCTGTTAAGACATTCGCGCGTTCCGTCGCGGTCCTTCCGCGGTCGCAACAAAACCGCGGCCGGAGAGCCCCTCTGAATCTTCAGCAGGGTTCTGGTGCGGTCCTACCGTGGTCACGGCAGAACCGCGGCCAGAGAGGCCCTCTGAATTTTCCAGGTTCTGGCGTGATTTGGTATTTTTAATTAACTATTAACTAACTAAATAAATTTGTCCAAAAAAAAATCTTATTGATCATTTGACTAATCCATATCCAAATCCAAATCCAAATCCAAAGCCGAAGCCGAAGTCGAGCCCAGCGAGCGACGATGACGGCGCGAGTGTTCATTCTCTTCAACTCTTTTTAAGAGCTAGAGAATGTGTTTCTCAATATAAATGCATCTTGGATGGTTTCCCCATTTAATGTGGTACAAACACTTTAATGATTTTGAATTTTCATTTCCCTCCAAAAAATATCTCCCTCCATTTCCCTTTCACTCCACTTAATTAAAAGATACATTATGTCTTTTAAATTCCAACAATCCCCCACATGAATGGGGAATGGCCTAAAAGAAGAAGATATGCATAAAAAACTGTGTGTTTGCAATTAAAGATTAGCTGCATTTGGATAAGTAGGTTTTCCTTTGAACTTTCCATAGTGAACTTATATCAGGTATACTCGGTAGATTTGATATCTTTGAACCATCGAGCTTTGATGTATACCTAGACAATAGAAGTCACACAATTAATCCTTAAACGTCTTTGGTTCTCATTGTTGTGTTCGTTTCAGCCATGAACACCTCCTGGTTTCATAAGTGTATAGAGAATTTTGGCCTTGCAAACTTCTCTTTGAGGCGGCTTACACTTCACACTTACATAGGTGATTTCTAAGTTGTAATCCCAGAGATTACATTTTTTTGATAAATCCAATATCAGAATTAGATAATCATTAAAAAGCATTAACCGCTTTATCCTTGTATCCTAACATTGTTCTTTTTCATGAGAATGAGTTTATTTTGACAATGTTCCAATGTCTTTCATAACTTTGTTTGATCTCCTTGAACCTAGATCTTGGGATCTCCAGTCTTCTAGGTAGAGTTACCGTTATGATTGACTTTCCATTGGCCACAGACCCATTCCCTTCCTTGTGAACTCAACTGCTAGTAAGACCTTTTGTAAACGGATCCGACACATTTTCCTTTGACTTTATGAAGTCAATTGAATTGATTCCTCTAGAGATCGGTTATCTAATAGTATTATGTCTTCGTTTTATATGATGACTCTTTCCATTATACATAACATTCTTTGCCCTTCCTATAGCTGATTGACTATCGCAGTAAATGCAAATAGGTGTCAGTGGTTTGGGCCAAAACGGAATATCTTCCAAAAAATTCCTAAGCCATTCAGCTTCTTCAGTGGCTTTATCTAAAGCTATGAATTCTGCCTCCATCGTTGAGCGAGCTATAAAAGTTTATTTGGATGATTTCCAAGACACAGCTCCTCGTCCAAGAGTAAAAATATATCCACTTGTGGATTTTGAGTCATGTGAGCTGGTGATCGAATTTGCATCAAAATTTCCTTCAACTACCACTGGGTATTTGTTGTATTGAAGGCTATAATTTTGAGTATATTCTAGATATCCCAAGACACGTTTCATTGCCATCCAATGAGTTTGATATGGATTATGCATGTACCAACTCAACTTACTAGTAGCACATGTTATATCGGGTCGTGTGAAATTCATGATGTACATTAAACATCCCAAAACCTGAGCATAATCCAATTGAGATTTTCTCTCACCTTTGTTCTTCTTTAACGGAAGATTCACATCATTAGGAGTTTTTGAAACTCTAAAATTTAAGTGCTTGAATCTTTTAAGAACTGATTTTATATAATGATATTGTGATAGTGCAAGACCTTGAGGAGTTATATGGATCTTTATTCACAAGATTACATCAGCAACTCCTAAGTGTTTCATATCAAATTTGCTACTTAACATATGCTTTGTGGAATTACTGTTAGCAATGTCATTACTTATTATCAATATATCATCTACATATAGACAAATAATTACTATATGATTTGTACTGTCTTTGATGTTAACACATTTATCACACTCATTTATTTTAAAGCCATTTGACAACATTGTGTCACCAAATTTTGCATGCCATTGTTTAGGTGCTTGTTTTAGTCCATAGAAAGATTTAACAAGTTTACAAACTTTCTTTTCCTTTCCCGGAACCACAAACCCTTCAGGTTGTTCCATATAGATTTCTTCTTCTAAATCTCCATTTAAGAAAGATGTTTTTACATCCACTTGATGTATTTCAAGTCAATATACCGCGGCTAAAGCAATTAACATTCGAATGGATGTAATTCTTGTTACCGGCAAGTATGTATCAAAATAGTCAAGACCTTCCTTTTGTCTAAAGCCTTTGACTACAAGTTGCCTTATATTTGTCAACAGAACCTTCTGCTTTCATCTTCCTTTTGAAAATCCATTTATACCCTAAAGGTTTATTTCCAGGTGGAAGATCAACTAATTCCCATGTATGGTTGTCCAAAATGGATTGAATTTCACTATTGACAGCTTCTTTCCAATTTGGTGCTTTAGATGAAGACATAGCTTCCTTAAATGTTTGAGGCTCATTTTCTAGTAGTAAAGTTAAGAAATCTGGACCAAATGATGTAGACTTCCCTTGACATTTGCTACGTCTTGGATTCTCTTCATTATGCATCTCATCATTTGTTTCTTCCTGTGGACGTTTATTTCTTGGAATAGATGTCTCACCTTCCTTTTTATATGGAAATATATGCTTAAAAAATTTTGAATTATTTGATTCCATTACTGTATTCACTTGAATTTCTGGATTCTCTTATTTGTGAACCAGAAAACGATATGCTTTACTATTTGTTGCATATCCTATAAATACACAATCCACAATTTAGGTCGTATTTTAACTCTTTTGGGTTTAGGAACTTGAACCTTTGCCAAGCACCCCCACACTTTGAAATATTTCAAGTTAGGACTTCTTCCTTTCCATTTTTCATATGGTATGGATTGTGTTTTTCTATGGGGAATTCGATTAAGAATTCCGTTTGCTGTTAGAATGGCTTCCACACACAAGTTTTGTGGTAATCCAGAAGTTATCAATAAAGCATTTATTATCTCTTTAAGAGTTCTATTCTTTCTTTCTGCAATCCCGTTGGATTGTGGTGAGTACGTGGCAGTTGTTTGGTGAATGATACCATACTCCAAACATATTTCTTCAAATGGTGAGTCATGCTCACCTCCCCTATCACTTCTTATCATTTTTATTTTACTGTTCAATTAAGTCTCAACTTCATTTTTATACTGCTCAAATGCATCTATTGCCTCATTCTTACTATTTAACAAGTATACATAGCAGTATCTTGTACTATCACCAATAAAAGTTATAAAATACTTTTTCCCACCACGAGATGTTATTGACTTCATATTACAAATATCAGTGTGGATTAAGTCTAAAGGATTTGAATTCCTTTCAACCGACTTAAAAGGATGCTTAGCATACTTAGACTCCACACATATTTGGCACTTTGTATTTTCACAATTAAACTTAGGCAGTATTTCCAAACTGATCATTTTTCCCAATGTCTTGAAGTTAACATGACCTAAACGAGAATGACATAAAGAATTAGAATCAAGAAAATAAGAAGACGATTCAACTTTATTCATATCAATAGCTATTACATTCAGTTTGAAAAGGCCCTCATTTAGGTAGCCTTCTCCTACATACATCTCATTCTTAGTTATTACAATCTTGTCTGAAACAAAAACGCACTTAAACCTGTTTTTAACGAGAAGTGCAACAATAACTAAGTTCTTCCTAATATCTGGAACATGAAGTACATTATTTAAAGTAACTATTTTTCCAGACGTCATCTTCAAACAAATCTTCCCATAGCCTTCAATCTTCACAGTTGCAGAGTTTCCCATAAAGATAGTCTCGTCTGGACCTGTAGAATCATAAGAAGCAAATAACCCTTTGTTAGCACAAACATGTCGTGTGGCCCATTAATCAATCCACCATTTTTGGTGTTTCCTACCAAGTTACATTCAGAAAACATAGCACACAAGTTTTCTATATCATTGTTCTTTTCAACAATGTTTGCTTGTTGGGTTCTCTTATCCTTCTTCGGAGCACGACATTCTGCAATTTTGTGCCCATACTTTCAACAATTGTGGCATGTTCCTTTGAATTTCTTCTTAGGCGGATTCTGCTTTGGCCCAGATGGCTTCTTCCTTTTCTTGCTATTATTTGTACCTCTTCAGTAACGTTTGCACCAGCAATGGAAGAACTTGCACGAGACTTCTTTTCTGCTGCTTTCTTATCTTCTTCTATCCCTATGCGCACCACAAGATCTTCAAGTGTCATCTCTTTGCATTTATGCTTCGGTTAATTTTTGAAGTCCTTCTACAATGGAGGCAATTTCTCAATAAATGATGCCACTTGAAAAGTTTCATTGATCACCAATCCCTCTACAAGCATATCATGAACTAGCACTTGCAACTCCTGAACTTGAGAGATCACAGACTTGTTGTCCACCATTTTAAACTCTAGAAACTTGGCTGCAACAAACTTCTTGAAACCACCATCTTCAGTTTTGTACTTCTTCTCAAGAGAGTACCACAACTCTTTTGAAGTTTTACAAACACTAAAGACACTATACAAACTATCATCAAAACCATTTAGAACATAATTTCCACAAAGGAAGTCCGAATGTTCCAAGCCTCTTTTACTAGAAATTTCTCGTTGTTAGGAATGCCTTCAGCAACAACTGGTTCGTCTTCATTTATTAACCTTTGCAGACTGAGGGTTGTTAGATAGAACAATATTTTCTGCTGCCAACGTTTGAAATCAATCTCAGTGAATACCGGGTTTTTCCGCTTTTGCAATTGTTGGTGCAGGAGCAACTTTTGGTGCAACATCCTGAACAGAAACAATTTGTTCTATCCCAGTGTTGTCAGAAGCATCACTTATTCCATTCGTCATTTTTCCTCTGGAAAAACAACACAAAACCAAAGTTAGCAATATGGTGAAATTATTAATCTTCAAACCGACTACTACAAGACAATTTTAAACACGCAATCTAAATTAGTAATCTGGTGAAGGTTTTATTCTTCAAACCAATTACTACAAAACAATTTTACTTGATGAAGTTTTTATTACTTCAAACCAAGCAAAATAAGAACACTGTTACAAAGAATTGTTATAATCTCCTTAAGTTTGTTAAATCAGTGTTCTAGTTGGAAAGATGTTAGAACAGAAAAATAAAAGAAACAATAAATGAAGCAGAATGTTAAATACGATCCAACAAATTTCTTGTGTCTCCTTAAGGAACTATAACCCTCCCATAGTTGCCAAGGATTACAGATTACTTCCTCCCAGGATAGAACGGAATATGTTTCTGTGATTGTGGTAACACAAATCACAGAATTCCAACGAACTCAAAGATACGCTGCAAATCACACAACTTACTAATTTGATTTGATGGAAAATCGATGCAGTAATTTTGTTAGGTAGAAAAAGAGCTTTGAGAGTAATTTCTGTTGGAAAAACTAAGTTCTAAGTGATGAAAAGCGTCTAATATTTATAGGAAAAAATTGGAAGAGATTTGGAAAAGGCGTCAGACATTCCTGCGTCCCACCGCGGTCCTTCCGCGGTCGCGGCAGAACCGCGGCCAGAGAGCCCCTCTAAATCTTCAGCAGGGTTTTGGAGCGGTCCTACCGCAGTCGCGGCAGAACCGCAGCCAGAGAGGCCCTCTGAATTTTCCAGGTTCTGGCGTGATTTGGCAGTTTTAATTAACTATTAACTAAAATAAATTTGTCCAAAAAATAATCTTATCCGAAGTCGAGCGGAGCCGAGCGAGCGACGATGACGGCGCGAGGGTTCATTCTCTTCAACTCCTTTTAAGAGCTAGAGAATGTGTTTCTCCATATAAACACATCTTGGATGGTTTCCCCATCCAATGTGGGACAAACACTTTAATGATTTTGAATTTTCATTTCCCTCCAAAAACCATCTCCCTCCATTTTCCTTTCACTCCATTTAATTAAAAGAAACATTATGTCTTTTAAATTCCAACAAAAATCCACCTTGTAAATTTACTTGTCAAGTGATGTGTTATCATTTTAATTTTTTGTCTGGGAAGTGATAATATTTGAATCATATTTAGCAGATAGAAAATAACTTGTCTCTTAAGTCTAGCTGCACTTTGTTTTGGTCAAAATCAGGTCAGAGAAATTTGATATGCGGAGGCAATTTAACGAGGTCGAACAATTATCAATTGGTTGAGGTCGGACAGTCATAATTGAGGTCGAGGTCGGACAGTAATGAAACAACTTAGTTTCCTTTGAAATCCTCAAAGGGAATATTCTACTAAATATTCCCTCTAATTGTACCTTTTACTTTTAGGGTTTTCTAGGACACCTCTTATAAATAGGAATAGGGGCTCTCTCCCTCTCTCTTCGGGAAAAGGAGGGATACACACCTCTCTAAAGAGATGGGAGGATCTGTGATACCATACCTGGATCAGATCCAAAAAAGGTTCTAAGGTTCTTGTATCTCCCTATCATTCATCTTTATCAAATGAAAGAGGATCAGTCTCACTCAAGATCTATGTTGCTCGGACTCTCCAAAAGTGTTTCCACACCCATGTCGGATCCTCCAAAAAAGTACTAAATTTGGAGAATCTGACACGCACCCAATAATATTTTTGAAGAGTCCGAGTAACATAGCTCAAGATTGAGTGAATCTTTTCCTTTATTTACATTTTGTTGTCACTTAATGTTACTTGATGTATCTTTCTTTATGCTATTAAATCTGACCATAATTACAGCCAACACTTATACTCAGTTATGTTTTTCTATATTATTCATCTCGGATCTAGAGTTAATTTCCTTAAATAGGATTTATCCTCCATCTTCTTATTTAATTAGTTTAACAAAAAAAGGTCTCATCAATTTTTTTGGTGGAACAGACTTTTCATCTACATAAAGAAAGAGAAGGTGCAGAGAATAGATGAAGAATGTAGGGGAAGGGTTATGAAAGAGTATTTTGGTTTGTGATCAGCTAAAGGATATTAGTTACTAGAATATCATCATTAGCTGGCCAGTTAAGATACTAGCCATATATAAAGACACTAAATTATACGTAGTACTCAATGTTGCAGATGAAGGAAACTTGGGACATCAATAATTTAGTATGTTCACTGAGGCATCAACAAGAAGGGGATACGGTAAAGTTGTCTTTGTGTGGCCTATAGGTAACTGGTTCGAGCCGTGGAAGTAACCACTTATGTTTACATTAAGTTAGGCTGTATGCATTACACCCCTTGTAGTCGACCCTTTTCCGGATCTTGTGTGAATGAAGGATGTCTTGTGCACCATGCTGCTCTTTCTTTACTTGAGCCATCAGCAAGATACTGTGCTATTGTCCGAAAATTTTAAATGAAGAATGTGTTTTCTTCTTCACCTCACTATAAGTATTCAAATCACTCTATGGTTCTAGTATGTGAAGTAAGAAAAAATAAAAAACAAGGCACCTGCGCTTAGTGTGGTGGTACTTGTTTTTACTGCTTCTAATATGTATGCTTGAGTCATCTAGTTAATAATTTTGCAATATCCATGCTATCTTGGGTGAGAATTAGCTAAGAATGAAAGATTTCCATCATAGAATTATCCTGTATGATCAAGATTGCAGAAGTTAACAAGCCGTGATAACAAAAGATAAAGGGAAACCCGATGCACTAAGCTCCCACTAGGGACATGGTCTAGGGAAAGGCCGAACCACCAGGATTTATTGTAGGCAGCTTTACCCTGTATTTCTGCAAGAGACTGTTTCCACGACTCGAACGCGTGACCTCCTGCTCACATGGCAGTAACTTTACCAGCTACGCCAAGGCTCCCTTCAAAAAATAACAAGAATATATCGCTAATGGTAAAAGATGAGGACCAAAATAGTTGATTCAGATGGGAAGGGAAAAGAATACTATTTGCAATTCCATTTCCGAATTCCAAGCTCTCCTTATATTTATAAAGTGGATAATCAATATTTATTCTGCTTGAGATTTACAAGTCTCACGTACTATGTTAGAACTGTTGTTTCATCTTCACATTCCAGTAGTGTTTGGACTACTGAAGCTATTTTAGGCCTTTTATTTCTATCTTGCTCCACACAAGAAAGGCCTATTTCAATTAGTGTCACAGCCTGGTTCTTGCTAAACTTCCCCTCTAATCTTGGATCCACTATTTTATCAACCCAAGAGTCTTCTCCACTTTGAATCTTCCTCTTCACCATCCTCACAAATTTTCTAAGCTGCGAATCTTGCTCGTGATCAAGTTCGCCATCATCCACCACCCAACTTGACAGCCTACTTCCCTTAACCATCTCAAGTATTACAATCCCAAAGGCGTAAACGTCAACTTTTGCTGTGATAGGTTGGTTCAAAGCCCACTCTGGAGCCATGTAGCCTTTAGTTCTGCGAATCTTCATGAAGTCTGAACCAGGGCCGCCTCTTTGGGAGATCTTTGCTAGTCCAAAATCTGCAATCTTGGGTTCGAGTTCACTATCAAGAAGTATATTTACAGGCTTCACGTCACATTGGATCACCCATTCGAGGCATTCACGATGAAGTTACTAGACCTTTTGCTGTCCCTAATGCCACCGCAAACCTTTGTTTCCACCCAAGAATATCCGACTTGAAAAGATGTCTGTCGAGCGATGAGTTCTCGACGTATTCATACACCAAAAGCTGATGTTTCCCTTCAGAACAAAATCCCCACATCCTGACCAAATTCATGTGGTTGGTTCTTCCTATGGTTGTCATCTCCGCCCAAAATTCTTCTTGAAACTCATTCGCAAGTCTCTTGACTGCTACCGCTCTTCCATCTGCTAAAACTCCTTTGTAAACAGCTCCTGAACCTCCTCTTCCTAGCTCAACCTTGAAGTTTTTTGTTCCTTTCTTAAGTTCAGTATAAGTGAACCTCCTGAACTGAGTCGATGACACCATTTTATATCCTTCCTCAATGGAAGCAGGAATCCCGTGTTTGCTAAACAACGCCCACCAACCTAACACGACGAATAGAATCTCTATACCGCCAAGGATGAAAGAAAACAAGTAAAGATAAATCCACTTCACCTTCTTAAAATTCAATTCATACATAGAAGGTGTACCAAAAAGAACGTTTTCTGGACTCCGTCCACATTTTGCATCAGTACTTTCAAGATTCAAAAGACCTGATTCCGATCCACTTAGATTCTTAGGTACTTTAAAGAATGCAGTACCAGGAAAACCAGGAGACCTATAGCCATTGAACAGCATGACTTTAGTGAAGCATGTTCCCTCACCATTTGGCCTGTAGACAAAAGCACGACAACGCGGATCATCCAAGCACAATATCCTACAAGAATCCAGTGACATAGAATTAGTGAAGTTAAGATCAAAACCCGAGTAATCAACATTAGGAATCTCCACGAACTTCACATGTTCGCGACTCAAACTTCTTTGACTGAATCTTGGTCTACACCCTCTACTCCAATCACTTGCAGTAAACATCTGATATCCAGGAGGGCATGTACATTTAGGTTCTGGTGCATAAGTACAAATTGAATATCTCCCACATATTCCATGTACAATGCAAGGCTGTGCAATAGCTTGCCAAGAAATCTTCCACAACCCCGACGAGTTATCCAAGCTATAAATCCTCAAATTCCCATCAATATCTATACTCATCCTTCTTAATATCCCAAACCCCATATCAGAAACATTGAATTTCAGCCTATCACTTGAGAAAAAACTACCCGTGTTATCAAAATAGGCAAATCTACTACTATTTTGACTAGTTCTACCATTCCAATACACATCTCTCTCAGGATTAGGTCAATATACACTTGAAACTTGAGGACCATCATATATCATTCTCAAATCATTATCACTATCAAAATACAAACTAAAATAGCCAGGTGACAAACTACCTTTTCTTAAAGGAGGTACCAACCTATGATTCTTGGTAAAAAATTAGTGAGGTAATAAAGTATCAGTAGGTAAATCAAAGCTTTGCCACAGAATATTACCTTGTGGATTTTTCAAGACTATATTACCTGTTTCAAGAAGTTCTGCTTTTTCAATATCAAATGATGTTGTGTTTGTTTCCCAAACAATTGTGTCATCAACATCTGTTAATACCAAAGCTCCATTTTTTCTTAGTGTTAACTTTGAGCCTTGTTTATTTACAGGCCTCTCTTGTTTGGCATTCCAAACAACAGTTTTGTCCCTTGAATTTGTGAACCAAATGCCAAAGTAATAAGCATTGGTATTTCCAATGGGAAAAAAACCACAAGTGAATGTGTTCTGTGGGGAAGTAATGAAATTTGAATCATCTTTAACTGAAAATGAATTTCCTCTAAACAGAATTCTTGATGTTGTCAAAGGGTAGGAGAGTATAAGAAATGAGAGAACTAAAACAGGAAAAAGGGAGCAATGTTTCAAACTTTTCATGGCTACAAGAATTTGGATAAGGAATTTGATAACATAAATGTGAAAAACAGATGAAGGGAAAAGAAGTAATGAGTAGCTTTATACAGTTCATTTCTAGGTTCAGATTCATAGGTCAAACAGTCTAGTTGGTTCAAAATGGAAAGACCAAGATAAAGTCTGAACACTAAAATTTAACGCAAGTGGAATGTCACCATCCGGATTTCCCACCTCGGGATTCGTGATGGCGGTTACTCGTAAAAGCTAAGCAAGCCAGGAACTTAGAAATTTTTAACTTTTTTTCCTTAATCCTTTTTACAAATTATATTAACAAGTGAAAAATATTTAAATAGCAGCGAATATGATATTAACGAGAAGGCTTAAGTAAATGAAACACCATAATAATACGAAAAATTCACATATGCCTCTACCCAGAAACTCGCGTCACAACATTCACGGACCATATATGATTACTACATATAAGAGTTTGAAAGAAAGAACATAGTTTGTCTTGAGTACAATGTTAGACATTTGGACTTGTACTACATACATATGGACAATATATGGATTAATTATATGTTATGTGTTATCTTTTGGTTTGGCCTAAATTAGTGGTCTTATGGACATTATTATTAAGGAGGTCAATACATTGTCATATAAAGGTGTAAGACTAATTTATGTGTAGTTACCCATATAGAGTAACCTTAGTTAATGATGGGCTAACTAAGGTTACATACATGTAACTATGGTTACATGCTTATAAATAGGGGGTTATGGTTCCCGTTTGATGCAAGACTAATTCTCTTCTTCTTCCCATTGAAATTAGAGAGCAAATCCTTTGTCTTGCACATCAAGTGGAAAGCCAAACCCCGACAATCTCCAAGCCGGATCAAGGTGATCTTCAAGCCGGATTAAGGAGCTTCCACCAATGGATTCAGGTACGCTTCCGCTTATATTTTAGTTCCAAATAATTCGAATATGAAGGCTAAAGTGTTATAGTCGGATTTATTCCAACAATTGGTATCAGAGCTTCCTTCGTATTGGGTCATTTGGAAGTTCATGAATTCAATATTATAAAGCTTTATGATTAAATTAAGATAGAATTTTGATTTTGAAATTCTAGTACCTTGATATAGCATGCTTTCATGAATGATTTGTTGATGATAAACTTTAGTATTTCGATACAATGTTATCACCATATGAATTGAAATGTTGAAATAAATTGCCTAATTTCGATTGTTGAACATGATTCCTTGATTAAGCCTTTTGTTGAAAGCCCCATTAAGTTTATTATCGTTGAGTGGCGATCTCAAATGTTGCCACAAATAACCTTCAGTGACGGCCACTCCAGTTTCAATACATAGTCGCCACTAATACATTTAGCGGCGATTTTTATGGGTTTAATGGCAGCGTTCGTCGCCGCAAAAGGTCCTGGAATAAATTTGCAGAAACGTTTGATTATCTGGCAATTAAGACAGAAACGTTTTTTATAAAGATAACATTTTTTTTTATTAAAAACGTTTTTCTGGTGACATTAATGAAACCATAATGCAAAATTAATTAATAGAAACGTTTTTCATTTTTATTGAAACGTTTTTTATAATTAACATATTAATGAAGACATAATGTACAATTATTAAAGAAACTTTTTTCATTATCAAAGAAACGTTTTAAGTTTTCAGATTTTAATTGTACATTAATGTTTTGTCCATTAATATTCAGATTTTAATATTCAAATTTTACATTATAAACATGTCATATTCAGTTAAGATTCAATATATGGCTTATAGAATTAATTAATTTTGCATCTAATATTTTAAATTAGTCAATTGAAACATTATGTTACCATAGTAACCTCTTTGTGAAGATTGATTGATTTTAAAATATAGGATGACTGTGTATGTTCGTATTCCATCCGTTTAACACCGGCCCAAAGGAGGGTTGTTATTTGGCAGGAATTCGAGCATGCTTGTGGTAATAAATATGTGACAATTATTAAGTTTTCCATGTGAATATTAAGTCGGCCCAAAGGAAGGCTTGATATTTGACAGGATTTTATTGTCAATATTTTGATTACTACACCAAGAGTACCAATTACAAGTTGATTTTCTGTCCAAAGACTAAAATCAATGTTGTGTAAGATCTTGTAATGGGATTTGCATATTTTGAATCTGTATACTAAAGTTAAAAATCAAATAATTGTAACCATGTTTTAAGTTGTCCTTGTTCTATTTTCAGTGAATTCTTCAGCTGCTACAATATCTACAAACATTAATAGCATCCCTGTGCTTAATGGCACAAATTTTAAGGAATGGAAAGAGAACATTATGATAGTTCTCGGTTGCATGGATCTAGACCTTGCACTTCAGATTAAGAAACCTGCTTCTGTTGAGGATACATCTTCTTCTGATGACAAGAAGGAGATGGAGATCTGGGAACGCTCAAATCGCATGAGTCTTATGATCATGAAATGTGCAATTCCAGAATCTTTTAGGGGCACTATGACTGAAGAAAATAATGCCAAAGTTTTCCTTGAGGACCTTGAAAAGCGTTTTGCACAAATCGAAAAGGCGGAAACTAGTACTCTTTTGAGTAAACTTGTTTCCATGAAGTATAAAGGCAAAGGAAACATAAGGGAGTACATTTTAGAAATGTCTCATCTTGCTTCAAAACTTAAGTCACTCAAGTTGGAATTACCTGAGGAACTGCTTGTGTACTTAGTTTTGATCTCTCTCACTGCACAATTTAATCAGTTTAAGGTCAGTTACAACTGCCTAAAGGAGAAATGGACTCTTAATGAACCCATTTCACATTGTGTGCAAGAGGAAGAGAGAATAAAGCAAGATAAGAAAGAAAGTGCTCATTTGGCATCCTCTCCTAAAGACAACAATAAGAGGAAAAATAAGGAAGTTCCGGTCTCAAGGCCCCAGAAGAAGCAACAAAAGGAAACTAAGGTTGAAACTACAGAATCAGGTTGCTTTTTCTGTAAGGGGACTAATCACAAGAAGAAAGATTGTACCAAATACCACGCTTGGCGTGCGAAAAAAGGTATATCTCTTGCTCTTGTTTGTTCTGAAGTTAATTTAATTTCGGTACCTAAAGATACTTGGTGGGTAGATTCTGCTGCTACTACTCACATAAGTATATCTATGCAGGGTTGCCTGAACTGCCGAAAACCAAGTGATGGTGAAAGATACATCTATGTGGGTGACGGCAAAAGTGTTGAAGTTGAGGCTATTGGAAATTTTAGGCTATTGTTTAAGACTGGTTTTTATTTTGATTTGAATGAGACTTTTGTTGTACCCTCTTTTAGACGGAATTTAATTTCTGTTCCCAAATTAGACATATCCGGTTATTCTTGTTCATTTGGTGATAGTAAAGTGAGTCTTTTTCAAAATTCAAATCTTATCGGTACTGGTCTTTTATCAGCATATGATAGCCTATATTTGGTTGACATAATAACCTCACATAATGAAACTTTGCATACAAGTTCTAGTGGTACCAAAAGAAAATTAACTAATGAGAATTCTTTATCACTCTGGCACAAACGTTTGGGTCACATATCCAAACAAAGAAATCAGAAACTCGTGTCAGATGGAATTCTTGATTCTCTTGATTCCTCAAATTCGGATATTTGCATTGAGTGTATCAAGGGTAAACAAACAAACAAGACGAGATTAGGTGCCCAGAGAGCTTCAGATGTCTTAGAATTGATACATACAGATATTTGTGGGCCATTACCTACACATTGTAGAAATGGTCAACAATACTTTATCACATTCATAGATGATTACTCTCGTTATGGATACCTATATCTCATTCATGAGAAGTCCCAATCTATAGACGTGTTCAAATCATATAAGGCCGAAGTTGAAAATCAACTAAGCAAAAGGATTAAAACCGTTAGATCTGACCGTGGTGGTGAATACTATGGTAGATATGATGGTTCAGGTGATCAACGTCCAGGGCCATTTGCAAAATTCCTATATGAGTGTGGGATCGTTCCTCAGTACACTATGCCAGGCAGTCCTTCTATGAATGGTGTATCTGAGAGACGAAATCGAACACTAAAGGACATGGTGAGAAGTATGATTTGTCATACTACTTTGCCAGACTCACTCTGGGGAGAAGCATTGAAAACCGCAGCATATATACTTAATCGGGTTCCAACTAAAGCTACAATCAAAACCCCATATGAACTTTGGACTGGAAATAAGCCCAGTATAAAGCAGTTACACATTTGGGGTTGTCCAGCTGAGGCAAGGCCTTACAGGCCAAATGAAAAGAAACTGGATTCTAAAATGGTTAGTAGCTATTTTGTTGGATACTCTGAAAGATCAAGGGGGTATAAGTTCTATGATCCCACTTCTAGAACTATTTTTGAGATGGGTAATGCTCGGTTCTTTGAGGATATTGAGTTTGGGGGGTGGAGAGATAAAGTTAGAAATTTTGTCTTTGAGGAAGAACATATGTCTTTTCCTCAAGTTGTTGATCTTGATCAGGGTGTTCTCATTCCTGACATGGATCACACAACTCCAGTTCAAGACAATCTTGATAATCTCCCTAATCAAGTTCCTGATATTATAATGAAAATCAAACTCAACAACCTCAAGAACCTGAAGTGCCATTAAGGAGATACACTAGAGAGAGGAAAAGTGCAATTCCGGACGATTATGTTGTATTCCTCCAAGAACAAGAAAGTGACATTGGACTTGAGGAAGATGATCCAGTCAACTTCTGTCAAGCCATGAAAGGTTCTAACTCTCAAAAGTGGATTGATGCAATGAATGATGAGATGAAGTCTATGAGCGATAACGGCGTTTGGGAGCTTGTTTCATTGCCCGAAGGTGTTAAACCAATTGGTTGCAAATTGATATTTAAAACCAAGAAGGATTCAGAGGGCAATGTCATTAGGTTTAAAGCTCGCCTAGTCGCAAAGGGCTACACTCAAAAGGAAGGCATTGATTATAAAGAGACTTTCTCTCCAGTTTCTTCGAAAGACTCTTTCAGGACAATAATGGCACTAGTAGCACATTTTGATCTTGAACTTCATCAGATGGATGTTAAGACAGCGTTTCTCAATGGTGACATTGAGGAATCAATTTATATGGTGCAACCTGAAAACTTTGTTTCGGGAGACTCAAAGAAAAGGGTTTGCAAATTAAAGAAATCCATCTATGGGCTCAAGCAAGCTTCCCGTCAATGGTATCACAAGTTTCATGAAGTCATTACATCTTTTGGTTTTGAACCAAATATTGCTGATGACTGTATATACCATAAGTTCAGTGGGAGCAAATATATTTTTCTGGTTTTATATGTCGATGACATACTGCTTGCCAGTAACGATATAGGACTATTGCGCGAAACTAAGAAATTTCTTTCAAAGAAATTTGAAATGAAAGATCTTGGTAATGCCTCTTTTGTATTAGGAATTCAGATACATTGAGATCGCTCCAAAGGTGTTCTCGGTCTGTCACAAAAGGGCTATATCGATAAGATTCTTAAAAGATTTGGCATGCAAGATTGTAAACCAGGCGACACCCCTGTTGCTAAGGGAGACAAGTTTAGTCTCAAACAGTGCCCAAAGAATAGTTTTGAAACCATGGAAATGGAGAAGACACCTTATGCTTCGGCTGTAGGGAGTCTGATGTATGCTCAGGCATGCACACGACCTGATATAGCATACACTGTTGGGATGCTGGGCAGATATCTCAGCAATCCAGGAATGGACCATTGGAAGGCAGCCAAAAGGGTCATGCAGTACTTACAGAGAACAAAGGATTACATGCTCACATATCGGAGATTGGACCAGCTTGAGATCATCGGGTACACCGACTCCGATTTTGCTGGATGTCAAGATAGTCTGAAGTCTACATCAGGCTATATCTACATGCTTGGTGGCGGTGCTATCTCTTGGAGAAGCATCAAGCAAACTCTTACGGCGACTTCCACCATGGAAGCGGAATTCATGGCATGTTATGAGGCATCCAATGAGGGATTATGGCTGCCAAATTTTGTTAGTGGACTGCACATAGTAGACAGTATTAAAAAGCCACTCAGGCTATTATGCGACAACAGATCAGCAGTCCTTTATGCTAACAATAATAGTAGTTTGATAAAGGCAAAGCATATGGACGTCAAGTTTCGGGTTGTTAAAGAAAGAGTACAAAATGGACAATTGTGCATAGAGCACATCAGTACAAACTCCATGATTGCGGATCCGCTTACTAAGGGATTACCACCCAAAATATTTCATGAGCGTATTGCTCGCATGGGTGTCAAATCAGTTGAGGATTATGAGTTTTAGTGGGAGTTTGTGTTATACAATTATGTATTGTCCAGCACATTCAGTAATTCAGTCTTTACGGTTTTATCTGCAGATATTCAGTTTTAAAGTTATATGTACTCTTATGGTTTATGATTGATCTCAATAAAGTGAACCAGTTGGAAATAGACATTCTGTTTCGGACCACACTTTGTGTTATTTCCATGCTACACACCTACACTTGATCCAAGTCGTTGGTTACATTGATATACGTGATCAATGTTGGGTCTAGTTACGCAAGAGTAACTAAGATCTCTTAGATCCTATGTTGATATGATTGATGGACCGGATTGATCATGACAATTTTATTTTGATAGAAATACTGAGCTCATAAAGTTATAATGTAACATATAATACGAAGGTTTGTACATATGCATGAATATATCGTCCAAGTGGGAGATTGTTAGACATTTGGACTTGTACTACATACATATGGACAATATATGGATTAATTATATGTTATGTGCTATCTTTTGGTTTGGCCTAAATTAGTGGTCTTATGGACATTATTATTAAGGAGGCCAATACATTGTCATATAAAGTGTAAGACTAATTTATGTGTAGATACCCATATAGAGTAACCTTAGTTAATGATGGGCTAACTAAGATTACATACATGTAACTATGGTTACATGATTATAAATAGGGGGTTGTGGTTCCCATTTGATCCAAGACTAATTCTCTTCTTCTTCCCATTGAAATTAGAGAGCAAATCCTTTGTCTTGCACATCAAGTGGAAAGCCAAACCGGGACAATCTCCAAGCCGGATCAAGGTGATCTTCAAGCCGGATTAAGGAGCTTCCACCAATGGATTCAGGTACGCTTCCGCTTATGTTTTAGTTCCAAATAATTCGATATGAAGGCTAAAGTGTTATAGTCGGATTTATTCCAACATACAAATGATAATAGAACATAAAAACTGATAGAAGAGATGTCGGGCTGCGGATGACTGCAAGGCTACCTCGGGGTCTCGGTGGAGTGAAGGTTGTCTCCCCTACTGCTGCTGACCAAGCGTTGCTCCGGTATCTGCACAGAGTGCAGAGTGTAGTGTCAACACAACCGACCCCATGTACTAGTAAGTGTCTCGCCTCACCCCGGCGAGGTAGTGACGAGGCTAGGACCAGACTCCAAATGAACTTGTGTAGTTATATAATATATGGCACAAAAATAAACAGGTAATAAGCAGTTTAAAAGGGAGGGGGTACATGCTTCGGGAAATATATCATTCTAACAAAAACTGAATAGAAATATGAAAGGACAATACAATATCTACCACAACACAATAAAACTACTGTTGCGGCGAGTAACCCGATCCCTTATCAGTTAACAATTTTGCGGCATGCAACCCGGTCCATACATATATAAACCTGTTGTGGCGTGCAACTTGATCCAACATATCATTGTTGCGGCATGCAACCCGATCCATATAATATAATATTGCGGTGTACAACCCGATCCATATAATATAATGTTGCGGCGCACAACCTGTTCCAAATATACAATCAATAATAGTCATAATAATCATCCTGACAAGGTATCAACACTAAGCTTCACTATCCCAACAAGGGAACTCAACAGTACGAGTATAAATGTTCCGGCAAGGGAGAATCAGCTATAACTAATCTTAACTCAACTCCTACTCATCTCAGTTATCACCATCACTCAATCATAAGTAGATTTCATGAAAATAAGCTAAGACTTTGCTTAATACCAAGGATTTACCCAGTATTGCAACCATAGTATCATTCAAGAATACAACAAGTATCATTCTAAAGACCCATGGTCATGCTCGACACCAACAGATAGATACACGTCACCATGCCTATACGTCGTATTCAACAAGAAAAAAATAGCAAATAGGACTCTACTCTTAATCTCTCAAGCTAAGGTTAGACCGGACACTTACATCAAATATCCACGGCCAATCCTCAATTACCGCATTTCCTCTTGAACTCGTCTCCTAATCAATTGTATCTATACATAAGACTTCATAACATCAATAAATGCTAAACAATCCAATTCCAATGTCTAATTATAGCTTTCTAACCATTCTTCCCAAAAATCCAAAAATCAATCCCGAAACCACTTGGTCAAAATACGAGGTTCGGACCAAAACATGAACGTCCATTTACCTATGAGCCCGAATATATAATTTGTTTTCAAATCCTACCCCAAAACGAGGTCTAAATCGCAATTAATCAAAAAGCCCTAATTCTACAAAAATTTCTAATTTTCTACCCTTAATCACATGTTTTAGGCCTAGAAATCTTGTGGGTGTTGATAAAAATGAAAGAAAACAAGTTAAAGATTACATACCCAAGAGATTATGGTGAAGAAAAGCTGCAAAAATCACCTAAGAACTTTAGAGAAGAATGGGTTTATAAAATTTTGTAATAATCCCATAAGGCTACTATTCTGGATTTTAAAATTAACTGGGCGAATTTACTCTTTGCGTTCGCGATAGGCTCAATGCTTTCGTGATGAGTCAGGCTTGCTAGGCCTTCGCGTTCACGTGAAAAGGCTCGCGTGCAGAGCTTTGGCTCCTCAAGCCTGCGTGTTTGCGGGCAAGCGGCCGCGTTCGTGATGAACAAGCTGGTGACCCCTCAAGAACCTTACGCATTCGCGAAGGGTGTCCCCCCTCAGCTTCACGTTTGCGACTAAACCATTTTCATTCTCAAAGAAGAAATTGTGCACCTAGGATCTTTGCCTTATGCGATCACGAGCGGGTCCACGCGAACGAAAAGGGTAAAATCCTACGGAACTGACAGCAGAAATCTGCAACTTCTTCTCAAGCCCAAAACACATCCGAAACACACCCGAGCCCTCGGGGCTCCTAACCAAACAGACGTACTAACTCAACAACATCATACGAACTTATCAGTGTGATCAAATCACCAAAATAACATCATGAACAACGATTTAAACCTCAAAATCAAAGAATTTTTGTCAAACTTCTTAAAAATATCAACTTTAGCAATTTAGGTCCGAATCACGTCAAACAACATCCGTTTTTAACCAAATTTTATATAAATGTCTTAAATCATATATGAGACCTGTACCAAGAACCAGAACAAAAATACGAGCCCAATACCATTGTGTTCTAATCAGATTTCATTTCAAATTTCTTTAAAAAATCAGAAAAGAATATTTTTTAAAAATTGATTTCTCGGTCTTGGGACCTCGGAATATGATTTCGGACATACGCCCGAGTCCCATATTTTCCTACGGACCCTCCGGGACTATCGAACCACGGGTCCAGTTCCGTTTATCCAAAATATTAACTGAAAACAAATTAGCTCATTTTATAATCAAAACAAATTATTTTTCATAGATTTTCATATTTAAGCCTTCCAGCTATGCATGCGGACTGCGCACACAAATCGAGGAAACTCTAAATGAGGTTTTCAAAGCCTCGGAGACATAAAATTCAATTAAAAGCAAGTGATGACCCAAAGGAACATCATATTCTCCACCTCTTAAACAACCTTTTATCCTTGAACGGACAGCACAAGGAAGTACCTGAGTCAGAGAAAATATGGGGATAACGGCTTCGCATATCAGACTCGGACTACCAGGTCGATGCCTCATGAGACTGGCCTCTCCACTGAATACGAATAAAAGGAAAACTCTTCAAAATCAACTAACGAACCTGCTGGTCTAGAATAGCTACCGGCTCCTCCTCATAAGACAAGTCCTTGTCCAACTGGACAGTGCTGAAATCTAACACGTAGGATGGATCGACGTGATACTTCTGAAGCATGGACAAATAAAGCACTGGATACATGGCTGATAAGCTCGGCGACAACGCAAGTCTATAAGCCACCTCTCCTACTCGATCAAGAATCTCAAATGGACCAATGAACCTAGGGCTAAGCTTGTCCTTCTTCCCAAATCTCATCACGCCCTTTATAGGCGACACTCAGAGTAATACCCACTCACCAACCATAAAAGCCACATCTCAAACCTTTCGATCTGCATAACGTTTTTTGCCTGGAATGAGCTATACGAAGCCTATCCTGAATAATCCTGACCTTCTCCAAGGCCTCCTGAACCAGATCCGTATCCAACAACCAAGCCTCTCATGGCTCAAACCATCCAACCGGAGACCGACATAGCCTACCATATAAACCCTCATAAGGAGCCATCTGGATACTCGACGGGTTGTTGTTGTTGTACGCAAACTCTGCAAATGGCAAGAACTGATACCACGCGCCTCCAAAGTCAATTGACACAAGCTCAGAGCATATCCTCCATAATCTGAATAGTCTGCTCAGACGGCCCCTCCATCTGAGGATGAAATGTTGTACTCAACTCAACCCACGTTCCCAACTCTCGCTGCATTGCTCTCCAGAAATGCGAGGTAAATTGTGTACCTCGGTCCGAAATGATAGACACACGAACACCATGAAGACGAACAATCTCTCAAATATAGATCTCAGCTAACCTCTCGGATGAATAAGAGACTACCACAGGAATGAAATGCACTTATTTTGTCACCCAATCAACAATGACCTATACAGCGTCGAACTTCCTCTGAGTCTGTGGGAGTCCAACAAAAAATCCATAGTGACCCACTCCCACTTCCACTCGGGAAGCTCAATCCTCTAAAACAAACCAGCAGGCCTCTGATGCTCATACTTAACTCGTTGATAATTCAAATACCGAGATACATATGCAATGATATCCTTCTTCATTCTCTACAACAAATAATGTTGCCGCAAATCATGATACATCTTCGCGGCGCCTAGATGAATAGAGTACCGGGAACTATGGGCCTTCTCCAAAATCAACTCTCGGAGCCCATCCACATTAGGCACACATACTCGAGCCTGCAATCTCAAAACTTCATCATTATCTAAGGTAATATGCTTGGCACCTCCCCACTGCACCGTGTCTCTAAGGACACACAAATGAGGATCATCATACTTCCGATCACGGATACGCTAAAATACAGAAGAACGAGCGACTGTGCAAGCTAATACACGACTAGGCTAAGAAATATCAAATCTCACAAACCGATTGGCCAAAGCCTGAACATATAAGGCAAGCGGCCTCTTACCTACTAGAATATAAGGACGACTGCCCATACTGACTGACTTCCTACTCAAAGCATCAGCCACCACAATGGCCTTCCCCGGATGATATACGATAGTGATATCATAATCCTTCAACAACTCCAACCATCTCCTCTGGCTCAAATTCAACTCCTTTTGCTTGAACAAATACTGAAGACTCTTGTGATTCGTGAACACCTCACATGCCACACCATACATATAGTGCCTCCTAATCTTCAATGCGTGAACAATGGCTGCAACTCTAAATCATGAACCTGATAGTTCTTCTCATGAATCATCAACTGCCGCGAAGTATAGGCAATGACCTTACCATCTTGCATCAACACTGTACCATGCCCAATATGAGATGCATCACAAATAAACTGTATAAAGCCCTGATCCTGTGGGAAAAACCAACACTGGTGCCGTAGTCAGAGCTGTCTTGAGCTTTTGAAAGCTCGCCTCACACTCATCTGACCATCTAAACTTGGCACCATTCTAGGTCTAGCTGGTCATTGGGGCTGCGATAGATGAGAATCCCTCTACGAATTGACAATAGTAGCCTGTAAACCCCAAGAAACCCCGAATCTCTGTAGTTGATGCTGATCTAGGCTAGTTCTTGACTGCCTCAATCTTCTTCAGATCAACCTGAATACCCTCTGCTGATACAACGTTACCCAGGAATACAACTAAACTCAACCAAAACTCAAACATCGAGAACCTAGCATAGACTTTACTATCCCTCATAGTTTGAATAACCACTCTGTGATGTTGCTCGTGCTCCTCTTGGTTGCGGGAATATATCAAAATATCATCAATGAAGACTATCACGAACGAGTCCAAATAAGGCCTGAACATTTGGCTCATAAAATCCATAAAAGTTGTTGGGGCATTGGTTAACCGAAATGACATAACGAAGAACTCATAATGCCCGTACCAAGTGCGGAAAGTTGTCTTAGAGACATCAGATGCCCTAATCCTCAACTGATGGTAGCCAGTTCTCAAGTCAATCTTTGAAAATACCTTGTCTCCTTGAAGCTGATCAAACAAATCATCAATCCTCGGCACTTATTCTTGATTGTAACGTCATACAACTGCCGGTAATCAATACACATTCTCATCGAACAATCCTTTTTCTTATCAAACAACACCGGTGCACCCTAAGGCAAAACACTGGGTCTAATGAAACCCTTCTCCAGCAAGTCTTGCAATTGCTCCTTCAACTCTGACGGGGCCATACGATACGGCGGAATAGAAATGGGCTGAGTGCTTGGAGCCAAATTAATGCAAAAGTTAATATCCCTATCGGGTGGCAAACCCGGCAGGTCTGAAGGTAAGATCTCAGGAAACACTCGAACAACGGGAAGAGAATCAATAGAGGGAACCTCAACAATAGAATCACGAACATATGCCAAATAGGTCGAACACCCCTTCTCGACAATACGTCGAGCCTTCACATAAGAGATAACAGTACGGGTAGAATGACCAGGAGTTCATCTCTACTTTAAACGAGACATACCTGGTAAATCTAAGGCCACATTCTTGGCATGACAGTCCAAGATAACATGGTAAGGTGTTAACTAGTCCATCCCTAATATAACATCAAAATCGACCGTGTGTAGAAGCAAGAAATCCACACGAGTCTCAAGACCCCCAATCACCACCATACAAGAACGATGGACTCGATTTACCAAAATAGAATCACCCATCGGGGTAGACACATAAATGAGAACACTCAACGAATCACAAGGCATAACCAGATACGATAAAAAATAAGATGACACATACGAGTAGGAAGACCCTGGATCAAATAACACTGAAGCATCTCTATCACAAACCAGAACAGTACCTGTATTACCGAAGCTGAAGCCCTAGGCCTGGCTGGAAGAGCATAACATTAGGGCTGGGCCCCACCACCATGGACTACATCTCCGGGACGGCCTACAGCTGGCTTGCTTCCATCTCTACCGGTCTGAACTCGACATCAAAATCCTCTATCTCCACCTCTAGCACCTCCACCCCAGCCCCTAGCTGGCTGGGCGATCTGTGGAACATATGTTGCCTGAATCATAGCATGGGAACCCTACTGCTGTGACTAAGTATCCACCAACCTTGGACAAGCCCTTCGGATATGACCATACTTACCACACTCATACCATGCACATGAATGCTGCAGCTGAGGAAACTGACACTGACCTTGGAGACCTGAATGACCACCCCGGAAACTCTACAGCGACGGTGCACTGATAGGAGTTGGTGGTGCACTGTAGGGCTGCTGATCAAAATATTGCATGCGAGAACCACGACAACCTGAAGCACTCTGAGAAACCAGAAGAGCTGACTGAAAGAGCCTAAGATGGTGACTTCTACTATACGAATCTCTACCTCTAAACGAGGTACCACTGAACCTGCCTGAATGACGGGGCCTCTTATCTGACCCATGACCACCTCCCTACGGCAGAACCATCTCTACTCTATTTGCCACATTGGCCGCCTCCTGAAAAGTGATCTCACCCCCAGCCTCCCTAGCCATCTGAAGACGAATCGGCTGAATAAGACCGTCGATAAACCTCCTTACCCTCTCTCTCTCAGTAGGAAGTATGACAAGAGCATGGTGAGCTAAGTCAATAAACCTGGTCTCATACTAGGTAACCGTCATAGAACCCTGCTGAAGGCGCTCAAACTGCCTTCGATAGGCCTCTCTCTGAGTAATGGGCAGAAACTTCTCCAGAAATAACTATGTGAACTGCTCCCAAGTAAAAATTGCCATCTGGATGGTCTAGCTAAGCAATAATCCCTCCAATAAGTCATGGTGGATCCAGACAAGTGAAATGTAGCAAAATCGACCCCATTGGTCTCAACAATAACTATATTCCTGAGAACCCCGTGGCAGCTTTCTAGACAATCTTGGGGATCCTCAGTAGATGCACCGCTGAAAGTAGAAGTGAAGAGTTTGGTCAACCTATCCAGCCTCCATAAAGCATCGGCAGACATAGCTGCTCCATCGCCAGTCTAAGCTACTACACCCACCTGAACTTCTCCAACTGATTGAACCGCTAGATTCTGAATCTAGGGAGTTACCTACTCTAGAGTGCAAGTAGGAAGATTCTGAGCCCCTCCTCTTGCCCGAGAGATGGCTGGTGCAATCGGAAGCAAGCCTGCTTGGATGGCACACTCCTTGAGGCCCACTAATTGGACCAGAGCATCTTGAAGAACTTAGGTAGCAATGAACCGTTCTGGAACCTGAGTTGGGCCCTCCGGAACTTCTGGGGCCGGAACCTGCTCATAAAAATCAAATTGAGGCTCCGCCACTAGTGCTGCTGCACAGGCTAAGCTGTGCCCCTACCTCGGCCTCTAGCACGATCTCCACCTCGCCTTCTGCCCCTCATGGGAACTGCTGCTGCGGGCTCAGGCTGCTGAACAATAGATGAGGAAGCGTGTGTTCTTGCCATGTGCGAACGAACAGAGTAAAAATTCAATTAGCATTGCGAAACAAAACCGCACGACAAGAAAGAACAAAGGTGAAGTTTTTGCTAACTCTGTAGCCTCTCGGGTATAAATACTGACGTCTCCATACCGATCTCTTAGACTTTACCGAGCTTGTCCGTGAATTTTGAGACCTATGTAACCTAGAGCTCTGATACCAACTTGTTACGATCTGGATTTTCCACCATCGTGAGTCGTGATGGCACCTCCTCGTAGAAGCTAGGCAAGCCATGAACTTAGAAATCTTTAACTCTTTTTCCTTAATTCTTTACACAAATTATATTAACAAGTGATAAACATTTAAATAACACTTGAATATGAAATTAAGTGGAAGACTTATAATGAAACACCATAATAATACGAAAATCGATATATGCCTCTACCCAGAAATTGTGTCACAACATTCAAGGACCATCTACGATTACTACATATAAGTGTTTGAAAGAAAAAAACATAGTCTGCCTTGAGTACAAATGATAACAGAACAAAAAAAGTAATAGAAGAGACGACGGGCATGCAGACGACTACAGGGCTACCTCGTGGTATCGGTGGACTGAAGGCTGGCTCCTCTACTACTGCTGACCAAGTGCTGCTCCAGTATCTACAGAGTGTGCAGAGTGTACTATTAGCACAACAGACCCCCAACGAGGTAGTGACTAGGCGAGGACCAGACTCCAGATAAACCTGTGCAGTTATATACTATATGGCGTAAAAATAAACAGGTAATAAGCAGTTTAAAAGGTAGGGGATACATGTTTCGAGGAATATATTAATCTAACAGAAACTAAATAGAAATATAAAAGGACAGTATAGTATCTATCACAACATAATAATACTATTGTTGCGGCGCGCAACCCAATCCCTTATTATTTATCACTATTGCGGTGTGCAACTCGATCCATACATATACATAGTTGTTGCGGCGTGCAACCCAATACAATAAAATATTTGTTGCAGTGTGCAACGCAATCCAACATATCATTGTTGTGGCGTGCAACCCGATCCATATAATATAATGTTGCGGCGTTCAACTAAATCCAAATAAATATAATGTTGCGGCGCGCAACCCGTTCCAAATATATAGCCAACAATAGTCATAATAACCATCCCAACAAGGGATTAACAATAAGCTTCACTATCTCAGCAAGGGAAATCAACAGCAGAAGCATATACGTCCCGGCAAGGGAGAATCGGCTATAATCAATCTTAACTTAAATCCTACTCATCTCAGTTATCACCATTACTCAAAGATAAGTAGATTTCATGAAAATAAACTAAGTTTTTGCTCAATACCAAGGATTTATCCACTATTACAACCATAGTATCATTCAAGAATACAAAATTATCAATTTAACGATCCACTATAATGCTCGACACCAATGTATAGATACTCGTCACCATGTCTATACATCAAATCAACAAGAAACAAATAGCAAATAGAACTCAACTCCTAATCCCTCGGGCTAAGCTTAGACCAGACACTTACCTCAAACTTCCATGGACAACTTAATTCTCAATTACTGCCTTTCCTCTCAAATTCGGCTCCGAATGAATTTTATCTAAACATAATTGAATTCATAACATCAATAACTACTAACTAATCCAATTTCAATGTCTAATTATAGCTTTCTAATAATTTTTCAATACAATAATCGACCCCGAGCCTGCTTTGTCAAAACATGAGGTTCGGACCAAAACCCTATCACCCATTCATACGAGCCCGAATATATAATTTATTTTCAAATCCAACCCCAAAATGAAGTCTAAATTACAATTAATAAGAAAGCCTTAATTCTACCCAAATCTCTAAGTTTCTACCCTTAATCACATGTTTTAAGCCTAGAAATCTAGTGGGTGTTGATAAAAATGGAAGAAAACAAGTAAAATATTATTTACCCAAGAGATTATGGTGAAGAAATGCTTCAAAAATTACCTAAGAGCTTTGGAGAATAAGGGGTTTATGAATTTTTGTAATAATCCCGTAAGGCTACTGTTCTAGATTTTAAAATTTAACTGGCGAATTTACTCTTCGCAATTGCGATGAGTTAGGCCTACTAGGCTTTCGTCTTCGCGTGAAAAGGCTCGTGCTTGCAGAGCCTTGGCTACTCAATACTGCGCATTTGCGGGACAGTGGCCGCGTTCGCGATGAACAAGTTGGTGACCCCTCCCCGGAACCTTACCCGTTTGCCAGTGGAGGGACGCGTTCGCGAAGGTCTCCCCCCTCAGCTTCGCGTTCGCGTCTCAACCATTCGCGTTCATGAAGAAGAAATTGGGCACTTGCGATCTTTCCCTTACGCCTTCACAAGTGGGTCCACGCGAATGCGAAGGGTAAAATTCTTGGGCATTGACAGCAGAAATCTGCAACTTTTTCTCAAGTCTGAAACCTTTCAAAGTACACCCGAGCCCTCGAGGTTCCTAACAAAACACAGGTACTAACTCAACAATATTATACGAACTTATCCATATGATAAAATCGCCAAAATAACATCATTAACAACGAATTAACCTCAAAATTAAAGAATTTTCTCAAACTTCTTAAAACAACAACTTTAGCAATTTAGGTCCGAATCACGTCAAACGACATCTGTTTTAACCAAAGTTTACAGAAATGTCTTAAATCATATATAAGACCTGTACCGGGGGCCAGAACTAAAATACGAGCCCGACATCATTGTGTTCAATTCAAATTTTATTTCAAATTTTCTTAAGCAATTTCAGAAAATAATTCTCTTTAAAAATTTATTTCTCGGACCTGGGACCTCGTAATTTGATACCGTGCATACGTCCAAGCCCCATATTTTCCTATTGACCCTTCGGGACTAGCCAAATTACGGATCTGGGTTCGTTTACCCATAATGTTGAGTCGAAGTCAAATTAGCTTATTTTCAAATCAAAACTTATCATTTTTAATAGATTTCATATTTAAGCTTTCCAAAGATGCGTCCGGACTTCACATGAAAATTGAGGCAACTCTAAGTGAGGTTTTCAATGCATCGAAGACAGATAATTCAATTAAACGCTAGTAATGAACTTTTGGACCATCACATGGAAATTTAAGAATGAAAATGATTTGGTTAGGGAAATAAATAAAGAAACAGCCTGGTTGGTTCAAATAGGAAAGACAAAAAAAATAAAGTTTAAACATTGCTACTGCTTGGCTCAAAAGTTACTGATGTCCTTTATAAGCTAAATATCATTCACAAATAAATGAGGTATATCATAATTAAATATAATAAGACCTAGAGATTAGAAGAACGATATTGTTATTATATATCTAAAAGATAAAAGGATGATATGAACATAAGAGAGAAGTAATCGTTAGAGATAGAGACAGAGGTAGAGAGAAAGAGAGAGAGAAGAGTTGTATTATTCGAGAATAATAATCTTCCTTTACAAGGTGAAGATCTCCTTTATATAATAGGAGACATTCCTCGAAATAATCAAAAAGGTACAAAAGTAGGTAGCGTCGTATTAGTTAAGGTGTTGAGTATTTAAACGGCGTCGCCTTTGTCACCACATCTAGGTCATGCCCTAGCTTTAGTTGACGTATGCTCAAAGACGTGCCCATTAGCGTAGAGACCTCTACAATAAAATTTGACCCTATACAGTTAGTCCCTCCATTCGTTGGAGACGCATTCGATAGGCGTCTCCAATGGATGGAATTGGAAACCTCATCTTTGGAGAATTTGATCTCATACTTGGTATGCAACAGGAATGACGTGAAATGCTTAACATTGTTGAGCTGTTGACGCGTGGCTTCCATTTTAGGATGATGTCACCGCCCCCATGCTTCATTATTACACGTATTCCTGAGGCGGCTCAAGAGGTGATGTGACATTTTGGTTTTCCGCGCCCATTTTGAGTCATGCCTTTTTTATTTCTGCACAACTTAACCCTATAAATAGGGAAAAGGTTCAATTCGATTCATCTTTCGAACCCTTGGAAACTAGTTTTTGACTTTCTTCATTGTCTTTATTTCTAATAACTGCTATTTCGTGTGAGACTCTTCCACCTATCTGAAGCCTTAATTCTTGTTATTAGAACTTAATTTCTTACACGGAACATCATGGTGAACCGCCATCAAAGTAGTAAAAAGAACAAGGACACCACCCCATCTATGGTTCCGCCTTCCCCCGACAAGTAAGAGGAGGAGGCAGAAAAAACTCTCGTTCCCCTCTTGGTGAAAAATGTGCTTCTCAAAGAAATGCACATTCTATAGGATTTTCAGATGAGAAACCCTACTCTCCCCTAGGAACATAGTGAGTTATTACAGCCCCATTTGGAAAATCTCCAAGCAGCGTATAATAATCCGGGCCACGTGGAAGTGGTTTCGCTTGGAACGGATTACGCTAATCTGCGTAGACCCGAATATTTCACCTTTTACGAGTATCTGTTCTTAACCGATTATAGCCTCCTGATTCATCCTTTAGCAGCGAAGCTTTGCCACTTTTCCAACATATACCAAGCTCAACTTACTCCTTCCACCTTGAAGGTGTGTAGGATTCTTAACACACACGCGGCCAAGGCTGAGTGGGAAATCTTAGTTCACCATCTTTTATAGTTTTTTATCACTGGTTACCTGAGGGGTACCAATTTGCAACTGAAGAGCCACGGTACGAAGGGCTTGGTGGTTAAGGCTGATGACAAGGCCAATCATGGCTTCGACGCAGGTACCTCTATATCAAAACGGAGAACCTGGTGTCGAACCCTAATGGGTTCCCAAAAAGGTGGAACTCTGAATGTAAGTATCTTTGTATGTGGAATTCCTGGTTGTATATTGTTTTGGTTGCTCGGCCATTGTGACTTCGTCTTCTTTTTTTTGTAAAGAGGGCTTCTCCACCCTAGCCCATAGACGATATTAAATCATTGGTGGAGAAATTGACACTTTATGCAGAGGAGAGTCGTACCTGGGCCACGTTCCGTCAACAGTACGGCTTGTTAGGTAACTCCAGCTTTGATTTGGATACTTCCTTAGGTTTTGTTACCTGACTCACTCGTGTTGGAAGGTCGCAGCGTCCCCAAGAAGAAAGTAATTTTTGTTACCGATCCCAGGGAAGAGACTGATTCTGCGGGTGAGGACATACCCTGCGGCTTGTTTCATGACGACGTTCCTGTGATCCCTCAACAGGAGGCTACGCATGTGGCGGTGTTTGCAAATAAAGCACTTTCTTTGATACTACTCCCGCAGCCGCTGGAGGAGACTTCGAACAGTGAAGAGCCGATGGAAATACAGCGGTTGATAACGGGTAAGAGGTTAGCTACTAAAGAAGAGAGGGTTAGCGCAATGAGCTGAGGCCATCCATGCAGGGAGGTAGGCTCCTCTAAGGAGAATTGCTGCCGATACCAGCTCAGTCCATGCTACGGAGGGCGGTTCTTCGTCCTTAATTGGAGAATTGGGCGTTGATAAAGAGAGAGCGGACCTTGAGGCCGCTCCTGGAGTTCTAACGGGGGATCCAGCCCACATGGGGATGATGGAAGGTAGGTCTAACCACCAAATTATTATCCCGGGAGGGTATAATTTATTAGAGAGTAGCAAGCAGGCTGCAACAGATATGACCCTGCAGTGTGCGGACGCAGAGCGTGAAATGCTGATGGGCATCAATAATAGGGATCTGTCTCGAAGGGTCGTTGGTTCAGCCTTCCAGGTAGCTTTCAATTTTTCTTTGTGGGCCGTGAGGATAATTTTGATATGTACAGACATGTCTTTCCTCTTTTCCTTTCGTTTTTATACTCTCATTTGGGTGGTGGAGAGAAGGCGGCGTGAGCAAATAAAGGCAACCACCTTCAACAAAATGGCGAAGAAGTACAAACAATGTCGTGCCAAGCATCAGGCGTTGGAAGATATGCTCAAATAAGACCCTAAATTTCGATTGTTCCTTGAGGGACTTGAACAATCGGATAATCAGTTGAAATGGAGGGTGGCCGAGTTAGAGGAGTCGACGAGCAAATAATGGCTACTTTGGCTTGGAACATCGAGCTTGAGATTCTGCGTTATTCGAAGGAAGAAGAGTTGGAGATTAGCCGCGGGGTAGTGGCGGAGGCAGCTTAATTGCAGACCCGAGTCGCTTTCTTAACCGCCGAGCTCGACTCAATGGCAGCTGAGATTGAGGTCCTCAAGCAGATCTCTTCGTCAAAGCCCGAAGATGATGTGCATCGTGAAACACATGAGATTTGGGTGTACGCCAAAGCCAGATTGGTCGTACTCGAGGAGTACTTATCTGCAGGTCAAGCCAATGAGGCGGAGGTTCAAGAGCAACAGTGCATAGCTCCTGTTTCCCGTGAAACTTTTGGGTATAGCTCCTACTCTCCAGATCGGGCGGGCTATAACTCCGTAAACATCAACCGTCTAAAATCCATCTCTTGGATTTCTCCATATTACAACCTAGGGGTGGTGACAGACAAGATGGCAGCTAAGTGGGAGGATAATGAGCAGAATGGAGGTCACGCATGAGGTGACAGGCGAAGCGGCGAAGCCCCAAAGGTCTTGTATATATTTTTACTTTCCTGTATTTTGGAATGTAATGAGGACCTTTTGTAAGGTTGGATGTACATGCATTTTTGAACGATAATGAATGTCATAATCTTGCTGCCATTCATTTATTTTTGGGTCTTTTATTTTTGGTTTCTCATAGCAGGCACTTGCTTTATATTTCATGGTTTAACTGGGTCGACGATTGGCAATGGTGGCCACGGCTAAAATACTATCGATGGCCATGGCCACGCAGCATTAATGGCCTTAGCCATATGAGTGACTTCGAGTGTCGTCGAATCGCTTGCTTGCTTTAGTCGAACCGGATCGACAGTTGACGGCGATGGCCTTAGCCATAATATTTTCGATGGTCTTAGCCATTTCGCGTTGATGGTCGTAGCCACGTAGTGTCAATAGCCTTAGCCATATATTTGACTTAGACTATCATCGAATCAATTGCTTACTGTAGTCGAACCGGGTCAACGGTTGACGGCGATGGCCTTAGCCATAATATTTTCGATGGCCTTATCAATTTCGTATTGATAGTGGTAGCCACGTAGTGTCGATGGCCTTAGCCATACATATGACTTCGATTATCATCACATCACTTGCTTGTTGTATTCGAACTGGGTCAACGGTTCACGGCAATGGCCTTAGCCATAATATTGTCGATGGCCTTAGCTATTTCGCATTGATGGCCGTAGCCATGTAGTGTTGATGGCCTTAGCCATATATGTGACTTCGACTGTCATCGAATCACTTGCTTGCCGTAGTCGAACTGGGTCGACGGTTGACGGCAATGGCCTTAGCCATAATATTGTCGATGCCCTTAGCCATTTCGCGTTGATGGCCATAGCCACGTAGTGTCAATGGTCTTAGTAATATATGTGACTTCGATTGTCAACGAATCACTTGCTTGCCGTAGTCAAACTGGGTCGACGGTTCACGGTGATGGCTTTAGCCATAGTATTGTCGATGGCCTTAGCCATTTCGCATTGATGGTCGTAGACACATAGCGTCGACGGCCTTAGACATATATGTGACTTCGACCGTCGTTGAATCACTAGCTTTCCGTAGTCGAATTAGGTGGACGGTTGACGGCGATGGCCTTAGACATTTATACACTGAAGATGGCCTTAGCCATTGGAGATGGCCGTAGCCGTTTGCACATTAGAGATTGCCTTAGCCATTTATACAGTGAAGATGGTCTTCGACGTTTGATATATTGGAGATGGCCTTAGCTGTTTATACACTGAAGATGGCCTTAGCCATTTGATATATTGGAGATGGCCTTAGCCGTTGATACATTAGAGATCATGCCGGTCGAGATCCTTTATCATGCGAGTATGGAGAGTGGATGGAGAGGATGGTATGATAAACTCATTCTGCAAATATCTCTAGGTGTCCCCTTTGCCACCTCGTTACAAAACTTTCCAAGAAAACCCAATTGGGACAAAACTCGGGTGAGGGAAAAAGAGTACGACTCGGGAGACGCTTTTTAGAATTAACAATATTTATGGTGGGCGATGCTCCAATTGTATGGTATGATCGCGTCGGTTCCTTAGACCAATGAGTATGGTGTTTCTCCTATGCTGGATTTGGATGTGGTTAGGTGTGCCCACAACACTTCTGGTAGTAGCTAGGGACATAGCCTTTGGCTTCCTCGAGTTTCTTTTTTAATATGTTCAGTATTGTTGTGTTGGAAGATTCTGCTTGGCCGTTAGCGGCAGGGTGATATGGCGTGGAGAGTATTCGCTTGATATGCCATTTGTCAAAGAACTCTATCATCTTCTGCCGATGAACTGTCGCCCATTATCGCAGCTAATCTATTTGGAAATGCCGAATCGGCAAATGATATTCTTCCATATGAAGGCGATGACTCCATGTTTGCGTATTTGGGCATATGCACCTGCTTCCACCCACTTGGAGAAATAGTCAGTTAAAACTAACAGAAATCGTACCTTTCCTCGTCCCACTGGTAGGGGACCGACTATGTCCATCCCCCATTTAATGAAAGGCCATGGGAAAGTGACTGAGTGGAGGGGTTCTCCTGGTTGATGTATCATGGGGGTATGCTTTTGGCATTGTTCACATCGATGAACGTATTCTGCAGCCACCTTCTTCATAGTGGGCCCGTAATAGCCAGCCTGTATTATGCAACGCACGAGGGGCGGTTACCTGTGTGGGAACCGTAGTGACCTTTATGTACCTCTCTGAGCACTAATTTTGTTTGGTGCAGCCCTATGCACTTGGCTAGGGGTTCGCCAAACGTTCTTTTATAGAGCTATTGATTTATCAGGCAATAACGGGCGGCCTTTATACAGAGCTTCTTTGTTTCTTTTTTTCCAAGTGGGAGTTTCCCATCCAGCAAATAGGACACAGATTGGTCGCGCTAGTCCCAAGTCATATTGAAAGAGAGTACCTCAGTGTGATCAATGGCTGAATGAAGGAGGGTGACCACGCTTTGTTTGTTGATGTTTTTAGTGGCTGCGGCCAGTTTTTCTAAACTGTGTGCTTTGGCATTCGTACCCTTAAAATTTGTTC
The DNA here is from genome assembly GCA_034376525.1 of Nicotiana benthamiana. Taxonomy (NCBI): domain Eukaryota; kingdom Viridiplantae; phylum Streptophyta; class Magnoliopsida; order Solanales; family Solanaceae; genus Nicotiana; species Nicotiana benthamiana. The sequence continues at coordinate 56,169,633 of CM067341.1, read as the reverse complement.
AAAGCGAACCTCATCGAATTCGGCCATTAATTTATGGATTTTTGACTGGAATTTTTGCAATCTTTACTCATTGATTTGGTAAGTCCCAGTGATGTGGTTCACTACAAGTTGGGAATCGTAGTGGAGAACGAGTCGCGGAGCACAATATTTGATGGCTAGCTTTATGCCTGCAATAACATCCTCGTAGCCGGCCTCATTGTTAGTCATTTCGGGACATCGTATGGAGTGGCAAATAGTTTCGCCTGTGGGGACCTCGACAACGAGTCCCAGTTCCGATCTTGAAGCATTAGGGGTGCCGTTGGTGTAGAGAGCCCATAGGTCGGTGTTGGAGGAGGCACAACCTTCCTCTAGTTCTGTGTCTGGTAGTATCTCAGCGCTGAAATTGGCTACAAAGTCGGCAAGTACTTGCAACTTAATGGCGCTTATTAGGTGATATAAAATACCGTGCTCGCTGAGCTCTATGGCCTATTTGGCGAGCCTGCCTGATAATTCATGCTTATATAGGAAAATTCTCAGGGGGAAGATCATTACTACTTTTATGGGATGGCACTGAAAGTAGGGTCAGAGCTTCCGTGAAGCTACGACCAAAGCCAGAGCTAACTTTTCAAGGTGTGCATACCGTGTTTTGGCATCCACTAACGTTTTACTAATATAGTATATAGGAGATTGTGTACCTTTATTTCTGTGGACCAAGACTACGCTGACGCCTGACGGTGACCTCGGATATGGCCAGATACACCAGCAATGGCTCTTCTGGATATGCTTTGGCTAGCAGTGGTGGCAAAGATAGATATGCTTTCAATTTTCTTAGGGCTTCGATGCATTCTTCATTCCATTGTAACCCATTGTCCTTTTTCAACACATTGAAAATTTTATGGCACATGTCGGAAGACCGTGAGATGAACCTGGATATGGAGGCTATTTGCCATGTCAGATTTGTATCTATTTTTTGTTGTTCAAAATCTCCGGTATTGTGTCTATCACCTTGATCTGATCTGGGTTGACCTCGATTCCTCGTTGTGATATGAGAAATCCTAATAATTCCCTGAGGCTATGGTGAAGGCGCATTTCTCGGGGTTCATCTTAATTCCGTGCCTTCTCAATATTCCGAAGGCTTCTCTCAGATGGTCGATGTGGTCCTTTTTCCTTGTAAACTTCTCCAGCATATCGTCGATATAGACTTCCATGGTTTTACCGAGATGTTCTTTGAACATTTTAGTGATCAATCTTTGGTACGTATCCCCTGCATTTTTTAGCCCGAAGGGCATTACTTTATAGCAATACGTTCCCTGATGTGTGATGAAAGTCATTTTCTCCTGGTCCTCCTCGGCCATCATGATTTTATTGTTGCTCGAGTAGGCATCTAGGAAGATCAACAGTTCATGTCCCACGATGGCATCGATCAACAGTTCTATGTGGGGCAGTGGGAATGAATCCTTAGGGCATGCCATGTTAAAATTGGTGAAATCCACACACATTCTCCACTTCACGTTTTTCTTTTTGATCATGACGACATTGGTGATCCACTGGGGGTACTTTGATCATGACGACATTGGACAGTAACTTATCTACTTCCTCGCTGACCGCTTCAGTGATAGCGGCGTTGAACTTCCTTCTCATCTGTCGCACGGGCGGGTGTAACGGATCGACATTCAGCCTATAAGTGGCAACGTCTAGCGGGATTCGCGGCATATCTGAATGGGAAAAAGCAAATAAATCTTCATGGTTAGTTAGGAATTCATGATACTTACTTGGGTTGGTTAGGCGTGCCCAATATAGGCTTTGTTTGTAAGGTTGGTGTCATCCTATTGGACTGGGTCGAGATCTTCGACCGTAGCTTTACAGGCCTCCGCGATGTTGGGATCTTTAATGGCGTCCGTTATTAGACTGACATTTATCCCCGACACGGCTCAGTGCTATGCCTCTCCACTCACCCTCTTTAGTTATTTGGTGTGGGCACAGTCTTGAGCTATTTTGTAGCACTCCTATGCGGTGCGCGGCTCACCTCGAATGCTGAACACTCCCTATGGGGCATGGAATTTGATCACTTAGTAAAAGATTGAAGGGATCGCTCACATGGCATGTATCCATGGGCATCCTATGATGGCGGTGTACACCGTTTCCTGGTTCATCGCGTGGAAAGTTGTTTCCAACGTGACTCCTCCTGCTAAAATTGGTAGTGGTATTTCTCCGGATGTCCGTTCCACTGCATTGTTAAAACTAGTTAGTATTATGCTGTGCGGTATTACCTTATCCTCGAGTCCCATTTGTACGAGGACCCACGGATGGATAATACAAGTGCCACTTCCGTCGTCAACCATGATTCTTTTAACATCCGTATCGATGATCTGTAAAGTGATAACTAAAGTGTCATAATGAGAGAAAGACAAACTGTCGGCATCATACTTATCAAAGGTGATACTATCTTTGAAGTCGTCATACGTTCATGGGCGATGGTCTGTTTTAGGTTGTGCGTGGTGGTGAACTTGACGTGATTGATCGTCAAGTCGTTGCCACCTCCAACGATCATATTTATCGCACGTACTGGGGAAGGCGGCTTCGGCGGCCCATAGGATGTTGCCATCTGCGTGCAAAGTTGCTTTTCCCTTTATCAGTGAGCAACTCCCTCAGGTATCCCTAGTTCAACATTCTGACTACCTTTTATCGTAGGCCTATGCAGTCTTCGATTTTGATTCCCTGTTCCTGATGGAACTCACAAAGGACGGTTGATTTCCTTGTGTTAGGGTCTGATTTCATCTTCTGCGGCACTGCACTTTGGTGCCCAGCATCTCCAGTGCGTACACTATTTCTGAAGGAGACATACAAAAGTTATGTGCGGATAATAAAGGGCGGAGTACCTCTTTTGTTTTGGAATAGGGCGACGTGTCACTGCAGTACGTCCCTATGTCTGGGTGGAGGCGGATGGGAGGATCTGATATAAGGGTGGTGTCGATCTTTATTGAAGCGTGGTAGTTGTTCTCGCCGAATCTCATTGCATCGATCCCTCCTTATTTCAGACTGTATCGTGGTTCGCCGTTGGGTCGGCCCATTAAGATCATCCTCGTCCGCTCGTACCTCAACACAGTAGGCATTGTGTATTTCCTCCCATGTGTTAGGGGATATTTCATAAGGCGTCTTAGTAGTTTCTTAGTTCCCAAAAACCGTCCCTACTTAGCCCGTTCTGGAAAGCGGTGACTGCCATACCTTCCGATACGTTTGGCAGACTCATCCTTACCCTGTTAAACTTGGCCAGGAAGTCCCTGAGTCCCTCTCCTATGGTCTGCCTGATGGCGAAGATGTTGTTGACCCTTGCTTCCGCTTTCTTTGCACCTCCATGGGCGGTGACGAACTTATCCGCCATGTCTTCGAATGTTGATATTGCCCTAGCTGGCAGCTGGGAGTACCACGTTAGGGGCCCTCCTGTCAACGTCTCGCCGAACTTCTTCAGCACCGATGGTACTTGTTCTTTCGATAGGTTGTTGCGCTTCAAGGCGCTGACATAGTGGACCAGATGGTCCTAAGGATTCCTGGTTCCATCGTATACCCTCAAGTAGAGCGGCATTTTGAAGGTTTTTGGGATGGAATGCGGGGAAGCTTCTTCGGTATATGGTAGTTCAATGAACCTTCCCACGTCACGATAGCAACTTGAGAGCATTGGGGATCTTGTCTACCCTCTCATGATGTTCCTTCATTTGGTCATGGAGTGCTTTGTTTTCATTTTCCATTTCTTCCATTTTATTAAGGATGGCTGTGAGCATGCCATCGTTGGTTCGCACATCAACGGGCCTGTTATTTGCTCGTACAACTTCGGGTTCACCCACGGCAGAAGTGATGCCTACTGTTAGTGTACACCTGAGGTTACTTTGTGGTGACTTCTCGACCAGGCCACTTATGGTATTTGTTAGCCATTCTTCCAGTAGCTTCTTGACTATCGAGAGTGCTTCCTTAGCAGTAAATGTTGAAGCTTCTTTTTCATGCAAGATCGTTAGATCCTCATATGGGGAAGGCGATATCTCTACACCTAGGGTGGTGCTAGGGGTTGCACTCAAGATTCATTCGTCATCGGCCTCGTTGAGAGAACCCAAGCGATTAGTTGTAACACCCACTATTGTTTTCATTCTTGTGTTATTTTTGGCCATCTTTTGTTTTAGTGAGATGTAGAGAATGGTTGTCGGTTGTTCTCTAGGTGCAAACTATGATTTTGATTCTTGAAATCCCCACAAACGGCGCCAAATTATTTGGCTCAAAAGTTACCGATGTCCTTTGTAAGCTTAAAAACAATCACAAATAAACGAGGGTAAATCGTAATCAAATATAATATGACCTAGAGATTAGAAGAATGATATTGTTATTGTAGAACTAAAAGATAAAAGGATGATATGAACTTAAGAGAGAAGTAATCGTTAGAGATAGAGACATAGATAGAAAGAGAGAGAGGGGGGGAAGAGTTGTATTATTCGAGAATAATGATCATCCTTTAAAATATGAAGGTCTCCTTTATTCGAGAATAATGATCATCCTTTACAATATGAAGGCCTCCTTTATATAATTGGAGACCTTACTCGAAATAAATCAAAAAGGTACAAAAGTAGGTAGCGTCTTCTTAGTGAAGACGCTGAGTATTTAAACGGCGTCGCCTTTTTCACCATGTCTAGATCATGCCTTTACTTAGTCGGCGTATGCTCAAAGACGTACCCATCAAAGCAAAGGCGTCTAAGATCAAATTTGGCCTTATTTATACAGCTACTATATAATTTACTGCAACTGCAAATAGGATTATAAGAATGGCAAAGATTTGAATTGGGGATTGTTTGTTGACAGCTGAGGCGGCTAACGAGATAGGGATTGATTATTCCATTGAAGAATTAAAATTTTCAGAAAGCAAGAGGCACCCCTGTTGCTAGTTAAGTTCTTCCCAGTTATCCTGTGCGACTGTCGAGCTACACGCAAGCACGGACGGACCTAAATTTTTTTGTATGCAGTGTAAAAATATAAAGAAATAAATGAATAAATAAATTATAATAATTAAAATTCGTAGCGAAGCTGGCGAAACTAAAAATTTCATTTAGATTGTTCAAACTTGAAATAAGTAAAAACGATCCTCAATAGAGGGTGTTTAATATATGGATAAACCATTAAAATCTAATCTTGTATCTATATATACCGCGTAATTTTTCGATAAATACCATCCTTAGGGCTCTATGCCTTCACCCCTAATGAAAAGTGATGTTAATTTATATATTTATATCCAATACCTTCACTTTGTGTAATATAGATATAAACAATATCACATGACATCGCTTCGCGCAAGATGTTTTCACCCTACACACGAGCCGACTAAGACACCACATTTATAAAGGAAATTATGGAAATAAGAAAAGGATAACTCCACTAAACTCATTTGTGAATTATTTGCATTAAAAATGTAAGAACGGAAAAAGGTTCAAAATATCCCTAAACTTTTAAAAAAGATTTAAAAATATCTTTCATCCAGTTATTGGGTTAAAAATACTCTTTCATCTACCTTTTTAGTTCACTTATGCTTAAGGCTGTATCCGGTTCCGGTTTTGGGTCTATTTGGGTAAACGGTTCCGGTTTTGGCGGTTCCCGGTTCTGGCGGTTCCGGTTCTGGCGGTTCCGGAGCCGGAACCGGAACCATACGGTTCCGGAACCACCCGGTTCCGGTTCTGGCGGTTCCGGAACTGCGGGTCTGGCGGTTCCAGGCGGTTCTCGGCGGTTCCGACCTTTTTTTTTTTTTTAAATTAAATATCTTGTATAGTAGTGATTAGTATATTGTAGAATATATTTTTATATGGTGTACTATGTTGTTACTATAGCATATATTGTGTTTGGAAATTAGTATATATTCAAAATAAGTAGTGTATATTTTGTATATAAGTAGTATATGTTATAGTAAAGTAGTATATATTGTATATAAATAATGTATATTGTGTAGTAGTTAGTATTAATAGTATTATGTGTTGTATGTTATATATTATATGTTATATAAATATTTTATATTCAAGTATTGATATAGAAGTAAAGACAAAGAAATATTGAGACAAATATATTCAAGTATATGATAAAAAGCATATTTATTGACCAAAATGGCATATCTTTCTTAGTCTTCCTTCCCCCAATGGAATGAGCACAACATGGTACTAATACCACCATTAAAAGGAAAAAAAACTAAAAGAAGACATGCCAATGTACAAGTTACATCATAATTTATGTATTATTTCTAACAAATCTCATAAAACCTTCAAGGTTTGGAGGTGGTTGTGTTGGCGGTAGTGGAAATGAAGCTTGTTCATCACCACTTCCGGGTGAAGATGATTCTTGAGCAATTTCTGCTAGCATTTCTTCATAGCACTCATCTATTTCGGGTTGAGATTCAGCTAGCCCAAATATCATTTCCCTCTGATATTGGTGCATTAGGATAAAGCAAATTCATAATATCATCATCTATTCTATCACCGACTGCTATATCATGTAGAAAATTAACATCGCTAAATTGAAAACACGGGTGATCACTATCAAGTATTCCTAAGTTTTCATTAGTATTTCTAGGTTGGCTACTAGTTTGAACTTGTTTATCTTTTCTAGGTCTGGGAGCCGGGGGAGGGGTAGGATTTTGGCTACTAGTTTCACCGGATTTAGATGTACCTTTTCCGAACATTTTTTTCAATGAAAATGCCATACTAATTATAATTAAGGAAAATATCAACACACAACAAATATTCTTAGCACGTAAGAGTTGAAACGAGTTTACCGGATTGACGAACAACTTCTTGAAAATTGACAATCGTTGTAATTGAACACTTGAAAACTTCAATTCAACAATTTCACAATGTTTCACGAATTTGCAACAAAAATTAAGCACTTGCACAGAAAGATTGTAAGAGAGCTTGAGAGAGATTGAGTAAGATTGATGAATTGGTGAATTAAAATGAAAGAATGAGGGGGTATTTATAGTTGAGAAATGGGAAATTGTGTAATTATATAAAGTTTGGGGTTAAATTAAATTTGAGGGGTCAAATGGCTAAATTTTAAAAATGCCAAACGGCTATTTCTGCAATACCAACGTTCTGATTTTCAGAATTTAAAAAAAAAAAAAAATTAAAAAAAAAATGGCCGTTGGGAACCGGATAGAACCGGACCGGTTCCGGCGGTTCTAAAAGGTTCCAAACGGTTCCGCCAACGGTCCGAATTTAAAAAAAAAAAAAAAATTTTAATATCGGAACCGTTTGGAACCGTTTAGAACCGCCTGAACCGGTCCGGTTCCGGTTCTGGCGGTTCCGGTTCCACGATTCTAAAGGGTGGAACCGGCCCGGAACCGCGGAACCGAAATCGCGGAACCGGAACCGTATAACCGGAACCGTTTAGAACCGCGATTCCAAACCGGAACCGTTATTCGTACAGCCTTACTTATGCTATTTGACCTTTGATGTAACAAATTTAGAAGTTACCTCTCATAAACGCAAGACACACGGTGGGGATGACTAGGATTGGAATAATTGAGAGAGATAGTTGCATTTGCCTTCCCATGGAGATTTTGTCAAAAGTCATTGGTCTTTTTTGATTTTTTTTCCCTAGTCATCTTACTTGTGGAAACCAAGGGAATGTTTTCCAATTTCCCCCAATGGAAAAGGATATTTCTCTTGTCATATTCCCAAGAGACAATCCATTGACTCAGACCAAAATTAGGTCTTAATATCACAGTTGAATTATCTTTAAGTCGCATTCCTTTATTTAAGTCATATAACTACTTGTCTATTGTAACTATGTAAAAAAAGAACTCTTTATATCATTGATAAAAAAAGAAATGCCTTGGACACAAGGTATTTTGAATAAATAGGTCCAAAGATTAAAATAAAAAAGTTCGCTTCAGTGAAAGTTGATAAAAACATATTTCGAATTGAAATAACTATGATTGTATGCAATATACATTATCTAAAAGAAGTTGATATTGAGTCCGCAATAAACAATATTTAAGGCGAATAAGCTAGTAGAAAAATTATCTTTAGCTATACAAATTATTAGTGCCCCTTGGACCAACACTCTTGCCTTTGCCTATTTTCTATTCAAATTATCTCTTGTGGAAATTATGAAATAAAAAAGTAGGAATATGTATTATCTGTCCCCAGGCAAAGCTTAAGCTAATTTGTCCAAATGAAAATCTTAAGATTTTAAAGCATGTAGTTATTCATAAATTAAATTTGTTTCCAATATTTTCATTTCCCTGCATTACATCACTCTACCCAATCAATATTTAGTCAATTTTAATTTGTGATGAGAATAGTTAACGCAATCAAAATAAATTTTATTGTTATTTGAAATAAGAACAATATATTAACAGTAAACCCAACATGAGGCCTACTATATATGGAAACGAATGAATAAAAAGATCTCTAAGTTTCTAACCATAAAAACTTTATTTTAAATTACTTCTTTTTCTTCAAAAAATTATCACTCCAAAACTACCAGAAACAAATGAGAAAGATATTTCCAGTTTATTTCATTTGTCTTTATTGGTGTATAAAGCCATAAATTGTAATATTCTTAAGTAAGGTACTCACAAAATCTTAAATATTATAATGTAGTTAATAAAATTATGAAAACCAAAAATACTAAGCCAGAGAGAAAGGTTGAAATATAAGTACGCAACCAAAGAAAAGGAGAAAATGCAAGTATAGTGAAAAAGGTAGTAAAGGTTAAAGAAAATTATTCCCTTCGGTTCACAATTAGTGTTCAATTTGCTTTTAACACACTCATTAAAAACAATATTATATTCTATATACAAATACATACTATGGCTAAATTATCCCTAATTAAACATTTAATATGAGGAGTACGAAAACTTTTTAGGGATATGTACATAAGGATTGTTTTGTAAATAAATTTAACTCTTTCTTAATTATATAACTAAATATTTATTTTGAATTAAAATGAAAAGGTAAATTTAATACTTATTGTGAACCGGAGGAAGTATAAAAACAACTAAAAGGTAGTCTCAAAAGTCATTATTGGTGTTTATTTTTCCACTCCTCTTTACTTGAGGACAAAAAAAAAAGGAACCCATTTGAAAGTTTTTGAGTTTCCTCCAATGATATTACTACTACTTTTCATGTACCAACAGAATCCACATTTAAAATTTTAATATCACAGTTCAATTTTCTTTAAATCTTTTTTTTTTCAACAATGAGTTTCGGAAAGGGAAAAGTACCACACTTCCTTCTTTAACTTATTTACTTTTCAACTATTATTTTTTTTTTTGGAAATTCACTAGGCAGAGCGCCTAAGGCTAGTTTTTTTATTAATAACAGAAAAGAAAAATTACAACAATTAAGAGAAATACTAATAAGACAATAGCATCGGAGTTGTACCCATATAACAAAAACCGGGCCAACCTTACCGTACTAATCCTATTGAGGCTTCAAAACCTCATTACTAGCAAGTATGTAAGAGATAAGAACTTGAAAGGACCAAATAAGTTATGATCATCACAGAGTTTATAACATAATCTGTGATGAGATTACATATGAGGATACTAAGACGGTAAAATAGATATATGAGGAAGCCATGAAGGTGCTCTCCTTTCTCCAAATTTGTGAGGAATTCAAATTGTAGCTTGTTGTCTTCGTCCACAATTTTTCTCAAAATGTCTTCAAAATTCATGCTTTGTTCTTCGTTCGATTGGACTTTGTAAGAGTTGTTTGAGTGACTTGTTTTTGTTTTGCAGTTCTCATTGGGAGCCTCCTTATCTTTGCGTCTTCAAACACCCTGCCGTCCCAGCTTCTATCCCTTTGACGACACTTTTTACTTGTTTTACTGTGCATTGGTGACAAATCACCTTTTCTTGAAGCATCTTTCCGGCATTGTGTTAAGATATCCTCCCTCCCCTTCTTAATATATATGTCTTCCTTCCATAGCATTCAGGAGTTGTCTTCGCTCTGAAGAGATTAGTGGAGCAGATGATACATGTTGGTGCTGCCCCGCCTGTGAAAATGCTACTGAGTTGCTATCAGCAGAAGGACAGTTAATTGGTGTAATTTCATTCCTTTGCTGCCGCTGTCTTATGTGCAAAGGTTGCTTCATTGAATCCATTAGTTTCCTCTCCTCCAAAGTAGTGAATGGTTCTGTTGGTACAATCTGATTCTGTCCAAATGTTGGCAGTGCTAATTCGTTTCCAACAGCTGATGTTTCATCCGAGAATTTGGATTACTTGTACATTTTGTGCTGTTTCTATTTGGTCGATCTTTATTGTTGCTATATTTGAAGTACCCGCTGTTGCAGTATTTCTTGGAATAAAAACTAGAGCGTTATGGCTCAAGTTGCTGTTTGGATTTGCTGCAGATGGCAGATTTGCATTACAATTGATAGTTGCAGGTTTCCCTTGAAATTTTGGCTTTACTGGAGCCTCAATGTCCTCTCCTGTACTATCGTAATCAACCTCTTGGTCTTCTTCTGCAGATGAAAAACCAGCAAGTCCTTCACCCCAGCCCTCGTCATCATCAAATTCTTGTTGGTCATTCCAGAGTTTTGATTTAATGAACATGTCCCTCATGTTAGCTAGAATTAGTTGTTTGTTCTTTCCATTGGAGATTGAAGGTTCCCCATAATCTTTGATAAGTTTCTCTACATGTGTACTGGATAAAGGAGTGGGTGGATGACTTTGATCATTGGCCTGCTTTTGTGAATTTGGATCTTTAGCATGAGCTTTATTCAATGACTCTCTAGTCGATGGGCTATTTGGATAATAACTCTCAACCATCTGTAAATTCCCTCCAGTCACCTTTCCATCCTCATTACTGACGCAAGTGCAGCAAATGAGTTTGAGCTTGTTGGTAATGCTGGACTCTTTTTTGCGATCTGCTTAATTATTTTGTTTTTCAGAGTTACTTTTTTGTTGGGCCTCGATGACCAATTGTTCCTTGCAGTATGTTGTCCAGTTGCCCTTGTTTTTTGTGTATCATCAGAAGGCTGTAGATCAAACTCACTTTGAGACAAGGCAGTATTAGAGACATTTGGAGCTGCTGTAAGTATTGAGATGGTCATACTGCCTTGTTGAACCATCTCAGGCTTGTGAGAGGTATCTTGTCGAAATGAGTTCCGCGCAATATCATCATCTGTAGGACTTGCTGTTATTTGAATCACAGCATCATCACTCCCATATATAGCTCGATCAGCAAGGCTTTGCAAAGGAAGTGTAGAATACAGCTTTGACAAAATAGAAACTGCAGCAGCTGCTTTATTATGCAATGTCCAGTTGGTACTCTTGTTACCCTTTGTAACAGATGCTGCAATTTCCAATTCCATAACATCACATTGATCATCCACCTCTTCATTCTGCCCAGTCATTTTAATGCCATCCAATGCTAGAGTTGGCTGAACAGTGGTCGGTATATGTACCTCTTGTGCTGCTAGTTCCTGAACATTATACATGTATTTTTGTCCTTTGGATAGTTCATTTGTATTGGGAGGGGTAGAATTAACCAAAACTGATGCTTTATTCAATTCATTGCTTTCATATTGTCCAGGTATTTTTGAAGCATCAGGTAAATTTGTTACTGTGGAACTGTCAGCTGGTTGAATTGATAAAATTGTAGAAACTGTAACTACTTTGAATGTATCCGGATCCTCCACATTTGTACCAGTTGCTTCATCAACCAGAATAGAGTTCTGCAACATGTGCTGCTAGTCGATCAAAATATGTTCCTGCCTTTTTGCATTGTCATGTGCTTTCACAGAAGACAAATTTGACATCTCCTTTTCATTCAATGTAACAGTAGATGTACCAGTTCGACCAACACCTTCCTTCAAGCGTGCATTATTTCCACATTCACACCTTTTTGTCCAGCTCTTAGCATATTGGACTTGTATTGATGTCTTTCAGTTACATTGGCAGGTTTGGTAACAACCAGAGGTGCTGGTTTAACCAATTCATTACATTCTTGTAGTCCAGGAATTTTTGAAGCATCAAAATAATTTGGTACCATTGACTTCTCCACTGGTTCAGCTTATACAACAGTTGGATCTCTATTAACATTCAAAGAAACAGAATCCTCCAAGAATGTACCATTTCCTTGATCAGATAATGTGGTGTTATGATTCTTATTATTCTGTACCAAAAGCTGCTGCTCGATGGCTTTATCCTGCATACATACATCTATCAAAATCTAGCCAGACCTTTTTGCAGTGTCACCTGCTTCTACAGTAGATGCAAAAGTAGGTTTCAAATTTGACACCACCATATCTAGCTGTTTTTCACTTAAAACATTCAAAGGAGTTAGTTTCCTTTCTATTCAACGTCCTGCAAGAGTAGCAATCAAGTATTCCCTGGCATCACCTTCTAATTTAGCCAAACTGCCCCTACCTTCAGATTAACCACCATGAACTGCTTCTTCATTGAGTTCCTCTGTATTCCAGCGACACGATTTTACATTATGCCCTTGATGATTATAATATGTGCAGTATTCAGGACCATTATCAAACACGATATGCTGGTCGTATTCTGCTATTTTTCCAGATTTTGAATCTACTATCTTGATCTGTATTTTCTTTGGATGTTTGTCCAGTAAATTATTCAAGACTTTAACTCGTGCCTTAGTAGGTCACGTTCGATCTTTAGTAGCCTTATCTAATGCAATAGGCTTTCCCATTGCAGATGCTATGGACATTAAGGATTTTTTGGCGAACAGATTTGCTGGCAGATCGAGAAAGTAAATCCAAGCCACAGCTTTTGACGTTTCTTCCCGGGGATTAAATCCCATTGTCCATGGGAATGTCCTAAAGAAGAAGTCATCTCCTTTTGCCTTTATATAGCTAGTTGTTTCTGATACCACCTGGGCATAATCTTCAAACATATCAAATTTTACCAGAATGTGCCGATATTCTAGCTGTCCAATGTTGCAATTACCTTTGACACCGAGTTGCTTCGGTAAAATCTGCCTCAGCTTCTGAAGATCGGGCTTTCCATATGAAAAATTTGATTATCACTGCTTGATGAAGACCTTCCTCCTTAGTGAATGAATTCACTTCATCCACTGTGAACTCAACAGTAGGCAATCCATGTTCAAACGAAACTGGACAAAGTTCCAGCTTTGGATTTGTTGCGGCAGATTTATGTCCAGAAAGATGCGATGCATATGATTGTTTGGAACCTTGAAAAGTTCAATTTTCCGAAATGTTTTGAGAGGGCGTCGCTTCCATGGTGGTCTCAAAACTCAAAAAGAATTCATTACATCCATGCTACCGGAAGGATATAGTGCTGGAAAATTCAAAAGATGAGGGAGCTACAGTAAATCGTAAAATAATATTTAAGATCTAGGAAAATTGGTTATAGATTTGCTGTAAAACTCAATTGGGGATTGTTAGCAAAGAGAAGAGGATCCTGTGACACCAATTTTGAGACAATCCACCACCGTATTCCGGCGATATGTCCGATAAATAGTGACGGATTCACTATTCACTCTTCTTCCTTAGGATTTGGTCTTTCCTTCAGCCTTCAACTATCCAATTTTCTTTAAGTCAAGTTCCTTTATTTGAGTATTTTCTTTACTCCCTCCAGTCCAAAATAAGTGATTTTTTTGTCTTTTTTGTGATCCAAAATAAGTAATTTTTTCGGATTTCAAGAATGAATTAATTATGTTTTTCCTACATTATCCTTGGAGTAAATAGTGTTGGAATATGTGTTAGAAGTATCTATGCGAGATAGTAAAAGTTAGTATGGTCAATTCTATTGCTAACTAATGTTAGAAGGTGAATTTTATAATCTGTATAAAAACATCCAATAAATCACTTATTTTGGACCGAAGGGAGTATTTATTAAGTCACAATCCTTTATTTGAGTCTTAACTACTGCCAAAAAAAGAAATACTCCATTTAATACCAAAGGTGAATAGAAACAAAAAGAAATGGCCTTCCACACATATTTTCTATTCAAAGCGTCTTTACTACTCCCTCCGGTCCAAAATAAGTGTCTCTTTTACTGTTTGATTTTGGTTCAAAATAAGTATCTAGTTAGGTAATAAAAAAAAATCAATTTGTTTTTACCCTTTTACCATTATGTACAGAAGAGCAATAAATACCATTATAATCATGTGCCCAATATTTAATAAGGGTAGTTTAGTCATACTAGGTAATTTTGTATAGGATTTAGTATTTTCTTAATGGGCGTGCTAAAAGTAAAAGAGATACTTATTTTGGACCGTAGGGAGTACTTATTTTATATGCTAATTAAGTGATACACTGAGGAGATGGATTGTTTGGCTAAAAAGTTATGCAAATACTTAAATAGCTCTAAAAATATCAAAAATTATATGGGCTAATCGGAATCAAAGGTAATATGAACTAGAGATTATGATATGATCGAGATCTGTGATTATAGTGTAAATAATTCGAGATATAAGAACAATAAGACAAGTAGTGAGCTTTACACAAGAGAGAAAGATAGAGAGATTGATCTAGAGATAGAGAGAGAGAGAGAGTTGTATATTTAATAGAAAAATACACATGAGTCTTTGCAAAGGAAAGGTCCTTTTTATATACAAAGGGACCTTCCTCGAAATAATCAAAGAAAAGTATAAGGGTTGTTGACCTCAGTGTACGAGTGTCAGAGCTCGAAACGACATCGCAGTGAGTCACGTCACTCGATCCGTCTATTAGCTGAGGCCGGCCTTACTCGAGTCAACGATAAATAGGCCGCTTTCTTCACCGAGGACGTATGTAGATAGCGTAGGAACGTAGGAAATCAAATTTTCCCAGTACATGTAGTCCCTCAGTTTGTTGGGGATGTAGTCGAGAGACGTCCTCAACGAACGAACATGCATGCTTGACATTTTTGGAAATTTGGCCGTTCTTATTGATACCGCTGGAGAAGGCGTGACTATATATTTAAGATGAAGTCATCAATCACGTGCGTGATCATTACTTCTGCTCCCGAGACGATTCGGGCTATGACGTGACGTTTGGGTTTCCTGCGCCGGTTTGCAAGTCATGTCTTTTTGATTTTCGTGTACCCTTTCTTACAAATAGAGGAAAAGTTCAACTTGATCCGTCTTCCGAACCTTTTCTGAGAGTATTCCCCCAATCTTTTCCTTATTTCTTTCTAGTGCTCGTTGTTCTTTCTTTACTGAAACTCTCATTCTTAGGAATCGAACCGGCGATCAGAAGCACCTTTTTATTATAACTTTTGCTGTGGCTAAACATCGTCATGATGATACTAGGACTAAGGACGATGCTACCTCTAGAACTTCGTCATCCTCAAATGATGGGGAGTCCGAGGAAGTTCTCATTCCACTATCAACAGCTAACTTACTCCCTCTTGATATGGATGAAATGAGGGACTTTAAGAACAAGTGTACACTCCCTCCTTGGGAGCACAGTGATCTGATGCCGTCTCACTTGGCTGTTCTCAAGAAATCATATAATATTCCTGATTATGTTGAGATAGTCCCCGCTGGGCTAAACCATGCCAATGTGCACATTCCTGGGTACTGTTTATTCTACGAGTACGCCTTTCAAATCGGATATAGCCTCCCGCTCTACCCTTTGGCGGAAGAGCTCTGTCGCTGGAACGGGGCTTGCCCAACCCAGCTTACTCCGTGTGCGTTGAAGGTGTGTAGGGTCCTTACCAACTACGCGGCGAAGGCCGGGGAATAGGTCACCATTCATCACCTCCTACAAATGTTCGGTGCAAACTTTATGAGAAGCTCGATGCATCAATTAAGGAGTCAAGGCAAGAAGCGCTTTGTGTCGCAGGTGGACGACAAGGCCAACCCTAAATTTTGGAAGAGGTTCTTCTATGTACGTACCGAGCACCTTCTGTCCAACCCCGAAGGGTTTCCAGAGGTGTGGAATGATGCATGTAAGTATTACTGTGCGTAACGTTTACTATGGCACCTTTACCTTGTTGGTTTTCACCGTCGTAAATTTCCATTTGCTTTCATGCAGTGACAGCTCGCCCTCCTTGAATGGTTGACGACATTAGGTCGTGGGTGCAAGCATTGATACCGTTCGCAGAAGAATGCCCCTCCTGGCCTGAATTCCTTAGATATGGCTCGGCAGGTAACGGCCTTGCCTAATTTTTCCTTCTGTTATGGTGTGGGGGTTCCCCATAATTTTCTTGCCCATCTCATACATGCTTTGGTAGGTTGGGCCGCCCCTAAAAAGGCGCTGAAGAAGGATAAGAAGAAGAAATCCGTGGTTGCCCCTTCTAGGGCGGTATCTAACCTCGAGGAGGATATGATACTCGTTTGCACGCCTAGGGGCAGCATTTCACCCCCCCTCAAGACAAGCGGTAGTATTAGAGGCGGCATCAGAGCTAGCGCCTGAGGCAATGCAGGGGGGCATACTCGAAACGACGCCTATGGAGATATAATGGCGGCTGTTCTTGAGGCTGTTCCTAGGGTTGCCCCCATAGGGATGACCACTGCCGAAACGACCCCATCTGAGCCCGTCCTGCATCCTACAGAGGGGGACCGTGAAGAGCAGGAGACATTGGAGATGAAGAAGCATCGAACTCTTACAGGCAAGGGTGTGGCCACTCAGACAGAGAAGGTTAAGCTTTCCCGTCCTGAATCTAGGCTTATCTTTATGGCCGAGGCCATCTGCTCGGAGAGGTATGCCCTCATAAGGGAGGCCACGGAAAGAGGGAGTGAAGGCCTGGACGTGGCAGTCCCGGAGGTTGCCAAAGAGGACTTGGGCAGAGAAGGCGGGTCTTTGAACCAAGTGAAGATGATGGCCGGCCAGTCTTCCCGTCGCATAGTGATTCCAAGCCACTACAACTTGGAGAATTGTGAGGATGCGGCCATCAGTATGACACTTTTGTGTGCCGGTGCTGAGCGTGCTACCCTGGCGGAACTCAGCAACAAGGTCTTGGCCCGAAGGGTGGCGGGTGCGGCCTTGCAGGTATACCTCTATTTTGATCGATGATCTTTCTTTTCCATTAGTAGAGGGTGATTTTTTTCGTACTTACTTTTTGGTTTCTTTTCCAGACTCTCATCTCAGAGGCGGAGAGGGGTCGACGCCGGAAGGAGAAGGTGTCCAAGTACCACAGGCTAGTGAATAAGTACAACAGGACACAAGAGGCGCATCAGACTTTTGCCGATATGCATAAACACGACCCCAACTTCAGGGTGGTCCGTGAAGGCCTCGTGTAATTCGAAGAGTAGTTGAAGAATCGGGTGGCCAAGCTGGAGAAGGTCGATGAACAACTCATGGCCTCTATTGCTCGGACTGCGAATTGGAGGTCCTCCTTCAAGCTAAGGATGAAGAGTTACAGCTCGATCGCGTAGTGGTGGAAGAGGTGGCAGAATTGCGCACCCGGGCTGCGGCCTTAACGGCGTAACTTGATGCCAAAAAGGCCGAAGTGGAGGACTTCAAGCGAGCCCTTGAGGTCCTTTGGAATGTTGTTGTATTTTTATCGTAGCTGTGTAAAATTCGATGGCTTTAGCCGTGTAGAAACGATGGCCATAGTCGTGTAAAATAATGTTCGTAACCTTGTAAAACTCGACGGCCTTTCCGCGTAGAAATGATGGCCTTAGCCTTATAAAATTCTATGGCTTTAGTCGTTTGAACATGATGGCCCTAGCCACGTAAAAATGACGTCCTTATCCTTATAAAAATGATGGCATCAGCCATGTAAAAGTTATGGTCTTAGCAATGTAAAAATGGTGGTCGTAGCCGTATAAAAATGATGGCGGTAGCCGTATAAAAATGATTGCTTTAGCCATGAAAAAATGGTGGTCGTAGCTGTATAAAAATGATGGCCGTAGCCATATAAAAATGATGGCCTTAGCCATGTAAAAATGATGGCCGCAGCCATATAAAAATGATGGTCGTAGTCGTATAAAAATGATGGTCTTATCCATGTAAAAATGATGGCCCAGCCGTATAAAAATGACGGTCGTAGCCGTATAAAAATGATGGCCTTAGCCATGTAAAAATGATGGCCTTCGCCATGTAAAGATGATGGCCGTTGCCATGTAAAAACGATAGCCTTAGCCATGTAAAAATAATGGTCGTAGCCGTATAAAAATAATAGTCGTAGTCGTATAAAAATGATGGCCGTAGCCATGTAAAAATGATGGCCGCGGCCGTATCAAAATAATGGCCGTAGCCATATAAAAATGATGGCCTTAGCCATATAAATATGATGGTTGTATCCATGTAACAATGATGGCCTTAGCAATGAAAAAATGATGGCCTTAGCCATGTAAAAATGATGGTCGTAGCCATGTAAAAATGATGGTTGTAGCCATGTAAAAATGATGGCCTTAGCCATGTAAAAATGATGGTCGTAGCCTTTTCATTCATTTGGAGATGGTCGTAGCCTTTTCATACGTTTTGCGATGGTCGTAGCCTTTTCATTCATTTGGAGATGGTTGTTGCCTTTTCATTCATTTGGAGATTGCCGTAGCCTTTTCATTCATTTGGCGATGGCCATAGCCTTTTCATTCATTCGGAGATGGTTGTAGCCTTTTCATACATTTGGCGATGGCCGTAGCCTTTTCATTCATTTTTAGTTGGCGGTAGCCTTTTCATTCATTTGGAGATGGTCGCAGCCTTTTCATACATTTGGTGTTAGTCGTAGCCTTTTCATTCATTTGGAGATGGCCGTCGCCTTTTCATTCATTTGGAGATGGTCGTAGACTTTTAATATATTTGGAGATAGTTGTAGCCTTTTCATTCATTCGGAGATGGTCTTAGCCTTTTCATACATTTGGCGATGGACGTAGCCCTTTCATTCATTTGGAGTTGGTCGTAGCCTTTTCATTCATTTGGAGATGGCCGTAGCTTTTTTATACATCCGGAGATGACACTAATCTAGTCCATGTATCATGTCGGGCTTGGAGAGTACACGGAGAGGCGGACATGATGCACTTGTGCTGCAAACATCTCCAGGTGACCCCTTTGCTTCCTCGTTAAAAACCTTCCCGGGAAAACCTAATTGGGACAAAACCCGGGTAAGGGAAAAAGAGTACAACTCAGGTGACACCTTTTTAGAAGTGGAAATGTTTGAGGTGAGCGACGTTCTACTTGTTCTGGAGTGTCTTTCCTTCCATTTTCTCTAGCTTGAATGCTCCTTTCCCGGCCGCCGTCAAGATTTTTTAGGGTCCATCCCAGTTTGTGCCCAATTTTTCTTCACTTGGGTCCTTTGAGGCCAAAGTCTTGGCTTTGAGGACGTAGTCCCCTACTTTGAGTGGCCTTATTTTTTCTCTCTTGTTGTAATATCTTTTGATTTGTTGTTTTTGGGCTACCATCCTGATGTGGGTCATTTCACTTCTTTCTTCGGCTTCAGCAAGATCATAGAGTCTGCTGATGTCGTTTTCTGTCCCATTGGTTTGTGAATATCTTAGGCTGGGTTCGCTCACTTCAATGGGTATGACCGCGTTGGTTCCATAAACCACTGAGTATGGGGTGGTTTCCCCGATGCTGGACTTGGGTGTGGTTTGTGCACCCAGAATTCTTCGGGTAGTAGTTCGGGCCATAACCCCTTGGCATCTTCGAGATTCTTTTTTAATATGTTTAAGATTATTTTATTGGAGGACTCCGCTTGGCCATCGGCAGCGGGGTGGTATGGCGTGGATAGTATCCTTTTGATACGCCATTTCTCAAAGAACTCGGTTGTTTTCTAACCAAAGAACTGGCGCCCGTAGTCGCGGCTGATTTCTTCGGGGATGCCGAAGCGGAATATGATGTTTCTCCATATGAAGGTGATGACCTCTTGTTCGCTTATTTGCACGTACGCACCTGCTTCCACCCACTTGGAGAAATAGTCAGTTAAAACAAGTAAAAAACGTACATTTCCTCGTCCTGCGTGTAGTGGGCCGACTATATTCATTCCCCACGTGATGAACGGCAGGGGAGGTGACAGAATGGAGGGGTTCTCTTGGTTGGTGTATCATTGGGGCGTACATTTGGCATTTCTCGCATCAGCAGACATATTCGGCTGCCTCTTTCTTCACAAAAAGAGAATTTTTGTCACAGTTAATATGTATAAAAATGTTGACGTCTCATCTGTCTTTCACATTTAATACTCCACACACGTGTCACCTTCTGATTGGATCTGCAGTTTTTTACCCACTTTTCTAGGCTTATTCAACTTCCTCTTTTCACGAAGTGATAGTTATCCTTAAAATAGGCTTTCCATCATTACACCTTTTAATTTGGCGGTTGCTTCATTATAACTTTTTAATTCATACTTCCTTTGTCATCTTTCTCAAAAAGTATTCCTTTACTTTCTTTTACTTCTCCTTTCTTAAAACTCGCTCAACAATGGCATCACCAAACCCTAACCCCAAAAAGGTTCTAGTTCTTGATCAATTTCTTAATGCCCCTGCTCTAATTAGACATACAAGAGGCAGAGGAGGAAGACTTAGAAGTTCAGGATCTACACGTGGTGGTTCGACCCGTTCTGCTCCTCCTTCTTCAAGTTCTGGTGTCACAGGTTCCTCTTCTAAAACTCCATCTTTGAAAGGTAAAGAAGTTTCTGATCCTCCTCAAGAACCCACAGTTGAAGAGATTATACTGAGTGATATATATTTTGTAAGTGATAGAACATATCTTCAAAAGAAAATTGCAAAATTATAGAAGACTGATGCTTACCCCTCTCTTATAACTGAACTCACAATCCCTACTATTAGAAAACATTGTAATCGGAAAAAGAGTGCTCGTTCATTAGTTCCTGCATAAACCAAAGAATCTCTTCCTATAGACATAGGTATTCTTTCGTTTACACTTATCCTTTTACTTTGGGATTCAAACCCGCCATAGATTCGGTTATCCTTGATTTCTACCGTTTCTTCAACATTTTCTTAGCTCAATTGGCCCTTTAGTATGGAGGGTTGTAGCTTGTTTGAGGTTTTTGTCTACTAAAGCGAAAATCAATTTTATGTTTTCACATCTCATTCATTTATACCACTCCAACTTACTACGTCATGGGGTTTTTACCATAACTACGAGGAGCAAAAAAGTTTTGGTAAATCGTGAAGATGATAAATACCGTGGGTGGTATCTTCATTATATTGTTGTTCGTACGTTGGATTTGCTGGGTGAGTCAAACATTCCCTTCCCTGAGAAGTGGAACTTTGCACGTAAGTTTCTACTTACTT
Source organism: Nicotiana benthamiana (assembly GCA_034376525.1). Lineage (NCBI taxonomy): Eukaryota > Viridiplantae > Streptophyta > Magnoliopsida > Solanales > Solanaceae > Nicotiana > Nicotiana benthamiana. The sequence continues at coordinate 56,148,517 of CM067341.1, read as the reverse complement.
TCTCGTACCTATTTTTAGAGATTTTGATTTTCTCCCTAACTTTATCCCTCTTTTGGTTTCTGTCGCAACCATGGGGAATGTGGAGCCTATCCCCAACTTCCATAGTTGGGTAGGTTCGATTCTGAAAATTGCCTCCAAAGAAGATAGAACTTGGAGATATATTTCTTTCTTACATGGTTGGAAAGTGAAAACACACGGTATACATCTCTTCTTATATATGTTTTTAGATATATAGGATAAACCCCAATAATGAATTCAAATCCATCTTTTTATCAGGATTTGGTGGAAAAGGAATGACGACTGATGTTGCTTTGGCTATGCGTGCCTCTGCTAATGCCGCCCTTGATTAGGACAAGGCTAAACTTTTAATAGCTAAGAGAAAAGCTATGGTAGAGGATACTGAGAATGAGGAAGAAAGTAGTACCTCATTGGTATCTAGACCAAGAGTTAGGAGACGCGTCATTATTGAAGAAGATGATGAGGATACTCCTGCTCGCACCTCTCCCGCTCGTACTTCTGCTACCGAACCTATTCTAAATCATCCCGATGAAGATCCGGTACCTAGAGACACAAGTGAATCTGTTCACCTTATTTTTGTTAGTGATTTTGAAAGTGGGGAACTTGACCTTGTTCTAAATGAAATTCATTTATCTACTTCAATTCCCATCTCTCCTGTTCCTTTTATTCCTCCTTCAAGTGCGAGTGTTTCTTCTCCTATGACGGCCTCTGCTGCTCCTTCATCTACTTCGAATGCTCCTACTCCATTTCTTCTTTAGCTCCCGTGCATATTCCTTCTGCTCCTGCTTTGACTTCTGCAACTCCTACTATTTTCACCTCTTCTACTACTCGTCCTTCCACTATCCCTTCTCCCTCTGTCATACATTCAGAGCCTTGACCCAATAATAGAGGTATGGCTATGAGAAAAGTTAAACTTGAAGTACCTGCTACTCATAGCCTTTTGAGGAAGACTGGTGGAGGTGATGTTTGGATCGAGCCTCTCATTGGAGATGTGGAGAGGACGATAATGCAGAGCCATAGCTGTTATACCTTGATGACTGACATAGTTCATTCAACATTGAAGGTAATTTCCTTTAGCTTTATTATTTTCTGTTCCTTGGTTTTAAGTTCTTATTTCTATGCCTTACGTTCGTTATGTTCGTAAGCCAACCTGATTGGAACCGAGTTAAAGGGAAAGATCTCCACATTAGAGAAGAAGCACGTAAGTCTGCAAAGGCCGTTTTGGATGCTGAAAGAATAGCTAAGGGAGCACAGCTTGAGGATCAAAATTGGAAGGAACAATTTGAAAGTACTCAAGGGAGAATAGAACAGTTGCAATCTTGTAAATCTCAGTTGCAACAGCAAAATCGTGCTTTATCCACGGACCTAGGGATTTCCAAGTCCTCCATGAACCAAGTAAAAAGGGATAAAGAGATTTTTAAGAGCTCATTGTCAAAGGCTAATGAAGAAATCAATGAACTCAAAGCACTTATGGAGAAAAAAGAAAAATATGCTAAGGAGTTAGTACAGAGTTTGAACCAGGCTCGGGCTCACTTATAGATTTCTTCAGACAAAGTTCATGCGTTGGAGAGTTCACATGCCAATCTTCAGACTTCCCTTGATTCCCACCTAGTTGAGCAAGAGATAATGAAGAACACCCTCGTTGTGTGGGGAAGGGATTATGAAAACATGGAGAAGGATTACAATTCTCTTGCGGAGAATTTTAACTACGAGGTTAATTGGGCTTTTTTGAAGCCTCGTCGTGATGCTTTGTTGGAGTCTTCTCAAGAAAATTTCAACTTGCAATCTGAGTTAGCCAAAATCTTAGACACGATTGAGAAGACTAACCAACCTGTTGACATTCCTTCTCCAGACCAGCCAATTGATATGTCCTCTCCAACAATTGAAACTCCTGGGGTTGAAGAACCTTTGAACTTTGAGGCAACTGCTAAAGCAATTGAAGTTGTGATTCCAGTGACCGAGGATGAAACACAACCTATGGAAATTCCCGTGACTATTGCTTCCCTCGAGGATGTTAATACTTCAAGTTCAGCTGAAACTGCTCCTGTTAATATTTCCTTAGAAGTTGCTATCGAGCCTAATGAAGCTACAATTTCTAATGTTTCAATCCCTTCAGTGACCAACCAAAGTGTTTGACTTTACCTATTTTTTATAATTGATGGTGTAATCTCTTGACTTTTTAGTGAAGTCCCCAGTTTCCATAACGGGGCATTTGTTTTAAAAATAATTGTATTCTAATGACTAAGTTTTTCCCTTAGCCTTTGATGTGAAGAAGTTTGACTAATACTTCTTTATTTTATTCTTGTCTATTTACTTTGTTTTAGACTTTATAGAATAATCTTCTATTTACCTATCCTCGCATATTTTTCTTTTTAGGACTTAGAGAATAGGTTAGCATTTTTAACTTTTTAGAAAATGCTTTTATGATTCTTCTCATGAATTATCATCATGAGGAAAATAAAAGAGGGCCTTTTTATTTATCAACACTTAATGAAGAAGACGTCTCAACTTCATAATGGTGTTACAATACGATGAAAGAAGTAGGAACATACATGTTTCATATGAAATAATTTTTGACAAGTTTTTATTCATGAACTTTGGCAAATTTTTTGAGTATTACATGTATTGAAGTACATCTACAACTTTCTCGTAACTATTTTCTTTCAATAGATTAATAAAATAAATAAGGTTTTTCATAACCTATTTTTAATATATAATCACGACCCTATCTTTACATATTAGGAAGGGTTTTACGGAGTGACTTTGTCGTTCTAAAAAGAAAGAACACTACTATGAGTGCTTTTGGATTGATACTTGACTTCTCATAGCTTGATTTGATTTTTAAATCTTTCTTTATCGTACTTATTCTTCTGCACATACTCGTATATTCTTATGTACATACTCGTGTATGTATAGTACAGTCCCCCAAGTGTTTGGGCAGTGAAGTATGAAGCCTCAAACACTTGTGTGTTTTCTCCCAATTTTGGTCCTTTTCCTTAAACAGAAAAATATACGGGACTTGGAGGTACGATTATAGATGAAGACTGCCTAACTCGTTTACATTATATTAATGTAACCCTGGGCTAGGAATTTAAGAGTATTCCATTTTGTCGTGCAGGCCGTGACTCATCATTTGGCACGAGTTAGGGTTTTAGCCTAGCATCTAAAATCGTTAGTATAATTTTAGAAATTCAAAGAAAAAGATTCTAACATGGTAATATCTGACCATGGGTACTTCCTTAGAAGTAATATCTTTTTAAATGAATATCATTCCAATGTGAAGGTAAAACCTTTCCATACATTGTTTCCAACTCGTATGCTCCTTTCCCTGCAATTTCACGAATTCTATAAGGTCCTTCCCACGTTGGACTTAGCTTTCCTGAATTAGTTGTCTTCTTAGAATGGAACATAGCGCGAATTCATCAATTTTAAAGAACCTGAGGCGTGCCTTCCTATTGTAGTATCGCTCAATTACTTGATTTTGAGCTGCCATCCTTACTAATGCAGCTTCTCTTCTCCCTTCTAGTAGATCAAGATTTACCCGTAACACTTCGTTGTTTGAGTATTCCTCTGCTTGAACACGTCGTGTACTAGGTTCGCCTAACTCAACCGGTATCAAAGCTTCCGCACCATAAATATTGAAAATGGTGTTTCTCTCGTACTTGTCTTTGTTGTTGTTCGATATGCCCATAATGCCGCTGGTAATACTTCAGGCCAATTGCCTTTTGATTCTTGCAACCTTTTCTTTAGGTTGTTAATAATGACTTTGTTTGTAGGATTTGATTTTCCATTACCAACTGGATGATATGGAGTCGACGTAATTCTTTTGATTTGCCAACTTTGGAAGAATTCAGTGACTTGTGCTCCTACAAATTATGGTCCATTATCGCACACGATCTCCTTTGGTACTCCAAAGCCGCAAATTACATTTCTCTAATTGAAATCCTTAACTTCCTTTTCTCGTAATTGCCTAAATGCCCTTCTTCTACCCATTTGGTGAAATAACCAGTAAGTACGAGTAGAAGCTTTACCTGACCTTTTGCCTGGGGTAATGGTCCTACGATGTCCATTCCCCATTTCATGAAGGGGCACGGAGCTATGACAGGATGTAATAACTCAACTGATCTATGCATGTTATTTCCATACCTCTGACATTTGTCACACTTAGATATGAATTTATTCGCTTCCTCTTCCATTTTGGGCCAGTAATATCCTGCTCGAATTAATGTCTTTACAAGTGATCTGCATCCCGCATTATTTCTACAATGTCCCTCGTGTATTTCTCTCATCACATATTCTGTTTGAGAAGGTCCGAGACACCTGGCTAATGGTCCACCAAAAATCTTCCGATAAAGATTTCCTTGATATAGGCAGTGACGAGCAGCTTTCTTTCTAAGTGCATGAGCCTTCACCTTATCCTCAGGTACGATTTCGTGCTGCAAAAAAGATACTATTTCGTTTCTCCTATCCCAAGTTAAGTGATTAAAGTTTACCTCATTTTTATCAGAGTCAAGAACGGAGTGGAATAAATGTATGATTGATGCATTTGCATCTTTCGCTATATCTGGTGCAGATGCGAGATTGGCTAAAGCATCCGCTTCCAACTTCTCTTCTTTTGGGATTTGTATCACTTTCCAAGTTTGGAACTGTCTTATCGGTTCTCGTACCTTTTCAAGATACTCTTGCATTCGAGTTTCGCTGGCCACATATGTCCCCAGTATTTGATTTACTACGAGCTTTGAATCACTTTTGATTATGATTTGCATGATACCAAGTTCTAATGCTAGCTCTAAACCTGCAATCACAGCTTCATACTCTGCTTCATTATTAGTTACATGGCGACATTTTATAGCTTGTCTAATTATTTCACCCGTTGGTGGTATAAGAACAATTCCTAAACCTTCTCCCTTTACATTAGATGAACCATCAGTAAATAATATCCAAGTCCCCGGATTAGCACAATTAAAAACTTGTAACTCTTTTTCTGCTTCTAGATGCATTCCTTGACTAAAGTCAGCTACGAAATCAACGAGTACTTGGGATTTAATAGCAGTTCAAGGTTGGTAAATTATTTCATATTCGCTTAATTCTATAGCTCATTTTGCTAATCTTCCTAATAGTTCATGTTTATGCAAAATATTTCGTAATGGAAAAGCAGTAACAACAACAATAGGATGACACTGAAAATAAGGCCTTAATTTCCTTGATGCCATTATGAGAGCTAATGCTATCTTTTCTAACTGCGGGTACCTTGTCTCGGCGTCCAGCAAAGTTTAACTTAAATAATAAATAGGAGATTTCATACCTTGGTCCTCACAAACTAAAATCGCACTTACCGTTACTTCTGAGACTGCCAAATAAATGAGTATCTTCTCCCCTTCCTTAGGTTTTGCCAATAGAGAAGGGTTTGACAAGTATGCTTTCATATTTTTAAGGGCTTATTGACAATTTTCATTCCACTCGAAATGATCTTGTTTTTTGAGTGTAGAGAAATTTGAAGCACTTTTCTGAAGATTTGGAATAAACCTCCCTAAGGCCGCGATTCTCCCTCTCAATCTTTGAACCTCTTTTATGCTGGTAAGAACATCAGGTAATTCTTCAATTTCTTCAATCTGAGAAGGATTTACCTCAATGCCACGGTTAGAAACAAGAAAACCTAAAAATTTACCCTAAGCAACTCCAAATGCACATTTTTCAGGGTTAAGTTTCATATTGAATTTCCGTAAAATTTCAAATGTAATTGTTAAATGAGAGATATGATCATGAGAACGTAAGGTTTTGATGAGTATGTCGTCTATATATACCTCCATAGTTTTTCCTAAATGTTTTTCAAACATCTTAGTGCCTAACCTTTGATAGGTTGCACCTGCATTTTTTAGACCAAATGGCATTACTTTATAACAGTAAGTCCCTCGGTCTGTGAAGAAAGAAGTTTTTTGCTCATCACTGAGGTCCATTTTAATTTAATTGTACCCCGAGTATGCATCTAATAACCTTTAAAGTTCATGTCCTGCGGTTGCATCAATCAGCTGATCTATATGGGATAAAGGGAATGAATCTTTTTGGACAGGCTTTGTTTAGATCAGTATAATCTACACAAACTCGCCACTTACCATTCTTTTTAGGTATGACCACCGAGTTAGCTAACCATCAGGGTATTTTACCTCGCGAATTAACCCTATTTTCAACAACTTTTGGACCTCGTCCTGGATTACTTGATTTTTGAAAGCCCATTGCTTTATTTTCTTTTACTTGATTGGAATAAAATATGGGTCTTCATTAAGTTTATGGGTCATCATCCGGTGGAATACCTATCATATCAGCGTGGGACTAGGCAAAACAGTCTACGTTAGTTTTTAAAAATTCAATTAACGTACCTCGCATGTTGGGATTTAGATTGGCTCCTACGTAAACATTTCTCTCTGGTCGTTGTTAAAATAACACCACATCCTCGAGTTCCTCTATTTTTATTTTGATGTTCTCATTTTCTTCAGGTTCTTGAATTACATCAGGTCTTGAATCTAAATCCATTTTGTCAGTTGAAGTTTGGTTTTTGACGCCTTCAAGTGCTTCCAGTAATTGCTATTTCTCTTTACACGCGGTACTCGTATCTGTTACTGCGTTGATACTCCTAGTTGTATGTTGATCCCCTCAAATTTGACATATTCCCCAGGGTGATGGAAATTTGATAAATTGATGTAGGGTTAATGGACAGCATCCATATAATAGATCCATGGTCTCCTCATTATTATATTATAGGCCATTTCCATATCAACTACCTGAAATTTAGTTTCTTTAATAAAACCTGCAGCATAAGTCGTTAGAGTTACCTCGCCTTTTGTTACCACGCTTGAATTGTCGAAGCCTGGCAAAGCATGCGCCTTAGATATCATTTTATCTTCAGCTTGCATTTCCCGTAGCACTCTTAGCAGAATGATATTCACAGAACTTCCTGGATCAATTAAAACTTGTTTTACATCAGTATCATGTATAAGTAAGGATATTACCAGTGCATCATTGTGGGGAGTAATCACTCCTTCCGTATCTACATCACCGAAGTTTATGCTCTCATGATCTAAGGTTTGTCGCACTCGTTTGCCATGTGTAATCGTCATCTTAGAAACCTTATTTGAAGCCGTATATGATAATCCGTAAAATATCCTCTCCTCCATTGATTACATTCACTATTCTCTTAGGAGAGGGTGGTTTTGATGGCTCCTGCCTATTTTTCATATATGCTTGCTTTCCCTTCTCACTAAACAACTCTGTGAGATATCCTTGATTCAATAGATGATCTACTTCACTTTGAAAGAATCTGCATTCTGATATTTTATGTCCATCATCATTGTGAAATTCTCACCAACAGTCTGGAATTGGTTTGTTTGGATTTGACCGCATCTCCTTTGGCCACCATACTTTATCTCCCATACTTCTTAGAACAGCTACGAGCTCGGAATTAGTTACATTGAAACTATGACCAGCAAATCATGCCATTAAATTCCTATCATCATCTCGTTGCTCTTGGTTGTTTCGAGCGCCTCTAAACCTGGATGAAGACCCGGTTCCCCTGTCTCTTGACCTTTGGTCATAGTGCTTGTTGTTCTATCTAGATCGCGAAGCTTTTCCTGCTGGTCCCATATATGGATCGTGCCTGTTCTTACCTGATCTTTTTTCTGTTTCAGATCTTCTAGATCCGCTCTTTTCTTCCCGATGAGGTTGAGACACGGTATCTTCCTCAATTCTTAGCTTCGTGTTGTACCTGTTATAAACATCGTTCCAAGTAGTAGCGGGAAATTCACGAAGTCTTTCCTTAAGCCTCATCGTAGCTTCTGAACCTTTGTCATTCAAATTACTTGTGAAGGCTATTGCTTCCCAATTATCTGGTACACGGGGTAGCATCATTCTCTCACGTTGGAATCTATCAACAAAATCTATGAGCAATTCAGAATTCCCTTGCTTGATTTTAAAGATATCCTCCACTATTTTTTCAACCTTTTGAGCTCCCGAATGTACTTTAATAAAAGAATCTACAAGCTCAGCAAAAGAATTTATAGAATTTTTAGGTAATAGAGAATATCAGGTTAGTGCACCCTTGGTGATTGTCTCTCCAAATTTCATGACCAATACTGATTCAATCTCTTGTTTAGTCAAATCATTGCCTTTCACTACTGTGGTAAATGCAGCTACGTGGGTCACGCGGGTCCGTTGTTCCACCATATATTGGGATGTCAGGCATTTTGAATTTCTTTGGAATTGGTAGGGGAGTGGCACTTGGTTTCCAAAGTTGCTGCGAGTATTTATCCACATCCACTCCTTTTATCACAGGTGGAACTCCAGGATTTGCTCGATACGCTCATTCTACTCCTTGAGTTTTTTCTGCAAGGTTAGTACTAAATTTTGATGATGAGAATTACATGCATTACCTGGTTCTCCTTCTTGTGAGTCAATGAGAGTTGCTCCATTGACAGAATTAACTAGACTAGAGCGGAGGTTTTCCAATGTGTTGTTGTTAGGCGTTGTTAGTGCAACAGGCAATCGATTAAATAATTATTCCAAGGCTTTGTCAATTTGTGCGTCGATTACTTTTGTAAAAAGATCATCTCTTGTTTCAACTCCTCCGACAACATGTTCAGACATATCATTAGGAGTTCCTTCTCGAGATCCACGTGGAGAAGCTTAAGGGATAACATTGTTGAGTTCATCATCATCCACTTGATGGATCTGATTTTCCTGGTTGTTGTTGTCATTGTTGTTTGACATGTTGGCAATAAGTTGAATGTTATCTTAGAAAGAATGGATTATCAGATTTCCGGTAACGGAACCAATTTTTTAACCAAAAACTATAATTTGGTCAAAGCGTGAGTTTTGAGGGAAGAAGTCGGGTTACTGATAATCAAAGAGACCGAAATATAATAGGCTTTCAAAGAATAAGAATAAATCAATAAGAAGTTCGTACTTCACTATGATGTAGATGATATTTCTTGTGTTTACAAATGATGAAATCTCCTCCTTTTATGGATAATAAGGAGTAGCGGCTCAATTTAAATAATAGAGACCATTTAATGAGACGTTCTACAATCATTACTATTAAATATTGATTCTGTACGTATCAGGAATTTAATAATGAATTTAGACTACTTTTTGTCATCAGATTCTTTTCTTCTGTGCCGTTTTTATCCGTTGGCTTTAAATGGGTTGAACAGATACGAGACTCGTATCTAATACTCCCCCTCGTGTCTGTTTACTTTCCTCCTCCCGTATCTGTTACTCTCCGTACCTCTTAGTCATTTATTACTCTTTGACTATTTGACCAGCCCACGTGTCATGCCACATCATCTTTGATTCAAATTCAATTTTTCCCAATACTGTCTCCCCGAATGATTAGGAATAGCTTTCATAACGTTCTTCATTTCTATTTACTCTGCTTGATTTATTTTACCTTCCTAATATGTTAGGGAATAGAGTTGAACTGGACGGTAACGAACTAAACTATTTGTAGAAAACGAAGAGGGAGAAATGAGACTAAAAACGGGGAATAATTAAAATTGCTTTCTCTAGTAGCATCTCGATTTATATACAACAAATGTAAATATTTCTAGTCAACTGTATTTTTAAAATAATTCTAAAAAATATAAATGAACATAAACAAAAATGAAAAATAGAAGCAGAATTTTAATCCGAGTCCAATGAATTCACGGTGTTACCTTAAGAAATTTAATCCCCTCCTAGTACCTAAGGTTGTGGATTATATCCTCCCAGGATAGAACGAATTACACAATGGATTAGTGGTACTTCAAACCCCAGTTTTTAAGCGAACACAAAGTTCGGTAGCAAATCACACTTACTGTTGTTTTGTTTGATCTTAAAAGTATGCAGAAGGAGGAGGAGAAACTCAGAAAATCGTATGAAAATTCTGAGAAGAATAGTTTTGTATTTATAGCCAAAGTTGGGCTGAAATCTGAAGAGGTACCACTTTTCAAAATAGTTGTTTATGCAAAATGGCCACAACAGAAATGTCATAACATAAATGGCTATTTACTCAACAATAAAGAGGAAACATTGAAGAGGGTAGTGTAATTTTCAGTTACACAACTGAAAAAGGGATTGGATTTAATATTATTATTTATTTTAATTGTCAAATTCAAGCCAAAGGACTGCCATGGCTGTGACCTAAGCTTCAGCTAAGAAGAAGAAGAAGAAAGAAGGAAGAAGGAAGAGAGAAAGGAATGAGAAATATCTGATCTTCTCCACTTACTAAAAAAATGAAATGCACTGTACACACACACACACACACACACACATATATATATATATATATATATATATATATATATATATATATATATATATATATATATATATATATATATATATATATATATATATATATATATATATATATTCAACCACCCACTAACTAACTCTAATTCCACTAATGAACCTTCTAGAACAAGGCAACATAAATAGTTATAGGTGCAATACAACTAAGCTAACTAATTTGCTAGGTAACCTAAGCTGCTAATCTCAACACTCCCCCTCAAGTTGAGAATGGAAAATGTTTTTCAGTCCCAACTTGGAAATCAAAAAAGGATTTTGTTGATGTCCCAAAGCTTTTGTCAAAATATTTGTTGGTTGCTCATGGCTTCCTATGTGTTCAGTCTTGATCAACCTCTCTTGGATCTTAGTGACAATCAATTTCTATATGTTTAGTTTTTTCATGATAGATTGGATTTGCAGCAATCTGTAGTGCAGCTTTGTTATCACAAAACAATTGCATAGGTTCCTTAACATCGACTATTAGTTCCTTTAGCAAGCCTTTCAACCATGTCAACTCTGCCACTGTATGAGCCATGCTCCTGTACTCAGCCTCAGCTGAGCTTCTCGACCATGTCAACTCTGCCACTGTATGAGCCATGCTCCTGTACTCAGCCTCAGCTGAGCTTCTCGAAATAGTAGATTGTTTTATTGCCATCCGTGAGATGACAGAATTCCCTAGCTTGACATAGAATCCCGTTACTGATTTTCTGGACATGGGACATGATCCCCAATCTGAGTCACAGAAACCTTGAACTTTCTCTGCACTGCTGTTGGACATTAGAATTCTCAACCCTGGCTGATCCTTAATGTACTTCACAACATGTAATTCAGCTTCATAATGAGACTTCTTTGGAGCATGCATTAACTAACTTAGGCTCTGCACAGAATAAGTAATGTCAGGTCTTGTGATTGTCAAATATAGAAGCTTTCCAACTAGCCTTTGAAAGATGCTTCTGTCCTCCAAATTTTTGTCATCAATGTTCTCCTTTACAATCTTATCAAACTCTATGCATGTAAGCTTCAGATTTTGTTCCATTGGAGTCTTTTTGGTCTTTGATCCTGAGAGTCCTACATCTGAAATCATTTCCAAGGCATACTTTCTCTGGGACATAAAGATGCCTTCTAAAGATCTGGCGATTTCAATTCCTAGGAAATACCTCAATTCTCCAAGGTCCTTTAGTTTGAAGTTCTGATTCAAGGATGGTTTTGATGCCTCAATTTCCTTAAGATCGTTACCTGTAATAAGCAAATCATCTACATAGAAAACTGTGAGAACAAACTTTCCGTTAGTTGTTTTAGTAAACAAGGAGTAGTCATGTTTGCTTTGATGGAACCCAGATTTTAGAAGAGCTTGTGTCAATTTCAAATTCAATTGCCTAGAAGCTTGTTTCGAGCCATAGAGGGATTTGAGTAGTCTACATACCCTGCACTCCCCCTGGCTACCAAATCTCTGAGGCATAGTCATGTAGACTTCCTCATGCAGTTCACCATTTAGGAAGGCATTGTGAACATCCATTTGAAAAAGAGGCCACTGTCGAAGTGCAGCAACTGCAATGATAGTTCTGACAGTAGTCATCTTAGCTACAGGAGAAAAGGTATCATGAAAGTCAATCCCCTCCTGCTGATTATAACCCTTAGCCACTAATCTAGCCTTAATCCTTTCTACTGAGCCATCCACATTATATTTAATCTTGTAAACCCATTTACGCCCTATAGGAACTTTCCCAGGAGGTAAAGTCACAACCTCCCAAGTGTTGTTTTGTTCTAAAACCTCAATTTCATGTTTCGTGGCCTTGATCCAGCTGTCATCTTGGACAGGTTGGGAGAAGGATATTGGTTCAAGTTCTGAATAAAATGAAGCGAGGAAAGCCTGAAATGGAGAGGAAAGATGAGAATAGGAAATGAAATTGTGTATAGGATAAGGTGAAGAAGTAGAGATATAAGTAGAAGTAGAAGGTAAAGGAGGATGCACAAATTCAGTGAGCCAAATGGGAGGTTTGGAGACTCTAGTGAACTTCCTAACATGTGAGTTTGATGGATCAGAAGGAGCAGATGCCACCTCTATGGGACAAGGAGAAGCGGAAGGGGGTGAATGAGTATCATCAATAGGGAAATCAGTAGGAGGATCAGGGGAAGAATCAGGTGTGGTTGTGAAATTATCTGGAGGATCAGTGATAGGAGTCACTAACTCACTGAAGGTAGAGACCTCTGGTTGTGTACTTGAGGATGGAAATATATCTGACTGAGAAATATTTTTGAATAGGATCAGAAGTGACTAGGAACTTGTGTTTGGGATGTTTGAATGGAAAGATGTCTTCTTTAAAAACCACATCTCTGCTAATTATGAACTTGTCAGCAGCTATATCATACACCTTATAGCCCTTTTGTGTTTATGATAGCCCATAAAGACTCCATGTGTTGATTTAGAGTTGAGCTTATCATGGAAGTCAGTTTTAGTGGCATAACACACGCAGCCCAAGGTTCACATGTGAGCAAAAGAAGGAGGTTTTCCATGGAATATCTCATAAGGAGACATTCCCTGTAGGACAGAACTAGGCAGTTTATTGATGATATATGTTGCCGATTGCCGTTAGGATACACTCCTCCCAGATTTTCAAAGGTATATTTGCTTGGAATCTCAAGGCTCTTCCTATTTCAAGAAGGTGTCTGTGCTTTCTTTCCACAATTCCATTTTACTGTGGAGTGTGGACACAACTGCTTTGGTGAATTATCCCTTTGGACTTGAAAAGATTGAAACAAAGAGTGTTATAAAATTCATTCCCATTGTCTGATCTAACACATTTGATAGCGGTCTTAAACTGGTTTTCAACAAGCTCGAGGAAGTCTTTTAGAACAACATACACATCACTTTTAAGCCTTGAAAGAAACACCCATGTCATTCTAGTATAGTCATCAACAAGAGTCAGAAAGTATTTGAAGCCATTGTAGGTAAATACTCTATAGGTGTCACGACCCCAAACCCGATCGTGATGGTGCCCGGCCGCAAGGCTGGGCAAGCCCGACCAAACCACAACCAAGAATGGCATTCCGGCCCAAAAGAAACAATTTAAGGTAACACAGAGAATTTAATATCAAACTCCCAACTAGAGATAGACAATACCAATGAAAATACAGCTGAGCAATAACATTATTCCTCCCAAAACCGAGAAGTCACGAGTACATAGCCTCTAACAAAACAGGATAGAAGTCTGAATGGAAATGATACCAAAGTCTGATAAAATAGCAAAAGTAACAGACTGATAGAGACAAAGTATGTGGTCCTGCGGACGCTGGGCAGCTACCTCAATACTCTGAATATCTCGAGAAATCAACAGCAGCAGCACTAGATCTCTGGAGCACCTAGATTTGCACACAAGGTGCAAGGAGTATAGGGTGAGTCTACCAACTTAGTGAGTAATAAACATGTATAAAAACCCGAAGATAAGAAACACGAAATAACACAAAAAGAAGCTATCTAGCAGTTCTATACAGTACCAGCCTCAGAGATATACAGATAATGCAACGGTAAATAAATGCATGAGATGCAATGCAATGCATGAAAACTGCGAAACATGCAGCCCGATCCATTTGGGTACCCGCGCTCACTGTGGGGGGTTCAGACTCCGGAGGGGCTCCTACAGCCCAAGCGCCATATCATACAATGTCAATAGTTACCATTGTTTCCATTACAATACACGGTGCCAATAGGTACCACCGTTTCCATTTTAAAACATGGTGCCAATAGTTACCATCGTTTCCGTTTAAAAACACGATGCCAATAGTTACCACCGTTTCCAAGAAATAATATATAGCCCAAAAAATAGTGAGATAATGATCGTCAGCCCGAAATATCATTTAGGAATCATTTGAATTTTCAAAACATAGAAATATGGCTGAGTTTGCAAAAATCATGTTAAAACCCTGGACTAAATTAAAATAATATGCAAATAATGCTAACTCTGATATATCAATCCCTGAAGGATTCTACAAGTCGGCACAAGGCCCTAACCATAGCTTCAAGCCCTGATATCATCAATATAGTATGCGAAGCAATCGCCAACATAGCACAATTTATCCCTCGGCTTGGACCGAGTCACAATTTCCAACATATACGACCCCGCACTAACCATGGAGTGCGTGTCTAGCCTCATAATAGCGTCACAATGTGATATACCAGGGTTTCAAACCCTCAGGTCATCATCTACACCCATTACTCACCTCAAGCCGACCGCAACCTATCTTAAAAAGCCTTTCCCTTGAGAATCAACCTCCGCGGATGCCAAATCTGATCAAAACCATTAGGACTTCACAATAGACTAATGGAATATAACTCAATTGAAATCACTCGAAATGCACCCAAAAGCACGAAGTTGGTAAAACCCGAGCCCCAAGCCTAGTTATTGAAAAATTACGAAATTTACATTTTCATAATCCTCGTCTCGTCACGAGTCCGTACATATAAAATTCATCAAAATCGGAGTCCAATTGCTCCTTTAAATCCCCAATTTTCATTCAAAATTCCAAGCCCTAGTTCTTCCCCAATTTAATTTGATTCCAGAAATTTATGGGCTAATATCATGATTAAAAGATGTTTTGAGTCCACAAAACATACCTCTAATTAATCTTCTTCAAATACCTCTTTAATTTGCTCCAAAAGCACTCAAAAATGTCCAACAATGGAGGAAATATGAATAAGCTCGCGGAAGAGATGTTTTGCACTTAACTGAACTGCCCAGGTGCCTATCCCTACGCGAACGCGAAGCCCCATCGCATTCGCGATGAACAAAATTCCACCTGCCAAAAACTGCCCTTCGCGAACGAGGCTCAATCACGCGAACGCGAAGTCCTTGGGTCCTACACCTACGCGAACGCGGCCCCTCAACGCGAACGCGGCCCCTCAACGCAAACGCGAAGACCAAAATCCAAGCCTCCCAAATTTCCTCTACGCATTCACGACTCACCCATGCGAACGCGAAGAGTACTTCTCTGCAACACCAACAGTTGTGCACTAGCTTTCTTCCAAGTCCAAGAATAGCCCGGTTAACCCTTCGAAATCAGCCCGAGGCCCCCGGGACCTAAACCAAAGGCACTAACATGTTCTAATACTTCATTCAAACTTGCCCGGGCCATAAAAACACTAACATTAACATCAAAAATCATATAATTCTTCAAATTCAAGCCTAAGTCAAACTAGAAATTTTCCATATTCGCATTTGATCCAAAACCCGACCCCAGATCAAAATCTCACCTATCAACCAGAATTTGCAAAAATTCGAACTTAACCAATTCAAGCCTAATTCTACATCGGACCTCCAAATTCAATTCCGATTTTTCTCCCAAGTCATAAATTATCCCCCAAAACTAGTCGAATCATCGGAAATCCATTCCGAGCCCTCTAACTCACAGGTCAACGTCCGATTGACTTTTCCAACTTAAGCTTTCCTTAAAGAGACTATTGGTCTCATTTCTAACAAAATTCAACCCAACACACTTCAAACTCACCGAACACATATATCAACACACTGGGAAACATAATATGGGGATAACGGGGCTGAAACACAAAATATGATGGGTCGGGTCGTCACATCCTCCCCAACTAAAACAAACGCTCGTCCTCGAGCAGGTCAAGAAACATACCTGGAGCCTCAAACAAATGAGGATATCTGCTCCACATCTCTTGCTCGATCTCTCAAGTGGCCTCCTCCACGGGCCGAACTCTCCATTGCACTTTCACCGAAGCTATGTCGTTAGATCTTAACTTTCGAACCTAACGACCCAAAATAGCCATTGGCTCCACATCATAGGTCAAATCCTCATCCAGCTGGATCGTGTTGAAGTCCAATACGTTAGACGGGTCTCCAACATACTTCATGAGCATAGAAACATGAAACACCGGGTGAACCCCGGACAAACTGGGTGGCAAAGCAAGCATATAGACCACCTCCCCAATCCTCCTGGGTATCTCAAAAGGTCTAATAAACCGCAGACTCAGCTTCCCTTTCATTCCAAACATCATCACGCCTTTCGTAGATGAGACCTTCACTAGAACCTTCTCTCCCACCATATAAGATACATCCCGAACCTTCTGGTCCGCATAACCCTTCTGAGACGATTGAGCCGTACGAAGTCTCTCCTAGATAACTTTCATTTTCTCTAAGGCATCCTGAACTAACTCTGTCCCCTATCCTAGCCTCGCCGGGCTCAAACCAACCGACTGGAGACCTACACCGTCTCCTATATAAAGCCTTATACGGATCCATCTGAATGCTGGACTGATAACTACTGTTATAAGCAAACTCTTCAAGCGGCAATAACTCATCCCAAGAACCTCCGAAATCAATAACACAAGCACGCAACATATCCTCCAATATCTGAATAGTACGCTCGGACTGTACGTCCGTCTGAGGACTGAAAGCTGTGCTCATCTGAATCTAAGTGCCCAACTCCCGATGAAAAGTCTTCCAGAACTGGGAAGAAAACTGAGTACCCCTGTCTGAGACGATAGAAACTGGGACCCCATGCAACCGCACAATCTCACGGATGAAAATCTCTGCCAAGCGCTCCGAAGAATAGGTGGTACACACCGGAATGAAATGCGAAGACTTGGTCAGTATATCCATAACCACCAAAATAGAATCAAAGTTCCTCGAGGTACGAGGGAGACCACTCACAAAGTCCATAGTAATCTTCTCCCATTTCCACTCCGGGATATCCATCTGCTGAAGTACACCACCGGGTCTCTAATGCTCATATTTGGTCTGCTGACAATTGAGACACCTAGCCACATAACTCAGAATGTCCTTTTTTCATTCTCCTCCACCAATAATGCTGCCTCAAGTCCTGGTATATCTTCTCGGCACCCGGATGAATGTAATACCGCGAGCTATGGGCCTCCTTTAATATCATGTCTCGGACCCATCCACATTAGGCATGTAAATCGGGCCCTGCATCCGCAACACACCATCACTACCAATAGTCACATCTCTGGCATCATCATGCTGGATTCTATCCTTCAGGACAAGCAAATGTGGGTCATCATACTGGCGCACCCTGATGCGATCATACAAAGAAGACCGAGAAACCACACAAGCCAACACCCGGCTGGGCTCTGAAATATCTAACCGCACCATCCGATTGGCAAAGGCTTGAACATCAACTGCAAGGGGCCTCCCCCCAACTGGAATTTACGCCAAGCTACCCATACTCACCGCCTTTCGGACCAAAGCATCGGCCACTACAATGGCCTTCCCCGGATGATACAATATGGTAATATCATAGTCCTTGAGTAACTCAAGCCATCTCCACTGCCTCAAATTCAGACCTTTCTGCTTGAACAAATGTTGAAGGCTGCGATGATCCGCATACACCTCACAAGATACCCCATATAGATAGTGACTCCAAATCTTCAAGGCACGAATAATAGCAGCCAAATCTAAGTCATGAACAGGGTAGTTTTTCGCATGGGGCTTCAATTGTCGGGAAGCATATGCAATCACTCTACCCTCATGCATCAGAACACATCCAATACCAATCCTCGAAGCATTGCAATATATCGTATAAGAACCTGAAGATGCTAGCAATACTAACACTGGAGCCGTAGTCAACAATGACTTGAGCTTTTGGAAGCTCTCCTTGCACTCATCATGCCACACAAATGGTGCATTCTTCTGTGTCAACTTTGTCAAAGGCGAAGAAATAGATGAAAAACCCTAAACGAACCTGCAGTAATAACCCGCCAAACTGAGGGAAGTCCGAATCTTAGTAGCTAAGCATGGTCTAGGCCAACTCTGCACCACCTCAATCTTCTTTGGGTCAACCTGAATACCATCACTGGACAATACGTGTCCCAGAAATGTCACAGAACTAAGCCAGAACTCGCACTTAGAGAACTTTGCATACAACTTCTCCTTTCTCAACCTCTGCAATACCACCCTCAAATATTGCACGTGCTCCTCCTGGCTACGCGATTACACAAGAATATCATCAATAAACACAATCACAAAAGAATCCAAATACGGTCGAAATACACTGTTCATCAAGTGTATGAATGATGTTGGGGCATTAGTCAGCCCAAATGACATAACAAGAAACTCATAATGCCCATATCTTGTTCTGAAAGTTGTCTTCATGATATCGGAATCTCTAATCTTCAGCTGGTGATAGCCTGAACGGAGATCAATCTTAGAGAATACCTTTACTCCCTGAAGCTGGTCAAACAAATCCTCAATACGGGGTAGTGGATACTTGTTCTTTACTGTCACTTTGTTCAATTGTCTGTAATCAATGCACATTCTCATTTTGCCATCCTTATTCTTAACAAATAATACCAGTGCGTCCCACGGTGACACAATCAGACGAATGAACCCCTTATCTAGGAGTTCCTGCAGCTACTCATTTAACTCTTTTAGCTCTGCTGGTGCCATACGATAGGGAGGAATAGAAATGGGCTGAGCACCAAATCAATACCGAAGTTAATATCCTTGTCCGGCGGCACGCCCGGCAGGTCTACTGGAAATATATCAAGAAACTCTGTCACCACGGGGACCGAGTCAAGACTAGGAGTTTCAGCTCCCACTTCCCTTACGAATGCCAGATATGATAAACATCCCTTCCCAACCATTCAATAGGCCTTCAAGAAAGAGATTACCCTGCTGGGTACATAATCCGTCGAACCATGACACACGATCCTCGGGATACCCGGCATAGCCAATGTGAATGTCTTAGCGTGACAGTCCAGAATAGCATGGCACGATGATAGCCAATCCATGGCCAGAATAACATCAAAATCCACCATGCTCAATAGCAGCATGTCGGCTCGGGTCTCCAAACCCTCAATAGTAACAAGACAGGACTGATACACGTGGTCCACAATAATAATATCACCCATCGGGGTAGATTCATGCATAGGCAATGCTAGACAGCCTCGGGTAGTCCCCAAGTGATGAGCAAAGTAAGCAGATACGTAAGAATATGTAGACCCGGATCAAACAAAACAGAAGCGTCCATGTGGTAACCTGAGATAATACATGTGATCACTGCATCTGAAGCAACAGCATATCTTCTATCTGGGAGTCCATAAAAACGAGCCTGACCACCACTCGATCGCTCATCCCTCCTGGGGCGGCCTCTAGATGACTGCCCACCCCTACTAGACGGGAATGGTGCCGAAGTAGATGGAGAAGAAGAGGAGGGTTGATCCCTCTGCTGAAACCTACCACCACGAAGTCGAAGACAATGTCTCTTAAAATGACCAAACTCCCCACACTCGAAACAACCGCCTGAAGCTAGAAAAGGGGACTGAAGGGAACCCCTCGCCGCAGATGAACCCTCGGCTGATGAAGCGGGTGAAGAACTCCGAGCTGGAAAAGCACCGAGTGAAGACTGGCCCTGTTGGTGAACCTGACAGCCATGACCAGAAGAAGCTCCGTTGTACTCTGAGCGGCCTGACTGAGGAGGTCTAAAAGAACGACCTCTTCTCTAATGAAACTGACCCTTAGATGGAGCGCCACCATAACTGCCCGAACCTCAAGGCCTCTTGGCCGCCCTCTCCTCTAGCTACTGGCGGTGAGCCGTCTCAATATCGTGGGCTATATCCACTTCCTCCTCAAAGGTATGACTTAGGACCCTCTCTCGAGTCATCAGAATACGAACGGGATAAATAAGCCTATCCACAAATCGTCTAATCCTATCCTGATCCGTCTGGACCATCCACGGAGCATAACAATCTAACTCTGCAAATCTCATCTCATACTGCATCACAGACATATCCCCCTGGCGAAGCAACTCAAACTGCCTGCGTAACTCTTCCCTCTGTGACCGAGGCACCCACTTCTCCAAAAAGATAGTGGAGAACTCCTGCTAAGATAATGATGCTGACCCTGCCGGCCTACGCCACTCATATTCCTCCCACCAGGTAAAGGTTGCTCCTGAGAACTGAAAAATGGTAAAAGATACCCCACTAGTCTCCAAGATCCCTGCTGTCCTAAGCATGCGTCGACACTTATTGAGAAACCCCTGGGCGTCCTCGCCCGGAACACCGCAAAAATTTGGAGGTGAATGTATGCTAAACCTCTCCAAATGACGTTGCTCGTCATCTGGCATCACTGGTACCCCATCACCCTGAACTGGAACAGCTAGCTGAACAGGGGCAACTGGCTGAACTAGTGGTGCCTCTGGGGTCTGCAAACCCTGTGCACCCTACTCTGGAGTGCGAGTTGCGGGGGTCTGATGACCACCCCCGGTCTGAGAAGTAGCCGCTGCAATGGTAGCTGATACCACCTGAGCTAACCCGGTGCAGACGGATAAGATCTGAGCCAACGTCTCCTGGAGACCAGGTATCACAATGGCCATTGCCGGTGCCTGAGTAGGTGCTACTGGAGCCTCAACAACTAGGGGATGATCCTGAACAGGAGCAATATGTGGGTCAACTGGTACTTCCCCTACTGCTCTACGACGACCACGGCCACGTCTGCATCCACGGCCTCTAGCTGGTGGCAATGGTGGTCTTTCACCTCGTCCGGTAGCACGAGTTCTCGCCATCTGCGAGATAATAGAATATAGAACATTAGTTATCGAAAAAACAAAACCGCACGAAAAGCGTTTAAGAACAAGAAGTGTTTCCTAAAGGTTTTGCAGCCTCCCGAGGATAGATATGAACGTCTATGTACCGATCCGTGAGACTCTACTAAACCGGCTCATAACTCGTGAGGCCTAGCAACCTAGGCTCTGATACAACCTTGTCAAGACCCCAAACCCAGTCGTGAGAGCGCCCGACCGCGAGGCTGGGCAGGCCCGACCAAACCACAATCAAGAACGGCATTCCAACCCAAAAGAAACAATTTAAGGTAACACAGCAAATTTAATATCAAACTCCCAACCATGGATAGACAATACCAATGAAAAAGAACAATAATCCTCCCAAAATCGAGGAGTCACGAGTACACAACCTCTTACAAAACAGGATACAAGTCTGAATGGAAATGATATCAAAGTCTAACAAAATAGCAAAAAGAACAGACTGATAGAGACAGAGTAAGTGGTCTTGCGGACGCTGGGCAGCTACCTCAACAGTAGCAGCACTAGATCTCTGAAGCACCTGGATCTGCACACAAGGTGCAGGGAGTGGGGTGAGTCTACCAACGAAGTGAGTAATAAGCATGTATAAAAACCTGAAGATAAGAAAACATGAAATAACACAAAATGAAGCTATCTAGCAGTTCTATATAGTACCAGCCTCAGAGATATACAGATAAGCAACAGTAAATAAATGCATGAGATGTAATGCAATGCATGAACACTGCGGAACGTGTAGCCCGATACATTTGGGTACCCGCGCTCACTGTGGGGGTTCAGACTCGGAAGGGGCTCCTACAGCACAAGTGCCATATCATACAATGTCAGTAGTTACCATTGTTTCCATTACAATACATGGTGCCAATAGTTACCTCCGTTTACATTTGAAAACACAGTGCTAATAGTTACAACCGTTTCCATTTAAAATCACGGTGCCAATAATTACCACCGTTTCCAAGAAATAATATACTGCCCAGAAAATAGTTAGATAATGATCGTCAGCCGGAAATATGATTTAGGAATCATTTGATTTTACAACATAGAAATACAGCTGAGTTTGCAATAATCGTGTTAAACCCCTGGACTGAATTAAAATAATATGCAAATCATGCTAACTTTGATATATCAATACCTGAAGGATTCTACAAGTCGGCACAAGGCCCCAAACATAGCATCAAGCCCTGATATAATCAATATAGTATGCGAAGCAATCACCAACATAGCATAATTTATCCCTTGGTTTGGACCGAGTCACAATTTCCAACATATACGACCCCGCACTAACCATGGAGTGCGTGTATAGCCTCATAATAGCGTCACAATGTTATATACCGGGGATTCAAACCCCCAGGTCATCATGTACACCCATTACTCACCTCAAGCCGGCCGCAAACTAGCTCGAAATGCATTTCCCTCGACAATCAACCTCCGCGGATACCAAATCTGATCAAAACCAATAGGAATACGTCACAATAGGCTAATGGAACATAACCCAATCGAAATAACTCGAAATGCACCCAAAAACATGAAGTTGGTAAAACCCGAGCCCCAAGCCCACTTCTCGAAAAATTATGAAATTCACATTTTCAAAATCCTCGTCTTGCCACGAGTCCGTACACATAAAATTCATCAAAATCGAAGTCCAATTGCTCATTCAAATCCCAAATTTTCATTCAAACTTCCAAGCCCTAGTTCTTCCCCAATTTAATTTGATTCCAGAAATTTAAGGGCTAATATCATGTTTAAAAGATGTTTTGAGTCCATAAAACTTACCTATAATTAATCCTCTTCAAATCCCTCTTTAATTTGCTCCAAAAGCTCTCCAAAATGTCCAACAATTGAGGAAATATGAACAAGCTCGCAGAAGAGATGTTTTACACTTAACTGAACTGACCAGATGCCTATCCCTACGCGAACACGAAGCCCCATCGCGTTCGCGATGACCAAAATTCCACCTGCCAAAAACTGCCATTCGCGAACGCGGCTCAATCACGCGAACGTGAAGGCCTTGGGTCCTATACCTACGGGAACGCGGCCCCTCAACGCGAACGCGAAGACCAAATTCCTGGCCTCCCAAGATTTCCTCTACGCATTCGCGACTCACCCATGCGAACACGAAGAGTACTTCTCTGCAACACCAACAGCTGTGCACCAGCTTTCTTCCAAGTCCATGAATAGCCCGGTTAACCCTTCGAAATCACCCCGAGGCCCCTAGGACCTCAAACAAAGGCACTAACATGTTCTAATACTTCATTCAAACTTGCTCGGGCCATGAAAACACTAACATTAACATTAAAAATCACCAAATTCCTCAAATTCAAGCCTAAGTCAAACAGAACTTTTCAAAATTCGCATTTGATCCAAAACCTGACCTAAACACTTCCGAATGATCTGAAAATTCGTAAACATTTCGAAAATAACCTAATAGAGCTACTGCAACTTTCAGAATTTCATTACGACCCCCGGATCAAAATCTCACCTATCAACCGGAATTTGCCAAAATTCGAACTTAACCAATTCAAGCCTAATTCTACATCGGACCTCCATATTCAATTCCGATTTTGCTCTCAAGTCATAAATTATCCCCCAAAACTAGTCGAATCATCGGAAATCCATTCCGAGCCCTCTAACTCACAGGTCAACGTCCGGTTGACTTTTCCAACTTAAGATTTTCTTAAAGAGACTATTGATCTCATTTCTAAACAAATTCAACCCAACACACTTCAAACTCACCAAACACATATATCAAAATACGGGAAAATATAATACGGAGATAACGAGGCTAAAATACAAAGACGACGGGTCGGGTCGCCAAAATAGGGTCCCCAAACATCCATATGAATTAGATCAAAAGAAGAATTAGATTTAGACGTACTGATAGGAAAAGGTAATCTAACTTGTCTAGCAAGAGGGAAAACAAGACAATTACAAACAGATGACTTAGACAAGCTTTTATTTATCTCAGATATAGTTTGTAAGACTGCCATAGGGGCATGTACCAGTCTTTGATGCCATAAGGAGATTGAACTTGGTTGATGTGAAACTGTCATGCATCTTGAGAAGGAAAAAGCAGTAGCAGGTTCTGAAGGATTGAAGATGTAAAGACCTCCTTTGATTCTACCAATCCCCTTCACCTTACCACTGTAGAGGTCCTGAAAGATGCAAAAATGAGGATAAAAATGGACAGCACTATTTAACTACTTAGTGTAGTTGGATATAGACAACAAGTTATACTTGAACTCAGGGACATAGAGAACATTATGAATTGTTTCTGAGTTAAAACAAGTTACAGTAACCAGTATGAGTGATTTTGGTACTATTACCATTAGGTAGGTGAACTGATGGGGTCTTAGGCTCAGGAACTTGGATAATTTTTAACAGATGAAACTATATGATAATCCAACAGCTATGTTCAGTTGGTGACTTACCTGCCATGTTTACAACTTCTGTTGGCTTAGGTTCCTTGCTCAATAGTTTTAGAATCTGCTTAGACTGCTCCGGAGTGAATCCTTGCACAGTTGGAATAGATGGAACATTATGCACAGCATATGCATGCCCTGCACTCTGAACTTCATCTCCTACATTTACATTATGAGCCATAGGTCTATTGTTGTCATATGTTCCTCTTCTTCTACTGTTGTTGAACTTGAAGCCTGGTGGATATCCATTCAGTTTGTAGCAATTATCCCTTGTATGTCCCTTCATCTTGCAGTAGTCACATGCCAAACTTGTATTTCATCTAAGCCTCACATTAGAAGCATTTGTTGTCACTAGTACACTACTTTCAATCCCCAAAGGTGCACCTCCTAATATTCCATTATGTGCAGTAGAGCCAACGGTCATTCTCTGGCTTTCCTCTTGAACAATCATGGAATATGCCTGGTCTAGTGTTGGAGTAGGGTGCATCATTAGGATCTGGCTCCTTTGTAGTGCATAAGTCTCATTCAACCCCATTAGAAACTTCATGAATTTTTGTTGATGCAAAAACACCACAAATTCCCTAGATTTCTCACAGTCACAACCAGGAAATGGGATGATAGATTCAAATTCATCCCATAGGTCATTCAATCTAGAAAAATACGCAGGCACACTAGAGATTCCTTGTGTCAAGGAACTTATCTCCTTGTTCATGTGATAAATCTTAGCATTCACTTTATCAAACATGTCCTTCATAGATTTCCATACATTCTGTGCATCTGAAGAATACACGATTCCTCTCCTAAGTTCAGGTACCACTGAACTTCTAACCCATGATTGTATTATTGCATTGCATCTTTTCCACTGCTTTAGCCTAAAGTTATCTTTCTCATACTAAGCCCTAGTGCAAGTTCCATCTATAAAACCTAATTTATTTTTTACCAAAAGTGACATTGTCATGGATCTACTCCATTCCGAGTAGTTTTCTGTTCCTATTAGCAGTTTTGGTACAAGTGAAATACCTTGTGTGTCTGAAGGATGCACATGCAGAGGATCATTGAAATCAATCGTTTGAATGTTTGCATGTGATGGTTCAGCAGTTGCATCAGTAGTTTCGATAGCCATTTTAGCAGAGAATCAAACAAATTCTGAGAATCTCTTACTCGAGACTAAATTTCGAAGAACAGTTGAAGAAGAAATGAAACAGAGATTTTAGGAGAAATGATGGATTGCTGAAGCTCGGGAATCAGGATCGCTTGGAACCTTGCTATGATACCATGTCAAATTCAAGCCCAAGGTCTGTCATGGATGTGACCTAAGCTTCAGCTAAGAAGAAGAAGAAAGAAGGAAGAGAGAAAGGAATGAGAAATATCTGATCTTCTCCACTTACTAAAAAAATGAAATACACTGTACAAATATATATATATATATATATATATATATATATATATATATATATATATATATATATATATATAGAACCACCCACTAACTAACTCTAATTCCACTAATGAACCTTATAGAACAATGCAACATAAATAGCTATAGGTGCAATACAACTAAGCTAACTAAGTTGCTAGGTAACCTAAGCTGCTAATCTCAACATTAATATTAATATTCTATTATTAAAATAAATATTTAATAACATTTCTGTTAATATTTACTGTTAACAAATAAATTTGGTCCAAAAAATTATCAATCAACTAGCCGAAGCCGAGCGACGACAACGGCGCGAGGCTTGACTTCTTCTCAACTCTTTAAGAGCTAGAAGAAGAACAATTGCTTATGCACCAATAAAAAACCTATTTTTCTTCCAATATGGGGACAATATCCCTTTGCCAAGGAGGAAACTTAAATTTTCAATTAAAAATTTAATTTCCTTCCATTTCCCATTCATCCTATTTTAAGTATATCATATACTTAAAATCCCAACAAATATAAATATCATTGTAATATTGAAATCTAATGTTAAGTTGTGCCTCAAAGCTAAAAAGAAACAAAAGGTTTACTAATCAAAGATCTTGCTGAATATAAGCCTTGTCCATTTGATTTTAAAATTTCAGTGAGATGTTTTCTCCAAGAAACTTTTCCAAAAACCTTCCAAACACATTTGTGAAAACTTTCCAAATTCGATTTTCTACAACTTTTCCAAAGTGAAAAACAAATGTCATCACTTGCACGCCTTCTTTATATTAAGCAAGCATTCCATATTGATACGCGAGCGTGCATTTTAACTATTTCACGAATACTTGCTATCTCCGCCAACATATGTATCCACAAAAAGTTAAATATTATACTCTAAATTAAATTATAAGAAAATTAGTTTCGAGATATTTGAAGTTAAATTCTTCAATCAGTAATTGTACAGAGAAACATCAAAATCCCGCGCCAGTGTATCTTCAATCAGCATAATTGTACATAAAGAAACTACCGTAGGGCTTGAAACGCAGTAGCATACGACAAAGCTTTCAAAAAGATGGATATCAGATAACAAAGAGCTCGTGTGCTTAAAGAGACTTTGCCTCCAAAAGAATATAAAGAGATAGTCTAGGGGCATTGAATTTTTTTGAAGAACGAGGAACATGAATGTTACAATCATTATAGAACATGAGTTGACTTTTTTCTTTTCTTTCTCTTCTCACTTTCTCTAAAATGCTAAAAGAATAACTGTACAGATCAAAGAATTTTCCAGAGTAACATATGACATGCTATCATCATTTTGTATTAACAGCTCTCTCTCTTCTTTAAGGAGAGCAGTGTTGATCCTCACACTTAAGCAGAGCCATCATTTGAGACCTTGAAACGCTTTGCCTGTTATTGAGGACATCAATGTAATTTTGAAGCCTATAACGATCCGAGTTTGTTAGAGAAAATGGAGGATTTAAAATCAGAGATGGTGCTTCCACTTGTAGGAATTTTAACAAACGCACAGCTTTTGAATAAAATACCACTGCATTTTCAGTCCGACCCATGTACTCATCAACCTGCCACGGTACATTAACTTCTGGTAAATGGTTCAGTTTAATATTAGGTCTCACTAAGCAGAAAATTTCATGGATAGGGATTGTTGTCTCCTGAAAGAAGAAACGTCTAAACCAGGAGGAGGACAAGGTGATTACACACGAAGAGATTTTAAGATTTTCCTAAGTCTTGAAGTTTTATGATGAGCGTCACTTGTTTATGTTGGAATTTTGTGTTGAACTTTAGTTCAACAGAAACACCAATATAGACCAAGATAAAGAAAGAAGATACAGAACACTTACAGCTCCCTTTCTACCCAAAGCCAGGGCAGATTGAAATATCATCTCCATTGCATCTGGCACCTCTGTATTTCCTGAGAACAAACAACAGCACAAGCAAGCTCTTTATCTTTTTGTCTAAGAACATAAAAGTCAGTCCTATGCATCATACTTGAGCAAAAAACTGAATCTATTCCTATGCCGAAGTATCTGGGATGTTTTGCTTGCTCTTTTTATCACTGAAATAAAACAATAGCTAAGAATAACATTTAATGCGCATAAATATGAAAATACCAAGAAACAACTACAAGATCAACAGATGGCCATTCTATCCAGTTCAAATCTTCCAAGTTATTGTGCAGTAACACATTAGATTGTCGATAAAACTAGTTTTATCTTAAGAGACAATCAAAATTACTTGCATAACTTCATCTTAATAGTAGATGTGGAAGCAAAAGTTTGCCAGGTGTGTTAAAGGAACTCATGAATTATTGCAGTAGAATAGATAGAGGAAACAGGAAACAAAATGTCACAAGAACAGTTGCAGTATCACACATAAAGCACACAGAGATTGAAGAAAAAGGGGAGGGGTACAGGCGTACAGCACAAATTGGCAGTAGTTAGTAACCGAGAATATACCAGGCTCTATATGTTTGGCAAGTTCCTCTGCATTACCAACTTCACTAAGAAATGCTTTTTCAATATGAGAGCATACATTCTCCGGTCCCAAAATGTTTGTAGCATCAAGATGCTCTTTTATGTTAAGACAAGCTTGATTTTTCTTCATGATTTCCCTCAATCTGATAGTTTCATGGTTAGGACTTCCTTCAATTGCCGACGCCGCTTGCGTATGACAAATATCCAAAGCTTGCTTCCATATAGCAAGACTGACTAGCTGAATTGAAAATGCTTCCAGATGCCTGCTTGCCTCAACCTTCAAGAGAACACAATAACTATAAGAAGAAACATACCAGAAATGAACCAACAAGAGCATAATAGATAAAGGATAGACAGCCAAGCCTAAGAGTCAGCAGACAGATTAGAATATACAGATATCAGTTGAGCACCAAACCAATTACCATCACCTGATATTAGCAAGGTGAGTGCAGTGAATGATGAAAAGTTAAATCAGGTGACACTCAAACACAAACAAGAATCAAGATTGTCTCAGACATGAAATTTGGACTATAAGACTTGATTTTGCTGATAAATCTTTCTTCAAATGACCTTTTCATTAAAAAAAAAATCGGAAGATCTTTCTTTTCTTGTTCTTTTTTTTAGCTCTCATGAAAATGAGGCTCGGCCAAGTCAAAACCAGGTCAGACACTAGCATTTTTGGGTATTTTCTTATTCCATCGAAACTGTATCTCACCACTTTACACTTTCTAGTAAGTCCATATCCCAAAGAAAAAGTGTCACTATCTGATATAGTTTACTTGAGAGATTTTATTGTGCAATCTGATGAATCAATGTTCTATATTTTTGTTCCATAAATCATTGATCAAATTCATTTTAGAAGCAGAAAGGCATGTAATCAACATCTCCATTGTCTGGAGCAGTAAATAAATAAACCTCATAGAAAAATAAATCAATAAATCACAATGGAATGTTTGAGCGAACAACTAAGGTTGGCTTCATGAAATTCTTGTTAATGTTTCTTCAGGAATTAAAAGGTCGAGTTACGTATGTAAAGATGCAGCTCATTGCTGAAGCAACCCGAGTACACATTAAACACCACATATTTGTACAACAAGAAAAAAAGATGTTTCTAATTCAGGTAGCTGCACACTGAGTAAATTAAGGCAAACATACTATACTTTGTTGTTCAGCAAGGTTTAGACATTCCATGAGATTTACCAGGACAGAACAATAAGAAAGCTTGTATCAAGGATATGAAATACATAAGAATAATCAAATTTTGTTCCTATAAAACAACTACAACAGGATCTGCAAGAATAGGA
The DNA here is from genome assembly GCA_034376525.1 of Nicotiana benthamiana. NCBI lineage: Eukaryota > Viridiplantae > Streptophyta > Magnoliopsida > Solanales > Solanaceae > Nicotiana > Nicotiana benthamiana. Next base: position 56,118,993 of record CM067341.1, on the reverse strand, counting down.
TATATTTAGATGACTCCAACTTGAGCAAACATATACAACTGGGGGTAACCAAATCAATGGTGTAAACAGTAGCAAGGCTGTTGTAGAACTGGTAGTGCAGTAAATGAAGCATGGGGTTAAAGCTTTTTAAAATTTTTTAAAATATAGTAAATTTCATTAATAGAGTACCAAGAAGATACTGCAAAAGAACAACAATTAGATTATGAATGAGCTGTCTCATGCCTCAGCCACAGAGAAAGCAAAACATCTAAATACCCATATCTTCTACCATGCTCCTCTTACAGAAACAACAAAACAACAACTACCCAGTATAGTTCCACAAAGTGGGGTCTGGGGAGGGTAATATGTAGACGAGCCTTACCCCTACCCGAAAGGGCAGAGAGGCTGTTTCCAATCGACCCTCGGCTCACTGAAGGAAAAGAAAAACAAAAACAAAAACAAAAGAGCATTAGTAAGTCCAGCAGAAATAGCGTAAACAATTATCTAACCATAAGAACCGTAAATAAAATAACATGCAATAATATCATACAGTAACTACCATAAATAACTACCATGCCCCTCTTACAGAAAGAAGTATAAATTCAAAGCTAAATAAATGAGATCAGGATCTACAAGAAAGTAGGCTAGAACTTATTCTCTCCTGCACCCCAGCATGCTATAATCGCAGATTGACACATGCAGTTTTACAGAAAATGACATCACTATGAATTACCTTCTCATTTACTAATTCCATGATAGCAGAGGCAAAATGTTGCAGGGACTCTATTCTGGCCATGCCATCGGTTGGAGGCTGCTCCAAATGGTTTATGATATCTGTGCATCCTTGTGAAGTTCCAGGTGCAGATGAGGGACTTCCCCTTCCTAAATGACCTATTCTATTAGTTGTAGTGCCAATAATAGGCACTGGATCACTTGGTCTAGGATCTAAAATCGCAGACGCTTGCAGGGAGCTGCTTGATCTGAATGGCATATTGCTAAGCCTAGAAGAACCTGCTGAAGAATATGAGTCCATGGGGGGCCCAGAAACAATGACATAGTCCTGATCAATCAACTCAAACGAATCCACCACTGTTGAATGGAGCGAATACCATAATCAGAAAGTTAGGTAACAGCCAAAACTATAGATCCAAGCAAAACATAGATTTCCTCAAAATTCTAGGCAAGTGGAAATTGGGAAGAGCGCAACATAGAACCTTTTGAACGAGTAGTAGCTTGCCTATGGTCCTTCAAATTAATACATTCCCTCAGGTTCCCTTCCGTATGTCTGTGGCTCGAGCCAATACTATCTGTTTTGAGTGGGGTATTACTAGAACCTTCTTTCCTCTCAGCTTTTGCATCATAAGAAAATCCATGTGACAACCTCTGTGGCAATCTCCCAGCAAATGAAGGACTACCATCAGGAACGCTGGAATCATCATCTAGACTAAAGGGTAAACCATCTTCTTGAAAAGTTTCCTCTCTGTTCCTCACAGGATAGCCTTCTGATATAGGAAAACCACCTATTACCCTTTGAGGTCTCCTATCCCTGCTGACAATATCCACACATCAATCAGATCTAAAGATGAACAATATGTACTAACGAGAACTAGATTTCATTAACCACTTTACCAGGACAGCTCATCTGGCTGCTTCTCTGCAAGAAATGGGTGGTTAAAGAACTCTTCAAATGTCAACCGCTCCACTGTTGATTCATGGAATACACCAAAGACAAGTTTTGAAATTTTAAAGAAAATTGTCAGGTAATGAGAATTCCCGATATATTATTGTTAAGGTAAATACTGCAAAATCATGCAAAATCTTCTCTATGTGAAAAGTTCAAAACGGCTAAGAGTGTAGGAAACAATGACACAAGTATACTCAAGACTGTTTGTGAAAGATTTTATACAGTTAAAATCTAGACCACTCAAATGACGTACCTGGATTACGGCGCAGCAATTTTTTACACAAGTCTATGCAGTTGGCACTTAAATTTTTTGCATTTGGAGGAAACAGCAATTCAGTAGACTTTAATATGTTCTGGAGCAACTGCAGGAAAGATGGAGGGAAAAAGTTTAGAACTTTCTGTCAAGAATTTTAATATTGCCGATCAAATTGAACCGGAAAAGTGCCACTATAAGAAGTATGCTTATCTTAGAAGATAATAAACCTGGATTTGATTGTTTCCGGTAAACGGGGTTTTGCCTGTTACAAGCTGAAACAGGATGGCACCAACGCTCCAGACATCTGCCTGCGTTTGCAGCCAAAAGTTAATAGCAACTTGAAATGATACTACTCCTATTAGACTATGGATGGGAATCATAGAAAGAGTATATCACCTTTGCATCATACTTTTGAAGTTGCATTATTTCTGGAGCCATGTACAATGGTGAACCACATAGTGTTTCAGCAAGGCCCCTAGGTTGCAAAGACCTAACAAAAGAGAGGTGGTTTAAGTCATTATGAATTTTGAACCCCCACCCACCAGTTAGGAAACATTTAACCAGTAAGCTTGCAGCTTAAACAGAGAGGGAAAAAGAAGGAAAGAAAATCTAGCAAAAGTGTTCTTAATGGCAGAACTGCTGAATCTTAGGTCATTCAAAAGAGGGAAGGGGAGTAAGAGAGGTACATCAGCAGAAAGACATTTACCATATGGGCAACTTTACCTTGCAAACCCGAAATCAGCAATCTTCAAGGTGGAGCTGTCATCGTTTGAGGATAAGAGGAGATTCTGTTGGATCAAGACAAAAGGAACAAGTCAATGAATTGACCATTTCCACTTACCAAACATGCAAATTCTCAACAAAAAAAAATAAGAAGTATTAGTGTATTACTATCGCCAAAAATGAAAAATTACAAAAAGAGACATGCAAGAACTCACTCCTAGAAATCAAATCATTAGCTCCCTCAACTAGAATCTACTAATTTGATGATATGAAACCTATATATCTTTTCAAAGAGACTCATCTCCTTTTTGACGCCTTCCTTTTCCTTTATTATCTTTTTGAAGAGTATTGTCCTCAGCAAATGTGGTGATTATACAAAATCTCTTTATGAGACATGCGATTGCTATCTGAAAATGAAGCAACTGCACGCCTCAATTACCTCCGAGTGATGGAGTCATGTGAACCATTTCCATGCACTAAAAACTATCAAATACTATGCTCCTTTTGATGATTAGTACAATATATGCTAAGTGCTAGGTGGTGCACAACTAACGGGATAGTCTCTTTGCAGCTCACTCATTTGTAATATTTTTACGCATACAAAAGCTAGCATGATAGTCATCAGATGCCCATGAATATCAATAAGAACTATGGCAGAATCACCTGAGGCTTATGAGGAATCAGCAAATTTTTAAAATTTCAGAATAGAAGAGGAGAAGGAAGCCAAACCTGAGGCTTTAGATCCCTATGTATTAGATTGTTATCACGGAGGATTTTTAAACCAGATGCTGCAGCGAATAAATGAGCATGAACGTTAATAATTTTATGTTCATGTAATAGTAAAAGGTCATTCACTCTACATGCGAAAAAAGGAAGTTGGGCAAAAGAAATAGAAGGTGCAGACAAACCAAGCTGCTGCATAAAATGTTTTGCAGTTGCTTCTGGAATTCTCCCTTGTCGTTGTTGAATGTACATAGAAAGATCACCTCCTCTACAGTACTCCAAAATAATGTATATTTTTCCCACCTCCTATATCCCATTCATTATGTTTCATTTAGATCAAAAAGGAAAAGAAAATATATTTCACAAGCAAAACAACATATCATTTCTTAACCAGCAACATTGTGCACCCAAATGATCACGAAACTTTAGACTATCAACTGAGCAAAGTAACAAAGCTGGGCTATGCTCCAGCAGAGTCGCAGATATGATCTCAAATACGAAGGTCTAGAGTCAAACACCCTACCATGGTTAGGCATAAAGCTGAATTTGCTCAGTTCTAGTTTCCACATAACTTACCAAAAAGCTATTCTTCCTGAGATTATACGGAGAACTAATCCCATATTCCTTCTATACTGTTTATAGAAACAAAGCTATACACTTAATTTATGACAATACGAAGACAACTAAACAGGTAACATATAATAAACATTTTCTTAATTGAGTTCCTTCTTTCTACAGAAGACTTTCACCAAAAGATATTATCCCAAGTCTCGAGCAAAATGAGCATAATCCATACTGCTCAAAGTTCCAAATGCAAAAACTATAATATCCCCACACTCCGTGCATCCAAATAAGCAACAAGATAAACCTCTATTCTCAGTATTTAAGTTACATACACTCACAATTTACAGATTTTTTACACTATCAGTGTAGTAGCAGGTTACTACCATTTTTATCAGGTTATTAATTAACGGTTATATAGAAATTTACCTGATTTTGTATACTTACACCGTAAGTGCATATAACTTAAACTCTATTTTCCCAATAGCTCCATAGACTCACACAAATAACTAAATGATATCACTAAGCTACAATTCGAATATTAATTCTAGCATTTCTTAGCAGAAATATGCATAATTCCTTAATTAACACAAACATATATGTATTCTGAAACTGATTTTGATAATACAAAACCTCGATCATGTCGTGGAGGCGAATGATATTAGGATGATTGATCTTCTGTAAAATTACAATTTCGGACTTGAGACTATCCTGAAGCTTATTATTAAGCCGAGCCGTGACGATCTCTTTAATAGCCACTTCGGTTCCGTGAGCTCGGTGCCGAGCATGCCACACCGTCGAGAAAGAGCCGGCGCCGATTTGCTTCCCCACTACATAGTTCCCTACCACACTCCTACCCCCTCCTCTGCTCATCGATTGAGCCATCAAAACCCTAACTGAATTTCCCAAACACAGCCTTATCAGAAAGGTGACTCCACACAACCAAACACGCCTTATCAGAAAAGTCTACAACGGTCAAATTCAATTACGGGAGGTTTTTGAGCTTAGTAATGAACTATGGGTTATGGTGATGGTGATTGAGCTTAGTGATATCATTTAGTTTAGTAATGAACTATGGACCGGCCCGGTAAGTAAAATAGTGCTTGAACCGGTCGATCCGGATCGGGACCGAACCGGTACAACGGTCAAAAATTATTATTTTTTTAAAAAAAAATTTCTAAGCATGTGGGCCCCACAGGACCGTTGGCAACGGTCCAGAACCGTTGGCCAACGGGAGTATTTTTAGAAATGGCCACTTTTTTGTTTTTTTTTGTATTTATTAAATTACATTATTAACCCTTCTTGAAATCTATAAATACCCTCCCCTCTTCTTCATTTCCTCACTCAAAATTATCAATCTCTTTCTCAATTCTCAAATTATCAATCACTCTCTTCTCTTCAATTTTCAAGAATTCATATTCTAATTTTATAATTTTATTGACTTTGTTTTCCCGAATTTAATTTATCGTAATTTCTCATTCGGAATCGAAATTCTAAGCTTGAAGTTCAAGCGTTCAACATTGAAATACTTGCTTGACATTTGTTCGTGGCAACACCGGATTTGCGTAATCAAGTACTCAATTTATTGTCGAATTCGGTGCACTCTCTCCAACTCTTTCTCTTATTTAATATTTTAATTGCATATTTGATTTTAGCTTATATTTTCATTTTTACAATATGTTTAATGCTGCTAAAAGAGCGTGTAGAAAAGTTACTGGTAGGGGTGGAAGTAAAAAAAGAGGTAGTCCTGTAGCTTCTGGTAGTAATAGTAATGACCCAATAACACATGTTTCTGAATCATCGCCTAATTTGCAAGATGTAGATATTGATTATAAACAATTACAAGAAGATTACGGAATAGAAGATAATGAAATTGGAATAGCAGATGAGATACCACCTACACCTAGTAGTGGAAATGTTGGTAGTATTGGAGTTGGAGTTGCTAGTGCAACAAGCGGTAGAAGACCACCAGTGGCTCCAACTTCTACTCGTAAAAAAAGAAGTCCTGTTTGGAAATTTTTTGATATAGTAGAAGGTACTGATAGAGTTAAGAGCAAACTTTGTAACGAAACGTTTAAACATTTGACCGGAGGTAATTTAGGGGGGACGGGGACACTTATTAGACATCTGTCGACTAACCATCCTATAGAATGGGGAGCTAATGGGGATGGAAGTCAAACAACAATTAACCCTACTACCGGAGGTCTCCTAAAATATGATAAAATGAGGGATCGAGAGGAATTAGCGAAAATGATTGCTTTGGGTTGTCTACCTTTTTCTTTTGCTTCTTCCTCTTATCTTATTATATATATTCAAAGGATATACAATCCTTTGTTTAAAGGTATCCCTTGAAGTACTTGTAGAGCAGACATCTTTAGACTTCACGGCCAATATCAAACATACATACGTTATTTGTTTAGTCACCTTCCTTCTAGAGTATGTCTAACTTCTGATATTGGCCACGCTGTTAATGGAAATGATTATTTAAGAATTACATGTCATTGGATAGATGATAATACTTGTATGCAAAAACGTATTATTGCTTTTAAATATGATGAAGATCAGAGTCATACTGCTGCATTTATTAGTAGTACAACTATTGAAGTTGTTGAATTTTATAATCTAAACCAAAAAGTTTTGTGTATGTCTTTTGATAATGCTTCAAACAATAATGCTGCAGTTTCAATTTTAAAATTGAATTTGCAACCACCTCTTGATGATATTTTTCATGTTAGGTGTGCATGTCATGTTTACAATTTAATTGTTAAAAGTGGGCTCGATTTATTTTCAGTTGAGATTACTCAAGTTAGAAGAGCAGTTGGAGTTATTCAGGGAAATAATAGACAATCTAGAATAAGAGAACTTAAGAATAAGTGTATGTAGTATAACCTTTCACCTAGATTCATGCCAGACGAAATAGTTACTAGATGGAATTATACGTATATATTTTTAAAATGTTGCTACAAATATAGATTTTCAATAACTGAAGTTGCTAATGCATATTGTACTGATCCTAGGCTTATGTTAACAACTGATACTTGGGAGGTCATTAGTGATGTTGTTAAATTTTTACATAAATTTTATACTGCTACTGTTGTGTTTTCTGGCACATATTACCCAACTGTTACTATGGCTTTAGTACATATAGCTGAAATTTCTTTGCTACTATATGAATTTAAGAAGAAAGATAGATATACGGATGTTGTTGTAAATATGCAAGCGAAATTCAAAAAATATTTCTTTCCAATTCCTCCAGTTTACTTAATTGGTGCAGTTTTAAATCCTTCTATTAAAATGTCTGATTGTCACCAATTAATGAATGTTTTATATACTTATATGGAGATTGGGCCCACTGAAAGCCCAAATTTGTATGATTATATGAACCAGCTAAATGAACATTTACAACATCTATATTATTATTATGCAACTCAATGTGATAATTCTCGTGCTTCAACAGATGTAAATCCCGCTATGCAATGTAGCAGTTCTAATGTAGATGATGAAGAAGGCATTGATAGTTTTAATATTTTTTCAACTTTTTCTAACACTCAAAGTAGTAGCAGGAATATTGATGAACTTCAATTTTACTTGCAGAAGCAAAAGGAGCCTCGCACCAAGGAATTCTCACCGTTAGGCTGGTGGCATGAAAATGCAAAGCAATTTCCCATTCTTTTCGCTATGGCTCGGGATGTCCTGAATGTGCCAATTTCCACTGTTGCATCCGAGAGTGCATTTAGCCAAGCAAGACAACAACTTGGAGACACACGCCACTCATTGGGAAGCAATGCTTTGGAAGTTTTAGTATGTTTAAGAGATTGGATTAGATCGGAACGAAGAAATCAAGGAAAGGAAGATCTTGATAGCCCAGAAGCCGAAGAACTTGGAGATATATTAACGCATGGAAACCCATCCGAATTTAACACGCCAGAAGAAGGTCAATCGGTTCATATTGATTACGATGAACTTGCTAGGGCAATGCAAAGAATTTGATGATTCGGATTACTACTAGTATACTACTTGTTACAAAAGATGTAAAGTTTTTACTACTTAAGATACATTTTACTTTTTCGATTTGAATTTAAGAAATAAAGTAGCACTTGCAATAAGTGCAATTTTTTTCCCATCTTTTGTTGTGTTCATTCAATTATTACAAAGTATTAATATAACTTAATATTTATACATAATTCTAAAAAAAAATACAAAATAACGAAACCCGGCCCGGCCCGGACCATTACAACCCGTAACCCGTACGGTTCAATCTAAGCCTGTCTCAACCCAGCCCGGTGAAAACCGGTACTGTTTGTAACCGAACCGGTAACCGGACGGGTCGAAAAAAAATCGACCTGGACCGGACCGATGGAACCGATTGACACCTCTAATTTGGAGTCAATCTTGTAAACAGTTTTACTTTGCGGCTAAGTTATTGGGCTCATCTGAGGCTCCAAGACTTTAAGTCTGTTTCTAAATATAATTCTGTGATGTTCAGAATTATTTTTAAATTGAAATTTTGTGGAGGTACTATCACTGATTATGACATGCTTGAAAAAATGTTTACAATGTTTCTTGCCTCCAATATGGTTCTACAACAACAATATAGAGAGAAAGGTTTCAAGAAGTACTCTGAGTTGATTTCCCTTCTCCTTGTGGCTGAGCCAAACTATGACTTGCTCATGAGAAATCATGAAAATCGACCCACTGGGTCTATACCATTGCCTGAAGTGGATGAAGTGTATTCTCATTATGCTAAGCGTGGAAAAGGCCGTGGCTTTAATCGTGGTCGTGGTCGTGGTCATGGCCGTGGTCGTGGTCATGGCCGTGGACAAGGAAGAAATTTTCCTCGTGTCAATCACCCCCCAAAGAGAAATAACCACCAAAAGCGGCAAGGGAAAGATGAGAAGCCAAAGGCAAACAGTTCAGAAACTGAATGATATCGTTGCGGTGGAAAAGGGCACTAGGCAAATATTTGCCGTGTACCAAGACATTTGGTTGAGCTTTATCAAGCACCTCTAGAGAATAAAGGCCCTGAAGCCAATTTTGTCTCTGACAATAATTTCGATATCACCCACTTGAATGTGGCAGACTTCTTTGAGCGCCCTGATGGAAAAATAGACCACTTGATCGGTGATGGATCTGTGGTTAAAGAAGATTGAGTAATTTGATTTTATTTTTATTTTGCTTATTCATAGTAGTTAGTGAATAAATATCATGTAATTATATTTCTTTTAGTAGTTATTAGTATTAATTAGTATCGTTTTATTGCATACAATTTTATTTATGGTTCTTATGCTTAGATAATTATTTACGTTATTTCTGTTAGACTTACTAATGCTCTTTTGTTTTTGTTTTTCCCTTTCCTTCACTGAGCGGAGGGTCGATTGGAAATAGCCTCTCTGCCTTTTCGGGTAGGGGTAAGGCTCGTCTACATATTACCCTCCCTAGACCCCACTTTGTGCGACTATACTGGATAGTTGTTGTTGTTGTTATTGTTGTTTTATGAAATAGCGTTTGTTCGTTCAGACTAGATATAATCCTAATATTTAAATCGTGTTCCTTTTTGTTTATACTGCTATGCAATTAATGTTTTGATGATGACTCGTTCTTCCAAATCTTGAATTTCTAGTACTGACAAATTTCTTTTTTTTGGTTTAAAGTTTCTGCCTAACTATATACAATCATTAAACATGGTGGCTACATGTCAACTTATATCTACAACGCTTTTAGGCGAGATTTTTTTTTATGAACTTTTGTTAATATTTAGTTGGTAATATTTGTATAAGCATACTTTGCTGTAGCGTTTTGAGAATAGATGCTTTATAAGCTGTATTTTTTTTTACTACACAAGTACTAATGACATTCCACGTAGAATATTCCAACATTACAATTTGCATTAAAAGTATTGTTCTAGTCTCGTTTAGTTCTATGCTTTGCGCTAAATCTTATGTTTCTTATAAATAAGCAACATGTTAAGCTTCCTGCAAAATATTATGCATAATTCGTAGAGTTATATGAAGATTCTGTCCCCTTTATCTTTGAAAATACTAATATTTATTCATATATTTTTTTTGTATGTCAAATCATGGGAAGCAAATATGGATATCTCACAAAACAAACTTTGATTAAAATTCAGTTGTAAAAATATTTGTTTAATTGATTCATGTACCACACATACAATATTCAAAGAGAAGAAATATTTCTCTCATTTATGTATGTGTAAGGCATATGTTACTACAATTTCTAGTAGTAGAAAATTAATTGAAGGCTCTGAAAGAGCTACTATAACTCTGGCTAAGGGATCAATATTTATCATAGAAAATGCAGTGTTCTCCTCCAAGTCCAAGAGGAACTTGTTGAGTTTTAAAGATATCCGTCGAAATGGATATCATATTGAGACAATAGATGAGAATAATCTTGAATATTTCATTATTACCAAGAATATCTCTCGCCAAAAGAGGGTTATTGAGAAATTCTCATCTTTATCTTGTGGCCTGTATTGGACAAGAATTAGTGCAATTGAGGCATATTTTACCGTAAACCAAAAGGTTACTTATTCCAATACTTTCGTACTTTGGCATAATCGATTTGGACATCCTGGATCAATTATGATGAGATGGATTATAGAAAACTCAAATGGGCATCCACTAAAAAATTTAAACATTCTTTTAAATAATGAATTTTCTTGCACTTCTTGTTATCAAGGCAAGTTAATTATTGGACCATCACCAACAAATGTTGGAATTGAGTCACCTGCATTTTTGGAACGTATACAAGGGGACATTTCTGGACATATTCACCCACCTAGTGGATCGTTTAGATATTTTTTGGTCTTAATAGACGCATCTTCTAGATGGTCTCATGTGTGCATATTGTCATATCGCAACCTTGCGTTTGCAAAATTAATTGCACAAATAATTCGATTACAGCACAATTTCCCGATAATCTAATTAAGTCAATTAGACTAGATAATGCTGCTGAGTTTTCATCCCAAGCATTTAATGATTATTGCTTATCAATGGGATAAAAGTGGAACATCCTGTAGGTCATTTTCACACTCTAAATGGTCTTGCAGAGTCTTTATTTAAACGTCTGCAGTTGATAGTAAAACCGTTACTTATGAAAACGAGGCTTCCCAATTCGATTTGGGGTCACGTCATTTTGCATGCAGCAATGCTAGTTCGTCTTAGACCGACAAATTATCATATATATTCCCCGTTGCAATTAGTTTTGGGTCATGAACCTAATATATCCCATTTAAGAATTTTTGGATGTGCAGTATATGTGCCTGTAGCACCGCCATATCGCACAAAATGGGTTCGCAAAGAAAGTTAGGAATATATGTCGGGTTTGAATCCCCCTGCATTATTCGCTATCTCGAAACATTGATAGGGACTTGTTCACTGCACGATTTGCAGACTGTCGATTCGATGAGACACTTTTCCCAATATTAGGGGGAGAAGTTGGTGAAACCAAACGGGAAGTTTTGCGGAAAAATCCATCACTATCTCATCTTGATCCACGTGCCTCTATTTGTGAAAAGGAGGTGCAAAAATTATCCATTTGCAAAGAACAGAAAATCAAATAACAGATGGATTTACGGACTTGAAAAGGATAACAAAATCACATATCCCCGTAGAGAATGTTCCAATCCGTATTGATGTCCCTATTGGACAATCTTCTAGTGTCATAGCTAATGAGTCGAAAGCGCGCTTAAAACGTGGCAGACTATTAGGTTCCAAAGATCGAAATCCTAGAAAAAGGAAAGCAAATGATCAAAATGACACTACGAAAGAATCTCATGAGGAAATTCGCGATTTAATAAATTCTGAGATTCATGAAGAATCCATTGAGCCCGAGACTCAAGAAAATCAGAAACTATCAATAAATCCAATCGATATTGAGACAAATTTTAATCTAGTGGATATGGTGGTGGATTATGTCTTTGCATATAATGTTGCATCAAGCATTATCCAAGAAAGTGAGGATCTTGAACCTCAATCTGTTGGAGAATGTCGACAAATACTTGATTGGCCAAAATGGCAAGAAGCAATCCAATCAGAATTGAATTCACTTTCAAAACGTGAAGTTTTTGGGCTTATAGTTCAAACACCTAATGGTGTTAAGCCTGTTGGCTATAAATGGGTCTTTGTACGCAAGAGAAATGAGAAAAACGAGGTACAAAGATATAAGCAACGTCTTGTTGCACAAGGATTTTCATAAAGGCATGGTGTCGATTATGAAGAGACATATTCACCCGTTATGGATGCTATAACTTTCCGTTATCTCATTAGTTTTGATGTCCTTGAAAAGCTTGACATGCATTTCATGGATGTGGTTACGCCTACCTTTATGGCTCACCTGATAATGAGATATACATGAAAATTCCCGATGGATTCAAAATGCCAAACACACATAATTCAAAGTTCCAGGAAATGTTTTCAATCAAATAGCAAAGATCTTTGTATGGTCTAAAGCAATCAGGACGAATGTGGTATAATCGTCTTAGTGAGTATTTATTAAAGGAAGGCTATATAAATGATGCCATTTGCCCATGTGTTTTTATAAAGAAAACAACATGGGAATTTGTTGTACTTGCCGCATATGTTGATGACATAAACCTTATTGGAACTCCCATAGAACTCCAAAAGGAAATTGATTATTTAAAGAAGGAACTCGAGATGAAAGATCTCGGAAAGACAAAATTATGTCTTGGTTTGAAAATTGAACATTTGGCAAACGGAATTTTCGTTCATCAATCTGCCTATATAGAAAAGGTATTGAAATAGTTTTACATGAATGGAGCATATCCTTTAAGTACTCCGATGGTTGTTCGATCACTTGATGTGAATAAGGATCCATTCCGACCTCAAGAAAAGAATGAAGAGCTACTTGGTCCTGAAGTACCATATGTTAGTGCAATTGGCGCACTAATGTATCTTGCAAATACTACAAGGCCTGACATAACTTTTTCAGTTAATGTCTTAGCAAGATATAGCTCTGCTCCTACAAGGAGACATTGGAATAGAATCAAACATATATTGCGGTATCTAAATGGGACTACCGATTTGCAGTCATGATCTTGTTGGTTATGCTGATGCTGGGTATTTATCTGACCCACACAAGGCTCGATCTCAAACATGTTATGTGTTTACCTGTGGAGGCACTGCCATATCTTGGCGATCGACTAAGCAATCAATTGTGGCTACTTCATCTAATCATGCTGAGATAATTGCTATTCATGAAGCAAGTCAAGAGTGTGTGTGATTGGGGTCTATAATACATCATATTCGATACAAATGTGGTTTAAAATGTGACAAACTACCCACGGTTTTGTATGAAGACAATGCAGCATACATAAATCAATTGAAGGGAGGATTCATAAAAAGAGATAGGACAAAGCATATTTCACTGGTGATATCAATGTGCAACGGATTCGTTCAAGTGATAATATGGCTGATTTGTTCACAAAATCTCTACCAACGTCAACCTTCAAGAAGCTAGTGCACAAGATTGAGATGCGAAGGCTCAAGGATGTCAATTGATGATCTCTTCAGGGGGAGTTAATGCGCGTTGCACTCTTGTTCCCTTGCAAGGTTTTGTCCCACTGGGTTTTCCTTGCTAGGTTTTTAACGAGGCAACCAATAGGCGCATTTCTAAACATGTGTACTCTTTTTCCTTTTCTAGAATTTTTTTCCCATTGGGTTTTGTTTTAGTTAAGGTTTTAACGAGGTATATTACTTATTGAGTAGACATTCAAGGGGGAGTGTTATGAATAGAATTCTATTTGGAGTGAATGTCTATCTTGTAGAGAGTTTTACTTTGAGGCTAAGTCATTTTTTCTCCTATAAATAGAGGGGTCTTACCCCATTGTAAACCACCCCAAAATTCAATAAGAATTCTTTCTCTCTTTCTCTGCAATATTGTTCTTCTTCTTTTATTATTTTCATAACAGCTTTAAACCTTTTTTTTGGCTTTCTTTTGGGTGGTATTGGAAGTTTGGTGTTTGCTTAAGATTATGGTGATTGTGCCGTGCGCTTGGTGAACATATTGACATGAGGCATATTGGGGAGCAGACGTAATGCGACGTGGTCTATTGTTGTGGAAGCGGACCACCTTAAATATTTTGTATAATAATAGGTTGACATCATATTGATCGTGAGAAAATAGAGGGCACTTTTTTCTTTAATTTGAATTTGAATCACAGGGAGTACTTTTTTGCAAAATAGAAGATAGGAAAAATAATGTACTCCCTCCGTTTCAATTTATGTCAGCCTATTTTCTTTTTGGTCCATACAAAAAAGAATGACTTCTTTCTTTATTTGGAAACAATTTACCTTTATGTAATCATTTATAAGCACACCAAATATATGTGCCTCATTTTACACCATAAGTTCAAAGTCTTCTTTCTTTTCTTAAACTCCGTATCCAGTCAAACGGGTTCACAAAATTGAAATGGAAAGAGTATTATTTACTCGTAAAATAGTACAATTGAATTTATAGTGTGATTTATAGACAAGCAAATCAATCAGATCCGAGAATGATAAAGAAATAGGAACAAAAATAAAATTAACGACCAAATTAAAGAAGATGACAAGCCAGACTCTGAGTTCTTTCTTTCCGAGAGCAAACGTAAAAGTAATGATAAAACTGTTTAGAATAAGCGTAAAATAGTAGATTAGAACTGAGAGCAAAAGCAAAAGCAATCATAAAGTTGTTTATATTAAGCGTAAAATAGTAGATTACAACTTTTGTGTACAGAATCTTTTATTTCCGACAATGGTTGTTAATCCTGCTATTTACAGCTATACTTAGGAGACAAGATCTTATAATCAAGCTCTTCTTGAATTAGAATACAAATTTCATTGATGGATGCATAACAGCTGGCTTGAATGCACATATTCTGTATAACAGTTGCTCGCTAAATGTTATCCGATGTCAAACCTTTGAATCTTTATCATCGATTATGCTTCCTTCAGGATCTATCCTACACCAGTTATATACATACTTCGTACCCGGTCCAATTATTTGCTGACTCATACTTTGCATGTCTTTGGTTCCACATGTCACCTCGCCATTTGACCACCAGTTAGCAACCAATTTCACCCGATACAAATAGTCCCCTTACTTTTTGGTGACACAACTTAGTGTTATTGGGAAGTAGATGAACTGCGGGAAAGTTCATGAATGGTCTCTAACACTTGAAGAGACGCACGCCTTCTCGCATTTAATATCCCGAACATGTATTGTCCCGTGATTCATCAAGTATTTTCGCCGGTTTTTTAGTTAATCATAACCACAGTTTTTCCCGTTTATAACTTCTCTGCCACTCATCATTTTTGTTTCTTCACTTTCACTACTTTCACAACACTTTCTCCTTCTTTTGATCTCCTTAGAGCTTTTCTGCAAAACTCAACTCTTTCTGTAAAAACCTCTTCACAAATTTCTTATCATCATGTCTTCTCATCCCATCATCTCTCGGAATTTTGGTTTTGCCTTTGGTAAAGGTCCAAATATAAACAAGAACAAAATGGTTTGATACGAATCTGAACCTCCGACCATAAGCACCATCATATCACTCCATGTTAGCACTGCATCTCCAAAAGCTAAGCGCACCTGCAAATTCCCAAAGTAGTATGTTTTGGCCAGTTCGTAGGTACTCCTCATCCATTCATCCTCCTAGCATCCTCGTTTTAAAGGAGGACTGCAATTTTAGTAATGTGGAAATATTGCCCTAGATGGGATAGAACGAGTAACCTACTCCAAAGTTGGGTTTATGTATGTCTATACATATCCCTTTACTTTGGGTCCATTCACCTTGGGGTTGAGTGAAGGACTCGACCCAATAAATTTTGTAATTAGCTACCGGTACCAGGTCTTCTTGGCACAAGTAGGCCCATCATATCGAGCACAGTGGCTTGTCTTCATCGGTTTGTGAATTGAGATCGGGAAAACCCTAGTTCTCCCACATATGATGAATCTTTACTCCCCTAAGATTTTTCGTGAGCAGTGTTAAACTTCAACAAGTGTAGTCACCATGCTCTTCTCACCAGCGTAGATGATAACAATGATTGTGGGTGGATAAAGTAATTCTTGTTATTGCTACCAGGGACATCATCCCGACCATAGCTCCAACTTTCCTCTAATCATTGAATCTTTTTCGTAGTCTTAGGGTGTTCGTTTCCTTTCTTTCTAGAAAGATAATTTCTTGGCTGTTTTTTTTACTCCCTTCATTTAAGCTACTTATTGGGTACCTCCACGGGTTCATGGTATGGAACGATGGGTTCAAAAACTTCTGGATATTGCAACTCTAGAATCTCGACGGTGGAAATAAATGGCTCCCAAATATGAGTGGAGAGCCAAAAGCCATGGTGAGCAAAATCTCTCTTTCTTTCTATCTCATCTACAAAAAATAGTTTAAAAACAATTTACTAATTGTCTTTCTGCTTGTAAAGGGCTTCCGAGGGGTTCCATCGTATGCCCCGATATCGACCTTCTCGATGACCCCGAGGAGGCTGAGCTGGGTACTCTAGAATGCCCTTACCGCAGCAAGGCTTGTTGATCTGTTCAACCCTCCGGTGAGGGTGCCTCCTCTCGGAGTCCCAAACCGAGCCGACTACAGTTGTCCTTAATAATGAAGAAGAAGCCAATGATAAAGAGGTTTCCCTCTAAAGAAGAAAAAGATCTGCATTAGCTCAACCGGATGCTCAGTTGGAGGAGCTCCAAAACCAACCGGCAAAAGAAGTTCAGGCATTCTAGGGGAAATGGATTTGGTTGAGAATGTCGATTCTCGATTTCCAACCCCTCTTGCCATCTCCGTTCAGAGGAGCTCGTCCTATAACCTCTCTTTTAATACCAATATATCCTTATCCCCCAACACCAGCTGCCCCTTCTTCACCAACATCAGCTACTTCTCTTCCACTGGCTTCGATCGAACAAGTAGGGAATGTTTCTTCTCAGGGGTCTATGGACCAAAAGAACTTGGGAAACACATACTAGACTCCTTCTTAAGATCCTTATGGGAGGCAAAGTGCCATATTCTCTCTAAGCCAGTGGAACTTGCTAATTACACGAAGTCACTGGCTTCGAGTGAAGGACTGGAAAAGGATGGACTCCCTTTTTGGGAAGTGCCTAATAAACAACGCACTTCTCGTGTAGGTAATAATCTCATATTTTTGTATCTTCTTTCCATTTATGCTTCGAAGTAATAATCTTGATCCTATCCTTTTCTCAAGTCAATCGTCTCACTCTGTGGGCTTGCAAAGGTTTATTATGTACAAGCAAAAGCTTGCTTCAGAACAAGAACAATTGTTGGCTGAGAGGAATCAACTTGCCGAGTGCCTCCAGGTGCTGGAGGCCAAAGTTTCTCAATTGGATAGGCTCGAGGCCTAACTGCAGTAGTCGGATCAATATAGGATGTCTCACAGCCAAGGAGATACCCAACTTCATAAGCACTTAAAGGAAGCAAAGTCCAAGTGGGTTGAGCTTCAAGATGTTGTGTCTACTGCTGTCGAATGTGAATCAACCTTCATAAAACAAGTTAGAAATTTGGAAGCTGGTTTGCGTGCCAAAAATGAGGAGGCCATTGATGCCAAGGAGTGGAGGGCCAAAATGGAAGAGAGTCATGGTGCAAAATTGATTTCACTCAACAATCAATGTTGTGCGTGATTCCAGACTCAGCAGAATAAAGACGGAAAATGAAGAGCTCTAGGCCAAAATTGACAATCTCCGAGAAAAACTCCAGAACCAAGAAAACTCCTTTATCTTCGAGAAAACCTACTCCATGTAATATACGAAGAGGAAGGCCTTGGAGGAGGCCAAAGAAGGAATTTCCAATATTGATGACTGCATTGCCAGGACCATGGACTGGAGTAAACTCCTCGTGAACATCTTCCTGCTCGGCCCAGTGCAATTGACTACTCGAGTACTATTTTTGAGTATTCAAGATCCGAAGGGGAGACCGGAGATGATGAAGGACCCGAACTGGCAGAGGACCAATCTTCTTCTACATGGGAGAGTGAAGAACCTTATAGAAAAGAATATTTTTTTCCTTTTATCTTTTGTAATTATGCCAAAAAAGTTACGAAGTTTGGCACTTTAATAAATAAAAGAACTTTTTTGCTCAAGTGAAAATATCCTTTTTACATTTGATCGATAAAGCTTCGGGAATACTTTTTGCATCCAATAGCTTTTGATTTCGGGCATAAGCACTTCTGGAATCTACCCTTTACTATAAGGGTTTCATAAAAAAGGGCACTTATGTTTACGATTCTCTTGAAGAGGACTTCTCCAGTTCATTACAGCATAAATATTTGAAGTTTTTATTAACTCTCAAATGATAAAATAAATTAACTAATCATTTGGACAAGAAATATGATAAGAATAAAAGGTCTTTGATTTATTCCCCTCTTTCTTTGTAAGTACATTTACATAAGTATTTATTTTCTTAAGTAAATAAACGTGCCAATATATGGGGCTAACTTGTACAACTTATTTCTATGGGGCTGATCATGCAGTCTCCGGTCCTCATACGATATTTATCGTGGTTCTAACAGTCCCATATCTACGTGACACTCTTGGTGCCGTAACATATATTACTTCCGCCTAGTGTTCGTATGCTAGATATGAGTATTTGAATACTAGAAGTCTTGTATTTACCAAAGGCCTTTTCCTTCATTTATACTTTATACCGCTACTTCATTGGGGGAGATAACTTGTGAACGGTTAAATATTCTCTTTGAGTTTTGGGAGGCGAGATTCACTAGTGAACCAAAGATTATTTAACCATGCAAAAGTTATTTACAACACAAGCTCATGGTCACCGATCCCATAAGTGGAAGAACTTTAGTGCTTTGATATTAATGGCCTTGCCTTTGTTGATGATCATTCTTTCGTAGTATATTTTAAGTTGTTGCCTCATTAAAAACTTTGCTAGCAAAACCCAATTAGGATGAAAATTAGTCGAAGGGAAAAAGAGTGTATCACATACATTCAGTTCCAGTAAGGAACTTTAATAATAGTACCTTTTAGGGTGGGTCATATTCCAATTGCTCGGCAATTTGAGTCCGTCTTAATTTTCTACTTCGTATGAGCCTTTATCAGTTATAGTTGAAACTCGATAAGGTCCTTCACATGTTGGTCCCAGCTTTCTAGCATTAACCTCTCGAGTGCTTTGAGTAACTTCCCTTATAACTAGATCTCCAACTTTGAAATATCAAAGGTTTGCCCTGCGATTGTAATACCTTTCCATTCTTTGCTTTTGAGCTACCATCCTCACATATGCCAGACCCCAGCGTTCTTCAAGCAAGTCTAGATTTACTAGCAATGCTTCATTGTTTTCTTCTCCATTCACTCGGGAAAACCTCAAGGTCAGCTCCCCCTTCAGAACTTCCGAGCCATATACGAGCGAAAAGGGTGTTTCAACCATGCTCGACTTAGTCGTGGTCCGATATGACCATAAAACACTCATTAGCTCATCCAGTCACTTGCCTTTAGCATCTTCTAACTTCTTTTTTAAGGTTTTGAATAATTACTTTATTAGTTGACTCTACCAGTCCGTTAGCACTTGGGTGGTAAGGTGAA
This sequence comes from Nicotiana benthamiana, assembly GCA_034376525.1. Lineage (NCBI taxonomy): Eukaryota > Viridiplantae > Streptophyta > Magnoliopsida > Solanales > Solanaceae > Nicotiana > Nicotiana benthamiana. Next base: position 56,099,494 of record CM067341.1, on the reverse strand, counting down.
GAAGTAATTCGTTTGTCTTTAACCTTTCCACGAACTTTGTAACTATTGAACTGACGAACCGCGGCTCGTTGTCACAAGAAATCTACTTTGGTATTCCACATTGGTAGACTATATGATTTCATATGAATTCAACCAACTCGCGTTCTCTGATCTTTTGGTAAGGACCAACTTCAACCCATTTAGTTAAATAATTAGTTAAAACTAAAAGGAACCTTACCTTCCCCAGGCCCAGTGGTAAAGGACCAACTAAGTCCATCCCCATTTCTGAATGTCCATGGGAACACCATTGAGCTATGATGCACTAACTGTGTGTCACATTGACATTTGTCATACTTTTGAACGAATTGTTTGCATCTTGTTCCATCTAGGCCAGTAGTAGCCAACCATGACTAACTTGAGAACTAACGACTCTGCACTAGAGTGGTTTCCACAGACTCTTTCGTGGATTTCTCTCATCAAGTAGTCCGCCTCCGAGGCCCCTAAGCACCGAGCCAATGGTCCTTGGAGCGATCTCTTGTATAAATGTCTATTAACAAGACAGTAACAAGCTACTTTTTCTTGCAATGCCCGGGACTTTTGGGTTTTCGGGTAATTTACCATGAATGATATATTCAATAAAATATTTCCTTCAGTCTCAAATTAAGTTGATTGAATTTATTTTGCAGGAATGGTCCATATACAACATCGAATCCAACATTTAGATGACTGTACTGGAATTAGATCCTTTCATCTCCGTGTATGACCCTAAATTAGTCAAAGCATCCACTTTCATATTTTCCTCCCTCGGGATGTGAACGATTGACCATTCTCTGAATCATGCAAGTAATGCTTAAACCTTGTTCAAGTATTGTTGCGTGCACTCCTCCTTTGTGTTGAAAATCCCATACACTTCGTTTACCACCAACTGGGAGTCACGTTTATCTCGATGACCTACATAGTCCCCAGGCTAGGTCAAGTCCTACAACCAAAGCCTCATAATCGACTTTATTTATTAGTTAACAATGTAGTTCTAATGGCCTATCTTAGGAATTCTCCCGAAGGGATGATTAGTACTACTCTAAGGCTGGACCCCTTTACGATAGAGGCTCCATCCGTAAACAAGTTTCAAACTCTCAATGTTGTTTCCGCTACCAGCACTACTTCCTTACTAAAATCTACCAAAACTAATGTCTTAATTGCAGTCATCGGTTTATATTCAATGTCGAACTTAACTCTGACTTCCCATTTTGCCAACCGGCGTGACAACTTTGGCTTATGAAGGACATTTCTTGAGGAAACAGTTTCATAACAACTATTAGGTGACACTGAAAATAAGTCCTAAGATTTCGAGAAGTAATTAAGAGAGCTAAGGATAGCTTTTCAAGATACGGATAAAGAGTCTTCGCTCCTGCTAATATTTTACTAACATAATAAATAGAAAATTGCGTACTTTCTTCTTCTCAGACCAAAAAGGCACTTACCGCTACTTCTAATACCGTAAATAAGTTAACAGTTGTTCACCTTCCCCTGATATTGACAATAGTGGAGGAATGGATAGGTACCTTTTTAGGTCTTTCAGTGCCTACTGGCATTCCAGGGTCTGCACGAAACCGTCCTTTTTTTCAAAGGTGAGAAGAGCTGGTGGTATTTTTTGAGGACCTTGAGACGAATCTGTTGAGAGCTGCCAACCTACTGGTCAAGGTCTGTCTTCCTCCATGCTTATTAACTGTTTCGGAATGTCTTCAATGTCTTTGACTTTGCCAGGTTTACCTCGATTCCTCTTTGCGAGACAAGAAAACCTGAAAACTAATTGGAGCCAACCCCGAAGGCACACTTCTCTGAGTTGAGCTTCATGTTGTACTTCCTCAGAATGTCGAACGTCTCTTGGAGATGTCTCATATGATCTCTTGCATTTAAAGATTTAACTAACATGTCATCAATATATGCCTCTATTGTTTTACCTATTTATTTTTCGAACATCTTGTTAATGAGCCTCTGATATGTAAATCAGGTGTTTTTGTGTTGCATCTCGTATTTTCGTACGTTAAAATTTCGCCTTCAGTTAATTGACATAGACTCGGGGATGAAATTAACTTGAGGTTATATATATTCATGCTATTTATAACAAGCGGTAAGTAAGTTCCATGAAAGACAAAGGGTACACGAATTAAAGAAAATGAGTTTTGTTGAAGGTTGCCGGTTTGGGATAAAATACGGTCCGAGCTATAATACCCGACACTTATCTGATAATTAATCAATTATTCGTATAATTAAAAATTATTTTAAATTACTTAAAATACAACTCATTTTTAATATAATTTATACATCCACCCCACATGGCAACAAACCACTACTAATAAGTGGATAAAAATTAGCTAATAAGTGGATAAAGATTTAGTTCCCACCCCCACCCCACGTGGCAGCAAGGCACTACTAAGGCATATGACACTTAGTCATATTTGCTTAGTGGCCATCTAAAGAAAAGAGACACTTACGTGTAAGTACGTAAGACATTACAAGGTTTAGCTTCATAAGACATTACAAGGTTTGGTTTCATAAGACATATATCATGGAGATATTGCATTACCAGTAGATTTGGGAAGCTTTATTAAGGAAATGCAAGCTAGTTGATTTCATAAAAGCATGTAACTCTGGAGTTGCTACTCTGTATTTGTTGTTGCACACAGAGTGATTATGTATGCAGTTCATATTTAGAGAAAAGTATACTCCTTTAGTTAGCTTACGTTCTTTATTTATGGTGGTTTCATTGGAGCCACCGTGTTATATCTGATTGGGGTTTGTCATGGAGTACATCCACGATGCTAATATTATTCAAAAAGGAGAGTTTGCGTAGTGTCTTGACAGCGTCGAAGTTTTCATATGTATAGCCCCAATTAACATTGTCATACGCCTTTTTCAAGAATATTATATGAATTTTCCCCTATAAGGATATCTCTTTTTTTTGGCATGATCCAAATTATAGAAAAGAAACGAGCGAAAACACAATTTTCATAAGCGATTCTATTCATAGAAATACTAGGGGTCTCTATGTTCTTGATTTCCCATGTGATAAATTGTTATATCTTTTATTCATAGGTCATAGAATAATACGCAGTTGTTAAAGTTTATCCTAAGGGGACGTTGAGATTATTATATATTTTCATGCATTTTATTTACTTATACACATACAATGACCCATGACCAGATGGCGTTATATATATGTGTGTGTGTGTGTATATATACAGGAAAAGGTTACTGCGTTATATACGCACCAACATCTGATAAGTTGGTATATGTTGATGAGGTTGCCCGTAATAGCCGAGACAATACGTTGGGATGCCCTCAGCGGCTTGATGATATTATGTATACCTATACCTATGCATGACACGACATTTATATGCATATTCATGACATTATAAATATTTCAGAATTTATTTACAGATGGATTTCTTTATTTCATGTTTCCGTTTTTTAAGTACTGGTTTTCATTCCTTACATTAAGTACATTTTTCATACTAACTCCATATTTCATGAGGTCTGCGTTCATGCTCGAAAGTGCAGGTAGGCAATGACAATCCCCCTTCTTAGGATCCTTGATCAGCGAGAGTTGGCGTGCCCCACTTGATCCGGAGTTGCTTTTGATTTAGTACGATATGCTTGTATATATACATCGGTATGACGTGGTTCAATCCCGTCTATTTATATTAGAGTTTTGTAGACATGTATGTTTAGTTGGATAGTATGTGGTCTTGTCGACTTTTAGTTTGGGTATATAGTGATCTATAGCAGCCTTGCCGACTCACCCGCTGCATTCCGCATATATATGTGCATATGCCTTTTTGGCAGGTTTCCTTCATGTATGTTATTCTCGTAATTCAACAGATATCATTCATGTTTATATCTTAGACGCATGCTCAGAGGTGTTCGACGGGTAGGACTCGGGCACCCATTGTAAATCGGTTTGGGTCGTGACAAAAGTGGTATCAGAGCAGTTCTGTAGGGTTGTCTACAGACCGTGCCTAGTAGGGTCTTGTTTATGAGTGTGTTGTGAACCATACTTATAAACAAGAGGCTACATGACATATCGGATGTTATTATCTCTTCTTATCTTAGATCGTGCGACATAAGAATTCATGTTCTTAACGATATGTTATATTTTCACTTATGCCTCTGAAGACTACAACCGTGCGCACAAGTCAGAAGGTTACAAAGGTGTTAGATGGAGATATAAGTTATACTATAGAATTGGATCCAACAAAGATCATGGGTCATATCGAGAAGGATCCATCCGAGGATCCATATGAGTCATCCGTTTTAAATTTTGTCAGCACCAGATGAGGTGAGAGGAGTTTCGACCTCACCATGGCGCTTATTTAATTATTAGGGCCCATTGATCAGGGAATAAGGGGAGTGGTACATAGATTGGCACAACCGGTTTCCCCTAAGGCTCAAAACTATGTCAAGGTATTTGCAGACACCAGCTCTTCTTAGGTTCCAGATAGTCCACAGTATTGGGAGTCCGTCAATCAAGGTTATTCAGTGTACGTTTTGGGATATGCAGAGAACGAGGATAGTAGTTGGGCAAGAGGAGAAAGGTAATTGATATGAATATTTCTCTTCGAGGCTCTCATATAGGACGAGGCAAGGACCCTCTACTGTAGACTTCTTCCAGATGTCAACTTTTGGTTGGTGAGCTCCATTTCTTCTGGGAGTATTACCAATTCAGGGTTCTGCATATGTTAGATGTGTGTGTGTGTGTGTGTGTGTGTGTGTATATATATATATATATATATATATATATATATATATATATATATATATATATATATATATATATAATTTGGGGCCTAAAACCACTACTTTAATGGCTTTAGAGTTGACCGCCCCTTTTTCCCAAACTCAAAGAACGGGGAGATCTGGTTTACGACATTACGGACAAAACAAACTATTTTCCCTTTTGAGGAAGCGGGTTTGAAGAGTTCGAGGAGTCTCCACCTAATGATTATAGTGCATTAGGATACTTAAAGAAAAAGAAGAAGGATATTTTGAAAGAAAACACAAGTTCGGGTAAGGGCTTGAGATTATCTCGAGGAGAAGGTGTTAGGCACCCCTCAAGATCCACTAGTGTGATTCCCGGCCATGCTTAGTTGTGACTTTAAAAGGAGTGAAAACAAATAAGTAAAATTTGCACATAGGAAACATGAACAAGTTGAGAATTTTGTAAGAAAAAAGACATAAGTTTGAAAAAGTGAAAAGCTTGGTGGAAGATAACGTAATTTAAGAAAATAAATAAAAAAGACAAGGGGTCCTAGCGTTAAATATAATGTGGATCACTTCGGTGCAAAACCCAACAATCATTCTCACACGAGATATTAGCGCACCGGTCATCATATCCATATTCTACCCTTCCCACCCCGTAAAGGTTATTTTAAGCGTGTATATTGTCACGTGTGCTTAGTGCGTGCTATTATCCGTCCCATCCTATAGGTCCTAGAGGGTGTTTAGGACCACTATTCCTACAAGGGGAGGTTTAGGTAGAACCCTTAAGTTTAAAGGAAAAATACTAAGCGACATGCAAAAAGCAAGTAGGACTTCATATGAGGGATCACGTATCAAAGTATGTAAATGGCTCAAGTACCCCTCCACGAATATACATACAAGTAGCACACCTCAATCACATTTAAGGTCGAAGAGCGAGAGAGTTTTAAACAATCTGAATGTAGAGAGCTGAAAATCTGGGTCGAATTAGGCCGGATAAGTTGGAAAAAACTGAAGGTAAAATAGTAAAAATATGTGTATCATTTAACAGTAGGGAAAATATTTATTCTTTCAAATAAAGTTACAGCCATATACGTGTGCAGTAGCCTGCTATTAGAAACACTAGTTTAGTACTGGACTAAAAATGGTGTGTAGAGGAGATATAAAAGTTATTTTAGAATTCTAGAAAAACAAGAAGAGTATGGGCCTTAAAAAATTACAAAGTTCATTATAAATTTTAAGAAAACAGTAGTCCAGCCTTGAACTGGAAAAGTAACTTAGTTAAAAACATATAGATGAAAGGATAAGACACAAATTTAGTAGTAAAACCAAATAGACTTCAGAGAGACAGAGTAGTTTGAGCAACTTAAAGAGGTCGAATGGCTTAATGCGGTTAGTCATCATTTTTATCTGGCCTAAGGCTTTCCTAGGCATTATAATAGACATGCAGATCGTTCTTTCGTTTTAGAAAAACCAGTTTATGCAGTTGAATAATTAATAGGATGGTCAAAACATAGCCAGTGATTTCCTAATTGCATGATATCTAATGCATGTGATGGTCCTAAAATTAGGATATCTAAATGCAGTGGTAGAATTTAAATTATTAACTGGTTATGGTTATGAAAGACGTCAGATTGAAAGCAAAGGATCCTACGATCATGATTTCTAAATGGAGAGTGCATGCTTTAACATGATTTCTATTGCATTAATATATAAACGAAATCCTATAGGCATGTTTTCTACTCCCATCCTTAATAAACATGCATAACCCTCCCCAATTTCACTATAAACCCCCATAGTTTTTTACAAATTATTACAACTTATGTAATCAAATTATAATAGCGAAGAATAAAACAAGAAGCTATTGATAGGGAGCCTTCAGCCAGGACCAGACCTCCAACCTCACTTCTTTCGAGCTTCACAACCTTCAACAAGAGTTTGGGTGCGGCAAAGTTCCCTAGGGGTCTGTTGAGACCCTGGCCAATACAAGACACCCAAAACAAATCACCATTGATAAGTGCTAGTGTGGAATTGCCAACCTTGCACATCAAATTTCAGTGGGTACTCAAGGTACCCAAAGCAGTGCTTACACAAGGGGACAGAACCTAATTCTAAGAGTAGTGTGCTTGTGAAGGAGTTGAGTTGAAAAGGTTTTACATGAAGGACAATTTGCGAAAAACAGTAGAAGAGTGAAAAAACTCAACTGAATTTGAAAACAATTGCTTTGGGCTAGTTTTGAAAGCAACAGTCACACAGATAGAGGTAAAGGTAAAGGGAACAAACAACTCACAAACAATGCAATCAGACACACACATTAAAGGGGGTTTTCCTGCTTCAAACAGGAGTCTAGTTCTTACAGCACCATACACTAAACCAAATCATCCTCAAAAGGTATTGGGCTATGGAGTAGCCAAGAGGATGCTAATAGTGTACAAAAGCAAAGGGGAAACATGCATTGGTGTAGGCAAGGGGGCAATGAATATTCTAGGTTTACTAATTAGGCTTACTAGTTAGCACAGATGCATGCTAGTTGCAATAGGAGCAGCAGAACCACAAGTAGAAACACACAAAGAACAAAAGAAAGTGCAGCACCAATAGAACCATGTTATTTTTTGAAGCTATAACTTAAATAGGATACATACCAGTTGAAAATAATGTAAACACAGAGTAGTAGTGAGCAATATTGTTATGTGAGAAGTAGTGTACAGAGAGAAGCAGAGAGCAGAGAAGCAATATGCAAGAAGTGAACAGCAGACAGACCCAAAGCAGGTAACACAGTAGAGTCCAGCAGAGGGAAAGTGACAAAAAATTACTCAATTTTAGCTTGCATCCAATTGAGTGATTAGTATTCAATAGGAAAAGTGAAAGAGATTGTCTAGAGACAAAGAGCACAAAGATATTTGTGTGAAAGAGAGAGAGTTCAGAACACTAAGTGTAAGTGCTATGCAATGTGTTTGTGTCTTGCAAAGAGAATGGGGGGGGGGTAATTATAGTACCGAATACGAGTAAACAAACAAGGTAGACATCCCTAATTAAGGAACTGGCATCAATCATAATCAAATCAATAGAAGGAATACCCTTTAATTAAGGAATCCCAAATCAAACGGTAATAAGCAGTCAATTAAAAGGAAAGAAATCACAAAGCAAGGTATAATCACATAAGGAAACACAATAGCATAAAGTATGCAATAAAGACTAGATACTGTAGAAAATCACTCTATCTATGATATGTGTGCTCTGGTTGTATTAGAATGATTTTCAGGTATAGGTTTTGATGAATGACAAACAACAAAGTCGATGAATGACAAACAATGAAGTCAAATGTTAAACAACGTTATTGTATGACAAACAATCAAGATTGAATGACGAGAAGCATATTGATGACGGAATTGCATAGACAAGCCAAAGACGAGCTCAAATGTTCAAGACCGAAGACCCAAGGCGTAGGTCGTTAGGTAGAACAGTGTAAGAGCAACACTTAAGTTATCTCGTCTTTTGGCTCAACATAGGTCATCATAAATATGCATAAAATCATTTTAATAAATCATATTTATCATAAACATATTTAAAATACTTCAAACAAAATGCTGTTAAAGTTCTCATTTTAACCAAAATGGTTTTTGAAGTAAGTTTTCAAATCTGGACTAGAATAATCGATTATACAATCTGCATAATCGATTATGCTGTAGACCGTTGCCAGTGTTTGAACACTGGAACAGAATAATCGATTATGCAGAATCAAGTAATCGATTATTCAGCAGAAAATCAGCTTCTGATTTTTGAACGTTGGAAGAATAATCGATTATGCAAATCCAATAATCGATTATCCTTGCATAAAATCAGCATAATTGATTGTCAATTAAGCAACGGACTTGCACCCCCTAACCCCTATAAAAAGATGTCTTTTGAGCTGATTTTAAACACACAACACCTCCCAATATTCATATACATATTGATATTATTTGAGCATCATTATAGAGCTTTTGTTGAGCCATTTGAGAGACAACTTTGAGTTGTTCATAGAGCTAATATTGTATCTCTTTATCTACTCTTTTGAGAGAGTTCTTGTTGTAAAAGAGAAAGGTGTTTGAGAAGACCATATCTTCTCATTGATTCTCGGGTTGGCTAAGTACCCTCAATCTTAGTGGTTGAAGTCTTGTGGTGCGGTATCCACGAGCAAGGTGAAGTCTTGAGGTGCGGTATCCTCGAGCAAGTTGAAGTCTTGTAGAGTGTACATCTACGAGCAAGTGTAACGGTTTGTTTAGCACCCGTAAGCTTAACGGAGTTAGTGGAATCTCGAGAGAGTCTCTCGGGGACTGGACTAACCACAAGTTGTGGTGAACCAGGATAAATTCGGTGTGTTCTTTCCTTGCTATTTTAATTACCGAATTTATTTTATTCCTGCAATTTTAATTCCGCAATATTTATCAATATTCTCGTGCCGCACTATTCAACCCCCCTCTAGGGACGGGCATAAATCCTAACAGATACATGACCATCTAAATAGGAAAATAGGTCGGGCAAATCAATCATCACATTTGTGTACATATATAGGGCAAAATACCACCGTAATTCTGAATTTTTTTTCAATATAATGACCCAGATTGAAAACATAGGTAATCAGTATTAACCGAGGAAAGTATCCCAAAAATCAAGGAAGAAACTCAAACTATAGGGAAAATACGTAGAATTACAATTTTAAAGCAAGTATCACAGTCTCAAAGAGGGCTCGAAGAATCAGTATAAAATCACCATGCAAGCAATAAGAAAACCTTTAAGTGAAGAACATAGAATGGTAGGGGAATGAAACACTAACAACAAAATCAAATCAAGGATCATAAAACTTGGAGAAGAACCCCGAAGTACAAAACAAACAAATAATGCAAACACAACATACAAAGTTAGGGTTTCATCAGACTTAAGCAAAATGTTTAGAAAAAAGTACTGAGAATCACAAATTAGTACTCAAAATTAGAAAATAAAGTGATTTCGAAAAGGGGGTCAGAAACCCTAATTTCTAAAGGGAACAAAATTATTTAAAACTGGGGTAATCGTAAAGATCGAGTAGAAAATAGTGAAAAACATAAAGGTACGAGTTAAAATCATTAAAAAATCAGAGATTTGGGAGGTTTGGGTTAAGATTAGGGTTTCATAAGAAACTAGTGAGAGGGGTAAGAGAAACCCGGTCGTGAAGCTCAAAGATAATGGTGTTTTTAGCATCATCGAACCAAAATCCATCTGAGAAAGGCCGGAAACGGACCCCAGTGAGGCTTTAGTGACCATCTTCATGGTGGAAGATTCTAGGGCTTCAAACTTTGCTAAGAAGTAGTGATATAGGATCCCATGGTGGCTAGAGGGCGATAGAAGTGAGGACGGATCATGGTCGGAGAGGCGATGAAGCTCGTCGGAGAAGAAGGAGGGAACCATAAGGTTCAAGAGAGAAGGGAGAGAAATCGTTAGAGAGAGTGAGTGAGATAGAGCCCGGTCTCTGATGAAATGAGGGGCAGGGGGGTGGTAGACTAGGATTTATTTTAGGTAATTTGATCTGGACCGTTGATCTCATATGATCAACAATTCAGGTTGAACCAATGTTGGGTCGGGCTAATGGGTGGGTCCAAATAGGATATGGGTTGGCTTGAATTGGTTTTAAAATTGGGGGTGGATTGAGGCTATAATTTAAATAAAAATAGGCTAGTTCTTAAATATCCACTCTTCCTCTTTTTAATTAATTAAAAATAGTAAAATTAATTTTTAAAAATTTAAAAATACTGAACTAGTTGATAATATATAAATAATAACTAAAAATATTAGGAATAAATTTACAATCATAAAATGCGTTTAATTACAAAATAGGCTACAATTGCAATTATATACACTTTAGCTTTAGAAATGCCAAATAAATTCGTAAAAATATGAAAAAATCATATTAATTATATTTTAATATAAATATGAGGGTATAATAAGTTATTCATAGATAGATAACTTTGGGAGTAATTGTGATAAGTTTTGTGATATTAAAATAGGCGGTAAATCGGTTTAAAAAATCATTAAATACCGAAAACTCATGGGTGTGCTCATATATGCACATATACATTATTTGGGAAGTATTTTGGTATATATAAAAAAACATACATAGGGAAAAATTGGGTATCAACAGTTGTCATTCTTTACCCGAGGAGGATGAAAGAATTGTTGAGTAAAGATAAGATGGACAATTTTGACCAGAAATGGCGATTGAAAAAGAACTATGACCGTGCTCTGGTTTCTAGCTGCCTACATATCCTTGGTTTTACAGGAATCAGGCAATATATAGTTTTGAATCCATTAACGGAATGTGTCGATGGAGGTTCGAAAGGATGGAACGCAATGGTTGAGCTTGAGAAGACGTTTGAGTTTAGATAGTTTGAGGAAAAACCCGAAGCAGGATCACTCCTGCTGAGATGCCTATTCGCTAGTCGGGGTACCTGTAAATAAACAAATGCATATATGGTGCATAATTTAAATATGATGCAAGTTCTCATTGGACCATGAACGATGTCTTTGGACGGCTGGATGACGTCCTCGGACTATGATGTCCTGGGCTTTGAAGGGCATAAAATAAAGATTTACAGGCCATGAAATGGTGTTCTCGGGCTATGCAGATGGTGCCTCCGAACTATGACTCCTTTGAATAAATAGGCGATTTTTCAGCCAAATGAATGCAAAGAGGGTGGCGATCTTTCAGCCAAATGAAATGCAAAGGGTGGCGATCTTTCAGCCCAAGCAAGAAATTAAGATGCAGATGGCAATTTTCAAGCCGTTCGAAAAATAAAAGTGGCTATATTTCAACCATGCAGGATGGAGACGACACTTAGTCTCGGAACGCAGATATGTAGCCTTATGCAGGATGGAGGCAGTGCTTAACCTCGAAAGGTAGAAGATAGCATTATGCAAAAAATGCAGATGGAGACAGATTTTAGTCTCGAAAGGCAGATAAGTAGCCTTATGCAGGATGGAGGTAGTGCTTAACCTCGAAAGGAATAAGATAGCCTTATGCAAAAAATGCAGATGGAGACAGAGTTTAGTCTTGAAAGGCAGATAAGTAGCCTTATGCAGGATAGAGGTAGTGCTTAACCTCGAAAGGCAGAGAGTAGCCTTATGCAAAAATGCAGATGAAGACAGAGTTTAGTCTTTAAAGGCAGATAAGTAGCCTTATGCAGGATGGAAGTAGTGCTTAACCTCAAAAGGCAGAGAGTAGACTTATGCAAAAATGCAGATGGAGACAGAGTTTAGTCTCGAAAGGCAGATAATAGCCTTATGCAAGATGGAGGTAGTGCTTAACCTCGAATGGCAGAGAGTAGCCTTATGCAAAAATATAGATGGAGACAGAGTTTAGTCTCGAAAGGCAGATAATAGCCTTATGCAAGATGGAGGTAGAGCTTAACCTCGGAAGGCAGAGAGTAGCCTTATGTAATGCAGGAATGTAAAAGAATGAATGGCAGTAAGTTTTCTTAGTTGATAGACGGTTTGCGACATCAGGATTGTTGGGGAGTGTTGGGTGTGGATAGCGACCTTTGAAGGTTTCGATTCTGAAAAGCAAATGTACTTTGATCCATGACCTGAATTCCTGCATCCAAAGAAAAATCGTGAGTTCTGTAGAGGGGAGGTTAGTTCATATCCTCTAGCTCTTGGCGCCGTGTATCAAGGGGGTTGTGTTGCCAAACGATGATAATGCAAATGATATTTATGAATGAATTAGTAAATGCAAATAGATATAAAAAATGATTTTATTTTGGATGAACCAACAACTACAACGTGGCTCAAGAAGCGGCGACCCTGCTTGCTCCAGAATTTTGAGGGTCCTTTTAAAATTATGCCCCAGTTTACTGGGCTGGTGCTGCTAACGGTTGTACTAAGTAACTAAGCGTGGACCGATTCTAGAATCTTGAGAGTCCTTCTCAAAATTTCGCCCTAGTTTACTGGGTATGCTGATGAAGATACTGACAAGATGACTTCAAAATTTTGAGGGTCCTCCTCAAAATTCTACCCCAGTTCCAATTGCAGGGGAGGGGGATGGAATTTTTATTAAAATGTGACCAAACCCATTGGGTTGCCTACGTATCCCCTCGTAAATGGGAATCAGGTCAGGCGTAGTTCAAATTACAGCATGAAAGAAAAATATATGATCAAATGTCGTATCTCTTTACTGCGTCTGAGTTGATTGGCTTTGACCAGACTTCTTCGTCCATTTCTGCAAAAATAAGGGCTCCTTCAGTTAGAAACCGATGAACCATTTACCGACCCTACCAATTAGGAGAGAATTTCCCTTTGGCTTCATCTTGATGCGAAAATATTTTCTTCAATACCAGCTGTCCTGGTGTGAATTTCCTTGGATTAACTCTCTTGTTGAAGGCTCTAGACATTTGGTTATGATATAGACCGTGACAAACTGCATTTATTCTCGTTTCGTCTAAGAGGGCTACTTGCTCGTATCGACTTTTGACCAATTCTGCATCATCTTACTCTGCTTCTTGTATGACCCTCAAGGAGGGAATTTCTACCTCGCGGGGAGGACTGCCTCTGTACCACAGACCAACATGTAGGGGGTGGCCCCAGTTGATGTGCGGACCGTACGATATTTCAATAAGGAAAATGACAACTTCTCATGCCATTGCTTGTGACTTTCGATCATCTTCCTAGGTATCTTCTTGATGTTTTTATTGGCTGCTTCTACAGCTCTATTCATTTGAGGTCTATAAGCTATAGAGTTCATATGTTTAATCTTGAATGCTTCACACATTGCTTTCATCAGGTCGCTGTTGAGATTAGAACCATTGTTGGTGATGAATGATTCTGGAATCCCGAATCGACAGATCATACGGTCGCGGACAAAATCTACTACAATTGTTTTTCGTTATTGTTTTGTAGGATGCTACTTCAACTCATTTGGTAAAGTAATCAGTTGCCACTAAGATGAACATGTTCCCATTTGATGCAGCTGGTTCGATTGGTCCAATAACATCCATTCCCCAGGCGGCGAACGACCATGGTGAGCTTGTTGCATTAAGCTTGTTTGGAGGTACCTTTATCATATCTGCATGTATCTGTCAACGGTGGCATCTCCGAATATACTAGATGCAGTCTGTTTCAATAGTCATCCAAAGATACCCTGCTCGGAGTATTTTCTTTGCCAAAACGAAACCATTCATGTGCAGTCTGCATGTCCCTGTGTGCACTTCCTCCAATAGTAAGGTTGCTTCTCTAACCTCGACACATCTTAATAACCCTAGATCGGGAGTTTTCCTATACAGGATTCCTCCGCTATGAAAGAAGTTGTTGGATAACCTCTGGAGTGTGCATTTCTGAGTAGCATTGGCAAGTTCTGGGTATTCTCCTGTTGTCAAGTGTTTTCTGATATCATGGAAACAAGGCTTTCTGTCGGCTTTTCCCTCGACATGAGCACAATAAGCTGGTTGGTCATGAATCGTGACCTGGATGTGATCAATAAATTTTGTAACTAGATGCTGGATCATGGATGATAAAGTGGTTAGGGCGTCAGCGAGCTCATTTTGTATTCTGGGAATGTGCTGGAATTCCGTGTTTCTGAATCTCTTCCTCAGCTCCTGTACCTAGTATAGACAGGGGAGTATCTTGGAATTCTTGGTTGCCCATTCTTCTCGAACTTGATGTATAAGTAGGTCCGAGTATCCGATCACTAATAGTTCCTGAATGTTCATGTCAATCACCAATTTGAGACCCAAGGTTCAGGCTTCGTACTCGGACATGTTGTTGGTGCATGGGAATCTGAGCTTGGCGGACACCGGGTAATGTTGACCGATTTGTGATAACAGGACCGCTCCTATACCGAATCCTTTAAAATTTGCGGCTCCATCGAAGAACGTTCTCCAACCATCATAGGATTTTGCAATGTCTTCTCCTATGAAAGCTACCTATTCGTCAGGAAAATACGTCTTTACCGGTTCATATTCTCCTCCTACAGGATTCTCGGCGAGGTGATCTGCCAATTTTTGTCCTTTGACGGCCTTCTAGGTAACATAAACAATGTCAAACTCACTTAACAGTATTGCCATTTGGTGAGCTTGCCGGTAGGCATGGGCATCTGAAAGATATATTTCAATGGATCCATCTTGGATATGAGAAGTGGTGTAAACACAGAAATAGTGCCTCAGTTTCTGAGCTACCCAGGTTAGAGCACAACAAGTGCGTTGTAATAAGGAATATCGATCCTCGTACAGGGTAAACTTCTTGCTGAGGTAGTAGATGGCTTTCGCATTTCTCCTCGTTTCATCATATTGTCCCAAGAAACAACCAAATGCCCCATCCAATACTTCAAGATGAAGAACTAGAGGTCTCCCTGACTCGAGTGGAACCAAGACTGGTGACGTTGACAAGTATTCCTTGATTCTGTTGAAAGCCTTTGACCGTCGTTAGTCTATTTAGTGGCGGCATCCTTCATTAGCATCTTGAAGATAGGTTCACAAATAACAGTGGAGTGGGCTATGAACCGGCTGATATAGTTGAGTCTTTCTAGAAAACTCATTACATCCTTCTTGTTCTTTGGTGGTGGTAACTCTTGAATGGCTTTGACCTTTGAGGGTCCAACTCTATTCCCCGGTGACTCACAATGAAACCTAATAACTTTTCGGCAGGGACCCCAAATGCATGCTTGGCTGGATTCAGTTTCAAGTTGTATCTCCTCAGTCTGTTGAAGAGCATCCTCAAATCTTCCATGTGATCTGCAGCTTTCTTAGATTTTATGATGATGTCGTCCACATACACCTCAATCTATTTATGTATCATGTCATGAAAGATGGTGGTCATGGCCCTCATGTAGGTAGCACCAGCATTCTTCAAACCAAACGGCATCATTCTGTAATAGTACATCCCCCACGGCGTATGAATGTCGTTTTCTCTGCATCTTCTTCGTCCATCCATATCTGATGGTATCCAGCAAAATAATCAATGAATGACTGTAGCACTTGTGTGGCGCAGTTGTCAATCAATATATGTATATTTGGAAAAGGGAAGTCATCCTTAGGAGTGGCCCAGTTGAGATCTCGGTAGTTGACACAGACTCTAACCTTTCCATCGTTCTTTGGTACCGACACGATGTTGGCTAACCATGTCGGATATTATACCACTCTGAGAACCCTGGCTTTGCTTTGTAACCTCGTCTTTGATTTCAAACTCATGTCTGGCTTGAATTTTCTGAGTTTCGGTTTACCGGTGAGCATGTCAGATCTGTAGGCAACTTGTGAGCCACATTGGATGTGCTGAGACCTGTCATATCATCATATGACCAGGAAAAGATATCTTCATACTCCTTCAAGAACTCTGTGTACTCATTCTTTTCTAGTGGTGACAAATGTACGCTGATACGTGTTTCCTTGACATTCTCTGCATCTCCCAGATTAACAACCTCAGTTTCGTCCAAACTGGACTTAGGCCTGTTCTCAAAATTCTTAACCTCTCTGACAACTTCTTCTGGTATTTCATCCTTTTCTAAATCTATGTCTGTTTGTTGTATTACCTCGTTGCAAGTTACAGTCGTTGGTTTATCATTAAGATATGTAATAGTAATGTTGTGTAAAATAAAGTAAATGGTAGAGAAAAGTAATAAGAGCGAGATATAAAGATAAACTTGGAAAATGCTTTTGATTAAATTCATAACTGTTTGAAACATCGGAGCTCTTTTCAAAGTAAAGACAACGCGGAAAAGTAAAATCAACTAAAAAGTAGAAATGCGAGGCACAATGCGTCGTTTAGCCTTGCTACCCGAAGCTCTTTGGGCACTAGTGGTCCTGACTGACCATTGGTGAGGCGTTCTCCTTGGTTCACGGCTTGAATGGAAGGGCCTTCCTCCCCTTCCTCCTCGAAGATGACATAGCATCCACATCATCCTCCAGAAACAGGTTCTTTATTGCTGCTAGGGCCTCGTCTTCCTCTAATCCATATATAACATCGGCTTGCTGAAAAGTCTGCTCCAATTGGAGTGTGGGATATTCCAATGGATAGTAGGGACTGTGCCACGGTGGTGAGCAATGGTATAACTCCTCCCAGGTGTACTGATACCCCAGGCCAAAAGTGGTACTATGCTTCTTCAACTTGATAGGCTTGGTGATGCCCTGAAGATTCTTGCCAAGTCCCTTTCCGGGCTTGTATCCGCTCCAATTCAGAAAGCTCTCGATCTTGTTATCCAACAACTTGTCTTTGTCTATAGCGTTGACTCGCTCGAAGTGATGGTATGTTTCTCCACCGATTCTCCTTCTACCTTCGATCATCGGGATGGCTTGGAAATTGTATATAGGGTTGCTACCATCACTATGAATGATTACTTCTTGATGATTCCATTCAATTTTTACAGCTTAATACAAATTTGATGCCACAACCCAGCAACGTGGATCCAGGGTCGCCCCGCAGCAAATTGTAGGATGCTGGCACGTGTATGACTTGGAAGTCAACATCGAACTAGGTGTGTCCCATATGTAAGCACAGGATAATTTCTCCAATGATAGATCTTTGAGATCCATCAAAAGAATTGACACTGATAGCTCTGTCTTTAATCTCGTGCAATCCTATACCCAATGTCGTGAGAGTTATTAACGGCCAAATGTTAAGGCTGGATGCCCCGCCGACTAAGATCCTGGTGATAAAATGATCCTCGCATTGTGTAGTGATATGACATGCTTTGTTGTGACCAAGCCCTTCTAGTGGTAACTCGTCCTCGTGGAAGGTGATCTAGTGGCTTTCTAGTACCTGCGCCACCATATTTTCCATTTCGCTTCCTGTTATGTTGCTGGGAATATAAGCTTCACTCAGTATTTTCATTAAGGCATTTTTATGTGCCTCAAAGCTTTGTAGAAAAGCTAGAATAGATATCTCTGCTGGCGTTTTGTTCAGTTGCTCGACGATTGAGTACTCTTTGGCCTGTACCTTCCTCCAAAGGTCATCAGGTTCAGTTTCAATAGCCCGTCCGGAGGCATGCTTGCTAGACTCAGCTAAATGTTTCGGGGTGTATACCCTACCTGTCCTGGTCATTCCCTATGGGCGATTGCTTCTCTGGTATGTCTTTCCCTTCCTTATATCCTCTGCTGTGTAATCCCAACGTATAGCATTTGTCTTTAGCAGGGTCACGTCTGTCATGGAGACTGGAAGTGGCATCCTGGGAGGTAACACAGTTACTTCATATGGTGCAGGCACCTTTGGAACCCCGAATTCGACCTTAATCGGTTTTGGCGCCTTTGTAGAAGGTGCTTCAAACTCGAGTGGTACATGCACATTTACCTTATCGCCCTTATAGGGCTAAATCTGGACAACAATGGGATTGAGTGTAACTTATGGCTTCTTAGGTTCATCTCTTTCAATTATTAAACCGATTGATCCTTTGAGGTCCCAATCATCTTCAATCTCGATCATTTGGATGTCTCCACCCTTGTGGTCAATCAGAGGGTTGTTGCAGACATTGGGAGCGGGCTCATTTGCTATAATGATCTTGTTGTCAATCAGATTCTGAATCTTGTCTTTCAACGAGCGACACTCGTCGATGGTATGGCCTTTCTTCCTGGAGTGGTATGCGCAAGTCTTGTTTGGGTTAATCTATTGAGAGGGGTTTTCTGGAGTTAAGGCTGGGATAAGGGTAATGTAACCAGCTATTTTGAGTTTTTCATATAATTGGTCAATTGGTTTGGCTATGGCGGTTTATTATCTGGAAGGCGTACGGTCGAAATTTGGTCTGGGTCGGGTAATGTTTTGGCGTGTAGGTGGTGACGGGTAGTGAGAAGGCTGGGAATTATATGTATGGTACATAGGTACAGGTTGGGAATATCTGGGTGAAGTGGGTTGATATGTGGGTGGTGGAGGTGATTGGTAAACGGGAGGTGGAATTTGGTAAGTGAGTGATAGTGCTTGGTAGTTTAGGGTAGGTTGATATGTGAGTGGAGCTGAGGGATGGGTTTGGTAATTCATAGGGGAATTGTTCCTTTGTGCAACTATTATGGAATCTGCATCATTTTTCTTTGACGAGTCACCAGACTGTAAAGCCTTGTTGGTATCTTGCAATGCCTCGAGGTTAGTGACCATACCGTTTTTTATGCCTTCTTCAATCCTTTCTCCCAACTTGATGATGTCGGAGAACTTTTGGACCTCTATTAGCATGATCCTCTCGTAGTACTACGGATCCTGAGCACGGATGAAGAACCTGTTCATTTGTTCTTCCTCCAAGGCCGGTCTGACCTTAGCGGCTTCTGACCTCCAACGAGTAGCATACTCGTGAAAGATCTCTGTGGCTTATTCTTGAGATTCTGGTATAGAACAGATCTGGTGCATTCTCAGTGTTGAACCTAAATCTGTCCATAAAGTCAGATTCCATGTTCACCCAACTAGTCCATTTCTTTGCATCCTGGCTAATATACTATGATAAAGCATCGCCCTTCGAACTCCTCATGAACAGCTTCATGCAAATTATCTCGTCCCTTCCAACTCCTACCAACTTATCACAATACATTCTCAAGTGGACCCTGGGATCACCTGTACTGTCAAACATCTCGAACTTGGGAGGTTTGTACCCCTCCGGGAGCTCAACAACTGGCTGAACACAGAGATATTTGTAATTCAACCCTTTAACACCTTTGTTACTATCGAAACCTTGGACATGGCTTGTCAACTTCTTGATATCAGCGGCCAAATTCTGCATGAGGGAGCCCTTGTCATCTGACACGGGTGCACTTGTGATTAGCTGAGTGTAGTGGGGTATAGTGTCCAAATAAATAGGGGTGTTATAGTCTTTTGTGGTGTTTTGTGGTTCGGGATTGAGCAGTGTAGTGTTATTGCATGTGTTGCAGACTTGGGCATGAGTGGGTTGAATTGGAGGTTGTAGTGTGTTTTGTGGTGGTACAGGGTTTGCGGTGTTAACATCAGGAGCAGCAAGAGTGATTGACAGGCTTGCCAGGTTTCGAACCTGGTCCAATTCCTTTCAAAATCTTAGCAAATTTTTCTCCAGATATACAGCAGTCTCCTTGGTAATTCCAGCATTCTGGAAGATTCCTCAAGTTCCTTTCTAGCGCTTGTATCTCCCATCTTGCCTATGTTCCTATTTCTGGTAAGACTCGAGGGATGAGGAGGTGGAGGACCCTTGGATCTTGTGGAGTATGCTGATGGTGCCAGAATCACGAACTAACCATTGGGGAGGGGAATAAAAAATAAAAGGAAAACAAAAGGTTAAAAGTTAGTGCGGATTTTGAAAAATAATATTGCGGCATTTAACCAAGTTGTGCAATAGCATAAGTTGTTTCCTAATTTAGGTGCCTCGTTGTGCCCGAGGTAGGCCTAGCGACAAATTAAATTTGGAGAACTTATAATGCTAAAGGCCTCATTTTATTGATAAAAGAAGGCGAGTCTTAAAACAACTAAATGACAAATGATGTCACTAATGGCCAGTGGCCTATTACATTATGAAAGCAGGAAATAAAAAATCCTAACTACTTGGTCCCAGAAGGACCTTCCCCAGATTTGATACTCTTGCCTCCCTCGTACAGCTGCATCAACTTGCGCATTCCTAATAGCAGATAAGCTCGAGCCAAATTTCTGCCTACACTTCCTTTAGCATTCTGGCAATCCTCAATTCTCTTCAAGAACTTCCCTTCCAACTCTACTATACCTCGCTCCAGGCCCAAACGGTTATTGGCATTGACAGAAATAACCTTCCACTTGATCAACTTCTTATGGGCTTCCTGTATTTCCCGATGTTCATTCTCACATTCTGGCATCCTCTTGCTAGTTGATTGTATTTGACATGCGCTTCAGTTTTATAATCAATAATACTATGAACATGGACGAATCCTGGACGACCCAAACCAATGTGATCATCTTCCAACCAACTTGTGTAGTGAGGTACACACCCGGCATGATACCTGTCTGGTTCAATAGACTCTTTCCCTAAGACGACCTTGCAGTGCCACATATGCTGAGCGTGACACCTGTGCAGGCTATGATCATCTTGAAAGTCATCCCTGAAATGACTCATTTCCTGGGTATGATTTGTTTTCTTCCAGCTTGCCTCATGGCACGGAGAGGGACGTAAAGAAGAGTTCCTCTCAGACCAATGAGTATGAGGAATGGTGTGTCTCGAGAACAGACAATGAACTCCCCTGTTGGGAACCACTCGAACATCCACTGAACTTGCTCTTCTTTTAGATTCCGAAACAACTCTCCCCACACACTGGCGTCCTCTGGCTGAACGAACATGTTGGGCATGAAGTTCATAAACTTTGGGTGATGGAAAGCGATATGGTCATCCCAATCCCTGCAGATAATTTCCTGTCTGTGGTCGCGTTTTTGAAGGTGTTATATGAGCCAAAGTTGAAGTAGCAGATAACAACCCTCGAAAGTGGAGCCCCTTGCTGAGACTTTCCCAAGGTTTGATAGATTTCAACGATGATCATAGACACTATGCTGAAAGACTTCCCGTCGATACCTTCCATTAAGGTCTTGGTCACCATGGTTAGTCTGGTGTGGATCCTAGTCTTCTTCATGGGAACAATTATTATACCCAATAAGCAAAACTTGAACACAGACCCTTCTATGTATATGTCCTAAAGAAGTGAGGGCGAACTCATCTATGTAGGTGCGATAGGACTTGTTGTGGCCATATCTCTCGTACAAGAAGTCAAATGGTATGTAGGGTTCCTTCAAGCAAGAGAGGTCGGTATTTTTCTTGAGTCCATCATCTTAAGAAAGCCTCTACTTTTGCATTTTCCGGCATATGCAAACCCGCAGTCTCCCAAGGGATACCAGCTAGGACTCCTATATCTTCAAGCAAAGGGGTCATTTCCAAGTCTCTGAAGTAGAACACTGATCTATCGCTATCCCAAAACAAAGTGGCAGCCTCTATTATCTTGTTGTTATGCTGAATTTCGAGAAGTGAGGGCAAGTTCTGTAAGTACTTGCGAGTGAGGATTTGATCGTTGGCATGAAGATCTTCCCACCAACTTAGAATCCTTGGGTGAATGTTGGATATCATACCAAACCTGGGGACCTCGTGCCTCATTTTCTGCAAAATAAAGTGTTAGGCCTTTACCCCACTAGACTCGAATATTTAAATCAATAATTAGCAGGAGGCATTTAGTTCTCCAAATAAATGCACATAACGTGGAGGCGTATATTTGGGTTTCGAGGAAACCCGGTGGACTTTGGATTAGGCTATCTTAAGGAGTCATTATGTGGACAACATAACTGACTCGGCTAGGGCTGACCATGATGCATGAACAGTTTCAAAGGAATAAGGTTTCTACTTTTGAAGTGCTAGACAAGGTACCCTTGAGCGGACAACTCAAGAGGGAAAGGCGCGGAACAGTCGACTACACCATTGTTCAATTAGTCTTACCGCAAGTATTCCTTTCCCACATTTAGGGGGTTATAATATTTGAAGAGCGCAAACACTCATTAAAAGAATTGCTATATGATTTATTTCAGCACGAGTGGAATATGATGTTTAGAAATGCAGTTACAATAATGAAGGAAGTTGCATGTATTTTCACGTTGATAAAAATAAAGATTACAATAAATGCTCAGAAATTACAACAGAATTGCAATAATAAGGCAGCAAATGCGGAAATTAAAAGACAAGAAAAACATGAAGAGCCAAGTCAGTTTCATAATAGAGGAAATAAAGACAGTAAGTAAATGCAATTAAAGAGACAATAAAGTCACAAGTAGAATGTAATGGTAAAAGCCTAAAGAATATCCCCAGCATAGTCGCCATGCTGTCGACGCCCCCTTTTTTTCCCAAACTTAGAGAGCGGGGAGATCGGGTTTACTATATTATGGACAAATAACTCTTTTCCCTTTTGAGGAAGCGGGCTTGAAGAGTTCTAAGAGGCCACCTAATAATTATAGTCCTTTAGAAAACTTAAAGAAAAAGAAGAAGGATTTTTTGAAAGAAAATCATAGTTCGGGTAAGGGCTTGAGATTATCTCAAGGGAAAGGTGTTAGGCACCCCTCAGGATCCACTAGTGTGGTTCCCGGCCATGCTTAGTTGTAACTTTAAAGGAGTGGAAACAAATAAGTAAAATTTGCACATAGAAACATGAACAAGTTGAGAATTTTGTAAGAAAGAAGACATAAGTGATTTTGAAAAAGAGAAAAGCTTGGTGGAAGAAAATGTTAATTTAAGAAAATAAATAAAAGAGACAAGGGGTCCTAGGGTTAAATATAATATGGAGTGCAATACCCAACAATCATTCTCACACGAGATATTAGTGCACCGGTCATCATATCCATATACTACCCTTCCCATCCTGTAGAGGTTCTTTTAAGCGTGTGTATTGTCACGTGTGCTTAGCACGTGCTATTACTCGTCCCATCCTGTAGGTACTAGAGGGTGTTTAGGACCACTATTCCTACAAGGAGAGGTCTAGGTTGAACCCTTCAGTTTAAAGGCAAAATACTAAGCGACATACAAAAAACAAGTATGACTTCATATAAGGGATCACGTGACAAAGCATGTAAATGGCTCAAGTACCCCTCCACGAATGTACATACAAGTAGCACGCATCAATCACATTTAAGGTGTAAAAGCGAGAGAGTTCAAAAAATATGATTGTAGAGAGCTGAAAATCTGGGCCGAATTAGGTCGGTTAAGTTTGAAAAAACTGAGGTAAAGTACTAAAAATATGCGTATCATTTAAGAGTGGGGAAAATATTTATTCTTTAAAATACAGTTACAGCCATATACGTGTGCAGTAGCCTACTATTAGAAACACTAATTTAGTTACAGACTAACAATGGCGTGTAGAGGAGATGTAAAAGTTATTTTAGAATTACAGAAAAACAAGGAGAGTATGGGCCTTAAAAAATTACAGAGTTCGTTATAAGTATTAGGAAAACAGTAGTGCAGTCTTGAGTTGGAAAAGTAACTTAGTTGAAAACTTATAGGTGAAAGGATAAGACAGGAATATAGTAGTAAAACCAAATAGACTTCAGAGAGGCAGATTAGTTTGGGCAACTTAAGAGGTCGAGTGGCTTAATGCGGTTAGTCGTCATTTTTATCCAGCCTAAGGCTTTCCTAGGCGTTATAATAGACATGCAGATCGTTCTTTGGTTTTAGAAAAACTAGTTTATGCAGTTGAATAATTAATAGGATAGTCAAAATATAGCAAGTGAGTTCCTAATTGCATGATATCTAATGCATGTGTTGGTCCTAAAACATGATATCTAAGTGCAGTGGTAGAATTTAAATTATTAACTGGTTATGGTTATGAAAGACGTCATATTGAAAGAAAAGGATCCTAGGAGCATGATTTCTATATGGAGAGTGCATGCTTTAACATGATTTCTATTACATGAATATATAATCGAAATCCTATAGGCATGTTTTCTACCTGTACCCTTAATAAAAATGCATAGCCCTCCCCAATTTCACTATAAACCCCCATAGTTCTTTACAAATTATTACAACTTAAGTAATCAAATTACAATAACGAAGAAGAAAACAAGAAGCTATTCTATAGGGAGCCTTCAGTCAGGCCCAGACCTCCAACCTTACTTCTTTCGAGTTTCACATCCTTCACCAAGAGTTTGGGTGCGGCAATGTTCCCTAGGGATCTCTTGAGACCCCGGCCAATACCAGGCACCCAAAAAAAATCACCATTGATAAGTGAAAATATGGAATTGCCAACCTTTTGCATCAAAGTTAAGTGGGTGCTTGAGGTACCCAAAGCAGGCTTACACAAGGGGGCAGAACCTAATTCTAATAGTAGTGTGCTTGTGAAGGAGTTGAGTTGAAAATGTTTTACATGAATGACAGTTTGAGATAAGCAGTAGAAGAGTGAAAAAACTCAGCTGAATTTGAAAACAATTGCTTTGGGCTAGTTTTGAAAGCAACAGTCACACAGACAGAGGTAAAGGTAAAGGGAACAAACAGCTCACAAACAAGGCAATCAGACACACACATTAAAGGGGGGTTTTCATGCTTTAAACATGAGTGTAGTTCTTACACCACCAGACACCAAACCAAATCATCTTGAAAAGGTTTTGGGCTATGGTGTAGCAAGAGGATGCTAGTAGTATACAAAAGCAAAGGGGAAACATGCATTGGGGTAGGCAAGGGGGTAACGAACATGCTAGGCTTACGAATTAGGCTTACTAGTTAACACATATGCATGCTAGTTGCAATAGGAGCAGAAGAACCACAAGTAGAAACACACAAGAAACAAAAGAAAGTGCAGCACCAATAGAAACATGTTGTTTTTTAAGCTACAACTTAAATATGATACATACCAGTTGAAAATAATATAAACACATAACAGTAGTGAGCAATATTGTGTAGAGAAGTGAGCAGTAGTGTGTAGAGAGAAGCAGAGAGCAGAGCAACAGTATGCAAGAAGTGAGCAGCAGGCAGACCCAATGCAAGTAATACAGTAGAGGCCAGCAGAGGGAAAGTAACCAAAAATTACTCAATTTTGGCTTGCAGCCAATTGAGTGATTAGAATTCAACAGGAAAAGTGAAAGAAATTGCGTAGAGACAAAGAGCGCAAAGATGTTTGTATGGAAGAGAGAGAGAGTTCAGAACACTGAGTGTAAGTGATATGCAATGTGTTCGTGTCTTGCAAAGAGCATGGGGGGTACTTATAGTACTGAATACGAGTAAACAAACAAGGTAGCCATCCCTAATTAAGGAACTGGCATCAATCGTAATCAGATTAGTAGAAGGACTACCCTTTAACTATGGGATCCCAAATCAAACGGTAATAATCAGTCATTTAAAAGAAAGAAATCATAAAGCAAGGTACAATCACATAAGGAAACAGAGTAGAATAAAATATACAATGAAGACTAGATACATGACCATCTAATTAGGGAAATAGGTTAGGCATATCAATCATCACATTTGTGTACATATATAGGACAAAATACCATCGTAATTCTGAAAAATAGTTTTTTCAAAATAATAACCAAGATTGAAAACCTAGGAAATCATTATTAACCGAGGAAAGTATCCCACAAATTAAGGAAGAAATTCAAATTGTAGGGAAAATACGCAAAATCACAATTTTGAAGCAAGTATCTCAGTTTCAAAGAGGGCTCGAAGAATCAGTATAAAATCACCATGCAATCAATAAAAGAAAATTTAAATGAACAACACAGAATGGTAGGGGAATGAAACCCTAACAACAAAATCCAAGCAAGGAGCATAGAACTCGGAGAAGAACCCCTAAGAACACAAAACAAGCAAATAATGCAAACACAAGCATACAAAGTTAGGTTTTCATCAGACTTAAGCAAAATGTTTAAAAAATAGTACTTAGAATCACGAATTAGTACTCAAAATCAGAAAATAAGTGATATCAAAAAGGGGGTCAGAAATCCTAATTTCAAAAGGGAACAAAATCGTTTAATACTGGGGTAATCGTAAAGATCGAGTAGAAAATAGTGCAAAACATAAAGGTACGAGTTAAAATCATTAAAATATCAGAGATTTGAGAGGTTTGGGCTAAGATTAGAGTTTCATATGAAACCAGTGAGATGGGTAAGAGAAACCAAGCCGTGAAGCTCAAAGATAATGGTGTATTTAGCATCATCCAACCAAAATCCATCGGAGAAAGGCTGGAAACGGACCCCGGCGAGGCTTCAGTGACCATCTTCATGGTGGAAGCTTCTGGGGCTTCAAACTTTGGAGAGAAGTAGCGATATAGGATCCCATGGTGGCTAGAGGTCGAGAGAAGTGAGGACGGAGCATGGCCGGAGAGGTGATGAAGCTCGTCGGAGAAGAAGGAGGGAACGAGAAGGTTCTAGAGAAAAGGGAGAGCAATCTTTAGAGAGAGAGTGAGATAAAGACCGGTCTCTCATGAAATGAGGGGTCGAGCGGGGGGGGGGGGTAGACTAGGATTTATTTTAGGTAATTTGATCTGGACCGTTGATCTCATTTGATCAACGGCTTAGATTAGACCAATGTTGGGTTGGGCTAATGGTTGGTCCAAATAGGATATGGGTTGGCTTGAATGGGGTTTAAAAATTGGGGGTGGATTGAGGCTATAATTGAAATAAAAATAGGCTAGTTCTTAAATAGCCACTCTTCCCCTTTTTAATTAAATAAAAATAGTAAAAATAATTTTAAAAAAAATTAAAAATATTGAACTAGTTGATAATATATAAATAATAATCTAAAAATATTAGAAATAATTTTACAATCCCAAAATGCGTTTGATTACAAAATTGGCTACAATTGCAATTATATACAATTTAGCTTTAGAAATGCCAAATAAATTCGTAAAAATATGAAAAATCATATTAATAAAATTTTAATATAAATATGAGGATAAAATAAGTTATTCACCGAAAGATAATTTTGGGAATAACTTTGATAATTTTTGTGATATTAAAATAGGCGGTAAATCGATTTAAAAATCATTAAAATGTCCAAACTCATGGGTGTGTTCATATATGCACATATCCATTATTTGGGAAGTATTTTGTATATATATATATATACATATATATATATATATATACATATATATATATATACATATATATATATATACATATATATATATATATACATATATATATATATATATATACATATATATATATATATATATATCACTTAGTTCCGGTAAAGACTATGAAAGTAGAGTCATCAACCGTTCTATTTATCCCTATGGTTAATTAATTTCCCAATATTTTTTCTATAAGCTTTTAGATTTTCTGCCAGAGCAAGAAATTAAGTTTTCGATAGACCTACTACAAGATACTCATCCAATATCTATTTCTCCCTATAGAACGGCCCCCGCGGAGCTGAAAGAGTTGAAGGAACAACTAAAGGACTTGCTTGAAAAAGGCTTTATCAGACCTAGTACATCATCGTGGGGAGAAGAAAGATGGTTTCTTACGAATGTGTATTGATTATAGACAGTTGAATAAGGTGAAGATCAAGAATAATTACCCGTTTCCGAGAATTTATGATTTATTTAATCAGTTGCAAGGTGCCAAATGTTTTTCAAAGATAGAAAGATATTTCGAAGAAAGCATTCAGGACCAGATACGGGCACTTTGAGTTTCGTGTTATGTCGTTTGGTTTGACCAATGCCCTATCAGTATTCATGAATTTGATGAACCGTGTGTTCAGGTCCTTTTTACATGTGTTTGTAATTATGTTTATCAAAGAAATATTGGTGTATTCTCGTTCAGAGGTTGAGCAAGCAAATTATTTGCATACTGTGCTCGGAGTTCTATGAAGAAGAAAGTTGTATGCAAAAATTCTCTAAATGTGAATTCTGCTTAAACTCTGTAGTTTTCCTTTGGCATACCGGTTCGGGTGAAGGCATCTGGGTGGATACATAAAAGATTGAGGTAGTAAAGACTTGCTTAGACCCACAACACCAATGGTGGTTCGTAATTTTCTCGGTTTGGCAGGCTATTACATGAGATTTGTAGATGGATTTTCTTCCCTTTAAGCAACTTTGACAAAGTTAACTCAAAAAGGAGTAAAGTTTCAATAGACTGATTCTTGTGAACGGAGTTTCCAGGCATTAAAGGACAGATTAACTTTAGCATCGGTTCTAATGCTCCCAGAAGGTGACGCTTCATGCATTGGATTGGGTTATATACTGATATAGCATGGTAAGGTTGTTGCTTATGCTTCTAGACAACTAAGAAAGCACGAGAAGAATTACCCAACCCATAATTTAGAGTTAGCCGCAGTGATTCATGCACTAAAAATGTGGAGGCACTACTTGTATGGCATTCATGTTGATATCTATGCGGATCATAAGAGCATCATGTATATTTTCAAGCAAAATGATTTGAACTTAAGTCGAAGGAGATGATGGATATACTTAAAGACTATGTCATTGATATTTATACCATCCAGGGAAGGCGAACGTAATAGCTCACACCCTCAGCCATAAATCTATGGGTAGCCTATCATATATACATTCAGAAAAAAGGGGAATAGCATATAAGATTCATCAGCTAGCTAGTCTTGGAGTTCAGTTACTGGACTCAGTTGATATTGGAATTACTATTAAGGATACAACAACAACCTCTTTAGTAACTGAAGGAACGAAACACCGGTATGAGGATCCTGTGTTAGTTCATTATAGGGATACCACCCCTCAGAAAGGAAGACGTAGTTTGAAATTACAGAAGATGGGGTCCTCGGATATCGAGGATGATTATCTGTCCCTAATATTACATGGTAGCATCGGCAGGTTATGGGAGAAACTCATTATTCTCATTATTATATCCATCCAGGAGCAACAAAGACGTATCATGATATCAAAAAGTATATTGGTGGGACGGAATGAAAAAGGACATAGTGGAGCTTGTTGCTCAATCTCCTAAGTGCCAACAGGTTAAGATTAAGAATCAAAAACCTGGTAGATTATTGTAGGCTATGGAGATCCTGACTTGGAAATGGGAAGTAATCAATATGTACTTCATTGTAGGCTTAACTCAGACCCAGCATAAGTTTGATTCGATATGGGTGATTGTTGATAGGCTTACAAAGTCAACCCATTTTATGCCCGTTAGGACTATATATTTCATTGAGTATTATGCAAGACTTCATATTGAGGAGATAGTACGACTGCATTTCATCCCCAGACTACGGAAAGGCTGAGCGTACTATTCAGACACTTGAGTATTCGTTACGAGCTTGTGTGATAGACTTCAAAGGTAGCTGGGATGATCATCTGCCACTTATTGAGTTCGCATATAATAGTAACTACCATTTTAGTATTCAGATGGCTCCATATGAAGCTCTTTATGAATGGAAGTGTAGATCTCCTATAGGGTGGTTTGATGTTAGAAAGACTACGTTAGTAGAACCATAATTGGTATAGCTGGAAATCAAGAAAGTTAAGCTTATACAGGAAAACCTATTAACAGCTCAAAGCCGTCAGAAGTCTTATGCGGATACAATGATGAGACTTAGAATTTCAGGTTGAAGATTGGGTATACCTAAAGGTATCACAGATGAAAGGCATTATGAGGTTCGAAGAAAGGGAAAACTTAGCCCTCGGTACATTGGACCATATAAGATCATATGCAAGGTAGGCCAAGTAGCATATGAGTTGGATTTGCCTTCTTACTTGGAATATGTACATCAATACTTTTATGAGTCTATGCTCCATAAATGTATCAGAGATCCTTCCAGAGTTGTGTTAGTTGACGATGTTCAGGTCACAGAGTATGTCATGACCCACACCGACGGGCCTCGACGAGTGTCCGAGTCCTACTTTTCGAACACACTTAAGCATGCAACTAAGATATAAACATGAATAATATCTGATGAATTACGAGAATAACATGCCCGAGGAAAACCTATCCAAAAGACATATATACATGTACGTTCAAATTATATTGGGTGAGCCGCCAAGACTGCGATAGACAACTATATACCCAAAACTAAAAGCCGACAAGGCCACATACTATCCAACTTTAAATAACTGTCTATAGACCTCTAATAAAAATATAACTGTACAAAGACGGGACTGAGCCACATAATATATATATATATATATATATATATATATATATATATATATATATATATATATATATATATATATATATGTAAATAAGTGCATATCATACCAAAATCAAAATTAGCTCCGGATCAAGTGGAGCATGCCAACTCTCGCTGATCAAGGATCCTAAGAAGGGGGACCTTCAGCTTGCCTACCCGAACCTGTGCGAAAGAACCGTAGGCCCCGTAAAATAGGGCGTCAGTGCGAAAAATGTGTTAAGTACGTAAGGCATAAAAATCAGTACGTAAAAGACACTGATGAAATATGGAATAAAGAAATCCATCTGTAAATCTGAATATCTTTGTAAATTCTGAAACATTTATAATGTCATGCATGTGCATATAAATATGGTGTCATTCATAGGTATAGGTGTACATAATATCATCAAGCCTCTATCATATCGTCTCGGCCACTATGGGCAACATCATCAACATATACCAACTAATCAGGTGGTGGTACGTATATAACGCCGTAACCTTTTCCCATATCCCATATGCATATATATAACTACGTATATATAACGACATCTGGTCATGGGTCGATGTACCTGTATAAATGCATGAAATGCATGAAAATATGTTAATAATCTCAATATCCCTTTTGGATAAACTTTATCAACTGCGTATTATTTTGAGACCCATGAACGGAAGATGTAATAATATATCACATGGGGAATCAAGAACACAGAGACCCCTAGTATTTCCATGAATAGAGTCGTTTATGAAAATTTTGCGTTTGCTCGTTTCTTCTGTATAACTTGAATCATGCCAAAAGAAAGGAAGGGATAGTCATAACATACTCGGAGTAGGGGAAATCTGTATATATTCTTTGTAGGAGAATTTGATTGCAAGAAATCTCATTGTTAATGTCTTGTAGGATCTTGAATTGTCAATGTGTCTTACGTTCTGATTGTGACTTTGTTTTCAAGATATGAGAAATGAAGCTTTGTTGAAAGATTTGAAATGGCAAACGTTTTGGATTGCAGAATGCTAATGTCCTTGAAATATAAACGTTCCTAATGTTCTGATGGTAAGAATTGTATAATAGTCATAAGAAATGACGTGCCCCTTTCTTTGCTAACTTAGTGGCCACCTATCAAAATGACTAAGGAGTCATTTGCCTTAGGTTGTGGCCACCTGCCATATTTTTGGAGGGATGGGGTGGGAATTATTAATCTTTATCCACTTATTAGGTAATTAGGTAATGTCCTGATACCCGATAATTAACTAATCACCCGCATAATTAAGAATTATCACAAATTACCTGAAAATACTACTCATTTTTATTATACTTTATACATCATACTATCATGGTCATATGGTACCTTGTATGGTATTAGTCCATAATATCGGGTATTATTGTCACGACCCAAATTAAATGGGCCGTGAAGAGCACCCGGTGTCTTACTCAAACGAGTACCAACTTAACATATCTTTCTTATCACACTATCATGGGTAAATGAGACAGAAAACTCGTCATGAGATAATAAGAATAAACCATAAGGAATTACTCAACATATGATGACTCAAAATGATATGCAAACTTATACATGTGACATACGGGCCTATAAGGCCCACATGACCATTTATAAACTCAAAATATAAGCCGAAAAGGACATACAAGTATTCATACACCTGATATCTGTCAACTAGCCTCTAAGATTACCTAATATAATAAAGGTCGGAACAGGGCCCCGCCATACCAATCAATATATATCCAAAGCATACTGACCAATAGGCAACTTCGGAGCAAGTGAAGTGCACCAATACCTTCCACTGAGCTGATAGCCTACTTTTAGGAATGTCAACCTGTCTATCGGGACCTGCGGGCATAAAATGCAGCGTCCCGAGGAAAAAGGGACATTAGTACGAATAAAGTACCGAGTATGTAAGGTAGAAAAACATAAAATAAGAACAGTAATGTAAAAAGAGATAGATGAAATACAACATATAACATCTGAGTGCCTCTGGGGCTACTGACATGAAATGCATGATACATATATATACAAAAACTTATATAAAGCATATGCCTCTGTGAGCATCATCATCATATCGTACCTGGCCTCAAAGAGGACTCGGTAAAAAACGTACCCGACCATCATAAGGCTTGGTAGAATCGTACCAGGCCACGTGGAGCTCGGTAATCCCAACTGATCAGTGGTTGCACAATAGGTGTCATACTTGTTGGAAACACGTTCTCAATGCAATATACTAAAACGTGTGTTCTTTTGTGTAGGTTTTGATGAATGACAAACGAAGCGAATTGATGAATGACAAACGAAGCGAAAACTGATATACGACGAAGTTCAAGAAACAAGCGCACAATTGATATACAACGAGATTCAAGCTCAAGACAAAGTTTTATAGTTTAATTAAGTCATTCTTAATTGTGATCTTGATCCTACAACTTGACTCGTAACATGGCTTCTCTCATAAAACTATTTTCCAAAATCATGCATATTTAATTTAATGTCAAATTATTTTAAATCATGCATATTTACAGTAGTCAAAATAATTTTTAGACATGCCTTAAAAATCTGGACTAAGATAATCGATTATGTACTTATGATAATCGATTGTTTTAAGCCAAGACTGCATGACAATCGATTGTGAACTAATGACAATCGATTGTGAGTAAGACAGTGAGCATCAGGATTTTCAAACCTGCATGACAATCGATTGTGAACTAATGACAATCGATTGTAACTGAGGCAGTGTCCATCAAAGTTTTTCAAAACTCAGAATAATCGATTATGAGCTAATGGTAATCGATTATGTTGAGACAGTGTCTTCCAGTGATTTTCAAATTTATTAAATAATCGATTGTTACATTGGACAATCGATTGTCAAAGAGACAGTGTCTAAAATGTTTTTCAAAAACTGATAAGTAATCGATTGTTGACTTTGTGCAATCGATTGTGAAGCTGACCGTTGTCGTAAAGTTTTCAAATACCGTCAGGTAATCGATTATTGATTCTGTATAATCGATTGTTTTGATTAAAATCCGGAAAAGATTTTTTGAACGTTGCTGAGTAATCGATTGTTGATTCTGGACAATCGATTGTTTGTGGTAAAATCTGGAAAGGATTTTTTGAACGTTGCCAGTAATCGATTATGGATTGAAAGTAATCTTTTATCAAGCGTAAAATCTGTGATTGAACTTTGATCTGATTGGCAGACAATCGATTGTTGGGGTTTGACAATCGATTGTCAGTGAGTAAAATCAGCAACTCTTAATTGGCAATTAGGCAACGGTAATGCCAAGTTTTTCAACTATAAATACAGCTTCATTTCAGTGTTTTAAACACAACAACATACTACAACTGATCATTACATTGCTATAAGCTTGCATACTTTTGTTTATCATTTTATATTCAATTTCATAAAGCTTTTGAGAGCCATATTCCTGCCCAAAGTTGTTGTGATCTAGAGCTTACTTCTTTTACTCATATCTACTTATTAAGGAGTATTTTGTTTGAGTGTTTAGTGTTTTATACACTTGTAAGAGAATTGCGATTCTCTTGTTGTAAGGAACTTGTGTTTCCTTGGTTGAAGTCTTGGAGTGTTGTATCTCCGAGCAAAGGTGTTAAGGCTTGTGTCCTTAAGTTGTAAAGGTTTGTTGAGCACCCGTAAGCTTAACAAGTTAGTGGAAAATCTCGAGAGAGTCTCTCAGGGACTGGACTAGCCATGTGTTGTGGTGAACCAGAATATATCAATGCGTTCTTTCCTTTTTGTTTATTTAACGCACTTATTTATTTCCTGCAAATTTTAATTTCCGCAAGTTTACGCTAAATTTTATTATAACGCTATTCACCCCCCTCTAGCGTTAAGCGTATTTTCTAACAATTGGTATCAGAGCCCAACTCTCTGAAAACTTAACAGTTTGATAGAACCATCCATGGCTTCTACTCGTGATTCTTTTGCAGGAATTGATGAAGGACAGTGCTCTACACGACCACCTCTATTCAACGGTACAAATTACACGTACTGGAAGGAGAGGATGAAGATCTTCGTTCAGTCCAACAGCTTTCACCTTTGGAAGGTGATAATGAAGGGAAACCAAATTGCAACAAAGAAGGTGGAAAACGAATGGGTTCCCAAGTCCGAGGATGAGTATGACGCGGATGACATCCAAAAGGTTCAAAATAATGCTAAAGCAATTAATTTATTATATTATGCTTTTAATGCTGACAATTACAGGAAAATATCGTGTTGCACAACGGCAAAGGAGATGTGGGACAAGCTAGAAGTTACGTACGAAGGTACGGACCAGGTAAGGGAAGCAAAAATTGATTTCCTAACCCATTCTTATGAATTATTTCACATGAAGGAAGGTGAAAAGGTGGACGAAATGTTTGAGCGATTTTCAATAATCGTAAATGACCTACATGCTCTCAAGAAAACATTCACGGATAGAGAGCTCGTGCGAAAAATTCTTAGAAGTCTCACACCGGCATGGAGATCAAAGGCCGATGCAATTCAAGAATCCATTGGCGTTTCAAATGTCACCATCGACACACTAAGAGGTAACCTTAAGACCTATGAATCTACTATTCTTAACCCTTTTGTTGATGATCAAAGGAGGCAAAGAATAGCTCTAAAGGCGAGCACAAGCCAACCGCAAATTGATGAGGAAGGAGACAACGAGTTTGGACTCGTTATCAAAAGATTTCAAAAGTTCATGCGCAAGGAGTATGAACGCAAGGGTAAAAAGCAAGGCGAACGAATCAAGTGCTATGAATGTGGTGAAACCGGGCACATCAAATCAAATTGCCCAAACATCAAAAAGGAGAAGAAACCTTTTAAAAAGCAACGTGCATACATTTCTTGGGGAGGCGACTCCGGAGATGAGTCAAGCGAAGGAGAAGAAGACGAAGCAGCAAATCTTTGCCTTATGGCACAAGAAGACAACAAAGATGAGGTATGTCAAATTTCGTCTAAAAACTTCTTTACTCTTGAAGAAATGCGAACTGCTTTTGATGAATTATATGCTGAGTTTATTAAAGCTTCAAAAACTGTTAAGGGCGTAAAAGAAAATGCTTCTCTAAAAGAAAAAGATTTTCAAAAACAGCTTTCTTTAAAAGAAAAGGATTTAGAAAAACTGGTTTTAGAAAATGAGAAGCTGAAAGCGTAAAACAAGTTTTTTGGAAAAAGGAGTTCCGATAAGCCCGAAAGCTCTACTAGAAATTGCACTTCTTGTTTGCATCTTAAGAATGAAGTAAGTAGGCTTAAAGGCACATTTGATAAGTTTAATTCTTCGCACAAAAACTTGAATGATGTTCTTGTTAACTTGAAATCAACCAAGCATGGAATAGGCTTTAAGAATGAAGAAAAGGTTGAAGCTAAACCCCAACAACCTAAAGCTCAACCTAAGATTAACAATAGAAATGCTTATCCTAGAAACAACAACTCTAGAGCCAATATGCATGCTAGACAAAATGCTGAACATTTTAGAAGACCTAGGAATGACTTACCACCGAGAAATAGTCATCCTAGAAATGATGCATACTTTAGGCCAAATTTTGAACCCCTTAGAAGACCTAGCAATGGCCCTCAACCGAGAAACAATCACTCTAGAAATGCTGCCCATCCTAGAGCTCATAGTAGGAGAAATAATTCTCATGAAATGCGAAATAGTCATAGTGTTCAAAATAGAGTAAGAAATTTTCATCCGTCTAGTTACTATGAACCTAGAAGGATGCATAACCCAAATGTGACTTGTCATTATTGTAGATGTATTGGTCATATTGCTCCTGCATGCTTTACACGTCATAGACATAGTACTCAATCGCATCATTATAATATGCCTAACCCCCAAGGACCCAAGATGGCATGGGTACCTAAAGAACATTAATTTGTTTTGTAGGTGTGCTTGAAGGGATCAAGTGTACTATGGTACCTTGATAGTGGATGCTCCAAGCATATGACGGGAGATGAATCCAAATTCCTTCAATTAGAGCACAAAGAAGGAGGAAGTGTTATCTTCGGTGATAACAATAAAGGAAAGATCATCGGCATCGGCTCAGTCGGTAAGGATGAAAAATCCTCTATTAAGCATATATTACTTGTTAAAGGATTAAAGCATAATCTCTTGAGCATAAGCCAATTGTGTGACAAGGGAAATCTTGCTTTATTTGATTCGGATGAATGCTTAGTGTTCAGACGTAGTGATTTCAAAATTATCCTCCGTGGTTTTAGAGTGGATAATATTTATATGGGTTATCTTGCTAATGCCTCACCCAATTATGTTGATTGTCTAATGAGTAAAGAGGATGATACTTGGCTATGGCATCGTAGAGTAGCACATATCAATATGCATCTTTAGAACAAATTGATTTCTCAAAACTTAGTTGTTGGTCTTCCCAATTTAAAATTTGAAAATGACTCTATTTGTGACTCGCGTCAAAAGGGGAAGCAAACAAAAGCATCTTTCAAATCTAAAAACATTGTTTCAACTTCTAGACCATTGCAATTGCTTCATATGGATTTATTTGGTCCCTCTCGCATTGAAAGTCTAGGAAGAAATAAATATGCTTTTGTGATTGTTGATGATTACTCGAGATTTACTTGGACTTTATTTCTTGCCAATAAAAGTGATGCTTTTCAAAATTTTAAATATTTTCTTAAGCGTGTTCAAAATGAGAAAGAAACAACCGTCACTTCAATTAGAAGTGATCATGGGGGAGAGTTTGATCACAATCTCTTTGCGGACTTTTGTGACGAACTCGGAATCTAGCATTCCTTTTCCGCTCCACGTACACCACAACAAAATGGGGTGGTGGAAAGGAAAAATAGGTGTCTCGAAGAGATGGCTAGAACCATGCTCGACGAAGCTAAGATACCCAAACTTTTTTGGGCGGACGCCGTGAGTACCGCTTGCTATGTTCTAAATAGAGTAATAATTCGGCCGATACTCATGAAAACCCCCTATGAACTTTATAAGGGTAGAAAACCAAATATTTCCTATGTTAGAGTTTTTGGTTGCAAATGTTTTGTTCATAACAATGGCAAAGACCAATTGGGTAAATTTGATGCTAAGTCGGATGAAGGTATTTTCATTAGATATTCCTCACGTAGTAAAGCATATAGGGTCTTTAATAAAAGAACCCAAATTGTGGAGGAATCCCCTCATGTTATATTTTCCGAAAATAATGCTCGCTTGGCGAGAAAGGATTCCGGTTTTGATCTTGCAGGTATCTTAGATAGCTTGAAAGACAAAATACAAGAGGAACCACCCAAGGAAAATAAAGATGAAACTGAGGAACAACCAACGGAAGAAGCGCCACAATTGGAAAAAGAACAAAAGTGCCAAATGAGTGGAGGACGATCAAAGATCACCCTCTTGAACAGGTAATTGGCAACGTTGGAGACAAGGTAAGTACCCGAAACTCTCTCAAAAATACCTTAGAACATACTGCTTTTGATTCTCAAATTGAACCCAAAACCATCTCAGAAGCAATTGGGGATGAATTTTGGACCTTGGCAATGCAAAAGGAGCTTAACCAATTCGAACGCAATGACGTTTGGGATTTGGTGCCATGACCCGAAGGTCATACCATAATTGGTACGAAATGGGTTTTTCGCAATAAACTAGATGAAAATGGTATAATCACTAGAAACAAAGCTAGGCTTGTAGCAAAAGGCTATAATCAAGAAGAGGGTATTGACTATGAGGAAACATATGCTCCCGTAGCTAGATTAGAAGCTATTAGCTTATTGCTTGCATTTGCCTCTTCTATGAATTTCAATTTATATCAAATGGATGTTAAAAGTGCTTTTCTAAACGGTTTTATTCAAGAAGAAGTTTATGTTGAACAACCCCCCGGTTTTGAAGATTTTAAATCTCCCGATCATGTTTTCAAACTCAAAAAGGCTCTTTATGGTTTAAAACAAGCTCCCCGAGCTTGGTATGAAAGATTGAGTAAGTTTCTTTTGAAAAATGATTTCATTAGGGGGAAAGTTGACACAACTCTCTTTGTTAAGCATAAAAACAATGATATTTTGTTAGTTCAAATATATGTAGATGATATTATATTTGGTGCTACTAACAATGTTTTATGCAAGGAATTTTCCGATTTAATGACAAGCGAATTTGAGATGTCTATGATGGGTGAGTTAACATTCTTTTTGGGATTACAAGTAAAGCAAATGAAAGAAGGTACATTCATCTGTCAAACCAAATATTGCAAAGAATTGCTAAAACGATTTGAGATGAACAATGCAAAAGAAATGGCAACTCCCATGAGCACATCCGACCATCTAGACAAAGATGAGAAAGGTAAGGAAGTAGACACCAAAAAGTATCGAGGTATGATTGGCTCTCTTCTTTATCTTACTGCTAGTCGTCCGGATATCATGTTTAGCGTGTGCTTATGCGCTCGTTATCAATCGTGTCCGAAGGAGTCTCACCTTACGGCGGTAAAACGGATTTTAAGGTATCTTGTTGGTACTACAAATGTGGGTCTATGGTACCCCAAAGGCTCTTCATGCCAACTTGTTGGCTATTCCAATTCCGATTTTGCTGGATGCAAATTGGACCGCAAGAGCACTAGTGGCACTTGCCATTTGCTCGGTAGCTCTCTCGTTTCTTGGTTTAGCAAGAAACAAGTAAGTGTTGCGTTGTCCACAACCGAGGCTGAATATGTAGCCGCGGGGAGTTGTTGCGCTCAAATCCTATGGATGAAACAACAACTCTTGGACTATGGCCTGAGTCTTAATCATATCCCTCTTAGATGTGATAATACTAGTGCCATATGCTTGACGAAGAACCCCGTTCTTCATTCGCGAACGAAACACATTGAAATTAGACATCATTTTATTAGAGATCACGTTCTCAAAGGCGATGTCGAAATTGAATTTGTTGAAACCAAAAACCAATTGGCAGACATCTTCACAAAGCCTTTAGAGAAAGAGTCCCTCTTCCGAATTCGCAGTGAACTCGGGATCCTTGACTCCACGTTGATCTAAGTCATGCATTGCATTTTTTTTACATGATTTCTAACTTGAGCGTCGGAGACGTCTAATTCTTTTTTGCAGGTATCGCCCTAATAGTAGGGGGAATTATAAAGCATGACGCGCAAGAATCGAGTCTTCTTCAGAAAAATCTGTTTCCCTCATCTAATAATCGAAATCTCGTATCAATAATCGATTGTAATGCTATCATTTGAGCTATTATACTCTCTTTAAATAATCACACCTTCTTTCCAATAAATAAACAAGGTTTATTTCATCTTTGGCATCTTATTATTATTTTTGCTAATGGCAAAAGGGGGGAAGATAACGGGTATGATGCACTCTCAAGTTATAAGCTTAAATTGAGGGGGAATTCTCAAATTGAGGGGGAACAAATTGCATACTTGTTGCATGTATATCCTTGTCTTGAATCGTCATTATAAATTGCTTGTCTTGCATATCCCGCTTAATGTTTGCCATTATCAAAAAGGGGGAAATTGTTGGAAACACGTTCTCAATGCAATACACTAAAACGTGTGTTCTTTTGTGTAGGTTTTGATGAATGACAAACGAAGCGAATTGATGAATGACAAACGAAGCGAAAATTGATATATCACGAAGTTCAAGAAACAAGCGCACAATTGATATACAACGAGATTCAAGCTCAAGACAAAGTTTTATAGTTTAATTGAGTCATTCTTAATTGTGATCTTGATCCTACAACTTGACTCGTAACATGGCTTCTCTCATAAAACTATTTTCCAAAATCATGCATATTTACAGTAGTCAAAATAATTTTTAGACATGCCTTAAAAATCTGGACTAAGATAATCGATTATGTACTTATGATAATCGATTGTTTTAAGCCAAGACTGCATGACAATCGATTGTGAACTAATGACAATCGATTGTGAGTAAGACAGTGAGCATCAGGTTTTTCAAACCTGCATGACAATCGATTGTGAACTAATGACAATCAATTGTAACTGAGGCAGTGTCCATCAAAGTTTTTCAAAACTCAGAATAATCGATTATGAGCTAATGTTAATCGATTATGTCAAGACAGTGTCTTCCAGTGATTTTCAAATTTATTAAATAATCGATTGTTACATTGGACAATCAATTGTCAAAGAGACAGTGTCTAAAATGTTTTTCAAAAACTGATAAGTAATCGATTGTTGACTTTGTGCAATCGATTGTGAAGCTGACCGTTGTCGTAAAGTTTTCAAATAACGTCAGGTAATCGATTATTGATTCTGTATAATCGATTGTTTTGATTAAAATCTGGAAAAGATTTTTTGAACGTTGCTGAGTAATCGATTGTTGATTCTGGACAATTGATTGTTTGTGGTAAAATCTGGAAAGGATTTTTTGAACGTTGCCAGTAATCGATTATGGATTGAAAGTAATCGATTATCAAGCGTAAAATCTGGGATTGAACTTTGATCTGACTGGTAGACAATCGATTGTTGGGGTTTGACAATCGATTGTCAGTGAGTAAAATCAGCAACTCTTAATTGGCAATTAGGCAACAGTAATGCCAAGTTTTTCAACTATAAATACAGCCTCATTTCAGTGTTTTAAACACAACAACATACTACAACTGATCATTACATTGCTATAAGCTTGCATACTTTTGTTTATCATTTTATATTCAATTTCATAAAGCTTTTGAGAGCCATATTCCTGCCCAAAGTTGTGTGATCTAGAGCTTACTTCTTTTACTCATATCTACTCATTAAGGAGTATTTTGTTTGAGTGTTTAGTGTTTTATACACTTGTAAGAGAATTGTGATTCTCTTGTTGTAAGGAACTTGTGTTTCCTTGGTTGAAGTCTTGGAGTGTTGTATCTCCGAGCAAAGGTGTTAAGGCTTGTGTCCTTAAGTTGTAAAGATTTGTTGAGCACCCGTAAGCTTAACAAGTTAGTGGAAAATCTCGAGAGAGTCTCTCGGGGACTGGACTAGCCACGTGTTGTGGTGAACCAGAATATATCGGTGCGCTCTTTCCTTTTTGTTTATTTAACGCACTTATTTATTTCCTGCAAATTTTAATTTCCGCAAGTTTACGCTAAATTTTATTATAACAATATTCACCCCCCCCCCCTTCTAGCGTTAAGCGTATTTTCTAACAATACTCGGTCGATAATAGCGCGGCTTGGTAGAGTAAGTTAGGAGTAGATTTATTATGAAATAGTATATTGTTTATGTTCATTTCATTTTAGATCATGCCAAAAGAGAGAAGAAATTGGCTTAACATACCTTGTACATTCTTCCCAACCTCAAGCTATGCAAATTTACGGCTCCTTAGTCTACAATAAGAGAAATGACACTCTCGTTATCGTTTAAGCATCGTAACTATTATGTATAGATCACAACCTATTTTACAATGAAACAGACAGCACCTCCCCTATATATATGGCTGCACACTAGTCAAAACAATCACAAATATCTCAACATACCCCGATCTCTTCATACAGAACACGACAGTCATAATAGTGTCAAACAATCCAAAAATATTACGATGAACTACCAACAAACAACCTTTCCATAATATGGTGCTTCTCCACACCCTTCCTCCTCTCAACTCCATAAAAACAGTAGCAAAAGGGACAACCCAATACCAAAACGAAACAACCCAAAAATAGTCCTACATGCAACCTCTGAAATTCTCATGATGCCAACTGTTATCATATCATTTAGTCCCTAGTTCACGTTTATCTTATCTTGTTCACCAGCCCATACTGATTTCTACTACTCTGGGGTATATTTTTTCCTCCCGGTAATCACGTTAGAGTTGCGAACTTATTTCTCGAAAAGAAGATATGACTTTGTGGTCTATACTCCATTGTTGTTTCCAGGCCTATCACCTCTCATATTTTTCCTTCACTTAACAATAGACTCTATAATTCTGTTTCTTTCATTTTTTTTATCCACCGTTGTCATCCATGTTGACAACTTACTCATAATTCTTCAGTAACTCTATTCTTATTTTCCTACTAACATTTATGTCTTTCACTTTATTCCTAAAACTTCAACAAGACATTCTTTTGCTTTTAGCTCACCCTTGCTTCATCTCACTGGCTCTTCGGGATGCCTAAATTCTCTCTCTCCTAGGGACGCGAGCCATGCTAAGGTAATATTTATCCCTTCAAGGCTTCCAGTGGCTATCTTTATAGTACTTATATTTAGCTGTACTATTTTAGAATGCGTCATGCTGTCAACGCCCCCTTTTTCTCTCGAGGGAAAGAAATCGGGTTTACGACATTATGGGTGAGATGACTCTTTTATCCCCTTTTAGGGGAATTTATGCTATGGAGTTTGAAGAGTCACCACCTAGTTATTATAGTGCATTAGGACACATTTTGAGAAAAGAAGAAGGATTCGAAGGAAAACCAGAGTTTGAGTAAGGGCTTGAGATTATCTCGAGGGGAAGGTGTTAGGCACCCCTCAAGATTCACTAGTGTGGTTTCGGCCTTGCTTTGTTGTGCCTTTAAAAAGAATAGAAATAGACAAGCAAAGTTTGCACATAAGAAAATATAAACAAGTTGACAATTTTGAAAGAAGCAAGACACAAGTGAAAAGAGAGCTTAGTTTGAAGAAAACATTAATTTAAATAAAGGTAAAGTAAAGAGGGTCCTAGGTTTAACTATAATATGGATCATTCGGTGAAATATCCAGCAATCATTCTCACACGAGATATTAGTGCACCGTCATCATCTCCATATTCTACCCCTCCCACCCCGTTAAGGTATTCAAACGCGATTCGCCTCATTTACTTATTGCGTGCTAGTACCCGTCCCGACCTATCAGTCCTGGGGTATTTGGACTTCTAATCCTAGAAGGGGAGAAAGGGAATAAGGGCATATATGGAGTTTAAAAGGTAAAAATTCTAAGGCATCAATCAAAATAAATAGCACATAAGGGGAACAAAATACAAAGGCTGCACATAAACCCCTTAAGCCGTACAACAATTAGTTTAGCATGACTTGCAATTACTGATTTGGTCTTAAGATTAAAACTAACAGTGGACAGATTAGTTTAACAAAGAGAGTTGGATAATAAGTCTACTTTGAGGCCCTCGGGTCCGGTTTGTTAGAAATTAAAGTATTTTAGGAGAATGATTTAGAAAAATACTGATTTCAGAAAAGGTATTCAGACGTAGAAGAGTTTTAAAGGGAAGCATAGATTGCAGTAAGTCCATAAATAGATTTTTTGAAAAGCATCAGACTGTTTGAGTGAAGATGCTGAAGTGTTATGCAAGAGTTTCGAAGGCAGGAGTATTTTTTGAGAAAATATTTGGTTGCAGGATTGTTTTATAGGTAATTTCAGAGACTGATTAAAATGCTTAGCAGAACTATTTAAAAAAATGAATTGTTCATGGAAAAGTCCTATAGGCATAGTATCTAGATGATTTGCAATATTGAAACCCTATAGGCATGATTTCTACCCATTGACTTATGCAAACAATATAAACCCCTCCCACACCCTTTTACTATATCCCCCAAATTCTTTTACAAAAGATGTTACAAAAAGTAGAAGGGAAAGACTAAAAATAAATACATCAAAACTAAAACGGAACCGAGGAAGCCCGAAGCAACCTAAATGTCCAACACATGTATTTTACCAAATCCGGGCTCCAGATTCCAAGGCCTTCTCTTAGAGTGTTTGAAAGTTCCTAGGGCTTAAAGGAAGCCCAGGCAATCTTACACCCTAAAGATTGCATAGAGTAATGCAATATGTGGAATTACCATCCCTTAGGCATCCAAGTACAGAGGGAACTCTAGGGTCCCTAAACATGGCTTAACATAGGGGAGTAGGACATAAAGAACTAAGAATAAGTGTAAAGTGGGGGGATTAGAGGAAAACCAAGCAAAGGGTGGTCATACCCAAACATGGGTAAGACTGGAACACCCCTGACCCTTTACTTGATTTAAGCAAACAAAATAGCATACTTTCCGAAGTCAGACAGGGGTCTGAGTGGTGATTAGGACACTACCAAACCCTAGTCCAAGCTCAACACATAAAAGGTGTTAAGTGTAATGGGATTGATCTGAGTGGAGGTTCAAAAGAACCTGATCCTAAATCAAGGATATCAATGAAATGCTTCCTCAACTTTGGACATTCTCACATACAAGGGGGATTAAATGGAAAGGGGATCACATGAAAGCAAACATCAAGAAAATATAAGAAAAAACCTAACATCAGCAGCATGCAGAAAGGTATAACAGACTAGTGTATAGCCATTTAGTACCAGAAAACATGTAGTTGAGGGGTCATGTAGAAGGGAGAAATAAACACATAGTTTTAGAGAACAATATTTAAATGGTGGAGACGTACCAGTTGCAAGTTTCAAACAGCAGCACAAGCAAATAGAGTTCTATAGTTTAGCCTTGGCTTTCAGCCGGCTAAACACAAGTAGCAGAAAAGAAAAGAGAGAGTTTAATATGTGTGTG
This sequence comes from Nicotiana benthamiana, assembly GCA_034376525.1. Taxonomy (NCBI): domain Eukaryota; kingdom Viridiplantae; phylum Streptophyta; class Magnoliopsida; order Solanales; family Solanaceae; genus Nicotiana; species Nicotiana benthamiana. The sequence continues at coordinate 56,054,825 of CM067341.1, read as the reverse complement.
TTGAACTGAATTGTTCGTGTACATAAAGAAGATGAGTAGGGTATTTATAGTTTAAAAGCAGGTAGGGAATAAGGCAAGGAAATAAGTTAACTAACTGAATATCAATTGAGAATAAATCACAAAAGGTTTACTTCAATTAAGGAATTCAGATTCAATCGGTGAGAGTTATTTAAGGGAAAAAAATCAAACAAGCAGTTTGTGTAAAGTAGGCAATTAGGGGTAAATACATAGAAGTTTTAATTATCGGAAGAAATTTTGAAATATACGGTTAAACAAATAAGGTAAGAACCAGTCAATACCAAATAAATCAAGGAATCTGAGATTTGCAACTATTGGTTCATGAACAAGCTAGTCGGAAGGGTTAAGGAAAAGATTTTACCTAAGGAGAATCAATAGAAATCAATCAACCCCAAAACAAAAGGGATTCTAATTCAAACGTAAATTGAAAAACCTTTTAAAGAAAGATTAGCACATATAAAAGGGGTTGTCATGCTAATCAGAGGGTCTATTATAGATAAAATCATACACAAAAAGGATTCAAACTCAGTACATGGGTTCATAGTGAGTTTGAGGGAGTCCAGGGAACAAATAGAACCCTAGTCCAAACACACAAGACAAAACTCGCCAAAGACCCCAAATCTTAGGGTTTTCGACTTGAGTCAAATGCAAAAAGAGGAAATAAGCAGATACAGTAGTAATTTTAATGCAAACAGAGTAAAAAACAACGATTAGAAGAACAGTAGAGGAAAACACGCTTAAGTAGGCACATCAAGAACGCTTAATGAACATGGTTGAAAAATGCAATAGACGAACCAAATCAAATCATAGTGGAAGGCAAATAGTAGAACATAGAATAGAAACATAGCATGTGAGAATATTGTAGAAAGTAGAATAAGAGATACAGAAATCATGGAATAAGAACCACATAAGAATATAAAACATACAGAAGAAGAAGAGTCAGAAAACATTTAAGCATTTCCCAAAAAACCCTAAACTAGGAAGAGACGATTTTGAAAAAAAAAATTTATAAAGGAAATATTGGGGAAACCCTTTAAAAACTCAAAGTAAAGCATTAATAAACACGAATCTGAAGAGAATTGGGAAAAAACCTCGAGCATCTAGGGTTTTAGATGAACCCTAGAATGAGAAAGGCCTCAAAAATGTCCGATCTAAGTTAGATAAGGCTGGAAACAGGCTTAGGAGGCTAAGATATGCCGGAGCCAAGCCGGAGAAATTTGAGGTCTAGCCTCAAACCTTCGAGCAACGTGCACACAGGAGCGATGGGGGATGAGCATAGATCATCCATGGCCTGAGAGGCCATGGATTCCTGTAAGTTAGAGGTCGAAAATTGGGAGAAGAAGATTAGGGTTTCAAGAACACTCGAGAGAGTTTGAGAGGGGCAGGATATTCAGAGGCGTATGATGAAATGAAATGAGAGGGATTAGGGTTAACTATGGGTTTAATTAAGGAAAGGCAATCGTGGACGTTGATTAAAACAATCAACGGCCACGATTAAAATGGGGGTCCGGGCGGGTTGATTCGAATAGGTCTGGATCAGGTGATTTTGAAATTGGGTAGTGTAATTGGGGGGTTAGATTGGGGGCTGAAATTTGGGCTAAAATTGAAATTAAAAGGGCTACAATTTAAATAGCCAATTTTCCCCATTTTGATTTTTATAAAATAGTAAATGATGTTCGAAACAAATTAAAAATACTGAGTTAAGAAAAAATGCGTAAGTACTAATTTAAAAATAATAGAAATGATTTTTTAATTACAAATGCTATTAAAAAGATAAATAGGCTAAAATTGTAATTTCATGTAATTTTAGTTAAAATACTAACTAGGCTTGTAAAATTATGCAAAAATCATGTAAATTATATTTTTTTTGTATATGTGAGAATGAAATAAATTATTCACCAAAAGGACAAGTTTTGGGAACAATTATTGAATTTATAATGCAAAATAGGCCATAAATTTATTTTAAAAATCCTTTAAAATGTGGAAAAATACCAAAACCTTTGTGGATGCTCACATATGCATATACATGCTATTTTAAGTATAAAATACATAGGAAAAAATTGTGTATCAACAGCTCCCCCTATTTACCCGAAGAGGATGAAAGAGTTGTCGGGTAAAGACATGATGGCCAATTTTAACTAGATCGGCAATTGAAAAGAATTTTGACCGAGCTCTGGCTTCTGAGATGCCTACATATCCCTGGTTTTACAGGAATCGGGTCATATGTAGTTTAGGAAGCATTGACGGAATATGGCGATGGGAATCCGAAAAAACGGACGCGATGTTAGCTCTGAGAGTGTGCTTGGGATCAGACAAACTGCGTAGAACTGGAGCGGGATCGCTCTTGTTGAGACAGTCGTGAGTGAGATGGAGTACCTGCAAATGGGTGATGTGCGTAATTTAAACATGATGCAAATTCCCGTTGGACCATGAATGTTTGTCTTCGGACGATTAGGATGATGTCCTTAAACTATGATGTCCTAGGCCATGAAAAGCATAAAGTAAGGGTTTGTAGGCCATGAAATGATGTTCTTGGCTATGAAATGGTGCCCTCAAACTATGATGCCTTTGAATGAGTTGGCGATCTTTCAGCCTATAAGAAGATGGCAATCTTTCAGCTGAATGAGAATTTAAAATGCAGGTGGCGATGTTTTAGCCAGTCAAAAAAATAAAGAGGCGATATTTCAGCCATGCAAGGTGGAGACAACGCTTAGTCTAGGAAGGCATATAGGAGCCTCATGAAATATGGACGTAGAGTTTAACCTTGGAAGGCAGAGAGTAGCCTTATGCAAAGTGCGGATGGAGACAAAGCTTAGTCTCGAAAGGCAGATAGTAGCCTTATGCAATATGGAGGTAGAGCTTAACCTCGGAAGGCAGAGCATAACCTTATGCAGAAAATGCGGATGGAGACTGTCGACGCCCCATTTTTCCAAAAGCAAAATCGGGTTTACGACATTATGGGCAAACAACTCTTTATTTCCGTTTGGGAATTGGTTTACGGAATTTGAAGAGTTGCCGCCAAATGATTATAGTGCATTAGGACACTTTTAAGAGGAAGAGGGGATTCTGAAAGGAAAATCAGAGTTTGGGTAAGGACTTGATATTATATCGAGGTGAAGGTGTTAGGCACCCCTCCAGATCCACTAGTGTGGTTCCCGGCCTTGCTTAATTGTGACTTTAATAAGAATATAGGCAACTAGACAAAGAAGGCTCACATATAAGGAATTTAAATAACTTGAGAGTTTTTTTTAAAAGGGAAAGGGCATAAAGGATTTAAAGCAAAGGTAAGGGAGAATCATTTGAAGGAAATCATTACTTTAAGAAAACATTTAAGCAAAAATAAGCAAAAGAGTAAGAGGTCCTAGGTTTGACTATAATATGGAGCACATCAGTACAATACCCCGCATACACTTCTCAAAGAGGGGTCGCCTATGATATTAGCGCTCCTGTCATCATCTCCATATTCTACCCTTTTCACCCCGTAGAAGTTATTTAGGCATGTGGATTGGTCACGAATACTTATTGTGTGCTATTACCCATCCCATTCTATAGATCCTAGAGGGAATTTAGGATCATTATTTCTATAAGGTAGGAACTAGGCTGAACCCATAAGTTTAAAGGCTAAAATACTAAGCGACATACAAGAACAAATAGGACTTGCACATAAGGGAATCACGTAAAACATAGAAAAGGATCAAATATCCCTCTATAAGCGAACACGTAATTAGCACGTCTCAAGCACATTTAAGGTCTAAAAAGGAGAGTTTTTTTTAAAAGCTAGAGCATAAGTTAAAACAGAAGCTGGAGTACGAGTTAAAACAGAAGAAAAAGAGTTTGCATAAAAGAGTTATGAGGAAAGGGTTCACACCTTAAGAAAAAGCAGTAGCATTTTTTAGAAAAAATTGCGGAAATCATTATAGAAACAGGTATGGAATGCCTGGTAAAACAGTTTAGGGACAGGAAGAGTAAAAGAACATATATGAAAAGTATTTCAGAAGTGTAAAGAAAATAGTGAACATTATTAGCTTTCGAAATTTATAGAGTATTCAGACAGTTTTCTTAAAAAATAGTAATCCAGTTCCGAACAAAAATAGAGTAGAAGCATTTGCATAGATAGTTTGAAAATTGGGCAAAAGTTTGTATAAAAATTAGAAAGCTTTTGAGACAAACGAGTTCAGACAGAGGCGGATTAGTTTGATCATAACTTAAAGGTGATTAGTCAGTTTTTATCCGGCCTAAGGCTTGCCTAGGCGTTATTAAAATGGTGAGCATGAAATGTTTCCAGTTTTTTAACAAGGAGTTATTAACCAGTTTTAACCCAGAATAGCGAAGTGTTCAAACAGTTGCAAGTAAAGTCGTAAAGGCATGGTATCTAATGCACAAAAGGTCCTAGAAACATGGTATCGAGATATGATGGTAATGACTCAGTGATTATTGATTAGTTATGGTTGTGAGAATACACAAAATAACAAACGAAAGTGAATGACCTTAAAACATGAGTTTTATATGCAAAGATGCATGTCCTAAACATGAAAGCTATTGCACAAATAAGTAAATAAAGGCCTACAGGCATGTTTTCTACCCATTCCCTTAATTAAACATGCATAGCCCCCCATATTCACTATATACCCCATTATTCTTACAAATTATTACAGCCCAAATCAATAAATTACAACAGTGATAAAAGAAAATAAGAAGTTACTCTATAGAGAGCCTTCAACCAGGCCAAACATCTCCAACCTCACTTCTTTTGAGTCTCACATCCATTACCAAGGCTTGGGTGCGACAAAGTTCCCTAAGGGTTCGTTTTAAACCCTGGCCAATACCAAGCACCCAAAATATCGTGCTTCTGAATTCTTGCAAAGCCCTGCAAGAACTTCTAATTCCATTTCATAGCTGTGTTCTTCTGCTCTCTGAATACATGATTATTCTGCTAATTTTCACCTTGCATGTTTGAATTTGTGCATCCCTTGTATAGTCATATCTTCCATTTCAAATAACCCTAATTTTGGGGGTTGATTTTTATGAACTTATTTAATTCTCTTACTGGGACTTATTTCCGGACTAAATATTGAGTTCAAATCCCTATTTCCTTGATTTACTATGTGATTAGTGATTCCGTTCTTGCCTTATTTGCTTAAAACTATGCATCTTTCAAAACTTTACATGCATTTCCCTTTATTTTACAACTTATTCTTGATTTTTCTTTCCATAAATAGAACTCCGTTTTATTTACCTTAAGTCTGACTCCTTAATTAAAGGGAGTCCTTTCCCTTATTGATTATGACTTGATACTAAATTATTTTCTTGTCTTACTTACTGCTTACTTTCAAACTATAAAAACCCCTACCTCTTTTACTTCACACACAAACAATTACAAGTTCACACTCACTAAACTATTTCTTCTCTTCTCTTCTCTTCTCTGCTCTTCCCTGCTACTTGTTCTGCTGCTTGGGTTTAGCCGGCTGAAAGCCAAGGCTAAACCATAGGATTCTATTTGCCCTACTTGCTTTACTGTTTGAGTTTGCAATTGGTATGTCCATGATTAAAATACCATCTCCAAACTACGTATTTATTTACCCTTTTCATATGCATGTTTATGTTTGACTTTCTTACATTATGCAGTTAAACTTCAGCATGTTACATCCCTACCTCCATATTTCTATGTCTTAGATTCTGTTATGTTTGTATAAGTACTTTCCTGTACATCCCTTTCCATAACCCCTTTGTGTGCGAGTATTGTTTTAGACTAGGGTGGCTCTCTATTGCCATCCCTAGTTTAGAACCATGTTGCTCTAAACCTATACTCAAATCAGTCCCATTCCCTTAACCCCTGTTATGTGTTGAGCTTGACTCAAGTCTAGTGGTGTCCTAATCACCATATAGGCCCAAGTCTAACTTTTTGCAAGTCTGGAAGTGCCAGCCTTATGCATCAAAGTTCAATGGGTGCTCAAGGGCTCCCAAGGCAGTGCTTACACTAAGGGGGCAGAACCAAATGTTCTAAGAATAGTGAAATTGTGATAGGATTGAGAGAGTTTAAAACAGTTGAGAGTCAGTTTAAGAAAACAGTAGAAAGATTTGAGAGGCAGTTTGAGAAAACAATAGAAATGATTGAAAAAGTTGAAAGAGTTCCTTTGAAATCATTTAGAACTGACCAGTTTTAAACAGAGCATCACACAAACAGGGGCAAAGGGGAAGGGAACAAATAAGTAAAGTGAACTACACAGACAACATATTGAAGAAAAGTAATCAGACATGGTTGCAAACAGGGGTTCAGTTCTTACCGCACCAAATCCCAATACAATCAAACTCAGGAAGAGGTTTTTAGGCTAATCAAGTAGCCAAGCAGACCTGGATACATGGTATTAACACACAAGGAAAAGTAAACATCCATTGAGACAAGGAATGGAGTAAAGGGGAACATGATAAGCTAAACTAAGTAGACTAGAAAGTGCATGCTAGTAACAATAAGAACAGCAGAACCAGCGATAAAAGCACACAAGGAACAAGATGTAGTGCAGGACTAACAAAATCACATTGTATTGAAACTGTATATTAGATAAGTAACATATCAGTTTCAAGCAAATAGAACACAAAGAGCAATAATGCACAAGAAGAGCAGAGTGAGCAGAGGATGTGAGCGGCAGTGTGAGAATAGCAAACCCATGTAAGCAATGCAGTAGAATCCCAATAGTGCAGTAAAACAAACCAAAGTTTACTCAATCTTGGCATTCAGCCGATTGAGTGTTCAAATAAGAGAATGAGAGAGTATGAAATAGTAGAGAAAGTGAGTATTCAGAGAGTTTGAAATTGTGAGAGATATGCAGTGTGTGTTGGTGTCTTTCAAAAAGAATGGGGGAGGGTACTTATAGTACTAGAAATGAGTACACAAACAAAGCAGCAATCCTTAATTAAGGAACCAGTAACAATCAAAATTCAATTAGGATAAGGACTCCCCTTTAACTAAGGAGTCAAAGGCAAATGGTAACAAGCATTGGTTTCAAAAGGAAAGAAATCAATTAACTGCTATGTTTACCCTAGTGAAAGTAGCAAAGCACATAATATGCAATAGGGGCTAGATACATGGTAAATCAATTAAGGAAAATACTGATGATTTTGAAAACCTGTTAATGCACAAATATGGTAACGAAATACAAGCCAATTCTAACAATTAGTTAAAGAATCTCGGACAAGACCAAAATCAGAGGGAATTGTTTCTATGTAAGGAAAGCATACCCGAATAAGGAAGTAATTTCAAAAGAAATCGGTAAAACGACTATGGAAAATCACATACAAATCAAAGATTCACAGAGATATACAAGATAAGTAGAATATTGCACGAACAATGAACATTTAGGCCTATAAAGCATAATAGGCATGGAGCTCTGAGAAACCTATGCAAGTAAACATGGAAGCAACAAAGGGTCGGAACCCTAGCAAGAACATTAAAGCATGAAACTCAAATTAACAAGGAAAAAAATAACTCGCAACACGAACATACACAAACAAACACATAATACTCCAGAAAAGTAGAAGAAGCGATTTTGATAAAGGGGTCAGATACCCTAATTTTGAAAAAGAGAAAAATCGTTGGAAAACTTGAGATAATCAGAGATATTGAGTGAAAATTAGAGTAGAAAACAAAGAAGCGACTGAAAATTATTTTAAAAGCACAAAAATTAAAGATATTTGAGTAAAATATTAGGGTTTGTAGACGAGTTAAAGAAAGGAGGAACCTGGCTGTGAAGCTCATCAATAACGTCATAAAAAGCATTATCGTGTAAAAACCACTAGAGAAAGGCCGGTATAGACTCAGGAGAGCTTCAATCGACCGTCTTCCATGGCGGAAGCTTCTAGACTTCACGTTTCAGAGAGAAATGGTGAGATAAGGTACCATAGTAAATGGTGGTCGAGAGAAATGAGGGTGGAGGTGGCCGGAATGGCGATGAAAGCCATCATAGAAGAGAGAGAATCAGAAAATTCTAGAGATAAATCAAATATGAAGGGTTAGAGAGAGACACCGGTCTCGGAAGAATGAGGGGAGGGGTTAGGGTAATTAGGTTTTAATTATGGAAATTAAATCTTGGTCGTTGATCTCATTTGATCAACGGCTCAGATCAAATCTAGGCTGCGTCGGGTGAATTGAAGGGTATTGGGCCGGGTTATTCTACAAATTGAGTCGTCTAATTGGGTTCCAAATTGGGGCTGTAATAGGGGTGGAATTTAGGCTACATTTTAAACAAAATCTGGCCATAATTTAAATAGCCCATTCTTCCTAATTAATTTAATAAAATAGCTAAAATAGTTTAAAAGGCAAAATTGAAAGCATATAGCTAGTTAAAAACATATAAATATTAATCTAAAAATATTAGAAATAATTTAATAACTACGAAACATAGTTAATTGCAAAATAGGCCATGATTGCAATTTTTTGCAATTAGCTTTGAAAATTTCCAAATAAATCTGTAAAAATGTTCAAAAATTAAATAAATTATATTTTATTGTAAATATGAGAATTAGACACATTATTCACCAAAAATAATAATTTGAACATAATTGTGGCCTTCATATTGTCAAAATTAGGCAGTAAATTGACTGTTAAAAATCTTAAAAATTAAGGAAAAATACCAAAACATCCAGAAATTCTTATATACCATAAATATACTATTTTGAAGGTATTTTGGGTGCAAAAATATGTAGGAAAAAAATTGGGTATCAACAGAGACAGAGCTTAGTCTCGAAAGGCAGATAGTAGCCTTATACGATGTGGAGGTAGAGCTTAACCTTGAAAGGGTGAGAGTAGCCTTATGCAAAGTGAGGTTCGAGGAAGAGATTAGTCTTGAAAGGAAAATAGGAGCCTCATGCAATATGGAGGTAGAGTTTAACCTCGAAAGGCAGAGAGTAGCCTTATGCAAAGTGCGGATGGAGACAGCTTAGTCTCGAAAGGCAAATAGTAGCCTTATGCAATATGGTGGTAGCGCTTAACCTCGGAAGTCTGAGAATAGCCTTATGCAGAAAATGCAAATGGAGACAGAGCTTAGTCTCGAAAGGCAGATAGTAGCCTTGTGCGTGTGGAGGTAGAGCTTAACCTCGAAAGACAGAGAGTAGTCTTATGAAAACATGCAGATTGAGACATAGCTTAGTCTCGAAAGGCAGGTAGTAGTCTTATGCGATGTGGAGGTAGAGCGTAACTTCGGAAGGCATAGAGTAGCCTTATGCAAAAACACAACTGGAGACAGAGCTTAGTCTCGGAAGGTAGATTGTAGCCTTATGCGATATGGATGTAGAGCTTAACCTCGCAAGGCAGAGAGTAGCATTATACAAAAAAATGCAGATGGAGACATAGCTTAGTCTCGAAAGGCAGATATTAGCCTTATGCGATGTGGAGGTAGAGCTTAACCTAGGAAGACACAGAGTAACCTTATGCAAAAAATGCAGATAGAGACAGAGCTTAGTCTCGAAAGGTAGATAGTATCCTTATGCGATGTGGAGGTAGATCTTAACCTCGGAAGGCAGAGAGTAGCCTCATGCAATAATGCAGATGGAGACAGAACTTAGTCTCAAAATGCATGTAGTAGCCTTATGCAATGCAGGAATATAAATGAGCGAATAGTTGTAAGTTTTCTTAGTTGGTAGATGGTTTTGCGATATTAGGACTGCTGGGGAGTGCAGATAGTGACCTCTATGAGGGTTTCGATCCTGAAAAGAGTATGTGCTTTGATCCGTAACCTGAATTCCTACATCCAAAGAAAAATTGTGAGTTTTGTAGGGAGGTAGGTTAGTTTGTATCCTCCAGCTTTTGGCACCATGTATCACAGGGGTAGCGTTGCTAAACGATGGTGATGCAAATGATGCTTATGCATGACTTAGTCAATATAATGCAAGTACAAATATATAAATTTATTTCATTTTGTATAAACGAATGACTGCAACGTGGTTCAAGACACGACAACCTCGCTTGTTCCGTAATTTTGAGGGTCCTCCTCAAAATTTTGCCCCAGTTTATTGGGTTGGCGCTGCTGACAACTGTGCTGGATAACTGAACGCGGAAAAATCACTGAATTTTGAGGGCGCTTCTCGAATTTTGCCCTAAATACTGTGTCGGTGCTGATGAAAAGACTGAAAACTTTCTTCGAATTTTGAAGGTCCTCATCAAATTCTACCCCAGTTCCAATTGTGGGGGAAAGATGGAATTTTTATTAAGACGTGACCGAACCCATAGGGCTTCCTATCCCCTCTTAAAGGGAATCAGGTCAGGCATAGTTCAAATTACATCACAAAAGAAAAGCATATGATCAAATGTAGTATCGTTTCACTGCGTATGAGTTGATAGGCTTCAGCCAAGCTTCTCCCTCCATTTCTGTGAGAATAAGTGCTCCTCCTGTTAGAACCCAATGGACCATATACGGACCCTTCCAATTGGGAGAGAATTTCCCTTTTGCTTCATCTTGACGAGGAAATAATTTCTCTAGTACCAACTGCCGTAGCGCGAACTCTCTTGGCTTAACTCTCTTGTTGAAGGCTCTGGACTTTCTGTTATGATATAATTGACCATGACAAACAGCATTCATTCTCTTTCTGTCTATGAGGGCTAACTGCTCTTAGTGAATCTTAACCCATTTTGCATCATGTACTTCTGCTTCTTGTATGACCCTTAAGGAGGGGATTTCTACCTCAGCACGGATGACCACCTCAATACCATAAACCAGCATGTAGGGGGTGGCCCCGGTTGATGTGTGGAGTGTGGTACAATAACCAAGTAAGGCGAATGATAACTTCTCATGCCACTGGTTGTGCTTTTCGATCGTCTTCCTTAGTATCTTCTTGATGTTCTTATTGGCTGCTTCAACAGCTCCATTCATTTGAGGTCTGTAAGTCGTAGAGTTCTTCTGTCTAATCTTGAATGTTTGGCACATCGCCTTTATCAGGTCGCTGTTGAGATTAGAACCGTTGTCGGTGATGATTGATTCAGGAACCCCGAACCGACAATCCATACGATCTCGAACGAAATCTGCTACTACTTTCTTGGTGACTGCCTTGTATGATGCTGCTTCAACCCATTTTGTAAAGTAATAAATTGCCACTAGGATGAACCAGTGCCCATTTGATGCGGCTGGTTCAATTGGTCCAATGACATCCATTCCCCAAGCGGTGAACGACCATGGTGAGCTTGTTGCAGTAAGCTCGTTTGAAGGAACCTTTATCATATATGCATGTATTTGACAACGGTGGCATTTCTGGACGTACTGAATGTAGTCCGTTTCCATAGTCATCCAAAAATACCCTGCTCGGAGTATCTTCTTTGCCAAAATGAAACCATTCATATGCGGTCTGCGGGTCCCTGCGTGCACTTCCTCCTTCCTCCAATAGTCTGGTTGCTTCTTTTGCCTCGATATATCTTAATGATCCCAAATCAGGAATCCTCCTATACAAGATCCCTCTATTGTGAAAGAAATTGTTGGACAATCTCCAAAGTGTTCGTTTCTAAGTAGCATTGGCGAGCTCTGGGTACTCTTCTGTTGTCAAATATTCTCTTATATAATGGAACCAAGGCTTCCCGTTGGCTTCTTTCTCGACGTGCACACAATAAGATGGTTGCTCGTGAATCTTGACCTGGATAGGATCAATAAAGTTTGTATCTGGGTGCTGGATCATAGATGATAAAGCGGCTAAGGCATCGGCGAACTCATTTTGTGTTCTGGGAAGATGCTGGAATTCTGCCTTTCTGAATCTTTTCCTCAACTCATGTACATGGTGTAGATAGGGGTGCATCTTGGAATTATTGGGGTCCCATTCTTCTCGAACCTGATGTATGAGTAGGTCTGAGTCTCCGATCACTAATAGTTCCTGAATGTTCATGTCAATGGCTAGCTTGAGCTCTAAGAAGTAGGCTTCGTACTCGGCCATATTGTTGGTGCAAGGGAATCTAATCTTGGAGGATACGGGGTAATGCTGACTGGTTTCTGATACCAAAACCGCTCATATACCAACTCCTTTGAAATTTGCAGCTCCGTCGAAAAATATCCTCCAACCGTCATAGGATTCTGCAATGTCTTGTCCTATGCAGGCTATCTCTTCATCAAGAAAATACGTCTTTAGGGGTTTGTATTCTCCTCCTACAGGATTCTCGGCAAGGTGATCTACTAAGGCTTATCCTTTGACCGCCTTCTGGGTAACATAAACGATGTCAACTTCACGTAACAGTATCTGCCACTTGGAGGCTTTCCTGTAGTCATGGGCTTCTGAAAGACATACTTCAATGGGTCCATCCTGGATATGAGATGAGTGGTGGAAGCGTAGAAATAGTTCCTCCATTTCTGAGATACCCAGGTTAGAGCACAACAAGTGCTCTCTAATAAGGAATACTGAGCCTCGTACGGGGTAAACTTCTTGCTGAGGTAGTAGATGGCTTGCTCCTTTCTTCCTGTTTTGTCATGTTGTCCCAAAACACAACCAAATGCCCCATCCAATACCACGAGATAGAGCAATACAGGTCTCCCTAGATCAGGTGGAACCAAGACTGGGGGCGTCGACAAATATTCTTTGATTCTGTCAAAAGCCTTTTGACAATCATCAGTCCATTTAGTAGCGGCATCCTTCTTTAGCATTTTGAGGATGGGTTCACAAATGACGGTGGACTAAGCTATGAATCGGCTGATATAGTTTAGCCTCCCCAGAAAACTCATTACATCTTTCTTGTTCTTTGGCGGTGGCAACTCTTGGATGGATTTGACCTTTTACGGGTCCAACTCTATACCCCGGCGACTCACAATGAAACCTCATAACTTCTGGGTGGGACCCCGAATGCACACTTGGCAGGGTTCAGTTTTAAGTTTTATCTCCTCAGTCTATTGAAGAATTTTCTCAAATCTCCCATGTGATCTGCAGCTTTCTTGGATTTAATGATGACATCGTTCACATACACCTCAATCTCTTTGTGTATCATATAATTAAAGATGGTGGTCATGGCTCTCATGTAGGTAGCACCAGCATTCTTCAAACCGAATGGCATCTTTCTATAACAGTACATTCCCCATGTCATTTTATCAGCATCCTCTTTGTCCATCCCATATTTGGTGGTATCCAGCAAAACAATCGACGAATGACTATAACTCATGTTTGGCGCAGTTGTCGATCAATATGTGTATATTTGGCAAAGGGAAGTCATCTTTAGGACTGGCCCGATTGAGAACCCGGTAGTCTACACAGACTCTAACCTTCACATCCTTCTTTGGCACTGGCACAATGTTGGCTAACCATGTTGGATACTCCACTACTCTGATAACCCTGGATTTGAATTGCTTGCGACTTCTTCTTTGATTTTCAAACTCATGTCTAGTTTGAACTTTCTGTGTTTTTGTTTGACCGATGGGCATGCCGGATATGTTGACAGCTTGTGAGCCACAATGGACATGCTGAGATCGGTCATATCATCATACGACCAGGCAAATATATCCTCGTATTCTTTAAAATACTCAGTGTATTCTTCCTTTTCTCATGGTGACAAGTGTACGCTGATACGTGTTTCCTTGACATTTTCTGCGTCTCCCAAATTAATGACCTCAGTTTCGTCTAAGTTAGACTTAGGCCTATTCTCAAAATTCTCGACCTCCCTGACAACCTCTTCTAGTATTTCGTCCTCTTCTGAATCTATGTCCGTTTGTCGCACCGTCTCGTTTCAAGTTACAGTCGTCGGTTCATCATCAAGATATGTAATAGTAATGCTGTGTAAATTAAGGTAAATGGTATAGAAAATAAATGAGTGCGAAATATAAAGATAAATTTGAAAATGCTTTTAATTAAATTCATAATTGTCTGAAACAAAGGAGTTCTCTTCAAAAGTAAAGACAATGCTAAAAAGTAAAATCAACTAAAAGTAAAGTGCGATGCATATGCGTCGTTTAGCCTTGCTACCCCGAGGCTCTCCGGCCACTGGTGGTCCTGATTGACCAATTTGTGAGGTGTTCTCCCCGGTTTATAGCTTGAATGGAAGGACATTCCTCCCATTCCTTCTCAAAGACAACACAACAATCCATATCATCCTCCAGAAATAGATTTTTCATTGTTGCTAGTGTCTCACCTTCCTCTGATCCATATATTACATCAGCGGACTGAAAGGTCTACTCTAGTTGAAGTAGAGGGTGCTCCAGCGGGTAGTAGGGACCGCGCCATGGTGGCGACAAGTTATGGAACTCCTCCCAAGTCTATTCATAACCCAGGCCGAAAGTGGTTCCATGCTTCTTCAACTGGATAGGCTTGGTGATACCCTAGGGATTCTTGCCAAGCCCCTTTCCGGGCTCGTATCCACTCCAATTCAGAATGCTCTAAATTTTGTTATCCCACCACTTGTATTTGTCTATGGTTTTGATTCGCTCGATGTGATGGTATGTTTCTCCACCGATTTTCCTTCTACCTCCGATCATCGGAATGGCCTGGCGACTATATATGGGGTTGCTTCCATAGCCATGGATGATTACTTCCTGATGATTCCACTTAAATTTTACAGCCTGATGCAAAGTTGATGCCACAGCCCCAGTGGTGTGGATCTAGGGTCGTCCTAGCAATAAATTGTAGGATGCTGGTACATCAATGTCTTGGAACTCAACATCGAACCAGGTGGGTCCCATCTGCAAGCATAGGCTAATTTCTCCAATGGTGGACCCCTGAGATCCATCAAAAGCTTTGACACTGATAGCCCAGTCTCTGATCTTGTGAAATCCTTTGCCCAATGTCCTAAGAGTCACCAACAGACAAATGTTGAGGCTGGATCCCCCGTCGACTAGAATCCTGGTGACAAAGTAATCCTCGCATTGCGTAGCGATGTGCAACTCTTTGTTGTGACCAAGCCCTTTTGGTGGTAATTCATCTTCGTGGAAGGTGATCTTAAGGCTTTCTAGTACCTTTCCCACCATGTTTGCCATTTAGCCTCCTGTTATGTTGTTGGGAACATAAGCTTCACTCAGTATTTTCATTAAGGCATTTTTATGTGCCTTAGAGCTTTGTAAAAGAGACAGAATAGAAATTTGTGCTAGCATTTTGTTCAGTTGCTCGACGACTCAGTACTCTTTGGCCTGTACCTTCTTCCAAATGTCATCAGGTCCAATTTCAAGTGCCCGCCTGGAGGGTTGCTTCCACGACTCAACCAACTGTTCCGGGGTGTACACCCTGCCTGTCTTGGTCATGCCATGTGCGGGGATTGCTTCCCCAGTATATGTTCTTCCCTTCCTTCTAGCCTCAGCGGTGTAATCCCAAGGTATAGAATTTGTTTGGAACAGGGTTACGTCTATCATGGAGACTGGAATTGGTGCCTTGGGAGGTAACATAGTAACTTCAAACGGTGTTGGAACCTTTGGAATCCCGAACTCAACCTCAATTGGTTTTGGTGCCTTTGCAGAAGGTGCTTCAAACTCAAGTGGCACGGACACATTTATCACATCGCCCTCAGAGGGCTGAATCTGGACAACAATGTGATTGAGAGTAACGGTTGGCTTCTTAGGCTCGTCTCCTTCAGGTATTAAACTGATTGACCCATTGGGGTCCCAATCATCTTCGATCTCGATCATGTGGATGCCTCTACCCTTGTAGTCAGGCAGAGGGTTATTGCAGACATTAGGAGCGGGCTCCTTTGCTATAATGATCTTGTTGTAAATCATATTCTGAATCTTGTCTTTCAACGAGCGACACTCGTCGATGGTGTGGCCTTTTATCCCAGAATGGTATGCGCAAGTATTGTTTGGGTTGATCCACTGGGAGGGGTTTTCTGGAGTTACGACTGGGATAGGGGTAATGTAACCAGCTGCCTTGAGTTTTTCATATAATTAGTCAATTGGCTCGACTATGGCGGTATATTCTCTAGGAGGTTTGTGGTCGAAACTTGGTCTAGGCCAAGGGAAATTTTGGCGGGTAGGTGGTTATGTGTAGTGAGAAAGTTAGGAGGTATATGCTTGGTATACGGGTGCGGGTTGGAAATATCTGGGTGAAGTGGGTTGATACATAGGTGGTGGAGGTGATTGGTAAGCAGGTGGTGGGATTTGGTAAGTGGGTGATGGTGCTTGGTAATTTAGGGTAGGCCGGTATGTGAGTGGAGTTGAGAGATAAGTTTGGTATTTCTTGGGGGAGTTGTTTCTTTGCGCAGCCATTACAGAATTTACATCATTTTTCTTTGACGAGCCACAGACTGTAAAGCCTTGTTGGTTACTTGCAATGCCTCGAGGTTACTTACCATACCATTTTTGATGCCTTATTCAATCCTTTCTCCCAATTTGATGATGCCGGAGAACTTTTGACCTTCAATTAGCATCAGTCTCTCATAGTACTGTAGATCTTGAGCAAGGATGAAGAACTTGTTCATTTGTTCTTTCTCCAAGGCCGGTCTGACCTTAGCAGCTTCGTACCTCCAACGAATAGCATACTAGCGAAAGGTCTCTGTGGGCTTCTTTTGAGATTTTGGATATATAACACATCTGGTGCGTTCTCAATGTTGAACCTAAACCGATCCACAAAGTTCGAAGCCATGTTTACCCAACTCTTCCATTTCTTTGCGTCATGGCTAATATATCAGGATAAAGTATCATCTTTCAAGCTCCTCATGAACAACTTCACGTGGATCTTCTTCTCCCTTCCGGCTCCTACTAACTTGTCACAATACATTCTCAAGTGGACCATGGGGTCACCTGAGCCATCGAATAGTTCGAACTTGAGAGGTTTTTACCCCTCCTGGAGCTCAACATCTGGTTGAACACAGAGATCTTTGTAATTCAGCCCTTCAACACCTTTGTTACCTTCGAAACCTTGGACCCAGCTAGTCAACTTCTTGATCTCAGCGGCCAAATTTCGTATGAGGGAACTCTTGCCCTCTACTCCGACTGTATTGGTGATAGGCTGACAGTAATGCGGCACGTTCAGAAATGTGCAGTGGAGTGTTATGAGTGGGTTGCATTGGAGGTTGTGGGATGTTTTATAGTGACGCGGGTTTCTGGGTGTTAACATCGGGCAAGGCAAGAGTGATTGACAGGCTTTCCAAGTTTCTAACTTGGTCCAATTCCTCTTGGAATCTCAGCAAAGTTTTCTCCAGATGAGCAGCAGTCTCTTTGGTGATTGCAGCATTCTGAGAAGTTTCTTCGAGTTCCTTTCTAGAGCTTGTATATCACTTTTTGCCTTTGTTCCTGTTTCTGGTAGGACTTGGAGGAGGAGGAGGATGTGGAGGACCTTTTAATCTTGTGGAGTATGCTGATGGTGCGAGAATGCACGAACTAACCTTTGGGGAGGGGAATAAAAATAAAAGAAAAATAAAAAAGTTAAAAGTTAGTGCGGATTCTGATAATTAATAACGCATATTTAAACACTATGTGCGAGAATATAAATCGCTTCCTAATTTGGGTGCCTCGTTGTTCCCGAGGTAGGCCTAGCGACGAATAAAATTTGGAGAACTTGTAAAGCCAAATGCCTCATTTTGTTGATGAAAAAAAATGAGTCTAAAACAACTAAATGATAAAGACGTTACTAACGGCCAGAGGCCTAATTACATTTAGGAAAAGAAGAGTAAAAATCCTAACTACTTGGTCTCAGAAGGACCTTCCCCAAATTCGGTATTCTTGCCTCCATAATATAGCTGCATCAACTCACGCATCCCTAACACGAGCCAGATGTCCATCTGCGCTCCCCTCAGCATTTTAAAAGTCTACAATCTTTTTTAAGAACTTCCTTTCAGACTCCACAAGACCTCGCTCCAGAAACCCCAAAAGGTTGTTGGCGTTGACAGCCATATCCTTCCATTCATTGATTAGCTTCTCGTGGGCTTCCTGTATTTCCCGATGTTTGTTCTCACATTCTCTCATCCTCTTGCGCAATTGATTTTATTTGACTTGTGCTTCAGTTTTCTCGTCAATAATCTTGTGACCATGGACGAACCCTGGATGACCCAAACCAATATGATCATCTTCCAACCAACCTTGTAGTGCACCACACACCCGGAATGATACCTGTCCGGTTCAATAGACTCATTCCCTAGAACGAGCTTATAGTGCTACATATGGTGAGCGTGACACCAGTGCGGGCTATCGTCATTTTGGAAGTTAGCCCTAAAATGACTCATTTTCTCTATCCTGGGTATAATTTGTTTCCTTTCGTCTTGCCTCATGACTCGGAGGGGGGCGTAAGGATGAGTTCCCCTCATGACAATGAGCATGAGGAATATTGAGTGTCGATAACAGATGATGAACTCCCCTTGTTGGGAACCACTCGAATATCCACTTAATTTGCTCTTCTTTGAGATTCTCGAACAACTCTACCCATCTACTTGCTTTCTCTGGCTGAGCGAACATGTTGGGCATGAAGTTCATTCACTTTAGGTGATGAAAAGCGATATGGTCATCCCAATCCCTGCGTATGATTTCCTGTCTGTAGTTGCCTTTCTTAAGGTGTTCTATGAGCCATAGTTGAAGTAGCAAATTACAGCCTTCGAAATGTGGAGCCCCTTGTCGACATTTCCCAAGGCTCGATAGATTTCAGCGAGGATCATAGGTACTATGCTGAAGGACTGCACGTCAATCCCTTCCATTAAAGTCTTGGTAACCATGGCTAGTTTTGTGTGGATCCTAGCCTTCTTCATAGGGAAACTATAACATAAACACTCTTCTATGTATGTTTCCAAAAGAGGTGAGGGCAAATTCGTCCATGTAGGTGCGATAGGACTTACTGTGGCGATGAAGTCGAATGGTATGTTGGAGTCCTTCAAGCAAGAAAGGTCAGAATTTTTCTTGAGCCCCATCATTTTAAGAAAACCTCTACTTTTGTGATTCTCCAGCATGACCAAACCCGGAGTCTCCCAAGGAATGCCAGATAGGCCCCCATTTCTTCTAGCAAAAGGGTCATTTCCAAACCCCCGAAACGGAATACTAATCGATCACCATCCCAAAACAAAGTGGAAGCCTCAATGATTTTTTTGTTGGGTTGGATTTCTAGAAGTGAGGGTGAATTCCCTAAGTACTTGCGGACGAGGGTTTGATCACTGCCATGAAGATCTTCTCACCAGCTTAGCAACCTTGGGTGGATGTTGGATACCATACCGAATCTGGGGACCTCGCGCCTCATTTTCTGCAAAACAAAGTGTTAGGCCCTTAACCGCACCAGACTCGACTGTATAAATCAATAATTAGCAAAAAGCATTTAGTTCTCCAAATTAATGCACATAGCGTGAAGGTGTCCATTTGGGTTTCGGGAAACCCGATCGACTTTGGCTTAGGCTGTCTTAATGAGTCATTATGTGGACAATATAACTGACTCGGCTAGGATGGCCATGATGCATGAATAGTTTAAAGGAATACGGTTTCTACTTTTGAAGTGCTAGACAAGGTACCCTTGAGCGGACAACTCAAGAGGGAAAGGCGCGGAACCATCGACTACACCGTTGATCGACTGATTTTACCATAAATATGCCTTTGCCACATTTAGGGGGTTTATAATATTGGAAGGGTATATATATATATATATATATATATATATATATATATATATATATATATATATAGAATTTTTTTTGGCACGAGTGGAATATGAATGTTGAGAGATGCAATTACAATAATGAAACAAATTACATGTATTTTCACGTTCATAAGATAAATGATTACAATGATTGCTCGAAATTACAACAGTATTGAAATAATAAAGCAGCAAAGAAAGCAGTTAAAGGAAAGAAAGACATGAAGAGCCAAGTTAGTAGTTGTGATGAAATAATCCAGGACAAGAAATTAATGAGATTAAGTAAGCAATAAAATCACAAAAGCAAGTAATGGTAAAAGCCTAGAAAAATCCCCAGAAGAGTCACCATGCTGTCGACGCCCCCCTTTTTCTCTCGAGGTAAAGAAATCGGGTTTACGATATTATGGGTGGGATGACTCTCTTATCCCGTTTTAGGGGAATTTGGGCAATGGAGTTTGAAGAGTCACCACCTAATGATTATAGTGCATTAGGACACATTTTGAGAAAAGAAGAAGGAGTCCAAGGAAAACAAGAGTTTGGGTAAGGGCTTGAGATTATATCGAGGTGAAGGTGTTAGGAACCCCTCAAGATCCACTAGTGTGGTTCCCGGCCTTGTTTAGTTGTGACTTTAAGAAGAATAGAAATAGAGAAGCAAAGTTTGCACATAAGAAAATATAAAAAAGTGGACAATTTTGAAAGAAGAAAGACACAAGTGAAAAGATAGATTAGTTTGAAAAAATATATTAATTTAAATAAAGGGAAAGTAAAGAGGGTCCTAGGTTTAACTTTGATATGGATTATTCGGTGGAATATCTAGCAATCATTCTCATACGAGATATTAGCGCACCGTCATCATCTCCATATTCTAACCTTCCCACCCCGTTAAGGTATCTAAATGCGATTCGCCTCATTTACTTATTGCGTGCAAGTACCCTTCCCGACCTATCAGTCCCGGGGTATTTGGACTTCTAATCCTAGAAGGGAAGAAATGGGATAAGGGAATATATGGAGTTTAAAAGGTAAAAATGCTAAGCCATCAATCAAAATAAAGAACACATAAGGGGAATAAACAAACATACAAATGCTGCACATAAACCCCTTAAGCCATACAACAATTAGTTTAGCATGACTTGCAATTACTGATTTGTTCATAAGATTAAAACTAACAGTGGACAGATTAGTTTAACACAGAGAGTTGGATAATAAGTCTAATTTGAGCCCCTCGGGTCCGGTTTGCTAGAAATAAAAGTATTTTAGGAGAATGATTTAGAAAAATACTGATTTCAGAAAAGGTATTCAGACGCAGAAGAGTTCTAAAGAGAAGTATAGATTGCAGTAAGTCCATAAACATATTTTTTGAAAAGCATCGGATTGTTTGAGTGAAGATGCAGAAGAGTTATGCAAGAGTTTCGAAGGCAGGAGTATTTTTTGAGAAAAGAGTTGGTTGCAGGATTGTTTTGTAGGTACTTTTAGAGATTGATTAAAATGCTTAGGCGGAACTATTTTAAAAAAAAACTGTTCATAAAAAAGAATGCAGATTTGTAGAGTTTGAAAGCACACATGGTTTACAAAAAGGTTTTGTTGAAAACATTACTTAAAAACGTTAATAACCAATTGACAAACTACTGCTACTTAAACGGATCGGGCGAGTTGCAATTAATCCTATAGGTATGACATCTACGTATCGATTTTTAAAGTTTGTTAAAGCATTGGTAAAAAATGACCGTAATTATCCTATAGTTTTCCTAATGCATATGTAGTTTCTATAGATATGATCACCATTATGCATGTGATACAATATCCAATAGGCATGATTCTGAATAGTATGCAATATTAAAATCCTATAGGCATGGTTTCTAAGTGATTTGCAATGTTAAAGTCCTATAGGCATAGTATCTAGATGATTTGCAATATTGAAATACAATAGGCATGATTTCTAGATGGTTTGGAATATTGAAATCCTATAGGCATGATTTCTACCCATTGACTTATGCAAACAACATAAACCCCTCCCACACCCTTATACTATATTTTCCAAATTCTTTTACAGAAGCTGTTACAAAAAGTGGAAGGGAAAGACTAAAAATAAATACATCAAAACTAAAACGGACCCGAGGAAGCCCAAAACAACCTTAATTTCCAACACATGTATTTTACCAAATCCGGGCTCCAGATTCCAAGGCCTTCTCTTAGAGTGTTTAAAAGTTCCGAGGGCATTAAAGAGGCCCAGGCACTGCTTACACCCTAAAGATTTAATAGAGTAGTGCAATATGTGGAAGTACCAGCCCTTAGGCATCCAAATTCAGAGGGAAATCTAGGGTCCCTAAGAATGGCTTACCACAGGAGAGTAGGACTTAAAGAACTAAGAATAAGTGTAAAATGAGAAGGAAAACCAAAGCAAAGGATGGTCATACCCAGCCATGGGTAAGACTGGCACACCCCTGACCCTTTAATTGATTTAAGCAAATAAAAGAGCAGACTTTCAGAAGTCAGACATGGGTCTGAGTGGTGATTATGACACTACTATACCCTAGTCCAAGATCAACACATAAAAGGGGTTAAGGGTACTGGGATTGATTTAAGTGGAGGTTCGAAAGAACCTGATCCTAAATAAAGGATAGCAATGATATGCTTCCTCAACTTTGGACATACTCACATACAAGGGGGATTAAAGGGAAAGGGGATCACATGAAAGCAAACATCAAGGAAAGATAAGAAAAAACATAACAGCAGCAGCATGCAGAAAGGTATAACAGACTAGTGTATAGTTATTTAGTACCAGAAAATATGTAGTTTAGGGGTCATGTAAAAGGGAGAAATAAACACATAGTTTTAGAGAACAATATTTAAATGGTGGAGACCTACCAGTTGCAAGTGTCAAACAGAAGCACAAGCAAATAGAGTTCTATAGTTTAGCCATAGCTTTCAGCCGGCTAAACATAAGCAGCAGCACAAGTAGCAGAAAAGAGAAGAGAGATAGTATGTGTGTGTTAAACTGAATTGTTTGTGTGCTTAAAGAAGATGAGTAGGGTATTTATAGTTTGAAAGCAGGTAAGGAATAAAGAAAGAAATAAGTTAAGGAACTAAATATCAATTGAGAATAAACCACAAAAGATTTTCTTTAATTAAAGAATTCAGATTCAATCGGTGAGAGTTATTTAAGGAAAAAAAAATCAAACAAGCAGTTTGTGTAAAGTAGGCAATTAGGTGTAAATACATTGAAGTTTTAATCAAGGAAGAAATTTTGAAATATACTGTTAAACAAATAAGATAAGAACAAGTCAATACCAAATAAATCAAGGAATCAGAGACTTGCAACTATTGGTTCATGAACAAGCAAGTCGGAAGAGCTAAGGAAAAGATTTTACCTAAAGAGAATCAGTAGCAGTCAATCAACCCCAAAACAAAGGGATTCTAATTCAAACGTAAATTGAAAAACCTTTTAAAGAAAGATTAACACATATAAAAGGTGTTGTCATGCTAATCAGAGGGGTCTAGTATAGATAAAATCATACACAAAAAGGATTCGAACTCAGTACATGGGTTCATAGTGAGTTTGAGGGAATCCATGGCACAAATAGAACCCTAGTCCAAACACACAAGACAAAACTCGCCAAAGACCCCCAAATCTTAGGGTTTTCGACTTGAGTCAAATGCAAAGAAGAGAAAACAAGCAGATACAGTAGGAGTTTTAATGCAAACAGAGTAAAATACAACGAGATTAGAAGAAACAATAGAGGAAAACACGCTTAAGTAGGCACAACAAGAACGCTTAATGAACATGGTTGAAAAATGCAATAGAAGAATCAAATCAAGTCATAGTGGAAGGCAAACAGCAGAACATAGCATAGAAACATAGCGTGTGAGAACATAGTAGAAAGAAGAATAAGAGATACAGAAAAAATGGAATAAGAACCACATAAGAATATAAAACGAATAGAAGAATAAGAGTCGGAAAATATTTAAGCATTTCCCAGAAAACCTTAAACCAGGAAGAGGCGATTTTGAAAGAAAAAGAATTTTATAATGGAAAATTTGGGGAAACCCTTTAAGAAGTCAAAGTAAAGCATGAATACACACAAACTGAAGAGAATTGAAGAAAAACCTCGAGCATCTAGGGTTTCAGATGAACCCTAGAATGAGAAAGGCCTCAAAAATGTCAGATCTAAATCAGATAAGGCGGGAAACAGGCTTAGGAGGCTAAGATGTGCCGGAGCCAAGCCGGATATGGCCGGAAACCATATGTCAGCAAAGGTCTGGGTGGAGACCTTTGAGGTCTAGCCTCAAACCTTCGAGCAACGTGCACACAGGAGCGATTGGAGATGAGCATAGATCATCCATGGCCTAAGAGGCCATGGATTCCTGTGAGTTAGAGGTCGAAAATGGGGAGAAGAAGATTAGGGTTTCAAGAACACTCGAGAGAGTTTAAGAGGGGGAGGATATTCAGAGGCGATTAATAAAATTAAAATGAGAGGTATAAGGGTTGGCTATGGGTTCAATTAAGGAAAGGCAATCGTAGACCGTTGATTAAAACTATCAACAACCACGGTTAAAATAGGGGTCCGGGCGGGTTGATTTGACTAGGTCTAGGTCAGGAGATTTTAAAATTGGGTAGTGTAATTGGGGGTTTAGATTGGGGGGGCTGAAATTTGGGCTAAAATTGATATTAAAAGGGCTACAATTTAAATAGCCAATTTTCCCATTTTGATTTTTATAAAATAGTAAATGATGTTCAAAATCAAATTAAAAATAATGAGTTAATAAACAATGCATAAGTACTAATTTAAAAATATTAGAAATGATTTTGTGATTACAAATGCTATGAAATCGAGAAATAGGCTAAAATTAGAATTTCGTGCAATTTTAGTTTAAAATACCAAATGGGTTGTAAAATTATGTAAATATCATTTAAATTATATTTTTGTGTAGATGTGAGAATGAAATAAATTATTCACCAAAATGACAAGTTTTGGGAACAATTATTTGATTTTATAGTGCAAAATAGGCCATAAATTAGTTTTAAAAATCTTTAAAAAAATATGGAATATACGAAAACCTTTGTGGATACTTACATATGCATATACATTCTATTTTGAAAGTATTTTGAGTATATACGTAGAGAAAAATTGGGTATCAACACCATCTGGGTATCTCACAAGGAGATCTATTAGCACATTTGCATTATCCTTCAGAAATTGTCAACTAACACAGCCAATCAATTCACTACTATGGGTTACACTAACCCCAACCGGATCCTGATATCTCGGCTTTTTCATAATCTACACATGTTAGAACCCAATAGGGTATGACTGAGATGGGTGCGGCCAATTATTCATATCTCTGTTACTGTTGAAGGTAGCTCACAATGCTTATGTTTTTCTACCGGAACTGTAATACTGATAATCTTCACCTTCTTCACCTTGCTTTTGTTACTTGTTGTAACTTGTATCTACCTTCTAATTCTCTTATTGCTTTTTACCATATGGGTGAATAGATAATCATGACATAGGGCTCCTTATCTAGAATCTTACACGTCTTAGTACACACGTGATCTGCTGAAGACCTCACATTTACTCATCATAAACTTAATGCAAAATCAAGTTCCTATAACTCAACTTTTCCATAACCACATTCAATCTCTTACCATCCATCTTCTTTCTAGATGTAGATTTCATTGTATTACAAATAAAATAGAATTTAGGAGCTTGAATTCTTACAGCTGAGCTCTACCACACGATCTAGAGTAAGAAGAAAGAGTGACAGCTCTAAATGCCCTGTAGCCTCCTGCTTATAAGTGTGTTTCACAACACACCCATAAACAAGACTCTACTAGACACGATTTATAGACTTCCTAGCACAAAACTGCTCTGATACCACTTCTGTCACGACCTAAACCAGATGGGCCGGGTGAGAGCACCCGGTGCCTTACTCAACCGATTACCAACGTAAAATATCTTCCTTATCATACCATCATAGGTAAATGAGCCAGAAAGCTTGTCATGAGATAACAAGAATGAAATATAAGGGAATACTCAACATATGACAGCCCAACATGATATACAAACTTATATACGTGACATACATGCCTTTAAGGCCGACATGATCATTTGTAAACTCAAAGCACAAGCCAAAAAGGACATAATGGTATCTATACACCTGACATCTGTCTATGAGCCTCTAAGATTACCTAATATCATAAAGATCAGGATAGGTCCCCTCCATACCAATCAATATATATCCAGAGCATACTAACCAAATAGGCAACTCCGGAGCAAGTGGAGTGCACCAAAACCTTCTGCTGAGCTGATAGCCTACTTGGAGGAATGTCAACCTGTCTATCGGGACCTGCGGGCATAAAATGAAGTGTCCCCAGAAAAAAATACATCGGTACGAATAAAGTACCGAGTACGTAAGGCGGGAAAACATAAATAAGAACAGTAATGTAAAAAGAGATAGAGTAGATACAACTTATAATATCTGAGTGCCTCTAGGGGCTACTGACATGAAGTGCATACTACATATATATACATATTTTTTTATAAAGCATACACTTCTATGGGCATCATCATCCTTATATCGTACCCGGCCTCAAAAAGGAATCAATGAAAAAACGTACCCGGCCATCATAAGGCTCGGTATAATCGTACTTGGCCATGTGCAGCTCGATAATCCCAACTGATCAGTGGTTGCACAATAGGTGTTGTACCTTGCCGACTATGGCGCGGCTCGATATAGTAAAATAGATACATATATATAATGCATGCTCGACTCATGGAATCACATTCTAAATCTTTAGGAGTGTTGTGAGGTCGTTGCACCTTCGATTAGTATTATGGACATCATACCATAAATATGAACTTCACTAGGACTCAACGATCATACATACTTTCTTAGAATAACTTTGTACTGAAAGAACAACATGGAAAACCTTAGTTGCTAGGAGTAGATTCATTATGAAATAGTGTATCGTTTATGTTCATTAATTTTAGATCATGAAAAAATAAAGAAGAAAGTGCCTTAACATACCTTGTATAATCTTCCCAACCTCAAGGAATTTCACAGCTCCTTAGTCTACATTAAGAGAAATGACACTCTCGTTATCATTTAAGCGTCGTAACTATTATGTGTCAACCACAACCTATTTTACAATGAAACAGCACCTCCCCTATATATATATGACTTCTAACTAGTCAAAAGAATCAAAAACATTCCAACAAACCCCTATCACTTCATACACAACACGACAACCATAATAGTGTCAAACAATCCGAAAATGTTACGATGAACAACCAACAAACAAACTTGCCATTATGTGATATTTCTCCACACCCTTCCTCCTCTCAATGCCATAAAAACAGTAGTAAAAGAGACAATCCAATACCAACACGAAACAACCAAAAAATAGTCCCACAAGTTTATCAACTCAAAAATAATTTTTTAGTTTACTTAAACACGTATTGACTTGTCTTTTCTTTCAAATTGAGAAATACAACCAATACATAATTATACCTGTTATACAGTAAACAAGACATGAATTCAACTTAAAAATAAGTTTACAACCAGCCAACCATTACACAAGAACAAACAACATACCATTCTTTCGAAACTAGCTAGTTATATTCTTTACGATCGAGTTACAACTCGCAAGCGCATAGATAATGGAAGAAGAAGCATAAACTTACCTTGTAATGAGTATCACCCCCGAAACCTGGTCCCCTTTCATCAAAAATAAGTTTCCTCAACACGGATACAAGAAGGAGAAAGAGAAACTAGCAAGCTGTCCAGACTTTTCAGCATTAGAATCGCGTCGTAACACCCGGAATACCCTAGGGTTTATGTGGGATTTTGGGGAAGAGTTGCAGGGGTTCAATAAGGTTTTCAAAGTATGGAAGATGGGTGAAATAATTTAGTTTATAAGCCTTTATATGGCCGACTTTAGGAGGTTTAATTGAGATCTCTCCTTTTGGCAAGTTGGTGATGCACCTACTTCTCACCTACCAGTCTGCGATGTCTCGCAAAAATGCAAATACCTCTCTACTCCAATATTGTATCAAAAAAAGGTTTATTGAATTGGAAACTAAATTCATAGTTCTTTAATTATATAGGTACATCATCCCCTAATTCCGACTGTATTGGGAGAAAAGCTCAGTTACATTTGACCTAAGTATTAGCACATTTATGAATGGAACTTGCGATGACCTTTTCCAAATTTTGCTCCACAACTCTCTTGACTTCAAAACATAATACCAACCATAATAAGACTAACATAACTTATAATATAATCTTTCTATAATGTTAATAACCCTAGTCTCACCCAAAAAGTACATGGTAAAACATTCCAACTTGTCGACTTTCAAGGAAACTTATTTTCTTCAATTCGTTTAGCATCTAAGCCTTCAAACCCTTTTGCTACTTGGTACTAATGATAATAAATACTTTTAAACTCCACGTTAACATGATGTTTCCGTGCTTACATTAATTGACTTATGATGTACTCTAACGTACGAAAATATAGGGTGTAATAATTATTGCTCGACCTTATTTTATCCCAAGTCGGCAACCTTCAATGAAACTCATTTTCTTTAATTCATGTACCTTTTTATACTTTATGATACTTACCATTTATTATAAATAGCATAAATATGTTAACATCAAGATAATCTCATTTCTAAGTCTATATCAATTAACAGAAGACAAAACTTTTAACATACAAAAACACGAGATGTAACATCCTTTCCCCCTTAGAAACATTCGTCCTCGAATGTTTAATTCCTCGGGATCTATATAACCTTGGAAGAGTCACCTTTGCAATAACACTACTACCAATTCTTCCAATAGTAGCTTAATAATTCAACGCCACATAGGACCACAATCATCAATAACGACAATGGCCTCACACGACCAATGACAATAACTTACACAAGAATCCGTACACATTCCTTAAGGTTGTGATGTCTCAGTTGGACCTTTGTCTAGAGGAGGAAATAAGTAGGGATATCTAGACTTCATGTCTTCCTCGTCCTCCCAAGTTATTTCTTCCACGTTGTTATTTCTCCAAAGTACTTTCACTGACGTCTTTATTTCTCAATATCCGAACCATTCTGTCTAGTATAGTAATGGGTGTTTCTTCATATGATAGCTGCTCTATGACTTGAATATCGTCAACTGACAAAACTCTTGAAGGATCTCCCATATAATTACGGAGAATACACACATGAAAGACTGGATGTACAAACTCCAAGTCCTAAGGCAAGTCACACTCATATGCTACTTGGACTACCTTTGTATGATCCTATGTGGTCCAATGTACCGAGAGCTAAGTTTTCCTTTTTTCGAACTTCATAATGCCTTTTATTGGTGACACCTTTAGAAATACCCAATTGTCAACCTGACATTCCAAGTCTCGCCATCGACTATCCGTACAAGACTTCTGATATCTTTGAATGGCTAATAGCCTTTCCTGCATAAGCTTAGTTTTCTCGATTTTCTGTTGTACCAATTCTGGTCCTACTAATATAGTTTCCCTAACATCGAACCACCTTATTGGCGACCTACACTTTCGTCCATAAAGAGCTTCGTATGAAGCCATCTTAGTACTAGTATGGTAGCTATTATTATATGTGAATTCAATAGGAGACAAATGATCATCCTAGCTACCTTTGAAGTCTATCACATAAGCTCGTAACATATCCTCAAGTGTCTGAATAGTACGCTCACCTGTCCCTCTGTCTGGGGATAAAATGATGTACTAACACTTATTTGAGTCCCCATTCCTTTTTGAAAGGACCTCCAGAAGTTAGCTGTAAATTGATCTCCTATATCCCAGATAATAGATACAGGGACACCATGCAGTCGTACTATCTCCTTAATACAAAGCCTTGCATAATCCTTTGCGGAAGATGTAGTCCTTACAGGCAGAAAATGGACTGACTTTGTAAACCTATCAACAATCACCCATATCAAATCGAACTTACATTGGGTACAAGGTAAGCCTACGATGAAATCTATATTGATTACTTTCCATTTTCAAGTCGGAATCTCCTTAACCTGCAATAATCCACCGGATTTTTTATGCTCAATCTTGACTTGCTGAAAGTTAGGACACTGAGCAACAAACTCCACTATTTTTCTTTTTATTCTGTCCCATCAATATCATGATACATCTTTGTCACTCCTGGATGGATAGAATAAAAAAAATAGTGAGTTTCCCCCATAACCCGCCGAAGCAGCTCTGTAACATTAGGGGCACATAATAGTCTTTGATATCTGAGGAATCCATCTTCTATAATATCAAACAATGTCTTCTCTTTCTGAGAGGTGGTATCCCTATAATGAACTAATATATGATCCTCGTACTAGCGTTCTTTCACCTCAGTTACTAACAAGGATGTTGTTGTATCCTGAATAGTAATTCCATATCACATGAGTCTAGTAACTGAACTCCAAAACTAGCTAGCTGATAAATATCATGGGCTATTACCTTCTTCTCTAGCTATAAATATGACAAGCTACCCATCGATTTACGGTTGAGGGCGTCAGCTACCACGTTCGCCTTCCCGGATGGTATAAAATATCAACATCATGGTCTTTAAGTAGCTCCAACCATCTTCTTTGACATAAATTCAATTCCTTTTTCCTGAAGATATATTGGAGGCTCTTATGATCTGTATAGATATCAACATGAATGCCATAAAAGTAGTGCCTCCACATCTTTAGTGCATGAATCACTACGGCTAACTCTAAATCGTGGGTCAGGTAATTCTTCTCGTGTTTTCCAGTTGTCAAGAAGCATAAGCTACAACCTTACCAGGCTCTATCAGCATACAACCCAGCCCAATTCTTAAAGCGTCACAATAGATAATGTAACCATTGGTTCCTTCTGGAGAATTAAAATAGGTGCTGAAGTTAATCTGTCCTTTACTGCCTGGAAACTCCGTTCACAAGCATCGGTCCAATGAAACTTTGCTCCCTTCTATGTCAACTTTATCAAAGGTACTGAAAGGGAAGAAAATCCCTCAACAAATCTTCTGTAATAGCCTGCCAAATCGAGAAAGCTATGAACCTCCATTGGTGTTGTGGGTCTAGGCCAAGTATTTACTACCTCAATCTTTTGTGTATCCACCCAGATGCCTTCACCCGAAATAATATGCCCAAGGAAAGCTACAGAGTTCAACCAGAATTCACATTTAGAGAATTTTTCATACAACTTTCCTTTTTGTAAAACTCTGAGCACAATATGCAGATGATCTGCATACTCAGCCTCTGAACGAGAATACACTAATATATCGTCGATAAATACAATTACGAACAGCTCTAAAAAGGTTTGAACACACAGTTCATCAAATCCGTGAATACTGCTGGGGCATTGGTCAAACCGAATGACATAACATGAAACTCAAAGTGCTCGTATTCGGTCCTGAATGTTGTCTTCGGAATATCTTCCTCCTTAACCCTTACCTGATGGTACCCATACCTCAAGTCTATCTTTGAAAAGCACTTGGCACTTTGCAACTGATCAAATAAATCATCAATCCTCGAAAGCGGGTACTTATTCTTGATTGTCACCTTATTCAACTTTCTATAATCAATACACATCCGTAAGGAACCATCTTTCTTCCTTACAAATAATACAGGTGATCCCCACGGTGATGTACTAGGTCTGATAAAGCC
The DNA here is from genome assembly GCA_034376525.1 of Nicotiana benthamiana. Taxonomy (NCBI): domain Eukaryota; kingdom Viridiplantae; phylum Streptophyta; class Magnoliopsida; order Solanales; family Solanaceae; genus Nicotiana; species Nicotiana benthamiana. The sequence continues at coordinate 56,023,658 of CM067341.1, read as the reverse complement.
TTTGTCAAGCAAATCCTTTCATTGTTCCTTCAACTCTTTCAACTCTGCGGGGGCCACTTTATAGGGAGGACAGACATTGGATGAATATCTAGTAGTAGGTCAATAGCATAATCAATTTCTCACTCTGGCGGAAGACCCAAAATTTCATTAGGAAAAACATCGAGAAACTCATTATCCACATGGATGGATTGAATGGTTGGTGACTCTACTTCCATATCCCGAACCCGTACTAAGTGATAAATACAATCCTATATGATAATATTCGTTGCCTTGAGATAGGAAATAAATCTACCTATCGGCGTATACTCGCGTAGTGCCACTGAATCCCCAACAGTTGTAGACACCTCAAAAGGTTTAACCAATTCAGGTTTTATTCCAAACATAGTAGCAACCAACAGAGTAACATATGATAAGGTGGAACCTGGGTCAATTAGTGCATATATATCATATGAGGGGACTGATAATATACATGTAACAACATCAGGCGATGAGTCCTGATCTTGTCGTCCTACCAACGCATAAATGTGGTTCTGAGAATCGCTCAAGCTAGATGCTCCGCCTCTGCCTCTAACACGACTCGTTGGTGCTTGTAAACCTTGACCAGGGGCATACTGATGATGACGAACCAGCTACATATATCACTGGATGAGCTATGCTTGAATCACCTTTCGTCGGAAAATCCCTCATAACGTGGCCTAGATAACCACAAGTATTACGAACACCCAATCCCGTACGACATTGCCTAGCATACTACTTGCCACACTGAGCACATCGTGGCAAGGGCAGCCTCGCCTGACTTGACTCACCCCTATATTGAGAACCTGAGGCCCTGGAATTCCGACTAGGACTTGAATATGTAGAATGATCAAATATCTTACCACCAAACTAAGGGGGTGCACTAGCTAATGGCTGGGCTGGATATCTCGGGCACTATTGTCTCTAACTACTTCGAAACTTACCAAAAGGACCCAAAGACCTTGCTCTCTTATTCTTGGCTGAAGTGAGACTGACATAGAATTGTTAAGCAAGTGAGTCTTTAATCCCATCACGAACTAGTGAATGCGATCCTCCATCTTAGATATAATAGTGGGAGTGTACCTAGCCAATAAATCAAACTGAAGACTGTACTCCCGAACACTCATCTTACCCTACTGAAGGGTCAATAACCTATTAACTCTGGCCTGTCTAAGCTCTGGTGGAGATAATGATGAAGAAAAGTTCATGTAAACTCATGCTATACTACTAGAGGGGCATCCTCACCTATGGACAATTCCTAAGACTCTTACCAATTAAATGCAACATCTCAAAATCTATAGGAACTAGATCAACTGACTTAGTTGTAGTAGCCTTCATTACCCTTAATATCCTCTGCATTTTATCAATAAATACTTGAGGGTCCTCATTTGGATCTACCCTAGCGAATACTATAGGGTATAAATTAATGAAGTCACGAACCCTCTCACTAACAGACCTATCTGCATGACCAAGACCTACTTCCTAATGCCGAGCCTATGTGGCCACTAATCGCGTTAATAGCTGAATAACATATCTCATCTCCTGACCCGGTGTATTTGGCTGAGGAGCTGGACGTATAGGGGCAGGTACTGAAGCTGGTGCCCCTTGGATATCTTTTAGAAAGGGTGGGGTATGTGAAGTTTGAGATGTAATCTCACTATGAGACCTTCCCTGAGCCTTAGTAACTCGTGGTGCTCGACTAGTAGTCTTGCCAGCCACAGACTTTCCCTTCTGGGTGGCTAAAGTCTTTGGAGGAAATGCTGAAAATGTAACATATTGTTAACAACATGAATTCCTATATCGCACTATCTGTGATAAAAAAGAGAGTATAACATACTATATGTCCTGTAGCCTCCTGTCTATAAGTATGGTGCACAATACACCCATAAACAAAACTCTATTAGACACGATCTGTAGATAACCTTAGGACAGAACTGCTCTGATACCACTTATGTCACGACCCAAACCGATGGGCCGAAACGAGTACCTGAGTCCTACTTGTCGACCACCCCTAAGCATGCGACTAAGATATAAATATGAATACTATCTGCTGAATTACAAGAATAACATGCGTGAGGAAAATTTGTCCGAAAGACATATATACATATATGTGCGAATTACAGTGGGAGAGCCGACAAGGCCGCGATAGATAACTATATACCCAAAACTGAAAGCCGACAAGGCCACATACTATTCAACTACACATAAGTGTTTACAAACCTCTAATAGAAATACAACAGTACAAAGACTGGACTGAGTCACGTCATACCCATGCTAATCAAGTGGAGCACGCCAACTCTCGCTGATCAAGGATCCTAGGAAGGGGGACTGCCAGCTTGCCTACCTGCACCTGCGGGCATGAAATGCATGCCCCATGAAATAGAGCATCAATATGAAAAATATACTAAGTATGTAAGGCATGAAAATCAATACGTAAAAAATATATATGAAACGTGGAATAAAGAAATCCATCTGTAAATCTGAATATCTTTGTAAATTTTGAAACATTTATAATGTCATGCACATGCATATAAATGTCTTATCATGTATAGGTATAGATGTACATAATATCATCAAGCCTCTGAGGGCATCCCATCATATCGTCTCGGCCACTGTGGGCAACATCATCAACATATACCAACTGATCAGGTGGTGGTACGTATATAACGCCGTAACTTTTTTCATATCCCATATACATATATATACATAAAAATATGTACATATAACGCCAAATGGTCATGGGTCGATGTACCTGTGTAAATGCATGAAATGCTTGAAAATATGTAATAATTTCAATATTCCTTTCGGATAAACTTTATCAACTTTGTATTATTTTAAGACCCATGAACAGAAGATATAATAATATGTCACATGGGAAATCAAGAACACAGATACCCCTAGTATTTCTATGAATAGAGTCATTTATGAAAATTATGTGTTTGCTCGTTTCTTCTGTATACATGTCAAAAAAAAAAAAGAATAGTCTTAACATACCTGGAATAGGAAAAAATTCGTATAATATTCTTTGTAGGAGAATTTGATTTCAAGAAATATCGTTGTTAATGCTGGTAGGAGCTTGAATTGTCAATGTTTCTAACGTTATGATTGTGACTTTGTTTTCAAGATATGAGAAAGGAAGCTTTGTTGAAATCTTTGAAATGGCTAACGTTTTGGATTACAGAATGCTAATGTCCTTGAATTGTAAAAGTTCCTAATGTTATGATGGTAAGAATTGTATAATAATCATAAAAAATGAAGTGTCCCTTTCTTGTTAACTTAGTTGCCACCTATCAAAATGACTATCGAGTCATTTGCCTTAGGTTGCGGCCATGTTTTTGGAGGGTTGGGGTGGTAATTATTAATTATTATCCACTCAATTATCCGTATATTAAGAATTATTTCAAATTATCTAAAAATATTAAACATTTTTAATATACTTTATATATTATACTATTACGGTCATATGGTGTCTTGTATGATACTAGTCCATAAATATTAGGTATTATCGCTTGAGGTATTTTTTTACTGATTTTTTTATTTCAATCGATTTTTTTTCAAGATGTTGTACCATTAGGATTAATTGCATTGAATACAAATTTTACAAATTTAGTTCTTATTTCTTTTATCCCAAATCGGCAACTTTCAACAAAACTCGATTTCTTTAATTCATGTACCCTTTATCCTTTATGACACTTACTTATTGCTTGTTATAAATAGCATAAATACGTTTACCTCAAGATAATTTCATCCTCGAGTTTGCGTCAATTAATTCGAAGACGAAACTTTTAACGTACGAAAATTCGAGATGTTACAGAGCAGTTATCAAATGAAGAAACTCTCATTGCTATATTAGACAGACATGGAGATTGAGAACTAAAGACGTAGCTTTGATGAAAGTACTTCGGAGAAACAATAATGTGGAAGAAATGACTTTGCGAGGCCGAGGAAGACATGAAGTCTAGATATACCTACTTATTTCCTCCTCCAGAGAAGGGTCCGATTGAGACATCACAACCTTAAGGTACTTATATGGATTCTTGAGGCCATTGTCGTTATTGATGAATGTGGTCCTAGGTGGCATTGAATCATTGAGATTTTACAGAAAACGTTGGTAGTAGTATTGTTACAAAGGCAACTCTGTGAATGTTTCTGGGGGAGGGAGGATATTACATCTCGCGTTTTCGTACGTTAAAGTTTCGTTTTCAGTTAATTGATATAGACTCGGGGATCAGATTAACTTGAGTTTAACGTATTTATGCTATTTATAACAAGCGGTAAGTAAGTGACATGAAAGATAATGGGTACATGAATTAAAGAAAATGAGTTTCGTTGAAGGTTGCCGATTTGGGATGAGATATAGTCTGAACTATAATACCTGATAATTATGGATTAGTGCCATATAAGGTACCATATGACCGTGATGGCATGATATATAAAGTATATTAAAAATAAGTAGTGTTTTAAGTAATTTGAAATAATTTTTAATTATGTGAATAATTAGTTAATTATCGAATAATAGGTCATTATCTAATTACCTAATAATTAGATAAAGATTAATAATTTCCACCATACCCCACGTGGCAGCAAGTCACTACTAAGGCCTATGACTCTTAGTCATATTTGCTTAGCGGCCATATAAAGAAAAGAGACATTTACGTGTAAGACATTACAAGGTAAAGAAAAGAGACATTTACGAGTAAGACATTACAAGGTTTGGTTTCATAAGACATATATCATGGAGATATTGCATTACCAGTAGATTTGGGAAGCTTTATTAAGGAAATGCAAGCTAGTTGATTTCATAAAAGCATGTAACTCTGGAGTTGCTACTCTGTATTTGTTGTTGCACACAGAGTGATTATGTATGCAGTTCATATTTAGAGAAAAGTATACTCCTTTAGTTAGCTTCCGTTCTTTATTTATGGTGGTTTCATTGGAGCCACCGTGTTATATCTGATTGGGGTTTGTCATGGAGTACATCCACGATGCTAATATTATTCAAAAAGGAGAGTTTGCGTAGTGTCTTGACAGCGTCGAAGTTTTCATATGTATAGCCCCAATTAACATTGTCATACGCCTTTTTCAAGAATATTATATGAATTTTCCCCTATAAGGATATCTCTTTTTTTTGGCATGATCCAAATTATAGAAAAGAAACGAGCGAAAACACAATTTTCATAAGCGATTCTATTCATAGAAATACTAGGGGTCTCTATGTTCTTGATTTCCCATGTGATAAATTGTTATATCTTTTATTCATAGGTCATAGAATAATACGCAGTTGTTAAAGTTTATCCTAAGGGGACGTTGAGATTATTATATATTTTCATGCATTTTATTTACTTATACACATACAATGACCCATGACCAGATGGCGTTATATATATGTGTGTGTGTGTGTATATATACAGGAAAAGGTTACTGCGTTATATACGCACCAACATCTGATAAGTTGGTATATGTTGATGAGGTTGCCCGTAATAGCCGAGACAATACGTTGGGATGCCCTCAGCGGCTTGATGATATTATGTATACCTATACCTATGCATGACACGACATTTATATGCATATTCATGACATTATAAATATTTCAGAATTTATTTACAGATGGATTTCTTTATTTCATGTTTCCGTTTTTTAAGTACTGGTTTTCATTCCTTACATTAAGTACATTTTTCATACTAACTCCATATTTCATGAGGTCTGCGTTCATGCTCGAAAGTGCAGGTAGGCAATGACAATCCCCCTTCTTAGGATCCTTGATCAGCGAGAGTTGGCGTGCCCCACTTGATCCGGAGTTGCTTTTGATTTAGTACGATATGCTTGTATATATACATCGGTATGACGTGGTTCAATCCCGTCTATTTATATTAGAGTTTTGTAGACATGTATGTTTAGTTGGATAGTATGTGGTCTTGTCGACTTTTAGTTTGGGTATATAGTGATCTATAGCAGCCTTGCCGACTCACCCGCTGCATTCCGCATGTATATGTGCATATGCCTTTTTGGCAGGTTTCCTTCATGTATGTTATTCTCGTAATTCAACAGATATCATTCATGTTTATATCTTAGACGCATGCTCAGAGGTGTTCGACGGGTAGGACTCGGGCACCCATTGTAAATCGGTTTGGGTCGTGACAAAAGTGGTATCAGAGCAGTTCTGTAGGGTTGTCTACAGACCGTGCCTAGTAGGGTCTTGTTTATGAGTGTGTTGTGAACCATACTTATAAACAAGAGGCTACATGACATATCGGATGTTATTATCTCTTCTTATCTTAGATCGTGCGACATAAGAATTCATGTTCTTAACGATATGTTATATTTTCACTTATGCCTCTGAAGACTACAACCGTGCGCACAAGTCAGAAGGTTACAAAGGTGTTAGATGGAGATATAAGTTATACTATAGAATTGGATCCAACAAAGATCATGGGTCATATCGAGAAGGATCCATCCGAGGATCCATATGAGTCATCCGTTTTAAATTTTGTCAGCACCAGATGAGGTGAGAGGAGTTTCGACCTCACCATGGCGCTTATTTAATTATTAGGGCCCATTGATCAGGGAATAAGGGGAGTGGTACATAGATTGGCACAACCGGTTTCCCCTAAGGCTCAAAACTATGTCAAGGTATTTGCAGACACCAGCTCTTCTTAGGTTCCAGATAGTCCACAGTATTGGGAGTCCGTCAATCAAGGTTATTCAGTGTACGTTTTGGGATATGCAGAGAACGAGGATAGTAGTTGGGCAAGAGGAGAAAGGTAATTGATATGAATATTTCTCTTCGAGGCTCTCATATAGGACGAGGCAAGGACCCTCTACTGTAGACTTCTTCCAGATGTCAACTTTTGGTTGGTGAGCTCCATTTCTTCTGGGAGTATTACCAATTCAGGGTTCTGCATATGTTAGATGTGTGTGTGTGTGTGTGTGTGTGTGTGTATATATATATATATATATATATATATATATATATATATATATATATATATATATATATATAATTTGGGGCCTAAAACCACTACTTTAAGTAATTTGAAATAATTTTTAATTATGTGAATAATTAGTTAATTATCGAATAATAGGTCATTATCTAATTACCTAATAATTAGATAAAGATTAATAATTTCCACCATACCCCACGTGGCAGCAAGTCACTACTAAGGCCTATGACTCTTAGTCATATTTGCTTAGCGGCCATATAAAGAAAAGAGACATTTACGTGTAAGACATTACAAGGTAAAGAAAAGAGACATTTACGAGTAAGACATTACAAGGTTTGGTTTCATAAGACATATATCATGGAGATATTGCATTACCAGTAGATTTGGGAAGCTTAATTATGGAAATGCAAGCTAGTTGATTTCATAAAAGCAAGTAACGCTGGACTTGCTACTCTGTATTTGTTGTTGCACATAGAGTGATTATGTATGCGGTTCATATTTAGAGAAAGGTATCCTCCTTTAGTTAGCTTCCGTTTACTTATTTATGGTGCTTTGGTTGGAGCCACCGTGCTATATGTTGGGGTTCGTAATGGAGTACAGCCGCGGTGCTAGTACCACTTCAAAAAGGAGAGTTGCGTAGTGCCTTGACAGCATTGAGGTTTTTGTATATATAGCACAGTTAACATGGTCATACACCTTTTCCAAGAATATCATACGGATTTTCTCTACTCCAGATATCTTAAGACTATCCCTTCTTTTTTTTGGCATAATCTAAATTATACAGAAGAAACGAGTAAACACATAATTTTCATAAGCAATTCTATTCATAGAAATACTAGGGGTCTCTGTTTTTTTGATTCCCCATGTGACATATTGTTATATCTTCAGTTCATAGGTCTCAGAATAATACACAATTGATAAAGTTTATACGAAGAGAATGTTGAGATTATTAACATATTTTCATGCATTTTATTTACCTAATTGACCCATAACTAGATGGCGTTATATATATATATATATATATATATATATATATATATATATATATATATATATATATGGGGGGAGGGTATATGGATGACGTTATATATGCACCACCACCTGATCAATTGGTATATGTTGATGATGTTGCCACAGTGACCAAGATGATATGATGGGATGACCTCAGAGGCTCGATGCTATTATGTACACCTATACCTACACATGACACGACATTTATATGCACGTGCATGACATTATAAATGTTTCAGAATTTACAAAGTTATTCATATTTACAGATAGATTTATTTTTTCATGTTTCATCTATGTCTTTTATGTACTGGTTTTCATACCTTACATACTCAGTATATTTTTCGTACTGACGTCATATTTCACGAGGCTTGCATTCATGCCCGTAGGTGCAGGTAGGCAAGTTGACAGTCCCCTTCTTAGGAGAGTTGGCATGTTCCACTTGATCCGGAGCTGCTTTTGATTTTGTTCAATATTCCTGTATATATACATTGGTATGACGTGGCTTAGTCCCATCTTTGTATAATTGTATTTCTATTCGAATCCTGTAGATAATGATATGCAGTTGGATAGTATGTGACCTTGTCGGCTTTTAGTTTTGGGTATATAGTTGTCCATAGCAGCCTTGCCAGCTTGCCCACTGTATTCCGCATATATATGTGCATATGCCTTTTTGGCTGGTATCCTTCACGTATGTTATTCTCGTAATTCAGTAGACGTCATTCGGGTTATATCTTAGACGCATGCTTAGAGGTGTTCGACAGGTAGGACTCGGGCACCCGTCCTGCCCATCAGTTTAAGTCGTGACATTTTGAGCCCAAAAAGCATCACATTGTAGCAACATATGCCAAAGTGTGTGATGAAAAATGTTTTTTCTTGATCTTACAAGTTCATCCTTATCTGATTATACATGGAATAAGCATCGAGGAAACTCATTAACTCATGCCCAGCCATAACATCAATCATTTGATCAATGTTCGGAAACGGGAATGAGTCTTTGGGGCATGCCTTATTTAAATCCTTATATTCCATACACATCCTAAATTTATTATTCTGTTTAGGTATTATTCCTGCTCTACTTTTCTTGTTCCAAGACGCTCTATTGTATGTCGTTGGTTGAAATCCCTGCATCGACCAAAACACACTTAATTTTGAAATCTAAGATATTAAGTGAAATTACCAGCATGTCATTGTGCGGTAGGAGAAGTCCATCAGTATCTTCTTCCGTGAAGGTGATGTCTTCTTCCGGGACTTCCCGAATCCTCTTTCCATGAGTCATTGGTATTTTCATCTTTTTGCTATAGAAAATGTCACCCCATTGACCTCGCTCCCTCTGAATATCATGTTGATTGTCATCCGAGGTGACCCCACTGCTTATTTTGATGGTTCCGCGTTGTCCCGGCTTCTACAATAATTGTTTTTAGCGCGGTCACTTAAGAAATCTCTAAGATGGCCATCAGCAATGACGCCACCTCCTCGTGAATATTTTAGAAATCCCCAGTTCTATGGCCGTGAACCCCATGGACTTCACACCACAAACTAGGATCCCTTTGGCTAGGGTCCGATCGGATTTGTTTCGGAAAATGTGATTCTTTGATATTCCTCATCATCGACACGAATTCTACTAGGATGATGTTAAAGTTGTAATCAGATAACCTGGGATATGTGGGATCTTGAGATCCTGGCACCTCATTTTCTTGCAACGACCTATTATTCTAGCCATGATCCGTCCTTCTATCAAAAGCAAACCTATCTCACGATTGAAATCCTCTACTGTTATGCCCATCATTCCTCTCGTACGATAGAAAATGACCCCTAGAGGACCTCCGGTCTGTTTCACAGTCATTTTAAAACTTATCCTATTTTTTATTGCAACCTCGTCCCTTGGACAACACCGAAGAACCCAGTTGATCGTCCTCTATTCTTATCTTCGACTCATAGTGATTATGGACATCTGCCCATGTGGTTGCCTGGAACTCGAGCAAGCTCTCCTCTAGTTTTCAACAGGCATCGAAACTTAGTGGATTTAGACCTTTCATAAATGCCTCCGTTGCCCACGGAACCGCTGGTACCGATATTATTTACTTCTGGAACCAGGTTACGAATTCTCACAATAGCTTAGATTCTCCTTGAAAAATCCTGAATATATCTGCCTTCCTTTATCCAACATAGGATTTGATGAGCGAATTTGCAAGCATTTTAAAATAATCGATTGAATGTTCTTTTAAGTGGGAATACCATGTCAGTGCTCCCTTCGTGGGTATTCACCAAACTTCTTCAACAAAACCAACTCGATCTCGTGTTGAGCCAAGTCGTTTCCTTTCACTACTCTGGTGTAGGTCGTGATGTGTACATGTGGATCCGACATCCCATCATATTTTGGTATATCTGGTATTTTGAACCTCTTCGGGATCAACTCTGGTGCCACACTTGGTTTGAGCGGTAACTGCATATACTTTTTTGAGCCTGCACCCTTTAACACCGGCGGCGCACCCGAATCTGATCCATCCGTGCATGAAACTCCTTTGCTTTCTAGTCCATTGTTTCATTCATCTCATGAGATCTATTTTGAAATGATCATTCAAGTTGTTATCCCCATATCTGCTTCCATCGACTTCATCAAAACCGACTTTATCCCTTGGAGTGTTGTTATCGGTTGTTTGACCTATTTGATTTGCAAGAATGCTGGGAAGAATCAAAGCACTTCCGTGGACATTATTGGAAGCACCCGACAAAACTTGTTTTAAATTTGTCATCACCTGATCTTGCCTTTAGAGGTAATCCATGATTGCTCTTTGATGTTCTCTCAAGAATTTGACTATTTCAACGTGTTTCTCCTCCACATCATCATGAGTTAGGTCCACACATGCCGAGGGTACTGACATGCACTAACCGGGGTTGTTTCATCTCCTTCATTGCACGTCTCGTTGATTGAGTCATCACACTGGGATGCCTCTTCCGTTCATCATGTGCTCCAACATTGTAAACGTTATTGACATCGTTAGCTGCCATATTCGATTTTTACTAAGGAAAGAATCAAAACTTATTAGTAACAAACGAATGGATCAAAGCAATTTCGTAGCTGTCTATGCCCCATGATGAGCGCCAAACTGTTTACTCATAAAATGGTACAGTCAAATTTATAGACAAACGAATCGATCTGATCCAAGAATAATAAATAAATAGGAACAAAAATAAGATTAATTACTAAAATTAAAGAAGAGACTAGCCTGACTATGAGCTCAATCTTTCCGAGATCAAAAGTAAAAGCAATGATAAAGATGTTTAATCGAGCATAAAATAGTATATATAACTTCTTTGTGCAGAATATTTCATGTTCTACAATGGTTGTTAATCCTGGTATTTATAGCTATACTTAGGGAGACAAGATTCTAAAATCAAGCTCATCTTGAATGAGAATAAAAACGTCATTGATGGGTGCATAGAGGTTGGCTTTGAATGAAGATATTCTCTATAATGGCGGCTCAGAAAATGCTATCTAATGTCAAACCTTGGAATCTTTATCATCGGTTATGCTTCCTTCGGGATCCATCCTATACCGGCTATACACTTCATACCCAGTGCCAATTATTTGCTCACTCGTCTTTTCTCTATTTTTGGTCCCACGTGACACCTCGTCATTTAACCACCCGTTATCAACCAAATTCACCCCATACAAGTATAATGTGCATCCAATTATTTCTCAAGATATAGAAAAATAGTTATGAGATTACAATTTGAACTACTGTAAGCTTAAGTTACTGTTTAATTAGCTTTATAATCTATATTCCTAACCTAAGATCGCTCTAATGAAAATAAAAAAAAATTAAAAGGAGAAGTACACTAATAGCCTGTTTGGCCAAACTTCTAAAATAAGCTTATTTTGAGAAGTGATTTTCACAAAATAATTTTTTTTAAAAAGTGCTTTTTGGTGAGAAGCAGTTTGTGTTTGGCTAACTAATTTGAAAGGTACTTTTGAGCAGTAATTAGTATTTGACCAAGTTTGTGAAAACTGCTTCTAAGAGTATTTCGCAAAAGTGCTTCTCAGAAAAGTATTTTTAGAGAGAAGCTACTTTTTTCTGTTTCTCCAAAATTGCTTTTGTTCCTCCTCAAAAGCAATTTTTTTTCTTTTAAAAACTTGGCCAAACGCCTTAATTTTTGGCCATAAGCACTTTTAGCCAAAAAAAAAATTAGGCCAAATTGGCTATAAATTGGCATGGGATAGTGTAAAGGAGTACTACATTGGCGTGGGAGTTTTAATATTATAAAAGAACAACTAATAGCCGAGCACTCTCTGGGTGGTCCCCGGTTCGAACCCGGGCTCTGACACAGATATTTTTAAAAAATTTATTTTCCGCAAAAACACTCCATTTAACACGTCTCTTTTTGGGTTTCCTCTCCTTCAAGTAGTCGTTTACTTAAGGACGTTTACTCGCTTTGTCATCCTCAATAACAGAATCATTTTCATTTGCCATTTACACATTCCAAAAATCTCACAAATCATCCTTGTAATACGCTTTCCTATCAATTAATTTTTTGTAAGTATCCAGAGGATATCTAGGGTTTCTCGTTGAATCAAAAGGCAATAATGGATTGGGGAACGGTGACCACAGAGGATCTGATCGAGGCTCTACGAGAAGTCGACTGGTCATCTCCACCGCGTCCTCTCTCTGAATTCTTCTCCCGATTCACTTTCCCCAGATCCTCCTCCAAATGGAACAGTCGCCTCAAGTGCAATCTTTACTAGTACGCTTCTATTAATTTTGAATGAGCGAACTTGCGTTTCACATGCACAATTTTTTCTAGCTAAATTTTCCCTAAGTGTTTTTATTTTTTTATTCTATGGAATTCACTAATTAGCGTTTGATGAGTAGATTAATTATTAATTTTTTCCAAGTTTCGAATTCTTTTGTCAATTGCACGAATTAGTGTATGATAAGTGTATTAGGAGCAATCGATTGAATGAGGGATTTATCTTTTCATAAGTAGATTTGTTCCTTGCTAAAGTATTTCCGAGTTGTTCTAATTTCTTTTAATCAATTGAAGGCGCGGATTATGTTGATACGTTGATTATTGGTAGATAAAATCGGAGCTCCTATAACTTTTAATCAATTGAATGCACGGATTAATGTTTGATAAGTGTATTGGTAGCTAGCTTTTTTCGGATGGAAATGAATAGTGTTTCAGAAATCGATTTGAATGACATAATTAGCTTTTCATAAATAGATTAATTACATGCTAATTTTTTCCAAGTTTATTTTATCTTTTCAATCAATTGAATGCTCAAATTAGTGGTTGATAAGTTGATTATTGCTAGGTAAAATCTTCCGAGCACTTATAGTATTTATGCCTGATAGTAGTATATTAATAGCTAGTGTTTTCAGATGAAATGAACATTGTTCAGACTTCAGATACGTAACTTACTTCGAAATTGAGTTTTCGTAGAGGTTCTCAGTAAATAATCAATTAAATGCACGGATTAATGTTTGTTTAGTGGATTAGTTGCTGGTAAAACATCTCTTAGTTTCTTACTTTCTAATAAGTTTGAATGCACGAATCAGCATTTGATAAGTTTTGAGATAGCTACTTTCAGACGGAAATGTACTGTCAAACAAAACAAACAAACAACAAGCCCAGTGAAATCCCACAAGTGGGGATGGAAATGTACTGTCAGAGATTTCATGTGTTGTCATCAGAATTTTTTTTTTGAGAAAGCTAACGGGTTTTTATAAATAATCAGAAAAGTAGTCCTTACCACAAAGACTGTGCTAAGGGAACAAAGTTACAGGAGCCCCCCATAAATCAAAAACCCAAAACCTAGTCCCATAATAGTTATATTGACCCAAGGATGTCAACTACTGAATCTACATCTTCTGCTAGGGCCTCTTTACACCAGAAATTAAACAAAAATATACCGTTCATCTTAATTTTCTCTTCAGAGTTAGCTCATCTTGAAAGCACCTCAGATTTCTTTCGTTCCATGTTGTCCACCAGTAGCATGCAGGAGATAATTTTCCACCATCTCTTCTGCTTCCCATGTTACCTGGATCATTCCAGCATGTTAGCAGCTCAGCAGTTTCCTAGGCATTGTCCATCTGAGGCCTTTCATACTCATGAAAAGCTGCCACAGAGTACTAGTAATTTGCAATGAAGAAACAGATGACTATTTGTTTAAACCTCTTCCCCTCACAAAAAACATTTACAACACAGCTGCGCCCCTCTCCTCATCAGACTGTCATGTGTCAGGACAACCTCTTTTGCTACTAGCCAGCAGCAATATTCCACTTTAAATGGTGTTCTCACCTTCTAGATGTGCCTCAGTTTCATGTTACAAAAATGCTGTTGTTGCTCCGACCTGTTCAATATACCATATGCATATTTCAAGAAAAAATACCCCTGCTATTCCTTTTCCATGTCAGTTTGTCCTCTTGCCCGCAATGCCTTTAAAACCATCCAAAAGTTTGTAGAAATCGATCACTCTAGTCACTTCCCAATCATTTAGAAGTCTTCTGAAGTTCAAATTTCAGCCTTGTTGACTCCAAGTCTCAGCCACAGAAGCTTGAGGTTGATTCACCAAATATGTCTGGGAAGGAATCTTTAAGAGGTTCATTGCCAATCCAGTCATCATTCCAGAAGGAAGTCTTGACGCCATTGCCAACCTTACTACTGGTAAAGCGATTGAACTTTGGCCAGAGAGATCTTAGTGATTTCCACACAGAATTAGATACTGTCTTAGTGCACTACTGATTCTCAACACTATACTTTCCACTGACTACCCTTCGCCACAGTGCTTGCTCCTCCAAATTGAATCTCCATAGCCACTTCATCAGTAAACTCTTGTTATCTTGTCTCAGATTTCTTATCCAGCATCCTTTCCTTCTTATCAGCTGTCACAGTCTTTCATTTTACCAGGGGGTAACATTATTTATTTCCTTGTTCCCTCGACAAATCAATTTTCTCCTTAAAGCATCCAGCTCCTCTCAATTTTCTCTGGTAGAGGAAAAAGTGACATCATATAGGTGGGGAGGGAATCCAGCACAGTATTCAGCATTCACTAGGGTAATCTTCCATCCAAAGAGAGGTAGTTGCTCTTCCAGTTGGACAGTTTCTTATCACATCTCTCCAAAACCCCATTCCATATGTCTTGTGTTTTGTTTTTTGCTCCCGGTGGTAGGACCAAATATATAGTTGGTAGCTGCCCCACCTCACATTCGAGGGATCCAGCCAAACTTTGAATTTGTGTACTTCATTCACTGTAATAATTTGTGACTTTCTCCAGTTGACATGAAATCCTTATATAGTTTCAAAAATAGTTAAAATGAACTCAACTTCAGCATCACAGAATAGCACTGAATCATTAGCTTAAAGAAGATGTTTGACTTACAAATTGCTCCTTTCATTATTTAGCACCTTAAACCCCCTTATCAAACTCTCATGGTTTGCCTTTTCGTTATACAATTCAGTCCTTCCATAGCAATAATAAAGAGGAAAGGTGAGAGTGGGTCCATTTGTCTTAATCCTCTTTGTGATGGGAAAAAGCCCTCAGGAGAACAGTTGACTAGAATTGAGAACCTGACATTACTGATGCAGAAACCTATCCACTCCAGCCATTTTCTTCCGAACGCCGTGTCCTTGAGGACACTTAGGAGATAATCCCAGTTCTCATGATCATAAGATTTTCCAATATCAAGTTTGCATAAAACCCCAAGGATCTTGCTTCTGATTCTAGATTCAACACTTCCATTTTCTATCAAAGCCATCCTTAATCTCCCTACCATTTTAAAGGCCATCTATTGGGTATCTTCCAGTTTGTGCTTCACCTTCTTAAATCTGTCTGTCAACACCTTGGAGATGATGCTGTACTCACTTCCTATGAGACTTATCGGTTTGAAGGTTGGTAAAGTTTGGGATAGGACAAAACCTGGAATTTAAAACTTGACTGAATTATAAAGACTTCTTAGTACTTAAGTTTGTAGTTCATCCAGTGTTTTGGAAAACGTTAAGCGCAAAAAAGCGTCGAGGCCTCGCTTCACCGAAGCGCGAAGCGAAGTGCGCGCTTTTTTCATGTGAAGCGCAATTTAACACATAAATAAAAAAATAAAATAGGCATAGATAAATGGCTAAGAACTCATTAAAGATAACATATTAAGCAAATGTTTCAATTCTTGAATCAAGAAGAAAATAATAGATACTTAAACTAGATAGTGAATAAGATTGAATTTACTACAATTAATAACCACCAAAAAAAAAAAACAGAACAGAACAGTTAACCTTTTTATCGAACCAGAAAAGTCTGAACAAAAAAAAAGAGAAATACAAACCAGAGAAATAGAGCATAGATTAAGGCATAAAAATAGAGCAATAAAAAGTGAAAAAAATAGAAAGAAGAAGAGAAAGAACAGAGCAGAAATTAGGGCACAACCGCACAAGAACAGAGCAATAAAAAGTGACAAAAAAACAGAAAAAAGAAGAGAAAAGGAGTCAAACAGGAACTGAAGAAAATCAGGAGGAGGAGGAGGAGGAGGAGGAGAAGAAGAAGTCGTTGAAGTAGTGGTCGCTTGAGAAGTGTTCGTTTGCGTTATATTTTTGCAATATTTTTTTAAAAAAAAAACCTAACAGATGCTTAACCTCGCTTAAGTGCGCTTTTTGGATCACTGCGCTTCCACTTAACAGTGTAAAGCGTGCGTTTTTTTCATGTGAGTCGCTTTTATGACAGAAAAGCGAGCTAGCCTCGCCTCGCCTCGCTTCAGCGCTTTAAGCGAGAAGCGCACGCTTTTTACAACACTGAGTTCATCTCTCTCTAAAAAATGAAAAAAAGGTTGTGAAGTACTTATTGGTGCTGTAGGGTTTCAAACTTGTGAAGAAACTATACTAATTCAGGTTCTTTGGGTTTTCTCTTTTAAATTGTTGCAGCTATCGGACAAATTACTTCATTATGATTGTGACTATTCTTGGTAAGAAGCAAATAATCGTGTATTACTCACTACTCAGTATAGATATGATGTTTATGTCGGGCATTTTCTTTGGACTTACGAATTAACTACAGGTGTGTTTTGTATTGCAGCACTGGGGTTTCTTAGGAGGCCACTTGCTATTGTTGCTGCTCTTTTGACAACTCTTAGTATTGCTTTTCTAAATGACAGGTACTGTACTTATTTACTGTGACGCATAAGGTTTTTGGTTTTCTATAAGAATTATTCTGTGATGAGATCAAGGTTATGAACCAGGTTTCCCATGAATTTCGTATATAGGGAACATATAACTCTTAGTTCGGGGTTAATTTTCTTTTTTTTTTTTTTGGGAGGGGGTGGTGGGTGGGGTGGAGGATATTTGCCCAGGCTACCTTTTTTTTGGTTAAAGGAATATGTCGAGGTTACTCATAAAGACAAAAAGGTGAAAACTGTAATATTTATCTACGCTGTGGTTGTAGAAGGCTTGCTTGGGATCCCATTTCCCTTTTCTGTTTCCATGATTAGGTTAACAGGTTCTATAATGAGTCTTTTTCTGGGGAAAAAAGAAGTCCTTGGCCCAAGTTCCTTCAACACCTATGGTGCTTAAGAGAATACGCAGTTTAGAAATCATACCTCTTTTTGCAGTTTACTTGTTAAAAAAAAGAAGTCATACCTCATTTTGCTCATGCGAAAGAAAACATGGGATGTCATACCTCTTTTTGTTATATTTCTGGTCATATATGTGAAAATTGACTTGAACTAACTTATCCAAGAAGTAAAAAATTAGTTTGATCTAAACCTGATGCATTTTAAAGTTAATACTTGGGCTCTCAACACCCTTCTTGAATGTTTCTCCGATCTTGAAGGGGTGAGAATAACGTTTTTAGTATATAGTTATTTCCTGGGGACTTATTGAGCTCTAAAACTCAAATGAGGGGATACTCTTTATATTGTGTGTCCTACAAGAAAATAGAGTACTCCAGATGCAGAAATGCTGGATGAGTAACTAACATCTCACTCTTGAGCAATCTGGCCTTCAAAGACAGAAAAATGATTAATCATTTGGATATTTTTAGGGAAATCTCTGCTTTAACTTGGATGCTCTATAGGAAAGTAGTTTCCTTTTTCTCTTCCTGGTTGATAAGTTTTCCCTAGGTTGCCTTTACGCCTCAACAAAAACAAATGAATCTTAATGTACGGCTGATAAACTTTCTGGTAATTGGTCGATGCTTTAAGGAATAACTGTTTTCTCCATCAAGCTGTCTTCTTTACATTGACTGCAGATTATCTGTTAGCACAGAAATGTGAAACACAAATCACCGGCAATCTTATTTTTGACAGTTTATTTACATCTTGTTGCTGCATCTTTTTCATGTTGCTAATGATTTTTCCAACAGTTTCGCTGGTACTTTTAGTGAAAAGGTGACAAGAAGTGTCAGGCAGTTTTCTCCTCATTTAGCTGCAAAAATGAGGCCTCCACTCACGTGAGTCTGCATAAATTTGAGGTTTAAAAGCAAACCAGGTGCACTATTGATGCTGAAATATTGACCATTTTCAGGCCAGTTATTCGAGGACGTCCATCTGCTAAACGAGCAATTTATATTTGTGGAAGGCCTCGTTGGGTGTTTGTCTTGGCATTCTCTCTAGGTATTGGAAGCTTTAGGCTCTTCTATTGCGTCACTGTTTCTTCCCCTCTGTGCTTTATCTTTCCTTTTGAAACTTCAATAGTTTTGAGATGAAATGGTGTTTTCTCCCTTTTCTGCATTTTGCAGCGAGTTTCACCCTTTGGTTTGTTTCCTGTGGCCTCTTGACTGTCTTATGGGCATTGGCTATAGGACTTCTTTGTAAGTATTCTCTTCTTGTTGTGAAGTGTGTTATTCCAAGTCCTATGTTTCAGCATGAATAATGACTTATTGTCTTCTCTCTCTCTCTCCCCTCTCTCTCTCTCTCTCTGCAGCCACTATTCTTCATGCAAGCTTTAGGACACCTAATTTGAAGGCCCGCCTTAACACATTCCGTGAGGAATTTCGAGCTGTTTGGCGCAACTATAGTGAGCTGTAGCTTCAGCAGGTCCCATTTCGTGTCAGTTACTTTCCTGAGATTTCTCATTTTGTTTATATGGTTGTATGCACTGTTTGTTTTGTTGCCTAGTGTCCGTAAGATAACATGATCTATTCATGCTTGAAATAATTTTGCGTTTTACTTGCTAGTACAATTTTCTTTTCTTCAATGTAGCTGTTAGCTCTGTATTTCCCTTCGCTAAAAATAAAGAACAATATTTGTTGAGCCGTTGTCTGATCACTTATTACTTCTGTGGAGGAAATGCTATGCCTCTCTGTTCACTTTCCTCGTGCACTTGCATATCCTTGTTTGGAAAAGAATCAAAGAAGTTAAGTTGTCAAACCTGCCACAGGACTTCTCAAACACTGAGGTTGTGATTGACTCAACTGGAGCATTAGTAAAGGCAGGGATCATGTAAACCTAAGAGAAGACTAGATTTGCAGGCAGTAGAAAGTGCACTTTGAGGAAAGTGGTACTAGTTTTATGAGACTGCTCTTGGGGTTTGAACTTGTAGTATGAAGAAAATATTCAAATGAAATTATCGCGAGAAACTACAAACTGAGCTTGTCTCTGGCAAAAATACAACTACAACAACCCAGTATAATCCTACTTAGTGGGGTCTGGGAAAGGTAGTGTGTACGCAGACCTTACCCCTACCCTTAGGTAGAGAGGCTGTTTCCAAATAGACCCCCGGCATCCTTCCTCCAAGAACTTCCCACCTTGCTCTAGGGGAGACTCGAACTCACAACCTCTCGGTTATAATCCCACTAAGCTTGTCTCTGGCAAAAATAATAAGAATATTTTGGAGAGAAGCTTGTCCAAGAGATTCTTGGAGCTGAAGAAACAAAGTACAAGATGCTTTCATGGTTGTTCTTAATTACATAAGGTTTGAACGAAATAAAAATTTCACTTTCTAATGTTCAACACATGATGAGTTACTGTATTATTTTATGCATATCGGTCTGCTCTAGTATATTATTAATTGGCTTCATTTTGACTTTATGGTTATGCTATCCGTTGTCACTTCAAGCAGGAATTTTTTTGTTTCCTGGACCTTTATTCAGAGTTCCTCTTTAATTGTGGAAACATTATCACACGTGTTCTACATATACCTCAATTCCTCCAGAGCTTAATTAATATAGCCTTCAGCATCATTTGCTTTTTTCTTTTTTCCCCTTTTCTTAGTGAGAATTCTATAGGTCATTGGATAGTTTCAGGCTTCTATCATTCCTTACCAAGCAATCTTGTGCAGTTTAGCCTTGAAAAATCGTTAGTAAATCACATTTACGTCAGAAGCGTAGAAGCATGAAAACGACTAGCTCCTAGATTGGCCTCTCTTGTTCTGTGATCTTACCAGCAATCTCTATGCAGTTTAGCTTTAAAAACTGTTATTAAGTCATAGTTATCGTCTACGCTTAGAAGCATCAAAGTTTAATAACTCCCGGATTTCAACTAAGTTTTTGTTGAATTGTCTTTTTGTTGAAAGGTCTTTGTATGTTCTACCCTCCCTAGACCCCACTTGTGGGATTACAGTGGGTTTGTTGTTGTCGTCATTGTATTTTATGATGACTATTCCGTAGGACTTGTTGTAACTCTCTCTTTCCTATTTGTTATAGGAGCAGCAGTTCTGCAAATTTGCTGTCATGTGCTGAGCTTTAATATGGTGTGCTGATGCAATATATAGTTTTCTTTGACCCGGCAGCTGAGCTCTCAAGTATCAATCTGCAATATCTTCAGATCAGCCACGGGGTTGTAAATTTCCTTGGTTCTTACTTTTATGGTACTGATTTCTAACGGTTCATGTACGTTTGAAATGACTACTGGATTTAGGTGCATAGTAGGAATTCCCTAGAAAGTTGGGGTCTGTATTAGGAGTCCATTTGAGAAACTCCTTGTTACTCTTAATGTTCAAAGCTGCAGTAAAGCTTCTAGTGAGTTCTGTCTTAAAGTTTTCGCCCGATCTACTATTAAAATTCCCAGGGGTGTTTTTTTTCCAAACGGAACTTTTTCAAATCGCCTTGTGGGTTAACGATGCTTCTTTTGTGCGTAGATCAGAGGCGGATCTAGAGTGAAGTAACTGGGTTCTCGGGAACCCAATAACTTTTGCATAGATTCTGCATTTCTATTAAAAATTTCATTAAATATTTATAAATATCTAACTAGGAACTCAGTTATTATTGTATATTATTTTAAGATTACGACAAAAACCCATAAACCTTAAATCCTGGATCTGCCTCTGACGTAGGTCGTTTATGATCTTGTTTTCGACAGCTTCAAACTGAGGATACATGTTTTGTAAGATTACTTGTTATTCTGTGAACTTGAAAGGAGATCCTCTCGGGGGTAGGGGGTGCTCTCCTGTTTTATGGTTTCGTTCTCTTTAACTTGCAAACTTCTATGCCAATGTACGAGCAAGTCGGTTTCAAATACCAATAGAAAAGGAGGTTTCTGGTGATAATCGCTGGAAAAAGGTTCTGTTATGTGAATGGCTGACTTTAGCTAATTTAGGACATTGATTCTCTGTGTGTTGCAGCAGCTGCAAGAAGTTATCCGTGTACTTAGAAAAGTTAAAAGAAACATCTAGGAGTTTTGTTACTTTTATAAATCTGGAACCAGCTGCCTTGATATTCAAGCGCATGATCCAATCCAGCTTCATTTCTCAAATGTAGGAAGTTAGAAACATTGACCTAAATCAGCTCGACATTGAGAAATCCAAGATAGCTTCGTTTGTTTTTCTTTTTCAAATTTCCGATGAACTGTCGTGTATAAAATAAAAAATGAATTATAAGAGGAATATTAAGGCGTGGGAAAGTAGTAGTAAAGTGCAGGTTGAAATATTCCATCCTACTAAGTGTATACCACGTGGTGAAAAGTCACTCCCTAAAGTGAACTTTGAAATGAAAAGTGCCCATGCATTTGGCTCCAACCATGCAAAACGAAGATGCTCTCTAGCTTTTCGTCACTGACTTATTACTATCCAATTATTTCCCCTGTATGACTTATGCTGCTAATAGATGGTGCCCATCCAGAATAATATTGGACACAGAATCACTTCTAATCTTGCGAACTTTGCTCTAAAGTGTCGCATTACATGTAACCAACCTAGCATGCTTACTGACCATGTGGGAAATTTAACAGAAAATCAACACACACATCCCATATGTATCTATGCAAAGAAATAGCTTGTCAGTGATTGGCCATCAGCCCAGTGGCAAAAGGTAAATTCGTAAGACTTAACTATTTTTCCTAGTATTCAATTTGAAGTGTACAATTCGCTGTTTAATTAGAGCTTACCTTATTATTGAGGCAAAAGGCTTTATAATGGATGTAGCTTGAGGCTGTAAAGTGTAAACAGATTGTGTCAATGCAGAATCATATCGGCCATACTATCGCTTTTAATCAGCTGAACTTTGCACGATAGTAGTAGCAAGAAATTACGTGCATGTAAGTCTGTAACCTAACTAGCATGCTCAGTTGCTGACCCATGTGGGAAATTTATTAAAGGGCCTTACTATAAAATGTAGAAAATTGAATATCATTGAGGATACATGTTCAGTATTCCATTGTCAGTTGTCACTAATGCAAAGTGTGAATGTGGCAAGATCGGAAAAACACCATTTCTCAATGGAATCTTAGTGATGAGTGAAATGTCTATACAGTCGGCTCTTTTTCTCGAACTTTACTTTTAATAATCCTTATATTCAAAGTAAGATGTTGTCTTATTTAGTGACTAACAATACATGGTAACTAAAAATTGATTAACAACACATGGTAACTAAAAGAGGGACATTAATTAATAATCCACAAGTCATCCCTATCCTTTCCATTTATTTTTTCTTATTTTCAGGGATGCTCTTACAAAATCATAATAAATGAGGATCATCTGCCTTAAATAGGGATACTAATCAATTTTTACCGTACGTTGCCATTATTATTTGAGGATCTGGCTCTATCAATATACTTTGCCTTTCAATTTTACAGTTTTTTATTTATTTTGCCGTATATTTATAGGAGGAGAACCTACAACAACAACAACAATTACCCAGTAATGTCCCACAAAGTGGGGTCTGGGGAGGATATGTAGATGAGCCTTACCCCTACCCGAAATGGTAGAGAAGCTATTTCCAATCGACCCTCGGCTCAGTGAAGGAGATGAAAAACAAAATCAAAAACAAAAACAAAAACAAAAAAGCATTAGTAAGTCCAGGAGAAATAGCATAAATAATTATCTAAACATAAGAACCATAAATAAAATAGCATGCAATAATATCAGACAGTAACTACCATAAATAACTACCATAAGGGAGACACAATCCAATACACTAATCATCTAAGGATAGCCCTCCCAAGCCTCACCCAACCCCGGGTGAGGGGTACGAAAAACTCTAGGGGCCCCTATCCTACAACCCTGATACTAGACCTCCAGGCTTTCCCTATCAAGGGCCATGTCCTCAGAAACCCGCATTCTAGCCATGTCATACCTAATCACCTCTCCCCAATACCTCTTAGGCCTCCCTTTGCCTCGCCGTGCGCCGACCATCACCAGTCGCTCACAACTCCTCACCGGGGCATCAGGAGTTCTCCTCCGAACATGCCCGAACCACCTCAGCCTCGCTTCTCGCATCTTCTCATCAACCGGGGCCACCCCCACCTTCTCTCGAATAACTTCATTCTTAATCTTATCTAACCTGGTGAGCCCGCACATCCACCTGAGCATCCTTATCTCCGCAACCTTCATCCTCTGAACATGAGAGTTCTTTGCTGGCCAGCACTCCGCCCCATACAACATGGCTGATCTAACCACAGCTCTATAAAATTTCCCCTTGAGTTTCTGTGGAACTTTCTTGGCACACAGGACTCCTAATGCAAGCCTCCATTTTGACCACCCCGCTCCTATACGATGAGTGACGTCCCTGTCAATCTCTCCGTCCCCCTGAATCACCGATCCAAGATATCTGACACTATAGGAGGAGAACCTAAATGGTTTAAATGTGTGTATATATATATATATATATATATATATATATATATATATATATATATATATATATATATATATATATATATATAACCTTACATTTTGTCATGAAATATATGTATTTTTATATTCTTAGAACACACAAGATGATTATGGTAAACATGCATGTCCCATGATTTATTCCTAGGATTATATAATATTATTGGTTATACATGATATAGTATAATCACCTCATTTATCCCCTTTTTTTTTATTATGTCAAACATGTATATGGTTTATAATTTTTGTATGACATCGCCTAAAAAGTTATAAAGTGTGTTTTAAACTTGCATAATTATAACTGCTTTATAGTGTATCATCACCATATGTCCCTAAAATCCTAAGATTACCATACATATAAATGGTATATATATATATATATAGAGTATTATAGAATGTTTATGGTAAATAGGCCAGATTTATTCTTAAGATAATGTAATATTATTAATTATATATAATAATTTATACTGTATAATCAACACACACATCCCTAATTATAATTAAACCATACATATATATGGTTATAATGTATATTTACCACATTCACCATAAATATATTTTGTGAGAAAATATGTATTCAATATTTATGAATAGAAAGAGAAAATATGAAAGGATTCATTTGGATTGGTAGGAAACGTTATGTTAAGAGAGGAATACTTTTATCAAGAAAAGAGACTTTATATAATTATAAAAATAATAATAATATCGAGTAAATAGGTCAATGTCATTATTATTTTGCAACTTTACTCAAATCAAATAAACTTTTCTTAACATAACAAATGTATATAATATTTATTTCATACAAGTAATATTCTCCCGCCAGAAAATTCTCAAATAAAAAAATTTGATTATAAATTTTAAAAATGTCATGGGCCAAAAAAAATCCCGAAAAATTGGGATTTAATCATAAATAAGGTGAAATAACGTAGGTATACTATTGATCAGTCGCTATTTTTAATTAATACAGGCTGGTCCATGTTGGCTTCTTTTAAACTCAGATCATATGCGCACCACTATTTCTATCAACCAAATTGTCTCACCCTTTTTCCAACTTAATTAACTTCCAAAACTAAAAGATCCCAGTTTCCTTTTTTGTATTCCTCTCCAAAAACCAATATTCTTTTCCTCATTTCCCCCCCTAAAAAACTACTAATATTTAGTGTCATATATAGTTCCAAGAAATAAGAAACATACTACTAAAATCGTTATTTTTTTGGATTAGCAAGTGAGTTCTCTTCAATTGATTCAAGGACGCTCATCATAAATATTGAAAGAAGATTGATTTATTATGGGAAATTACATGAAATATGTACAAGCTATAACTTCTGTATGTGTTATTATGTTAATGTTAGGTCTCCTCTGTTGTTGCCTTAGCAGCAAACCCCGTTTTCAAGATGACAAAAGCAGTAGCACTGGTGCTTGCACTTGTGATGGTGGCGGTGTCTGATCAGAGACGGAGTCGGAATTTAAAATTACTAGGTTATTGAATTTTAAATTAATGGTTTATACATATTTAATGAATATTTTATGATAAATATAAGGTTTAGACCAAAATAATTAGGTTCGATTGAATCTGTAGCCTATACTCTAGTTCCGTCCCTGTGTATGATAAGTGAAATATTTTTTCATTTTAGCTTTAGATTTGCTATTAGCTTTGGCTTAGTGATTGAGTAAGAAATTAGAAGGGTATTTATAGTGCTAGTTTCATGATTAATTGAATTCGTTTAAGCATAGTTAACATACTTTCATCATGATAATTAACGAAATTAACCCGTCCTTAAACTTATTTGCGAATAACATATGGTACGATCATTTATTAATAATAGAATCTAAGGATTACCCGATTTGATCAGTAAGGCCACAGCCTACCTGCCACTACAAAAACGTTCCCTCAATGTGGTCGCAGCTATTCAGTGCCAGTTCATCGCCAGCTCACTATCTCACATCTATAAATATTAAGCGAAAGAACCCTAGAAAGGGGGTTGTTTTCTTCTTCATCACTATTCCCAAGAAAAGGGAGAATATCATTGTAAGGCTCTGAACCTCTCCGTGGAGAGGCAAACCAACAATATTATCAATAAAAGATTTATACCTTCCTCTCCTTAACAAATAACATTTGTCTCTTGCATTTTCCATTTGGTCTTTTGATTATTACGATCTGCTATGATTGGCCTTTGATTTATTTCGATTGTTTTTAGGCTTGCAAAGTGTATGATATCTTTGAGCTAAACAATTTGGCGCCGTCTGTGGGGATTTCATAGCATAATCGCGTAGTTCTTCTCTGGACCAAAAGGAAAGAAACGTCAAAGAACAACCCAGCTCAAACAAGCTGAAGCGATATATCGGACAAAGGAAACTTGAAGATATCGAATCAAGATCCAACTCCTATGTCACTTCTCTCTCGGATAATACAAGCAAGAAGAAGAAGCGGCCCCTCTCCCCCCCGGGAGAAAAAGCATCTAAGATACTCCCGTGTCCTCGATGCAAGAACCCGCCGGGAAAAGGCACAAAGGCATCTCAAAACCGAGATCCACGATAGGGTAACCTACACTAACTAATCGAGAAGACAGCACATAAACCGTGCGAAACCCAAAACCAAAACTGACCGCTAATGTCCCATACCCATGATGATGGGTCATGCAGGAGAAAAAGGTTAACAAAAGTTCAACTACAAGTTGAACGAGTATTCAGGCTATGCGCCTCTAACAAAAGTTCAACTACAAGATTGAACGAGTATTCAGGCTATGTGCCCCCAACAAAAGTTCAACTATAAATTGAACGAGTATTCATGCTATGCGCCTCCAATAAAATTTCAACTACAAGTTGAACGAGTATTCGGTCTATGCATCTTTGCCGACGATAAATCACAAAGTTCAACTACGGTTGTACAACTAAGGCTACGTGCCTTCACAAAAGTTCAACTACAAGTTGAACTAGGACTCAGGCTATGCGCCTTCGCCAACAACAAAATTTACAGGGTTCAACTACAGTTGAACAAAAACTAAGGCTATGTGCCTTCACAAAGTTCAACTACAAGTTGAACCGGGACTTGGGCTATGCGCCCTCGCCAACAAAATTTTTTACAAGATTCAACTACGGTTGAACAGCAGCTCAGGCTACGTGCCTTTATAAAAGTTCAGGTACAAGTTGAACTGGGACTCAGGCTCTGCGCCTTCGCGAACAAAAAATCACAAGGTTCAACTACGGTTGAACAACAACTCAGGCTACGTGCCCTCGCCCAAAAAGTTCAACTATGAGTTGAACTGGGACTTAAGCAATACGCCTTCGCCAACAAAAAATTACAAGGTTCAACTACAGATGAACAACAACTCAGGCTACGTACCCTCGCCCAAAAAGTTCAACTATGAGTTGAAGTGGGACTCAGGCTATGCGCCTGCAGCAAAAAAGTTCAACTATGAGTTGAACTGGGACTCAGGCTATGCGCCTGCAGCAAAAAAAATCAACTATAAGTTGAACGAGTACTCAGGCTATGCGCCTTCAACAAAGGTTCGACTATGGTTGAACAGCAAATCTGGCCACGTGCCTTCACAAAAAGTTACAAGTTGGACTGGGAATCAGGCTATGCACCTTCGCCAACAAAAATTTTACAAGGTTCAACTACGATTGAACAACAACTCAAGCTACGTGCCTTCACAGAAGTTCAGCTACAAGTTGAACTGGGAATCACAAGGTTCAACTACGGTTGAACAGCAACTCAGGCTACGCTCCAGAAGTTCAACTACAAGTTAAACTAAGACACATGCCATATGCCTCTTCCATCGCAAACCCAATCTCACTAAAACAACAAAGCCAAACGCCTTCGTCCTCAAAACTAAAAAGCAACGGACAGAGAAACAAGCTGATCTCTCTCGCCATTGAAGTAAGTACGCCCAACTCGAGCTAAAATTTGGACCACGTAAAGTTCGGCCCCAGGCGAAGTACAAGGCCACATTTCTTACCATCACGGCCAGTAGTTCGACCACGCCCGAACTGGGACTAAGGCTAAGTTCCACTATCGCCAAAATAATGGCCACAACTTATTTACACTCAGTAAAACAAACCAATAAACAAAAAGTGCTTAATCATGGCCAAGGCCATCACCACTAAGCAGCCAACCTAGTTTCCTACTAAGGAAAGCGAGCGATTCGACGACGGTCGAAATCGCCTACCTAGATAAGGCCGTTATCATTATCATAGCCAAGGCCGCCGGCACCACTATGACCAAAACACATAAGGGATTTAACACGCCTACCAGAGTCTCACTCTAAGGCAAATCACCCTTTGAACACATGCATAAAAAATGATTTGTAAAAATAACAAGGGAAAAACCGGAATAGACACAACACCAGTAGTGGGAGAAGTAAGCCTGTATATATACATATATTTACAATCTTGTGCGGGCAACGCCCGCTTACATTCGGCCAATCCGGTTAGTACGAAAAATCTCTACAAAAAAAGAGGAAGAATCTAAAAACATCCAAGTGCCCAATGGCGAACAAAATAAAAATACATCAAAATTTTCACTCGGCGCCACCCGCGCCACAATCAACATCGTCAGCCTCTGGAGTAGAATGGTCGAAGCCACAGTCAAGACGGGCGTCACGAGCCTTTTGACGGGCCTCTTCATAGGCCACTTCAGGCATGATGTCGGCTTCCCACAATCTCTTATACACATCAAGATGAGCCTCGGCATACGTCCACAAATCACGAGCGGGGCCAAAAGAAGCAGCTTGATCCCTTAGGTGCCGATTCTTGGCCTCCAAGGCCGTAATCAGGTCCGCCGCAGTCTGGGCATCCCGCTCGCAAACACCAAGGCGTTCCTCCAGCCCTGCCTCCATAAAAGCAGCAGTATATCTCTCTAACTCCCACTCCCTCTCGTGAATACGGATCACCGAATCTAACGCCCCAGACCTCGTCGAAGCGTCCCTTGCTTGCTATCTCAAGGCAGCAACCTCCGCGTCCAAAGTGAGCACCTACCTAATCAATGCCTCAAATGCCTCCGCCATGTCCATCTGACTTAGTTGTTCCCTCCCGGCTATGGCTCTCCTCTCGGCGTCCATCTCCTCGTCCTTACAATGGAGTTGCTCCTCAAGAGTATTTACCCTGCCAAGGATCTGCTGCATTCAAAGCTCTCGCCTCGCCAGCTCTTTGACTAATTCCCGGCTATGGGGGTCACCCCTCAAGAGCTCGCGCATCTTACGGCACCTATCCCCGTAGCGGAGGTACTTCTCCAGCGTCCGCAAAAAGATCCCCGAGCGAACGTTGGCTCGGCGGAGACCCTATATCTCCAAAAGATAAGTCTACAGAGCAAAGACAACGGTTAAAGGGGAAAACAAGCCAAGGTAAGAAGAGAACGGAAGAAGGTCATTACGCGTACCTTAACACCCATCACGGGCGCCTCGGTCATCAAACTAACATCTGTAACGCCCCTAAGCAACCTATTTTCCTCCTCCGAGCACAAAGCTGCGAACAGCGGCACCAAGTTATCCTCCTCAAATAGCAAGTTCTGCTTAGTAGGAACCTCAATATGACGAGAAGGTCCCGCAGCATGTACCATTGAGTTTGTGTGGCCTTCTAGGAATATGTGGACGTCATCAGAATCCAAATCAAACTCAGATTCGTATTCCACTCCTGCGACGCCACCTCCTTCCTCCTCCGACCGAGAGGTTGAGGCTCCCGTCCCCGCCAACAGATTGGCACTCTCTTCTCCAACCAAAACAGCTGCTAAGGAACCATCTTCCCCCTCAGCAACTGGAACGGACAATTGAGTCGTCGAAGCAAGGGTATCATTACGGCCTGAGCCAACCGGGGCGACCCTCATTGTGTTTTCGCCCTCGAGGGCAGGCGCAGCCGCCACGCTCCCCTTCGCATCCAACGGCGGGGAGTCCAAACGTATCACCTCTGGAGCGGGCGTAAAGGCGACCTGCCGCCTAACCAACGACCTCTCCTCCTCCTCCTCCTCTTCCTCCTCCTCCTTATCCCCATTCAAAGGTAATTCCGTCATGGGGTGAACGATCCCTGAAGATGCCTCGACCTGAAGTATAGATTGTGCTGGGGAGTGAGCCACCTACAATTCAACATAAGTCACCCTCAAAACTGGACAGGGCGTCGGTATCGTAACCAGCCGAGTATTCGCGTCCGGCCTACGGAAGGCATGCTGAGGAGCCCTCACGCGGAGTGCCCTCCCTGGTCAGCAAAAGGAAAAAATTAAAAGGAGGAAACTCAGCACAACAAAACAGGAACAATATAACAATTCAAACTCTCACCAGGAATAGGACTATGGTCGTGCCTTTCCCAGAAAGATGGCCACGTACGAATCGCTGCTGTCTGAGGGAGCATGGCTTTGATCCATTCGCCGATGCCGGGCAGTGGAGCCGGCTGTGCCCGTCCAGCTGGAAACACGAGTTAAATAAACACTTATTAGAGCAAGGCAGAAGAAAAAATGGAAAGTATAAATCGATGAGTGAAGAACCTACGTGCATGGTTCTAAATCTCCGGGACCCAGTAGCACCCGCCACCAAATGCTCGGTCCTGATATAGAAGAAATTCTCATAAGTATGAGAATCGACTGTATCATCTAACTCCGCAGTTAGGCCCCTCGCCCCACGAGGAACCATCTTAATCATAGTGCCACGGACCATCTAAGGGGCGTATAGAGACAACACGTGCTGCAAAGGGATTTCCCTTTGGGCCAATTCCGCGTACTTAACAAGCATAGCAAAAAGCTTGTAGAAGGAAGGAACGAGTTGGCCAGGACACACCCCGTAAAGGCGGTAGAAATCCACCACAAGCATCGGAAGGGGAAGCCTGAATTCCAACCTGAAAGAGTAAGCATAGAAAACACAATACCTTGGGCGGTCAAACCCTCTCCTCGCTCCTGGCAAGGGCAATATCAGCATAGCGGGGGATACCCCACCACTCCCTCAACTAGGCAATGCAGACTTCCCCCATCAATGGTGCTTCATCTACCTGATCTTCCCCCTCGTCGGTGGTGAAATCAGTTGTCGAACCTCCGAACAAGGATAGAATGTCAGTCACTGATGGAATCCTGTCGACCTCTCCGATTTAGTGGCTCTCACCACCAAAAAAATCGCCGAAGCAAGGTTTGTGCGAGAAATTCTTGCCACTGATGATTAATTAGCAAGGAATGAATAGGATTCACCAGAAAACCAACAAAGATGGAGACTGAACGAAAAACAACAAAGAATAACAAAGAACAAAGAAGGGGATGAACTGAGAATTAAAGAAGTCGCTTCTCCTGAACTCTTATTGAGACAAATAACGAAAAGTGAGAAAAGAATGACACAATTCCTTGTTTACATATATTGCAAAGGTAGTTTTCACGAATTCCAAAAGCCATCATTAACTACTTGACCAACTGCAAGACGGTTCGAACCTACAGTAACGTACATCAATATGGCAAGAGCCTCGAAATGGCTTTGCAACAGCCAATCAGCATTTCACCTTCAAAACGGTTATAACGACCAGAAATTATTGAAAGGAAGTTTTGTATACCTTCAAATTGTGGGCGTCGCCAAAAGTGCGCGCCAGGCACACCCATACTCTCTTCGGGTGCACGACACACAACTCAACCGCCAAAAATAAGGTTAATCTCTTACAAGGCCAAAGGCCGTCGGTATAAAGATACAGCCTCAATTGTAAAATGATACGGCCATCTCCAATGCATGGACGACCAAAGATCATTGGCCCGAAATTGTGGCCTCAGCTAAAACATCGCACGAGCATCGTCCAATATACAAATGGCTACGCCCACCCCCTGATATATAAATGGCCACGACCGCCTCCGTTATGCAAACGGACAATCCTCTCTAATGTGTGAACGGCTACGCTCGCCTCCAGTAATTAAATGGCTAAGTCCGTCTAAAGTATAAACGACTACGGCCATCTACAAAGTATAAACGGATACAGCCATCTCCAAAATATAAACGCCAACGGCCATCTCCAAACTATAAATGGCTACGGCCCTCTCCAAAGCATAAATGGCTACGGTCCTCTCCAATGTGTAAATGAATATAACCCTCTCTAATGTACAGATGATTATGGTCATCTCCAATGTATGAACGGCCATGGACGTCCCCAACGAACAAATGGCTGCGACTATCAACAAAATATGGCTAAGGTCTTCAACCTGATTCTGCCCAGGGCCGTCAGTATAAAATGGTTAAGGCCATCAATTTCAAGAGCGTAACCGCCATTGCATAAACAGTTATGGCCGTCCGTGGTCACGGCCAAAACAGTATTCGACCCCATCTCCAAATTTCACGAATTACAATCGACAAAGTCTGCTCATCGAGCTCGGACAGGGGACGACTCAATGAGTGGAGGGACTAACTGTATGAGTCAAAACTTGACTCTACGATAATTAACGGAATTAACCCGTCCTTAAGTTTATTTGCGAATAATAGATGGTACGACCATTTATTAACAATGGAATATAAGGATTACTCGATTTGACCAGTAAGTCCACGGCCTACCCGCCACTACAAAAGCGTCCCCTCAACGTGGTCGCAGCTACTAAGTGCTAGTTCATCGCCAGCTCACCCAACTCACAACTATAAATATTCAGCAAAAGAACCCTAAAAAGAGGGATGTTTTCTTCTTCATCACTATTCCCAAGAAAAAGGAAAATATCATTGTAAGGCTCTAAACCTCTCCATGAAGAGGCAGACCAAAGCAATATTATCAATAAAAGATCTCTACCTTCCTCTCCTTTACAAATAACATTTGTCTTTTGCATTTCTCATTTGGTCCTTTGATTATTACGATCTGCTATGGTTGGCCCTTAATTTATTTCGATTGTTTTAAGGCTTGGAAAGTGTATGATAACTCTGAGCTAAATAATTATAAAAAATACTTTTGATATGATCTAAAATAAACCGTCAATAGTTGTCTTACTATAGATAATTAAAAGTAAAATATGAATTATAAAAATTTAATTATTTTTAAATATATAAACATGACGTTCTCTATGACATTCTCATAAACAGTATTATTTTTCTTTTAAATGGCAAGAGAGGAAGGGAGAGAACGCAAAAGATTGTTACTCTCTTTCCATTTACATGATAGTACTATTTTTTTATTAGACAATCCCAAAACCTTTCTAGGAAGTAGTTGGCAAGTTAGTGTCAACGATACTCAAAGTTAAGTTCTATAAAGCGCTGGTTAAATCGATCATGATATATAGGATTGAGTGTTGGCCTGATAAGAATTCATATATTCAAAAGATGAAAGTTAGGAAAATAAGGATGTTGAGGTGGATGTGCGGGCACACTAGGTTGGACAAGATTAGAAATGATGATATTCGGGAGAAGCTGCACGTGGCTCCCATTGATGACAAGATGCGGGAAGCGGGGCTCAGATGGTTCGAACATGTACAGAGGAGAAGCCCACATGCTCCAGTAAGGAAGTGTGAGTGACTGGTTGTGGAGGGCACGAGAAGAGGTAGAGGGCGGCCTAAGAAGTATTGGGGAAAAGTGATCAGGCAGGATATGGTGAGGCTTCAGATTTCTGAGGGCATGACTTTTGATAGGGAATTGTGGAGGTCGAGTATTACGGTAGTAGGCTAGGAGGTAGTTACGTCTTGTGTTACCTTGTACTGTTGTGAGCCTAGTTTGGTTGGGGTTTTGTCTGAAATAGCTAGGGGCATTGTCGTGTCGTACTATTTTGTCTTTTCGGTGCAGGACCTATCTATTAACCATCATTTTTGTTTTGTATTTTTCCTTCTGCATTTTATGTACCTATTTTTTCTATGATTTCTGTGGTGAAACTAATATTCTTTCCTCTTTATTTTTCTTATTATCTTGAACCGAGGATCTTCCGAAAATAGCCTCTCTACTCCTTCAGGGTAGGGGTAAGGTATGTATACATACTACCCTCCCAGGCACCACTTGTGAGATTTTAGTGGATTGATGTTGCAGTTGTTGTTGTCATATTTGGAAACAATTTTACTTTAAATATTTCATTTCACCCTTAAGATATGCTATATTTTAAAACACAAATTTCAAATATTCCTCTATAATTATTAAACTACGTGCCAGCCAACATGTACCTTAATAGAGTTTTTTTTTTTTTTAATATTACAACACCTAATAAAGATTATTATGAGAAATGATACTCCTATTATTTTTTATTTATTTCAAAAATAGCAAATTTAATTTACAATTAACATATTTCAAAGTTTTAAAAATAAATAGGATCCACGAATTAAGGATTTGTTTTACCTTATTAATTTTTTTCCTTTCTCTACGTTCATTATAATATAATCAATTATCTCTATAATAACATCCAAATATATCAATTATTTACTAATAAAGCAAGTTATTCTCGAAATTGATCTTTATATATGTTATAATATATTTCCTCTATAACAACACTTAGGGAGGTTTGACCGTTTAACAAACTGTTGTATGATATTCCTTCAGTTTACTTTTACTTGTCCATTTTGGACTTTTCACGACCATAAAAAATAATAATTGTAGTATATATTTTATCATATGATCCCTAATAATAATGCATTTCAAAAACTCTTGGAAAATAATTTTAAAAATAAGTAATTAATGATAAGATAAAACAAGAATTTTTTTTATCTTTACCTTGATTTGTTAAAATGGATAAATAACGGTAAAAATATATTTTTAATATAGTGGACAAACAAAAATAAACCGAGAGAAATTATTTCAAAAAGTTACTTCTAGTAAAATAGGGAATGACATTTAATTTAAGATTGTAGTTCCTCGTCATTGTTAAAACCCTTTTCCCTTTCTCTCGCCTCATTTACTTACTAGTATTGGGTTTTACAAAAATTATTCGTTTTATTAACTATTTCTATTTTGGCTGGTATCTATTAGTGATTTGCTAATTGTACATGATTATATATATTTTATTCAAGGAGTATACATTTATAAAATCACTAATTATTTGTAATTTAAGCGGTTGAGTGATCTATTATATAGCTTAATTCTTCCTTTAAATATAGAATAAGAACAAGTTTTTATTTTTTTGTTGTAAACAAAATATTGCGTTAGCGTTCATCTTAAATAAATCCAAAGGAAAAAAGTATAATAATTTTATTGGTCCCAACAATTACTTGAAAATTGTTATGAAACAATAAAAGAATAAGAACAATATTGCAGAGAAAGAGAGATAGAAAATTTTTATTAAATTTTAGAGTGATTTACAATGGGGTAAGACCCCTCTATTTATAGGAGGAAAAATAACTTAACCTCAAAGTAAAACTCTCTACAAGATAGACATTCACTCTAAATAGAATTCTATTCTTAACACTCCCCCTTGAATGTCTACTCAATAAGTAATGTGCCTCGTTAAAACCTTAACTAAAACAAAACCCAATGAGAAAAAAATTCTAGAAAAGGAAAAAGAGTACACATGTTTAGAAATGCGCCTATTGGTTTCCTCGTTAAAAAACCTTGCAAGGAAAACCCAGTGGGACAAAACCTTGTAAGGGAAAAAGAGTACAACGCGCATTAACTCCCCCTGAAGAGAGCATCAATTCGCATCCTTGAGCCTTCGCATCCCAATCTCGTGCACTAGCTTCTTGAAGGTTGACGTCAGTAGAGTTTGGTGAATAAATCAGCCATATTAACTCCAATGAATATATTGCATCTTGAAAATCCTCAGTATCACATTATCATGCTTATTGTTATAGCAAGATACAAATGTGCACAAATTGCACTTAGCATGTGGTACTTCAAGATCAAAAATTATATATGTTTTAAGCGGTTTAAGCCCTTCAAGGATTGTCATATAAGTTAAGCCATATAAGCCAACTAAAGAGGCTTTAGTGCATATCAAGTTTTTATGTCTTGCATCGACATATAAGATATCGAAAACTGATTGCACATACCATTGACTTTATACGTTCAAGTATTTGAACTGCATGTCCAAAACTACATGTCTTTCATATGGAATCAATTCTATTTGAATTGTATCTCTTCCATTTGGCCAATACTTTTGTGTCTATGTTCGATAGACTTAAGATCCTCATCTATGCTTAGCGCTATGATAGATGTTGTTGACGAACATGTTATATCGGTTCCAATAAATTTTCATAAAGACATAACATAGAGATCTTCATTCATATATTCAGATACCTGAATCTCTCATGAGATTTTATGAAGTGTTATATCATGTGATCTTCTACATCACTTGCCACCTATATAATGATCACTTTGATCATTTGCTCATCTTCTTTATCAAGAAGTTTATTTGAAATCGATTTGTCTATACGCTTTAAGCGTACCATAGATTTTGTCCTTCTAAGACTTAATATGAGCATTTGCAATGAGAATATAGTTACTTTCTTTAGGTCAGCAAATGTGTATGGCATGCTTTGCAATATATTGAAAACGAATTATCTTTTTATGAACTTCAAGTTCATATTATCGTAATCGAGGATCTAGATATACAAATAATAATTCATTCCACGTAACGTTTTCTCAACTGTTTATCATGTATCCCCCTCATATTAGAAAAACTAACTTATTTCCTCAACTTTGAGAACTCATCTTTGTGCTTTATGATATTAATCAATATATACACCGCACATCAATAATATTGAGATGGAATTATTTGGTTCCTGACCCTGAATCACTTGTGAGGGGAGAATGTAATATACTTTCGTAGATAACCTATATCAAACTTATATAGATGCCTTTGTTCTCATAAGCAATAATTTAGCTATTAAGTAGAGGCACTCAATAAATTATTTTGCTAAACCAGTTGTGACGTATATCAACTTATCAAGATAATTTATCTTGGACAGAAAATCCAGAAATTATGCTCTAAGTTAAATTATTGAGCAAATTACCTCGCAACATGTAACCATCTCATAAATGCATCTTATGTGGTATACACGGCAGGGGAATATGCCCATATTCACCTTTGATATTTCCAACATTAATGGGATTCAATCACAATTTTAGTTGGTTTATTAATTAATGAGAACAAGCAATATAAGAGAATTCATAAAGAACTTTCTAGTTCTTTAATATTTACTCATGTGAATTCTCTATTATTTTTGCACATCATACTTAAATTGATATGGCTAAATTGATTGTGCCATATGAATAAATTATCAATATTGATAAGTTCATGTTTACACCATGACATGTGAAATTCTCAATAAACTCCAGGTTAATTATGATATGGGTTTTTATATTAATAAACATCCACTTTATTGTGTTATTCGTTTATTTGTGTAGTACAAATTGAAAAATAAAGCGGGTAACTTTTTGCATATATATTACCCCGCTACAAGTTGTAGTAATAGAAGATATCAAATCTTTTCTTTATTTATAATCTCAATATAATCAATCGCTTTCGCGTATACTTTGGAAACTGAATAAGTTTCTTTGATACTTACTATAATACAATACCTTATCGGTAATCAATTGTGTTTCTCCAAAATAGTAACAATTGGCTCTTCTAGAGCTCTCAATTAATTTTGTACTACTATAAATTCATCAACATCCATGTGGTAAATATCTCTTTTAAAGAGAAAGTTATACCATTATGGTCATGGTCAAAATTATATGCAAGATATGTTTCTTGCATTATTGTTGTTCTTTAATAGTCACATTGTCAAAATATTTTGACATACAATAGGTACATGACAATTGACCATTCATGCCATTATAATGACATTATTTATTTTTTTCATCTCAAACCCTCTTCTAGAGATGAGTGTGGTATATTCAATACCAATAGCACGTTTATATTCTTTCAAAAATGAATATGTCTTCATAAATTAGATGTTGTCACATTCCCATCATGAATAGACCATAATCATCTATATGTGCTATATAAAATCTCATGTTAAATCGATGACAGATATTACTTTCACAGAGTGAATGATTATTTTGAGAATCCTTATTGTTCTCAATATCACAATAATGACGATTATAATTTCGTCTATTATCAAGTCCATATCTATTGATACATTCATAGTAGTAGTTTTGTCTTCTTTCAGACTCATCACATACTGCTATCATATTCTCTAAAGGGAATGAGAATGGAGCAAATTCAATTGGACCGGCATTCAATTCTTTGCCCACAAGCATACATGAATTTAATCATGGCACGGCATAGAAATTTTACCAATTCACGTGGTCATATTTCTTTCAAACTCCATTAGAGTTGCAATCACAATTTATCGTCTTTTCTTGTATTTAAAATCAAATTATAGAATATCAAGAATTTGAAAGAAAAAAGTTAAATACTTACCTTAAATCCAGAATTTAATCATGAAGGAAGTTCATAAAATAATTGACAATCATTATGCTCAATCCCAAAGCTTCTACTTAATTGGTTAAAGTCTCATGTTGATAACGTGTTATGAAACAATAAAAGAATAAGAGCAATATTGCAGAGAAAG
Organism: Nicotiana benthamiana; assembly: GCA_034376525.1. Taxonomy (NCBI): domain Eukaryota; kingdom Viridiplantae; phylum Streptophyta; class Magnoliopsida; order Solanales; family Solanaceae; genus Nicotiana; species Nicotiana benthamiana. Next base: position 55,985,252 of record CM067341.1, on the reverse strand, counting down.
ATAGAGAAAATTCTTATTAAACTTTGGGGTAATTTACAATGGGATAAGATCCCCCTATTTATAGGAGTAAAAATGACGTAACCTCAAAGTAAAACTCTCTACAAAATAAATATTTACTCTAAATAGAATTCTATTCTTAACAAAAATCTAATTTTAAGAAGAGCTTGCTTCATTATCGTGGTGCATTAATTAGCATTAATAAATCTTCCACTCAAATTGTACATACTAATAATATAAATTTTAACTTACAATGTCAAGTTACTTAAAACAATTACATATAGGTTCTCAAACCATACTATATTTCTATTAAAAATAAGTGTCCTGTAATATTTTGGTACATTGGTTAAGTAAATCATTTAATAGTATTTTAAACATATCTAGGTTACCTTTTATACCTTCTCAAATTACTCTTTTTATATGTCGCCATATTTTATAAATCATTCATTGGATTAAGGATAGATTTCAAAAATATAATCAATGTTATAAATACACTTCTATTTAAGGTGAATGTCTTTAATTAGAGAGATTCTAGAGTCCTATTATTAGTAGGTAGATCATTCCACTCCCTATAAATAAAGGGGTCTTCTACCATTGTAAATCACTCCTAACATTCTCTAAGTATCAATAAGAAGAACTCTCTCTACTCTTCTCTCTATTTGCTCTTGTTCTTGAGTTATTGTTCTTGTTCTTATATTATTTCACAACACGTTATCAGCACGAGACTCTACCGTCTCAAGAACCATTCTCGAAAAACCTAAGGTATTTCCCTCTTCCTAATTTAATTTTCGATTATGTCTGACATTACGAAAAGAAAGTTCGTTGCCCTTGAAATTTCGGGCAAGAACTATATGAATGGGTGTTGGATGCTGAAATCCACTTAGATGCTATGAGTCTCGGAGACACCATCAAAGATAGAGAAAAAGCATCCACCCAAGAATGTGCGAAGGCCTTGATTTTCTTGCGCCATCACCTTGATGAAGGTTTGAAGATTGAATATCTCACCGTCAAGGATCCACTCATCTTGTGGAACGGCTTAAAGGAGAGATATGACAACCTGAAGTTGGTCACTCTGCCACAAGCACGATATGATTGGGCTCATCTGAGGCTCCAGGACTTTAAGTCCGTTTCTGAATATAATTCTACAATGTTCAGAATTACTTCTAAATTGAAGCTATGCGGGGATAATATCTCCGATTATGATATGCTTGAGAAAACGTTTACAACGTTTCATGCCTCCAATATGGTACTGCAACAACAGTACAGAGAGAAAGGCTTTACAAAGTACTCTGAACTGATTTCTCTTCTACTAGTGGCTGAGCGAAATAATGACCTGCTCATGAGAAATCATGAAAATCGACCCACTGGGTCTACACCACTGCCTGAAGCAGATAAGGTGCACTCTCATTATGCCAAACATGAAAAGGACCATGGTCATGGTCGTAAACGGGGTCATAGCCAGGGACGTAGACAAGGAAGAAATTCCAATGAAGTCCGTCAACCCCCAAGGAGAGATAACCGCCGAAAGCAGAAACGGGGTCATGAAGATCCTAAGGCAAATGGTTCAGAAACTATATGTTATCGTTGCGGTGGGAAAGGGCACTGGTCAAAAACTGCCGTATACCAAGACACTTGGTTGACCTTTATCAAGCATCTCGAAAGAGAAAAGGCCCTGAAATAAATTTTGTCTATGACGACAACTCGGACATCACCCACCTGGATGTGGCAGACTTCTTTGAGCAACCCGAGGGGAAAATAGACCACCTAATCGGCGATGGGACCGTGATGAAAGAAGATGGAGTTATTTGATTTTGTTCTACTTATTTGTATTAGTTAGTGAATAAACTAATAGTCATTAGTATTAGCTCGTATTAGTTAGTTCATGATGCAATGTTAGCAGTAGTTCTTTAGAATATCTTCAATATGCTCAAATATCAATAAAATTTTTATTTTCCAGTAGGGGTAATCGACTAGCCTGAAAAACTAGTCGATTATCTACTATTTTCGCATTAAAGCTGAAAAATAATTGATCAACAATCTATTGTCTTTGTCTAACAATCGATTGTCGTTGAGACAGTGTAATCTGGAATTTTTCAAAAATCATCCACAATCGATTGTCTTTGTCTAACAATCGATTGTCGTTAAGATAGTGTAATCTGGGATTTTTCAAAAATCATCCACAATCAATTGTCTATGCATAACAATCGATTGTCTTAAAACAGTGTGTTCTGGAATTTTTCAAAATAGCCAACAATCGATTGTCTATACTTAACAATCGATTGTCTTAAAACAGTGTGCTCTGGAATTTTTCAAAATAGCCAACAATCGATTGTCTATACTTAACAATCGATTGTCTTAAAACAGTGCTCTGGAATTTTTCAAAATAGCCAACAATCGATTGTCTATGCATAACAATCGATTGTCTTAAGACAGTATGATCTGAAGTTTTTCAAAATAGCAAATAATCGATTGTGTGTTTAACAATCGATTGTCAATGTTCAACAATCGATTGTTTGTGTTTAACAATCGATTGTTTGAAGAAAACGTTTAAACTGAAATTTTCAAACTGCAAAGTAATGGATAACATATCTGATTTTGTTAGTCAACTGTTAGCAGCAGATTTTGAAAATATTATGTGATACAAAAGAATTGAACTTGTTTATTCTTATGTTCGTGTATCTCTTTTTGTATGTCAAACTATGGGATAGCAAATATGGATATCTCACAAAGCGAACTTGGATCAACGTCCAACTGTAAAAGTATTTGCCAAGTTGATTTATGTACTACACATACAATACTCAAAGAAAGGAAATATTTCTCTCAACTAAATATGTGTAAGGCAAACGTTACTACAATCTCTGGAAGTAGTAAATTGATTGAAGGCTCCGGAAGAGCAATTGTAACTCTGCCCAAAGGCACGATGTTAATCATAGAGAATGCAATGTTCTCCTCCAAGTCTAAGAGAAACTTGTTGAGTTTTAAAGATGTACGCCGGAATGGCTATCATATTGAGACAATGGATGAAGATAATCTTGAATATCTCGTCATCACAAAGAATGTCTCCGGCCAAAAGAGGGTTATAGAGAAATTTCCGTCTTTATCTTGTTGCCTGTATTGGAGAAGAATTAGTGCAATTGAGGCACATTCAACAGTAAACCAAAGGGTTACTGATTCCAATACCTTTGTACTTTGGCATGATCGATTGGGACACCCAGGATCGGTCATGATGAGACGGATTATAGAAAGCTCATATGGGCATCCGTTAAAGAATTTCAAAATTCTTTCGAATAATGAATATCCTTGCACTTCGTGTTATCAAGGCAAGTTGATTATTAGGCCATCACCAACAAAGGTTGGGACTGAGTCACCCACGTTTCTGGAACGTATACAAGGGGACATTTGTGGACCTATTCACCCACCTAGTGGGTCGTTTAGGTATTTCATGGTCTTGATAGACGCATCCTGTAGATGGTCTCATGTGTGCCTGTTGTCATCACGCAACCTTGCGTTTGCGAAATTAATGGCACAAATAATTCGACTACGAGCACAATTTCCAGATAATCCAATCAAGTCCATTAGACTGGATAATGCTGCTGAGTTTACATCCCAAGCATTTAATGATTATTGCTTATCAATCGGGATAAAAGTTGAACATTCTGTAGCTCATGTTCACACTCAAAACGGTCTTGCAGAATCGTTAATTAAACGCCTGCAGTTGATTGCAAGGCCATTACTTATGAGAACGAGGCTGCCCACTTCGGTATGGGGTCACGCCATCTTACATGCAGCAATGCTAATTCGTCTCAGACCGACGAATTACCACAAGTATTCCCCGTTGCAATTGGTTTTGGGTCATGAACCCAATATATCCCATTTAAGAATTTTTGGATGCGCAGTATATGTGCCTATAGCACCGCCATCCCGCACCAAAATGGGTCCGCAAAGAAGGTTAGGAATATATGTTGGGTTTGAATCGCCCTCCATCATTCGCTACCTCGAAACATTGACAGGCGACTTGTTTACTACACGATTTGCAGACTGTCGATTTGATGAGATACTTTTCCCAAAATTAGGGGGATTGGTGAAACCAAACGGGAAATTTTGTGGAAAAATGCATCATTATCTCATCTTGATCCACATACCTCTATTTGTGAAAGAGAGGTACAAAAGATTATCCATTTGCAAAGAATAGCAAATCAAATGCCTGACGCATTTACGGACTTGAAGAGGATAACGAAATCCCACATTCCCGCGGTAAATGTTCCAATCCGTATTGATGTCCCTGTTGGACAATCATCTAGTGTCATAACCAATGAGTCGAATGCACGCCTGAAGCGTGGCAGACCATTAGGTTCCAAAGATCGAAATCCTAGAAAAAGGAAAAAGAACGATCGAGATGACACTATGAAAGAATCTCATGAGGAAATTCATGATTTGACAAATTCTGAGATTCATGAAGAATCCATTGAGCCCGAGACTCTGGAAAATACGGAACTATCCCTAAATCCAATTAATATTGAGGCAAATATTAATCGAGTGGATATTGTTGTGGATAATGCCTTTGCTTATAATGTAGCATCTAGCATTATGCAAGAATGTGAGGATCTCGAACCTCAATCTGTTGAAGAATGTCGAAAAAGACAGGATTGGCCAAAGTGGCAAGAAGCAATTCAATCAGAATTGAATTCGCTGGCAAAACGTGAAGTTTTTGGCCCTATAGTTGAAACACCTAATGGTGTTAAGCCTGTCGGTTATAAATTGGTCTTTGTACGCAAAAGAAATGAGAAAAACGAGGTACAAAGATATAAGGCACGCCTTGTTGCACAAGGTTTTTCTCAAAGGCCTGGTGTCGATTATGAAGAGACATATTCGCCTGTAATGGATGCAATAACCTTTCGTTATCTCATAAGTTTTGCTGTCCATGAAAAGCTTGACATGCACTTAATGGATGTGGTTACTGCCTATCTTTATGGCTCACTTGATAATGAGATATACATGAAAATTCCCGATGGACTCAAGATGCCAAACGCGCATAATTCAAAATCTCGGGAAATGTTCTCAATTAAATTGCAAAGATCCTTGTATGGTCTAAAGCAATCTGGACGAATGTGGTATAATCGTCTTAGTGAGTACTTGTTAAAAGAAGGCTATATAAATGACGCCATTTGCCCGTGTGTTTTTATAAAGAAAACAACATCGGAATTTGTTGTACTTGCCGTATATGTTGATGACATAAACCTTATTGGAACCCCTATAGAACTCCAAAAGGCAATTGATTATCTAAAGGATGAATTCGAGATGAAAGATCTCGGAAAGACTAAACTATGTCTTGGTTTGCAAATTGAATATTTGGCAAACGGAATTTTTGTTCATCAATCTACCTATACAGAAAAGGTACTGAAACGGTTTTACATGGATGAAGCACATCCTTTAGTACACCGATGGTTGTTCGATCACTTGATGTGAACAAAGATCCATTCCGACCACAAGAAAGGAATGAAGAGCTACTTGGTCCTGAAGTACCATATCTTAGCGCAATTGGCGCACTAATGTATCTTGCAAATACTACAAGGCCTGACATATCCTTTTCAGTTAATGTCTTAGCAAGATTTAGCTCGGCTCCTACGAGGAGACATTGGAATGGGATCAAACACATATTGCGGTACCTAAAGGGAACTACCGATATGGGCTTATTTTATGGCAAGAATTGCAGCCCGGATCTTGTTGGTTATGCTGATGCTGGATATTTGTCCGACCCACACAAGGCTCGATCTCAAACGGGTTATGTGTTTACCTGTGGAGAAACCGCCATATGTTGGCGATCGACTAAGCAATCAATTGTGGCTACTTCATCTAATCATGCCGAGATAATTGCTATTCATGAAGCAAGTCAAAAGTGTGTGTGGTTAAGGTCGATAATACATCATATCCAAGGCAAATGTGGTTTGAAGTGTGATAAACTACCCACAACTTTGTATGAAGACAATGCAGCATGTATAGCTCAATTGAAGGGAGGATTCATAAAAGGAGATAGAACGAAGCATATTTCACCAAAGTTATTCTTCACACATGATCTTCAAAAGAATGGTGATATCAATGTTCAACAGATTCGTTCAAGCGACAATATGGCTGATTTGTTCACAAAATCTCTACCAAAGTCAACCTTCAAGAAGCTAGTTCACAAGATCGGGATGCGAAGACTTAAGGACATAAATTGATGTTCTTATCAGGGGGAGTTTAATGCGCGTTGCACTCTTTTTCCCTTACAAGGTTTTGTCCCACCGGGTTTTCCTTGCAAGGTTTTTAACGAGGCAACCAATAGGCGCATATTCAAACATGTGTACTCTTTTCCTTACTTTAATTTTTCCCATTGGGTTTTGTTTTAAGGTTTTAACGAGGCACATCATTGAATAGACATTCAAGGGGGAGTGTTATAAATACACTTCTATTTAAGGTGAATGTCTTTAATTAGAGAGATTCTAGAGTCCTATTATTGGTAGGTAGATCATTCCACTCCCTATAAATAAAGGGGTCTTCTACCATTGTAAATCACTCCTAACATTCTCTAAGTATCAATAAGAAGAACTCTCTCTACTCTTCTCTCTATTTGCTCTTGTTCTTGAGTTATTGTTCTTGTTCTTATATTATTTCATAACAATCAATGTATTTTTATTTTCTATAGCAATATTTACTTTAACCAAATTAATTTAGCTATAAAATCATCTTCTACTACATATGTACCACTTTTCACCTTACAATCTGAGGCAATCTATTAATGACTTAGGGAATATATTGCGATATATTTATGATTAATCTCTTGGCTTGTCAGATGATTTCACGTATATAGTCTTCAAGTTTTACTTAATTTATAATGTGTATTATAACGAACATTTAATAAGGAACTCATATGAAATTCATTTGTAAGTTTGGCTTTTTTCAAAAAGATAAGATGTTCTTCGAATTTGTACAGATTATTTACTTTTTTCACTTTAAATTTTAAGAGTTCGAACCAAATTTTAAATCAACAATTATGTAAATCCTTTGGCAGAAAATGCAATTGAAGTTACTTATAATTTCAGAAAGTGTTTCTAACAAAATACAATATTCTACTTTTTTATTCTTAGAATTAATAGTCCTACACGGTAATTGAGTGTGCATCTAAAATCTAGGTGGTGGGCCCATTTTCTCGGCAAGCTTATCCACGTATAAGTACATATGTAATTGAAAAGACTTAAATGCCCCAATGTAGCAGGCATGTTAAGATTGTATCCAGTTCCGATTTTGGGTCTATTTGGGTATGCGGTTCCGATTCTGGCGGTTCTGAAGGTGGAACCGGCCCATGACGGTTCCAGGTACCATGCGGTTCCGGTTCTGGCGGTTCCGGTTCCGGCGGTTCTGGCGGTTCCGGCGGTTCTGAATTTTTTTTTTTAAAAAAAATAAATATATTGTATAGTAGTCATTAGAATATTTTAAAATATATTTTATATGTGTACTATGTTATTAGTATAGTATATATTGTGTTTGGTAATTAGTATATATTGTGTATAAGTAGTGTATATTTGTATATAAGTAGTATATATTGTATTTAAGTAGTATATATTGTATATAAGTAGTGTATATTGTGTTGTAGTTAGTAATAGTATAAATTGTATATAAGTAGTATATATTGATAAAAAAATGTTGTAATTAGTATATTGTGTTGTATGTTATATGTTGTATGTTATATAAATATTCAAGGATTGATATAGAAGTAAAGACAAAGAAATATTGAGACAAAAGATATTCAAGGATATGATAAAGAGCATATTTATTGACCAAAATGGCATATCTTTCTTAGTCTTCCTTCCCCCAATGGAATGAGCACAACTGGTACTAATACCTCCATTAAAAGGAAAAAAACTAAAAGAAGACGTGCCAATGTACAAGTTACATCATAATTTATGCATTATTTCTAACAAATCTCATAAAACATTAAAGGTTGGGAGGTGGTTGTGCTGGTGGTGGTGGAAATGAAGCTTGTTCATCACCACTTTCGGGTGAAGTTGCTTCCTGAGCAAGTTCTGCTATCATTTCTTCATACGCCTCATCTATTTCTGGTTGTGATTCTGCTAGGCCAAAGTTCCTTCTTTCTGCGCGGATCCAATCTCGAAAAAGCACTGATTTTTCCAAGATGTCCCGCATCGACGCTCTGTGATCACCTATTTGTAGTCTTGCTTGACTAAAAGCGCTCTCCGATGCAACAGTTGACGCTTTAATCGACAGAACATCCCGAGCCATCCTTGCAAGAACAGAAAAATGCTTTTCCCTTGTCTTTCACCATTCCAAAAGGTCGAAAGAGCCGTCTGGATTCTCCTTTTCTAGTCCCTGTGACAAATAAACTTGAAGCTCATTTAGATGGGAAATTTCATCTAAATTATCACATTGAGTACCCCTGAACTCCGTCCACGCTTTAAGAGTTATTAAGCCAGCATCTCTTTTAGACGATTGTGATGTAGACGAAGTAGGGGTTGGAATATTTGGCCTAGCCTGCTCTAACGCCTGTTTATAAGCATTATAAACAGTTTGAGCATTAACTTTAATTGATGCTTTCACATCAGCTAGTGTAGCAATTTCTACTTCTGAAAGATCTAAAGATCGATAAATAGTAGAATACCAAAAGTGAGGACCTCCTAATTTCATAGTTGGATTTAACATAGCAGACACACCAAAAATAGGAGGGATTGGAAAAAATATTTTTCAAATTTTTTTTCATTTCAGTTATTGCAAGTTCATAAATGTCCCCTCCCTCGCTAAAATCAACAAACAAATTAGCAAGTGCAGTAATATAAACTAAACAGCTAGAAATAGTCGGATAATATTGTCCTGAAAAAGCATTTGTAGCCACATGAAAATGTTCTAAAAAATCTAAAAGAATTTTTACATTTGTTCAATCTTGGGTATCATCTTCCTCACCACAATCCCGAGAATTATACGTAGCGTTAATTGGGTTTCTATATTCATACGCTACTACTAAACTTTCGTACATGTAATTCCACCTAGTCGGGCAGGGTTTAGGAACCTTTCTTTCTCTAAGGCCATATTCGTCACATTTTTTAAAATATTCTCTAAGTCTACTTCTAAGGTTTGAATAAATAGCCAATTAAGAGCCATTTTCACCTTTTCAATTTCTATGTTTAATATTCGCATACCATCACCAACAATTAAATGATAAATATGACAAATACATCTAATATGAAAAATATTAGTAAATGCAGGATTAAGTGTTCTTGTTAGCATGCCTATTGCACTAGTGTTTCTAGAAGCATTATCCATAGAAATTGATATTATTTTATCACTAAAGCAAAAATATCTGCATACATCTGAAACAGTGTTAGCTATAAACCTACCCGTGTGCCGTGAATTAATTATTCTTTATGCAATTATGCGTTTTTGCATTGTCCAGTCTTCGTCTATCCAATGACTTGTTACAGTTAGATAATCACAGTCATTTCCACTTCTACCAATATCACTTGTAATAGAAATACGATTAGTTATATGTGTAAATAAATAGCGCAAATATTGTTCATATTCATGCTTGTATTTATAAATATCGGCCTTAACTGTTGCGCGAGGCCAACCTTTATAAGTAGGATTAAATACTCTTCTAATATAATGAATCCATGCAGGATTAGAAGCGAAAGAATAAGGCAAACACATAGCAGTATTATTTTCGTTAATTCTTCACGATCCTTATTTGGATCGTAATATAAAATACCTCCGGTGACTGTGTTTATTCCTGGTTGAACTAGATTAGAACCAGTACTTGGGTCAACTGTAGAATCAACACTTGTCCTCCCCTCTTGTTGCGTTTTCAATTGCAAATATCTAGCCTTATCGCTAGGGTGTAATTTTATATGCTTAACTAAACTACCCGTGCCGCTACGATCTCCAGTATACCTATGAACAAGTAATTTCCCACAAGATTTACACTTAGCCTTATTTTGTTCTCTTAGTTGAATAAAAAATTTGCCAAACTAATGATGTTTCTGTACGTTTAGGAGGTTGTCTACTAAAAATGGGAGTTTGTACAAGTGGGTGTGCCGGTTCATCACCTAAGTTATGAGCAGGATTAGTAGGTGTATCATCTAAATCTACTGGAGTTTGGGTTTCATCATCATCCTCATTTCCCTCTAAGATATGTGCATTAAGATAAAGAGCATTCATAATATCATCGTCTATTCTATCACCTACTGCTACATCATGTAGAAAATCAATATCGCTAAATTGAAAACAAGGGTGATCACTATCAAGGATTCCGAAGGGTTCATTAGGACATCTAGGTTGGCTACTACTTTCAACTTACTTATCTTTTCTAGGTCGGGGAGCCGGGGGAGGGGTGGTATTTTGGCCACTACTTTCACCGGTTTTAGCTTTTCCTTTACCAAATATTTTTTTCAACGAAAATGCCATAATAATTAGAATTAAGCAAACTAAAACCCCAAAAAATTACTATTAGCACGTAAGAGTTGAAACGAATTTACCGGATTGACGAACAACTTCTTGAAAAGTGAAAATCGTTGAACTTGAACACTTGAAAACTTCAATTCAACAACTTCACAATTTTTCACGAATTTGCAACAATAAATTAAGCACTTGCACTAGAAAGATTGAAAGAGAGCTTGAGAGAGATTGAGAGATATTGATGAATTACTGAATAAAAATGAAAGAATGAGGGGGTATTTATAGTTGAGAAATGGGAAATAGTGTAATTATATAAAGTTTGGGGTTAAATTAAAGTTTGGGGGCCAAATGACTATTTTTTAAACTTTCAAACGACTACTTTTTGCAAAGAGCCGTTGCTGAAATAATTTTTTTTAAAAAAAAATTTTGGAAAATGCCCGTTGGGAACCGGCAGAACGGTCTGGAACCGCCAGAACCGGTCCAGAACCGCGAGCCGGTTCCGGTTCTGGCGGGTCCGGTTCTAGCGGTTCCAACGGGTAGAACCACGCCGCCACGGTTCCCTGGAACCGGTAGAATCGGAACCGCCGGAACCGGGCCGCCGGAACCGACAGAACCAGCAGGGCCACGGTTCCGGTTCGGAACCGCGACACTAACAGCCTTAAGGCATGTTGACCGTGGGCTGTGTGTATTCTCTCCTTATTGAAAAGACTTAAATGCCCCAATGAAGCAGGCATGCTGACCGTAAGCTGTGTGTATTCCCTCTTCTAAGAAGTAGGAGATGTTATTGAAAACACTTAAATGCCCCAATGAAGCAAGCATGTTGATTGTGAGATGTACGTATTCTCTCCTTATTGAAAAGATTAAATGCCCCTATGAATAATGCATGTAGACCGTGAGTTGTGTGTATTCCCTCTTCTAAGAAGTAGGAATAATTATACCTTTACTATACCAATTATATAACTAAATATTTATATGCAAATATGCAATATAATCGAATTATTCATTTGCATTTATAGTGCTGAAATTTTTACAAATGAACTTCAGTTTATATTGTGCTGAAATTTTTACAAATGAACTTCAGTTTATATAGTGCTGAAATTTTTACAAATGAACTAAATAACTTCAGCATCTTCTGCTGACGTATTTGAAAAAGCTTATCCTGGACAAAAAATTTTTTAGCTTATTTAGTGCTGAAGTTTTTATAAATAAACTAAATAACTTCTACTGAAGTTTTTGAAAAAGCTTAGTGACAAAACTAATGAGTCCAGGACCAAAAAACTTCAGCTTATTTAGTGCAATTACAAACAAAACTTTAGCAAATAGAGAACAAAACTTCAACTACTATGCTTAAGTTAAGCAATTACAAATAAAAAACTTCAGCACACTTGCTACTTCAGTCCCGTCTACTAGAATGCTTAAGTTTTGCGTGATTGTCTTTGTACTTCAGCCTCGTATGCTGAAGTTACGCGGAAAAGTGGGTACACTTGCAATTTCTTTTGCAAAGCCGGCACAAGTTAAAACGTGGCTCAAAAGCGGGTATAGATGCAAATGCCCCATATGTAAAGATCACCCATTTTTTAATACAAGTTTAACGTGAAAATAGCATGAGCAAGTCAGTTTTCAAACTGCTAATTAAAAAAAAAAAGACAACATTTGAAAAGTTATTAAAAATATCCACTATTTTGCTGAAACACGAAGAGCTTCACCATAATATGCTGGATTATGGAGCTCTTGCCTATAAACTTTCGGTATGTTATGCTGGAACTCCAACACATGAAAATTAAAACTCCAACATAGTATGATAGATTATGGAGCTCATGTGTATGTACTTCTAGCATATTATGTTGGAATTCCAGTACATTATGAAGTTACAAACGAGACGAGTATTCTCGAAGAGAAAATCGTGATGGAAAAAACATAAGGAGAATTCTAAACTCGAGATGTTAGAAGGTGCAAAATCAATGGAGTTGCTATCGATATTGGAAACGTCCATAGTTCCTCGATTCATTCCGTGGCGCGAAATCCATCATTGGCATTATGCTGGAATTTCACATGTAAAAATTCGAACTACAACATATTATGTTGGATTCTTTTCGGATTTTAAGGGTATTTTTGTTCAAATTTTATCTTTACATGAAAAAATGGCTAAGTTTCAAATACTTTTGAAATTGTGACTCTTTTTTAATTACTAGTTGTAAATCTGGCTGTTTCCGATTTTTTTTCTAAGTTTAACGTCTGAAACCAATTAATAGAAATTTATTTGAAGATATCTTTAGGTGTTGTTATTCACATAAGTTGGTTTCCTTAATTTAAAGAGAATCTGTAATGGTATGTTAATCTTTAGTTGTCATGTACTGTTAATCAATTAATCCTGCTACGATACTGTAAAACTTTGTATAAATATTGCACAATTATATTTTTGTCCCCTAGAAAATAAGCCAAAATTGGGAAGGTTGCCTCATTAAATAAATTACCTCCAGCAATTCAAACTAACATGTCACGTTGAAATTAAATGAGAAAGAGCACTTCAACGGAAGATATTTTTATTGGGAAATTATTGCCGCTCTCAATATATTAGTTAAAAAATAGTATATTCTTTTTTATATATATTTATATACATTTCTGGATGCTATATACAAAAAAATATGCAAATTTGTATACTTTCCAAGTAACCAGACATGGGCTTAAAACAATCTTTGCCCTTTTTAATTATAAAACTTTTCTTCTAGCAGCATCAAACGACAGGACAGGATGAGCTTGAATAGAATAATTCATCAATACTTCATTCTCTGTCTTTCTTGGAACTTAAACGTAACGGTAACGTTACAGATTAAACTGCACAAACAATTAATATAAGTTTTATAATAGAGTCAAGACTAAGGCAGCAATCATTTAATTGAGTATACGCAAGAGTTTAATTTTATTGTCTGTCAAAATTTATTGAAATAACATATTCCCTTTACGTTTTGCATACAATAGAAAAACATAAACAAAGAGCACATCTACTCTATGATAAAATCAAATAAGGTTACATTTGCTGAAAATTCAATACTCCCTGAGAATCACCAAAGTATCCAATCGAATAACCACGTTCCAAAGCATCTCTGAGATTAATTTGATCCATTAATTGTTCGCAAAATAAATAGACACAAAACTCCTGCAGAAAAATGAAGAGACTGCTAAAACCTTGGCTCAGAAACCTGGCATCCTATATTTCTGAACGCTACTTCACATATTCTTTAACCCGTCCTACTGCCAAAAATTTGAAAGACACAGGAAAATAACTTTGGCAGGTGTTTTCCATATAGGTACCTCAAGGTTCTAAAATTGGGAAACAATGATAAACAAGATAGGGGTCAAAGCCTAACTCCAAAAATCACAACGCGTATTTCACTTCTAAAAAAATGATATCGAAGAAATTGCATCAGCTGTCCACATTACTTTATGTGCCAAAGCTACGGTCTCCAGCATCTCCTAATCCGGGGATAATAAACCTGAAATTTTATCAATCAGAAAACAGTAATGACCTGATGAAATGCTGCTATTTAGAGAAGCGATTAAGGTAAAAGGTTGTTTGACGATTGGTTACCCTTTGTCGTTAACAGTTGGATCAAGTATTCCAGCATATACGTGTAATCTGAAAAATCAAGAAACAAGAAATCAGGATATCGACTGAAACACATCAAATATGTAAAAGCTTTTTAGTTATTGAACTTGTTACCCTGGAAAGTTCTCACTGAGCTTTTGGAGAGCAGGAGGAGCACCAACTGCACATATCTGAATGATGGCAGTTCGTGTAATCAGCAAGTTGGCGAGACAAATACAATTGAGACATCAAACTAACAATCATTGAAGAAATGTTCATTCAGGGTATTTCCAGTTTTGGTAAGCATCGACAATTGAACCGACCTAAACTCCATATAGAATCCCCATTTTTTACACATTGCAAGATGAGGTTTTCTGGAAATGCGTAGCAAAATCTAGAACTGTTTGACAGACCAAAGAGAAAGGTAGTCACAACTGAATATTTAAAAATGCAAGTTTTACTGGGTTGTTGTTGTTGCAGCAAAAATACCAGTCTCAATTTCTAACGCAACATTGACAATCACTAATTTGTACCGTAATTTTCTTTGTTCCTCTTCCCGTAACAAAGAAAATAGGGTGGAAGTTTCAAATACCAGTATATATATTTGTGTCTGCATGCACGTGTTTCTTAAGATCATCAATATCCAACAGAATATTCTTCAAATATCACGTTGAAATTAAACAGGAAAACAGGAAATTTAGCACCCTTCACAGCATGTCAAAAATAGCAAGCAAATATTTCAGCGAATAAACGTATATATAAGGTGGGAACTTACAACTTTAATCTGACTATTGTCAACCCCACGTTCCTTTATAAGGTCGATGGCTGCAACTATTGTACCACCTAGAAATATGAAGAAAATCTATTCAGACGAGAAAACAAATCAAGTGACAATATCCTTTAAAAGCATAAAACTGAAGGATTTGTAGCTACGACAAGAATACACATGTTTGTCAGTACATACTATGAGACACACACATCAACTATAAAAAACTGATATAAAGGAAAAGACATACGTTTGCCACTAAAAGGTACACCGACTTGTCTGGTAGCATATAAGGACTCCTTGGTGAAGAGATCCCGGGATGTACTTCCTTCACAAGACTCGCAAAGAAGGCACATAGCCATGTATACTTGCAAAGATAAAGGTTGTTACAACCCCAATGGACCTTAGTTGCTAGCTCTTATTAGAGAACCTAGACTCCAACTCCTAACTAGAAAAGGAGAGGCAAATTGGTTATGGTGTATCAATTCAGCACAACTATTTAAGCTTGTCTGTTACAAGAAATACGTGCTCCTTTACTCCAAACAATGGCTAAGAAGGAAGCGAAGTTAGCGGTTACGGCGGCTAAGATTGCAACATTTTAATGCTTGTATGAAGAACTAGGAGGCAAAAGAGGGGATAAGAAGCTGTAGAGAAAGGAAGGCCAGTGACCTGGACCAAGTGAAGTGCATCAAAGACGAGAAAGACAGAATTTTGTTGGATGATGCACTTATTCGACGAAGATGGCAGACTTACTTCCATAAACTCTTCAACGAAGATTGGGATAGGAACATTGTGTTGGGTGACCTGGAACACTCCGAGAGTGGTTGAGACTTGGGGTATTGTAGGCACATAAAAGTTGACGAGGTAAAGGGGGTTACGCGTAAGATGAGTAGGGGAAGAGCAACTGGGCCGGACGAAATTCCGGTGGAATTCTGGAAAAGCATGGGCAGGGCAGGCTTGGAGCGCTCACTAGGTTATTTAATGTCATTTTAGGATGAAGAAAATGCCCGGAGAATAGAGATAGAATACGATGATCCCATTGTATAAGAAAAAGGGTGATATCTAAAATTGCAAAGCCTATCGGGGTATCAAGCTACTAAGCCATATTATAAAAGTCTGAGAAAGGATAATGGAACTGAGGGCGAGAAGGATTATGTCTATTTCCGAGAACCAGTTTGGATTATTGTCGGGATGTTCTACAAAAGTTATTCACCTTGTTAGGAGAATGATGGAGCACTATAGGGAGAAGAATAGGGATATACATATGGTGTTCATCGACTTAGAGAAGGCTTACGATAAAATGTCGAAGGAGGTTTTATGGAGATGTTTGGAGGCTAGAGGTGTTCCTGTTGCATACATTAGGGCTATTAAGGACATGTATGATGGAGCTAAAACTCGGGTGAGGACAGTGAGAGGAGACTCGGAACACTTCCCAGTTGTAATGGGACTGTTATTACTTGTTGCTTTCGCTTCGGTTTTCTGATTGCATTACTTAGTGTTAGCCTTGTATTTTCGCTTCGATTTTCCGATTGGTTTGCTTGTTATTGCCTTTCCTTTTATCATTCTTGAACCAAGAGTCTACCGAAAATAACCTTTCTGCTTTCTTAAAGGTAGGGGTAAGATCTGCGTACACACTACCTTCCCCATACCCCGGTTGTGAGATTACACTAGGTTTGTTATTGTTGTTTACCCAAAAAGTACTACACAAAAAAAACCCATGAGGCCAGCCTATAATTGTGTATAAATTCAGCTTAATGGCACTTCAGGAATTTGGCAGTCACAGAACACAATTTAGATAGTGAGATAACAATATAACTGCAGACTGGAGTAGAGGAAGCATAGTTCAGGACAAGAAGCTTTGAATAAAGTATTGACGAAATTGTTATGATGCTGCGTGAAGTGGAAATTTATGCCTTACCTAACAGTTATTCGTTAGGTTAAAAACAGTGCTTGCTGCTTTTTCATCCCTACAGTTAAGGGGACAAATTTGTATTGACAAGATTCAGAGAAGTAATATAACTATATAAGTACTATAACAGGCAGCATCTATTTTCTACTGGTCAATCCATCAGCAATGCTCAACATAAACTTTTTTGTGGATAAGTAAATACTAGAAGAATCTGAGCTTTTAGCTAGAGTAGAAAAAATTAGAACGGATATGCGGCAAAATGTATTCACGAGTTTCTTAAATATGAAAATTACAGAAATAAAGGGGAAAAAGATGTTGGTACCAGTTGCCAGCATTGGGTCTACAACAAACACACGAGAACCTTCAGGAAATTTATCGGGCAACCTTCAGAATGGACGAAAAGTGTTAGAAAAAATTTACCTCATAATTCATAGGCCAAAAGAACAAGAACACTCCAAGCTCAAATAAAATAGAAAATTGCACAACAATTTGTAATTATTGTGGGAAGGCAGGTCATACTTCAGACAGAAACCTAGTGCCACATTATACAATAGTAAGCAATAATACAGCTTCAACAAAGATACTTACTTGTTCAAGTATACAGAGGGCTGAAGTGTTTCTTCATTTCTGCTTATTCCTTAATTTGAAAATGAACAGAAATATTAGCATTGTGACAATAAACAAATGGAAAAAACACAAAAAGAACAAATTACAGGACAATATTTGGAGCTTAGATTGACATAGTTTAAAGCATGATTGAAAATGGAACTTTGTTTCAAATGGCGGGGGGATCCCGTGCAAATAAGCGAGCATTATCATGTACATGAGACACATATGATGCAGTTGGCTGTAATGTCATTATAAGTGCAATCACCTTAAGATTCAATCACCAAATTTACCTATAATTTATACTCCAGTGAATATCCACACATAGAGGTAAGGAAGATGAGAGATTATAGTTTCCAATGCTAAAAGATGATGATAAACTTGTCTTTACCCAGATGATAAGTTTTTGTTGCAGGAAGAATTGATGATGCATGCTCTGCAAGAGCCAGACCAGCTCTCAAGATGGGAACAATCTGTAAACCAAGGTAGTAGGTGCATGAATGACCATGGCGTGTCTTCAAATTAATCTTTTATGAAAGATTCCTTCTCACAAATATAAATGATTAAAACGACAACCATTAGAGTTGTCTAGTTTTTAGGTTTTGTAAAAAAATCAAATTTGGTAACCATGTCATGAACCAATTGAGAGGCTGGAAAAGAAAGAGGCAATTTGAAAGGAATAGCGGAATATTTGAACTACAAAGATGCAGAAAATTTAAAGCTTACTGCAACAGGTTCCCTTGGATCAACGAACTCCACAGATGCAACACCCATTGGTGACTGAATCTCTCCTGTTATGATAGGCTGCAATGATGATGATAATTATATAAATTCAACATTTGGCAAAGGAAGATTGTTCATTAAAACCATCGGCATCACTACAGCTTAGTTGTAGATTAGGGTGGTTTTGTTTTACTTCAATTGCAAGAACATCATAACAGAATAAAGTCATGTTCAATTTGAACATCCAAATTTGCTATATTTAATGAATTTGGACTTCTACATTGATAGAGTTCCATGCATAATAACGAAAAACAGATATTATCATAACTCACCAGCCAATCTCTTGATGCTTCATACATAAGCAATCTACCAAGTTCAGACATGGCATTCTCTACAACAAAAATATCCAATTGACATATTTTTTATCAAAAGGACAGCCAAATGAAATATAAATGCAGATATCAAGGTTGCATCGGACAAAAAGTGCAAGTACCACACATAGAATACATGCCTGAGATAGTTCGTCCATGTCCTACATAAACCTCAAATATAGAGTAACGAAAGGGCGCGCAACATTATTGTTTAACCCTAAAAATAGTTTTTAGAGTCAAAGCAATTAATATTATGTTTTGGGGCACAAACAACCGATTTAACTCACTTTTTCCAAATATAAACAACATAAAAAGGAATAGCAATTACAACAACAACAACAACGACCCAGTATAGTCTCACAAGTGGGGTATGGGGAAGGTAGTGTATACGCAGACCTCACCTCTACCCCGATAGGATAGAGAGACGATTTTCGATGGACAATAAAAAGGAAAAGCAACTGAACAAAATAATTGAGAGATAAAAGGAAAGAGAAATTTTGTTGATGTTAGTAGCACTTCTTCTGCGTAAGCTAAATATTGATTTCCCATAAATAGAACAATGATATTCAACAATGCAATTGACAGAATAATTGAGTAAATTTTAGATGGGGATACAATGTAAGGAACATGGGTTTAGATTGTATTTCTATCCGTGACTGATTGTCTTGTCCAGCTCCGACCTATTATTGTCATTTATTATATGCTACATAATTGATGCGCAATCGATGGCATAATAATGGTAAATCCTGTGTAGAATGATTCTTTCCTTATTCGTGATTATGAACGAACTTTCATAACAGGCCTGAGCCTTTTTCTTCATAATCAGTTTCGTGACTAATAATTACAGTACTAATTTAGCTCTGAATGTATTTTAAACATCATTCTTTCACCCACGGATTAGTCGGGGCTCTTAGAGACTCGGACACCCGATGCAAATCAAAATAAAAACATCATTCTTCAATAACTTTGTCGGCATGTATTGTAATCTAATTTATTCACGTGGCAAGGTTATTTTCCACTAATTAGATAGTTCCCTCAATCTCCGGATAATCTCAAATGAATATTCGGGAAGTGGTAAGTTATTTATGGTGGGAATGTTTACCGCTCTTCCCGAGATTATAATGACGTGCTGTAGAAGTGAAGAAACATGTGCCTCTTCATTTAATGCTCAGAACACGTGGCGTAATATGATTGGTTATGAGATTTGCAACGATTTTCTAGACATTGACGACTCTGTGACAGTCCAATGATGATATAACTCTTTCCTATAAATACGAAAACATAAACCCTCAAAACCTTCTTCTACCTTAGCCTTATTCTTAGAAATTCTCTTTGCTTTCATCCTCTTTCTTCATCCCTCGCTTCCAAACTTCTGCTCATCGTGATGTCATAATCCTAACGTATAGCTCTAGTTAGGTCTAGGAGAAGAGGAGGAAGATTCTGTAGCCTTGGCTCCATGGTGAGTAGAAACAACAAAGGGAAGTTCTTCCACAACTTCTTCTACCTCCAAAACTTCTTTTAAGGGCAAAACCAAAACGAAAGATACCACAAAATTTTGGATGAGCCTTTAGTCTCTGAAATTATACCACAAGCATTTTCTTTGCAATAGGATGTGCTGAGTGGAATAAGAAGATTAGTAAAAGGATGGTCGTAACGATCCAACTGACCATCACCCTTCTCTTACCAAGTCGTCATCCCCACTTCTTCTCAAGGAGTGCCGTGGCAGATCAAATTTTCCAGTCGAAGCTCCTCGTGATGACGAACAAATAACTAGCTACCGCGAAGATTATTCATTCGTTTATACTTATTCGTCCACCCTCAGCTTCCAACTTGCAATACACCTGGTAATCATAGAGTTTTGCCGAAACCTCAACTTATGTCTTAGTCAGAGAGGCCCAATAATTTGGAGAGCAGTGACGTGCCTTAGATATTTGTCAAGTTTAGTTTCGGCAAATTTCACTCTTTGCAAAGTAAACTTCATCATTCAATACCATTGCAAATGAAGAGGCAGGAAAATACGCATGATATAGACAAGTTTATTGTGGGTCTTCACTTTCCAACCAAATGTTTTGGCAATGAACTTCCAAGTTCTTTGCTCCACAGGAGCGAAAGACAACATTAATGCAACCCAATCATGGAAACTCAAGACTTCCCCAAATATTTCTATGGTCATTGCAAAAAAATTATAAAAAAGTATGTGGGCATTCTAAATAACAAAAGCAATTTAAGGACAGTGAAGGAAGAAATGGAAGATTATCATGTCCTACCAATTATAGGGTAGGAACAGCTATGAACCTTCTGTACCACCCCTATCATGATCTGCTTCGAGATTGATGATAACTCGTTTGCTTTGTGTCGTGAGAGTAAATACACCAGCACAAAAAATTTTGCGAAAGCTGAAATGGGAAAGATGGCAAAGAGTGAATTTATCGAAACTAAACTTGACAAATAGCAAAGGCACGCCACTACTCTCCAATTACCGGGCCTATATGACAAAGACACAAGTAGAAGTTTTGGCAAAATTCTATGATCACCGGATCTATCGCAGGTTGGAACCCGAGGGTGAACGATAAGTATACACGAGTGAATAACCTTCGCAGTAGCTAGTTATTCATTCGTCTTCACGAGGAGCTTTGACTGGAAAATTGGATCTCAAATGACACTCGTGAACAAGTGAGAGATGGCATGACTTGATAAGAGAAGGGTGTCCTTTGACTAATCTTCTTATTTCACTCAGCACAATCGGCTACAAAAGAAAATTCTTGTGGTATAATTTTAGAGACTAAGGGCTCGATCAAAATTTTGTGGTATCATTCGCTTTGGTTTAGCCCTTAAATGAAGCTTTGGAGGTAGAAGAAGTTGTGGAAGAACTTCCCTCAGTGGAAGTAGTGCCGCCTCTACTCACCATGGAAGCTCATCCACTATGAAATCACGCTGATGAAAAGCAGCAGGGTTGGGAGAAGCAGAAGGTTTGGAAGCCATTAGAGAGATGAAGATAGAGGATGAAAGCAATTACCGAAAAAACAGAAAGAAAAGAAGGTGGTTGAAAGCAAAGTACGAAAAAAGAAGGTAGAAGAAGGTTTTGAGGGTTTGCTGTTTCGTATTTATAGGAAAGACTTACGTCATGACACATCGTCCTTATGGAACAGTCACTTCAAAGTTACAGAGATTGAAAGCAAAGTACGAAAAAAGAAGGATTTGAGGGTTTGTGGTTTCATATTTAAGGAAAGACTTATGCCATCACAAACTGCCCTTATTGGACAATTACTTCAAAGTTGCACAGCCATCGGTGCATAGAAAACCATTGCAAATCTCAATTAGAATACAATACGTGTCGGCAAAGTCATTGAAGAATAAACAACAACAACAACAACAACAATCCAGTATAATCTCACTTAGTGGGGTCCGGGGAGGGTAGTGTGTACGCAGACCTTACCCCTACCCTTGGGTAGAGAGGATGTTTCCAAGTAGACCCCCGGCATCCTTCCCTCCAAGAACTTCCCACCTTGCTCTTGGGGAGACTCGAACTCACAACCTCTCGGTTGGAAGTGGGGGTTGCTTACCATCAGAGCAACCCCTCTTGTCTTATTGAAGAATAAAGTGTAAAATATATTCGGAGCTGATATTAGTATCATTACTATTAGTTCCGAAACTGATTATGAAGAGAACGGCCAGGATTGTGAAAGATTGTTCATAATTACAAATAAGGAAAGGATTATTTAATATCGGATTACACGAGATTCATTCATTATTATGCCATCGATTACGCATCAGTTATGTAACGTATAATAAAAGCAAAAAATGACAGTAACAGGCAGGAGGTTGACAAGACAATCAGTTAGGGATAGAAATATTATTCAAACTCATATTCGTTGAGTTGTATCCCCATCTGAAAATTACTCAATTGTTCTATCAATTACATTGTTGATTCTCATTGTTCTATTTCTGGCAATTTAATATTTAGCTTACACGGAAAAAGTGTTACTAACATTAATAAGATTTCTCTTTCCTTTTATCTCTCATTGTTTTTGTTCAGTTGTTATTCCTCTTTATCTTATTTCTACTTGAAAAAGTGAGTTAAATCAGTTGTTAGTGTCCCAAAACATTAAATTAATGGCTTTGACTGTAAAAATTATCTTTAGGTTAAATAATTATGACAATAGAAGGTGCCAAAATGCAACGAGGTAGGCCTAAAATCAATCTTAGATAAACTATATACTCAAATTTAAAACCAATAAGCTGAATATTCAATTAAAAATAGTTTTTGACAGATATATAGAGACACTATTTCACATTTGGAAAAAAAAGTTCAAACAATGCAACTAAATTTTTTCAGCACATAATAAAGGGTGATGCAAAATTCAGTAATGCTGAGAGGTTGTGAGTTCGAGTCTCCGCAAGAGCAAGGTGGGAAGTTCTTGAAGGGAAGGATGCGAGGGTCTATTTGGAAACAACCTCCCTAACTCAGGGCAAGGTTAAGGTCTGCGTATACACTACCCTCCTCAGATACCATTTAGTGGGATTATACTGGGTTGTTATTGTTGCAAAATTCAGTAACAGGCTCAACCTTCACCCTTCATAGATTATCTTTCTTCATATCCAGTTCAGCATAATTTTTACAACAACAACAACCCAGTATAATCTCACTTAGTGGGGTCTGGGGAGGATAGTGTATACGCAGACCTTACCCCTACCCTTGGGTAGAGAGGCTGTTTCCAAATAGATCCCGCCATCCTTCACTCCAAGAACTTCCCACCTTGCTCTTGGGGAGACTCGAACCCACAACCTCTCGGTTGGAAGTAGGGTTGCTTACCATCAGAGCAACCACTCTTGTCAGTTCAGCATAATTTTTAGCAAATTTAATTTCAGCATTAAAATCTTTTAAATGAAAAACAAAGCTAAAATAAATTAGAAAAACTTCACATACTGAAAATGGGGCTAGGCGTCTGCTCATTTCGAAGAACTGAAACCCAGTGCTTTATAAGAGGATGTGGTGGAACAAACACCTAAAAAAAATCAATCAATTAAACTAACATCACCAATTAAATTAAACTTGCTTTTGTATTTATTTACTAAAAGAAACATTTTGTCCCAACATCAGAAAAAGTTAAAAGAAAATCCAAAAACTAAGACTCCACTACATTATTTATCAAAACACAATATTCTGAACAAACAAACAAAGCGTTAGATGAGTGAACTTTACTTACCAGCATTCTATTACCACTCATCACTTTGTTCTCCGCCGCCATTGAACACACCACAATTCCCCTTCGTTTATTAGAATTTGAAATCTGAGCTCAAAATAACAAAAGCATAAAATTTATTTCATAGATTACTATCCCAAGATTACATGAATCTTCTTATATCATAATTTAGTGGTCCTTTAATTAATAATCACATGTGAAAATGCACTGATAATATACAAAAAACTTTACAATGACCGGGCAAAAAACTCGCGAAAGGGTATATACTCTAACAAAACCACGTAATATAGTGCATATCTCCATAAAAATAAAATATATAAAAGGGGTACAAGGGATTGTTAAGTGGCGTTAATTAAAGTACCTTTTTGTAGTGAAAATTGAGGTTTTGCCGATAGAAAGAGGCGGCAGTGGAAGAGGATAGTAGTGAGAGAGAGGGGTCGGGGGGTAGACGGTAGGGGTGAGGGGTATAAGTAAGAGAGTGGTGGGACGCCATTGGTAAAAAAAGGTAAGCTGAGAACTGAATAATTTTAGGTGGATTAGGTATCTTCTCAATTTCCTGGTTCTTCGGGACTGGTGAAGAAGGCTTCTCTACGAACAAGCTAACGCTGGGGATGCTTTTTTTTTTTTTTTCTTTAAATAATTTTTCCATTTCATTAATAGATCAAAAATTACAATCACTCCAGAAGGAAAAACTCCTTTATATTCTAATACATTTTAATCACACTAAGCATATTGAGTTTTTCTTCTTACTTCTACGGGAAGTGATCCAGTCTTCGCAAAGCTTCTTTCCAGTGTTTAAGAGAGTTTCCCTGAATGTGCACATGAATCGTTATCTCTTTACATGTATCCTTTACAGCCAAAATCCTGTCTTGGAATCTAATCTTGTTCCTTTCCCGCCACAAATAGTACACTAACATTCCAAACACACTGGTCGTTATTTCAGCACGCCCACTTTTACTTTTTGCAATGTGGCTAATCCGTTCGGCTTCTCTGTTCCAGTCACGTATGGTTCTCTTGTACCGTAGCCATACGAGCATTCTATTCCATATTTCCCAAGAGACGGGGCAAGCAAAGAAAAGATGGTCAAAGGATTCATCTACTTGCTTGCAAAAAACACATTGTTGAGGAATCTGTACCCCAAAGAGCATTAGCCTCTCCGCCGTTGCCAGTCTTCTGCGCAATGCTAGCCAAACGATGAATTTAAATCTCAGGTGTAGTTTTGGTTGCAGTACTATGCTTTTCCATTGAACTTTTTGGGGATTGGGGGAATTGGAGTCTGTAGAGTTTGTTTATGTCGAATCGTTCTCCCTTCTGTAGTTGGATCAGTTTACTATTCAGGTCCCCCTATATACTTTTGGTATTCACGATGCTTTTTTTTTTCTTTTTTTTGGGGTTTTACCTGTACTATTTAGTGGTACTGTGGTACCGTGCATGCACTGTCAATATTAAAAAATATTAATTAAATTTAACTATAATTAGATTTATTTGAACATATGAGATCGTATTGTTTAGTATATTTTAATTGTAGACTTGTTTTTCAATATGATCTATCCAATAATAAAATTTCTACTGAATAAAGTTTTAGTTCTATATTTTTCTTTATTCTATTATCAATGTTTATTAATTTTACATTATTAATAGAAATTTTATTAGCATATTACTTTGTTTAATATTTTTATCTACTTATTTTTTAATATAAGAGAAGATATATATTTTATTAGTCTTAAAATATTTTTTTATTTTGAATTTAATTATGTTATTTGTCAATAATATTATTTGATTTTTAATGAATAAAATCTTTATTAAATTAAGGGAACTTATATATTTATTAAATAACTTTTTTGTTATGTATCTTTCTTTATTATGTTATAAATATTTACTATAATTGCATTGTTAATCAAAAATAAATATTAGCATATTAATTTATTTAATTTTATTAGCATATTAAAAAATGTATTAAAGGGAATTTTTATTTTATGTAATTTTAGGTTTTTATTTTAAAATAATTTAAATACTCCAACTTGAAACTATTCTCCAATTTGAATAGATATTTTTTTAATTTTCATTTTTTAAAATAATATTTTATTTTTTATTTTACATATATTTGAATTCAAAAATAATAACTAATAACTAATGTTAACTACTTATGCCATGTGGCTTTTTGCTAGGCTTCCACTTGGCTTAAGGAGATGGTTTTTTCATGTTCTTTTAATAATATATATAGATATAGATTCTATTATCAATGTTTAGTATTTTTATATTCTTAATCTTGAAATATTTTTATTTTAGATTTTATTCTTCTGTGGTCTGAATTTTAATGAAGAAAATATCTATTAAATTAAAGGGACTTATATAGTCATGGAATAACTTTTTAATTATGTATCTTTCGTTATTATATTATAAAGATTTAATATAATGGAATTATTAATAAATAAATTTATTAATGAGATTTTTTATTTTATGTAATTTTAGGTTGTTAATTTAAAATAATTTAAAAACTCCAACGTGAAACTACTCTCCAATTTGAATAGATTTTTTTTAAATTTTTCTTTTTGGAATAATATATTTTAGAGATATTTAAATTAAAAAATAATAACCAATAACTAATGTTAACTACTTATGCAATGTGGCTTTTTTAGACTACCACATGACTTAAGGAGATGAATTTTTTCTCTCCTTTTAATAATGTAGATTGTTATGTTACTCGGGTAGTCTGGTTCACTATAATTAGATTTTGATCCTTTTTTATGATCTATATATTTAGTCTTTTAGATATTTAGAAAAAATAATTTTTTATTTCGAAATTTTCATTGGAGTAAAGAGTTTGTTATATTACTAATGAATAAATTAAAAGGATAGTAAAAATTAATATAATTAAATGTATTATTAATTAGTGTTAAAAGGTAAATTTTTTAATGTGTATAAAGTGCCAAAAATCAATTAAAGTGGATAGGATTAGGAAAGAGTAACTACACCATGTGAATCACTTAGACTGGTTATTCCAGTCTATTTTCTTTCATATT
Organism: Nicotiana benthamiana; assembly: GCA_034376525.1. Taxonomy (NCBI): domain Eukaryota; kingdom Viridiplantae; phylum Streptophyta; class Magnoliopsida; order Solanales; family Solanaceae; genus Nicotiana; species Nicotiana benthamiana. Next base: position 55,958,627 of record CM067341.1, on the reverse strand, counting down.
TATTATAGAGAAATTATCAAATGTGTACTAGTTCGAAACTCACAACTTGTTTGGATGGTTGTTACTATTGTATCGTATCGTATTATTACTTTAAATATAATATTTATTTTAATTATTTTTTTTATTGTATCGTATTATTAAATTCGTTTACATAATGATGAAATGTGCCACTTTATGTAACGACCGATTTGGTGTGGTCGTATCGTTTAACGACCCGACTGGTCGTTTTATATTTTAGAACCCCGTTCCCTTAAATAAAACTTCCCGTACTTGCTTTAATTAATTTATGACTTGGGGGGCGGGTGGTTCGGAAGTTGAAAGAGTTTTGAGTAATATGTCCATTTGCTTCTTTAAATTTTTCTAAAAAGGCCAAGTTTGACTTCGGTCAACTTTCTTGGAAAACAGACTCGACTTTGTGATTTGATAATCTCGAGGGTCAGTGCGAAAATATGACACCTGGGCGTATGCCCGAAATCGAATTCCGAGGTCCTTAGCCCGAGTAATGATTTTTTCTGCGAAATTGTTAACTTGAAATTTTAAAGAATTAAATAAACTAAGTAATCATTGATTTCCTAAGTATCGGGCTCAGATTTTAGTTTCGAAACTTGGTACAGGTCCTAAATATCAGTTAAGACTTATCCATGAAATTTGGTGTCAATTTGAGTAGTTTAAGGGCGTTTTGACCTGTTAGGAAGAAATTAAGAATTTGAAGTTCAATAGATTGATTCATTTGGTTTGAGGACGTGATTCCTATATTTAACGTTGTTTTGAGTGATTCGATGGTTCGAGTAGGTCCGCCTCATAATTTCAGACTTGTTGGTATGTTCGGGCGGGGCATGGGAGCTCCGAGCGTCAAACGAGCGAGGCTCGAGTGAAGTTAGAACTTTAAAAAGGACTGAAGTTTGATGCTTCTGTCATAACCGCATTTGCGGTTCTTGGACCGCAGATGCGGTCAGGACTCCGCAGAGGCGGCGAAGGCAGCCCAGGGAAAAGACCGCAGAAGCGGACATGGAATCGCAGAAGCGGATCTGCATATGTGGCACTTCGACCGCAGAAGCGGTCGAACCATCTCGGGCCAGAATCGTAGAAACGGCCCAATATCCGCATAAGCGAAAATAGCTGGGAGCAGAGGCTCATTTAATACAAACTCAACACCATTTTTATCATATTTTACTCCACACTTAGGCAATTTTGGGGCTTCCAAAGAGAGAGTTTTCACATATCATCATAAGGTAAGTAATTTTCACACCCTCTTAGTTTATATACATGAATATTAGGTAGATTAAACACTAAAAATTAAGTAAACGTTAAGGGTAAAAGCTAGACCTAGGGTTTTAATGGAACTAAGATTTAATCATGTAATTTGTTATGTAATGAACTAGAAATCATATATTAGCGATCCTTAGGTTATGGAGAATAACTTCCTTACAAAAATCTTGGAATCCGGGCACGTGGGCCCGTGGTCGGAATTTAGGAAACTTCTGAGAAAGGTTGGGAAATCACTTAAATAGTTAGAATTCAACCTTGTAAGGCTTTATTGACTAGTTCTTACTTTATTTTAATTAGTTTGTGCTCGTTCGACTACGAATTGAGGGTTTGGGTTTGTTCTTGATATTGGAAGTGCACTTCGGAGCGAGGTGAGTCTCCTTTCTAACCTTGTGAGAGGGAATTGTCCCCATAAGATTATAAATGAGTAATTGTCGCTAAATTCGGGGTCTACGTACATACCAGGTGACGAGAGTCCATGCGTAGCTACAATAATGTTAATTGCTTGGGTAGTTTAGGAGCCACATCATGCCTAATTTGGGAATATCTCTTATTTTAATTGCCAATATGATCATTTATGATTTGATAGAGACTTGAGACAATGAAAAATGAACATATAAACTTGTTGAGCCTTGGTAGGAGTTTCCTTGTATATAAATTAGCTTTGGTGTGCATTCTTGATGTTTTCTTGATAATTATGGATCGGCCCGATTGCCTCGGTGAGAATAGATGCATCTATGATTTGGGTCATTCGACTCTCGGCAGTGCACAATTTATTTTTTGTTGGAGCGGATCGTCAACCTCAGCTTGATTGCGCATGATATATATATATATATATATATATATATATATATATATATATATATATATATATGCTTAAGTTTAGACATAACATGATTACTTGTTAAGTGAATAAAGGGAAAATGGTAATTGAATTATGGTCAAGAACAAGAATATGACTTTTCATTTAAACTTGTTGTTATTGGAGATCCCCCATCCTGTATATCTCACATTATTATTATAATATTATCTTGACCTTAGTAAGTATCAAGTCGACCTCTCGTCTCTACTTCTTCGAGTTCTTTGAGATTAGGCGGGATACTTACTGGGTACATGTTATTTATATGCTACTCTTCTGTACTTAAATGTACAAGATTTGATGCAGGTGGACCTGGACTTCATTCTGGTGTGCGTCAGTGAGCACCCTTGAGACTTCTGCGGTGAGCTGCTTCCTTTCATGCCGACCAGCAACCTATGAAGTCTTTCTTTGTACTTTTGTTTCTATCTATCCTGATTCAGACAGTAGGATAGTGTATTATTCTTTTGTGTATATTCTACTAGTCGTATTTAACTTGTGACACCAGGTTCTGGCACACACATTGGTGGACATTTATTTTTGGATTGTATAATAATTTTGACACATTATTTATCGCTTCTGGTATTAACATTAATCTGCAAATTTGTTATACTTATTTTTGGTAAAAGAAAAAAAATTAGAACTTAATTATATTTCCGCGTTGGCTGGCATGGCAATGGTGTCAGGTGCCATCATGACCTATTATGGAAAATGGGTCGTGACAGTTACCTTGTCTTTTTCTTCCAATCTCACCCTTTATTATATTAAATTATTTTATTTTATCATTTACCCTATCTTTTTATATAATAATTTTACCATGTATCATAACTTTTCTTAAGTTAATTCTTCATATTGTTGGTGCGTGATATCATGAAACAATGATAAACGATACTATCTATTCAAATATTATATTTATCAAATATTCTTAATACAGTACAATACAATACAATAAGATATGATATATTAACAACCATCCAAACAAGCTGTCAATGTATAGGATCGTCCCTTTATTTTTTGAATGTTAAGTTTTTATTTGTAGACGGGTTCAGGTTTAATAGTTATTTCTCGGTTAAGATAAATTAAAGAAGAGAAGTAGAACACCTCTCAAGACATTCAGTATTACTATTCAACATAATTTAATTAGTTGAGTTGGTTGTCCATCTATTGCGACTCTTCTACCCTATCTAAGCTTGTAATAAGTAATTCATATATATTTTTTCAAGTTTGGAAAGGGACATATTGATTATTTTATCCTTTGTAAATTAAACACTTTCGGATTTGTGCGAAGCCAGGTGAATATCCTCCTGGCCTCTGCATGTATATTCCGGTATGATGTAAAAGGAAGGCATCATCAACGATGTAATTGAAGAAATACATATGTATTTTTTATGCACGATATTATAAGAATCTTTAAACACTTATTCACTTATTTTAAAATGTTAAAATATCAAAATTCATATGCTATTAGAATCAACAACTTTAAAGTTTGTAGAAAGGAAAAGAGAATCAAGGAACAAGCCATTTCAATTTGTAAGTAATGTTTCCCTAGAGTTACGTTTTGATTTGGTATATGTATATAGTGTAGATAAGTGTTTTCCCTCTACTTTAGGGTACCATTTATTTGCTTCACTATCATACCCTAAAGTGGAGGTCCAAAAGCAAAATATGCAAGTACATTCCTTATAATAAAAAGAGATAATGCATAAATACTCCACTAAATTTGTTTTGAAAAGTTATTTACACACTTTAACTTTACGGGTGTTCTAACACCCTACGATTGTTTAACAAAATGTATTTAGTTACTCCCTCCCTACACCTGGCCCAACTATAATAACTTAAGTGGTGTACATATGCTTGTATAATGAAGCCACGTAATTAAAATCTCCTGTAAATAAACAAAAAGACCTAAAATAGATATAACTAAGTCGTTTAGCCCATTAACCCCCCAGTAAAAAATTCCCAAAATGAAGAACCCTAACCTTTTACCCACCCTCCACGATTTGATTAGCATCTCCAAAATCCTGAAGCCTAACCAAAATCGAAGGGACTTGTTGCAAAATCCAAACGATTTTCTTGTGCTTGCTCCTTTAATTCTGTTCGTGATTGTTCCCGTTCACGATTTGGTTTAAGATCCGTTCGAACTTGATGGTCTCTAAAGAATCAAGTGCTAACGTTATCTGTGTTTTAGCTTGGAGGTAAACACATCAATCCAAGCCTTTTCTATCGTCAACCCTAAATGTTATCTCTTTGTTTTTCTTGTTGCATGTATTTTGACCTCTTCTGTAGCGGTCCAATAGTATATATTAATCCTTTATTACTTTATTTTCTACTATATTCAGGCATTGCAATGTCTTTTGAACTTATTACTCTAAGGTTTTTTCATGGTGGAAAAATCTCCATGGATAAGTTGGATTGCTTTTCAATGGAGGATTATATTGGTGGGGTGATGACTGATTGTTTTGATGTAGATGTTGATAGGTTCTCTTATTTTGAGTTCTTATGTTATGTAAAAGAGTTTGGTTACAATGCTTCTTCTGCTGTTATTTATGTTAGACCACCTAATTGTCCTGCTTTGGTAGTAATTAAAGTTGATAGGGATCTTATGGGTATTTGTCACGACTTAAAAAATGGGGATATTTTGGAGGTTTATGTAGAGCACATGGTTGAAGAGCCTTTAGTCCCCCGTCCCCCCATTAGAATATGTTTCCCAAGTTGTGGATGAAATTAATGTTACTTTTGAGAAGGAATTTGGTCAAGATGTTGGGGGCTGTGAGGGTTTGGGAACTAGTGAAAAGACATCTAATGCTGCTGAAAATAGTCCCAATAATAGTGTGCCCACATCTATTACTACAGATGATAGCTCAAACTCCTCATCTGAATCAAACTCCTCAAACTCTAGTAGCAACGTTGAAGGTTAGAAGAAAAAGAGCCTGGTGAAAACCTCATTGCATCTTCTTTCAATGAGATTCCTGGATACCCACAAGCAACAAGAATAATACACATCCCCAATATAATGAACCACAATACATTTTCCCTACTCTTTGACTTAGCTAATTGACTCTTCCACTTCTTTCCCTTCTCTTTCATCTTCTCCATATCATCTTGCAATTTCACCAACTGAACCTCAATTTTCTTCATCTTGTCATCTACTATGGTGTTTTCAACCTTTAGAGTAGTCCTCGACTTGGCAAGATTTTCAAAGCCTTCTAATGCATTCTCAAGTTCACCCATTTTTTCAAGTAACTTTGGAATAACAAATTTGGATCTAGGATCAATTTCAGAATCCTTCCAAAGCCAAAAATCACAAGAACGAGGATCCTAAGATGATTAACAAAAGAAAATTAATGACTGATAATTTATCAAAACTCAATTAATGAAACAATTTTAAAAATCATTTACCCCATAGTATGGACAAATCCAATATCTTTTCATGGGTTCCGAGGGGTCCAAGCTGTTAATAAAGGCAGCACATAGCAATGGTTGCATCAAATTTCTCCACTTGACTCATTTTCTTACTCTTCCGTGTAAAGTCTTGTCAAATTAAATCCTTTTGAAGGTATTGGAACAACTATTAAAACTTCAAAAATGAATTTTGATGGATTTTTGAATTAGGGTTCTTCATTGGGTTTTGGTAATTATTTGGGGAAGATGGGATTTTACCGTTAATTAGGTTATCTTAACGATAAAGAATTACATTTTTATTTTTTTGGGTTGTTTTAAACGATTAAACGATAAATGACGCGCTCACTTTGGTTGTCAAACACGCGCAGCTGGCCAGGTGTAGGGAGGAAGTAACTAAATATATTTCGTTAAATAATCGTGGGGTGTTAGGACACCCATAAAGTTAAAGTATGTAAATGACTTTTCAGGACAAGTTTAATGGGAATTTATGCATTATCACTAATGAAAAAATAAAACAAAGAAATGGCACCATGACGTCCAAAGGCAAAATATACAAGTACATTCTTTATAATGGAAAGACAAAACAAAGAAATGGAATCCGGAACTTATTTGATGACAAAATGGACTCAAAACATATTTTGCTGATAAAAAGAGGTTACTTTACTAACTATTTCGCAGTAATTTACTACGAAATGGATTAACTAAAATTTTGACGTTAAGTCAATTCGTAGTAAAATACTACGAAATAATTAAAAATTAATTTTTCAAATTGCATTTTGCAGTAAAATACTGCGAAATGGTAAAAAAGCTGGGCCCATGCTGTATTTAAAACAGCATTTCGCAGTAATTTACTGCAAGATACCCTATTTCGCACTAAATTACTATGAAATGCTATTTTAAATAGAGCCTGGTCGTCTTCCTCAACGACAAACACTTTGAAACCTGTATTTTTAAAGCTCCCACTGCCCTGGTCCCCTCCCCACCCCGTGCGTTTATTAAAAAAAAACAATTTGGCCCATCCGTCCCACAATGAACGCGGATTGTAGGTCCCACATACCCAAAGAAGGTTCGATTCCGTGTTTGGGATAGAAAAATTCAAATTGAAAAAAAATATCATCGAGGTATTTCTATTTAGTTTATGGCGAAACTCGTATATTCATGTATATTCGTATTGCTTGGTATGTTTACATGTGAATTTATATTATGTTTGTGTTCTTTAATATACCCGGATTGATTTATTTGATACCCGAATTTATGTAATATTTGTGAACAAAAATGGTACTAGATTGTTTTTGTTATTTATTTTATGTTCATTTTGTAGAGCCTTGTATTGTAGTAAAATATAGTTTCTTTTAGCGTAGTAAATATAGCCTTTTAGCGTAGTAAAATTTAGAGCCTTGTACAATAGTTTTTTTTTTTGAAATAAATCATAAAATGAAACTATTAATAATATAATTTATCCATAAAGTAAATGTTCTATCTCAAATGCATAAGTTTAATACATTTCAAGAGAGAGTTTCAAAAAATAGTGATAACAAAAGGTTCCTATAGAACATTCATCTATATCAATTCAAATTTTGTCTCATGTAAGGATAACTGGGTGGTACCAGACATCAAATTGGCGTTGGTTCTAGATAGCATTTATTCTTCGCTCCAACCACTTAATCGTTCTTCCATTTGTTCTTTTTCTTCTTCTAACTCTCTCACTCTCGCCTTCACCTCCGCAAGTTCCCGTTCATATTTTTCGCTACGTTCCTTGTATGCTTGACAATTCCATTCATCTCTCCAATTTTTATCTTCCAACTCCTTCACTTTCTCCCTCATTTCTGTAATAATTCTATCTCCCTCATTTTGCATTCTCATCTGGAATAACCACATATCATGAAGATCCTGGAATCTCTTCCTGTAGCTTTCCTGAAAACATGGTTCCTCAGCCTATTCATCAAATTCACAAGTAGGTTCATCAGGTTTCTTGTACAATGTGTTCACACAGCACTAGAAGCGGCGTCCAGTGTCAACCCCTTCCTACATACAGTCCCACATTGGTGTCCGAATTTCGTCAATATCCCTCGTGAGGGCTTCTACATCCGGCTTACTTGGAAAATGATCAAGCTAGAAAATCTCCCTTGAATGAAACGACACGTGAGTCTCGTACACTTTTGGTCTCACGGGAGGTGGAGCATGTTCCATCGTCAAATCAAGTTCAACATTCTCTTCCTCCTCATCATCATCCTTATCAGGGAAGGGTATGTCATCTCCAGACTTATCGACAATTCGCCATTATTGTCATAATCACTATTTCTATCATAATCACTATATTCTCTTCTCGACTCTACGCATATGCCAAATCCCGATTAAATATGTTGTCTTCGGGCAATTGAGTGAGGACAAGACCTTCAAATTGCTCGTTCTCACTGCACAACCAATAAAATTATGAGTTATTCATAAACTTTACAAATAGATTTATCAGCTCACTTACAAATCATAATGTGTTGATATCCCATGATGGACATTATCTCGTCGATGATGACTCTCGGATGGACTACCATGATCCAACACACCAAAACTAGGCTTATTCCATGTTGGCGTTGGTTCATAACGTAAAATTCATATCTGGCTGGTACCCCCTGTGGAATATATGAGTGTTAATACAAATTCAATAAATAAAATAAACATCGTAACACAAAAGAATTTCATGTAGTCCTAGATACCATTTATTCTTCGCTCCAACCACTTAAATCGTTCTTCCATTTGTTCTTTTTCTTCTTCTTACTCTCTCACTCTCGCCTTCACCTACGCAACAATTCATATTTTTCGCTACGTTCCTTGTATGCTTGACAATTCCATTCAGCTCTTCAGTTTTTATCTTCCAACTCCTTCACTTTCTCCCTCATTTCTATAATAGTTCTATCTCCCTTATTTTGCATTCTCACCTGGAATAACCACATATCATGAAGATCCTAGAATCTCTTCCGGTAGCTTTCCTGAAAACATGGTTCCTTAGCCTATTCATCAAATTCACAAGTAGGTTCGTCATGTTGTTTGTACAATGTGTTCATACAGCACCAGAAGCGGCGTCTAGCGTCAACCCCTTCCCACATACAGTCCGTCATGCATGGTTTTCCACAGAAGCAAATTAGTGGAGGACCAAGTTGAGCCATTTAATGAAATAATTTTGGGAAAAATTTGAGCACACAAAATAACTACAATGCACCCATTATTTATAGGTGAAATAACTGCCAACTCAACAATACGTACTATTTTACTACGATTTAGATGCACATTCTTTGGGGGAAAATAGATTTTTTCACATGGCTTTGAACCTTTTCAAAATGACGTGACAGCTCAACAATACGTAGTATTTTACTACGACTTAGATGCACATTCTTTGGAGAAAACCAACTTTTTCCACATGGCTCTGAACCTTTTCAAAATGACGTGACAACTCAACAATACGTAGTATTTTACAACGATTTAGATGCACATTCTTCGGGAAAAAATAGCTTTTTCCACATGGCTCTGAACCTTTTCAAAATGACGTGAACTCAATAATAATTCCATTAGTAGCTAACTCAATAATGCATATCCTAATTTTTAATTTAATCATATCTAATTATTTAATTTATTAAACTAATAAAATCAATTAATTTTGTTTACATTATATTAGACGTCATGGCCTTTCCTCCTCCTGCACATCCCGGACCTGTAGAGGATCAACTATTAGTGCTACAGGGCGACCATAGGTCCTCCTATGCGTGGGAGGGACAACTATCAGAGCAGGCTCTCCGGCCTAGGAGACATGACGATCTTTGGGACTTTATTGCTGGCCATCCGTTGCATCAGCGTGTAATACACATCCTTCAGAATACGGGATTATATCCCTTTTTTGAGCTTGGGCAGATTCAACTAGATTGGTCGCTCATCATGGCATTGGTGGAGCGATAGCGACCGGAGACGCATACATTTCATTTGCCCACAGGAGAGGCTACTATCACCTTAGAGGATGTCCAGGTTCTTTACAGACTGCGTATAGACGGTTGCGCCTTGACACTACCCCCGTACATTAGAGGAGCGTCGCGTGCACAGATGGCGGAGCTAATGGGGCAGTGGACTGGACTTAGACCTGAGGGTCGGTAGGGGGCGTTCGCGTTGCTTTATCAGCCATCATAAATCACATGGCGGATTTGCACCCCGATATATTACCTAGCAGACGGAGGATCTCTGGATAGCCCGATACGCACGTTGTGTGTTGCTATTTCTCTTCGGGTGTGTATTGTTCCCGGACACTTCTGGAAGTAAAGTGAGCATGCGCTTCATACATCATATAGTAGAGCTGGGTCAGGTATCCCAGTACAGCTGGGGAGCTAGTGTGCTTGCGTACCTATACAGGAGCATGTGCCGGGCGATCATGGGTCTAGCAGTTGATATATGTGGTTTTCTCCCCCTCTTACAGGTGACCAAATTTTTGAATATTTTGTTCTTTACTTTGAAAGTCAATATCGCTAAATGACACTTAAATATTCCATCAACATTTTATATTATGTTTGGGCCTGGCATAGGATCCTTCCGTTGCAGCCACCTACACCAGCACTTCGGCCCGATCAGCATTATCCATTTCTCCCTTTAGCTATTAGATGGATTAGTGGTGTTGGCTATACAGAGGGACGAAGGCTCACCATAATCTCCCCCTCCTCAGGGATGTCTTAGATATGTTGGTGGACGGACATGTAAATATGTACCTACAGTTGTTTTTTACGAACTGAGTTGCATTTGGGTAGTAACATTTGTGTTAATATTTGGCAGTTCATCTGGTGCCATACAACGACGACTTGTTTGCTGAGCTGTCAGCTTGTTGCTCAGTCGACCGGCTTATTTGGAGCACATCCGCCCCATTGATATTCTGGGATTACGTTGAGTATCATTCCACAGAGCGTGTCCTTTGACAGTTTAGCCGGCCGCAGACTATACCAATGGAGCCTGTATGGGTTGCCACTCACTATCAGCGTGGCTATAGCAGCAGCTAGTCCATTGGGACGATAGAGCTGAGCGTATTCCACCACCACCTACGATTTACCAGGAGGGCACTATTCAGCTATATCTTATGTAGTATCGCCTTCACACCCGACTGATGACCGGGAACCCTGTGAATGTACTTGGCGAGCGTTACAGACCGTACGCCGGGAGGCACGAGGCACTGGTATGTTTTTCCAGCTTGTTAATATGTTATAATATGGATATAGCATTATTTAATTACTACTTTTAATGTTCACAGGCTATTGGTCATCGTCATTTCTACCAGTTGGGACAACAGATGCATCACCGTACCGACATCCCATAGTTGGTTGACTTTGGCCGGTAGGTAGAACAGATAGCTCGGCTAACACTTTTGCAGGCGAGATATGTCGAGAGGATGGAACACGAGGATCAGTATGCAGTGCCAGAGGCGTACCAACGGGGTAGGCCGGTCCCACGAGGGAGGGGTGCCCCACGAGCTAGGGGTGCCAGACAGGGTCGCGGGGGACGACGGGGAGGTGGTCAGCAAGGTGGTGGTGAGGTACCTGTCGACCCACCAAGAGAGGTCCATGCCGAGGCCCTTGGGCTTGAGGGGCTTGGAGATGCAGGGTTATATGCCTCATGCAGACGAGCCTTCTAGTAGCATGCCTTCGTTTATCCTTCAGTTATCTTTGCCAGTATCGCAGGTCACCCCGTCAGGAGCGTTGTCGATCATGGGTACATTTGACATGGACGTAGATCAGTACTTTGCATGCCCATCTTCCGCAGCTGACGATCGCCCAATACATGACGTGGATGGCAGGCGCAGGTTGAGTTATCCCCCATCTCCGGTGGTTCAGATGCATTTGTTTTCTTTTCCTTAATATTGCATCAATGATTTATTTTTAATTTTCATATGAAGTCTTCGTCCCAGCCATCTTCGAGGCAAGTACAGTAGGTGATGAGCACATCACGGATGCATATCCCCAGGAGGTCGAGGAGACCACGGTGAGTAAATAATTTATTACTTAACACATATTTCAAACTAATATTATCTTCATATGCTAATTTATTAGTTGTTTTATAGGATGTCGATGGCCCTACGTTCTATTCTTTCGATCCTGCCAGTTGCACAGTAGATGCGGCTGCACATCCTCTGATAAAGAGGCGGCTAGATGACGATGATCCAGATAGTGTACCCGACTGACGGGGGATGCGACTCAGGCCAACGGCGACACTGAAGCACACTGGTTGCGGGACACATTGATTTATTTTGTTTGTAATTTATGTAAATAGTGCATTATGTACATACTGTTAATAATTATATGAGAGCAACGACTTTATTTTAATTGCGCTTCAATAATAATTTTACTTAAACAGTACAGCACAAACACTAACATTGACAACCTAAAATAAAAATAACATTTTTATTGTAAAAAAAGAAAATACAAACACAAACACGATAAATGTAAAGATACAAAATATCAAAATTTGGAACAACCATATCAAAATATAACGTTAGAAAATAAGATGAAATTTGGAATATTCTTTTATTTCATTAAATTGAAACTTACGCAAGTACAAACTTGAATAAAAAGCAAAAAAACTCAAAATGAAATACTAGGGGTTTCCAGGATAGTTGGTTACGTTAGACGAACTTGCACCGGGATTACCACTGCCTCGGACACTGGCTGAAGGACATTTACGATGGTCGTGTCCTATTTGCGAGCATATGCCACTTTTACGCGCGTAAAATGTGTCACCAACATCCATTTGGTTTCGTGTGCGCATTCTCTTTTTGACTTGCAACTTGCGCAAATAGTCCTTGTTACATACCATCTTAAAAGGTTCCGGTAATGCTCAGCACCTAATGGCAGCAACTTTCCACTATATGTGTCTACATATGCAACAACACTGTATTGCCTATCAATATGGTTTGTTGCCCCACAACCAACTTGCTGGAAGCACTTCAACGCATGTGCGCACGACATGTGGTAGATGGTCTATTTTCCACACGAACACAACCTTCTATTTTCATTCACCGTATGTAGATTATTCCCACGGTGTCCGCTGACTTATGTCTTAACTTCAAATACACCCCGCTCGTGATCGTACTGAAGAAATGAATGCCACTATGCTCGCCTCCTCGACCTTTCAAATCTTCTCATGGGTGTTGTCATATATTCAAAACTACGGTCCATCGATGCAGAGGCGGCTGCATGCCTTTCAACAAACCTCTCCGCGCTCTGTTTGAATGTCATGCGATCCATGGCAGTGACAGGCAGTCCACGGGCAGATTTCAACAAGCCGTTGAATGACTCCGACACATTTGTAGTCAATTCTCCCCATCGTCTGCCGCCATCATCATGCAATGTCCACATATGAAGCTCATGCCCCATCAACCAAGTATAGGCTCTTGGTTCTATCTGCCAGATCGCTTCCATGCGCCGATCGAATTTGCATTGCTGGTGCTCAGTTGCAGCCATCCACATTAAGCATGCAAGGTCTTGTCAGAAAATTTCTTCTGAAAATTGGCCTTCAGGTGCCGCACACAGTAACGGTGGTATGCATATGGTTCCTGCCATGCAGGCAAGTGACGCACAGAACTTAAAATACCACAATGCCGATCAGGTATTAGACCAATACCTGAACGCTGTCTAACAAAGTGCTCCTTGAAGTGGTTCAAAAAATGTGTCCACGTCTCTTCACTTTCGTTGGCACATATGGCAAAGGCTAATGGAAATATTTGCCCGTTAGCATCTACAGCAACTGCAATCAAAAGCTTAATATCATACTTTCCATAGATATGGGTACTGTCTATGGAAATAACAGGACGACAATGCACAAAACCATCAATTGCCGGTTTAAATGACCAGAACACATAGTTGAAAATATATTTGGTCTGTCCGGACTCCGCTCACGCCTCTATTCAGGGGTTAAAGTGTTGCAAGGCAGCCATGCACTTGGGCAGATTTGAAAAAGACTTATCCCAGTCGCCATAAATAAGTTCAAAGGCACGTTTGCGACCGAGATACGCTTTTCTTTTAGTTATAGTACAACCATACTCCTTATGGACGGCTGTGAATACACTCTTTAATCTTAAACCTAATGGACACTTCCAAATATGGAATCAGGACAAGAGAAATCAAGTCGACATCCAAGTTGAAGTGATTCTCATTGTATGTGTCCATTTCACATCTCTGCTCGCTAATAAATTTACCCACTTTCCACAAACCTGATTTATTCTTGGTGGCACGCAACATCCAGTGATAACCCATAAAAATCTACGACATACAACCTTCCATTTATCCATAGTTGACACAACTATAGTCATCTCACGGCACTCTTATATGCTGTAGATTTTTACAGCTCTAATTAGGCGAGCTTTATCTGGGAAATACATGCCCTTAGTCAAAACAGATGGCCTGCACTCATCCCACATTTGTGATTGAAATTCATCACCTTCTCTTGTGAGGGCATCCACGTTCGGCATGCTTGGCAAATTATCAAGGTAGGGGATATTCCGCTCATGAAATGGCACGTGGGACTCGTACACAATTGGTCGCACAGGAGGTGGAGGAACATGCTCTCTTGCCGGTTCAGGTTCAACATTCACTTCCTCCTCCTCATCACCAACCTTAAAAGGGAAGGGTCTGTCATCCGCAGACTCATCCGCATTATTGCCATAGTCACTATCATCTTCCTGGATCTGTGCATTAGCCAAATCACGAGTGAATACGTCATCTATGGGAAGCTGTGTGAGGCCAGGAGCTTCAAGAAGCTGGTTTTCACTGCACAAAAATAACAACAAGATAATTTACCTAATACTCCGGAAAAATTTTGTTTAGCTATATCACTTTACTTACAAGTCGTATTGTCTTGACAATTCTTGTTGGTGATGACTCACGGATGGACCACCGTGATCCAATACTCCACAACTAGGGTTCAGCTCATAACTCATAAAATTCATATCCGAACGGTACTCCCTATGAAAAATATGACCGTTAATACAAATAAAATTCAAATGTAAAATAATCAGCGCAAAACCATAGCAAAATTGAAGTTTACTAGTCCTCTTGTTGATTATATAAAGTCGATAAATTATTTTGTATATGCTCATTCGCTGGTGGTGACAAGTTCAAATCAATGCAATCTCTTTCTTCACCAATATGTCCGGCAAAAATTGCTCCAGAATAACCACCCGATGATTGGGGGCTATCCATGCTACGCACACCCTCTTCCACCTTAACGTACATTTTCAATAATTTTATTACAATAAATTCCCTGTATTCCTCTGGAATCCGCAAAAATCTCTAAGGGTCTCATCATCATCGATGTTAAACTCAGAATAATAAGCAAACTCATGCGGAGTCACTGAATACGAAAATCTATCGGTTACTTTGAAGTTAACCGAACGCCTCCTCTCACTCATTATTTTTACGTAACAATGATACCAATGTATCGTACTCCATATTAAGTGGCAATTTAACGTGACAATGTGGAGGTGAACTATACCTCTCAGAGTTATTCTCCAGCACAACATCACCACCCCAATAAAGAGAAACTCTTATTTTTTGTACTTTAGACATTATAAAAAAGATTGATAAGAAGAAGAGAGAAGTTTATTAAATGAATGTTCATGAAGATCAAACGCCTATAAATAAGGCAAGTCCGAGGTCGGGGTATAGAATTTTTTAAATGAATTCGCAGTAAAATACTGCATTTTATAATTTTGAATTATTGTTGTTGTGTCAGTTAAATAACCTGTCCAGGCCCAAAGAACAAGGTACATTTCGCAGTAAATTACTGCAAATTATGCATTTCACAATAATTTACTGCGAAATGTATCTTTTTGGGCCTCGACAGGTTATTAATTAAAAAAACATAAAGACAATTCGCAGTAAATTAGTGCAAATTCTATTAAAAAAATTAATTTTTTAACTATTTCGCAGTAATTTACTGCGAAATAGCTAAAAATGTAACTTTATTTTTTTAACATTAGAAAAGCACTTTGAGTTCGAAAGTTATCATTTCGGTTACAGACTCCTAAGAAATGGCACCCTAAAGTCTAAAGAGAATGTCCCACATCGAAAAAGGAGAAAGCAGCAACGGAAAAGTCTAATAAGAGAAAAGAAGAAAGAGAAAACTTATGAGGATACCAGTTGTGTGTTTGATATACCAGAAAATATTTTCATCGGAATATTGTTTTCAAAATTGGTGATTTTTTAGTTATTTTCTGATGTTTGATAATGTTTACCTTCTAAATTGGATAACAATTAAATTTATATGTAGTTTGAAAGATATATGGATTAATTTGACACAAAATGATAAATTGAATTATAAATAAATCAAATAACGATAAAGTAATTCAAATCGTGTGACTTGAACAATTATAGACGTGAAAAGTAAGTCTCACTAGAACTGAAAGTAATTTAAATGATATCAAATATTGGATAAAATTAGCTTGCAGAAAGAAAATAATATTATAATGCTTTGGGATGCGTGTTACAATGTGCTTTACAAATAATCAGACCTCCTTTATATAGAAAGGAGTCTTATTTTAGGTACACTTTTATAAAAGGTAAAAATTTCATGATTTGCTAATTAACCGGTTTCTCATTGATACATGCCGAGATTTTTGCCGCAATACCTGATCAGTTATGGATATTTCGCTTTCCGTTATTTGGTTTGGCGATGTTTTCTCGAGCCCATTTGGGGCCAGGGTTGATGCCAGGGTCATGGACTCAATGTTCTCAAGAACGGGCATTCTGACCTCATACCATGGTTCGGTGGAACCCGAGGTCGAGTTTCAGCCCATCACATTTCAATCCCGATCTATCGTGCAATAGACGAGCCCGATATCGACCATATAGAGATAGTAACCTTATTTTTCACCGAGTAAATGACGAGAAGCGATATGAGCTCCCGATTCTTGTCTCGACACCCTGCGCCAAAAGCGACAAAGTGAACGAAACGTCTCGTCTCTCACGTCTTAATGGCATTAAATGCTTTCTAGTTGTTGGTTGGCCAATTTAGGTTTTGAACTGTTGTTTGAAAATTATAAATACTTTGTCATTTGTTCATTCAAACTTTACGTTCAAACTTCTTATACTCGCTGTTCTTTTTTTTTTTGCGTTCTCTAACACTTGTACCCAAATTTCTTGAGGTTTTTGCAAGAAAACTTACTTGTCTTCACACCAAGCCATTAAGCGTACCTTTTTAACTTCATCTCCTTCATCTTTACTCAAAAGAAAATGGCGAAGACTTCTAAGGCAATTCCTCAAAAAGAAACTGCTTCTTCATCATATGCGGTCGGCGAGGAACCAACGGCGGAACCTCCTCTTGGCACGTTTATTCCTGGGGGGTGCTTGGTGACTGCCGACTTTAAATTTAAAAAACCTTCACCCATTTCAGGCCGGGATGAGAAAGTATCAAGATATATTTGCTCGATCACCAAAGAGATCCTCCTTACAGTGATAAAGGACTCAAATTGAGCCAAAAAAGGTGTGGTGATTCCCAAGCCTGAAGAAGACATCACTACCCATGTTAAGGTATACTTAAGTGTTTACACTTATCCCTTTACATTGGGACTGTTGGACCCGTTGATTATCCAATTCTGCAAAAGGTACGAGGTGTGCCTTGGTCATATCCACCCTTCGTTCTGGAGGATAGTCATCCTTCTCCTATTCTTCGTAAACAAGATTGACAGATACCGTTTTACTGTCGATCATCTTATGCACCTATACAATCCCCGATTCTTTGTGTGGGGGGGGGGGGACTGATCGAACTCGTGCACCTAGCCAATAAAGCTTTGTTCTCGAGCATCGATGACGATCGAGATCGGGGTTGGCTAGGTTGATTTATCCGGGTGAGGACCTCGAATTTGATCTCGGCTGAGGACATGCCATTCCCCGAGAAGTGGAACAAAAAACACAAGTCATGCTCCATTTTTTCCCCAAAATTTTATTTTTGCTTTTTTTTCTCCTTTCTTATCGATGTTTGGTGTTGATACAGCTGTTGCTCGGGTTTCGGATACAATTCCTCGACTCAAGGAGTGAGTCAAGGGCCTTATGTCCCGAAAACCGTATTCCAAGCACGCATGGTACATGCTTTCAAAGGGCCAATGGGAGGCCTTTCTTTCTAGAGTGAATGATACTTGACCTTTTCCTCCTGTCATTGAGTTCTTACTCGTTCTGTCTCCTTTTGCAGGTCTTTCCAAGGATGTTGCTGTGAGTCCTCCATCCGGTGACGAGGATGTACCTGTCGATTCCCCTGATCTGAGGTACGATGATGAGAAGAAAGTAAAAGGGCCCCGAGTTCTCCGAGATTTGAAAAGAAGAGAACAAAAAGAAGACTGGTGCGAAAATCTGAAGGTAGCACCACTACTCGGGCGCCCTCTTCGGACTCACTCCTTCGATTGAGGGACGAGTCGGAAAAAGAACAAAAAACCTCCGAACTGGTGGTTGCATGTGGTCAGGGTTCAATGCACGAGGGCCTCCGAGTCAGAGAGAGGTAACGACAATCTGCCTTGAGTTAGAGAGGCCATCGAGGATATCGTGGTCGAGGCTGGTGTTGAGGCCATGATCGAGGCCGATGTGGAGCCGGGGTCAAAGCCAATGTGGAGGCTGTGTTCGAGGCCTGTCGGGATGATGAAGAAGCCTCGAATGATATACTTAGTGTGGTAGACATCTCCGAGTCGCCTTCATTCACTGAGTCAATGATCAACGAGGCTCAGACAGCGAAACCTCTCCCTAGCGAGGGCTCCCATGAGGTGGCAGACCCATGTCACAACTTTTGTGATTGTTTAGACTCTACTGCTTTGGAGGACATCATCAGAATACGTGATTTTGTGGTACCAAATAAGAGTCCCTCTTCGGCAACCAGCGGGCCTTCTTCGAGTCTGAAACTAGTAAACTGATTCCCAGCTCTGAGTGAATATCCTTACCAGAAGCGGTCGATTATTATGTCTATTTCGAAGGATGCCTGGGTCCTCTCTTCCCTCGTAGTGGATGCAAGTTATCTTTGATTGGTGGTGACCGAAGAGGATCAAGTAATCATGAACGAGGTGGAAACGCCCTACCTGTTCAATGAAGCCCAACAAGTGCTATACCAGTTATCTTCGAATGACTCTTGACGACTTTTGTTGTTGTTGCGTACTTAGATTAAATCATAAATGATCGTAATCTTTTCCTTTGAATTTGTAGGCCTCGATGCTTTATCATGAGACTTTTCTCTAATATCAAAAAGAGTTAAACCACCATGAGGCTGAGACCCGAGAGCTCATTGAGAAGATGGATTCTTATAAGCTTCTCAGTGAGCAACGTAAAGGGTAGATCAAGAAACTTCAAGCTAAGCCGGAGGCATCTTGGAAGGAGCATGCTGACCTGGTCGAGAAAATAAGAAGAGTATTTAAGGTTAGCGATTATGAGTCAGATATGGTGGCTAATGGATCGAGCTTGCAGGCCCAATAGAAGCTTGACTAGATCATACAAATCCAGGCAGAGGTGGATGCAGTGAAGGCCGATGCTGAAGAATGCAAAAAGAACATGGACTGCTTGGCCTCAGAAAAGGAGATCACCGCAAAACTAACTTTGGATGAGTTCCAGCTTCGAGTCGTAAAGGAAAAATCTTCGTTACAGGCCAAAAATATCGAGGAACTTCAGCCGCAGCTGAATTATGCCGTCTCTAATCGAGAAAATCTGGCTAAGGAGCTTGAGATGACCAGGTCGGAAGTCGAGATGGTCAAGGATGATGTAGAGGAGATGGTGGCCGTTTAAAATGTTGATGCCAAAGCGGCCCAAGTTCTAGCAAAGGATCTCGTTGAACTCGCAAAGCGGCAACCCCGAAAGGACTCTCTCGAGGAAATTCATGATCGAGTTTTTGACTTGTTAGCCAAAATAGAGAATGCCAAGGAGTTCGAAGTCGAGGCTAAAAAGTTGACTTATCTCAAGGATGATAATAACTCTTAGGGTTTAAGCGAATCCGAAGTTGAAGGAGATCCCAAGGTGATGAGGCGGCCCCGGCGAAGACCGGGCCACTTAGGCTCTTTTTAAAAACATTTTTTGTTTATCTCTTTGGTTAAGGCCATTTGTCCTTTGTAAAATATTTGTATCGAGGCCATTTTTGGCCTTTGTAAAATATTTGTATCGAGGCCATTTCTGGCCCTTGTAAAATGTTTTGATATATATAAGGCTTTTTTTTCCTTCTGCAATTTCTAAGTTCTTTGCTTTTTTGTATTTGCAAAGATTAACATGCCTTAGCATGAAATAGTTAGGTTTACGCCTGGAGTTTCGAACAAGCCTTGTCTTTAAAAATATTTTATTTTTAAGGCATTGTGGGGTTCGATGTGGCTGGAATTTGTTTCCCCAAAGTACTTATACTTTCTTAGATTATAGTTTGCTGAGGGTAGCTTTCAGAACTGGTTAATAAGTTTTAAGGCCTTGTTGCTTTTTTTTACAGGCCTCGGACGTCTTCGAGCCATTTTAATTTGGCTGTAGCCTTTTTGGTTCGAGTTTTTTCCAATGGTCTTGTCACCTTGAGTTATCCGGGCTTGCCTAGGATAACAGTCTCCAAGGGGATGTCCGTAACCTTTAAAATTCGGGTGTTTGACTAATAGGTCTTGTGCGCTCGAGTTCTGACAACCCGGACCATTCGAACTTATTTTTGTATGCCAGTCCCTGAGTGAGAGTTTGTTGAACTCAGGGTAAGGTGGCCCCTGGGCTCGATACCTTTAGGGGGTCCGATGTAGGAAATTCCTTGAAAAATTGCAAGAATATTTTTTAAAAGGACAAAATATCTATCCGCGAGAAAGAGACTTTTTTTTTATTCTTGTGAAAAATAGTTATACATGCATACATGCTTTATACTAAGGCTCGAGAAGTCTATGCGGGCACAGTTTATTTGACCGTTTAGACCTTACAATAAATCATATATATCGAGACCTTCAATTACGAAGTTTCTTTCCTTGCTAAAGTCGATATTCGAGGGTAACGCCCCCAATATTCAAGTTTGATCATAGAGAGAAACCTCAGATACTGTTGATGCAATCTTTGACACCAGTTCATGACCAACCTTCCATTTTAAGTTAGCACGATCCACTGTTGCCTCAAAATCGGATAAAAATTGAATTTAAATGTAGTTTTAAGGATAAATGGATTAATTTGATACGAAACGATAAATTGAATTATAAATAAAGCAAACAATAATAAAGTAAATTCAAATAGTGTAACTTGGACAATTATAACCTTGAAAAGTAAGTTTCACTCGAACTGGACGTAATGCAAATGATATCAAATACAAGAGAACATTAGTTTAAAAAAAGAAAATAATATCATAATGCTTTGGGATGCATGTTACAATATATTTTACAAATAATTAGACCTCCTTTATATAGTAAGGGAGTCCTATTTTAGATACAATTCTATAAAAGATAAAACTCCCGTGATTTGGTAATTAGCCAGTTTCTCACTAATGCATACCGAGATTCCCGTCGCGATACCCAACTAGTTACGGATAATTTGCCTTACATTATTCGGTCTAGTGATATTTCCTCGAGCTCATTCGGGGTCAGGGTTGATTCCGGGGTCATGGACTAGATATTCTCTAGAATGAGCATTCTAACCTCGTACCTTGGTTTGGTAGAATCCGAGGTCCGTTGATCTTCAGCCAATCACGTTCCAATCCTGATTTGTCGTGCAATAAACGAGCCTAATCTCGACCGTATACATATTAGGTAGCATTTCTTTTTTGGCAATATATATAGCTAGCATTTGGCAAATAGATTCCCAAATTTATTTTGAAAATTTTGATTTGGGTAAAGTTTGATTTGAAGATGAAAATGAGTTTGGACATAAATTCTCAAAACATATTTCACTTTTTTTTGAAAAAATATGAAACATAAATTATACCCGCAAGTTTTAAAAACTATCATAAATACCCGACGATACTTTTATCAAATTCATTATATTATCACTAACCATAGTTCTGAAAGTAAATAAATTTGGTATAAAATTATTATTTTTATAACGAAACACTATTAGATGACCGAGAAGATGAAGCAATATTGTTACAAAATAATAAAAGATAGATTCTTTTATAAAATACAAAAGTTTAGGGTAATTTTTTTAAAAATATAATACTGATATTTTGGGCTTGAGCTGGTTTTAGGATTTAGGTTTTGAATTTTTTTTTCAAAATGTAGATAAAATCTATGACCAAACATGTATTTACCAAAGAAATATCAAATATATTTTAGCAAAAACTATGGCCAAACGGACTTATAATTTAGGCAAATATTATAAGAAGACGAAATAGGTAAATGGAGGGAGGGTGTTAAATCAGGGTCTAGATACGGGTGTGGCTGGTGGTGAAGGTGGGGTTTGGGGTCGGTTAGGGGTGGTGGGGTTGGAGGGTGGGGTGGAGGTGAGGGTCAGCTGGGGGTGGAAAGTGGGGGAGGGTGAGAAATATGGTGGAAAAGGTTAAAAAAGAGTTTGGGAAAATATATATTTTCTTTTGATAAAGAAGTCAATTTTCTCTGATTGAAAAAATAATAAATTCAAGAGAAAAATATTTTTGAAACATTCAACACAATCAAACATGACAAATTCATACCAACACAGCCCAAGTTGTACACTTTTTTTCGTAATGGCAACTTGAAAGTACTTATTGTATTAAATATACTGATACACAAAGAAAAACCTCTAGGTGACATGCCAAGTTAACGTTGTATTTTGTCTTGGACCCGGGCCTAAACGGGCTTTGCGGACCGGGCTTCGTGGGCTTGGGCTCTGGCGATTTCGGGCCTGGCGGTCCCGGGCTTCGTGGGCTCAATGGGTGAGATCAGCCCGTGACGGGCCTAAGCCCATATGGTCCTGGGCTTAGCGGGCCGGGTTTCGTGGGTTTAGCGGGCCTGACGGACTTTTTTGTGTTTTTTAATTTAAGGCAATATCTTGTATAGTAGTTATTAGTATAGTATAATATATATATATATATATATATATATATATATATATATATATATATAAACATGTAAGTTACTATGTTTATCTATGTTATGTTCTAAGATATTACCCCTAGGTTTTGATTTCCTTTATGTTTTATTATGTATAGTTTTGCTATTCTGTAAATTGTTAAAAAACTACTCTTAGTATATGGTTATCTTTCCAATTTCTTAACAATTTTGATGGATTAACCTGTAAATTCCTAGGAAAAAGCTGGTTAAGATAAACCGAGTGGTATGTGAACTTAACCATGACCGGGGTGAGGTTAAAGAAAAAAGAGTTAAGAATAGATTCATGTCTATCAAAAATTGGGAAGAAGAGATGAACAGAGTTAAAAAAAAAAAAAAAAGTATAAAGGGGTAATCTTATTACATAATTATGGATACACTGTAACATTATAAGTTTACATATAAGAGAGGGAGAGTATCGAGTAGGATTTTTACAACATAAGGTTTTAAAATAATTCTACTACGCTGTTAATGTCTGATAATCTTAATAATTATACATATCCAGAAAGTTTTGCAAGAAGTCTTAGTTTAAGTTTAGGAGAATTTATTTGGGACGTAGACACAGGATTTTATTCTATAGTAGACTACGCTATACACTTTATTTATATAACAGAAAATAGTAGATTTTGTGTAGATTTATTTAATAAGCAGTTATATCTTATTTTATTGTAGTATACATTGTATGTTATGTATATATATATATATATTTCCTTATATATTTTCTTGTAGTATATATTGTATGTTATGTATATATTTTCTTGTAGTATATATATATATATATATATATATATATATATAAATATATATATATATATATATATATATATATATATATATATATATATATACATATATATATAAATATATACATATATATTGTATCTTATGTATATATATATTACTTATATATTTTCTTGTAATATATATTGTATGTTATATATATTATATATTGTAGCTTATAAATAATTTCAAGTAAAGACAAAGAAATATTGAGAAAAAAGATATTCAAGGGTATGTTTTATAATTTTTATTACCAAAAAGGCATATCTTTCTTAGTCTTCCTTCCCCCAATGGAATGAGCACAACAAGGTACTAATACCACCATTAAATGGAAAAAAATTAAAAGAAGATGTGTCAAAGTACAAGTTACACCATAATCTATATTGTATCTCTTGCAAATCTCATAAATCCGTCAAGGTTCGGAGGAGGTTGCATTGGTGGTGGTCGAAAAGAAGCTTGTTCATCACCACTTCCGGGCGAAGCCGAATCCTCCGCAAGTTCCGCTATCATTTCTTCATAAGCTTCATCTATCGCCGGTTGTGATTCTGCAATTCCAAAGTTTCTTCTTTCTGCACGGATCCAATCTCTAAACAGTACCGATTTTTCCAAGCTATCCCTCATCGACACTCTATGATCACCTATTTTCAGTCTTTCTTGATTGAAAGCGCTCTCTGATGCAACAATTGAAGCTTGAATTGATAAAATATCCCCAACCATCTTTGCAAGAACCGAAAAATATTTTTCCCTTGACTTCCACCATTCCAAAAGATCAAAAGAGTTGTCTGCATTCTCCTTTTCAAGTCCCCGAGACAAATAAACTTGAAGCTCATTTAGATGTGAAGTTTCATCATAATTATCACCTTGAGAACCCCGGAACTCCGTCCATGATTTAAGAGCTGTTAAGCCTGCAACTCTTTTAGACGATTGTGAGCTAGACGAAGTAGGGGTTGGAATATTTGGCCTAGCATTCTCTAAGGCAAGTTGATAAGCATTATAAACTGTTTGCCATTAATTTTAATTGAGGCTTTTGCATCTGCAAGTGTAGCAAGTTCCTTATTTGAAAGATCTAAAGCCTTATAAATATTTGAATACCAAAAATGAGGACCTCCTAATTTCATTGTAGGATTTAACAATGTAGCAACACCATAAATAGGAGGGATAGAAAAAGTTATTTTTTAAATTTTTGTTTCATTTCATTTATATCAAGTTCATAAATGTCCCAACCCTCACCAAATTCAATAAACAAATCAGAAAGTGCTGCAATATAAACTAAACAGTTTGAAATGGTAGGACAATATTGCCCAAAAAATGCATTTGTAGCAACTTGAAAATGTTCTAAAAAATCTAAAAGAATTTTAACATTCGTCCAGTCTTGCGCAGTAAGCATTTCATCATCATCCTCACCACTTACCCAAGAATTAAACGTTGCATTAATTGGGTTTCTATATTCATATGCAACTACGGGCAAGGTATAAGAACCTTTCTTTCTCTAAGGCCATATTCATCACATTTTTTAAAAGACTATCTAAGTCTAGTTCTACGATTTGAATAAAAAAGCCAATTAAGAGCCATTCAAATCTTTTAAATTTCTATGTTTAAAATTCGCATACCATCACCGACAATTAAATGATAAATATGAAAAATACATCTAACATGGAAAATATTAGTAAATGCATGATTTAGTGTTTTTGTAAGCATGCCTATAGCACTAGTGTTACTAGAAGCATTATCCATAGAAATTGCCATTATTTTATCGCTAAAGCAAAAATATCTACAAATATATGAAATAGTGTTAGCTATAAACTTACATGTGTGACGTGAATTATTATTCTATACGCAATCATATGTTTTTGCATTATCCAGTCCTCATATATCCAATGACTTGTAACAATTAGATAATCACAATCATTACCGCTTCTTAGTGTACTTTTCTCAAAAATACTTCTCAGAAAAGTGCTTATGGGGAGAAACTACATTTTTTACTTCTCAAAAGCTACTTCCGCTTCTCTTTAAAAGTATTTTTTCCCTTCCAAGAACTTAGTCAAACAACTTAATTTTTGGCCAAAAATACTTTTGACAAAAAAAAAAGGACTTTTAGAAAAAGAATTGGCCAAACAAACTATAATTATGATGTGAATCATGAATTCAAATGATTATGAAACGAATTGCAAATAAATTTTGTTCTCTTTGGCCTCTATTTGAAATATGGTTGTTACTTATTAAGTATCAAATCACGTTTGCCCTTAAAATATGATTCTTTTTCGGTAGTTTGACGATTTAAATTTATTCATCTTAGGCATTAGACAGTTTAGAGTCACTTTGGGTTGGCTGATTTAGAGTAGCTGATAAGCATTAGGTGTTGCCAAACATTTTTAAATGTTGAAATTAATTTTAAAAATAAGCAGTTATGAATTTGAATAAAAACGTTAAAATTAATAATAAGCAGTTGAAGAACTGGTTATACGAATAGTTTTGTTTTAAAAAAAATATTTTAGGAATAGAATAGTAAATGTTTTGGTCAAACCTAAATTTGATAAATTGGAGAAGACCAACTTATGATTTTTGGCTTATTTTTTGCTTATAAACACTTAACTTATAAACACTTAACTTATAAACACTTTTAATTTTACCAAACGCATAAATAAGCCAAAAATTATTTATAAGCCAATTTAACTAGCTTTTAAGCATAGCCAAACATCCTCTTAGTCTACATAAATTTGTTGCCGTTAGCTTACTGCAAAGCGATGTAAATAGTACATAAAGTAATCTTTATTTCTTTTGGTATATGTTGTTGCATTTTTTCTTTAAAGGGTGTGAATGAGAAATGGAAGAGACATCTTTTGGATTACACCTCTCCATCTCAGTCTTTCTTTGTCTATAAATTTAGAGGCTTGCCTCATTTTTATGATATGGAAAAATATGAAATTTCTCCCCTCTTTTATATTTGTATTATTTTCAAATAAACATAAATGTCAAGTGTAATTTTGCTCCATTCTTTGAGTTTGTTGGTATTCTACAATTTGTATTGCCACTATTGTAGGAAGGTTTATTCCGTTTCATCCTAGGAGGATTTAATCCATTACTTGACAACGTGTGAGGGGGTTAAAATTCATTAAGGACGCACAAACAAATTGCGAACTCGAATATCTCTTATAATTTACTATTTTATTTATTAAATTAATGTTTTTTTGCTTTTTTGATTTCCTGATTTTTAACACAATAATACCAATAATCTTAAGGAATTTTAATTTATTTAACGATACTGTAAGGTCTGGCTTCCAATCACGTTGGATCTGACTATGAAATGGTGCGTGGACAAGATATCAGAGAGGAAAAGTAATCAAGTCATGGTTGTCTTGAGTTGTAATCAATTAATTATTCTAACAGAATAATTCTGATACAAATGCTGTGAACATAACGAATAACCATGTGAGAACAACTTCCAAAGGGCTGGTGCCTTTGTCTCTCTAGAAGACATTGTTCTTTAACGGTGAATTCAACCATCCGCGATTATTACGGCATGACATTTCTTGCCTGGGAGAAAACATCATTCTATTATTAAGAGAATATCTTTCAGATGGCCAAATAAGAATTTTATTTCTTGTATCTGACTTCAAACAGTATGCCCGATCTTACATGACTTAATCAAGAAAGAAAACTGTGTGAAGTTGTATGGGTCAAAATATGACCACGAAATAATTAGCAAGATTAATTATGTACCAAGCTAATTCGTAGTTAATAAATGATATGACCGCTTATTAATCGCCATACCGATTATCGGCTGACCCGCTCATTAAGGCTACGGCCTATTCACCATCGTAGGGGCAGAAGCTCAGCGTAGTCTCGACTATCATTGCCAGCTCATGCACCACATATCTATAAATACAAAGAGAAGGAGCCCTAGAAGGGGGGCGGTTTTCTTCTTCATCACTATTACCAAGAAAAGAGAGAATATCATTGTAAGACTCAGAACCTCTCCATGAAGAGGCAGACCGAATCAATATTATTAATAAAAGATCTCTACCTTCCTCTCCTTAACAAATAACATTTGTCTCTTGAATTTTCCATTTGATCTTTTGGTTATTACGATCTGTTATGATTGACCCTTGATTTATTTCGATTGTTTTTAGGCTTGCAAAGTGTATGATTACTTCGAGCTAAACAATTTGGCGCCGTTTGTGGGGATTTCATAGCAGAATCGCGTAGTTCTTCCCGGGACCAAAAGAAAAGAAACACCAAACAACAACCCTGCTCAAACAAGCAGAAGCGATTTATCGGACAAAGCAAACCTGAAGATCTCGAGTCGAGATCCAACTCCTCCGTCACTCCTCTCTCGGATAGTGCAAGCAAGAAGAAGAAACAGCCCCCTCCCCTGGCGGGAAAGCACATCTAATGTACTCCCGTGTCCCTGATGCAAGAACACGCGGGAAAAGGCGCAATGACGTCTCAAAACCGAGATCCACAATGAGATAACCTACGCGAACTAATCGAGAAGTCAACACATAAACCGTGCGAAATCTAAAACCAAAACTGACCGCTGACGCCCCATACGCATAACAATGGGTCATGCGGGAGAAAAAGTTCAACTACAAGTTGAACTGGGACTCAGGCTATGCGCCTTCGCCAAAAAAAAAAATTACAAAGTTCAACTACAGGTTAAACCGGGACTCAGGCTACGTGCCTTCACCAAGAAGCTTAACTACGAGTTGAACTGGGACTCAGGCTACGTACCTTCGCCAAAAAGTTCTACTACAAGCTGAATTGGGACTCAGGCTATGCGCCTTCGCCAAAAATAAATTACAACGTTAAACTACGGTTGAACAACAACTCAAGCTATGTGCTTTCGCCAAAAGGTTAAACTACAAGCTGAACTGGGGCTCAGACTATGCGCCTTAGCCAACAAAAATTCAAAGTTTAACTACAGGTTTAACTGGGACTCAAGATACCTACCTTCACCATGAAGTCAACTACGAGTTGAACTGGGACTCAGGCTACGTGCCTTCTCCAAAACGTTCAACTACAAGCTGAACTGGGACTCAGGCTATGCACCTTCGCCAACAAAAAATTACAACATTCAACTACGGTTGAACTACAACTCAGGCTACGTGCTTTCACCAAGAAGTTCAACACAAGCTGAATTGGGACTCAGGCTATGCTCCTTCGCAACAAAAATTACAAAGTTCATCTACAGGTTGAATTGGGACTAAGAATACGTGCCTTCACCAAGAGGTTTAACTACGAGTTGAACTGGAACTCAGGCTACGTATCTTCACCAAAACGTTCAACTACAAGCTGAACTGGGACTCAGGCTATGTACCTTCAATAATAAAAAATTACATCATTCAACTACGGTTGAAAAACAACTCAGGCTATGTGCCTTCGCCAAAACGTTTAACTACAAGCTGAATTGGGACTCAGGCTATGCGCCTTCGCCAATGAAAATTACAAAGTTCAACTACAGGTTGAACTGGGACTCCGGCTACGTGCCTTCACCAAGAAGTTCAACTACGAGTTGAACTAGGACTCAGGCTAGGTGCCTTCGCCAAAAATTTCAACTACAAGCTGAACTGGGACTTAGGCTATGTGCCTTCGCCAACGAAAATTACAAAGTTCAGCTACAGGTTGAACTGGGACTCATGCTACGTGCCTTCACAAAAAACTTCAACTACGAGTTGAACTGGGACATAGGCTACATGCCTTCGCCAAAAAGTTCAACTATAAGCTGATCTAGGACTCAGGCTATGCGCCTTCACCAACAAAAAGTTACAACGTTCAACTACGGTTGAACAACGACTCAGGCTACGTGCCTTCGCCAAAAAGTTCAACTACAAGTTGAACTGGGACTCAGGCTATGCGCATTCGCCAACAAAAATTTACAACATTTAACTACGGTTGAGCAACAACTCAGGCTACGTGCCTTCACCAAAAAGTTCAACTACAAGTTGAACTGGGACTCAGGCTATGCGTCTTAGCCAATAAAATATTACAACATTCAATTAAGGTTGAACAACAACTCAGGCTACGTGCCTTCGCTAAAAAGTTCAACTACAAGGTGAACTGGGACTCAGGCTATGCGCCTTCTCCAACTAAAATTACAATGTTCAACTACGATTGAAAAAAAAACTCAGGCTACGTGCCTTCGCCAAAAAGTTCAACTACAAGTTTAACTGGGACTCAGGCTATGCGCCTTCGTTAAAAAAAATTACAACGTTCAACTACGGTTGAACAACAACTCAGGCTAAGTGCCTTTGCCAAAAATTCAACTACGAGCTGAACTGAGACTCAGGCTATGCGCCTTCGCCAACAAAAATTTGCAAGGTTCAACTACGGTTCAAGAGCGATTCAGGCTACGTACCTTCACCGAAAAGCTCAACTACAATTGAACTGAGACTCAGGCCATATGCCTTCATCATCACAAACTCAATCCCACTCAAACAACAAAGCCAAATACCTTCGTCCTCAAAACTAAAGAGCGACAGGTGAAGAAACAAGCTAAGTCTCCCTCGCCAAACTCGGCCATTCAAGTAAGTACGCCTAACCCAAGCTAAAATTCGGGCCGCATAAAGTTTGGCCACGGTCGAAATACAAGGCTATGTTTCTTATTATCACCAATAGTTCGACCACGCCCGAACTGGGACTGAGTCTAAGTGCCACTATTGCCAAATGACAGCAACAACTCGTTTACACCAAGTAAAAGAGAAGCGATAAACAAAAAGTGCTTAATCACGCCAAGGCCGTGACTGCCAAACAACTGACCTAGTCCACGACTAAGGCAAGCAAATGATTCGACGATAGTCGAAGGCACCAGAGCCAACATTATCATGGTCAAGGCCATCGCTACCATTACGGTCAAAGACAAAGGAAAGGTACAAAACAAACACCGGATAGAACAGAGGAAAATAAAACCACATATATTTGCATCTTTAATTACAAGGGGTCATCCTCGCATACACCCGTCTAAGGCCGGTAAATAAAAAAATAAAAAGAAAAGGATAGCCAAACGACCAAAACAACTAGACAAGAAAAATAGAACAAACACTACAAAACTTTGTCATTCAGCGCCACCCGCACCATGATCAACACCGCCAACGCCCTCGGTGCCATCGTCAGCTCTTGGAGTGGACGGGTCAAAGCCGCAATCGGCACGTGCCTCATGAGCCTTTTGAGGGGCTTCTTCATAAGAGGACTCAGGCACAATGTCGGCCTCCCACAGTCTCTTGTACACATCGAGCTGAGCCTCGACAAACGTCCAAAGATCACGAGCCGGGCCGAAAGAGGCAGCCTGATCCCTAAAACGCTGATTCTCGGCCTCTAAGGCCATAATTTGATCCGCCGTAGTCTGGGCATCCCGCTCGTAAAAGCCAATGCATTCCTCCAGCATTCCCTCTCAAAAAGCAGCAATAGCCCTCTCCAGCTCCCGTTCTCATTCACGGGCATGGTCCGCCGTCTCTAACATTCCAACCCTCGATACAGTGTCCCTTGCCTGCAGCCTAAAGGCAGCGGCCTCGGTCTCCAAAGAGACCACCTGCCTGGTCAAAGCTTGAAAGGCCTCTGCTGCCCTGGTATGATCTTGGCGTACCTTCTCAGCAGCAACCCGCCTCTCGGCATCCGCCTCCTCGTCTTTGCGATGGATCTGCTCCTCAAGAGTATTGACCCTACCAAAGGCCTGCTGCATTTGAAGTTCCCGCCTCGCCAGCTCTTCAATGAGGTCTCAGTTCTGAGGGTCGTTCCTCATGCGCTCACGCATCTCGCAACACTTATCCCGGTAATGACGGTATTTTTTAGCACCCGTGAGAAAATCCCCAAATAGACGTTAGCTCGGCGGATGCTCTCCACCTCAAACAAAAAGATTTACAAGAACGAAGCAATAATCATAACAAAAAAACAGACAAAGTAAAGCAAAGAAAAAGATGAACTAAAAGTCACTACACGTACCTTCAAGCTCTATGAGGCCACCTCGCTCATCAACCCGACGTCTGAGATACCCCTCAGTGACGTACTCTATGCTTATGCGCTCAGTACCTCGAACAACGACACTAGATTCTCCTCTTGAAGCCGCAAGTTCTGCTCGGGATCTCGATGTTACGGAACAGCCCTTCAACATGCACCGTTGTGCGGATGTGGCCGTCCTGAAGCAGGCGGGCGTCGTCAAGATCTAGGTTAGACTTAAATTTAGAACCTTCGCCCACGGAACCCCTCCCTTCGCCCGCCGATCAAGAAGTTGAGGCTCCCTCTCTCGCCAACACCATGGCGTCTGATTCTCCAACCTATGCAATTGTTGAGGAACCACCTCCCATCTCAGCAACTGGAACTGATAATTGAACCGCCAAAGCGGTAGTGTCACCTTGGTCTGAGCCAACCGAGGCAACCCCCACTGAATGCCCGCCCTCAAGGGCAGGCATCACGAGCTGGATTCTCCTCTACGTCCGATGGCGGGGAATCTAAGTTTATCGCCACCGCAGCCGGCGTAAATGCGACCCTACGCCTGACCAGTGGCCTATCCTATTCCTCATCATCCTCACTGGAGCCAACTCCTTGTGATGACCCAAAGGGTCATCACCGTAACTCTCCATTTCTTTGTGCTTGTGAGACCTTGAAAACCTCTTATTTGGTTGCCTTGATTTGCATGCACAGTCTGAGTCGCAAAGCCAGAAAATTTTTATGTGGAAATATATAAAATCTATGTTACAAACTATGAATTTTGATAATAATATTGTTATAGTTGACTTTGGTCAACATTTTGGGTAAACGGACCCATACCTGCGATGTGATGATCCCAGAGGGTCCGTACAAAAATATGGGACACGGGCGTATTCTTGGAATCGAAATCTGAGGTCCTAGGCCCGACTACGGAATTTTAAAAACAACATTGTTTCTCTGAAATTGATATGGAAAATTGAAATGAAAATGAGTTAGAAAGTGAGGGTATCAGGCTCGTATTTTAGTTCCAACGCTCGGTACAAGTCGTAAATTAGCGTTAAGCGCTATCTGTAAAGTTTGATTGA
This sequence comes from Nicotiana benthamiana, assembly GCA_034376525.1. Taxonomy (NCBI): domain Eukaryota; kingdom Viridiplantae; phylum Streptophyta; class Magnoliopsida; order Solanales; family Solanaceae; genus Nicotiana; species Nicotiana benthamiana. The sequence continues at coordinate 55,926,319 of CM067341.1, read as the reverse complement.
AAACATACGTTATTTGACGTGTTTCAGGCTAAAAATGGAAAGTTTGGAAGTTATGAAATTTGAAATGAAATTCATGAGTTTGGAGGCTTGATTCTATGTAAATGGTGTTATTTTGGCGATTTGATCGCACGAGTAATTCCGTAGGATGTTTTTGGGGTTGTGTGCATATTTGGTTTTGAGCCCCGAGGGCTCGAGTGAGTTTTGGATAGGCCACGAGTTCATTTTTGGCATGGTTGAAAGCTTCTGGTATACCTGACCTGCAGTGTTCGCAAATGAGAACAAATGTTAGCATTTGCGAACTCCCCCTTTGTAGCCCAGTGTTCGCAAATTCGAACAAATGTTAGCATTTATGAACTCCCCCTTTGTAGCCCATAGTTAGCATTTGTGAACAAATGTTAGCAAATCCGAACTCCCCCTTTGTAGCCCAGAGTTAGCATTTGCGAACAAATGTTAGCAAATGCGAACTCCCCCTTTGTAGCCCAGTGTTCGCAAATTCGAACAAATGTTAGCAAATGCAAACTTTCCCTTTGTAGCCCAAAGTTAGCATTTGCATACAAATGTTAGCAAATGCAAACTCCCCCTTTGTAGCTCAGAGTTAGCATTTGCGAACAAATGTTAGCAAATGCGAACTCCCCCTTTGTAGCCCAGAGTTTGCAATTGCGAACAAATCTTCGCAATTGCGATATCTATGACTGTGCATTCTATACTTAGGCGATTTTGAACCTCATTCTTCATATTTTCAAAACCCAAACCTTCATTGGCGATTTTCTCTCAACTCTTTCTTTCCCAAATCAATTGTAAGTCCACATTTACTCAATTTCTTCAATCTTTAGCATCTTTTATCATGATTTTATCTTAAAATCAAAGCTTTCAATGGGTAAAAATGGGAATTTGGGGTAGAACCTTGGTTTTCTTCAAATTGGCGATTTGGACCTCAATTTGGGGTCTGATTCAAATCAAATTGCATATATAAACTCGTGAGGGAATGGGTAACTCGATTTTGGTTCGAACCTCGAGTTTTGACCACGTGGGTCCGGAGGCATTTTGGGAATTTTTGGGTAACACTTTGGAAATTTCATTCTTATGCATTCAAATTGATTTAACTAGCATTTGTTGATATATTTGAGTAAATTGTGATTAGATTCAACCGATTTTGAGGCGAATTCGAGGGGTAAAGCTATCCTAGAGGCGTGAGTTGAGTTTGGAAGCTTTCGAGGTAAGTGTTTGATCTAACTTTGGCTTGAGGGAATAGGATTAGGACAATATTTTCTATGTGATATGTGGATTCGATGTTTAGGTATGGTGACGGTTACCTATGCACCCGAGTCAAGCATGACAATGAGACGTAATTGCTTTTAAATTCGAAAAAGATGAAACAATTGAGTTAATTACTACTTAAATGAAGTATGAAGTGATGGTTGAGAAGCAAATGAGCTGAGGAAGGAAGTGTGGTACTTTTCCCTTGCCGGTACTTGTTGTTGAATTATTTTCCCTTGCCAGGACTTGTTGTTGAATTGTTTTCCCTTGCAGGGACTTGTTGTTGAATTGTTTTCCCTTGCCGGGATGAGTAGGCTGTTACTATTAAATCCTCTATTGCCGGGATATTTTGGGTTGTTAGATGTACCTTTGCTGGGTTTAATTATAATATTGTTGCTCTTCCCTAATGAGACCTACTTTTGGAAGGATCATTTGAGATAATCAATTATTATCTGCGAGCGTGTAGCACGCCGTCCACTTATACATTATATTATGGGAGCGTATGGTGCGCTGTCCACTTATACATTACATTACGGGAGCGTGTGGTGCGCCATCCACTTATTTTTATTTGCCTAAGATGCCGGTGACATTGTGCACGAATAATACGGGTTGTGTGGTGCGCCGACCACTTATATACCACTTTACGAGATCGTGTAGCACGACGTCCACTTATATACTGCATTACTTGATCGTGTGGCATGCCGTCCACTTATATAATACACTATGGGATTGTGTGGTGCACCGTCCACTCAGATTATACATTATGGGATCGTGTGGCGCGCTGTCCACTGTAGATGTGTGTATCACAAAACCTGGAATAGATATTCTGTTGTTTCTAATGTTCCATTTATATCTAGTCTCCCGATAGTATGTCCCCTCCCAGATTTATTTGTATTATGTTGTTATTGTTTCTTTCCCGTACTAGTATATCATATTTGCACAGGTTAGTTGTAGTAGGTCCCATCTAGTCTCTTCACTACTTCGTCGGGGTGAGGCTAGGTACTTACCATCACATGGGGTCGGTTGTGCTGATGCTACACTTCTGTGCTCTTTGTGCACAGGTCAGGAGACAGCTTACGAACCGCAACAGTAGCTTGGGAGCATGCCTTCAGTCCAGAGACTTTTAGGTAGTTCGCTGGCGTTCACGGGCCCTGAGACTCTTTTATTTAAATTGTATTTGTTTTTCCTTTTATCAAAATAGACTCCTTATGTAATTTTGTTTCAAACTCTTATTTGTAGTAATTCATAGTAGTCCGTGAGTACAGTGACACTAAATCTTGGGTAGAGGATGATGTTAATTTTTTAGCATTTTTCTTCCATTTAATATTAAATTTAGACTTCCACTTGAAGCTATTGTTTTATTATTATTAGCTATTGAAAATTAGTTGAAAAGGTATGTTTAAGTTAGCTTGCCTAGCTCCGACATTAGGCGCCATCATGACCCCCGATAGTGGGAAATCTGGGTCGTGACAAGTTGGTATCAGACCACTAGGTTACTTGGGTCTCACAACTCACGGACAAGCTCGGTAGAGTCTGAGGGATCGGTACGGAGACGTCTGTATTTATCTCCAAAGGCTAAAGAGTTAGGAAATATTTCACTTTGTTCATTCTTGTCGTGCGATTCTGTTTCTCAAATATTGATTATTGTTCTACTCTAATATTCTTTCGCAGATGGCGAGAACACGTGCATCTTCTTCTTCTACGCAGTAGCCCGAGCCCCCAACAGCAGCTCCTGCGAGAGGCAGGTGCCGAGGCTGTGAGAAAGGCCATGGTAGGTGCAGAGCTCAGCCTCAGGCAGCAGTTCTAGAGGTGGAACCTCATATCGACTTTGATGAGGAGGTTCCAGCCCCACCATCTCCAGTAGGCCCAGCTCAGGTCCCAGGATGGGTTATGTTTTCCCCGGATCTCCAGGATGCTCTCCTCCGCATAGCAGGTTTTATGGAAAGTGTCGCTAGAGCAGGTTCACTAGCGGTAGCACCAGCCACCTCTCAGGTTTGAGATGTGGTTCAGACTCTTGCTACTCGCACTCCAGAGCAGGTAGCTCCCTGGACTCAGGTTCTAGTGGTTTAGCCCGCAGTGGAAGCTCAGACAGGTATTACAGCTCAGGCTGGTGATGGAGCAGCCATGTCTTCAAATGCTTTGTGGAGACTTGATCGGTTCTTCAAGCTTTTCACCACCACTTTCAGTGGTACTTCTACAGAGGACCCTCAGGACTTCATATGCAGCTGTCACGAGGTCCTTCGGATCATGGGTATTTTAGAGACTAATGGGGTCGACTTCGCCACTTTTCACTTAGTAGGATCCGCCAAGACTTGGTGGAGAGATTTTTGTTTATCCAGTCCAGCAAGGTCGCCATCATTGATCTAGGATCAGTTTTTCGAGCTATTACTGGGGAAGTTTCTCCTACTCAGAGGGATGTCCTTCGCAGGCAGTTTGAGCACCTCCAGTAGGGCTCTATGTTAGTTACGCAGTAGGAGATACGGTTTATTGATCTCTCACATCATGTTATTGTGATACTCCCCACCGAGAGAGAGAGAGGGTGCGGAGGTTTATGGATGGGTTGGTTCAGCCGATCCGTGTTCAGATGGCCATGAGAGGCGGAAGTGAGATTACATTTCAGGAGGCGGCGGATGGCGCCCGCCGGATAGAGATGGCACTTTCTCAGGGAGGTGGTCAGGGGTTTGATAAGAGGCCTCAACGTTTTGGTAGATTCAGTGTTACCTCACCTGGAGGTAGGGATTTACATGACAGAGGCCATCCCCCGAGGCCCTTCAAGTCAGGCCTCCAGGCTTCTCATGGTACTCCAGGCGATCGTAGTTTTCAATCGTAGTATTCCGCCCAGCAGCTCTTTAGTTCACTATCAACACATATCAGTGCACAACCGCTTCGATATTCTCAGCAGCCGAGAGCTTGCTTCACTTGCGGTGACTTGAGGCACATTTCCAAGTATTGCCCTCGAGCTTCCAGCAGTTCACAGCAGCAGGGTCCTCACCCCATGATTCAGGCAGCAGATGATCCACAGGCCGCCCAGCCAGCTAGATGCAGGGGTAGAGGCCATAGAGGTTGAGGTAGGGAGCGTAGATGTGGAGCTCAGATCGCTAGAGGCAGGGGTCGGATCGCAGAAGATCATCCCAGAGATACAGTTGAGGGAGGAGGGGGTCAGCCCCGTTGCTATGCTTTGTCGGCCAGGCCGGAGGTCGAGTCATCAGATGCTTTGATCACATGCACCATTCTGATTTGTATTAGAGATGTTTTAGTGCTATTTGACAATGGATCTATGTATTCATATGCGTCGTCTTATTTTGCACCCTACTTGGTTATGCCTAGTGAGGCTTGGGGTATTCCTGTATATGTGTCAACATCGGTAAGTGATTCTGTAGTGGCCGACTGGGTGCATTGTTCGTGCGTGGTGGTATTTGAGGGTCTTGAGACCCGTGTCAACTTATTGCTCTTAGATATGGTGGACTTTGACGTCATATTGGGGATGGATTGGTAGTCCCCGTGCCATGCCATTTTAGATTGTCTCACCAAAACCATGACCTTGGCTTTACCAGATTTGCTCCATTTAGAATGAAGAGGGATTTTAGATCGTTTGACCTGCAGCGTGGTATCGTTTGCGAAGGATCGACGCATGGTTAAGAGAGAGTGCTTAGCTAAATTGGTGTATGATCGCGACTCCAGCACAGAGGTTCCTTCCGTTGGTTCTGTTCCTATTGTTCTAAAGCTTTCTCTATGTTTTTCCATCAGACCTGTTGGGCATGCCCCCTGACAGGGAAATCAATTTTTTTTATTGATCTGGCGTCGGGCACTCAACCTATTCCCATTTCATCGTATTGCCTTGCCCCGCCAGAGTCGAGAGAGTTACAGGAAGAGCTTCAGGATTTGCTTGATAAGGGTTTCATCAGGCCCAGAGTTTCGCCTTGGGGAGTACCAACGTTATTGCGAAGAAAAAGGACAGTTTGATGAGGATATGTTTTGATCAACTTCACAGCACCAGGGTGTTTTTCAAGGATAGATTTGGGATTTGGTTACCACCAGTTCAGGATTAGGTCATTCAGTGTCCTTAAGATAGTTTTCCGCACCGAAATTGATTTTGCCCACGGGATCAGGACCTCATGTTGTTTTTTGAGATGCTTTCAGGATTGGGCTTGGCGCAGTGTTGATGCAGAGTGGTAGGTTCATAGCATATGTTTTGAGGCAGTCGAAGATCCGCGAGAAGAACTATCTAGTCCATGACCTAGAGTTGGCAGTCATTGTTCATGCCTTCAAGATCTGGATGCATTATTTTGTATGATGTGACGTGTGAGGTGTACACAGATCACAAGATCCTTCAGTACTTGTGCAGATAGAAAGAGTTGAATTTGAGATAGCGGAGGTGGTTGGAGTTGTTGAATGATGTGATGTTTCTATCTTATACCACCCGGGGAAGGCCAATGTGGTGGCCGATGCATTGAGTAGTAAGTTCGCCAGTATAGGTAGTCTAGCCTATATTCCGATCAGCTAGAGACCGCTTGCCTTGGATGTTCAGGCCGTGGCTAGTAGAATTGTGAGATTGGATATTTTTTAGCCTAATAGGTTGTTAGCTTGCACGATAGCTCATTCATTATTGATGGAGCGTATTCGGGAGCGACAGTTTGACGATCCCCATTTGTGTGTCCTGAGACACGACGCACCGGGGAGGTGCCAAGGAAATGACCTTGGGAGATGATGGCATATTGAGATTTCAGGGGGCGCGTTTGTGTGCCCTATGTTGATGGTATTTGGGAGTCGATCTTAGCGGAGGCCCATAGTTATCGGTATTCTGTTCACTCGTGCACCGCGAAGAAGTATCAGGATTTGAGACAACACTATTGGTGGCACAGAATGAATAAAGACATTGATGCATATGTGGCTTGTTTTCTGGATTTCTAGTAGGTTAAGTACGAGCATCAGAGGCTCGGTAGGTTATTTCAGAGGATTGAGCTTCCCGAGTGGAGGTGGGAAAGAATTATCATGGATTTTGTTACTGGCCCTCCGATGAATCGAACGAAGTTTGATGCGATATGGGTTCTTGTTGATAGTTTTACAGAGTCGGCGCATTTTATTCCAATTGCCACAACCTATTCATCCGAGAGATATGCTGAGATCTATATAAGAGAGATCTTTCGCCTTCATGGGGTGCCCATATCTATTATTTCAGACCGGGATCCGCAGTTTACCTCACTTTTCTAGAGAGCAGTCCAGCATGAGTTGGGCATCCAGGTCCAGTTGAGTACATCATTGCACCCCCAGATGGACGGTCAGTCCGAGAGGACTATTCAAATTCTTGAGGATATGCTCCGAGCCAGCGTTATTGATTTTGGAGGCTCGTGGATCAGTTTTTGACATTAGCAGAGTTCGCGTACAACAACAACTACCAGTCCAGTATTCAGATGGCTCCATAGGAGGCGTTGTATGGTAGGCGGTGTAGGTCTCTAGTCGGATGGTTTGAGCGGGAGAGGCTCGATTATTGGGTACAGATCTAGTGCAGGAGGCCTTGGATAAGGTCAACATCATTCACGACAGACTTCGGTCAGCTCAGTCTAGGCAGAAGATATATGCAGATCGTAAGGTCAAGGATGTTGCCTTCATGGTTGGTGAGCGAGTATTTCTCCGTGTATCGCCTATGAAGGGCATGATGAGATTCGGGAAGAAGGAAAGATTATCCCTAGGTTTATTAGCCCATTTGAGATTCTTGACAGTGTGGGGAAGGTGGCTTATAGACTTGCCTTGCCTCCTAGCTTGTCAGTCGTGCATCCAGTTTTTCATGTATCTATGCTTCAGAAGTATCACATCGTTCCGTCCACGTATTAGATTAATGTACTGTCCAATTAGACAAGGATCTGTCATATGAGGAGGAGCCGATGGCTAGTTTAGACCGACAGGTCCAACAGTCGAGGTCGTGGAGTTTTCCTTCAGTGCGTGTTCAGTGGAGAGGTCAGCCTTCTGAGGCATCGACCTGGGAGTCCGAGTCTGAGATGCAGAGCCGTTATCCCCATTTGTTCCCCGACTCAGGTACTTTTTTCTTTTGTCCATTCGAGGATGAACAGTTGTTTTATAGGTGGATGATGTGACGACCCAAAGGGTCATCACCGTAATTCTCCCTTTCTTTGTGCTTCTCAGGTCTTGAAGATCTCTTATTTGGTCACCTAGATTTACGTGCGCAGTTTGGGCGCGAAACCAAATTTTATACGTGGAAATATATGAAATTTGTGTTAAAAATATGAATTTTGATAATAATATTGCTATAGTTGACTTTGGTCAACATTGTGGATAAACAGACCCGGACCCGTGATGTGATGGTCCCGGAGGGTCGGTAGAAAAATATGGGACCCGGGCATATTCTCGTAACCAAAATACGAGGTCCCAGTCCCGAGTACAAAATTTTTGAAAGAAATTGTTTCTCTGAAATTGATAAGGAAAATTGAAATGTAAATGAGTTAGAAAGTGAGGGTATCAGGCCTGTATGTTGGTTCCGACGCCCGGTACAAGTCATAAGTGAGCATTAAGTGCTATTTGTAAAGTTTGGTTGAAACCGTACGTCATTTGACGTGTTTTGGACTAAAAATGGAAAGTTTAGAAGTTATGAACTTTGAAATGAAAATCATGAGTTTGAGGCTTGATTTTACGTAAATGATGTTATTATAGCAATTTGATCGCACGAGTAAGTCCGTAGGATAGTTTTGGGGCTGTGTGCATATTTGGTTTGGAACCCCGAGGGCTCGAGTGAGTTTTGGGTAGGCCACGAGTTCATTTTTGGCACGTTTGAAAGTTGCTGGTATGCCTGATCTGCAGTGTCCGCAAATGCAAACAAATGTTAGCATTTGCGAAATCCCCCTTTGTAGCCCAGTGTTCGCAAATGCGAACAAATGTTAGCATTTGCGAACTCCCCCTTTGTAGCCCAGAGTTAGCATTTGCGAACAAATGTTAGCAAATGCGAACAACCTCTTTTGTAGCCCAGAGTTAGCATTTGCGAACAAATGATAGCAATTGCGAACTCCCCCTTTGTAGCCAAGAGTTATCAATTGCGAACAAATCTTCGCAATTGCGATATCTGCGACTGTGCATTCTATACTTAGATGATTTTAAACCTATACTTCTCAAAACCCAAACCTTCATTTGCGATTTTCTCTCAACTCCTTCTTTCCCAAATCAATTGTAAGTCAACTTTTACTCAATTTCTTCAATCTTTAACATCTTTTGTCATGATTTCATCTTAAAATCAAAGCTTTCAATGGGTAAAAATGGGGATTTGGGGTAGAACCTAGGTTTTCTTCAAATTGGGGATTTGGACCTCAATTTGGGTTCCGATTTCAAAACAAATTGCATATATGAACTTGTGGGGGAATGGGTAACCCGGTTTTGGTTCGAACCTCTAGTTTTGACCACGTGGGCCCGGGGTCATTTTGGGAATTTTTGGGTAAACTTTGGAAATTTCATTCTTATGCATTCAAATTGATTTAACTAGCATTTGTTGATATATTTGAGTAAATAATGATTAGATTTGACCGGCTTTGAGGGGAATTCGAGGGGTATATCTATTCTAGAGGCGTGAGTTGGGTTTGGAAGCTTTCGAGGTAAGTGTTTGATCTAACTTTGGCTTGAGTGAATAGGATTAAGACAATATTTGCTATGTGCTATGTGTGACGACCTGACCCCTCATATCTTGTATTTTTTCCCGAATTCCCTGTTTAATGCTTCCCCGAGTTTCTTTATTTGTGGTTGATGATTTGAAGTGTTTCGGATAGAAATGAGACAAATAGTCTCTTTAAGGAAAGCTTAAGTTGGAAAAGTCAACTAGATATTGACTTGTGAGTTAGAGGGATGCGAATGGATTTCCGATGATTCGACTAGTTTCAGATGGTGATCTATGATTTGGGAGCGAAATCGGAATTTAATTTGGAGGTCCGGTGAAGAATTAGGCTTGAATTGGCTAAAGCTGAATTTCAGGGAATTCCGTTGATAGGTGAGATTTTGCTCCGGGGGTCGGAATGAAATTACGAGAGTTGGAGTAGCTTTGTTAGGTGATTTTGGATATGTCTGCAAATTTTCAAGTCATTCGGATGTCGTTTGGTTGGGATTTGGATCGAAAGTGAACTTGGAAAGTTATAGTTTAGCTTAGAATGAAATTCGAAGATTTTGGTGATTTTTGATGTTAAACACAGCGTTTTTATAGCCCGAGCGAGTTTTGAACGTGTTGTTAGGATGGTTTTGGTGGTTCTATGGCAGGTGGATAGGCTCAATTACAAAGGAAACTCTGCCGAAATTTTTGTAAACTTGGGACTTAGTGGAAGTTTTGTCGCCTTAAGAGTGGTCTTAACGGGTGCGTGAATGAATGCAAGAATTGTAGAAGAGTTAGAATTGCTGATGATCCGTGTTTCCTCAAGATTATGAGAATGTGAGCCTAATCATATAGAGTACATGTGTTGTGATGTATATGGCTTCGAGCTAAGTTGGGGAGGTTGCTGTGGATGAGCTGATTGAATTGTTATGTACTGTGTTAATTCCAATTCAATGCATGTGAGTGAATCAGTTCTGGCTGCAGAAAGTGAGCCGAGGGTGGTACAAGTGAAGCGAAATTTTGCCAAAGGTTATATGGTGCTTCGTATGTGTGGGAAAATAAGAGAATGTTTTGAGTTCACGATAAGGTTTGCTTAGTGTTAAGAGAAGGAACTTGTTTGGTTGTTCGATTCATTAAGTCAAGTGATTTGCATTGTGTATATGAGTGGATGAGTTTTGGAGAATGGTTTTGGTGTGTTCAAGAGACCATATGTATCACTCAGGTGTTAAGGTTGGGTATGTGACCTAGTCAGTCTTTTGGTTAGAACAGGTCATGAGTTGGGTTATTCTTGTGATGATTACGGGAATTCTATGTATTAGTATTTGGAAAGTAAGGGTAAATGATTGAGAGTCGCAGAATGTTCTTCGGGTAAAGTATTCTGTAATGTGGTAATTCTGAGCACGTTTGAGAAAGTATTCAGTGGCCTATGGGTCTTAGATGGTGTGGTCTGGTGTTGAGTCTCGTATAGTGAGTCTGGGTTGAGACATTGTGGTGCTACAACAAGAGAGTATATCTTGTTGAAACGAATCAGGTGGAAATTGAGACAAGTAGAGTAACTTGTTAGGGGACCTAATCGGTACGGTAAAGATATGATCGATCGTGGTATGTGTTTGAGGTAAGGGGTTCTTACAAGCTTTGGGCAACAAAGCTCCTGAGTACTGAAAGTATATAGCTTGGTTCAGGTAGAGAGATTCCGAGGCAGTTTAACTTGTGCAAATGGAATTGGGAGAGAATTATTGTTGAGTTCATCGTGGTTTGGAGATGTATATTTTCTATGGACATGCAGAGCATGGAGTGCATAATAAATTTTCTTCTAAATGGGATCAATGAAAGTTCTAGACTAGTTGGGTGCGTCGATGTCTGTGGCGCAGAAGGGAGATGGAAGTTCTCGTGTTATTCCTGGACGATATTGGGTATGCAGTATGTTGTAAAGGACCAAGAAGGGCGTGTGCGAGTTTTCCACTCAATTCTGAGAGGTATGGTGGATTTGGCTATGTATTAGGTAACGAGTAGCTTCAGGTAATCAAGGAACTTGTACTGTTAATTGGAAGTGATTTCGCGATAGCATATGTCTCGGAAAAAGGTTAAATCCATAACTGATACATCAATAGTGTTATGGCACTTTCTTATGAGATCGATTGCTGATACCGAGTTGTGTTATGGTACAAGGGGGTTTTTAAATATCTCTCGTGGAATAATTGGATACTCGAGGTGTAATCTGTATTTGTATTTGGGTTCAGGTTCAGTGATTCGTGTTCTATGGTTAGTTGGAGACTGGGAGTTCTCCGGTGCAGTCAATGTAGTGGTTATGGATCGCGTGTGTTGTGTTGGTACCATCAGCGGCTATTGGGAGTTTGGAATCCGGGTGGATCTTTCCTTGCTTAGTATATTAAATTCTGGATACGACATTGGAATGTAGAGTTATTGTCTTAGTGTTGGAGTATTCTAAATGATTGTGCTACGAGTCATGTTGGGAAATGCCACAGGTTGCGTGGCGAAGTGTATCAGACCATGTTCTAGCTGACTGGCTGTGTTCCAAAGAACAACGAACGATTGGGAGGGACTGTGTTCCTTGATTGGGCCTTCGGGGCGGATGTCAGTATAGAGGATTCTACCATTGTTTCGGTTCCGGTATTGAGGGTATTTTTCGATGCGTCCTTGTGGCCGGGCGAGACTGTGGATTTTTGTAATTATTTGGTGCTGGGCACCATATCGTGGGGCTCCGTCATGAGTCATATTAGTGGAAGTGGAATCTTGTAGCTTACAACGCTTAATAGATATATTTATGCACTCAGTTTGCTTACGACCGATGTTGGTATTTTATTTTTATGAGAAAATATGGCTTGATGTGTGCCTCCATATGTAAGGTAGTTGTGTGGATCGGGTGGCATGCCACTACGAGTATGTCGTGTGGACCGGGTGGCACCACGAGTATGTTATCTGGGTCGGGTTGCGCGTCGCAATAGTGTAATGTCGAGAATAGCTTTCCATGTGTTGCATTGTATTCCTTGCTTCCTGGATTCCGAGGGAAGTCCGTATTGAGAATCGCTTGGCGGATAGTGTATCGGTTGTATCCTTTTAGGACTGAATGATGTATATTACTTGTTTCACCATGAGTGTCTCGAGAGATTTGGTTTCAGGCACAGATCAGTGCATTTCATGTGTAACAGTGTTAGGATAGGATCGCGTATTGTGGCGAGGCCACGTGAAGTTATGACCTCTCGAGGAGGATTCAAGCAATCTATTCCTATGATGTGAGACGGGGTCTCAGTTTGGCCTTATGGAGGTATTGATGAGCGTGGGGTATAACTCTTCCGGATGAATCATTTGTCCTGAATTGAGTATGTGTAGACTGTTCGTTATTGGCACCTGTATTATGCAATTGTAGCTTAGGCCCATATTGAGGAACCATGTCACCAGAAATGGTGTGTTAGATTCGAGGTGATCATTGGGTTACTAATGAGTATGAGCAGATTTGATTTCAGCTGGTTAGATGGGTAATATCAAGGTTTGGCCCGAAAATCTGATGTGGTAATAGTCAACTTGGAAGCGACTTCATGAATGGTTGATCTGAAGAACTGCTACTGTTCGTTCCATGTTTTGTTTATCGCTGGCAATATGCAAAAGTGTTGGAATAAGACTTTATCTAGATAAGAGATTTCCTAGTGATAATTGAGTACTATGGGTAACTCCTATGAATAGAGACTATTGTTCCGAGTGTTGGAATGTGGTGTATATTGTATGAATTAACCTGAGGTTGCAGGTGTGGGTTGTTATAGCTGGTTTGGATTGATTCCGAGTATAGACGTGAGATTATGATCTTGTGTATGATTTCGGGTAGTGTAGTGTGGTTCTATAGTTTATGGGCCAGATGGATTGTGAAATTTCAGCTGTGTTGTGTTATCGGTACCTATGTGAGTTAGGGTGACATGAGATCACCCCGCGTATATGTTTGGTAAGGTCACTCAGTTATTGGGTTGCTTCTAGTACAACTCTTGGTATGCTCGAGGACGAGCGTTTGTTTAAGTTGGGGAGGATGTGACGACCCGACTCGTCATCTCTTGTATTTTTGCCCGAGTTCCCTGTTTTATGCTTCCTCGAGTTTCATTATATGCGGTTGACGAATTTGAAGTGTTTCAGATAGAATTTGGATAGAAATGAGACAAATAGTCTCTTTAAGGAAAACTTAAGTTGGAAAAGTTAACCGGACGTTGAATTGTGAGTTAAAGGGCTCGGAATGGATTTTCGATGATTCAACTACTTTCGGAGGGTGATTTATGACTTGTGAGCGAAATCGGAATTTAATTTGGAGATCCGGAGAAGAATTAGGCTTGAATTGGCTAAAGTTGAATTTCAACGAATTCCGGTTGATAGGTGATATTTTGATCCGGGAGTCGGAATGGAATTTCGAGAGTTGCAGTAGCTTCGTTAGGTGATTTTGGATATGTTTGAAATATTTAAGTCATTCGAACGTTGTTTAGTTAGGTTTTGGATCGAAAGCGAACTTGGAAAGTTATAGTTTATCTTAGAATGAAATTCAAAGATTTTGGGGATTTTTGATGTAAAAGACAGCGTTTTTATAGCCCGAACGAGTTTGAATGAGGTATTAAGGCATGTTTGTGCTTTTGGTTGAGGTCCCGAGGGCCTCGGGATGGTTCCGGATGGTTGAACGGGGTGTTTCGAGTTGTTGTTGTGCTGCAGAAATTCAGCAATTGTTATTTACGATGTTATTGGTTTGAATATATTGGGCCACTCAGAGTCAGATACTCGTGGAAAGGGCACTGTTTCATATCGGTTTTGTACCAATTCGTGGTAAGTGGCTTGTCTAACCTTATGTCGGGGACCTCTCCCCTTAGGATATCTTAATTGTTGTTTAAAGGCCTTGTGCGCGGGGTGACGAGCATGTACTTGTGCTAATTGTTGAAAATTCACCTTACTTGACTTATTTAGACTATGTTTCTTCATGTATTTAACTGTTAAAAATGTGATTTCACTTGCTTAGCTTAGGAAAAGCATGTTTGTAATTTATTTGCTCTATCTGACTAAATTGCAAATACCTGCCTCTTTGTGAGCATGTTACGCCTAGATCTTTATATTGTTGCTATATTTGGTTTCCTTATGTTAAATATTGACTTGTTGTGAAGTGTTTACATTTGGGACTACGGGTTAAATTCCCAGAAGGTCCCCTTGTTATTGGTATGATGGGCTACGGGTTTGATTCCCGATAGACCCCTTGTTGTTGATAAGATGGACCACGGGTTTAATTACCGGGAGATCCTCTGATATTGATATGATGGACTGCAGGTTCAATTCTTGCAGATCTTTTGTTATTGGTATAAAGGACTGCGGGTTCAATTCCCAGAGATCCCCTGATATTTGTATGAAATACTGCGGGTTCAATTCCCGGAGATCCTCTGAAAGAGATGTGATGGACTACGGGTTCGATTCTAGGGAGATCCTCCGATATTGTCATTAATGGACTACGGGTTCAATTCCCGGATCTCCATGTAGAGACCCTGACTTTTGAGCGATTTTATTTGTGTTCCTAGTCTGTACCTGTAGCCGTAATATTTTAATTACTGTCTTGTTAGATATTCGGGACTTATTTCATTATCTACTATCTATTTATTTTTACATTAAATTCTTATGTTCTTCTCAGTAGGGCCTCGACCTTCCTCGTCACTACTCCATCGAGGTTAGGCTTGGCACTTACTGAGTACCACTGTGGTGTACTCATGCTACTCTTCTGCACACTTTTGTTGTGCAGATCTATGTACTCTTGATCGGGCGCGCTATCAGTGATTAGGAGCTACATTCGGAGATCTGAGGTATGCATCTGCCGCGTCCGCAGAGTTGAAGAATCTCCTTCTATTCTCCCTTTTAGCTAGTGGTTTCATTAATATACTCACTTGTTGTAGATACTCCTGGATGTTAGAGCCGTTTGTTATACTTTACTTTTAGTCTGTGTTGCCCGTAGGTTTCTGGGTGTTGGAGGTTTTTACGTTATTTTGAGTCGACATGTATGTGCCATGCGGCATTCTATACATTATCTTATGCTATTTATTGTTTCCGCAAAATTGTTGAATTTCCTTAGTGTGTCAGGCTTACCTAGTCACGAAGACTGGGTGCCGTCATGACATGTTCACAATTGGTGAACTAGGGTCGTGACAAGTTAGTATCAAAGATCTAGGTTCATAGGAGTCACGGGACACATTCCGGTTTTTTAGAGTCTCGTTGATTGGTATGGAGACGTCTGTACTTATCTACGGGAGGCTATGTAATTGTTTAGGAAAATCTCCACTTCATTTGAATTCTTGCCGAGCTATGTTTTTGACCTCAATACTAAACTACTGCTTCCTATTCTCTCACAGATGGTGAGGGCACGCACGAACTGGGACGATCAGACACCCGCACCCCTTCCTGGAGCAGCTAGGGGCAGGTGCTGGGGCAGGGGTCGTGGACGTGCGCGGGGTGCAGCCAGAGCACCTTCGCGAGCAGCCGCCGTGGTGCCACCAGCAGACCCAGTCAGGACTCAGGCACCAGAGACACCCACAACCACTACTACTCCAGCTGTTCAGGAGGCATTGGCACAATTTATAAGTATGTATAGCACGCTATCGCGGGCAGGGTTACTTCCACTTCCTGCAGCTATGTCCCAGGCCGGGGGTGGAGCCCATACTCGTGCACCCCGCACCCTAGAGCAGAGGGTGCATATGGGACCGATTCCAGATGTTTTTCCTGCCCAGCCTGCAGTACCAATTCATCCCGAGGATGGGGCACCTGCTTCAGAGTATGAGCAGCGTAGATTGGTGTGGTTCAAGAAGTATGACCCCCTATTTTCAGCGGACTACCTACAGACGATGCTTTGGTATTTTTGGAGGATTGTCACTGCATTTTTTGCACCATGAGTATTACTTTTTCGATTGGGGTTTACTTTGCAGCTTTTCAGCTTCAGGGGAGCCGCCTATGACTGGTGGCGCACTTTTAAGCTAGACAGTCCGGACGAGGCTGCCTCCCTGACTTGGACTCCGTTTTCAGATATGATTCAGAGGGAGTTTTTCCCCCATATCCTCCGAGATGCATGTGCGCGGAGTTTGAACACTTGCACCAGGGCCCTATGACTGTTCCTGAGTATGCCATCCATAACACTAGGTTGGCCAGGCATGCGCCTGCCTTGGTGGCTACTGTTTGTGAGAGGGTTCCCAGGTTTATTGAGGGCCTTATTCCTTCCATCAGGTCTGGCATGACACGAGAGTTAGAGATGGATATAACCTATCCGCAGGTGGTGAGTATATCTAGGAGGATAGAGGGTATGAATGCATAGAGCGAGAGGAGAGAGAGGCTAAGAGGTCTCAAGAGTCTGGTCATTTCTCTGATACCCGTACTTCAGGAGCAGGATGTCATGGTAGGGGCTATACAGGTCTCCCATTTCACTCAGCCGTTCTTTCATCCAGCAGTACTCCAGCTCCTCTGAGATCTCAGGAGCCTTATTATGCACTCTCGGTTTCTAGTGTGCCTCCTACACAAGGCACCTCTAGAGGTCAATCCAGCAGGGGTGGATCCAGTCAGTCACAGCCGCCGCGCCCTCCCAGATCTTCTTATGAGTGCGAGGATACCCGCCACTTGGTTAGAGAGTGCCCCAGACGTGGTAGGTGTGTGCCTTCTCAAACTCTACAGCCCCAGCATGCTCCACAGGGTCAACACGCCATTGTTCCAGCTCTAGCTACCACCCCGCCTGACCAGCCAGCTAGGGGCGGGGATCGGGGAGATTGAGGTCGCACTCGAGTTAGGGGCCGAGCCAGATTTTATGCCATTTCGGATCGTGCCGAGGCTTTCGCCTCTGATTCTTTTATCACATGTATTATTTTCGTTAGTCACAGAGAGGCATCAGTTCTATTCGATCCAGGCTCTACTTATTCTTATGTGTCATCTTATTTTGCTCCGTATTTGGGTACAGTTGGAGAGACCTTGAGCTCTTCTATTTATGTTTCCACTCCCGTGGGAGATTATCTTGTTGTGGACCGTGTGTATCGATCGTGTTTTGTTACTATTTGTGGTTTTGAGACCAGGCAAGATCTCTTGTTACTTGATATGGTCGATTTTGATATTATCTTGGGCATGGACTGGTTGTCGCCCTATTATGCTATTCTTGATTGTCACACTAAGACCGTGACGCTTGCTATGCCAGGTATTCCTCGTATTGAGTTGAGTGGTATTTTTGATCACACTCCCAGTAGAGTTAAATCTTTTCTAAAAGCTCAGCGTATGGTTGAGAAGGGGTGTGCCGCGTATTTAGCCTATGTGAGAGATTTCAGTGCTGATACCCCTTATGTTGCCTCTCTCCAAGTAGTACGGGATTTCCCTGACGTGTTCCCAACTGATCTTCCGGGCATGCCGCCCGATCGGGACATTGATTTTGGTATTGATTCTTGCCGGGCACTCATCCCATATCTATTTCTCCTTACTGTATGGCTCCTCCTAAATTGAAGGAGTTGAAGGATCAGTTACAGGAATTGCTTGATAAGGGTTTCATTCGACCCAGTGTTTCACCAAGGGGTGCTCCTGTATAATTTGAAGAAAAATGATGGTTCTATGCACATGTGTATCGATTATCGTCACTTGAACAAAGTTACAGTGAAGAACCGGTATCCTTTGCCTCGTATTGATGATCCATTTGACCAGCTTCAGGGCGCACACGTGTTTTCTAAGATTGATTTGCGCTCAGGTTATCACCAGCTAAGGATTCGGGAGACGGATATCCCGAAGACTGCTCTTAGGACTCGGTATAGTCATTACGAGTTCCTTGTCATGTCATTTGGGCTGACCAATGCCCCAACAACTTTTATGCATTTGATGCACAATGTATTCAGGCCCTATCTCGACTAATTTGTCATTGTTTTCATAGATGATATTCTTGTATACTCCCGGAGCCGGGAGGATCATGAGCAACACCTGAGGACAGTGCTTCAGACCCTGAGAGAAAAGAAATTATATGCAAAGTTTTCAAAATGTGAGTTTTGGTTGAGTTCCGTGGCACTTCTAGGTCACGTGGTATCGAGTGAGGGCATTCGGGTAGATCCGAAGAAGGTGGAGGCCGTGTAGGGTTGGCCCAGGCCCTCCTCAATTACAAAGATCGGCAGTTTCCTTTGCATGGCGGGGCATTACCGCCGTTTTATGGAGGGGTTCTCGTCGATTGCAGCCCCTATGACTATATTAACCCAAAAGGGTGCTCCTTTTTAGTGGTTGGACGAGTGTGAGGCGAGCTTCCAAAAGCTCAAAAAAACTTTGACTTCAGCCCCTATTCTGATTTTGCCTACCGGTTCGGGGTCCTATACGGTATATTGTGATGCCTCACGAGTTTGACATGGAGTGGTATTGATGCAGGATGGTAGGGTGATTGCCTACGCGTCCAGATAGTTGAAGGTGCATGAAAAGAACTATCTTGTCCATGACCTTGAGTTAGCTGCTATTGTTCATGCCTTAAAGATTCGGTGTCATTATTCGTATGGTATGCCTTGTGAGATTTATACGTATCATCCAAGTTTGCAACATTTGTTCAAGTTGAAGGATCTGAACTTGCGCCAGAGGAGATGGTTGGAGCTACTGAAGGATTATGATATTACTATTCTTTATCTCCCGGGCAAGGCCAATGTGGTAGCAGATGCCTTGAGTCGCCGAGCGGAGAGTTTGGGGATTTTGGCATATTTACCAGCTTCAGAGAGGCTTAAGGCGATGGATGTCCTGGCCTTAGCCAGTTAGTTCGTGAGGTTGGACCTTTCGGAGCCCAGTCGGGTTCTAGCCTGTGTGGTTTCTCGGTCTTCATTGTTTGATTGTATCAGGGAGCGACAGTATGATGATCCTCATTTGCTTGTCCTCAGGGACACAGTTCTGCATGGCGATGCTAGGGATGTGACTATTGGAGATGACGGGGTATTGAGGATGCGGTGTCATATTTGTGTGCCCGATATTGATGATATTCGGGAGTTGATATTGACCGAGGCCCATAGTTCGCGGTATTCCATCCATCCAGGTTCCGCGAATATGTATCAGGATCTGAGGCAGTATTATCGATGGAGGCGGATGAAGAAGGACATAGTAGGGTTTGTAGCTAGATGTCTCAACTGTCAGCAGGTGAAGGCTGAGCATCAGAGACCGGGAGGGTTACTCCAGCAGATGGAGATTCCGGAGTGGAAATGGGAGAATATCACTATGGATTTTGTGACTGGTCTCCCTCTAACGGCGAGGAAGTTTGATTCTATTTAGGTTGGTTTGGATCGGCTGACCAAGTCCGCTCATTTCATTCCAATGTGCACCTCTTACTCAGCGGAGCGGTTAACAGGGATTTATATCAAGGAGATTGTCCGTCTGCATGGCATTCCAGTTTCTATCATCTCAGACAGGGGTTCAGTGTTTACATCACGGTTCTGGAGAGCCATCCAGCATGAGTTGGGTACCAGGATGACCATGAGTACATCTTTTCACCCTCATACGGACGGAGAGTCATAGCGCACTATTCAGATTCTTGAGGATATGCTTCATGCGTGCGCGATTATTTAGAGGGTCTTGGGATCAGTTCTTGCCTTTGACTGAGTTTGCATACAACAACAATTATCAGTGCAGTATTCAGATGGCGCCTTATGCGGCCTTATATGGTAGGAGATGCAGATCCTGTGTGGGTTGTTTCAAGCCGGGCGAGGCCAGGTTATTGGGCCCTGATTTGGTTCAGGCTGCGTTGAGAAGGTTAAGGTGATTCATGATAGACTCCATACGGCGCAGTCCAGGCAAAAGAGTTATATGGACCGGAAGGTTGGTGATGTTTCATTTATGGTTGGTGAGCGGGTTTTGCTTCGGGTCTCGCCTATGAAAGGCGTCATGAGGTTTGGAAAGAAAGGAAAGTTGAGCCCGAGGTACATTGGTCCATTTGAGATTTTGAAGCAGGTTGGGAAAGTTGCGTATGAGCTTACTTTACCTCCCAATTTGGCCGGGGTTCATCACGTATTTCGTGTTTCGATGCTTCGGAGGTATCATGGTGACCTGTCTCACGTGTTGGAGTTCACTTCAGTCCAGTTGGACAATGACTTGTCCTATGTTGAGGAGCAAGTAGCAATATTGGATAGACAAGTTCGAAAGCTCAGGTCAAAGGACATATCTTCAGTAAAGGTGTAGTGGCGGGGTCAGCCAACCAAGGAAGCGACTTGGGAGAACGAGCGGGATATGCGCAGCCGATATTCTCATATTTTGGCTACTTTAGGTATGTTCTCTATGCTCGTTCGAGGACGAACGAATGCTTCAGTGTAGGAGGATGTGACGACCCGACCGGTCATCTTTGGAATTTATGTCTTGTTTCCCTATTAACTGCTTCCCCTAAGTTCTTTTCTTCTATTTTGGTTTGCCGGGATGTTCAGTAATAGAATTCGGAGTGTTTTGGGACACTTAGTCCCTAAATGAGAGCTTAAGTGTTGGAAAATAATCCGTAATCAGAACAGTGTCAAGACAACCTCGGAATGGAAAACCAATGGTTCTGTTAGCCCCGTTAGGTGATTTCGAGGTTGGGAGCGTGTTCGGAATGTATTTTGGATGTTCGTAGCTCATTTAGGCTATAAATACCGAAAGTCAGAATTTTGAAATTTCCGGTCCGTTAGTGAAATTTTGATCCAAGGTTTGGAACAGGATTCCAGAAGTTGTTGTAGCACCGTCATGTCATTTGGGACATGTGTGCAAAATTTCAGGTCAATCGGATGTGTTTTCGTTAGGTTTGAAGCGAAAGCGAGTTTGGTTAAGTTTATAAGTTTTTATGTTCAAATCATTGATTAATGCAAGTTTCTGGCATTGTATTAGGTGGTTCAAGGATTGGTACAAGTTTTGATGAGGTTATGGGATATGTCCGTAGTTTTATTTGAGGTCGCGAGGGCCTTGGGTGTGCTTCGGATACTCAACGGAGCAATTTGGAGTTTAGAATTTCAGCAGAAAAATTGCAGGTCTGCTATCCTTCTTCGCGTTCGCGAAGCGTTCCCCTTTCCATTCATCGCGTTTGCATCCCTCTTCACGCGTTCGCGAAGCCTAGACTCCCTCTCTTTCGCGTCCGCGTCCTTCCCCAACGCGTTCGCGTAGGGTCAGTCTTGGACCCCTCCATTTTCCCTTCTACGGGTTCGCATGTTCCTTTTTGCGTTCGCATAGGTTCCAATACCAGGCCTTCCCATTTGCAGCCCTTTCCTCGCGTTCGCGAAGAGCAATCTTATCCCCTTGAATTTTTCGTCTCCGCAAACGCGATCCCCCTTTCCCCGTTCACGATGAAGAAATCCCTGACCAGCTCATATATTTTAAAAACGAACCCTTCTTCAATTTTTATTAAAACTCAAGCTAGAGAGCTCAGTTTTGGGAGATTTTTTGATGGGTTTTCAAAGTCAAACATTGGATAGAGATTCCTTGATCCTTTATGATTATTACCAGCTAATTTAATCTCGAATTCAAGCTTTAATTTCGGATTTGAATGAAAATTTGGGGTAAAGTTCTTAGACCTAACTTTGATGATTTGAAGGGGCATTTAACCTCTGATTTGGGAGATTTTTATATGGTTAGACTCGTGAGAGTACGAGTTTTCTGAAAATATAAAAATTATTCGATTCCGAGATGTTTGCCTTAGTGGAATTTTGGTCATTTCACCTTTCTTCGCGCCTTAGCTTTTATTTTAATAGTGTAATTAGTTACTTGCGATGTTATTTATGATATGTAATTGGTTTGGATAGATTTGGGCCACTCGGAGTTGAATACTCGTGGCAAGGGCATTGTTTCATAGCGGTCTTGTACCAATTCGAGGTAAGTTGCTTGTCTAACCTTGTGTGGGGAACCTCTCCCCTTAGGATATCTTAATTGTTGTTTAAAGGCCTTGTGCGCGAGGTAACGAGTGTGTACTTGTGCTAATTGTTGAAAATTCACCTTACTTGAGTTATTTAGACTATGTTTCTTCGTGTATTTAACTGTTAAAAATGTGATCTCACTTGCTTAGCTTAGGAAAAGCATGTTAGTAATTTATTTGCTCTATCTAACTAAATTGCAAATACCTGCCCTCTTTGTGAGCATGCTAGGCCTATATCTTTATATTATTGCTATATTTGGTTTCCTTATGTTAAATATTGACTTGTTGTGAAGTGTTTACATTTGGGAATATGGGTAAATTCCCGGGAGATCCCCCTGTTATTGGTACGATGGGCTACAGGTTCGATTCCCGACAGACCGTTTGTTGTTGATAAGATGGACTACGGGTTCAATTCCTGGGAGATCCTCTGATATTGATATGATGGACTGCGGGTTCAATTCCCGGAGATCCTGTGTTATTGGTATAAAGGACTGCAGGTTCAATTCCCGAAGATCTCCTGATATTGGTATAAAAGACTGCGGGTTCAATTCCTGGAGATCCTCTGATAGATATGTGATAGACTACGGGTTTGATTCTCGGAAGATCCTCGATATTGGCAAAATGGACTGTGGGTTCAATTCCCGGAGCTCCATGTAGAGACCCTGACTTTTGAGCGATTTGCTTTGTGTTTGTAGTCTGTACTTGTAGCCGTTCTGTTTTAATTACTGTCTTGTTAGATATTTGGGACTTATTTAATTATCCACTGTTTATTAATTTTTACATTAAATTGTTATATTCTTCTCAGTAGGGCCTCGACCTTCTCGTCACTACTCCATAGAGGTTAGGCTCTTCACTTACTGAGTACCGTTGTGGTGTACTCATGCTACTCTTCTGCACACTTTTGTTGTGCAGATCCAGGTACTCTTGATCGGACGCGCTATCAGTGATTAGGAGCTATACTCGGAGATTTGAGGTATGCATCTGCCGCGTATACAGAGCCGAAGAATCTCCTTCTATTCTCCCTTTTAGCTAGTGGTTTCATTCATGTACTCACTTGTTGTAGATACTCCTGGATGTTAGAGCCATATGTTATACTTTACTCTTAGTCTGTGTTGCCCATGGGTTTACGGATCTTGGAGGTTTTTACATTATTTTGAGTCAACATGTATGTGCCAGGAGACATTCTATACATTATCTTATGCTATTTATGTTCTATTTATTGTTTCCGCAAGATTTTTGAATTCCGCAGTGTGTCAGGATTACCTAGTAGCGAAGACTGGGTGCCACCATGACAGGTTCACAATTGGTGAACTAGGGTCGTGACAAATATGGCGGATCCGAGTACAAAAGACCTAACTAGAGAGTGAGTTGAGAAATTATCTAAGGGAATGGGACTATGGACAAGGACAAGTCATCATGGTGGTAACTCTACCTAGATTTTTGGAGGTCCAAGATCTAGGTTCAAGGAGCGCAAACAAAGCTATTCATGACCGGTTCAACATTGTCAAATATAATATTTTAGTCCATTCTCGTGATGAAGACAATGTTCAGTAACAAGGATAAAATATTAAGACATTTTTATTGGTTTCTAAGTTTGATACAGGGTATATCAAATAGTGTATCTACATGATACACGTTTAGGAATCACATATGTACATGTGAAGTGTAAGCCACTTCAACGAGAATTATGTAAGGCCAGTTCTCTACGCACTTATGAATCACTTGGTGTTCATGGCTGAAACGAACACAAAGTTATAGTTGTCTAGGTATACACCAAAGCTTGACGGTTCAAGGATATCAATTCTAGCGATTGACCGAGTATATCCGACATAAGTTTACTACGGAAGGTTCAAAAGGAAACCTACTTATCCATATGCAATTAATCCTTACTTGCGAATCACACTTTATTTTCATGCATGGTTTTTCACATATGCCCATTCCCCATTCATGTGGGAGATTGTTGTGTTTTTTATTTAAAGGGTGTGAATGGGAAATGAAAGAGGAACCTTTTGGATTGCACCTATCCACCTCACCCTTCCTTGTGTATAAATTTAGAGGCTTGCCTCAATTTTAAGATATGGAAAAGTCTGAAAATTTCTCCCCTCTTTTATATTTGCATTATTTTCAAATAAACATAAATGTCAAGTGTGATTTTGCTTCGTTCTTTGAGTTCATTGGTATCATGCAGTTTGTATTGTCACTATTGCATGAAGGTTTCTTCCGTTTCATCCTGGGAGGATTTAATCCATTACCTTGGCAACGTGTGAGGGGGTTGAAATTCCTTAAGGACGCGCAAGCATATTGTGGACTCGGAATATCTCTTAAAGTTTACTCTTTTGTTTATTAAACTAATGTTTCTCTGCTTCTGTGATTTTTCTAATTTTTAATACAGTAATACCAACATATATAAAGTAATCTATATATTCTGCATAATAGAATATTAATCCTATTATTTGTATTCAGTAACTATTTAACCAAAGAATAATATTTTGGTAAAAGCTAGAATTTAGGATGAGAAATCGAGTTACTGATAGTTAAGAGACCAAAAAAGAATAATAGGCTTTCTGAGAATAAGAATAAAACAATGAACAAGTTTGTATTTCAATATGATGCGGACGATATTTCGTGTCCTTACAAATGATGCGACTTCTCCCTTTTATAGTCAATTCTAGGTAAAGGAATGAAACCACAACTTAAATGAGACAATGGTAAGTAATAAATAATATTAAGTAGGCCGTTACATAATCATTCCCATTAAATATCGATTTTCCAACGTATCAGGTATTTAATACTGAATTTGGACTCCTTTTTGTCTTCTGATCCATGTCTTCAATGCCTTTTGATCCGTTGGCTTTAAATGACCAGAATTAGTATGAGACTTGTGTGTAAACTGCTTCTCGTGCCTGTTTAACTTTTTCCTCCCGTATCTGTCATCTCTCGTGCCTTTTCCTCAATTGTTACGCTTTGACCATGTGACCAGTCCACGTGTCATGCCACGTCACCTTTAATTTAAATTCAGTTTTTTCCCATTACTGATAGTCCCCCCCACTTTCCATTTATTTATCAATTAAATAATTGGAAAGTGGATCTTCATAAAAAAGGGAATTTTTGCCACAATCAATGCGTATGACAATATTGACGTCTCAGTTGTCTTTTCCATTCAATGTTCTGTCCATGTGTCACTTTCTGATTGATTATGCTATTTTGCACCCTTTTTCAGGGCTTCTTCACTCCTACTATTCACGAAGTGATAGTTGCCTTTATTATAAGCTTTCCATCATTACACTTTTAAGTTTGACGGTTGCCATCATATACATACTTAACCTTTTCTTCCTTTGGCTTCTTCTTCATAAATCTTTAGCAAACGCTCGCTTCCTTACTTTTGCTCTCTTTCGATCCAAACTTGCTCAACAATGACATCTCCAAACCCTAACCCTAAAAAAAAAACAATTCTAGACAAATTCCCTAATTCCCCTGTTAGACATAGAAGAGGCAGATGAGGCATACTTCGAACAGGGTTAGAATCTACTCGAGGCGGCTCTTCTGGTTCTTCTTCTAGGAGTTCTATCCTACAAACTCCTTCTTCTAAAGGTAAAGAAATTCATGATTCTTCTCGAGAGCCTTTAGTTGATCAAATAGTACCCAGTGATTTTTCTTTTGTGAGTGATAGACAATCTCTTCAAAAGTAAGTTGCAGGTTTAGAAAAAGCTGGTACTTATCCTATGTTATGACCGAACTTACAATCCCTACCATCAGAAAAGATTGTAACTGGAAAAATAATCTACGAATGTCAATTCCTCCCCAAATCAAAGAATTTGTTCTTTTAGGATTGGGTACTCTTTTGTTTACACTTACCCTTTTACTTTGGGCTTTAATTCCCCGATTGACCCGGTCGTTCTCGATTTTTGCCGTAGCTTTAAAATTTGTTTGGCCCAAGTTTGCCCTCTAGTGTGGAGAGTAGTAGCTTGTTTAAGATATATATCTACCAAGGCCAATGTTAACTTCACCTTCTCCCACCTCATTCACCGATACCATCCCAATTTAATTCGCAATGGTGTTTTTACCTTAACTGCGAGAAGCAAGAAGGTTTTGGTAAGCCCTGAAGATGACAAAGATCGTGGATGGTATGCTTGTGACGTTTATGTACGTACGGTGGACTTGCTTGGTGAAACAAATATTCATTTCCCTGAGAAGTGGAATTTTTCACGTAAGTATCCTTTTATTTGACCGTACCTATTTTTGAGAATTTCAATTCTTTTTCCGACTTCATCTCTTTTTGGTTTTTTGTAGCAATCATGGGAGATGTAGAACCTATTCCCAACATTCATGGTTGTGTAGACTCAATTTTGAAGATTGCTTCGAGGGAGCAAAGAACTTGCAAATCAATTTCTGCTTTACATGGATGGAAAGTTAAAACACACGGTATCGCCTTTTTACAAACTTTTCTTTTTGCACATTAAGTACCTTTTCCTTAATGTTGATTATGTATCCTTTTTTTAATCAGGATTTGGTTCCAAAGGAATGGAAGCTGATGTTTCTATGGCCATTCGCATGTCTGGTAATGCTGCACTTTACTTGGACAAGGCTCGAGCCTTGCTTCCAAAAAGGAAAGCTATTGGAGAAGGTTCTGAGAATGAGGAAGAGGAAGGTACCTTGTTAATAGCCAAACCGAGTGTTAGGAGACGAGTCATTAATGACGATGAAATTGAAGATACTCCTTCTCAAACCTCGACCACCGAGCCTATTTTGATTCCTTCCGATGAGTACACCGTTCAAGAGTTACGAATGAATCAACTCAGTGTCTCTTCGATAGTGGTTTTTGCAGTGGCGAGCTCGGACCTGTTTTTGATGAAGCTCCTCTTTCTTCATTCGTACCTACTTCCTCCATTCCCTTGCCAACTTTAAGTGTTTCCTTACCAGCATTGACTGCTTCTGTTTCTTCACTAGTTTTGACTGTATCTACTTCCGTTCCTGTGTTAATTTCGACATCCACTCCTTCCGATCCTGCTTCAACTACCACAACTCCTATGGTGTTTACCTTTTCAACTACTCCCCCTTCTGTTGTTCCATCTTCATCTGTCCCATCTATAGAGGTAAGTTCCATCAATAGATGCATGACTATGAGGAGTGTCACACTCGAAGTCCCTGCCAATCAAAGACTCTTAAGAAAATCTGAGGGAACTGATACTTGGCTCGAACCTCTTATTGGAGAGATCGAAAAGAACAAGATGCAGAGCTATAGTTGTTATACTTTGATGAATGACATAGTTTATTCAACTTTAAAGGTAATTTTCCTGACCTTGAATGCTTTCCCGTTTTGTCTTCTAAGTTCTCACTTCTATGTTTTATAACCGTAGTCTAATCTTATTGGGACTGAGCTAATGGGGCAAGTCTCTTTATTGGAGAAAAAGGAGCTAGAGTCTACAAAGGCTATCTCTTAAGCTAGGAAAATAGCTGAGGATGCCTTACTTGAGCCAGCAAACTGGAAAGAACAATTTGAGAGTGCCCAAGGGACAATAGAGGAGTTGCAGGAGAGCAAGGCTCACTTGGAGCAACAAAATCGCGGCTTATATTCGAAGTTGGGATTGCCAGTGCTTTTTGGGGCCATCTTAAAAAGAACAAAGAGCTTTTGGAATGCTCTCTATCTAAAGCCAATGATGAGGTTAAAGAGCTTAAGGCACTTATGGAGAAGAAAGAAGAATATGCAAGGGAGTTAGCTCAAAACTTAACTCAAGCTCAAAATGACATAAGGATTTATTCTGATAAAATCCGTGCCTTGGAAAGTTCTCATGCCTCTCTTGAAGCTTCCTTGGATTCCCACCTAGCTGAGCACCAAATAGCCAAAAATGATCTTGCTATGTGGGAAAATGACTATAAGGCTTTGGAGAAGGAATATAATGCTCTTGAAGAAAATTTCAACATAAAGGTGAGTTGGGCTTTTCTAAATTCTCGCCTTGATGCTTTGATGGAGGCTACACAAGAAAACTTCGAATTGCAATTTGAATTGGCCAAAGTCATAGACACTATCAAGAAAGGTCAACAACCTGCTAATCCTATTCCTGCACTTGGAACTACTAATACCACTTCTCCAGCACTCGAACTTTTTGGAATGGAAGAGTTATTGAACCCTAAAGCAGTTACTGAGGTAATTGAAGTTGTGATTCCGGCTTCCGAGGGTGAAGCTTTTATGTCTCAGTCTACTGGAATTGAAGTTCCCGTGGCTACTGCTTCCCTCGTTGATGTTATCACTTCAATCTCAATTGAAACCACTCCTACTGCTGCTCCTTCAAAAGTTGTCACCGCGCCTGTTATTGCCTCTGAAAGTGATGTTACAACTTCTGAAGCTCCAACTCCTTCAGTGACCAGTTAATTGTGTTTGAGTTTTTATTTTTTTAATAATTGTTGATGTCATCCCTTGGAAATTTTGAAGGGATTTTTTGATGAAGTCCCCAGTTACAATAATGGGGCATTTTTAAAACAAACACTTTGATGACTAAGTTTTCCCTTAGTCTTTTATTTTAAGAAATTTTATGAGTACCTATTTACTTATTTAGGGCTTATTGAATAGCTTAGCATTGTTATCCTTTGAAAATGCTTTATGATTTTTCTCATGGAATATCAACATGGGGTTCATAAAAGAGGGCCCGTTTATATTGTAGACACTTAATGAAGAAGACGTCTCAACTTCATAATGGTGTTATAATACGACGAAAGTAATAGGAATACACATGCTTTGTATGAAACAACTTTGAGAAGTTTTAATTCATGAACTTTGACAAGTTTTGTGACTATTACATGTGTTAATACACACGTATTACATGTGTAATGAGTACCTATTTACTTATTTAGGACTTATGGAATAGCTTAGCATTTTTATCCTTTGAAAATGATTTATGATTCTTCTCATGGAATATCAACATGAGGTTTATAAAAGAGGGCCCTTTTATTTTATAGATACTTAATGAAGAAGACGTCTCAACTTCATAATGGTGCTATAATACGACGAGGGTAATAGGAATACACATGTTTTGTATGAAACAACTTTGATAAGTTTTCATTCATGAACTTTGAAAAGTTTTGTGACTATTACATGTGTTAAAATAACTTTCTCGTAGCTGTTTTTCTTGTAACAGATTTTTTCATGATACAAAATAGACAAGGTTTTTCTTCATAACCCGTTTCAATACATAGTCATAACCCTATATTTACATATTTAGGAAGGGTTTAAGAAGTGACTTCGTTAGTAACATTATAATGAATGTTTTATGCTGAAGACTTCGTAACTTCCTCTAAACACTTGTCTTTTTATAGTTGAATCTTGCCAAAACTTTGACCAACTTTTATTCGATATTCATATCTTGTGATATTCGTATCTGTTTTTTTGCACACATCTGCGTATAATATGTAGTCCCCCAAGTGTTTGAGTGGTGAAGAATAAAGCCTCCTGAACTTGTATGTTTCTCTCAATTTGGTCCTTTTCCTGAAACAGAAAAATATACGGGACTCAGAGGTGAGATTATAGATGAAGACTGCCTAAACAGTGTGTATTTCCTTCAGACTAATGTAACTCTAGGCTCGGAATTTAAGAGTATTCCATTTTTTCGTGCAGGTCATGACTCATCATTTGGCATGGGTTAGGGTTTTTGCCTAGCATCTAAAAACGTTAGTAAAATTTTAACAATTTAAAGGAAAAATTTAACATGGGGATACCTGACTTCGACTACTCCCTTAGAAGTAATATATCTTTAAATGGACAGCATTCTAAAGTGAAGGTAAGACCTTGCTATCCACTGTCTCTAACTCGTATGCTCCTTTTCCTGCAATGTCACGGATTCGGTAGGGACCTTCCCACGTTGGACTTAGCTTTCCAGAGTTAGCAACTTTCGTAGATTGGAACACCTTTTTGAGCACAAAGTCCCCAATTTTGAAAAACCTGAGACGTGCTTTCCTGTTATAATATCGTTCAATTACTTGCTTCTGAGCTGCCATCCTTATTGATGACTCTTCTCTTCTTCGTTCAAGCAAATCAAGGTTCACTCGTAACTCTTCATTGTTTTAGTCTTCCATTGCTTGAACATATCGTGTACTTGGTTCCCCTATTTCAACTGGCATTAAAGCCTCCGTTCCATAAACTATTGAAAATGGCGTTTCTCCTGTACTTGTTTTCGTCGTTGTTTGATACGCCACGATACCGCAAGTAACACTTCATGCCAATTACCTTTTGAGTCTTGTATTCTTTTCTTTAAATTATTGATTATGACTTAGTTCGTGGATTCTGCTTGTCTATTGCCTACTGGATGGTATGGTGTTGATGTTATTCTCTTAATTTGCCAACTTTGGAAGAACTCTGTGATTTGTGCTCCTATGAATTGCGGACAATTATCACATGCAATTTCCTTTGGTACCCCAAAGCGGCATATTATGTTTCTCCAAATAAAATCTTTGACTTCTTTCTCTCGTACCTGTTTGAATGCCCCTGCTTCTACCCATTTAGTGAAATAATCTGTAAGTACAAGAAAAAACTTTACCTGGCCTTTTGCTTGTGGTAATGGACCTACGATGTCCAGTTCCCATTTCATGAAGGGCCACAGAGATATAACATGTTGTAATAATTCGGCAGGTCTATGCATATTGTTACCGTATCATTGACATCTATCACATTTAGACACAAAATCTTCCTCTTCCATCTTAGGCCAATAGTATCCTGCTCGAATCAATGACGTTACGAGTGACCTGAGTCCTGCATGATTTCCACAATGTACCTCATGTATTTCTCTCATCACATACTCCGTTTGGGAAGGTTCGAGACACCTTGCTAATTGTCCACCAGTTATTTTTTGGTAAAGGTTTCCTTGATATAGGCAATAACAAGAAACTCTCTTTCGAAGTGCATGAGCCTTTATTTTATCATCAGGAACGGTTCCATGCTGCAAAAAAGCAAATATTTTGTTTCTCCAATCCTAAGTTAAGTCATTAAAATTTACCTCATTTTTGTCAGGTTCGAGAACAGAATGGAATAAATGTATGATTGAAGCATCTGCATCATTTTCTATGTCCACCGCAGATGCAAGATTAGCTAAAGCATCTGCCTCCACATTCTCCTCTCTTGGGATTTGCATTACCTTCAAAGTTTGGAATTGTGTTATCAGTTCCCGTACCTTTTCGATATACTCTTACATTTGTGTTTCCCTGGCTACATAAGTCCCCATCATTTTATTTACCATGAGCTGTGAATCACTTTTGATTATGATTTGTATGATGCCAAGTTCTAGTGCCAACTCTAAACCTGTAATCACGGCTTCATACTCTGCTTCATTGCTAGTTACAATGTGACATTTTATAGCCTATCTAATAGTTTCACCCGTAGGTGGTTTAAGAACAATTCCTAAACCCGCTCCCTTTATTTTAGATGAACCATCAATACACAAAATCCAAGTCCCCGAGTTTGCTCCATTAAAGACTTGTAATCCTTTTCTGCTTCTAAATGCATCCCTTGACTAAAATCCGCTATGAAATCAGCAAGAACTTGGGATTTTATAGCAGTCCTAGGTTGATAAATGATTCATATTCACTTAATTCTATAGCGCAATTTGCTAATCTTCCTGACAATTCATTTTTATGCAAACTGTTTTGTAATGGAAAAGAAGTAACTACGACAATTGGATGATATTGAAAATAAGGTCTTAATTTCCTAGATGCCATGGTTAAAGCTAGTGCCAACTTTTCTAGTTGTGGATATTGTGTTTCAACATCTAATAAAGATTTTCTTACATAATAAATAAGGGATTGCTTACCTTGGTCTTCTCGTACCAAAACAGCACTTACCGCGACTTCTGATACTACTAAGTAAATGAGTAATGTTTTACCTTCCTTTGGTTTTGTCAACAGTGGAGGATTTGATAAGTAAACTTTCAAATTCCTAAGGGCTTGTTGACAATCCTCGTTCCATTGAAAATGGTCTTGCTTTTTAGAGCAGAATAGAACTAAAACATTTTTCTGATGATTTAGAAATAAATCTTCATAGGGCGGCAATCCTTCCCGTTAATCTTTGTACTTCCTTCTTATTGGTAAGGAAATCAGGTATTTCTTCTATTGCTTTAATCTGAGAAGGATTTACTTCAATGCTACAGTTTGAAACAAGAAAACCCAAAAATTTGCCTGAAGCAACTCGGCATGCACACTTTTCTGGGTTGAGTTTCATGTTAAATTTTCAAAAAATTTCGCATATAATAGATAAATGAGAAATATGATCGTGATAATGCTGGGTTTTGACGAGCATATCGTCTATATATACTTCCATAGCTTTTCCTAAATGTTCTTGAAACATTTTGGTGACCAACCTTTGATAGGTTGCTCCAGCATTTTTGAGACGAAAGGGCATTACTTTATAACTATAAGTCCCCCTGTTTGTGATGAATGAGATTTTTTCCTCATCACCGGGATTCATTTTAATTTGATTATATCCCGAATATGCATCTAAAAATCTTAAAATTTCATGACCTGCAGTTGCGTCAATTAACATATCTATATTAGCTAACCAATTAGGATACTTTACCTCACGGATCGACCCAATCTCTAATAATTTTTGGACCTCATCCTGAATTACATGATTCTTGAAAGCACCTTGCTTTCTTTTCTTTTGCTTTATTGGTGTGAAATATGGGTCCTCGTTGAGTTTGTGAGTCATCACATCAGGTGGTATCCCTGTCATATCAGTGCGGGACCAAGCAAAACAGTCCATGTTAGCTTTTAAAAATTCAATTAACATACCTCGCCTGTTGTAATTTAGATTGGCTCCTACATAAACATTTCTTTCAGGCCATTGCTCAAATAGCACCACAGCCTTGAGCTCCTCTATTGTTGTTTTAAGGTTCTGCTTTTCTTCAGGTTCTTGAATTACATCAGGTATGGAGTCTAAATCTATTTGTTCTTGTTCAGTTGAAGTTTGATTGTTGATACCCCCAAGTGTTTCTTGTAATTGCTATTTTTCTTTACTCACGGTGCTCGTATCTGTTACGGTGTTGATACTCCTGGCTGCTTGTTGATCCCCTCGAATTTGACGTATTTCCCAGGGTGATGGAAACTTAATAACTTGATGCAAAGTTGATGGAACAATGTCCATATCATAGATACATGGTCTCCCCATGATTATATTGTAGGCCATTTCCATATCAATTACCTAAAATTTAGTTTCTTTAATATCACATACAGAAAAAGTTGTTAGAATTACCTCACCTTTTGTTACCACACTCGAATTGTCGAAGCCTGACAAAGTATGCGCCTTGGGTATCATTTTATCTTCACCTTGCATTTCCCGTAATACCCTTAGTAGAATGATATTTGTAGAACTCCCTGGATCAATCAAAACTCATTTTACATTAGTGTCATGTATAAGTAATGATATTACCAGTGCATCATTGTGAGGAGTAATCACTCCTTCTGTATCTACATCATCAAAGTTTATGCTTTCGTGCTCTAGGGTTTGCCGTACTCGCTTGCCGTGCGTGATCGGCATTTTGGAAACCTTATTTGAAGCCGATACGTTACTCCATAAATATATTCTCCTCCACTAATGGCGTTCACAGTTCTCATTGGTGATGATGGTTTTGGTAGCTCTTGCCTAATTTTTCATGTAAGTCTGTTTTCCCTTTTCACAGAACAACTCAGTGAGATATCCTTGCTTCAATAGATCGTCCACTCCACTTTCTAAGAATCTGCATTCTGATATTTTATGCCCGTGGTGATTGTGGAATTCACACCAATGGTCCGGATTGCGCCTGTTTGGATTTGATCGCATCCCTTTTGGCCACCGTACCTTATCTCCCATACCCCCAGAACAATTACGAGCTCAGAATTAGTTACATTGAAATTATAACCACCAAATCGTGACATTAAATTCCTATTGTCATCTCGTGGCTCTTGGTTGCTTTGATCGCCTCTGAACCTGGATGAAGACCCGGTCTCCCTGTCTCTTCGCCTTTGATCATATCGTTGGGTATTCTATTTCGATCGTGAATCCTTTCCTGCAGGTCCCATATATGGATCGTGCCTATTCTTTCCTGATCGTTTTTCAGCTTCTGACATCCTGGACGTGCTCCTTTATTCACGATGATACTGAGGTATGGTATCCTCTTCAATTCTAAGCTTGTGCTGTACCTGTTATAAACATCATTCCAAGTGGTTGCAGGAAATTCACGAAGACTTTCTTAAATCCTTCTCGTGGCTTTTGAACTTTTATCATTCAAATTGCTTGCAAACGCTATCGCTGCCCAGTTATCTGGTACACGCGGTAAAGTCATTCTTTCACGTTGGAATCTATCAACAAAATCTCTGAGCAACTCAGAGTTCCCTTGATTGATTTTGAAGATATCCTCCATTCTTTTCTCGACCTTTTGAGCTCCCGAGTGTGCTTTAATAAAAGAATCTGCAAGCTCAGCAAAAGAATTTATAGAATTTTCAGGTAAAAGAGAATACCAGGTTAATGCACCCTTGGTGAGCATCTCCCCAAATTTTTAGACCAACACTGATTCAATTTCTTGATTGGTCAAGTCGTTGGCTTTCACTCCTGTTGTAAATGCAGTTATGTGGTCACGTGGGTCTATTGTACAATCATATTTTGGGATGTCAGGCATTTTGAATTTTTCGGAATTGGAAGGGGGCAACATTTGGCTTCTAAGGTTGTTGCGAGTATTTATCCACGTCTACTGCTTTTATTACATGCGGAACTCCAGGGATTTGTTCGATACGCTCACTTAGCTCCTTGAGTTGTTTCTGCAAGGTTAATACTAAATTTAGAAGATGAGAATTATTTGAATTCCCTGGTTCTCTTCTTGTGATTCACTGGGGCTGCTCTATTACCGGAATTAACTAGACCAGAGTGGGGTTTTCCAACGTGTTATTATTAGGCGTTATTGGCGCAACAAGCAATCAACAAACTAAAGCTTCCAAAACTTTGTCAATTCGTGCATCAATTATTTTTTGTAGAAGTTCATCTCCTCCTCCATCAGTATGTTCAGACATATTATTAGGAGTTCCCTCTCGAGATCCACGTGGAGAAGCTTGAGTAATAGCACCATTGAGTTTATCTCCCACCACTTGATCGATTTGATTTTCTTGATTGTTATTGTCGTTGTTGTTTGACATGATGTTAACAATGGATAGAGTGTAATTTAAGAAAGGATGGATTATCAGATTATCGGGAACAGAGCTAATTTGTTTAACCAAAAAATAATATTTTGGTCAAAGCTAGAATTTAGGATGAAAAATCAGGTTACTGATAATCAAGAGACTAAAAAAAAAGAATAATAGACATTCTGAGAATAAGAATAAAACAATGAACAAGTTTGTATTTCAATATGATGTGGATGATATTTCGTGTCCTTACAAATGATGAGACTTCTTCCTTTTATAGTCAATTCTAGGTAAATGAATGAAATATCAGCTTTAATGAGACAATTATGAGTAATAAATGACATTAAATAGGCCTTTACATAATCATTCCAATTAAATACCGATTTTCCAACGTATCAGGTATTTAATACTGAATTTGGACTCCTTTTTGTCTTCTGATCCATGTCTTCAATGCCTTTTTATCCGTTGGCTTTAAATGACTTGATTGGTACAAGACTCGTGTCTAAGCTGCTTCTCATGCCTGTTTAACTTTTTCTTCCCGTATTTGTCATCTCTCGTGCCTTTTCCTCAATTGTTACGTTTTGACCATTTGGCCAGTCCACGTGTCATGCCACGTTATTTTTAATTTAAATTCAGTTTTTCTCAATACAATAACGAAGTTAAAAATTTCGTTAATGGTATTATAAGAAGTAAATCGGTACGAAATACTAGTTTTTCGGCAAAAGGTAATTGTTTGACCAGTTTTTCATGTGCGTTTCACTAAGCATATTGACGTACACAAATAAAGCTTCATATATATACCAGCTGAAAATACGCGTTTGGAGTGAATTTTGGCAATTATTTTTTGGCTAGGCGAGTCATATATATTATGGTTGGTCAAATAGTTATATTGAACATTGATAAATCCAGCGTGTTTACTTAACAGAGTTGCAGCATCCATTTGAATATTACATTGAACTATACTGTCTAATTCATTATCAGTACATCTTAAAGGCTGATGATTAGAACTAATATTGCTACATGGAACTTCCACCCAGTGTGACAATCGTTCTGCCAAGGTTACTTTAGTCACAAGAAATTACCTTTCAAATTTAATGTAGTCTATTCTGATAATGTTATATCAAATGGATAAGAAAATAAAGGTAAATCTAACTCGTTAAATCTACTTTCTACATTCACTTTTAGTTGTCAAATATTCTAAAAATAAATTTTTATTTTTACTTATCATTCTTCGCATATCAAGAAAAAAAATAATTTATCTTTTTGTTTTGCCCTTAGCAGTTTGTCACGACCCTAATTTACCGACCGTGAACATGTCATGAGGGCACCTAGTAACTATGAATAGGTAAGCCTGACAGTGCGGAAATATCGTTATTTGCGGAAATAATTAATTAAAACTGGGTAACTTAAGAAAAACTGTATATATAGTGCCGCATGGCATATACAACTCAACATCACAAAACTAAGCAAAATTCTAAAAACCGAAAACTCACGGGCAACACAGGCTATAGAAATATGTCATACTGCTCTAACTCCAGAATGTCTAAATAACTGAGAGAAAAATGAAAGCTCGTCTGATTTCCGTCTATAGTATTGAAGAAAGATCCCCAATTCGATATTTAATGATGGATTTAACTACAAAATGATGAAATATAACTAGAAGAGATTAAAGAAACGTTACCCAATAATCTCGTCTTCAAGACCCTCTCAAAATTGCCCTTCCCCGAGCTCAATTTGATTTTTCTAACTTTTGAAAATTAACAATCGAAATTCTCTTTTCTGAACAGTGGTTTCCGCTTCTGCGGACAAGGGATCGCACATGCGTTCCCGCTTCTGCGGACCACAAGCCGCTTCTGCGGCTTTCACTTAAGAGACAAGATTCCACTTCTGCGGTAAAAATCTCGCAGGTGCGAACCGCATATGTGGTAAATCATCCGCACTTGCAGAAAAGCTGAAGGAGTCCCAATTCCACATTTGTGTTGAGCCGGCCGCTTCTGCGTCTTCGCACCTGCGGAACCCAAACCGCATGTGCGGTTATGACAGGTACCAGAAACTTCAGCATTTTATTCAACTTCAAAACTTTCCGCCAACCACCCGAAATCATCTCGAGGCCCTTGGGTAATGCTGTATTGTGGGCCGGGCTAGGACCGGGCCCGCGGTCGTAACGCGCTTAACGGTCTTAGCAGGCCGGTCCTGGTGGGCCAGTCCTTAATGGTGCAGGAGCCCCGTGGTGGGCCGGTTCAATACGTTAAGCCCACGAGCCCGGAACCTGCAGGTGGGCCTGGACTGATTCAATGGGGCCTAACGGGCTCCAACGACAATCTTTTGAAATTGTTTTTTTTCCTTCAGAGATAAAATAATGGCAATTACTATGGATAATTCTTCTAATAACACTAGTGCTATAGGCATACTTACAATAATACTAAATCCTGCATTTAGTAATATATTTCATGTGAGAAGTATTTGTCATATTTATCATTTAATTGTCGGTGATGGTATGTGAATTTTAAATTTAAAAATTGAAAGGTTAGAATGTCTCTTAATTGGATTTTTTATCCAACCCGTAGAAGTAGACTTAGAGAATATTGTAAAAAATGTAATGAATATGTCCTTAAAGAAAGAAAGGTTCCTAAAACTTGCCCGACTAGATGGAATTATATGTACGAAAGCTTAGTAGTTGAATATGAATATAGAAACCCAATTAATGCAACTTTTAATGCTCGGGTAGGTGGTAGGATGATGATGAAATGCTTACAACTCAAAATTGGCCGAATGTTAAAATTCTTATAGATTTTTTAGAACATTTTCAAATTGCTACAAATGCATTTTCAAGGAAATATTATTTCAAACTGTTTAGTTTATGTTGCAGCACTATGTGATTTGTTTGTTGAATTTCCGGAGGGTGGGGAAATTTATAAACTTGCTATAAATGCAATGAAAGAAAAGTTTAAAAAATATTTTTTCCCTATCCCTCCTATTTATGGTGTTGCTGCAATGTTAAATCCAACAATGAAATTAGGAGGTCCTCGCTTTTGGTACTCAAATATTTATAAAGCTTTAGATCTTTCAAATGAGGAATTTTCTACCCTTGTAGATGCAAAAGCCTCAATTAAAATTAATGCTCAAACAATTTATACTAACAATTTATATATACATAACATTCAATATACACTACAAGAAAATATATAAGGGAATATATATACGTAACATACAATATATACTACAAGAAAATATATAATAAAATATATATATACACATAACATACTATATATACTACAAGAAAATATATATACATAACATAATATACTCTCTCTCTCTCTCTCTCTCTCTCTCTCTCTCTCTCTCTCTCTCTCTCTCTCTCGCTATATATATATATATACACACACACACACACTACAAAACATTACAAGAAATTATATTTGGAAATATATATATACATAACATACTATACATAGCATACTATACTAATATACTATATATATATATATATATATATATATATATATATATATATATATATATATATATATATATATATATATATATTATATATATACTAGTATACTATATATATTATATAAACTTTATACTTTATATACTACAAAATAAGATTTTTCAAAACGAGGGCCCCACCCCCAATGACCGCCAACGGTCATATCACACAAATAGCTATTTTTTTAATTTACAAAACTAATCTTCTCTAATACAATAAATATCCCCCTCCCTCCTCTTTAATTCAATACTCAATACTTATTTCTCAATCTTCAATTTTCAAAACTTCAAGTCTAGATCTCAATTTTCAAGTTAAATCATGTCTCGTTCGGAAAGAGTGTGCTTATTTGTTTCGCAATACCATGATGTGCTTGAAGAAAATGAAGAAGGCCAAATATTAAAGTGCAAGAACTATGGAAGAGTCTTCAATTTTCGTTCAGGGTGTACCACATGCATTTTAAGGAGGCATATAAAGTATTGTGTTGAGGGTATTTATCCACAAATTCCTTTAAGATTTTTCAAAAAATTGTATTATCTTAAAATTATTAGACGTATTTATGCTTCATGTTGTACTTTGTTATTAATTTATTATGCACGGGAATTTAGTTTTACAATTATTTTGTTATTTTACTTTTTTGTCAAGCACTTTAATAATTAGATTTTTTATATTATATATATTACATATATTTATATATCCATGTATAAGAGCAATATATATATATATATATATATATATATATATATATATATATATATATATATATATATATATATATATATATATATATATATATATATATATATATACATATATATATATATATACATATATATATATATATACATATATATATATATATATATATATATATATATATACATACATATATGGCTTACAAGAAATTGCCTTAAACAAAAAAATTTTAAAAAAAGTTCGAAAATAAAAAAGCCGGTTAGGCCCGTCATGGGCTGTTTCCGCCCATTGAGCCCACGAAGCCTAGGACCGTGAAGCCCGAGACTACCAGAGCCCGGGACCGCTAAGCCTAGGCTCGTTTAGCCCGCCCCGTTTGGGCCATTTAGGCACGGGCTCGGCCTACAATACAGCATTACCCCCGGGACCTCAACCAAAAGCACTAATACCACCTAGTACCCCATTCAAACTTGTACCAATCCTTAAAATACAAAACAACTCCGAAAACCCGATTTAATCAATGATTCAAACCTAAGAACCTCAATTTCATCAAAAATATGCTTTTGATAAAAAAATCTTACCAAACTACACCCGAATGACCTGAAACTTTGCACACACATCCCAAATGGCATGATGAAGCTACTGCAACTTTCGGAATCCCATTTCAACCCTGTAAGAATAAAACTCACTATCGAACCGGAAACTTCAAAAATTCAAACTTCGACATTTCCAGCCTAAATGAGCTACAAACTTCCAAAATACATTCCGAACACGCTCCCAACTCTGAAATAACCTAACTCAGCTAACTGAACCATCATTTTTTTCATTCTAAGGTCGTGTTTATACTATTCCGACTACAGACCACTTTCCTGTTAGATAATACGCTTAACGCTAGGGGGGGGAGTGAATAGCGTTATAGTAAAATTTAGCGTAAACTTGCGGAAATTAAAATTTGCAGGAAATAATTAAGTGCGTTAAATAAACGAAAGGAAAGAACGCACCGATGTATTCTAGTTCACCACAACACGTGGCTAGTCCAGTCCCCGAGAGACTCTCTCGAGATTTTCCACTAACTTGTCAAGCTTACGGGTGCTCAACAAACCTTTACAACTTAAGGACACAAGCCTTAACACCTTTGCTCGGAGATACAACACTCCAAGACTTCAACCAAGGAAACACAAGTTTCTTACAACAAGAGAATCACAATTCTCTTACAAGTGTACAAAACACTAAGTACTCAAACAAAACACTTCTTAATGAGTAGATATGAGTAAAAGAAGTAGGCTCAAGATTACAACAACTATGAACAAGACTTTGGCTCTCAAAAGCTTTATGAAATGAATATAAAATGATAAACAACAATATGCAAGCTTATAGCAATAGAATGATCAGTTGTTGTGTGTTGTTGTGTTTAAAACACTGAAATGAAGCTGTATTTATAGTTGAAAAACTTGGCATTACCGTTGCCTAATTGCCAATTAAGAGTTGCTGATTTTACTCTGTGACAATCGATTGTCAGGAAGCCACAATCGATTGTTTGCCAATCGTACAAAAAATCAATTCCAGATTTTACGCTTAACAATCGATTGTCCAAGATCAACAATCGATTATTGGCAACGGTCAAAAAATCATTTCCAGATTTTACGTAAAACAATCGATTATACCAAATCAATAATCGATTATTCAGCAACGTTCAAAAAATCTTTTTCAGATTTCAATATCAACAATCGATTGTAAAAAATCAACAATCGATTACCTGACGGTATTTGAAAATTTTACGACAACGGTCAGCTTCACAATCGATTATGCAATGTTAACAATCGATTATTTATCAGACTTTGAAAATCATATTAGACACTGCCTCGTGACAATCGATTGTTATATACTCACAATCGATTATTTAATAATTTTGAAAATGTCTGGAAGTCACTGCCTCAACACAATCGATTGTCATAGTTCACAATCGATTATTTTGTGACTTTGAAAAATCTGAAGGACACTGTCTCTTTACAATCGATTGTCATTAGCTTCACAATCGATTATTCTGAGTTTTGAAAAACTTTGATGGACACTGCCTCATCACAATCGATTGTCATAAGGTTCACAATCGATTGTCATGCAGGTTTTGAAAAACCTGATGTTCACTGCCTTAACACAATCGATTGTCATTAGTTCACAATCGATTGTCATGCAGTCTTGGCTTAACATAATCGATTATCATAAGTACATAATCGATTAGCTTAGTCCGCATTTTAGAGGCATGTTTAAAAATCATTTTGACTGAAGTAAATATGCATGCTTTAAAATCGTTTAGCATTAAATTAAATATGCATGATTTTGTAAAAATAATTTTACGAGAGAAGCCATGTCATGAGTCAAGTTGTCGGATCAAGATCATAATTAAGAACGACTCATTTAAACTATAAAACTTTGTCTTGTGCTTGAATCTCGTTATCCACCAATTGTGTGCTTGTACTTGAACTTCGTCAGATATCACTTTGCGCTTCGTTTGTCATTCATCAAAACCTACACATAAGAACACACGTTTTAGTATAAAGCCTTGAGAACGTGTTTCCAACAATTTCCCCCTTTTTGATAATGGCAAACTTTAAGCGGGATATGCAACTTAAACAATTTATAATGACGATTCAAGACACGTAAAGATATGCAATAAGTATGCGATTAGTTCCCCCTCAATATATGAATTCCCCCTCAATTTAAGCTTATAAATATTGAGAGTGCATACCCGTTATCTTCCCCCTTTTGCCATTTGCAAAAATAATATAAGAAGATGCCAAAAATGTAAATAAAACTTGTTTATTTATTGGAAAGAAAACATGATTACTTAAAGAGAGTACAATAACTCAAGTAATAGTAGAACAATCGATTATTGATACGAGATAATCGATTATTAGACGACAGAGACCGAATTTTCTGAAGAAGACTTGATTATTGCGCGTCATGCTTTATAATTCCCCCTACCTTTAGGGCGATACCTGCAAAAATTTGTTAGACGTCTCCGACGCTCAAGTTAGAAATCATGTAAGATAAAAGGATGCAATGCATGACTTAGATCAACGTGGAGTCAAGAATCCCGAGTTCACTACAAATTCGGAAGAAGGAGTCTTTCTCTAAGGGCTTAGTAAAGATGTCGTCCAATTGGTCTTTGGTTTCAACAAATTCGATTTCGACATCGCCCTTGAGAACGTGATCTCTAATAAAATGATGTCTAATTTCAATGTGTTTTGTTCGCGAATGAAGAACGGGGTTCTTCGTCAAGCATATGGCACTAGTATTATCACATCTAAGCGGGATAGACTTAGGCCATAGTCCAAGAGTTGTTGTTTCATCCATAGGATTTGAGCGGAACAACTCCCCGCGGCTACATATTCAGCCTCGGTTGTGGACAACGCAACACTTACTTGTTTCTTGCTAAACCAAGAAATGAGAGAGCTACCGAGCAAATGGCAAGTGCCACTAGTGCTCTTGCGGTCCAATTTGCATCAAGCAAAATCGGAGTCGGAATAGCCAACGAGTTGGCATGAAGAACCTTTGGGGTACCATAGACCCACATTTGTAGTATCAACAAGGTACTTCAAAATCCGTTTTACCGCAGTAAGGTGAGACTCCTTCGGACACGATTGATAACGGGCGCATAAACACACGCTAAACATGATGTCCGGACGACTAGCAGTAAGATAGAGAAGAGAGCCAATCATACCTCGATACTTCTTAGTGTCGACTTCCTTACCTTTCTCATCTTTGTCTAGATGATCGGATGTGCTCATGGGAGTCGCCATTGCTTTTGCATTGTTCATTTCAAATCGTTTCAGCAATTCTTTGCAATATTTGGCTTGGCAAATGAATGTACCTTCTTTCATTTACTTTACTTGTAATCCCAAAAAGAATGTTAACTCACCCATCATAGACATCTCAAATTCGCTTGTCATTAAGTCGGAAAATTCCTTGCATAAGACATTGTTAGTAGCACCAAATATGATATCATCCACATATATTTGAACTAATAAAATATCATTGTTTTTATGCTTAACAAAAAGGGTGGTGTCAACTTTCCCCCTAATGAAATCATTTTCCAATAGAAATTTACTCAATCTTTCATACCAAGCTCGGGGAGCTTGTTTTAAACCATAGAGAGCCTTTTTGAGTTTGAAAACATGATCGGGAGATTTAAAATCTTCAAAACCGGGGGGTTGTTCAACATAAACTTCTTCTTGTATAACACCATTTAGAAAAGCACTTTTCACATCCATTTGATATAAATTGAAATTCATAGAAGAGGAAAAACGCGAGCAATAGACGAATAGCTTCTAATCTAGCTACGGGAGCATATGTTTCTTCATAGTCAATACCCTCTTCTTGATTATAGCCTTTTGCTACGAGCCTAGCTTTGTTTCTAGTGATTACACCATTTTCATCTAGTTTGTTTCGAAAAACCCATTTCGTACCAATTATGGTATGATTTTCGGGTCTTGGCACCAAATCCCAAACGTCATTCCGTTTGAATTGGTTAAGCTCCTCTTGCATTGCCAAGGTCCAAAATTCATCCCCAATTGCTTCGGAGATGGTTGTTGGTTCAAATTGAGACACAAAAGCAGTATGTCCTCAGGTGTTCGTAAGGGAGTTTCGGGTACTTACCTTTTCTCCGACGTCGCCAATTACCTGTTCGAGAGGGTGATCTTTAATTGTCCTCCACTCGTTAGGCATTTTCGTTTCATTCTCCAATTATGGTGCTTCCTCCGTTGGTTGTTCCAAGATTTCATCTTTATTTTCCTTAGGCATTTCCACTTGTATTTTGTCTTTCAAGCTATCTAAAATACCTGCAAGATCAAAACCGGAACCCTTTCTCGCCAAGCGAGCATTATTTTCAGCAAATACAACATGAGGGGATTCCTCCACAGTTTCGGTTCTTTTATTAAAAACCCTATATGCTTTGCTACGTGAGGAATAACCAATGAAAATTCCCTCATCGGACTTAGCATCAAACTTTCCCAATTGATCTTTGCCATTGTTATGAATAAAACATTTACAACCGAATACTCTAATATGGGAGATATTTGGTTTCCTTCCCTTGTAGAGTTCATAAGGGGTCTTCATGAGTATTGGCCTTATGACTACTCTATTTAAGATGTAGCATGCGGTACTCACGGCATCCGCCCAAAAATGTTTGGGAATCTTAGCCTCTTCGAGCATGGTTCTAGCCATCTCTTCGAGACACCTATTTTTCCTTTCCACCACCCCATTTTGTTGTGGTGTACGTGGAGCGGAAAAGGTATGCTCGATACCGAGTTCGTCACAAAAGTCCGCAAAGAGATTGTGATCAAACTCTCCCCCATGATCACTTCTAATTGAAGTGACGGTTGTTTCCTTCTCGTTTTGAACACGCTTAAGAAAATATTCAAAATTCTGAAAAGCATCACTTTTATTGGCAAGAAATAAAGTCCAAGTAAATCTAGAATAATCATCAACAATCACAAAAGCATAACGATTTCTTCCTAGACTTTCAATGCGAGATGGTCCAAATAAATCCATGTGAAGCAATTGCAATGGTCTAGAAGTTGAAACAATATTTTTGGATTTGAAAGATGCTTTTGTTTGCTTCCCTTTTTGACAAGAATCACAGATAGAGTCATTTTCAAATTTCAAATTGGGAAGGCCAATAACTAAGTTTTGAGAAATCAATTTGTTCAAAAGATACATGTTTATATGAGCAACTCTACGATGCCATAGCCAAGTATCATCCTCTTT
The DNA here is from genome assembly GCA_034376525.1 of Nicotiana benthamiana. Classification (NCBI taxonomy): domain Eukaryota; kingdom Viridiplantae; phylum Streptophyta; class Magnoliopsida; order Solanales; family Solanaceae; genus Nicotiana; species Nicotiana benthamiana. The sequence continues at coordinate 55,881,547 of CM067341.1, read as the reverse complement.
GCTCATAAGGCAATCCACATATTCGGGTGAGGAATTAGCAAGATCAACCATGTAAATATTATCCACTCTAAAACCACGAAGGATAATTTTCACTACGTCTAAACACTAAGCATTCATCCGAATCAAATAGGGCAAGATTTCCCTTGTCATATAATTGACTTATGCTCAAGAGATTATGCTTTAAACCTTTCACAAGTAATATATGCTTAATAGAGGAATTTTCATCCTTACCGACCGATCCGATGCCAATGATATTTCCTTTATTGTTATCCCCAAAAATCACACTTCCTCCTTCTTTGTGTTCTAGTTGAAGGAATTTGGATTCGTCTCCCGTCATATGTTTGGAGCATCCACTATCAAGGTACCATAGTACACTTGATCCCTTCAAACATACCTACAAAACAAGTTAATGCGTTTTAGGTACCCATGCCATTTTGGGTCCTTGAGGGTTAGGCATATTATAATGATTCGATTGAGTGATATGTCTATGTCGTGTAAAGCATGCAGGGGCAATATGACCAATGCGTCTACAATAATGACAAGTCACATTGGGGTTATGCATCCTTCTAGGTTCATAGTAACTTGATGGACGAAAATGAATTACTCTATTTTCATTATGACTATTGCACATTTCATGAGAACCATTTCTCCTACTATTAGTTCTAAAATGAGCAGTGTTTCTAGAGTAATGGTCATGTCTAGATGTTCTAGGAGGTTCAAAACTCCTTCTAGTGTTTGGCCTAAAATATGCATCATTTCTAGGGTAGTCTTTTCTAGGTGGTAAGTCATTTCTAGGTCTTCTAAAATGTTCAACATTTGGTCTAACATGCATATTTATTCTAGGATTGCTCTTTCTAGGATAAGCATTTGTTTTATTAATCCTAGGTTGAGCCTTAGGTGGTTGGGGTTTGGCTTCAACCTTTTCTTTAGGCTCATTCTTAAAACCTATGCCATGCTTGGTTGACTTCAAATTAACAAGGACCTCATTCAAGTTTTTGTGAGAAGAATTAAACTTATCTAAGGTACCTTTAAGTCTATCTACCTCATTTTCAAGATGCATGCAAGAAGAGCAATTTTTAATAGAACTTTCGGGCTTGTCGGCGCTTCTTTTTCCGAAAACTTGTTTTCCTCTTTCAGCTTTTCATTTTCTAAAATCAGTTTTTCTAAATCCTTTTCTTTTAAAGAAAGCTGTTTTTGAAAATCTTTTTCTTTTAGAGAAGTATTTTCTTTTATGCTCTTGACAGTTTTTGAAGCTTTAATAAATTCAGTATATAGCTCATCAAGAGCAGTTCGCATTTCTTCAAGAGTAAAGAAGTTTTTAGAAGAGATTTGACATACCTCATCTTGCTTGTCTTCTTGCGCCATAAGACAAAGGTTTGCGGCTTCGTCTTCTTCTTCTTCGCTTGACTCATCTCCGGAGTCTCCTCCCCAAGAAATGTATGCACGTTGCTTCTTAAAAGGTTTCTTCTCCTTTTTGATGTTTGGGCAATTTGATTTGATGTGCCCGGTTTCACCGCATTCATAGCACTTTATTTGCTCGCCTTGCTTTTTGCCCTTTCATTCATACTCCTTTCGCATGAACTTTTGAAATCTTTTGATAACGAGTCCAAACTCGTTGTCTCCGTCCTCATCAACTTGAGGTTGGCTTGTGCTTGCCTTAGGCGCTATTCTTTGCCTCCTTTGATCATCAACAAGAGGGATAAGTATTGTAGATTCATAAGTCTTAAGGTTACCTCTTAATGCGTCGATTGTGACATTTGAGACGCCAATGGATTCTTGAATTGCGTCGGCCTTTGATCGCCATGCCGGAGTGAGACTTCTAAGAATTTTTCGAACCAGTTCTCTGTCCGTGAATGTCTTCTTGAGGGCATGTAGGTCATTTACGATTATTGAAAATCGTTCGAACATTTCATCCACCTTTTCACCTTCCTTCATGTGAAATAATTCATAAGCATGGGTTAGGAAATCAATTTTAGCTTCCCTTACCTGGTCCGTACCTTCGTACGTAATTTCCAGATTGTCCCACATTTCCTTTGCTGTTGTGCAACACGATATTTTCCTGTAATCGTCAGCATTTACAACACAATATAATAAATTAATTGCTTTAGCATTATTTTGAACCTTTCGGATATCATCCGCGTCATATTCTTCTTCGGACTTGGGAACCCATTCGTTTTCAACCTTTTTGGTTGGAATTTGATTTCCCTTCGTTATCACCTTCCAGAGATGAAAGTTGTTTGCTTGAACGAAAATTTTCATCCTCTCCTTCCAGTACGTGTAGTTTGTACCGTTGAATAGAGGTGGTCGTGTGGAGCATTGTCCTTCATCAATTCCTGCAAAAGAGTCACGAGTAGAAGCCATGGATGGTTCTCTCAAACTGTTAAGTCTTTAGAGAGTTGGGCTCTGATACCAATTGTTAGATAATACGCTTAACGCTAGAGGGGGGGTGAATAGCGTTACAATAAAATTTAGCGTAAACTTGCGGAAATTAAAATTTGCAGGAAATAATTAAGTGCGTTAAATAAACAAAAGGAAAGAACGCACCGATGTATTCTGGTTCACCACAACACGTGGCTAGTCCAGTCCCCAAGAGACTCTCTCGAGATTTTCCACTAACTTGTCAAGCTTACGGGTGCTCAACAAACCTTTACAACTTAAGGACACAAGCCTTAACACCTTCGCTCGGAGATACAACACTCCAAGACTTCAACCAAGGAAACACAAGTTCCTTACAACAAGAGAATCACAATTCTCTTACAAGTGTACAAAACACTAAGCACTCAAACAAAACACTCCTTAATGAGTAGATATGAGTAAAAGAAGTAGGCTCAAGATTACAACAACTATGGACAAGACTTTGGCTCTCAAAAGCTTTATGAAATGAATATAAAATGATAAACAACAATATGCAAGCTTATAGCAATAGAATGATCAGTTGTTGCGTGTTGTTGTGTTTAAAACACTGAAATGAAGCTGTATTTATAGTTGAAAAACTTGGCATTACCGTTGCCTAATTGCCAATTAAGAGTTGCTGATTTTACTCTGTGACAATCGATTGTCAGGAAGCCACAATCGATTGTTTGCCAATCGTACCAAAAATCAATCCCAGATTTTACGCTTAACAATCGATTGTCCAAGATCAACAATCGATTATTGGCAACTTTCAAAAAATCATTTCCAAATTTTACGTAAAATAATCGATTACACCAAATCAATAATCGATTATTCAGCAACGTTCAAAAAATCTTTTTCAGATTTCAATATCAACAATCGATTGTACAAAATCAACAATCGATTACCTGACGGTATTTGAAAATTTTACGACAACGGTCAGCTTCACAATCGATTGTGCAATGTTAACAATCGATTATTTATCAGACTTTGAAAATCATTTTAGACACTGCCTCATGAAAATCGATTGATATATACTCACAATCGATTATTTAATAATTTTGAAAAAGTCTAGAAGTCACAGCCTCAACACAATCGATTGTCATAATTCACAATCGATTATTTTGTGACTTTGAAAAATCTGAAGGACACTGTCTCTTCACAATCGATTGTCATTAGCTTCACAATCGATTATTCTGAGTTTTGAAAAACTTTGATGGACACTGCCTCATCACAATCGATTGTCATAAGGTTCACAATCGATTGTCATGCAGGTTTTGAAAAACCTGATGTTCACTGCCTTAACACAATCGATTGTCATTAGTTCACAATCGATTGTCATGCAGTCTTGGCTTAACATAATCGATTATCATAAGTACATAATCGATTATCTTAGTCCGCATTTTAGAGGCATGTTTAAAAATCATTTTGACTGAAGTAAATATGCATGATTTAAAATCGTTTAGCATTAAATTAAATATGCATGATTTTGTAAAAATAATTTTACGAGAGAAGCCATGTCATGAGTCAAGTTGTCGGATCAAGATCACAATTAAGAACGACTCATTTAAACTATAAAACTTTGCCTTGTGCTTGAATCTCGTTATCCACCAATTGTGTGCTTGTACTTGAACTTCGTCAGATATCACTTTGCGCTTCGTTTGTCATTCATCAAAACCTACACATAAGAACACACGTTTTAGTATAAAGCCTTGAGAACGTGTTTCCAACAATTTCCCCCTTTTTGATAATGGCAAACTTTAAGCGGGATATGCAACTTAAACAATTTATAATGACGATTCAAGACACGTAAAGATATGCAATAAGTATGCGATTAGTTCCCCCTCAATATATGAATTCCTCCTCAATTTAAGCTTATAAATATTGAGAGTGCATACCCGTTATCTTCCCCCTTTTGCCATTTGCAAAAATAATATAAGAAGATGCCAAAAATGTAAATAAAACTTGTTTATTTATTGGAAAGAAAACATGATTACATAAAGAGAGTACAATAACTCAAGTAATAGCAGAACAATCAATTATTGATACGAGATAATCGATTATTAGACGACAGAGACCGAATTTTCTGAAGAAGACTTGATTATTGCGCGTCATGCTTTATAATTCCCCCTACCTTTAGGGCGATACCTGCAAAAATTTGTTAGACGTCTCCGACGCTCAAGTTAGAAATCATGTAAGATAAAAGGATGCAATGCATGACTTAGATCAACGTGGAGTCAAGAATCCCGAGTTCACTACGAATTCGGAAGAAGGACTCTTTCTCTAAGGGCTTAGTAAAGATGTTGGCCAATTGGTCTTTGGTTTCAACAAATTCGATTTCGACATCGCCCTTGAGAACGTGATCTCTAATAAAATGATGTCTAATTTTAATGTGTTTTGTTCGCGAATGAAGAACGGGGTTCTTCGTCAAGCATATGGCACTAGTATTATCACATCTAAGCGGGATAGACTTAGGCCATAGTCCAAGAGTTGTTGTTTCATCCATAGGATTTGAGCGGAACAACTCCCCGCGGCTACATATTCAGCCTCGGTTGTGGACAACGCAACACTTACTTGTTTCTTGCTAAACCAAGAAATGAGAGATCTACCGAGCAAATGGCAAGTGCCACTAGTGCTCTTGCGGTCCAATTTGCATCCAGCAAAATCGGAGTCGGAATAGCCAACGAGTTGGCATGAAGAACCTTTGGGGTACCATAGACCCACATTTGTAGTATCAACAAGGTACTTCAAAATCCGTTTTACCGCAGTAAGGTGAGACTCCTTCGGACACGATTGATAACGGGCGCATAAACACACGCTAAACATGATGTCCGGACGACTAGCAGTAAGATAGAGAAGAGAGCCAATCATACCTCGATACTTCTTAGTGTCGACTTCCTTACCTTTCTCATCTTTGTCTAGATGATCGGATGTGCTCATGGGAGTCGCCATTGCTTTTGCATTGTTCATTTCAAATCGTTTCAGCAATTCTTTGCAATATTTGGCTTGGCAAATGAATGTACCTTCTTTCATTTATTTTACTTGTAATCCCAAAAAGAATGTTAACTCACCCATCATAGACATCTCAAATTCGCTTGTCATTAAGTCGGAAAATTCCTTGCATAAGACATTGTTAGTAGCACCAAATATGATATCATCCACATATATTTGAACTAATAAAATATCATTGTTTTTATGCTTAACAAAAAGGGTGGTGTCAACTTTCCCCCTAATGAAATCATTTTCCAATAGAAATTTACTCAATCTTTCATACCAAGCTCGGGGAGCTTGTTTTAAACCATAGAGAGCCTTTTTGAGTTTGAAAACATGATCGGGAGATTTAAAATCTTCAAAACCGGGGGGTTGTTCAACATAAACTTCTTCTTGTATAACACCATTTAGAAAAGCACTTTTCACATCCATTTGATATAAATTGAAATTCATAGAAGAGGAAAAACGCGAGCAATAGACGAATAGCTTCTAATCTAGCTACGGGAGCATATGTTTCTTCATAGTCAATACCCTCTTCTTGATTATAGCCTTTTGCTACAAGCCTAGCTTTGTTTCTAGTGATTACACCATTTTCATCTAGTTTGTTTCGAAAAACCCATTTCGTACCAATTATGGTATGATTTTCGGGTCTTGGCACCAAATCCCAAACGTCATTCCGTTTGAATTGGTTAAGCTCCTCTTGCATTGCCAAGGTCCAAAATTCATCCCCAATTGCTTCGGAGATGGTTGTTGGTTCAATTTGAGACACAAAAGCAGTATGTCCTAAGGTGTTCGTAAGGGAGTTTCGGGTACTTACCTTTTCTCCGACGTCGCCAATTACCTGTTCGAGAGGGTGATCTTTAATTGTCCTCCACCTCGTTAGGCATTTTCGCTTCATTCTCCAGTTGTGGTGCTTCCTCCGTTGGTTGTTCCAAGATTTCATCTTTATTTTCCTTAGGCGTTTCCACTTGTATTTTGTCTTTCAAGCTATCTAAAATACCTGCAAGATCAAAACCGGAACCCTTTCTCGCCAAGCGAGCATTATTTTCAGCAAATACAACATGAGGAGATTCCTCCACAGTTTCGGTTCTTTTATTAAAAACCCTATATGCTTTGCTACGTGAGGAATAACCAATGAAAATTCCCTCATCGGACTTAGCATCAAACTTTCCCAATTGATCTTTGCCATTGTTATGAATAAAACATTTACAACCGAATACTCTAATATGGGAGATATTTGGTTTCCTTCCCTTGTAGAGTTCATAAGGGGTCTTCATGAGTATTGGCCTTATGACTACTCTATTTAAGATGTAGCATGCGGTACTCACGGCATCCGCCCAAAAATGTTTGGGAATCTTAGCCTCTTCGAGCATGGTTCTAGCCATCTCTTCGAGACACCTATTTTTCCTTTCCACCACCCCATTTTGTTGTGGTGTACGTGGAGCGGAAAAGGTATGCTCGATACCGAGTTCGTCACAAAAGTCCGCAAAGAGATTGTGATCAAACTCTCCCCCATGATCACTTCTAATTGAAGTGACGGTTGTTTCCTTCTCGTTTTGAACACGCTTAAGAAAATATTCAAAATTCTGAAAAGCATCACTTTTATTGGCAAGAAATAAAGTCCAAGTAAATCTAGAATAATCATCAACAATCACAAAAGCATAACGATTTCTTCCTAGACTTTCAATGCGAGATGGTCCAAATAAATCCATGTGAAGCAATTGCAATGGTCTAGAAGTTGAAACAATATTTTTGGATTTGAAAGATGCTTTTGTTTGCTTCCCTTTTTGACAAGAATCACAGATAGAGTCATTTTCAAATTTCAAATTGGGAAGGCCAATAACTAAGTTTTGAGAAATCAATTTGTTCAAAAGATGCATGTTTATATGAGCAACTCTACGATGCCATAGCCAAGTATCATCCTCTTTGCTCATAAGGCAATCCATATATTCGGGTGAGGAATTAGCAAGATCAACCATGTAAATATTATCCACTCTAAAACCACGAAGGATAATTTTCACTACGTCTAAACACTAAGCATTCATCCGAATCAAATAGGGCAAGATTTCCCTTGTCACATAATTGACTTATGTTCAAGAGATTATGCTTTAAACCTTTCACAAGTAATATATGCTTAATAGAGGAATTTTCATCCTTACCGACCGATCCGATGCCAATGATATTTCCTTTATTGTTATCCCCAAAAATCACACTTCCTCCTTCTTTGTGTTCTAGTTGAAGGAATTTGGATTCGTCTCCCGTCATATGTTTGGAGCATCCACTATCAAGGTACCATAGTACACTTGATCCCTTCAAACATACCTACAAAACAAGTTAATGCGTTTTAGGTACCCATGCCATTTTGGGTCCTTGAGGGTTAGGCATATTATAATGATGCGATTGAGTGATATGTCTATGTCGTGTAAAGCATGCAGGGGCAATATGACCAATGCGTCTACAATAATGACAAGTCACATTGGGGTTATGCATCCTTCTAGGTTCATAGTAACTTGATGGACGAAAATGAATTACTCTATTTTCATTATGACTATTGCACATTTCATGAGAACCATTTCTCCTACTATTAGTTCTAAAATGAGCAGCGTTTCTAGAGTAATGGTCATGTCTAGATGTTCTAGGAGGTTCAAAACTCCTTCTAGTGTTTGGCCTAAAATATGCATCATTTCTAGGGTAGTCTTTTCTAGGTGGTAAGTCATTTCTAGGTCTTCTAAAATGTTCAACATTTGGTCTAACATGCATATTTATTCTAGGATAAGCATTTGTTTTATTAATCCTAGGTTGAGCCTTAGGTGGTTGGGGTTTGGCTTCAACCTTTTCTTTAGGCTCATTCTTAAAACCTATGCCATGCTTGGTTGACTTCAAATTAACAAGGACCTCATTCAAGTTTTTGTGAGAAGAATTAAACTTATCTAAGGTACCTTTAAGTCTATCTACCTCATTTTCAAGAGCATGCAAGAAGAGCAATTTTTAATAGATCTTTCGGGCTTGTCGGCGCTTCTTTTTCCGAAAAACTTGTTTTCCTCTTTCAGCTTTTCATTTTCTAAAACCAGTTTTTCTAAATCCTTTTCTTTTAAAGAAAGTTTTTGAAAATCTTTTTCTTTTAGAGAAGCATTTTCTTTTATGCTCTTGACAGTTTTTGAAGCTTTAATAAATTCAGTATATAGCTCATCAAAAGCAGTTCGCATTTCTTCAAGAGTAAAGAAGTTTTTAGAAGAGATTTGACATACCTCATCTTGCTTGTCTTCTTGCGCCATAAGACAAAGGTTTGCGGCTTCGTCTTCTTCTTCTTCGCTTGACTCATCTCCGGAGTCTCCTCCCCAAGAAATGTATGCACGTTGCTTCTTAAAAGGTTTCTTCTCCTTTTTGATGTTTGGCAATTTGATTTGATGTGCCCGGTTTCACCGCATTCATAGCACTTTATTTGCTCGCCTTGCTTTTTGCCCTTTCATTCATACTCCTTTCGCATGAACTTTTGAAATCTTTTGATAACGAGTCCAAACTCGTTGTCTCCGTCCTCATCAACTTGAGGTTGGCTTGTGCTTGCCTTAAGCGCTATTCTTTTCCTCCTTTGATCATCAACAAGAGGGATAAGTATTGTAGATTCATAAGTCTTAAGGTTACCTCTTAATGCGTCGATTGTGACATTTGAGACGCCAATGGATTCTTGAATTGCGTCGGCCTTTGATCGCCATGCCGGAGTGAGACTTCTAAGAATTTTTCGAACCAGTTCTCTGTCCGTGAATGTCTTCTTGAGGGCATGTAGGTCATTTACGATTATTGAAAATCGTTCGAAAATTTCATCCACCTTTTCACCTTCCTTCATGTGAAATAATTCATAAGCATGGGTTAGGAAATCAATTTTAGCTTCCCTTACCTGGTCCGTACCTTCGTACGTAATTTTAAGATATTCCCACATTTCCTTCGCCGTTGTGCAACACGATATTTTCCTGTAATCGTCAGCATTCACAGCACAATATAATAAATTAATTGCTTTAGCATTATTTTGAACCTTTCGGATATCATCCGCGTCATATTCTTCTTCGGACTTGGGAACCCATTCGTTTTCAACCTTTTTGGTTGGAATTTGATTTCCCTTCGTTATCACCTTCCAGAGATGAAAGTTGTTTGCTTGAACGAAAATTTCATCCTCTCCTTCCAGTACGTGTAGTTTGTACCGTTGAATAGAGGTGGTCGTGTGGAGCATTGTCCTTCATCAATTCCTGCAAAAGAGTCACGAGTAGAAGCCATGGATGGTTCTCTCAAACTGTTAAGTCTTCAGAGAGTTGGGCTCTGATACCAATTGTTAGATAATACGCTTAACGCTAGAGGGGGGGTGAATAGCGTTACAATAAAATTAGCGTAAACTTGCGGAAATTAAAATTTGCAGGAAATAATTAAGTGCGTTAAATAAACAAAAGGAAAGAACGCACCGATGTATTCTGGTTCACCACAACACGTGGCTAGTCCAGTCCCCGAGAGACTCTCTCGAGATTTTCCACTAACTTGTCAAGCTTACGGGTGCTCAACAAACCTTTACAACTTAAGGACACAAGCCTTAACACCTTTGCTCGGAGATACAACACTCCAAGACTTCAACCAAGGAAACACAAGTTCCTTACAACAAGAGAATCACAATTCTCTTACAAGTGTACAAAACACTAAGCACTCAAACAAAACACTCCTTAATGAGTAGATATGAGTAAAAGGAGTAGGCTCAAGATTACAACAACTATGAACAAGACTTTGGCTCTCAAAAGCTTTATGAAATGAATATAAAATGATAAACAACAATATGCAAGCTTATCGCAATAGAATGATCAGTTGTTGTGTGTTGTTGTGTTTAAAACACTAAAATGAAGCACTATTTATAGTTGAAAAACTTGCCATTACCGTTGCCTAATTGCCAAATAAGAGTTGCTGATTTTACTCTGTGACAATCGATTGTCAGGAAGCCACAATCGATTGTTTGCCACGTACCAAAAATAAATCCCAGATTTTACGCTTAACAATCGATTGTCCAAGATCAACAATCGATTATTGGCAACTTTCAAAAAATTATTTCCAGATTTTACGTAAAATAATCGATTACACCAAATCAATAATCGATTATTCAGCAACGTTCAAAAAATCTTTTTCAGATTTCAATATCAACAATCGATTGTACAAAATCAACAATCGATTAACTGACGGTATTTGAAACTTTTACGACAACGGTCAGCTTCACAATCGATTGTGCAATGTTAACAATCGATTATTTATCAGACTTTGAAAATCATTTTAGACACTGCCTCGTGGCAATCGATTGTTATATACTCACAATCGATTATTTAATAATTTTGAAAAAGTCTGGAAGTCACTGCCTCAACACAATCGATTGTCATAATTCACAATCGATTATTTTGTGACTTTGAAAAATCTGAAGGACACTGTCTCTTCACAATCGATTGTCATTAGCTTCACAATCGATTATTCTGAGTTTTGAAAAACTTTGATGGACACTGCCTCATCACAATCGATTGTCATAAGGTTCACAATCGATTGTCATGCAGGTTTTGAAAAACCTGATGTTCACTGCCTTAACACAATCGATTGTCATTAGTTCACAATCGATTGTCATGCAGTCTTGGCTTAACATAATCGATTATCATAAGTACATAATCGATTATCTTAGTCCAGATTTTAGAGGCATGTTTAAAAATCATTTTGAATGAAGTAAATATGCATGATTTAAAATCGTTTAGCATTAAATTAAATATGCATGATTTTGTAAAAATAATTTTACAAGAGAAGCCATGTCATGAGTCAAGTTGTCGGATCAAGATCACAATTAAGAACGACTCATTTAAACTATAAAACTTTGTATTGTGCTTGAATCTCGTTATCCACCAATTGTGCGCTTGTACTTGAACTTCGTCATATATCACTTTGCGCTTCGTTTGTCATTCATCAAAACCTACACATAAGAACACACGTTTTAGTATAAAGCCTTGAGAACGTGTTTCCAACATTTCCAACACTTAAACTCTCATTTAGGGACTAAGTGTCCCAAAACTCTCCGAAACCCAACACCAAAATAGCATAAATAAACTTACAGGAAACACTTAATGGGGGATCAAGGCATAAATTCCAAAAACGTCCGGCCGGGTCGTTACACAGTGTGACGACCTAGCCGGTCTTCTTTGGAATTTATGACCCGTTCCCCATTATATGCTTACCCTAAGTTCATTTCTGCTACTTTGGTTTGCCGGGATGTTCGGTAATAGAATTCAGAGTGTTTCAGGACACTTAGTTCCTAAATTAGAGCTTATGTGTTGGAAAATGGTCCGTAATAAGAATAGTGTCAAGACGACCTCGAAATGGAAAATTGATAGTTCCGTTAGCTCCGTTAGGTGATTTCGGGGTTGGGAGCATATTTGGAATATATTTTGGGTGTCCGTATCTCATTTAGGCTATAAATGCCGAAAGTTAGAATCCTGAAGTTTCCGATCTGATGGTGAATTTTTTATCCGAGGCTTGGAACGGGATTTCGAATGTTGCTGTAGCACCGTCATGTCATTTGGGATATACATGCAAAATTTCAGGTCCATCGGACGTGTTTTGGTTAGGTTTTGAATCAAAAGCGAGTTTGGTTAAGTTTTGAAGTTGTTAGTTCAAATCATTGATTAATTCGAGTTTGCGCCATTGTTTTAGGTGATTTAAGGATTGGTACAAGTTTGAATAATGTTATGGGATATGTCTGTAGGTTTGGTCGAGGTCCCGAGGGCCTCGGGTGAGTTTCGGATGCTCAACAGAGCAATTAGAGTTTGAAGTTTGTAGCAGGAAAATTGCAGTCAGTGATCCTTCTACGCGATCGCGAAGAGGGAGTCGCGTTCGCGTAGCTGTGCCTTACCCCCTTCATCGCGATCCCATACCCTTCCCTGCGTTCTCATATCCCAGCCATTCCCTTCATCACGTTCGCGTTCCATTGCGCGCGATCGGGAATAGCAAGCCATGGACCCCCTACAGTTCCTTCAACATGATCGCGTGACACCCTTCGTGTTTGCATAGGGTCCAGTCCCAGATCATCGTGTTAGCATCCCTGCCTTCGCGATCGAAAAGGCCATTTTTATACACTTATTCGCGTTCCCATCCACGCGATCGCGATGTACAAATGTCTGACCAGTTCATATATTTTAAAAAACGAACCCTTCTTCCATTTTTAAAAAAACTCAAGCTAGAGAGCTCGGTTTTTGGAGATTTTTCGAGGATTTTTCAGAGGTAACCATTGGGTAATGATTCCTTGTTCCTTTATGATTATTACCCGCTAATCTAATCTCGAATTCATGCTTAATTTCAGATTTTGAATAAAAATTGGGGTAAAGTTCTTAGACCTAACTTTGATGATTTGAAGGGGTAATTGACCTCCAATTAAGGAGATATTTATATGGTTAGACTCGTGAGAGTACGAGGTTTCTGAAAATGTAAAAATTATTTGATTCCGAGACGTTGTCCTGAGGGGCATTTTGTTCATTTCACCTATTTTCGTGCTTTAGCTTTAATTTTAACGGTGTAATTAGTTACTTGCGATGTTATTTACAATATGTAATTGGTTTGAATAGATTTGGGCCACTCGGAGTCAGATACTCGTGGCAAGGGTATTTTTTCTTAGCGGTTTTGTACCAATTCGAGGTAAGTACTTGTCTAACCTTGTGTGGGGGACCTCTCCCCCTAGGATATATTTGTCATTGTTTAAAAGCCTGGTGCGCTGGGCGACGGGCGTGTACTTGTGCTAGTTGTTGAAAATTCACCTTACTTGGCTCATTTAGATTGCGTTTTCTTCCATATTTAATTGCTAAGAATTAAACCTCACCGTTTTGATTTAGGGAAAGCATGGTAGTAACTTATATGCTCTATTTGCATTTCTTGCAAAGCATGTTAGATTCTCGAGTTTACTTATTATTCACCTTAGGCTTCCTGTCAATTTAATATTGAATTCTTGTGGTGTATTTGCTGTTGGGACTGCGGGTTCAATTCTCGAAAATCCTCTGTTACTGGAAAGTTGGACAACGGGTTTGATTCCCGAGAGATCCTCTAATATTGATATAACGGACTGCAGATTCAATTCCCGTTAATCCTCTGTTATTGGTAAAAAGGGATTGCGGGTTCAGTTCTTGTAAATCCACTGTTATTAGTATGAAGGACCGCGGGTTTAATTCCTAGAAATCCTCTTTTAGAGATGAGATGGACTATGGGTTCGATTCCCTGGAGATCCTCCGATATTAGCATAACTGGACTGCGAGTTCAATTCCCGGAGCTCCATATAGAGATCTGGACTTTTGAGTGATTTGTTTTGTGTTTGTAGTTTGTACTTGTAGCCGTTCTGTTTTAAATTACTGTCTTGTTAGATATTCGGGATTTATTTCATTATTTTCTATTTATTTATTTTTACATGATTTCTTATGTTCTTCTCAGTAGGGCCTCGACCTTCCTCGTCACTACTCCATCGAGGTTAGGCTTGGCACTTACCGAGTACCGCTGTGGTGTACTCATGCTACTCTTCTGCACACTTTTGTTGTGCAGATCAAGGTACTCTTGATCAGGTGCGCTATTAGTGATTAGGAGCTATACTCGGAGATCTGAGGTATGCATATGGCGCGTCCGCAGAGCCGTAGAGTCTCTTTCTATTCTCGATTTAGCTAATGGTTTCATTCATGTACTCGCTTATTGTAGATACTCCTGGATGTTAGAGCCGTATGATATACTTTACTCTTAGCCTGTGTCGCCTGTGGGTTTCCAGGTCTTGGTGTTTTTACGTTATTTTGAGTTGACATGTATGTTCGAGGCAGCACTCTATACATTATCCTATGCTTTTCATGTTTTATTTATCGTTTCCGCAAAGATTGTTGAAGTTCCGCAGTGTGCCAGTCTTACCAAGGGTGGGCAGGAATAACATCTAGAATCGGTACTGTATGCACCCTTTGCTATAGGGTGCGAGCTGTGGGAGTATAGGCTCCTCCCCCAGCTTGGGACAGAGCTGCAGGAAGTGGAAGTAACCCTGCCTGCGACAGCGTGGTATACATACTCATAAACTGTGCCAATGCCTCCTGAACAGCTGGAGTAGTAGTGGTTGTGGGCGTCTCTGGTGCATGAGTCCTCACCGGGTCTGCTGGTGGCACCTCGGCGGCTGCTTGCGTAGGTGCTCTAGCTGCACCCCGTACACATCCATGACCCCTGCCCCGGACCCTGCCTCTTGCTGCTGCAGGAGGGGTGCGGGTGTATCATGGTCCTGGGTCATGCGTGTCCTCACCATCTATGAGATAATAGGAAATCGTAGTTTAGAATCGAGGTAAAAAACATAGCACGACAAGAATTCAAATAAAGTGAAGATTTTCCTAAATAGTTTCATAGCCTCCCGTAGATAAGTACAGACGTCTCCGTACCGATCAGCGAGACTCTAAATAATCGACCTATGTATCGTGACTCCTACGAACATGTGCTCTGATACCAACTTGACATGACGCTAGTTCACCAATCGTGAACCTGTCATGACGCCACCAAGTCTTCGCAACTAGGTAAGACTGACACACTGCGGAACTTCAACTATCTTTGCGGAAACGATAAATAAAACATGAAAAGCATAGGATAATGTATAGAGTGCTGCCTCGCACATACATGTCAACTCAAAATAACGTAAAAACTCCAAGACCTGGAAACCCACAGGCGACACAGGCTAAGAGTAAAGTATATCATACGGCTCTAACATCCAGGAGTATCTACAACAAGCGAGTACATGAATGAAACCACTAGCTGAAGCGAGAATAGAAGGAGACTCTCGGCTCTGCGGACGTGCCAGATGCATACCTTAGATCTCCGAGTATAGCTCCTAATCACTGATAGCGCACCCGATCAAGAGTACCTTGATCTGCACAACAAAAGTGTGCAGAAGAGTAGCATGAGTACACCACAGCAGTACTCAGTAAGTGCCAAGCCTAACCTCGATTGAGTAGTGACGAGGAAAGTTGAGGCCCTACTGAGAAGAACATAAGAAACCATGTAAAAATAAATAAATAGTAAATAATGAAATAAATCCCGAATATCTAACAAGACAGTAATTTAAAACAGAACGGCTACAAGTACAAACTACATAGCCGTTCTGTTTTAAATTACTGTCTTGTTAGATATTCGGGATTTATTTCATTATTTAATATTTATTTATTTTTACATGATTTATTATGTTCTTCTCAGTAGGGCCTCGAGCTTCCTCGTCACTACTCCATCGAGGTTAGGCTTGGCACTTACTGAGTACCGCTGTAGTGTACTCATGCTACTCTTCTGCACACTTTTGTTTGCAGATCAAGGTACTCTTGATCGAGCACGCTATCAGTGATTAGGAGCTATACTCGGAGATCTGAGTTATGCATCCGGCGCGTCCGCAGAGCCGAAGAGTCTCCTTCTATTCTCGCTTTAGCTAGTGGTTTCATTCATGTACTCGCTTGTTGTAGATACTCCTAGATGTTAGAGCCGTATGATATACTTTACTCTTAGCCTGTGTCACCTATGGGTTTCCAGGTCTTGGAGTTTTTATGTTATTTTGAGTTTACATGTATGTGTGAGGCAGCACTCTATACATTATCCTATGCTTTTCATGTTTTATTTATCTTTTCCGAAAAGATTGTTGAAGTTCCGCAGTGTGTCAGTCTTACCTAGTCGTGAAGATTGGGTGCCGTCATGACAGGTTCACGATTGGTGAACTAGGGTCGTGACAAGTTGGTATCAGAGCTCAAGATTGTAGGAGTCACGAGACATAGGGCGATTATTTAGAGTCTCGCTGATCGGTACGGAGACGTCTGTACTTATCTACGAGAGGCTATGTAGCTGTTTAGGAAAACCTTCACTTCATTTGAATTCTTGTCGTGCTATGTTTTTTACCTCGATTCTAAACTACTGTTTCCTATTCTCTCATAGATGGTGAGGACACGCATGACCCGGGACCATGATACACCCGCACCCCCTCCTGCAGCAGAAAGGGGCAGGGGCCGGGGCAGGGGTCGTGGATGTGCACGGGGTGCAGCCAGAGCACCTACGCAAACAGCCACCGAGGTGCCACCAGCAGACCCGGTCAGGACTCATGCACCAGAGACGCCCACAAACACTACTAATCCAGCTGTTCAGGAGGCATTGGCACAGTTTATGAGTATGTATACCATGTTGTCGCAGGCAGGGTTAGTTCCACTTCCTGCAGCTCTGTCCCAGGCCAGGGGAGGATCCCAGACTCCCACAGCCCGCACCCCAGAGCAGAGGGTGCATACGGCACTGATTCTAGATGTTATTCCTGCCTAGCCTGCAGTACCAGCTCAGCCCGAGGATAGGACACCTGCTTTGGAGGATGAACAACATATATTGGAGCGGTTCAAGATGTATGACCCTCCTATTTTCAGTGGACTAGATGCAGATGATGCTTTGGGGTTTTTGGAGGATAGTCACCGCATTTTTTGCACCATGGGTATTACTTCTTCGAGTGGGGTTTCCTTTGCAGCTTTCCAGCTTTGGGGAGCCGCCTATGACTGGTGGCACACTTTTGAGCTAGATAGTCCGAACGAGGTCGCCTCCCTGACTTGGACCCAGTTTTCATATAAGTTTCAGAGGGATTTTATTCCCCAGAGCCTCTGAGATGCATGGCACACGGAGTTTGAGCTCTGACCCTATGACTGTTTCTGAGTATGCCATTCGTTACACTAGGTTGTCCAGGCATGCGCCGGATTTGGTGGCTATCGTTCGTGAGAGGGTTCGCAGGTTTATTGAGGGCCTTATTCCTTCCATCAGGTCTAGCGTGGCACGAGAGCTGGATATGGATATACCCTATCAGCAGGTGGTGAGTATAGCCAGGAGGATAGAGGGTATGCATGCTAGAGAGCGAGATGAGATAGAGGCCAAGAGGTATCGAGAGTTTGGTCATTTTTCTTGTATCTGTACTTCAAGAGCAGGACGTCATGGTAGGGGCTATACGGGTAGCCCAGTTCACTCAGTCCTTCCTTCATCCAGCAGTACTCCAGCTCATCCCAGATCTCAGGAGCCTTACTATGCACCCCCGGTTTCTAGTGTGCCTCCTGCGAAGGTCACCTCCAGAGGTCAGTCTAGCAGGGGTGGGTCTAGTCAGTCATAGCTGCTGCTACCACCCAGAGCTTGTTATGAGTGCGGGGATACCCGCCACTTGATTAGAGAGTGCCCCAGACGTGGTAGGGGTGTGCCTTCTCAGACTCCACATCCCCAGCATGCTCCATAGGGTCAGCAGGTCATTGTTCTAGCTCATGCTACCACCCTACCTGCGCAGCCAGCCAGATGTGGGGATCGGGGAGATAGAGGTCACCTTTGAGATAGGGGTCGAGCTAGATTTTATGCCATTCCTGTTCGTGCCGAGGCTGTCGCCTCTGGTTTTGTTACAGGTATTATTTCGGTTAGTCACAAAGAGGCATCCGTTCTATTCGATCCAGGCTCTACTTATTCCTATGTGTCATCTTATTTTGCTCCGCATTTGGGTATAGTCCGAGAGGCCTTGAGATCTCTTATTTATGCTTCCACTCCCATGGGAGATTCTCTTATTGTGGACCGTGTGTATCAGTCGTGTTTGGTTACTATTCGTGGTTTTGAGACCAGGGCAGATCTCTTGTTACTTGATATGGTCGATTTTTATATTATCTTGGGCATGGATTGGTTGTAACCCCATTATGCTATTGTTGATTGTCACGCTAAGACCGTGACGCTGGCTATGCCAGGTATTCCTCGTATTGAGTGGAGTAGTACTTTTGATCACACTCCCAGTAGAGTTATATCCATTCTGAAAGCTCAGCATATGGTTGAGAAAGGGTGCGCCGCGTATTTATCCTATGTGAGAGATGCCAGTGCTAATACCCTTTCTGTTGACTCTGTTCCAGTAGTACGGGATTTCCTCGATGTGTTCCCAGCTGATCTTTGGGCATGCCGCCCAATCGGGACATTGATTTTGGTATTGATTTGTTGCCGGGCACTCAGCCCATATCTATTCCTCCTTACCGCATGGCTCCTCCAGAATTGAAGGAGTTGAAGGATAAGTTATAGGAATTGCTTGATAAAGGTTTCATTCGACCTAGTGTTTTACCATGGGGTGATCCTGTATTGTTTGTGAAGAAAAATGATGGTTCTATGCGCATGTGTATCGATTATCGTCAGTTGAACAAAGTTAAAGTGAAGAACCGGTATCTTTTGCCTCGTATTGATGATCTATTTGACCAACTTGAGGGTGCACATGTGTTTTCTAAGATTGTTTTGCGCTCAGGTTACACCAGCTAAAGATTTGGGAGCCGGATATCCCGAAGACTGCTTTCAGGACTCGGTATGGTCATTGCATGTTCCTTGTCATGTCATTTGGGCTGACCAACACCACAGCAGCTTTTATGCATTTGATGCATAGTGTATTCAGGCCCTATCTCGACTCTTTTGTCATTGTTTTCATAGATTATATTCTTGTATACTCTCGGAGCTGGGAAGATCATGAGCAGCACCTGAGGATAGTGCTTCAAAACCTGAGAGAAAAGAAATTATATGCAAAGTTTTCAAAATGTGAGTTCCGGTTGAGTTCCGTGGCATTTCTAGGCCACGTGGTATCAAGTGAGGGCATTCGGGTATATCTGAAGAAGGTGGAGGCCGTGCAGAGTTGGCCCAAGCCCTCCTTAGCTACAGAGATCCGTAATTTCCTTGGCCTAGCGGGGTATTACCGTCGTTTTGTGGAGGGGTTATCGTCGATTGCAGCTCCTATGACTAGATTAACTCAGAAGGGTGCTCCTTTTCAGTGGTCGTACGAGTGTGAGGCGAGCTTCCAAAATCTCAAGGCAGCTTTGACTTCAGCCCCTATTCTGATTTTGCCTACTGGTTCGTGGTCGTGTACGGCTTATTGTGAAACCTCACGGACTGGACTTGGGGCGGTATTTATGTAGGACGGTAGGGTGATTGCCTACGCGTATAGACAGTTGAAGGTGTATGATAAGAACTATCCTGTTCATGACCTTGAGTTAGCTGCTATTGTTCATGCCTTAAAGATCTGCCGTCATTATTTGTATGGTGTACCTTGTGAGATTTATACGGATCATCGGATTTTGCTGCATTTGTTCAAGAAAAATGATCTAAACTTGCGCCAGAGGAGATGGTTGGAACTACTAAAGGATTATGATATTACTATTCTTTGTCACCCGGGCAAGGCCAATGTGGTAGCTGATGCCTTAAGTCGCCGGGTGGAGAGTTTGGGGAGCTTGGCATATTTACCAGCTTCAAAGAGACCCCTGGCGATGGATGTTCAGGCTTTAGCCAGTCAGTTCGTGATATTGGACTTTCGGAGACCAGTCGGGTTCTAGCCTGTGTGGTTTCTCGGTCTTCATTCTTTGATTGTATCAGGGAGTGACAGTATGATGATCCTCATTTGCTTGTCCTCAGGGACACGGTTCAGCATGGTGATGCTAAGGATGTGACTATTGGAGATGATGGGGTATTGAACATGCAGGGTTGTATTTGTGTTCCCGATGTTGATGATATTCAGGAGTTGATATTAATCGAGGCCCATAGCTCGCGGTATTCCATTCATCCCGGTGCCGCGAAGATGTATCAGGATCTGAGGCAGCATTATTAGTGGAGGCAGATGAAGAAGGACATAGTAGAGTTTGTAGCTAGATGTCTCAACTGTCAGCAGGTGAAGGCTGAGCATCAGAAGAGACCGGGAGGGTTACTCCAGCAGATGGAGATTCCGGAGTGGAAATGGGAGAATATCACTATGGATTTTGTGAGTGCTCTCCCTCGGACAGCGAGGAAGTTTGATTCTATTTGTGTTGTTGTGGATCATCTGACCAAGTCCGCTCATTTCATTCCAGTGTGCACTTCTTACTCAGCGGAGCGGTTAGCAGGGGTTTATACCAGGGAGATTGTCCGTCTGCATGGCATTCTAGTTTCTATCATCTCAGACAGGGGTTCAGTCTTTACATCACGGTTTTGGAGAGCCGTCCAACATGAGTTGGGTACCAGGGTGACCACGAGTACTACTTTTCCCCCTTATACGGATGGACAGTCCGAGCGCACTATTCAGATTCTCGAGGATATTCTTCGTGCTTGCGCGATTGAGTTTAGAGGGTCTTGGGATCAGTTCTTGCCATTGGCTGAGTTTGCATACAACTATAGTTATCAGTCCAGTATTCATATGGCACCTTATGAGGCCATATATGGTAGGATATGCAGATCCTCGGCGGGTTGGTTCGAGCCGGCTGAGGCCAGGTTATTGGGCACTAATTTGGTTCAGGATGCGGTTGAGAAGATTAAGGTGATTCAGGATAGACTCCTTGCGGCCCAGTCCAGGCAGAAGAGTTATGCGTACCGGAAGGTTCATGATGTTTCATTTATGGTTGGTGAACGGGTTTTATTTCGGGTCTCGCCTATGAAAGGCATCATGAGGTTTGGAAAGAAAGGAAAGTTGAGCCCGATGTACATTGGTCCATTTGAGATTTTGAAGTAGGTCGGGAAGGTTGCTTATGAGCTTGCTTTACCTCCCAGTTTGGCTAGGGTTCATCCCGTATTTCATGCTTCAATGCTTCAGAGGTATCATGGTGACCCGTCTCACGTGTTGGAGTTCACTTCAGTCCAGTTGGACAATGAATTGTCCTATGTTGAGGAGCCAATGGAAATATTAGATAGACAGGTTCGAAAGCTCACGTCAAAGATATAGCTTCAGTAAAGGTGCAGTGGCAGGGTCAGCCGGCCAAGGAGGCAACTTGGGAGACCGAGCGGGATATGTGCAGCCGATACCCTCATCTTTTGCTACTTCAGGTATGTTCTCTATGCTCGTTCGAGGACGAATGAATGTTTAAGTGAAGGAGGATGTGAAGACCCGGCCGGTCGTCTTTGGAATTTATGCCCTGTTCCCCCATTATCTGCTTCCCCTAAGTTCATTTCTGCTGCCGGGATGTTCGGTAATAGAATTCGGAGTGTTTCTGGACACTTAGTCCCTAAATGAGAGCTTAAGTGTTGGAAAATGGTCCGTAATCAGAATAGTGTCAAGACAACCTCGGAATTGAAAACCGATGGTTCCGTTCGCTCCATTAGGTGATTTCGGGATTGGGAGCGTGTTCGGAATGTATTTTGGATGTCTGTACCTAATTTAGGCTATAAATGCCGAAAGTTAGAATTTTGAAGTTTCCGGTCCGATGGTGAATTTTTTATCCGAGGATTGGAACAGGATTCTGGAAGTGGTTGTAGCACCGTCATGTCATTTGGGACATGCACGCAAAATTTTAGGTCAATCGGACGTGTTTTGGTTAAGTTTTGAATCGAAAGCGAGTTTGGTTAAGTTTTGAAGTTTTTAGTTCAAATCATTGATTAATTCGAGTTTCCGGCGTTGTTTTAGGTGAATTAAGGATTGGTACAAGTTTTAATGATGTTATGGGATATGTCCGTAGGTTTGGTCGAGGTCTCGGGGCCTCGGGTGTGTTTCGGATACTCAATGGAGCAATTGGAGTTTGAAGTTTGCAGCAGAAACATTACAGTCAGTGATCCTTCTACGCGATCGCGAAGAGGGCATCGTGTTCGCGTAGCTGTGCCTTACCCCCTCCATCACGATCGCGTACCCATCCCCGCGTTCGCATAGCCCGGCCATCCCCTTCATCGCGTTCGCGTTCCGTTGCGCGCGATCGCGAAGACCAAGCCCTGGACCCCCTTTAGTTCCTTTAACGCGATCGCGTGACACCCTTCGCGTTCGCGTAGGGTCCAGTACCAGATCATCTTGTTCGTATCCCTGCCTTCGCGATTGCGAAGGCCATTTTTCAGCCACTTAAATTTTACTCTCCACGAACGTGTGCCCATCCACGAGATCGCGATGTACAAATGTTTGACCAGTTCATATATTTTAAAAAACGAACCCTTCTTCCATTTTTACAAAAACTCAAGCTAGAGAGCTCAACTTTGGTAGATATTTTGGGGAGTTTTCATAGGCAACCATTGGGTAACGATTCCTTGTTCCTTTATGATTATTACCCTCTAATCTAATCTCGAATTCATGCTTAAATTTCAAATTTTGAATAAAAATTGGGGTAAAGTTCTTAGACCTAACTTTGATTATTTGAAGGGGCATTGGACCTCTGATTTGAGAGATTTTTATATAGTTAGACTTGTGAGAATACAAGGTTTCTGAAAATATAAAAGTTAGTCGATTCTGAGACGTTGACCTGAGGGGAATTTTGGTCATTTTACCTATTTTTACGCTTTAGCTTTAATTTTAACAGTGCGGTTAGTTATTTGCGGTGTTATTTACAATATATAATTGGTTTGAATAGATTTGGGCCACTCAGAGTCGGATACTCGTGGCAAGAGCATTGTTTCTTAGCGGTTTTTGTACCAATTCGAGGTAAATGGCTTGTCTAACCTTGTGTGGGGGACCTCTCCCCCTAGGATATATTTGTCATTGTTTAAAACCTGGTGCGCAAGGTGACGGGCGTGTACTTGTGCTAGTTGTTGAAAATTCACCTTACTTGGCTCATTTAGACTGTTTTTTCTTCAATTTTTAATTGTTAAGAATGAAACCTCGCTTGTTTTGATTTAGGGAAAGCATGTTAGTAACTTATATGCTCTATTTGAATAAATTGAAACATCTGTTTTTCCTTGGGAAGCGTGCTAGGGATTTATTTACTCTATTTGACTAAATTGCCATATTTGCATTTCTTGCAAAGCATGTTAGATTCTCGACTTTACTTGTTATTCACCTTTTGCTTCCTTTCCATTTAATATTGAATTGTTGTGGTGTATTTGCTTTTGGGACTGCGGGTTCAATTCCTGGAGATCCTCTGTTACTGGCAAGTTGGACTACGGGTTTGATTCCTGGGAGATCCTCTAATATTGATATGACGGTCTGCGGGTTCAATTCCCCGAGATCCTCTGTTATTGGTAAAAAAGGACTGCAGGTTCAATTCCCGAAGATCCTCTTTATTGGCATAAAGGACTGCGCGTTCAATTCCCGGAGATCCTATGTTAGAGATGTGATGGACTAAGGGTTTGATTCCCGGGAGATCCTCCAATATTGGCATAAATGGACTGCGGGTTCAATTCCTGGAGCTCCATGTAGAGATCTGGACTTTTGAGTGATTTTCTTTGTGTTTGTAGATTGTACTTGTAGCCATTCTGTTTTAAATTACTGTCTTGTTAGATATTCGGGATTTATTTCATTATCTATGTTTATTTATTTTTGCATTATTTCTTATGTTCTTCTCAGTAGGGCCTCAACCTTCCTCGTCATTACTCCATCGAGGTTAGGCTTGGCATTTACTGAGTACCGCTGTGGTGTACTCATGCTACTTTTCCGCACACTTTTGTTGTGCAGATCCAGGTACTCTTGATAGGGGGCGCTATCAGTGATTAGGAGCTATACTCGGAGATCTGAGGTATGCATCTGCCGCGTCCGCAGAGCCGAAGTGTCTCCTTCTATTCTCCCTTTAGCTAGTGGTTTCATTCATGACTCGCTTGTTGTAGATACTCCTGGATGTTAGAGCCGTATGATATACTTTACTCTTTGCCTGTGTTGCCCGTGGGTTTTCGGGTCTTGGAGGTTTTTACGTTATTTTGAGTTGACATGTATGTGCCAGGCAGCACTCTATACATTATCATATGCTATTCATGTTTTATTTATCGTTTCTGCAAAGATTGTTGAAGTTCAGCAGTGTGTCAGGCTTACCTATTTGTGAAGACTGGGTGCCGTCATGACAGGTTCACGATTGGTGAACTAGGATCGTGACACACAGTTAGCATTAACTAATTATTCTAAATTATTTTTTAAATCTATTAAATCTATACATCAATTAATATGAGTATCATGATAAGTTAAATACTTTATTTATGTTATAAATAGAACTATAATTAGAGTGAATGTCTATCTTATAGAAGAGTTCTACTTTGAGGCTAAGTCTTTTCTATGCCTATAAATAGAGGGGTCTTACCCCATTGTAAATCATCCCAAAGTATCAATAAGAATACTCCTCTCTCTACTTTTCTCTCTATTGTTCTTGTTCTTGTATTATTGTTCTTGTTCTTATATTATTTCATAACACGTTATCAGCACGAGACTGTACCGTCTCAAGAATCTCTTTGAGAAAATTGAGGTATTTTTTTCTCCTCATTCTTTTGATAGATTTCTACAAAATATCTGCAACATATATGTTTGTATATACCAAGTACATTATTTTACGTTTTACTAGCATTCCAAAGTAATTTTAATAGCATAAAAACATTTGCTGGAATCTAACCAACTACAGCTCATAACAATATAAACACATTCAAAAGCAATCAGTATATACAAGTTGTCCCTGTACTAGTGTATATGCAAAATTATCACAGTACAACTGCTAACACATATGTTTAATTGTAAGCATGTTTATATTGATAGAATAATTAACTATAATAGTTTAATTAATTATCGTGTTTGTTAATTCTTCAAAAATCATGTATTGACTGATACAATTGCACAAAAGTCCAGTCACGTAAGTGTTGAGATTACTAACAACTTTATATATAGCAGTGTAAAATCACTGTATATTACTTGACATAAATTTCTGTGTTTCGTTGTACAATAACGATTATAGTAATAAGTTTAACAATAATACTTGCGCATATATTAATGTTAAAGATAATGAATCATTAAATGAACATTGTGAACAATTAACATATTGTGTGTTATAATAATATTGTGATATTATGCACTGTAAAGTAAATATTAATACTTATGATTAATGATAGTGTGTCGCTAAAATACTACATGTATGGATTTACAACATGTATTTATAGCATTACACATGCAATTTGGGCGTTATTTAGATACTGTAATATATACATGTATAAATACGGTATTATGATATGATTTGATATTTGTTGCCCTTGAAATTTCGGGCAAGAACTATATGACATGGGTGTTGGATGCTGAAATCCATTTGGATACAATGGGTCCTGGAGACGCCATTAAAGACAGAAATAATGCATCCACCCAAGACTATGCTAAGGCCTTGATTTTCTTGCGCCATCACCTTGATGAAGGTTTGAAACTGTGCTAAGGCCTTGATTTTTTTGCGCCATCACCTTGATGAAGGTTTGAAAATTGAATATATCACAGTCAAAGATCCACCTACCTTGTGGAATGGCTTAAAAGAGAGATATGACAACCTGAAGTTGGTCACTCTGCCACAAGCACGATATGATGAGAATCCAAAAGCAAATAGTTCATAAACTATATGTTATCGCTGCGGTGGAAAAGGGCACTGGGCGAAAATTTGCCGTGTACCAAGACATTTGGTTGAGCTTTATCAAGCATCTCTAAAGAGTAAATGTCCTGAAACCAATTTTGTCTCTGACAATAATTTTGACATCACCCACTTGGATGTGGCAGACTTCTTTGAGCACCCTGAGGGGAAAATAGATCACTTGATCGGTGATGGATCCATGGTTAAAGAAGATTGAGCAGTTTGATATTTTTATTTTTACTTATTCATAATAGTTAATGAATAAACAATTATCATATTTTACAACGAAGTCAATAATTAGTATAACTGTTATTTTACATATTGCACTGAAAAACATTGAGTATGGTATAACTTTTATGTGTACACAACACGCTATCATGTGACATATACGTTATTTGTTGTTATTCCCATCTATGCTTAAAGTTAGATGTTACTAGTGTTATTATTTATGTAATTTTAAGCACAAAATGCGTTACTATTAAACTATGAACGTAATTTTTGTACACTATTTTATGCTTCTCATTACATGATATATAACTGTTCGTATATATGTCATACTGATATTGGGTTCTACTACATAGACTAATTTTTATAACATAACAACTAACATATAATTATTATGTGATTATACTTATTATGCACATGACAGTACAATTGTAAAAATATTTGTTTAATTGATTCATGTACCACACATACGATATTCAAAGAGAAGAAATATTTTTCATTTAAGTATGTGTAAGGCAGATATTACTACAATTTCTGGTAGTAGTAAATTGATTGAAGGCTCCAGAAGAGCAAATATAAATCTGCCTAAAGGAACAATATTTATCATAGAGAATGCAATGTTCTCCTCCAAGTCTAAAAGGAACTTGTTGAATTTTAAAGATATCATTCAAAATGGATATCATATTGAGACAATAGATGAGAATAATCTTGAATACATCATTTACTCATGAAAACGAGGCTGCCCACTTCGGTTTGGGGTTACGCCATTTTGCATGCAGCAATGCTAGTTCGTCGGCTGCCCACTTCGGTTTGGGGTCACGCCATTTTGCATGCAGCAATGCTAGTTCGTCCAGACCGACAAATTATCACAAATATTCCCCGTTGCAATTAGTTTTGGGTCATGAACCTAATATATCCCACTTAAGAATTGTTGGGTGTGCAGTATATGTGCCTGTAGCACCGCCATATTGCACCAAAATGGGTCTGCAAAGAAGGTTAGGAATATATGTTGAGTTTGAATCGCCCTCTATTATTCGCTACCTCGAAATATTGACAGGGGATTTGTTCACTGCACGATTTGCAGACTGTCAATTTGATGAGACACTTTTTCCAAAATTAGGGGGAGAAGTTGGTGAAACCAAACGGGAAATTTTGTGAAAAAATGCATCATTATCTCATCTTGATCCACATACCTCTATTTGTGAAAAAGATGTGCAAAATATTATCCATTTGCAAAGAATAGCAAATCAAATGCCAGACGCATTTACAGATTTGAAAAGGATAACAAAATCACATATCCCCGCAGAGAATGTGATAGCAATATGTGGTAGTACAAAATTAATTGAGAGCTCTAGAAGAGCCAATTACCAATAAGGTATTGTGTTGTAGTAAGTCTCAAAGAAACTTATTCAGTTTCCAAAGTATATGCGAAAGCGATTGATTATATTGAGACTATAAATAAAGGAAAGATTTGATATCTTCTATTACTACAACTTGTAGCGGGATAATCAGTATGTTAAAAACTACCCGCTTTATTCTCCAGTTTGTACTACACAAGAATACCACAATAAAGTGGACGTTTATTGATATAAAAACCCATATCATAATAAACTTGAAGTTTATTGATAATTGCACATGTCATGGTGTAAATTTGAAGTTTATCAATATTGATAATTTATTCAGTTGGCATTCGGGTTAGCCATATCATTTTAAGTATGATGTGCAGTAATAGAGAATTCACATGGGTAAATATTAAAGAACTAGAAAGTTCTTTACGAATTCTCTTGTATTACTTGTTCTCATTAATTGATTGACCAACTAAAGAGTTCGGATTGAATCCCATAAATTCTGGAAATATCAAAGGTGAATATGGGCCATTCCCCTGCCATGTATGCCACATATGATGCATCTATGATATGGTTACATGTGCGATTGTTATTAACCCGCAGCCTGGCCGGTGCTTGCGAGGTAAATTGCTCAGTAATATAACTTCGAGCATAATTTCCAGATTTTCTATTCAAGATAGTTCATCTTGATAAGTTGGTTTATATCATAGTTGGTTTAGCAAGATAATTATTGAGTGCCTCCACTTAATAGCTAAATTGTTTCTTATGAGAACAAAGTTATATATATCAGTTTGATATACGTTGTATACGAGAGTATATTATATTCTCCCCTCACAAGTGGTTCAGGGTCAGGAACCAAATAACTCCATCTTATTATTGATGTGCGGTGTATATTTTCATTAACACCATAATGCACAAAGATGGACTCTCAAATTTGAGGAAACAAGTTAGCTTTTCTAACATGAGGGGGAGACATGATAAACAATTGAGAAAATGTTACATGGGATGAATTATCATTTGTATATATAGATCCTCGAATATCATAATATGAACCTGAAGTTCATAAAAGGATAATTCAATTGCAACATATTGCAAAGCATGCTATACGCATTTGCTGACCCAAAGAAAGTAACTATATTCTCACTGCAAATGCTCATATTAAGTCCCAGAAAGACAAAGTCTTTGATACGCTTAAAACGTATAGACAAATCGGTTTCAAAAGGAACTTCTTAATAAAGAAGATGAGCAAATGATCAAAGTGATCATAATAAGGAGGCAAGTGATCTAGAAGATCACATGATATAACACTTCATAAAATCTCATAGAGATTCAGGTACCTGAATGTATGAATGAAGAGATCTCCATGTTATGTCTTTATGAAAATTTACTGGAACCGATATAAAATGTTCGTCGACGACATCTATGATAGCGCTAAATATCGATGAGGATCTTATGTTTGTCAAATACAAACAAAAATATTGGCCAAAATGGAAGAGATACAATTCAAGTAGAATTGATTCCATATGAAAGACATGTAGTTTGAATACTTGAAAGTATAAAGTCAATGGTATGTGTAATCAGTTTTCGATATCTTATTTGTTTAGCATGACATGAAAACTTGATATGCATCTAAAGTCTATTATATGGCTTATATGACTTAACTTATATGTCAATCCATGAAAGATTGAAGTTGCTTGAAGCATATACAATTCTTGGTCTTGAAGTACCACATCCTAAGTGCAACTTGTGTACATATGTATCTTGCTATAACTATAAGCATGATGGCATCGAGAATACCTCTATGGAGATATTGAAGAGTCATTCCACGACATTATATGATGATGTTCATATCTATCAAGAATGATAATTTCAAGGTACGGAATATTCATTCAAGTCAATATGGTTGATTTATTTATCAAATATCTACTAACGATTTCTTGAAGCTAGTGCACAAGATTGGAATGTGAAGGTTCAAGGATGTGAATTGATGCTCTCTTCAGGGGGAGTTAATGCGCGTTGCACTCTTTTTCTCTTACAAGGTTTTGTCCCACTGGGTTTTCCTTGCAAGGTTTTTAACGAGGCAACCAATAGGCGCATTTCTAAACATGTGTACTCTTTTCCCTTTTCTATAATTTTTTCCCATTGGGTTTTATTTTAGTTAAAGTTTTAACGAGGCACATTGTTTATTGAATAGACATTCAAGGGGGAGTGTTATAAATAGAACTCTAATTAGAGTGAATGTGTATCTTATAGAAGAGTTCTACTTTGAGGCTAAGTCTTTTCTATGCCTATAAATAGAAGGGTCTTACCCCATTGTAAATCATCCCAAAGTATCAATAAGAATACTCCTCTCTCTACTTTTCTCTCTGTTGTTCTTGTTCTTGTATTATTGTTCTTGTTCTTATATTATTTCAGAACAATTTATTATTTTTTAAGGGGTATACAAAATCAATAGTGGACAAATAAAAGTGAACGGAAGGAGTAAATCATTTGGCACCGAGGTGGCCTTAGGGTTTATCAAACTTCAATGCAAACTCACAATCAATGAATTGATATTTTTTCTTTAAAAGAATAATAGGTACACTTGTAAAACAATAACAATCACGTAATTAATGATGATACTTTTTTCTCTCATATATTCCATAGATGTGGACGAGCAACTGAATCTTACAATAAAAATGTAACCAAAAAAAAGAAAGAAAAATTACACGCTCTTAATTTATTCTTGGAACCAGATCTATATAAGAAATATCACCAATAAGACCAATGAAAGCACCCATACTATCATTATCCTCGCAAAGGGATTAGGAGGAGGTGGATTTGACATGAAATAATAGATACAATTTGTTAAATGAGTACTTGCACCCCATAGTGATTGAACAACATCACCATTTGAATTAAATGTGTCATTTATAAACTGAAAATCTGATCTCATAAGAATATATTGGTGAAGACAATTCCTATATATTTCCTTTAGTTTTGGATTTGTTTCATTTGTAGTGACAAACAATACCTTTCTGGCTATGGCTGTGTAGTTTTGAAATGCCAAATTTATCGTAATTCCTTCAAGATCATGCTTTGTTGTTGCCTTTTGAGCTTCTGGATTTTGTGCCAAAACATTATAGCAAAAATCTTGTTGTGTTTGACATAAACCACAAGCTTTGCTAACAAAGTTTGTATCTAAACTTGTTGCAAAGAGAGCAACACTTAATATAATAATACAAGGGAGGATTATTAGTGAGGTTGATGAATATGAGATTGATTTCCCCATTTTCCCTCTTTGATTTATCCTATTGAGAATATAAATATGGGTTGGTTCGATATATAAAATGCATAACTTTAATTAGTACTTTATAAAAGATCTAGTTTAGGAATTCTCTTCAAAAGTTGAAAGTACTATTAATGTTTTTACCTATTAGAAACCTTAATATCTGATTCTTTTCCAATATGGTATTATAATTATCCATACTTTCATACATTGTTGAAATTAAGACGTGCGTTTTCACACTCCTTTTGAGACCCAAAAAAATGATTTAATGCTTTCTCAAATTGTCTTAAGAGGCTGATCTTGTACGATTAGTAAGATTCTAAACAGACAGATATCATTTACTTCGGTCACCCTTTTGTATAGAGCAAAATATGTTTATGATCGCATGAGAAAGCAATATGTGGAGTCGAAGACAGAAGGCAGTCGGGTCAGAAAGTAACAATCTCGTTTGTTATCGGAGAGAATTATATTCATAAAGGCGAAATAAATACTTGTCACCCGGAAAAATTTAATGAAAAATATTCTATAGCATTAAGTGTGCAGCCGGTTACAGAGAATATGGTATTTAGTGTCTATTGTTACACATTCTCCAATAGCTTTCATATTGTCATTGAAGATGTGCTTGATTCTAGGACCTTGTTCTCTAGTAGCAATTAAAAATAGTACGTCTTACGGCCATTGTAAAGGACAGGAAGTTCCTGACAAATATATAATACACTTTGTTCAAAGCTCAATACAATTTTACCTTCTTGCTTATTTATATTGTTTTATTGCCTCTGGAAGCTCTGCTCCTGGAACCACGATTTCTACTATTTTATCTCAACTTCAACGCTGTGATTGAAATTGGTTGAAAATACCTAAACGAGGCTATATACAAAATTTGAGCATGATTAGAATTGATTTATATTGGTTTTACGTAAAAAAAACCAGACCTAAAAATTCAACAGCGACATGTGTATATCACATACAAGTTTTAAGGACGTCTATGTATATCACTTTGTATATCGTATATACAACATAATATTTTTATGGATGCATGTATATATTACATTGTATATCGTATTATAATACAATTTTTCATGGATATGCATAGATACACATAATATACACCGGTTACAACAAGGGATATACATGTGGAGTCGTCTTGAACTTAAGTTTTCAATATGAAATGTGTTATACAAAAAAGAAAAATAAAATTTTAATAATTTTTTTTATATACACATTATTATTATGTTATATACTGCAATATACAAATAATATAGTTATTAATTATTGATTAAAAAAGGAAGATGAATTTTTGATATAACATGTTTAAGAAAGTTCTAAAATATAAAAATAATAATATAATTGTGGAAAAAATAATATTTTGATATACAAAGAAATTTAATTTTTGATATACACAAAGAAGAATAATAAACTTATGATATTTGTTTCGATATACACATATCCAATGTGTCATACATAGTGATATACAAATAATACAATATTTTTATTGTGATATACATTGATATAAAGGCTGCAATAACTATATATAATTTTATATTACTGATATATAAAGAATAATATTATTTATATACAAAAAATAAAATTAAAATTTGAATATACATGTTGATATAGATAAAGAAGAAAAAAAAAGTTGTGATATTATTACCGTGATATACATTATTAGCTATTTGATGTTAATATCTATAACTAGAATTATTTTGTGCCAATTATATGAGTATATTTTTATACCACCAAACCCCGATCTACTAATAAGGGAAATAAGCATATAATACTGCTTTGTTGGTTTCATTCATAAAATAGCAGAAATTGTATAATAACATATTTATTTGTCGAGATCTAGTTCGTGGCCACTGGTAGGCTATTTCAACTTCTCTTACATAGCCCACACCTATAAGCAAAAAGAATAGTTGTGACGAATTATTTCGTCACAAATTCATGCTTGACAAATATTTTGTGACAAAAGAATAAAATTGTTATAAATTTAGTCAATATTTATAATGTTCGTTATGTATTAGTAGAAAATAAATATGGCACATAAAATTATATGTGGATGACAAGACATGATACATGGATCATTAAGAAGGTGACAATTGGAATATTGCATTAGAAAATGCACGAGATACAAAAGGTACGTGCAAATCACTCATGAGATGAATCATTCAGTAAATACGGGCTGAATGAATGAAGGCAGTAAGAAGGGAAAGATTCACGAACCTCTAAATAATGAGGAAGAAGAATTAGTGTCGTTATAAAGTCTCCATAAACAGTTACGATTGTCAATTATGACAGTTCATTTATGTCATTAATGTTTATTATGATTCGGCCATAAAAGAGAGGAAACGTTATGTTGCAAAATTCCTATATAAAGGAAGAGAATTTCTTTTGTAAAGACATCTGAGATAATATTGAAATATATTTACTTTACTTTTCTGCTTTTTACTATATTCACTTTGCAATTGGTTATTTCCTTATTATTCTTGTTCGTTTTTCCTTCCATATAATTGAGAAAGTACGGAATTTCTTGGTTATCTGTAATCCGATTCTTCAAAAATTAGGCTCTGACCTAAAAATATATTTTTGGTTAAACAAATTGATTTCATTATCGGAAATCTGATAATATTTCTACTTTCCAAATTCATTTTTCTATCAAACAATCATGTCGACTGCCAACAATAACAACAAACCAAACCAACTGAACCAGGAGAATCAACAAGAGGATGAAACTCCAATCACTTCACCCCAAAATTCTCCTCAACACTCCCGAAAAGGGTCACCTCAAAGATCAACAACACATGCGAATAATCAACAAGGGAACGATCAAATTGCTAAAGATGCATTGAAACAACTAATTGTGGAACATGTCAACAATGCTCTTCAAGCTTTTTACTGGATTACCAACTGTACCACTAACTCCACCTCTAAAAAAAACTGCAACCATCCCATGCTCGGGACTTGCTAATTCAGGAAGTGGAGGAACTCCCAACGAATCTCGCGATGGAAGGTCAGGTACCCCAAAATTATGATTTACAAAGTTTAGTACTAACTTTGCAGAAACAACTCAAGGAGCAGAATGATCACATAGATCAGATACTTGGTGTGCCACCTGTGATTAAAGGGGTGGATATTGATAAATATTCTCAACAGCCCTGGAAGCCAAGTGTCACTCCATTGCCGATTCTAAAAACGTTTAAGATTCCCGATATTCCGAAGTAAGATGGAACAACCGACTTATGAGATAATGTAATTGCGTTTGTCGTGAAAGGCAATGATTTAACCAAGCAAGAACTAAGTCGGTGCTGGTCAAAAAATTTGATAAAACACTCACAAAAGGAGCACTAACATCATATTCTCTTTCATCGAAAATTTCTATTGACTCTTTTGCTGAACTTGTAGATTCATTTATAAAATCACACTCAGAAGCTCAAAAAGTTGAAAAGAGGATGGAATTTGTGGATAGATATCAGCGTGAAAGAATGAAGTTACCATGTGTACCTGATAATTTGGAGGCCATGGCGTTTGCAAGTAACTTAAATGAAAAAAGCTCAGAAGTCACGAGGAGACTCAAAGAAAGTTTACGAGAATTCCCTGCTACAACTTGGAATGATATTTACAACAGGTATAACACGAAGTTGCGGATAGAAAAAGATACTATCACTCAGTCACAGAGAGATGAAAGAACAAGTTCGAGGTGACTAGAAACCGAAAAAAGGTCCAGTAAGAACATGTACGAACCTTGCATGGGACAAGCAGGAAGGGATTCACTTTATAAACAAGAAAACCCGAGGTGCGGTTCCAGATCAAGAGACAGAGACACGGGTTCATCATCCAAGTTTAGAAAGAAGCGAGATACACTGGATAACAATGTTAATATGAAGGCAAAGATTGGTGATTACAATTTCAATGTTAACACTTCTGAGTTGGTATCTATTTTAATAAGTATGGGAGAGAAGTTGCGGTGACCAAAAGAAATGAGATCCCTAGCAGAAGAAACCACATTTTTGGTGCGTGCTTCATAGTGACCACTATTATAAAACAATAGATTGTAAATTGCTACAAGGTGAAATAGAACACTTGTTAAAATAAGCTTATTTAACAAAAATATTTTAGTGAGAAGGGTAAGAAAGCTTATATGAAAAATAGACAAGAGCCACCAAAACCACCCTCACAAAAAGGAACAGTTAATGTGATAGGGGGATGAGAGGAGGTCAACAACATGATGCATACGACTGCAAAAAAGATGTCAAAAGTCACAGTTACCCACGAAAAGCGAGTTCGCCATATTTTAGAAGAAGCAAACATAACGTTTGATGATGCAGAGGCAGAAGGCGTGATGATCCCTTCAATGATGCACTGGTAATATCTTTACTTGTACATGATACTAATGTGAAACTAGTTTTGATTGATGCAGGTAGCTCTGTAAATATCATTATTTTAAGAGTGGTAAATGAGATGAAAACCAATGATAAATTGTTTCCCAAAGCACGTATTTTATATGGATTTGACAATTCAAGCATTGTTAAAAAAAGGGAGATAGTGCTCACCATATTCACAGAAGGAGTAGTCAAAGTTACGAAATTTCAAGTTATAGATATTGACATGTCGTATAATATGATTCTCAGAAGACCTTGGATTCATGAGATGGATGTTGTTACATCTACTTTACATCAGGTTATTAAGTTCCTTTCACAATAGGCAATTAGACAAATCCGTGGTGATTAGCAGTACTTCTAGAAGTATCAATTCAGTGGAAATATCAAGCATAAAGAAAGATGTTGCAGACAAAAAATAGCAATTACAGAATTCAGTTGAGGATCTAGCAACACAAACCTCAACTGGAGATGGGCAAACGGATGTAGACTCGATGCCTGATATCATTTAAGAGCTAGAAGAGAATGAAAAAATTAAAACAACAGTTGAAGAACTCGAAGCGGTCGTGCTGTTTATACATTGGCTGGACAAAAAAATTTACATCAGAACCAACCTGAGCACATAGATAAAAGGTAGGTTAATTGAATTTTAAAAAGCCAACACAAACTGCTTTGCTTGATTGCATTTATATATGATAGGTATACCACCAGAGGTGATGACCTATAAGCTAAATTAAGATCTAATATATCCATATGTTAAACAGAAGAAAAGGAAGCAAGGATCCTTCAAAAATCAGGTGATTCAGGATGAGGTACAAAAGCTTTTAAAAATTGGGTCTATACGAGAGGCAAAGTTTCTAATTGGCTAGCTAATATTGTAGCTGCTCTAAAAAGAATGGTAAATGGCGAGTTTGGGTAGACTATACTGACTTAAATTAAGCTTGCCCTAAAGATTCTTTTCCTTTACCCTACATAGATCAACTAATTGATGCTACTTTTGGACATGAATTGTTGATTTTTTTAGATGCCTATTCAGGATATAATTAGATAAAAATGGATCCTTTAGATGGGGAAAAAAATTCCTTTATTATAGTCAGGGGGACTTACTATTATAAAATCACGCCTTTCGGCCTAAAGAATGTTGGAGCCACATACCAAAGGTTAGTAAAAAAAATGTTTCAGAACACTTGGGAAAACAATGAAAATCTATATTGATGACATGCTAGTCAAGTCAACACAGGCAGGGAATCATATCCAACACTTGTCAGATACATTTCATATTCTCCGCAAATTCAATATGAAGTTAAATCCCGAAAAATATGCATTTGGTGTCTTTGGGTAAGTTTTTAGGTTTCCTTGTCTCTAACCGAGGAATTGAAGTAAACCCAATACATATTAAAGCCATTGAAAAAATATCCGACATACTCACGAGCAAAAAAGAGGTGCAGAGGTTGACAGGTAGGATAGTAGCATTGGGAAATTTTATTACTAAATCTTTGAAGAAGAGTTTTAAGTTCTTTTCAGTATTGAAAAACCAAAGGCAGTTTGAATGGACTGAGGAATGCCAACAAACACTAAAAAATCTAAAAACATACTTGTCAAACCCACAGTTGTTGGCTAAACTGAAGTATGGAGAAAGGCTACTCATCTATCTCGCTTTGTCAGAAATGGTGGTAAATGTAGTGTTAGTTCGAGAAGACAAAGGTAAACAATCTCCAATTTATTATGTTAGAAGTCTTTATTGGACGCTGAGAATCGATATCCTCATTTACAGAAACTTGCTATAGCACTAATTATGGTATTTAGAAAGTTGAGGCCTTATTTTTAATGTCACCCTATCTCTGTAGTGATCGCTTACCCCATAAGAAATACATTGCATAAAAAAGAACTATTAGGTAAATTAGCCAAGTGGGCTATAGACCTAAGTGAATATCATATCATATATCAACCTAGAACTGCGATACAATCACAGGTTTTAGCAGATTTCGTGGCAAAATTCAGCCCAGGGATAGTTCCAGAAGCGGACAAGGAACTGCAGGTTTTCAATTAGTCAAATCCGGGTACTTGGAACCTATTTATTGATGGCTCTTCAAATGTTAAAGGAGCGGGTTTAGGCATTGTTCTAGTCCCACCTTCGGTAGAAACTATAAGGCATGCAATAAAGTGCCATCTCATTACTAACAATGAAGCAGAATATGAAGCAGTATATGAAGCAGTAATTGTAGGTCTGAAATTGGGACGAGAGCTCAGAATAGTGCAGATTATAATCAAGAGCGACTCGCAGCTTGTAGTTAATTAAATATAGATGACTTATATAGCTAGAGAAGCGAGGATGCAGCAATATTTGGAAAAGGAATGAGACTTGATCAGACGATTCCAATCTTGGAAAATCGTGCAAATACCTAGGGAAGAAAATGCTGAAGCAGACGTGTTGTCTAATCTCACATCCACTGCAGAAGTGACAAATTAAGAAAATGCTTCCATAATACATTTGTTTCATTCGACACTCTATTAGGTAAAAATGAGGTAAATTTCAATAATTTAATTTGGGATTGGAGAAACGAGGTCGTTAATTTTTGTAGTACGTGATTCTACCTAAAGATAAGAAAAAGGCTCGGTCACTTCGACGAAAAGCTGCCCATTATTATTTGAATCATGGCAACCTATATCGAAAGATATTCGGTGGACCATTAGCAAGATGTCTCAGACCTTCTCAAAAAAGTATATGATGAGGGAAGTACATGAGGGGCTTTGTGAAGATCAAGCAGAAGGAAGATCCTTGGCAAAAGCTCTAATTAGAGCAGGATGTTATTGGCCAAAAATGGAAGAAGATGCAGAATACTTTGTGGTTAAATGTGTCAAATTCCAATGATATGGCAACATCATGCATTCCCCAGCGGATCTATTACATTCGGTTATTTTACCATGGTATTTTATGAAGCGGGGGTTGGGTATCATGGGTCCACTGCCACAAGCCAAAGGAAAGGTATAATTTTTACTAGTACTAACTGATTATTTTACCAAGTGGGTAGAAGAAGGTGACTTCAAACAGATAGGAAAACAAAGAAGTTAGGGACTTTATTTGACGAAACATCATATGACGGTTTAGATTTCCAAAAGAAATAGTGCGCGATAATGGCCCACAATTCATAGGTGCAAAAATCACAGTATTCTTTTAGAGTTGGCAGATTAAAAGGATAACTTCAACACCTTATTATCCTTTGGCTGAAGGACAAACAGAATCAAAAAATAAGGTTATTATTAATAACCTGAAGAAAAGATTAGAGGAGTCAAAAGATAAGTGGTCAAAAGTGTTACAAGAGTCTTATGGGCTTACCGGGCGACATCAAAAAAAGGTATGAGAGAGACTCCATTTTCACTTGTGTATGGTGCTGAAGCCTTAATCCTAGTTGAAATAGGTGAATTAAGTACAAGATACACCCAAGCAACCGAAGAATCAAATGAGAAAGATATGCGAAGAAATCTCGATTTTCTTGAAGAAAGGAGAGGAACAACTCTAATAAGTATGGCAGCATAGAAGCAAATTATTGAGCGATATTACAATTGGAAAGCACATCTTAGATACTTAATGATTGGGGACTTCATCCTCAAAAAAGTTTTTCAATCATCAAAAGTGGCCAATGCAGGAAAGTTGAGTCCACATTGGGAAAGAACTTATAGGATTCGTGGCAATGCTGGAAAGGGTGCATACGCATTAGAAACAATGGACGGCAAAGTACTCCCATCACATTGGAATGATGTTCATTTAAAGAAGTACTACTTCTAAAGGAAGACCCCTGATCATGTATTCTTTATGTAAGATTTATATTTATTCCTTTTTATTATATTAACCATTTTAGAATATAGGCACAAAGCTAGCTCATACCAAATGATGATATTAGACCTAAAAAACATGTGGGATGGAAAATTATCCCTGATCTCAGTTACAACCTTTCTGATGGAAATAAAAAGGAATCATCTAAAAATAAACCTTCGAGTCACATATGTATTTTTTCTTTTCAGGAAATGGACCAAATGGATGGAATAATCAAGTGTTCGATATTTCATACTTCAAAGCTCTAACACTTGGGGAGCTATAAATATAAAGGTAAAGCAGATTGAAAGTCAAAGAAGATTCAAGAAGACTTCAGAATTCAAGCCCGGATCAACCCAAAAACCAAAAGTCAAGAGCAAATCAAGAGCCAAAAAGCACAAGACTGATTCAGAAACCTTTGTAATAAGCTTTAATGAAGTATAAACTCGTAGATCTAAATTACAAGATCCTACGAATACTTAGGTGAAAGGCAATGTTTAGTAAGGGATTGTAAAATATACCCTAGAAATTTTGTGAAAATCTGTTATATATACAACAATTATGAAAGAGTTGTAGATGTTGTACAAAAAGTTATTTAAATACATGTAAAGTGCTATATAATTTGAAAACTCAAAATACAAAACTTCCTCAAATTATTCAAGAGATTTCTTTAAAATATGTATATTCCTACTTCTTTCATATGTTTACACCAATATGAAGTTGAGACGTCTTCTTCATTAATATAGCTTATAAAGTTCGTGTCTATACAAAAATCATGAAATACTAAAGCATTTTAAAATAAAAATTAAAGAGTAGAACAAAAGCTCAAACAAAATATCATATATTGAACCTGGCTAAAACTAAGTATATACTTAGTTAAAACCAAGGAATTTTGATAAAAAAAAACCCCCAAAACATACCAGGGGTAAAAACTTGCCAACTATTCCAAAAGTAAAAAAAAAAATAAACACAAACTTCCCCAACAAAAGTTTGCAGAACACTACGGGGCAGGATCTAAAGCAGTACAATCAGCAGTGTGAGAGGTAGAATCATTCAATTTGAGCAAAAAAGGCTTGAACTTAAACTTCACCACGAGTAAGTTCATCACCTTTGGAAATGCTGACCACAGGTGAGGAAAAGTTCTGATATTGCTACGTTTATTCAATAGTTTCTTTAGCTTTTGCAATCTTAGCAATCAAGTAAAAGCTTTCTTGGCTAACCTCCATCTAAGTCTCAAGGCTCGTATTCAAAAAAGCCCAGCTTACATCAAGAGTTGATTTATCTTCAATGGCATCATAATTTCTCTCCCATTACTCAATTTCAAACTCCAACTCTTCTCTTTCAATCAAAGAAGAATCATAAGAAGCCTTCAAAGGGGTGAGTGATCTCTACAAGAACTTGACCTTGTCTGAAGATACGTTGAGGTCTTCTTGAGCATGAGTGAGTGTTTAAACAAGCTCCCCAGCATAGATCACCTTCCTATTAAGTAGTTATTTCAAACCCCTAATTTCTTCGGTAGCTTTAGAAAGTTACCCAGCAAATGAAGACTCAAGAATGTCTTTATCCTTTCCCACTTGGCTGGAAATGGCTTTTCCAATTGCTTATTTTGCTACTATCTCTTTTACTTGCTGTTCCAAGGCGCACTTCTCCTCATCTAAAACTTGTTTTTCCAGCAGAAGACCCTCATACTATTCCT
The DNA here is from genome assembly GCA_034376525.1 of Nicotiana benthamiana. Classification (NCBI taxonomy): domain Eukaryota; kingdom Viridiplantae; phylum Streptophyta; class Magnoliopsida; order Solanales; family Solanaceae; genus Nicotiana; species Nicotiana benthamiana. Next base: position 55,841,155 of record CM067341.1, on the reverse strand, counting down.
TCTAGTTGTTTGCTTTCGTACGATAATCGCTGACTGGCTGCTCAGCATGGACAATTCTCTTCATAAGCTCCATACCTATCAAATTGATCTACAAAAGGAAGAAGTGATTATCAAACAAAGATAAAAAATCATTAAGGAAATAAAAAAGCTAAGTCTTATACCTTCAAAGATGAATGTGCAATATCATTCATCCATGCTAAATAACTGTGGCTTTCCAACTTAGACTTCTCAACTGGGCTAATTAGAGGTTTTAGCCATACATCGACTTGAACAGAATTTTTCAAAAGATTACCATCTTTAGGGACTTCAATGGTAATATATTTCGTCATCCTATTGCTACTAGAAAAACCAAATTCAACATGAGAAGTGGTAGCAATAGGGATAGTTGAGGAAGTGAAAATAGCCACGTGAGGAGCAGTAGCAATAACGATAGGAGCAGAAACTAGAGAACAATTAGGAACAAACACTACAAATGAGGCAAGAGATTCTTCTTCAGAAACAAGGACATAATCTTCATTATCAAACCATGGAAAATGATTGGTCGGTAGAGTCAAGAGGTGCAACGTTCATCTTTTTACCGGAGCTCAATTAATGACACTTTCAGGCTCATTCACGGGAACTAAACTTGGAGGAAGGGTGGATTCATCATCCGAAATAATACGCCTCCTAGCCCGAGGCCTGCACACTAAGGAACCCTCTTCTCGTTGCTCTTCACCTTTAGATCCATGAGCTCTCTCAGCTTTTCACTTTGATGAAGAATTTAAAATCATTTCTTGAGCAAGAGACAAGGAAAGACTTGATAAAGTAATAGACATGGCAGTGACACCTCAAATAGAAAATCCTAACAGAGAAAAAAGTTAGAAATCCCCAAGTAAATACGAAAGAAAGGAGCAAAGTTAAAGGGAAGGATACCATTAGTATTGACTTTCTAGCCAAACCTATGAGAAAGGTATTTCCAAGTCCTTCTTTCCATAGGAGAAACCAATAACAACTTCTCTACTCAAGAAAGAAAGTTTGATATTTCATCAAAAAATTCCGTGGTTGCTAAAAAGAGAAAAAAAATCCATGAGATTGTCAGTTTCTTCATCCCCATAATAGAAGGAAGATATGAAAAAGAACTTACGTGCAAAATTCTTTTTATCTGGGAAAGGCATGTTCTCCTTACCCACTAAACCACTTTTTACGAGCAGCAACGAAACAAGCACGACCTTTATCATCTTCAGGGCTTACCAAAACCTTTTTGCTCCTACCAGCGAGAGTAAAAAACCCCTTAACAAAACAACTTAAGGTAATAAAGATGAAACAAATGTTGAGAGGTAAAGGGTAAAGAGGCCAAATTAGATAGTTATCGTAAACATGCAACAACTCTCCATACAAGGGGACCAATTTATCCTAAGAAAACATTGAAGAAATGATAAAAATCTATAATAACTCGGTCAATAAGGGGTTTGAAACCAAAATTAAAAGTATATGTGTAAACGAAAGAATAAACAGTTAGGCACGAAGTTATCCTTTGTTTTGGACAGGAACTAAAATTGGAAAATCAGGTTTCCAGTAGCATTCTCTTCACACAAGAGAAATCAAGCCATAAGTAATCTGAGAAGAGTAGACATCGACACAATCATGGTATGTCATAGAAGTAATTTGGTTTCTAATTGATTCATGATTAGTGGAAAAAGAAAATTCTACACGAATTATTGTCAATCGTTGGTTCTCGAAGGGGCTCACTTGATTCTATATTTTTGGTAGAAGATCTATTAGTTGAAGAAGTCCTAGTCCTAGATGAAGAAGGAGTTGGGTTGAAAAGTAGAACCACAGACAGATAAAGACCCTAAGATACATAACCTACCACCTTTTCTACTCCTAACAGGAGCAGTTGGAGGGGGAATTTCATCTACAATTACTATTCTGCGAGGATTGGGGTTTGATGAAGACATAGATGCAAGAAAATAATGCGTATTGAATAATAAGAATGATTAGAGAATAGGAATATTGTAGATTGAAGGTGTTCGTGAAACTAAAGGCACGTGGAGTATTTATAAGAAGAAGCAACCATCATGTAAAGTGATTCATGATGGAGACGTCATAATAAATTAGTCACTTCATGACTTACGAAGCTGCAAAAAAGTTGTAAATACGGCTGAAGATCGCAGACCTAATCGAAAAAGGCCACATAGTACATGAAATAAATGGAAGTGACATACGATGCGTTGGTTCTGAAGAAGACACATACATGGAAAACAACAACGAGAATTCCCGCCATAAATACATACCACTTAAATATCAAATCACATAATATTCGGCAAGTGGATGGACTTTCCGTATTAGTAGAAAATAAATATGACACGTGAAATTATGTGTTACTGGCAAGGCATGATATGTGGATCACTAAGAAGGTGACAACCAGAATATTGCATTAGAAGATGCACGACATACAAGAGGTACGAGCAAATCACTCACGAGATGAAGGGATGTAGTTGCTCAAGTCTAAATCATTCAACAAATATGGGCTGAATGAATCAAGATAGTAAGAAGGGAAAGATTCACAAATCTTTAATTAATGAGGAAGAAGAATTGAAGCCGTTACAGAATCTCCATAAACAGTTACGATTGCCAATTATAGCGGTTCATTAATGTCAGTAATGTTCAGTATGATTCAACCATAAAAGGGAGGAAACATTATGTTTGTATATTCCTATATAAGGGAAGAGAATTGAATTTGTAAAGACATCTGAGACAATATTGGAATATGTTCACTTTACTTTTCTGCTTTTTACCGTACCGACTTTGCAATAAGTTATTTCCTTAATGTCGCGACCCAAAAACCAACCCGATCATGGCAGAGCCTATCATGGAACTAGGCCAACTGACATGTTCCCAAACTAATACAACATTTCATTATGGTTTAGATAATAGCTTTTTTCACGCAGAAATTTTCAACAAAGGAGTAAGTTTAAAACCAAAATGCGGAAATTAAAGCCCGACCTCGGGTGTCACTAAGTCATGAGCAAACTATAACTATTCTAAAATATGACAAAAACTGAAAGTAGTCTGGAAATCAACTACTCATATCTAAAGGGAGATAGGAGGAAGGAGGACAAGGCTGTTGTCACGACCCGGATTTTCCACCCTCGGGAGCCGTGATGGAGCCTACTATTAGGAGCTAGGAAAGCCATTTAATTATGATCTCTTTTAGTTAATATCGATAATATTAATACTATGTGACATTTAATATAAAAGTTGAAATCTTAAATATAAATAAACTGAAAGCAAGTGCGGAAATTCAATTACAAATTCTACCCAAGACTGGAGTCACTAACTCATGAACTTCTATAAAACACTAAATACAAAGTCTGAATAAAACACAACATTGTTTGTTCCGGTACATGGACATAAAACGAAAACAAAGATAAAAGAGACTTTGGACCATGCGGACGTCAGCAAGGTTACCTCGAAATCTCTAGACTGAAGTCAGCTCCCAATCAACTATTGTTGTCCAAAAGCTGCTCCAGCTCCGTGATCTGTGCAAAAGAGCACAGAAGTGTAGCATCAGCACAACCGATCCCATGTGCTGGTAAGTGCCTAGCCTAACCCCGGCGAAGTAGTGACGAGGGTAGACCAGACTACCAGATAAACCTGTGCAGTTATAAAATATATATTGCGAAAAATAAATAGGAAACGAGCAGTTTATAGCGGGAGGGGAAGCATGATGTGGGGAGGCAACAATTATAGCCAAGAAATCTAAATAGTAAAGGTAGAACAGCTAATAGAAAACTTAAATCCGGCATAAACACACTTAAGCTATAATTTGTTGGGGGGCGCAACCTGATCTGCACATAACAATATTATTGCGGCATGCAACCCGATCCATAAATATTTAGTATTTTTTGGCGCGCAACCCGATCTACAATTATCATTATTGCGGCATGCAACCCGATCCATATATAAATAACAAACCTCACCCAGTTAACAACCACAAATAAGGGGTAATAGAGTAACAACTAGTGACAGAAATCCCGACAGGGGAATATAACAACACAACCAAATTCTAGCAAGGGAGAAAAATCAACAAAACCAGTAACACGTCCCGGCAAGAGAATAAACATCAACTTTCTCTTTCTTATACTTATCACTTATAATTCACTTTCAGTCGAGCCATCGCTCTAAAGAGTCATTTCATATCATATACCATCTCAATCCAAAACACAACTCGAGCCAACGCTCCACAGAGTTTACTAACCATAATCTTTGTCTCATGCCCATTACCATATATAGAAATCATCAAATATGCATGGAAGAATCACAAAAAAATAAGGATAATATGTAAGGACACACGGTCAGGCTAGACACCAGTGTATAGATACTCGTCACCATGCCTATACACTGTACTCGACAGTTAACAACTAGTAGATAAGACTCTACTCTTATTCCCTCAAGCCAAAGTTAGACCAAACACTTACCTCAACTTCCACGGCTAAATTAATCCACAATGACCGATTTTCCTCTCGAATTCGGCTCTAACTCAATCAAATCTATGAAATAACGACTTTATAATATCAATAATAGCTAACAAAATCAAACCCATTACTTAAATATATATTTCCAACCTTTCTTCCAGAAACTTCAAAATCGATCCCGGGCCGGCTTGGTCAAAACACGAGGTTCGAACCAATTTAATATTACCCTTCCCCCACGAGCCCGAATGTACAATTTATTTTCAAATTCGACCCCAAAATAAGGTCTAAATCGAAAAGCCCTAACTCTACCCATTTCCCCCAATTTTAACCCTATGTTACATGATTTAGGCTTAGAAACTCACTAATTAATGAAGGAAAAGTGAAGGAAATGAGTGGGAATTTACTTCCCAAGTGGTCTTGAAGAATGAGTGCTTCAATGGAGTCCTGGAGCTTAGGGAAGAAGAGATATCGTGTGAAATTGGATAAATCCCATATGTACTGTTTCTGAAAATTTAACAAAATCACTGAACGAATTTGTTCTATGCGTTTGTGACACATGGGCGCGTTTGTGAAGCATGGGGAACTGGAAGCATCGCGATCATGATTGAGGGTTGCGAACGTGAAGACTAAAATTACTAGGGGTCCAAGGTTGGCCTATGCGAACATGAAGGGTGACATGCGAACGCATTGAATTAAATACCGGGGCCACGCGAACGCAGGAAGCGGATCGCGAACACGAAGAAGAATTTGTCGGGCTCCTGATTTTGGCTTAAGCGATCCCGATGGTGGTTATGCGAATGCTAAGGAGAAGACACTAAAGCTATGCGAACGCGGGGGTAGAGTGTGAACGCCAAGAAGGAATTTACTATGCACCAACAACATATTTTTCTGCAATTTTCCTAACTCCCAAACCATCGTGAACGCCTCTGAAAACACTCCCGAGCCCTCAGGGCTCCTAACTACTCACACACACACGGTAACTCAACCACATCATACGAACTTAACTGTGCGATCAAATCACCAAAATAACATAAAAACGAGGAATCAAACCTCAAAATTATCACTTTTTCATCAAACTTTATAAACTTTCATTTTTAAATAATTAGGTTCGAAACACGTCATACATCGTCCGATTTCAAACAAATTACATAGAAACATCTTAAACCACATATAAAATCTGTACTAGGTGCCGGAACCAAAATACATACATCATGTTCTAATCCATTTTCATTCAAATTTCCATATTAATTTCAGAAAAATAATTTCCTTTAAAAATTTATTTTCTTGTGCTCGGGACCTCGGATTTTGATTCCGGACATACGCCCGAGACCCATATTTTTCTACGGATCCTCCGGGACCGTTAAATTACGTGTCTGGATCCTTTTACCCAAAATGTTGACCAAATTTAACTGTAATCATTTTAAAGCCAAAATTTAGCAACTTTCATAGAATTTAACGTATAAGATTTCCGACTACGCGCCCGGATGGCGCACTCAAATCGAGGAAAGTAAAAATAAGGTTTTCAAGGACTCGGAAGCACGGAAGAAGAAAGAAAATAGGTGATGACCGTTTGGGTCACCACATCTACGATCGCCATGCAGCTATTTTTCTAACTCCAAGATATCCGCGACGGATGAAGATCAACGCTCCCTAGCACGTCCAACAATCTCTGAATCTGCATACAAGGCGGAGGGAGTAATGTGAGTGCGCCAACTCAGTAAGTAATAAAAGTAAATAAAGACTGAGCAGTAGGAAATACATAACATCCACATCATGAAAACTCAGTAAGTACAACATGCCTTTAATCAATATATGATTCAAATAATCTCGTTTCAAATCCAGTTTCATTAAAACATTTTAAAACATCTTTCAATAGAGTTCAAACAAGTCTAAAATAATGAGTAAAATAATGAAAACATAATAGCCCATTGGGCAAACCATCACTCGTGAACCGCTCCTCGGGCCTGAATCATAAATCTCCTCTAAGGAAAACCTCACAGTCACTCAGAATCAGCCCCTCAGGAACAACATAAAGCAAGAACAACCCCTCAGGCAAAACATGGACCAAGAACAGTATCTCGGGCAACACATCATATCACAAATAGCCCCTCGGGCTAATATCATATCACTCACTCATGGTATCCGTGCTCACTAGGGGTATACAAACTCCGGAGGGGCTTCTATAGCCAATCTCTATAACAAGCCACCTCGTGGTATAATCAAACATGACCGCGACCTCATAACGAGTCACATCGTGGCATAATAAATCAGGCCCTCGGCCTCATAATAACGAATCAGTAACATCATGCTGCGGCGTGCTGCCCGATCCTATAATATCCTCACAAATTAGGCCCTCGGCCTCACTCAGTCATCAACCTCTCAAGCCACTCGGGCTTTCAGTAAAAATAGGGTGCTCAGTCTAAAACAATATTTTCATATATGTTTCAAAATAGTATAGCAAAAACTGAGTTATATAATCAATGAGTATAACATGACTGAGTATAGAGTTCAATTGAAAACAGTAAGAGGATAGTAAGAAAAGGTCCCTCAGGGTTCAAACAACTTTGGCACAAGGCCCCGTAGACATGTAATTTTTGACCATCCCCAAGGTTTTACATATTTTAGCATTTAAATATTTAGCTTAAGTCTAATATCGCTATTTCAACTAGTTTTAACTCTTTTATTTTATTTTGTCACAAAATAAAAATTATAAAAATATTTTCTTCTATTTAGGTTATTGATATTTTATCTTGTTACCTTTAATTTAGTTACCTCTCATAAAATTTAAAAATACAAAAATAGTTCTATTTTTTCATAAATTAATAATATGGGAGTAGTATTATGTTAATCTTGCAATGATTTGAATCTAATCATATCCTATTTTTAATATAATATATGGAAGAATAAAAATTTCGTTTTAATTCTATTTCAGTTAAAGTCAGTTGTTAATTATATTTTATTATTTATGATACTTTTATTTTACCCATAAAAAAGAAGAATGAATTTTAAAGTAATTTTGTGTCTTGATAGGTTCAATTTTAAGTCCATTTTTTTAAATTTCCCAAAGCCCATAACCCCCACTTCCCTAAAAATGACCTGATCCTTAACCTTTCTAGAGAACATCCCTGAACCCTTAGAGCCGTCACTGCCCCCATCTCCTCACTGCCACGGCCGGACAGACAAAAAAATCAAGCGGCAAACACCAACAGACAAGCTCCTGTTACTTTTTCATCTTCCAACCTTTGAACTCCAGCAACATTAGTACAAAAGACCCCCTCCCATGATCAAACCTCTCTCGCAGCCAACCACCCATTACCAAGCAGGCCCCTTCACCTAAAAAGAACGACTATCTCCTCCAAACAACAACCATTTTACCTTGACCAAAGAGAAGAACAACAACGGCTAATTCCTCCACCCCCCTAAGACTCCAGCTTAACAGCCTCACCAATTCCAAAAACCAAATCAGCCACTCCCTGACTAAAAAACAAGACCAGAGCCGCCCACCCATTCCCTTTCCAACACACACATACACACACATCATAGGTAAAGGGATTTTTGACAGTAGCTTGATGGAAAATTGGTAGAGAAAAAATTTTCTTTTAGCTTCTGATATTCGACTTCAGCTCTTCGCATAAGAAAAGTGGAATCAGTATCTTTGAAGTTTTAGTTTCCCTTCAAAATCAGAAAAATCAATAAATGAAAATTACATATTTCTGCTTCTTCAATTTCCGATTCCGAATTTTATTTCAAAGATGGATTTCTATTAAAAACATGGGTCTAAATCCATGTTTGCTTGAGTTTTTCGGTGCCGATTTATGGTCTCGTCTGGTTGAACGAAAATGGTTTGTTGAGGCGATGGTGTTCGAGTCCCCGGTGCCGATTCGAATATCCGTCCGTGGTTCGTCACATTTCTGAATTCAAAGCTACCTCACAATTAACTTTCTGATTCATTTTGTGGTCTGTTTCTCATTTTCCTATACTCTATTGTCTTAATATCACGATCCCTTATTATTAGATAAATCTATCGATTGCACTGATTGTTGACTGCGTGAGTTACTAATCCTTGTTCTGGTTTTGAACGTCTTGGTAATATCTGCTTTTGTTAATGATTCTTGTTTGTATGTGATTTAGTTTAAATATGCTTTGGATGGGTTTTTTATGGTAAAAATGATTTTTTGATTCCATATTTCACCACTTCATTAAGAGGTAATCGTTTACAGCTTCACAATACCATTTTGATGATAAAGAATCAAATTGACATAATTAAGTAGTTTGAATGGAATTCTAGCTGTTCAATTGTGGGTGTTAGCTTTCAAAACGTGAGGAAATCGAACTTAGATAATTTTGTTGCTCTTTATTTCTTACTCTCATGAATTTAATCGCCAAGAGCATATTTAGGTCCACTGGCACCTGGGTAGGTAAACTTTAGGATTTTAGTTAGTTTTGAGGCGAGAAGTCGTTCCTTTAATTAAATTCATCCGAAAAATGCCTCAAAGGATTTGTGTATATTTTATTCCGTGGGATGCCCCATACTATTTTGTAATTGGAGGCCAAAAGTAGAACTTGTAGTGTTTTATTCTTGTTTTATTTTTCTTTATTAGGAAGGGACGACCTCGAACATTTTGGATGTTTATTTTCCTTTGTGTGTTTTTACCTCAATTCGAATATTTTAAAAGCCGACTTAATCATGTACACAACCGTACTAGTTACAGGACTCGCAGATTAGTTAACACCTTCTCTCCGAGACAAATGAACCCCCTTGCCCGAATCTCTGGTGTAGACTTAGTTTTGAGCCCAAAGTGTTTTAAAAGGAAAATCATAATTTTTTTAAAAAAATTCGGTGACCTGGCACACCGAAACTAATATCAGATGGCGACTCTGAAAGTATTTTGAACATAATTTTATCACTTTCTAATTGAAAACCCTTTTTGAACTTCATAATCACTTTTATTAATTTAAGAGGGGTTAGTGAGGTTGGTGAAAAAAGGGGTGTGACAGGCCCAAAAATGACATTCAATCTAATTTATAGAAATTCTTTCTAAAACACACAGTAGCATATAGTTTCAACCAAATACGCAACTTATAGTCTCTACAGGATGGACCGAGTCATAATCCCCAATGGTGCATGCCCACACGCTCGTCATCCAGCATATGCGTCACCTCAAAATAGTGAAACGATGTGAAATCCGGGGTTTCATACTCTGAGGAAAAGATTTACAATAATTACTTACCTCAACCAGGTTAATCCTCCACTCCACAATGCCCTTGCCTCTTAAACCGGCCTCCAAAATCCTTGAATCTAACCACAAACAATTCGATACAATGAGCAAAAGGGACCAATCACATAAGAAAATACCAAGCTTAAGGCACAAAGTCAAAAAGTCAACTCAAAAGTCGGGCCCCGTCCCACGTCTCGAAATCTGACCAAAGTCACAAAATCCGACAACCCACTCAATTACGATGCTAACCATGCTAGTTTCACTCAATTCAGACTTCGAATTGGCTTTCAAATCCCAAAAGTTCATTTTATGAAGTTACACAATTTCCCCAAATTGACACCCCAAATCACTAATCAAATGATAAAATCAAAGATAGATTCATGTATTTTAGCCAAATCCGAGTTAGAATCAGTTACCCCAATGAATTTCTTGAAAAACCTTCAAAACATCGATAAGATACGAGCTCTCTAGGTCAAAATATGATATATAATCCTAAATCTCGTATTTATAGTGCACTTCTCGGATTTCCTTTTCCGCTGAAAGCCAAAAATCACTGCCCCAGCGAACATCCACCGCTGACCGCGGAATTCCTCCATGTCCGCGCTTCTGGTGGCTGCACAGACAACCCTTTGGTCATAACATTTTCTAAAAATGTCCAAATGATAATTTCGTTACTTTTCTGGAAACTAGATACAAAGGGCTATAATATTTGTTTTTGAATCATCTCAAAACTCCTTGTAGATCAAAAGATATATGCTTCCGAAGTCGGACCAACAAACCTATAGATTTTTCCCTAGAGTGCCTCGGCGCCCCAAATTCTGTCCTCGGCGCCCCAATTCTATCATCAGCGGAAATTCCTTCGCCATTAGCAAAAATTAAGCACTAGAACCATGCCTGAGTTCCAGTAATGCCCGGACTCGCTCAAAACTCACTCGAAACACACCCCAGGCCTCCGAAACTCAACCAAATGTGCTATCAAGTACTAAAATACCATACCAACTCAATCGAGTTCTCGAATCACCTCAAACAATAGCAAAAACATGAATCACAAGCAATTCAAGTTTAATGGACTTGTAACCTTAAACTTTCACAACCGATGCATAAACGTATCAAACCTTGTCCGAATGATCTCAAATTTTGCACGCACGTTGCAAATGACATTACGAGCCTACTCCAACTCCTGGGATTCTATTCTTACTTTGATATCAAATTTTCCACTGCCGAGTGGAAATTACGAAATTCCCAATCTCGCCAATGCAAGCCTAGTTCCAGTACTGACCTCCAAATCACAAACCGGATGCGCTCTTAATTCCAAAATCACCTAACGGAGCTAATAGAGTCACAAAATTCAAATCCGAGGTCAAATACTAAAAAGTTAATACTTTGTCAATCCTTTCAAATTTAAAGCTTCAGCCTGAGAATCTTTCTTCTATATCTGTTCTGATTAACCTGGAAACCAGAACCGATGATTTACATAAGTCATAATACATCATACGAGGCTAGTCTTGCCCGAGAACTGGCGAGCGAAGCGCAAGTACTCAAAATGACCGGGCGAGTCATTACATCCCGCCACTTTAACATACGTTCGTCCTCGAACGTGCTTGGAGTTGTTCTAAAGGCCATCAACTCGTTGTGTAACATTACTATGCACATACCCGGGGGTGATCCCACGTCACCCTATCCCATATAGGTCTGATAACACTACATGACTGAAATTTCTTAATCCAACATAGTCCACAAGTCTTAGGGCCCAATTTCCAACATCCAGAATTTTGTATAAGATCAGAATCTCACATCTATACATTGTATAAGTCCAAACAAGTTGTATCAAACCATATTCGTAACCCAAGATGTAATCTTATGATTTACCACATAAATCAAACGCTCATGGATATAACTCCTAATCATAGCAGCTGCTCAAACAACCAGATTCCAGTAATAAACATCTTATCAAACCAAAGCCTTATTCTAACACTTTCGTATACTGCCAATGAGGAAAGAAACATACAGAAGTCATAATCTTTCCTTAGTTCAACCAGTCATGGAGCTCCCTGTCCTTCGGTAAGGACTATAGTAAATTGCTAAGCCAAGATATTATTCTTCCAACATGCTAAAATCGAATCTGATAATATCCATTCTAGGCCTAATGATATAATCTCATCCAACATGACTACTCTGGTGACATGACACATCAGTACAATCTAAAGCCATAACCCCTGAAATCCACGCACAAATAAGCTACAATCCGAACGTACTCAAATAATGAAAAATGACTCAAATGAGAAAGCTGTACCGCAAGCTCACCAGCATCACCACAATACGATGCTAAGAGCCCATCACACACCGTAGAACCAAAACATACGAATCTTACCCGAAGGATCATACCTCCACATAACTTTGCTGCAATGCGCGAACCCATCCAAACACTGGCCTGCATATATACCTTGAGTCACCCTACTCAAAATCCATACCCATTCGAAATTTGACATCAAGAACCCAAAGTGCATTACCACAACCTCGGAGAGAAAATAACACAACGCTACCATCTCAAAGATTATAGCTAAGGCGCACTCGCTCATGCAATACCCAAATACTCATCTTGCTCAATTTCCCCCATAAAGCCCAAATAGACCATATCATTGTGCATATAACCAACGAACCCCAATCCAGTGTAGCATATAAGAGTAGCTCACAAATACCTCAGAACATAAATAAGCTCAATGACAACCGAATGGAACCTCCCTCAACAATAGCAGTTCGGAGTCAACATATCCGACTCGATTCATAACACACATCCATGTTGGGCGTACCAATGAACCCCAAATTAACTCCGGTCACCCCCAATAGACGAATAACTCTCCGAAAGTTCATAATGACTGAATCATAGTACATACTATCATCTAACTAGCTGCCCACATCTTCACATTCCACCACCACGAGATAACCTATTTATGAGAACTCCCAGTCTCTAAATCCATAAAGAACACGAATAATCATATCCGATCTCAAATCCACCACCCGAATATGTAACACATACCTAATACTCAATCATACTACAAGGGGTACTTCTAGAATTATTCTGTGCCACCAAGAAACATTAAGTATCAGCAGTCGATCAGACAAGACAGTGTCGCAATACGAATAAAGTATCCATAACTCAAACACATCGTCCTTTCTGAAACGTATACCCTCATCAAGCCACACCAACCAGTGATCTTATTTATCTGGTAATCTGAAACTATCCATGCTACCTAGGAATCTATGACCTTCCTTTCAAAAATAAATCGTGACCTTACACATGCAAACCTCAACCCTACACAATATACTACTTATACCTTAGCATCCTTTGATAAATATGAGAACTTCATATCCACTCCGAGCTACAAGAAACTATGTACTCAACCATCCAAGAAATTTTCCATTTGATCCCATCTAGAATAAAATCACTATATATCCCATGTTCCACATGCCAGTAGATAATGTACACCTCCAACCTTCGTAAAAATCACCAAGAAATCTCCGAATCCCCTTTGAACAAAACAAACCATCAGGACTGACTCCTTCTAACTCAACCAAGCTATGCAAGCCATCGAAACCTAAGACATTGCCATGAAATACATGTAGAAACCCACCACATAATAAACACCCAGGAATCGATCCTATCCATTACTATGTCGATCCAACCAACTACCAAACTGTCCTAATTCTCTGAGTTCCATTTCGAATTACCTTTAAATTTATATGTTTCCTTGCTAGTATACCACTATCCTTAACTAAAACATGCCCTAAAAACTTTTTGCATAAAACCATACCGCCTTAAGGCTCATAAATCGTTGAAATCTTTTGAAGCACTCCCAAATGTACCACAACCGAGATACCATCTCTGAAGAGACCTTATGTGATTCTAAATCCATTACCTTCTCCTTCCTGATACTAGTATGTAGAGTCCATAATGATACAAAAATGTCACAAGTCCTGACATCCTCCCAATAAATCTCATTTTTTATCCAACACACATCCTGAAGATCCCCGATTGTTACATATAAACCTTAAATCCATTAGAACTGTTCTCGAGAGACATCCACTCTTCTCAAATCTCAATTAGACTGACCAAACATACTAAACGACCTGTGCCCCATTAACACTTCAACACCCAAGGAAGTAACACCACCTTAATGCAACCAGATAAATTCCTGCCCCACGCACATTACGTCCTTCACCAACCATGACTCAACTCATTCCATGTTTCTTATATACCCATAAAGCATAACACAACGCTTATCTGAAATTTCCTATACTCAAGTCATCCTCGATCTCAACCTTTTTTAGCCATAACTGATTCACTAGTATACCTCAAATTGGAGCCAACACAACACAACCATGCAATCAACTGATCAATATCAAACTCCCCCACTTATCTCAAAGCCATGGATCAAAAGACACAAAAACTCACAATGCCCAAACTTTATTACTGTGATAATACCATAGTGATATTCAACTAGATCCTCTGTAAGCTCATGCAACACAAACCACCTAGTGTTTCTAATCATCGGCAAATCTCGCATTCACCTTCGTACCAGACAAGCCCCCTCTCTTAAGTGATCCAAACTTAAATTGCAATACATATATTTCACTTGTAAAAGAGGACTCCCAACCAATTACATAAGGATCACACAAACCTCAGAACTCCCCGCATGAGATAATCCATATGCTTAGCCTCAAACTGGTATCTCTCTATACTCTTCCATAATCATAACTATTATACAATCACTTAACCCCCTGATTTTGAACTCATAATAAAACATGAAGATATACTCCACTCCACAACTAAATTACATGAGAGGTCCTTTCAACACACCCATAGCTCGAGGCCATACACCAACTCAAGACAGAAGTCAAGCACCCAATAGTCCTTGCTACATCTCTAGTAAACTCTTCTTGTCACATTCGAACAATCTGATCAAATCTCACAATCAAATCATACTCAACCCATAGTCATCCAGTGATTAATCCCACCAATAAGGACATAAACAGGCATATAATTCCAAAATACACGTGCTCACATAATCAGAATCTTAGTGCTCAAGCTACAGTCAAAATCCGGCCTCCAGTACTCCAGAGTGGCCCAACTATAACACACAAAAATCCTATCTCACACCTCATACAAGCAATTACAAGCCGTCGATGCAAAACTGATACCGCTCATGTGTGCATATAAACGTGTGAAAGGAATTCAAAGAGTTACACTTATAGTTGAATCAATGTCACGTGATAAGAATTCAAGAATGCGAGGTTTCCTAAGGGCTCTACAACCTCTCGAAGATAAGTACAAATGTCTCTGTAGCGATCCGCAAGACTCTACTAAACTCGCTCATGACTCGTGAGACCTATGTTACCTGAGCTCTGATACTAACTTGTCACGATCCAAAACCTATCCTGGTCGTAATGGCGCCTATCATAGAACTAGGATGGCCTACACGTTCCCAAACTAATACGACATTTCATTAAGATTTAAATAATTGTTTTTTTCACACAGAAATTTTCAACAAAGGAGTAAGTTCAAAACCAAAATGCAAAAAAGTGTTACTAACTCATGAGCAAACTACAACTATTCCGAAATACGACAAAAACTGAAAGCAGTATGGAAATCAACTACTAATATCTAAGGAAAGATGGAAGGGAAGAGGACAAGGCTACAATCTCCATGCACCTATCTTGTCAACTCCGAGATATCCGCAGCACATGAAGATCAACTCTCGCTAGCACGTCCAACAATCCCTGAATCTGCACACAAGGTGCAAGGAATATTGTGATTACACCAACTCAGCAAGTAATAAAAGTAAATAAAGATTGAGCAATAGGAAACACATAAAATTCACATCATGAAAACTCAATAAGTACAAGATGCCTTTAAATTAGTATATGAGTCAAATCATCTCGTTTCAAATTCGGTTCCAGTAAAACCTTTTAAAACATCTGTTAATATTGTTCGAACAAGTGGTAAAATAGTGAATAAAATGATGAAAACATAATAGCCCCTCGGGCAAAACATCACCCGTGAACTGCCCCAGGGGAAAACATGAATCGTAAACCGCCCATCGGGAAAACCTCACAGACACTCATAATCAGCCCCTCGGGCACTATATGATTGAACAACAACCCCTCGGGCAAAACATGGATCAAGAATAGCGCCTCTGTTAAAACATGGATCAAGAACAGACCCACAGGAAACATATCATATCATAAACAACCCCTCGGGCTAACATCATATCACTCACTCAGGGTACTTGCGCGCATAAGGGGTGTACAAACTCCGGAGGGGCTCCTACCGCATAAGTGCTATAACAAGCCACCATGTGACATAATCAAACATGCCTTCTTCATCATAACAAGCCACCTTATGGCATAATAAATCTAGACCTTGGCCTCATAATCCTGAATCAGTAATATCATGCTGCGGCGTGAAGCCCGATCCCATAATATCCTCACAAATCAGGCCCTCAGCTTCTCTCAGTCATCAACCTCTCAAGCCACTCGGGCTATCAGTAAAAATATGGTGCTCAGCCCATCACAACATTTTCATATATTTTTCAAAACAGTATAGCATAAACCGAGTTATGAAAACAATGAGTATAACATGACTAAATATAGAGTTTCAATTGAAAACAGTAAGAGGATAGTAAGAAAATGCCCCTCAGGGTTCAAACAACTTTAGCACAAGGCCCAAACAAGACATTCAACCCAATTTAGAGAAATTCTTTCTAAAACACATAAATATCATATAGTTTCAACCAAATATGCAACTTATAGTTGCTACGGGATAGACCGAGTAACAATTCCCAATAGTGCATGCCCGTACGCCTATCATCCAGCATGTGCGTGACCTGAAAATAGTAAAACAATGTGAAATTCGGGGTTTCAAACCCTCGAGATAAGATTTACGATCATTACTTACATCAACCATGTTAATCCACCACTCCACAATGCCCTTGCCTCTTGAATCAGCCTCCACAACCCTCGAATCTAGCAACAAACAATTTGATACAATCAACACGAGCAAAAGGGACCAATCCCATAAGAAAATACTATGTTTAAGGCCAAAAGTCAAAAAGTCAACTCAAAAGTCGGGCCCCGGACCAACGTCTTGAAATTCGACCAAAGTCACAAAATCTGACAACCCACTCGATTATGAGACTAACCATACTAGATTCACTCAATTTCGACTTCAAATCGGCTTTCAAATTTCAAAAGTTCATTTTATGAAGTTTCACAAATTTCCCAAAATTTCACCCCAAATCACTAATAAAATGCTAAAATCAATGATTGATTCATGTCTCTTAACGAAATACGAGTTAGAATTACTTTTCCCGATGAATTGATTTTAAAACTTTCGAAAAATCGCCAAGATCAGAGCTCTCTAGGTCAAAACTATTCGTAATTTTAACTGCACCCTTAAACTTCGCTATTCCATTGCTGTTACGATCTCTAAACGATATCATTCCAAAAAGGGCATGCACGAGCCTACCATGTGGACTTTTTCTGTCCACATGGCAAATTTACTAATAAAGTATATTATCAGCTTTTTAAGTTCATTAATTTCTTATATCATATTTATTAGATCAAATTAAATTTATAAAACAATTGCTATTACTCTACTATTTAGATTAAATTTTTATTTAGCTAAAAATAATGAATTTCAGTTAAATTTTTACAAATGGCCTGAAAAAGACGTATTATACAGTTAAAAACAAATTGTTATTGCATCTAAAAAACATATAAGAATAAATACTATATATGGTGGAAATCGGGGCTATACGATTTCATTCTTTGATTGAAAATTAGAAACCACATCAAAAGGCTTGAACGTCGAGTTCGAGATAGAAGTTGCTTTCCGAGATCGAGGTAGACATCTATTGTGACAAGAAAGAGGCAGACTTCGAGTGGGATCAGAGTAGCCTGTTAATGGAAAAGGTGAGATATTCGCGTTTGGTCGAAGATCGTGACATGTATCTCGGAATGAATCAATCTATAAAGGTTAATTAGACGTTAATATGGTTCCCTACCCATATTCATTTGTAAGGGAATGCTTATTCACTAATAAGAACACATACATCCAATGCTATTTATCTTACTTGCCATTCCTTACTGTTCATCATTGTTGTTTCATTTCTTTACTGTTATTATTATTGCTCTATCTTGAGACCGTCTTGAATCGAGGTCAAGACTACACTCGAATACTAGTTTGATCAATCTTATCTCCTAATTTATCTATTAATTTCTTGTCTATCAATTTGTATTTGATTGAATCACATATCCTTAAAACCACAATATAAGTTTAATTGACTCAAGTTTAGGGTAAACAGTTTGACGTCCACCGTGGGGCTAAGGATAATAGTGATTGTTCAGTGCTGATTCAGATAACACATATTATTTCATGCTTGTTCTTGTCAATTTTTTGCTCTCAGGTTAAAGCATGTCAAATTTACAAAATGCACCCACATGGTGACGATGGTCTCGAGTTTCATGTGAAAAGCGACAATGTTATTGCTCTAGGAGCCCGGTGCCACCGGTGAACCTAGGGGGAGCATCGGTTGCCAATCCAATCGATGTGAGTTCGTGCATTGCTTTAAATGCAGACCTGGGCGCAGACCCCAAAGGGAGTGTGCGAAGGGAGGGCTGATCTGGTTGCCAAGGTACACAGAGCGGAGGAGACGAGAGAATTAGTCTCCAGGTGATATTTGAGATGTTACACGCTCAGTAGGCCGCTATGGCTCAACTACGAAATCAACATAGGCCTCCGAGTAGGGTTGAGCCAGAAATCACTCCTCGTACCAAGCTAGTGCCAGAGAGGTCGAATGGTAAATGATCGTGGACCGATCCTACAACGATGAAAATGCTCGAGGAGCTCACCAAGAGAATCAAGTCAAGAGAGAAGAAAATCGAAGCTAATGAAAAAAGTGGAGACATACAACTGTTGAGTTGATCAGATACCAGGGGCACCACCAATCTTGAAATGGATGGATTCTAAGAAGTTCGTACAAAATATGTTTCCTCCAAGTGTAGCTCCGAAGTATATTCCAAATAAGTTTCATATGCCATACATTCCCAAATATAATGGGACCACCGATCCCAACGAGCATGTTACTTCATATACATGCGCCATGAAGGTTAACGATTTAGAAGACGATGAAATCGAATATGTGCTACTAAAAAAGTTCAAAGGCACCCTTACAAAGGGAGAAATGATTTGGCATCACAACCTCCCACCAAATTCCATTGACTCATTTCCATGTTAACGGATTCTTTATAAAGGCACATGGTGGGGCCATAAAGGTTGCAACAAAAGAATTGGACTTTTTCAATGTAAAACAAAGGGATAATGAAATTCTGAAAGAGTTTGTGTCCCGATTGTAAATAGAACACATGGAGTTGCCTCCGGTCACAAATGATTGGGCCTACAACATTTGCCTTTGATCTCATGGTCAAAAACAAATATTATGTTTACGATCTTAAAAGTCGTGACCTTGAGACTCTTCTGAAGATTGATAATTATCAAGTGGTTTTTTGGGACAATTGTGTGCTCAAATTGTATCTAATGTCGTTGTGGGCTCTCGACTTTATGTCTTTAAAAATCCCTTAGCTTGTGTGATGAGTAATTGAATTGTACATCCAAATCCTGAGCCATTGGTCTAGAACTTGCCCTGAATATTTGTTGAGGTGAAATCATAAGTGAATTTTAATTTGAGGCATGATTGCAGTCTCTCCTTGATCCAAATGATAGTTTGAAAAATTCCATGGCCTACCAATTATATGATCCCTAGTCAACCCTTTTTGAGCCTTAGACCTTCTTCTTTCAAGAACCATGATACAAGACTATACCCATTCTAAAAGATACCCTCCCTTGGCACTCGATCTAACTCGATTGAAAGATGGCAAGCTTTCTCAGACACCAAGCGATATGGAGACTACCAATCTGAGTCTTGAAATACGCCCTATCTGCCCATAGAGAGTCATCCAACTTCTTCGACCAATCAATATTATTAGCATTGACCGTCTTTGCCAATATACTTTTGATTTCCGTGTTGGAGACTTCCACTTGACTACTTGCTTGAGGAATATAGGGGGTAGAAACCGTGTGATTGATACAGTACTTATAAAACAATGTGTCGAAAGCTTTATTGCAAAAGTTAGACCCCCCATCACTAATAATCGCATGAGGAGTGCCAAACCTTGTGAAAATGCTCTTCTTAAGAAATGCAACAATACTTTTAGCTTCATTGTTAGGCATAGCCATCGTTTCAACCCACTTTGAGACATAATCGACCGCCACAAGAATGTAAGTATTCCCACAAGAGCTAACAAATGGACCCATGAAATCGATGCTCGAACATTAATGATATCCACTTCAAGAATGGTATTGAGAGGCATGTTATCCCTTTTCGAATTTCCACCCGCTCTTTGGCATTCGTCACATCTCTTCACAAAATTACACGCATCTTTGAACAAGGTTGGCCCACTCGAAAAGTGAGCTCACCCGCTTCAGCATCAACCAATGCCTTCCCCCTTGCAAGGAAAGGTATACCCAATATAGGAACCTCATAGTACACTTCACAATCCAAAATGACAAAGTCGGCCGGAAATATGAATTTTTCCACCTAGTCAAGCACGTCATCAATAATGCACAAAGGTTGCTTCATTGTTCGATCCACCGTTTGAATTCTCATTGAAGCGGGCCTAGGTTGCCTAATGCCCAAAGTCTTTAAAACCGAGTATGGCATCAAATTGATATTAGTTCCCAAGTCACATAAAGCTTTGGCAAAGACTGCACTCCCAATAGTGCAAGGGATAGTGAAAGCTCCGGTCTTCAAGTTTTTGGGCCATTGAGTGTACGATAACACTGTCTTGGAGAGTCATTTTTATTGTTTCACAATCCATAGACCTCTTCTTCGTCACTAAATCCTTCACAAACTTGGCATATCCCGTCATTTGTTCAAGAGCTCCACCAAAGGAACATTGATGGACAAACTTTTCACAATATCCATAAGGTTTTTCACTTCTCTGCTTTGCTAGCCTTTGAGGATAGGGTGGAGGTGGCCTAGGCAAAGGTGCCTTGGCTTTGGGCACAATCAGCTCGGGCATGTCAATTGCGTGTTCCTTCGACGGGTTCACGGAATCTTGAGTTTCCACCTCGGACTCATTAAAGTCGATCCTAACTTCATTGTTCATATTTTTTTCAACCACATCTTCAATTATCAATGGTACTTCATCATCTGGCAACTCAACATCTTCATCTGCAACTTGCTTTTATTTCGAGGCATTCACATCACCGCCTCTCCCATTTCATGTTGTAACGGCCATGACATGATTGTTGTTCCCACCCTTCGGGTCACTACCGTATTACATGGTAGATCACCCTTAGGGCGAGTATTCAAAGATTGAGAGATTTGGCCTAATTGCACATTCGAGTTCCGGATAGAGATATTGTGAGAAGCCAACTAAGCATCGGAATTTTTTTTCTTATTCATCATCTAATCGAACATCATTTCAATACTACCCAAATCATTTCCAGAAGAAGTATGACCTTGAGAAGGGAAATGGGGTGGATTGTTCGGTTGTTGGTACATTGGAGGCCTTTGAAATCCTTGCCACCAATTGCCTTGGTTTCCATTGTTGATCCACCCACCTTACCTGTTGTTGTTCCAATTATTGTTATTTCCATTCCAAATGCTTTGGTTGTTTTTTTGATTACCCGATTGTTGTTTTGGTTGTTGTTCCAATTACCACCACCTTGTTATTGATTGCCCCAATTTCCTTGGGGTCGTCATTGTTGGTTTGAAGAGTTGCCTCTATTGCCTTGATAATTTTTTATATATTGAACCTCTTCACATTGGACATCATAACCATCATTTTGACACCCGTCATATTCATCAACAAATTGCTCAGGATTTCCTTGATTTTGTGGCCTCCTTTGCCTTCTATTTTTCGCAAGAATACTAACACCCTTTATGGCGTTCACTGGGCGAGAATTCTGAACTTGTTACAGCTACGCCTTAGCCAATTAGTTCATAGTAGTAGTAAGATCAGATAGCGCTTACCCATGATCATGTGATTCCCTGTGCAAATGGATAACTATAGGGTCACCTTAAGGCAATTTTCTCTGCTTTGACATGTTGAAGAAGTGTACGCCATTTCATAGAGTACATCACATGCCTCGTCATAAGAAAGCTTCAAAATTGTCCCCGGCCAATTGGTTCACAATGCATTAATTTGTACTCCCTCCATTCAAATTATGTGAATCTAATTGACTAGGCATGGAGTTTAAGATAAAAATGAAGTCTTTTGGAATATGTGGTCCTAAACAAGTTAAAAAGGGGCTCGGAGAAGTTGTGTTATTATAAAAGCATCTCATTAAGGGTAAAATAGTAAGTTTAAGCTAAATTATTTTCAAATTCAGAAAAGGTTCATTCTTTTTGGAACGAGACCAAAAAGAAAATAGGTTCACATAAACTGGAACGGAGGGAGTAGTATTTATTCCCCAGTCGAAGGTTTGTTGGATCATGGCCTCGGCCATATCATTATTTGGGCATTCCTTTACCATCATCCTATACCGCTCCCAAATCTCATGCAAAGGTTTCGTTGGCTCTTGCTTGAAGGCTAATATCTCATCTCCAAGTGCTGCCATATGGCTAGGTGAGAAGAATTTTGTAATAACATATTTTCCAACTCATCCGAAATTGTGATGGAATGGTTGGGGAGTCTCTCGAGCCAATCTAATGCATTTCCCCTAAGTGATAACGGGAAAAGTCTCAATCTTAGCGCAACCTTGCACACATTCTTCTTCTTGCTCCCTAGCATGTATCTATGAACCCCTTGAGATATTTGTAGGCATTTTGATCCACAACACCCTTGAAGTACCCACACTACTAAAGTAAGGTCAACATCATATTGGTTTTCTGGAAGTTGCCCTCCCAGATTTGGGGTGGGACAATAGCACTTGGATAACCCTAGTTGGGAAGTACTATGAGAGAAACTCTTGGAGGCAGAGGATGAGGGTCTGTAATGTTTTCGTTTGGATTAGCATTGGCATTGCGGCCTCTAAGTTGTCCTTGAGATACAAGAGGCACCTCATCTTATTCCACATCATCTACCTCCTCCCCCGCAATCAAGGGAGGGTCATTAGAATTGTTTAAAGCCATATTGGTACCTGAGTAATGAGACAAACAAGTAAGTAACAAAGAAGGAAAGAAGAACAATTTACAAAATTAACTAAATAGATATCCAATACCGTCAGTTCCCCGGCAATGGTGCCAAAAAGTGATCACAGCCAACTCTGCACCACTAAAAAGTAGCGAGATAGGATTGCAATAGCTTTTACCCAATTTTGGGTCGGGATCAATTTCCATAGAGAGCTAGGAATGGAGTTGAATTTCTATTTAGTTTGGGATTGCGTGATTGTTCCAAATTGCACTTCTATTCATTGTTGGGTTTTCTTTATAAGTCTACTATTATCAAACTACAATTATAATTTCTACTAGACGAAGCTAAGAGTAAATTGCTACAAGTTGTATCTAACCGTTTAAAAGGCTCTAGGGTAGTGACATCTGCCTAGGTGGACAATTGACGGGTAATTGCATCTAAGGCACGATTGGCATGATTGGGGAATATGTTAACCATTAGTCGATACTACCTACTCTACACCTCTCGGTAGAAAGAGTGATTTTGTCCAATTGACTTTCTCAAGATCAAATTAGCATGCATATTTGCTCAAGCAACTAGGGTGCAAGTTTAACCATTTAATTGGGACTATCAATTCTCTTGAGTCCATCCCAATTCCTTGTTGGATCAATTTTAGAGAGTTAGGCTCTCTTTCTCAAGTAGAGCCCTAGTCAACTGAGCACAAACTAGTGTTTGCAACCATAAATTCAGAAATTAAACCATAAATTGACCCAAATAACAAATACCCATAGTCAATCTAGCCCTAAATTGCAACATCCATCAATTACCCATACTAGAGTTGAGACACTATCCTAGCTAATGGGTCTAGCTACTCATACTTGAAGAGAAAATCGAGAAATAGACGAAGATGAACGCATATTAATTAATTAATGAACTAAATACAAAGATTCAATGATAAAAAGTAAGTAAAAATGCCCTAAAAATAAGTAGCTAAGGAAAATCATCTCACGAGTGCAGCTACTATATTACACTGTCTGATACCCTAAAAATGGAAAAAGATTCTATTTATACTAAGCTGGAAAATCTGGAAAAAAATGCCCACATGGAGTTAGTGCGGACCGCACAAAATGGTGTGCGACCGCACTAGGCTATTGAACTTGAAATCTTGACTCTCCGAACCTAGGCTCCGCAAACCGCAGAGAATGAACTGCGGGCGCGGAGGCTTCTAGCGCTGTCCACACAGAATAGGCCGTGGACCGCACATGCCTCAATCCTTGAACTCGGCATCTCTCTAAATCCTAGCTCTACAGACTACATTGAATGGTAGTGCGACCGCATTGCCTTTAGTACAGACCGCACATAACCTTCTGCGGCCGCATTGCCTTAATGCTTGAAATACCAGCTTCTGAATCTCCCTAGTGCGGATCGCACAAAATGGAGTGCGGCCACATTAGGAATGTTTTACCTGAGTTTCTCTTGTCTTCACTACTTGTACATATTTCACTTATTTTGAGCTGATCTTTCACCTCATAAAATACTATGGTTAGCACATTAATGAATTTATAGATAATTCTAGCCCAATCTTGAACCCTGTTGTTCCTCACTGCATTAAATCTAAAAGGTCCAGACATGTCAAATGGGAAAAATCACTGTGTTTTCATGTATATTCGAGAGGTAATTTTATGGTTAATTCATGATAGCACATCTTAGTGTAATCGTTGAAGGTCATCAAAGGTTTAGTGTGCCGTTTACGTAAAGATTCACAATTTAGGAGGGTGAACAGGTTATTCTCAATAATTTCCCCTGAAGATGTTATGTGAGTTGATAATAAAGGTTGCATAAGTGTATTTTACATTAGTCCGCACTAGGAGCATGAAGTTTCCCCATAGTTGTTCCACTTATATTTTGTGCTTTCACATGTCTACGCCTAAGAAGGTAGTTGGATATCCTTTATGTATCATTCCGGTAGAATTTATTGAAGAAGTTAATGGATAGTTAGCTTATGCGAGGTATCTAGTTGACATCCTTGTTAGATAAGTTGGGAGGTTGAGGTTGTTTCCGTGAATGTGCTATGGCGAAGCATGTAAGCCAAGGAGGCCACCTTGAAGGCCGAAAGTGTCGTGTAAAGAAAATATTTTCTCTTGATTGTATAAAAATTTGTTTTGATTCGAAAGGTACCTTATATGTGTTATGATTTAAAAATGTGCAGTCCATATTCAGCTATAATTATGATAATGTAGCACTTGTAATGCTGAGGTTCGTGTTATTAATTTATACATTATGGTGTTTTGTCGAGTTGTGGATGTGTTTCTAGGATGGTTTTGGTAGTTCTCTGGAAGGTGGATAGGCCTAGTTACAAAGGAGACTCTACCGAAATTTTTGAAAAATTTAGGAGTTAGTCAAAAATTAGGGACTTGAGGTAGGTGTGAAAAGAGATATATTATGTAAGCGTTTAGGGTGGACTCTACTCCTTATTCGAGGACGAATGATCCTAAGAGGGAAAAATGTAAGGCCCCGAAAAATTTTGCTAAGTAATTTAGGATTTTGTGGTGCTATGTAAGTTAACTGTAATATTTTATGTGCTATAAACATGATGGGCATCAATTGGATTTGGTAAATAAGGGTATAAGTCTTACAATAAATAATTTGGTGTCCAAGGAAAGGCCTAAGTGTAAGTCAAATTGGAAAATTTCATAATAGTCTAAAATTCCAAATGAGTTCGCACAAGTCCATACTTTTGAAAATATATAAATATATATACAAGGTTTTATGGGATGAACAACCTATCAAATAAAAGGTCTTCGATTCTAGCTTCTAACGCTTCAAACCGTTTGTCATTTGGGAATTCCTACACAAAGTTATGATCAAATCATAATTCATCTGGGACCGTAAATCTGGTCACAAAATGAACTAGTTTATCCAGTTTTGGGAACCTGTTCCGCGATGCATTTTGTGACCCACATTCCTATTTGGCGGTTTATTACGCGACCGCATGCCCTATTACGGAGGCATATTTTTCCTATTTTTATAACTCGATCCCATTTTGATAAATAGGCTTAGGGGCTTCATTTGGGGTTATTTCTCTACTGATTTTAGAGAGAGTTGAGAGATAGAGGGAGAAAGAAGGAGCCTAGCTTTATAATCACCCAAATCTTGCTCAAGTTTTCAAAAATCAAGGAAGATAATCACTTGATTGTCCTCCATCCGGGTAAGTCCTTCTTTCAAGATTTCATGTAAGAGGTTAAGGGTTCAAATATATTGTGAGGATTAGAAATAGGCCATGCATATGGGACTAATTTGTAGTATGTGATATTAAAGAACTAAATCGGGTAGTTCCTATTAAAATTAGTTGAGGGAAGAAGGAATTTCCATTTTTTTACCTTGTAGACTACTTCACATGTTAGATATTCGATGAAATTCCTAATAGAGTTACACCATGGGTAATCTTCCTAATTATTAATCAATTCCTGCTATCTCCTTATAGATTGTTATTTCTATAGGTGTTGGTGGATTTTAGAAACATAAGGAAAGCTTAAACAAGGTATGTATGGTTAACCCGCCCTCCCCCCCCCCCCCCCCCTAGGAAATTGAGTTGCCATTGTGGCCATGAAAATATTGTAAGCCCAAAATTTTATTTACGTAGTACTTGTTATTTCAAAAGAATTGGTATTGCAAGAATATATGTGAAGGGTGTATCTCAATGTGTTCGATACACTATACTTGGCAATTACAGATTTGTGAAGAATGTGATCTATGTGCTAAAATTCCTAGATTTCAAGTCAACTTTAAATTGAGATTGTTATGCCAAACCATGTGAAATCCTCTATGTATAAACATGTTTGAAATAAATTAAGTGAATTTGGGAAATAAAGTGTAGCTAACGTGCCGAGAACTTGACTTATAATTTTGTTTGGTGATGTATATGACATGAGAAAATGTGAAACAGATTATGAAAAGAGCCTTGACTCTACTTTCCATAAAAAAACTTCAATGATAAAGTGCCCTAAAGGCTTTGTATACAATTTATTCCTATAAGTATCTGTTCGAGATAATGTTTTGCCTTATAAGTACATCCAATGTGATCCGAGTTGTTACATATTTCGATGTTAAAACTGTATATCGTCGTGATTGGAAAAGAGTAATTCAAGAATAACTGGTGTAATTTCTTGTTTATGACTTTGATGTGTGATCCTATTGTGGTTTGGTGTGTCCCCTCTTTTATGGAAGAATCCTTTGTGTTGAAAGTTACATTTTTAATGAACTTGAGGTGTATGATTTCTGAAATATTGTATATGTCCATGATTCATGATTCATCTCATGTGTACTTGACATCTCTGATTGAATGGCTTATTATTGAAATTGATATTAATGTTAAATGTGGGGGTAAAGAGCTCAAACTATGAAATGTGGCCTAGTGCCAAGTATGATGTGATAATTGTGGCTCCAAGTGCCGATGAACTGATATATGTGAAGTAATGATTGAAATAAGATGATATATGGAAAAGGAAAAATGTCTTGGTAAGACGACCTAGCCAATCAGGTCGTGATCGGATGCTATGTCGCTCACATGGTAGTATTGTGCTGATATTGAAAATGGAAAGTGAGAATGAAATTGTGACTGAGGTACATGTCTCAAATGAGGCAACCTAGCTGATCAGGTCGTGAACAGACTCCGCACAAAAAGGCGGTGTTATTGTGAATTATGTGCAATAATATGAAATTCCCCAAACTAAAATTATGGAAGTTATGTGAAAGCTATGTGATTCCTTTTATTTGATGATGTGGTAATTGTTTAAAACTTTTTTTGAGTCCTTATGATTTCTTTGTTCTTGTATGGTTGTTCTTTCTAATGAGATGGTGTTTTAGTTATACATATTAGTGCTATTCGACGCCATTAACGTCCCTTTTTCGAGGGGCACTACACCTTTAAATGGATGTAGGTGGTTCCATAGCAGGCAATGTTGTCGCAGCTAGTGACACGTCTTCCTTTCAGGTGACTTAGTGAGGTCCATTTCATTTCAGGGTCCTGTATCGTTGTCTATCATGTACTTTGCATTTTGATGTATAGCCGGAGCCTTATTGCCAGCATTTTTATATTACTCTTCAATTGTTTTTAGAGACTCCATAGACAAGTTGTGGGTGGTGTTTGATATTGGAAATTAAGCTAGAAATATTGGTATTTGGAAAATATGTTTTTGTTCATATCTATAAAAAAATGTCATAGTTGGATATTAAGGTTGAAATGGCTAATGGAAACAAAATGGAAGTTGTTTATGGAATATTTACAAAGTATGATTAATGGAGTTCATCTCCTCTTTATTCATGAATTAGTTTGGGTAGAATGAAACCTAACCGGCTTGCTTAGTTGGGTTTACTCGGTTGAGCACCGGTCGCGCTATTTGTTTTTTTTTTTTGGGCGTGACAAAGGAGGTTGTTAGAAAATGTGATAAATGTAAAAAGTTTGCACCAATGATCCATCAGGCCCAAGGACAACTTCGTTCAGTCATATCCCATGGCAATTCATGAAATAGGGAATGGACATCATCGGCCCTCTGCCATCGACCCCAGGTAAAGCTAAGTTCATTTTATTTATGACTGACTATTTAAATGGGTTGAAGCACAGGCGCTCGAGAAAGTGAGAGAGAAAGAGGTCATAGACTTCATCTGGGATCACTTCGTATGTCGATTTGGGATGTCTGCCTAAATAGTGTTTGACAAGGGAAAATAATTTATCTGTAGCAAAGTAACAAAATTCCTCGAAGACCATAAAATAGAAAGGATATTATCAATGCTGTGTCACCTTAGTGGAAAACCATAAAATAGAAAGAAAATTATCAACTATCATTCAAAACATAAAGAAAAGGTTGAATGATGCTAGCGGGAAGTGGAGAGAAACTATACCCAAAGTCCTTTGGGCATATCAAACAACATCAAAATACAGTATGGGGACAACCCCGTTCTCCGTAATATATGGGTCCGAGGCCTTGATTCAAGTCGAAGTCGGGGAATCTAGCACCAGATTTCAACATGCAATGGAAGAATTAAATCACGAGGCTATGAATACCAGCCTCGAACAGTTAGATGAAAAATAAGAAGCTGCACTCATTGGAATGGCTGCCCAAAAACAAAGAATCGAGATATATTATAATAGAAGAACTAACCTTCGCCACTTCAGAATCGGGAACTTATTTTTGAGGAAAATCACCCTCAATACTCAAGACCCAAGCAAATGGAAGCTAGGCCCGAATTGGGAGGGACCATATCGGGTCCTCGGTGTCATCAGAAAGGGGTCTGATAAACTTGGCACAATGGAGGGCGGACAATTGCCGAACAATTTTGAATATATCACTCCTCAAACGATATTATTGATAAGGTATGACTTTCTCCCTTTCCATTTGTATTTGATACCAACTTATTGCAAGTGTTCGATCGAGGACGTCGAGAAGCTCTTGAGCTCGTGGACCTTAGGTTTTAAAGCACACATTGCACTCTTTTTCCTTAGATCCGTTTTTATACCAAATGGGTTTTTTCGTCGAGGTTTTTAACGAGGCAACAATTAGATGCTACCTGAGGAAAATTCAATAGTATCCAAGGCTTCTTTACAATCAACCTCGAGCATTAGGTGGCATCACCCTCGGACGTTATATTTTCGAGGAAAATACATCATGTCAAAGGGTCTCAATAGGAAAAATTTGTAATGGGCAAAATGATCAAATGAACCGCGTCCGTATAGATTAGTCGATCCCCGATGAAAAAACATGTACGAATGTAAAAATTATTCAAAGAAGCATTATTTATATATCAAACAACTTGTGTCTCAAAGAAAATTTCCTACTATACGAACTCCAAACTTATGAGAAATGGCTCAAGGGCCAAGCACAAATATGCCTCAAACACTTGGGGATTGTTGTCGATGATTAATATATTCGAGTTATCTAAACTCAAATTCATAAGACCTCAAAGAGGCACCCCTCAATCTATAGGCCAATGCCATTGTTCTTGGGGACTAACACTTCGAACAAGTTTGAAGTGTTATTGGGGAATAATCCCAATAGGCATACCCAAAGACTATGGCAAACTTAATACAGCTCGGAGACGTCTGAATCCTGTAATAAAAATAGGCCTTCGAAATCTTCGAAAAATTGGTTAAAAAAGGCTACCCTCGGTAAATAATCAAAAGTGCTTCAATTAAATCAGCCCTTGAAAAACCATAAGATGTATCAAATTATCTTAACACAAACGTGCTAAGGCACAAAAGCAGAGGGGTTTCAATCGACATCGAAACCTCAAAAAAACCAAATAGGTAAAAAATATGTGCTAAGGCATAAAACATTTTTACTAAGTATTTTAAGCCGAAAGAGGGGAATAATAGAAAACGTTTAGAGGCCATATTGGCCCAATCTAAAGAGCCTAAGAGCCAATACACTTCGAGTTTGAGATCTTGTTCTCGCTTCGTCCAAACCTAAGGGTTCGACTATTCCGAGCCCAAACAAAAACTAACTTGACTATGGATTAATGACTTATCATTGTTCGACTCAAACCCTAAAGGGCCTATGCTTCATTTTCGAACATTATTCGAACTCGACTGTGGTGAATTTGAGGAAACCACCCTAAACCAAAATCTCGAATGCACCGTTCAAAGCATAAGATTGTGCTTAAGTTTTACAAGGAATAAAATGTTTGAAGATATAATTGAGAAGGCACTTAAAAGAACATTTCCGTTATATATTTATGAAGAAGGATATGTACAAGAGACCGACAAAGGTCTTACCAAAAATAAAAAGAAACAAGTTCCTAACTATACCTGGGGGCGACCTCTTCATCGGGGGAAGCTTCTTCCTCAAGGGAAGCTTCTCCCTAGGGCCCCTCATCATTATTAGATCCGCCTTGGCTTCATTAATCATCATCATAAACTTCATCATCAGAAGAGACAAGTAGCCTGGCATCGGCTTCAAACTCCTTTGGCTTGCGCTATATCCGTAGAGAGATCAAAACCTCGACCGTGGATCTCTTCAAGGGTCTCCCTCCAGGATTGGTAGTTTGTCAAGTCATTGCTCCATCACACTCGAGCAGAAGCCTTCCTTAGCTGTGTTTGAGCAGCCTCGGCATCAGCCAAATATACAGTTATGGACTTGTCATCCATGTTCTTCGTCTTCTGTACCTCCGCCTTGGCCTCAACAAGCTCGGCTTCAAGCTACTCGATCCTTTTGTCCTGGGCTGAACTTTTCTATTTAATGTTCCTAAGTTGGACCTTGGCCAGTGACATTTTGGCCAAGTTATCCTCTTTCTCCGCAGTAAGGTGGTCCATGTTTTTCTTCCATCGATCACAATCAGCTTTGATTTGATCAACTTCCCCTCGGAGCAGCTCGATTCTTTCCGACTTTTACTACAACTGAGATATTGAAGTTTTATCCTCCAGAGTTGGGTTGAGTCCATAATTTTTCTATAGGATAGTTACCTGCTCGTCTAGCTCGGCCTCTTCCTTATGAGCGTTGGCAAAATCCAGTCGAAGGTCCTTTAGAGCTTCATCCTTTTGGCTGCAAAGGAGTTTTAGAGCGTTCCTCTCCTCCGAGACTTTCTGGAGCTTGGATTCGCACTGACTCAGGTCAGCTCGAGACTTGGCAAAGGCCTATACATGAAGAAAAATGCAAGTCAGACTTAGGGAAAGAAGAGTAAGGAAAGAAATCGCTATAGCTAATGCTTACCCGAGATAGGAGACGTTGGGCCTCTTCAAAGAGGATGGATGAATCATTAAGGTCAACGGTTTCATCGAACCCGGTAAAACAATCCCGGAAAGGATCCTCTTCACTGGAGACTCGGGTTATGTCAGGGTTCTGTAGAGCCCGAGCATCCTTTATTGCCTCCTCAGAAAAGGCCGGTAGAGAAGGAGAATGACCTGCTGTCACAACCCCGAGTAAATCGCTCGGGGCGCCCTGTTTAGCCCTGGGTGTTTCAGAACCGCCCCCTCCTGTATATTCATTGACACTACAACAAAAAGAACTTTTAGTGGTAATTAATTAGTGGCAATAAGCTAATTGACAGCAAATAATTCCAAAAATCTGAATACTAGTGGCAATTGCGAACTAGGCGGTATTTGTTACCTTATTACTGGCGATATACATGAATGACCACCAAAAGACTTTTCTTGAAAGCTGCCAGTATTATTTTAGCTTTCCCTCCGATTTTTCCTCTAAAATTACCTATTCCCTCTAAGTTCAAAAAATTTAAAACATATTTCAAAAATACATATGAAGTTTATCCTCGCCACTGCCCCCTTCTCGTTATAGTTGGCCACAATCCCAGTAACTTTTTGCTGCCATCTAGCCTTCTCTGTCTCACCGTCGATCGTCACCATCCATCCCTAGGTAAAGAATCTCATTACCGCTGCTCAGCCGCTGTTTCACCATTGCCTCTACCATCTCACGGAAAGACAACTTATCTTCATTTTTTCTTTGTTGAGGTTATTAGGATTGTCTAATACGTATGAAGAAGATGATGATTGGTCTCCCACATACCCAATATCTTATTTTTGCAATAAACCCTGATATTTTAACTGTAAATTATTGAGGGTGATTGGATTACTCCTTATTACTTGCAGTGAGTTATTAATTGAAAATTAGTGAACTAGGAATATGAATTTGGAGAAAGGGGCGAGAGAATAGAAAGAAAAAGAGTTTTGTGTCAAAGATGGGATATTTATAGTGAATCTTCTGCAGAAGACGTATATTATGAAACATATAGGATTATCTTATAAACATGGTATATCTGTTCTTTCCATTTAAGAGAACTGGGTCACACCTTTCTTTAGACGTATGATTGGTATTATAATTTTACTGGGTTTATCATGATTGGAATGAAAGTTGAGAAAAAGGAATTAGGTGTAAGTTCATACTAACTCACGTAAGTAGACACATATTTAGATTAATTCGTCTTTAACATGTAATAAGAATTGAAAAATGAGGAGAAACTGCACGATGAAGATATGAGCAGAATCTTTCAAAGTGTAGTAAATTTGGATGACCAATATTATATTCTCCAAATATTTAAACTCTCCATCTAAGTAAAAGTTTGACATGTGTCTATGAAGTAGTGATACTGTTACAGCATAATAGACAGCAGAAACTAGAAAAGAAATAGCAGAAATAGAGTTCCTTAGAACAACATCATATTAAAAGCACACAGAGATTGAAGAAAACGGGATAGAGTACAACACAACTCACATCTATTGATTATGTGCTCCTTTCTCTACTTAAATCACTTAGTTTTTAAAAAAAAAAATTAAATTAGAATAAATCTTAACACATGCTTTTTTAGTTTTTTTTTTCTTCAGATTTCTTGTAACTAGATCTAACGATACAAATATTAGCCTATACATAGCAAATTACGCTAAAGTAAGTTGCAGCACAATACCCATAATTAATTTATGAAGGTGTTCCATCCGCATACGACAAGATGAAGAGAAGGATCATTTCTGATGCACTTAATATTAGATACATATAGTATTTCTTTTATACGGATATACTACCCTCCTCTTGTCTAGGATATTGAGACTCGAGATAGGACATACATGTTGCTTTGGGCAAGCTTTCATTAGAATCAGGGTAAGTTTTTTGTATCTTGTTTATGATCTACCCTGCATTCACTCTCTCTAGTTAGTTGTGATATTACTTTACATTTGGAATCAATTGAACAATATATAGCAGTTGATTGCTATTTCCTGTAAAATAATGTCTTTGACTTCATTTTCATGTATTGTTACCAATATAAAAATTTAATTTTCTGCTGTAAGTATGACATGTAGTTCCTTTTATTTGTGATTAGCCCTTATTCATACTTTGTTCCTGCAATTAGAATTGAAGTCTTAATTTATTGTTAGAATATCTGACTATCGATGGTAGCTTCTCCTTTATTTGTGATAACTACAGAATCTTGAGAATAAGAGAGCTCAAGTAACATATGAGGAGAAGATAGTTACAACAACAACAACAACTACAACCCAGTATAGTCCCACAATGTGGGGTCTGGGGAGGGTAATATGTAGACGGGCCTTACCCCTACCCGTAAGGGTAGAGAGGCTGTTTCCAATCGACCCTCGGCTCAGTGAAGGAAAGGAAAAACAAAAACAAAAACAAAAACAAAAGAGCATTAGTAACTCCAACAGAAATAGCGTAAATAATTATCTAAACATAAGAACAATAAATAAAATAGCATGCAATAATATCAGACAGTAACTACCATAAGGGAGACACAATCCAACGACCCTGATACTAGACCTCCAGACTTTCCTATCAAGAGCCATGTCCTAGGAAACCCGCATTCTAGCCATGTCATGCCTAATCACCTCTCCCCAATATCTCTTAGGCCTCCCTCTGCCTTGCCGTACGCCAACCATCGCCAGCCGCTCAACAACTCCTCACAGGGGCATCAGGACTTCTCCTCCGCACATGCCCGAACCACCTCAGCCTCGCTTCTCGCATCTTCTCATCCACCGGGGCCACCCCCACCTTCTCTCGAATAACTTCATTCTTAATCTTATCTAACCTGGTGAGCCCGCACATTCACTTGAGCATCCTCATCTCTGCAACCTTCATTCTCTGAACATGAGAGTTCTTCACTGGCCAGCACTCCGCCCCATACAACATGGGAGGTCTTAACAGCCCTATAAAATTTCCCCTTGAGTTTTTGTGGAACTTTCTTGTCACACATGATTCCTGATGGAAGCCTCCACTTTAACCACCCCGCTCCTATACGACGAGTGACGTCCTCGTTAATCTCTCCATCCCCCTGAATCACCAACCCAAGATATCTGACATTGTCCCTCTTGGCGATGACTTGAGATCCAATCATCATGTCCCTGCCTACTTCTCTCGGCTCGGCGCTAAACTTGCACTCCAGATATTCTGTCTTAGATCTGCTTATTTTGAAACCCTTAGACTTGAGAGTCTGTCTCCATTCCTCTAACCTCTCAATAACACCGACCCTCGTCTCGTCTATCAAGACTATGTCATCGGCAAATAGCATACACCAAGGCACATCCCCTTGAATATGTCGGGTTAGAGCATCCATCACCAAGGCAAACAAGAGAGGGCTAAGCGCCGATCCTTGATGGAGCCCCATAACCACAGGAAAATGGTCTGAGTCGCCACCCACCATCCTAACCCTAGTCTTAGCTCTATCGTACATGTCCTTGATTACTCTGATGTAGGCTTCCAGCACGCTCTTCGCCTCCAAGCACCTCCATAGCACCTCCCTTGGGACCTTGTCATATGCCTTCTCCAAGTCGATAAGCACCATGTGCAGGTCCTTCTTCTTATCCCTGAACTGCTCCACCAGCCTCCTGACAAGGTGGATAGCTTTTGTAGTGGAGCGACCCGGCATGAAACCGAACTGGTTCACAGATATAGATGTCATCTCCCTCACTCTCGCCTCGATCACCCGCTCCTAGACCTTTATGGTGTGACTTATTAATTTGATACCCCTATTGTTGTTGCAGCACTCTATGTCCCCTTCTTTCTTGTACAAGGGCACCACTGTACTCCACCTCCACTCCTCCGGCATCCTTTTGGTCCTGAAGATCGCATTGAACAACCTGGAGAGCCACTTTACTCCTGACATACCCATGCATTTTTAGAACTCCACCGAGATCTGTTAGCAAAATAAATAGTACAAGCGCCAGGGATTCCATTTTAAAGTAACAATTTCTTCTTCGTTTCATATGTGATGTACATTTTGCTAATCTTTGTTCTTGAAATTGTTGAGAACTCATAGGAACAAATAGTATGAACTATGCAAAATAGGTTCGTTGTGTTGATAGTCATTGCTACCTTATGTTTAGAAAAGGTACAAATCAATGTGTTGTTAGTGGTCTTTATATCTCTTTACGCTAGTCTTAACGATTAGTTCATTTTTCTTAAACTACCTTGTGTAGGTACATTACTGTTTTAATTTCGTTGAAATTACAAAACTTGAATTGCCAAACATTGTTGTTTGGTCACCAACTGGTTGGAGGCATTAGGGACTTTCGAGATGGCATCTTACGAGATTTGGCAATCCTAATTCTTAAGATAGTAATCAAACCTTAAGTATGTAGATTATTTTGAACGAGAAGATATTTAGGCTTCTCCACACATCCAAACTTTAATACCTTGATAGTACTCCAGCACCTTCACCACCAAATAGACCATCAACAACATTTCTTTAGATCCACTATTAGAAATTTATTCTAGCATCTTTTGTAAAACTTTAGGTCTTTATCATGTGAGAACCACTTAATTTTTTTGCCAGGTTCTGTGAACTTGATATTGAGAAAAGAATTTGAAGGTTCTTATAAGAGAAGATATAGAGGTAGAAACAATTGATTTTATTTTCCGTTGAATTTCAGGAAATGTGTGTTCCTATTCCTATCAATAAGAAGGACATAATTCATTTTGAGTTTAGCTGTATAGTGATAGTTTTTAGGAAAAAAAATTATTTATTTATTTTCATCATTAATTTTACTAGGTGTGAATTATGTGGATATAACACGAAAATGTAAGGAGAGATTACTATGTATATTAGCATTTTATCTGTAAATATTTGTGTGACACAATCTTTGTCTCTATCTTCGTGTGCCTCTTTAATAGCAAGCGGAGGAGTAGAATCTTGAAACTGCAATAAAAATATTACTTTTGCATCCTGGTCAGTCTTTGGGTTTTGCATATTTCCATGGGCTTCTTTGTTTTTCAAAAAAGAAACGTGAATATATCCATTCTAGTAGACAAAATCAGCAAGTGCTCCACATATTTCTGCTATCTACTTGTTGAGTTGGTATTGTTAAGAAAAAATAGACTTGACAAATCAGCAATCCCAATGAAAGATATTGAGACCTTTTAGTGATGCCTTCCAGCCGTACTTCTAGATGTTCAAACTAGCAAATTTTGACAAGCCTCAAACAAGTTACAGCTCACAGTGGTTGAACAATGCAACCATAGCCTCCATGGGAAGCTCCCTTATTCACACGGAAATTTCCACAAAAAACCCTCACCATTTTTACTATAAATAGAGGTGCTTGCCTTCATTGTAAATCATCATAAAAAATTAGAGTGTTCATCACCAAGAAGAGTGAGAACAAGAGTGATCCTAGAGAGTGATCCTCGTTTGTGAGTTTTTGAAAGTTTTTTTTATGAGTTTTGAAAATACTCGTGTATCCTATTCTTGTGAGTAATAGAGGTTGTTTTTCTCTCAAATTTGTGTTTACCAACGCCCAATCGATCCACATACCTCAACAAGTGGTATCAGAGCTAGGTTAGAGGCGTTGGTCGAGTTTTTTAGGTGACGGGCCAAATTTGGATTTTTCGAGCTTTGCTCGAAATCCAAATCTGACGGCACCATTAGATTTGTCTCATCGAAGGGGGTCCAACGCACCAAACAGCGACCTAATCGGAGTTCAAACGAGCCCAGAAATAGCGATCAAAGTTTGGTCAACTTTGTCGGAGGTTCGCCGGGAACTCGCCGGAGAAGACAAACAATCGCCGAAAATTTTGCCGGAGAAGACAACCGTCGCCGGAAATTTTGCCGGAGAAGACGACCGGTTAACTGTAGTGAACCAGTCAACTTTCTGAAATTGCAGATTGGTCCCTCAACTTTTAAAAATTACAGTTTTGCCCCTATAGTGGAATTTCAGCCATGAAGTGTCAATTCCACCATTTTCGACCATTCCGGACACAATGGTGAACTCCGTGTTTAAAGATTCAACCCTGATCGTGTTGAAAAATTATTTTGTAAGATGATAATGT
Source organism: Nicotiana benthamiana (assembly GCA_034376525.1). Lineage (NCBI taxonomy): Eukaryota > Viridiplantae > Streptophyta > Magnoliopsida > Solanales > Solanaceae > Nicotiana > Nicotiana benthamiana. The sequence goes on along the minus strand of CM067341.1, from coordinate 55,803,529 downwards.
CTACAGAAGAGTCAACATCATCTTTCGGAGCCATGATTACGCTTTCTGCCACAAATTACACGCTATGGAGACCTTGGATGGAAGATCTCCTAAGTTTTAAAGATTTGTTTGATCCCATAGAATTTATGGGTAAAAATCCTGATCCCGCATGCAGTTAGAGTGGAAGAAATCAAATTGAAAAACTATTGGTCAAATCCGTCAATGAATTGATCATAGTGTCTTCCACCATGTTGCACAAGAAATAGACGCATATACCCTCTGGAAGAAGTTGGAAGACATGTACCAAGCCAAGACCGCTCGGAATAAGGCCCTATTGATGAGGCTCTTAGTCAACATGAAGCTTAAAAATGAAACTTCAGTTGCCGAGCATACCAGTGAGTTCCAATACCTGGTCAACCAGTTGTCGTCTGTAGAGATGCCACTTAGCGATGAAGTTCAAGCGCTGTTACTACTCAGTTCCCTTCCCGATAGTTGGGAAACGCTGGTCGTATCACTCAGAAACTCAGCCCCTAATGGCAAACTTACCATGTCAATGGTCAAGGATGCCCTATTCAGTGAAGAGGCAAGGAGAAAGGAGATGGGCACAGATCAGACCCATGCCTTTGTCACAGAGAACCGGGGGAGGCCACAAAAGAGTAGCAAAAGCAAATGGAGAGGCAGAACCAAGAGCAGGGGCAGGTCCACTGATGGCAGAAAACCAATGTATAAGTGCCATCATTGTGGAATAGAGGGACATATGAAGAAGAACTACTACAAATGGAAAGAGGAGCAAGGCGAGAGCAGTTCGCAGCCAAAGAACAAGGGTGGAGAAACGTTAGTTACTATCTCTGGTGATGTAGCTTATTGTTCAACCCAAGATGAGACATGCCTTCACGTTTCACGAGAAGACACAGAATGGGTGGTAGATACTGCAGCATCCTACCACGTGACTCCATACAAGGAATACTTCACAACATACAAAACCGGTGACTTTGGAGCTGTGAAAATGGGAAATTCCAGTTCTGCTGAGATTGTCGGAATTGGTGATGTCCAGATAAAGACAAGTTCCGAGAGCACAATCACTTTAATGGATGTCCGCCATGTGCCAGATCTTCGGCTAAATCTACTGTCAGGAATAGCTATTGGCAAACAGGGCTATGATAGTCACTTCAGTAAAGGCACATGGAATTTAACAAGAGGCGCTATGACAGTCGCCCGAGGACATATTTGTGGCACGCTATACAAGACTCATGTGAAGATATGCACAGCCAGCCTCAACGTTGCAGAAAAGGAGGCTTCTCAAAATTTATGGCACCAGAGACTCGGCCACATGAGTGAGAAAGGGTTGTCTACCCTAATAAAAAAGGAGTTCATCAACGTGGACAAGGATGCTGTAGTAAATCCTTGAAATCATTGTCTGTTTGGTAAGCAGCATAGAGTCTCGTTTAATTGCTCTTCAACGAGAAGATTAGAGTTACTCAGTCTGGTACTCTCTGATGTTTGCGGTCCGTTAGAGGTTGAATCACTCGGCGGCAATCGATACTTTCTAACGTTCATTGATGATGCTTCTCGAAAGGTGTGGGTGTATTTCTTACGGATGAAAGACTAGGTGTTCGATTACTTCAAACTGTTCCATGTCATGCTAGAACGTGAGACAGGAAAGAAGTTGAAGTGTCTTCGATCCGACAATGGAGGTGAATACTCTTCCAGGCAGTTTAATGCCTATTGCAGATCATATGGATTCGACATGGGAAGACAGTCCCACGCACCCCTCAACAGAACGGTGTAGCTAAAAGAATGAACCGAACAATCATGGAACGTGTTCGGAGCATGCTCAGTATGGCTAAGCTGCCAAAGCCATTCTGGGGAGAAGCAGTCAGAGCCGCCTGTTACTTGATCAACCGATCTCTATCAGTACCATTGAATTTTGAAGTTCCGGAGAAACTTTGGTCTGGAAAGGATCCATCATATTCTCACTTGAAAATATTTGGATGTTTGGCGTACGCACACGTATCCAAGGAGCTCAGGCAGAAGCTAGATGCAAGGACCTCTCCATGCATATTCATAGGCTATGGAGATGAAGAATTTGGATACAGATTATGGGATCCAAAGGAGAAAAATGTGATCAGAAGTAGGGACGTAGTGTTCCATGTAAACCAGACAATAGAAGATATTGAAAAGCCCACAATATCTCAGAAGCCAAATGTTGCTCCTCAGGTGCTAGAGGCAACATTAGAATCATTCATGAGAAATGAAGATACAGTGCCAGAAGATATTACAAAAGTAGAAGACAATGAGGAAGAAGACGGTGTTGAGCAGGGGGAGCCACAACCCGCTCTGCCAGATGTTCCAGAACCATCACAAGACTCAGATGATGGTGGATCTCCTCATATTCCAGAAGTTCGTAGATCTGAACGAGGTCGGATTCCATCGAGAATATATCCAGAATCCGAATATCTTCTACTTACTGAAGATGGAGAACCAGAGAGTTTCCATGAAGCAGTATCTCATAAAGACAAAGAGCAGTCGTTGCTCGCAATGCAGGACAAGATGGAATCTCTGTAGAAAAATCAGACTTATGAGATCGTAGAACTTCCAAAAGGGAAGAAGGCACTGAAAAATAAATGGGTGTTCAAGCTGAAGAAAGATGGCAGTGGAAAAGTGGTGAAATACAAAGCACGGTTGGTAGTCAAAGGATTCCAGCAGAAGAAGGGAATCGACTTTGATGAGATTTTTTCACCCGTAGTCAAGATGACTTCAATCAGAGCCATACTTGGATTGGTCGCAAGTATGAACTTGGAGCTTGAACAGATGGATGTGAAGACAGCGTTTCTTCATGGAGATTTAAAAGAAGTAATCTATATGCAGCAACCCGAAGGTTTTGAGGTTTCAGGAGATAACCTCGTGTGCAAGTTGAAGAAGAGTTTGTACGGTTTGAAGCAGGCACCAAGACAGTGGTACAAGAAGTTTGACTCGTGCATGGTGAGTCAAGGGTACAAGAAAACTGCCGCAGATGAATGTGGTTACATTTAGAAATTTTCAGACGGGAATTTCGTTGCTCTTCTACTATATGTAGACGATATTCTAATCGTGGGGAAAGATTCAACGAAGATCAACCAGATGAAGAAGGAAATCTCTAAGTTTTTTGACATGAAAGACTTAGGACCGGCTCAACAAATATTGGGAATGCAGATCACCCGAGACAGGAAGAACCAGAGGTTATGGCTATCCCAGGAGAAGTATATTGAACGAGTGCTTGCACGGTTCAATATGAACAATGCCAAACCAGTTAGCATTCCATTAGCCAACCATTTCAAGCTAAGAGTTTCTGTCCCTCATCCAAGGAAGAGATTGGGGAGATGTCGTCAGTACCATATTCTTCAACAGTTGGAAGTTTGATGTATGCTATGGTGTGTACGAGGTCCGATATTGCTCACGCAGTGGGAACGGTGAGTCGTTTTCTCTCCAACCCCGGGAAAGAGCATTGGGAGGCAGTAAAGTGGATTCTTAGGTATCTTATGGGTACAATGAAATTACGTCTTTGTTACGGGGGAGCTGATCCAATCTTGGAAGGTTATACAAATGCAGATATGGCCGGAGATCTTGATAGTAGAAAATCTACTTCAGGATTCATTTATACTTTTGCAGGGGGAGCTGTTTCATGGCAGTCTAGGCTACAGAAGTGTGTTGCTTTATCCACAACCGAAGTAGAATACATTGCTGCCGCTGAAGCTGGAAAAGAGATGTTGTGGCTAAAGCGTTATCCCAAGAGTTTGGAATCAAACAAAAGGAGTACAAGGTACATTGTGACAGTCAGAGTGCTTTGGATTTGAGCAAGAACTCCATGTACCATTCCCGTACAAAACATATTGATATTCGCTATCATTGGATACGCGAGGTGATGGATCGACAACTGTTGAGACTAGTGAAGATCCATACGAAGGAGAATCCAGCTGATATGTTAACAAAGGTAGTGACTCGATAAAAGCTAGAGTTATGCAGAGACATAGCCGGGATGTTTATTTCAGATACGGCTGGAGGGGGAGAATTGATGACTTCCATCCGTACTTCTAGATGCTCCAACTAGCAAACTTTGACAAGCCTCAAACAAGTTTCAGCCCACAATGGTTGAACAAGCCAACCATAGCCTCCATGGGAAGCTTCCTTATTCACACGGGAATTTCCACAAAAAACCCTCACCAATTTTACTATAAATAGAGGTGATTGCCTTCATTGTAAATCATCATAAAAAATTAGAGTGTTCATCACCAAGAAGAGTGAGAACAAGAGTGATCCTAGAGAGATCCTCATTTGTGAGTTTTTGAGAGTTTTTTTTATGAGTTTTGAAAATACTCGTGTAATCTATTCTTGTGAGTTATAGAGGTTTTTCTCTCAAATTTGTGTTTTCCAACGCCCAATATATCCACAACCCTAACATTTAGAATACGCTCGTGTAAGGTTGTTTGGTAAATATTCATTTAAATGTATTTGTGAAGTTGATTCTGAGCTTATGCTACTTTGAGATCTTCAAGTACGCATCCATGTTTTTTTTGAAAAAGAACTTTTAACAACAAACTTCTTGTACATTTGATTTTGATGGAATTTTGTAGTAGCAATTCCTTGATGCGTTAGTATATATGCATATAAACACCAAACAATTATTTCTCTGACTAGTAATAAACTTCATATGTGGTTATTTATTAATATTTATTTTATCTGTCACTTCAGATCATACATTATGGTGGTCAAAATCTTTTCTCATGGCAGATTACATTATTATCAAGAGTTGGAGAAGTTTTCTATGTCGCTTATTGTATATAGCTACTTGATAAAATAACTTGTTAGATGCAAAATGACACTAGGTGTTAGATTTAAATAGGTTAACATTTTGTTATGTTGTTGACACTTCCAATTTTTGGGTTAGTAATTTTGGTTGTTGCGGATTAATGAAGTGCATTAAGATCTTTGAAGAGAATATTCATTTTTAAGGTTAATAAGAATACCAGGCATCAACTAAAAATGAAGGAAAAACTCCTTCATAATAGTTGGTGGCAATAAGAAAAGTTTCTAAAAAGTCATTGTTATAGCAATTAAATGAACGTTTATCGACAATAATAAAAGTAATTAAATAAATGAAGAAAGATGGATTTCAAGTATAGCTTTAGCGGCTATTATATTTGCTTCCAATAAGGGTTCTTTTTACCTATTATTAAATTTGCTTTAGCGGTAATAATAAAAGTTGCAAAATTTAGGGCTTACGGAATTTTTTGTTTGTTTTAGTGTCCATTACAATTTCCAGTAATATTTCCCAATAAAACTAAAGGACTTTTACTGGCCATAACATGGCCCTTTACTAGCATTTACACAAATGGCCGCTAAAACCTAGGCCGATGCCACTTCAACGGCTAATAACTAATTGTCGGTATATATTTTTGCGGCCATGTCTATTGCCGCTACAATGAATTTTAATTGCCGCGATAAGCCTTTTTTGTTGTAGTGATGGTGAGGGATATTTAGTCTACGATGTGCTTACAACAAAATTGGCATCGTTTTCTTTTCTTTTGATTCTTTAAAAAAAATATCCTTTAGATAAGATTCATTAATTAGTGAGATGAGATTTTGATAAAAACATGCCATCCTTTTGTTTTTTTTTTCTGGGTGTCAAAGCCAAGTTCAATCCATGTTGAAGGAATTCAATGTATTCTGTGATGACAACCTTTTTTCGACATCTACTTGGCCAAATATGGCTATCAAACTGCCTGCTTTATGAAAAGTGTAACATAACAAGAGTTTAGTACTTATACATACTCAGTAGTTCACATAAAAGTCCATGTAATTTACCCGTAATATTTGTTAATTAAGACTTGTACAAAACATTTCAAAGAATCTAAATCGCATCATTGTGTGACAATTTTATTACATTACTAGTAAACATAAGTAAAAGTCATATATATAGCAATGAAGTAAGTTACGCGCGGTGGTAAGCAACCCCCACTTCCAACCGAGAGGTTGTGAGTTCGAGTCTCCCAAGAGCAAGGTGTGAAGTTCTTGGAGGGAAGGATGCCGGGGGTCTATTTGGAAACAGCCTCTCTACCATAGGATTGGGGTAAGGTCTGCGTACACACTAGCCTCCCCAGACCATACTAAGTGGGATTATACTGGGTTGTTGTTGAATTAAGTTACGCGCGGGATAGTACGTTGGGATACTTTGGATGAAATTCGACTCAGTTTTCTCGAAGAACACTTGACATAGCTAAGGATGAAATGTAGTTAAGTCAAGCAAATAATGGAGAGACGTCCAACCCAAATATCATGTGAGAAATCACTCCAATCCCAATTGTTTTCACCAGCTTAAACATCACTTTTCCAATTCGTCTACCGCCTCCCCTTTGCTGAATCTGAGCCTGGCGATGACTCTGATGCTGTACCATATAGTTGTTGAACATGCTCGATGAACTAGGAAAACATGGATTCGGAGGACTCCGATATGAACTAAATCCATGACCACTAAGATACTGTTGCTGAGGGAATGCACACGGTGGAACGTACGTCTGGATTCCTCGTTGCGTCCTTCTCGTTTCACATTGAACCAACAGAATCAAGATGAATATAAAATCTACACTGCGCGCACCTATAATGCCATGAAGAAGCGTTACATGCTCCTCTGCAAATAGCACATCTCCCAGTTGGTTCATACGGGCCCAAAAGCCTTAAACGATGTTGCTGAAATATCAACAATCATCATCAAAATGGTTTCATAATTAAACAAAACTACTAAGTCGTGATGAGGTGGCGTAAGTATATATACAATAGTACTATGTTGTGATCCATATGATAGAGTCTGTTTTGTTTAGTCTTTTATTTTAATTGGTTTATTTGATACAAAAGAGCTAGTAAACTATAGTATATATACATTGGGCAGAGGCTAGAGCCAGAATCTGAAGCTTACGTGTTCAAGATTCAAGCCATTTAAGTTACTTGGTTCTACTTTTTAAAAAAGTTAAACTACATTTGTTTTGACAGACCTATTACTTGAAATCGCCCTAGTGTCTATCATGCATATTCTATACTGATGATGGATCAGGCTGCATGCCGTAGCGGTATGATATTGATATTGCACTTGGGCTGTAGGATCCCCTCTGGAGTCTGAACCCCTACAGTGAGCACGGGTACCCAAATGGATCGGGCTGCACGCCGCAACGGTCATGTGCATTGCTTTGCATTGTATTCATGCATTGGTTCCTGTTTGTACTACGTGGCATGATATTCAGCACTCTCATATCATTGGCATTTATGCTATTTCTTTCACTATTACCAGATACCCTGGTGTTATTTGTTAATGGAGTGCTGTGCTCGAGGGGCAGACTTATGTGCGGACTTGCACTATTTGATTATGCATGATTATGCCTTCATTTGCTTGATTATTGGGAAAAGGATATTTTCAAAAGAGGTTTTTAACTGAGCTAGATACTTTCTAAAGGATTTTCACAGTTTTAATGTTTTTCTCAAAGATTTGCACTACCCTATATAGAATGATGGAGTGCTTTACGTGTTTTCTTATCGTTCAGTTATTATTTACTCTTATTACTCACTGAGTTGGAGTACTCACTGTACTCCATGCACCTCGCGTGTAGTTGAAGGTATTGTGTACCGGTGACATGTTATTAGCTGATGAAGGTATTATTATTGTTGTTGGGCAAGGTGACCGCCCGCGTTCGCGATATCAGATGTTGTCTTTAGAATTCCAGTATTTATTTTTGGTATATTATTGGCCTTGTAGTTGTGTTCAGGCTTCTTTATATGCTCATGACTTGTGACACCCCGGTTTGGGCAGTGTTTGGGGTTAGACTTCCGCTAAATATTAATATTAAATCATATTTAGACTGTTTATTTATATTTAACTATTTTAAAAAAGGAAATTAAGGTTGGTTGGCTGGCCTTTTCTTCACAAGAGGCGCCATCATGACCGGAGCGGGGTTTGGGTTATGACAAGTTGGTATCAGAGCCTAGGTTACTAGGTCTCACGAGTCATGAGCAGGATTAGTAGAGTCTCTCGGATCGGTATGGAGACGTATGTATTTATCCTCGAGAGGCTGCAGAACCTTTAGGAAAACATCATTTTCTTAGAATTCCTATTATGCGTACTTAATTCAGCTTGTGATGCAATTATTGAAATTTTTTTCCACACATTTATATGCGCACTTAGCGCTTAGTATGGTATGTGCCTTGATGGATTGTGATTCCCCAATCAAGGGGCGAGATGTGATCTCAGTGAGTTTGATGTTTGGCCAGTCTGGAGGACGTGAAGCCAGATCTTTGCCTATGGCTTGAGTACCAAGGTGCTGATTAGGTGAGCAAGTGTTTTGAACTTATATATTCAATATTGTCCCTAATTGTGGGAATGGCAGCTGGATAGCTATGTGATGAGTACGTTGGTATTGTGTGATGTATCTATATGACTTGGAAGTGTCGAAGAAGGTCTGGTGGGTGATAGATGAACCATTAAGTGTTTGATTTCCATTGTGATTGGATGTGTTGCCCCGAGTTATGGGTGCGTGAAGAATCTTTTTAGGTCTCCTAGTTGAGAGTGAAGTAAATAGCATATTGCGGTATGAGTTTTGACTCAGGAAGACTAAATTGACTATGTAGCGTATACGATAGTGGAAGGTTAATATCGATGTTCGTCTTGGTAATCTGATGTAGTAGTAGTAAAAAGGAAGGCGACTTCATGAATGGTTGATCTGAGAAATTGTTACAGTTTATTGAGTGTTTCACTTATCGTTGGCAGTATATGAAAGTGTTAGAATAAGTCCTTGGTTGATCATAGGGTTTTCCACTGGTATTCGGGTGTTGTGGGCAAATGTTGTGAATAGAAGTTATCGTTTCATCTGTTTGGGTTATGTAGTATATCATATGATTGCACATGAGGCTGCAGGTATGAGTTATTACAGTTGGTTCGAGCTTATTCTAAGTATAGATATGAGGTTCAGATCTTGTGCATGATTTCGGAAAGTCCAATACGGTCCTACTGATTATGGTTTAGATGGGCCGTGAAATTTCAGCTATATTGTGTTATAGGACTTATGCGAGATAGGGTGACGAGGGATCACCCCGGGTATATGCTTGGTAAGGTCATTCAGCTATTGGTTTGCTTCTGGTACAACTCTAGGTACGCTCGAGGACGAGCATTTGTTTAAGTTGGGGAGGATGTGATGACTCGACCCGTCGTCTCAGTGTTACCGCTCTGTTTCCCCCATTTTATGATTCTTCATGTTTTGCTATCGATATGTGGTGTATTAGAGTTTATTTGGATTGGTTTTGATAAGAAATGAGGCACTTAGTCTCTTTAAGGAAGGCTTAAGTTAGAAAAGTCAACCGTACGTTAACTTATGGCATATAGGGCTCGGATGTGATTTTCCGTGATTCAGTTAGCTTCGGGAGGTGATTTGTGACTTAGAAGTGCGATCGAAATTGAATTTGGAGGTCGGTGTAGAATTAGGTTTGAATTGGCAAAGTTAGTATTTTGGCGAATTCCGGTTGAGGGGTGAGAATTTGATCCGAGGGTCGGAATGGAATTCCAAGAGTTGTTGTAGCTCCGTTAGGTGATTTTGGGTATGTGTGCAAATTTACAAGTCATTCGGACGTCGTTTGGTCGGGTTTTTGATCGATTGTGCATTTCCGAAGTTTTTGAAGAACTTAGGCTTGAATTCGATGTGATTTGATGGTTTTAGGTTGTTTTGATGTGTTTTGATGATTGGAACAAGTTTGAATGAGGCTATGGGATGTGTTGGTGTTTTTAGTTGAGGTCCCCGGGGCCTTAGGGTGAATTCGAGTGGTTAAACGAGAGTTTTTGAAGTTTGCTTCGGTATGTTGTTGCTGATATATGATATTTTGCTTCTATGAGTCTTGGACCGCAGAAGCAGACCCGCTTAAGCGAGGGATCAACCACATAAGCAGTGAGGAAGCCTGGGCACCTGGTTTCGCAGTTGCGCTAGCATAGCCGCAGAAGTGGAATCGCTTCCGCGATGTTGTGACCACAGAAGCGTTTGGTTCGAGGGTTGGATTTCCACAGAATCGAAAAGGAAGGGCGCTGAAGCAGTCTCGCAGAAGCGGGGTGGGGACTGCATAAGCGAAAATGCTGGGCTGATTATTTAATATTTCATCCGCGATCTTATGTCATTTTTTCTCCACTGTTGAGATTCTTTAGAGCTTGGGAGAGCGATATGAGGAGGGATTCAAGGAGAATCGATTAAAGGTAAGATTTTTGAACCAAAAACTCGTTTTTATTGTGAAATATACCTAGAAATTCATGAAATTAAGCCTAACATTGATGAATTAGTGCTTGAAATTTTGAGAATTTAAAATGGGGTTTGAGGGAGCATTTGGACTCTGATTTTGGTAAATTTGATATGTACAGACTCGTGGCGAGATAAGGAATCCGGTGATGTGAGTTTTGTAATTTTTCAAGAAGTGGGCCCAGGGCTCAGGGTTTGCTAGTTTCGAGATTTTTGCTATATTTTGATTGTTTTCGATTGGGTATCGTTCTCTTGGCATATTGTGAGGTATTCACTCTGATTTTTGTTAGATTCGACACGCGTGGAGGGCGGCTTGAGGGGAAAAGGCATCGCAGGCTAGATATTTTGCCTGTTGGAGGTAAGTAATACTTTTAAATGATAACCAGAGGGTTTGGAACCTCAGATTTGCACATCACACTGTTGTATTGAGGTGACTTGCATGCCGGATAGCGAGCGTGAGGCAGAGCACCGTTGGGGATTGTGACTTGGTCCGTCCCGATTGATGAAATTACTATGTGTTTGGCTGAAACTACTTGTTATAATCATGATTTGGGCTGATTGCCAAGTTATTGGCTTCGTGCCTATTATTTGAATCCTTTAGGCATTATTATCATTGTTTCCATGATATTTAGAATGTTAAATGATTTTAGTCCTGAATTAAACACTGTTTTGAAATGTCCAGTCATACTTCTTAGGTTTTAAAAACATAAACTACATTTTTTGACGTTTGGAGCTGAGACCTATTACTTGACATCGCCCTAGTGGCTCTCATGGATATTCTGGACTAAGGATGGATCGGGCCGCACGCTGCAGCGGTGTGATATTGATATTGCGCATGGGCTGTAGGAGCCCCTCTGAAGTCTAAACCCCCATAGTGTAACGGCGTCTCATGAGTTACCGCTCCATTTTTCCCATTTTTAACTTCGTTATGCTTCATTATCTGTATCTTATATGATTGAGTTGGTTTGGAGTGATTTTGATAAGAAATGAGACACTTAGTCTCTTTTAAGAAGGCTTATGTTGGAAAAGTCAATCGAGCATTGACTTCAGAGTTAGAGGGATCAGATATAAATTTCGATGGTTCGGTTAGCTCTGTGAGATGACTTGCGACTTAGGAATGTGTCCGGAATATTTTTTTGATGACCAGTGTAGAATTAGGCTTGAATTGGCGAAGTTAATATTTTGGCGATTTTTGGTTGATAGGTGAGATTTTGATCCGGGTGTCAGAATTAAATTTCGAGAATTGTTGTAGCTTCATTGTATCATTTTGGATATGTATGCAAAATTTCAGGTCATCCAGACATCATTTTGTCGGGTTTTTGATCAAATGCGTGTTTCGAAAGTTTTTGAAAAACTTAGGCTTGAATTCTATGTGAATTGATGGTTTTGATGTTGTTTGAGATGTTTTTTTGATTGGAAAAGTTTGAATGATGTTATGGATTATGTTGGAACATTTTCTTGGAGTCACGAAAGGCTCGGGTGAGTTTCGGAAAGGTTACGTGCCATTTTTAGGCCAATTTAACTTGCTGGATTTTGACAGCAAGGTTCGAAAATTGGCATGCAAGGAGCACAAAGTAGAAGCTTATATCTATAAGGAATATGAAGATATACAAACATGAAAGTTGTATCCCTTGCGTTCTATATTTAAAAAAATCAAACCATTCATGATTTGAATATTTGTACAGAAAGTTATGATCAATTGAATAAGGGTTGATAAAGCTGTATTGAAAATTTCCCAGAAATTCCGATGCGAGCAGGCTACTTTGAAAGCTTATATCTCGAAATATATATGGAAACCGAAAATATGCAACATATGAAAGTTGTAAAATGTGGATTATTGTTTCTATAAAGTTAAACTATTTGTCATTCGGACATATGTACAGAAAGTTATGGTCGATTAAATATGACTAGTAAAGCTGTATTTGGTGAACTGTGACGACATTTAGTGACGAAAGTAGACGTTTCGTGATGAGCGGGCAGAAAACTTAAGGACCAAAAATGCTCATTTCTTCATTTTCGTTTTGAGGTGTTTTTGGAGCTTGGTTCTTGGGCGATTTTGAGGTGTTTTTCACGATTTCAACTCAAGTAAATGTTATATACTCTAAAGTGTTTATATTACATAAATCCATGGTTATTTTCATCGTTTAATTCGGATTTAGATGGAAGAAATCAAGATTTTTGCAAAATCTTTCAAAAATGAAAATTTTAGATTTGGAGGTCGAGTTGTCATCGGAATTTGATAATTTTTGTATGGTTGAACTCGTATCAGAACTAGTTGTCGGATTTTACGAGTTTTGTCGGATTCTGAGATGTGGGTCCTACGGGAAATATTTTAGCTAAATTTCAGATTTAATTTTTAAAAAATGTGTAAATTCATGTAGAATTAATTCGTATGATTTATATTGAGTATACTAAATTATTATGACTAGATTTCAAGCTCGGCTAAATTTGCAAGACAAAGGCTTGTTGGAATTTTTAATTGGTAGAAAAACGAGGCAAGTGTTTCGTCTACCTTAGCTTGAGGGAATAGGAGTTGAGTATATTTGCTACTTGTTATGTGATGTGTCCGACGTATAGGCATGATGACGAGTATCTATATGTAGTATTCTTATTTGATGCTTATGAGAACTTGTTTGAAGATCTTTGAAGTTGAGCAAGCAATTGTTGTGACTGAGTAATTGTCTCAATTGTGTTAAGTACAAATTTCATAAATTTGGTTATAGCCGGTTTTATTTACCAGTAATATATTGTTTGATTATTTGTTATTTGTTTTCTTTACCGGTAATATATTGTTTGATTATTTGTTATTGCTCTCTTGGCCGGTCATATATTGTTCGATTATTTATTATTTGTTTCTTGGCCGGTAATATATTGTTTGATTAATTGTTATTGGTTTTCCTTGCCGGAATTATATCATTTGATTATTTGTTATTTGTTTCTTTGCCGGTAATATATTATTTGATTATTGTTCTTGGTTTTCTTTGCCGGTAATATATTGCTTGATTATTGTTATTGGTTTTCTTCGCCGGTAATATATTATTTGAATATTTGTTATTGGTTTCTTTGCCGATAATATATTGTTTGATTATTTGTTATTGGTTTTCCTTGTTGGTAATATATTTTTTGATTATTTGTTATTGGTTTCCGTGGCAGTAAATATTGTTCACAAGATATAATAAAATGGGAGCGGCTGTTACGTCTACCACAAGATATAATGAAATTGGAGCGGGTGATACACCTACCGCAAGATATAATGAAATGGGAGCGGGTGGTACGGCTACCACAAGATATATTGAAATGGGAGCGGGTGGTACACCAACCAAGAGATATAATGAAATGGGAGCGTGTGGCACGCCTACCACAAGATATATTGAAATGGGAGCGGGTGGTACGCCTAGCAGAAGATATAATAATATGGGAGCGGGTGGTACGCCTAATTGAAGATATAATTAAATGGGAGCGGGTGGTACGCCTACCACAAGATACATGAAATGGGAGCGGGTGGCACGCCTGCCATGAGATACACGAAATGGGATCGGGTTGCACGCCTGCAACAAGATGTGAAAAGAAAATGAAATATACCTTTTGTTTTCCTTATTATTGTTAGTGGTTCGACTTTGATTCCTTTATAATTCTCTTGATATTCTATTTTTATTTATTTATATTTATATATATATATATATATATATATATATATATATATATATATATATATATATATATATATGATCAATACTCTAAATTTCTATAATTGTTACATTTTTAGCTTAATTGATTTCTCAATTAAACTTTTCTTAAACCGTTGAGGTTGTACGTTACTTAAAAAGGAATTTCTACTATGCTTCGATTTATTGATTTCTCGTATTAAAGGTAATAATTCATTCAATATTGTACTTTAATTAAAAAAGAAATTTTGCTAAATCAAATGATTTCTGAAAATAGCTTCATCTTTTCTTGTTGATTTCCATTTGGTTTGGGAGTCGCTCTTTACTTTATGTTATGCAAATGAGTCCTCTTGAATATTCTTCATTGTATTGGGTTATGGAACCTATGAAATGGGTAACATGAGAATATTGTTGTCAAATGTGAAATAATATGTTGGCACTAAGGTTGTATCCTGTCCCGGGCCCGGGCCTAAACGGGCCTGACGGGCCGGGCTTCGCGGTTCCGGGCTTGGTGTGCTGGACCTGGCGGCCTAACGGGCCTGACGGGGTTTTTTTAAGTCAATATCTTGTATAGTAGTCATTAGTATAATGAAGAATATATTTTATATGGTGTACTAAGTTATTAGTATAGTATATATTGTGTTGTAGTAATTAGTATATATTGTATATTATGTATATATTGTGTTATAGTAATTAGTATATATTGTATGTTATGTATATATGGATATATGTTATGTATATAATGTGTTGTAGTAATTAGTATATATTGTATATTATGTATATGATGTGTTGTAGTAAGTAGTATATATTGTATGTTATGTATATATGGATATATGTTATGTATATGTGTTGTAGTAATTAGTATATATTATATATTATGTATATAGTGTGTTGTAGTAAGTAGTATATATTGTATATTATGTATATAGTGTGTTGTATATTATGTATATATTGTATTGTAATAATTAGTATATATTGTATATATTGTGTTGTTGTAATTAGTATATTGTGTTGTATGTTATATATTGTATGTTATATAAATATTCAAGGATTGATATCGAAGTAAAGACAAAGAAATATTGAGAAAAAAGATATTCAAGGATATGATAAAGAGCATATTTATTGACCAAAATGGCATATCTTTCTTAGTCTTCCTTCCCCCAATGGAATGAGCACAACAAGGTACTAATACCATCATTAAAAGGAAAAAAAAAACTAAAAGAAGACGTGCCAATGTACAAGTTACATCATAATTTACGTTGTATCTCTAACAAATCTCGTAAATCCGTTAAGGTTGGGAGGAGGTTGTGTTGGCGGTGGTGGAAATGAAGCTTGTTCATCACCACTTCAGGGTGAAGACGATTCCTCAGAAAGTTCTGCTATCATTTCTTCATATGCCTCATTTATTGTCGGTTATGATTCTGCTATGCCAAAGTTTCTTCTTTCCGCGCGGATCCAATCTCTAAAAAGCACTGATTTTTCCAAGCTCTCCCGCATCGACGCTCTGTGATCATCGATTTGTAGTCTTGCTTGACTGAAAGTGCTCTCCGATGCAACAGTTGAAGCTTGAATTGACAAAACATCCCGAGCCATCCTTGCAAGAACGGGAAAATGCTTTTCCCTTGACTTCCACCATTCCAAAAGATCGAAAGAGACGTCTGGATTCTCCTTTTCTAGTCCCTGTGACAAGTAAACTTGAAGCTCATTTAGATGGGAAATTTCATCAAAATTATCACCTTGAGAACCCTGGAACCCCGTCCACGATTTAAGAGTTGTTAAGCCAGCAGCTCTTTTAGACGATTGTGATCTAGACGAAGTAAGGGTTGGAATATTTGACCTAGCATGGTCTAACGCCTGTTTATAAGCATTATAAACAGTTTGAGCATTAATTTTAATTGATGCTTTCGCATCAGCAAGTGTAGCAATGTCCTATTCTGAAAGATCTAAAGCTTTATGAATATTAGATTACCAAAAATGAGGACCTCCTAATTTCATTGTTAGAGTTAACATTGCAGCAACACCAAAAATAGGAGGGATAGGAAAAAAATATTTTTTAAACTTTTGTTTCATTTTATTTATTGCAAGTTCATAAATATCCCCACATTCCCTAAATTCAACAAACAAATCAGCTAGTGCGGCAATATAAACTAAACAGTTAGAAATAGTCAGATAATATTGTCCAGAAAAAGCATTTGTAGCAACTTGAAAATGTTCTAAAAATCTAAAAGAATTTTAACATTATTCCAATCTTGGGTAGTTAGCATTTCATCATCATCCTCACCACCTACCCGATAATTAAACGTAGCATTAATTGGGTTTCAATATTCATACGCTACTACTAAACATTCATACATGTAATTCCACCTAGTCGGGCAAGGTTTAGGAACCTTTCTTTCTCTAAGTCCATATTCGTCACATTTTTTAAAATGCTCTCTAAGTCTAGTTCTACGGTTTGAATAAAATAGCCAATTAAGAGCCATTTTCTCCTTTTCAATTTCCATGTTTAATATTCGCATACCATCACCAACAATTAAATGATAAATATAACAAATACATCTAACATGGAAAATATTACTAAATGCAGGATTAAGGGTTTGTGTTAGCATGCCTATTGCACTAGTGTTATTAGAAGCATTATCCATAGAAATTGCCATTATTTTATCACAAAAGCAAAAATATCAACATATATCTGCAACAATTTTAGCTATAAACCTACCCGTGTGCCGTGAATTAATTATTCTATATGCAATTATGCGTTTTTGCATTGTCCAGTCTTCATCTATCCAATGTCTTTTAACAGTTAGATAATCACAGTCATTCTTACTTCTACCAATATCAGTTGTAATAGAAATACGATTAGGTATAGCGCAAATATTGTTCATATTCATGCTTGAATTTACAAATATCGGCCTTAAGTGTTGCGCGAGTTCAACCTTTATTTGTAGGATTAAAGACTCTTCTAACATAATGAATCCAATTAGGATTAGAAGCAAAAGTATAAGACAAGCACATAACAGTAATCATTTTTGCTAATTCTTCACGATCCTTATTTGGATCGTAATATAAAATACCTCCGGTGACAGTGTTAATTCCTAGTTGAACTAGATTTGAACCACTACTAGGGTTAACTTGAGAATCTACACTTGTCCCCCCCTCTTGTTGTGCTTGCATTTGGAAAAATCTAGCCCTATCTCTAGGGTGTAATTTTATGTTCCTAGTCAAGCTACCTGTGCCGCTACGGTCTCCAGTAAACCTATAAACAAGTAATTTCCCACAAGTTTTACACTTAGCCTTGTCGTGCTCTCTTACTTGAGTAAAAAAATGCCAAAGAAATGATCTTTCTTGACGTTTAGCAGGTTGTCTACTAAAAGTGGGAGTTTGTACAGGTGGGTGTGCCGGTTCATTACTTGAGTTATGAGCAGGACTAGTAGGTGTATCATCTAAATCTGGTGCTTGGGTTTCATCATAATGATTATCATCCTCATTTTCCTCTAAGATAGGTTCATTAGGATAAAGAGCATTCATAATTTAATCATCTAATCTATCACCTACTGCAACATCATGTAGAAATTCGCTATCGCTAACTTGAAAACAAGGGTGATCACTATCAAGCGTTACGGGAGGCGGATTAGGACGTCTAGGTTGGCGACTACTTTCAACTTGCTTATCTTTTTTAGGTCGGGGAGCCGGGGGAAGGATAGTATTATGGCCACTACTTTCACCGGTTTTACCTTTTCCTTTACCGAACATTTTTTTCAAAGAAAATGCCATACTAATTAGAATTATGCAAACTAAATAACACAAAAATATATTATTAGCACGTAAGAGTTGAAACAAGTTTACAGGATTGCCGAAAAACTTCTTGAAAATTGAAAATCGTTGAACTTGAACACTTGAAACGTCAATTCAACAACTTCACAATTTTTCACGATTTTTCAACAATAAATTAAGCACTTGTACTAGAAAGATTGAAAAAGAGCTTGAGAGAGATTGATGAATTGGTGAATAAAAATGAAAGAATGAGGGGTTACTTATAGTTGAGAAATGGGAAAAAGTCTAATTATATAAAGTTTGGGGGCCAAATGGCTATTTTTCAAAGTTCCAAATGGCTACTTTTTGCAAAGAGCCGTTACTGAATTTTCAAATTTATTTTTTTTTAAAAATAGCCGTTGAGCCCGCCAGGACCGGCCTAGGCCCGCCAGGCGGTCCCGGGCCTGACGGTTCAACGCATAATACCGGCCTGTCACGGTTTTTTGGGACCGGTAAGGACCGGCCCAGCAGGACCGGCAGGCCCGCCAGGACCGCGGTCCCGGCCTGAACCGGGCCACAATACAGCCTTAGTTGGCACAAGGTGCCGGGAAAATTTTTACAGTTTTATATAATTGCACGTGAGTTGTCCGTGCAGTTGTAATATGAATATGAGTACGAGATATCGTAAAAATACGAAAGTGGGCAGAGACTTATATTATTATGATTATAAAATGAGGTGTCACAAGGTGATCTTTACTCTAAAGAATTATATTTGAAAAATATTTATTTGAAGGAAATATATTTGAAATATATTTATTGAAAAGCATATTATTTTTGAGATTATTATTTGAAGGATTTATAGGCTATAGATTTATATTTGAAGGACTCAATTAATTGATTGCACTTGTATTTATTATTTGTTGAGAAGCAATTATGGTGTTCTTGTTGTCTGCTATTTATATCATTGGTTGATCATTGTTGCCATTACTGTTATTTGCTTTATATTATATTGTACGCTATAAACTGCACAGATTTATGTGAGTGTCTGGTCCTAGCCTTGTCACTACTTCACCGGGGTAGGCTAGACACTTACCAACACATGGGGTCGGTTGTGCTAATACTACACTTTTGTACATTTTTATGTACAGATCCACGCATTTGATCGATGGTAGCTATTTATTGTTGTGGAGACTCAAGGTAAACCTGCTATTGCGTTCGGAGTCCTCAAAGTCACCTTCAATTGTACTTATTTCCATTTGTTCCCTTTCTTTTGGAACAATAATGTAATCATATTGTATAACTACTCTTAGTAAAGCTTGTGACTTGTACTACTAGTTTTGGGATTTGCAAATCGTTTAGAGAAAATTTTATTTGAAATTGATAAATATCGGT
Source organism: Nicotiana benthamiana (assembly GCA_034376525.1). Taxonomy (NCBI): domain Eukaryota; kingdom Viridiplantae; phylum Streptophyta; class Magnoliopsida; order Solanales; family Solanaceae; genus Nicotiana; species Nicotiana benthamiana. The sequence continues at coordinate 55,784,448 of CM067341.1, read as the reverse complement.
GTTGTTTTTGTTAATGTTAGACTTACCTAGTTTAGAGAATAGGTGCCATCACGACTCCTTTGGAGGGATTTTTGGGTCGTGACAAGTTGGTATCAGAGCTCTAGGTTCATGGGTGCTACAAGTCATATGCGAGTTTCGTAGAGTCTTGTGGATCGGTACGGAGATGTCTGTACTTCTCTTCGAGAGGCTACAAAACTAGTAGGAAAAATTTCCACTTCATTCATTCCTTATCCTGCGACATTTATTCAGCTTGAAGTATATATCTTGGGTTCTTTTGCATCCACTCAAATATGAAATTGCGCACTACGTCAATGGTTTGTGATATAAAAAAAAGATTATAAGAGAGCCAGAGTTGCTCAATCATTGTTACCACGTGTCGATTAGAATTGAGGATGTGGAAGAGCAGAGAGATCTGTCTGTTGTGCGCATGGGGGTGCATTAGATCTTGACATCTGGTTGATAAGTACAATCTGTAGAAGGTTTAATTGGAGACTATATGGTTCATATGAGATTTCTATGTAGCTAAGGGTACAACTAGCAACCAAGTCACTGGATGAAGCGAGTTTAACAATCACGAGGATGACATGCGCCAAATAAATGGCTTGAGGCATCTTATGTACGGTGTCATACGAGCGATGAAGATTAGTATTGTGGATCATCGAAAATGTGTCTTATGATTTCACACCTACTGAGGAATGTCGACTATCAACGATAAGATTGCGAGATCACGTGTTATGCCAATTTTGACCCGAGATGTATTTATGTGGTATTGAAAGGTTCTCCAAAAGTTGTATATGATCAAGAGCTAAGATTTGAACAGGATGATAATGAGACTTGAGATATTACAGCATCCTTACTAATCCTACATTTCAGTATCAAAGGGGTCATGGAAACATATTCAGCATACTCGTAGTGCTTAAGTTAATCACAACACTCGCGTGGGGCAGTCATCTTTTAATGTACCAGTGGCATGGAATTTCCTGCAACGGCTATTTAATTTATCCGGTATGAACTCAGTATGAGGAGTCGAACTACGATGGGTTGTTATGAATATGGTGATACAAGGAACATCATGAGAAAACTGTCCTAGACTTGGAAGAAATATGTTCTACCAGAGCACACATGCCAGTACTCTAATATAGTTATTACTCTACTTACACTACCAATTAGGGGTGGAGGAAAAGCAGGTAGACGTAAGAGGTGGAGGCCCGACCTATTGATATATTCTCTATGGTATAGCTGAGGTCGTTACAAGAACGAACTCGAGTTATCACAAAGGAATATTTTTCCTTAACTTGATTCGGTTATGAGTATCGAGACTAGTCCTCATAATATGTTCTATTCATGAGTGAGCTTCATAAATCTTAAATTTACTTATGTGAATACTTCTGTCAGGAGATTATATGGAGATAGCTATGTCTATCATTATGTGTTAGGCACTAAAAATAGTTGTGATGTGATTTCAGGAGAAATTGATTTAAATTGCAAATTTTATTACCTTACGGTATGAGGGTTCATATATGTGTGCATTTATTTTGACAGAAATTATTTGAAAAAAGGTAGAACAGAAATGGAAAATTTTAGTTGGTACAATATGCAAAATACTTGTGAGTCAGAGTTGAGGACAAGATCCTCACATTTTTATAGGATATGAAATATTTATACCCGCTACAAGCTGCTGTGGATGTTATATAAGGACGAGGTCTTTGTGGTGAAAGTTTATGTGTTTAAATTCTCCCTTTGTGAAATTGAAAAATAATATATATATATATATATATATATATATATATATATATATATATATATATATATATATATATATATATATATATATATATATATATATATATATATATATATATATTTGTACTATAGTAATTTCAGGGAGTCATGCCTATGAGGTTTATTTTAAAATTCTTGTATGAATATCTCGGTGCATAAGTTGCAAATTTGTATTGTAACTATTGAGTTGTTTCCCACAAGATAAGTGCTTAGGTGGCATTCAACGTGACTTATTAATTCGGATAATTAATTTTGAGGTCATCATGCCTCGTTGTTAGAAAATGAAGGTTTGAAACGAGATTTCTTTTTTGTTTACATAAGATTAACTGGTAATTAGTAATTGATCATGAATAACTATTAAGACCGAGGATGTGGTTATGGTCAAACATATGATATGTTTCATGTCCAGATATCTTTATTATAATGCCACGCTTGTAATGCGGAGAGTAGTGTTATTGATATATACACTGTGGGGGCATTGTTTGATTTATGGATGATGTTAGGAGTTGTTTTGGTGTTACTCCGACAGTTGGATAGGCTCAATTACTGGGGAGACTCTGCCGAAATTTTTGAAAAAATTGGGACTTAAAAAAAAATTGGGATATTGATATGTGCAAGGAAAGAGAAGTTACATTATTTGTTTGAGAACGGACTCTAGTTCTCATTTGAGGACGAATGACCCTAAGTGGGGGAGAATATAATACCTCATATTTGATGGGTGCATAGGTACGAGTTTCTATAGCCAGTCGAGACTAATATCGTGTGTTGACATGAAAATCGGACCTTTCTGAAAATGATTGGAGTGTAAGAAATTTGGTCTTCAAGTTTACAAATATGAATAAAGAAAATAATCTTAATTGACATAGTGTTGTCGGACTTATGTCTAATGTGATAATGTGGGATCAATCGCGAATATTTGTGTAAAAATAAAGTCATCAATTTGTTAGCTTGAGAATAATCTTAGTACATTCGAGGACGAACGTTTGTTGAGAGGTGGAGAATGTAACGGTCCGAACCCTTTTCTCATGAGTTACCGCTCTCTTTTTCCCATTTTTAACTTCTTTATGCTTCATTATCTATATCTTATGTGATCGAGTTGGTTTGGAGTGGTTTTGATAAGAAATGAGACACTTAGTCTCTTTTAAGAAGGCTTAAGTTAGAAAATTCAACCGAGCATTAACTTACGATTTAGATGGATCAGATATGAATTTTGATGGTTCGGTTAGCTCCGGGAGATGATTTGGGACTTAGAAATGTGCACGGAATATTTTTGTGATGATCGGGGTAGAATTAGGCTTGAATTGGCGAAGTTAGTATTTTGGCGATTTCCGGTTGATAGGTGACATATTGATCCGAGTGTCGGAATGAAATTCCGAGAGTTTCTCTAACTTCATTGTATCGTTTTGGATATATGTGCAATATTTCAGTTCACTCGGACATCGTTTGGTTGGGTTTTGATCAAATGCGTATTTCGGATGTTTTCAAAAAACTTAGGCTTGAATTCGATGTGAATTGATGGTTTTGATGTTGTTTGTGGTGTTTTATTGATTGGAAAAAATTTGAATGATGTATTGAATTATGTTGGAACATTTGGTTAGAGTTTTGAGGGGATCGGGTGAGTTTCGGAATGGTTACGGGCCATTTTTAGGCCAATTTAACTTGCTGGATTTTGACAGCAAGGTTCGAAAATTGGCATGCAAGGAGCATAATGTAGAAGCTTATATCTAGCAATCTATAAGGAATCTGAAGATATACAACACATGAAAGTTGTAACCCTTGCGTTATAGTTTCCAAAAATTTAAACTAGTCATGATTTGGATATTGTTACAGAAAGTTATGATCATTGTGTTGGAAACACGTTCTCAAGGTTTTATACTAAAACGTGTGTTCTTATGTGTAGGTTTTGATGAATGACAAACAAGCGCAAATTGATATATGCGAAGTTCAAGTACAAGCGCCCAATTGGTTTTGATGAATGACAAACAAGCGCAAATTGATATATGCGAAGTTCAAGTACAAGCGCACAATGGGTGGATAACGAGATTCAAGCACAAGACAAAGTTTTATAGTTTAAATGAGTCGTTCTTAATTGTGATCTTGATCCAACAACTTGACTCATGACATGTCTTCTCTCTTAAAATTATTTTTACAAAATCATGCATATTTAATTTAATGCTAAATGATTTTAAATCATGCATATTTTCATTAGTCAAAATGATTTTTAAAATGCCTCTAAAAAATGGACTAAGATAATCGATTATGTACTTATGATAATCGATTATGTTAAGCCAAGACTGCATGACAATCGATTGTGAACTAATGACAATCGATTGTGTTAAGGCAGTGAGCATCAGGTTTTTCAAACCTGCATGACAATCGATTGTGAACCTTATGACAATCGATTGTGATGAGGCAGTGCCCATCAAAGTTTTTCAAAACTCAGAATAATCGATTGTGATGCTAATGACAATCGATTGTGATGAGGCAGTGTCCATCAAAGTTTTTCAAAACTCAGAATAATCGATTGTGAAGCTAATGACAATCGATTGTGAAGAGACAGTGTCCTTCAGATTTTTCAAAGTCACAAAATAATCGATTGTGAACTTACGACAATCGATTGTGTTGAGGCAGTGACTTCCAGACTTTTTCAAAGCTATTAAATAATCGATTGTGAGTATATAACAATCGATTGTCACGAGGCAGTGTCTAAAATGATTTTCAAAGTCTGATAAATAATCGATTGTTAACATTGCACAATCGATTGTGAAGCTGACCGTTGTCGTAAAGTTTTCAAATACCGTCAGGTAATCAATTGTTGATTTTGTACAATCGATTGTTGATATTAAAATCTGAAAAAGATTTTTTTAACGTTGCTGAATAATCGATTGTTGATTTTGTACAATCGATTGTTGAAATTAAAATCTGGAAAGGATTTTTTGAACGTTGCTGAATAATCGATTATTGATTTGGTATAATCGATTGTTTTACGTAAAATCTGGAAATGATTTTTTGAACGTTGCCAATAATCGATTGTTGATCTTGGACAATCGATTGTTAAGCGTAAAATCTGGGATTGATTTATGGAACGATTGGCAAACAATCGATTGTGCCTTCCTGACAATAGATTGTCACAGAGTAAAATCAGCAACTCTTAGTTGACAATTAGACAACGGTAATGCCAAGTTTTTCAACTATAAATACAGCTTCATTTCAGTGTTTTAAACACAACAACACACAACAACTGATCATTCTATAGCTATAAGCTTGCATACTATTGTTTATCATTTTATATTCATTTCATAAAGCTTTTGAGAGCCAAAGTCTTGTCCATAGTTGTTGTGATCTTGAGCTTACTTCTTTTACTCATATCTACTCATTAAGGAGTGCTTTGTTTGAGTGTTCAGTGTTTTGTACACTTGTAAGAGAATTGTGATTCTCTTGTTGCAAGGAACTTGTGTTTCCTTGGTTGAAGTCTTGGAGTGTTGTATCTCTGAGCAAAGGTGTTAAGGCTTGTGTCCTTAAGTTGTAAAGGTTGGTTAGGCACCCGTAAGCTTAAGAGTGAAGTCTTGGAGTGTTGTATCTCCGAGCAAAGGTATTAAGGCTTGTGTCCTTAAGCTGTAAAGTTTTGTTGAGCACCCGTAAGCTTGAAAAGTTAGTGGAAAATCTCGAGAGAGTCTCTCGGGGACTGGACTAGCCACGTGTTGTGGTGAACCAGAATACATCGGTGCGTACTTTATTATTTATCGCACTTATTTACTTCCTGCAATTTTTTAATTCCGCAAATTTTACGCTAATTTTTATTGTAACGCTATTCACCCCCCCCCCCCTCTAGCGTTAAGCGTATTATCTAACACATTGAATATGGGCTGATAAAGCTGTTCAGAAAATTTCCCAGAAATTCTGATGCGAGGAGGCTACTTTAGAAGCTTATATCTCGAAATATATATGGAATCAGAAAATATGCAAAACATAAAAGTTGTAACACGTGGATTATAGTTTCGACAAAGTTATACTATTTATCATGCGGACATACATACAGAAAGTTATGGTTGATTAAATATGACTAGTTAAACTGTTTTTGGTGAACTCTTAGTGACGACATTTAATGACGAAAATGGACTTTTAGTGACGAGCGGGCAGAAACTTCAGGACCACAAATGGTCATTTCTTCATTTTCGTTTTGGGGTTTTTGGAACTCGGTTCTTGGGCGATTTTGAGGTGCTTTTCACGATTTCAACTCAAGTAAGTCTTCTACGCTCGAAAGTGTTTATATTACACAAATCTATGATTATTTTCATCGTTTAATTCGAATTTAGATCGAATAAATCAAGATTTTTTGCAAAATCTTCCAAAAATGAAAATTTTAGATTTGGAGGTCGAGTTTTCATCGGAATTCGATAATTTTTGTATGTTGAACTCGTACCGGAATGGGTTGTCAGATTTTAGGAGTTTCGTCGGATTCTGAGATGTCGGTCCCACGAGCAAATTTTAAGCTAAATTTCGGATTTAATTTATAAAAATGTGTATAAACATTCATGTGGATCTAATTCGTACGATTTATATTGAGTATATTCAATTATTATGACTAGATTTGAAGCTGGGACAAATTTGAAAGACAAAGGTTTGTTGGAATTTTGAATTGGTAGCAAAACGAGGTAAGTGTTTCGTCTACACTAGCTTGAGGAAATAAGAGTTGAGTATATTTGCTTCGTGTTATGTGTTGTGTCCGGCGTATAGGCATGGTGACGAGTATCTATATGTTGCGGGAAGAGCATGACCGTGAGTCCTAAATTGTTAAATTGTTGTATTCTTATTTGATGCTTATGAGAACTTGGTTGATGATCTTTGAAACTGAGCAAGTAATTTTTATGACAGAGTAATTGTATCAATTGTGTTAAGTAGAAATTTCATAAGTTTGGTTATAGCTGGTTTTCTTTGCCAGTAATATATTGTTTGATTATTTGTTATTGATTTTCTTTGTTGGTAATATATTGTTTGATTATTTGTTATTGGTTTCTAGGCTGGTCATCCATTGTTTGATTATTTGTTATAGGTTTCTTGGCCGATAATATATTGTTTGATTACTTGTTATTGGTTTTCCTTGCCGAAATTATATCATTTGATTATTTGTTATTGGTTTATTTGTCGGTAATATATTGTTTGATTATTGTTATTGGTTTTCTTTGCCTGTAATATATTGCTTGATTATTGTTATTGGTTTTTTTCGCCAGTAAATATTGTTTGAATATTTGTTATTGGTTTCTTTGACGGTAATATATTGTTTGGTTATTTGTTATTGGTTTTCCTCGCTGGTAATATATTGTTTGATTATTAGTTATTGGTTTCCGTGCCAGTAATATATTGTACACAAGATATAATAAAATTGGAGCGGGTGGTATGCCTATCACAAGATATAATAAAATGGGAGCGGGTGGTACGGCTACCACAAGATATAATGAAATGGGAGCGTGTGGTACACCTACCACAATATATATTGAATTGGGAGCGGGTGGTACGCCTACCACAAGATATAATGAAATGGGAGCGGGTGGTACGCCTACCACAAGATATATTGAATTGGTAGCGGGTGGTACGCCTACCACAAGATATAATAAAATGGGAGCGGGTGGTACGCCTACCACAAGATATATTAAAATGGGAGAGGGTGGTATGCCTACCACAAGATATAATGAAATGGGAGCGGGTGATACGCCTACCACAAGATACATGAAATGGGAGCGGGTGGCACGCCTGCCACGAGATACACGAAATGGGATCAGGTTGGACGCATGCGACAAGATGTGAAAAGAAAATGAAATATACCTTTGTTTTCCTTATCCTTGTTAGTGGTTCGACTTTGATTTCTTTATAACTCTCTTGATATTCTATTTTTATTTATTTATTTATATATATGATCTATTCTCTAAATTTCAATAGTTGTTACATTTTTAACTCGATTGATTTTTCAATTAAACTTTCCTTATACCGTTGAGCTTGTACGTTACTTAAAAAGGAATTTCTACTATGCTTCGATTTATTGATTTCTCTTATTAAAGGTAATATTCATTCGATGATGTACTTTAATTAAAAAGGGAATTTTGCTAAATCAAATGATTTTTAAAAATAGCTTCATCTTTTCTTGTTGATTTCCATTTGGTTTGGAAGTCGCTCTTTACTTAATGTTAAGTAAATGAGTCTTCTTGAACATTCTTCATTGTATTGGGTTATGGAACCTGTGAAATGAGTAACATGAGAATATTGTTGTGAATTGTGAAATAGAAATATGTTGTCACAAAGTGCCGGGAAAAATATTATTGTTTTATTTAATTGCATGTGAGTTGTCCGTACTTTTGTAATATGAATATGTGTACGAGATATCGTAAAAATACAAAAGTTGGCAGAGACCTATATTATTATGATTATAAAATGATGTGTCACATTGTGACCTTTACTCTAAAGAATTATATTAGACAGATATTTATTTGAAGGTAATACATTTCAAATATATTTATTTAAAAGAATATTATCTTAGAGATTATTACTTGAAGGATTTATAGGCGAAAGATTTATATTTGAAGGACTCGATTAATTGATTGCACTAGTGTTTACTATTTGTTGAGAAGCAATTATGGTGTTCTTGTTGCCTGCTATTTATATCATTGGTTGATCATTGTTGCCATTACTGTTATTTGCTTCCTATTTATTTTGTACGCTATAAACTGCACAGGTTTATGTGAGTGTGTGGTCCTAGTCTTGTCACTACTTCGCCTGGGTAGGCTAGACACTTACCAACATATGGGGTCGATTGTGCTGATACTACACTTCTTTACATTTTTATGTACAGATCCAAGCATTTGATCGGTAGTAGCTATTCATTGTTGTGGAGACTCAAGGAAAACCTGCTATAGCATTCGCAGTCCTCAAAGTCACATTCAATTGTACTTATTTTCATTTGTTCCCTTTCTTTCGAAACAATGATGTAATTTTATACTACTCTTAGAAAGGCTTGTGACTTGTACTACCGGTTTTGGGATTTGTAAATCGTTTAGAGAAAATTTTATTTGAAATTGATAAATATCGATGTTATTTTAGTTAATGTTAGGCTTATCTAGTTTAGATACTAGGTTCCATCACGACTCCTTTGGAGGGATTTTTGGGTCATGACACACAGTGAGCGCGGTTATCTAAATGAATCGGGCTGTACGCTGTAGCGGTCATGTGCATTGCATTGATTCCTATTTGTACTACGTGGCATGACATTCCGCACTCTCATAATATTGGCATCCCTGCTATTTCTTGCACTGTTACCAAATACCTTTGTGTTGTACCCCAAAGTCTAACTTATGTGCGGACTTGCATTATTTGATTATGCATTCATTTGCTTGACTGTTGGAAAAATGATATTTTCAAAATAGGTTTTTAACTGAGATAGTTACTTTCGAAAGGATTTTCATGGTTTTACTGCTTTTCTCAAAGATTTGCACTGCCCTATATAGCATGATGGGGTGCTTTACGAGTTTTCTTACAGTTCAGTTATTATTTATTCTTATTACTCACTGTGTTGGAGTACTCACTTTATTCCCTGCACCTCACGTGCAGTTGCAGGTATTGTCCACCAGGTAGCGGATTTTTAGCTGATGAAGGTATTATTATTGTAGCTGGGCAAGGTGACCGCCACCGTACGCGGCACCGGATGTTGTTTTCAGAATTCCAGTATTTATATTTTGTATATTATTGGCCATGTAGTTGTGTTCAGGCTTCTTTAGATGCTCATGACTTGTGATATCCCGGTGTGAGCTGTGTTTGGGGTTGAACTTCCGCTAAATATTAATATTAAATCATATTTAGACTGCTCATTTATGTTTAACTATTTTGAAAAAGGCAATTAAGGTTTGTTGGTTGGCCTTGTCTTCACGAGAGGCGCCATCACGATTGGAGCGGGGGTTTGGGTCGTGATATAGTAATGTGCTTTTATAAAGGACATATATTATAACAAAACATAGAAGATTGATTCCGAGAAAATTTGACTTTTATAGTAAATAATTATTATAAAAAATTGTTTATAGAGAGATTTAACTGTATCTAATCCGCCACCTGATTTGCCTTCCTGGAACAGTGCATAGCATTAATACGGAATGGTTCCTCATTTGTGTAGTGGCCTCAAAGAGTTCATTCATCTTGTAGTTATTTGCCCTCCTATCCTTGAGCATATTAGCAACTAAAACGGGAGTCCGGTTCAGTGATGAAGTCTGCAAAATCATTCTACACACACCAATTGATACTGTTTTTTATTTTCCAAATTTGTATAGATTAACTAGAGAATTACTCTATTAATATTTCATTAATACTGACATGGACGCTTCCTAATACTTAATTAAAAGACGACTTGGATGATTTCTATATACCAAGTTGTTCAAGTTTATTTTATTTTATTAAGTTTGGCACTTAAAGATTCTCAAAGGGCTAATGATGCTAAATGTATTAGAAGTTTACTTTCTTTTATTGTCAACGTTCTTCTCAAAAGTGGTCTCATGATACATTTATCAACTTTTTCATAAATGACATTCACCTAATCCTACAAAAGAACGTCGACATTTCTATGTGAGACAGTAGAAAATAATCGCTAACTCGATTAGCTTTATATAGTGGCCAAGTGCAGAACACGAAAACTTTTAAATTTCACATTCTAAATGGAAATTCAATTTATAATGTCAAATAAATATCCCTAATAAGTTCAATAAACCAACCAAGATTATCATTATCTTGAGCCAAGGGATTTGGAATAGATGGAGATTGGAAAAAACTCGTACAAGCAAATATATGAGTTATTGCACCCTGAGCCACTTGATCCAAATCACCATTGGATTCCAAGGTTTGAGTAAAATTCTGGAAATCTAATCTCAAACGTATATACTGATGCAGACACATCCTGTAAATATGCTTATATTCTTGATTTGTTTCATTTGCAGTTATTGTCCAAGCCTTCCTTGCAATATTTGTGAAGTTTGAATATGCCAATCTAATTGTAACATTTTCAATATCGACCTTAGTTGTTGCCAATTGAGCATCTGGATCATTTTCCATAACATTATAGCAAAACTCTCTAACCATAGAGAAATCACAAGCCCTTTGAATTAATGGGGTGACAGCATTTGCTCTTAAATTTGCCCCGTAGAAATCAACACTTAATAGAAAAATATAGGGGAGGAAGAAGATTAGTGAGATTGATGATGAAGAAGAAGAAGTTGATCTCCCCATTTTTTTTCCTCTCTTTGATCTATCCTAATTTCCTTGTTTGATTATAAATATGGGTTGGTGTGATATATAAAAAGCAAAAAATTAATTAGTAATAATCCAGTGTAGAAATTATCCTAAAAAAGTTAAAATTATACTATTAATGTTTTTACTTATTACAAACTGAAATATCTTATTTCTATTTAATACGGGATTATTATATTCTAAATATTCCTCCATTGTAATCGTCAACATCTGAAATTGATATATATTGATATATGCATTTAATTTCATACTTCGTTTGAGATCCCAGAAAACTAAAGAATATATGCAAACCCTAAAATGAAATATTCTCAAATTGTCCTAATTAAAGAGGTTGTTGATCTTATATACAAACTACAATCAATAAGATTCTAAAACACATATGCATTTACTAAATTTTCCACTGTCACACATAATCCTCATTATATTATGCCATGAACTCTTTATTTTTCATATCTTTCTAGTAAGTTTTCCAAATTCAAGGCGATTGTCAAATTTTATGCGTGATATTTCAACTTTAAATTTATTGTACTAAAGTCATAGTACAATGCAAAGGAAAAGAATACTCAATCATATATTACAAACGGTGAAACGTGGTAAAATGCAAAAATCGATCACAGAAATTATAAAACACACAAGAGGTTTAAAGAGTGCATGTTTGCTAATATTTAAAACTCTCCGCTGAATTCTTATATTTTTGGTGCTCCATCCCTATTAGTTTATGTGAATCTTTCTACCCCTCGAGAGTCAGTTACTATAAGTTGCATTCTTCTCATGTGCTAAAGAAAAATACATTTCAAATATTGATAAAAGTTTACAAATTCCAAATCTCGGAAAGTGAAAAGATTAACATAAATTACAACGGATGGAGTAGTTGAAGTTAAATACTAAACCATCAAAGGTTAGGTAGTGGGACTAACAATTACTAAGCAAATAGATGAAGAGCATGTTTGGTCAAGTTTTTGGGATGCTAAAAGTACTTATAATAAATTTATATTTTCCAAGTTATCCCTCATTAGTTCGACTTTTCCCCTTTCCTTTTCTTTTTAATTTCTATCGTACATGTCTTCTCTTTTTTTATTTCAGTCATATTTTTATTCTTTTTCTTTTATTCCTTTTTATAATAGTCTTAAAAGAGCAGATTTTTAATTTATACTAAATGATATTTTGATATATTTAAATTAATATGTAAAAATAAATAATACTAGATACTCAGTGTTATTACTTTGGAATAATTATATTTATATTTTACTTGGAATAACTATATTTATTAGAATCTTTAATTTATATTTTTACTTTTTAATATTTTAATTAAATTCCTTTTAAACCAACAACTAATTATTTTAAAGACTAATTGCAAACTGAACTTTTACTACTTCTTTTCGTAATTTGATAGTTAAAAATACTTTTTGAAAGGTTGGTCAAGAGATGGAGGGTATGCATGCTTGGGATAGAGAAGAGAGGGAGGCCAAGAGGGCTCGAGAGTCTGCTCCAGCTGCAATTTGTCATGGTAGGGTTTATATGAGTTGCCCCATTTATTTAACTCTCCTAGTAGCTGGAGGTATTCCAGCTCCGCCTAGGCCTTAGGAGCCTTATTATTCACATCCAGTATCTAGTGCGCCTCTTACACGAGGTCACTGGGTAGTCTAGCAGACCTAGCCTAAGCCAGTCACAGTTGCCACGTCCTCCCAGAGCTTGTTTTGGGTGCCATATGATGATTGCCCCAAACATATGAGGGCTTCACCTCCACAGAATTCTTAGCCACAGCGTGTTCCGCAGAGTTCTTATGGTATGATCATAGAACCAGTTGCTACCCACATGCTCAGCCAGCTAGAGGTAGAGGTCGTCCTAGAAGAGGAGGCCAGGCTAGATATTATGTCCTTCATGTCCATATCGAGGCTATCACCTCTGATTCTGTCATCACATGTATTTTTCTAGTTAGTGATGGAGATGCATCGGTTCTATTCGATACATGCTCCACTTATTCTTATATGTCTTCTTATCTTGCCTCGCATTTCTTCATATATCGGGATTCTTTGAGTTCCCCTATTAATGTTTCTACTCTTGTGAGGGATTATCTTATTGCAGACCACATTTATCAGTTGTGTTTGGTTGCTCTTAGTGGTTTTGAGACCACACCTGATTTATTATTGCTCAACATGATAGATTTCAATAGTATATAGGACATGGACTGGTTGTTGCCCCATTATGCTATTCTTGATTCATGTCAAAAAAGTGATACTGGCTATGCCGGGTGTACCGTGAGTTGAATGGAGAGGTACTTTAGATCACACTCCCAATAGAGTTATTTCTTTCTTTATGGCTCGACGAATTATTTAGTAAGGGTGTGACGTGTATCTAGCTTATGTGAAAGATGTCATTATTGGTACCCCTACAGTTGATTCAGTTCCAATAGTATGAGATTCACTGATCTTCAAGGCATGTCACTTGATAGAGATACTGATTATAGCATTGTTCTGTTGTCGGGCACTAAGCCCATTTCTATTCCTATGTATCGTATCGCCTCTATTGAGTTGAAGGAGTTGAAGGATCAATTACAGGAATTGCAGGATAAGGGTTTTATTCGGCCCAATGTATCACCTTGGGGTGCTCCTGTCTTGATTGTGAAAAACAAAGATTGTTCTATGTGTATATGCATTGATTATTCCAGTTGAAAAAAGTTACAATGAAGAATTGATATATTTTGCCTCGTATCAACGATTTGCTTAACAAAATACAGGATGCACGAGTGTTTTCTAAGATTGATTTTCATTTAGGTTATCACCAGTTAAAGATTCGGGAGCTAGATATCCAGGAGATTGCTTTAAGGACTCCGTATGCTCATTGCGAGTTCCTTGTTATGTCATTTGGGCTAACCAATGCAGTATTCTGTAGCGGAAATGGGAGAGGATTACCATAGACTTCGTAGTTGGACTCCCACGAACTTTGAGGAAGTTCGATGCCATTTAGGTGATTGTGGAATGGCTGACCAAGTTTGCACACTTTATTCCTTTGTGTACTACCCATTATTAAGAGTGGTTCGCGGAGATTTATATCTAGTACATTGTTCATCTCTATGGCATTCCAATTTCCACTGATAAAGGTATCTAGTTCACATAACAATACTAGAGGGTTGCACAACATGAGTTCGGTACTAGGGTAGAGTCAAGTACAACATTTCACCCCTAGACGGACGGATAGTCCTAGCACACTATTCAGATTTTTGAGGATCTGCTTCGTGCGTTTGTGATGGCATTTAGGAATTCTTGTGATCAGTTCTTTCCATTGGCCGAGTTCGCCTACAACAACAGTTATCAGTCCAGCATTCAGATGGCACCGTATAAGGCCTTGTATGTTAGGCATTGTAGATCCTCGGTGGGTTTCTTTGAGCCAGGTAAGGCAAGATAATTGGGCACAGACATGGTTTAGGATGCTTTGGAGAAGGTTAAGCTTATTAAGGATAAACTTCGTAAAGTCCAGTCCAGACAAAAGAGTTATGTGGACCAGAAGGTTCGTGATGTCTCCTACATGGTTATAGAGCGTGTCTTGCTTCAGTTTTTGTCTATTCAGGGCGTTATTAGATTTGGGGAAAAAGGGAAATTGAGTCGGAGGTTTATTGGTCCTTTAGATATATTGAGATGTGTTCGGGAGTTGCTTATGAGCTTGCCTAACCTCGCATCATGGCAGGAGTTCATCCAGTATTTTATGTTTTAATGCTCTGGAGGTATCACGATAATCCGTAACACGTGATGGATTTTAGTTCTGTCTAGTTAGACAAGGATCTATCTTATGTGGAGGAGCCGGTGGCAATACTGGACATTAGGTTTGGAATCTGAGGTCAAAGAACATTGCATCAGGGAGGGTTAAGTGACGGGGTCAGCCGGTCGAGGAGGCGACTTGGGAGACCGAGCTGAATATACGTAGTCGTTACTCTCATATTTTCACTACTTAACGTATGTCTCTATGCTCGTTCAAGGATGAACAAATGTTTTAAGAGGGGGATGATGTAACAACCCGGCCGATCATTTTATGAATTAACAACCCGATCCTTAATTAACTGCTTTCCTTGTATCAATTTCTACTATTTTGAATTATCAGGAGGGTTCATTTTGAATTTCGGACTGTTTAGGGACACTTAATCCCTAAATGAGAGTTTAAGCTTAAAAATCTGGACTGTTGTTGGAGCAGTGCGAAGACAGCCTCAGAATTGAACTTTGTTGGTTCTGTTAGCTTCATTGAGTGATTTCGGGCTTAGGTGGATGTTCGTATTGTGTTTTGGAGGTCTGTAGCATATTTAGGCTTGGAACGCTGAAAGTCCAATTTTTGAAGTTTTCGGGGTCAGAATGAAATTCTGGAATTTGCAGTAGGTCCATTATGTCATTTGGGACATGTGTCAAAAATTTCACGTCATTCGCATGAGGTTTTATAGTCTTTTTCATTGAAAGTGAAATTTGGAAGTTTTAGGAATCCTTAGGCTTTGATTGGAGAGTTATTTGTTGTTTTAGCATTCTTTAATGTGATTCAAGGGAGGAAATAAGTTTGTAAGATGTTTTAGGTTTGATTGGCATGTTTGGTTAAGGTCATGGGGGCCTCGAGTGAGTTTGGGGTGCTTAAGGGATGTAGAATTGGACTTAGGATAAATTTAAGGGTTTTTGAAGCTCTTTCATAATGGCACTTGTCATTAGGGGATAGTAGGTGCGTGATCACAAAAGCGATTAAGGAGTCATAGATGCGGCTATGTGCTTGGAACCTAGATTTCGCAGGTGCGGTAGTTTGAGCTCACATGCGAGACCGCATGTGCGGTAGAAGAAGTAGAGGTACAGCCCAAGGCAATTAATGAAATATTGTAGAAGCGCACGACGGATAGTAGATGCGAGTAAATGTCTGCAGGTGCGAAAATCCTGGGCCAGAACCTATATAAACGTTCAGTCGCGATTTTGCCGATTTTCTTCACCATTTGCATATGGAATTTTTTACCTTTTGGGAGGTTTTTCATAGAGGATTCAAGGGAGCTTCAAGGAAGTATGATTTTTGGAACTCAAACTTGTTATTATTGCATTTTTCTACTGATTTGGCAAGAAATTTATGGAAAATAAGGGTTAAATTTGGGGGTATAGGGTTTGAAATGGAAGACCTAGAATTGGAGATTTGAGGGGTTGTTTCTGGTCCAATTCTCATGTTTTTGGTATGTATGAAATAGTGAGAGTATAAGGATTGTTAATTTGTAAATTGTATCTGATTTCGAGACGTGGGCCCAGGGGACTTTTTGGGTAATTTTAATTTCGTTTGTTAGCTTCGAACTAATTCGTTAAATTAGTTACCTGTAGTTGTATATACATTATGCAATTGCTTTGAATAGATTTGGGCCATTCGGAGTCTGGTACTCGTGGCAAGAACGTGATATCGAGTTAATTGAGCTGGTTCGAGTTAAGTGGCTTACCTAGCCTTGTGTAGGGTTACTCCCCTTAGGATTAGGTATTGTTGAAGTATGGAACGCCTTGTACGTGAGGTGACGTGTGCGTACATGTGCTAATTGTTGAAAATCCTATGTTCATTAAGTAACTATAAGCATTTTTTCTTCCCTGTTTATACTTGCAATTGAAGCATGCTGTTATCTATGGGAAACATGTGTAATTGACTTAATTAATTTACTTGCTCAAGCTGCTTTATTTGAATTATGTGGAGCATGCCAGGTTAGGTATTTTACCTTGGTATGAAATTTTGATTGAATTGAATATTCTTCATGTTGTTGTCGTGTATTTACTTTGGGACTACGGGATGATATCCCCCTGCATATTTACTTTGGGACTATAGATTTGTATTCCGATAGATCCCCCTGTACATTTATATTAGAACTAAGGGACTGCACCCGGTATATTCCCCCAGTATTGGGTATTTACATTTGGGAATATGGATCGAGATCACGCACTATGACTTGGACTACGGGACGACACTCGGGTGGTTCACTTAATATTTATATTTGGGGAATACAAGATGGTATTCTAGGAGATCCGCGGTTGCTATCTCTGTGTGGGGTTATATTCTTTCTATGATTTCTCTCTCTTTGTTGTAGTTGTTGTTATTCTTATTATCCTGTGTCATTTCTTACTGTTTCATTTCCTTACATATATATGTGTGTGCGTGTGTGTGACCGGTAGGGCCCTGACCTTCCCGTCACTACTCGATCGAGGTTAGGCTTGGCACATACTAGGCATTGTTGTGTTGTACTCATCCCCTTTCCTGCAAAAATTTTTCATGTGCAAATCCATGTTCTTCGACTCAGCCTACTATCTTTGAGGTGAGGCGATTCTTCAGAGACTTAGAGGTATATATGCCACGTCTGTAGGCCGAGGAGTCCTTGTCCATTCTCTCTTACAGTTATAGCCCTTCTATATTTATTTTGATTTAGTCATTCTGGAGTTAGAGAACTATGCAGTATCCATAGCTTGTGAATTGATGAGATTCCGGGTTTTGGGAGATCTTTCCGTTAAGAGTGTGTATTTGCATATGTCGAGAGGCATCTAAAACATTTTCATTATGTTTATCTGTAGTTTTTACTAGTTTTTATCTGTCTTTTTTTTCAAATTGTTAGGCTTACATAGTTGTTGGACTAGGTGTCATCACGATAGTTCATGGAGGGCGAACTGGGGTCGTGACAAGTTGGTATCAGAGCTCTAGGTTCATAGGAGTCATCAATCACACATCGATTTATTATAGTCTCGCGGATCATTACGTAGTTGTGTGTACTTATCTACGAGAGGCTATGTAACTATTACGAAAATTTCACTTCATTTGATTTCATAGTCGTGCGAGATTTTTGATACACAATTCTAAACTTCTGTGTTTTATTCTCCCACAAAGGGTGAGTACATGTTCTACCAGATATGACCAAGCACCTGTACCCCCTAATGGAGTCGTCAAAGGTTGGGGCAGGAGTAGAGGATGCGCATGTGGTGCAGCCAGATCACCCGCACGAGCTATTACCTAGGAGCTACCAACAGTTCCAGCCGGATTCCAAGCACCTGATACGCCTACTACTACTACAACTCCAGCTGTTTAGGGGACTCTTGCACAGTACATGAGCATGTACACTACTCTAGATAAGGCAGAGTTGCTTCCCCTTGCTGCATATATATATCTTAGGCTGGGGGATAATCATAAACTCTCATTCGCACTCCTGAGCAGTGGATCCAGGTTGATCAGATTCTAGAGGTTATACCGGTATCACCAATAGCCCCAAATCAACCCGAGGCTTGGGACATCTTAAATATTTTCATTATTTTTATCCATAGTTTCTACTATTTTCTATCCGTTGTTCCCTTTTTTTGCAAATTATCAGGCTTACCTAGTCATAAAGATTAGGTGTCGTCACGATAGTTCACGGAAGGCGAATTGGGGTTGTAGCAGTTCTACCTTCAGCTTCAGATTTTTATACAGTGTATAGTTATGCTTCTCGGGTCGGCATTAGATGTGTGTTAATGCACCGGGATAGAGTGATTGCTTATGCTTCTTGTGAGTTGAAGCCTTATGAGAAGAACTACCTTGTTCATGATTTGGAATTGGATTCCATTGCTCACGCATTTAAGATTTGGAGGCACTATCATTATGTTGTGTCAAGTGAGGTGTTTACTGATCATTGTAGCCTCCAACGCTTGTTCAAACAGAAGGATCTTAATTTGCAGCAGCGCAGATAGTTAGAGCTGATAAAGGACTATGACATTACTATTTTTTGCCATCCGGAAAAAGCCAATATGGTGGCCGATGCCTTGAGTAGTAAGGCAATGAGTATAGGTAGTCTTGCATTCCTGCATCTTGGGGAGAGACCTCTTGTAGTTAATGTTTAGGCCTTGGTCAGTCGGTTTGTTCAACTGGATATTTTGGAGTCGAGTTGGGTCTTAGCTTGTGTGGTTTCTCGGTCTTACTTATTTGATAGCATAAGAGAGCGCCAGTATGATGATTATAATTTGTTTGTCTTCCAGGACAAGTTTCTGTATGATAATTCCACAGATATGACTATTAGTGATGATGGGGTATTGAGTATGCATGGACAGATATGTGTGCCCTATGTTGATGGATTTGGGAGTTGATTCTAGATGAGGCCCACATCTCGTGGTATTCTACACATCCGGGTGCCACAAAGATGTACCGGGATTTTAAACAGCACTATTGGTAGATGGGGATGAAGAAAGATATAGTGGGTTTTTTAGCTTGGTGTCTCAACTATCAGCAGATCAAATATGAGCATCAGAGACCAGATGGCTTGCTTCAGTAGATAGATATCCCAGAGTGGAAATAGGACAAGATCACAATAGATTTCGTAGTTGGACTTTCACATACATTAAGGAAGTTCGATGCTATTCGGGCGATTGTGGATCGAGTGACCAAGTCAGTGCACTTTATTCCTGTGATTACTACCTATTCTTCAGATCGATTGGTTGAGATTTACGTCAGAGAGATTATTCACCTTCATGGAGTGACAGTTTCCATCATTTTGGATAGAGGCACACATTTTGCATCTACTTTTGGAGAGTCATACAACAAGAGTTGGGAACTCATATTGAGTTGAGCACAACATTTCACCCTTAACAAACAGACAGTAAGAGCTCACTATTCAGATATTGGAGGATATTTTACGTGCTTGTGTCATTGATTTTGGGGGTTCATAGGACGAGTTTGCTCGTGGTGTTTGCTAACAATAATAGTTATTAGTCGAGCATTCTGATGGCTCTGTATGAGGCTTTATGTGGGAGATGGTGTAGATCTCCAGTAGGTTGGTTTGGCCTGGGCAAGCCTAGGATTTCATGCAGACTTAGTACAAGATTCTTTGGACAAGGTAAAAGTGATTCAGGAGTGACTTCGCGCAGCACAGTAAAGGCAAAAGAATTTATTCTAATCGAAAGTTTCTTGATGTGTCTTATATGGTTGGGGAAAAGGTTCCACTGAAGGTTTCACCCGTGAAGGGTGTAATGAGATTTGGGAAGAAGGGAAAGTTGAGCCCTGAGTCCATTGGACCTTTTAAGGTGCTTCGAATGATTCGGGAGGTGGCGTATGAGCTTGCTTTGCCGCTTAGCTTGTCGGGTGTGCATCAAATATTTCATGTTTCAATGCTCCAAAAGTATATCGACGGTCCATCTCATGTTTTGGATTTCTGTATGGTTAAACTGGATGGTGACTTGGAGCTAGTGGCTATTCTGGAGCGGCAAACCCAAAAGTTGAGATCAAAGAATATAGCTTCCGTAAAAGTGTCAAAGAGAGGTCAGCCCATGGAGGAGGCTAGTTGGGTGATCGAGCGGGAGATGTGGAGCAGAAATCCACACCTATTTGAGACTTTAGGTATGTTTCTAGACCCGTTTGAAGATGAACATTTATTTAAAAGGGGGAGGACATAATGATCCGGCAGGTCATTTTGAGAGATATAGCCATGTTCCCCCATTTCCTCCATCTTTTTTGTTCTTCAGCTGCATTTTAACTTACTGGGTTAGTTAGTTTGGGTTCAGAGTTGTTTTGGAGTAAATTAAGACACTATTTCTTTTGTGAAGGCTTAAGTTACGAAAGTTTACCCAATGTTGACTTATATGTAAACAACCACGGATTAGAATTTTGATGGTTTGTGATTTGAAGGTCCGTGTAGAATTAGGTATAAATTGGCGAAAGTTAGAATTTTAATGATTTTTGTCGGCAGTACAAATTTTGAAATCGCGGTCGGAATGGAATTTCAGAAGTTGATTATGTTTGTGGTGTCATTTGTGACATGTGTGTAAAATTTGAGGTAATTTAGACGTGATTTGATAGGTTTTGTCGCCGTTCGTGGAATTTGAAAGTTTAGAAGTTCTTAGGCTTGACTCCAGTGTTAATTTGGTGTTTTGATGTTGTTTTGAGTGATTTGAAGGTTTGAATAAGTTTGTTTGATGCTATGCGATATGTTGGTATGTTTGGTTGAGTCCCGAGGGCCTCGGATGAAGCTTCGGGTGGTTAACGGAGCATTTTTGGCCTTGAAGAGAGAACCGATAGCTGATGTATTTTTTTCCTTCATGTTTCCTTAAACGTAATTGCATGAGTTCATCTACGACTGCATAGGATTATTTGAGGTAGAGGTGAAGTTTTTCTATGCAATCGCAGAGTTTTGGTCGTGATCGCGTAAGTGTATGAGGTAGTGTTTCGCGAACATGTTGCCAATGTCACGTTCAAGTAGATAAAATTAAGTTGAAGATGAGCTGAGGTGATTGCTCCATGAAATCACGTAGGTTTATGTGGCATAGGTTCGCGTATGCGTGGTGATTTCTGTGTTTTCATAGAGTAAAAAATGTGAGGCAACCTATTTGTGCTTCGTGATCACTAGTCTGTTTCCGCGATCGTGAAGAAGAAATTCTAGGCAGATAGTGTTATATTAAAAATTGAGAGTTTAAGTAATTTTTAATATTTTGACTAGAGAGCACGGATTTGGGTGATTTTTGAAGGCATTTTCTGGAAGTTAATAGGGGTATGTGTTCCTCAATTGTAGCATGGGTCATTACATGTCACCGTTTAATGACTCTATCTTGTTGATAACGATGTTTTTATCGTGTGATGACATATTTGAGATGTAATCATGCTAGATATTATGTATAGACCTCATGTCGGTATTGTTTGAACCATAGCAGTTGTTTCTTCCTATCATCTCAGTAATGTTTTCTTAATATTCCATACCCAGTCATGATCATGCATTTCTATATCATATCTCAGTCTTGGTTAATTATTGATTCATCACATCATTGTTCTAGACTATTTCCATGAGATTGTCAGCCTGTGGTGAGATTGGAGAGGATAATTGACTGAATGAGGCCGAAGGTCTGAGTATGAGTGACAGTTATGGGTCAGGCTGCACGCCGTTGTAGTTATGTTGTTTATAATTTTACTTGGCCTTAGGAGCCCATCCAGAGTCTGCACACCCACAATGGGCGAGGATGATATTATTGACGAATGGATCTTCCATGGACATGGATCTTGTCCGAAGTATTGTTATCCGGCGATAGATCTTCTCCACGGGGTTGGATTACCCTTATCCTCGGTACTGAGAGGCTGTTGCTAATGATGTGTATATATGTCGGGATGGATCTTCTCTGGACCGGATGTCCATATACGATACCGAGTGGTTGAGCACTTTAGAGTGGAAGAATATGGTGCATTTCATACATTCTGTGCATTGGCATGTAGAGTTTAGCTGAGCTTGATATCTCATATTGTTTAGATCTGTATTCATTTTACTATATGAGTTGTCTACTTGAGTTGATAGCATGCCTACTTTTCCTGCACAGTTTACTTCTGTTACCTGTTGAGGTTAAGGTCGTCACCACCTATCAGTCCATAGTTTGGACTTGTCACTTACTGAGTTGGTTTACTCACTTTACCCTCTGCACCTTGTGCATAGTCCAGGTATCTTAGGCCACGACACCAGTTGTTGATTTACTCAGTAGTGGACCATCGAGATAGCGAGGTAGCTGCCTGGCGATCGCAGTCATGCTTTTCTTCTTTGTTATCTTCCCTTTAGTGTATTTTGGTTGTTCTCAAACTATGTTAGTCTTGCTATTTTCAGAACCGTTTATAGTAGTTTCTCCTTACTCAGTGACACCCCGATGTTTGGGCTTTGTTTTCCACAGTTCAAATTTCAAGTTAAACTTTTGTTTTCTTTTATGAAATTATGTTAAAGATGATGTCTTTTGGCACCGTTTTAATGAATTATGGTAGTATTGTGGAAGTCGGCTGGACTTTTTTTATTTGTAGGCACCATTAATACAGGTTTGAGTTTAGGGCCGTGAAAATTTGACTGCGCTGGATGGTCTCTCATGAGAAGGAGGAATGAGAGACGTGGGATTGGAGAAGAAGCCTTATGGATTTGTGGAAGAAAAAGCGAGAGTTGTATTCTCAAAGGAGGAGGATGACTTGTTAGCAAACAAGTGCAAGTTGACTGTGGTGGGAAAGTTCTCAAGAAACAGACCACAGATCGACAAACTCAGGGATGGCTTCAAGAGAATTTTCCCATCGAACGACTCTATCAAAATTGGGGCTTATGATTGGACGCACATGTTTATACATTTCAGCGATAAAGATGACTTTTAGCGTCTCTAGAGCAAAAGATCGATGTTGCTTTATGGAACGATCATGTAGATTATAGGTGGAAAATAAAACTCAAAGAAGACATGGCGTCAACCTTAACACATGTTTGGGTGACACTGCCAAAACTACATTGTCACTATCACGAGTGGGCGGCAATTGAGAGAATCTTAGAGCCTATAGGCCCTTTGATCGCACTCGACAACGCCACTGTGGTACGTACCAGACCTACTACTGCCAAGGCTCGAGTTGAAATTGATTTGAAGACGCCAAAGATGAAGGAGATAGAGGTAGCCCTGATCGATAATAAGGGCGAACTAGAAACATTCAACCAGGTGATAGAATATGAAAACGTGCCCGATTTTTTATTCTACTGTTGGATGAAGGGACACTTTGATGAACATTGTAGGCTACAACATCTTAAGGAGGAAGGAATTGGTGCATGAATTGTGGTGAAAAACAAACAGAATGATAAAGGTTAAGACAAGATGAGGTAAAGCTGATAGAGGTGACTAAAGCAAAAAAAATCTTCATGATTACCTCAGGAACTTACACCTTTATTTATAACTCAAACATAATGTTTAAATAAATTACTACGCATCGAGTGTATTGGAAAAATTGAGTTTACATATTGGAGATGACGTGTTATGACACGTATACTAGTCAAATAGTCAAAGAATTACCATTAGTTAAGAGGCACGAGCAACAACGGACACGAGAAAAGTAGTAGAAGAGGCACGGGAAGTGATACAAATAATTTAATGCCCGTACCTATTCAAGACATTTAAAGCTCAAGGATCGTGAAAAATCAAAGGAATGAATCTGACAGCACATGAGAGTCCAAATACAATATTGTATGACTATTAAATACTAAAAATATTAGAGAATATTTATTTAATGTAATAATTATGCAACGTAGCAATTAAAGTCATTAATTTCCCATAATAACCTTGTTATGACAAAGGTAAGACTCATATCCCCAAAATATCTATAAAAGGGAGAGGAATAAACAATTTTAAGGATACGAAATACTATTGAAATATACTTTAATTTACTTGCTTTCTGATTATCTCAGCTGAAATTTCATTCTTTATATACTTTTTCTGATTATCAGTAACCCGTATTCTTCTAAATTGTAGCTTCGACTAAAAATCTTTTTTTTTTGTGAAACAAATTGGTTCTGTTACTGGGAATCTGATAATCTATTCTTTTTAGTTGCACTTTTCTTGTTGCTTTCACCATGTCGAACAACAACGAAATTACACAAAAAATCAAACACACCGACTACTTGATGGAGATCGGCGAGATAATAATTCTCCAAACAACTCTCATCAAAGATCTCGTGAAGGTTCTTTTGATGGGTCTCATACAGAAGAATGGGAAAATTCTCAAGTTGTGGATGCGTATTTACAAAACGTTATTGCTGCACATGTCAATAAAGTTGTTCAAGCTCTGGTTAATCGGTTACCTGTGGCAGCACCCACACCTACTCCAAATAACAACACCTTGGAGAATCCTCATTCTCGGCTTGGCAATGGTGGAACTCCCACTGAATCATAGCAGGGAGGATCAGGTAACTCAATTAATTCTCATATGCAAAATTTAATACAAACATTGCAGAAACAGCTCAAGGAGCAAACGACCGCATAGAAGAAATACCTGAGGTGGTGCCTATAATTAAAGGAGTAGATATGGATAAACATTCACACCAACCCTGGAATACGAGTGTTGCTCCCCTTCCAATTCCAAAAAAAGTTTAAGATTCCTGATATTCCAAAGTACGATGGAACAACAAACCCATAAGACCACGTGACTGCGTTCACAACTTGCGTGAATGGCATTGATTTGACCAAATAGGAGATTGAATCAGTACTAGTCATAATATTTAAAGAAACACTCACCAGGGGAGCCTTAACATGGTATTCCCTTTTACCCAAAAAATCTATAAATTCTTTTATTGAGCTTGCAGTTTCATCAACGCACACTCGGGAGATAAAAAAGTTGAGAAAAGGATGGACGATATTTTAATAATCAAGCAAGGGGACTCGGAATTACTCAAGGATTTTGTAGATAGATTTCCAACCTGAAAGAATGACCTTGCCCTGTGTACCTGATAATTGGGCTGCAATAGATTTCAAAAGTAATTTGAATGATAAAAGTTCAGAAGCCACGGGAAGACTCAAGGAAAGTCTTCGTGATTTCCCAGCTACAACATGGAATGACGTTTACAACGGGTATAGCACAAAGTTGAGAATAGAAGAAGATACCGTTCATTTATTTCGAAATGGGGAAAGAGGCAGTTCAAGAAGGTTAGAAACCGAAAAGAGATCCAATAGAAACATGTACGATCTACATACGGGACCTTTTGGAAAGGACTCACAGTTAAAGCAAGACAATCAACGGTACGACTATATATCAAGGAATACGAAATACTCATGAGTCTCGAGATGATGGTAGGAATGTGAAGGCAAGATTTGGCAGTTACAATTTTAATGTCAGCACCTCTGAGCTCGCGGCTATTTTAAGAAGCATGGGTGATAAGGTGCAATGGCCAAAAGAGATGAGATCGAATCGAAATAGGCGCAACCCTAATCATTGGTGCGAGATTCGTAATTATCACGGGCATAAAATAGCAGAATACAAGTATTCACAAAGTGAGGTGGATCATTTGCTAAAACAAGGGTAGCTTACCGAGTTAATAAATGAAAAAGGTAAGCACGCTTATATGAAAAATAGGCAAGAGCCTCCAAAACCACCTATGCCCAAAAGGATTGTCAGTGTTATAAGCGAGGGAGAAGATATCTATGGTGTCACATACACGACAATCAATGAAGTCTCTAAGGTCACCATTACCTACGGGAAGCAGGTACGACAAGTCTTGGAGGAAAAAAGAATTACCTTTAATGATGCAGATGGTGTATTATCTCCATATAACGACGCACTAGTAACATCTTTACTTTTACATGATACTAATGTGAAACGATTTTTGATTTATCCAGGAAGATCTTTGAATATTATCCTACTAAGGGTATAACGTGAAATGCAAGCTGAAGATAAAATGATACCGAAGGCACATATCCTGTCTGGATTCAACAATTCTAGTGTTGTAACAAAAGGAAATGTAATAGTAACTACTTCTGTAGAAGGTGTTATCAAAGATACCAAGTTTCTGGTGGTAGATATTGAGATGGACTATAATATGATTCTTGGGAGACCATGGATTCACGAAATAGATGTTGTCCCATCAAACTTTCATTAAGTTATTAAATTCCCATCACCATGGGGAATATGTCCAATCCGTGGAGATTAACATACATCAAGAAGTATCAATTCTGTTGAACAAAGGTAAACATAAGTGGACTCAAGGCTAGATACTATTCAATAGCCGAGGGAAATGAAAACATCAAAGCAACAATTGAAGAATTTGAAGTCGTAATATTATTTGAATAGTGCCCTGAATGGAAGGTTTATGTGGGAGCTAATCGGAGCCCAGATATGAATCGCATGTTAATTAAAATCTTAATAGCTAACGTGGACTGTTTTCTTGTTCACATGCTTATATGACAGGAATATCACCGGAGTAATGACTCACAAGTTAAATGAAGACTCATCGTAAACAATGATCAAACAAAAGAAGAGAAACAAAAGAGCTTTCAAAAATGGTGATTCAAGATGAGGTTCAGAAATCATTAAAAATTTGGTCTGCCCGCAAGGTAAAATATCCTATTTGGTTAGGTAATACTGTTGTGGTGCCTAAATAGATTGGTAAGTGGCGAGTATACTACACATAGATCAACTAATTTATGCTACTGCAAGATATGAGATATTAAGTTTTTTAGATTCATATACAAGGTATGATCAAATCAAAATGAATCCATAAGATGAGGAAAAAACTTCTTTCATAATTGATAAGGGTACTTACTGTTATAATGTAATGCCTTTTGGTCTCAAGAATGCTGGAGCTACCTATCAAAGGCTGGTCATTAAAATGCTCCAAGAGCATTTGGAAAAAACATGGAGTTGTATACAGATGATATGCTTGTTAAAACTCATCATTATAGGGATCATATATCTCACTTATCTAATACATTTCAAATTCTGCAGAAATTTAATATGAAGTTAAACCCCAAAAAATGCGCGTTTGGAGTTGCATCAAGTAAGTTTTTTGGGTTTTCTTATTTTCAGCCGTGGTATTGAAGTGAATCATGCACAGATTAAAGCCATAGAAAAAATACCTAATATGCTGTCAAAAAAAAAAGAGGTCCAAAGACTAACGGGGAGAACTACAGCCTTGGGAAGATTCATTTCCAAGTCATCAAAGAAGTGCTTTAAATTCTTCACAGCTCTTAAGAAGCAAGATTATTTTGAGTCAAATGAAGAGTGTCAGCAGGAACTTAGGAATTCTAAAGCATATTTATCAAATCCACGATTACTTCCAAAACAAAAGGTAGGGAAAATATTGCTCATTTAACTTACTATTTCAGGAGTAGCGGTAAGTGTTGTTTTAGTATGAGAGGACCAAGGTATACAATCCCCTATATATTATGTTAGTAAATCTTTGTTAGATGCAAAGACACGGTATCAACAATTGGAAAAACTAGCACTTGATTTAATCATGGCGTCTAGAAAGTTAAGACCATATTTCAATGTCATCCTATTGCTATAGTAACTTCTTAACCATTGCGTAATATACTGCATAAGCATGAATTGTTGGGAAGGTTAGCCAAGTGGTATATTGAGTTGAGTGAATATGATATCACTTACCAACCTAGAACTGCTATAAAATCTCATGTATTCGGTGATTCGTTGCTGATTTTAGCCAAGGAATGCAATTGGAAGAAGAAAAAGAGTTGCAGGTGTTCAACGGAGCTAACCTAGGAACTTGGATCTTATACACTAACGGTTCGTCCAATGTAAAAGGATCAAGTTTAGGGATTATTTTTGTACCACCCACGGGTGCAACCGTTAGACACGCTATTTAATGTCACTCTATAACTAAGAATGAAGCGGAGTATGAGGTAGTGATTGCAGGTCGGGAATTGGCATGAGTACTCGGCATAACTCAGATTATAATTAAAAGTGATTCACAACTCGTGTTTAATAAAATGCTAGGGACTTATACAGCAAGGGTAGCAAGGATGCAACCTTATTTAGAAAAAGTACGAGAATTGATAAAGCAATATCAGACTTGGAAAGCGGCACAAATACCAAGAGATGAAAATGTTGAAGCAGACGCCTTTGCTGATCTCGCATCTGCGCCTGACATGGCAAGCGATGCAAACACTTCAGTTATTCGTTTGTTTCATTCATTCCTCAACCCCGATAAAAAATGAGGTAATTTTCAATAACTTAACTTGGGATTGGGGCAATGAATTTGTCGCTTTCTTGCAGTATGGTACCGTCCCTAATGATAAGAGGAAAGAACATGCACTTCAAAAAAGGTTGCTTGATACTGTTTAAAACAAGGTAATCTTTGTAGTAAAATGTTCGGTGGTCCTTTAGCAAGATGCCTCAGACCTTCTCAAACGGAGTACGTAATGAGAGAAATACACGAGGGACATTGTGGAAATCATGTTGGATGAAGATCATTGGTAAGGACAATAATTAGGGCAGGTTATTAATGGCCTAAAATAGAAGAGGAAGGAGAGAATTTTGTATCTAAATATAACAAATGCCAAAGGTCCCGTAACAATATGCTTAGGCCAGCAGAGTTATTGCATACAGTCATAGCACCGTGGCCATTTTTAAATGGGGGAATGGATATCGTGGGTCCATTGTCACAAGCAAAGGACAGGTAAATTTTCTGCTCGTACTCACTGGCTATTTCACTAAATGGTTAGAGGCAGGAATATTTAAATAGGTACAAGGGAAGGAATTCAAGTATTTTGTTTGGCGAAACATCATATGCCGATTCGGAGTACCAAAATATATCGTATATGATAATGGACCTCAGTTTATAGAAGCTCAAATCACAGAATTCTTTCAAAGTTGGAAAATTAAAAGGATTACATACACACCATATCATCTAGTTGGTAATGGGAAAGCAGAGTCTACAAACAAAGTTATTATCAACAATTTAAAGAAGTGTTTATAAGAATCAAAAGTTAACTAGCCTGAAGTGTTACCTGGAATTTTATGGGCTTATCGTACAAGTGCAAAAATGAGTATGGAAGAAACATCATGTTCGTTTGTTTATGGAGTTGAGGCTTTGATTCCAGTTGAGATTGGAGAACAAAGTACGTGGTTCACAAAGGCGACAGAGGAATCTAATTACGAGGAGGTGCATCTTGACTTACTCGAAAGAAGGAGAGAAGTTGTACTAACAAGAATGGCAGCACACAAACAAGTCATAGAACTATATTACAACCAAAAAACGCGCCTCATATTCTTCAAAATTGGGAACTTCGTCCATAAAAAGGTTTTTCAATCTACAAAAGACGCTAACACGGGGAAATTATGTGCAACATGGGAAGGACCCTGTAGAGTTCGTGATATTACAGGAAAAAGGAGCATATGAACTGGAGATAATGGACGGGAAGGTGCTACCTTCACATTGAAATGTTGTTCATTTGAAGAGATACTATTAGTAAGAAAATACCCACTTTCAAGTATCACCATGATAAATTTTATTTTTGAACTGTTAAAGTTTACTAACAATTTTAGATACTAAATGATGAGTCAAGACCTATAAGGCGTAAGAGAATAAACTTCCTGGCCAAAAGTTACAATTATTTTGATAGAAATATTAACAGGTTAAACAACCTTCATCTATAATTGCACCTCCGAGTCCTGTATGTTTTTCCTTTTCAAGAAAAGGACCAAGTGAAAGAAACTACCAAGTACTCGAGCCTTCATACTTCAACATTTAAACACTTCAGAAACTACATAATATACATAGACATGTGTATAAAGAATGCAAAAAGGATTAAGGAAAAATCAAGCCTAGAAGAGTCAAGTGCAGAGTAATAGTTACAAAGTCATGACATTCATCATAGTGTTCTTTCCCATTAAAACAATGGACAACTATGCCATTCATCATAGTGTTCTTTCCTATAAGAACAATGGAGTCCTTCTCAAACCCTTTCTAATGTCTCCTAATGTCATGGAGATAAGTGGGTCCAATGTACCTCATTGCAGTTAGCGTAAAAGCTATGTACTAAAGTGGGTTATAAGGAAAAACCCTGTATCTATTATTCTTCTTTCGAAAAAATATGTTGAAAGAAAAACAGTTTCGAGAAAGTTATAAATGTAATTCAAATACATGTAAAGTATTATTCAAAACTTATCAAGGTTCAGAATCAAAGAACTTGTCAAAGTTATTTCAAAGAAACATGTATATTCCAATTTCTTTTATCGTATGATAACACCATTATGAAGTTGAGATGTCTTCTTCATTAGGAGTCGAAATATGAAAAGGCCCTCTTTTATAAAGCTCATGGTTAAATTATCTAGTCATGAGATTAACAGAAGCATTTTCAAAGAACAAAAATGCAAATTATTCTTTATGTACTTGAAAATAAAGGCAAGAATAGAACAACCAGATGTTTAAGTATATTAATAAAACTTCTTTGTATTTAAAAAAAAAAACAAAAGACTATGTACGAACTTAGTCATCAAATTGTTTATACAAATCGCCCCATAACAAGACTTGGGGACTTATGCTTCTAACATCAACCCTTAAAAGAAACAAAGGGTTTGATTACCATTTCCCAAAAGAAGAAAAAAAACAAAAACAAGTTCATTCAAACAAGAACTGATCACTGAGAAGATCTTGGAACTGAAAGAGGAATATCAGAAGCAACGATTCCAATTTGGGCAGGTACATCTATAGACACGATTTTATCTTGACTTGCAGCAGAAGGCTCTTTGGGGTTAGAAAGAGTCGTGGTACTGTATTAGTTTCAACATTAACTAGAACTTCAGCCTCAGGAGCTTCAATCACGAGAGCTTCATCTTCGGGAGCTTCAATTGCGGGAGAAGGGAAAACCTATGGTTGTTGAGCTTTTTCAATAGTTTCATTAACTTTAGCTAACTCTTACTCCAGGTTGATGATTTCTTGGCTAGCTTCAATTAAGGCATCGTGACGTGAGTTCATAAAATCGCAGAATACCTCAACGACATTTTTATTTTCAATGAGCTAATAATCTCTTTCCCAAGCTGCAATATCATTCTTGAGTTCTTCATTTTCAGCCAAGGCTAAGTTGTAAGAGGCTTGAAGAGAGGCATGAGATTTTTATAAGGCATGTACCTTGTCAGCAGAAGTTTGTAGATCTTCTTGTGTCTGAGTCAAACTTTACACTAGATCTCCAGCATAAACTTCTTTCTGATTAAAAAGAGCTTTCAACTCTCTGATCTCCTCACTTACCTTAGACAATTGCTCTGAGAAAGAACACTAGAGATGCTCTTTTTCTTTCTCTGCCTGATTTGAGGAAGCTTTGACAATCGCTAACTCTGAAGTTATACCCGCACCTACTACTCCAGGTTACTCATATTCTCTTACAAATCTTCTATGGTAATTTGTGCACTATCAAACTGTTCATTCCAATTGGCTGCTTCCAACTGAGAATCATGAGGTGACTTCTCTAAACAAAGAACAACCTTCTCAAAGTCACGTGCCACCTTATCCAATAGAGAAATTCTGTTCATTAGCTCTATGCTGATAAGGTTGGCCTAAAAATGAAAAGGGAGGAAAATAAGAATTCCAGAGATAGAATTTTTTGTAAACTAAAGAAAGAAGGAAAGTACCCTCAGAGTAGCATAAACTATGTCATTCATTAAAGTCAGGCAGATATGGCTATCCATTTTTTCTTTCTCGATTGGGCCAATTAAGGGCTCAGCCCAAAGATCTGGCTGACCTGAATTCCTCAAAAAGTTGTTGTTAGCCAGAACATCAATGGTCCCGCTCCTCATAACAGCACTTCTACTCGTAGAACCCACCTATGTATGATAAATAATAGAAGGGGAACTGCAAAAGGAGGAGCGGTAGTGGATTCAAAACAACAGCGGAAGGAATAGAAGCAGTTGTACAAGGTAAGGAAGGTATCATATGCATAGAAGGAGAAGATATTGAAGGAATTGTAGACATGGGAGTTGAAAAGGAAGACAGGGGAAGTTCATCTAAAACAGGCCCTAAATCACCACTCTCGAAACTACTAACAAAAAGCTAGTTAATAGACTCACGAGTGTCATGAGGGGTGTCATCATCATCATCGGGAATTATCACCGGGGTATCAACAGGCTTGGTAGGAGAAAGACGAGGTGAAACTTTAGCTTTGTCGTCAGAGACGCTCTTGGCCTTGCCACCAAGGAACCACCTCCATCTTCTTCCTCGGGGTTTTTGCTTTGTGTAGAAGAAGAACTTTAGAGTATGTCTCGAGCCCTTTCTAAAGAAATATGAGTTCATAAAGAGGCACGAGAGACCGCAATAGCTTCATCAGTAACACCTCAAATAGCAAATCCTGATAAAAAGAATGATGAAAGTTAAAACAATAAAGGGAAAAATTTTACATATGAAAAAGACAAAAACTCTTACCATGAGTCTTTTCTTTCCAACCGTAACAATTGGAAATTTATTTTCAAGACCTAGCCTCCTTAGGCGTGATCTTCAGCAATTTATCTATCTAACTACGAAAATTGGGAACATTCTCCATAACTCCCATGGTTGCTAAAAAAAAGAAGAAAGCAAAGTTAGGGAAATTGGTAACTTAAAGAAAAAGGAACGAGAAGGATAAATGACTTATGTGAAAAGTTTCACTTCTCATGGAAGGAACGTTCTCCTTACCCACTAAACCAATTGTGGGGGCAGCAACAAAACGGGCATATCACCCATGGTCTTTATCATCTTCTGGGCTCACCAAAACCCTCTTTCTCCTAGCCACTAGGGTAAGAACGCCATTGCGAAAAAGCCTAGGGGAGTAGAGACGAATTATGTGAGGGAATGTAAAGCCAACATATGCCATGTTGGTCATGTGTCTTAAACAAGCAACAACCCTCCATAAAAGAGGGCCAATTTGAACGAAACAAACATTGAAGAAACGACAAAATTAAGAAGCACTGGGTCAATAGCTGGTTGAACCCAAGAGTAAAATGGTATGTGTAAAAAATAATCTAACCTAGTTATATAAGAAGTAATTCTCTGATTTAGACTGGTGATTATAATGAGAAAATCATTACTCCAGTGGAAATTTTTGCGGACAATCGGAGTTAAAATCTCTGTGATTTGAGTGGGGCAAGCATCAGCACGATCTAAACTAGAAACCTGGCTTTCAAGAGCCTATCACGGTGAAAAGATAAATCATTAGGGACTACCTCCTCTACCAAAGGCTCACGTAATGGTTCAGAGGGTTCCATGCCCTTAGAAGAAGATTTTCGAGTAAATGAACTTCTAGTTCTAGAAGAAGGACCAGAACTAGGAGAAGGCATGTCAGAACCACCACCGCGAGTGGACCTTAACCTACGAAGCCTATCACTCATTCTATGTCTAACAGGGGCATTGAAAAAGTTATCTCGTTTGGAGAAGACATAATGAAGAAGAACGATATGAAGAAGAAGTGAACAGTGATTTGAAGAATAAAGTATTCAATAAAGCTTTATGTGGAAAAGGACAAGGGAAGAAGTTATATTTATACTAATGGACAACCGTCAAAGGGAAAATTGTAATGATGGAAAGACCATAATAAAGTTAACTGGCACTTCGTGAAGTGGAGCCGTAAAAAAAAGCATTGAAAAGGTGCAAAATTGCATATTCAATGAGAAAATGACACGTGTACAGAGCATTAAATGGAAGCGATAATGGAAGCTGCAATTTTGCATAATATTAATGGTGACAATAATTCTCTTTTAATGAAATTCACTTTCCAAATATTCAACTGGTGAATAAATGGAAAGTGGGGGGGACTATCTGTATTGAAAAAATATGAGTTTACATATTAGAGATGATGTGTCATGACACGTAGACTAGTCAAATAGTCAAAAAATATAATTAGTCAAGAGGCACGAGTAACAACGGGCACGAGCAAAGTAGCAGAAAAGGCACGAGCAGTCATACAAATAATTCATTGCCCGTAACTATTCAAAACATTTAAAGCTCAAGGATCGTGAAGAATCAAGGAAATTAATCTAACAGCACTTGAGAGTCCAAATATACTATTTAACGAGTATTAAATACTGAAAATATTAGAAAATATGTATTTAATGTAATGATTGTGTAATGTAGCATTTAAAGTTATTAGTTGCCCATAATTGCCTTGCTATGAAAAAGGTAAGTCGCATATCCCCAAAATAACTATAAAAGTGAGAGGAACAAACAGTTGTAAGGACACGAAATACTATTGAAATATACTTTTTATTTACTTGCTTTCTGATTATTGCGGTTGAAATTTCGTTCTTTATATACTTCTCTGATTATCAGTAACCCGTATTCTTCTGAATTCTAGCTTAGACTAAAAATCTATTTTCTGGTTAAACATCGAGGTATATGCGCATAGTGCATACCTTGAGAGTGATATCAATAAATACGAATAACATTATTAAAAATTCTATAACCCTAGAACTAAGGAGTTTAGCTACATATAATCATTGATAGGAAATCCATTACAATTCCAATAATTCACATAACATTTAAGAAAGAAAAAAGAGAAATTAATCACAGGATAAACCCATAAATTGTACATTAGATCCGTCCCTACTTCTGATCTATGACGACTTTCGAGTGTTTCTCAAATGAAAATCGCTTAAATTAGGAATTTCCAAAGAAAACAAACAATATTTATATATAGGTTAGGATCGAAACTCTTGAAAAACATAACAATTCATTAAATAAAATCACGAATATAAATTCTTGAATTTGTGAATCATAAGAGAAAATACATTCTTCAAATTAATAATCATGAAGGTTGAAATACATATCCCTCATAAGATCAAAGAAATACATCATATATTTATTGTCTTCAGAAATGGGATTTGGAATACCTGGAGTGAGATAACGCTCACACACAAATATAGGATTTGATGCAGCCTGAACCGCTACATCAATATTACCGTTTACGAGTAAGGTTTCCATCAAATTCCGGATTTCTGATTTCAAAAGATTATACTGATGAAGACACATCCTGTAAATTTTCTTATATTCTGGATTTGTTTCATTTGCAGTGAGTGTCCAAACTTTCCTATGAACAGTTTGGTAGTTTTCTTGTGCCAATCTAAGTGTAATGAATTCAAGATCAAGCTTAGTTTTTGCCCAAGGAGCCTCTGGATCATTTTCCATAATATTATAACAAAAATCTCTTGCACCAGTGTTCTCACAAGCCTCTTGAATTAGTGGGTTGACAGCATTTGCTCTTAAATTTGCACCAAAGAGATCAACAGTTGATACAAAAATCAAGACTAGTAAGATTGATGAAGAAGTAGAAGTTGCTCTCCCCATTTTCTCTCTCTTTGATATATCCCAATTTTCTTTGTTTGAGATTATATATATTGGTTGGTTTGATATATAAAATGCAAAAATTTAATTAGTAACATATCTTTGAATAGAATTTTTCTTCAAAAGTTATACTATTAATGCTTTTACTTATTACAAACTTAAATATCTGATTCCTATTTAATATTGGATTATGATATTCTAGATTTGTCATCATTGTAATAGTCAACATCATAAATTGATTTATGCATTTAATTTTGTAACCCGTTTGAGATCACACAAAAAGGATATATGCGAATGCTAAACGAAATATTCTCAAATTTTTCAAATCAAGGAGGCTGGTGATCTTATGTACAATTAATAAAATCCTAGTAAGACATATAGAGAATGAATGCATTTACTTAATTAAGATCTCCTCTATCTGTCGGATTGTGATAATCATCGCTTATACTCCCTCCATTCACTTATACTTGATATGTATATTAAATTTTTTTTAATTTGTACTTTTCAATTTACGCGTATCAAGAGAATTAAATTTTGTTTCCTGTTTATACCCACAATATTTATTACTCATTTCAAATCATTTTTTCAAATCCAATAAAATATGTATCAACTGTTATGGGTGTCATATTAAATTATGCACTTCAGTTATTATCTTTAAAGATGCGTGAAAAGTTAAAACGTGCCAAATAAAAATAGGGTGAGTATTATGCTATGGACTCTTCATTTTCAATATCATTTCTAGCAAGTTGACCAAATTCAAGACAATTGCGTAATTTTCGAATAAAATAAACTTTGATTATCATTCAACTTTAAATTTATTGTTATAAAGTCATAATACTATTCAAATTAAATGGAAAAAAATACTCAATAATATTCTCAACTGAGGACTCTCTTTCATATAATCAATTATATGATTACGCATGAATATTTTCTTGGATAGAATATTACGTCATAGTGGATATAGGTTGTAATTTGGATTTTGGAGTTGCTAAAAGGTGCATTCAAGAATATTACTTTTTTGCATTTTTGAACAGTATTTTAGAAAGCTTTCGTGAGACTCGTCTCTGGATTCAGGGTGAGACAATATCGAAATGCTCTGAGGCGTACGTGTGCAGCTTCGTTCTATGAGACTTTACAAGCGCCCAAAAATTGTCAAACGCTCTTTGATAGAGGCTCGTCTAATAGTTCCTAGCGCAAATCATACATTCAACTCCCTAATTAGCATTCTTGACACTGAAATTTCTTTAACAAATGAATGATTAAAGTTATATTCATCAATAGAAATATGAAGATTGAGAATAACTCAAAATAATGAGTCATGGTATTAGAATTTTACTAATTGAAAATATCATAAATTGAGTATCATTTGAATAGCCAAAATTTACATCTTCACTTACTATAGATATTCATAATTTAATTCAGCGTCTCTCTATATTATCAAACTATTATTATTTTGCTATATGAAAGTAATTTTATATTTACTCATGAGGAGAAATATTTTAAATAATATAATGGAATTTATTGATTATTAATTTTAAGAGAGGTAAACCGTGTAATTTGATAATATATTTTTCAAAATATTGTGATCTTTTAATCGTTTGAATGATAACACGTTATAGTTAAAAAACAATTACCTTATAGTAACTTTAACACTATAGTATTGTTTTATTAAAAAAAATACTAGATATTTTTATTTTGAGATTATAATTTTTTGTTTTAAGTTATTTAAACTTTTATTGTACTTTATATAATTTTTGAGCTTGTTTATCTGATTTATTAACTTATAAATTAAAATTTTAAAGATTCATAGCTATTACGCCTCTTGTCGTGGGGATTACACCTCACTCCGTGTTAAGTAAAATGTCCCACCTCATGTCACCGTTGTAATGACCCGATCGGTCGTTTTGAGCCCTAGAATGTCGTTAAGAAGTCTGAGGCCATGGGTAGCTTCATTTCAGATGTAATGACTTGTACGCGTGGTTGAATTGAATTTCGGGAAGTTCAGAGTTGATTTGGGAAAAAAATTCTCATTTCGGAAGCTTAAAGTTGAAAAAATAAACTATGATTTAATTTTTTGAGTAAACGACCATGGAATCAGGATCTGAAGGTATCAGCGGGTCTTATGATGGTTTTGAACTTGGGTGTCTGCCCGGTTCGGGTTTTGGATAACCCGGGAGCATTTTGGCATATATTATGAAATTTAGCATTTTGGCGCCTATTTTACAAGTTTGGTTTGAAGTGCATTTCAGTGTTATCGATGTTCGTTTGGGATTCTGAGACTGGGAGTAGCTCCATATGGTAATTCTGGAGCTGATAGCGCAATCAGAAGTGAATTCAGAGGTCCATAGGTCATTTTGAAGCCATTTGGCTAAATATAGAAATTTGAAGATTTTTAAGAAGTTTGACCGTGAGTAGACTTTTTGATATCGGGGTTGGAATCCAATTCTTGAAGATTGAATTGGTTCGTAATGTCAATTATGGCTAGTGTGCAAAATTTGAAGTCAATCGGATATGATTTGATAGGTTTAAACACCGGAATTAGAATTTGGAAAATTCAAAATTCATAGAGCTTGGATTGGAGGTCGATTGATGATTTTAGCGTTGTTTGGTGTGATTTGAGGCCTCGAGCAGGTCCGTATTGTGTTTTGGGAATGGTTGTTATGAGTGGTTGGGGTCCCGGGGGCCTCGGGTAAATTTCGGATGGTTAACGGATCAAAAATGGATTTTTGAAAAAGGCTGAAGCAGTTGGTATCTGGTATTTCCGCTTCTGCAGAAATGGGGCCGCAGAAGCGGCCCCGTAGTAGGGGAGAGGAAGCCGCATATGTGGTTGAGCATGAGGGCAGCCAGGGCCGCAGACGTGGCCCTTGATCCGCTGATGCATAACCGCATAAGCGGTTGGCTGACCGAAGAAGCGAAGCGTGGGCTGGAGCCCCTGGTCCGCAGAAGCAATTTTTTGACCGCAAAAGCGGATCGCGGAAGCAGAAAAAGTCCTGCATGTGCGGAAAAGCCTAGAGGCAGAAGGGTTATTGTAAATTGAATGTTTGGCCATTTCTATCATTTTTTCACTTCATTGGGAGATTTTTGGAGAGATTCAAGGAGGGATTTCATCATCAATGTCAAGGTAAGCTACTCCTACATCTCTCTATGTTAAATACAAGATTATACCATGGAATTAGACATGAAATTTGTGGGAAAATTTGGGATTTTTGGAAGTAAACCTAGAAATTTAATTCTTGGACCTTAGCCACGATTTTGGATATGGAATTAAGAGAAATACATTTGAGTTCCTAAGGTCATGGACAAATTTTATCTTCGAAAAATTCTGATTCCGAACACACGGCCCGAGGGCATTTTTGTCAACTTTTCGTTCGGGGTTAGGAATTGTCATGAATTGTGTTGTAAAGTATAATTGAGCATATATTAATAAATTTTTGTGATCGTTGGCTAGTTATGGAGCATTGTGCGTCTGTTTATGTCTTCGGAAGAATGTAGAATACCAGTTATGAGTCTTCAGAGCGAGGTGAGTCTCCTTTCTAATCTTGAGAGAGGGAATTTACCCCATAAGTGAGTTAAACTGATTATGTGCTCTTATTTGTGGGGGGCTACATACGCACGAGGTGACGAGAGTCCGTGCGTAGCTACTATTATGTTATTGTCCGGGTAGTCTAGGACCCAAAAGCATGTTATACTTGAATTAATTGTGAACCCATTGATGGATTGGATTGCTTAAATTACATTAATAATAAATAGATTTCTAAACAGACGTAAGCTTCATTTTCTCATATTACTAAAGAAAATTGGCCTTTCTTTGATATTTTCTCCATGTTGACTTCTTGACTGATTATCTGCCTGTGTGTGTTTATTTTGGAACGGGTCAAACGTCTTGGTAGACTAATAGATGCATCTATTGGCGTGTCGTCGACCCTTGGTAAGTGCATATTTATTTCTGTTGGATCGGGCCAGCGCCTCGGTGTGATTTTCACATACTTGTATTGCTTCATGGACTTATTTAAGTTATTACATGCCTCACTTTGGCTCGAGATCATTTGGTTAATAATGAAAAGAAATCTTGGAAAATTTCCTATGAAACAATTATGTGTTTACTTTTTTCCTCTAGCTGGATTAAAATTATTTTTATAAAATAAACCCACCATTTAATATGTATATTAAGGATAATAATTATTGGACTATTCGAAAGTGTCAAAGTTGACCATCTCGTCTCTATCCTTTCGTGATTAGGCGGTATGCTCATTGGGTACACGCTATTTTTGTACGCATACAACACTTGTTGTACATTTTGTTGCACATGTATATATGACTCCAGTGGTCTACTAGGCATGGCAACGCGAATGATTCTGGGACTAGGTGAGCTGCATCATTCAAGACGGTCCCAGCTAGAATAGTCCCTTCTAGTGTACTGTATTTTCTTTTCGTCCACTGTATTTTGGACGGATATTGTATTTTATTTCTCTTATCAGTAGATGCTCATGCACTTGTGATACCTGATTCTTGGATGGTTTGAAGTGTTATATTAATTGCTTAACTTTTAAACTTGATTTAAAAATATATTTTTCAAAATTTCAAAATAATGAAGGAAAAATATTATATTTCAAAAGTGTTAAAACGAGACTAAATTTTAGTATTTGAGTTGGCTGGCCTAACAGTGGTGTCCGGCGCCACAACGACCCTTAGTAGATTCTGGTAGTGACAATATGGTATCAGAGCACTAGGTTCGCTTCGGTCTCACAAGTCATGAGCAAGTGTAGTATAGTCTCGCGGATCAGTATGAAGACGTTTGTACTTATCCTCGGGAGGCTACAGGGTTGTTAAGAGTACTTCCCTTCTTGATTTCCTTATCGTGCGGTTCAATTCCTTTGAGGCTCATGCCTTTGATATCTTCCTACTCAATCCTATGTGAGAGCTTGTTATTGATAGAAAATTTGAAGGATTGTAATGGAACTACAAATGTGGTGCGGGATAAGTTTTCCCGGTGTAATTGATTAGACTATGATAGTCTCATTAGGAGAGATATTCTATTGTTTCAGCTCAGTAACAGAACTTCTAAGATCCTTGAGGCTAGGCACAGGTTTCCATGATGCTTATGAGCGATTATTCTGCGGTACTGTTGTGATTGTAGGATTGTTGCCCAGTTGTCGGGACAGTGAATAAATTAAAAGGAGGTTTACTCAGCGTGTAATCAAGGGATTCAATATTTTCATTCCAGCAGGGGAAAGGCAGTCAGACTAAGAATGGTCAGATAGGGGCTAGTGAAAGTAATGAGACTTGGTAATTTGAAAGTGTGGTGCAACTTTTCTTCTATGATGGGGTGTCGTGGTCCTAATGGAACATAACAAGTTTGTCGGTATTATAATATGCTACAATTCACCTTCAAGGCAAAATGTTTCGAAATAGTATTGGAGATTAAACTATTAGATATCGCATGGTGCGGTGGTCTAAGATCGAATCAGAATTTGTAATGTTGACTGATCGATAAAGATGGCATTTGGAAAGGTTCTAAAGTTAGCAGCAATGGTGGATTCAAGTGCCACAAAGATAGATCTTATTTAATGCAACAATTGAGCAACAAAGTATGAGGAAGGACATGTGGGAAGTGTCAGGCGGTGTTTAAAACTTCTAGAAGGCCAAGTATGAGGAGCAAGGTCGAGTGGCCGATTAAATAAATGAGTTCCTCCAAAGTGGGAGAATGGAGGGTGTTGCATATGCGCTTGGTAGTAGGATGACCACACGCCTTAAAGTAAGTTTGGGTAGAATCGGGGATTTGAATGAATGGTGATTGAAGCCTTCAGGTATGATTCGAAGTGTGGGCTATTATGCGGCAAAAGATTGATGTGGAGGAAATGAGCTGCTTGAAATGGAGGAGGGCGCAACATAAACCCTGAATTGAAAGGATGTTGCCGCACATTTAATTGATGTCCGCGAGGGGCGAATGGACTTGTGCAGCTAGAATGTGAGCTCGGACTTAGGATGGGCTATTGTCTCATAGTGAATGTACCCCGTGCAGCGGCGTGGGAAGATGTCTGGAGGTGATTCCCCTAGGTGGGTTATTCCCTGTGTGTAGGTTAGCGGCGCGTGGTTGGCAAAGCTTTTTCAACGAATTATATTGGTTGTTCAACGAAGAGATCAGTCATGCGAATGTGATCAATGATTCATAATATGAAAGAAGGGAATTTACAAGAAGATTCCGAGAAATTTTGATAATTTATGGCGTGAGGTTAGATTAATAAGAGGTAAAGAGGTCGGGTGAACTTAAGAATTGTGAAATGACGAATTCAAGCTAAGTGGGAGAGTCCCACCGCTTATGATTGGGCTGTATGATTAACTACTTGCGTGATTTCTGTTTATCAGCATATTGATGGGTTCTTTCAGCTATGAAAAAAATGCCATAAGTGGTAATTCAAGCAAATGAATTGTTGGAGGCATGCTATGATTGGCATTATTAGCTCATATTCAGACTTGGAAAAAGGTTAAGGATTTATGCCTTGTGTAGATACAGGTTTTAAAGGAATTAATTTCACTAGGTGATTCGTCAAAAGAGTATTCGTGTGTTATAAGATTTATGGAGTGAATTATAGTAGATACCAAGTCAGGGCGGGTGGCTCTCAATAATGGTCTTAATAAATTCAGAAGTTAAAGTATGGGGACTAATAATTTCGAGCCTATGAATACAGTTAAGAATCAAGCTTTGTATCAGCTTATGAGAAGGTGCCTAGAATGTTCTATTATATTTTGACTTGTGGTGTAGCATTTGAGTGATATGGAATACTTCCTGGGAATTCATACATCCAGGTCTCATGATTCAAGGTCACTTGGGGCGACTGTAGATGGAGTATGTTATGTGTTGAATGCATAAGCAATCAAGGATCAAGTCGGATATTACTTTCTATAGGTTTAACCCTTTAATTGGGGCTATCAATCTCTTGAGTACGCCCCAATTCCTTGTTGAACCAATTTTAAAGACTTATGCTCTCTTTCTCAATAAGTGCAAAAGTCAACTAAACACAAACTAGTGTTTGCAACTACTAATTCAGTAATTAAACATAAAATTAGTCCAAATATGAGACACCTATTATCAATCAAGCCCTAAAACACAACACCCATCAAATACCCACACTAGGGTTGAGCAAGAATCCTATCTTATGGGTCTAGCTACTCATAATTAAAGAGGAAAACAAAAAAATAGATGAAGAAAAACTCATGTTTATTAATTTCTATATTAAACTTGAAGATTCAATGTTGGAATAAAGCTAAAATTACTCAAAACAGATAAATAAACGAAGTCACAAGCCCAGCCTTCAGTACAAACTATCTGATGACCTAAAATAGGAAAAGAAGCTATTTATGCAAAACTAACAATTCTGGGCAAAAATACCCCTGCGGGGATAGTGCGGACCACATAAAATCAGGTGCAGCTGCACTGAGACTCTTGACTTGAATATCTAGCTCTCTGAACTTGGGTAATCCAGCCGCACAAAATCAAGTGCGGCCGCGGTGGATTCTAGTGCGATCCGCATGAAAAGGAGTGCGAATTGCATTGGGCTTCAATATGCAAAATAGAAACTCTCTGAACCTTGGCTTTTCCGATCGTACTAAATCGAGTGCCGCCGTAGTAAATCCAATATGGACCGCAGATAATGCTTTGCGACCGCATTGCCTTTTTGCCTGAGATGCATACTCTCTGAACTTCACTTGTGTGAACCGCACATAATGGGGTGCAGTTGTACTAGCCCTACTTGACTTGGCTTTGTCTTGGTTTGGTACTTGTGCAAGTTTCACTCCTTTTGAGTTGATCTTTGACATCTTGTCACCTTGTTGAATAAACATGCAATCAAGCACAACTTGTGAGTCTTTGTGACTATTTTGTACACATTTTTAATCAAATCTTAAGCAAGAAGAAGCATAAAAATGTAAGACATTCCCTAGTTATCACTAAAACTGCAAGTTATGAAACTCCTTGATGCATGAGCCTAAACTACATGTACCAAATCTTCAAAAGCTAATGCTCATCAAATTTGAGCCAAATATTCATGTCATAAAGCTCAACAAGTTTGAGCCAAATCTTCAAGTTACAAAGCTCATCAGATTCCAGCAAAGTCTTCAAGTTTCAAAGATCTTCAAATTTGAGCTAAATCTTTAAGTCTCAAATTCGATCCAAATATTCAATTTGCAAAGATCTTCAAATTCGAGCAAGTCTTCAAGTTGTACAGCTTGTTAATTCGAGCAAAGTATTCTTGCAAAGCTCCTTGTTGCACGAATATAATCTACATAAAATATATATTTTTTCTATATTATGTAATGACTTGATCCTCATCGGTGGGGTATGTAGGACTTAGAGTTTCATTCTAATTTCAATCACATAAAGAAAAGTCTCTCTATCATGATGGCAAAGAGAAGCTGATAATGCTCTCCTCTAAAGCACGAAAGATGGAACACTATGTGTACCATTTCTTCAAGTCATGAGAAGGATGTTTATTGCACTTCTTCACCATGTTCCAGTAAGGGGTTGTGTCACGCCAGAGCTTCAATGTTAGGATTCTTCATGAACTTCTTTACCAAATTGCAACAAAAGGTTGTCCAAGCCTACTCTCGATTGATGGGAAGTTTCATATACATTTTTGCCTCCAACAAGTTGGTGGTAATCTCGTGCTTATTCACCTGATATATTATGGAGAACTATCTATGAACGTCACTGCCAAACCTACAAAAAAGAAAATAGAAGTATGTTGCCGGAACAATTCTCCCAATTTCACTGACTGATTCATAATAATGATGCGACTGGATCAAAAATGTTGGACCTTTATTATTAAGCATGTTTTAGATCTCAAAGACTTCTTTCCAACACTGGAAACTCCTTGTGATTTGGACACTCTCATCTTAAGATATTAATTTTTTGGCGAAAGTGTGCAAAGCTGGAAAGTTACCTTGGTCGATGGCTGGATCAATGTCGAAGAATTGCACTAGTCTATCTAGAGAGGTTTCTGCCCCAAAATATGGATATGTTGATGCTCTAGATGTCTAACAATATCACAAATCAAGAGAAAAAATATAGCAACAAATATTATATTCAATTTCAAGTGATGGAGTTACTATCTCTAGAATATCTCAAATCTAAAGAGTTATAGTACTCTGATGCTTCTCTTCACGAACGCTAGTTCAAGGGCTCAAGATCTTGATCTTGAACTTGTCGGATTTCAAACTTGTGGTGCGTCACTAATCGGTATTTAGTATTGGGTTATTCATGAACGAAAAATTTGAAGTTACCCGCCTAAGATTTGAGTTCGCCTTTAGGGTTTGACCC
Organism: Nicotiana benthamiana; assembly: GCA_034376525.1. NCBI lineage: Eukaryota > Viridiplantae > Streptophyta > Magnoliopsida > Solanales > Solanaceae > Nicotiana > Nicotiana benthamiana. The sequence goes on along the minus strand of CM067341.1, from coordinate 55,739,563 downwards.
CCGACAAAGATTGTAGATGAAGAGTGATATGTTTATGCTATTTTTCAAAGCCTCTTTAGCCTTTTCTTATGCTTACTTGATGTAGTTATAGCCTTCTCATATCTGGGTCGCTTTAAACTTCCCTTGGACCCCATTATAAATGTGTTAGTGGAATCGCCTCCAAGAAAACTCTAGTGGGTCATTAGGTTGAGGCTTATGCGCCGGGGCTAGCACAATCATATTGGATTTTTATTCAAATTAATTTGATTAAATTTAAATAATTAACCCAAATATATTAGTCCATCATATTTATTTGGACCAATGTATATTTTTTTTTGGGATAAAGTACAAATTGTTGTAGACTTCAATTTAAAAAATTTAACTGTCTACAAAATGTTTAATTTTTAAGAACTTGAAGTATAGATAACTTATAAGTATATTTAAAAAGAAAAACTAGAAGAAAAATTAAAATTATAACAACAAAAAATCCTATGTATTTGGTTTTATGGTTGTACAAGAAAAAGAATAACCATTTTGTTAGATCTTCTTATTTACATCTTTAATTAAACTATAGACTAAATATTTATTGGAACACGTATCTTTTAAAACACTTAAAAACAATCAAGCATTATTAAATAAGAAGTATCAACTACTAGTAGTAACTTTCCTGCATAAAACAGAGAAGCCATTTGTATTAATTATAAAAAGAAATTAATAAATTTTGTATAAAATTTCTCATTTTTATTTTAGTTCGCTTTTCTATTGTTCCGCTTCAACTACTCTAGATAATTTACTTGATTAACTAGATGAACGGTTTCTTGTTGAGGATTTCCTATTTAAGGGTTTAATTGTTTTCTTTTTTTTTTTATCAAACTGTCATATGTCATTTATATCAAAAAAATTATTTACATTGTGTATCAACCACCAGTAGTATGGACTAACTACTACACTGTTTCAGTAAACTATATTCTATACTATCTATAAACAAGTAAGCAAAATTCAGTAAGCTGCCTAAGGGTAAAAGTTTAATTTGCTCAATCCAATCAGCCAATTCTTGTAGTTTCTGCCGCTAAGGTGTAAAAGAAGTGCAATTTCTCGGCATGTCAAGTCCTCTACAAAATTTGCTCATTCAAATCGAATATGGTTCCTTTCCCTCCAAATGATAGCAGTAGTAGTCACAAAAGCAGCAGCTGTGATAGCATTCTGCCACTGCTTGCTTCTGGCGTTACTACAAATCCAGTGCACCTCATTTTCCCAGCAGTCAATAGTCCTGGAGTGTCCCATCCACATACAAATTCTGACCACAACCAGTTGGTTTAGCATTCAAAGAAGAGGTGCTTGAAATCTTCAACAGACTGCTTACAGAATGCACACATTGCTGGAACTTGTATGCCCATAATCTGTAATCTATCAACTGTGGGAAGTTTGGGCTGAGCAGCTAGCCAAACAGTAAACTTATGCTTAGGAAGTACATTAGCAATAAGCATTAAGTTCTTCCATGCTACCTTGGTGAAGATAGGCAACATAGTATTATACAGTTTGTGAATATGAAACTTGTTCATCCTGCATACACTTTGTAGCCTGCATATAAGAGTACCCTGCAGCTGAGCATTTTCCATCACCAATGATCTGCTATCCAAGATCTTTTTGATCACCCAAGAAGCTGTAGTTGGTACAGCAACTGTGTCAATATTCCCCTTCTTGATGTAATAGGCATGAACCCATCTGACCCATAAGCAATCCTTCTTTCTAGCCAAATCATATAATAATTTGATTATGGCTGCTTTGTTCCATACAGCCAACCTCAAAATATTAAGTCCACCAGCAGATAAAGGTTGGCATACCTTGTCCAAGGCAACTAATGCTCTTCTGGAAAGTGTGGCTTTACCAGTCCATAGGTAAGTTCTACATATTGCTTCTATAGTCTTCAGAACTTTCTTGGGAATAATAAACACCTGAGCCCAGTAACTCTGCATTCCAAAGACCACAGACTTGATCAATTGTGTTCTGCCAGCATAGGATAACATTTTAGCTGACCAGCAAGTGACTTTTGCTGTTGTTTTCTCAATAAGAGGCAAATAGTGATGAATAGCCAACTTCTTTGAATCCAGTGGAACACCTAGGTATCTGAAACGAAGATGTCCTTCAGTGAATCCCAAAACTGCAATAATTTCTTCTCTGAAGTCCTGTTGAACCCCAGCCAGATAGATTGCACTTTTACTTACATTAGCCTGAAGACCAGATGCTGCTGAGAACTGAAGAAAAGCCCTGTGTAATATCTGGATGGATAGTAAGTCAGCTCTGCAGAACATGAGCAGGTCATCAGCAAAGCATACATGAGATATATTGAGTTTCCTGCAACTTGGATGGAAATTGAAGTTCCCATCTTTATGCAACTGCTGGAGTAATCTGTTAAGATATTCCATAGACAATACAAAGAGGTCAGGTGACATAGGATCTCCATGTCTTATGCCTCTCTTAGCAATGAAAGGTTTAGTTAAGCTACCATTCATTACTAATGAGCATGAGAGAGATGAGACACAAGCCATGATCCATGCAGTAAACTTAGCTGGAAACCCCAGGTCAATTAGAATATGCCTCAGAAATCTCCACTCCAGTGTATCATATGCTTTCCTTAAGTCCACTTTAAGCACACATCTAGGAGAAACACCTTTCCTAGAATACCCTTTGAAAATTTCATGACTAAGTAGGATGTTATCCATGATACCCCTTCCTTCAATAAATGCAGATTGGGCAGGCCCAACCAGTTCTCCAACCACAGCCTTCATCCTTCTGGTAATGACTTTAGATATAATTATACAGAGTGGTGCAGCAGGCAATAGGTCTAAAGTCTTTCACAGTGGTAGTGGTTTTAAGTTTAGGCACAAGGGCTATGGCAGTGGTATTAATCATATGTGCCATTTGACAGGCATCAAAGAATTCCTTAGTAGCAGATAGTATATCTTCTTGCACAACCTCCCAGATTTTAGTAAAGAACTCAATAGGAAATCCATCTACTCCTGGAGCCTTGTCCTTGGGCATTTCATTAACAGCTGCAGTGATCTCCTCCATATTAACTGATCTAGTAAGTGATCTCTGCTGCTCAAGTGTAAGACATTTTCCTTCATTCATAATGCTGGTATCTACACAGGGGAGGTCAGGGGCACATTCCCCCATTAATGATTGAAACACCTTCAAGAATTCCTGCTCCACGGCTAGAGGATCTGTAAGTTTTATACCTGTATCAGTATAAATTGAAGTGATATTATTTTGCCCAGTCCTGATCCTCCATTGTGCATGAAAGTACTTAGTATTAGCATCACCACATTCAATCCAGAGAGCTTTGGATTTCTGCCTCATGATTTGTTCTTCCACAGTGTTCCATTTCTCCATTTCTTCTATTGCATCTCTTTCCTCATTTATCAGTTCATGTGAGAGAGGGTTGCTTTGCATCTGCCCCTGAATAATGCCAAGTCTTTCCCTTGCCTGAACAATCTTCTGTTTGTTGGTTGCCATGTAATTATATATACCTTTAAGTTGCTGCTTCATTGCCTTCAATTTCTGCCAGATCTGCTGCATAGGTGAGCCTATATACTCCTGCTCCCAAACTAGCTTGACAATGCTATTAAATTAAGCATGCTCCATAACAGCACTGTATAGCCTGAAAGGTTTAGGATGTAGGGGTTTATAATCACCAAATTTTACCAGAATAGGGGAATGATCAGATACCAAAGGGTTCATATAATCAGCTTCCAAATGTCCAAACTGCTGCAACCATTGATAGTTGCCCAGTGCCCAGTCGATCTTACTATATACTCTAGTATCTGCATCCTGTTTATTTGTCCAAGTATAATTCCAACCTGTAGCTCTTAGTGCAGAGAGTTGTAGATCAGACATTGTATCTTTGAAATCCTTCACCTCAGCCTCAGTAACTAGGGAACCAATTCTGTCATCAGAATTAAGGACACAGTTAAAGTCACCACTAATTAGCCAAGCATCTTGATTGGAACCATGTATATCTCTGAGATCATGCCACAGTTGACCTCTGAGAGTTGCAGTATTGTGACCATATATAACACTAAACTGTATTTTGATTTGTGTTCTTGTATCATCAATAAAACAGTGAATAAGTTGATCAGTAATAGAAGAGATATGTACATGAATGTAAGACTTCCACAGTAACCAAATTCTCCATTTATAGCCTTGGAATAATTGCATTGCACCTTCCAATCCTTGGCAACCTTGTCCAGTATTTTCTTGGCTTTGTGCTTTTTTACTCTAGTTTCTACTACTCCCATAACATCCACCTTATTTACAGCAAGGAAATTTTTTAGTTCCTTCTGTTTATGGGGCTGGTTGAGGCCCCTAATATTCCATGTAGCTATGATCATGGAACAAGAGGGGTAACTCTGTTAGAGGGTCCTGGATCAATTTGTTGGACCCTACTACTCCCCACAGTCATTGTAGCCTTGCCCTTATTATAATTGTCAGCCATTTGTTCAGTAACTACATTATCTGCACTGACAAGCACCTCCTGCCTTTCAGACTCATTTAGTGCAATCTGCTGAGGGTTGGCTAGGCTCTCATCCACCTTACTAGATTCCAGCACTAACTGATTTCCCAGCATTTTATCTGTTACTGCATCCTCATGAGTTACCTGCACATCTGCTACAGTTTGTTTAACCCGCCATTCTGTTTTACCTTGCTGCTTCCCTTTTCCCTTCTGTCTAGGTGGTTTATCCTGCTTCTTCACTTCTTTATCTTCACTCTTCTCAGCAGAATACCAGGAGTCAATGGAGTCATGCCCAAACTTCAAACAATGGTTGCAAAAGCAAGGCTTCCAGTCATACTCCACTGTCTGAATTTTTGAACCAAAAGGAGTTTCAATTTCCAATTGGTCAGGCAAAGGATAAGCAGCATCCACTTCAACTAAAACTCTAGCAAATGAAATCTTCTCATAATGCGCAATGAATTTATCAGTGTATAACGGCTTGCCAATTGCACTGACCATTTTACTTAGAACTTCAGCAGACCAGTAGCCTACAGGAAGTCCTGGAAACCTAATCCAAATTGGAATAGTGCTCAGAACATCACTCTGAAAATCAAAATCAACCTCCCAAGGCTTTAGAACCATCGGCCTATTCCAATAGGAGTAAGGCCCTAATTGCAATATCAAATCTCTATCCCCAATGCTATTAAAACGAAAAATACAGTATCCTTCAGCATGCATTAACACCTGAGGTTTAGCAACAAAGTTCCATACATGTATGACAAAACTTTCCATACTCCTCTCACTAGGATTATCCCCAATTACAAATCCAATCACTGCATTCTTCCAGTAATCAAACTAGGTTTCAAATCCTCCTCATTTATCTTCACAACTTTTTTTTCCATCCCGATCAGAAGGAGGCACAAATGAGAGTATCTTCCCCATTTGTGCATCTCGATTACCTTTTACAACTTCTGCAGCAGTTTGTATTGGTTTTGCAGGCGCATTCACTTCAGAAAATTGTAATCTCCTCGCAGTCGAGTTAATCTTCTCTTCAATACCCCTGGTAGGTGTATTGTCAGCTTCTTTCACCTCTGCATGCGTAGTCACTGGCGATTGGTACTTTTGTGGGAGGAAGTTTCCAAACGTCAGGGGTTCTAGTGTCGTCGTAACACCGTGGGCAGGAGTGACGAGTTGAGGATGTGCTATTTTGGTAGTCGGAGCAGCGTTTCGCCGGCGTCTGGCCATTTCCGGCGACAATTTCACCTTGCTATTGTGCGCCGAGGATGGTATTGTTACATTGCTTTGCTAAGCTGCGCCGAGAGCTTTTGTTTTTGACCTTTTACTTTCATTTAATGGGTTTAATTGTTTAATTCGTACAAGTTGTTGGTTTCGAAAAAAATTAACTTTTATAGAGAAATATTTCTATACAAAAATATTATTTTACGTGAGAAAAAATGTAAAGTTTAGTTATCTACTATATAATTTTTTTTCCAATCTGCTATTTGACTGGATATCTCCTCTTTATGGTGCCCTTCCCTTGGTTTATCTTGCGGTTTAAGTATAGTAAATTTCCAAGTTTTATCTTTGGTTGGTAGTAACAGATAACAAACAGATAATGCAAAGAGAAGATGGAAATACATTATACATCAACCATAAATTGACTAATATTATTTCTTCATCACCAACATTTGATTCTTCCGATTAGTATAAGAGATGATTCGAAATGGTTACATTTAATTTGTCGAACACAACAACTTGTACAACTTGTAATATATGACACAGTGCGTCCTATACATACCAATATTATGTTTAAGTAAAAAAATTATTTATATATTAAAAAAAAAAACTAGCATCTACAATTAGTCAGCTACAGAAATAGTCCAAGTCGTCTCTTAATTAATTATTAGGATGATAAGAATGGACCTTGGGCCTAACTCAACCCCAAAAGCTAGCTTATGAGGTGAGGATTGCCCAAGCCATATAAGGAGACCAAGGACCTCAAATCCCTCCGATGTGGGACAACTCAACACCCACCCTCACGCCCAGATCTCTGGAGCGTGGACAACATAAATGGGGGCCCAACATCCGTAACAATAATTGGGATGTGCCTGGCTCTGATACCATGAAAACATCGCAAATCAAAGATGAAAATGGAGATGAGAGATGAAGATTTTCAGAGAAGTCTCTCGAACTTCCGAGAGAAAATGAAAAGTCTTATTATCAAAATATCTGTCATTTTTCTCCACCATACAGAGGGTATATACTATATATCACACTTGGGTCGGGTCAGCCCAAGTGTGATAAAAGAAAAATGGGCTCAGATTTATGTTTGACCTAAAAACAACTCAAACCTATAATATATACAATATACAAACAGTATACAATAAATATACAATATAAAATCAATGTATATGTCTAGATTTGAAAGCTAGATAATCTTGTAGCTCAACATAGGAAGCATCCGAACCATTCGCTCAAGCTCGTCGTCCGTTGTGATTCTGTTGAAGGCCTGTTTTATAGGTGTGAGGTTTGTGAATTTGATGTCCACCCTCTCTGTACTCAGTTGCCTGAAACTCTGCGTCATGCCTATTTATTAGAAATCTGAACTATCTAATTGGGAAATTAGTTTAGTATGGAATTTTTGGTTCATGGATTGCAAACCATTCAACAATCTAAATACTAAACCAATATATAATTATAGGATGACTTTCATGCTTTTACTTATGAATACATCATACTTATCAAGAAAAGCACTCTACGTTAATTCATAATGATTTTCTAAAAGTCGTTTAACATGATTTTACCCATTCCACGTGCAAAAGAATGTGAAACTGGAATTTTCTCAATTTAACCTCTTTTCTTAGAGAAGTTATATATTTCCTCTGGCCAATTTATGTGACATCGTTAAAGAGAACTAAATTTTATTAATTTGATCATAAAATATAATCTATAAGCTTTTTAGATTTCATTCATTTTAATTTATGTGAACTTTTTCGGTGTACAAAGATCAAATTAACAAGTTTTCTATGTAAATTTGGACAAAGTTTTTAGAATTTTTGAAATAAAATTTACATATTACTAATATAAATCATAATAATTAAAATATTTAAATATTTAAAAAATATATGATCAAAGAAAATTTTATTTGACTCTCTAAATAATAATAGATTCACATAAATTAAAAAGAAGAAAGTATATTCACAATACTTAATATATTTAAATAGCATATAAAAAAATTGCTGTAAAAAAACTCATTTGACTTTCGAAATACAAATGTTAACACATAAATTGGGGAGAAGAAAGTAATTACATTCATGCTAGAGCTAGAGGATCAGATATCCTTCATACTTTGTAATAGGCCACTTTAAAAAATTTACTATTTCGTAAAAGCGTAATGTGTTAAGAATAGAATTCTATTTAGAGTGAATGTCTATCTTGTAGAGAGTTTTATTTTGAGGCTAAATCATTTTTCCTCCTATAAATAGAGGGGTCTTACCCCATTGTAAATCACCCCAAAATTCAATAAGAATTTCTCTCTCTTTCTCTGCAATGTTGCTCTTGTTCTTTTATTGTTTTATAACACGTTATCAACACGAGACTCTACAGTCTCAACAAGCTTTTGAGAAGATTAAGAAATTGAGGAAATCTCAGAATTAGAACAACAGTTTTCAAAGACTCAATTGAGATAAAAGTGGAACATCCTGTAGCTCATGTTCACACTAAAAATTGTCTTGCAGAATCTTTAATTAAACGTCTGCAGTTGATTGCAAGACCATTACTCATGAAAACGAGGCTGCCCACTTCGGTTTGGGGTCACGCCATTTTGCATGCAGCAATGCTCGTTCGTCTCAGACCAACGAAATATCACAAATAGTCCCCGTTGCAATTAGTTTTGGGTCATGAACCTAATATATCCTATTTAAGAATTTTTGGATGCGCAGTATATGTGCCTGTAGCACCGCCATACCGCACCAAAATGGGTCCGCAAAGAAGGTTAGGAATATATGTTGGGTTTGAATCGCCCTCCATTATTCGCTACCTCGAAACATTGACAGGGGATTTGTTCACTGCACGATTTGCAGACTGTCGATTCGATGAGACACTTTTCCCAAAATTAGGGGGAGAAGTTGGTGAAACCAAACGGGAAAATTTGTGGAAAAATCCATCGTTATCTCATCTTGATCCACATACCTCTATTTGTGAAAAAAGAGGTGCAAAATATTATCCATTTGCAAAGAATAGCAAATCAAATGCAGACGCATTTACGAATCCTCTTATATTGCTTGTTCTCATTAATTAAGAGACCAACTAAAGTTGGGATTAAATCCCATGAATTCTGGAAATATCAAAGGTGAATATGGGCTCATTCATTTGCCATGTATGCCACATAAGATGCATCTATGAGATGGTTACATGTGCGATTATTATTAACCTGCAACCTGGCCGGTGCTTGCGAGGTAACTTGCTCAGTAATCTAATTTCGAGCATAATTTCCAGATTTTCTATTCAAGAAAGCTCATCTTAATAAGTTGGTTTACATCATAGTTGGTTTAGCAAAATAATTTATTGAGTGCCTCTACTTAATAGCTAAATTATTGCTTATGAGAACAAAGTTATCTATATCAATTTGATATACGTTATACACGAGAGTATATTATATTCTCCCCTCACAAGTGGTTCAGGGTCAGGAACCAAATAATTTCATCTTATTATTATTGATGTGCAGTGTATATTAACATGATAATGCACAAAGATGATTTCCCAGAGTTGAGGAAACAAGTTAGTTTTCTAACATGAGGGGGAGACAAGATAAATACTTGAGAAAAAGTTACATGGAACGAATTATCATTTGTATATATAGATCGTCGAATATCATAATATGAACTTGAAGTTCATAAAAAGATAATTCAATTGCAACATATTGCAAAGCATGCCATACTCATTTGCTGACCCAAAGAAAGTAACTATATTCTCACTGCAAATGCTCATATTAAGTCCTAGAAGGACAAAGTCTTTGATACGCTTAAAGCGTATAGACAAATCGGTTTCAAAAGAACTCTTAATAAAGAAGATGAGCAAATGATCAAAGTGATCATAACAAGGAGGCAAGTGATCTAGAAGATCACATGACATAACACTTCATAAAATCTCATGAGAGATTCAGGTACCTGAATATATGAATGAAGAGATCTCCATGTTATGTCTTTATGAAAATTTACTGGAACCGATATAAAATGTTCGTCGACGACATCTATGATAGCGCTAAATATCAATGAGGATCTTAAGTTTGTCGAATACAATCAAAATATAATTGATTCCATATTAAAGACATGTAGTTTTGGACATGTAGTTCAAATACTTAAAGTATAAAGTCAATGGTATGTGCAATCAGTTTTTCATATCTTATTTGTTTAGCATGACATGAAAACTTGATATTCATCTACAGTCTATAACATGGCTTATATGATTTAACTTATATGACAATCCATGAAGTATTTAAGTTGCTTGAAGCATATACAATTTTTGATCTTGAGGTACCATTTCCTTAATGCAATTGATGCACAACTATATCTTACTATAACTATAAGCATGATAATGTGATAGCGAGGATACCTATATGAGGACATTGAAGAACCATTCCACGATATTTGTGAAGACATTATATATATATATCAAGAATGATGATTTCAATGTGCGGAATATTCATTCAAAGTCAATATGGTTGATTTATTTATCAAATATCTACCAACGATCTCTTGAAGATGGTGCACAAGATTGGAATGCGAAGGCTCAAGGATGTGAATTGATGCTCTTTTCAGGGGGAGTTAATGCGCGTTGCACTCTTTTTTCCTTACAAGATTTTGTCCCACTGGGTTTTCCTTGAAAGGTTTTAACGAGGCAACCAATAGGCGCATTACTAAATATGTGTACTCTTTTTCCTTTTCTAGAATTTTTCTCCCATTGGGTTTTATTTTAGTTAAGGTTTTAATGAGGCACATTATTTATTGAGTAGATATTCAAGGGGGAGTGTTAAGAATAGAATTCTATTTAGAGTGAATGTCTATCTTGTAGAGAGTTTTACTTTGAGGCTAAGTCATTTTTCCTCCTATAATATAGGGGTCTTACCCCATTGTAAATTACCCCCAAAATTCAATAAGAATTTCTCTCTCTTTCTCTGCAATATTGCTCTTATTCTTTTATTGTTTTATAACAAATGCATATACTGACTTTCCAACTTACATTAATTTATGTTCCCTCTTATCTATGTTTTTTGAATTTTGATATACGGGTATAGTTGAGAAGCTAGAAATATTTATAAGGGTCTTAAAACTTAAAAGAAGTAGAAAAACAAATTCGACAAAAGGTGTTCAATATAGATTTTACATCTCCAAAATCAATATTTTACTTATATACACAATATATATTTTTCGTAATTTTTCGGCAAAGGGTGGTTAGTTGACCACCCTTTGCTATAGGTGGCTTCGCCTATGTACGGGTAGCATCTAGGTCAACCCACCCCCCACCAATAGGCCCCCCTCCATCAGGCTTAATTCAAAAAACAAAGAAATTACACTATTTTGCAAAAGTCGTCCCCTTTTGTTTGAACATTGCTCCTTTGGTGACTCAAACCCACGACCATAGTATTTGTTTAGTTTTCCCACATCGGAGGGATTTGAGGTCCTTCGTCTCCTTATATGGCTTGGGCAATCCTCACCACATAAGCTAGCTTTTGGGGTTGAGTTAGGCCCAAGGTCCATTCTTATCATGGTATCAGAGCCAGACCCATCCCAATTATTGTTACTGATGTTGGTCCCCCATTTATGTTGTCCACGCTCCAGAGATCTGGGCGTGAGGGGGGGATGTTGAGTTGTCCCACATCGGAGGGATTTGAGGTCCTTGGTCTCCTTATATGTCTCGGGCAATTCTCACCTCATAAACTAGCTTTTGTGATTGAGCTAGGCTCAAGATCCATTCTTATCAGTATTGTAGATGGGTGTGCTGACAGCAACCCCTTTTGTCTGCGTGTTTTAATATATGAACACCACTTTGGTATCTAAATAAACAAAATGCTATACTTAAAGATTAAAACATATGATAAGTCATGTAATCCACAAACTCTATCATGTTGATCACAACTTATATAGTCGTTTTATCTTATTACGCAAGCATTTTGATGATGATTGTAAATTCAGGCCCATCCTTTAAACCTTAAAGGCTCGTCCGAACCAGGAACCTGTGCTGTTTGTAGAGGAGCATGTAACGCATCGTCATGGCGTTATAGGTGTCAACTATGTCAATTCGACATTCATATTGGTTGTCTTATGATACAATGTGAAAAGAAAACATCATCGCACCGAGGAATTCCTACATACGTTCCACCACATGTATTCCCTCAGCCACAACATTTTGGTGGTTATACTTATGGGGTTCCATATTGGAATCCTAATTCTAGCCCGTTTTGTCCTAGTCCATCTAACATGCATGCGCGACAACAACAATATCAAAATAGTTGAAGAATTGGGCAAGTGATGTTTGATCTTGTGAAAACACTTGGGGTTGGAGTGATTTCTAACATGAGATTTGGAGTGGACGTGTCTCCATTTTTTAGCGTTTAATTTAACTTCATTTCAACGTCACCTATGGTAAGTTTTTTACGAGCAAATACATTCAGTCGGATTTCATCCAAAGCAGGTTAAATGTGAAGAAATTTTGCACATCAGTGCAAATAATTTAACTGCTCTAAAATGTTATTACTAGTCTTATTCTTTAAATTATTAATTACGCTTATTATCAGTAAATTGCATGTAATTAATTTTAAGCGACCTACGTGTATATAAGTTTACACTTTCCATGGTATAGCCATATCCCATATTTCTCCAAAGCAATGTCGAAAAAGATTATCAATCCATATTAATTGAATTCAAAGAAAATTAAACTATAGTTACAATTAGGGGTACATGGATAGGATTGGTTAGATTTTTATCAAAACCAAATCAAATCCATTATATCGGAGGCAAGAAAAGAGCGTAAAGCTAGGAATTCACCCCCATTATCAGTATACAGAGTAATTATTTTAGTAGAGAAGTATTTTTCGACAATGGACTTAAAAGTAGGGAATGTTTGTAAGACATCAGATTTACGGCGTAAAGGGAAAAACCAAACGTACTTAGAAAAATGATCAACAAAAATGATATAATATTTAAATCCTTCATTAGAAATAATTGGAGAGGTCCATACATCAGAAAAAATAAGCTCCAGCGGAGCAGTAGAAGATAAACTTGACTCAGAGAAAGGTAACCTATGGCACTTATGAAGCTTGCAGAAGACACAAGCAAAATCGGACACACTACAGGATGCTATACTGCTAGAAGACACTAAATGACGTAGGATCTTAGCTGACGGATGACCAAACCGAGAATGCCACAATGACACAGGAAGTTTTTGTGCCGTGAGGGCAGACGGTAGACGGGAAGCCGCCGGCCAGTAGTAGGCGTCGTTCCTACGTGGGCCGCTGACGAGTGTTGCCCACGTGCGACGATCCTTCACTTGAAAATCAGTATCAGAAAAAACCAACATTAACATTATTGTGACGACATACCTGAGCAACAGAGATCAAATTTTTACGAATATGTGGAACACAGAGAGCCCCAGGCAATAAAAGAGATGAATAACTGAAAAGTTGGCCAGTATGTGTAATTTTTAAACCTTCACCGTTACCAATAACCACATCATCGAAATCAGTGTAGGGACTGTGAAGAGACATGTTGGCAAGATCATTTGTTATGTGATGAGTGGCACCAGAGTCTAGAATCCAATCAGATGGAGAGTGATGGAATGTGTGAGCAGCCGGACAAGATGACGCGCGTATGCTGGTCACAGTAAGGGGGCTTATTTGCGCCGGAAATAGGATAGGACGGACAGCAGCGCGCGGAGTGGCCAAATTCACTGCAGAGCTGGCACTTCCCATTGTACCCGCGAGATTGGCCATTGGATAGACCACGGATGCCACGGCCGCGCCAACGGCCACCGAAGCGGTTACGCCCGGACTGCTGTCCGGCGATGAAGGCAGCCGACGGAGCCAAATCAGATGCCGTGGAGGTGGCCGGCGCACGGGCAGTAATCTGAGCCTCCGTGCTTAACAGCTTGTCATGTAATTAAGCAAAAGAGATTGGAGATTCACGGGCTTGGATAGCATGAGAGAGCTCCATATACGGATCATCAAGACCATTTAGAACCTTAATGACAAGATCCTCAGAATCAACAGTAACACCTAGGAGAGATAATTCATCTGCAATCACGTGAATACCGTGCATAAAATCAGTAACAGATTTAAAACCTTTTACCGGATTATGGAGCTGCTGTTTTGATAGCCATGATACGACCACGAGAAGCAGTGCCATATGTGCGCGTGAGGATGTCCCAAGCTTCTTTAGAGGTTTCCGCAGCGGCAATAAAGGAGATGATCGTCGGTGTGATCGACGAGATGATGACACTGAGAATAAGATTGTCCTGGCGAATCCAGTAAGGATATGCTGGATTGTGGGAAGCTACCTCCTTGTCGACGATGGTGGCTGGTGGGCACGCCTTCGATCAGTCCAAGAAGTCGAGGAGGTCGTAACCCGTAAGAAGGGTTCGGAACCGGAATTTCCATGCCAGGTAATTAGTGGAATCCAATTTAAGTGGGATCTGAGCCTATGCATTGATGGCAATCGGCTGGAGGAGATCGTTGGATATCGTAGCGGCCATGAAGCGCGAGGCAGAGGAGGCGCTGATCGACGTCGAGAGAGAGAGAGGGCTGCCGGTTAGTGCAGCGATGGCGCGGAAAGACGCCGGAGAGAAGCGGTGGACCAAGAAGGTCTGCGGCGGCGGGCTGCCAATTAGTGCAGCGACGGCGGCTGCGCGGGGAAGAATTAGGGTTTCTTTGGCGATAAGCCACTGGCGTATGATACCATGTAGAGAGTTTTGGGAGAATTGATTTTCTCGTATTGCTCACAAGTATATATAGAGTACAGAGATGTATCAAATCCTACCAACTATAGGACTGTACAATAATGAAAGAAATCAAATCCTACCAACAATAGGACTGTACAAAATAAAAGAATATTCTACCAATAATAAAAGGATACACACAATATATTCTAATAATTCCCATCAATGAAATCATCATTCATTCTCACAATTACTCATCATACCTAATTCATCCCAACATGTCGTATCATTATAACAACGAGTTCTAAAGCAAAAAAGACGGATTTATGGAATTTTAAAATGTTACGGAGCATTACACTTACCATAGCTGCATGCGGATAAAGTGAAGTTATATCATCAAACCCCAAATATCATGTTAGTCATCACCCCAACCACAAGTGCTTTCACCAACTCAAACATCATTTGCCCTATTCCTCCACCATTATAAGTCTGAGCCTGCCCCTGATAATGATGTTGTAGGTGTAGCGGTGGGTGTGGCATGTAGTTATAGTGTTGCATATAAGATGGACCAGGAGAATAGTTGGGAGTAGGATTACAATATGGAGTACTATAGTTCCCATAAGCATAACCACCAAAACACTGCTGCTGCTGATGATTAGGAAATACCGAAGGTGGAACGTACATAGGGATTCCTCGGTCTGTCGTTTTCTTTTCACATTGAATCGGCACACAACCCATATGAATATCGAAGCCACATAGTGCACACCTATAACGCCATGAGGAAGCATCACATGCTCCGCGACAAACAGCACATTTCCCAGCTTCAGACGAGCCGAAAAGCCTTAAAGGATGCTGCTTAATTTATGACAATATCATCATCAAAATGCTTTGTGTAATTAATATAATCATACAGCACTTGTACGTTTAGAATTGGTGAGCTACTACAAAAAATTTCAAGAACATTGTCATCTCTCTCTAATGTTGAGCTAAGCTTAATTGGCTTTAATGATTAACAAACGATTGAAAAAGAATCAGTTCGCTTGAACTTTGTTGATCAGAAGCTAAAGTTATTTCCTAGTACAAGAAGAATTAAGTTGGAAAAATTTATTCCCGTTGATTGTCAGATTCCTTGAAGATTTTTTTCATGAGCTACAAGAAAAATATTGGCTGAATAATGTGTGGCCAATAAGAATTTCTATTATGGAAATACTTGCATGAAAAGGAAACGCGCACAGAAGTCTTTTAAGAAAGTAAAATAGAAATCCTTAAAGATGGATTGGAATAAATGAATATTGTAGTAACATTAATGGGAAAAATTGGACTGTGGATGATGGAGAAAAAAAGGGGTAATCCTCGTAAAATGCAAAAGAGTAGGGAGTTTATTGAGAGTACGGAGGACTATGGTATGGTGGATGCAGGTTTTTCAGAACCAAGATTTACTTGGTATAATTCTATAGATAAGAGACAGAATTTGGAAGAGACTTTGACAGAGTCTTCATTAGCCAGGATTGGACTTTCGAAATTTTCTACAATCAGCGAAGAGCACTTTGTTAGCAGTGGGTCTGACCACATACCAATGCTAGCCAAGTGTTGTAATACTGGTTTCTATGGTATTAGATAGTTTAAATTTTTGAACCGACCAACCTCAGTTTTGTTGGGAATAAAAACCCCTACAAAATAAAAGCACAATAACAATGTCGTACCGAGATATAGTAATTAATGAGAATAAAATAACAATAACGATATCAATATTTTTACGTGGAAAACTCTATTGAATAGGGGAAAAAACCACGGCCCTGAGAAGATCAACAAATATCACTATAGCAAGAAATTGTACACTTTATAGGTCCGAATAAAATACTTAAAAGGCCATACAACACTCGAAAGAAATAACATTCTTTTGATATTCCCACCTCACTACAATATCATTCACCCTCTATTTCTCTGACAGACTGTTTTCTTATACCTTGATTGTGAAACCTCACTCTTTCTTTCTAATTCTCAAATATTTTTTTCCTATGAGATTGGTGTGTCAAAATGAGAGCCGAAGCTCTTCTTTTATCGTCAGAACCTCGCCTACTACACGTGACATTTTCTTTCTGCACGCCTACCACATTTGAGACAGCCTACAATGTTGATTATGCTAAAGGAAAAATGGCTGCCAATTTAGAAAAATAAGACAAAGGAAGAAAGTTGTCTTCCTTGATTTATGGGCTGGACCCACAAATCTTCCCCTCCAGTCTTATTCACCTGAAGGAGGTAACACCGGAGATTCTAGTTTGAGTGTATGCCAACAAGTTCATTACATAGCTCAAACTTGTCTTTTGATACCATTTTGGTCAGCATATCTGAAGGATTCTCGCTTGTATGGATCTTTTTTACCTGCATAGAGCCATCTAATATCCTTTATCGAATCTAATGATATCTCACGTTGATATGCTTCGTCCTTGCATAATACATGGTATTTTTGCTCAGGTTTATTACACTTTTATTGTCACAATAGACTACATACTCCTTCTGATGCAATCCAAGCTATTGAAGGAACCTTTTGAGCCGTACCATCTCATTGCCAGTTTCAGTAATGAAAATATACTCTATTTCAGCTATATAGAGTGCAACATACTTCTGCAACCTCGACTGCCATGATATAGCTTCCCCTAAAAATGTAAATAGATATCAGTAGTGGATTTTCTGTTATCAATAGCACCTGCCATATCAACATCTGTATAGCCTTTAAAAATTGGATCAGATCCTCCAAAGCACAAACAATCTCCTGTGGTACCTCTCTGGTACCTGAGTATCCACTTGACTGCTTCCCAATGTTCCTTTCCAAGATTTCCAAGAAACCTGCTGACAATACCAACTGCGTGAGCAATATCAGTTCTAGTACATACTATTGCATACATCATGTTTTCGTCTGCTGAAGAATAAGGAACTCTAGCCATGTTCCCATTTCCTCCTCTATTGTGGGACATATCTTTTGCTCAACTTTAGATGACTAGCAAGAGGTGTGATGACTGGCTTAACATTCTTCATGTTGAAACGTTCTAGTACACGTTCAACTTCTTTTGGGATAGCCACAACTTTCTACTTTTTCTCTCTCAAACTATCTTCATCCCTAGATTTTATTATGATGGGCCCAAGTCCTTCATATCAAATGACTTGGACAAATCTCTCTTCAACTTTACGATCAGCCCCTTGTCTTTTCCTGCAATTAATATGTGATCCACATACAACAACAATATAATAAGGTTATTCTCAGAAAGACTTTTGAAGTATACACATGGATCAAAATAGATTTTCAGGCTTGTTTTACTTTTCAGGAATGAGTCAAACTTCATGTACCACTGTATTGGTGCCTACTTCAATCCATAAAGACTCTTATTCAATTTGCAAAACATGTGTTTCTTTCCAGCTACTTCAAATCCTTATGGATGCTCCATATAAATCTCATCTTCCAAATCTCCATGAAGAAATGCATTTTTCACATCCAACTGCTCCTTTTCAAGATCTAGGCTAGCTGCGAAGCTCAAAATTGTTCGAATAGAAGTTATTTTAAAAACATCTGAGAAAATTTTGTCAAAATCAATACCTTTCTTCTGTTCGAAGCCTTTAACCACCAATCGAGCTTTATATCTGACCAGCCTGTCATTTTCATCTCTCTTGAGTTTAAAGACCCATTTGCATTTGAGTGATATTTTACCTTTTGGAAGTTCAACCAGCTTGTAGGTGCTATTTTTCTGTAGAGATTCCATCTCTTCTTACATGGCTTTGATCCACTGGGTCTTTTTCGGATGGGATATCACCTCCTTAAGACTTTCTGGCTCCCCCTCATCCCTGATGAGGACATAATTTGTGGAAGAGTACCTGCATGTTTCTACCCTTGGCCTCTCTGATGTCCTTATAGGTTGAGGTTGTTCTTCTTCCTAAGTGGGGTGCTCCACTTCCACGACACATTCATCAAGTTGCTTCCCTGCTCAATAACCTCACTAGGCTGCTCCCCCTGCTCGAAAACCTCATCGGTCGTACTTTCTGCACTGGTGGGATTCTTAGAAGTAGAAGGAATAATAACAAGGTTACAAATTATACCATTCGTCTCCTTTTCTAACATATCAGCACTAGTTCCAACTTCACTTTCTTTGAATACTACATCTCTGCTTTGGCCTTTTTATTTACAGGATCCTAAAATCTATACACGAACTCTTCATCTCCATATCCGATAAATATAGATTTAATAGATTTATCATCCATCTTTATTCTCTGCTCTTTTGTTACATGTGAAAAGGCTCTACAACGAGCAACTTCAGATGCGAGTAGAACACCTCCTTGTTGGTCCAAAATATCTCTAGGATGTCAAACGCCAACGGAACTGATGGACTCCTATTGATAAGGTAACAAGCTATCTGAACTGCTTCACCCCAGAATGACTTAGGTAGTTAGCCATTCTGAGCATGATTCTCACATTCTCCACAATGGTGCGGTTCATTCTTCCGGCTACGCAATTGTGTTGTGGGGTTCCAGGAACTATCTTTTCATGTCTGATCTCATAACTTGAACAATACTATTCAAATTCCCTTGAAGTGTACTCACTTCCATTATCACTTTGGAGACGCTTTAGCTTTCGACTCGTCTCCATTACTACTAGAGCATAAAACTTCTAGAAAACTTGAAACTCCTGATCTATGGTTTTCAAAATATAAACTCATAATTTTCGTGAAGCATCATCAGTAAAAGTAACAAAACATTTGTCACCGCCTATTGATTCAATT
Source organism: Nicotiana benthamiana (assembly GCA_034376525.1). Classification (NCBI taxonomy): domain Eukaryota; kingdom Viridiplantae; phylum Streptophyta; class Magnoliopsida; order Solanales; family Solanaceae; genus Nicotiana; species Nicotiana benthamiana. The sequence goes on along the minus strand of CM067341.1, from coordinate 55,720,393 downwards.
TCCATTGGGCCACAAAGATGAGAATATACTAAATCAAGTATATTCAATTTTATTTCAAACACTGTCTGAAATGAGACTCTATGCTACTTACCAAATAAATAGTAGTCAGAAGGTTTTACCATTGTACCTTTGGCATAAGAAATGAGTGATTTCATATCAAGAATCTGCGATCCCTTCTCGCTCATATGACCCATTCTTTTCTGCCACAAATCTACAAAAATCTCATCTTGTGTCGCGTCCAATTCACCTCAGCATATTTCTGTATTTGTCTTATATAATGTGCCATGAGAAACTCCCTTTCCAATCACCAATTATCCCTTAGTGAGTCTCCATTTTTGATTTGCAAAATAGTTCTCGTATCCATCTCGGTCTAAATCAATTCCCGATATCAAGTTCATCCGTAAATCAGGTACATGCCGCACATCCTTTAGAACCAATATGTATCTGATATTTATCTTGATACAAATATCACCAATCCCCGCAATCTTTGAGTAACTTGTGTTATCCATTCTCACTGTACTAAATCACATGCTACGTATCTGAAAAAAAGATCTTTTACCGGTATGGCATGGTAAGATATCATTGTGTCAACCACCCATATCGACTTTGGACCTGATGTGTGCATGTATTATTCTTCCTCATTTATAAAGAGGACAACATTATCATTATTTTGTACTATGGCAGTTGTGTTGTCGCCATTCTTCTAGCCACTGGTTTCATCTTTGCCCTTCCTTGGATTTGGGCGATCTCTTTTGAAGTGACCTTGTTGATCAGAGTTGTAGCAATTTCCAGCTCTTGGTTTGGATCGGTTCTTTGACTTCCCGTGAGCTCCGGATCTTCCATAGTTGCTCGAACTCCTTTGATAACTCTTGCCTCTGCCTTTTGTAATGAGAGTATGTCCTTCATTTTCAGGCTTCTTTCTCATCTTCTCATTGAGTAGAAGAGCCTATGTGATATCTTTCAACTCAATAGTAGTATTACCGTGCAGGATAGTTGTTGCGAAGTTATCGTACGAAGATGGCAACAAGTTCAATAGCAAGATGGATTTATCTTCTTCCTTGATTTTCACTCTGAGGTTGGCAAGCTGTGTGATTAGTCCGTTAAACACATTCAAATGTGGCAAAAAAATTCGTACCTTCACCCATGTGTAGGGCATATAACTGATTCTTCAGGTACAATTTATTTGTCAAATTTTTGGACATGTATAGGTTTTTCAACCTTGTCCAAATTCCACGTGCAGTGTCTTCATCAATAAGGTTATTTACCACATCATCTGATAAGTGCAACCTGATTGAACTAAAAGCTCTTTCATCCAAGTCAGCCCAATCCTCATCTTTCATGGTATCAGGCTTTTTGGAATCAGTATCTAGTACCTTGTGTAATCCTTGTTGGATGAGCAAATCCCTCATCCTTTTTTTCCATGTTGAGAAATTATTATGTCCTTTGAATTTTGCTACCTTGTACTTTACTTCAGACATTTATGTTTTACCGAGAATAGTACTACCGACAGTGAATAATATTACAGTGAATGAGCATAACTTGTGCTTTGATATAAGTTATTGGGAATAAAGCCCCCTACAAAAATAATATTTACGGTAATAAAAGTGGAATAGTAATATAACATCGAGATACAATAATTAACAAGAATAAAAGAGTAACAGTGACACAATTATTTTTTACATGGAAACCCTTTTTGAATAAGGGACAAAACCACGGTCATGAGAAACAAAACTGAGATCACTATAGCAAGAATTTTACACTTTTTAGGTCCGAGTAAAATACGCAAAGGAACACTACAACACTCAAAAGAAAAAACCCTCTATTGATATTCTCACCTCATTATAATATCGTTCACTCTCTATTTTTCTCACAAACTATTTTCTTATACCCTGTCTGTAAAACCTCACTCTTTCTTTATAATTCTCAGATATATATTTTCTCTGAAATTGGTGTGTCAAAAATAAAAACTGAAGATCTCCTTTTATAGGTAGAACCTCGCCTACCGCACTTGATATTTTCTTTCTGCACGCCTATCACATTTGACACAACATACAATGTGGACTATGCTAAAGGAAAAGGACTGCCAATTTAGAAAAAGAAGACAAAGGAAGAATGTTGTCTTCCTTTTATGGGTTGGACCCCACAAGTTTAAAGACATTGTTCTGGCTGGCAGGAATAGATTTATGTGGAGGTTCCCACTGGAACTAAAACTATTTGGCAGAAATCTCAGTAAATGATCCGCGGAACAAATAGGGGAAATCAAAATGCAACAACTGGAAGAGTATTACATAGAAGACAACAGAGAGAAGGCCAGGAAAGAAATACATAAAGCTCAAGCCATATATACTAAATGGCTTAAGTGTGAAGACTTTTCTTAGAAAAAATCCTAATATAAGATGGCTTGATGGAAGTGATTCAAATACTAATTATTTTCATTCTATGATGAATGAAAAAATAAGAAGACTCACCCTTCATAAAATTAAAAACAACGATGATCATTAGATTTGAAGAGATAAAGAAGTAGGAGGAGTAAACCACTTTGAAAAGATTTTCAATGAATTAGTAGGGACCCTACATCTTCGTCACCTAGAATATATTCACCCAGAGATTACAGAAGAAGAGAATGATGCCCTCTATATTGATCATATAGAAGAAGATATAAAAAATATTGTCTTTGATTTAAATCCCAACTGTACCCTGGGTTCAGATGGATTTAATTGATAAGTATACCAGACTTGTTAGGAAATCATAAAACAAGATCTGAGGGAGTTGATTCAAAGCTTATTTAATGGCTCCCAACTAACAAAGTATTTTACAAGCACTTGTTTAATTCTTATTCTAAAAGTTGAAATCCTCCACTTTTTGAGATAAAGTGATTTCTAAAATTATGAGAAATACGTTAATTGGTATTCTCCAAAGACTTATTTCAGAAAATCAATTAGGATTTCTCTATGGAAGACTAATTACTGAAAATTTTCTTCCTGCTCAGAAAATTATCCATAGAATTGAGATAAGGAGGGTGAAAATATTTATCAAACTTAATGTCAAAGGCCTATGACAAGATCAATTGGCAGTTTATAATGTTTATTCTTAGAAAATATAGTTTGTCTGACAAATGGGTCGATCTTGTATGGAGATCATTTTCAAATATTTGGTAATCTATACTCATCAATACTTTCAGAAAAGGTTTCTTCCATTCCACTAGAGGCTTTAGACAAAGAGATCATTTTTATATTTTATTATTTATTATGAGGGCTGAAATTATATCTAGAATGTTAAATATACTTCATGAACACTACATATATACTGGTTTTTCAATGTATGGGTTTGGTATCGAGTTTTTTCACCGTTCTTACGCTGATGATGTGATGATCTTCACTTCTAGGGATCATTACTCTTTAAACAATGTTAAAATAACTTTTAGTAACTATGATAAGTGCTCTGGTCAACTGATAAATGAGGGGAAAAATACTTCCTAATTAGTCCAAAAATTAGTTCAAAGGAGATAAATAGGATGAAATTAAACCATCTCTAGTTACAAACACAAGGAATTTCATTTTATATATCTTGGCTGCCTAATCTACATTGGCAAAAAATATTTTATTTTTTAATAATGTTATCACTAAGGTTGTGTAGCGACCCGACCGGTCATTTTAAGCTTTTGCACTTTTATCGGCAATTCTAGGGTATGACTAGCCCCTTATGATTTATTATAACTTATGTAAATCATCTTTTGTGGTTTCAGGATAATCGGAATAGATTTGGAAGAACAGTTCTCTGTTTGAAGCTTTAAATTTGAAAGGTTGGATCAGGTTTTGACCTTTTAGTATTGATCATGGATTGATCTTTTTAGGATTTGGTTAGCTCCATTATGTGATTTTGAACTGAGGAGCGCGTCTGCAATGTGATTTGGAGATCCATGGTAGATTTAGGCTTGAATTGGCGGAATTGGAATTTTGGCATTTTCCGGTCTGTAGTTGAAATTTTGATATAGAGGTCAGAATAAAATTCTAGAATTTGAAGTAGGTTTTTTGTATCATTTGCGACGTGTGTATAAAATATCAAGTCATTTGAACGAGGTTTGATGGACTTTTTGATCGAATTCGGACGATTTTGGAATTCTTAGGCTCCAATCCGATGAAGAGTTGATGTTTTAATATTGTTTTGAGTGTTACGAAGGTAGGAACAAGTTTGAATAATGTTATTGGATATTATAGCATGTTTGGTTGAGGTCCCGAAGGTCAGGTGAGTTTCCAGTGGTTAAACGGATCAAATCTTGTTTTGGGAAGTTGCAGATTTTCTATTGTTTCTGTTGAAGAGTTTTGTCCTTCAGGTTCGTGAAGGGGCTCTCGAGTTCATGAAGGGATGATTAGTGAGGAAAGAAATTTGGACTTCGCGTTCGCAATGTCTGTCTGTATTCGTGAAGGGGGGTGCTCAGTGTACATCGCGAATGCGGAGAGTAATTAGAGCAATTGGGGTCTTGGTCATTTGTGCTTCGCGTTCACGCATGATGTATCACGTTCACAATGGTCAGAGAATCTAGTTAGGGAGGTCGCGCTCGCGTAGGAGGATTTTTGATCAATGCATTTTTGTTCTTTGCGAACGCGGGTCTTTGGCCTTGTTCGCTAAGAAGAAAGGTTTACCTGGGAATAATGTTTAAATAGGCATGTTCGCGATTTTTGGTCTATCTTTCACCATTTTAATTGATTTTGGAGCTCTTTTACAGGATTTGAAGAGAGATCAAGGAATAACACATTGAGGTAAGGTTTTTGAACTCCATACTCGTTCCTATTGTGATTTCTTCCTAATTAGACATGAAATTTATGGAATCTAAAGCCTAAAATTCAGAAATTAGGGCTTGGAATTGGAGACTTCAATTTAAGGATGTGAGGGGTTGTTTGTGTTCAGATTTTGATGTACTTGATATTTATGAACTCGTGATACTGTAAGGATTCTAGTTTTGTGATTTTTATCGGAATCCGACATGTGAGGTCCGGGGGTCGAGATTGACAAATTTCGAGATTTTATATGTAAAATTATTATTCTCGAATGAGCTTTGTCCCCTTAGCATATTTTGATGGTATGAATTTATTTTTGTCTAGATTTGGAGCATTCGGAGACCGAGTCGACAGGAAAAGGTGTCGCGGGCTAGAGTTTGGACTGGATTGAGGTATGTAATGATTGCAAATTTTGTCCTTAGGGTATGAAACCCCGTATTTCACATCGTTCTGCTACTTTGAGGTGACACACACACTAGACGACGAGTGTGGAGTCATGCACCGTTGGGGAAAGTGACTTGGTCCGTCCCGAACAATTGTTTAGCCACGTATTTGATTGAAAACTATTTGATATCATTGTGTTTAGAAAATTATTACTTTGTTTTGGGCTGAATTTCATTTTTGGGCCTCTTGCCAACTCTTTGGACCCTAAGGGGCTTTTTACTACTATTCCTCACTCTTTTGACTTAATATATGTACTCAATCATGTTGTACTTTACTATTTTCATAATGCAGATGGACTTACTCTATTTTGATATTTAAAATAATATTTTGGGCTTAGTATCATGTTTTATTATTTTCGGAGTGGCTTGAGAGGTTTATGACTGAGTGATACCGAGGGCCCATATTGTGATGATATCATGGGATCGGGCTGCGTGCCGCAGCATGTTTTACTAATTTGTGATATATGAGAGGCGTAGGGCCTGATCTATTATGCCACGAGGTGGATTTTTATGTGAGACCGAGGTCCTGATTGATTATGCCATGAGATGGCTTGTTATAGCGTTTGGGCTGTAGGAGCCCCTCCAGAGTCTGCACACTCCTAGTGAGCGCGGGTACCCAGAATGAGTGATGTGATATTGCTCGATGGGCTGTTGTTGTTACATATTGTTTCCCAAGGGGCTGTTCTTGATCTATGTTTTGCCAAAGGGGTGGTTCTTGACTCATGTTTTGCCCGAGCGGCTGATTACGAGTGATTATGAGGTAGTTCGAAGGGCTGGTTATATTGATATTATGCCCGAGAGGCGGTGTATGGTACATGTTTTTATATGAGAGGCTGTTTACATTTCTACCATTTTCTCACGATTTTCATCGCTCGTTTGAAAAAATTGAGAGATGTTTTAAAAGAAAACGTTTTACTGAACTGTGTTGTTTTACGAGAGAAATGGTTTATGTACTGTTTTGATCAATGTATTGTAATGTTTTCGTGTTATGACGTGGAAATATATATTTTCATACTATTTAGCTTCCATTTAATTTTATTACTTACTAAGTTGGCATACTCATATTACTCCCTGCACCTTGTGTGCAGATTTAGGTATTTTTAAATCTGGTAACGGTTGTTGATGGCTCAGTGGCAGAATCATTCAAGTTAGCAAGGTAGCTGCCCGACGTTTGCAGAACCTGCTCTTCTCCTTTTTATCTTTATTAGACTGTTTTTGTATATAGATTCAGACTCTTCGTTGTACTCAGACCTTAGTAGATGTTCGTGACTTTTGCCAACCCGACATCGGGCTTGTGTATTTATTCTATGCTGTTCATTTAGACTTACATTATGAGATTATTCATTAATTAATGGCTTAATATATGGCTTTTATTGAGTAATGGTTGATTCGGGAATTGTGTCAGCTATCCTAGTTTCATGATAGGCGTCATCACAACCGGGTTGGTTTTAGGGTCGTGACAAGGTAGTATCACAGCCTAGGTTACATAGAACTCACGAGTCTTGAGAAAGTTTAATAGAGTCCCGCGGATCGTTATGGACAGGTTACATAGATCTCACAAGTCATGATCAAGTTTAATAGGGTCCCGCGGATCGTTACAGAGACGTATGTACTTATCCTCGGAAGGCTGCAGAACCTTTAGGAAATCCCACATTCTTTAATTCTTATCGTGCGTCATTGATTCACCTTTAAATATAACTCTTTAAATTCCTTCCACGAGTTCGTATGTGCGTATGAGCGGTCGATATCAACTATGCATCGACAGCTTGTGATTCCTTGATCGATGAGCGAGATGATTTCTGTATGTTGATGTTGGGCAAGTATGAAAGACTTGAAGCCGGGTTTTGACTATAGCTTGAGCGCTGAGGTATTGATTGTGCGACCACGTGCATTTGGACTTATATGACCATTTATGTCCTTATTGATGGGATTTGTAGTTGGATGGCTACGTGATGAGTATGATATGACTGTGAGATGTGTTCATATAAGTTGGATGTGACGAGAAAGGTTTGGCTGGGGGTAGAAAAAGCTATTTGGTGCTTGACTTCCATCTTGATTTGATATGTTGCCCCATGTTGCGGGTGTACTGAAGGATCTTTTCACATTATCTAGTTGGGAAGTGAAGTAGATTTCATGTTGTGATATGAGTTTAAACTCTGGAAGATTAAGTAATCGTGTGATATTTATTATGATGGAAGGGTATTAAGAGATGTAAGGTTGAGGAGAAGCATGTGGGTTATCTCATGCGGAGTATTCTGAAGTTTATGGGATCCTTATGTTGTTTGTTGGGAGACCTATTTTACCAGTGAAATGTATGTGTTGCAATCTGAGTTAGGATCATGTATGGAAGTTGTCTTGATTGTTATGAGGGTGAATGTGATATCTATAGATGATTGGAAGTACTAGATGGTTTGTGTTGCACGACTTATGAAGGATTGTGTTTAATCTCACTATGGTATTATGGATTGTGAGTTATTATGGGTTTTTTATCTATGGCTTTGAGCTGAATGGGGGAGTCTGCTATTAATCAGTTGATTTCACTTTTAAGTGCTATGATGATTCCAGTTTGAGACATACTAGTGAATCAGATATGACTTACGGAGGTTGAGATCGAGGATGACTCAAGAAAAGAAAATTTTGGATAAGGGTTGTTTTATGCTTTATATGTAAATAAGAATTGTGGAATGACATGATTTGTTATTGGTGAAGCATGTAATGTGCATGGAGCAGGATTATTTGATTGCGTTAAGGTGGGGGTTACCTTCCTGGGGTGTTGGACTGCTAGTGGAGTGCATGTCATTCGGTCCGTTTTGTCAGTCTAATTGAGGTTGAGCGGAGTGGATGACTCACAAGAATGGTTATAATGGTTCAAGAATTTGCATGTAATAATTGGGATTTCATTTGTGTATTTGGCTAGAAATTGAGATTTAAAATTAAGGATGCCAAGACTTGTGGAATTTCTATATTATTATGGATTTTAGACATCAATATCGGGAAACTGAAGATAATGGCTTCAGGTTCGCAAGAAGTCTCTACAGGGTTAGTATTTCGAATGTTGTTCTTTTGGGGATATTTGAGAGAGTAGTTAGCATCTTACCAGCCTTAGGATGGTATAGTTATATGCTTGGGTCTCGTGTGGTGAGTTTGGGGCAAGGATTGTGGTTTTATAGCGAGAAGAAGTATCAAGTTGAAGATAAATCAGAAGGAACTTGGATAGATGGGATAGCTTGGTAGTAGGCCAGACCGGCATGGAAATGATATGACTAGTTCTTTGGGTGCTTATGAGGTAATAAGTTTCTACAAGTGTTTCACGGCATTTCTCTTGGGTTTTAGAGACCTGCATAGCTTGGTTGAGTTAGAAGGATTCAGTCGTGACATTTTGGTCTTGTGCAAATGGAATTCTAGGAGTTCTTGATTTTCTACCACGGTTAGAGATGTATATTTTCTACGGGCGTGAGGAGCATGTGACGTATGGTGATTTTTTTTTCTAAATGGGATCAATGGGAAGTTCTTGGCTAGTTTAGTATATAGCTGCTTGTGGCTCGGGAGAGATTATAAAGTTCTTATATCTATCATAGGATGACATGGTATATACGGTATTTGGTGTAGGGTTGAAATTGACATGTGTAATGTCACGGTTCAGTTCTAAAAAGAAGGTCATAAATACTTAGTCAGCATGGGTAGTTTCAGATGATTAGGCAAATGACATTGCTAATTGGTGTGGCTTGATGAGGGCACACATTTCAAAAAGAGCGATACGTATGAGTTACGTATACTTCATTAGTATTACGGCACTCTCTTGTTAGATCGCCTGTTGATATTCAAGTTTTCTTGGTAGCACAGAAGAATTTTAGGAGTATCCCTCATGGAATGATCGAGTATCAGATGTGTGTTAGATGTTTAGGCTGTGGATTTAGGATCGGATATGGTGATTCGTGTGCCTTACGGATTTGGAGACTTGAGTCCTCATAAACATGATATGATGTGGTTGTAGGTTGCGTGTATCAGCCTTGTGTGGCGACTATCATGGTCTGGAGACCCGAGTGGATCCTTTATTGCTTAGTATGTTAGATTTTGATGTGATATTGGGTATATTCTAGTTGTCTCCGTGTCGTGTTATGTTGGACTGTTGCGCTAAGATAGCAGCGTTTGCTATGCTGGGAATGCCACAGATTGAGTGGCGAGGTTCGACAAATTATATTCCCAGTAGGGTGATTTTATTTTTGAAGATCCAGCGGATGGTTGGGAAGGGTTGCCTTTCTTATTTGGAATTCGTGGCGGATGTCAGGGCAGAGACTCCTACCATTGATTCAGTTCCGGTTGTGAGATATTTTTCGAGATGTGTTTAATGTTCTCGTGCATATCGCCAGACATGGTTGTTGATTTCGGTTTTGATATGGTGTCGGGCACCATATTGTATAACACCAACGGAGTTAAAAAATTGAAGGAGCAGCATTAGGAACCCCTCGATAAAGGGTTCATTGGTAGGCCTATATGAATGTGTGTTCTGCATCGAATCGGAATCGTTGACTCTAAATTGCTATTGCTGAGGGATGTGTCATTCGATTTTCATTGAGCTCATTCATGGGCCAGGGTGATCTATGATTTGCCTTTCCGTATTGCCAGGCATTATAGTTTGTGGGTTATAGGCACATATGGTGCGATTCTATATAGGTCTCATAGTGGAATTCGAGCAGGAAAAGTATTAGGTATTGCTCGGTGGATGGCGTATCGGTTGTGTCCTTTCCGGTTTGTGTGACATTATGTCATTTTCGTTTCCATGGTTATGATGATTTGCTTTTGGTACTAGACATCAAATTGCGTCATTGATTTTGAGTACCGTGACTTGAGGTTTCTCATGTGGACCAGTGTTTGGCTAGGGTCGTGCATTGCAGCAAAGTTATGTGGAGGTATGATCCTTCGGGTTAGATTTGTGTGTTGTTCTGGTTCTATGATGTATGATGGGTTCTCAGCATTGTATGGTGGTGGTACTGGTCACCTTTCGGCATAGATCTCTCATTTGATTCATTTTCCATGGTTTAAGTATAGTTGGGTTGTTTCTTATTGGTGCGCGGGTCACACGGGTTGTGGATCTAGATTGTATCGATATATCATGTCACTAGAGTAGTCATGTTGGATGAGATGAGGTCATTGAGATTTAGAATGAATAGAATCGGATTCGATTTCAGCATGTTGGAAGGATAATATCTGGATTCAGCGTAGTAATTACTATAGTCATTGCCAAAGAAGAGGGAGTTTCATGAATGATTGATTAGAGGGATGGTTATGACTTCTTGCTTGTTTCATTTATCACTAGCAGTATGTGAAAGTGTTGGAATGTGGTTTTGTTTAATAAGAGGTTTATAACCAGTATTGTGTAGCTAAGAGCAGATGTTGTAATTAGAAGTTATCGTCATGAGAGTTTGAGTTGTGTGGTATATCATCTGATTTCATCTTGAATTGCGGTTATGGCTTGATACAATGTGTTCAAATTTATTCGGTATGTAGATTTGAGATTCTGATCTTATATATAATTCCAAAAGTGGAAATTTGATTCTAAGGTTTATGGCCTAGATTGGAATGTGAAATTTCAGTTACAATGTGTTATCAGACCTATATGATATCGGGTGACGTGGGATCACTCCTCGACATGTGCATGGTAAGGTTATGCATTGATTTGATAGTTTTTGGAGCAACTCCGGACACTTTTGAGGACAAACATATGTTTATATGGGGGAGGATGTAACGACTCGATCAGTCGTTTTGAGAATTCGTACTTCGTTCGCAAGCTGTCGGATATGATTAGCCCCGTATTATTTACTATAACTTATGTAAATCGTCGGTTTTAATTTTCAGGATAATCGGAATAGATTTAGAAGAACGGTTCTCAATATGAAGCATTAAATTTGAAAGGGTTGACCATGTTTTGACTTTTTATTATTCGGTCTCGTATTTTGATTATTATGAATTGGTTTGCTCCGTTATGTGATTTTGAACTTAAGTGCGCGTTCGAAATGTTATTTGGAGGTCTGTGGTAGATTTAGGATTGAATTGGCAAAATTAGAATTTTTGCGTTTTCCGGTCGGTAGTGTAAATTTTTATATAGAGGTCGGAATAGAATTTCGAAAGTTGGATTCGGTCTGTTTTGTCTTTTGTGACTTGTGTGCAAAATTTTATGCCATTTGGACGAGTTTTGATAGAGTCTTTTATTGAATTCAAAATTCGAAAGTTTTTGGAATTCTTAGGCTCGAATCCAAGGGTGATTTGCAATTTTGATATTGTATTGAGTGTTTCGAAGGTTGGAACAAATCTAAATGATGTTATGGGATATGTTAGCATGTTTGATTGAGGTCCTGAGGGCCTCGGGTAAGTTTTGAGTGGTTAAACGGATCAAATTTTGTTTTGGGAAATTGCAGATATTTTGATGTTTCTGTTGCACAGTTTTGGCCTTTGCATTTGTGAGAGGGCACTCACGTTCGCAAATGGGAAGTAATGAGGCAGGAAATTTGTCCTTCGCATTCGCAAAGGGAGAGCCTCATTGTGCATCACGAAAGCGATGTAGGTCCCGCATTTACAAAGAGTAATTGGAGCAGCTAGGGTCCTGGTCATTTGTGCTTCGCGTTTGCGATGGTCAGAGAAGCTGAAGCTTCGTATTTGCGTTAGGTAGGTCGCGTTCGCGTACGAGGATTTTCGGACAATAAATTTTTGTCTATTGCGAATGCGGGGCTTTGACCGCGTCCGCGAAGATGAAAGTTTCACCTGGGCAGAATATTTAAATAGCCATGTTTGCGATATTTGGTCTATCTTCCACCATTTTTGAGGAATTTTTGAGCTTTTTGAGAGGGTTTGAGTAGGAATTCAAGGGATAACACCTGGAGGTAAGGTTTTTGAACTCAATACTCATTCTTATTATGATTTCAACCCAATTAGACATGGAATTTGTCGAATCTAAAGCCAAAAATTGGGGAATTATGGGTTTCGAATTGGAAACTTTGATTTAAGGATTTGAGAGGTCGTTTGTGGTCGGTTTTTGACGTATTTTGTTTCTATTATTTCGTGAGTGTAAGGATTCTAGTTTTGTGATTTTTATCGGAACTTGAGACGTGCACCCGAGGGTCGGGTTCGGCCAATTTCGGGATTCTTTATGTAAATTGGTTATTCTCGAGTGGGCTTTGTTACCTTAGCATATTTTCATGGTATGAATTTGTTTTAGCTAGATTTGGAGCATCCGGAGGCTGAGTCAAGAGGCAAATTCATCGTGGCTAGAGTTTTGACCTTATTAAGGTAAGTAATGATTGTAACTGTTGTCCTAGGGGTATGAAACTTCGGATTTCACATTGTTGTTCTACTTTGAGGTAATGCACATGATAGATGACGAGCGGTGGGTTGTTCACCGTTGAGGAATGTGATATGGTCTGTCACGCACGACTGTTAAGTCACGTATTTGATTAAAAACTGTTTGATATCATTGTGTTTTGGAAAATTATTACTATATTTTGGGCTGAATGCCAATTATTTTGGACCCTTAGGGGCTTTTAACTATCATTCTTTACTGTTTTGACTTAATATTTGTACTAAGTCATGCTGTACTTTACTATTTTCGTAACTTAGTCGTATTTAGTCCGTTTTGATATTTTAAATGATATTTTGGGTTGAGCATCATATTTTACTATTATCCAAGTGGCTTGAGTAGTTTCTGACTGAGTGAGTCCGAGGGCCTGTGTTGTGAGAATACCCTGGGATCGGGCGGTGTGATGAAATATGTAGTACTTATTTGTTATATATGAGAGGCTGATGGCCTGATTTATTATGCCATGAGGTAGCTTGTTATGTGAGGCCGAGGGCCTGATTGATTATGCCACTAAATGGCTTGTTATAGTGTTTGGACTGTAAGAGTCACGCCGGAGTCCGCACACCTACAGTGTGTGCATGTACCCAGTGTGAGTGATGTGATGTAGCCCGAGGGGCTGTTGTTGTTATATATTATTACCCGTGGGGATGTTCTTTATCAATGTTTGCCCGAAAGGCGGTTCTTGATTCATGTTTTCCCTAAGGGGCTGATTACGAGTGATTGCGAGGTAGCTCGAGGGGTTGGTTATATTGTATGGTACATGTTTCTGCCCGAGAGGCTATCTACGTTTCTACCCTTTTCTCACGGTTTTCATCAAACGTTTGAAATATTGAAAAATGTTTTAAAAGAAAAGGTTTTACTGAACTGAGTTGTTTTTCGACAAAAATGGTTTATGTACTGTTTTGAGCAATGTACTCTAATCGTTGTAGTGTATGATGTGAAACTATGTGTTTTCTTACTGCTCAGCTTTCATTTACTTTTATTTTGCGTACACAGATTACTCGCAGCAGCTTGTGTGTAGATTTAGGTATTCTTGAATCCGGTTGCTGGTGTTGATTGCTCAGTGGCAGAATCATCGAAGTTAGCAAGGTAGCTGCCCGACGCCCTGCTCTTCTCCCCTTTGTCTTTCTTAGACTGCTTTAGTATATACTCCATACATATTGTTTGAGATACTTTCCTTTTTAGTCTGTTCCAAAATAAATGAAATATTCTAAATTTGGAAATAATTCAACTTTAAACTCTTCATTTGACCCTTTTTGCCCTTAATGAGAAGCTTTTATAGCAACACAAATGGTATGGCCTCACAAACCTTTTACCCCTTAATCTTTTAAGACCACAAGTTTTAAGTCTTCTTCTTTCTTCTTAAACTCCGTGCCGAGTCAAACTACCTCAAACAATATGAAACGGAGGGAATATATATACACACACACACACACACACATTCAGATTCTTCGTTGTAATTCAGACTTTAGTAGATGCTCGTGACATGTGCACCTCGATATTGGACTTGTGTATTTATTCTGCACTGTTCATTTAGACTTACATTAGGATATTATTGAATAATTAATGGCTTAAAAAATAATTTTTATTGAACAATGGTTGATTCGGAAATTGTGTCCGGCTGACCTAATTTTATGTTTGGCGCTATCATAAACGGGTTGATTTTAGGGTTGTGACAGGTTGTTAGAAAAACTGTTTGTTCGCAAGGTAAGTTGTTGTCCATTGGTGGTAAAGGCCATTCTCATAAAAGATATCTTATTGATGGAATTTGAAATATAAATATGTAGGCTTTGGCTTATGTCATAGAACAATGACATTGGCAGGAATCAGAACATACTACCTTTCTCGCAAGATCTGGCACATGTTCATCGTTTTCAAAATGTCTTTCCTAACTTGGAAAATCCTTAAGAACAAACTACCTTCTTCACAACATTATTAGTAGAATGAGGATTGAGGTGGTGTCTAACTGTTGTTGCTGCTTAGTTGCTACGGCTAAGATCATCCACCACTTTTCTGGATGGTGATTTTGCAATATTAATTTGGAACGTTTTTGGAATTCCTCTAGGAATTCCCTGGGAACATGGAACTATCGGAACTATGATCTCCAAGTGATAGACTACTAAGGCAAGAATCAGTTTGCACAAGGATCTATTACAAGCCATTCCAAGTAATATATTCTAGGAAATATGGAAAGCAAGGTGCTCAAGCAGATATGGAAAGTCAAAAATTTCTAAGGCAAGAATTATTTATCATGTAAACTACCACATTACATGGATAGTCTCGAAGAAGACAAATTTCAAAATTAATTAGAGATGGCCTTGGCAGGACCTTAGCAAGAAAATCAATTCTATTTCTCACAAAATTAATTGCTTAATAGTAGGTGGATCAAACCTGTTTAGATCAAAGTTCTCATCCACTTTATGAGCATAAATCAATAAAGATGGTCGTAGCCATTTATTTGCATGTATTCTTCTTTTGGTAGGAGATCGTAGCACCTTATTGTCAAAGGACAGTGATTGCCATTTTTTTGGGAGGGCCGTAGTCGTCCTTATTTCGGGAATGGCCATAGCCGTTTTGTATTCAGGAGACGGCCGTGGCTGTTATTGCTTCAGAGACAAATGCAATCAATACTACTTTTGGAGGTAGCCGTGGCCAGCATTACTTTGAAGATGGCTGCAGCCTCTAATGGTTTAGAGATGGCCGTAGGCAATTACATATTCCTGGAGAGAATACGATCATGCTTACGCATATATGGAAGGCGTCATATGGACAGCGACGCATGGGGCGTGCTCTTGGTATCTTGGGGCCGATACGACCGTTTCATGGGCGACGTTACGATTTGCAGTTGAATGACCGTTCCGTTGTATTTGTCATAATGATGCCCGTTACTGTAGGCCTGAACCGTTTTGTGGTTGGTCAGGAAGTTAATGGTGATCTTTGAGATTCGTGAAAGCCATTTATGCTTCTTCTATAAATAAGGGGTTGTACCATTCAACTCTTACTTTTACGCTATTTGTTTATGTGAAATTCTGAGAGAGACAACTCTTTTTGTTCTTAGATTACTTCGTCTTTTGCTCCTCGTTTCTTCATTCTTCGTCGTTTATTGTCAGATCTTCATCTTCTCTTACTTTTCTGATGAATTTTTCTTACTTTCTTTCGTTATCTCGACAATGGCGAGCAACTCTCGTTCCGATATTGCTCCGATGGCGGTTACGGCGGCTGAGGGTCCATCCACGGTGGTGAAAATCGTAGATCCGGTGAATATTGATAGGCCCCCGTCGGTGACTGACATTCTTTCTTTTCCAGTGGTCCGGCGACTGATTTCTCTGACCCCGAATGAGAGGACCAAGTGGACGAGATCCCCTTGATGGGGGAGGTAGGCCTCGCCCAACTGAGGGATCAATGTGACATTCCTCATTTTGCTGACATCGTCCTCGCTGGGAGCGGGGAGAGGGTTCATGTCGATCACCGAGGAACTGCATTTTCTACGCTTACCCTTTCAATCTACGACTTAAACTCCCCCTTCCAATGCTAGTAGTGGATTTCTGCCTCTACGATAGGGTATGCCCTGGTCAGCTCGTCCCCTCCTACTACAAGCTGTTAGCGATGTTGATAAATTATGTGGAGTTGGCACGGAGGGAGATTACTCTTGGGCACGTTTTGACTGTCTATGCCCCTAGTAGGGTTCGTCATACTGACCTTCTTCTTGTGCCATAGCTGAAGGTATACCACTAGTACCGTTTTCTGGCTTTCGCGAGTGGGTTGAGGCTGTGCTCCCTCTTACAGCGGAAATTCACACGTGGGCATCTTTCTGGGAGGTCCATCGTCGTAGCCCGGCCGTTGGTAAGAATTTGACCTGCTGTGTTGTTCTTCTTTCATAGTATTTAGTTTCTTTGTCTTGACCCTTCTTCCTTTGCTGCTTAGGATGACCACGTCGCAAGAGGTCTCCTCAGCTTGTAGACAAGGGGCGACTGCCCGATTGGTTGCAATGCCGATGCCTCGCCCGATCCTGAGGGCTACTTCAATCGAATCCTCAGCGGTTCATTCTCCAGCACGATCCGTGCACCGAGTTGAAGAATCTTTAGTGGCCGTGCATTCTAGGGTGGAGTTGCCACCGAATGAAGACGAGGAAGAAGAGGAGAGGCCGCTGGTTCGGCGTAGGGTGGCGATCACCTATGTCCTTCCGGTGGTGATTAGTTTGGTTTCATCCACCATCGGAAGCGGAAGGAAATGCAGCAGATCCTGCCCCAGAAGGCGAGCATTCAGTGGGGGCTGCCCCGATTGGCTTAGGCCAAGGTGACTCAATCGCTTTTGTGATTCAAAGTTCAGTTCCTGTTGCTGAAAGGGAAGGTAGCTCCTCAGCAACTATTTTAGCGGAGGAGACGGGTGCCGATGTTTTGGCGGGTGCGGGCGCTTCAACTTCTAGAGTGGTGGAGGCCTCGACTTTAAAGGGCGGCAGAAGGAAGGGGCGCCTCAGGAGAGGGGGATGATTCTGAGTCACAGATGGACCCTGAGGACGTCCGTCTATTCCAGGAGGGTTATACCCGCCCAACGGTGTTGGCCGAAGGGGATTGCCGCTATGTGGAGATTCCTAATTTGCAGAACTTGCTGCTCGAGGAGGAAAATCTTGTGACGCTGTTCGAGGTTATGTGCTCGATGATGGAGAGTGCGTCCCAGTGGGTCATCTCAAATGTTGGGTTGATGGGCGAGGTGGCCGCTCTGGGTATAAAGGTACGTGTGAAGTCTCAGTTTATTTCTTTTCTTAGTGTATCTTCTTATATTAACCGTTGTCTTGCTTGCCGCAGTCATTCTTGTTAGAGGTGGAGAGCATTCGTCGGGCCAACGTCTGCTCGGGTGTCTTTGTCCGATTGTTGGAGAAGTACCGGCGCTGTCAGAACCAATGTCGTGATTTGCATGAACGCTTAAGGAACGACCCAGGGAAATGGGAGCTAGTAGAAGAGCTAGTGAGGAGGGAGCTACATATGCAGCAGAACCTTAATAGGGTAATTTCTCTTGAGGGGAATCTCCGTCAAAGAAACAAGGAGATGGATGCTGAAATGAGGGCGGCCGCTGAGAGAGAGCGCCAAAATCGGGTTACCGCAGCAGAGGCCGCTGAGGCTTTGACTAGGCAGGTGGCTGCCCTAGAGCCGGAGACTGCTGCCTTGAGGAAGCAGGCAGAGGATGCCCTGGCGAGGGTCGAAACATTGCAGGTGACCAACCGCACACAAGAAAGAGAACACGGATTGGAGAGGGCCGCCGCTACTTTTCGAGAGAGGGTGTTGAAGGGACGCATTACTATTTGTGAGCAGGACGCCCGTACTGCAACGAACTGGATTGCGGCCTTGGACGCAGAGAACCAGCGCCTGAGGAATTAGGCCGTTTCTTTTGGTCCTGCTCGTGAGCTTTGGATGTACGCGGGGCCCAGCTCGACGTGTATAGGCAGTTGTGAGAAGCCGGAGTTGTGCCTGAGGACACCTATGAGGAAGTACGCCAAAAGGCTCGTGATGCTCGCCTTGACTGTTGTATCGACCTATCTACGCCCGGGGCTGATGATGGCGCCGAGGGTGCTGATGATGTTGAAGAGGGCGCTAATGGCGCCGAGTGAATAGAGAAAAAGTTTGTAATATTTTTTTAGTTTTCATTCTTTCTTTCTCCTTAAATATTTGTTGCAATTTGGCTATATATTTTTTTCCCGGCGCTGGTCCACTGGGGTAACCCCTTGTAGATATTGTAAATATATGCGGTTTTCTTCCTTTGTATTTGTTTTGTATCAATTTCGTGCGTTTCTTTTTTGTTCTCGTTCGAGAGGACCTTGCCTTAGAGTTTATCTAGTGGGCATGCTAACGGTCTCGGCCGGTTAGGTGATTTCGCCCTATGTCGAGTTGGTTTTTCTCCTTAAGGAAAAATTGGTATAGATGGCTTTGGCCATATAAAGACACTTTTTGTAATCACCTTCCTCCACTTTGTGGGAGTGGGTTGTAGCCGTGTTTGGGCAGCGGTGGCACATAGCCTTAGTCCAAGTTCGGGCTTAATCGAACTACTGGCCGTGGTAATGAAAAGCACGGCCTTGTAGTTCGACTTGGGCCGAACTTTACATGGGCCGAAATTGTAGTTTTAAGTTAGTCGTACTTACTTGAATGGCGGGGGCGCTTGGCCCGACCTGGGGTCGACCGTGGCTGAACATGTGGAGGCGCTCGACCTTGCCTAATCGTGGCCCAGCTGATAGCCGCGGGGACGTATATTCTTGGCTTTGATTCATCCGTGGTTGAGTTTGTGACTCTTGTGACGGAGGTGTGTAGCCTGAGTCCTAGTTCAACTCGTAGTTGAACTTTTTGGGCGAGGGCACGTAGCCTGAGTTGTTGTTCAACCGTAGTTAAACCTTCGGTAATTTTTGTAGTGTTGAAGGCACATAACCTGAGTTGTCATTTAACCGTAGTTGAACCTTTGTAATTCTTAATGGCGAAGGCACATAGCATGAATCCCAGTTCAACCGTAGTTGAACCCTTTGTAATTTTTTGATGTCGAAGGCACATAGCCTAAGTTGTTGTTCAACCGTGGTTGAACCTTTTGTAATTTATAATGGCTACGGCACTTGGCTTGAATCTCAGTTCAACTCGTAGTTGAACATTTTGGGCGAGGGCACGTAACATGAGTTGTTGTTCAACCGTAGTTGAACCTTTATAATTCTTAATGGCGGAGGCACTTGGCCAGACTCCCAGTTCAACCATCGTTGAACCCTTTGTGATTTTTTGATGTTGAAGGCACATAGCCTGAGTCCCAATTCAACCGTAGTTTAACCCTTTGTAATTTTTTGATGTCGAAGGCACATAGCTCGAGTCCCAGTTCAACCGTGGTTGAACCTTTTATTTTCCCATATAACCCGCTTCGTATTGGGCGTTGGGATCTGTTTTTTGTTTCGGATCTTGTCTAACTCGTGCTTGTATTCTTCTCGACTGATTCGCACAGGTCACCCCATTAGAGATCTTGGTTTGAGATGCTTTTGTGCTTTCCTCCATTGTGGCAGGATCCCGGTGAAAAGGGGGCGAGGTACCTTATGCGCATTTTTCCCATAGGGATGGGGGATCTACTTCTTCTTCTTCTTCTTCCCCTTGCCCGGAGACGCGGGATGTGGAAGAAAGATCCTCTCGAGGCTTTTGACTTCCTTTGATCTGACATGCCACTTTGGCTTGTTCGAGCTGGGTTGTTTTCTTTCCTTTTTTGGTCTAAAGATAGACTACGTGATTCTGCTATGAGATCCCAACAGACGGCGCCAAATTGTTTAGCTCAAAGTTCTCATCCACTTTATGAGCATAAATTAATTAAAATAAAGAGAGGGCCAATCATAGCAGATCATAATAAACCCAAAAGATCAAACGAATAAAATGTAAGAGACAATAATTATAGATTAAAGGGAGGAGAGTAGAGATCTTTTATTAATGATATCGATTTGGTCTGCCTCTCCATGGAGAGGTTCAGAGCCTTACAATGATGTATATTCTCTTCTCTTAGAAGTAGATGTTAAGAAGAAGACGTAGCCCTCCTTTTAGGGTTTTTTCTCTTCAAATTTATAGCTGTGAATCTTGTTAGCTGGCGAGGGACGACCGTAGCCGCGTCGAAGGGAGTGGACAATGAGTAGGCCGTGGTCTCGCTAATTAGGTTGAGTAACCTTGGAGTACTTTGGTCGGTGAATGGTTATGCCTTTTATTAGCCCGAACGAGCATAGGAGCTAGTTAGACGAGCTACTTATCACAGACCTAATTCTGACCCATATAAAATCACCTATGAATTGGATCGAATTGACCATAGATGATAGTCACTACAGATAAGATTTGATAGGAGTTGGAAGCATTGTGAGGGATAACAATGGTCAAAGTATAATGGCTTTTGCAAAATATTTAGGCAAAGGAAGCAGTTTTCTAGCAGAAGCAAATGGTGCTATATATGGATTACAACTATGCTTATCTAAGGGCTTTCAGAAGCAGTTTTGAGATAAATCCTACGCTCTTGAGCGAGGAAATTTTTCGCGTAATCATTATGTTTAATTTTCGAAACTTTATTTTCTGTTTGAAAAGAACCAGGCTCTTTAACAAGCAAAAATCAAAAGTGATACATTTAACTCCTCTTTATCTTGGTGCATCCTAAAATGACAGTAACACGAAAAATAACTCTAATTTCTCATTTAAAGAAAAGGTTGAAAGGAAGAGAAACACAGTTTCACATTCTTTTGCAAGTGGAAAGGAATCTTCTTGGACGTCTTCTCAAAACCAATATAATTGGTCAAAATGGACCAGATCGATAAACAAACACTTATTTGTCTCAATTTAAGTGGCGATCTTTTATTTCTTAAATTCAAAGTAACTAATATTTGGATTTAGATTAGATTAGATCAGATTAATTAAAATTATTTACAATTAAAATTTAGTTATTCAAAAATGATATGAAAAATATTCTAAGTTGAAATTCTTCTCATGTCAATATGGTGAAAAAATACATAAAATGTTCATCAAACTTCACATAATTTGAATCTTGAGAAACAAAAATTGCCTCATAAATTGGGACAAAGGAATTAGTAATTACCTTATGCAGGGCATGGCGCAGTGTTTCAGGCAACTGAGTACATAAAGCATGGATATCAAATTCACAAAGCTCACACCTATAAGACAGGCCTTCAATGGTGTCTCGACAGACGTTGCAGAAGCGTTCGCGCAAGTGATTGCGTTCAACAAGCTTGAGTGAATGGTAGGGATGCATGAAAGACGAAAGATTGGGCGGACATGTTCCACAGTGTTCCTGTAGGTTAAAGTTGCAGACATGGCAGTGATATCTTTTACCTGAACCAGGGATCATGCATCCCTCGCACAAATATTTAGTATTATTTGCATCATCATATATTGTTATTTGATGCTGTGGGTGGGTGAAATGTTGCATGGTGTTCGCTAGGAGAGGTGCCATTTCTGGTTTTTTTTTAAGCTCACAAGAACTTCCAAGAGCAAGACGACAGTGGTAGACTTTATGGGTTTCGAAGTCTTTTACTTAGTTTTTAGTAATTTTCTTTTTCATCATATCTAAATACATCGAGTGGAAGTTGTCTTTAATACTTTTAATACCAGCTTGGATGTTTCCTAATAGCTCTTGTTGACCTCTTCATATATACAAGTTGTGTTCGACTACAACATGTGACCATATGTAAATTTTCTTTATTAATTCTCGGAAATATCAGTAGAACTTTCTGTTATTTGATATATTTGAAAATGAAATTAATATATCTTGCAAAAAAATAAATAGAAATGATGAATCTTGATAAAAATCTTTAATGTTGGTACAATTTTTTAACAGCAACTTGGGTTTAGACCTTATTTGTTTGCACTAAATGGAGGTCTGAATCTTAATCATTCAGATCACAGACATTAGTAAGTTTGCTTTTAAAAGTTCGAATCTTAATTATTCAGATCTTAATCATTAAGTGTGTTTGTTTTTTTTTTAATTCACAACCACTTAATGTGTCTGAATAGGTCTATATGATTAAGATCTATAGCAGAGACTTAATTTCATTAAGATGTTATCACATATTCATTATTAACTCTCACCACCGCCTACCATTATCAACTACCAACACCTCCACCACCTCCACCACCACCACATCACCATCATCCTCAATAATAGTCGTCACCATTATCAACCATCACCACCTACTATTCCCACCACTCCGACCATCATCATTTTCACCCACAATCAACACTCATTCACCTCAACTACCACAACTGACCACCCTATCACCGTCAACAACCACAGTCGGCACTGCCCATCATTATAACCTATCACCACCCACCCACAAACTTCCTCAGTCATAACTACTACCACCATCCGTGATTATTAACTGTAACCACCCACCACCACCATTCTCAATCATAATCGCCACAACTATCAATCATTTCTAGCTACTAGCATGAACCACCATCATCAACCAAAATTACCACCAACCACAGCCTCTACCACATACGTGGGTTCGGTCCTCCAAAGCCTGTTAGAGCTCTCTTCAACCTGCTCCCTCTTAACAATACAAAATTCTCCTTGACTTACCCTTGGGAACAATATTACATAACTCGAAGCAAAACTAACAGGTATGTTGATCACGCTGAAGTATATCCTCTAGAAAGGACTCTGCGAACATTGTAAATAAAATTCGAGTATTACGCCCAGGGTCGAATTCGCAGAGACTCAACCTATCAACTATCACATTTAAACTCACTAAATCCTTCCAAACCAGCTTCCAAAGACTTTTGAATCATAATTGGAGATTTCTTTACGAACCACGATTGCAGAAAAATAATAAGCTATAGCTAACTAACTAAGGTTGTAGACAATGAGAGAAAAGCTAAGGTATAATGACTTCCCCTATTGATGGAATCCCTTTTGTTTATGCTTCATACAAATTTACCAACACATCTACATCAATATGAACCCTCATCTTACAGTAAATCTCTCCCGAACAATTACCGTAATATACTATTGCACTCTCCCGAACTATACTACCTAACTTTAATTAATACAGTTCGTTTAAAATTGCACTCAAGGCTTCGTTATTCCTAATCCCGCCTTTAAACCCACAGTTATAGATTCCTCTTATCACTTTAGGAGTGGTGTTATTCAACAACTACCTAAATATGCACTCTTTCCCAAGTTATGCATACTAAATAGGCACAGCTAATTGAGGATCGTGTCAATTAATTACAATAAGAACATAGTTGAATAAATATAGATTAAAACTGGCAAATTTGCATTAACATAAACGAGAATTTCAACCCCAATAGGTTTCATCAAGACCTTAGTCATGAGGATTAGCTACTCATAGCTATGGGAAACAAACTAACTTAGTGTTCAGCATAATCTAGCAATAAAAATCAAAAGGGAAGAAGAAATACATTTAAGCTATTCTCTCACAATTGTGTTTCCTTCCAAGAGCTCTAATAATTCAATACATGCCTATCATGGGCGAAACCTAGTGACTAATATAGGTTTTAGGGCTAAAATTTATGCTTTGACACAACTGCCCCTGGCCTTCGGCAGGCCTACCGCGGTTCTGCCGCGGTCGCGGTAGAATCGCGGCCAAACGACCCCTCTAATACTCAATTTGTCTGCAGCTATCTCCCACCGCGGTTCTGCCGCGGTCGTGGTGGAACCGCGGTAGTACCCCATTTCTGATTCTTCAGCCTTCTTCCGCGTGGTTCCCTTTAGATTTTTCACAGTTTGCCTCTTTTCCTTCATTTTTGACTCCAAAAGTTCTCCCTAGCCTTCCCTAGTCATGTATAGCCTACACATCAAGAAAAACACTAATAATAGCATTTTGTTATCACTTTCATTACCAAAACTACGCAAGAAGATGGTTATTTAGGGCATGAATATAGTTAACTTCACATATTATCAACACCCCACACTTAAACCTATGATCGTTCTCGAGCAAACTAAACCACACTTCTAGGCCTAACTGTTTGCTGCATTGCCCAAAGTTATGTTACACCCGCCATTTTGAGAACCAACCTAAGCAATGCAACAATCCTACCAAAGATGCAGACTCTACTGCCATGGCACACTCAAGCTCACTTTAGTTACTCTAACAGCGGTGAAGATTTACTTTTCCTTCCTGAGGCACATGCCCTCACATTAAAAGTCTGAGAGAAGTTCTACACACATAGAAAACAATTCAACGCAAGGAACCAAAATTAGAAAGAATTCACGTACTCCCAGCAAAGAGCATTCATATGCCACATAGACACACTATAAGCTTGCCCCTAGAGTTGTACTCTACTAATCGAGCTGTTTTAGTCAAGGATCAAGAGGTCTTTATTTGGTTGTAATGTAGGCTAAGGGAAGGGTAAGATACATTTGGATGTAGTGACTATTATCCCTAAGCACTTTTAATACATACTTCTTTTATAGTTTCCATTCTCAGCCCAATCATTCCTCCACATTTGTTTTTTACATGTAACCCTTACTTTCTTCAGGTGCAACTGGCTTCTTGTTTTTCTCTTTTTTTTTCTTTATTTGCTTTGTTCTCTTTGTTTCACTTTTTTTTCTACAAAACCTGTGCACCAATCATTGTTCATTCATGATTCCCCTTTTTTCGCTAACTCCCTACCATCCCACATGCTGACTTCTGTATACTCTTTTGTGATTCAAGTGCTTCTAGGAGGTATAGGTTCAAACAATCATTTATTCAAGCACATGGATATAGTTCGTTATATGGGTTATCAAGGAACATGCTTCAGGATCAAAGGGGTTAACTAATAGCAATGTATACAGGTGGATTCGCAATTAAACAGGCTTACACAAGGAAATACCTCAATCATCTCTAAGACCTAACATCTTCTATTTCGCTTTGCAAACACACAGGTCAAGTTCTAGGTATCTCATGCAAGTATAGAATGCAAGTAAGGATCCCATACATACTTAGCATGTAACTCGTTAAGAATTAGTTTATCACACACACATACGAGCGTTCAAGTAATACAAGATGTGTAAAATTAAGGCATAGATTTACAAGTCTGCAACTGAGCCAAGACCTTACCCTCTCTAGTTCATTTTAGTTGTTTCCAAGTGTGACCATCAGGTGTCGCATTCTATCTTTTTACCCATCTTAGTCCTAACACTACAAAAGGAAAATATCCTAACCCGGTTAAAAAAACCCTTGAAAAAGAACCGTGGTCAAAAGAAAAACCAAGGGCGACTTAATACACTACCTAAAAAATAAATAAATAAACAATCTACATGGACTACTTCCCTCAAGAGTACTGTCCAAGTGGTCCGTCATCAGGATGAGTCCTCTACCCTTGTTTTTGTGTTATATATATATATATATATATATATATATATATATATATATATATATATATATATATATATATGTATGTATATATATGTATCCGACTTGGACCCTCAAGAGACCCGTCGACAAGTGTCCGTCGTTGAGCCAAGTCAAGTACTCCTAAATAAAATTCTACCATCATTTATATACAATAACAACATTTTCATGCTACAACAATCACAATATATATATACAGTAAAACACATATACAGAGTAAGTCTCCCATCCCACACTTAAAATCATGGCATGTCCTCATGTCATATCAATAAATTAAAGTGCAGAAGGGTAATAAGACATCCCTGACTCAATCAGAGTCAAAGACGATGCTTGGGTCCACATGGCAAGCTCTCCCCAATGCACGGAACCATGCGATGAACCATCCCTCACACCAGGCCTGCCTATGAGACATGTCGTCAAGCCGTGACATAGGCCATCAACTGTGTAGATCCCCAACCTCTTCTTCCATGGAAAGTAGCATTGGCCTGGTAGATTGAGACCTGTAAAAACTGGCCGCAGAATGGGACCGGCGTGAAGGTCCAGCACTGTCAGTGGACCCTATGGATGGAGCGAAGGGAATTAGGGAATCATCTTCACCATCTATTTCAATTGGCATCTGTGTGCCCCTACCCAATCTGATGCATAAAGCTCGGAATAGTGCTTCAAGTGCCACTGTCCCGTCAGTAAGATAAGTGGGAAGGTTCTTCCGTAAGCATAGCTGAGTCGCCAAGGAATGGAAGTAAAACCACTTTAACAAAAGTGGTCCTCCTAAGATCAGTTCATCACCAATGACTTTAGCTACATCAAAATCTTTCTTGGCGACGAAGCACCATGTCAGCATGGCCCTGTTGAAGTTCACGTCTGTCGTGTTGCTAGACGGCATGAAACTGCTGGAGATGACTGTCAACATCACTTAGCCAACTGCGTGAAAGAGTTGGAATTCAAGGTGATCTGGTCCTTTATCTAAGTCGGTTTCCCTCCGGCACAAATGGCCTCGATCATAACCTCCCACATAATATCTGGTCGATCATGGTAATAGTCAACAGCGCCTGTGAATTCAGGAAGCTGCAAGGCCTAGAAAATATACGGAAGGTGTGCTGGGACTACCTTACCCCACACACGCACATCTCGAGCTGAGTGAGCAGGTCAGTTCGCATAGAACTCCCTCACAACCATCCTGTTGACTGGGCAGGGCTCATCAAACAGGAATTCCATATGCCTGCTCCGAATCTCCTTATACATATCCTCCTTTTCCTCTTAGAGGGTTTCTCGGTCAATCTGAATTTCAGGAATGAAGTTCTTTCGCGCCTTAGTATTGAAATCATCCTCTGCCAGTTCCGAGACGAACCTGGACTCATCATAAGTCGGCTGTTGAGCTGGTCCAGCCTGTCTCCGCTGCCTCTAGGAAGCCATAGCACCTGGATAGAGTTCAAACAAACCATTAAATTCATCCTAAATAGTGTCAAACGGGTGGTTACTCAGACTTCGCCACCCGACGAAAACAAAACAACACCCCCTTTTTTATCATCGTTTCACACTAGCCCCTAGCAGTGTCATGAAGTTCACAGAATCCACTAAAGCTGCAATACATGACTCATATCGTCCCACACTTGCACCTTCACCATGATTCAAACAATTAGATCCTCCATACATCGCCAAATATCACACCCCACAATTAGGAATGGGCATAGCCCACCCCACAAAACCAAAACAACTCCAAAGATTCGGACAACATAAGGCCTTGCAATAATCACACCCTACAAAAAAATTCTAGGCCTCCAAAATATCATAACAAGCCTCACAACCAAATTATAATGGAGGCCCAACCAAATAAGCACTAAACAACCCTACTAGAAACAACCATAACCATATACAACAACAAGAGTCAACAATTATACAAAAAATTAAACTATTGCTACCTAGGGTTAAGTTAAAAGAACTATACTAAATTACACTAAATTAGCAGTGAAACTAAAGAAAAAAGGAGAGAGAAACTTACTTGTGGGGAGGACGGGAAAGGGTTTGGCGAAGTTGTGGAGTAGTTGGGTGAGAGGGAGAGTGATTTTGAAAAGAAAAAGATAAGAAGAAGAGAGAAATTAGAGAGAAAAGTTGAGAGGAACTGAATTGGGGGATTCGACGACTGATTTGGGGATAAAGTGGTGGGTGGGGGGTATTTTAGGGAAAAGGAGGGATTTAAAATGGGTGGAGAACATAAAATAAACATACCTAGGTTCTGAACGCGGTGACCGCGGTTCGACCGCGCTCGCGGTAGACCAAGTTCAGTGAGGGGTTCTCACCGCGGTCGCGGTAGTACCGCGAAGGAGTTTGGTCAGAGAGGGGCTTCGACTGCAGTTTGACTGCGGTCGCTGTAGAACCGCGGTTTGGGCCCTTCTTTGATACTGAAGGCATTTTTTCATATTCTAAAGGATTACAATTACAAAAATTTCATGGGTTACCTCTCATTCAGCGCCAAATTTAATGTCATGACACGACTCAGATGAGCGTATTTATGACTCGCTCAACCTCTGCGGCTCATTCAAGTGTAATGCAGATCTTTCGTTAGGTTCTATCATTCCCATGTATAATTTCAACCGCTGACCATCGACTCTAAATGTGCGAGTGTCATCCTCAGTAGCAACTTCAACAACTCCAGATGGGAAGACTTCAACTATCTGAAATGGTCCAGACCATTGTGATTTTAGCTTACCCGGGAACAACCTCAATCTTGAGTTGTATAGTAGTACCCTGTCCCCAGACATAAAATTTCACTCCACAATGTTCTGATCATGTAGCCTCTTCATTCTTTCCTTATACAGCCTTATGCTTTCAAAAGCAAGATGTCGGAACTCCTCAAGCTCATGCAATTCTGTGACTCTTGACGAGCCCACAGCTTCCATTTCTAGATTTAGCTATTTCAGTGCCCACCATGCTTTATGCTCAAGTTCGATAGGTAAGTGACAGGCCTTCCCAAACACCAACTTGTATGGAGACATCCCAAATTGTGTCTTGAATGTCGTTCTATAAGCTCAGAGTGCATCATCTAACTTCCTTGCCCATTCTGTTCTTGTGGCGTTTACAGTTTTTGGTTAACACACACTTTATCTCTCTGTTGGAGACCTAAACCTGTCCACTGGTTTGTGGGTGGTTAGGAGTAGCCACCTTGTGGCGCACTTCGTATTTTGTCAACAACCTTTCAAATTCTCTGTTATAGAAGTGAGTGCTCCCGTCACTAATTATCGCTCGTGGTATCCCAAAGCGGGTGAATTTGTTTTTCTTCAGAAACCCCACCACCACCTTTGCATCATTGGTGGGTAACGCTACAACTTCCACCCACTTAGACACGTAGTCTACAGCAACAAGAATGTACTTATTGCCGTAAGAGCTGACGAAGGGACCCATGAAATCTATCCCCCAGACATCGAACACTTTAACCTCCTAAATCGGGTTCATGGGCATCTCGTGACGCCGGGAGATGTTCACGATGAATTTGCATTCATTGCAACCCTTTGCCCATGTGTGATCATCTTTGAACACTGTCGTCCAGAAATATCTGGCCTCAAGCACCTTTGCTGCAGTCCTTACTCCTCCAATGTGTCCCCCAAAAGCCGATGCACGACAAACCTGCAAAATAGAGGATTGTTCCATCTCGAAGACGCATTTTCGGATAATGTTATCCAGGCATATTATAAAGAGATAGGGCTCATACTAATAATATGAACGGCTTTCACGAAAGAATCGTTTCCTCTGGACCGATGAAAGGTCGTGAGGAACTATATCACTGGCCAGGTAATTGGCATAATCCACACACCATGGCACTTCCAGATGAGTGGTGGCGAGTAGTTGCTCATCTGGAAAAGTTTCCATAATTTCCTCAACTTCAATTGTGTTTTCAACTCCCTCAAGTCGTGATAGATGATCAGCGACTTGATTCCCAGTGCCCTTTCAGTCACGTATTTCAAGTCGAACTCTTGTAGCAATAACACCCAACAAATCAGGCGTGGCTTAGAGTCATTCTTTTCTATCAAGTATCTAAGAGCTGCATGGTTAGTGTATACAATTACCTTCGATCCTATCAGGTAGGACCGGAACTTATCGAATGCAAACACCACAGCTAATATCTCCTTTTCTATCATCGTATAGTTCAGCAGGGCTCCACTCAGCGTTCTACTTGCATAGTAGATTGGATGCATCAATTTTTCCTTCTGCTGGCCCAGCACTGCCACCACTCCATAGTCACTAGCATCACATATTAATTTGAACGGTTGCTCCCAGTTGGGAGCAACAATGATTGGTGTTGTGACAAGCCTTTGTTTCAACTCCTCAAACGCTACCCTGCATGCATCAGAAAATGATCTTTTTCTAATAACTTATAGAAAGGGCGATTTTGGAGAAGTCTTTAATGAACCACCGGTAGAAACCGGCATGTCAAGGAAAACTTCTGATTGCTTTGACCGAAGTTGGCAGAGGCAGCTTTACTATGATATAAACCTTGGCTTGATCTACCTCTAAACCCTTGCTTGACACCCGGTGCCGCATGACTATGCCTTCTTGTACCATGAAATGACACTTCTCCCAGTTCAGCACCAGATTAGTCTCGATGTACCATTTTAGAACACGTGTCAGATTGACAAGGCACTCATCAAATGAATTCCCCACCACTGAGAAGTCATCCATGAACACTTCCATTATATCTTCAACCATTTCATTGAAAATGGCCATCATGCACCGTTGGAATGTGGCGGGTGCATTGCACAGGCCAAAAGACATCCTCTTGAAGGCATAAATACCATAAGGGCATATGAAGGAGGTCTTCTCTCGGTCCTAAGGTGCAACGGAGATCTGGTTGTACCTTGAGTACCCATCAAGAAAGCATATATGTGACCTCCCGGCCAATCTATCCAGCATCTGATCAATGAAGGGAAGTGGGAAGTGGTTTTTCCGGGTGCAAGATTCAGCTTTCTATAATCCATGCATATTCTCAAACCGGTGACGGTTCTTATTGAGATTAATTTATTATTATCATTCTTCACCACTGTTATGCCACCGTTCTTAGGCACACATTAAAATGGGCTAACCCAGCTGTTGTCAAAATTAGGGAAGATGATTCTCGCATCCAACTACTTTATTACTTCTTTCTTCACCACTTCCTTCATATTCGGGTTCAACCTCCTCTAATGTTCCCTGGAAGGTCTGTGTCCCCCTTCCAGCAGAATCTTATGCATACAATAATCGGGGTTGATCCCTTTGATGTCTGCCATGGTCCACCCAATGGCAGTTTTCCATTCCTTCAATACCTGTAAAAGTTGTTGCACCTGCACATCTAACAAACCAGATGAGATAATAATAGTTAGAGTGGAGTCAGGTCCAGAAATTCATACCTGAGGTGGGCTGTTAAGGGCTTTAGCTCCAGCTTCGGTGGTTCTTCAATGGATGGTTTAGCTGGAGGAGTCTCTCTCTTCTCTAAGTGTAGGGGTTCAAACTCTAGATTTCTATCCCAAAACCCTCTACCTTCCAAAGCCAACACCTATTCCGCCAACTCCTAGCCATTCGCCTCCTCCAAATTCGTCAGACATGCAGCCAAGGGATCCTCCATCGTAATCGGCATAATCTGCTTGTCATTGAACCTCATCTTAAGCTCCCTAGTCTCACAATCAATTAAGGCTCTCCTAGTGTCTAAGAACGGTCTTCCTAAAACGGTAGGAATCTCTTCATCCACTTTGAAATCCAAGATTACAAAATCTACAGGGAACACGAATTTCCCTACCTGAGTAAGCACATCATAGAGGATCCCAAATGGACGCTTTACTGCCATGTCAGCTAGCACCAATAACATAGAGGTGGGTCTAGTTCTTACAATGGACAACCTCTTGTAAATAACCAGGGGAATAAGATTAATGCTGGCCCCTAAATCACAGAGTGCCTTTGCAACGGCATAGTTCCCAATAGTGCAAGGAATAGTAAAGCTCCCTGGCTTAGAAAGCTTTTCAGCAAAAGGTCCAGTCACCACTGCACTACAAGTCTGCGTGAGTGTCACTGTGGCCAACTCTTGGATGTCAAACTTCGGAGACATCAAATCATTCATCATCTTCGCGTACCCATGCATTTCCTTTAAAGCCTCAATCAATGGAATATTTACCTGCATCTCCTTAAGCATCGAAAAGAACTTTTTGTACTACTCTTCCTTTTGATGATTGGCCAATCTCTGTGGGAATGGTGCAGGTGGTCTTTTCTTTCCAAACACCTGGGATTTGTCTTTCTCAACTATGATCTCCTCCACCGGCTCTTCTAATATTTCTACGACTTTCTCGGTCTCTTACTGAATATTCTCTTTTTCAGGTACAGGTTGGACTGTCACATCTTCAGCCTTGTTGATTCATCCAGCTCAATCAGTACCTGAACGGGTGTCTCAACATGTATATTTGGTCTAGCTCTCTCCTGTTCAACATCAAGATCTTTACCATTCTGAAGACTCACAGCCATCAGCTGCTTACGGGCCCTGATCATTGGGGTTGGTTTGGGTATCTGCAGGCAATGTCCCTTGAGGACGGTTATTTGAAGACATAGCAATTTGGCCCACCTGCACTTTAATATTTTTAATAGCTGTGTAATGTGCACATACCCTTTCATTTATCTTTGCATTGGACCCAATCACTTGTTGCATCATCGCTTCCAGTCTAGCGAACCCATCTTCTTGTCTCCCAGCATGCCGCTGCTGAGGTGGATGGTACCCTTGCTTCTGATTATTGTGTCCCTGCGGTCTATGATCGGGTGACATATTATTGGGAGGTATCATGCCTCTCATGTTCCCGGCATTGTATTGTGGCTGAGGCGGCCTGTACTGCTGCTGCGTCTGCTGGCCCCAGTTCTGATTTCCTTGCCTCTGACCCCCATAGTTAGCCACATATCTTCGGGATGCTGGTGGTGATGGTCGAGCTCTACGTTCCATGGATTACTAATTGGCTGACTGATGCAAGATGTGCACAAGTCCCCGTTGGTAGTATCAACTATGTGTACCTGTTGTTTTTGTCCTGACTCCTCTACCTTTTTGGTGAGGATGCTCATCTGTATCAAAAGAGTCGCCACATTCTCAGCCAATATGTTGGAAGGATCAAAAGGCACTGAGTGCACCTCCGTAGTGATAGGTGCGTTCCTGGTCGTCCACCTGAATTCTGAGCCATTTTATCTAGCATATTCTGCCCTTCTCTCCATGTCTTGCTCAAGAATGCCCCACCAGCTGAGGCATCCACAATATTCTTCATACTGTCAGAAAGTCTCATGTAAAAATGTTGTCCCAGCATCTGCTCTGGAACACCATGATGGGGACACACCACCAACATTCCTTTGAACCTACCCCATGTCTCGTGCAAAGTTTCCATAGGTTTCTGTTCGAAGCTCACGTTCTCATCAATTTGTTGCGCTATTTTGTTGGGCGGATGGAACTTGTTGTGAAACTACTTGACTAACTCATCCCAAGTTTCAATGGAGTTTATGGGGAGTGAGTTAGCCAAACCTAAGCAGCATCTGTGACTGAGAAATGAAATAATAGTAGCCTGATTGCTTCCGGAGTCACGTTGGGCTGCCTCTGAGTTTTGCATATGGACATAAAATTCTTCAAATACTGATGAGGAACTTATAGTTATGTTCCAGAGAAGAGTCTGTTGATTTGCAACAAGTGCAGCATATTGTTTGTAATCTGGAACGATTCAGCTTGTATCGCAGGCAAAACAATGGCAGTTGCCAAATTTTCAGATGTCGGTTGTGCCCCGTCATACAGTGCACCTTCCGGCACAAAAGGTGCCGCCACTCCGGCATTTAAGCCATCTTGTTGGTTCTTGCCGTCTCCGTTGGGATTGTCTACGTTTTCCATATCAGTGTCGAGTTTGTCTGTCTGTTGAGGTGGTTGAAGTCTTTTGTTCGCACGTTTTAACACCCGGAATATTTTCTCAGGGTCTGAGAGTCCTTCAAACAGCTCTCCAGTCCTTGTAGAGTTTCTAGACATACACTTGTGCAACCAAGTCAACCGTCAAAAGTTTCAATCAAAAATTGGGAATAAAGAAACTAGCTACACCGCACATTTTTGTAACTCTAGCAATGGCAATTGATAATTCCGTTAACTCCCCGGCAACGGCTCCAACTTTGATCACCCCCAAGTATGCCCTCTAGAAAGGACTATGCGGACGTTGGAAATAGAACCCGAATATTATACCCAGAGTCGAATCCACATAGAGTCAACCTATCAACTACCACCTTCAGACTCACTAAATCCTTCCAAACCAGCTTCCCAAGAGTTTTGAATCACAATTGGATATTTCTTTACCAACTACGATTGCAGAAAAGTAACAAGCTATAGCTAACTAACTAAGGTTGTAGACAATAATGAGAGAAAAGCTAAGGTAATGACTTCCCCTATTGATGGAATCCCTTCTATTTATGCTTCATACAAATTTACCAACACATCTATATCAATAATGAACCTTCAGCTTACAGTAAATATATCCCGAGAAATTACCGTAATATACTATTGCACGCTCCCGAGCTATACTAGCTAACTTTAATTAACACGGTTCATTTAAAATTGCACCCAAGGCATCGTTATTCCTAATCCGATCTTTAGACCAGTAGTTATAGATTTCTCTTATCACTTTAGGAGTGGTGTTATTCTACAACTACCTAAATATGCACTCTTTCCCAAGTTATGCACACTAAATAGGCACAGCTAATTGAGGATCCTGTCAATTAACTACAACAAGAACATAGCTGAATAAAAATAGATTAAAATTGACAAATTTACATTAACATAAACGAAAAGTTCAACCCCTAATAGGTTCCATCAAGACCTCAGTTAGGAGAATTAGCTACTCATAGCTATGGGCAAACAAACTAAATTAGTGTTCAGAATAATCTAGCAATAAAAATCTAAGCTATTCTCTCACAATTGTTTTTCCTTCCAAGAGCTCTAAAAATTCAATACATGCCTCTCATGGGCGAAATCTAGTGACTAATATAGGTTTTAGGGCTAAAATATATGCTTTGACACAACTGCCCCTGGCCTTCAGCACGCTTACCGCGGTTCTGCCGCGGTCGCGATAGAATCGCCGCCAAACGACCCCTCTGATACTCAATTTGTCTGCAGCTATCTCCCACTGCGGTTCTGCCGCGGTCACGGTGGAACCGCGGCAGTACCCCATTTCTTATTCTTCAGCCTTCTTTCGCGTGGTTTGCTTGGGATTTTTCACAGTTGGCCTCTTTTCCTTCATTTTTGACTCCAAAAGTGCTCCCTAGCCTTCCCTAGTCATATATTGCCTGCACATCTAGAAAAAAACAGTAATAAGAGCATTTTGTTATCACTTTCATTACCAAAACTATGCAAAAGGGTGATTATTTAGGACATGAATATAATTAAATTCACCTATTATTATATGTCAAATTACCATGTCCCGGAAGTTTCCTCTTTCATGTTGATGAAAGCGCTAAACACCTCTTAACAGTACAAAATTCCCCTTGACGTACCTGCTTTTAATGCGGACATTATATAACTCGAAGCAAAACTAATATGCATATCAAATAACCATGTCCTAGAAGTTTCTTCTTTCATGTTGATAAAAGCGCTAGACACCTCTTACCAGAACAAAATTCCCCTCGACTTACCCTACTTCTAACGCGGGTTTGGGAACACCATTACATAACTCGACGCAAAATTAACCCAACGTCAAATAGCCACCAAGGCATGAAAATTTAGAAGAAATACAACGCAAAATATATAGGTTATAGAAGAAACGATTATGGGGAAGTACAAATGGGTTCTTAACCAATGAATTTAGCCTATGTTCTTGTTTTTACCTATATATTACCCTAATTTACACATGATCTTTTTAAAAAAAAAATCACATATCAACAAAGTATTAAGAAAATCTGTGTTAAAAATCGATTTGAGAATAATATTCATATTTATCATTACATACTTGAATAATATTGGGTGAGCTAAAGTAAAAAAATTAAAAACTACATTGTTGGGGTTTTGAAAGCTTGAAACTCATAAATGAATATTGCGATTGGTGAATAATTTTTAACAAATTGATGCTCCTCCGGTCTATAATAAGTGTTTGTTTTATTTTAACACGTCCATTAAGAAAATATTAAATCGTATATAAAATTAACTAGTATGACTAAACTACCCTTATTTAGTAAGTTAATGTGAGAGAGAAACTTTTTTTGGGATATGCACATAAGGGTAAAACAGTAAAAATAAATTAAATATTTTCTTGATTAATTAACTAGACACTTATTTTGAACCAAAATCAAAAAATAAAATAGACATTTATTATAGACCGAAGGGATTAATTGTGATATGTTGAGACGACGGATATACTTGAGGGGAACAATCTGATGTCATTATGTATCTTCTACTGTGCGTGTTTCATTGTGGGGACCAGTGTGACGTTTTCGTTTTACGTGGTCATTACGTTATTTTAGATTATTAATTTAATTAAGGGAACAAGGTTAAAATTGTACCTATATTTTGGAAAATTAATAACGTTTATACTCGTTTCTATTTTCCATCTAAAAGTGTTCCTGATATTAACAAAGTAGATAAAATTACCCCTAACTCCAACGGCTTTCCACGTGGCAATGAGACCCACCACTTAAATTGCCAACTGGGCAATTATCAGCCCTTCGACCCAAAGACTCGTGCCCACATTTTTAAACCAACCCCCTCCCTTCCCCTTTTACCTCCTTTTTCTTCTTCATTAATGGCTATCTCTCCTCCTTTGTAGAACAAAAAACATATTTTTAATGATAGAGAAGGAAAGCTGGGCCAACATTAGTTAACTAATATTATATTAAGTATAAATATCATTAATTCCCTTCTTTTATTTTTTTTCAGTAATCGTTTTTTCTTCTTTCTAATTTTTTGTTAATCTTTTAGGTGGCTAAATTGTGTAAAGGAGCGAATGCCTCCTCCGTTACCTCAAACCTTCCCACTCTTTTTTAAGTCATTTATGTGCCACTGCTCGTTTGAAATGAACAAACATTCTTTTCCACAATTCCATAGAAATAATATTATTTTTTCCTTGCACTTATATTTCATCTGCTCGTATGAGCACTCAGAGGAGTTGCCCAAACCCCTTTTTTTGAAAATATCTGTCGTGTTATTCATGAAAGCATAAATAAGTTACAAATCCACCAAGAACAAAAATATCGCAAATGAATTTTGATTTCGAATATCCAAACTTATTTTGATCTTTGTTGTTCACATCAATGGTGTTTTTTTCTTTCTCTTTTTTCTTTCTTTTGTTCGGTATTAAATTTAATCAATAGAAATTGATTTTTTTAAATTTAATTTTTGAGACATTGCCTTGATTCAATATTTCCATTTGAAAGTAACAATGTTTAATCTTGAAGTATCATGGATTAAGGCAAAATACTAATACGATCAGGATTTCCCACCATCGGGAGTGGTGATGGAGCCTACTATCGGAGCTAGGCAAGCCAAATATTCAAAATATTTTCCTTGTGACATTTTTCGATATAAATAAACGGACGCGATTAAATAAAAGTGAAAGACATTTAAACTTGTATAACTGAAATCAAAATGGGGAAGTTGAAACACATTTCTACCTAGAGTCTGATGTCAATAGCTCACGGACTGCTAAAAAGTGCTACAAACAAGTCTGAATGATAATATTTAATGTCTATCTCGATAAAATAAAAACAAACTGAAATATGGAAAGGGACTCAGGCCTGCGAACGCCAGCTAGGCTAACTCATAAGTTCCCGGACTAAAGTTAGCTCCCGATCAATATACTATTGTTGTGGTCCAAAAGCTGCTCCAGTATCGTGATCTGTGCGAAAAGTACAAAAGTGTAGCATCAACACAACCGACCACATGTGCTCGTAAGTGCCTGGCCTAACCCCGGCGAAGTAGTGACGAGGCTGGACAGGACCTACCAAAAATAACATGTGTCTACATATATATATATATATATATATATATATATATATATATATATATATATATATACATACATACATACATACATACATACATTCAAATGCAACAAAAATAACAACAGAAAACATCAAACAAAAATTGGAAGGGGCATGCCCGGGGGAGATACAGTAAAAACAGATCAACGGATAAAAGAACAAAACTACATAAATACTATAACTCATATACGTGTTCGTCGTGCCTCTCGATCGCATAGTATATGTTCATTAGTGGTCGGCGCGCCACACGATACCATTTCATAATTAATAAGTGGGTGGCATGCCATACAATCCCATTTCATAATTCATAAGTGGACGACATACCACACGATCCCATCTCATAACTTAAAAGTGGACGGCATGCCAAACGATCCTATATCATAGTTCATAAATGGACGGCACACCCGCACGATCTCATTTTATAGTGAATAATACATATAATCTTTCTAGGGGAGGCCCTATTAGGAAAGTTCAATAACATAACGATTTAACCAAGCAAGGGTACAAGTAATAGACTGCGTGTCCCAGCAAGGGAATAATCACAACACTTTCTCTTTTAATCACTTCTTTCTCAATTATCAAATTCTAGTTCGAGACAACGCTCTAATATTATAGCAATCACAATTTTTCTTCAAACATTCAGGTTATATGAAACTTAGCAATTAGACAAGAAAGATGCATCACGAAGTCTCAATCAAACACATTTAAGACCCACGGTCATGCTAGACTCCGGTGTATAGATAACCGTCACCATGCCTATACGTCGTACTCCTCATTTAGAAATTAAAAAATAATATCCTAATCTTATTCCCTCTAACCAAAGTTAGAACAAACACTTACCTCGAAAGCTCCAAAATCAACTCAAGCCTTTCGCATAGCTTTACCCCTCGAATTCACCAAAGAATCGCTCGAATCTAGTCACAAATTACTCAAATATATTAATCAATGCTATTAAATCAATTTAATGCATAAAAATAAATTTTTCAAGGTTTTGCTCAAAAATTCCCAAAATTCCGTTGGGTCCACATGGTCAAAACCCTAGGTCCAAACCAAAACCCGATTACTCATTCCCACATGAGTTCATATCTGTGATTTCTTTTGAAATCGGACCTCAAATTGAGGTCCAAATCCCCAATTTAATAAAAACCTATGTTTTATCCAAAATTTCCATTTTCACCCATAGAAATCTTGATTTTAAGATAAAAATGTAATAAATGATGTTACAGGTTGAAGAAATTATGTAAAAGTTGACTTACAATTGATTTAGAGAAGAGGGAGTTCATGAATAATCTCCAATGGGTGTTTGGGTTTGAGAAATATGAAAATAAAGTTTTAAAATTGTCTAAGTATAAAATATGCAAGTGCAGGTATCGCAAATGCGAAGGTGGGTTCCCAAGGCTTGGGAAACATGAGATTACAGTTCGCATTTGCGAACTCAGGCTAAATGGACGGACGTCGTGTTTGCGAACACTGGGAAACAAAAGGGTACTTTGCATTTGCGAAGGAGGATCTCGAAATTGCGAGCTGGGCAGACCTCGACCTTCTTCGCATTTACGATGGGCCGTTCGCATATACGATATTGTATTTGCGAAGCCTGTAGGTTTGAGATGCCAGGAGCCAAAATTTGCAGATCCTAGTTTAAAAATGCAACTCGTCCCTCATCCAAAACTCAACCGAGACCTGGGGGCTCCCATCCAAACATACACACAACCTTAAAAATATTCTACAGACTTACTCGTGCGATCAAATCGCCAAAATTATTTACATCAATTTAAGCCTCAAAATCCAAAATTTCTTCCAACTTTTCACAACACTCAAATTTCTCATTTTAAGTCCGAAACATGTCAGATGACGTCCGTTTTGGCCAACTTTCACAGAAAGAATTAACATATATTTAATAGTTGTGCCTGGAGCCGGAACCAAAATACGGGCCTAATATCTATATTTTCTAACTCATTCTCATTTCAAAATTTTCATATCATTTTCAGAAAAACAATTTCTTTCAAAATTTATTACTCGTGCTCGGGACCTCGGATTTCGATTCAAGGAATACGCCCGAATCCCATATTTTTCTACAGACCCTCCGGGACCATCACATCACGGGTTTGGGTCTGTTTATCCAAACTGTTGACCAAAGTCCACTTTAACAATATTAATATCAAAATTCATCAAAATTTTCACATAATTCACATATTTCAACATAAAAGATTTTTGGCTAGGCACCCGAACTATGCACGCAACTTGAGGCAACAAAAAGAGATGTTTTCAAGGCCTCAGAAGCACAAAAAAGGAAGAAATCAGATGATGACCCTATGGGTCGTCACATTCTCATCCTCTAAAATAATCGTTCGTCCTCGAACGGATAAAAAAAAGAAGTACTTGAGTCGGGAAATAGATGAGGATAATGGCTCTACAAATCAGATTCGAACTCCCAGTGAAGGAAAACTCTTCGACCTCAATCATCGAACCTGCCAGTCTAAAATAGCCATCGGCTCCTCCTCATATGACAGATCCTTGCCCAATTGGACCGTGCTGAATTCTAACATGTGGGGTGGATCGCAGTGATACCTCCGAAGCATGGATACATAAAAAACTGGATGCGCATCTGACTAGATAGGTGGCAAGGCAAGTTTATATGCCACCTCTCCCACAGGCTCGAGAACCTTAAATGGACCTATGAACCTAGGGCTAAGCTTGCCCTTCTTTATGAATCTCATCACGCCCTTTATAGGTGATACATGGAGAAACACTCGCTCACCAACCATGAAAGCAATATCTCGGGCCTGGAGGTCTGCATAACTCCTCTGCCTTGACTTGTTCAAAGTCTATCCTGAATGATCTTAACCTTATCCAAGGCCACCTGAACTAGATCTATACCCAATAACCGAGCCTCTTCCGGCTCTAACCATCCAACTGGAGACCAACATTGCCTACCGTACAATGGCTCATATAGAGCCATCTGAATGCTGGACTGGTAGCTGTTACTGTAGGCAAACTCTGCTAAAGGCAAGAACTGGTCCCACGAGCCTCCGAAATTAATGACAAAGGCTCGGAGCATATCCTCCAATATCTAAATTGTTCGCTCGGACTTTCCGTCTGTCTGGGGATGAGATGTTGTGCTCAATGTAACCTGGGTGCCCAATTCCTACTGGACTGCTCTCCAAAAGTGTGATGTAAATTCGTACCCTGGACCGAAATGATAGATACCAGCACCCCATGAAGGCGAACAATCTCTCTAATGTATAGCTTGGCTAACCTCTCAGAAGAATAAGTGGCTGCAATAGGAATAAAGTTCATTGAAATGGTCAGCCTATCAACAATGACCCATATAGCATCAAACTTCTTCCGAGTCATTGGGAGTCCATGTAACGACCTGACTGGTCATTTTGAGAAATTAAGCTCCATTCAGCGGCATAAGGTAGGGAGAAGCTTCAGAATATGAGGATCGACTTGCGTGCATGGCAGAATTCAGTTTTCGGATGGCTTAGAGTCAATTCTAAAGAAGAAACCTTATTTTGGAAGTTAGAACAGCGGAAATTTTACTAAAACTGGACTTTTGGGTAAACGACCCCGGAATGGGTCGTGGATGATCTCAACAGCTTTGAATGGGGATTTTGGACTTAGGCACGTGTCTGGATTCATAGTTGGAGGTCCTTAGAGTAAATTGAGATGTTTCGGCAAAAGTTGAAGTTAGAAAATGAAGAAATTTGACCCACAATTGACTTTTCGGAAGTCGGGGTCGGGATGCGATTCCGAGAGTTGGAACAGCTCCGTTATATCATTTAGGACTTGTATGAAAAATTTGGCATCATTTCGAGTTGAATCGATAGGTTTCGACATGGGATTCATTATTTGAATATTTGGAAGCTCATAAGCTTGATTTTTGGTTCGATTCATCGTTTTGATGTTTTGTTATGTGATTTGAAGCATCAAGCAAGTCTGTGATAGGTTATATGACTT
Organism: Nicotiana benthamiana; assembly: GCA_034376525.1. Lineage (NCBI taxonomy): Eukaryota > Viridiplantae > Streptophyta > Magnoliopsida > Solanales > Solanaceae > Nicotiana > Nicotiana benthamiana. Next base: position 55,679,014 of record CM067341.1, on the reverse strand, counting down.
GTGAGTGTGATAATAAGGAGTTCGGGATGCCTCAGGTGTGTTGTGGATGGGCTACTGACCCTTTTCTTCTATTTTTTAACTGTTGTATCTACTGCTTCCAATATCCTTCTACGCGATCGCGAAGATTCTCCCCCAATTGCGATGTTCTGTGTATTCCTTCACCGCATGTTCGCGTAAAACTTCCCGCGATCGCGAAGGTCTAATGGTCTTCCCTTCGGGATCGCGTCCCTGATTCCGCATTCGCATAGACCAACCACTTGACCCCCCTACTATTTCCTTCATCGCGATCGCACTCCTATTTCTGTGATCGCGAAGCACTGCTGGTTCGCATAACACATTTCTGGGTCAATAAATATTTCCTCTACGCGATCATGTCCCTTGTTCCTAATGGAAAAGAATATGGATATCATATAATTAGTTGATACTTTCTTAAATTGTAATTATTAATTCATGTTAACTTCCTTGCTATTGGGTACTCCTTGATTGTAAGATCATTTGTGACCTCGTGCAAATATATTACATGTCCAATTGTTGTGGTATTGCTGTAGCTATTATGCGCTTATTATGTCTTGTTTTATCGTTGAGGTTATTTTATATTCCTTGGTGTTTCCGTGACCTTATTAGCTATTGTTGATTCCCTTGCCGGGACGTTATTGTTTTGTTGTTGATTTCCTTGCCGGGACGTTATTATTTCAGTTATCGATTCCCTTGCCGGACGTTATTTTTCTATTGTTGATTCCCTTTCCGGGACATTATTGTTTTCTATTGTTGACTCCCTTGCCGGGATATTATTGTCTTCCATTGTCGACTCCCTTGCCGGGATATTTGCTTTTCTATTGTTTGGTGTTTTACATCTATGCTATATTGCGGGATACCAGGAGATCCCCAGCATATATATTGAGGATACAAAGAGATCATCGGGATACCAATAGATCCAGTACATCTATTGCGGATACCATGAGATCCTCGGGATACCAAAAGATCCCTAGCACATATATTGAGGATACCAATAGATCCTCGGGATACCAAGAGATTCCCAGTACATCTATTGAGGGTACCAAGAGATCCTAGGGATACCAAGAGATCCCTAGCAGATATGTTGAGGACACCAAGAGATCCTCGGGATACCAAGAGATCCCCAGTATATCTATTGAGGATATCAAGAGATCCTCGGGATACCAAATGATTCCTAGCATATATATTGAGGATACCAAGAGATCCTCAAGATACCAAGAGATCCCCGATACATCCATTAAGGATACGAAGATATCCTCGGTATACCAAGAGACCCCTAGCACACATTTATGTCTGAGACTACGGGACTATATCCTTCCAGATTCTCATTAAATTCATTGCATCCTAAACTGATATTTTCATTGATTCTATCCGGGTTTGAATAAATCGGGTGCTAGTCGTTCCATTTCGTATATTTACTAATTGGTAGTATTCATGTTAGATACACTTGCACAAGCATGCATGTAGTTGGACCCTCTTGTTAGAGATGAATCCCTCCTGATTTGGCTAGGGGTGGGGATGTGCCCTCGTTTACCCATTTTATATGTGAGAGTGACCCTAGTTGACTAGTCAGTGGTCAACATGACCGTGTTATAGATGGGGCACAAGATGCCAAGTGTTAGACCTCGAATGCTGGATTTTTATGAGTTATGGCTGATCTGAGAGTTTGTGGGGGAATTGTGGAATGAGTTGGAAGACCTTATGTCAGATTGCAGAATAATGAGTTAGTGACTTTTCTGTCCTTGTTGTGCTATGACTTCAGGATTTGGATTGTAATGTCTACCGCCCTTTTGTTATCATCATTTGTGTATTTCTCGTTGTTACTTATTATCCGTTAGTCTTATTGTGATATTAGCTTTTTAGTCATTCATGCAGTCTTTACATAATTATATATCATTTCTATTATCCCTATGATTATACTGTTTATTGACCGGCAGGTGTCTTGACTGTGCCTCATTACTACTCCAGTGAGGTTACTCTTGATACTTACTGGGCACCTCTTTGGTGTGCTCATGCTACTCTTCTGCACACTTTTGCTGTGCAGATACTGGCACCCTCATTCAGTTTTCAGCATTGGAAGTTGGCGTACAGCTGGAGACTTGAGGTATGCACCTGCCGCGTCTGCAGAACCGAGGAGTCTCCTTCTAATCTACCTTTAGTTAGCAGTTCCATTTCATGAATTCAATTGTTGTAGACATTTCCGGGTAATAGAGTCGTATGTTATGTTTTACTCTTTGCCTGTGCTGCCCATGGGTTTCCGGGTCTTGGAGGTTGTTACAGTATTTTGAGTTGAAGTGTATGTGCCAAGCGGCACTCTATACATTTTCTCATGATATTCAGCATTTGTTTATTGTTTTCGTAAAGGTTGTTAAATTTCTGCAATGTGTTAGGCTTACCTAGTCGTGAAGACTGTGTTCCGTCATGACAGGTTCACAATTGGTGAACTAGGGTTGTGACAGTCCAGTAACAAAATCTATAGCAATCCTCTCCCACTTCCACTAGGGGAGCTCAATCCTCTGAAATAAACTACTGAGCCTGTGATGCTCGTACTTAACCTGCTGACAGTTAAATTTCCGCAATGTGTTAGGCTTACCTAGTCGCGAAGACTGGGTGAGTCATTACAGGTTCATGATGGGTGAACTAGGGACATGACAAGTTGGTATCAGAGCTCTAGGTTCATAGGAGTTACAAAACACATATCGGTTTATTAGAGCCATGCTGATCGGTACAAATATGTCTGTACTTATCTATGAATGGCTATGTAACCATTAGGAAAAATTCCACTTCAAATTATTTCCATATCGTGCAAGATTTTGGCATTCACAAATCTAAACCTCTGCCTTTCACTTTCTCACCAATGGTGAGGACACGTACTGTCTGAGGTGATCAAGCACCAGCGCCCCTTGCTGCAGCCGTCAGAGGCCGAGGCCGGGCTAGAGTTCGAAGATGCACACCTGGTGCAATAAGAGCACCTGAGCGAACGGTCGACCACCGGCAGATCCAGCCGGAGTCCGAGCATCTGATACCTATAGCTACTACTACTCCAGCACTTTAGGATACTTTACACAGTTCATTTTGGCTCGGGCAGGACTGCTTCCACTTACTACAGCTACACCCCATGCTGGGGGAGGAGCACAGACTCCCACCGCGCGCACTCCTGAGCAGCGAGAACATATTGAGCAAGTCTTCGAGATTTATTCCCCCGCTGCCTGCAGACCCAGTTCAGCTCTAGGGCATGGCAGCGGTCTCCGAGCAGGAGAAGATGAGACTTGAGATATTTAAGAGGTTTAAGCCTCCTGAGTTTAGCGGTTTAGCATCATAAGATGCCCTGGAATTTCCTGATGAGTGTTATCGCATTTTTCATACTATGGGTATTTGGATCGAGCAGGATTCCTTTTCACTACTTTCCAGCTTCGAGGAGCCGCCTAGCACTGGTGGCGCACCTATGAGTTAGACATCCTAGACGAGGCAGCTTCACTGACTTGGGCCTAATTTTCAGATATGTTACTATGAGAGTTTGTTCCTCAGAGCCTCAGGAATGCATGGTGTGTGGAGTTTGAGCATTTGCGCCAGGGTGTTATCACCGTCTCAGAGTATGTTGTCCATTACGCCAGTTTGGTTAGATACTCCTCAGCGTTGGTTTCTACTGTTCGTGAGAAGGTTCGCCGGTTTATTAAGGGACTCTGTCCCAGTATCAGATCGAGTATGGCTCGTGAGATAAAGATCGACATTACATATCAGAAGGTGATAAACATTGCTAGGAGGATAGAGGGCATGCATGCGAGAGAGAGAAGGCAGGCGGTGTCATGAGAGAGGGGGAGAGTAGACGAGGTCAGAAGAGATATCTTGAGGAGGCGAGGAGGCCTTGTAGATCAGTGAGATATACTGGTCCTGGTTTCGGAGGTAGGGTACTCCATGGTAGAGGTTTTATGGGTCAGCTGATTCGGTTTGCGTTTTAGGTCTTGCATGGTGATTTAGGTTTTCATGGGTCTCAGAGTACTCGTATCGCAAATTTTCCCTGCCAGTGAGAGTTTCTAGATGGGTTAATATAAGCCCTATTGTGATTCAGTGATTGAGGGCAGAACTCGTGAATTCATGTGTTTTGATTTGTTGAGAGGTGGATGTGTGCTACGGTGAGAGTTGTATCAGTATAAGATCCTCGTGAGTCCTTTATATTCTTTCATTCCTTCTTGTTAGATGTCTTTGTATATTTGTGTTTTAGAAGAATTTATGCTGGTTTTATTTGTTTGTTAGTTCCTTTACGTGTTTTCCTTTCCCGTATTTATTCATTTTGATTCTATGCTTCTTGAGTTTTACCTTGTCGGGTGTGCACCCGATGGTGCTGGCTGGGATTTGGTTATTCATATATTTTGCTATGTGTTTTTCATGGTTATTGTATCATAGCTAGTGTTGTGGAAGTTGATAGAAAAGTTTCTATTGAATATGAGGCTTAACGCCAGTGCAAATTTGATCTCAGGCAAGTATTGCTATCAGAAATATTATTATGGCCCTATGTGTGGTGTGTCATGTAATGTGGCTATACCCTGTTTGTTGGCTTGTACTGAATTAGCTGGTTGAGACTGATACTTGAGATGGACTTTGGATCGGGTCTTTTGGAAACGGATGGAAGGTGAGGAATCTTGTTTGGAGGCTTAATGGTATTACTAGAAGAGTTAAATTTCAGTTGAGATGGTGTCATCATGCCAAAATGGATTGGGGTGACATGGGATCATTCGCAAATGTATGTTGGAAGTGCGCACTCAGTGACTTGAGGACTTCAAGGTGAATCTTAGCACGTTCGAGGATGAACATTGGTTTTAAGAAGGGGAGGATGTAACGACCCGGCCTGTCGTTTTGAGAAATTAAGGTCCGTTCAGTGGCATAGGGTTGGGAGAAGCTTCGGAACATGAGGATCGACTTACGTGCATGGTGGATTTCAGTATTCGGATGGCTTAGAGCCAATTCTAGAGAAGAAACCTTATTTTGGAAGTTAGAACGGTGAAAATTTGTCTGAAACTGGACTTTTGGGTAAACGAACCCAGAATGGGCCATGGATGATCTCAACATCTTCGTATGGTTATTTTAGACTTAGGCGCACGTCCGGATTGAGATTTGGAGGTCCGTAGAGTAAATTGAGGCGTTCCGGCAAAAGATGAAGTTGGAAAATGAAGAAGTTTGACCCACAGTTAACCTTTAAAAAATCGGGGTCGGAATACGATTCCAAGAGTTGGAACAGCTCCGTTATGTAGAATTGCACTTGTCTACAAAATTTGGCGTCATTCCGAGTTGAATCAATAGGTTTCGGCATGGGATTCGTTATTTGAAGATTTGGAAGCTCATACGCTTGATTTTTTGTTCGATTCGTCGGTCCGATGTTGTGTTGTGTGATTTGAAACTTCGAGCGAGTACGTAATAGGTTATATGACTTGTGTGTGTGTGATGAGACAGGGTTCCGGGGGCCTCGGATGTGATGTGGATGGGCTATGGACCCTTTTCTTCTATTTTAGAACTGCTGTATCTGTTGCTTCTGATATCCTTCTACACGATCGCGAAGAGTCTCCCACTATTTCGATGTTCTGTGTATTCCTTAACCGTGTTTGCATCAAACTTCCCGCGACCGCGAAGGTCTAATGGTGTTCACTTTGCGTTTGCATCCCTGATTCCGCGTTCGCGTAGACCAACCACTGGACCGCCCATATTTCCTTCATCGCGATCGCACTCCTGCTTCCGCGATCGCGAAGCACTGCTGGCCCCTTCACCGCGATCTCGTCCACCCAATCGCATTTGCATAACACATTTCTGGGTCAATAAATATTTCCTCTACGTGATCGCGTCCCTTGTTCCGCGATCACGATGCACAAAATCTGGGCAGACAGATTTAAATCCGAAATTCGAGAGTTTCACCATTATTTTACATTTTTGACTTATGGAGCTCGGTTCTTCGCGATTTTTGATGGGAATTTCACCTAGGCAACTTGGGTATGTGTTTCTCACTCTATTTAGACCAATTTGCATAAATCTCTTATTAAATTCTTCGTTCAATCTCAGTTTTTGAATGAATAATGGGTAGAACTTCATAGACCGAATTATTGGGTTTGAGGGAGTGTTTGACCTCCGATTTGAGGGATTTTTATATGGTTAGATTCGTGAGAGTATGAGGGTTCTGAAAATTTTAAATTCATCTGGTTCCGAGATGTTGGCCCGAGGAGCGATTTGGTCATTTTACCTAATTTCGCTCATTAGCTTTGAATTAAATTATAGAATCAGTTGCTTGAGATGTTAATTTCAATGTGTGATTTAATTGAATAGAATTGGCCCGTTTGGAGTCGAGAACTCATGGGAAGAATGCGGTTGCTAGGTTATTTTAGCCGGTGTGAGGTAAGTATCTTGCCTAACCTTGTGTGGGGGACTTCTCCTTAGGATTTGAGTCTTCTCTGTTAATTGCATTCTGTGTACATGAGGTGACGAGTGTGTGATCGGATTTATTTGAGGGAAACTGTCCCTTTTAGGCCCTTAGACTCTTGAAATCACTGAGTTAGAAGATGATATTGATACAATTGAGTTCCCTGTTATTAGTTTCACGTCTATATGTCTTATCTTGTATTGTTTGCTCTTCTTGATTTATTCTTGATGTTTAATTGACTTCTTACGTGTTTAACTGAAGACAGTCACCCTTCTGTAGTCATATTATCCATTCTAACTACTCGCCTTTAATTAGAAATCATAAACGTTATATCTCATTCAATTAATCGATCTTAATTGTAAAGAAGATGAATATCATATAATTAGTTGATACTTCCTTAAATTGTAATTATTGATTCATGTTAACTTCCTTGTTGTTGGGTACTCCTTGATTGTAAGTTCACCTCTGACCTCGTGCAAATATATTACATGTCAAATTGTTGTGGTATCAATATAGCTATTATGCGCGCTTATTATGTCTTGTTTTATCGTTGAGATTATTTTGTTTTCCTTGGTGTTTCTGTGACCTTATTAGATATTGTTGATTGCCTTGCCGGGACGTTATTGTTCTATTGTTGATTCCCTTGCCGGGACGTTATTGTTTCTGTTATCGATTCCCTTGACGAGACGTTATTGTTTTGTTGTTGATTCCCTTGCCGGGATGTTATTGTTTTCTATTGTTGACTCCCTTGCCGGGATGTTATTGTCTTCATTGTCGACTCCCTTGCCAGGATATTTGCTACTCTATTTTTTGGGCTGTAGATCTATGTTGATTCTGCTGTATTGTTGGATACCAGGAGATCCCCACCTATATTGAGGATACCAAGAGATCCTCGGGATACTGATATGTGCGGACTCACAACTAAGTATGAGTGGGCGCGATTACTAATAACCCAATAGTGTATCGGGGTCGATAATTCCACAGGGAGCTTCAATTTGGAGTTGAAATGTTTGCTAGCCTAGAGATGCGTTTTGACTTCTAATTGGTCTTCTTATCATTTTTGGGTTTTCTATTTGTTTCAACTAAAATTATCACTACGATTGTAAGTTAAAGTTATGCTAAAATGTAATGCTAGATTTACGCAATAAGAGAAAGGCACTAGGGTCATGACACTCACCTAGGTGGCTAATTAACGTGTATTAAAGTCTAACACAAGGATGATAAATATGAGAAATATGGATAGCCATTGCACTTTAGTACTCACTCTCACACCTCTCGGTAGAGAGAGTGATTTTGCCCAATTGATTCTCTCGAGACTAGTTGGGTTGGCTAATTTGCCCAGGCAACTAAAGATTCAAGTAGGGTGATTACTCTCTCGAGAATTAACCCGTTACTTGGGACTACCATTCTCATGGGTCCATCACAAATTCTTGTTGGGTTGAATGTGCGGTCATAGACTCTCTTTCTCAAGAAGAGTCAAAACCCACTAAGCTTGACTTAGTGTTTGCAACAAGCAAATCAAAATAAAATCATACAAACAACCGAAATACCATACACCCAATATCATCCAAGCATTAATTAAGAATACCAATTAATTACCCACACTAGTGTTGAGACATAACCCTAGCTAATGGGTTTAGCTAGACATGGAACAAGCAGAAAAAGAAGAAATAATAGAAAAGATTGACATAATCATTAATTATAGAATTAATCCACTTGATTCCACACTAATTACTCAAGAAAATCGCCTAAAAAGGCTAAGTACGAGAGTCACGAGCTCAGCTACTACTGAATGTGCTAAAAACTTCACCTAAACAAGTAAAATGTTCTTTTTATACTACATAGAAAAAACGGACAAAATTTCCCCTGAGGGTCTGTTGCGGACCGCACAAAAATTGCATGTGGCCGCATAGGGCTTGTGGTCTTTAGTTCTGGCTTCTGGCTTGAGGATGCAAATGACATGCAACCAAACAGGTCATGGTACGCGGACCTCGTGGAAATGTCACGCGGCCGCACATCTACAGTGATGCGGACCGCATGAAAGTGGCATGCGGCCGCACAAGAGACTTTCTCAATTTTGCTGGTTCTCTGATCTTCTCTTACGCGGATTTCACTGGTTTGGTGTATGGCCGCGTGGGCCTGTTGCCTTGAGGTTCTGAACTATAATCTCTTATCAGTGCGGACTGCAAGGAAATGGATGTGGTGCTTGTGGGTTCTCCTATGTCTTGGTCACTCTCTGAACTATACTACGCGGCCGCACTCCAAAACAGTGCGGTCCGCGGAGTCACTTCTGACTTTTTTGCAAACTAATCTGCGCGGCCGCACATCAAAACATTGCGGTCCGCACAGGTGACCTTCTTCCAACTTTGGTTATCTATTGACGTTTGGCAGATTTCACTCCTCTTTTGAGCTAATTTGTGATATTCATCATCTCGTCTCTCAAACATACAATCAAACGCACTATGTAAGCAATATAAGACTAATTTGAAGCAGTTTTGCACCAAGCTTAGGTAAGAGGGGTATAAAACATGTATAATTCAAAGATATCAGATACCAAGAGATCCCCAGTACATCAATTCAGAATACCAAGATATCCTCGGGATAACAAGAGATCCCTAGCATATATATTGAGGATACCAAAAGATCCTCGGGATACCAAGAGATCCCCGGTACATCTATTGAGGATACCAAGAGATCCTTAGAATATATATTGAGGATAGCAAGAGATCCTCGGGATACCAAGAGATCCCCAGTACATCTATTGAGGATTCCAAGAGATCCTCGGGATATCAAGAGATCCTTAGCACACATTTATGTTTGTGACTATAGGACGATATCCTGGAAGATCCCCGTTAAATCCATTGCGTCCTGAATTAATATTTTCGTTGATTCTATCCGGGTGTGAAAAAATCGGGTGCTTGTCATTCCATTTCTTATATTTACTAGTTGGTAGGATTTCCGTTAGATACACTTGCACAAGCATGCACGTATTTGGACCCGCCTATTAGAGATGAATCCCTCCTGATTTGGTTAGGGATGGGGATGTGTCCTCGTTTACCCATTTTATATGTGAGAGTGACCCTAGTTGACTAGTTAGTGGTCAACATTATCATGTTATGGATGGGGAACAAGATGCCAAGTGTTAGACCTCGAATGCTGGGTTTTTATGAGTTGTGGTTGGTCTGAGAGGTTTTGGTGGAATTGTGGAAAAAGTTGGAAGACCTTATGTAAGATCAGTGTAGAATAATGAATTAGTGACTTGTCTGTCCTTGTTGTGTTGTGACTTCAGGATTTGGATTGTAATGTCTACCGTCCTTTAATCATCATTTGTGTATTTCTCGTTGTTACTTATTGTCTATTAGTCTTATTGTTATTGTAGCTCTTTTAGTCATTCATACAGTCTTTACATAATTATATGTCATTTCTATTATCCCAATGATCATACTATTTATTGACCGATGGGTGTCTTGACTGTCCCTCGTCACTACTCCATCAAGGTTAGTCTTGATGCTTACTGGGCACCGCTGTGGTGTGCTCATGCTACTCTTCTGCACACTTTTGTTGTGCAGATACATATACTCTCATTCAGTTTTGTCTGCCTTTGAGGGTGGCGTACTGCGGGAGACTTGAGGTATGCATCTGCTGTGTTCGCAAAACCGAGAAGTCTCCTTATATTATACCTTTAGTTAGCAGTTCCATTTCATGAATTCAGTTGTTGTAGACATTTCTGGGCAATAGAGTCGTATGTTATGTTTTACTCTTCGCATGTGCTGCCCGTGGGTTTCCGGGTCTTGGAGGTTGTTACAGTATTTTGAGTTGAAGTGTATGTGCTAGGCGGCACTCTATACATTTTCTCATGATATTCAGTATTTGATTATTGTTTTCGTAAAGTTTGTTAAATTTTTGCAATGTGGTAGGCTTACCTAGTCGCGAAGACTGGATGTCGTCATGACAGGTTCACGATTGGTGAACTAGGGTCCTGACAGTCCAGTAACAAAATCTACAGCAATTCTCTCCCACTTCCACTCGGGGAGCTCAATCCTTTGAAATTAACAACTGAGCCTTTGATGCTCGTACTTAACCTGTTGACAGTTCAAACAATGATCCACATATGCAACAATATCTTTTTCATTATGCGCCACCAATAGTAATGCCTCAAATTCCAATACATCTTCGCAGCGCCCGGATGAATAGAATATTGAGAACTATGGGCCTCTACTAAGATCAACTCCTGAATACCATCAACATTGGGCATACAAACTCACCCCTGCAATCTCAATACACCATTATCTCCGAAGGTCACTTTCTTGCAACCTCCACGCTGCACCGTGTCTCTGAGGGCACACAAATGGGGATCATCCAACTGCCGCTCAAGGATATGCTCTAACAACGACGAACGAGCGACTGTGCAAGCTAACACCCTTCTAGGCTCGAAAATATCCAATCTCACAAATCGATGTGCCAAGGCATGAACATCCAAAGCAAGCGGCCTCTAGCTGACGTTTATATAAGAGAGACTACCCCTGCTGGCGGACTTCCTACTCAATGCATCGGACACCACATTGGCCTTCCCCGGGTGGTGTAAGATAGTAATGTCATAGTCTTTCAACAACTCCAATCACCTCCTCTGCCTCAAAATTCAGCTCCTCTTGCTTAAACAAGTCATGAAGGCTCTTGCAATCCGTGTACACCTCACACGTAACACCATATAGATAATGCCTCCAAATATTCAAAGCATGAACTATGGCTACCAACTCTAGATCATGAACTGGATAATTCTTCTCGTGGATCTTCAACTACCTCGAAGCATAGGCTATGAGTCTACCATCCTGCATCAATAGTGCGCTAAGCCCAATACGGGCGGCATCATAATAAATGGTATAAAGCCTTGATCCCGTGGGCAAAACAAATACTGGTGCCATAGTCAGAGCTGTCTTGAGCCTCTAGAAGCTCTCCTCGCACTCATATGACCACCTGAACTGGGCACCATTCTGGATCAATCTGGTTATCGGGGCTGTAGTAGATGAAATCCATTCAACGAACCGACGATAGTAACCTGCTAATCCGAAGAAACTCTGGATCTCTGTAGTTGATGCTGGTCGAGGCCAGTTCTTGACTGCCTCAATTTTCTTCGGGTCCACCTGAATACCCTCTATTGAAACAACGTGACGCACAAATACAGAAGAACTCAACTAGAACTCGCACTTCGAAAACTTGGCGTATAACTGACTATCCTTCAGAGACTGAAGAACCACTCAAAGGTGTTGCTCATGCTCCTCCTGACTGCGGGAGTATATTAGAATATCATCAATGAAAACAATCACGAACAAGTCCAAATATGGCCTGAATACTCAGTTCATCAAATCCATAAATGATGCTGGGGCATTGGTCAACCCAAATGACATGAACAAAAACTCATAGTGCACACACCGAGGGCGAAATGCTGTTTTAGGGACATCAGACGCCTAATCCTCAGTCGATGATAATCAGATCTCAAATTTATCTTTGAAAACACCCTTGCACCCTGAAGCTGGTTGAATAAATCGTCAATCCTCGACAATGGATACTTGTTCTTTATCGTCACCTTGTTCAATTGTCGGTAATCAATGCACGTCCTCATCGACCCGTTATTTTTCTTTACAAATAACAACGGCGCAACCCAAGGCGATATACTAGGTCTAAATGAAACCTTATCAAGAAAATTCTACAGTATCTCCTTTAGCTCTTTTAACTATGGCGGGGCCATGCGATACGGTGGAATGGAAATGGGCTGAGTGCTCGGAGCCAGATCAATACAGAAATCAATATCCCTGTCGGGAGGCATACTCGGCAGGTCTGAAGGGAAAACCTCGAGGAACTTGCGAACATTAGGAACAGAATCAATAGATGGGACCTCTATCCTGGAGTCGCGAACATACGCCAGATATTCTAGACACCCCTTCTCGGCCATGCTCGATCCTTAGCATATGAAATAACATTGTGGGTGGCATGACCTGGGGTCTCTCTCCACTCTAGTCGGGGAAAATCTGGCAAAGCCAAGGTCACGATCTTGACGTGACGATCAAAGATAGCATGATACGGGGATAACTAATCAATCCCCAACATAACGTCGAAGTCCACCACGTCTAAGACCAACAAGTCAACACGGGTCTCAAGACCCTCAAATACTATCACACAAGAATGCCGCACTCAGTCGACCACAATAGAATCACCCACCGGTATATATACATAAACAAGAACACTCAAGGCATCACTAGGCATAACCAAGTAGGGTGCAAAATAGGATGACACATATGAATACGTAGATCCAGGGTCAAATAGCATTGAAGCACCTCTATCATAGACCAGAATAGTACCTTCAATAACAGCATCGGAAGACTCAGTCTCTGGCCTGACTGGCAAAGCATAACACAGGGGCTGCTTCCCCCCGAACTATGTCTCTAGGACGACCAGTTACTGGCTGACCCCTGCCTCTGGCGGTCCGAGATCTACCTCTCTAATCCTTACCTCCACCTCTATGGCCTCTATCCCCGCCTCTAGCTGGCTGGGCGACCTGTGGATCACCTGCTGCCTAAATCATGGGACGAGAACCCTGTTGCTGAGAGCTGTCAGATGCTCGAGGGAAATACCTAGAAATATGTCTCGTTTCGCCACACGTATAACAATCCCTCGGCTGCTGAGAATAACGGAATGGTGGTGCGCTGATAGGAGTTGATGATGAGCTAAAGAGCTATTGGTCAGAATACTGCGGCTGGGAACCACGACCACCTGTATTACCATGTGAAACCTGTAGGGCTGACTGAAAAGGTCTCGGAGGATGGTCTATACCATAAGAATCCCAACCTCAAAACGAGGTACCACTGAACCTACCAGAATGACGAGGCCTCTTATCTGGACCCTAACCATCTCCCTGTGTAAGTTCCATCTCTATCTGCGGGCCGCATTGGCTGCCTCCTGAAAAGAAATATCACTCCCGGCTCCTATAGCCATATGGAGTCGGATCGGTTAAATAAACCCATCAATAAATCTCCGCACCCTCTCCCTTTCGGTGGGGAGTATAACAATAGCGTGTGCCAGATCAATAAAATGAGTCTCGTACTGTGTGGCTGTCACAGTACCCTGATGGAGACGCTCAAACTGCCTACGTAGAGCCTCTCGCTCAGTCACTGGGAAAAACTTCTCCAAGAACAACTCTGCATATTGGTCTGAAGTCAGTGATGGAGACCCCGCTGGCTTGGATAAACAATAGTCCCTCAACCAAGTTTTGGCGGATCCTGCGAGCCGAAAGTTGATGAAGTCGACCCCATTAGTCTCTCATAGTCCGGAGAACCTCATGGTAGCTAAATAAGAAGTCCTGGGGGTCCTCTGTAGGAGCGCCGCTGAATGTGGGTGAAGAGCTTGGTGAACCTATCAAGCCTCCAAAAATCATCCGCGGACATCGCCGCACCATTACCGGTATGAGCTGGAATACCCGCCTAGGCTGCCACAGCTGGTTGAATGACTAGAACCTGAGCCTAAGGAGCTACCTATCCAGAGTACGCGTAGCGGGAATCTGAACTCCTCCCCTAGCCTGAAATGTAGCAGGTGCTATAGGAAGCAAACCCGCTCTAGAGATGCTCTCCATAAAGCCAACCAATCAGACCAGAGTGTCCTGAAGTTCTGGAGTGGCTAAGAAACCCTCTTGGACCTGAGCTGGGCCCACTAGAGCTGCTGGAGCTGGAACATCCTCATCATAGTCAACTTGAGGCTCCACCTCTAGGACTGCTTCTTGGGGCTGCGCTCTGCCCTGGCTTCGGCCTCGCCATCCGGCCCTGATAGGAGATGTTGCCGGGGGATCGGGTTGCTGCGCGGTAAAAGAGAAAGCACGTGTTCTCCCCATCTATGAAAGAATAGAGTAGAACGACAATTAGTATTAAGAAACGAACTCGCACGACAAGAAAGAACCAAGTGAAATTTCCTAACTCTATAGCCTCTAGGGGATAAATACAGCCGTCTCCGTACCGATCCCTCAGACTGTGCCGAGTTTGTTTGTGAGTTTTGAGACCTATGTAACCTAGTGCTCTGCTACAAACTTGTCACAATCCGAATTTTCCACCATCAGAAATCGTGATTGCGCCTACTATAGAAGCTAGGCAAGCAAAATATTCAAAAAAGATTATGATGACATTTTTCGAAATAAAAATACTCATGCAATTAAATAAAAGCAGAAGACATTTAAACTTGTATAACTGAAATCAAAATACGGAAGTTGAAACACATTTTTACCCAAAGACTAGAGTCACTAGCTCATGGACTGCTAAAGACTGCGACAAACAAGTCTGAATCGATAATACATAGTGTCTGTCTCGGTACAATGAAAACAAACTGAAAATATGGAAAAGGCCTCCGGCCTGCGAATGTCAGCTAGGCTACCTAGTAAGTCCCCGGACTAAAGTCAACTTCCGATCAATACACTACTACTGTGGTCCAAAAGCTTCTCTGGTATCGTTATCTGTGCAAAAAGCATAGAAGTGTAGCATCAGCACAACCGACCACATGTGCTGGTAAGTGCCTGGCCTAACCCCCAAGAAGTAGTGACGAGGCTAGACAGGACCTACCAAAACAGTCTGTGCAGATATATATATATATATATATATATATATATATATATATATATATATATATATATATATATATATATATATATGTACGTATATATATATATATATATATATATACACACACACACACACACACATACATACATACATACGCACACAAAGGCAACAGAAAAAATCAAATAAAACTGGGAAGGGGCATGCTCGGGGGAGATTCAGTGAAAACAGATCAACAGATATAATAACGAAACTACATCAATTCTATAAATCATATAAGTGGTTGGTGCGCCACATGATCCTATGGTATATGTTCATAAGTGGTCGACGCACCACACAATCCCATTTCATTATTCAAAGTGGACGGCGTGCCATACGATCCCATTTCATAATTCATAAGTGGATGGCGTTCCACACGATCCCATCTCATAACTCACAAGTGGATGGCGTGCCACACGATCCTATATCATAGTTCATAAGTGGACGGCGGGGCACACGATCCCGTTTCATAGTGAATAATACATATAATTTTTCTAGGGGAGGACCCATTACATAACGATTTAACCAAGCAAGGGTACAACTACAACGAAATATCCCGGCAAGGGAGCAACAATAATAATAGACTATGTGTCCCGGCAAGGGAATAATTACAACTCTATCTCTTTTAATCACTTCTTTCTCAATTATCAAATTCTAGTTCGAGACAACGCTCCAATAATATACCAATCGTAATTTTTCTTCAACCATTCACATTATATGAAACTTAGCAGTTAGACAAGAAAGATGCATCACAAAGTCCGAATCAAACACATTTAAGACCCAAGGTCATGCTAGACTCCTGTATATAGAAAACTGTCACCATGCCTATGCGTCGTAACTCCTCATTTAGCAATTAGAAAATAATATCCTAATCATATTCCCTCTAACCAAGGTTAGAACAAACACTTACCTCGAAAGCTCCAAACTCAACTCAAGCCTCTAGTATAGTTTTACACCTCCAATTCACCACAAAATCGCTCGAATCTAGTCACAAATTACTCAAATGTATTAACCAATGCTAGTTAAATCAATATGAATGCATAATAATGAATTTCCCAAAGTTTTCTCAAAAATTCCCAAAACGCACCTAGGCCCACGTGGTCAAAACCTGAGGTTCGAACCAAAACCAGGCTACCCATTCCCCCACGAGATCATATCTATGATTTGTTTCGAAATCGGACCTCAAATTGAGGTCCAAATCCTCAATTTAATGAAAACCTAGGTTCAACCCAAAATTCTCATTTTCACCCATGAAAACCTTAATTTTAAGATGAAAACATGATAAATGATGTTAAATAATGAAAATCTTAAGTAAAATTTGACTTACAAATGATTTGGAGAAGATGGAGTTCGTGAAAAATTGCCAACGGGTGTTTAGGTTTGAGAAATATGAAAATGAAGTTTTAAAATCGTCTAAGTATAAAATATGCAGTGCAGGTATCGCAAATGCGAAGGTGGGCTTGCAATTGTGAACCCAATATGCTTGGGAAATGCGAGATTACAGTTCGCATTTGCGAACTCAGGCTAAATGGACGGGCTTCGCATTTGCGAAGGAGGGTTCGCATTTGCGAACACTGGGAAACAAAAGGGGTCTTTGCATTTGTGAAGGAGGATCTCGCAATTGCGAGCTGGGAAGACCTGGGCCTTCTTCGCATTTGCGATGGGTCGTTCGCATTTGCAATATCGCATTAGCCTGCATGTCTGAGATACGTGAAGCCAAAATTGCATATCCTAGTTTAAAAATGCAACTCGTCCCTTATCCAAAACTCAACCAAGCCCTCGGGGCTCCCATCCAAACATACACACAACCTCAAGAATATTCTACGGACTTACTCGTGCGATCAAATCGCCAAAATAACAAATTTATATCAATTTAAGCCTCAAAATCCATAATTTCTTCCAACTTTTCATAAAATTCAAACTTCTCATTTTAAGTCCGAAACACGTCAGATGGCGTCCATCTCCGACCAATTTTCGCAGAAAACACTTAACATATTTTTACGACATGTACCGGGTGTCGGAACCAAAATATGGGCGATACCTATATTTTCTAACTCATTCTCATTTCAAATTTTTCATATCATTTTCAGAAAAATAATTTCTTTCAAAAATCATTAATCGGGTTCGGGAACTCGGATTTCGATTCCGGGAATATGCCCAAGTCCCATATTTTTCTACGGACCCTCGGGGACCACCACATCACGGGTCCGATCTGTTTACCTAAAATATTTACCAAAGTCAACTTTAACAATATTAATATCAAAATTCATCAAATTTTTCATATAATTCATATGTTTCAACATAAAAGCTTTCCGGCTACGCGCCCGAACTGTGCATGTAAATCGAGACAACTATAAACAAGGTTTTCAAGGCCTCAGAAGTACGAAAAAGGAAGAAATCCAGTGATGACCTTTTGGTTCGTCACAAATACCAAAATATCTATTTATGAATTTGGTATAATATATGTAAATATTTTTCATTTAGTATGTATGAATACATTAGCATAAGTATTTGTAAAATATATTTAGATGATGCTCTGTTATCTATATACAAATAAAGAACATTGGATATAAGAGGATTGTATATAGTATATGGCATATAGTATGTAATATATAGTATATTTATACTTTGTACAATATATAATTTTTTTAAGTATATTGTATATTTACATAGGTGGAAAGTATATTACTTTATTTATATAAGTTAAACCATTATTCATATGTAGAATATATAATATATTTTATTATTCATTAATGATTAAATATATACATTATACAATGTATTGGGTCAATGAAACGGCACGGGTCTTTTAAATTTTGGGCTGATAATTGCTCAGTTGGCAGTTTAAGTGGTGGAATCCATTGCCACGTTGGTAATCCGTTAGAATTAGGGGTAATTTTATCTACTATATAAATGGCAGTAATAATTTTAGAAGGAAAGTAAAAACAGGTTACTAATTTTCCAAAGTATAGATACAATTTTAGCCTTTTTCCCTTTATTTATAAGTAAAACGACTAGATATTTCGAAAGAGTAAATTTACAATCCAGTTATTCCTTTTTCATGTGATTTTCTTATTTTTAATTTATATATCTGTAGCTCAACACCTATTGTTTGAAATGTTTAGTTTTCATACATTGATTTCCATATAATTACTTTACATTAAAACATTGGAATTTATGTGCTTTCATACCTCTAATTTGGGGCGAAACTAACTTGAAGCAAGGCGATTCGATTGGGTGTTCTCCACTTAAAAAAGTTGCAATTCCAGTGAAATAGGGATAAAACTGCGTTAGGTCAAATCCAAGTGTTTTTAATCTCCTTGTATAAAAGTCCGAATCAGGATGAAATTATTTATAAACTATTTTATATATAATTGCAAATTAATATGCATTTCAGAAGATTTCATTCCCTTTTAATTCTTAATATTAGTGTAAATGTATTTCTTATAAGAATGTGGTTAAATTCCTGAGCTTGTCTAACTACAACCGTGTGGACGTAAAATAAGATAGTTGCGTCTCAAATCTACTTTTTCATGGAAACCTTTTTCTTTTATGTTTAAAAGATGAAGATTCCAAATCTCGCCACTGTTAAAATTAATTGATATTAGAAATTACATATAAAGATGCTTTTAGTATCCAAGGATGTAACTTAAAATCGATGAAATAGGTAAAAGTCATAGGAGAGCAGGTTCAAAATCTCAATAGAGACAAAAAATATTACTCCCTATGTCTCATATTAATAGTCGAAATTATTAAAAATAGTTTAAAATTATTGTCATTTTAAAAGTTCAAGTCAAAATTGATTTTTTTTCTTTTTTTACACTTAATAATTATTATTCTTGAAAATAGAGATAACGCATAAATAGAATAAATATTCAATGAATAAAGATCATATCTTAATTAAGACATAAATAAGGACAGAATAGTCCATTCCCTTTCTTAATTAATATTTCTTAAGGGACATGTGTATAAGGTAAAATCATGTATCCCCGATTTTGTGGGCTCAATGACTCACATCGAGGAACAGATGGTTCGTATCGAGGTATAAACCTAGTATGGACCGGGTTCAAGTTCGAGGGAAGAACATAAGGATCGAAGATCGAAGTGCACGATGAGTACCAAAGCCGAATATGACCAGCCCCGAGTTGGAGCCATTATGAGTTTGTAACAAAATGTGCAAGATGTATGCCACGTCCCCAAGATCATGGCGTAAATTCTGAAATAGATTTGTACGAGTCTGTACTAATCCGTACCAGCGGGTTAGACATATGTTCCAATAAGATTCTTTACTGTAGTTAGAAATGTACCTTATTTAGGGTTTCTTATTATATAAAGGGGACCTCAATCATTTGTAACAATCATCAGTTATTGGCAAAAAATATACTCTCTTACTTTCTTGCTCGCATTTTATCAGAATTGTCCTTTAACTTTATTGTTCTTGACCTACCTCGAGGCCACCTTAGTTCGAGGTCGAGGCTGCCTTCCGTACTGGTTTAATTTTACTTACTTCTTTCATTTATACAATAGAATTCTTGGTTATTAATTGGTATTGGATTAAATCACATATCTTTAAAACAATAAACAAGTTTAATTGTTACTCATATTTTCGAGGTAAATAATTTGGCGCCCAAGGGGGGGGGGGGGGGGGGCAAAGATAATAGTGGTTATTTCAGTACTCATTCAGATAACATACATTATTTTCACACTTGTTCTTGTCAAGAATTTTTTGTTATCAGGTTAAAGCATGCACTCACAAAACGTACCCGAACACGGCAATGATGGTCTTGGATTTCATGGGTAAAAAGACAATATAGTTGCTCCAGGATCCGGTGGACCACCGATTAACCCTAGGGAAGTGCCAAATGTGGAACCATTCGATGTTAGCATGAACATTTCTTTAAATGCAGATTTAGGCACAGATCCCGGAAGAAGTGTACGCAGAGAAGTCTGATCTGGTGGTCAAGGAACACAAGGTATATAAGTTCGGGGAGTTAGCCTCCAAATAATATTTGAGATGCTACAAGCTCAACAGATTGTCATCGATCAACTTCAAAGTCAAAATAAAACTCCAAGTGTGGCCGAACCAGAAAACGCTCGCCATACTGAGACGGTACCAGAAAGATCTAACGGTGACGACTCGGGGACTGATCCCACTATTATGAGGATGCTCGAGGAGCTCACCAAAATAATTGAATCTGAGGAGAAAAAGATTCAGGATAATGATAAAAAGTGGAGACTTATAACTCCCGTGTTGATTAAATACCCAGGGCACCCCCGTCCTTGAAAGATTTGTATGCCAAGAAATTCATACAAAATCCAGTCCCTCCGAGTGCGGCTCTAAATCCCATTCCTAAAAAGTTTTGAATGCCCCATATACCAAAATATAACGAGGCAACCAATCCCAATGAAAAAATTACCTCGTATATTTGGATTTAAGGGAATGACTCAAATGATGACAAGATCGAGTCAGTATTGTTGAAAACATTTTGGGAAAGCATTGTCAAAGGGAGCCATTATTTGGTATCACAACTTGCCATCGAGTTGTATCGATTTGTTTGCTATGTTAGCAGACGCCTTTGTGAAAGCACATGTCGGGGCCATAAAAGTTGCGACTTGGATTCAAACGCACCAAGGTTCTGATCACCAAAGAAAATGGAATTGAATTTATTTGTCCGAGAGCGTCCTATCATTCGATCGCGAGGAACTGGAAGGCATATCGAAATCGCACAATGACGCCCTATTAACTTCTATTTTTTTAAATAAAGGTCAAGTTAAATGTGTTCTAGTGGATCCAGGTAGCTCAGTAAACATAATCAGATATAGAGTCGTAGAGCAGCTCGGCCTTCACGACCAAATTATACATACATCTGAGTCCTAAATGGCTTCGACATATAAGATACAAAATTCTATGTCATCGAAGGCGACATGAGATATAATGCACTACTTGGGAGGTCATGGATCCATAACATGTGGGCAGTACATTCAATCCTTCATCAGATGATGAAATTACCAACAGTGGATTATGTGAAAACGGTTTATGGAGAATAACACTGCAAAGGAAATATTTGAAGTCAATGAGGTGACTCCGGTACCAGTGACTTCAACCTCGTAAAAATCGAGCACCAAATATAAGCAGACGGAAAAAATTGCAATCACTGCCCCAGCCTCGACCGAATCAGATAAATAAGTAGTCGAAGAAGAAGATGATGAGGATTTCCTTACTCCTCGAACTTTCGTTGTTCCTGAAGAGTCAGATACAACCAAGTCAACGGTCGAGGAACTAGAATAGGTCATATTGATCGAGTACATGCCCTAGAAAAAGGTATACCTGGGAATGGGGTTAACCCCCAAACTTAGGAAAACACTCATTCAATTTCTCATCAATAACATGGATTGTTTTGCTTGGTCCTATTTAGACATGACTGGGATCCCACCGGAAATAAAAGCACACCGGCTAATCCTCGACCCTAGATTTAAACTAGTACAGCAAAAAAGAAGGCCCTAATCCTAGGTAAAGCATGCATTCATAAAGGATGAGGTAACTAAACTTCTTAACATATGGTCTATTCGAGAGGTAATACCTCGAATGGTTACTCAACGCAGTTCTACCAAAAAGGGGCAACAAACTGAGAATGTTCGTTGATTATAAGGATTTGAACAAGGTATGCCCTAAAGACTCTTTTCCACTGCCTAACATCAATTGCATGATCTATGCTACGGCCGGCCATGAGATCCTTACCTTTCTCGATGCCTACTCCGGGTACAATCAAATTCAGATAAACCCGGAGGACCAGGAGAAGACCTTGTTTTATCACTAAGTTTGTAACATACTATTACAATGTAATGCCCTTCGGGCTAAAAACTGCTGGAGCTACATACCAACTTCTAGTTAACAAAATATTCAAGGAACATATAGGTAAATCAATGCAAGTTTATATGGACGATATGTTGGTTATCCCTGCGCAGATGACCATTTAACTCATTTGTAGGAAACATTAAAAATCTTGATGAAGTACAACATGAAGCTTAACCCAGAAAAATATGTCTTCGGGGTCGGTTCGTGTAAGTTCCTCGGCTTCATGGTATCAAATCGAGGGATCAAAATCAACCCCGACAAGATCAAGGCCATAGAAGATATCACTATTGTAGAGTGTTAAAGTCGTACAAAGGTTAACAAGACGGATAGCCGCCTTGGGTCAATTCATTTTGAGGTTGTCGGATCGAAGCCACAAGTTCTTTTCCTTGCTCAAAAAGAAAAGGGATTTCGCATGGACCTCGAAATGCCAGCAAGCATTGGAGGAATTGAAGCGATATTTATCGAATCCACATCTGCTTCACACTTCGAAGGTGATGAAAAGCTTTAATTATATTTTGTAGTGCCCGAGATAGCAGTAAGCGGGGTACTAGTTCGAGAAGAGCAAGGTACGCAATTCCCTATTTATTATGTAAGAGGATTTTAAGAGATTGTGAAACTAGATACCCACACTTAGAAAAATTAGTACGTGCACTAATAAGCGCATCTAAAAAGCTAAAGCTATATTTTTATTTTCACGCAATATGTGTGTTAACTGCTTACCCTCTCCGAAATGTTTTGCACAAACCTGAGTTACCGGCCGATTGGCTAAATAGACTGTCGAACTTGACGGGTATGATATTGAATATCAACCTCAAACGATCATCAATTTTCAAATCTTAGCTGGCTTTCTGGTACGAAAATCAATTGATATTTGTATTCTTATAAAAAACTAATACAACGAACATATTGGTCCCCTCAAATAAATTTTTGTCTCTAAAGAACGTGGTACCATTGACACGTCAACCTCGATCTGCCTGTTATTTTTACTTCGAGTTTTCGAGTAGATTTTTTGGCAGTAGTACGCTTGTTTACTTCCGCGTTATAATGTCAAATGAGATAATAAATCCATTACACTATTTTTCTATTGAATCAGTGACGGATAATTGGCAACAATTACCACCTTCGCTCGACGACCAACAATCTTGTTGGTTACTAGTGGTAAAATGGATAACAAAACAAAAATAATTATTTATTTATATTATTCATTAAAAAATTATTTAGATAATAACTTTTTTTCAAAATAAATTAATATGAATAAAACCATATAATTCGCTTAAATATAATATTTAATAAATAAGTATCAATATATTTAATTTTTACATTTACAAAGATTCAAACTGAAAGTTTCTAACTTTGAGATAATAAAAATTCTCCCAACACTATTCATATTCAAGAAGGCAATATGGATATTTAAGAGCATTAGATTTCTAAACTTTTGGAACTAAATTTTGGCCCAATTGGCCTATCAAAAGGGACTTTTTCCTTTTTATGCCATATATTAAATTTATTATCAAATATGTTTATAATTTGCTTATTAGCCTTTATATTAATAGTTTTACTTCAAAATGCCAGCACGCATTCGGAAGTGGACACAAAACCCTACTAAAGATAAAGCAGAAACATCCATCTTCAATACTGCTTCAATATTATTTTATTGGATTACACTGCAATATTTGAACTACATTCAGTAATACAGAGCATAAATTTTTCAATCGCAAATTTCAGTAATACAAAGCAAATAAAAAGAGAGCTGCAATTTCATCATTGACAGCCATTAAAAAGCTTGAAAGCTTTGAATTCAAATTTGAGTTTTCAAAAATTAATTTTTTTGAATTGAGTGTTGTTGAAAATAATCGGTATATGGTTTGGAGTTTATATCTCAATTTTTGAGGGTTCTGGTGAAGATTATTGGGTGTTGTTGAAAATAATCAGTATATGATTTGGAGTTTGTATCTCAATGTTGAGGTGTTTTGGTGAAGATTAGACTTGGTTTTGACTGAATTTCAGATTGCAGAAATTATACTCCCTCCGTTTCAATATATGTAAACCCATTTAACTGGGCACGGAGTTTAAGAAAAAAGAGAAGACTTTTGAACTTGCGGTGTAAAATGAAACACATATATTTTGTGTGGCTATAAATCATTGCATAAAGGTAAATTATTTCCAAATAAGCAAAGAGGTCATTCTTTTTGGCACGGACTCAAAAGAAAAAATGTTCACATAAATTAAAACTGAAGAAGTAGATAAATTGTAGATTATTTGTGTTCTGATTGTAGATGCTTTATTTTCTGTTTTCACAAATAAAAAACGGCTAAAACTTCTACAAATCTTCTGAAAAATCGCATATTATATTGAAAATCTCAATTATGCTACTATTGAATGGGAATTGGGTTATAAAAATTCAATATACCCAGTTTGTAGATATTTTATAGATTATTTGTATTCTATTGCAAATGTTTCGTTTGCTATTTTCACAAATCAAAAACAACTAAAACTTCTACAAATCTTCTGCAAAAAATATAATTATGTCAAAAATCCCAATTCAATTATAATTGAACGGGAACTGGGATATTAAAATTCAATGTACCCAGTTTGTAGATATTTTGTAGATATATTATAGATTATTCATATTCTGATTGTAGATGCTTTACTTTTTATTTTCACAAATTAAAAACAACTAAAACTTTTACAAATTTTTTCTGCAGAAAACGCAATTATCCAAGAATGCAAATGTTTTTGTTTTCTTGATTTGATTATTTAAAGAACTGGTTATTATTTTTTAGCTTTGTTCGGATTTAAAATATCCCACATAATGGTTCCCGTTATATCTAAGTTAAAAATATACCATGGGAGATGTAATGTAGCTTTAATATTAATAATATTTTTAAACAGCCAAATTGATAGATACTTATCTATAGACCGTAATTGGAATAGTGTTTGAGTAAATACAATGTGTCCTAGCTAGCTATCCTTATTTGATTACCATACTCCATCTTGTCACATTCATGTGTGGTGTCTGATCATATCATGTAACATTCATGTGTTATTTCCAAAGAATTAGGTCGGTGTTATAAAATAAAAGTAATGCAGTAAAATATAAATAAGAAGAGATAGAAAGAAGGGAGAAGAGTTTTCTTCTTTCATTCCATTGCAATTATATAGCCTTTATAGGCATAAAAAGTAAAGATGATGGACATAAAATAGGAGATTTAATCTTTAAGATATTCACAATATAGGCATCCAATGTAGCATCTAATGTAGTATCCAATGTACAAATTATTCATAACACTCATCCTTGGATGTCCATGTAAGACAATGTGCCTCATTAAGAACTTACAAAAAACTTGGGATATACATAGTTATTTATAATATGCATTGATTGCTTCCTCATTAAAAACCTTACCAGGAAAACCCAACGGGACAAAACCTTGGTTAAGGAAAAGAGTGCAGCGTGTAATTACTCCCCTGATGAAAAATCACTTAATGTCTCGAAGACGGGCATTCCAATCTTATATGTCAGTTTTTCAAATATTAAGGTTGGTAATGCCTTATTGAACAGATCAGCCAAATTATCACTTGAACGAACTTGTTGTACATCTATTTCACCATTCTTCTGAAGATCATGAGTGAAAAAAAAATTTGGTGAAATGTATTTTGTTCTATCTCCTTTGATATATCCTCCTTTCAATTGAGCTATGCATGCAGCATTGTCTTCATACAATATTGTTGGAATATTCTCTTTCGAAGAAAGACCACATATTTGTTGAATGTGTTTGAGTTATTGATCTCAACCAAATACATTCTCAACTTGCTTCATGAATGAATATTATCTCTGCATGATTTGAAGAAATAGAAACCATAGTTTGCTTTGTTGAACGCCATGATATGGTTGTACCTCCACTTGTAAATAGATAGTCTGTTTAAGATCGACCTTTGTGTGGATTAGACAAATATCCTGCATCTGCATAACCAATCAATGATGGCTTGGATTCATTTGAATAAAATAAACCCATATCAATGGTCCCTTAGAGGTATCTGAATATATGTTTAATACCATACAAGTGACTTTGTATTGGCGAAGAGCTAAATCTTGCCAATAAGCTTATAGAGAAAACTATATCTGGTCGGGAATTATTGGCAAGATACATTAATACCCTAATTGCACTTAGATATGGTACTTCGGTACCAAGAAGCTCTTCATCATTCTCATGAGGTCGGAATGGATCTTTCTTTATATCAAGTGATCTCACAACTATCGGATTACTCAATGGATGTGCTTTATCCATATAGAATTGCTTTAAAATCTTTTTGGTGTATGTTGATTGATGGAAAAATATTCCATATTTCATATATTCAATTTGTAGACCAAGAAAAAATTTTGTCTGTCCAAGATCTTTCTTTTCAAATTCTTTCTTCAAACAGTCTACTGCTTTTGGAAGCTCTCCGGGAGTTCCAATGATATTTAGATCATCAAGATACACGGCGATTATAAAACAAATTCAAATCCAGGACGTTTTTATAAAGACACAAGGACAAATTGGATCATTCTTTTACCCTTCTTTCAATAGGTACTCATTCAGGCGAATCTACCACATGCGCCGTAACTGTTTCAATCCGTATAAGGATTTCTGAAGCTTTATTGAACAAGTTTCTCGAAAACTTTTATATGCTTTAGGCACTTTAAATCCTTCAGGAATTTTCATAAAGATTTCATTGTCTAGTTAGCCATACAAATAGGTTGTGACAATATCCATTAGATGCATATCAAGTTTTTCACGAACTGCCAAATTTATAAGATACCTGAAAGTGATAGCATCAACCACGGGAGTATGTCTCCATATTAATCAATGCCATGTCTTTGTTCCACAAGTCGTGCTTTATATCTAACGACTTCATTTTTCTCATTTTGTTTTTGCACAAAAACCCATTTGTACCCTAGTGGCTTTATACCTTCAGGTGTTCGAACTATTGGTCCGAAGACTTCACGTTTTCCAAGTGAAGTTAACCCTGACTAGATAGCGCCTTTCAATTTTGGCCAATCATTTCTCTGTCTACATTGATCGACAGATTTTGGTTCAAGATCCTCATCAAGTTGCATTATTTTAACAGCAACATTATAAGCAAAAATATTATCGATAAAATATTATTTCGGTTCCTTCTTTTGCCGGTTGAGACGTAACTTATTGATACCCTTGACCTTCCCTAAGGTCTTATCATTTGTTATATCTTGGGGATCTTCTTGAGCCACTACCTCCGCGCTATGTTCACCTTGATCATTTGCTACTTTTCTTCTTCGAGGATTTTTATCTTTTGAACTGATTGGTCTATCACGTTTCGAGTATGGCTTAGACCCATTTGCATTAATAATTGTTCCAGACGGGATATTACTAGAATTGGAACATTAGCAGCTGGAATATGTGACTTGGTCACCCTTGGTAGGTCAGTGAATGCATCTGGCAATTAATTTACAATATTTTACAAATGAATAATCTTTTGAACCTCTTGTTCACATTGATTTGTTCGAGGATCTAAATGAGACACTGATAATGAATTCCAATCTATATTCTTTTTCAGCTGCTTATTTTCTCCCCCCTAATGTTGGATATACTGATTTATCAAAATGGCAATCAGAAAATCTTGTGGTAAATAAATCTCCAGTCATCGGCTCTAGATATTTTATAATAGAAGGAGATTCATATCCAACATATATCCCAACTGTGACGACCCAAAGGGACATTACCTTAATTGTACCTTTCTCCGTGCTTCCGAAGCCTTGAGATCTCGCTAATAGTTGCCTCGATTTATGTGTGCAGTCCAGACGTGAAGCCGGAAAATTATTATGTTAAAATATGTGAATTTTGTGGGAAATTTGGAGAGATTTGATATTAATATTCATATAGTTGACTTTGGTCAATATTTTGGAAAAACAGACTCGGACCCGTGATGTGACTGTCCCGGAAGGTCCGTAGGAAAACATCGGACTCGGGCGCATTCCCGAAATCAAAATCCGAGGTCCTAAGCCCGAGTATGAAAATTTTAAAAGAAATTGTTTATCTAAAAATGATATAAAAAATTGAAATAAAAATGAGTTATAAAATATAGGTATCGGGCTCGTATTTTTGTTCTGATGCCCGATACAGGTCTTAAATGAGCGTTAAGCGCTTTCTGTAAAGTTTGGTTGAAAACGGATGTTGTATGATGTACTTCAGATTATGAGTTCCAAGTTTGAAAGTTTATGAATCATAGAAGAAAAATCATGAGTTTGAGGTTTGATTCTATGTCTATTATATTATTTTGGCGATTTGATCACGCGACTAGGTCCGCAGGATGTTTTTGAAGTCGTGTGCATAATTAGTTTGGAGCCCCGAGAGCTCGGGAGATTTTTGGATAGGCATCGGATTGCATTTATCATTGTTGAAAAACCTGGTGTGCTTAAGTTCTGCAGGCTTCACAAATGCAAAGTCAGTGCTCTTCGCTAATGCGAAGAATTTGCCACCCACCCGCCCACCCCCCTCCCCGCGAAGACTTCATCGCAAATGTGATCCCCCAACCTTAGGTGCTGAGATTGCAAATGCGAACACCCACTTCGCAAATGCGAAGTCTGCCTTTCCTGCATGAGTTCGCAAATGCAAACCATTATCTCGCAATTACCATGTTTGCGAACCCAGTTTCGCAAATGCGATACCTACACCTGCATATTTCATAGTTAAACGATTTTAAAGCTCATTTGTCATATTTTCAAAACCCAAACACTCATTGGCGATTTCTCACGAACTCTTTCCTTCGCAAATAATTTTTATGCCATCTTTTACTCAATTTCTTTAATCTTTAACATCTTTTATCATGTTTTCATCTTAAAATCAATGTTTTCCATGGGTAAAAACGGGAATTTTGGGTAGAACTTAGGTTTTTACTAAATTGGGGGTTTGGACCTCAATTTGAGGTCCGATTTCAAAACTAATCATATATATGAACTCGTGGGGGAATGGGTATCCCAGTTTTGATTTGTACCTCGGGTCATGACCATGCAGATCCGGGGGCGTTTTGGAAAATATTGGGCAACCCTTTGAGAAATTCATTCTTATGCATTCAAATTGATTTAACTAGAATTTGTTGATACAGTTTATTAATTTGTGATTAGATTCAAGCGGTTTTATGGCGAATTCGAGGGGTAAAGCTATTTTAGAGGCGTGAGTTGAGTTTGGAGCTTTCGAGGTAAGTGTTTGTTCTAACTTTGGATTCAGGGATTAGGATTAGGATATTATTTGCTACATGTTAATTGTGGAGTACGATGTGTAGGCATGGTGACGGTTATCTATGTACCGGAGTCTAGCATGAACGTGAGTCGTAATTGCTTCTAAATTTTAAAGATGTGATACAATTGAGCTATTTAATTGATAATTTAATTATGATGTGGTAGTTTAGAAGCAAATGAGTTAAAGGAGAAAGTGTAGCATTTTTCCCTTGTCGGGACTTATTTGTTGATTTGTTCTCCCTTACCGGGATGATTAATCTTGTTGTCTATTTCCTCCCCCAATTGGTTGTGATTGTTGATTGGGTGAGGAAGAGCGATTATGCAAGATGGGTCATTCCGTGCCATGTAATGACAATTATGCACAAAGGGTCATTCTGTGCCATATTTAGAATAATTAGCACGAATGGTCATTCCGTGCCTTGATATGAGGGTTTTGTGAGGAAAAACACGAAGGGTGATGCCGTTGTGACGACCCGACCTGTCGTCTCTTGTATATTTTCCCTGAATTCCCTTTTTTATGCTTCCTATTTCATTATATGTGGTTGATGATTTTGAAGTGTTTCAGATAGAATTTGGATGGAAATGAGACAAGTAGTCTCTTTAAGGAAAGCTTAAGTTGAAAAAGTCAACCTGATGTTGAGTTGTGAGTTAGAGGGCTCGGAATGAATTTACGATGATTCGACTAGTTTCGGATGGTGATTTATGACTTGGGAGCGAAATCAAAATTTAATTTGGAGGTCCGGTGTAGAATTAGGTTTGAATTTGCTATGTTCGAATTTTGGTTAGTTCCGGTTAATAAGTAAGATTTTGATCCGGGGTCGGAATGGAATTCTCAGAGTTGCAGTAGCTTCGTTTGGTGATTTTGGATATGTCTGCAACTTTTGAGATCATTCGGAAGTGTTTAGGATGGGTTTTGGACCGAATGCGAATTTGGAAAAGTTCTAGTTTGACTTAGGCTTGAATTTGAAGAATTTGATGATTTTTAATGTTAATGTTGGTGTTTTTATGGCCCGAGCAAGTTTGAATGAGGTAATAAGTCGTGTTAGTGATTTTGGTTGAGGTCCTGGGGGCTTAGGGGTGATTTCGGATGGCTAACAGAAGGATTTTTGGTTTGAAAAAGTTGCAAAATTTAGCGCAGCAGTTGCAGGCAAAGTTGCTCTACGCGATCGTAGGTATGGCATCGCGATCCCAAAGAAGGGTCGTCATAGGCCCAGTAATTTGTTCTTTGCGATCGCGTAGTTGGAGATGCGATAGCATAGGTGGAAGTCATTGTTATCTGCGATCGCGTAGGGAGGACCGCATTCGCGTAAGGTTAAGAGGCGGAGTAATGCAATCGCGTGGAGCTGGGTGCGATCGCGTAAGGGTAAATTTGGGGGCTTCTGTTTTGTTCTCTACAATCACAAGCCTAAGGTTGCGATCGCGTATAAAAAACGCTGGGCAGTTAAGGTTTTAATAAAAATTTCATCCGCGGGGTATTTCATATTTCCTCCATTTTTGCACCACCTTGAAATCTTGTTGACGGATTTTGAAGGGAAGTGATTGGAGGTAAGTCTCGCGGTCTTAATACGTCATTTTATTGAAGAATCAACCATTAATTCTCTGAAACTGGGTGTAAATGTTGATGAACTAGGGCTTAAAATTTAAAATGAAAATTGAGGATTTGGAAGAGAAATTGGACTCCGATTTTGATGAATTTTATATGCAGAGACTCATGGCGAGACATAGATTCTGAAAATATAAATTTAGTAATTTTTCGAGAAGTGGTCCCGGGGCTCGGGTTTTGCCAACTTCGTGTTTTTGGGTGTATTTCGAGTTATTTCAATTGGGTCATGCTCCATTGGCCTATTTTGACGTATTCTTATTGGTTTTGGTCATATTTGGCATCCGTGGATGTTGATTGAGAGGGAAAAGGCATAGCGAGCTTGATTTTTTGCCGGTTCGGGGTGAGTAATGGGTGTTTTGAAACCCCGGCATATCACATTGTGACGCTATTATGAGGTTTGACCAGACTCCATGGTTAGTGTGGGGTCGTATATGTTGGAAATTGTGACTCGGTCTAATCCGACGGATAAATTGTGATATGTTGGCGATTGCTTCGCATACCATATTGATGATATCCGAGCCTGATGCCGGGTTTGGGGCCTTGTGTCGACTTGTGGAATCCTTCAGGGATCATTATCTAAGAATTTTCATGATTTGCATATTGTTTGAATTCAGTCCAGGTTTAACTATTATCTTTGCAAACTCAGCCATATTTATACTTTTTGAAAACTCATATGATTTTTAAATGATAATTCGGGCTGGTGAGTTCTATCTCACTATTTCTGGAATATACATTATTTTAAATGGAAACGGCGGTAACTATGGGCATCGTGTATCTAAATGGAAACGGTGGTAACTATTGGCACCGTGTATTTTAAATGGAAATGGTGGTAACTATTGACACCGTTTATTATAAATGGAAATGGTGGTAACTATGGGCACCGTGTATTATAAATGGAAACAGTGGTAACTATTGGCACCGTTTATTGTAATGGAAAATAGTGGTAACTATTGACAGTGTATGATATGGCGCTTGTGTTGTAGGAGCCCCTCCAGAGTCTGAACCCCCACAGTGAGCGCGGGTACCCATATGGATCGGGCTGCACGTTCCGCAATGTTCATGCATTGCATTGCATCTCATGCATATACTCACTGTTTCTTTATCTGTATATCTCTGAGACTTGTACTGTATAGAACTGCTAGATAGCTTCATTTTGTGTTATTTCGTGTTTTCTTATCTTCGGGTTTTTCATACATGCTTATTACTCGCTGAGTTGGTAGACTCACCCCATACTCCCTGCACCTTGTGTGCAGATCCAGGTGCTCCAGAGACCTAGTGTTGTTACTATTGATTACCCGAACTATTCAGAGTATTGAGGTAGCTACCCAGCGTCTGCAGGACCACTTACTTTGTCTCTATCAGTCATGTTCCTTTTTGCTATTTTGTCAGACTCTGTATCATTTTCGTTAAGACTTGTACTCTGTTTTGTTAAAGGATCTGTACTCATGACTCCCTGGTTTTGGGAGGATTAATGTTCTTGCTCAGCTGTGTTATCTTAAATTGTTTCTTTTTGGCTGGAATGTCGTTCTTGGTTGTGGTTTGGTCGGGCTTTCCCAGCCTCGCGGCCGGGTGCTATCATGACCGGGTTTGGGGTCGTGACAGTCGTGCACTTTATTCGACTGTTTGGGTGAGAATGAGATTGAAAGCATGAAGGTTGGTACCATGCAGTTGTTGATTCACCTATTCCATCTCTTTGTTCGTTGATCCTATATCTGAATTGTGACACCCACAGCATGCCCCTTCCCTATTATCTGTTTGAATTATGTATATTTTTTCGTTATTGCACATATATCTGCATAGGTTATTTATGGTAGGTCTTGTCTAGCCTCGACACTACCTCGCCAGGGTTAGTCCAGGCACTTACCAGCACATGGGGTCGGTTGTGCTAATGCTACACTCTGTGCATTTCTTTTGCACAGATCAGTTAGCTTTTGGACTGCAACATTTCTAGACCGGGAGCCAACCTTCAGTCCAGGGACTCTTGAGGTAGCTTTGCTGACGTCCGTGGGCACGGAGTCCCTTTCTATGTTTCCTATTTGTTTACCTTGTATCCAACAAACATTATGTATTTCTTCAAGACTTTTGTTTTACTAAATCTATAGTAGTCCGTGAGCAGTGACACCACATACTAGGTAGGAGTGTTATTTGAAACTTTCGTATTTCTGTTCTACAATTATTAAAGTATCTAGAAGTCTTCCAACTTATTTTTCAGTTTCTGTTATTATTGTTATTTGAATGAAAGCAGGAAATATATTTTAAATGTTGGCTTGCCTAGCTCTGATAGTAGGCGCAATCATAACTCCCGATGGTGGGAAATCCGGGTCGTGACAAGTTGGTATCAGAGCACTAGGTTACTTAGGTCTTACAACTCATGGACAAACTCGGTAGAGTCTGAGGGATCGATATGGAGACATCTTTATTTATCCCTAGAGGCTACAGAGTTAGGAAAAATTTCACTTTGTTCATTCTTGTCGTGCGATTTTGTTTCTCAAATACTGATTGTTATTATTCTCTATTCTTTTGCAGCTAGCGAGCGTGCTTCTTATTCTACCGCGCAGCAGCCCGATCCCCCAGGAGCAACTCCTGTTAGGGGTAGGGGGCGAGGCCGAGGCCGAGGTCGTGGCAAAGCTCAGCCCCGAGCAGCAGTCCCAGAGGTGGAGCTTCATGTTAACTACGATGAGGATGTCCCAATACCAGCAGCTCCAGCAAACCCATCTCAGGTCCTAGAGGGTTTCATAGCCACACCAGTAATCCAGGATGCTTTTGTCAAACTGGTAGGCTTTATAGAGAGTGTTTCTAGAGAGGGTTTATTTCCCGCATCACCATCTATATCACAGACCGAAGGAGGAGCTTAGAATCCCGCTACGCGTACTCTGGAGCAGGGAGCTCCGCAACCTTAGGTTCCTGCAGTTCAGCCAGCTGTGGCAGCCCAGTCGGGTATTCTAGCTCAGACCGACGATGGTGCGGCAATGTCCGTGGATGCATTGTGGAGGCTTGATAGGTTCACCAAGCTATTCACCAACACTTTCAGCGGTGCTTCTATAGAGGACCCCCGGGACTTCTTCTTCAGCTACCATAAGGTTCTCAGTACTATGGGTATTGTGGAGACCAATGGGGTCGACTTCATCACTTTTTGGCTTGCAGGATCCGCCAAGACTTGGTGGAGGGACTATTGTCTATGTAGGCCAGCATGGTCGCCATTATTGGATTGGGATCAGTTTCCAGAGTTGTTATTGGAGAAGTTTCTCCCGGTGACTGAGCGAGATGCTCTACGCAGGCAGTTCGAGCATCTTCATCAAGGTACTATAACATCCACACAGTACGAGACTTTTTTTATTGATTTGGCACGCCATGCTATTATTATACTTCCTACTGAGAGGGAGAGGGTGCGGAGATTTGGTGATGGGTTAATTCAGCCGATCCAACTTCATATGGCCATGTGGGATGGTAGTGATATGTCCTTTCAGGAGGCGGCCAATGCAGCCCGCCGGATAGAGATGGGACTTGCACGAGGAGGTGGTAAGGCGTCAGATAAGATGCCTCGTCATTCTGGTAGGTTCAGTGGTACCTCATCTGGAGGTAGGGATTCACATGGCAGAGGCTAGCCTTAGATTCCCTTTCAGTTAGCACTTCAGGTTTCTCATAGTACTCTAGGTGGTGGTGGTTCTCAGCACTATTATTCAGATCAGCATTCCTTCAGTGCACCACCAGCCCCCATCGGTGCACCGCTACTTCAGAGCTTCAAGGGAGGACATACGGGTCGACAAGGCCAGTAGTCACAGCAGCTGAGGGCATGTTTTGGTTGTGGTAACCCATGATTCAGGCAGCAGATGATCAGCAGGTCACCCAACCAGCTAGAGGTGGGGTTAAGGATCATATAGGTGGAGGGAGAGACCGTACAGATGGATCTCGGACCGCCAGAGGTAGGGGTCAGCCAGTAGCCGATCGTCCTAGAGATACAGTTCAAGGAGGTGGGGCCCAGCCCTATTATTATGCATTGCCGGCTAGGCCAGAGGCCGAATCACCAGATGTTGTGATTACAGGTACTATTCTAGTCTGTGATAGGGGTGACTCTTTGTTATTTTATCCCGATCTACATATTTATATGTGTCATCCTATTTTTCACCCTATTTGGTTATTCCTAGTGAGGCTTTGGGTATTCCTGTATATGTATATACACCGGTGGGTGATTATATAGTGGTCGGCCGAGCGGATCGTTCGTGCGTGGTAGTATTTGAGAGTCTTGAGACTCGTGTAGACTTATTGCTCTTAAATATGGTAGACTTTGACATTATATTGGGGATGGATTGGTTATCCCTATATCATGCCATTTTGGATTGCAACGCCAAGATCGTGACCTTGGCCTAGCCAGACTTTCCCTGACTTGAGTGGAGAGGGACCCCAGGTCATGCCACCCGCACTATTTTTTCGTATTTCAAGGCTCGACATATGGTCGAGAAGGGGTGTCTAGCATATCTGACGTATGTTCATGACTCCAGCGCAGAGGTTCCATCTATTGACTCTGTCCCGATTGTTTGGGAGTTCCCTGAGGTTTTCCGTTCAAACCTGCTGGGTATGCCGTTCGACAGGGATATTGATTTTTGTATTGATCTGGCTCTGAGCACTCAACATATTTCCATTCCCATGTATCGGATGGCCCTTCCAGAATTGAAAGAGTTGAAGGAGCAGCTTCAGTACTTTCTTGATAAGGGTTTCATTAGACCCAGTGTATTGCCTATGGGCGCGCCGATGTTATTTGTGAAGAAAAATGATGGGTCGATGAGGATGTGCATTGATTACCGACAGTTGAACAAGGTGACGATAAAGAACAAGTATCCACTACCAAGGATTGATTATTTATTCGACCAGCTTCACGGTGATAGGGTGTTCTCGAAGATAAATTTGAGTTTTGGTAATCATCGGCTGAGGATTAGGCGTCTGATGTCCCTAACACAGCATTTCGCACTCGGCATGGGCATTATGAAATTTTGTCATGTCATTCGGGTTGACCAAAGCCCCGGTAGCATTTATGGAATTGATGAACCGAGAGTTCATTCCCTACTTGGATTTGTTTGTGACTGTATTCATTGATGACATTCTGATATACTCTCATAGTCAGGAGGAGCATAAGCATCACCTCAGAGTAGTTCTTCAAACTCTGAAGGATAGTTAGTTGTATGCCAAGTTCTCGAAGTGCGAGTTTTTGTTGAGTTTATTTGCATTCCTTGGTCATGTCATATCAGCATAGGGTATTCAGGTGCACCCGAGGAAGAAAGAGGTAGTAAAGAACTGGCCTCTACAAGCTTCAACTACAGAGATCCAAAGTTTCTTCGGGTTAGCTGGTTACTACCGATGGTTCGTGGAGGGGTTTTCATCCATTGTAGCCCCGATAACGAGATTGACCCAGAAGGGTGCCCAGTTCAGCATATGAGTGTGAGGTGAGCTTCCAGAAGCTCAAGACAGCCCTGGCTACAACATCGGTATTGGTTTTGCCCACGGGATCAGGGGCTTATACTATTTATTGTGATGCTTCCCGTATCGGGCTTGTCACAATGTTGATGCACAATAGCCGAGTCATAGCTTATTCTTTGAGGCATTTAAAGATCCACAAGAAGAATTATCCATTTCACGACCTAGAGTTGGTAGCCATTCTTCATGCTTTGAAGATCTGGAGGCATCATTTATATGGTGTGACGTGTGAGGTGTACACGGATCACAAGAGCCTTCAGTACTTGTTCAAATAGAAGGAATTTCACTTGAGGCAGCGGAGGTGGTTGGAGTTGTTTAAAGATTATGATGTTTCTATCTTATATCACCCGAGTAAGGCCAATGTAGTGGCCGATGCATTGAGTAGGAAGTCCTCCAGAATGGGTTGTCTTGCATATATTTCGGTCAGCCAGAGACCGCTTTCTTTGATGTTCAGACCTTGGCCAATCGATTATGAGGTTAGATATTTTTAGCCTAGTAGGGTATTAGCTTGCACGGCCACTTGTTCATCGTTGATGGAGCGTATCCGTGAGTAGCAGTTTGATGACCCCCATTTGTGTGTCCTGAGAGACATAGTGCAGAGGGAGGTGACAAGAAAATGACTTTGGGAGATGATGGTGTATTGAGACTGCAGGGGGAGTTTGTGTGCCTAATGTTGATGGCATTCGGGAGTTGATCTTATCGGAGGCCCACATTTCTCGATATTCTATTCATCTGGGCATTGCAAAGATGTATCAGGATTTGAGGCAGCATTATTGGTGGCGCAGAATGAAGAAAGACATTATTGCATATGTGGCTCATTGTCTTAATTGTCAACAGGTTAAGTACGAGCATCAGAGGCCGGGTGGTTTATTTAAGTGGGTTGAGCTTCCCGAGTGGAAGTGGGAGAGAATTACCATGGATTTTGTTACTGGACTTCCGATGACTCGGAAGTAGTTTGATGCTATATGGGTTATTTTTGATAGGCTGACCAAGTCAGTGCATTTTATTCCGGTTGCCACCACCTATTCGCCCGAGAGATATGCTAAGATTTATATCAAGGAGATCG
Organism: Nicotiana benthamiana; assembly: GCA_034376525.1. Lineage (NCBI taxonomy): Eukaryota > Viridiplantae > Streptophyta > Magnoliopsida > Solanales > Solanaceae > Nicotiana > Nicotiana benthamiana. Next base: position 55,641,714 of record CM067341.1, on the reverse strand, counting down.
TTAGCCTTCATCGGGTGCCTATATCTATCATTTCGGATCGGGGCCCACAAATTACCTCGCATTTCTGGAGGGCATTACAGCAGGAGTTGGGCATTCAGGTTCAGTTGAGTATAGCATTTCATCACAGACGGGCGTTCAGTCCGAGAGGACTATCCAGATTCTTGAGGATATGCTCTGAGCTTGTGTTATTGATTTCGGAGGCTCGTGGGACCAGTTCTTACATTTAGCGGAGTTTTCCTACAACAACAGCTACCATTCTAGAATTCAGATGGCTTCATATGAGGCGTTTCATGGCAGGCGGTGTCGATCTCCAGTCGGATGGTTTGAGCCGGGAGAGGCTCGGTTATTAGGTACAGATCTAGTTCAGGAGGCCTTGGATAAAGTCAATATCATTCAGAATAAACTTTGGTCAGCTCAGTCTAGACAAAGAGTTATGTAGATTGCAAGTTCTGGGATGTCGCTTTCATGGTTGGTGAGCGAGTATTGCTCCGTGTATCGCCTATGAAGGGCGTGATGAGATTCGGGAAGAAGGGAAAGCTTAGTCCTAGGTTTATTGGCCCATTTGAGATTGTTGATCGCGTGGGAGAGGTGGCTTATAGACTTGCCTTGCCGCCTAGATTGTCCGTCGTGGATCTAGTTTTTTCATGTATCTATGCTTCGTAGGTATCACAGCGATCCCGCCCACATGTTAGATTTCAGCACTGTCCAATTGGACAAGGATCTGCCATTGAGGAGGAGCCGGTGGCTATTTTAGACCTGCAGGTTCGACGGTTGAGGTCGAAGAGTTTTTCTTCAGTGCGTGTTCAGTGGAGAGGTCAGCCTCCCAAGGCATCGACCTGGGAATCCGAGTATGATATGTGGAGCCGTTATCCCCATTTATTCCTCGACTCTGGTACTTCTTTCTTCTATCCGTTTGAGGACGAACGGTTGTTTTAGAGGAGGAGGATGTGACAACCCAAAGGGTAATTACCGTAATTCTCCCTTTCTTCATGCTTCCGAGGCCTTGCGATCTTGCTTTTTGTTTCCTCGATTTATGTGCACAGTCCAAGCGCGAAGCCAAAAATTTTTTATGTTAAAATATATGAATTCTGTGGGAAATTTGGAGAGTTTTGATATTAATATTGACATAGTTTACTTTGGTCAACATTACAGGTACACAGACCCGGACCGGTGATGTGACAGTCCCGGATGGTCCGTAGGAAAATATGGGACTCAGGCGTATTCCCGGAATCGAAATTCAAGGTCCCAAGCCCGAGTATGGAATTTTTCAAAGAAATTATTTATCTAAAAATGATATGAAAAATTGAAATAAAAATAAGTTAGAAAATATACGTATCGGGCTCGTATATTTGTTTCGATGCCTGGTACAGGTCTTAAATGAGTGTTAAGTGCTTTCTGTAAAGTTTTGTTGAAAAAGGACGTCGTATGAAGTATTTCTGACTATGAGATCCAAGTTTGAAAGTTTATGAAACTTAGAAGAAAAATCTTGAGTTTGAGGTTTGATTCTATATTTATGATGGTACTTTGGCGATTTGATCGCACGAATAGGTCCGTAGGATGTTTTTGAAGTCGTGTGCATAATTGGTTTTGATCCTCGAGGGATTGGGAGAGTTTTTGATAGGCATCGTATTGCATTTATCATTGTTGAGAAACCTGGTGTGCTTCAAATCTGCAAGATTCGCAAATGCGCAGCCAGTGCTCGCAAATGCGAAATATTCCCTAGGCTGCTAAATTTGCAAATGCGAAGAATTACATCGCAATTGCGATGCCCCCTCCCCCTTATGCCCAGTCATCACAAATGGGAAGACTTCTTCGCAACTATGATCTCCCAACCTTAGGCGCTGAGTTCGTACATGCGAACACCCACTTTGCAAATGTGAAGTCTGCCTTTCCTGCACGAGTTCGCAAATGTGAACCATTATCTCGCAATTCCCATGTTTTCTGGGTTCGCAATTGCGAACCCTGTTTCGCAAATGCATACCTGCACCTGCATATTTCATACTAAAACTATTTTAAAGCTCATTTGTCATATTTTCAAAACCCAAACACCCATTGGAGATTTCTCACGAACTCTTTCCTTCCCAAATCATTTGTAAGTCAACTTTTACTCAATTTCATCAATCTTTAACATCTTTTATCATGTTTTCATCTTAAAATCAAGTTTTTCCATGGGTAAAATGGGCATTTTGGGTAGAACTTAGGTTTTCACTAAATTGGTGGTCCGGACCTCAATTTGAGGTCCGATTTCAAAACTAATCATAGATATGAACTTGTGGGGGAAAGGGTATCCCGGTTTTGGTTTAAACCTCGGTTTTTAACTATGTAGGCCCGGGGGCATTTTCGGAATGGTTTGGTAAAACTTTGGGATATTCATTCTTATGCATTCAAATTGATTTAACTAGCATTTGTTGATACATTTGAGTAATTTGTGGTTAGATTCGAGCAATTTTGTGGTGAATTCGAGGGGTAAAGCTATTCTAGAGGCGTGAGTTGAGTTTGGAGATTTCGAGGTAAGTGTTTGTACTAACTTTGGCTTGAGGAATTAGGATTAGGATGTTATTTGCTATGTACTAACTGTGGAGTACGGTGTATAGGCATGGTAACGGTTATCTATGCACCGGAGTCTAGCATGACCTTGAGTCGTAATTGCTTATAAATTCGAAAGATGTGATGCAATTGAGTTGTTTAATTGATAATTTAATTATGAAGTGGTAGTTGAGAAGTAAATGAGTTAAAGCGGGAAGTGTAGCATTTTCCCTTGCCGGGACTAATTTGTTGATTTGTTCTCCCTTGCCGGGATGATTAATCTTGTTGTCTACTTCCTCCCCTTATTGGTTGTGAATTATGGATTGGGTGAGGAAGAGAGATTATGCACAAAGGGTCATTCCTTTCCATGTGAAGACAATTATGCACGAAGGGTCATTCCATGCCATATTTTTGAATAATTGAGCACGAAAGATCATTACGTGCCTTGATATGAGGGTTATGTGAGAAAAAGCACGAAGGGTGATGGCGTGCACTTTATTCGACTATTTGGGTGAGAATGAGAATAAAAGCACGAAGGTTGGTGCTGTGCAGTTGTTGATTCACCTGTTCCGTTTAATTGATGTTATTTGTCCAGTTTCATCTCTTTGTTCGTTGATCCTATATCTGAATTGTGACACCCCACAGCATGCCCCATACCTATTATCTGTTTGAATTATGTATATTTTTCCATTATTGCACATATATCTGTACAGGTTATTTGTGGTAGGTCATGTGTAGCCTCGTCACTATCTCACCGGGGTTAGGCCAGGAACTTATCAGCATATGGGGTCGGTTGTGCTAATGCTACACTCTATGCATTTATTTTGCACAGATCAGTACGTAGCTTTCGGACCGCAGGAGTTCTAGACCGAGAGCCGACCTTCAGTCTAGGGACTCCTGAGGTAGCTTTGTTGACGTCCGCGGGCCCGGAGTCCCCTTCTATGTTTTCCGTTTGTTTACCTTGCATCTAACAAACATTATGTATTTCTTTCACACTTTTGTTTTACTAAATCTATAGCAGTCCGTGAGCAGTGACACCAGATACTGGGTAGGAGTGTGATTTGAAACTTTCGTATTTCTGTTCTACAATTATTAAAGTATCTAGAAGTCTTCCGCCTTACTTTTTTATTTCTGTTATTATTATTGTTTGAATGAAAGCAGGAAATGTGTTTTAAATGTTGGCTTTCCTAGCTTCGATAGTAGGCTAAATCACGACTCCCGATGGTGGAAAATTCGGGTCCTGACACCTACCTTCTTTGAGGACCCATATTTGTGCGTTGTGGTGGAGCAATTGGAACATATATCACACAACCAAATATCCTAAGATGGAAAATATTTGGAACTTGACCAAAAGTCAATTGCAATGGGAAGACTTTATGATAACTTGTGGGCCTTATCCACATAAGTGATGTTGCGTGCAAAATTGCATGACCCCATACTAAAATGGGAAGTTTTGTTCTCATAAGCATTGGTCTAGCAATTAATTGGAGGCATTTGATCAATAATTCTGCTAGACCATTTTGTGTATGAACATGAGTAACCGGATGCTCAATTATTATCCCAGTTGAAATACAATAATCATTAAAGCCTTGGGATGTAACTTCACCGGCATTATCAAGACGAATTGTCTTAACTGTATAATCTTGAAATTGTGCTCTTAGCTTTATTATTTGAGTCAACAATCTCGCAAATGCCATATTACAAATTGATAGTATGCATACATGTGACCATCTTTAGATGTATCTATCAAAACCATATAATATTTGAATGGTCCACATAGAGGGTGAATGAGCCCACATATATCACCCAGTATATGTTCCATAAATGCAGGGGATTTCATCCTAACTTTAATAGTTGATGGTCTGTTAATTAATTTTCCTTGAGAACATGCAGCACGAGAGAAATCTTTAAATTGAAGAATCTTCTAATTCTTCATTGCATGTCAATGTGAATTCTCAGTTATTTTACGCATCATATTAGAGCCAGGATGGCCCAACCGGTCATGCCAAATAAAAAAATTATCTTGATAAGTAATCTTCTTGTTTACTACGGCATGTGTTTCAAACATCCTAATACTTATGTAGTATAAGCCGGAGGAAAGAGCGGGTAACATTTCAAGCACATTTTTCTTACTGGACATTGTTGTAGTAATATAAAGATATTCAATCTTTCATCATTTGTAGTCTCAATATGATAGCCATTTTGCAAATATCTTTAAAACTTAATAAGTTTCTTTAGATTTACAACAATATAGTGCTTCATCAATAGCCAAATTTGTTCTTCCTGGTAGTAATAAATTGGCTCTTCCAGAACCTTCAATTAATCTTGTACTACCAGATATTGTATTAACATTCGCTTCTTTCATTACCAAATAAGAGAAATATCTCTTATCTTTTAAAATAGTGTGTATTATAGCACTATCCAGAAGACATATATCATCTTTATTAATCTTGAGTCCAATTAGAGACTGGAAAATTTTCATTTTTTCTTCATAAAAAAGGACAAATATAAGAAATATGAAAGACAAGCAGAAAATATAAATATATATATATTAAGAAATACATCAGGAATGTAAAAACTAGTAACATATGACACATTAGGAAAATAAACTAGTCGCAAACATAAAAATAACAACTTTTATAGCTTCAATTCCCAATAAGATGATTAGTTCTTCAGTCAATATCCTCAAAGAAGTCTCCAGCTTCTAAATGAGTAATATTTGTTAGGCCTTCAAAATCATCATCTATATATACAGGATGTGCTTTAGAATCACATTTGTTTGATGGACCTGCTTCATCATTATTATTTTGAAAGTTCAAGTCTGCCTCCACATTATTTTTCTTTTTATTGATGGAGACTTGATAAAGTTTGAAAAAATATTCTGGCGTACGAAAAATACGTGCCCAATCACCTCTCATACCACATAGGTGACACATACCAATTTTACCTTTTGAATGATTAATTTGAGAACTCTTATTGTTCTCCAATTTATTTCCACCATAATGACGAAAATTATTTCGCCCCCTGTCACGTCCACGTTTACGACCATGTTCACGACCATGGTAGTTATTTAATTTTCTTTCAAACTTATCATGTACTGCTACATAATTCACTTCCAGAAATGGAGCTGACCCAGTGGACGGGCTTCATGATTTTTCATTAATAGAGTATTATTCTGCTCTGCCACAAGTAGGCATGTGATTAACTTGAAATATTTCTTAAAACCTTTTTCACTGTATTGTTGTTGTAGCACCACATTTGAAGCTTGAAAAGTGGAAAATATGTTTTCCAATAAGTCCTCATCTGTGATAGTGTCTCCCTATAATTTTATAGAGAACTTACTTTAAAGATAGCAGAATTATACTCATTTACGGTTTTAATGTCTTGTAACCTTAAATGGATCCACTCATACCGAGCTTTCGGTAATACCGTAAGTTTTAGGTGGTCATACCGATCCTTCAAATTAATCAATAATTCAAGTAGATCTTTTACGATTAAATATTAAGTTTTTAACCCTTCATGTAGATGATGGCGAAGACAAATTATGGCATTTGCTTTATCCTGATTTGATGCTTCATTTCCTTATATTGTCGTATTTCCATGACCTTTATCGTCAAGGTGAATTTCAGTATCAAGGACCCATGATAAATAATTCTTCCCGGTGATGTCAGTGCCACAAATTCAAGTTTGGATAAATTTTACATAGTAAAAACTATCATAAAAGATGAATAAGTTAGAGAAATAATTATAATAATAAACAATTAATAAAATAAAGATTAAGGTAAAATAAATGAAAATAAAGTTATATCATGTTAGCAATCTACTATTTTATTTTATTCATACCATAAAGTAGAAACTGTATATTGTTTCATTTCACTTTATATATATATATATATATATATATATATATATATATATATATATATATATATATATATATATATATATATATATATATATGTTAATAGAACTGAACGTTTTATTAGTTGCAGTGACTAGATAATGTATACACTACGTACATATGCATTTTTTTTTTCTTAATGGTATTATGTCAGGTGTGAAAAACAACATGATAAACGAAAATTCGAAACAGACGGAAAAGGGAACAACAACATGAATGATGTAAATTAACAAAAATTTCAAAGAAAAATTTAAGTTGTAAGAATTAAGCATATGATATATACTGCGATAAATAAAATAATTATAATGATACATACATTAATAAAATATGGCTCAACTTAGCTGGAGTTAAGAGTAAATATTAGAGCTTCGTGCTGATAACGTATTATAAAATAAAAGTAATGCATTAAAATGTAAAAAAGAAGAGATAGAAAGAAGGGAGAAGAGTTTTCTTCTTTCTCTTTAGTGTACATTTCCATTGCAATTACATAGCCTTTTGTAGATATTAAAAGTAAAGATGAGGGACATAAAATAGAAGATTTAATCTTTAAGATATTCACAACATGGACATTCAATGTAGTATCTAATATAGTATCCAATGTACAAATTATTCATAACAGTTGACTAATTATTTTTACAGGTAAGAATTATCCTGCTTGTGCTTCATGATATTAATATTTTAGAATTATATGTTTTCAAAAGCATGATTCATGTTTATGATATACGTAACCCCAAAAAAATAAAAGACGTGCTAGGCTTCTCCCATTATTGTTTTAAGGAATTTTTGAGGAAAATTTAAAGCTACAAGCTATAAGCTAAAATACATTATGGTATAGAATTGGTAATTTAATATATTAAGTGTAATTAAATTAATTCTTAAATATTGAAACTAATAAAACTTTTTATGTGGCATAGGAATATAAAAATCCCAATAAAAAATATTTTACTAGCTCACAGCCTCACACAAACTAAATATATTTACTAACGGAACTTGCTTCCTTTCGTTTCTTCATCGTTTTACAACCCATTTCACTGCGAATACCTCTCACCCACAGTAAGTGACAACCATTTCACTGCGAAATCTAACCTCAAAAGTCAAAACAGAACACGGAAGAACCATTATTGGGGCTTTACATTGCAACTATATATGATGTCAATATATATATACAGTTATCCATTAATTCATTTTTTTATGAATAAGTAGGGATCGTGTTCGGAGGTCGTGTACCAAGTCCGGATGTTAAAAGAGGACGAAATAAGTTCACTCTGAGAAAATTACACTGCTGCGCCGTATGGGGCGCCGCAAGTCGCGGCGCAGCAGTATAAAATGCTGCCTGATGCAAAAAGTTGAAGCTGCTGATAATCTCCACTAGCGCGCTGCAGGGTGCGGCGCATGGTGCGGCGCACCTGTATAAGTTTTACGAAGTAACTTTCCTAACTCGTGCGAGAGAAGGTGTTTTCGTCTGGGCCCGACCCTACTTGGTATAAATACATATTAAAACATTATTTTGAAAACTTTTGACACATCTTAGACCTAAGGAGACGTGGGGGAACACACACCACACTTTGGAGGATGTTTCTAACTAGTTTTTCTTCTCTTCTTTTACTTTAATCTCATAGATTATTAGTTCTAGAGTTTTGTGTGCTCCACGAACGTTGCAATTTGAAGCTTGAATTTTTTTTATTATTTTATCATATTGGTTTATTTATTCAATCTTGTGCTTAATTATTTGATTGTTTCATCACCAATACTATCGAAGAATCTGGGATTGAACTCGGGAGGGGAAATTCTAGATTGCTTATAAGATTGAGTAGAGCAAGATCTTAACTCTTAAAGGGAGCGGATTTGCGGTTAGGATAGGAATTTACCTAATCGCCCTGCTTGGTTACTATACAGGAATTATAAGTGCGTTTATGTTAATCCTAATTCCATAGGGATATAGATGTTAGGTTAGCTTGAATAGGCGAGTTGTACTTCGGGAGAAGGCTACGAGCAATATTATCCCGTCAACCAATAAACCAGATAAATTAATTAGACTATTTAAGTGAAAAATTCAACGAAATTGTTAGCTAACCTATATTTCTAGAATATTCACTAACATTGAATTCATCTCTATAATTCGCCAATTTTTTTCTTTAATCTCTTAATTTGTTACTCTAAATTAATTTTAGTTAAATAGTCATACGTTAGGATTCGCTTGAATAGATTAATTGTTTGGTTTAATTTAGTTAATAGTTAATCACAAGTTCATGTGGGTACGATATATGGACTTACAATCCTATATTATTTGTCGACTACGTATACTTGTTTGTGTGTTTGAGAGCAATAAGTTTTTGGCGTCGTTGCTGGGGACTTAGAAATTAAGTATTCCACTAGATTGCACTTTTTACTTTTTTTCTATTCAAGTTTTTATTTTATTTTTATCTTAGTTTACTATTTTATTATCTTTATTTACATGACATCTTGGAACAAGAATTTGTCGAATATTGGTTGTTTTTATTTTGGTGATCCTTGTCCATATTGTGGAGGACCACACTTGTGGCAATATTGTGCATCTAAATCTGATGTGTGAAATTTTGTAATATGTGTGATTGTCAAGGTATCCATTGGGATGGTTGTCCTAATTCTTGTTATCCTTCTCAAAGTTCTTATTATAATATTTCTAATAATGTTTATGAGTTTGGTAGGAGCAATGAAGTGGAGGATATGGAAAGCATGGCTCGTATTATAGACATGATGAGGCAAATAGTCGAGCAACAAAGTCTTGATGCCTTAATGATCAAAAGATTCCAGGCTAGAATGGACGAATTAATGGTCAATTTCCAAGAAGAACCTCAATTTGATGAAGAGAGTGAGTTCCCACAAGAAGATTGCTTTGAAGAAGCAGATATAGTAAGCGTATCTTAGCTAGAAGAACAAGCTCAACTGATAAAATCTCATGAGTTTCTCCATGATAGTCTTTTGAACATGACAGAACAACTAATAGAAGGAAGAACTGAGCTCAGACAAGAGATAGACCAATTTGGCTCAGATATTCATGACCAGCAGGCTCAATTGAATAAAAAGGTTAGGCGTCTGATGCCCTACAACCAATTTTTGTGGATACTGGCCAGCTTGTGGAGCGGAAAGAGGAATTCTAACTATTCGACCAAAATATTATTTATGATACCAAGGTTGACGAAGAGTGTAAAATTGAGGATATAAAAAATAACGCAATTTTGGAGTTGGAGTGTATTAGACCTCATTCTAAACATTTATCAACTTTGTGTTTGGTTGGTGACATGAGAATTGATCCACAGAGCATATGAAGGAGTCAATGGATGAGGAACAAAGTGCTTATATTCTGAAATTGTGATATCAAAGAGACAAAATGACATCCCCACTTAAAGGACAAGAAGTGCAAGATGCGATACCTATTGCTTGTTTCATTTATTTCACACCACCGCCCCAGGAACGTGACAAAAAAGTTGATGCAAAATTAGGGGCTCAATTTATATCTTCAAAGTGAAAGAAAAAGTGGTGAAAGTTATGGCGTCATGTCGTGATGTTAAATCAAGCACTTGTTGGGAGGCAACCCAAATCTATTTTTTTTTGTTATATTTGTAGTATAGTTTTTTGTGTTTTGTAGGAGTAAGAGCATGGATTCAAAGCCAATAGGCGAGTGCAAAAGCGAGCATGTGGTTGAAACTGAGTGTGAGGTACCCACACAAGGGATCATACCTGGGAGAAATCTGAGTATCACGTCATCTGCTAATACTTCGGCCTTTGGCCTACCGGGGAGTCTCTTTTACCCTGTTATTAGTTTTATATTGAGGACACTGCACAATTTTAAGTGTGTGGTGAGAAGATTGTCTGAGTGATTTTCAATGCTATTTTAGTTGTGTTAGTTTAATTGAATAATTCCTTTTAGAAAAATAAAAAAATATGAAAAAAATAGACTTTTCCCGGCGTTGGATCTCCTAAACAGTTTTATTGAGGGATTTAAATCTAAAGAAAAAGGATAAAAGATTTTTTTTGTAGGTAGTGTAGCAATTTCCCCTTGGTTTTTTCTCTGTGACACGGTTCTTTTCTAAGGGTTTTGTTTGAATCGGGTGTAGGTAGTTTAATTTTATTAGGAGAGAAGCCATGGTGATATGATTGGAATGGAAGCAATATCTTTTAACTTTGTCATGCTTTGAGAATAGTAAGTACTTTAGTTGTGACGCTTAGGCTCAGTTTTTAACTCTTGTATAAATACCTTAAATTGTATGATTGTAACTTTGCGTAACTTCTTTGACTAGAGTGTCTTGATGAGTCCAATCTTGAGTGAGTTATGTGCCACGTATGTGTAAGGTTTTGTGTTATTCTGTGCATTGCATTTGATATTTAGAACTTTTTTCGTGTGTTTGCAAAGCGAAATAGTAGTTTTGTTCAGTCTTAAAAGATATACAGGCGTTTCTTTGTTGAGCCATATAAATATTTTGCCCGCCTATTTGTTATGTATCATAGTTAACCCCTTTGAGCCTGTAATCCTATTTCTTTGGGAACCAGACTACAAGTCGTACCCAATTATTTGAATGAACTATCTATTTGAAACTTTTTACCTCGATCGAGCACTTGAATTGTTATGAACTTTGTGGTTGGTTTGGCTTTTAAGTGGAACTAATAAAATAAGGAGAAAGGTGCACCGATTTGAAAGAGGAAGAGCCACTTGAATTGACAAAGAAAAGAAACAAAATAGTTGTACTGTTGTGAAAAATATTCTTTGATAGTGGTGACTCTTGATGTAATTGTGCTTAAAGAAGTGGAGAATTAATATATATTGATGTGAAGGTGGAGTCATAGTTTGACATAGGTCCGGGGTTTTAAATGTTAAAGTATATGTATTAATGTGCTTAGGGAGGTGTAGTTACTCTTATAAATGTATCCTACCCGTCCCTCAACCTACATTACAGCCAAAGAAAGTCCTACTTAATCCTAGACTGAATGAGCTTGATTAGTAGAGTAGTACATTACGGGAAAGCTTATGATGCATATTTTGTGGCAAATGAATGTTATTTCTCAAAGTGAGTGAATTTTTCTATCTTGAGTTCCTAATTATTCTTAGATTGTACTGTGTGGGACTACTCTCGTTGATTGTGTGAGGGCACTTAATTCATGAAAGAAAGGTAATGTCAGTGACCTCTATATTAGAGTAAGTGGGCGAGAAATGATGCGTGGCACTTGTGAGTTAAATCTTGAGGTTAAGATGTTACGCTTTTGTGCTTAATCTATTTTAAATATTTTGGCATAATGAGTTAGGAGAGTTGTTTAAAAAGGTCGTGTCTATATACAATAATTTGATTGCTCGAGGACGAGCAACAATCCAAGTGTGGGGTGTTGATGTTAGGCTAGAAACCCGTATTTTAGCCATAGTATTACATTCTAATTACTGCATTTTTACATGCGTTTGAGTTTAAATGATAGTAAATTGCACTTAGTACGTGTTGTACGTGTTCTCTTGCAGGAAGTATTCTTAGCTCAAAAGTTAATTTGGAGCTAAATTGATCAAGTTGGAGCTTTGAAGTATGAGTAAAAGCCTAATACATTAAGCAGGGATCGTGTTCGGAAGTCGTGTACCAAGTCCAGGTGTTAAAAGAGGACGAAATAAGTTCACTCTGAGAAAATTACACTGCCGCGCCGCATGAGGCGCTGCAAGACGCGGCGCAGCAGTGTAAACTGTTGTCTGATGCGAAAAGTTGAGGCTGCTGATAATCTCCACTAGCACGCCGCAGGGTGCGGCGCGCCTATACAAATTTTACAGAGTAATTGTCCTAACTCGTGCAGGAAAAGATGTTTTTGTCTGGGCCCTACCCTACTTGGTATAATTACATATAAAAATACTATTTTGAGGACTTTTGACACATCTTAGACCTAAGAGACGTGGGGGAACATACGCCACGCTTTGGAGAAGGCTTTTAACTAGTTTTTCTTCTCTTCTCTTCTCTTCCTTTAATCTCATAGTTTATTAGTTTTAGAGTTTTGGTTGTTACATGAACGTTGTAGTTTGAATCTTGAATTGTTTTTATTATTTTATTATATTGGTTTATTTATTCAATCTTGCGCTTAATTATTTGATTGCTTGATCACCAATTGAATACTATCTATAAATCTATGATTGAACTCGGAAGAGGGAATTCTAGATTTCATATAAGATTGAGTAGAGCAAGATCTTAACTCTTAAAGGGAGCGGATTTGCGGTTAGGATAAGAATATACCTAATCGCCTTGCTTGGTTACTATACATGAATTATAAATGTGTTCTTGTTAATCCTAATTCTATAGGAGTATAGGCGTTATGTTAGCTTAAATAGGTGAGTTGTACTTCGAGAGAAGGTTACGAGCAATATTAACCCTGTCAATCAATAAACCAGATAAATTAATTAGACGATTTAAGTGAAAAACTTAACGGGATTGTTAGCTAACCCGTAGCTCTAGAATATTCACTCACATTGAATTCGTCTCTATAATTCGCCAACTTTTTTTCTTTAATCTCTTAATTTGTTACTCTAGATTAATTTTAGTTAAATAGTCATACGTTAAGATTCGCTTGAATAGGTTAATTATTTGGTTTAATATATTTGATAGTTAATCACAAGTCCCTATAGGTATGATTTCTGGACTTACAATCCTATATTACTTGTCGACCAAGCATACTTGAGAGTATGTTTGGGAGAAACAGGTATTGAGTTGAGAGAGAATTAATTTGCTATTAATTTGCTATTATGAAAGGTATTGAGTTGAGAGAAAAAATATTTTCCAAAATATTCAAGCCAACCAAACATAAAACAATTGAAAAAATATCTTTTGAAAAATATTTTTTTTCCTACTAAACACACCCCTAGCAAGTGCAGAAATGGACCGGATCCAGTAGAAGTTATAACATGGGATTTTTACCTACCTATACCATATACCAAACCTTATTATCTTCATTATTTAAGAATTGTGTTAATTACATTTAAGCATACCAAATTATCATTTATATAACATAATTCAAATTAAGAGTATAATTATTGCTTCATTTATTCTAGGCGTGATTGTAGGAGCATATATTCATTTTATTTCGTTTACCCGGCTCTCTCTCCTCCCACCCCCAACACACCTCCACGATTTTCCCTTTTATAACCATTTCAAGAAAATGCCACCACTAATAACCACAAATTTCACCACCCTTTTCTTAATTGTGATTTTCATCTTTACCTGCCCTGCAAATTCCCAAGATTCTGATCTTGAGACTGATTGCACAAACAAATGGATTCATATTAGACAGTTACCACCACAATACAACCTTGACTTGTTATCAAATTGCTCCGGATATCCTTTGTTTGATAATTTCTGCCCTTATTTACCAAACCATGGCCTTGGTAAAAAAACTCGCAACAAATTACACAGCTGGTATAGGACTGACCCTTTTATGCTTGAGCTTGTTTTTAATCGTAGGATGCTTGAATACCCTTGTCTAACTTCCGATGCTAGTCATGCTAATGCCATTTATGTTCCTTATTATGGTGGAATTGATATCCTTAAGTACTTATTTGGTCCTGAAGTTAATTCCAGTTTTTAACATGGTCTTGATTTGTATGATTTTTAGCACATGTACCAATCCAATAAACAGTGACGATTTTTGTAGATGAAGAACAAATTTTGTTGTCAATATTTTTTTGATACAAGATTGTATTTTAATTGTAGTAATTTTGTACATACTCTTAAAAATAATATAACTTTATACAATACTTAAGTGATTTGTAATTTATTTGTTAAAATTTTATCTACAAGATATCTACAAACTGGATATATTTAATTTTAATATCCCAATTCTCACTTCAATTGTAGCATAAATAGCATTTTTCGACATAATTGTAGAAGATTTGTAGAAGTTTTAGTCTTCCCAATCTACAATTTGTCTTCCATTTATCTACAATTTATCTACAATTCTACAATTTATCTACAATTTCTGTTCTTCTTCTTCGAGTTTCTATCTGAAGTTCAATTTATCTACAATTTTATCTTCAATTTATCTACAATTCTACAATTTATCTACAATTTCTGTAAGTATTTCTTTTATTCATTTAGTTATTGTATGAAAGTTGAACAATATTATATAAAAATTATTTTTAAGTTGTATGATATTTTAATTGTATATAATTGAGTAAAATTACGTACGAAAATTGTAGATAAGTTTTATAATATATAATTAGTTATATGAAATTTATTTTTACTATGTATAAATCATATACAAAATATGAAAAAATATATTGTATAAATTTTGTATTTAAGTTATATTTTATTGTAGTTATATTTAACTGGGTAGAAATCATGTGTGAAAGTTGTAGCTTAATTATATAATATATAATTAGTTGTATGAAATTTATTTTTACTATGTATAAATTAGATACAAAATATACAAAAGGCATATTGTATAAAATTTTAATAAAAATTATATATAAGTGGATTACATTGTAGTGGTATATAACTGAGTAGAAATATATATATGAAAATTGCAGATAAGTTGTATGAAATTTATTTTTAATGTGTATAAATCAGATATAAAATACACAAAAAAAATATTGTATATACATTATATTTAAGTGGTAGATATTGTAGTTGTATATAACTGGGTAGAAATAATTTGTGGAAATTATAGATAAAGGAAAATTGGGATGGGATATAAACAATACGAGGCTAAAAATCAACACTAATTTTGAAAGAAATTTTTTGCATATAACTGGTAATGATTATGTGTCTAACTCTTTCATTTCTTCGTGGTGTTTGTTTTAAAATAATTTATAAAATATTATGGAATAACTTTCTAATTCTTTTTTTTGTAATAAACTGTTTTTGCAAAAGAATAAAAACAAATTTGAAAAAATCTTCTTCAAATATCTAAAGATATTTGTGTTGCTTTTCTTGTTGACTCAAAAATCGAATTCCTTAAACTCATTTGTACACTAAAGAATAATTGATATCCTGAAGAATAAATAACGATTAAATTTCTTAGATTTTCTTGACATAATTTTTTATGTTCATCCGAAATAAATTATTGTAATTTGGTAACTTATACACCTAATGAATTTAACAATAATTACCGTATATTAAGGTGGAGGAAACATAAGTAAAGAGAAGAGGAGGGAAAAAAAGGAAAAGGATGTAACTAAATCCCTTAATTGAAGGTACTAATAATGGATTGAGAGCCTTTTAAGATGGAATGTATATATTTTGTAAACAAAACTTGTTTAGATAGGGTACATTATTAAACATGAACATTTAGGGTAATATAGTTTACTATATGGCATAGGAATATAAAAATCCATACTAATAATGGATTGAGAGCCTTTTAAGATGGAATGTATATATTTTGTAAACAAAACTTGTTTAGATAAGGTAAATTATTAAACATAAACATTTAGGGTAATATAGTTTACAATATGGCATAGAAATGTAAAAATCCCTTATAACGTTGTCTTCGCAAATTTTGGGGGAATTTTCAAAAATATATAGCCCAACACAACACTTTCCACTCATGTAGCCACATTTTCAATTTACCCGCGTAGCCAACTATTGTTTTACTACAATGTTCCTACATCTTTATACATTATTATACAGTATTTATATACCTATATAACCGACGTATCTATCTTAAATAAAAGTGTATAATATCATATATACAAAAATATAGCAACCTTGTGTATAACATATATAAATGTAGATAACACGTTGCTAGCTACAAACGAACTTCTTTTGTAATTTTTAAGTAAAATTCTTATTTAAAACCAGTCTAAAAGATTATTACCAAGTTGCTGAACAACAGATTTTCTGAACTTTTGCCTAACCAAAGTGGTTTCACTAAAGGCTGGACAATTGGGGGAAACACTCTACTTCCTCAAGAAAATAGCAAGTGGAATCAGACAGAAGAATACAGGAAACAATGTAGTTATCAAACTGGACAAGAACAAATCCTATGACGGACTGTCATGGACCTTCCTACTTGGAGTTATGAGAAAGAGATTAGTTAAACAAGTAATAATTTGAAGGTCGTGTGTGATATTAAGTGATCTAATACATGTATTGTCAATGCACATTCAAATTTAGGATAAAATTAATACAAAGAATCGGCATGAATTTGCCAGTATTGTCCATAGAAGAAACAGAAATTGTGAAAACGCCCAACTAATAATGTAGAGCTTTATACAATAATTGTTTTCTCTTATTTATATGAGAAAATAGGGGCCAAAGCTGCAATGTCAAACAATCAAGGGGAAAAAAATAACTAGAATTTCTTATTATTTTGTGATATGTAGCCACTGGAGCCGTACTAATGTCTGGGACCAAAACCTCTAATGTGATTATTGACTATACATGCAAAAGTCCCATCAGCAAAATCAATAAATTTTAATAGTAGTAGAACTACATGTCCTCTATGAGAAAGGCGGTCCGCAGCTATGCTTCCCTGGTGTGTCTGATTTTGTATCTTATATCGGTACCTGCATGCTGCAGCTTAAGAAAGTTGTGCAGTTGATACAATAACATTATTGTTGCAAGCTACTTCATTTAATGGGTAGATCAATTGCCTGAGACTAAGAGAATCTAATCCATTGAACAAAATCACAAAAAGCAAAAAACTCAAATTTGTGCAAAGATTGCCTCTACTTATGCTATCTTTTAAAGCCGGCACTACTATGAAGAAGTTGGTTGTGATTATTGTTGCTGTCTCTTACCGTTGTTGACTTTCCAACCTTCATCATCTATCGTCTGACGTTACCCATATGTTTCTTCAGTAATAATATCCTCAACTACAGACCTGCCCAAAAGAAAGAGGTCAGATAGTAAGAACAAAAGTAAAACTAGATAATATAACATATCCAGCAAGAGAGTCAGCTACAGTACATTATTAACAACTCTGAAACAAAAACAGTTAGGCTCACCAGTTTCTACTTAAAATATTGACAAAAAACGAATGCTAATTCTCGACAAACTTCTTGATAGTTTTTAGCCACCGAATGTATTCCTTGCTGTCTTTGCTAATTACATACTCCAGTAAAAAGTTGGCAGTGCTGCCTGTCAGCCCTCTGACTTCAAGATATTCATAGAAAGACTTCTGCAGACTTTCATTTAGAAGTCTGAAGAGAAGATAAACACAACTTGGGTAATTGGTATAACAAAGTGGCTCCAAACCAACTCCATCAGACAATAGATAAGTACTTACGAAACAGCAGGCCCTCTATAGTCTAGCTGATTGCTTGAACTTTTGAGCTTCTTGATGGATATGCCGCAAATCAAAATTTTATTGGGAAAAGCTTTCGCATCAAACTCTAGTGCCAAGCCATTTTCTTTTGATACGGTGATAGACAATGGAACACTAGGTTGTGCTTCACTCCCTTCCTCACTGTTAACAGCATCATCTGCAGCATTTTCACATCTGGCATTAGGCATGTCAACTTCAATACTTATGATCTCTTCTCCATAATCTCTCGTAAGAACAATAACTCTTTCTCCAGCTTTCTCTTGAACCTTAAAAGGAAACCCATCCGGGATGTCTACAACCTACATGAAAGAAATTTTCAACCAAGTGATGCAATAGGTGGTAAACGTGCTCTATAACATCCCATTGCTATATTATTACATTTAGAGAAATTGTGGATTGATATGCATACTTAAAATTAGGCAGCTAAACTTGGTGGTCTCAACATTTATATAAAGCTTGATTTACCTTATTGTATATCCTGCATCTACCATCAAAGTAGGTTAATCTGAAGTAACTAAAACCACCACTCGGTTTGATACCATAGTTATGGTCTTCGTCAACTTTTAGTCCTACTACTTGGGCAGTTACTCTTTTTTTCTCAGTATATATTATACCTTTCCTTTACTAACAAATGCCTTACGATTTGATTATCAGAAGTCAAATAGCTTATCCTCCCGTCCAGCTCAATGGACTGCTCTTTGCCCTTATAAATTAGATAAGAATAATTTTTAAGAGTATTAGATTTCTAAGCTTTTGGAACAATTGGCAAGGATACACATGGAAACCTCTTACTAGTTACTATCCTTTCACAAGAGGCTAAAAATGGGAAATCGAAAGGAAAAGCTAAAAAAATGAGATGGCACAGAGCTTACTCATCCCTAGTACAGAGAAAAAAAGAACATGCCAAGTCAGATTTACATAATTATGCCATTTTATTTATTATGAAATGTTTGAACACCATCCGATAAGAATAAATAGCGATTCTAACTGGTCATACTAAACCATACTCTATTCACATGCTATAGTGATAATAGAATGTTCACACCATTACAACAGAAAAAAACGATATATACAAAACTGATATTTGCATAGAAGGAAAAATACGCATTAAGCCATCTCAATATTGTTTTCAGCTGGACCCCACTCCTCCACAAGCAGAACACTAGAGACCTTTATAATTTACAAATTATAGTTGCAAATAATATAGAAAAGAAAAGCTGGGGGTCAACTAACTCGCAATAAGTAACATCGCAGATCTTTTAGAAAGAAAAAAAAAACACATTAGAAGTTTATGATGACTAAATGAACAGTAAAAGTGGTGTAATCTTATGTCGTTACAAGTTTAAACTTCATCAGATATCACTGATCGGATCGATCTAAAGACAGATGTGGCATGAAATCATATGGATGAGTTAATCAAAGTTACATTTATGTCATTTAAGAATCTCCATTAATTTCTGAAACTTCCCATTGAAATATCAGTAAAAACTTTAAGAATGTCCTGAAGACAACTTTAAATTCTTGATATTCTATGCATCCGTTCAGAGATAACGAAAATGGTGGTAATAATGTTGGTGCTTTCTCTAATAGGGTTTATATGATTGCATAAATTATAAGCTTGATTAATATAGCTCACGTTTTGTGTTTAGTATGATGGGAAATGCTTTTGGATCAGAAAATAAGTAATTTTCTGATGTATGGTTGCCACCAAAAAATAAAGGTAATTTCTATATAGCAGTTATTAGACCGGCTATATTATATTGGCCAGAGTATTGGCCGGTCAAGAATTTCCATAATTCTCATATTCAAAAGATGAAAGTAGCAGAAATGAATATGTTGAGATGGATGTCCGGGCATTCGAGGTTGGATAAGATTACGAATGAAGATATTTGGATGAAGGCAGGTGTGGCCACCATGAAAGATAAAATGTGGGAAGCGGGGTTTAGATGGTTCGGGCACGTACAAAGGAGAAGCCTAGATGCTCCGCTAAAAAGGTATGAGCGATTGGCTTAAGCGGGTATGAGAAGAGGTAGAGGATGATCTAATAAGTATTGCAAAGGGGTGATCAGGCACGATATGACGCGGTTTCAGCTTAACAAGGAGATAGCCCTTGATAAAAAGGTGTAGAGGCCGAGCATTAGGGTTGAAGGTTAGTAGGTAGTCGAGTATTTTTCTACTCGTACCGGGTGTAGGGCTATTCTGATAGTGTCTTGTTTTAGACTACTAGAGTACATATTGTTTTCATACTAGTTTTCCGCTCCAGTTTCCTAGTATCTTGTAATTGCCAGTGGTAATTGATATTGCTTTTCCCATCTATTTTTCAGGTTCTTACGTTGTTAGTACTATTTTTCTGGCTTCTGTTGTTACTATTCTATTGTTCTTTTCATCTATTTGAGCCGAGAGTACATCGAAAACAACCTCTCTTGGGCAGGGGTAAGATCTGGGTATACACTACCCTCCCGAGATTCCACTTGTGAAATTATACTGGGTTATTGTTGTTGTTCTTATTGATTGCTCATAAATGAGAAACATTTTCCACCAAAAGGGCGAAAATAACTTCCCTCACTTATGGATGAAAATCAGTTTCCTTCACAACTATCTCAATTCTTAAATTAATATCGATGCTTCAACTAACACTTACACATTATTATAAATCTTTACTAATCAAAGTAATTAAGCAAATCCGACTAAAATTATAAAAAAATCATCAAAACACAATCGGTTTGGTTAACACCAGAAAGTTAATTTTTGTGAATCTATTTGTCATACAGTTTAAGAAAGAAAGACAAACTTTTGTAACTTTTACTCTCAACATGCCATGACATTTTTCATTTATGTGGTTATAAAACATGTCATTAAGCGTAAAATGAAAAATTTAAAGTTAACTTGCCAAGATAGTGTCATACAAAATTGAACATAGGGAGTAACAAGTTACGAAAATTTTAAGGTATAAAGGCATTAGTGTCATTAGAGCTTTAGCAGTGTGAGACACAACTACATCTTCTGCTGTCCTTTGTTATTTCCTTCAAAGTCCTTTTCACTAATATATGATTCTTTCTATTCCAAAATGAAAGTGATTGAAATAGGAGATTAAATTCAAATAAAACATGATGCATACTTTTACTCTAGGCATACAAGCCAGCAACAGTTAAAATAACCACACAAAAAGAGAAAGAAAAACAAATTTGATATTTTGTCTGAGCATTCAAATAGCAGAAACTTACACAGTCATGAAAATCAGAATCTAGGGCAAAATTGATTTCCGAATCGAGGATTTGGAGCAGAATATCATCAAAAGAGCTGTGTTTGATCTTCTTCTTCTTCTTGGCTGCACTGGTAGAGTAGTAAAGCACCGGGATTGAGAAGCTTCGAGAAACGCTGCCGCAATCACTATTTTCTCCGGCGGCGGAGGAGAAATAGGAAGTTGCTGCAGTAGTGACGCTGTGAAATGCAAGAGGAATAGTGGATTTAGAGGCTCTGCGAATTGCTGCGTATAGCGCCATAGCAATTCTTTCGGCCTTTCGTGTTTTAGAAGTCGGAGTAGGAAGCGGCCGTAGGGCCTTTGGTTCTCCATTGCGCCCTTTTATTTTAAGAAATTAAAACAAATTAAGAATATAAAGAAAAAATACATTACATTTAAAACTGTTTAAAGCTTGTTTACCCTTAAAATTAGATAATAATTAAATTTATAACGTCATGAGGGAGACGACATTAACGCGAAGAGGAGACTACACGACCCTAGTATAAGCCCATTAGGGGGTATTAGGAATATTCTGTGGAATATTCCTTATACTTTGTTTTTTACCATTTAGAGGGTTTTCTCTCATAGTATAAAAGGGGGAGAATAACCTTGCAACGGGGGCACTCGGAAAATATTATTATTCTTGAATGAAAGGAAAATTAACGATCATCTTCTCTTCATCTATTACTCTTTCTAGATACTATAATGTTCAGTTAAGATTTACCCATACATCTTTGATTGATTTGTTCTAAAAGGTTTTAATATCCTTTGAGACAAACAATTTGGCGTCGTCTATGGAGATTTCTATAGCTGAAATTGTAGTTTTCATCTAGATCCCTGAAAGTAATAATCAGTTTTATTCACCTTCATAAACCCATCGACGGCGGGAAAGGGGTAAGCGAGGCTAAAGGCAGTAGTAGATGTCACAAACAACCTCCTGAATTCCCTCGGCGAAGCCAGTGGAGAAGACAATGAGAATGTAACCACAAGTGTTACACCGGACGGGGAGATCTCACCTCCTCCGTACGGGGATCAAACGATCTTGCGGGAGAGGGGAGCCTCAACACCCGCGGCAGGAGAAGTACCACCAGAAGTCAAAAGGCTACTAAAAGAATGGATAACGAGTGCCTTGAGAAACATGCTTGAGAAACCCATTCAGGGAGGCATCGAAGACGCGCCACCCACAGAAACCACAGCTGCTGTGATAAGCAAAGTACTACACGAACCGGTAACACCCGCACCGTTACTGATGCAGGTGGCAACGCACTATGGCCATCTTAAAGAAAATGGATGAAATGGAAAATGAGAACAAAACACTCCGCGACCAGATGAAAGATACATCAGGAAAAGGTCGATAAAATACCAAACGTCCCGAAGCTGTTACCAAAACGCGATGTGGGTTGCTTCATCAAACAGCCATAAAGTGAAGGGGCATACCCCATTCTCTTCCAAAGACCTTCAAAATTCCGTCATACTTAAAAATATACGATGGGACCACGGACACGGAGGATCAATTAATCCATTACATTACCGCAGTAAAGGGTAATGATGTATCAAAAGAACAAGTACCGTCTGTGCTGCTGAAAAAATTCGGCGTAACTCTAACGGGGGGAGCATAGACATGGTATTCCCAACTACCAGCACGATCGATATCAAAGTTCGAGGAGATGGCATATAAATTCACTACCGCTGACAGAAGAAGGTTGAGGCTAGGGTTAATGATATCTTCGCCGTCACGCAAAAGATGGATTATAGACTTCGGGATTTCCTAGCTTGATTCAACAGAGTAAGGATGAGCCTACCAAACCTGTCAGAAAGGATGGCAGTAGCAGCCTTTCAAAATGGGTTAAACAGAAATGGATCAAAAGCAACCAAAAAACTACTCAGTAGACTCATGAAGTACCCCCTATCACGTGGGAAGCAATCCACAATGCCTATTGCGGCGAAGTGAGGGGCAGCGAGGATGACCTGAAAGCGATTAATGTCAATCCAGATCAAGACAAGGAGAGATCAACGTAACGACGGGCGAAGGGATCAATTACCACACTTCAATCGAGAAAGGCATCAACCCTATATCCGAACATCTAATCCTCCACCTCCATGACACATAGACGTCGCGCCTCGAGATATCGCACCCTCTCGAAACGAAAGAGGTATGCCTCTGGTACTATCTGCTCATAATTGTTTTGTTTCCCCCTCAAAAATAGTGTATGCACTAGAGAAGCTCGACACAAAGGTGCACTGGACGCAAAAGATGAAGTCACACCTAAGCACAAGGACTTCAAACGTCTTGTGTGAGTTCCAAGAGGAAAGAGGACACAAGACTGAGGACTACATAGTTTTGTGACATGAAGTGGTAAGAACGTTAAATCAAGGATAGCTGAAGGAACTTTTGAGCGACAGAGGACGAGCCAACTTCGCTCGAGGGCATGATCAACCTTAATGACCTCCAAATCCACCATCACCAGCTCGCGCCACACAAATGATCATTGGCGGGGACGATAACACGGTAATCAACTATGTGAAATTCACAACCACATATAAACTCAAACTATTTGTCTTCGACAAGTCAAATACCGACAGTTTGTCTTCGATAAGTCAGATACCGACAGTTTGTCTTTTCCCTCACTATAATGGTTTGGTTATAACTTTGTGCATAGTGTAGACTGATGTTAAAAGAATAATGGTAGAAGACGGAAGCGGTGCGTGTATTGTTCACCCACGAGTTCTCATGCAAATGAATATCGAGGATAAAATAATACTGCATCGCATAATACTAACGGGTTTTAATAATGTAGTAGAGCAGACATCTAGAGAAATAGTGCTACCTATCCTAGTAGGAGTGGTTACCCTGGAAACAACATTTCACGCCATGAACCAAGAAACGGCCTACAACGCCATCATAGGACGACCATGGATACACGCTATGCAAGTCGTCCCTTCGAGTTTCTATCAAGTAATCAAATTTCCTACCCCATGGGGGATATTCAGCATCCGAGGTGAGCCACGTACCGCCCATGAATGGTACCGGATCGCCCAAGATTGCACACACACCAAAAAACTAAAAGGGGCAAGTGCGTAAGCATAGCAATCAGCCATGTGGGGAACCTAACGCGACGTACAAGTAGAGGCCATCAAAGACCCGAACATCGTAGAATCTTGCAAAGCAACCATAGAAGATCTTGATCCCGTCCAATTGGATAACACCGATAGTATAGAAAAGGCTTATGTCGGACACAGCCTCTTGGATCCAGGTAAGCATCGTGAGTTTTTGACTAACAACATCGATTTGTTTGGTTTTTCCCACTCAGATATGCCGGGAATCCAAAGGTATATCGCTACGTACAAGCTGAATGGCGATCCACTTTATCCAGCGGTACGGAAAATGAAGAGAAAGTTCAATGCTGCGATAAATAAGGCGGTCAGCTAAGGGGTTGATAAATTACTCACCAACGATTCCATCAAAGAATCAAAATACCCCTAGTTGGTTGCCAATGTGGTCATGGTCAAAAAGAAGAACGGGATATGGCAAATGTGTGTCGACTTCACCGGTCTAAATAAAGCATGCCCAAAGGACTCTTTCCAGTTACCTCACATCGACCAACTTATTGATGCAACAACAGGGCACAAACTGCTGAGCATCTTTGATGACTACTTCGGTAATAACCAAATTCTAATGGCTGAAGAAGATCAAGAAAAGATCACTTTCATCGCTCATCGAGGAATGTACTATTATATGGTGATGCGTTTGGGCTTAAGAATGCATGGGCCACGTATCAAAGGTTAGTCACCAAGATTTTCGAATAACAACTCGGTAAGACAATGGAGGTTTACATCAATGATATGTTAGTGAAGTTGACAAAGAAAGAAGATCACATTGGTCATCTGAAAGAAGCCTTCAAGATGTTATGGCGGTACGGGATGAAACTGAATCCCGAAAGTGTGCCTTCGTCATAACTTCTAAAAAGTTCCTTGGTTTCCTAGTGTCATAAAGGGGAATCGAGGTCAACCCAGATCAAATCAGGGCCATCGATGCAATACCGAAGATACTGACCAGCAAAAAGCATGTGCAAAAAATAACAGGACGAATACATGCCTTATCAAGGTTCATTTCTCGATCCTCAGATATATGCCAAAAATTATTCAATGTGATAAGGAAAGACCATGTGCTGCAATGGAAGGATAAATGTCTCGACGCCCTGAGAAAGCTGAAAATGTATCTATCCTCTCTGCCACTACTCGTCAAAGCAGACCCGGGTAACTGTCTACTCGTGCAGCTGGCAGTTTTCGAAGTTGTGGTAAGCACAGTCTTGGTCCGTGAAAACAAAGGTGCGCAATCTCCGATTTACTATTTCAGCAAAACTTTAATCGATGCCAAAACAAGGTACCCTCACTGTGAAAAACTAGCTCTGGCATTGGTCGTAACTTCATGGAAGCTTAGACCGTACTTTCAATGTTACTACTAACCTTCCCTCTAAGGGGTATCCTACACAAACCTGAACTATTGGGGTACACTAGCCAAGTGGGCCATATAAGTAAGCGAGCACAACATAACGTACCAGCCGCGAACTGCCATTAAGTCATAGGTGCTCGCCGACTTCATCACTGATTTCGGCACGGAAATATTGCCCGAGGTAGAATAGGAAGCACGTCACACTTCCATGTATATCAACCTCTGGGTCCTCTACATCGACGATGCCTCTAATGCCTTGGGATCGGGACTGGGACTCATCCTCGAGGTCCCTATAGGCAAAGTAATTCACCAGTCTATATATTGCCCCAAGATGACTAACAAAGAGGCCGAGTATGAAGCTATGATTGCAGGTTTGAAGTTAGCTCTCAAATATGGCGCTCGATGACTCACCCTCTATTGTGACTCTTAACTCGTGGTGAACCATGTCACCGGGACTTTCCAAATCAAAGAGCAGAGACTACAAAGGTACCAGCCAAAAGTTCACAAACTACTAATAGAATTCAACGAATGTCACCTCGACCAAATACCCCAGGGCGTAGAATATCGAAGCAGATGGCCTCGCTAAACTAGTTGCGGCCACCAAGAATATCAACAAGGAAAATGTGGTCATCCTCCTTCATTCCGCAATAGACGACGTCGAGGTACATACTATAAACTTGACTACGAACTGTGTAACTACTTTACAGCCTATTTGCAGGATAAAACGCTCCCGCATGATAAAAATGAAGGCAAAAAAATCCGGGCACATGCAACCCGATATAACCTACTAAATGGTGGTCTCTACAAAATAACGTTCAGCGGTCCCCTAGCCAAATGTCTTGGGCCACATCAAACAAGGCGAGTATTTGAAAAAGTATATGAAGGGCACTACGGTGCCCACACTGGAAATCGCGCCCTTGTCTGATGCCTCATCCATTCCAGGTACTACTAGCCCACCATGAAAAAAGAAACTACAAACTATGTCCAAAGATGTGAACAATGTCAAAAGTAATCCCCTACTCAAGTTAAGCTCATCTTCCTTCACCTTGAGGGAAGCCTCGAGTTTACTATTATGAGTGGTAGTTTTCATGAGCTCATCATCCCGCTCCCTCAACTCTTTAGTCTTACGCACTAATTGGTCCTCCTACTATTTTACCCCATCACAAAACAATTGAAAGTCAGGGTCCTGGTGATAAATGTCAGCCATCGCCAGATACTTAGCACAATACTGTTGATGCTCATAAAGGCTCGCCCTTTTCCTCTCCCGATGCTCTCCCTCAACCTCCATGATGAGGTCTACCAAAAAAAAGTTGGGGGGGGGGGGGGGGGGAGAAGTTAGAAATAAAATACAGAGCGACTATCACTATACGAACCTAACGATGAAAAAGGAAGAAAAGACACATATCTGCAGGGCCATACTGGAAACCTTCTGAGACAACTCCACATCACTCATCTCCCTAAACATCTTACTTTTAGGAGTTGCACATAGAAGAGCTAGGGAAGATGCCACTTGCTCGTTATTCAACGGCAAATTATAGTCCTATGGGACGACTATATGATGGCCAAACCCATCCATTCTAACCTCCAGATAAGTATGGTGGCCCACGAACTCATTGACATCCTCTTGGTTGACATCCGAACCTAAGCCATCACCCTCAATACGATGTCCCCCAACATTGGACAATGCACCACCCTCAGCAGAGTGCACTGAGCCAGCTTCTAGGTAAAATCTTTGCACTTGGGGAGATATCCCTGATAAAATGGCGTCAACCATAAAGATGATAACATGGGATATCTACCACATCCTTCTTCTATCAATATATGTGGCCACGCCATTCCCAAGTTCCAGCCTCTTTATTTTTCTCGATAATGGCTCGTCACCATTGGAGGATTCGTCCAAAGGGTGAGAGGCCGGCACTGAAGAAGCCTCTTCCCTCACGATCACGACTCGAGATGGACCCTCTAATTGAATAGGTTGAGGGCAACCCTCTCGAACAGACTCACTCAAAATAAAATGCGTATTTCCAGTGGCAACGACTTGTCAGAATGCAGGGACTGGCGCCTTTCGCCTGGAGACTCCTCGACCTATCATTACAAAGAGTCGTATCATTAAATAAGGTCACACAGACAACAAAGTGGCAAGGAAGATATTTAATAGAGGGGACTTTAGGGACTAAAGGCTTCATGAAGATGGGCCAATCTTAAGTTTCTGCTGCAAGAGACAACAGACAGGCTACCCAATCCTTGATATCTGCAATAGGATGAGGTGGACGTCGCATAGCTACAAACGAGAAGCAAATAGACTTTATAGTGAACACAAAATAAAGGAGAGTAAAATGAGTGATAACACTTACGAGTCTCATTCCATCGCTCGGGGAACCTGGCAGAGTCGGAAACGACATGTTCCATTTTGACAAAGAGATACTTGTGCCAAAATTTGTGACTTGCCCGATCATCAATCCCGACCACCATCCTATTTGTACCACGGAGCCTCAAGTGCACCATGGTACCTGTATTAAATCCATGCATGAACAGGTGCAAAGGTGGTGGATTGGAATGCTACACTCTCCCAATTCTGCATACTTGGTCACTAGCAGAAGTACCTTAAGCGTATATGCCGAAAGTTATGCTAGACAAACTTGGTAGAACCTACATAATTCTTCCGCTAAGGGGAATAGAGAAAGAGTACATCTGATCATAAAAGGGTACTCATAGAAAGTGTAATACCCAGATTTGTGGACATCCACGTAATCTCTCCCCGTTAAGACATTTCTACATGAGCAGGAATTCTATACTTTACACGGAGACCATCGATATTCACTTGCTCCGTCTAAACAAATATAGGGTTTGGGGTAGGAGGGGGATCTTTGAGGAAGTCACTCTTGGATAAGAGGTGCCTCGGTAGGAACTCCTCCACCGTAGGAGGGCTATA
The DNA here is from genome assembly GCA_034376525.1 of Nicotiana benthamiana. Classification (NCBI taxonomy): domain Eukaryota; kingdom Viridiplantae; phylum Streptophyta; class Magnoliopsida; order Solanales; family Solanaceae; genus Nicotiana; species Nicotiana benthamiana. The sequence continues at coordinate 55,613,402 of CM067341.1, read as the reverse complement.
ACCCTCTTCTACCACCATATCTTCACCGCCAGAAGGGGGCGTCGTGGATAATGGGGTACTTTAGGAACCTCTTCATGAGACGCGAGACTTCGGCATTCTATCATTCAAAGGAATATCAACACAAAAGGAAGAAGTAAGAAGAAGCTTCAAATGAAGAGCGTAAGAGGAAGCAAAAGGATATGAGAGCAAATGAGATAGAGTCAAAGACATTATCAAGAGTGAAATGTTTAAAAAATTTCGGAAAAACAAATCTTTCACCTATTTATAAGGTTAGGTGGATCCAGAATCGAGGCTGCGGGTAACAAAGGAGCACAAGAATTGAAGCATCAAGCCATTAATTCCTATCTCGAAAATCTATGTGATGATGACGCGTGCACGTGATGTTGACATCATTTCTTGGTAAAGCGTATCACTCGGTGTCTTTCTGAACACGCTGACCGTCCCTCGTAAGCCACGTCGTAACATTTTAATAAATCAAATTTCTCCATAATAATGCATGAATTTCGCTCATCGAGGACGCACCCGATGTCAACACCCCCTTTTTCTAAAGGGATAAATCGGGTTTACGACATTATGGAAAAAATAACTCTTTTTCCCTTGCAAAAATCAGGTTGTAGAATTTGAAAAGCCGCCACCAAATAATTATAGTGCATTAGGACACTTTAAAGAGAAGAAGCAATTTTGAAAGGAAACCAAAGTTCGGGTAAGGGCTTGAGATTATCTCAAGGGGAAGGTGTTAGGCACCCCTCAAGATCCACTAGTGTAGTTCTCGGTCATGCTTAATTGTGACTTTAAAAGAGATGAAGAAAGCAAATAAAGTTTGCACATGAGAATTCACTTATAAGTTTGAAAACTTTAAAGGAAGAAACGGAATAAACGGTTTTGGAAGAAAGAAGGATTATTTAAAAGAAAACATAATTTTAAGAAAGAAAATATTTCGCAAATAAATAGAACAAAGGGAAAGGGGGTCCTAGGTTTATACAAAATATGGATCACGTCAATGTAATACCCGGCGCACACTCCTTAGGAGAGGGTCACATGTGATATTAGCGCACCGGCCATCATCTCCATACTCTACCCTTCCCCCATGTTAAGGTATTTAAACATGATTAGTCTTGTTTACTTATTGCATGCTACTACCTGTCCCAACTTATAAGTCCCGGGGTATTAGGACTTCTATTCCTAGGGGGAAAAGAAAAAGGGTAGAGGCATATATGGGGTTTAAAGGAAAAAATACTAGTTTCGACAATCAAAACAAGTAGGGGGATTAAAAATCAAATATGTAAGGCTCACATTAAACCCCGTAAATCAGATAGCATATAGTTTAGCATGCCTTACACACACTGATTGGTCTTTAAGTTAAACAGCGGACGGACTAGTTTAACATATAGAATTAGATAAAAAGTCTACATTAGGCAACTTGGATCCAATTGTCAAAAATTGAAGTATTTTAGGCGAGTTATTCAGAAAGTATTGATTTCAGAAAAAGAATGACCTAATGCAGAAGAGTTAAAGAAAGGCAGTAAGTTCAGAAATGAATTAGTAGACTGTTTTGAGTAAAACACAGTAAAGTTGTGAAAGAATCTTAAAAGCAGAAATACATAAGAATGGAAGGACAAATTGCAGGATTGTTTTGAAAGACATTTTCAGAGACTGAGTAAAACATTTTAGGCAGATGATTTGAAAGACTGTTTTGGAAGAAAGAGGCAGATTTAAAGGGTTAAAAGAAACATACAGACTCATGAGTTTTATTGAAAACATTATATTATACATTAAGACCAGTTAATAGATTGTTATTACATAAACAAATCAGGCGAGTTTGAGACGAACTCCTATAGGCATGATATCTATACTTGATTTCTTATGACCTGTTATTAAACTGATGAAAGAAGGATCATTTTATTGCCCTATAGTTTGCCCTCCTATAGGCATGGTTTCTATATGCAACTGATTACATGAATATTAAATCCTATAAGCATGATTTCTAATGATTTGCAAGATGATAAAGTGTTAAAACCTATAGGCAGAATTTCTAGATGACTGTTAATTCTATAGATATAATGTCTAAGTGATTGAATTAAAACGTTAAACCTGTAGACACGGTATCTAGGTAACTGATTTAAATATTAAACCTATAGACATGGTATCAACCCTTTTATTTGATGCTCGAAAAAGTAAACCCCTCGCACACCCTTTCACTAATACTTCCCCGAGTTCTTTATACAGAATCGTATTACAGAACCAGAAAAGATGAAATAAGAAGTAAAATACATCAAAGTTTACAGCTAGATCTGAGCAGCCTAATTCAATCTTAATGTCCAATAGCATGTGATTAAATAAATCTGAATTCTAGATCAAAAGCCTTCTCTTATCCAAATTGTTTCAGAGATCCAAGGAGCCTCAACGACTCCAGGCAGTACTTACACTCTAGATTATAATTAGAACAGAATAGTGCAGTATGGAATAGCCAGACCTCAGGCATCCAAGTTCAGAGGGAGCTCCAGGGTCCCAAAGCATGGCTTACCAAAGGGGAGCAGAACTTAGAACTAGGAATAAGTGCAAAGTGAGAGAGGGATTAGGGAACCATATAAAATAGTGGTCATGCCCAGCCATGGGTATAGACTGGCACACCCCTGAAAATTGCGTGGTCCAAACAAATTAAGAGCAGACCTTAGAGGTCAGACATGAGTCTAGATGGTGATTAGGACACCACCAGACTTGAGTCAAGGCTCAGCACATAAAAGGAAAAAGGGGAGTGGGAATTGGTTTGAGTAAGGGTTCAAAAGAACCCAGTTCAAAGTCATGGATAACAATAATAGGATACTGCCATGACTGGAACTGTACTCTTCATAAAAAAGGGCTAAACTGACAGGTATTCACATAAGACATGCATGTACAGAGTTGAAGAAACATAAGGAAAGAGGCATAACAGACTAGGATGTTGATATACAGGGCAAGCAAGCATAACAGGCTAAGACATAAAATAAACACATAGTGGAGAGGGCATTATTTAACTAAAAATAACATACCAGTTGCAAACACGATAATAAGAGAAAATAAACAGCAAGAAGTCAGCCGGATCAAACTCATTCTTCCGCAAATATTTGATAGTCAACAGGAAATCAAGAATGTTTCAGACAGTAAAAGAGAAGAGGAGTAGAGTGCTTAGTATTAGAAGTAGAGAAAGTAGTGAAATTGTGTAGTGTTCAATTGTGAAAAGTATTTGTGTGGTCTGTACTGTAGAAACGTTCTGTCTAAGAGCAAAAAGGTAGTCTCCTTTTTTATGCAGAAAACGAGTAAGTAAAAGGCAAGAAAATAGTTTACAATCAATCATAGAAGGTCTCCCTGAGGTTAAGGGATTTAATTTCAAACGGGCATGAGACAATTAAGGAAAGAAGAATAATTAAAAACCTTTCCAAAGTAACATAACACATGTAAATACATAGAGATTATTTAAGGCAAGAATCTATGGTGCACGATTTGTGAGAAATAAGGAAAGTAGATCAATTAAACAGCTAGTAAATTGAAAGCTTTGTTCGAATGAACTTAGTAAGAAAAAAGGGTGAGGAAAAGTTCAATTGGGAAAATCAGTAACAAATCAACCGAGCGTTAGTTAAAGGAATTTAGAATCAATCACAAGTTGGCAAGATCATTTTAAAAGAAAAGCTTTCATATATAAAGCACACAAGTGTCAAAAAAAAAGAAAGAAAAGACTAGTATAGAAAGATTCAAATCATAAGAAAGAAGATTCCAGTTCAGTCCAGGGTCTAAAGTATAACCCTAGTCCAGGCACAAAGACCCAAACTCGCAGAAACCCCAAACCCTAGGGTTTCAAATTCGACTAGGGTACAGAAAGGAAAGGGCAAGCCATCAAAACAGAATCAGAGAGTCTCATGAGAAAGCACATAGATATAATGGCATGTTTGAAGAAACAGAGTGAAAAAATCACAAAGCATGTTTAATAAAAGCTCATAACTCAAGCAAGTTTTGGAGAGAAAAGAGGTGACATCGATATTAAGAAACAGCAAACGAAACTGGTTTAGGACTCAAAGAGGGGCCCAGTAAAGGCAAACAAGAAGCTTAGTAAGAAAATAGTAAAGGAACACATTGGATAGACATGTAAAAGCATGCTATAGGAACTATAGAAGAGATAACATAGCACAAGTAGAAGAACATGCATAATAACGGAAAAATATAAGAACATAAGAGAAGACATGCATGGGAAGAGAAAAACTCATAAAAACAAGGCATATACAAATAGATTCACACAAAGAAAAAGAAGAAGAAGAAACAAAAATAGCTTTAAGATTTTGAAAACCCTAAATAGAACTGACTAATTTTGAAAAGAGGAATTTGGGAAAATCTTTGGAACTTCGAGTATAACACAGACCTATCACAAATCTAAGAAAATAAAGAAATAAAGAACCTCGAACAGCTTTTAGGGTATCTCAGAAACCCTAGAAACGAGAAGGCTTGGAAAGGATCTGGTCTGGAGTAGATCGGAGCCATATCTAGGCTCTTGAGGCTCGAACACATTGGAACAGAGCCGGAGAAGCAACAGGAACACAAATCGGTGGAGGTACTGATCAGGAATCATTTAGGTTGAACCTCGAAAGCCTTGAATAACCATGATTTGGGGTGAAGGGAAGTGAGCACAGGCCGTCCATGGCCTGAGAAGCCATGGACTCCGGCAAGAACTGGTCGGAGAAGACGATAGAGGCGGCTAGGTTTCGAGTTTTAGAGAGTGTTTGAGAGAAGGGCAGTGTTCAGAGGCGACTATATGAGAGAAATGAGATTAGGGTTAGGGTTAGGTAGAATTAAAAAGGTAACTATGAATGACGGCCGTTGATCATTTTGATCAACGGCAAGGATTTAAAGATATGAACAGACGTGTCTAAATAATGGGTCAGGGGTCGGGTAAAAAAATTAAATTGGATCGTCGATTTGGGGTCAATTGGGGGGGAGGGGTCAAAATAGTCTATAATTAAAAGAAATTGAGGTCACAATTGAAATAGCCAGCTTTCCCTTTTGATTTTATAAAAATACTAAAAAAATTTAAATCAAATTAAAAGCACAGAGTTAATAAATAATATGTAAATATTAAACTCAAAAAAATATTGGGATTAATTTTGTAATTAAAATGCTATTAAATTTGAAAGTGGGTTAAAATTATAATTGCATGCAATTTAATTTTAAAAACACCAAACGAGTTTGTAAAATTATGCAAAAATTATGGAAAATATATTTTTGTATACCTGTGAGAATAAAATAGATTATTCTCAAAAATGGCAAGTTTGGGGAATAATTATTGAGCTTCATAGTGTAAAATAGGTCATAAATTAGTTTAATAAATCCTTGAAAATGTCAAAACCTTTTGTGATGCTCATATGCACATATAGTCTATCTTGAACGTATTTTGGGTAAAAAAATACATAGGAAAAAATTGGGTATCAACAGTTGCCCCTTTTTACCCGAGGAGGATGGAAGAGTTGTCAGGTAAAGACAAGCTGGCCAATTATGACCGAATCGGCGATTGAAAAGAATTCTGACCGAGCCCTGCCTTCTGAGATGTCTACATATCCCTGGTTTTATAGGAATCAGGACATATGTAGTTTAAGAACCATTTACGGAATGTGTCGATGGAGATTCGTAAAGACGGATGCGATGGTTAGATTTGAAAAGGTGTTTGGAGTCGAATAGGCTGCGGAGAACCGGAGCGGGATCGCTCCTATTGATATGGCCGTTTTCTAGCCCGTGTACCTGTAAATGAGAAAGGCGGCGTATATTGTGCATAATTAAAACATGATGCAAGTTCCCATTGGACCATGAATTGTCTTCAAACGGTTAGGATGACGTCCTCTGACTATGATGTCCTGGGCCATGAAGAGCATAAAAGTAAAGATTCACAGGCCATGAAATGGTGTTCTCGGCTATGCAGATGGTGCCTCCGAACAATGACGCCTTTGAATGAATTGGAGATTTTTTAGCCCATGAGAAGGTGGCAATCTTTCAGCCAAATGAATGCAAAGGGTGGCGATTTTTCAGCCAAAGTGAGAATTTAAATGCAGGTGGCGATATTTAAGCCGAAGCAAGAATTTAAATGTAGGTGGCTATATTTCAGCCTAAGTGAGAATTAAAGTGGTGATATTTCAGCCATGCAGGATAGAGACAATGCTCAGTCTCGGAAGGCAGATAAGTAGCCTTATACAAAATACATATGGAGACAGAGCTTAGTCTCAAAAGGCAGATAAGTAGCCTTATGCAGGAGGTAGATATTAACCTCGGAAGCCAGATAGATAGCCTTATACAAAATGCAGATGGACAGAGATTAGTCTCGAAAGGCAGATAATTAGTCTTATGCAGGATGGAGGTAGAGCTTAACCTCGGAAGGCAGATAGATAGTCTTATGCAAAATGCAGGTGGAGACAGAGCTTAGTCTCGAAAGGCAGATAAGTAGACTTATGCAGGATGAAGGTAGAGCTTAACCTCGGAAGGCAGATAGATAGCCTTATACAAAATGCAGATGGAGAAGCAGCTTAGTCTCAAAAGGCAGATAAGTAGCCTTATGTAGATACAGATGGAGACAGAGCATAGTCCCGAAAGGCAGATAAGTGGGCTTATGCAGGATGGAGGTAGAGCTTAACCTCGGAAGGCAGATAGATAGCCTTATGAAAAATGTACATGGAGACAGAGCTTAGTCTCGAAAGGCATATAAGTAGCCTTATGCAGATGGAGACAAAGCTTAGTCTCGAAAGGCAGATAACTAGCCTTATGCAGGATGCAGGTAGAGCTTAATCTCGAAAGGCAAAAGAGTAGCCTTATGCATAATGCAGATGGAGACATAGCTTAGTCTTGAAAGGCAGATAAATAGTCTTATGTAGGATGGAGGTGGAGCTTAACCTCGGAAGGTAGATAGATAGCCTTATGCAAAATTCAGAAGGAGATAGAGCTTAGTCTCAAAAGACAGATAAATAGCTATACAGGATGAAGGTAGAACTTAACCTCTGAAGGCAGATATATAGCCTTATGCAAAATGCAGATGGAGACAAAGCTTAGTCTCGAAAGGCAGATAAGTAGCCTTATGCAGGATGGAGGTAGAGCTTAACCTCGGAAGGTAGATAAGTAGCCTTATGCAATGTAGGAATATAAAGGAGCAAACAATAGTAAGTTCTCTTAGCTGATAGGCAATTGTGATACCGTGACTACTGGGGACTTTGGGTGTAGATAGTAAACTTGCGAACGAGCGATCATTTTGAGACTTTTAGCCTTGAAGAGTACTAGTGAATGTATTCAATGATTTGCGACCTGGGTGCCTGCATCCAAAGAAAAATTGTGAGTTCTGTAGAGGGGGAAGGTTAGCTCGTCTTCCCGTGGCTTTTGATGTCGTGGGGTAGCAATGCCTAACGACAGCGATTCAAATGATATTAATGCATGATTTAGTAAATATAATGTAAGTGCATATTTGAAAATGATTTTATTTTTGAGTGAACCAACGACTGCAGCATGGTTCAAGACATGGAAACCTTGCTTGTTCGGGAATTTTGAGGGTCCTTCTCAAAATTCTTCCCCAGTTTACTAGGCTGGCGCTGCTGACGGCTATGCTGAATGATTGGAAGCAGATCAATCCCAGAATTTGAGGGTCATCCTTAAAATTCCTCCCCGATTCCCATAGAAGGTAAAAATGTAATTTTTATTAAAATGTGACCGAATCCATTGGGATGCCTACGTATCCCCTCTTAAACGGGAATCGGGTTAGGCGTAGTTCAAATGCAATCAAATATAATATCGCTTCACTGCGTCTGAGTTGATTTGATTTGGCCGGACTTCTACATCCATCTCCGCAAGAATAAGGGCTCATCCAGTTAGAACTCGTGAAACATGTGCGGACCCTGCCAATTGGGATTTCCCCTTGGCTTTATCTTTATGTGTATATATTTTGTTCAACACCAGCTGTCCTGGTGCAAACTTACTTGGTCTAACTTTTTTGTTAAAAGCTCTGGACATTCTTTTCTTATATAACTGACCGTGGAAAACTGCATTCATTCTCTTTCCGTCTATAAGGGCTAAGTGCTCGTAGCGGCCTCTTACCCATTCTGCATCATCTAACTGTGCTTCTTGTATGATTCTCAAAGATGGAATTTCTACCTCAACGGGAATGATTGCCTATGTACCATAAACCAGCATGTAGGGAGTTGCCCTGGTTGATGTGCAGGTTGTGGTACGGTACCCCAATAAGGCGAATGACAACTTCTCATGCCATTGCTTGTGCCTTTCATTCATATTTCTTAGTATCTTCTTGATATTTTTGTTGGCTGCCTCTACGACACCATTCATCTGCGGTCTGTAGGATGTAGAGTTATTGTGTTTGATTTTGAATGTTTCACATATCTCCTTTATCAAGTTGCTGTTGAGATTTGAACCATTGTCGGTGATGATTAATTTCAGAATTCCGAACCGACAAACAATTCGGTCACGGACAAATTCAGCCAAAACCTTCTTGGTTACTGCTTTATATGATGTTGCTTCAACCCATTTGGTAAAGTAGTCAATCGCCACTAAGATGAACATATGCCATTTGATGCGGCAGGCTCGATTGGTCCAATAACATCCATTCCCCAGGAAGCGAATGGCCATGGTGAGCTTGTTACATTAAGCTGGTCTGGAGGTATTTTTATCATATCTGCATGTATCTGACAGATATGGAACTTTTGCACATATTGTATGCAGTCCGTTTCCATAGTGATAAAAAAATACCCTGCTCGAAGTATCTTCTTTGTCAGAACAAAACCATTCATGTGTGGTCTGCATGTCCTTGTGTCACTCTATCCAATAGTTTGGTTGCTTCTTTTCATCGACACACCTTAACAAACCCAAATCGAGAGTCCTCCTGTACAGGATTCCTCCGTTGTGAAAGAAGTTTTTGGATAACCTCCGAAGTGTGCGCTTCTGAGTAGCATTGGCAAGCTCTGGGTATTCTCATATTGTCAAGTATTCTTTGATGTTGTGGAACCATGGTTTCCCATCGGCTTCCTCCTCAATGTGAGCGCAATAAGCTGGCTGGTCATAAATCCTGACCTGGATGGGATCAATGAAACTTGTATCGGGATGCTGAATCATGGATGACAAGGTGGCTAGTGCATCCGCGAACTCATTCTGCATTCTGGGAACACGTCGGAATGCCGCCTTTCTAAATCTCCTTTTCAACTCCTATATGTGATGCAGATAAGGAAGTATCTTAGAATTCTTGGTTGCCCATTCTTCTCGAACCTGATGTATGATTAGGTCTGAGTCTCCAATCACTAGCAACTCCTGAATGTTCATATCAATGGCTAGTTTGAGCCCTAAGATGCAGGCTTTGTATTCAGCCATGTTGTTGGTGCATGGGAACCTGAGCTTTGTGGATACTGGGTAATGTTGACCGGTTTATGATACCAGGACCGCTCATATACCAACTCCATTAAAATTTGCAGCTCCGTCAAAAATAACATCCAACCGTCATAGGATTCCGAATTGTCCTCCCCTATGAAAGCTACCTCTTCATCAGAAAAATATGTCTTTAGTGGTTCGTATTCTCCTTCCACGGGATTCTCTGCGAGGTGATCTTCTAAAGCTTGTCCTTTGATTGCCTTCTGAGTGATGTAAACAATGTCAAATTTTCTTAGCAGGATTTGCTATTTGGCGAGCTTTCCAGTAGGCATAGGCTTCTGGAAGATATATTTTAATGGATCCATCCTTGATATGAGATAAGTGGTATAAACATAGAAATAGTGCCTCAATTTCTGAGCTACCCAAGTCAGTACACAACAAGTGCATGCTAATAAGGAATACCGAGCCTCGCACGGGGTAAACTTCTTGCTGAGGTAATAGATTGCTTGCTCCTTTATCCCTTTTTCATCATTTTGTCCCAGGACACAACTGAACGCTCCATCCAATACTGCGAGATAAAGTAGTAGAGGTCTTCCTGGTTCAAGCGGAACCAAGACCAGCAGCGTTGACAAGTACTCCTTGATTCTGTCAAAAGCTTTCTAACAATCATCAGTCCATTTGGTGGCGGCATCCTTCTTCAGCATCGTCAAGATAGGTTCACAAATAACAGTGAACTGAGCTATGAATCGATTGATATAGTTGAGTCTCCCTAGAAAGCTCATCACTTCCTTCTTGTTATTCGGCAATGGCAACTCTTGAATGGACTTAACCTTTGATGGATCCAATTCTATTCCCCGGCGGCTCAAGATGAAACCTAATAAATTTCTGGAAGAAACCCCGAATGCACACTTGGCGGATTCAGTTTCAAGTTGTATCTCCTCAATCCGTTGAAGAATTTTCTAAGGTCTTCTATATGATCTGCAACTTTCTTGGATTTGATGATGATGTCATCCACATACACCTTGATTTCTTTATGTATCATGTTATGAAAGATGGTAGTCATGGCCCTCATGTAGGTGGCCCCAGCATTCTTCAACCCAAACGGCATCATTCTGTAGCAATACATCCCCCACGACGTGATGAATGCCATTTTCTCTACATCTCCTTCATCCATCCATATCTGATGGTATCCAGCAAAACAATCTACGAATGGCTGCAGCTCATGCTTGGCGCAGTTGTCAATAAGATGTGTATGTTTGGCAAGGGGAAGTCGTCTTCGGTACTTTCCCGATTGAGATCTCGGTAGTCGACACAGACTCTAACTTTCCCATCTTTCTTTGGTGGTGGCACGATGTTGTCTAACCATGTTGGATATTCTACCACTCTGAGAATCCTGGCTTTGAATTGCTTGGTAACCTCTTCTTTGATTTTCAGACTCATGTCAGGTTTGAATTTTCTAAGCTTCTGTTTTACGGATGGACATGTCAGATCTGTTGACAACTTGTGAGCTAAATGGATGTTCTGAGGCCAGTCATATTGTCATAAGACCATACAAAGATGTCCTCACACTCTTTTAGGAATTCGGTGTACTCTTTCTTTTCTGCTGGCGACAAATGCACGCTGATGCGCATTTCCTTAACATTTTGTGCATCCCCCAAATTAACAATCTCAGTTTTGTCCAATTTAGGTTTATGCATGTTCTCAAAGTTCTTAACTTCTCTGATGACCTCTTCTGGTATATCATCCTTGGTAATTGTGATTTCTACATGTTTTATACCCATTCTTACCTGAGCTTTGTGCATTAATTGTCATATATTAGTCCTAAAATTCTTACAAATTGCACTTGATTGCAGGTTTGAGCGACAAGATGACAAATGTCAAATATCGGCTCAAAAAGGAGTGAAATATGCCAAGTGTCAAAAGAAAACTGAAGTGGCCAACAAGATGACCTGCGCGGACCGCACTGATTTGGTGTGCAGCCGCGCAGGACAGTTCAGAGGCTGGGTTAGTTCAAGTTCACCCTGTGCGGTCCGCACTGCTTTGCCACACGGCCGTGCAGGATAGTTCAGAGACCAGGAAAATGCAATGTCAAGCCATGCGGTCTGCGATCCTTTCCACACAGTCCGCACTTATGAAGGTTCTGAGACCCAATAATTCAAGGCAAAATCCCATTGGGCCGCATACCAAAGCGGTGCGGTTCGTGTGGGTAAAGTTCAGAGAGTGATGATTTTGATGAATCTTGCTACGTGGCCGTATACCCTTTCTATGAGGTCCGTGTCCCTTAGCCAACGCGGCCGCGTGACATACTTGTACGGTCCGCATCCCCTAGTTCTAGAAGTAAGATTTGGAGGCCAAGTGCCCTCTGCGGCCGCGTAACATTTGTAGGCGGTCCACGCCAGACCCCTAGGGGTATTTTTCCGGTTTTTCCTGTGTAGTATAAATAGAACATTTTACTTTTATAGGTTAAGTTTTATGCATCAGAAAGCTGCTGAGCTTGAGACTTCTTAGTTCTAGCCTATTTTGGGCAATTTCTTCTTGTATTAACGTGGATTCGAGTAGATTATCATTGTAGTTATTTATTATGTCAGTTTTATCTACTATTTCTTCAATTTCTGTTTCTACTATGGCTAGATAAACCCATTAGCTAGGGTTGTGGCTAACCCTTGTGTTGGTAATTAATAGGTTATTTAGTGCATGAATGATATTAGGTATTTTTTGTTTGGGTTAATCTTATGTTTTCATTAATATTTGGTGGTTGCAAACACTAAGTCTAGCTTAGCGGGTTTTGACTCTTCTTGAGAAAGAGAGTCTATGACCCCAAGATTAATTCCAACAAAGAATTAGGGTGGACCCGCGAGAATGGTAGTCCCAATTAACGGGTTAAACCTCGAGAGAGTAATTACCCAACTTGAACCATAAGTTGCTTGGGCTAATTGGCCTACCCAATTGGTCTCAAGAGAGTCAATTGGGCAAAATCACTCTCTCTACCGAGAGGTGTGAGAGTGGGTGCAACAGTGCAACAGTTATAGCATAAATCCCATATTCTTCATTCTTGCATTAGGAATCTCTACCCGTTAGTTGACAACCTAGGTACATGCCACGACCCTAGTGCCTTTCTCTATGTTGTATACAACTTAGAATCAATATCTTAGCATAACTTGGCTTTAAACTTGTAGTTGATAAATTGCAGTTGATAATCAAAAGAAAACCAAAATTTTTATAAGATCAATTAGGAGCTAAAACATAGTCCTAGATCATACAAACACTCAACTCTAAATTGAAGCTCCCTGTGGAAAATTGACCCCGATACCACTATTGGTAAAAGTATTAGCGCCCACTCTTCCTTAGGTTGAGTCCACTTCGATCACTTTTTGACGTTGTTGCCAGGGAGCTTTACGGTGTTTGACTATTTGTTGGATAGTTTTGTGTTTTGCTTCTTTTCCTTCTTTTTACTTAATTTGTTTGTTTTAATTCACTGAGGTACCAATGGATTTAAAGGCACAAGATGCTATTAATGTGGGAGTGGAGGAGGTGGAAGACGTAGAACAAGAGGATATTTTATCCCAAGCACAAAGACGGGGTAGAAATGCTAATGCAAATGTTTATGCTAACGACAAAATACCAGATCCTCTTCCACCTCCACCAAGAGTGGCACCAAGAGTTCTACCCAATAAAGGGTACGCAAGTGCAATAGTTCCTCCCCGAATCCGGGCGGGAAACTTCCAAATCACCAATGTCATGTTACCTTGCTCAAACAACGAGGGTACTTCAGAGGTGCCTCGGACCAAAATACATAAAAGAATTTGAAAGGGTTTGTGGACACTTTTTGGGGGAGCAAGCATACAAATGTTTCCAAAGATGCACTGAGGTTAGGGCTTTTCCTCTTATCACTTCGAGGGAAAGCACTGGATTGGTTGGAGAGACTCCCAAATCATTCCATAACTACGTGGGATGAGTTGGCCGATAAATTCATTACCAAGTTCTTTTCTCCTAGTCAGACGGTGGCTCTTCGAGATGAGATTCTAGCTTTCAAGCAAGAGCCGATAGAGCCTTTACATAAGATATGGGAAAGGTTTTGGATGATGGTAAAAGAGTGCCTCAACAATGATATGAATGATGTTATGATCCAATAGATGTTCTATCGGAGTATAAACACCACAAACCAGTGCATTGTCAATTAGTTGGCCAGTGGTAATTTTATGAAGCTTTCATACAATGAAGCTTGTAATGTTCTTGAGTAAATGGTCGATACTTCTTCGGCATGGAAAAGCCGGGCTAATGTTCCTCAAGGTGATCCTAATGTTATACACTTGCATAAGGAATTGCATGATCACGGCCAAGCCATTGCCGAACTCATAACAACAATGAACCAATTGGCTAAGGCGCAACTTCAACAAGTTCAAAATCCACGCCAAGTCAATGCCATGGAGGGAGTGAATATGATAAAAAGAAGGCAAAGAGGGCAACAACAACCTCAAGACAATTTTGACAGCTATGATGATGGTGGTGGATATTCTAATGAAGGTTTTGATGACCAAAGTGAGGAAGTACAATATGTAAGCAACTACAAAGGGAATAGAGGTAGTGAAGGGAATCAACAATGGAGACCCCAAGGTAATTGGGGCAATCAACAAGGTGGAAATTGGAATTATAATAACAATCAAGAAGGTAATTGGTCGAACAATAACTCGGGGAATCAAGGTAATTAGAACGGGAACAACAATTGGAACAACAACAATGGTGGTCAAGGTGGGTGAAACAGTAATGGTGGTCAAAGTAATAGGGGGCAAGGATTTCAAAGGCCCCCAATATATCAACAACCCAACAACCAACCTCCATTTCAATTTGAAGGGTCGAGTTCATCGGGAATTGACATGGGTCGAATAGAGAACATGTTTGATCAAATGATGAAGGAGAATCATGACTCTGATGCTCAATTATCCTCCCATAACACTTCAATCTGTAACTTGGAAGTACAACTCGGGAAAATTTTGCAATCTCTCAACACTCGCCCAAAGGGTGCTCTACCAAGTGATACGGTAGTAAACCCCAAGGGTGGGCATAACAGTCATGTGATGGTGATAACCACGAGAAGTTTAAGAGGTGGTGATATGCAAGCCTTGAGAGGAAATCGAGTTATGATTAATGAAGAAGAGTTGCAAAATTATGAGATCTTGTTGGTAGTTGAGGATATTGTTAAACCAAATGTAACGGATGATGTGAGAATTGAAGTTGATGAGGGTGAGGAGGAGACTCAAGAGTCGTGAACCCGTCTAGGGAACGCGTCATTGATATGCCCGAACCGATGGTGCCAAGAGCCAAGGCACCCTTGCCTAGACCTCTTCTGCCATATCCTCAAAGGTTGGCCAAGCAAAAAGGTGACAACCAGTCTAACAAATTCATTGAGATGATGAAGAGTTTGACTATAAATGTGCCCTTAGTGGAGGCACTTAAACAAATTCCGGGATATGAAAAGTTCATGAAGGACTTGATTACTAAAAAGAGATCGATGGAGTAACAATTAAGATGACGCACCAAGTGAGTTCCATTGTACACTCCATGGCTCCAAAGCCATAGGACCCGGAGCATTCACAATACCATGTACCAGAAGTGTCGATTTCGTAAAAGCCTATGTGATTTGGGGGCAAGTATCAATCTCATGCCATATTTGGTTTTCAAGACTTTGGGTATCGTACAACCTCGTCCAACTTCCATGAAGCTTCAAATGGCAGACCGATCAATGAAGCGGCCTTTAGGGATTATTGATGATGTCCTTGTTCGTGTTGATAAGTTCATATTGCCAGCTAATTTCCTGGTGTTGGATTGCGAAGTGGATTTCGAGGTGCCTATTATTCTTGGAAGGCCTTTCCTAGATATGGGGAAGGCCTCGGTTGATGTGGAAGCGGGATAATTGACCTTCCGTGTGGGAGATGAAAAGGTGGTATTACACGTGTGCAAATCATGAGGCAACCAAATAGCACCAAGGTGTGCTCTTTTGTTTACATTGTCACGATGGTGATAGTGGATGACACAAGCGCAATGGCAAATGCTAAGGACGCACTTGAGGTCGTGCTATTGAACATGGATATTTATGTTGATGCCGGAAGGGTGGAGTGTGTGAACGCATTGCATGGCATGGGCTCGTATTCTTATGAGCTGAGGAATTTATCTCTTGATCTTGAAAACTCCAAAACTCCACCCACCAAACTGTCTATTGAGGAGCCACCGGTGTTGGAATTGAAACCACTTACTCCTCACCTCAGGTATGAATTTCTCGGTCCTAATTTCACTTTGTCGTTTATTCTTTCTTCTTGCTTGACTAATGTGCAGGTGGATGCCACTTTGGCAGTTCTTCAGAAGCGCAAGCGAGTGATTGGATGGACTTTAAAGGATATTCGGGGTATTAGCCCCGCATTTTGCATGCACAAGATAATATTGGAGGAGGATTCTAGATCGTCTCGAGAACATCAAAGAAGTCTCAATGAGGCCATGCAATAGGTGGTCAAAAAGGAAGTCATCAAGTGTCTTAGCGCCGGTGTCGCGTATCCAATTTCCAATAGTTTGTGGACTTCTCTGGTACAATGTGTGCCAAAGAAGGGAGGAATGACGGTGGTGACCAATGAAAATATTGAACTTATTCCAACTCGTACTATGACGGGTTGGAGGGTATGCATGAACTACCAGAAATTGAAAAAGGTGACTAGAAAGGATCATTTTCCATTGCCATTCTTGGACCAAATGCTTGATCATCTTGCAGGTCGGGTTTTCTATTGTTTTCTTGAAGGGTATTTAGGCTATAACCAAATTCTCATTGCCCCGGAATACCAAGAAAAGACAACCTTCACATGTCCTTATGGCACATTCGCCTTCTCTCGAATGCCATTTGGATTATGTAATGCACCGGCGAACTTCCAACGATGTATGATGACAATATTCACCGACATGGTGGAGGACATATTGGAGGTCTTCATGGATGATTTTAGTGTGGTTGGGGACTCATTTGGTGAATGCTTACAGAACTTGGATAGTGTGTTGGCCCGATACGAAGACACAAACTTGGTTCTCAATTGGGAGAAATGTCATTTCATGGTAGAAGAAGGAATGGTGTTGGGTCACAAAATTTACAAAAGAGGGATTGAAGTTGATAAGGTGAAGATTGAGGTGATCTCAAGGCTCCCTCCCCTACGTCTATCAAAGGGGTGAAGAGTTTTCTTGGACACGCATGTTTCTACCGAAGATTCATCAAGGACTTTTCTAAGGTAGTAAACCCGTTGTGTAAATTGGTAGATAAAGATGCCAAATAAGTGTTTAATGAGAGATGTATGGAGGCTTTCGAGCTTCTAAAGAAAAACTTGATGTCTACCCCCATCATTACCACACCAAATTGGAGCTTGCATTTGAGCTCATGTGTGACGCTAGTGATGTCGTGGTGGGGCGGTATTGGGATAAAGAATCAATAAAATGTTCCATCCGGTGTACTACTCAAGTAAGACAATGAATGAAGCTCAAAGGAACTATACGGTCATCGAGAAGTAAATGCTTGCCATATGGAGAAGTTTTGCCCAAAAGTTATAGGAGCCACAGTGATTATTCATACCGATCACGCCTCCCTTAGGTACTTGATGACTAAGAAAGATTCAAAAGCGAGGTTAATGAGATGGGTGCTTCTTCTTCAAAATTTGATTTGGAGATTGTTGATAGAAAGGGTAGTGAAAATCAAGTGGCGGACCACTTGTCTCGATTGGAGGAGGAAGGGAGGCCTTTGGACAGCCTTGAGATAAATGATGTTTTTCCGGTTGAACAACTCCTCTCGATTTCAATGCTAGACATGCCATGGTTTTCCAACATTTCCATTTATCTTGTTACCGGTGTGGTTCTGTATGAGCTCTATTCTAACCAAAGGAAGAAGCTCAAGCGGGATTGTTTGGACTACTATTGGGATGAGCCGTATCTTTACAAAATTTGCACCGATGGTGTAATTCACCGATGTGTTCCCAAAGAAGAGCAATTGAGTATTGTGGAAGCTTGTCACTCTTCTCCCTATGGTGGCCATCATGGTAGGGCAAGGACGGCGTCTAAAGTGTTGAGTTGTGGTTTCTATTGGCCTTCTTTATTCAAGGATGCCGGTGACTTTGTGAAAAGATGTGATGAATGCCAACGTGTCTGAGGGATTTCAAAGACATATGAGATGCCCCGTAATACAATTCTAGAAGTTGACATTTTTTATGTTTCGGGGATAAACTTTATGGGACCATTCGTAAGTTCTTGTGGCAACACCTACATCTTGGTAGCGGTTTATTATGTGTTGAAATGGGTTGAGGCCATAGCTTTTCCAAAAAATGAAGCTCGAAGTGTGGTGGTGTTCTTGAAAAAGAGTATCTTCACGAAATTTTGCACTCCACGTGCTATCATCGGTGACGAGAGTTCTCATTTTTGCAATCGGGCTTTTGACTTTTTGCTAGCCAAGTATGGGGTAAATCACAAATTGACCACTCCTTATCATCCTCAAGCGAGTGGCAAGTTGAGGTTTTTAACCGAGAGATCAAGAGTATTTTGTCCAAGACTGTCAATGCAAATAGGACCGACTGGTCGAAGAAATGGATGATGCTCTTTGGGCTTATCGTACAGCTTTCAAGACCCTGATTGTTGTGTCACTGTGGTGTTTGGAAAGGCTTGTCATATTTCGGTGGAATTGGAGCATAAGGCCATGTGGGCCTTGAAAAAGTTGAACTTAGAGTGGGACATAGTTGCTAATCTCCGGGTTGAACAATTGAATGAACTTGATGAGTTTCGGTTTCATGCTTCCTCCAGCTCGTCCTTCTACAAGGATAAGATGAAGTACCTTCATGACAAGTATGCTCAAGGACAAGAATTCAAGGTTGGATATATGTTTCTCCTCTTCAACTCCCGGTTAAGGTTGTTTCCATGAAAACTAAAGTCAAAGTGGAGCGGTCTATTTGAGGTGGTTGGTGTTACTTCTTTTGGTTCCATTGATCTCAAAAACAAGAATGGTGAAGTATTCTGAGTCAATGGGAATCATGTCAAGAATTAATTGGGCAAGACTGATGACATCCATGTGGTTGCGTTTATTCAGTTGAAATGACTAAGATGGTAACATGCATCATGCCGCGACGTTAAATCATGCACTTCTTTGGAGGCAACCCATGTCCTTTGCTTTTCTTTGTTTTTCTGTTGTAGAGTAGGGTTTTTTAGCTAATAGTTTGTGAAGTGTTGCAGGGATAATGTTGAACCAGTGCAGGATAAAAATGCTAAATGAGCAGTCTGAAGGTTGCCTACGCGGCCGCCCACCAAAGCAGTGCGGTCCGCATAGGCTTGAGCAGCTGAGAGTTAAGTCTCAGAAGAATCATCGCGGTCCGCATTCCTTTTTGTGCAGTCCGTGTTTGAAAACTCAAAATGTCATGCTCTTTGATAAGTTCCCACATGGCCGCAGACCAAAGCAGTGCGGTCCGCGTGGGAAGAACTGAAACAATAGGTCTCTGAAGTTTGCCACGCGACCGTGCACCAAAACAGTGCGGTTCATGTGGCTTGAGCAGCAACTTGTGAAGGAAGGTAAACCCAGTGTG
Organism: Nicotiana benthamiana; assembly: GCA_034376525.1. NCBI lineage: Eukaryota > Viridiplantae > Streptophyta > Magnoliopsida > Solanales > Solanaceae > Nicotiana > Nicotiana benthamiana. The sequence continues at coordinate 55,594,452 of CM067341.1, read as the reverse complement.
GTACGCGGACCTTTTTGTATGGCCGCGCTGGTAGGTGAGTTGTGGGTCCCAGGGCTATTCAATAAATATAAGCCTTGGGCCTCATTTTATCCTTTTCGCAAAATTTCCTCCTACACCCTAAATTTTACTGTTCATCAAGGAAAATTGTTCACATAGTTGAATTCTCATTAATCCCTGGTAACAACTCTTATTCATTCCATTCATAGTCTAATGTTTGTTTCTTGTACTTTCTTCCTACTAGTATACCATCTTTATTTTTTTCTCTTTCTTTTTAATTTAACTGTTTGATTAGATTCTCTGTGTTACTTTGAGCAAATAGGGCATGAATTCTTGTTAATTAATTGAGTAGGGACACTTAGGAATCAAATTGTGAACACAAATTGGACTTAATGGAACTAAAATCCCGGCTCAGTTAAATTAGCCCTATGCGCCGCGTGATGACGTCCAAATCCACTGCTAAAAAGAAATATACACGGTCGCATGCAATATAATTTACCCAACTATGAGCCGGGGTCGAATCCAACAGAGAACAATGTGTAGGCGATTAGGAATGTAAGAAAATTATCGCTTGTTGTGCAATGCCAAACACTAAGAATTTTTGCAGAAAATTGTTTTATATCAAAAATGCGGAAATGTAAACTACCTAAAAAGCGAATAAAATGATCAATGACTACAAGTATGAATGTATCGAGAATTATACTCAAGTAACGATCCTATGTATTTCGTGATTTTACAAATATAAAAGAGTTTATGTTAATTAGCCACGGATAATAATTCTTAATTAGCTTCTTCCGATGACTAACAAGACTTCCTAATTGAATTATTCCTAATCACAATTAGAAGATTAAACACACCCTAAAGGCTACAAGTAGTTCAATCCTATCCCTAGGTAGAATCTATAAAATTAGGGTTAATTCCCTAAGTTCTTTTAATTAATCTTTCCCAACCCCAAACTATTTTTTTCAAAATTAATTCGGAGTTGATGGGCGAGTCATACGGTTAGCTATCCCTTTGGAAACTTTAAAGAATAAGAATAATCACAGTAACAATAACTCACTTCATAAATAAATAAAAATCATTCAATACATAAGAACAACAAGGTATATAAACCTCACTTTAACTATGAATATTCCCCTAAACAAGATTCAAGTGTAGGAAATAATACTACACACATAAATATTCGATAAAAAGCAAGGAAATGAAGAAACAAACATAAATGGGTAAGAAAATCTTAACCACAAGCTTTAATCTTGAAGACCTAAGTGTGTTTGTGCAAAACCCTAGCTTTCACCTTGTTCTCTATAGTCTCTGAGGACTAAAATAAGCCAAAGATGTCCAAAAGATCTGCTTGGACGAGTATCAAAATTATTTGGGGATTACAAACATAAAATTCCATATGTGCCTAGAACTTCCCAAAATACACTATGCATTCGCATTCGCTTAACTGCGCTCGCATAGATATGATTTCTCAAACTATGTGATCACATAATGTTCTCCACATTCGCATAGAATTGTTGACCAACTATTGACTGGAAATTCTTCAGTGCTTTCGCACTGTTCGCAATGCATTTGCATAGAGTGCTTTGAGTGACTTATGCAATCACACAGTGATTCCTTCGATTGCAAGAGTAAAGACTAGGCAAACATCATTTTTTCCATTTTAGCTCTCTTTTGACTTGTTTTCGCTTGGTTTCTTCACTATTACCTCTAAATCACATACAACCTCTAAAATAGAAGTAAATGGAATCAAATACACGATTTAATCACTCAAACATAGCAAAAGTATAGGGTTAAAGACAAGATAAGTTGGTGAAATACTAACTTATCAAACCCCCAAACTTGAACTATTGCTTGTCCTCAAGCAATTAAAGCACCAAAATCCCCCTCCCAAGTGTTTAACACACCATCATATCTTTATCACACCAAGTCACAAAAAAAGTCTACTTTAAGCACAAATGCATGACCTCGATTGGTACCAAAAATTACTCCAAAGCATATGAATTATCAAGAACTTCACATAAACTTTATTATACTTCAAGTGCTCAAACACCAATGCAAATCAAAGTAGCAATCAAGTCATGACAGCAAAGCTTCAAAATTTGCATCTCCATCACAAACAACTTTCTGGTCATTCCTCCCAATTGAAAATGTGATTAAATTCACAACTCAAATTTCATATGCCCTCACATTTAAGAGAGGATCGCACACTCATAGATCTTACTTCAAAATAACAATGGGATACAAAATGGAAAGAATTAACCCACTCTCAAAAAGATGTTCAAATGCATACAAGTAGTACCATAGGATTGCCCTTCATGTATTCCTACAATAATGTAGACAACTTGGTTCGAAATCAATTAGGACTTAAGGGTTGTAGTTTAGGTTTTTGGATAAGGTATGGCATAATTTTGGTTAAAGTGACTCAAACCTCCCCAAGCACTACATAATTTACAATTAAAGTTCACTTCCTTCAAACACATTTTCCATCCTTTCTTCACTTTTCCTTCCACGCCTAGTCTTCCCTTTATTCAAAAGTTTTTTTTCACTTTATTAAATATTTTTTTCTTTTTCAACTTTTTATCAAAAAACAATTTCTACCTTCCACCTTTTCAAACCACTTCCATATCACAACTTTTCCAACCTTCACCCACAAACTTAGGCTTTTAGCCTATGTTTACACATTCAAAGAACATAAGGAGGTAGGGTGCCAAAAGCTAGATCAAATAAGAACAAAGCACCTAAACTTGTAATATGGTTGCCAAAGAATAAGGTTAAAAGCTCAAAATGTGTTGATTAGGGAAAATATTCAAGGGTAGGAATTTTACAGCATACTAGCGGTCAAAGGAAGACCTAATATCATTTTTCAATCCAAGTTCTAGACTATAAGTAATGCAAAGGAACTCACAAATAATCTCACCACACATGGCACATGAACATTCAAGTGGAATACAAATCCCAAATCCAGTTGAAACCAATGACTCAAAGAGGTTGCATATAGCATATGAAATTATTTAGTGAATCAAAGAGCCAAAATTTGAGTCTAAAAGTCATGACCTTTCTACGTCAATTATTTTTTTTTTTCAACAATAAACAATTCATATGTCCAGGATTAACTCGTGTTGATATCAAGCAAGCCACAACTTGGCCAATTGACACAAATCTCAACTCAAACCATTTAGTTTTCTACCTAGAAAAAGCTAATCCTAACTACAAGACTAATTCCCTTAAGAAAGTTGTCACTCTATTCATCATCGGGAAAAGTCGACAAAAAATTTCTACAATTACCCGGTTTGACAAGAAAATTGGCATCCTTGGAAAAAGAACTATGGTATGAAGAAAACCAAGGATATCGCCACTAATATAACAAAAAAAACATACTATATAAAAAAATTAAAGAAGCTAATAACAAACATTAAGAAGTTAAGCAACTAAAATAACATATATATACAAAATTTAAGAAATTAAGAAGCTAAATAAACATACTAATTTGATACATGACATCAAAATATACTAGAAACAACATGAGAATAACTACAATACCAATTTGCCACAATATTAGTTATACAAGAAGCCACCCCCCCCCCCAACTAAAGATGTTGCAATGTCCCCAATGCAACAAAACATAATAGAGAAAAATGGTGGAAAGTGCTCCCTGAATACTGCATTACTCGGAGTCGGATGTGCTGGAAAACTTTAGCTCTGCATATCCATCATCATGAGAAGAAGAATCTTGTGAACCATATACTGAGCTTAGCTTGTATATCATCCTCAACAGGAACTTGCTTTTCTTCTTCTTGTGCTCTTTGAATTTCACCTGTCGCCTTTCAATCTATCCTTGTCTCCTACTCAAGTCTTCCAACCTAGTCTTGATTCCCTTTTGCTATTACACTACATCATCTAAGGTCGGTGTCTTTTTGCTCAATGAACCCGACCTAGTCAAAGTGCCCTCACCATATGGACCTGAGGGAAGACCTGCAACAAGCTTCCGAATGTGGGTGTCAACACCATATATCTGATGGGAAATGTGGTGCATGGTGTGAGGGTCTGACTGGAGAGGGCCCATGGGGTAATGTGATGGGTCATGAGATCCTGCTGTAGCTATGGGGTCACATCCGGATCCCTCGGCCGAATCGTCAAACTACCCAAACGAAGGAGATATCACATCAATCCTTCTGTTCTTCTTCTTGCTAGATGCTACTTAGTGAAACAATGGACAAATTGATACAGCAAGGTCCTTCTCAACATTATTGGGGTCAGTAGGCACATCAGCAGCATAGCACAATTGAGTGATCAATGAAGGGAAGAATAAGCTTCTTGTTCTTCCATTTCAAGTCTCCTCTATTTCATTCACAATGTGCTGGCCTATATTTACAGGCAAGCCATCTAGAATAGCAGCAATTAGCAATGCCTTTTCAGGTGTCACTTCGGTCTCTTTTCTTGATGGCACAACCCTTGCACAGATAAGGGATAGCCAAATCTTGGCTTCCCCCGTGAATTCATGCGAATCAACCCCTTTATGAATTCTTATCCAAGTGTGCTGCACCCTGTTGTGAAGTTTTTCTACCAGCCATTCTGTTCCCCTCTCTCTTCCGATAGCTCGGTACACCTCATCATCAACATTTGGAAGCCCATAATGTGCATTTATCACTTTGGGCCAAAGTTAACCCGCTTGCCTCTAATAATAGTGAATACCTCCCCCCGGAAGTCAGTCATCATGGCATTTGCGTAAAATTCGCGAACTATTATGTAGTTCGCCTTGACAAGCTCAGGAGCAAAGCAGATCCATCCAATGTCGTTCATTCATTGGAATAATTCCGGCATTTTGTCTTCAACAGTGTCCAAACGGATGCCCCGTTCTTAGACAATGCTCCTTGACATGAGCTTGCCGTAATTCCTTTCACACTCAACTTCCATGAATCTCGTTGCATCAAAATACTCTTCTTCCGGAGCTGGGAGGGCAAATTCTTGCACATTTTCAACACTTTCCAAGGCCATTTTATGCACAAAGTACCTACAAATGTTAACCAAATGTTAAACACAGGAACGGGTGAATTTAGGCCAAAGAAAAAGAGTAGAAAGCATTTGGGAAAATTCTGCGAAGACATTATTTTTGGATTGTCGGGGCTAACGCCATGCGATCGCAGAGAAATCCTTGCGATCGCATAGTGCAAATTTTTTGTTCTCGGAATTTACTCTCTGCGTTTGTAGAGAAGCCAATGCAATCGCATAAGGCAAATCTTCCCAGTGCCCAAATTAGACTTATGTGATCGCAGAATAGTCAATGCGATCGCATAGGGTCTTTTAGCCTCGCCCAGATTTTGTTCTTTTGGACATTTTCACAAACATGTTGTGAGCTCAATTTTATGTGCTCACTTTCAGGCCATTAAACCACATATTTCACCCAAAATTTTCTTCAAAAAAATCACTCACTCTCAACCAAACTCACCTAGCAAACAAACAACAATTTAAGCATTAATTTGTAACTTAACACTTAAAATTTGAACCATGATGACCAAATAACAATGGATTTTCTTCTATTTCACAAGTTACACCAATAAGAAGATGAAAGGATTGAGAGGAGAGCAAAGAAAACACATACCTTGGGAATGGAGATGAAAATTTATAAGAAACTTGAATATTTTGGCACTTTGAATTATTTGGTGTTTTATGGATGAGATGGGGCTGTTGTTTTGAGCTAAGGGGTGATTTTTGCTTTTCCAGTAGTTTTTTCCCATTATAACTTACCTAACACTATGCAATTGCATTGCACTGTTGCGATCGCATAGTGTAAAAGATATGGGACCTTTGCAGATGATTGGTCAATTCTACGTGTAGAAGGTTTCCCTTGCCTGCTTCAATGCAATTGCATTTGGCTATTCTAATCGCATAGGGCAAATGCATGCTGCACTGCAATTTTTTTTAGCTACCGGTTTTTTCCATCTGGGCTGATCCGACCTGCTCAAATCAACTCCACAAAATCTAAAACTTGGCAGATTAGTCAAAAATAATATTCTAAGATATTCCAAAAATTAAGATTTCAAAAGCGAACAAAAAATTTGAAAAACGATAGGTTGCCTCCCACCAAGCGCCGCATTTAACGTCGTGGCACAATGCAAGACAACAATACCACTTTTATCGCCACTTGGATGATATGAACCGGGCACCTAGCTTGGAATCAAGCTTGTGGCCACGAGTAATGGGGGTGGTATGTTGATGATCGAGCCAATGCTTAAATTCTTCATTTTGCACTTTTTGGCTCTCAAGTGAGGAATGTCATTTTGCTTTCTTGCTTCCTCAAACTATAAGATGTATGGCATGAGTTTTTCCTCCTTGCAGTTCTTCATTGATTCATGTAGTTCAACTTTCGTGTCACCACACAATTTCAATGTTGAAAATGTGACTTCAAACCTCCAACTTGCAATTTTTCTCGGATTTTGGAATCCTCTTCTTCCCCCGAACTAGAGTCAATCTCTACCAAATTTGCATTTACACCGGTTGACTCTAATTCTATTATTTTCTCGGCATCACTAACAATCACTGAGTCTGTTGGCGGATGTTCAATTCTTGAATCCTCATAGAAAAGCCCACTTTCTTCCTCGGAATTGGACTCTTCTTGGCTTTCTTCTGCACACTCAAGTTGTTGGGCATAGTGAGCCTCAACCAATATTTGCATTTGATTCTCCAAAGTGTGAATGTGTTCATCATTGTGAGCCAAACTATGGTTCAAGTCCTCGAGTGCAAATTTGTGCTTCTCCTCATTTTCAAGAATGGTCTCCAACATGAGCATCATTTTCTCATTTTGAGCATTTGAGAGTTCTTCTTAGTTTTGATCAAGTGCCAAGGAAGGATTTTCACTTTAATATCCAAGGAAGATTCTTGATTTTCATTCACTTCCGAGGCTTTTTGATCCTTTGAGGCTTCGATCATTTCATCTATTTGTGAGTGCAACCGTTGACGTGCTAAATCATTTTGGAGACTAGTCTCCGAAAGACATTCGAGGCATTTTGCTCCTTGTTTCCTTCTTCAAGTAGACACTCCAACATGAGCTTGAACTCTCCATTTTTGCCATGCTCAACTTCTTCCATGTCCATAGCCCTATAGTTCTCACCACAAAAAGCAAACTCATCATAGTGGGGTCTTGGAGAAGGGAAGGACAAATATTCATAATAATCCCGATGAACATTTTGGCAACCACACTTATCACAAATACTCCAACAATGGGGTTGAGATTGTGCGCACAATCCACCCCCCGGAGAATTTAAATAATTTTTCCACGAGTGTGGTCCTCCACAATAAAGACACGGGTCATTAAAGTATGAACAACTACCATCCGCCCAATTATCATTATATGATGCCCTTTTTCAAAAATAAGAAAATAAATAAGAAAATAACCCATAAAAATAGACCCAAGGTAAGAAAAAGTAATTACACAAATATTAACAGGTTTGGACCAAAGCACTTTCGTTTACTCCTCAAACAACCTAAATTACGCAATTATTCCCCGGCAATGGCGCCAATTTTGATGACGTCCAAAGCAATCGCTAAAAAGCAATAGACACTATCACATGCAATATAATTTACCCAACAATTAGTCGGGGTCGAATCCCACAAAGAACAATATTTTGGCAATTAGGAATGTAAGAAAATTATCGCTAGATGCGCAATGTCAAACTAAGAATTTTGGTTGAAAATTGTTTTATATCTAAAATGCGGGAATGTAAACTAACCTAGAAAGCAAGCAAAATGAGCAATGGCTACAAGTATGAATGTATCGGGAATTACACTCAAGTAACGATCCAATGTACTTCATGATTTTACAAAAATGAGCGAGTTTATGTTAAGTAGCCACGGATAATAATTCTTAATTAGCTTCTTCCGAAGACTAACAAAACTTCCTAATTGAATTATCCCTAATCACATTTAGAAGATTAAGCACACTCTAAAGGCTACAAGTAGTTCAATGCTATCCCTAGGTAGAATCTATAAAATGAGAGTTAACGCCTCAAGTTCTTGTTAATTAATCTTTTCCAACCCCAAATAATTTTTCCCAAAATTAATTCGGAGTTAATGGGGGAGTCCTTCGGTTATCTTATCCCATTGGAAACATCAAAGAACAAGAATAATTAAAGTAACAATAACTCACTTCATAAATAAATAAAAATCATTCAATACATAAGCACAACAAGGTATTTAATCTACACTTAAATATGAATATTCCCATAAACAAGATTCAAGTGTTGGAAATAAATACTACACACTTAAATATTCTATACAAAGCAAGAAAATAAAGAAACAAATATAAATGGGTAAGAAAATCTTAACCATAAACTTTAATCTTCAAGACCCAAGTGTGTTTGTGCAAAACCCTAGCTTTCCCCTTGTTCTCTCTAGTCTCTAAGGACTGAAAATAAGCCAAATATGTCCAAAAGATTTGCTTGGACGAGTATAAAAATGATTTGGGGATTACAAACGTGAAATTCTATTTTTTCCCAGAACTGTCCAGAAAATACACTATGTGTTCGCATTCGCTTAACTGCGATCGCATAGATATGATTTCTCAAACTATGCCATTGCATAATATTCTCTGCGTTCGCAAATAATTGTTGACCAACTATTGATTAGAAATTCTTCAATGTGTTCGCACTGTTGGCAATGCGTTTGCATAGAGTGCTTTGAGTGACTTATGCGATCGCACAATGATTCCTACGATCGCATAGAGTAAAGACTGAGCAAACTTCATTTTTCCATTTTAGCTCCCTTTTGACTTGTTTTCACTTTGTTTCTTCACTATTACCTCTAAATCACATACAACCTGTAAAATAGAAGTAAATGGCATCAAACATATGATTTTATCACTCAAAAATAGCAAAAGTATAGGCTTAAAGACAAGATAAGTTGGTGAAATACTAACTTATCACCGCGCGGCATTTATGCATGGGCGACGTGACTCTTTGTGTGTGATGATGCATCCTCTCAGTGCGGTCCGCGTGCCATTTGTGTGTGGTCCGCATAAGTCAAGCGTGGTCGCGGTCCAAAACAGTGCAGACTGCGTGGGAGGAGTTCAGAGAAGTAACCTTTTGAGAATGTGACTTGAGCAGGCCAGGTACTATTTTAGTGCGGTCCGTGTTAAACCAACGCGGCCGCGGTCCAAAGGAGTGCAAACCACGTCAGTTAGACAGATAGGTGAGTGTTTGGAGTTTTGAACTACGCGGACCGCATGCATTCTTGTGCGGTCCGCGCCCCTCAGCCTGTGTCACGGTGTCTGCATTTTTTGCTTTCAACTAAACTTTCTAATTGACCTTATGTGCTTCTACTAACAAAGTTAGACCTGTATTCCTTGCATACGATGGTTCAAAAAGGTGCGGGCAAAGAAAAACAACCCAGGATAGGTGGTTCCTCCCGAGGGGGGAAAATCATGAGGATTGTGAAACTCACTCCTAACCAGGGAATTGATAAAGAAAACCCGAAAAATAATCTAGGAAGTTGATAGAGCTGCATCTTATTCCATAGGGAGTGAGTATGCACCTTCACAGGGCATTACCTCGGAGTTTTCCCCCACCCACATGTCCACTTCATTTAGATCTTTGATTCCTCTTCTCCAGATCATGGTAATGTAGCCTCCTCCAAGAAGCCTGTTAATGTCATCTCAGACTCATCTGATGAGTCCGTAGCAAGAGAAGAAAAGCAATACTCCGCATCTCCCATAACTTCATTATCAGAGGAGATTGGAGGGTATGCTGAGGGAGGTGAGCCACATGTCGGGGGAATAGAGCGTACTAGAAAATCGGAGGCATGGGCAAACAGATTTGTTAGTAGGGTTGCTTTCCACAAGTTCCGAGAGTGGTAGCTCAAAATGAAATTTATTCTGGAGAGGTAGTTCATAGATGTTGATCTTATCCATCTCAACCCTCATGTGCAAGCAAATTTACGCACTAGAGAGGGTTGGGGCTTCTTCAAAGAACATGTTGAGATGGATAACGAGCATATGGTGAAGGAGTTCTACAGCAATGTTCACCATATAGTTCGGGACTCTAAAGCAACTAAAGTGGTGGATAAGACAGTTGTGTTTGATGGCAAGTCGTTGAATGAATTCCCGGGGTTCAGATAAGAGGATGAATCGCAATATTTAGAAAAGTTGGCATTAAAATAGGAGGTTCGTCCTTGGTTGGCCGAGCACTTGGCAGCCTCGGGTACAGTCCCTGTCTTGTTGAAAGCACAAGAAAAGATCTTCAGGAACACTCTCAACTTTGAAGCCAAAGGGTGGTGACTTTCCTGTGTAGTCGACTTGACTCGTCTACAAATGATCACTCCATTCCCTTTCCTCGTGCTGTCTTGGTAGCATCTATCATGGTAAATTTCCCTCTAAATGTGGGTAATATCATGTCGAGAGTGATTTCTACAGTTGGTCAGGAGACCCAGATAAACTACCTCTTCGCAAATACACTCTTTTTGTACTTCAGAGAATTGAAAGTGAAGAAAAAGAAATATGATGTCAAGTTACCTCCGGTGGCCCCGTACTCATGGTATAGTCAGTTGGGTCCAGATAACCCAAAGAGAGGCAAGAAGAATGTGTCATCCACTTCCGCCGCACCTAGACAGTCTGAGGAGCCACCGGTCATTGAGCAGTCCGGTGTGCCTTCCACCATTCCTACTACTGATGAGGCATTGCCTCCAGGTCAGTCGTCAGCAGATGGTCCTTCTATTGCAGCTGACCCGGTAGTCCCATCATCAAAGACGCACCGGACCGCAAACCAGCTCACCCATTTCCTTGCCAGTTTGAACAACTAGATGTCAGTTGCGACATCCAAGTTGTCTATATTAACCACTGCTATACAGGCACAGAGAGCACCAGACATTGTTGAGATTCCTTCCTCCATTAAGGATGCACTAAAGAATATCTTGGCCAACTAGGAAAAGATGATGGTGATGCAAGATGCCTTGGCTAAGGCGGTTTGGGCACATAGCAAAGCATTGGAGAAATTGGCTCAGGTGCACGAGAAGCTGAGGAAGCAGAAAGCTTCCAATGACTCAGTGACACAGTTGAGAGTAGATGTGGAAAAGATCATGGCAGATCAATTGCCAATTGACCTATTATTTGGGGATCCGGTTGTAGAGCCAGCAGTAGCACAGGTGCAGGAGGAGGAGCAGAGGGAGAGGAAAAAAAGGAAACTCCCTACCACTAAGGGAGTTGTGATTGAGGTAGCACCGGTTCAGAAGAGTCTCTCCACTTCCCCACCAGTTGATGAGCCAGTTCTTGAGCAGGCACCTATCCTAGCATCACAGCAGCAGCAGGCTGGGGACCAGTCTGAGGTCTTTATCAGTACAGAGAACTCGAGAGCTACTGAGCAGCACAGGGTGACTGATGAGGCTTGAGGGGCCATAATAAATCCTTTCTTTCATTTTGGTGCTTATTTTGATAGTTAGCATTGGGGATAATGCTAGCTTTTATTCGTGGGGGTGTGGCCCTACCATTTTGATTGATACTCTGGATTATTGTATATATTCTTTTACTTTTTCAGTACATTTGTGGTTGTAGATGGCTTATATATAACTATTCATTCTAGATGCTCTTCAACCTCATGTATATATTCATCGCCCCTAGTTGTATATTCGACTCCCCTTTTGTACATATTCATTCGGTTTTATTTTGGTTTTCTATTTTCCTTAAAAAAAATCATTTTTGTTTTAGTTGCAAAGTTAGGCTCGTAGCCTTTTTGTTTTGTTTTGGCTTTTGCAATAAGCCCTTGGTTTTCTTATTGCCACGGCTCTTTCCAAGGGTAGAGTGTTGTGCAAACCGGGTGGCTCTTCCCAATGATAGATGGCATGACAACCTTCTTAAGCGTTTGAGTCTATTTTTGATTTTTCCTTTTTGATTTTCAAGCTTTTCTAGTTAAGGGTACCTCAGGAAAGCTTCACTTGGGCCTAGCATATTTCCCTTTAATCCTATGCTCAAGGACATTAAGTTGTGTTTAGGATAATGAAAGTGTGGCCTTGAGAGTCTTGTGTTGCCCAAACAATCACCATGTGCTCATTTTGGGCCATTGTGCTCTAGAATCATATATAAGGTCGTTGTGGGCCCTCGACTCCGTCTTTGGCAATTCTTGAGTGTGTGTAGTGAGAATTCAAATCGTGAGCCCAAGTACCAAGCCGATGGTCTAGAACTTACCCCGAATGTTTGTTGAGGTGAAATCATAGGTGGAACTTGACTTGAGACATGATTATAGGCTTTCCAAGATCCAAAATGCAAAATCTGAACAATTTCCATGACCTACCAATGAAATGATCCCTAGTTCACCCCTTTTGAGCTTTAAACATTTTTCTTTCATGAACCAAGTTACAAGCCAATAACCGTTCTCAATTAGACCATCTCTTGGCACCAAATCTTCCCTTGAGTCTAAATTTGGGGGAGAGACAAGAAATGAAATAGTGTGGTAGAAGGTACAAAAGCAAAAGAAAAGGAAGGCAATGAAAAAGAGAAAAAGACAAAAAGAGAATAAGAATCTAAAAGGGAATCAAAGGACAACAAAAAGTGAAAAAAAGATGTGAAAAAGTAGTCAAAAGGAAAAAGGGTTTGAATTGCAAAAGAAAGAGTGAAAATGTGTCTCTCTAACCCCTTGAAAGAAGTGAATTACTCAATTAAATCAAGAAAGTGTGCCAAAATAAATCAAAATAAGTGCCTAAGGGAAAATTGAACATATTTGAACTAAATCATATCGTACCTTCACCCAAAAGCCTTCACAATGACTCCTCAAAGCCCTATATGATCTTGAGTTGAGGGAAGCCTACATTAGTGGACACTTACATAAAGGACAAGCATATGGTACTTAGAGCCGGACTTAGGGCCTTTTTTTGTGAGAGATGAGTGAGAAATACATCCACCTCCGTTTGTGTGCAAATACTCTAAAAGGTGAGGTTCACTTAGGGGGAGTTGAGGATGTGTTAGTTTGGTTTCCACAATTACCAAAGAAATTGAGAAAGGTTCCTTGATGAGATCTGTCAACTCTTATGCTCTTGTGTCACACTTGATCCACAAGTTTTCAAAGTTTTAAATATGTTAATGATGCACTCGCATTGAGGACAATTGCTAGTCCTAATTGATTCTTGTTAAGGTTACCTTAGGATGAACAAGAAGTACTTGGGTGTTTTCCAGATGGATAGGTCTCATTTTATTTGTTGAGGATATGCAAGGGTTTAAGTTTGGGCGAGTTGATAACTGTGATTTCTACATGTTTTATACCCATTCGTACCTGAGCTTTGTGCATTAATTTCCATATATTAGTTCCAAAATGCTTACAAATTGCACTTGATTGCATGTTTGAGCGACAAGATGACAAATATGAAAGATCGGCTCAAAAAGGAGTGAAATCTGCCAAGTGTCAAAAGACAACTGAAGTGGGGAACAAGATGATCTGCACGGACAGCACTGATTTGGTGTACAACCGTGCATGAGAGTTCAGAGGCTGGGTTAGTTCAAGTTCACCCAGCATGGTCTGCACTGCTTTGCCACGCGGCCGCGCAGGATAGTTCAGAGACCAGGCAAATGCAATGTCAAGAAACGCGATCCGGGATCCTTTCCATGTGGTCCGCACTTATGAAGGTTCTGAGACCCAACCATTCAAGGCAAAAGCCCACAGGGCTGCATACCAAAGAAGTGCGGTCTGCGTGGGTAAAGTTCAGAGAGTGATGATTTTATGAGTCTTGCTACGTGGCCGCATACCATTTTTGTGTGGTCTGCATCCCTTAGCCAGCGCGTCCGCGTGACATACTTGTGCAATCCACATCCCCAAGTTCTAGAAGCAAGATTTGAAGACCAAGTGCCCTCCGCTGCCGCGTGACATTTGTACGCGGTCCGTGCCAGACCCTCAGGGGTATTTTTTTGATTTTTCTTATGTAGTATAAATAGAAGATTTTACTATTTTAGGTTAACTTTTATGCATCTGAAAGCTGTTGAGCTCGAGACTTCTTAGTTCTAGCCTATTTTGGGAAATTTCTTCCTGTATTAACGTGGATTTGAGTAGATTATCATTGTAGTTAATTATTATCTCAATTTCATCTACTATTTCTTCAAATTCTATTTCTATTATGGCTAGCCAAACCCATTAACTAGGATTTTGGCTCAACCCTAGTATGGGTAATTAATGGGTGTGATTATTTAGTGCATGGATGATATTGGGTATTTGTTATTTGGGTTAATCTTATGTTTTCATTAAGATTTGGTGGTTACAAACACTAAGTCTAGCTTAGTGGGTTTTGACTCTTCTTGAGAAAGAGAGTCTATGACCCCAAGATTAGTTCCAACAAAGAATTTGGATGGACCCATGAGAATGGTAGTCCTACTTAACGGGTTAAACCTCGAGAGAGTAATTACCCAACTTGAACCATAAGTTGCTTGGGCAAATTGGCCTACCCAATTGGTCTTCAGAGAGTCAATTGGGAAAAATTTACTCTCTCTACCGAGAGGTGTGAGTGTGGGTGCAAAAGTGCAACAGTTATAGCATATCCTATATTTATCATTCCTGAATTAGGAATCTCTACCCGTTAGTTGACCACCTATGTACATGTCACGACCCTAATGCCTTTCTCTATATTGCATACAACTTAGAATCAATAGCTTAGCATAACTTAGCTTTAAACTTGTAGTTGATAATCAAAATAAAACCAAAGATGTTAGAAGATCAATTAGGAGCTAAAACATAGTCCTAGACCATACAAACACTCAACATCAAATTGAAGCTCCCCGTGAAATATTGACCTCGATATCACTACTGGGTAAAAGTATTAGCGTCCACTCTTACTAAGGTTGATTCCACTGCAATCAATCCTCTTCTGAATCTATGTCCATTTGTTCCGTTGTCTCGTTGTAAGTCACATCTGTTGGTTCTTCATCAAGATATGTAATAGTAATGCTATGTAAAATAAAGTAAATGATGGAGAAAAGTAATAAGAGCGAGATATATAATGAACTTGGAAAATGCTTTGATTAAATTTATAATTGTTCGAAACATCGGAGCTCTTTTCAAAATTAAAGACAATGCGTAAAGAAAAAATCAAATAGCAAAAATGAAGATGAGATTCATAGCGCTTGTTTAACCTTGCTACCCCGAAGCTTTCCGGGTGCTGGTGGTCCTGACCGACCAATTAGCGAGGCGTTCCCCTCGATTCACAACCTATTTGGAAGGGCCTTCCTCTGCTTACTCCTTGAAGATAACACATTAGTCCATATCATCATCCAGAAACATGTTCTTAGTTGCTACTAATGCCTCGTCTTCATCTGATCAATATAAAGTGTCAGATAGATGAAAGGTTTGCTCAAACCGAGGTATATGGTGCTCCAGCGGGTAGTAGGGTCCATTTCATGGTAGCGACCACTCATTTAACTCTTTCCAGGTGAACCCATACCCTAAGCAAAAAGTGGTACAGTGCTTCTTCAGTTTGATGGGCTTGGTGATGCCCTGGAGATTCTTGCCAAGTCCTTTTCCAGGTTCATACCTGTTCCAACTCAAGATGATCTCAATCTTGTTATCCCACCACTTATCTTTGTCTACGACATTGACTCGCTCGATGTAATGCTATGCTTCTCCGCCAATTCTTCTTTTTACCTTAGATCATTGGGGTGGTTTGGCGAAGGTATATAGGATTGCTACCGTCGCCATGAATGATCACTTCTTGATGGTTCCATTAAAATTTTACGGCTTGGTGCAAGGTTGATTCCAGAGCTCTAGCAGCGTGGATCCAAGGTCGCCCCAGTAATAAATTGTAGGATGTTGGCACGTCTATAACTTGGAAGTCAACATCGAACCAGGTAGGTCCCATCTGCAAAAGCAGGCTAATTTCCC
Organism: Nicotiana benthamiana; assembly: GCA_034376525.1. Classification (NCBI taxonomy): domain Eukaryota; kingdom Viridiplantae; phylum Streptophyta; class Magnoliopsida; order Solanales; family Solanaceae; genus Nicotiana; species Nicotiana benthamiana. The sequence continues at coordinate 55,578,616 of CM067341.1, read as the reverse complement.
CAACGGTAGATCATTGAGACCCATCAAAAGCTTTAACATTGATAGCTCCATCTTTGATCTCGTGCAAACCTTTCCCAAATGTTCTGAGGGTTATCAGTGGACAAATGTTAAGGGTGGATCCCCCGTCGACCGAGGTTCTTGTTATGAAATAATCTTCCCATTGCACTGTGATATGCAATGCCTTGTTGTGACTAAGTCCTTTCAGTGGTAACCCGTCCTCGTGGAAAGTGATCTTGTGACTTTCCAACACTTGTCCCACCATATTCGCAATTTCACCTCCCGTTATGTTGCTGGGAACATAATCCTCACTCAATATTTTCATCAGAACATTTTTTTGTGCCTTAGAGCTTTGCAGAAGAGCCGGGATGGAAATCTGCACCGGTGTTTTATTTAGATGATCAACAGTCGAGTATTCTTTGGCCCGTATCTTTCTCCAAAGGTCATCGGGTCCAGCTTCAACAGGCCATCAGGAGGCTTGCTCACTGGACTCAGCTAGATGTTCTGGAGTGTATACCCTGCCATTTCTAGTTATGCCATGTGCGGCGAGCGCTTCTCCAGTGTGTGTTTTTCCTTTTCTCCTAGCTTCCACTGTGTAATCCTAGCAAATATGACTCAACTCCTAATCCCTCAAGCTAAGGTTAGACCGAACACTTACCTAGATGCTTTAAACTCAATTCAAGCCTCAAGTATATCTTTACCCCTCGATTCCACCCAAAATCCGCTCGAATCTAATCACAAGTTACTTAATTACATCAGTAAATGCTAAATGAATCAATTTGAATGCATAAAAATGAATTTCCCAAAATTTTTCCCAAAAGGTCCAATAACACCCCCGGGCCCACGTGGTCAAAACCCAAGGTTTGAACCAAAAATCAATTACCCATGCCCCCTACGAATCCATATCAATGATTTATTTTGAAATCGGACCCCGAGTTGAGTTCCAAATCCCCAACTTTTGAGAAACCTAAGTTCTACCCCAAAACCCCCAATTTCATGGAAATCTTTGATGTTAAGTTGACAATCTGTTAATTGATGTTAATGATTGAAAGAAATAGGTAGAACGTAACTTACAATTTATTTGGAGAAGATTGATTTCTTGGAAAATCACCAATGGGTGTTTTGAGTTTGATAAAATGTTAAAAATCAAAATCAAAATCGGCTAAGTGTTAAAAATACAGGTCTTAGATATGGGAAATGTGAACTTGGGTTTGCAATTGTGAAACCTGCAGGTATGGGAACAGTGAGATTAAGTTTGCATTTGCAAACCCTTCCCAAGTCCTCGAACCTTCGAAATTGTGGGAAATACTTCGTATTTGCGACAAAGAGATCGCATTTGCGATCCCAAGCACTATGCAGGCTACTTCGCATTTGAGAGCAGTCCTTCACATTTGTGAGCTCGCTTTTGCGAGCCAGGCCTAACAAACAAATTTTTGACTTTTTTAAGCCTGCAGGTCTGAGCATACCAGCAACTTTCAAAGGTTAAGAATGCACTCCGACACACATCCAAAACTCACCCGAGCCCTCCAGGCTCCAAACCAAACATACACACAACCTCAGAAATGTCCTACGAACTTACTCCTGCGATCAAATCATCAAAATAACATCATATACATCGAATCAAGCCTCAAAACTCATGATTTGCTCCAAATTTTCATAAAACATCAAATTTCCATTTTAAGTCCAAACTACGTCAAACGACGTTTGTTTTCAACCAAACTTTATAGAAATGCTTAAACCATATGTAAGAGTTGTACCAAATGTCGAAACCAAAATGCGGTCCCGATACTATAGTCTTCCAATAAAATTTTGTTTCCAGTTTCCTTAATAATTTCCAGAAAAAACATTTACTCAAAAATTCTTTTCTCGGGCTTTGGACCTCGGAATTCGATTCCGGGCATACGCCCAAGTCCTATATTTTCCATCATTGGTCTGGGTCCATTTACCAAAAATGTTAACCGAAGTCAAATTTATTTATTCTAATATCAAAACTTAGTATTTTTTACAGAATTTTATATTAAAGCTTTCCGACTTTGCGCCCGGACTTTGCATGCAAATCGAGGCAACCCTAAATGAGATTTTCAAGGCCTCAAAGACACAGTATTGGATAAGAAACAGATGATAACCCTTTGGGTCATCACATGAGGATTCCGAGGATGTGAGCAGATTTGGTGGAGAAGGCTCTGAGGATAAAGAAGCTACCCCCAAAGAAGACTGGGCCCATAGGGTTAGCAGTATTTCTTTTAAGGCTGTCTTTGGCCTTTCTAAAATGTTTTTAATTGGGCCAAATGGCCTTTGTAAGAAAACAATTGGTATATAATAATTTCCCTTTCTGAATTCATCTTCGTTTCCCTTGTTTTATTGATGCCTTCTAGGATTGCATTCATAGATTCGAGATTTAGGCCGTTTTGGACCAAAACCAAACTATTATCGAGTGAATATTTCTTCGAACTCACAGCAGAGCAACCCTTCGGTTTTAATTGAGTGAGGATGATCCCTCAAACTCAAATGATATGGACCTTGGGCTCTTGTATTAGGCCGATATGACCTCAAACGAATGGCTTTTTTTTCCTTTTTCAGCATTAAAAAGTCAACAATTTATTATGCCTTAGCATAAATTATGGTTGTTTGAGAATTTTAACGATCTGGTACCCCTTAGGGCTTTAGGGTGTTGATGTTTATCGGAACCCTTTATAATTTTTCCGAGGGTATCCTTTTTAACAAGTTTTATGAAGATATTAGAAGGCCTATTTTTGTTAAGGAATTCGGACGTCTCTGAGCCGTGTTAGTTTGGTCGTAGCCTTTATCTTGGGATTTGCCTCTTGGGCTTGTTTCTCAATTACACTTCAAACTTCTTCGAAGTGCCAGTCCCCGAGTGGGTTGGCCGTAGCCAATAAAATGAGGGTTGCCTTTTTTAAGGTCTTATGATGTCGAGATTTTAATAATTTGATTATATTGATTATTCGGACGTCAGTCCTCGAGTACGGGGTAAATTGTTTGAACTTCAGTTATGATCGACCCTTAAGCCTATGTGCATAGTAGATCAAAATTATGAATTTGTAACATAAAAATTTCTTTAAGGCAAGAAATATTTGGCAAGAAAAAATACTTCTCTCAATAGATTATACATGCATATAGGTTTGCCTTTAGGTCTCGAGAGATCGAAAATGGTCGTTTGGCCCTTACAAAGTTTTACCTATCAAGACCCTGTTGACACGAAGCACCTTCCTTGTAACAAAGTTAGCATCCGAGGGTGATTCCCCCAGTATTCGAGGTTGATTGCAAAGAAGCCTCGCATAGTGTTGAGTTGCTCTAAGTTATCACGAAATTTGGTTGCTTTATTAAACACCTTGCAGGAAAACCCTTTTGGGATAAAATAAGGGAAAAAGAGTGCAATGCTTGCTTTCATACCTGAGGACTTTATGCTGAAGGATCGTTCGATATCTTCAGTAGAACACTTGCAACTGGTTAGTATAAAATGCAAAATATAATAGAAAAGATCATACCTTAGCAGTAGTATCATTTAAGAAGTGATATGTTCCAATTGTTAGGTAATTGCTCGTCGTCCATAGTGCCAAGTTTATAGCATCCTATTCCAATGAAATTGAGGACCTGATACATTCGTTTCTAGTTCGTGCCAAGTTGTCCTTCGTTTGGGTCTCGAGTATTGATGGTGACTTTTCTTAGACTAAGTCTCCGGTTTTAAAGTGTCAAAGATTAGTTCTTCGATTATAATACCTCTCAATCGGTTGTTTCTATGTGGCCATTCGAACAAGGATGGCTTCCTATCTTTCATCTAGCAATTCAAGGCTCGTATTCACAGCCTCATGATTTGATTCTTTTGTTGCATACTGAAACCTGATGTTGGGTTCCCCAACCTCGATCAGGATTAAAGATTTAGTACTGTAGACAAAAGAGGACGGCGTTGCCCCCATACTGGATTTTGAAATTGTTCGATACGCCCAAAAGACCTCGTGCAGTATTTACCTCCATTTCATTTGAAGTTGTTCAATATGCCCAAATGACCTTGGGCAGTATTTATCTCTATTTTCCTTTAGCTTCATTCAACATATTCTTTAGTTTTTCGATAACGGTCTTGTTCGGCGATCCGGCTTGTCCGTTTCCACTAAGATGGTTCATTGTTGATAGAATCCTTTTTATTTTATGGTCTTCGAAAACTTTGTCACTTTGATACCGACAAATTGCTTTCCATTGTCGCATGCGATCTCGCCATTCCAAATCGGCATATAATATGGTCCCAAATGAAGTCTATGACTTCTTTTTCTCTGACTTTCTCGAAGTCTTGTGCTTCAACCCACTGAGAAAAATAGTCACTCATAAAAAATGAATGTAGATTTATGTGGGGCCAATAGTAGAGGGCGACGATATTCATCCCCCATTTCATGAATGGCCACGGGGATAGGACTGAGCGGAGTTGCTCTTCGGGCTAGTGGATCATCGGCACGTATCTTTGACATTGTCGTGTTTTCAAACAAATTTCTTAGTGTCCTTTTCCGTATCGGCCTAATAGTATCCTACTCTGATGACTTTGTGAACCAATGATTCGGCACCGAAATTATTTCCACAAGTGCCATCATGAATTTCCCGTAGAACATAGTCGCTGTCTCCTGGTCCCAAACATTTCACTAATGGCTCATTGAGCGTTCTCCTATCCAGTGTTCCATCATTGGCCAATGTGAACCGTGTGACCTTCGTCTGCAAAGTCCTTGATTTTTTAGGTTCCTGTAGAAGCTTTCCGCTCTTTAGGTATTAAATATACTTAGTCCTCCAGTCTCGGGTTCAATTTGTGGAATTTATTTCACCATGTCCTTCTTCGATAACCGACCTTGAAAGTTGCACAGCAGTTCTTGAGCTAAGTTCATCATCTTTGATCGACGACCCAAAATTTGCAAGGGCATCGGCCTCGCTATTTTGTTCCCAAGGTACATATTTTAGCGTCCATTCTTTAAATCAATGTAGAGACACTTATAATTTGTCTAAGTACCTTTATAGTTGATATTCTCGAACCTCGAAAGTTCTGTTGACTTGATTTACCAAAAGTTGGGAGTCACATTTGGCCTCGATGACCTCCGTTCCCAAGCTCTTAGATAGCTCAAGACCTTCAATCATAGCCTCATACTCGACCTTATTGTTAGTCAATTTTGAAGTTTAGATAGATTATCTAATTGTATAATCTGTGGACGACTTCAAAAAGACGCCTAGCCCATACCCTTTCACCTTTGAAGAGCTAATTGTTAAGAGGGTCCACACCGTCTATGATGTACCCGATTTTAAGTGGTTACAAACAAATTTGGTGTCATTGAAATTATGATTTTAATTTCCTAGAGGTTCTTATTAAAGCAAGCGCTAATTTTTCTAAGTCTGGGCATCGGTTCTCGGCTTCATCCAGGGTCCGACTAACATAATAAACAGGAAATTAGGTACCTTTCTTTTCTTGAACTAATACCTCACTTACCGTTATCTTCGATACCTCAAAGTATAGGTAAAGTTACTCATTCGCCTTTGAGGTGCGAAGCAATGGCGGGCTCGACATCTAATGTTTGAGTTCCTCCAAAGCTTATTAACATCCGAGGTCCATGCAAAGTTTAACTTTTACTAAAGCAGTGAGAAGAAATGGTAACTCCTGTCTGAGGACCTTGAAATAAGCTGACCATGGGCGGCTATATGCGTCCCGTGAACCTTTGAACAGCCTTGAATTATCAATAACTGTGATATCTTTGATTACCTTGATTTTGTCGGGGTTGATTTCGATTCCCCGATTTGATACCATAAACCGAGGAACATGCCTGAGCCTACCCCGAATGCACATTTCTCTGGTTAAGCTTCATGTTGTACTTTTTTAGTATGTCTAAGATCTCCTAAAAAAAAATTCGAATGATCATCTGCTCGCAAGGACTTAACTATCAATTATATACCTCCATTGATTTACCTATTAGGCGTTGATAAGTAGCAGTGGCATTTTTTAGTCCAAACGGCATTATATCATAGCAATAGGTGTCGTATTTAGTGATAAACGAAGTCTTTTCCTGATCCTATGGGTTCATTTATATTTGATTATAGCTGGAGTAGGCATCGAGAAAACTAAAGATCTTGTGGCCGTCCGTAAAATCAATCATGCGATCGATATTCACAGAGGAAAGGAATTTTTAGGGCATGCCTTGTTTAGAACCTTATAGTCTATGCACATTCTAAATTTGTTTCCCTTTTTAGGGACCACGAATACATTTTCTAACCATTCAGGATATTTTACCTCCCAAATGGACCCTATATGGAGAAGCTTTGTTACCTCGTCCTTGATGAATGCATGTTTTACCTCAGGCTGAGGTCTTCTCTTTTGTTTTACCAGGCGGAACTTCAGATCCAAGATCAGTTGATGCATATCGATCTCCATTAGGATCCCTATCGTATCTAGGTAGGACAAATCAAAACAATCCATGTTATATAAAAGAAATTGAATTCATTTTTCCCTGAGCTCGAGTGTTAACCCCGAGCTAAAGTATACCGTTTGATTGGTAAGATTCTCGATCTACACAATTTATTCCAATGCTTTGACCATTGACTTCGCATTAGAGTCATCGGGGATTATGAAGGTTTGAGGTATCATATAATCATCATCCTTGAAAGTTTCTTGCTCCTCCGATCAGGACGAGTCTGGAGACTGTGGTTGCTATTTGACTTCGCTCTTTCCCTTCGACTCTGATTCCTTTATTGACGAAAGCATTGACATCGGTACTACATCATCAATTGCAAACATTTTGATTCCTTCTAATGTTAGGTACTTCAGGACTTGATGAAGTATCGAGGGTAATGTCATCATGCTATGGATCAAAGGCCACCCGACAAACGCGTTGTACCTCATGTCGCTTTTGATCACATGGAACTTTGTTTCCTGGATGTTCTCGACCACATTTATTGGCAAAATTATTTTCCTTCTGGCTGTTTCACTTTCCATGTTGAAGCCATTAAGTACCAGAGTTGTGGGCACGATTTGATCTTGGAGGCCGAGTTGCTCTACGACCCTTGATCGAATAATATTTGTCGAGCTTCTTGGATCAATTAACACCCATTTATCTTGAATTTTATTCATAAGGATAGATATTACCAGTGCATTATTGTGATGTTATTCAATCCCTTCTACAGCCTCGTCATTGATAGAAAATGTTTCTTCGAGCAAATAGTCCCAAGTTCATTTTTTCCCTCGTGATTGTCACTTTCGTGTGTTTAAATACTGGAAATTGAGAAATATCACCCCTCTAACGATCATGGGAATTACATGTTGCGGTTCTTCCTACCCATTTTGTCTGTTTGAAAGTTGTTCTTGGATCGGTTACTTAAGAAATCTCAAATGTGACCCTCGTTGAATAAACGAGCTACCTCACCTCTCAGCTATCTACAATCTTCGGTTTTGTGACCATGGGTACCATAGTATTTTCATATTTGGTTAGGGTTCCTTTGATCTTGATTGGTCTGTAGGAGCCTGAGCCATCTAGTATCCTTGATCCATCTAATGGCCGACACAATACGCGATATTGATACTGAAGTTGTATTCGAATAGTCGTGGTGCTTTTGTGGGCTCGACGTGTTTATCGAAACCGCTTTTACTCATTAGCCCGAGGGAGCTCTATCCTCAATTAATCTTTAGATTATTTTGAACGAAATTTCATCTAGGGTCATTGCTTTTACTATCTATGTTGTATGGTTGGTATTGATCTTTATTCAATCAGGGTACTATGTTGATGTCGCTTTGAATTCTACCAACAGGCCTGTTCAAATAAACAGAACCGGAAGAGGTTCCCAATTGATCATCCTCAGCCCTGATCTTTGACTGGTATTGATTATGTACATTGGCCTAGGTCATAGCATGATATTCAATCAAATTTTGCTTTAGCTGTCGTGATGTTGTTGAACTTCGCTCGTTTAAACCTTGAGTGAAGGCTTGGATAGCCCAATCATAAGCGACCAAGGGTAGGTCCATGCATTCCATTTGGAACCAAAATATGAATTCCCGTAGAATCTCATTGCCCTTTTGTCTCACTTTGAGGAGGTTCGACGTCATAGTTGCAAACTCTATTGCTCCGACGTGTGCCTATACAAACGAATCAGCAAGCATAGCGGAAGGATCGATGGAATTGGGTGGTAAATTTTGGTACCATATCATTTCCCCTTTCGATAAAGTCTCTCCAAACTTTCTCAATAGAACGGATTCGATCTCATCGTCTTCTAAATAATTCCCTTTTATTATGCATATATAAGAAGTAACATGCTTATTAGGATCGGTAGTCCCATTGAATATGAGAATTCTTTGCATACAAAATTTCTTCGGGATAGGCTTTGGAGCAGCACTTGCAGGGAAAGGCTTCAACACGAACTTTTTCGAATCCAAACCCTTTAGAATCAAGATTTTGGTACCATATCATTTCCCCTTTCGATAAAGTCTCTCCAAACATTTTCAATAGAATGGATTCGATCTCATCGTCTTCTAAATCATTCCCTTTTATTATGCATATATACGAAGTAACATGCTTATTAATATCGGTGGTCCATTGTATATGAGAATTTCTGGCATACAAAATTTCTTCGGGATAAGCTTCGGAGCAGCACTTGGAGGGAAAGGCTTCTACACGAACTTTTTCGAGAATCCAAACCCTTTAGAACCGAGGGTGCCCCGGTATATGATCAACCCGTGAGATGTACGTTTCTACTTTGTTATCATTAGCCCCGATTTTCTTTTCTCCTGATTTGATCTGTTTAGCGAGATCCTCGAGCATTCTCGTAATGGAGGAATCAGTTCCCGAGTACAGCTTTGACCCTATGAACAACTTCTTGTGAAGTTTTGAGGTCAATTATGCTTGGTGTTCGATTCAAATTTTGGAGCTGCGCTATCATAGCTAGCTGAGTCTGCAACATTTCAAATTTCATTCGAAGGTTTATCTCGCCTTCTTCACCACTCTATACATTCTGATCGGCTGCTCGGGAATCTCTACGGACGCTATTTTCAGGATCGATGCCCAAATTCTCATAAATGGCAACACGAAAACTGACATCAATTGTATCTACGGCCTGCGGTCCATCAAGATTAACTGGAGGTAATCCATTTTCCGAAGTGACTATGTTCTCGCTCTTGCCATGAAGACCAAGGTCGGTGTCTATGTGAGTGGGAACTACTTGAGAATTAGACATGTTAATTCCTGAAATCAAAGACACTTACGGGAACAAGCGTAAAGCAGTGTATGTTATGAGGATTAATACTAGGAAATCACTATTATCCTTAGCCCCACGGTGGGTGCCAAACTATTTACCCTTAAAATTGGATAATAATTAAATTTATAATGTGATTTTAAGGATACATGATTTTAACTAATACCAAATGATTAATGTAAAGACTAGTGATAAAGATTAACAATAAGATAAGGCAAACCAGTGTTTGAACATAATTCAGGTAACGATTTGAATACCCTCAAACTGATTGATGCAAGAACAGTTTAAAAATATAACAATCTGATGAACAAGAATATAAGCAAGAAAGTATTATATTGCTTTGATATGCGCGAATGTGAGGTGTTTACAAAATAATTAAGACCCTTTTTATATAGTAGATGAATCCTATCTATGGTACAATTTTAATTACGGAAGTAAATCCCATGATTATCTAATTAACTATTTTTTATTTGATCCCTTCCAAGATTTCTGCCGTATACTTCGACATGTCATGGATATCTCGCCTTTCTATTATTAATCTATCTTCGATCTTCACTGACGTCCGTCCCATATCTCGATCATTACTATCCTCGATATCGACAAGTACTTTGAATCTCGAACTTAGTATCTCTTCCTCGTGCCTCGATCAAATCTACTAGATTGGTCTTCAGCCATTACTCCGATCTCAGCAAATCAGTATAATCGTGTGGGCGCCAAATTGTTTACCCTTTTACAATGTGTTTTTAAGAATACGTGATTTCACATAATATCAATTGATAAATGTAAAGACTGGTGATAACGATTAACAATAAGATAAGACAAACCAATGTTTGAACAAAATTCAGCCTTTGAGTTGAATACCCTCTAACTGATCGATGCAAGAACATTTTAAAAATATAACAATTTGATGAACAAGAATATAATCTAGAAAGTATTATATTGCTTTGATATGTATGAATGTATATGTATTTACAAAATAATTAAAACCCTATTTATATTGTAGATGAATCCTATCTATGGTACAATTCTAATGACGGAAGTAAATCCCATGATCAGCTAATTAACTACTTTTAATTTGATCTGTTCTAAGTTTCCCGCCATGATCTTCGACTAGTCATAGATATCTCGCCTTTCTGTTATTATGATATCTTTGATCTTGCCCGAGATTCATCCCATTTGGTCTTGATCATTAATGTCCTCGATATCTACAAGTAATTTGAATCTCGAACTTGGTACCTCGCCCTCGTGCTTCGATCAAATCTATTATGGGATAGGTCTTTAATCTTTTACTCTGATCTTGGTAAATCAGTAAAATTGGATGGGTCCAGTTTTAACGTATACAGAGCTAAAGTGTACCGACCCGATCGGTTATTTTGGAATTTATGCCCTGATCCCCCATTAACTTTTTTTCCTAAGTTCATTTATGTTATTTTGGTTTGTCAAGATGTTTGGTATTGGGTTTTGGAGAGTATTAGGGTACTTAGTCCCTAATTGAGAGTTTAAGTGTTGGAAAGTGGTCTGTAGTCAAAACAGTGTGAATACAACCTCGGAATGGAAATCCTATGGTTCGGTTAGCTTCGTTAGGTGATTTCAGCGTTGGGAGCATGTCCAGAATGTATTTTAGAAGTCCGTAGCTAATTTGGGCTTGATATACCGAAGTTTGAATTTTTGAAGTTTCCGGTCCAATAGTGAGTTTTTAATTTGAGGTTCATAATGGAATTCAGGAAGTTTTAGTAGCTCCGCCATGTCATTTGGGATGTGTTTGCAAAATTTCAGGTCATTCGGACGTGTTTTGGATAGGTTTTTTATAGAAAGCGTACTTGGAAGAAATTTGAAGATCTTAGGCTTGAATCATTGATTGAATCATTTTTTTGGTGTTGTCTAAGATATTTAAGGATCGGTACAAGTTTAAATGAGGGTATTAAGTGTTATTTGTGCTTTTAGTTATGGTCCCAAGGGACTCGGGATGATTTCGGGTGGTTAATAGAGAAAATTTTAAGTATTGCAGCAGCTGATCCTTTTCTCTTCAAATATTTTCGCTTCTGCTGCTTGGGAATCACAGAAGCGAGTTTGAGCCTTTTCTTAGGAAACCGCAGAAGTGGTCCTCTTTTCTCATAAGCGATTATTTGTTTGCAGAAGCGGAATCTGGTCTCTTAAGTGAAAGCCGCAGAAGCGATCCCTTGTCTGCAGTGCGGAAACCACTGTTTAAATGTAGAAAATTTGAGGGTTCAGTTTCAAAGTTAGAAAATCGATTGAGAGCTCGGGATAGGGCAATTTTGAGAGGGTTTTGAAGAGGAGATTATTGGGTAACGTTTCTTTGATCCCTTCTAGTTATATTTAATCATTTTGTAGTTAAATCCATCATTAAAATTCGAATTTAGGATCAAAATTGGATAATTTGGGTAAAACTTCATTGGCTAAACTATTGAGTTTTAAGTGGGAATTTGATCACCAATTTAGGAGATTTTTATATGGTTAGACTCAGGAGAGTACGAGGATTCTGAAAATATAAAAATTATTTGATTCCGAGATGTTGGTCTGAGGGGCACTTTGGCTATTTAACCTATTTCCACGCCCTAGCTTTATATTTATTAGTGGAATCAGTTATTTGCAATATTATTTACAATATGCAATTAAATATGATAGATTTGGGCCATTTGGAGTTGGATACTCATGGCAAAGGCATGGTTCCTAGTTGATTATTGAGTCGATCCAAGGTTAGTGGCTTGTCTAACCTTGTGTGGGGGACCTTTCCCCTTAGGACATGATATTTGATGTTTGAATGCCTTGTACGTGAGGTGAGGAGCACGTATCTGAGCTAATTGTTGAAAAAAATTATTTGAAATATTTAAATTGAGTTTTCTTGCTTACTTGATTATTCTAAATTCAAGTTAACCCGTATTAATTACAAAAGCATGCTTAGTTGAATTTAACTGCCTATTTGCCCAATTTTCCAGTGTACTATGTGAATCATGTTAGGTTAGTATTACCTATTTTCTAGTGTTTTATACTTGCACCCTGAATGTCTTTTGGTTGTGGTTATGCATTTACATTTGGAACTACGGATGTGGGATTCCGGTAGCTCCCCCCCCCCCCCCCCATTTGTTTACTTTGGTATTGCAGGTTCGATTCCCGATATATCACCTTCATTTACTTTGGGACTACGAGTTAGACTCCCGGTAGATCCACCTGCATATTGATAGTTACACTACGAGACGGTATTCTGGTAGAACCTTCAGACATACATATAAGATGGACTACGGGACAATGTCCTAGAGATCCACTGGACAGTTGAGAAAGGACTACAGGACGTATCCTGGGAGATCCTCATTATTGGAATGGATACTGAGTTGTTTTACTCTGTGTACTTTATTCTATGTGTATTAATTGTTGCTGTATAATTTCACTTACTTCTCAATTGTATCTCATTATTTCTGCTTATTTCATATTGTTACAAGCTTTATTATTTTATTATATCTCAGTAGGGCCCTGACCTTCCTCATCACTACCCAACTGAGGTTAGTCTTGGTACTTATTAAGTACCATTGTGGTCTACTCATGCCTCTTCTGTACATGTTCTTCATGTGGAGATCCAGTTCCCTCCACTCAGGCACACTATCAGAGGTAGGAGGACTACGAAGACTTCGAGGTAGATCTGCTGTGTCCGTAGACTGAAGAGTCTCCCACTTTACTCTATCTTTAGTACTTAGTTTTCTTTTCTTCCTGTTGTTAGACATTTTGGAGTTTAGAGCCTTATTATATATTTCTATAGCCTGTGTTGCCCGTGAGTTTTCAGGTTTTAGGATTTTTTTTTTACTTATGATGTTAAGTTGTATATGCCGAGTGTCATTTAGTACAATTTCCTTTCTAGATATTTAATTTTGTTTTTTCTACTTTCCGCATCTTTTTTATTTCCACAAATGTTAGGCTTACCTAATCGTGGGGACTAGGTAGCGTCACGACATGTTCACGGTTGGTGAACGAGGTTCGTGACAAGTTGGTATCAAAGCTCTAGTTCATAGATGTCATGGAACACAAGCCGGTTTATTAGACTCTCGCTGATCGGTATGGAGACGTCTTTACTTATCTACAAGAGGTTATGTAACTGTTTAGGAAAAAATCTTCACATCATTGAATTCCTTTTCGTGCTCTATTTTGACTTCAATTCTAAAACTTTTATCTTCTATTCTCTCGTAGATGGTGAGGACACATGCTACTCGGGATGATCAGGCACTTGTGCCCTCTACTGCAGCTGTCAGAGACCGTAGACATGCATGTGGTACAGCCAGAGCACCTGCGCGAGCTGCCGGTGAGGTACCGCCAGTTGACCCAACCACATTTCAATCACCTGGCACGCCTACCGCCACTACTACTCTAGCACTGCAGGAGACATTAGCTCAGATCATGTTTATGTACAACACCTTGGCTCAGGCGAGGTTGCTTCGCCTCGCTGGAGCCACATCCCAGGCCAGGGGAGGGGCCCAGACTCCTGCAGCCCGCCCTCCTGAGCAGAAAGTGCATATGGAGCAGGTCCTAGAGATTATTCCTGTACCGCCTGCAGCGCCAGTTCAGCCCGATTGGGTCAGCTGTGTCTGAGGACAAGCAACGGAGGTTGGACAGGTTCAAGAAATATGATCCTTCGATTTTCAGTAGATTAGCGACAGATGATGCCTTGGGGTTTCTAGAGGATTTCCACTGTATCCTTCACACCATGGGCATAGGAGAGTTCAGCGGGGTTTCCTTTTCTGCTTTTCAGGTTCGGGGAGCCGCTTATGATTAGTGATGCACTTATGAGATAGACAGTCTAGTTGAGGTTGCTTCCTTTACTAGGAACCAGTTCTCGGAGATGTTCAGGAGAGAGTTTGTCCCCCTAAAGTCTTAGGGACACATGGAGCGCAGAGTTTAAGAATTTGCGCCAGGGTGCTATGACCGTTTCAGAGTATGCAATCTATTATACCAGGTTCCAAACATGCACCGGCTTTAATTGTTATAGTTTGCAAGAGAGTTTGCAGGTTTACTGAGGGTCTTATCCCACCCATCAGATCTAGCATTGCTTAAGAGTTGGAGATGGACACTCCTTATCAGCAGATAGTGAGCATTTCTAGGAGGATCGAGGAAATACTCACCAGGGAGCGGGTGGAAAGAGAGGCCAAGAGGTCTCGATAGTCGGGCCACTACTCTGTTGCCCGTACCCCAGCAACAGGTCGACATGGTAGGGGTTTTGTGGGTTGCCCCATTCATTCAACTCTTCCAGCAGCCAATAGTGATCCAGATCCGCCTGTACCTCAGCATACTTATTATGCACCTCCAGTTTCTAGCACGCCTCCTGCGCGGGGTGTTTCCAGAGGTCAGTCCAGCAGACCTAGCCCTAGCCATTCACAACCTCCACATCCTCCAAGAGCTTTTTTCAAGTATGGCGATACACGCCATATTGTTAGGGACTACCGCAGAATTGGTAGGGGTGCATCTTCACGGTCTGCTCGGCCATAGAGTACTTCTCAGAGTTGTCAGGCTATGATCACAGCTCAAGCTGCCACCCCATATGTTCAGCCAGCCACGAGCGTAGGTCGGGGAGATAGAGGTCATCTCGAGAGAGGGGCCGGGCCAGATATTATGCTATTATTGCTCACACTAAGGTTGTTGCCTCTGATTCTGAATGACAGGTATTATACTAGTTTGTCACAGAGAGACGCCGGTTCTATTCAATCCAGGATCTACTTATTCTTATGTGTTTTCTTATTTTGCTCTGCATTTGGGTATAGCATGATATTCCTTGAGTTCTCCCGTTTATGTTTCTACTCCCATGGGAGAATCTTTTACTTTGGACCGCGTTTATTGGTAGTGTTTGATTATTATTCATGGTTTTGAGACCATAGCGGATTTATTGTTACTCGGTATGGTTGACTTTGATGTTATTTTGGGCATGGACTGGCTGTCACACCATCATGCTATTCTTTATTGTCACGCCAAGACCGTGACGCTAGCTATGCCAGGTATTCCGCATATTTAGTGGAGTGGTACTTTTGATCACACTCTCAGTAGAGTTATCTTTTTCCTTGAAGCTTAGTGTATGGTTGAGAAGGGGTGCACCACGTATTTAACTTATCTGAGAGATGTCAGTGCTGATACCCCTTATGTTGATTCTATCCCAGTGATACGGGATTATCCTGTTGTGTTTCCAACTGATCTTCCGGGTATGCTACCTGATAGAGACATTCATTTTGGTAGTGATTTGTGTCCAAGTACTCAGCCCATTTCCCTTCCTCCATATCGTATGGCTTTTCCTGAGTTGAGGAGTTGAAGGATCAGTTACAGAAATTGCTTGATAAGGGTTCTATTCGACCTAGTGTTTCATTGTGGGGTGTTCCTGTCTAGTTTGTGAAGAAAAAGGATGGTTCTATGCGCATGTGTATCGATTATTCGTCATTTGAACAAGGTTATAGTGAAGAACCATTATCCTCTGCCGCGTATTGATGATCTATATTACCAGCTTCAGGGCGCACAGGTGTTTTCTAAGATTGATTTGTGCTAATGTTATCACCAGTAGAAGATTCGGGGGCCGTATGTCCCTAAAACTACCTTCAGGACTCGGTATGGTCATTACGAGTTCCTTGTGATGTCATTTGAGGACCAATGCCCCAGCAGCTTTTATGCATTTGATGCACAGTGTATTCAGGCCCTATCTCGACTCATTTGTCATTGTTTTCATAGATGATATTCTCGTATACTTCCAAAGTCGGGAAGATCGTGAGAAGCACCTGAGGATAGTACTTCAAACCCTGAAAGAGAAGAAATTATATGCAAATTTCTCAAAATGTAAGTTTTGGTTGAGTTCTGTGGCATTCCTAGGCCACGTGATATCGAGTGAGGCATTCGGGTAGATCCGAAGAAGGTGGAAAAATTGGCCCAAGCCCTCCTCCGCCATAGAGAGTCGCAGTTTCCTGGGCTTGGTGGGTTAATACCGTCATTTTGTAGAGGGGTTTTCATCGATTATAGCCCCATATGACTAGATTGACCCAGAAGGGTGCTCTATTTTAGTGGACAGAGGAGTGTGAGGTGAGCTTTCAGAAGCTCAAGATAGCTTTGACTTCAGCCCCTATTCTGGTATTTCCTACTGGTTCGGGGTCCTATACAATTTATTGTGATGCCTCACGTGTTGGACTTGGAGCGGTGTTGATGTAGGACGGTAGGGTAATTGCCTACACGTCCATACAGTTGAAGATACATGAGAAGAATTACCATGTCTATGACCTTGAGTTAGCTGTTATTATTAATGCCTTGAAGATCTAGCGTCATTAATTTAGTGTGCCTTGTGAGACTTATACGGATCATCAGATTGTACAGCACTTGTTCAAGCAAAAAAGATCTAAACTTACGCCAGAGGATGTGGTTGGAGTTATTGAAGGATTATGATATTACTATTATTTATCACCCCGGGCAAGGCCAGTGTGGTAGCTGATGCCTTGAGTCGTCGGGCGGAGAGTTTGGGGAGTTTGGCCTATTTACCAGCTACAGAGACACCTATGGTGATGGATGTTCAGGCCTTAGCCAGTCAGTTTGTATGATTGGATCTCTCGGAGCCCAATGGGGTTCTAGCCTATGTGGTTTCTTGGTCTTCATTGTTTATCAGGGAGTGGCAGTATGATGATCCTCATTTACTTGTCCTCAGGGACACGGTTCAGCATGGCAATGCTAGGGATGTGACCATTTGAGATGACGAGGTATTGAGGATGCAAGGTCGGATCTGTGTACCAATGTTGATGATATTGGGGAATTGATATTAATAGAGGCTCGAAGTTCACGGTATTTCATCCATTCGGGTGCCGCGAAGATGTATCAGGACTTGAAGAAGCACTATTGGTAAAGGCGTATGAAGAAGGACATAGAGGGTTTTGTAGCTAGATGCCTCAACTGTCAACAGGTGAAGGCTGAGCACCAGAGGCCGGGTGGGTTACTTCAGCAGATGGAGATTCCAGAGTGGAAATGGAAGAGGATCACCATGGATTTTATATTTGAACTCCCTCAGACTGCGAAGAAGTTCAATGCCATTTGGGTTGTTATAGAAGAGGTACTCAGTTTACATCGCGGTTCTAGAGAGCCGTTCAACAGGAGTTGGGTACTCGAGTGATAATGAGAACAACATTTCACCCCCAGACGGACGGACAGTCCGAGCGCACCATTCAGATTCTTGAGGATATGCTCCATGCGTGTGTGATTGAGTTTGGAGGTTCTTGGGATCAATTCTTGGCACTGGTGGAGTTTGAATACAACAACAATTATCAGTCCAACATTCAGATGGCACCGTATGAGGCTTTGAATGGTAGGAGATGCAAATCCCCGATGGGTTGGTTTGATCCGGGTAAGGTCAGGCTATTGGGCACTGATTTGATTCATGATGCGGTAGAGAAGGTTAAGGTGATTCAAGACAGACTCCATACGGCTCAGTCCAGACAGAAGAGTTACATGGTACGAAAGGTTCGTGATGTTTCCTATATGGTGGATGAGCGGGTTCTACTTTGGGTCTTGGTTATGAAGGGCATCATGAGATTTGGGAAGAAGGGGAAGTTGAGTCCGAGATTTATTATCCCTGTTGAGATCTAGAGTCGAGTTGGGGAGATTTCTTATGAGCTTGCCTTACCTCCCAGTTTGGCCGAGGTTCATCTGATATTTCATGTTTGGATGCTTCGTACGTATCACGGTGATCTGTCGCACATGTTGGATTTCACTTCAGTCCAGTTGGACGAGAATTTATCTTATGTTGAGGAGCCAGTGGCTATATTGGACAGGCAGGTCAGAAAGTTGAGATCAAAGAACATCGCTTTTAGTAAAGGTTTAGGGGCGGGGTCATCCGGCCGAGGAGGCGACTTGGGAAACCGAGCGAGATATGCACTGCCGATACCCTCATCTTTTCACTACTTCAGGTATGTTCTCTATGCTTGTTCGAGGACAAACGAATTATAAGTGTAGGAGGATGTAAGGACCTGGCCGGGCATTTTTTGGAATTTACGTCCAGATCCCACGTTAACTATTTTCCCTATGTTTATTTATGCTATTTTGGTTTGTCGGGACGTTCAGTATTGGGTTTCTGAGAGATTTGGGACACTTAGTCCCTAATTGAGAGCATAAGTGTTGGAAAGTGATCCGTAGTTCGACAATGTGAAGATGACCTCGGAATGAAAATCAGATGGTTCTATTAGCTCCGTTAGGTGATTTCAAGGTTGGGAGCGTGTCTGGGATGTATTTTGAAAGTCCATAGCTTATTTTGGGCTTGAAATGCCGAAGTTTGAATTTTTGAAGTTTTCGGTCTGATAGTGAGTTTTTGTTCCGATGGTTGGAATAGAATTCCGGAAGTTGTAATAGCTCTTTCATGTCATTTGAGATGTGTGTGCAAAATTTCAGGTCATTCGGACATTTTTTGGATAGGTTTTTAGCGAAAGCGTATTTGGAAGAAATTTGAAGTTCTTAGGCTTGAATCATTGGTTAAATCAGGTTTTCAGTGTTGTTTTAGGTGTTTTAAGAATTGGTACAAGTTTGAATACGGTATTAAGAGTTATTGGTGCTTTTAGTTGAGGTCCCGGGAGTCTCGAGATGATTTCGGGTGGTTAACGGAGAAAATTTTAAGTATTGCAGGAGCTGGTCATTTTCTCTTCTGGTATTTTCACTTCTGTGGCTTGGGAACCGCAGAAGTGGCTTTCGCTTCGCAGAAGTGAGTTTGGGCCTTTTCTCAGGAAACCGCAGAAGCGGTCCTCTTTCCGCATAAGCGGTTGTTTGTCCGCAGAATCGCAATCTGGTCTCTTAAGTGAAAGCCGCAGAAGCGGCTCATGGTCTGCAGAAGCGGTCCCTTGTTTGCAGATGCGGAAACCACTGTCCAGATATAGAAAATTCAAGGGTTGAGTTTCAAAGTTAGAAAATTTGAATTGAGAGCTCGGGAGAGGGCGATTTTGAGAGGGTTTTGAAGAGGATATTATTGGGTAATGTTTCTTTGATCCCTTCTGGTTATATTTTATCATTTTATATTTAAATCCATCATTAACATTCAAATTTAGGATCAAAAATTGGATAATTTGGATAAAACTTCATTGGCTAAACTATTGAGTTTTGAGTGGGCATTTGACCACCAATTTGAGAGATTGTTATATGGTTAGACTCGTGAGAGTACGAGGATTCTTAAAATAAGAAAATTATTCGATTCCGAGACGTTGGCCTGAGGAGCGTTTTGGTTATTTTACCTATTTACGTGCCCTAGCTTTAAATTTAATAGTGGAATCAAGTGTTTGCAATATTATTTATGATATATAATTAAATGGATAGACTTGGGTCATTTGAAGTCGGATACTCATGGCAAAGGCGTGGTTCCTAGTTGATTATTGAGCCGGTTCGAGGTAAGTGGCTTGTCTAACATTGTGTGGGGTACCTTTCCCCTTAAGACATGATATTTGATGTTTGAACGCCTTGTACGTGAGGTGACGAGCACGTATCTGAGCTAATTGTTGAAAATCCATTTTTACTTGAATTATTTAAATTGAGTTTTCTTGCTTACTTGATTATTCTAAATGCACCTTAACCTGTATTAATTAGAAAAGCATGCTGAGTTGAATTTAACAGCCTATTTGCCCAATTTGCCTGAATTGTACTACGTGAAGCATGTTAAGTTAGTATTACCTGTTTGCTAGTGTTTTGTACTTGCAGCCTGAATCTCTTTAGTTGTAGTTATGCATTTAAATTGGGACTACGGATGTGGGATTCCGGTAGCTCCCCCTCCGCCCCCCCCCCCCTTATTTATTTACATTAGGACTGCGGGTCCTTTTCCCGATATATCCCCCTGCACATTGATAGTTGAACTACGGGACGGTATCCCGGGAGATCCTTCGGACATACATATATGATGGACTACGGGACGGTATCCCGGGAGATCCACTGGACAGTTGAGAAAAGACTACAGGACGGTATCCTGGGAGATCCTCATTATTGGAACGGATGTTGAGTTGTTTTACTCTGTGTACTTTACTCTCTGCGTATTACTTGTTGCTGTATAATTTGACTTACTTCATAGTTGTATCTCATTATTTCTGCTTATTTCATATTGTTACCAGCTTTATTATTTCAATATATCTCAGTAGGGCCCTGACCTTCCTCGTCACTACCCAACTGAGGTTAGCCTTGGGACTTATTGAGTACCATTGTGGTCTACTCATGCCTCTTCTGCACATGTTTTTCATGTGCAGATCCAGTTACCTCCACTCAGGCACACTATCAGAGGCAGGAGGACTACGAAGACTTCGAGGTGATCCACTGCGTCCGCAGACCGAAGAGTTTCCCTCTTTACTCTATTTTTAGTACTTAGTTTTCTTTTCTTCCTGTTGTTAGACATTCTGGAGTTTAGAGTCTTTATTATACATTTTTATAGCCTGTGTTGCCCGTGAGTTTTTGGGTTTTGGGATTTGTTTTAGACTTGTGATGTTGAGTTGTATATGCCGAACGACATTTAGTACAATTTCCTTTCTTGATATTTAATTTGGTTTTTTCTATTTTCTGCAATTATTTTATTTTCGTAAATTTTAGGCTTACCTAATTATGGGAATTAGGTGCCATTATGACATGTTCACGATTGATGAACTAGAATCGTGACAAAAAGATAGTAAAACTAAACTTGTTCCAGGGAAGTACAAACTTAACTTCAGCACACTGCATATTCAAGATCAAGGTAGTACAATCACATATTGTAATACTGTTTTGAAATTTATTGCATATTTTAATTTTTAAGGGAAAAACTGCACAATTGTATATGAAACCGAGCTTCCGTGAAAACTTGAACCCTGGTACGAATGATACACAACTGAACCTAATCCGTAATTATGAAAAAGGTCTCAAAATTTATCATATTTTATTCGGAAAAGGGTCAGAACTGTCCCTAACCTATTGACTCCAGGTTAAAAATGCCATCCGTTTACCTATTTTGAAGAAAATGCCCCTACCGTTAAAATTCTGGCATATTTGTGCCCCTAACGTATTGACACCAGTTTAAAAATGCCCCTACCGTTAACCTATTTTGAAAAAAATGCCCCTACCGTTTTAAATATAAGTACAGTCAGTTGTTAGACTTAGGGGCACAAATATGCTACATTTTTAACGGTAGGGGCATTTTCTTCAAAATAGGTTAACGGAGGGAATTTTTAACCTGGAGTCAATACGTTAGGGGCAGTTCTGACCCTTTTCCCTATTTTATTTTGCTAGACAACACTCTGATGAGAAGAGGCCATTAATACTTGTATTAAGATAGGATATCGACAACATACCTTTTGACCTTTGAAGTGCGCAGAGGCAGCTCAAAAATTTGCGGGGTCTAAAGCTAAATTTTAATATGTTCCTAAATTTTTAAAAAGAAGTTATAAGTTTATTTTTATTTGAAGTCTATTCTTCGAACTTTTTAAATACAAAATTGTTAATAATATTTTTTATAATGGATTTTTTCTAATAATTCCTTTTCAATTGATAATATAGTCAATTTATCATTTAATCTTTCTTGAGATATTGTTGATCTTAGATAAGATTTTTTAGAGTAATAGAAGTATAAAACTATTGAAAGCTTAAAAGTATTGTTGAACACTTAAACTAATGAAATCTTGGAGAAATAAGACAAGTAAGAATATGAAAGAGAAAGATAAAAAATATTTAGGGAATACTGAAATATGAAGCGGATGGAAATAAGAAAGATGGATTTGGAGAAATTAAGGAAGAAAGTAAAAAACTTTATACGTTATTTAATGAAGGAGTAAAAAGTAACAAAATAAAACGTTAGGAAAGCTATTCATCTACACATTGTTAAGTAAGTTAAGTTATTATTTTATTTATATATCTAAAAAAAGTTCTTTCTTTTTATATCAAGGCATAATACATAAAATGACATATGAACTTGTACTCAAATTTTTGTTATACACATATTGATCACGAGAATATTTTCAAACACTCAACATTTCAAAAGTGTATCTAGTACATACATCTTTGCCTACATAGTACACGCCTCCTTTACACACAAATATTGTATCTAAAGCCTCATAAAACTCCACATGTCCAACTTTTCCCCCCTTTTTTATTTTTTATTGATCTCCTTCATTTCTCTTCCTCGATTAATGCTTACAGTTCTTTCTATTTTGTTTTTGGTTACTTTTCAAACTTTTATTTCAATTTTCAACTAATAAATAAAGTATTTTTGGATTATTAAAAAATTGGTGTGAAATTATTGGCTCGAAAAGTGTGATTTCAATTAAACACAAAATATTCTATTCAAAAAGTGCAATTATTAGCCTAAAAATCAAGATAACAGTACTAAAATTATTTATCTGAAATTAATTTTTTTTACTAAAATTTATATTTGGATATTGAATTAGTTGTTGCCTGGAAGCTCTATTTCAAGTTGGAACTCATTTGGAGAGGAATTGAGAGTTAGATCTGAAATTTGTTGAAGAATGCCAAAAAATAATATTTTAAATGTAAGTGTTGGATCTTAGATTTGAAGAAGTCTGAGCTTGATTTTAAAAATTTTCGTAGCTGAGATTAAGATGAAGATAAACGCAACCATGGTGGTTGGTCTTGGGAAGAAGATGAGTTCCTTTTCTTTTTCTTTTTTTTTTCTTTTTCGTTTTCTTTTTCTTTTGTCCGGGTTCCTTTTCTTTTTAATTTTTAAAACTTTGCTGAAGGCCTTTTTTTATTTTTTAACTTAATGGCACATGTCATGATAATATTGGTGTGTGACATACACTAATCTAAAAGGAGTGGTCAAATATCAAAAATGGTGTGTAACAAATACATTTTTTAACGGTTGAGTGTTTGAAAATATTCTCGTGATCAACATATGTGTAATAGAAATTTGGGGTACAAGTTCAGGTGTCATTTTATGTATTCTTCCTTATATTAGAAACTCTACTTCTATATTAAAAGTATTATATGTTTCTTTGAAATACCTATAAACTTATTATTTTTAAAAATTGGGGTCCCCCTAAATTTGGGGACTAAGACACAAGTCTTACCTTCCATAACATTGGAGCCAGCTTTGAGGTACGGTCATTTTCCAAACCCTACATAAATACAAAATATTTTATATATTGGATTACTTTTTTTTAACATTCTAAACGCGTGTACTATTTCGGTAAAATTCAAAAATAGCCAGATTTATAATTGATCCTTCAAAAATAGTCCAGCTTCAAAAGTGATCGAAATTTAATCAAAAATAGCCAGATTTATAATTGATCCTTCAAAAATAGTCCAGCTTCAAAAGTGATCGAAATTTAATCACTTTTTATGTAAAGATAAAATCTGAGCGAAAACATTATTCAAAACCCGAAAAATACGCCAGTATGTTATGCTGGAGTTCCAGCATAAATATACTTGAACTCCAGCATATTATACTGGAGTTCCAGGATAAGTATGTTGGAACTCCAGCATAATATGATGGAGTTCTAGCATAAGTACAGTAGAACTTCAGCATAATATACTGAAGTTCCAGCAAGTATACCGGTCCAGTATAATATACTAGAGTTTGGAGCATCAGTGCTCTATCCTCCAGTATTTACACTGGATCCAACAAAGTATATTGGTCCACCATAATATGCTGGAGTTCATGCACTGATGCACCGAATTCCAGTATATTATGCTGAACCGTTCTCTGTTGCGACAAAATAGTGGTTATTTTTTATTGACTTAGTAAACATTAGTTATTTTTCAATGACAGCCCAAAAAATGACTATACCGTATTATTTTTACGAAAAGGATGCATCATGAATGACAAGGTAAATGTTGAGACTTGTTGCTCAACATTTAAAACTCTGGCTAAAAATTAAATACCGAACCAAGAACTGGACAGCCCTTGTCATTTCTACTAGTAAAACCCGCAAAAGGAGCAGGAATCTAGACCTATAATTTATATTTTGGCCCCGCTAAGAAAAGAGTAAGTAAAAGTTAGGACAGTTGTTTCAAAATTCTGGCACTGTACTTTAAATTTCTAGTAGTGTGCTTCAAATTCTAGTAGTATCACGGTCCAAACTCTACTAAGGATCATGGTGGCGCCAGACATCACTGTCAAACAAGCCAAATGAAAAACTTAATTAAATTCTTGTATTAAAAATTTTGAAAACACTTCTTTTAGTCGATTTAAACGACACATTAGTATATTCTTCCGAATAAATAAGGAAATATTTAACATTTTTATAATTTTTGAATACACTCAAATACATCCTAGAACCCAATATCACAAATACATGAGCATCTAAGAAAGATTAAATAGAGTACAACAGTTGTCCAGAATACAATTGGATAGAAAATAAATAGAATCCCGAGACAGACTATACTAGCTGCGGATCGCCTCGACGAAATACAGCACACCTAGTCTCCGTGTCAATCATGCTACTATGGCACTAACAATAAACTTATGCACAAAAATACACAGCAAGTGTAGTATGAGTAAGGTTGTATCCGGTTCCGGTTCTGGGTCTATTTGGGTCTGAGGTTCTGGTTCTGGCGGTTCCGGTTCTGGCGGTTCTGGACCCGGAACCGCTACCATCCGGTTCCGGGTACCATCCGGTTCCGGTTCTGGTGGTTCCGGTTCTGGCGGTTCCCGGCGGTTCTGAAATTTTTTTTTTTTTAAATCAATCTCTTGTATAGTAGTCATTAGTATATTGTAGAATATATTTTATATGGTGTACTATGTTATTAGTATAGTATATAGTGTGTTTGGTAATTAGTATATAATGTGTATAAGTAGTGTATATTTTGTATATAAGTAGTATATATTGTACGAAAACAACGTGTACTCAGCAAGTATCCCGTCTAATCTCGAAGAAGCAGGGATGAGAGGATGACTTTAACATTTGCTAATGATAAAATAATAATATCCTAAAATGTGAGAAAATTATGAATTTATTTAGTAGTTCTAACTCACAAGCGGGTAAACAGGTAAACACCTTTAGCAAGTAATAAAGAATTTTCAAGATTTTTTTCATTTATCTTTAGCAATTTATTGTCAGGTAAAAAGGCAATATAAATATCAAGTATTTCAGGTAAGCAATATAAGCATGTGCATATTATGCCGAGGTCGATGGACCGCTCCAACAGAAATATAAATTGTGCACTGCTGAGTCGAACGACCCGAACCATATATGCATCTATTACCCCGCTCGCGAATTATCCTGTGACGCGGCCAATATAAAGTAAATAAATACCCTGCTCGCGAATCATACATGCGACGCAGGTACCCATAGGAATACATGCTCTAACAACCAATTAAGGATTTATCGGGAACATTTATCCATTAAAAGCCAATCCTCTTTTAACAATTTAAGAAAATGAAGTTTAATCCTTTTATAAATTCATGTACTAGTTCAGATTGATTTAAGCAATTCAAATGTCAATAAGATTATAATTATTCCAGGTATAGCATGATTCTGGGTCCTAGACTACCCGGACAATAGCATAATAGTAGCTACGCAAGGACTCTCGTCACCTCGTACGTACGTAGCCCCCACAAGGAGCACATATCTAATTAACTCACCTATGGGGACAATTCCCTCTTACAAAGTTAGAAAGGAGACTCACCTCGCTCCGAAAATCATAACCGGCATTCTACATTCTTCCGAAGACTCGAACCAACGCACAATGCTCCAAAACTAGCCAATAATTATACAAATCCATTAATATATGCTCAATTATACTTTACAACATTTTATAACAATTCCTAACTCCGAACGAAAAGTTGACAAAAACACCCTCAAGCCCACGCGCCCGAATTCTGAATTTTCTCGAAGATAAAGTTTACCCATGAACTGTCATGACCCTAGTTCACCGTCTGTGAATATGTCATGACGGCACCTAGTCACTACGACTAGGTAAGCCTGAAAGTGCAGAAACATCATCATTTGCGGAAGCAATTAATTAAAATGTATAACTTAAGGAAAATTTTATATAAGTGCCTCTTGGAAAATACAACTCAACATCACAAGACTAAGAAAAATCCCAAAGTATCATCTGTCACTAATCCACTTAAAACCGGAGGATCATACTTCTTGAACCTCCCCAACCTTCGTTGCCCGTCCTCAGACGCAGGTGCCCCATCAGCGGGCTGATCTGGCACTACAGGAGGCACAAGAATGATCTCTGGGACCTATTCCATATGCACTCTCTGCTTAGGAGTGCAGGTTGTGGGATTCTGGGACCCTCCCCCGGCCTAGGATGTGGCTGCAGCGAGGGAAAGCAACCCCGCCTGAGCCAAGGTGGTGTACATGGACATGAATTGAGCTAATGTATCCTGAAGGGCTGGAGTAGTACTAGTTGTAGGCGTGTCAGGTGCCTGAACTTCGGTTGGATCTGCCGGTGATACCTCAGCGGCAGCTCGCGTAGGTGCTCTGGCTGCACCACGTGTGCGTCCACGGCCTCTACCCCAGCCCCTACCTCTAACGGATGTAGTAGGGGAAACGGGTGCTGATCATCCCGAGTAGCACATATCCTCAACATCTGTGAGAGAACAGAAGATAGAAGTTTTAGAATTGATGTAAAAAATATAGCACGACAAGGAATTCAATGAAGTGAGGAGTTTTCCTAAACAGTTACATAGCTTCTCGTCGATAAGTACAGACGTCTCCGTACCGA
The DNA here is from genome assembly GCA_034376525.1 of Nicotiana benthamiana. Classification (NCBI taxonomy): domain Eukaryota; kingdom Viridiplantae; phylum Streptophyta; class Magnoliopsida; order Solanales; family Solanaceae; genus Nicotiana; species Nicotiana benthamiana. The sequence continues at coordinate 55,551,763 of CM067341.1, read as the reverse complement.
TCAGCGAGTCTCTAATAAACCGGCATGTGTTCTGTGACCCCTATGAACCTAGAACTCTGATCTCAACTTGTCACGACCCTAGTTCACCGCCCGTGAACATGTTATGATGGCACTTAGTCACTACAACTAGGTAAGCGTGACAGTGCAAAAAAAATCATCATTTGCAAAAGCAATTAATTAAACTGGATAACTTAAGGAAAATTATATATAAGTGAGTACCTTATGTTAAATAATGTTAAAATCATAATATAAATATCGAACATAGTACTTACTTTCAAAGTAAGTGCAAAATCTATTCTTTTCTTCAATCCCTCCTCTACCCGACAAGAAACATCATAAAATGTTCCTTTTGCTTTATTTCTTCTTTCATAAAACCAACGTTGTAGCTTTACTTGAATGAAATCCATCATTCTTAGTATAGGTAGCTCCCTTGCTTCTAATATGATAGAATTCATCGACTCAGCTATGTTTGTTGTGAGCATGTCATATCTTCGTCGTGGATTATAAGAACGTGCCCATATTTCTCGTGATTCTTCCATCAAGTAGTCATAAGTCTTCTTATCTACATTTGCAATATCTGACATGTATAGGTCAAATTCTTTGTGCATGTAAACTCTTGCAACACTTTGGAAAAGTTTTATGACCTCACTTTTCACCTTCCTTCGCTTTAGGTTCTGCTCCAAATAATAGACGCAAATCCCATGATTGCTTTTAGGATATACCTTTGCAATATCATTTGCAATAACTTGATACCTGTTTGATAAAAAAAATTAAATCCTCACGGCTCCAAATTGCATTGCGAAGCTGACTAAAGTACGACTAATAGGAATTGTTATTTTCAGATTCTGCTATTTCAAAGGCTAATTGGAAAATTTTGGTTATTTGCATCTTTTGAAACAGAAATCATAAAACACCACGATATTTTGACTTTAAAAAAAGTTGCATCAACAGCAATCACTAGTCTACAATAATTCACACCAGCTATTGATGATCCATATGCATAAAACATATTAAAAAAACCTGAAAATACAATATAAAACAAGGTTAAAATACCTGAAGCTTAGGACAGTCAGTCCTTAACTTACATTTACAAGTTATAAAGTAAAGGACATGTTGTCCTGAACTTTGATTTCAAAGTTCAAAACTTAAGGACTGGAATTTCTTAACTTTGAATTACAAGTTCAAACCTTAAGGATAGTCAATCCTCAACTTCTAGTTACAACTCAAAAGTTAACAAGGTTAAAGACAACATGTCCTAAATTATTTACATGTTGTTGTCGTCTATCTTTATGTTAGTATAAGTTCTCGGGTTTTTACTTGTCATCATATACAAGTATGAAGATAATAATTCATAACTCTTTTGGACTTCCTCTTATTAAAGCGGAAGCATGTTGAATAGCACGCCATGCCTTATGATATCCAATGTCTAGTCCATGCAATTTTTGCATCTCTGCCATGACAAAAACTGGTGTAACTTCAAAACTTGGGTCCCGAAGATTGTCGATAATGTAACCACTAAGCAACTTTGAAGTAGCATGTCTTTGATCTATTTTCCTAGTGTTAACATAGTAGTCATGTTTTTTCTCAATCGCACACACCAACTACACTTATCATCATTGCATGTCAATGAATATCTTGTTGAGCTTGATTTAACCACCTTGAATTCAAAATATCCTTTGATTTCTATATTGAAAAAACAGTTAATTATACTCTTCTTCTTGTCAAATACTGATCCGACTTTTATTTTATCCAATGAAGCATTTTCTCTTAATATCGTAGTTGGAGATTCTTTTTATTTCAAATTTTATCTTCATCTAGTTATTTGAGTAAAGGTTTTTTCAGCAACTTCTTCGATTACCAGTGCACTATCTAAGACTTGAATACCCAAAGCTTGTTCGTTGTCAATCTCTATAATGCTTTGTCCTTCTACTTGAATAGAATCATTTGTTTGAAGCACCTCTTTATTTAATGGTTGAGCTTCAACCATATCTATTTTAATTATCTGTTAACATTGGTCTTGATTGTCATGTTGAGTTTCTGTGTTGACATGTTCATTGCTTGTTGATGCAAAAACTCTTTCCGAAAAATCAACTATGAAACGATAGCCCTTTAAGAGTGAATGAGTTTTTAGCAACTCTATACATGTGTGAAGATTTAAATCTTTGGATAAAGCATTCCTTCGCTTGTTCCAAGTTTGATATCAAACCATATCACTGCTTCAAACTTTTCTATATCCAATTCAATAAGCCCAAAGATCTGTTTAATGAAATCTTCAAACCGAATTGACTCAAGCGCTAGAAAAAGGCTTTGTTTGATGATCAAGATATTTATAGTCTTCAGTACATCTACCACTAAAAGGAACTATAATGCATATTGTTTCCATCCTGCAAGTATAGATAATGGGAAACAGAGGACATACGTTATAAAGCAATCCTTGTAAAATTAAGAGCAGATGTACTGTAACTGCCTGTCCTTAGCTTTTTAACTTGGAATTAAAAGCTAAGGACTTGTCGTCCTTAACATTTAAATATGAAATTAAAAGTTAAGAACTGTCAGTCCTTAACATTTAAACATGGAAATAAAAGTTAAGGACTGTCAATCCTTAACTTTTGAACCAGGAATTAAAACTTAAGGAATGTATGTCCTCAATATGGAATTAAAAGCTAAGGACTGCCTGTCCTTAATATTTAAACATGGAATTAAAAGTTAGGGACTGTCAGTCCGTAACACTTAAACATGGAATTAAAAGTTAAAGACTGTCAGTCCTAAACTTTCTAGCCTTCAAGTCAAAACTTAAGGACTGCATGTCCTTAACTTTTCAATCTGTAATCCAAACTTAAGGACTTCCCATCCTTAAATTTTTCAATTTGAAACTCAAACTTCAGGACTTTGTATATAGAAGAACAACAACAAAGTGAAGGACACTGTGTCCTTAAGTTTTTTAATTCAATTTGTAAAATGTGGCCAGTAGAATCAAAGTTAAGGACATTGTATTATTAATTTTTGAATTCAATTTCCAAAATAAAGACATTATGTCCGTAATACAGAATTATCAAAGGAGGCGATGTCCTTAACTTTATTAATCCATAAATTCAAAAAGAATCAAATTCTTATCTACTATATATTCAAATAAATACATATAAAAAATGTATATCTATAGCGAAATAAAAATCGATAGAAACACATGAAAGTACAAATTACTGTTTATCTATATCATTTTTTTGGATTAGAATGCTGAATTTTTGAAGTCGGAAGAGAAATGGTGGTTCGTCCTGTGTTGATCATCACTTCTACGTGATGTTGTTGCTCCTTCTGTTTCTGTGTAACTGTTGCTTGTGTTGATAGCGTAGGTATAACTTATACCAGAAGAGTATTTTCGTCCAGTTAGGTATAAGTTTATTAGAGGAGTGGCTAAAGTCTAAATACATTAAAAATAGTGGCTTTAAAATAAAAGCAGCTGCATTTAGTGGCTATTTGTGACGTTCGCCCTTATCTATACCCCTATTGTCATACTTTGAAATACAAATATCCCTATTTTTGGATGGACTGTCACGTGGCAACACCAGATTAAATGAACCTTTTCTTCTTTTACCCGATCCGATTTTTTAAAAACCCCACAACCAGACCCCTATTTTCATTTTTACTAGTTTTTTTATTAACAAACTAAAATATGTTGTTAAAAACAAAAAATATTTTTTCCTGCATTTACAAAAAAAACAATCTAATTTTTGCAAAACAAAATTGTTTTAAAAAACTGAAAAAAATCAAAAAAATCAAAAATGAAAATATTTTGTTCAAAATAATCTTTCAGTTTTTAAAAACAAAAATATTTTGTTAAAAAGCAAAAATATTTTGTTAAAAACCAAATTATTTTCTATGTATTAACAAAAAAAATCAGTTTTTACAAGTTTATTTTTCCAGTTTTTACAAAAAGAAAATCTTTAAAAAACTGAAAAATGAAGAAAAAAACATTTTTCAAAAGCGAAAATATTTTGTTCGAAATTATGTTTTGGGTTGAAGGTATTTTGGAAAACGGGTTCGGTAAGAAAAAAGAAATGGGTCATTTAATTTGGTGTTGCCATGTGGAACTCCATCCAAAATAGAGGTATTTTTGTTTCAAGTATGACGGTAGGGGTATGGATAGCTCAATAATATAACGAAGGGTACAGATAAACAATATTTGAAGGGTTAACGAAGAGTATAGATAAACAATATTTGAAAGTAGAAGCATATATTTGATCATTTTCCGTAGAATAAATTTGACCAGAAAATATAAACAATTGATTGATCTGAAAAAGAATGATAATAATTGAACAATTGTTCATATTTGCAATGATAGCAGGCCAGGACATTCTTCGCGTTGTCGAATGGATGTTTGCATTTGCGGAGTTCGTTTTTTCAAACCACTGATCGCAAATGTAATATATGCACCTGTGCAAGAATAATTTTGGATGGAATTTTCATTCATTCTCCCATTTTTAAAAACCTAAACCTCAACAAATGTAATACATGCACCTGTGCAAAATAATTTTGGATGGAATTTTCATTCATTCTCCCATTTTTAAAAATCTAAACCTCAAGAGGCGATTTTCCAAAGACAATTTCTTCCCCAAATCATAGGTAAACGAATATTAACTCATTTCTTTTAATCTTTTACTTCTTTTTGAAAGATTTCATCCTAGAATCTACCATTTTCATGGTGGAATTGGTGATTTTTGGGTAGAACTCAAGAGTTTCAAAATTCGGGGATTTAGACCTCAAATTGAGGTCAGATTCCAAAACTAATTATATATTTGGACTCGTGAGTGAATGGGTTTTGGTCCGAATATCGAGTTTTGACCAAGCGGGACTGAGGTCAGTTGTTGACTTTTTGGGAGAAATATTAGAAAACTTATAATTAAGTATTAGAATTGATTTTTTTTAGCGGTAATTGATGTTATTAAGTTAATTATCACTAAATATGAGTAGTTCAGAGGTGGAAACTAGAGGAAGAACGTTAATTGAGATTTGAGTTGGCATGTGGATCGTGGTAAGTGTTTGGTCTAACTTTGATTCGAGGGACTAGGGATCCCAGATTTAATTGTTATGTGAAATTTCATGTGTGTGGCGTATAGGTGTGGTGATGAATACCCTGGTAAATTATTTGTTCAGCCTGTTCCGTTCCCCATTCCTAATATATTATCCTCATATCTTAACTGCTACATGTTTATTGGTGGTTTCATTTTTAATTGCTTCTTGTTAGATATTGTTTTCTTTACTAAAGTTATTAGTTATTTCGTAGTTTCATTGTATTACATTCTTGGCTTAAGTTGGTTTATCGGAGTTTTATGAAATATTTTGGTTGGTCTCGTTGTGTAGTATTAATTGATTGAGGCTTCATAACCTATGTAGTCTTCTATTTGCTTTAGTTGAGGCTTAATATTGTTGAGGGTTTTGAGCTGAATTGCGAAATTTTTATTTTTATTGTGTGATTGGTACTGATATGGTGGGATTGGGTTGCACGCTGCAATAGGATGAATAAGGGTGATATATTGAGGAGGAATAAGGGTGAAATGTGATTGTCTAGTGAGATCGGGTTGCGCGCCGCAACAGGAGAAAAAGGGTGATATATTGAGTACGGTGAGATATTAAGGGTGATATATTAAGGAGTACAGAGGAATAGGGTGATATATTAAGGGTGAATCACTATTGTACGGTGGGATCGGCACGCCTCAACAAGAGGAATAAGGGTGAATTGATAAGGAGTAATAAGGGTGAATATTCAGCATTGTTACTGATTAAATGGTGGGATCGGGATGCACGCCACATCAGTTTATTGTTTACGTATCCTTCTCTACTGTGAAGTTATTTTGCAATTTTGTATCTCACTTAATGATTGGTTATAGCTGGTACTGATACGATATTTGAAGTTTCGTATTCATTTTTGTTGCAAGTTGTTGTTTCATTCTGTACTGTGCTTCTTTTTCGCTTTATTAAATACTGTATGTAGGTTATATTGTAATTGTCGGTGTTAGCCTCGTCACTACCTCGTCGAGGTTAGGCTCGGCACTTACCAGTACATGAGGTCAGTTGTACTGATACTTTACTCTGCAATATCTGTGCATATTTTGGAGCTGGTAGTGGCTCATCGTGAGGTCGGTTGCAGACATTTTATCTAGGAGACCCAAGATAGTCCTGCTGGTGTTCGCAGGCCGTGGCGTCCCCTCCTATGCTTCTATATTCCTGTTTTCTTTTCTTTTGAAACAGATGTAATTTCTTTCAAACCAGTATTTGTAGATATTCATAGTAGGTTCGTGGATTGTGATACCAAATTACGGAATTGTTAATAGTACATAGATAACAGTTTAATTACGTACTTCCGCATTTATTTCAATTTGATTTAGCTTTGTTAATGTTAATTTATGGAATATAAAGGGAAAAGGTGAATAAAAAACTCCAACATTGGCTTGCCTAGTGAGTGTGATATTAGGCGCGATCACGGCCCCGATGATGGGAATTCCGAGTCGTGACAGCTGCAAAAATTTAAGTTCTTAGTTCTTCTACCAAACAAAGGGAAAGGGATATATAAAGAGGGTGTCTGGATGGGCTTAAAAGCTTGTCAAACCAGCTTTTTTAGGTACTTCTAAATTTTTCGAGTGTTTGCAAAAAGCAAAGCTGCTTAAAAAAGGCTAAAAAGTGCTTAAAAGTCAAAAGCAACAAGTTGGTTGACCCTAACTTTTTCGATTTTGGCTTAAAAGCCATTTTGATTTGACCAAAAAAATTTACTCTCTTGTCCCTTATAAGTTTTTATAATACCAAAATTACCCTAAGTCAAAGAAACCCTAAAACATTATATTTCTCCTATTTTCTTCACTTTGAAGACTGACGTTCCTCCTTTCATCTTCATCTCTGGTTCATCTTTAATTTTTCTGCACTTTTCTTCAAGCAATTCAGTGGTAATCAATTATTGTTATAAGTTCTTAAAACAACTATCCAGTATAATCCCACAAAGTGGGGTCTGGAGAGGGTAATATGTAGACGGGTCTTACCCCTACCCGGAAGGGCATGGAGGCTGTTTCCAATCGACCCTCGGCTCAGTGAAGGAAAGGAAAAACAAAAACAAAAACTTATAGAAATTTAAGCAATGTAGACATCACCATTTTTCCACTTCTTGTTCTATAAGTTTTAGTTAGTCAATCTTATTCCACATCACAAAGATAATTCATACGGTATAAGTAATTTCTTTATCTGGAGAAGACATCAAGAAAGGAAAATCAATAAGATTGACTAACTAAAAATTATCTTTGTGATGCAAGTAGTTAAAAACCCATTAACAGTTATAATTGTGTACTTGCACATAGTAGTGAGTGTAGAATATTCAGATCTGAATGACTGTCCAATAAACTAATGCAGTTTCTCATCATGTATCCGGTTAGTTAATTTGAAACAGAGAAGAAAAATCTTTTGTGCACGAATTAAAAAAGGAGGACAAATTATAACCAAGCTTAATAAAGTACTGAGTTGCTTGGCATCATTCAGGTACATTTCAACCACAATAATGTTATTATAGAGTTTATGAGTCAGGCAGTGATTCTTCTTTAATATGTGGAGATATCTTTACAGATTTTCAATCTACACTTATCCACTATCTCTATTCATTACTACAATGTCTGTTATAAGTGTTGCTTCTTAAGCAAAAAAAATGTTGGATTTTCTGAAATTAAAGGAAAGCATATGCAGTCTTAGCTTCTTGGTATTACCATTATGCAACTTCAGTCTTAGCTTCTTGGTTACTCTGCTTTCTTCAAATTATTTACATTCAATTATGCTGGACAATGCTTAGTGGGATGATGATACACATATTATATTTATTGAGTCGTGTGAGCAAGAGGTTAGAAAAGAAAAGAGACAAAACACTTAATTAAATAAAGATAAGCGGAAAAGTCTTGTTGACGAGTTGTAAGAAGACGGGAAAAGACTATGATAAAAAAATTATTGGGATTACATGAAAGGCGAATGGACACTTTTTAAGCAATTGATTAGAGAAGAGACATGTTTAGGATGAGATGCCACAAAAAATATGATTATGGCAGATGATGATTGGTAGGACCGAAGAATTAAGGTACGTCTTTTATATTATTATATGTGTAATTATTATTTTTTAATTGTTAATTTTATCAGTTTGATTAAAGTAGTTTTGATTTCTCTTTTTACAGGAGAATGCAAAATATAAGAAATTTAGAAACAAAGATCTTTCGCTCATATGGTTTCGCTACGATGCATTGTTTGCTGATGTTGTTGCTACAAGAGAAAGAGCACGTACAGCAAATCAAGAACAATCATCCGGCATTGGACTTAATCTTGATAAAGAATGGATAAATGTTATTGATGACTGTAACAAAAAATATTTTATTCATCTTAATGATGAAATGAGCGATAAAAGTGATGATCTACGGAATATAAATTTTGTTATGTTTCCAGAGCCATCACTAAAAGGACAAAAATCAACTGATGGTGTTAGAACTAGTAGTTAAGCACGAAAAAGTAAGACAAAACAGCTGTAACATTAATAAAAGAGGACCTACACTCTCATAGAGTTTATGTCTAGCAAAAGCAGTGCTACATCTCCTGCAGTTGACGAGACATCCATCAAGAAGTGTATTGGTACGTTGGGACAAATTTCTGATATTCTAGCTAGGAGCGAAATTTACAATTTTACTATGAATATGTTCTATAAGAAAAATAACCGGCATATATTTTTGGAGATGCCTACTGATGAAGCTCGCAAGTCTTGGTTAGTGTTTAATTATCAGTTATACCTCAAGAAAAATGGATAACTGATCGTTGTGGTTGAGTATTTCTAGTATTTCGTGTTCTAATATTGTGATTGTACGTGTTCTAATATTGTGAGTATCTGTGTTCAATTAACTTTATGTTTTCATTTTTAGTAAAATGGAGAGTTCGAAATCTAGTGACATAGTAGATCCTTATCCAAGTTATTCGTCATACGATGAAGATGAAGAAGAACTGGAGGAAATACAGAGGGAACAAGATGAGAAGGAATGGACGGCTTTATGTCAAATAGCAGGTAAATTGATTTTGATGTATTACAAAAAATACTTATGCAAGGAAACTTGTAGTATATCTATTCGCTCTGAAAATGTATTTATTCAAGAGATATTAAGAGGAAACTAGACTCGCTATTATGAAAATTTTCGATTGAGGAAGTCGGTATTTGTTGATCTATCGAATGACTTAACTGAAAAGTATGGGCTTAAATCCACACGTGGAATGTCTATACACGAGATGTTAGGCATGTTCTTGATGGCTTGTGCACATGGAGCTGGAAATCAATTGATACAGGAAATCTTTCAACATTCGCGAGAAACGATTCATAGACACTTTCACAATGTCTTAAAGGCCGTTTGTGAGCTTGCAAGAGATATAATTAGACCACATCAAAATTATAGTGATGGTGCAGGAGCTCACAAGCCATGTAATGGTCGGTATCTCCCTTTCTTTAGAGTAAGCAATATTTTTATGTAATTATTTTTTTATTAAACTTATAAGTTAACTTTTATAAGTATTACTAACTTAAGTTAAATTTATACTTGTAAATGTATGTAGGATTGTATTGGAGCATTTGATAGCACACATGTTAAAGCAAGATTATCGCAAGGTCAAGAGATACCATATATTGGACTTAAAGGTTATTTGATTCCAAATATTCTTGTTGTCGTAGATTTTAATATGTGTTTTACATTTGCATGGGCTGGGTGGGAAGGAGCAGCGCACGATAGTCGTATACTGGGTGAAGCCCTTCGTAGACGAGAACAACTTTTCACGTCCAATTGGATATAAGTATTATCTAGTTGATGCAGGATATCCTCAGATGAAGGGATATATGGCTTCATACAAAGGAGATAATGTGAGATATCACCTCGCACAATTTCACCGCGGTGCAACAAGACAATTGCGAGAACCTAGAGGGTGAATTGAAAATTTTAACTATTTGCATTCTTCTTGTAGAAATATTGTAGAGCACACATTTGGGGTTTGGAAAGCAAGATGGTCTATTTTGCGAGACATGCCTTTCTATCACATTGACACTCAAAGAGACATCGTACTTGCTACTATGTCCATTCATAATTATATTAGAAAGAAATACAATATAGATGATGCTAAGAATCCTGATGTTGGTACATCTTTAAGAGCTAATAACAATGTAAATGCGGAAAAAGTGAAAGAGCAAAGTGATCTTGTTTGGATAGGTCTTCGCGATTTAATTGCTAATGAAATTTGTGAAACTTGATACTTGTAGTTGTATGAATCTTTCAAAACACTAATATTTATTATTTTACATTCCAATTGAGAAATGTTATTTTGTTTGTTCTCTGAAATATGCATATAATGAACTAACTTTTTATATAATTTGAGAAATCAGTGTATAACTTCAATTCGATTAGCTTGATGTATAAAATGACTTTTTAAGTTTGTGATTGACTTCTGTCGCAATACTTTCTGAGCCAACCGAAGAAAAAAAAAAGTAATTGATCAATTAGATTCTCATACAGATATATACAAAGCAAAAACTATTCCTTTTATTTTCTTGGTAAACAAATAAAAAAACTATCTTAAGTAACTATTTAAATTAAAATATAAATTAGTTTTTGTTTGCATTACTTATGAATCAAATATATTGTAGTAATCCGCTCATTTTATAATGTTAACGGCTTTAAGGATATTTCTGTATTTTTAACAGAAAAAAGTTCTTACCAGCACTTGTTTACCAAAAACTTTAAATGCTTTTTTTAAGTTTCAACACTTTTATCCAAACAGGTAACTACTTATTTATAAAACAAGTTTCAACACTTAAAAGCTACTTTTTTTCGGCTAATCCAAACGAGTTCAAAGTGCGATAAAGCATAGCACATGACTACATAATAAAATTGATCACGAAAGTTGATAATTTTGGGGTACATCCCAGAAAATCAAACGTCTGCGTAATGTTTAGTAGAATCTGCAAGATTCTTGAATGGTTTCAAGTGCCAAGGCAATAGAGGGACAGATGCAAGAAGCCTACATCTACGAGATAAATGGACTGACATTGGCCGATCTCCCAAAGTTCGAAGGAAAAGGAAGTGCACAAGAAGTCTATATCTATGAGATAAATGGACTGAAATTTGCCTTATCTTCAACAGTTAATTTTGACTGAGACCTTAGAGCTCACCATCCCATAGCTCTTCAAGTGTTCTGTACTGGCCATAAGCCTCGTGAACAAATGAAGTGCCTCTAAGCAGCCTTGCCTGCATAATGTTCAACAGTAATATCAATAATCCATGAACTGCATCCTTAGCGAAAATATCTGGTAAAGGCTTTATATGAAAAAATTTATTTCGTGTCTCACACAACTGACATTAGCTGTGTGAGGCCTCTTTTTTGTCTCACAACTGTGTGTGTCCCAGAATTTTGTGAACCCAGATGTGTAAGATATGGGTCCACAAATATGTGAGATAAAAAGAGGCCTCACACAACTAGTGTAAGTTGTGTGAGACTCAAGTTAAAATCACTCGCTTTATATAGCCACTTATCTCAACGATCAAGGAAGTTAATATGAGCCTAGAGTGGCAATATAATATGTACCGGTCCAAAGGTCTTCTGTTTGCTTTTGGTACCGAGGGAAGGGGATGGTTGTCTAACTAGCACATGGAAGTATATGGCCATGCATATTAGCCGTTCATTTGGCACTATGAGTCTGTCACTATTTAGAGGTATCGAAGTGCCTATATGTAAATTATATGAATGTCACTGCTAAGGTATCAAAGCACTCATGCCTACAAGTACAACAGTCATTTCGAATGGACAATGCAAGTCTTGTTTGTGTTTCTTTCTCTATTGTTCTTTCTTTATTTTTTTTCCTTGAGACATGGATATTGCTATCTACTGAGAAGATATATGGTCAATTTCTAAGTCCATCTGCACTACTAAATTTGAAATTAATATGATAAGAGTTGACAAACTTACAATTCAATCTCAGTAATATCAAAAGAAATTGCCATTACCATGAAAGGGTTTACCTGTGGAATTTCAGAGAACTTGGCAAATAAATCATCAGGTATAGACCAGTCCAATACATCAAGATTCTCTTTGATCCGTGCTTCATGTGTGCTCTTAGGAAGAACACTCTGACCCATTTGAATGCCCCAACGAAGACAAACCAGAGCAGGAGTCTTGCCTAATTTCTCAGCAACTGAGACTACAGCTGGCTGCTTTAGCACATCACCTTTAAGCCATGTTGTACCTGGAGAACCAAGCGGTGAATAGGCCTGAAATAAAAAGGTGTTAGAAAGGAGTAAAAACATAAACAACTCATTGACAATCCACTCATAAAATCACAGATGATTAGTCAATAGATACCAACAAAAACAATAACGGGACAAATAAATACATCCCCTCCAAACAATATCTCATAGTAATCAAATGAAAATAGAAATGGGGAAAAATCAAAAGATAAATTGACCACAATGCACACAAGAACTAGAAGTGCGTTAGAAATGAACTCACAGAGAGGTGCACTCCCTTGGATTTACAGAAATCCCGCAATTTGGCTTGTTGCCATGAAGGATGGCACTCCACCTGGTTGACAGCAGGAGGAACACGAGCTACTTGCAAAAGATCTCCCAATTTCTTAGTAGAGAAATTGCTAACACCAATAGCTCTAGCCTTCCCGGAATCATAAAGTTTTTCCATTGCTTGCCATGTGCTAGGTATGTTTGTTGGCATAAGGTTTTCAGGTTTAAAGTCAGCCGAACCAGGCTTCAAACTGACAGGCCAATGCATCTACAGAAACCACATAACCAAACGACAAAAAAGGAGGAAAAAATGAAATAAGTCTCAGTTTATTTTTACCATAACAACACCATAGGTAAATAACTTCAATTAGGCAATTTAATGAACCCTCTTTTGATGTTAACATTTTTTCCAATACACGTAGAAGTCCAGTGGCACTATTTAAAGATCTCAGGAGCATCGCGGCAGCTCTTAAATTTTGTCCCGGGGCATCTACCTAAGGGAAGAGTGGGCGCATATTGCAGCAAACGCTTTTAAGATGTGTATATATTAATTTAGAGATTTGGCTTTGAACTAGTTGGCAACTTTAGAAACACTAGCAGAAAGAAAGCTTCCTCTTTGGCAGTACTTACGAGGTACAGATCAACATACTCCAGCTGCAAGTCTTCTAGAGTTCTATTTAGTGCCACTGGTACGTCTTCCGGTGCATGATCAGTGTTCCTACAAAAGTTAATACCACCTGAATGTATGAGTATCCTAAAACACTATCAAGATCACAATGATGAAAAAACCAGAGGCCCCACCAGAACCGCTATTGCTAAAAGCCAGGTTAGAAGTAGTTATCGAATTACCAAGCTATAAGAAAACATATACAATAAAAGAGAGAAATCAACGATGCAAAACAAAAGAGTGATGATTAACGATTGATGATAATAACTACACCAAAGTTGAACAAGTCAAATTGATAATGGAAAGAAACTGACTCAGCAAATTCAAATTGTAGGGCGAGGAACAAGGAGGTAAGTTGTTATAGGAATGTTCGGATTAATTACCAGAGTTTGGATGTAACGAAGAGCTCTTCCCTCTTGACAACACCATCTTTAAATAGCCTCTTCAAAACTTCACCGATCTTTGAAGGAAAAATAATTAGACAAGGAAATATATTAAGTGACAGATTAATCAAGAAACCAGACCATGTTTTCTAACAAAATGAAACTAGGTTTGAACAAATAGAATAAATCTGACCAGAAAATGTTGACAATAAATTGATCTGAAAAAGAATGATAATAATTGATCACCATTCCCTAGGTAAAAGATGAATCCAAAAACATCAACGATTGACACTAGATTTTCCCGTAAGACCTAAATATTGCATGTGCCAGAAAAAACTACCAAATAGGTAGGAATGTCTATCAGCTAATGACACCAATAGGGCACCTAGACTGCCACCTAAATGACTATTTGCATATGTACTGATGTTCAGATCTTAACATAACAACCATAACCTTCCACACTGCAACAATATTTAGGAACAATAAACAAGATATGTAAAAGCCTCATTAGCACTTAAAATTGAGCCTTGTGAGTGATAACTCTATAAGCCCCTCCATCACGCCGTCTCAGTGCAAGACATCCACTGGTTGCAAAACCACCAAGTTATTGATTTTTACTTTCTTTCATTTGAAAATAAATAAATTAGTGTCACTCTCTAATGGTTTAAAAACCTTTCAAACTAGATAGTCGTACTATTTAACATCATCCGCAACCCGCCAACAGATCATTTCCACATGTTCGTCCCTAAAATGAATCTGGCCCATATAAAGGGGTTTGTTGTAGATATAAAATAAAGGGGTGCATTGCAGATATAAAATAAATAAATAGAATTGTCACTTCTATAACAATTTAAGCATTTAGAAATAAGGGGCACGTTGCAGATATAAAATAAATAAATAAATAAAAGTGTTACTTCTATAACAATTTATGCATTTAGATGCGTGAATTGCTCACTTCAAATCTATGAAAGCTTAGTAAGATTTAAGCCAGATTACCTCCTTTTCATTTTTATAAATTCGAGCACAATCAATATGCCGGTAGCCCACCTGTAGCAAAAAGAAGAAGAGAATAATTAGGTCTAAATTGTGTCAGAATACCAAAATCACTAGGTTGCAAGTGACACTTTAAAGTTGTTGAATTCTTAGGACTAGCCCAAAGTTACTTTAGAAGCAGCATGACTTCTTACATCTATTTGGCCAATTAAGGGTAAGAACTACAATATGGAAATTAGTTCTCCATAAGAACAATGCGCCCCCTATATATTTCCATAAACTCAAATAGAAGTTTTAAGACCCATGCACAATTTCAGGATATGTAGGAAGGAATATTTCTTTCACTTTTTTACCACATTTGAACAGGATATGTAGGAAGGAATATTTCTTTCACTTTAATGGGCATATTGGGGCCGAGGCCGGTGGCTACGATGAGGTGCACGGGGGCTTTGGCTTTGGGGCTAGGAACGGAGGAGGCACTTCGCTGCTTGATTTCGCCAGGGCTTCCGAGCTCCTGATTGCGAACTCATCATTCCGGAAGAGGGAGGAGCATTTGGTCACCTTCAAGAGTGCGGCGGCGAGGACTCAAATTGATTACATCCTCATCAGAAGGAGCGACAGGGGTCTGTGCAAGGATTGCAAAGTTATCCCGAGAGAGTCTCTTTCAACTCTTCATAGGCTCCTAGTGATGGATGTTGATCTCTGGGTGAAGAAGAAGAGGAGGGGCGCCCGGGGTCAACCGAGGATTAGATGGGGAGCTTTGTCCAAGGAGAAAGCTCAGGAGATGGAAATGAGGTTAGAAGAGGGCGGAGCTTGGAGAAGTTATGGGGAAGCGGACGCTATGTGGTCAGCGACAGCTAGCTTGGTTAGGGGGGTAGCACGGGACGTGCTCGGGGTTTCTAAGGGATATTCAGGTAGGCATCAGGGTGATTGGTGGTGGAACGATGTAGTCAAAGGAAAAGTGGAGGCGAAGAAGGCGGCGTTCGCAAGGTTGGCAGGGAGCACAAGCGAGGAGGAGCGGAGAGTGAACAGGTTGTCCTACAGGGAGGCGAGAAGAGAAGCTAAGATGGCAGTCACGGAAGCTAAAAACGCGGCGTTCGGTCGCATGTATGAGGAACTAGGGGAGAAAGGTGGGGAAAAGAAGCTATTTCGGCTGGCTAAAGCAAGGGAAAGGAAAGCCCGTGACTTAGACCAGGTCAGGTGTATCAAGGACGAGGATGGTAGAGTTTTGATGGGGGAATCGCAAGTCAAACAGAGGTGGCAGGCGTACTTTCGGGACCTTCTTAACGAGGAGGGGGATCGGAGCATAGAGCTAGGGGAGCTGGGGCATTCAGAGCGTCATAGAGACCTTGGGTACTGCAGGCGCATTAGGGTGGAGGAGGTCTTAGGGGCGTTGCGCAGGATGAGTAGGGGTCGAGCAACCGGGCCTGACGAGATCCCGGTGGAGTTTTGGAAGTGCATGGGTAAACCTGGAGGGGAGTGGCTCTCTAGGCTATTCAACGTGATATTCAAGACTAAGAGGATGCCGGATGAGTGGCGGTGGAGTACAGTGGTGCCCCTGTACAAGAACAAGGGGGACATCCAGTGCTGCAACAACTATAGGGGTATTAAACTAATGAGCCACACGATGAAGGTTTGGGAGAGGGTGATTGAGGCGCGAATGAGGGGGGCGACGATTATATCGGGGAACCAGTTCGGTTTCATGCCGGGCCGCTCCACCACTGAGGCTATTCACCTAGTCAGGCGGCTGGCGGAACAATTCAGGGATAAGAAGAAGGACCTGCATATGGTGCTTATCGACTTGGAGAAGGCGTATGACAAGGTTCCGAAGGAGGTGCTATGGAGGTGCTTGGAGGCGAAGAGTGTGCCAGAAGCCTATATCAGAGTTATCAAGGACATGTACAATGGGGCTAAGACTAGGGTGAGGACGGTGGGTGGCGATTCAGACCATTTTCCTGTGGTAATGGGGCTCCATCAAGGATCGGCGCTGAGTCCCATGTTGTTCGCCTTAGTGATAGATGCTCTAACCCGTCATATCCAGGGGGATGTGCCCTGGTGTATGCTCTTTGCTGATGATATAATATTGATAGACGAGACGAGGGCCGGTGTTAGTGAGAAGTTAGAGGTATGGAGACAGACCCTCGAGTCTAAAGGTTTCAAGATAAGCAGATCTAAGACAGAATATCTGGAGTGCAAGTTCAGTGACGAGCCGAGTGGGGTGGGCAGGGATGTGATGCTTGGTTCTCAGGCCATCGCCAAGAGGGACAGTGTCCGATATCTTGGGTCTGTGATTCAGGGGGACGGAGAGATTGACGGGGACGTCACCCATCGGATAGGAACAGGGTGGTCGAAGTGGAGGCTTGCTTCTGGGGTCCTGTGTGACAAGAAAATCCCACACAAACTCAAAGGGAAATTCTACAGAGCCGTGGTTAGACCAGCGATGTTGTACGGGGCAGAGTGCTGGCCCGTGAAGAACTCCCATGTCCAGAGAATGAAGGTTGCTGAGATGAGGATGCTTAGGTGGATGTGTGGGCACACCAGGCTGGATAAGATTAGGAATAAAGTTATTCGTCAGAAGGTAGAGGTGGCCCCAGTGGACGAGAAGATGCGGGAAGCGAGGCTGAGGTGGTTCGGGCATGTACGGAGGAGGGGTCCCGATGCCCCGGTGAGGAGCTGCGAGCGGCTGGAGATTGCTGGTGGTCGGCGGGGTAGAGGGAGGCCTAAGAAGCATTGGGGAGAGGTGATTAGGCAGGACATGACTAAAATGCAGGTTACCGAGGACATGACCCTCGATAGGGGAGTCTGGAGGTCTAGAATCAGGGTTGCAGGATAGGGGCTCTTAGAGTCCTTCGTTCGCCTCACCCGGGGTTGGGTGTGGGATAGTAGGGTTACCCATCGATGTCTAGTGTTTTAGCCTAGGTCCCCTCTTGGTTGCGACGGTATTTATGTTCCTTATGTTTACATAACCATTTACGTTATTTCTGCAGGATTACTTATGCTTTGTTTTGTTATTTTGTTTTGTCTTGCCTTGGTTACTAATTTTGTCGTTGTTTTCCAATGCAGCTTTTCATTCTGTCCTATGCGCCGAGGGTCGCATGGAAGCAGCCTCTCTGCCCTTTTGGGTAGGGGTAAGACTGCCTACATATTACCCTCCCCAGACCCCACCTGGTGGGAGTATACTGGGTAGTTGTTGTTGTTGTTGTTGTTGAACAGGATACTATTGTTATACTTTACAATTAGTCTAGAAAAGAAAATATTAAAGGCAAAAGCATTCAGAAAATGAATCTCTACTTCTGAATCTAACCACCAAAAGTATCAACTTCTACTAATTGTCTTCAAATTCTTCGTACAAACAAAAACCATTTCCAGAAAGAACACAACTGATTATCAAAGACAATCTTTCTGCCCTCAATATTACCTATTTAATCTTCTTGTACTAAAGACTTAAAAGTTTAGCTCTATTCTGATTCCAACATAGTACTCCTTCTATCACGTTTTATGTGGCACACTTTTCTTTTTAGTTTGTCCCAAATATAACAATTGCATTTCTATATTTAGAAATAATTTAACTTTAAACTTCTCATTTTACCCTTAATGAGATGATTTATAACCAAACAAATGTCTATGACTTGTTTTAAATCACAAACTTTGAAAAGTCTTTCTCTCCAATCAAACACCACCACGTTAAATGGGACAGAGAAGCATAGTCCTCGACTATTTTGATTTTCATAACCTTTTTTTAATGTTCTGAGGCATAAAACACTCCATAGTCAGCTTAGGATACTAAAGTAAGGACAAGCACCAGCACAACAACATAGCAAAAGACATAAATCCATCTTTATTCGCATGAGTTGTTTGGTTTTTTTTATTCCTAAACTAATTCATAACCACAAAACTAAACAAAATTTAACAAGTGTTTAACTGCATTTTTTAATAAGGATCGTTTGCACTGTATTTCAAAAGCAGAAGGCATTTTTAATTTATGATGGATTAGGCGTTAGCTCAAAGGAACAGGATATAAGTCTATCAAAGTTTATTTTTGATATATTTAACAAACAGCATATAATGTATAGAAGTCAAAAGTTAACATATTAAAAATTAATCTAAATAAGAATTTTAAGTCACAAAATAAAATCATACTTACATTACGTATAGTCAAGAAAAGCATTAAATAAAAAAACGTCCTGAGTCGCAAAATACGTAAAGCATGCAATAAACAATTCCTATATATCAAACATTATTTTACAGAATTTCTGCTAATCTCAGATCGAAAAATAAAAATTACAAGAGCATCAACTTTTAAATTCTTAAATAATTAAATCTACAAAGACAGAAACTAATGTTCACACAAATACACACATATATGGTGAGAGAGAGTAAGCATACCTTGATAGCAATCTCAACGGCTTGGCCGACGACGCCAGGATCGGACTGCCACGTTCCCAAACCAACTGACGGCATCTTAGCACCAGTGTTCAACTCAAAGTATCGAATTGCCGCCGCCATTGACACAAACAGAGGAGGAAAATTGAAAAGACGAGAGTGATTTGTACACAGCAAAAACACACTCACAGAACAATGGCGAATTGCATTTTGCTCTCCTCCTCTCCTTTAATATAAGCGAGAGAATCGTGCGTCACTTACAGCTAGTTTCTTGAGATACTGCCACGTGGCTGATCATCTTACCGTTGATCTTGGAACATATTGATAAGCCGGTAATATTTCCGAAACTTTGAGGGTCTTTAGTCTTTTTCCTAAAAATCCTGGCATTAGACGGCGGCATCCAAATAATTTGGAGGAGTAAATCGATTTGAATATGTCATGTTTGACCCGGCATTTTCTTTTTTATTTATTTACATAAATAAAATAAAAATAAAAATACTCTTTTCAATTTATGCAATAGACTTTGATTTAGCGAAGTTCAGCAAAAAATACTTTGAAACTTATGTTCTTTAAAGCATAAGGATAAAAGTTTAGTGGATTCACAATATTATGTGTATAAAAATTTCTCATATAAAAAATTAAAATTAACTTATCTCAAATAAAGTTATATCATTCTTTTTAGTCGGACTAATAAAAAAAGTGTATCATATTAATTAAATGGGAGCCGTATCAACTTAATAATCATAATCAAAATTTAACCGAAGTGTAAGTAGGGGTGTGCATTCGATTTATCAATTCGATTTTGACCCTTATCGATAATTACTTATCGATTATCGATTTGTACATATGCTTATCGTTATCGTTTCAATAAGGTTTCGATTTTTTCGATTTCGATAACAAATAATCGATTCGATTTATCGATAAACCGATTCGAATGCACATCTCTACCCCTATATATATATATATATATATATATATATATATATATATATATATATACAAAAATAAAGGGAAAATAAAATAATAGAGAAAATATATATATAATATAGATATGAATAGAAAATTATACTATGTTCTAAGATATATACTATGTTTATACTATGTTCTAAGATATATACTATGTTCTAAGATACTATCGTCTATAATAATAGTGTGAAAGGCTAGATAAATGTATATCTAATATTCTAATTATAAGATATAATTGCTTATTAAATAAATCTAAACAAAATCTACTATTTTCTGTTATATAAATAAAGTGTATAGCGTAGTCTACTATAGAATAAAATCCTGTGTCTACGTCCCAAATAAATTCTCCTAAACTTAAACCAAGACTTCTTGCAAAACTTTCTGGATATGTATAATTATTACGATTATCAGACATTAACAGCGTAGTAGAATTATTTTAAAACCTTATGTTGTAAAAATCCTACTCGGTACTCTCCCTCTCTTATATGTAAACTTATAATGTTACCGTCTATCCATAATTATGTAATAAGATTACCCTTTTTATACTTTTTTTTTTTTACTCTGTTCATCTCTTCTTCCCGATTTTTGATAGACATGAATCTATTCTTAACTCTTTTTTCTTTAACCTCACCCCGGCCATGGTTAAGTTCACATACCACTCGGTTTATCTTAACCAGCTTTTTCCTAGGAATTTACAGGTTAATCCATCAAAATTGTTAAGAAATTGGAAAGATAACCATATACTAAGAGTAGTTTTTTAACAATTTACAGAATAACAAAACTATACATAATAAAACATAAAGAAAATCAAAACATAGGGGTAATATCTTAGAACATAACATAGATAAACATAGTAACTTACATGTTTACAAGAGATGGGATTTCCCTTTCGGGAAACCCGAAAAGATTTGACTGAACTTCTGAATTGAAAAACGATCAACTCCTAAGCATACAAACTTTATTTATTTTACAAGCTTAGAAGAATAAGTACTAGGGTATTCATAAAGGGGATATTTTACAAGGTGGTTTTAGAAATGGTTTTTTGGTTGGAAAGTTGGCTTAAGATTTTCAGAGGATTTCTTGCTTTATGTTTTTTCTCGATGATCTTTCTTCTCATATGGTCTGCCTTTTATAGCTGAATTTCTGAGCGGATCTGAAATGCGGACTTTAAAATTTTTTGAAATCTTTGTCTTCTAGCCTTGTAGGGTACTTCATTGGGCCTCATCTTCACATGGCTGGTGCAGAGATTCCATTTTATGTCGTCCACGTTTTTATTACTTGTCTTTATATCACTTCTGGCCCCACTTATTGTCTCCTCCATTATTGTTCTTCTTCCGTTACATCTGGCCCCACTTATTGTCTCTTCCATTATTGTTCTTCTGTCTCCTTCTTGATTCAATATTTCCGAATTATTTTTATGTGTCTAGATTATGGAGTGCTATTGAATCAAAACTCATTCCTGAATCATAATCTTCGTATGGATCTTGAGCATCTTGATAATTATTATTGTCTTCATTATCATCTCTTCCTGAGTTTTGAGACCTTACTGGACTAGATCTTGATCTCTCTGGACTGGGACTAGGACTAGGATTTTTAATCATATGTTTGTCTTGTTTTTCTTTTTGCTGGAAGAAATTTTCTAATGTCTGTTTAATTACATCTTCTATTTTTTCATTTTTTTTCTTTTTAACACTTATACTCTTTTTCTTTAATATGTCTCCATGTGTTAATGTTCTGGGCAGTCTTCTTCTTGATGATGATCCTTCGTCTTCACTTTTTGGCAAAGTGACAGCCATAAACGGATTTGATTTGTCTTTACCGGTCACCGTTTGAACCGGACTAGCTGTATCATCATCCGATACATTGGATTTTTCTGCATTCATTGGGGAACGCACACCCTTCTCATCCATTTTTTCTTGAGATGGAAAACTCGTATCTTGTTGCAAAACAACTTGAGTCTGAGATTGTGCTAACATCTGCATCTTTTGTTCTAAAACTTTTACATGCTCCATAAGTCTAACTTTTTCTTTCTCCAAGCTTTCATTCTTTTGGTTCAATCTTCTGAAAGCTTCGGTCATGGACGAGCAGTGGTCACAAAATATTATTTTGTCTGTGTCTTTTTGGATTTTGTATTGGATTTTTTCTGGATTTTGTCTGAGTGCTGGGGAGATATAATAATTTGGTCCTAGTATTCCTCTTGCATAGTCTAGAGCTTCAGTGAAATCATTAAAACCTTTAAAAAGTGGTTTTTGTATGTCTTTAATAGAGTCTAATACTTCTATCCATGTTTGAAAAATACCATTTGTCTTACCGTGTATAACTACATAGTATTTAAACTTCTTCTCTTGATTTTTGTCTGTAAAATATTGCCCTAAAGCGTTAAGAGCAGCTATAACATATTTAGTGTCTTTCTTATTATATGCTATCCATAAATTATCAATTAAGCATCTTTGGGGTTTATCTATAACACATTCTGGTAAAACTCTAAATGAAATATTTGATGGTGGGAAAAATATTAAATTATGCTTTCCAAAATTTATTCTTTCTAAATTATTTTGTTCTGTGATAGTCTGTGGCTTAAAATGAAGATTACCTAATACTGTCTGAGAGTATCTGTCTGAGGGTGAGGCTTGAACGCCTTTTCCCTTGTCTTCAGTCTTTGAAACTGTTGGTCTACTCATTCTGTACATATAAGATATTTTTGTTAATTAACAATAATTTTTAACCTACTTAAAGTGTCTGCTAAATTATTATCTTTTCCTTTAATATGTTCAAAGACTAAATTATATATTGATATTGTATCAATAAAATTCAACCATCTTCTTCTACTACTATTTTTTGAATTTATCTTTTGGTGGAACTTAACAATGGCTTCACAATCAGTTCTAATTGTTACTTCTTGTTTGTTTAATATGTATAATCTGAAACTATTTAATCCGTATATTACAGCTAGGATTTCTGCATCTATACTACTCATATTTCCTTTTTCTTTATATTTTTCACTTTGGTATGCACATATTTTTTCTGTATTTTTATCACTATATTTATTCGGTTTTGCTTTTAAAACTGCTCCCCATCCTTCAAAACTTTCATCTGTTTCTATAATTAAATAATCAGTTTCTAATGGCATAGTTAAATCAGGAATATTCTTTATTTTTTCTTTAATCTTTTGTACTAATTTAATATCTTCTGTATTAAAATGTTTTTGCCCCGTAGATCCTGTCTTAGCATATAAAGGTCCTGCTATTTTTCCTAAGTCTTTTATAAAATTTCTTGCATAATTTACTATTCCTAGAAACTTTTGTAATTCTTTAATATTGTCTAGTTTGTCTGGCATTTCTAAAGCTTTTTTAGCTATATGCGGTTGTAACTTAATTTTTCCTTCTCCTAAAACTACTCCTAAAAAGTTTATATAACTTTTACATAATTTCATTTTCTTTTTACTAATAATTATTCCATTATCTACAAATAATCTAAATACTGTTTGTAAATGTCCTAAATGTTCTTTAATATCTTTACTAAATACTAATATATCATCTACATATACTAAGACAAATCTTTTATATTCTCCAAATATATTATCCATTTTTCTCTGAAAAATTGGTGGAGCTATTTTTAATCCAAACGGCATGACTAACCATTCGAAATGCCCTTCTGGACAAGTAAATGTTGTCCATTCTATACTATCTTCATGCATTTTTACTTGCCAATATCCTGATTTACAATCAAATTTGCTAAATATCTTTTTACCTTGTATTCTATTTATCAATTCTGTTTTATCAGGTAGTTTATATCCATCTGTTCTAGTGTTATCATTAAGTCTCTTATAATTTATTACCATTCTCGCTTTTCCTCTTATCATTTCACTGTGATTTCTAACCATAAAAGCTGCTGATCTATGTTTAGAAATAGATCTCCTTATTACACCTAAATCCATAAGTTCTTTAATTTGAGTTTTAAAGTCATTAAGGTCTTCATTTGTAGCTTCTATCGAAGCCGTTTTAATTATATATTCTGGGTTTATTATATCTAATTTACACATTACTTTATTATTCTCCCAGTGTTTTAATGGTTTTTCTCCAATTATTTCTATCTCATCTAAAATTTTTATTATATTTTCTAGATCTTTTTCGTTCTTTATTATTCCTATTCTTTGTAATCCTGTTTTAAAATTGTATAATTCTGTTTCAATATCTATTAGTGTATAATCTTTTTCTATTATATCTTTATCTTCATTTTCTTCTAATATTAGATTTTTTGTTTCTTCTTTAGTCCTACAACATGTTTTATTATCTTTACATTCTTTACAACATTCTTTCTCATTTTCTTGCAAGTCTATCTGATTTTCATTTAATCTTGTCCTTATCCTAGTTGCGGCTTCTATTGTTTGTACTGGTGTTTGTGTAATATTTTTAAAGAATATTACTCCATCTCTACTAAGTAAACAACTACCATTATTATGTAACATAAAACTTAAACCTAACACAAAATCAACATTTATATTTAAGTCTCTTACCCAAATTTTATCTACCTTATACTAGGTTTGTAAAAATCTAAACATGTATTTACAAAACTAATCTGTGATTTATCTATATAATATTTATAAATATTATGAGTTCCATCCATTTGCATGGCTGCTACTGGCTTATCTAATGTTTTTATTAAATTAGGTAGAACTATCCTTTTATTTATTATACATCTCGTGCATCCTGAGTCTACTAGAGCTAATGTTTCTATTTCATAATCTTCTATTTTAATTCTTGCTAAAAATTTTATCGTAGATAATTTTTTATCTTCGTTACATATTAGTGTATCATAATTTTCTATACTCATCAATTCTCTTTCTTCTTCATTTCTTATATCTTCTAATTTTTCTTTTCCTTTTTCTATTTTTTGTATTCTTTTTTCTAATTCGTTTATTCTATTTTCTAATGTAATTATTCTTAAATTTATAAGAGAATTATTTGTCTCTTGATAAATTTCTTCTTTATTTATTTTTATTTCAAAATCTTTTTGTATACATAAAATACATCCTTCTAAATAGCATAATTTACATTTAGCTCTTTTATTTCTACTAGGATACCATTTACACTTAAAACACTGATTGCTATCTAACCCTTTATTAATTTCAAACTCATGAGTACATTCTTCTGATATATTTACAAAGTTATTTTCTTCTAAGTCTAATTTCTCTAATCCTATTTCATTTATTAATTCTTCTTCTTCTGATTCTGATGTTTCTATTTGAGTTTCGTCTATACCTACACTTACTATAGAATATATACTCTCGTTGTCTGACATATATTCGTCTACATTTATTAAAGTTTCTTGAAAATCTTCTATTAACTGTGAATTTCTTGTTTTATTATTAATTCTTTTTGGACAGGTGTTGGCTAAATGTTCTACACTACCACAAGTAAAACATTCTAGTTTATTTTTATAATTTCTATCTGTTCTATATTTTCTAACATGTTTATTTCTATTTAAATAGGGCTTTCTAGCTGATGACTTTCTAAGATAATAATTTTTTCTATTGTATTCTTTATTGTATTGAGGTTTATATCTTTTGTATTTCTTCTTTTTGTATTCATTTTTATCATAACTTTGAGTTGTATATACAGTTGATTTACAGAAACTCATATTGTTCTGTTTTAGTTGTTTTTGTATTTGTAAGTTTGTACATTTTTCTTGTAGTATTTCCATAATATGTTGTACTTTATGTCCTATAGACCATTTTGTATTTGGGTTTTGTATTACGCCTTCTCGTTTATACCATCGTTCTTCTATTTCTCTTCCTAATACTCCTGGTAATTTGTTGAATAATTTTTTACCTAATTCTTGTTCAAAAGCATTTCCACTAATAGTACAATAGTAAAAATAATCATTTAAAAACTTCTTTATATGGAACCAACTACTTATACTTAATTGTTCTAATTTTATTAAAGCATTCTTTTTTAACACTACTAATCAACTATTTGGATCTTCCCCTGTAATCAAACTATGTATTTTATTTGTAAAATTATAAGGATTTGCACCCATTGCTATTAAATTTTGAAAATCTTGAGGAAATTCTGATTTATAGGCTTCCCATAAACCTTTTGTTGATTCTCCTAAAAAGGTTTCCATATATTTATACATTATTTCTGCATCTGTATCATTATAAGTTTTTATAAAGTCTGCTACTACTATTCCTTTCCATAGGTCTATTACTGAGTTCCACATTTGTGGATCATGAGCTGCTATATTTAATATTTTACCTTTACTTCCCCCTTCTTGTAATCTTATAGGTTCTTCTATTGGCATCCTTTTTCCTGATGGTCTTACATTTTCTATTTCTGTTTCTTGGTCTATCCTGTATACTCTTCTTCTAGGCACATTCCCCGTACTAGTATCTACTGTACTTTGGTATGTTGTTCTTTGAAATGGACTTGGGCTAGAACTAACTGATTCCATTAATTCTTTTAAACTAATTACTGAATCCGTTTCTGTTTCATAGCTATCTTGTATTTCTTCAAAGATTTTGTCGAATTTTTCTGATTTTTCTTGTATCCTATATTCTTTTCTATATCCTAAATTATCTGTTCTTAATTCACATTTCTTAAAATGTTCTTCTACATCCCTTAAGGTTAATTTTCCTAGTTTACATCCTTTACATTGGAAAGTCTTATTTTTATTTTCTCTAACTAATTTTCTTGCTTCTTCTAATGCTATGTCTACTTCAAATTCTTCATGTATTATTTCAACATTCATACATTCAGTTTCTTCAACATTATTTTCATCTTCATCATCTATATCTTTATGAGTAGAGTAATTATAATCAGTAAACCTAATTGATGTTTCTCCTTTAGAATTTGTATACATTAAATGAGATTCTGGTTTAAATATTTTTGGTTTTGAAAAATCTTCTAAATTCCATTCTAATCCTGCATATTCTTCTGGGTCTATTTTAATAGGTTTTAATAATTTTATACCTTTATTTCCCATTACTTCAACTACATCATCTACCTTAATTTTAAATTTTGTATTGCTATTTGTTGCCATTTTTCCTATAAAACCTACACATATTAATAGATTATTTCCATTATTCATTTCTTCATACCCTTTAGTCTGTATTCCTATTTTTATATTTTTTCCAAATTCTGCTAGATTTATCATAAAATCTGGGCTAATATAAAATATTCCTCCGTTATTTGTCATATCTACTTCTGTTAAACCTATTATAGATTTCTTCTGATCTGACCATCTATCATCATATACTACTATCAATACTTTAGTCTCTAAATTCTTTCTTGTTAATCCTTTTAATCCAATTACTATTAATCCCATATGCATTAAATTTCTTTTATAATTTTTTATTTGTTTTACTGATTCTGGATTGATTAAGTTTAATGTTTCTACTTTACTTCCTATAGCTGACAATTGTTCTTCTCTATAATGTCTATATAATTGAGAACTAGTGGAAAAATATCCTGTATTATATAATATTTTTGGATCTAATAATCTTAATTGGTTTTGCTGAAAAATTTGTATATCCTTATCTATATCTATTATTTCTTCTAGTTTTTGATCTTCCTCTTGTCTTTTTCTAGTTAGAATTCTAGCTAACATATTATTTCCTATTCTATTTTCTGAAAAATTTATTCTTGATCTTTCTTGGTTTGTTCTTCTTGACCCACTTGGAAAAAGGTCCATTTTTGTGGTTTTCTTACTTTTATTTTTTCTTTTTGTGGTGTTATTTCAACTCTTTTTAATTGTTCTATTAAATCGTCTACCTTTGGAATTTCAGTCTTAATTTCTTTTTCCTTAATAATTTTATCTAGTTTTCTATTAACTTCCAATAATACGATTATTAATGTATTATTCTGCTTTAGTATTATTTGATCAGCTTTACTTTGAGGAGTATAATTACTTAGTCCTTCTGGATTTGGTTGAATTTTTGCTGTTAATTTTAACACTTCTTCATATATTGGATCTAATTCTATTGGTATATCACTCATGAAAGAGCGATTTCTTTTATAGTATCTATTTTTTCTTTAAGTGCGCTTATCTCTCCTTTTAATACTTCTACTTGTTCAGTTATTTTTTCTACTAATTTAGTTGTTTGTATTTCTAATTCTTTAGGCTTTTCTGTAATAGTCTTAATTAACTTTTCTATTTCGTTTTTAGTAGGTATTTTTTCTATATTAAATTTATTATTTAAAAATTATATTTTTCTATCTATTTCTAGTTGTTGTGATTTTATAAAGTCTAAATTTTGTTCTAATTTTTCTAAAGTCTTTCTTTGTTTAATATGTCCAACCTCTACTAATTCTAATATTCTTATTATATTTTTATTATTTTCTTGAGTTTTTTCTCCAAAATTTATTATTAAATCTATTAAAGTATTATATTGTTTATCTTCAATATGTAATATATGCTCTCCACTACTAAAATTACACTTTATTACTATATTATCTTTTAATATTCTATATTTCTTTTCTGGATAGATTTTTAAGTCTAAATATTCTAGATGTTTTAAATTAGCTATGATTTTCCTAATGGTATCCAAACTTTTCTCTCTTTATGATATTTTATTAATCTATCATAAGAATCTATTTGACCTTCTAGATATTGTATATCCCACTGTAGAGCTGATATAGTTTGTGGATTAATAAGACACTTTACTATATAACTTGGTTCGCTATTATATTTTAATTCCGATACTTCTACTTGTTTAGCTAAGTCTAAAATTGATGCTAATAAAGCTTTAGTCTTTTTTATTTCTTTCTTTAAATCCTGCTTTGCTGTTATATCTCTTCTTAACCACCAATAATTACACCTTATTACTTTAGTTACTGGATGTTGTCTTAACATATATGCTATCCTAATGGAATATATTTTATTTTATTCTTAATTGATCTAAGATAAATTCTTTCTTGTTCTATTTCAAAATTAATTCTTTGTAATTCAAAAAGTAAAAAGTTATTAAAGTCACTTAGTTCTGGTGTACTAAAATTATTTTGATATTGTTCTAAAGTCTTTTTATATTCAATATGAATTTTTATATTTTCTATAGTAATATAGATTATATGATAATAACAACTTATATATTTAGAAATATATTGTTGTCTCATAAAATAGTGGTCCGAAAATCTTTTATATATATATATATATATATATATATATCCTATTTATATATATCCTATTTATTACTATAAATTAAAATTATTTTAAAAAATAATTTTTTATAGCTATATTTTATATTTTATAGCAAATAAGTATGATATATACTATCATTGAGGCATAAAATAAGACATGAAATACACTATTTATATTTTTCCCTCTCTCTCTTTCTTTCAATTAACACACGATTCTCTCTCATAAATTATTTTCTTTTTCTCTCTCTTTCTCCTCTCTCTCTTCGAGCAAAATAGGCCGAATCATAGATACATGAAAGAGAAATAAATCATGAAAGAAAGCCTCAAAAAATCTCAAAATCAGAAACATGAAAGTAAACCTATAACTAAAAAAGGAGACGAAGATATCTAGGGCGACAGACATATTGAAGAGAAAGAGGGATTCTTAGCGAGGTAAGTAAGAGAGAAAAGAGGAAGAAACGGTCGAATTGAAAGCCTTGTAAATTATAATGGAAGAGGTAATGAAGCGATACAAGGAGTCTTCGCCAAAAGACGTCATCTCCGATGAACTTTCTTTTCTTTTTTGCTATTTAGTCACATAGAATAATATAAATACATTGTATTCTGTACAATTTTCACTCAAACACATTGTATTTTTGTATAAATGTATTTTCTTGTATGTATTATGTGTTTCGAATGTTTGTATTTTTTAATACAACTGAATACATACTATAAACATTGAAATAATACACCAAATACAGACATTAGAATAGAAAAGAATATAAACAATGAATATATTTAATTTTAAAATATAGTAAAATACTGTAAAATATATTGAATACAAATAAAAATACAGTGAATACAACCAATGAAATATACTGAATACAACAGTAATAACATGTATTAGGAATAAATAAATATTGTTAATACAAATATAATAAAATACTATTACTACAAATACATTTAAATACACTATATATAAAATAGCAAATACAGTAAATACATACATAAATCTAGTGAATGCAACAATAAAAAAATATATTGAAATACACTAAATACAAAAGTTATATACAGCTGAAAAATCATTCTAATTAATTGGGTTGATAAAGTGACATGTTAGAATTGATTTGATTGAGTTATATTAGGAGTGTATCACGCTAATTGATATTATTTTCGTTATTGAACAGCTGTACATACTTATTTTTAAGGTGATTGACGTCATTGTATTCATGAATACATGTGAATACACGTGCGTACAACTGGACTACCCTATTTTGGGCTCTTTTTGTTGTTGTATTCATGAATACAGGAGCACGAATTCATATGAATACATGCACGTACAGCTGGACTGCCATGATTTTAGGCACTTTTTGCTGCTATATTCATGAATACAGGAGCACGAATACATATGAATATATGCGTGTACAACTGGACTACCATAATTTTTGGCACTTTTTGCTGTTGTATTCATGAATACATAGCGCGAATACATGTGTGTATAGTTGAACTGTCTTGATTTTTAAGTGTTTTTGCTACTGTATTCATGGATACAACAACGTGAATACAATGAATTACACGGGCGTAATAACTGAATAATAATTATAAAAAATAATTATGTATATAATAACCATAAAAAATTAATAGCCACTAAACAATAATAGTTTCTAAAAGTTCCTCTTTATTTTTTTGGCTTCTTTGATTTTAGATTTTAGCTTCTTAGAATAGCCTCTAGTTTCGTCCGCAACTTCTTAATTATTTCTTTAGCAAAAATGGCGACAGCCGAGAGCTGGTGGGCCTGAATATTTGATCAATTATTATTCATATACTCTTTTTAAAAAGCGTGGCTCTTTTAAGTTCTGTGCTAATATGGGCGGCTAGTCTAATTAATTCTCTCGGTTAAGGGTCAAATATATCTTTGTACTATTAAAAATAAGTAATATTTATCCTTCGTTTAAATTTTTTATCAAATATGTCCCCACCGTTATACATTAGGGCCATATATATTCCTCAGCCGTTAAAACACTCTCCCATATATTTAAATTACGGTTAAGGGTCAAATATATCCTTGTACTATTAAAAACAGGCCATATTTATCCTCCCTTTGAATTTTTTATCAAATATGTCCCCACCGTTATACATTAGGGCCATATATATCCCTTAGCAGTTAACACACCCTCCCATATATAATTAGCACGTGCCATTTTATGATTGGACTAGACCACCCGCCCCACTCCTTTAATTAAATCCGCCCCGACCCAATGAAATTTAGTCTTCTTCTCCGTTCATTCCCTTCAATATGTCAATAATGATAATTTTGACTCCGTGCACAGCTCATATGCCGTTCTATGCTTTATTTTCCCTTGTTACTCAATAGATTGGCAGTGTAGTTCATACTAAGTTTGCAATAGGTGGAACTTGTATGATTGGTAGTTTGTACTACATGTTCTTTCGTCCTATCGCACTGCGGAGAAAATCCCAAGGTGTTAAAATCTCAATGTTCCATTTAATGAGATCAACTTGTTTAACTTCCCTTTCCAACATTTAAAGAGATTTTGCCCTTTCAAAGTAAGTTTGAAGACAATTTTGACGGCAAATCTTATTTCATGTTCAGGTGTATTTTAGCTGTGATGTACCACCTGTCACAATAGCCTCATTGCACCTTCTTGAGTATCACACCCTGAAATAATACTCAAACTTCCCTTTTATTGCTAAATGCTTTATCTTTGCTTACACTTAAGTTTATCATTACTGACAATTATCATTATTGACATATTGAAGGGATTGAACGGAGAAGAAGACTAAATTTCATTGGGTTGGGGCGGGTTTAATTAAAGGAGTGGGGCGGGTCGTCTAGTCCAATCATAAGATGCCACGGGCTACTAAAAACATATGGGAGGGTATTTTAACGGCTGAGGGATATATATGGCCCTGATGTATAACGGTGGGGACATATTTGATAAAAAATTCAAACGGAGGATAAATATGGCCTATTTTTGATAGTACAAGGATATATTTGACCCTTAACCGTAATTTAAATATATGGGAGAGTGTTTTAACGGCTGAGGGATATATATGGCCCTAATGTATAACGGTGGGGGACATATTTGATAAAAAATTTAAACGAAGAATAAATATGACCGATTTTTAATAGTACAAGGATATATTTGACCATTAACCGTAATTCTTTCGATAACAATAGATGCTTAGAGAATTAATTATTTCCATAGAGACTATAAGGTACAATGTCTACAAATTTCCTCAGAGCAATAAAGAAATATATAAATATTATTTTATATACTCTAGTAATAAGAATAAGTTATTAGGATTTATTTACTTTTTTAAACTTCTTATACTCCTCCTCTAGAAACAAATGGCATCTCGGACAACCTCTATTATTACATGCGAATATGATTCTGATAAGATATTATCTTGTTAACAGTAAGCAATCAGTTCGATTGGCTTAGTATGCTAATTGAAATTAAATAAGAAGTACTTCATAAATAAATACTTACTAGCATCTGGTGCTTAAACAAAATTAAATTTAATAATTCAACCTTAAAGGACTAAAATCAAAGTGAAATTATATATCATTTAACTAGTGTTAAGTGATAAATTATTTATAAAAATACATATCTTACATTTATTGATTTGAGCGGCCTAAGCGCCTTAACGAGTCGTCAAAATAGCCTCCCAGCAATGATACCTCCTCTAGTCCCCAATAAGTGATCAATTTGCTTTTAACATGGCTTTTACAAAAATATTATATTCTATACAAAAATATCTAATATAATTAAACTACTCTTAATTAAATATTTAATGTGAGAAGTAAGAAAACTTTTTAAGAATATGTATATAAGAGTATTTTTGTAAAAGCAAATTGAATTGTTTCTTGATTATATAAATAAATTTTATTTGGGATCAAAATAAAAATATAAATTGATCACCTATTATAAATCGGAGGGAGTAATAGGCTGTGTTTATCTGCAGTTTGGCCATCATTCATTATTTTAGTATTTTTAAATACTGAAATTCAGTATTAGTAGTGCTAGTTTGATCATGAGTATCTGTATCATTAAACTGCAATACTATTTTCAAATGAAAAACTAAAATATTAGTCCGAAAATGTATTTTTAGTGAAATACTTGTTAGTAAATTGTATTTGTAAAACAGTTCTGAAAATATAAATTAATATAAAATTATGATAAACAGAAATGACATAAAACAAATAATCATAAACAATTCGAGCCCACTGAATTCACAGTGTCTCCTTAAGGAATTTAATCCCCTTCTAGCACCAAAGGTTATGGATTATTTCCTTCAAGGATAGAACGAATTACACACTGGTGTAGTGGTACTCCAAACGCCAGTATTTCAGCGAACACAAAAATCAGTAGCAAATCACACTTACTTTTTGCTTTGTTTGTATTGTAAAAGCATGCAGAAGAAGGAGAGAAAACTCAGAAATTCGTACTGAAATTCTGAGCAGAATAGTATTGTATTTATAGCCAAAATTTGGGCTGGAATCTAAATAGGTGAAACTCTTCAGAACGACTATTTCTGCAAAACTGCCACAGCATAAATGTCATTACATAAATGGCTATTTACTCAAGAATAAAGAGGGAAAATAAAGAGAAAAAATTGATGGGTAGTTAATTTTCTGTTACAAAAACAGAAAAACGAATTGTATTTAATATTAATATTTTGTTATTAACAAATATTTAATAACACATTTTTGTTAATATTTTACTATTAACAAATAAATTTGGTCAAAAAAGTTAGTCAATCAAGTCCAAATCCGAAGCCGAAGCCGAGCCGAGCTGAGCCGAGCGAGCGACGACAACGGCGCGAGGCTTGCTTTCTTCTCAACTCTTTAAGAGCTAGAAGAAGCACAATTGCTTATAAACCCATAAAAAATATCTACCTCTTCCAATATGGGACAATGTCCATATGCCAAGGGAGTGAAACTTGAAATTTCACTCAAAAATTTCTTTTCCCTCCATTTTCCATTCACCCTCTTTTAAGTATTTAATTTATTAATTAAATACATAAACCCAACAATCTCCCACATGAATGGGGAATGGCTATATCGCGGAAGTATGCATGAAAAACTGTGTGATTCGCAAGCAAGGATTAATTGCATCTGGATAAGTAGGTTTCCCTTTGAACTTTCCGTAGTGAATTTATGTCGGATATACTTGATCATTCGGTAGATTTGATATATTTGAACCGTCGAACTTTGGTGTATACCTAGACAACCACAAGTCACACAACCAACCCTAACCGTCTTTGGTTCTCATTGTTGTGTTCGTTTCAGCTATGAACACCGCCTGGTTTCATAAGTGCGTAGAGAACTGGCCTTACAAAATTCTCCTTGAAGCGGTTAACACTTCACACTTACATAGGTGATTCCTAAACGTGTCATCCCGTAGATACACTATTTGATATACCCCGTATCAAACTTAGAAATCATTAAAAAGCCTTAACGCTTTATCCTTTGTACTGAACATTGTCTCATCACGAGAACGGACCAAAAGTTTAGTTGACAATGTTGAACTGTCATAAATTTGTTTGATCTCCTTGAACCTAGATCTTGGGATCTCCAGTATTCTAGGTAGAGTTACCCCCACTATGACTTGTTCTCGGCCACAATCCCATTCCCCTTGATGACTTCTCAACTACCTCTCTAGTTAGGTCTTTTGTAAGTGGATCCGACACATTATCACTTGACTTTACATAGTCAATCGTGATAATTCCTCTAGAGAATAATTGTCTAACGGTTTTATGTCTTCGTCGTATATGACGAGATTTACCGTTATACATAACACTCCCAGCCCTTCCAATTGCCGCTTGACTATCACAATGTATGCATATTGGTGCCAACGGTTTGGGCCAAAATGGAATATCTTCCAAGAAATTTCGAAGCCATTCAGCTTCTCACCGGCTTTATCCAAGGCTATGAACTCAGCTTCCATTGTAGAGCGGGCAATACAAGCTTGTTTGGACGACTTCCAAGATACCGCTCCTCCACCAATAGTGAACACATATCCACTTGTGGACTTAGAATCAGTTGATCGGTGATCCAATTTGCATCACAGTATCCCTCAATGACTGCCGGATATTTACTGTAGTGCAAACCAAAGTCCTGGGTATGTACTAAATACCCCAAAACTCGTTTCATGGCCATCCAATGAGATTGACCTGGATTGCTCGTATATCGACTCAATTTACTTATAGTACAAGCTATATCTGGTCGTGTAAAATTCATGATGTAAATTAATCATCCCAAAACACGATCATAATCCAATTGTGATATGCTTTGGACTTTGTTCTTTGCTAATGCAAGATTCATGTCAATTGGTGTCTTTGCAACTTTAATGCCCAAGTGCTTGAATTTTTCAAGTATTGTCTTAATATAATGAGATTGTGACAATGCCAGAACTTGAGAAATCTTATGGATCTTAATTCCCAGAATTAAATCAGCAACTCCCAAGTCTTTTATATCAAACTTCCTAGTTAGCATACGCTTAGTAGCATTTATGTTGGCAATGTCATTACTCATTATGAGCATATCATCCACATATAAGCAAACAATGACTACGTGATTTGGAATATTTTTAATGTACACACATTTATCACATTCATTTATCTTAAACCCATTTGACAATATTGTTTGGTCAAATTTCGCATGACATTGTTTGGGTGCTTGTTTTAGTCCGTAAAGGGACTTAACAAGTCTACAAACTTTCTTTTCTTTACCTAGAACCACAAACCCTTCAGGTTGTTCCGTGTAAATTTCTTCCTCCAACTCTCCATTTAAGAAGGTTGTCTTCACATCCATTTGATGAATTTCAAGATCATATACTGCAGCTAACGCTACCAACGTTCATATGGACGTATTTCTTGTAACTGGAGAGTGTGTATCAAAAAAGTCAAGACCTTCTTTTTGTCTATACCCTTTGACCATATGTCTTGCCTTATATTTGTCAATAGTGCCATCATATTTCATTTTCCTCTTAAAGATCTATTTAGAACCTAATGGTTTATTTCCAGGAGGAAGATCAACCAATTCACATGTATGGTTGTTCAGTATGGATTCAATTCCACTATTGACTGCCTCTTTCTATAACAATGATTCCGAAGAAACATAGCTTTCTTAAATGTTTGAGGATCATTTTCCAATAAGAAAGTCAGAAAATCATGTCCAAATAAAGTAGATGTTCTTTGACGTTTACTACGTCTTGGATCATCCTGGTTAAGTGTACTTTCTTTTGTTTTTTCCGAGGTCGTTTAGATCCTTCACCAATCAACTCATATTCCTTTTTATACGGATATATATTTTTTCAAAGAATTCAGCACTATCTAATTCTATAACCGTATTATTATGAATGTCAGGATTTTCTGATTTATGAACCAGAAATCGATATGCTTTACTATTAGTTTCATATCCTATGAAAACACAATCAACAGTTTTCGGTCCTATTTTTACCCTTTTAGGTTTAGGAACTTGCTTTTTTTCCAAACACCCCCACACTTTAAAATAATTCAAGTTGGGATTCCTTCCTTTCCATTTCTCATATGGAATTGATTGTGTTTTGCTATGGGGTACTCAATTTAGTATTCAGCTAGCCGTAAGAACGGCTTCCCCCCACAAGTTCTGTGGCAAACTAGAACTTATCAATAATGCATTCACCATCTCCTTTAATGAACGATTCTTCCTTTCTGCAATCCCGTTGGATTGAGGTGTGTAAGGGGCCGTTGTTTGATGAATAATTCCATATTCTAAACATATTTTTGCAAAAGGAGATTCATATTCACCACCCATATCACTTCTTATCATTTTGTTTTTCTTGTTAAGTTGTGTTTCAACTTCATTTTTGTATTGCTTGAATGCGTCTATTGCTTCATCTTTACTATTAAGTAAGTAAACATAGCAATATCTAGTACTATCATCAATAAAAGTTATGAAATATTTCTTTCCACCGCGAGATGGTATTGACTCATATCACAAATATCCGTGTGAATTAAGTCTAAAGGATTTGAATTCCTTTCAACTAACTTATTAGGATGTTTAACATACTTGGATTCCACACATACTTGACATTTTGATTGGTCACATTCAAATTTAGGCAATACTTCCAAATTAATCATTTTTTGTAAGGTTTTGTAATTAACATGACCCAAACGTATGTGTCATAATTCATTTGACTCAAGCAAGTAAGACGAAGGTGAAATTTTATTATTACTCCACAACCATTACATTCAGCTTGAAAAGGCCCTCAGTGAGGTAACCTTTTCCTACAAACATTTCATTTTTAGTTACTATAACCTTATCGGAAACAAAAACACACTTAAATCCATTCTTAACAAGAAGTCATGTAGAGACTAAATTTTTTCTAATTTCGGGAACATAAAGGACATTGTTCAAAGTCACCACTTTGTCGGACGTCACTGGTGTAGTGGTACTCCAAACGCCAGTGTTTCAGCGAACACAAAGATCAGTAGCAAGTCACCCTTACTTTTTGCTTTGTTTGTATGATAAAAGTATGCAGAAGAAGGAGAGAAAACTCAAAAATTCGTAGTGAAATTCTGAGCAGAATAGTGTTGTATTTATAGTCAAAATTTGGGCTGGAATCTAAAGAGGTGAAACTCTTCAGAATGGCTATTTCTGCAAAACTGCCACAGCATAAATGCCATTACATAAATGGCTATTTACTCAAGAATAAAGAGGGAAAATTGATGGGTAGTTAATTTTTTGTTACAAAAATAGAAAAACGAATTGGATTTAATATTAATAGTTAATATTAATATTCTATTATTAACAAATATTTAATAATTTTACTGTTAACAAATAAATTTGGTACAAAAAGTTAATCAATCAATCGACCATTTGACCAAATCCAAATCCGAATCCGACTATTAACAAATAAATCTGGTCCAAAAAGTTAATCAATCGATCGATTATTTGTCCGAACCCGAAGCCGAAGACGAGCGAGCGACGACGACGGCGCGAGGCTTGCTTTCTTCTCAACACTTTAAGAGCTACTAAACCCATAAAAAATCTCTTCCTCTTCCAATATGGGACAATGTCTATATGCCAAAGGAGGGAAACTTGAAATTTCACTCAAATTTTTATTTCCCTCCATTTTTCATTCACCCTCTTTTAAGTATTAGTTTATTAATTAAAATATATAAACCCAACAATACTGATTTTCACTCACAATATCACTTTTTTCAAATTGATTTATATCCAAAGACTATTAATTTACCCAAACATATTTCCACCTCAACTTTAAATACTCACTTTTTCAAGTGCTACTAAATTCTCTTGAATATGTTGAGTAACATTCATTTGTATATAGTTTACATATAGTGGTAATTCATAATTCTTTTGAGCAACTGTTCACATTTTCTCTCTAGGAAGAAGGGTGAATAGCCCGTCACTATTCATCGGACATATTTTCGGATTTTGGCGGTGGATTGTCTCAAAATTGGTATCAAATGATCCCCTTCTCTTTGCGATCATTCCCCAATTGATTTTTCCCTCAAATATATAACCAATTTTCCTACATCTTAAATCTTATTTTCAAGATTTACTGTAGCAACCAGAATTTAAGCAAATCCAGCGATATTCATTCTGATAGCAGCAACAAAGTTTTCGGTTAAGATCAATGGTGGAATTTCCTTTCTGTTCCTACGTTTTTGACGTATTTTTATAAGCTTGGCAGCCATGGCTACATTGATCTCTCCCCAGCCTTTGGCTGTGGGAGAGGCAATTCAAAATCATGCCAAAACTGATCCAAAAGAAATTGCAAAGCAGTCATATGCTACAACAGTAATAGCAAATCAGTCTGCTCCATCAAAATTAGAGTTATGTCCAGTTATTATCCATCATGGTGAACCTGTCATACAATTCACAATGGAAGAGGTTAATAACTTCATTAGAGAAGAAGGATTGCATCAGGCAGTTGTTCTAAAATTCTCTTATGGCAGACCTGATCTATCGGAAGTGCGAAGAATATTTTCGTCGCAATTCGATGTTCAAGGTTATTGTAATGTTGGGAAGTTGGATTTTCGGCACCTGTTAATCAGGTTTTATCTCTTCAATGATTATGTTCACTTCCTTTCAAAGTCGACTGGATTTCTTAATCCAAAGGCGACGAATATTTCTTCAGAACATTCCTATGGACTTTTGGATTCAATCCGAAGGAGGAGACGTCGATGGTAGTCGTGTGGATTTCTCTTCCAGGTTTGCCACCAATTTTTTTGCTAAGAAGTCGTTAATGTCTATAGCCTCAGCTGTGGGAAAACCTCTTGCTGTGGACAAGGTGACGCAGGATAGAACGAGACCTAGCACGGCAAGAGTTAAGGTTATAGTGGATCTTTTGGATAAACATCCTAAAAATGTCAAGCTGCAAATTATAGATAGAAGCTCAGGTAAATCTGTCGAGTTCCATCAAGAAATAGTGTACGACAACTTTCCTAAGTATTGTACCTACTACAAGCATCAAGGCCACGATGAAAAGGCGTGTAGAATTAAAGAAGAAAAAGCTGGAGTAGAGGTGGAGGCAGAGGACAATTTGAACAGTGATCTGCCTGGTATTGAGGAGGATCATACTGACAAATTACAAGGGGATGCAAGGGACTTACTAAATGCTAAAAAATCTGGAAAAGGAACTAAGGATTTAAAAAAAAAATGGAGTGAAGGATGTGGTTGGTCCAAGTGAGCCAGCTGCTCAACATTGGATTGTAAAGGATGTTATGAAAAGAAGGCTGTTTTGAAGAATTCTCAACCTACTGTAAAGGATAGAGATAATGCATATCAACAGGTTATGGCTAGGAGTGCTGGGGTAGCTGCTGCATCAGAGGCTTTACAGGTAGCAGCTACAGTTGTACCTGTTTCCAATAGATATGCAAGAACAAATGTGGAGACTGCAGTGGCAATGCAGAATGCTACATATCTTTTTGCATCGAGTGCACATGCTGGACAGTTGGTTGATCTTGATGGACTGCATCACAGGTGCAAGGTGCAGACTTCTGTGACTGCAGATGCAGGAATAACAATTTTTTCTGGTGCAATTATCACAGCTGCTGAAGATCTTTCAATGCAAAATACTCTGGTCAGTGATCAGATTGGAAATGTTGTGGATTAG
Organism: Nicotiana benthamiana; assembly: GCA_034376525.1. Lineage (NCBI taxonomy): Eukaryota > Viridiplantae > Streptophyta > Magnoliopsida > Solanales > Solanaceae > Nicotiana > Nicotiana benthamiana. Next base: position 55,511,554 of record CM067341.1, on the reverse strand, counting down.
GTTGAAAAATTACAAGGGATGCAAGGGACTATCTAAATGGTAAAAGAGCTGGACAAGATGTTAAGGCTTTACAAGAAGAAGATGGTAATTCAGGAGTTGAATTAACAAAAGTCTTGCAACAGACTTTACAAATTGCAGGAGTGACTTTGCAAAATAATGCAGGCTTGAAAGAGGTTGTTGGTCGAATTGATTCAGATATACAACATGATTCTGTAAAGAATGTTACAAAATAGATTGCTTTTTCTAAGACTACACAATCTAATGTGACTGCTAGGGGTGATGCAAATCAAAATGTAGTGACTAGGACTGCTTTGGTTGCTGGGGTGAAGGATAGGTCTATTGATGCAGCAGATCCAGTGGAGTCTATAGAAGAGGTGTTTGATCTTGATGGTCAGTCAGATAAGGTGGGATCAATATTGAAACCTACTGCTGCACTTTCTGTAGTACCAGGTGACACTGGAAATAGGTCTAGCCAGATTTTAATAGATGTCTATATGCAGCAAAAAGCCATCGACCAGCAGTTGTTGGTACATAATTGTAAGAATCAAAACAGTACATTAACTGATCAAAGAAATGGTACAGAGGATTCTGTTTCTTTCAATGTTAATAGAGATCCAACTTTTGTATCTGCTGAACCAGTAGAGGAGTCAACAATACCAATTCATTTTGATGCTTCAATAAAGGAAATGTCAAAGTTGTCTGCTGTGAAAGCTCAGCACAATACAAAAAGGCAGGAACATATGTTGATCGACCAGCAGTACAGTTTAGAGAACTCTATTCTGGTTGATCAAGCAACTGATGACAGGTCTACATTGCCTGCTGCTTCAAAAATACATGGACAACAAGAAAGCATGATTAAAGCATCAACAGAAAATGATCTGCATAAAATGATTAAAGCACCACCATAAAATGACATTGTTAAAAGCAATGAAGAAATGCTGATCGAGCAACAACAAATAGTGCAGAATTCCAACAATAAAAATACTACAATGCTTGGTCGAACAAATGGAGCTAATTTAGACGCCTCAGATAACTTCAGATCTTTTATAGATTACAATTTTCTGGCAGTTCAAACAGGGGAGAAGTCGACAGTAACAAATATACTTGATGATTCAAAAAAAAATCTGGACAACAACAGCAGAAAAAACAGAATAAAGCATCTGTTTTGATCAATGAGCATACCAAAAAAGATGTGGCTGCAAAGGGCAATAACAGAACCAACAGGACAGTAGAGAATGAATCACATGCTGCATTTGCTTCAGAACTGGATATTATACTGCCTCTGCAAGAAAATGAGATTGCGCAGACCAGATATCGTCAAGATATATCTCATCAGCAAGATATGGTTCAACAAGGCAGCGAGATCTCTTCGACAAATGCAATAGGTGCAGTTTATCATAAAGCTTTATTTCAAAGAGGTTTGGATTTACAGCCTATGGATGCTACTGAAGCTAATGCAATCAACTCCTTATCAATGTCCAACAGAAAAGCATCTCCAAAATCCAAAAACAAAATGCATAACGCTGACAAGAATCCAGTTATTCATACAAACTCGAACTCTTTTGCTACACTTTCAAACCTCAATATTGATGATGGAATCTTTACTGGAGACAAATTGCAAATGCCAAGGAAAGAAGTACAGTCTTTTGAGCAGAGGAGAGAAGACTATTGGATTCTATGGACAGTGTGGAGTCTCGAGCCAGTGACGATCGAGGATATGAAAGTAATGAAGAATCGAGCACACCGAAGGAAGTAGGATCCTCTAGTAATTCACAGCTTCTTGTCAATTCTGGGAAAAAACCAATAAGGATGGCCAGTACAACAGATGTTTTATCCCATGATAAACAACTGTTAAATGCAATGCTAAATGCACATCCCTTTGAAATTTTGGGTCGTGATCCTTACAGCGCTAAACGTGCAAATAGGAGAAGGAATGAGGTACAACAGCAAGTCAAGCAAAGTGAAATTAAATCTCAAGATGTGCCAAATCATCGGGCAGCAGAAGAAGGTGTCTTAATTGAAGTGCTGCCACAATGCATCGAAACAGTCCAAATTAACGCCTCAAAGGAACTAAAGTCGCAAACAAAGGAAAAGAGCAGAAGCGACAATGTTAGACGACCTCCGATGAGAAATGCCAAGCTTAAGCAGGTCGCCCCAACTATTTCAACAAAATCCAATCAATCTAGAAAGAAATCTTGAATTTTGAATAATTCATGAAGAATGGGACGATGTTGATAAAGAATTTCTATTGAAGAAATTGCTAAGATTGAAAAATAGGGAACATCAGTGTAATGTTTTCATCTTTTTTAACCTGTCGTAGTGTCGCATTCCTGTTAATACGTGAGGTTGTCAAGCCTCAATAGGATTTAGTACGGTAAATTTAACCTGTTATGTGTTATATGGGTAACAATACCGGTGCTAATGCCCTCTTATTTGTACTTTCCTATTTGTTGTATTTTCTTATTTGCTATTAATAAAAACCTAACACTAAGCTCTTGCATGGTGGTGCTTAAAAAAAATATTCATTTGTCAATGGCCAAGCACATGGTAATTAACAAACACCACCGGCGTCAATAACACTCACACCAATGTCTACGTGGCAAGACCAGATCCAACCTTCCTAAGATTCCATTATAGTGACAGATCCAACAAGACACAACAAACAATTAAAGGGCACAACAAACATTAAAAGCAAATCCCACACAGGATTGTCTCCCATGACTGCCATCAAAATGAGTACAAAGCTTCCCGTTACCGCAAATTCTAACAGCGAAGCCATAATTTGCACTAAAGAAAGTAAAAATATATAAAAGCAAATAAATTAAGCAGTTATATATATATAAGGAAATGAAAAAACCAAATAAACAAAATACAAAGTTTCAATATATTTAGCATTATTCACGTAATTTTCGAGATTCAAATTTATTAAGTCATAGCTTTAAATAGCGCGAGATAATTAATTATCAAACTAGTTTAAAGTAAATTAATCGTCATAAGCAATAACAAGTGTAGCTTAATAAGAAAGCATGTCTTACTCTAATTGACATGTAAAGTTTCTAAGTGAGGGTAAATACATACATAAGGGTGTGTTTGGTATGAAGATAAAAAATTTTGGATTTTTTTCTTCAATTTTTTCATGTTTGGTTGGCTTAACTATTTTGAAAAATACTATTTTCATGAACTCATTTTTCTTTAATTGGAGAAATGACTTCCCTACCAAAAAGAGATAAAATATTTGTTAGAACTCATTGCATATGTGAGAGAACCCTAGCCATGGAGGACAAGAGTTGAAGAAGAAGAAGAAGGAGATGGAAAATTGTTTTATGTATTTCTTCCTCAATGTAACAGTACGTACAAGCGTACATATATAAAGTACATAATTAACTTCCACTAACTAATTAGTGGTCTCCACTGTATTCCTAACCATTTTGACAGTTGTACACTAACAGCTACGGTAACCAACCCTCCTTTCTTGCTATGTCACTGCTCCTATTTCTACACTCCCCCAAGCTAGGTGGTGCAAATATGTTCAACAAACCTAGCTTGAATATTAAGTATTCATGTTGTGCTCTGAGCAGTCCCTTGGTCAACACATCTGCTCACTGTTCGTTGGTTCCCACATACTCTGTCTTGATTAGGCCTTGCTGAATCTCTTGTCTTATGAAATGTCAATCAATCTCTATGTGTTTGGTCCTTTCATGAAGGACATGATTAGCAACTATCTGTATGCCTGTTTTACTGTCAGTGAAGATAGTAGCTGGTAGTTCACACATCACCCTAATGTCTTTAAGTAATCCAAATATCCACACTAGTTCAGCCACTGTTGTAGCAATGATTTTGTACTCTGACTATGCAGAGCTTCTAGAGATAGTGCTTTGCTTCTTTGGCTTTCATGATATTAGTGAGTCTCCATATTTTATAAAGAAACCAGACACAGACTTTCTAGTCAATGGGCATGCAGCGCAATCAGCATCACAGAATCCTGAGATAACATTCCTTTTCTGACTAGATAGTAATGCCCCTTGCCCAGGATGATTCTTGACATACTTTACTACCCTGAGTGCTGCCTCTTCTTAGGATTTTGCATAAACTAGCTTAGAGTTTGTACACTGAATGCAATGTCTAGCCTTGACAATGTCAGATATAAGAGTTTACCTAGAAGCCTTAGATAGCTAGTTACATCTGCTAGTAGTGCATCATCCAAGGTATTGGCTGTACCCGTGTGTTTATCATATTGTGGAGTAGTCAGTTTCACATTTACCTCAAGAGGTGTAGTACTTGCTTTGCTGCACCTAAGCCAAGTTCAGACACAAGCTCTAACACATATTTCCTTTGATGCATCAGAAAACCCTGTGATGACCTTGAAAATTCTTTTCCAAGGAAGTATTTTAGCTCCCCTAGATCCTTCATCTTAAAGGTCTTCTGTAGTGTAGCTTTGGTTTCTTCTACTAGTCTCAAGTCAGGCCCTGCGATGAGCATGTAATCTACATAGACCGATATGACCACAATGCAGCTGACAGTGCCTTGAACAAACAAGGAATTATCATGTTGACTCTGCATGAACCCAAAGCTGATCAGTGCCTTTGATAACTTGGCATTCAACTGTTTGGGAGCTTGTTTGAGACCATAAAAGGATTTCAAGAGTCTGCAGACACTGAAATCCATGAGGAAAAGTCAAATAGATTTCATCTGGTAAGTCACCTTAAAGAAAGTCATTGTACACATCCATTGATGGATATGCTAATGCTCAGAAGCTGCAATAGAAAGAATGGTTCTGACAGTCACCATTTTGACAACTGGATTGAAGGTTTCTTGATAATCAATACCCTCCAGCTGGCTGTACCCCTTGGATACCAACCTGACTTTAAATCTCTCAACCTCCCCTACAGCCTTGTATTTCACTTTGAAGATTCATTTACAACCAATAGGCACCTTGACTGGAGGAAAGGAGACAACCTCCTAAGTATGATTGTCTTTTAAGGCAGCAGTTTCTGATTGCATAGCCTCCACCCACATGGGATCTTGAATAGCTTCACCATAGGAAGATGGTTCCACAATGTATGAGAAAGCAACAATGTAGGACTGATAATAAGGAGACAAAGAGTCATAGGAGACATAGTTGGCCGATGAATATGGTTCAGCAGAGGTGGAAGGGTTAGTGACAAGGTCCTTAAGTCATAATGGAGGATGTTTAGTTCTAAGTGACTTTCTCAATGTGGGACCAGGATCAGGAGCAATGCTCAAATGTGCATAACTACCAGAGGAAGAAGCACAAGTAAGTCAGGAGTAAGAAGTAGAAGGAGGTATGAAAGGAAGTGAGGAAGAAGAATGATTAATGGAAGAAGAGGGACAAACATCTCTGGGCACCTCTTCACAACTTGGTGGTGAAGGAAAAGAGTTGAAAATAGGAGAATATGCAGAGAATGAGGTTTGGAAAAGGAAAAACATTTTCTTGGAAAACAACATCTCTATTGACAAAGAACTGTTGTATAGATATATCTAAAAGAATATAACCTTTTGAGTATCGGAAAAACCCATGAGGATGAAAGTTTTAGCTCTAGGCATGAGCTTTTCTGATTCCTACACTTGCTTAGAAAAGCACAAGCAGCCTAGTGTTCTAAGGTGCCCTAGCAAGGGCCTTCTCATGTCTAGTAATTCATAGGGGAACAACCTTTTAACACTGAAGAGGGAAGTCTGTTGATAAGGTAGGCTGAAGTGATAATACAATGACCCCAAAACCTAATAGGAATGTGACCTTGAAACCTCAGAGCTCTAGTAACTTCTAGAAGATGTCTGTGTTTCCTTTTAGCTACTCCATTCTGTTGTGGAGTGTATGCACATGTGGTTTGATGAAGAATGCCAAGATTATTGAAAAGAGATTTGCATACTGTATTTAGAAACTCAGAGCCATTATCAGATCCCACTATTTTAACTGTTTTATTGAACTTAGTGTGAATAAAAGCAATGAACTGTAGTAAAACAACACACACATCAGACTTCAGTTTAAGTAGGAAAACCCAGGTCATTCTAGAGAAATCATCAACTACTGTAAGAAAATACCTATGACCATCAAAGGTGGTAGCTTTATAAGGTCCCAAACATCTATATGAATTAGATCAAAAGCACTAGTACTTTTGATACTACTGTGAGGAAATGGTGCCCTGGTTAACTTGGCACAAGGGCATACACAACAATTATTGATGGCAGTATTAATACTAGCTAACTTGACAGGAAATAATCTCTTCAGAACCATGATGGACACTAAGGGTGTCTAAGGGGCTGGGTTGGACCGGTTTCGGACCGGCCCGTTACTAAGGGGCTGGGTGGGCTCTGTTCGTGGGGGTAGGGTTTGTGTCTATTTTTTTATACTTTAACCGGACCGGACCGGCTCAGTACGGATGAATATTGGCCCATACCGGTTAACCCGGACCTGTCCGGACCGGTATAACGGATTTTTTTAAAATTGTTTTTGAAAATCTGACGCGTGGGGACCACAGTGGACGTTGCCAACGTTCACTTCTTCAGCAAACCCGTTGGGAAACGACTCTTTATTGCAGTGGCCCATTTTTAAAAAAGTATTTTAACCATTTTTTATTTACAAATATAACCTTCCAAAAAACAATAAATACCCCCCTTCTCTTCTTCATTTCTCACTCAAATCTCATTTATCTATCTCAATTTCTCTCATAACTCATTCTCTTATTCTCCAACTTTCAGGACTTAAAGTATTCAATAATTTCAATTCATCTTCTAATTTTATTTGGCTCTCTTTTCTTGAATTTAATTTATTGGAATTTTATCATTCGTAATTTGAAGCTTGAAGTTCAAAATTGAAATACTTGCTTGACGTTTGTTCGTGGTAACACCGGAATTGCGTAATCAAGTGCTCAATTTATTGTCGAATTCGGTAAACTCCCTCCAACACTTTCTCTTATTTAATATTTTAATTGCATATTTAATTTTATCTTATACTTTAATTTTTACAATATGTTTAGTGTTGCTAAAAGAGCGTGTAGAAAAGTTACTGGTAGGGGTGGAAATAAAAAAAGAGGTAGTACTGGAGCTTCCGGTAGTAATAGTAATGAACCAATAACACATGTTTCTGAATCATCGCCTAATGATAATGTAGAGATAGATTATGAACAATTACAAGAAGATTTTGGAATAGAATATAATGAAATTGGAATAGAAGATGAGATACCACCTACACCTACTAGTGGAAATGTTGGTAGTGTTGGAGTTGCTAGTGCTACAAGGAGTAGACCACCAGTGGCTTCGACTTCTAATCGTAGAAGAAGAAGTCCGGTATGAAAATATTTTGAAATAATAGAAGGTACTGATAGAGTTAAGTGCAAACTTTGTAGTGAAATTTTAAACATTTGACCGGCGGAAATTTAGGGGAAAATGAGACACTTAGTAGATATATGAGATCTGACCATCTCATAGAATGGGGCAATAATGGGGATGGAAGTCAAACAACTATTAATCCTACTACTGGAGTTCTAGTAAAATATGATAAAATGAGGGATCGTGAGGAATTAGCAAAAATGATTGCTTTGGGTGTTCTACCTTTTTCTTTTGCCTCTTCATCGTATCTTATTATGTATATTCAAAGGATTTACAATCCTTTATTTAAAGGTATCCCTAGAAGTACTTGTAGAGCAGATATCTTTAGACTTTATGGAAAATATCAAACATACATACGTTATTTGTTTAGCCACCTTCCTTCTAGAGTATGCCTAACTTATGATATTGGCCATGCTGTTAAAGGAAATGATTATTCATGGCCATTGGATAGATGATAATACTTGGAGACACCCGCCACTCATTGGGAAGCAATCTTTGGAAGTTTTAATATGTTTCAGAGATTGGATTAGATCGGAACAAAGAAATCAAGGAAAAGAAGATGTTGATAGCCAAGAAGACGAGGAACTTGGAGATATATTAACACATGGAAACCCATCCAAATTTAACACGCCTGAAGACGGTCAATCGGTTCATATTGATTATGATGAACTTGCTAGGGCGATGCAAAACATTTGAAATTACTACTTTACTAGTTTACTTGTTAGAAAAAATGTAAACATTTCATTTTCTGCCTTTTCAATTTGAAATTAAGAAATAAAGTAGCACTTGCATTAAGTGCAATTTTTTCCCATCTTACTTGTATTCATTCAATTATTACAAAGTATTAATATAACTTACAATAGTTATACTATACATAATTCCAAAAGAAAGTAAAAATATACTAAACCCGGCCCGGCCCGACCCCCTTGACCCGTAACCCTATGGTTCAATTTTTACACGAACTAACACGGCCCGCTACGAAATCGTTACTGTGCAACCTAGCCCAGTCCGGCCCGGAATCTGGACGGGTAAAAAAATTGACCCGGCCCGGACCGACCCACCCGTTAAACAACCTTAATGGACACATGCCCAAGTCTCCTGTCATAAGGCTATATTATTGGAACTTGCTGTAAAATCTGCATTTGTGTTAACAACTGCTAGGGACACTACAGTCAACCTCTTATTTCCATGTTGTTGTAGAAAGTACAAGCCATCTCTTTCTCTACTAATCTCCTTCACCCTGCCATTGAAGAGCTCCTAAAACACACAAAAGTCAGGTAAGAAAGAAGCAAAACACTGTAGGTCCCTTGTCATTTTTGATACTAACAGCAGGGTATACTTGAACTTTGGTACATAAAGTACTTCTTTTAGTATGTTATTATTTGATATATGACTATCTCCAACATGAGTTACTTATGTGACATCTTCATTTGGCAAGAGAACTTTCCTAGGAAAATAAGGGGTAGTTACAATAGTCTTATCTAACAGGTTGAGAATAGACACCATGTGATTAGTTGCCCCTGTATCAATGACCCATTCTTGTGGACTATTGGAGGCTAGTAAATCAACACTAGTACCTGCTGCATTAGCTTGAGATGTAGAGGTAGAGTTGTTGTTGTTTGCTGAGGTAGAACTTGCTGTGTTCCTTTTTATAATTTGCATAATCTGACCATACAACTCCTTGTTAAAAGGAAATCTGCCAACTCCTCCATGTTTTGATGGCAACTCCATACTGGTAGTATGATTGTTGTGTTGCAATGGTTGAGCAGACCTTGGTTGCATAGTAGTCATCTAAAAGCCTGGACTTGGCTGTCCACTATGCTGTGTGTAAGGACTTAGTTCAAGTGGTGTGTGTAAAGACTTAGTTCAAGTGGTACACTGTAAGTACTAGATGGTGGATTATACTTAGCTATTGCATTGTAAGCACTAGCTCCCCCTTTCTTCTTAAACTTGTAGTCAGTAGGATAGCCTACTATTTTGTAGCAATTCTCTTTGCTATGACCTTTTAGTTTACAGAATTCACAGTATAAGTTGGAATTCTTTCTATATTTTGGTCTATTATTAGGCTTAGAGTTGTACAATGTTGTAGATTCATAGTTACTGATGGTGACAGTAGGTCCAACCCCTAGGATACTTGCTGATCCAGCTACATTTCTTTGACTTTCTTCACTCATTAACGTAGCATAAGCTTGATTTATAATAGGCACAGGTTTCATCATCAGAATTTGACTACGAGCTTGTGAGTATGAGTCATTTAATCCCATAAGGAATTGATATAGCTTCGGTTTGTGCAGGTGGTCAATAAAGTTTTTGTTTTTAGGGCAGTCACAACCAGGAAGAGGGACTAAATCCTCAGTTTCATCCCACAGATCTTTGAGTTTGGAGTAATACACAGAAATAGAGGATATACCTTGACTTAGGATTACAATTTCCTTGTGAATGTTATATCATCTAGTATCATTGAATTTGTCAAACCATTCTTGTATATCCATCCACACAGTGTGTGCATTGGTTGCATAAGCAATTCCACTGATCAAAGTCGGTGCTACTGAGTTCATCATCCACGATAAGACAATTGCGTTGCATCTTTCCCACTGATACCAGTATTTTTCTCCAAAATTTTCCTTCTTCCACCTTCCGTCAACCATTTCGAGTTTATTTCGACCTAGAAGTGAAATTTTCATAGATCGATACCACATCGAGAAATTGTCTGTCCCTGTTAGTTGAAAGGAAATCAGAGAAATTCCACTTGTATCAGTGGCTGCCAGAAACAGAGGATGAGTGATTGGAACTAAAATTCCTTCTTCAAATTCATCATCTGATGAGATATGTGAGGTAGCAGTTGCAGTTGCAGGTGTTTGTCATTTGGCATTGTTGACGACTCGAAGCTTCAGAATTGAGAGACGAAATAAGAAGGAGATAGAGATGATAGAGAAGATATAGAAGTTTCAGAATTGGATCGATTTGAGCTGAGATTCAGAGCTCGAGCTCTGATACCATATTAGAACTCATTGCATGTGTGAGAAATAAGAACCCTAGCCATGGAGGACATGAGCTGAAGAAGAAGAAGGAAATAAAAAATTACTTTCTGTACATACAAGCTTACAGAGATAAAGTACATAATTAACTTCCACTAACTAATTAGTGGTCCCCAATGTATTCCTAACCACTTTGACAGCTGTACACTAACAGCTACGGTAACCGACCCTCTTTTCTTGCTATGTCACTGCTCTTAGTTGTACACTAACAACTACGGTAACTGACCATCCTTTCTTGCTATGTCACTGCTCCTATATCTACAATATATTCAAAATTCTTTCACAATTTTTTCCATCCTCACCCCCACCCGCTTCCCCATTCATCCCCATCCACCGGTACCACATGCGTATCTAGAATTTTAAGAGTATGGGTACCCTTACTTTTAGATAAATATATGATTTGACAATAAGAAAAATTTACGACGATCTAAATTGATGAGCAAACTCTAATTAATATTATTAGCATTATTTATGTCCTCGATGCATTATTATAATTTAAAAATTGTTAGTAATAATGTTCATTACTTACGGTTTTAAATATCTTACGCTCTATCTAGAAAGCCAAAAAATTATTAATATTTTTTGATTTATCCTATTACTTAGATCTTTGTATGTACTTTTATTTTCATGTTGATATGTGATTTATATTATTAGTTTTTTTTGTTATGGTGCAAGTTTAAGATTTGCATTATTATTTCTTAACAAAATATACACTTTTTAGAGAGTAACCTTTCAAGTTTGAAGTTCTTTTTTTCAACAAACACTTACAACTTACTATCAATCTTCAAGAGGAAAAGATGGAGTTACATTACAATTTTAAATATCTTATGTTCTATGTTAGCTAACAATTATTAAAAATTTATTTATTCATGTGATTTGCACTATTAGTTTTGATTATAGTACGAGTTTAAGATTAATTATAATATCTTTTTCCGGAACTTCATTTCTTGACAAAATATAAACTTTTTTGAGAAATTAATCTTTTAAGTTTGAAGTTCTCTTTCATCACATTTCAGGAAACATTTAAGTAAAAGTTTTCTTTTTAAAGAATAACTTAAGGCCTGCCCTCGGAGGCGAAGGTGCACTCCTTTATCACTAAGCCAAAACACTCATTTGAGTTTGGGTTAACACATATCTATTTAAAAATAAAATAAAAATAAAGTAAAATTACAAGTGGTACACATAATTGGAAGGGGAGCATGCGTTTACGTGAACTCATTCCCTTTCATATAGATCCGCCCTTGCCCGGAACCTCCTAATATCACCACTGCCACTTCGGCCCTTAAACCTTGATTTACTACTCTCCTTGCCTTACCCATTTCGTCATTTGTCTAAATTATATATTTTTTAAAAATAATTTTTTTGCTATCTAATCAAATACTTAAAAATAAGTAAGAAAACCAATATAATAACACACCCTAAAAAGAAAAGCAAATACACATCTATGTAGTACGTTTTAGCAGTCATTAACACAAGTCCGCTATAAAGTCTACCCTTGTTATCGAGTCGAGGGGCTTGGCTGGTTACTGGTATGACTTATGAGGATTTATATTTTAATACTGTTTAATATTACAAAGAATAAAAAATAAGGGAGTAAAAAGGGGGGAAAACACAGCATGAAGTGTACTTTCTAAATTGCTTTACTCAGCTCAACGGTTAACTTGGACTTACTGTTTGGATGATTTGGTTTCTCATCTTTTTCTCGTCAAATCTAACATAGTTACAAAGATCAGTACATAGCAATTTGGTTACTGAGATGAAGGATAATACAAGGATCTAAGGATCTTGAAAAGGGCCCTTTTAGTTTTCTTGGGGGGAAAGAGGGCCCTTTTTTGGAGCATAAAAGGTGTCAAATTTGCAAACTTTTTTAGAGAATGAAAGAGCTGGTGGGTAGTCCAGGAAGTGTGAGTGGATTGTTTTTGAGACTTGGCCAATGTTTGTTTGCAGTTGGGTCAATTGTGTTCATGGTTTCTGCTTCTGGTTTCTCTAATTACACTGCTTTTTGGTATGTATTTCTCTCTCTCTCTCTCTCTCTTTTTTTTTAATTTTTTTTTATAGATTTCTTCTTCAATTTTTTCCAGCAAATTTGTTGATGAATCAATGCTTCTAATGCTCATTTCTATGATGTATTGCTGCATCTTATCTATCTCTCTTTTTTAATTATTTTTTATATTCTTCAGGCTAGTAAGTTTTTTTCCTTTTGGTGGCAATGGCATTTGGCTCCTTTCTTTAGTCTGCTAGTAAATTTAGCTCAATTTAGCTGGTCTATGTTGCATAATCAGATCAATCTATGACTTTAGTCAAGGATTTCTCGAATTAATAGTGAGAAAGTCAAAAACTTTGATGACAACAACAACAACAAACCAAGTGAGTTCCCACAAGTGGGGTTTGGGGTAGTGCGTACGCAAACCTTGCCCTACCCAGGAGGGTAGAGATGTTGTTTCCGAAAAGTCAAAAACTTTGACAATAGGATAAAACTAGTTGATTGTTCACCTGCTAGTTTGGGGAGAAATTATTACAGCGAAGAATTTTTTTGAAGCTGTGTGGAATGTATCAAAAAAGAGCTGTAAACAGATTCAGAAACAGAATAAACGAGAACTGTTGGATTCTTTGATATCTTCTGCTTGTTGAAGTTTACATTAGAAAAGCTTCATCATTATGAAAGAGATCTTACTTAAGGCAAAAGTGGGCCAGTAAAGATGTTAAATTATCTGATGAGCATTACTAGATAGGGGCCTTCACATATGGTTTGAATGAGTGGTCCCTGGTTCTTGATTTTACAGTTACCTGAAGTTCTATTTGCTTGACAAGCAGGGGTTCGGCACCTTCATTCAGTCTATTTCTGTTATAAGCTCATTCCTGGTTTCTGCTGAAAAGATCCATGTCTCTTATGTGTTGATGCATGTCGCATACTATCTGGCTGTCGAGTCAATTAATGGAACTTTGTGCTTTTGACACTTTTGAATTCTTTTTGGGCCTGTTTGGATGGAGAGACTTAATATGTTTACTTTAGGTCCTATGCTTTCTAGGAGTCTTTTGGCCCTTTTACAGATTCTTATGCCAGAAGGAAATGTAGAGAACTTCTAGTACTTCTCATTTTTATTTGTATTTTGCATAAAATATTGGCCAGAGATGAACTTAAATTGGGAAACATAGTCAGTAAGGATTCATGTAGGCGACCCCAACTTATTTGCGTCTGAGGCACAGTAGTAGTGGTAGTAATAGTAGTTGTTGTTGTTGGATGGGAGGGACTACTCTTCCTATTTCAAAATCATACCCTTAAGTTCTTTGTTCCTACTTGGATATAGGTAAGAAACTTTAGTTTTGGAATCTTGACTTTACAGACAGTTGATTTGGCCTGTATTCTGGATTCTTACAATGAAGATTTAAAACATGTCATTAAATTTTCAAGTATTCACTTATCAAAAAAAAAAATAAAAAATTTCAACTATTCCCTCTCAAGTCCAAATTTCACTCTCCAACCTGGCCTCTATGTATTGATTGTTTTTTACAATGTACATTGGTATTTCCAATATCCATTGACGGTAATGTTAGTACGTTACCAAGTTTTGCAGCGTTCACGGTTATGTTACCTAGTTTTTCAGTATGCCAAACCTTCCCTCGTCCATGGACCTCCTATTAAGGGAAATCACCATGTGCCATTTAGTACATGTATGTTGCTTTATCCCTTATATTTCCAATCTTATAGAATACTTGGTATCTTGCAGCTATTTGATTGCATCAATGGGGCTTCAAGTACTGTGGAGCTTTGGACTTGCTTGTCTTGATGTGTTTGCTTTGAGGATAAAACAGGATCTTCATAATCCAGTCTTAGTGAGCCTTTTTGTTGTTGGAGATTGGGTATGTACTTCTTAGATTCCTTTCTCTTCCTTTCTCATGTAATGTATGTAATGTGCCTAACTCTGACATGTATAAACAACTTTCCTTGTATATAATCCCTTTGATTTTCTGTTGTCCCTGAAAATTACATAGTTTCTTCCGTCCTCATCACAACTTTTACTAAGTTGCTAAATTATTTGATCTCCCTAACTCCCTTGGCATCTATAACAAGGTGCTCGACTTTCTGTGCCCGCATTTTTAGTTATTTGGAGTTAAACATGCTTGAGGGTGCTGTTTCTTGGTCTCTTGCATGTCACAGCTGATATTTCGGTCCCAAATGCAGATTAGGGTGCTTTTGGACTCTGAAAAAACAATCTATTGCCGACCTAATTTGTTTGGGAATGAGGCGCAATTGTTCTTGTTGCACTTTGAGAACTGCAAATCCCATGAAGCGCCAGGGGATCATGCTTGGATTTTTACCGTGCACTTGTAATTATTAAAGGTTGACTTAAGTTCAAGTAGCATTGCCTGCCTTATGATGTGTGCTTTATGCGTCATACTTATATTCCACGAAACATGTCATTTTGTACCTTGTGGATATTACCTATTTACATGATCTGATAATGTTAGCGGATCCTCCCTTCTCTTTACTCTTTACCATAACGTTGTTCCTCTTAACCTTTATTCTTTCCCAACATTGAATAAAAGCTTCTAGAAGAGTTAATATCTTATACAATATTGTGGCTACGATTCTGAAAGCTTTGTCACTAGAAATTCTAATTTTACTTGATTGACATGTTGACAAATTCTGATATGATTTGCTTGACATTTTGTGACCTATATTCGTATTGACTGGCTTAACTATAATTACAGGTGACAGCAACTCTATCACTTGCAGCTGCATGCTCGTCAGCAGGAATTGCTGTTTTGTATTCAAAGGATTTAAACTTCTGCAGTAGTTCATCGCGTCTTCCATGTGGTAGATTCGAGCTCTCTGTTGTCTTGGCATTCATAACCTGGTTTCTTATAGCCATTTCTTCCCATGTGATGTTTTGGATCCTAGCCACAGTTTAACATTTTAAGCATTGGTTGCCCTCACAAGATTATTCCAGTCGCGACCTTCAAGGACCAGTCTCTTGTAAATCTAGTTTCACAATCTTGTCACTGTATCTTGCTTAGCGGTCGTACTGGAAATTCTTCTGAACTGGTTGATTGCTTGGAAAACCTGCCACATAAACAGTTGAACTCGTTCGAGTTCCATTTTGATTCGAGTGTAAATTATAACGTCTGAATTGTAGTTTTTACTTACTGCAATTCAGTTGCATTCAGGTCTAGGGTCTTGATAGTTTCAGTTTAGCCATACATTACCTGGACATTTGAAAATCAGAAGTTTAATGCCATCGGACATTGTGCAAAAGCATAATTTTTTTTTATATGTTCACTTTTTGCTCACATAACATTAGGGTTAGCTTTGCATTAAGTGATAAGCTCATTGATTTGCGCTCATTAATTGATCATAACAAACAGTACAATCCACTTATATCAATTGGTATTCCACTTAATCAGTGCAATGCAGTTTAACTTTCTAAACAGAGAATGAAGCACATGTTTCTAATAAGGGCAACCCGGTGTACTAAGCTCCCGTTACAAGTGGCGTCCGAGGAAGGGTCGGACCAGAAGGGTTCAT
The DNA here is from genome assembly GCA_034376525.1 of Nicotiana benthamiana. NCBI lineage: Eukaryota > Viridiplantae > Streptophyta > Magnoliopsida > Solanales > Solanaceae > Nicotiana > Nicotiana benthamiana. The sequence goes on along the minus strand of CM067341.1, from coordinate 55,495,642 downwards.
CACACACAACTTTGCTTTGTATTTTTGCAAAAGGCTATTTTCACAATTCGAACATGTAACTTACATTCTGTGTCATCTAGCAAGAACATAGATTGGGCAATAGGCAGCATATTTGTAAACTACTCGCAATAGTAGTAATAATGCAGCTATCTTTTCCTAAATGGCATGCAAATCCACATTACAATCCGTGAAAAGAAAGGATAAACAACATAGAACTGAATCATCTCTATAGAATTCTAACACGCAGCCGATAGCATTGACAAATGGAAAAACCTTGAACAGACCAGTGTTCTTCACTTATGTTTCCTGAAAGTTACCATATCATACAATCAATTTTTGTTCACATGACAATCTCTGGCTTTAGAATGCTGGATTTTATCTCTTTGTGCGGTAGAACAACACCTCCATTGCTGTAGACTTCATCGCCAACATGAACATCTTCTCCTAAGACTGTCATGTTCTCTACTCGAGCCCATCGACCAACAGTTGAGTGCCATCCAACAATGCTACTTGAGATGCAGGCATGCTTTTTAATTCGTACACCACGCATTATAGTACAACGTGAAAGCCTAACTCCAGATTCAATAACACATCCGGGACCAATCGCCACATCTGGGCCTATAAGACATCCATCTCCTATTACAGCACTCTCGTCTATTAACACGTTTCCAAGAATATGTGGCCCAACAGCCAAATCAGGTGAGGACCTTTTCCTCAAGGAATCCAGGTACAGTCTCAAGCCTGTAATGTAATCCTTTGGCTGACCAATGTCCATCCAAAACCCGGGTAGAACCATGGCGTGGAGCTTCTTCTCTGCTGCAATGCTGGGGAAGACCTCCTTCTCGATTGAGGTGGGCCTCAACTCAATCCGATCTAAAACAGAAGGGTTCAACAAGTAAATTCCAGCGTTGATCTTGTTACCCACGAATATTTTTGGTTTTTCTACAAACGTTTCGACTCTCCCAGTCCCTTCTTCCATGACAACCACACCATATTTTGATGGTTCATCAACCTAACAGAGAAAATGCATTACAAAATTATTTCCTTTAAATGCATATAGAAAAGTAAAAGATACAAGGAGTTTCTAACCTTCGTAACCATAATGGAAGCTTCCCCACCATGGGATTTGTGAAACTCAATCACTTCTTTCAACGGGTAGTCACATATAACATCACTATTGAGGACGAAAAAGGGCTCATCAGAGTCATCTTTTAATATATCACGAGCTAAAGCCAGTGGCCCTGCTGTGCCCAAAGGTTCTGTCTCTTCCGAGCAAGTGATCTTGATATCTAACTTTTTCTCGAACTCTTTCAAGAAGTTTTCCATTGTCTAAAATGAAAAGGATAAGACATTTTCCTTGTAACATTGAATAGTTTTATAAGAACTAAATTTTCTGGTAACTATGGGGTTTAGCTTTACCTTCGGCTGGTAGCTAATTGCCAAAACTACTTCAGTCACTCCAATAGCTTTTAGTGCTTCAATCTGGTTAAAATTAGATTTACAACAACTCAGGCATAATAAAGCTTCCATTAGAAACTTATGTAGTGCTTTAGTACCAACAACAACAACTACAACTACGCCTTAGTCTCAAGCAGGAGAGTATGTCCGTTATATTTGTATATCATGGCAACATACATACTCAACTAGCTCTCAAACAATGTATGCCATCAGGAGAATAGAAGAAGTGAAGAACTAACTGAATGGTTTTGATTCAACATGCTACTAATAACAATGGTAAGATAACATTTGAGTTTAATAGAAAAAAAGGTGTGTTTTAGTCCAAAGGATGGTAGATGAGGCAAAAGATCAAAAGAACGACAAAATAACAGAGGAATCAGGAACTTATGATCCATCATAAACAGAAGGGAGTGTGGTGATAACACGAAACCTGATGTACTATCATGGGCTTGTTAGCAAAGTCAACTAGGGGCTTTGGCACATTGAGGGTCAGCGGCCTCAGCCTTGTTCCAAAACCCCCTACGAGGATGAGTGCCTTCATAATGAAAACCAAAAGGCTGCCTGCATCAGAAAAAAACAAAAGGTTGCCTGCATCACAGAAAACCAAATATCCAGAAAAAACCAGTTGTATCATGATGAGTAGTACTAAAAGGACCAAGGAGATGTCTGATGAAAAAAAATTATCCACATTATGAGGACATTCAATTCAATTAAAAGCAATGAAAAGATTCAAAACTGAGAGCAACATTCCTTGATCTAGCACAAGCACATGGGTAAACGTTTGATGACAGCTCTCTGGAAAGTGTTGATGGAACTTGACAAAGTGTAAGACAGAAGATAAGTAAAGCAAAAGAATATATTCCTACCAAATAAATTAAGAGGTAAACTGAAGCTTCTGAAAGTAGCAACGAAACATCCTAGCAATCAAAAAGTCAGATAAATGAAAATGAACCGCAGAATTTGGTCACTATGTCATATCTCCTGTATGAAATTTGGAATGGGTATGTACCCGATCCAGCTATACTTAAATTTTATCTATCTAGATACAGTAGTGTTCGCACCAGTTATGATGTACCCAACTATTCCACCGAGTACCTGCTACCTCCCAATGCTCCTACCAGCATAAGTACCAAGTAATTTTTGCCTCTACTGCGGTTCAAACTTTGGCCTCCAATCCCATTTCATTCACCATGTCATATATGTTGTCATGGATACTCATAAAAAATAAGTGTATTCTCATCGATACATCTGACAAAAATGAAGTGTATTTCTAACATAGGTTGGGCAAACTAAGAAAGGTTTGCAACATGTGACTAGTCCTATATAACTAATGTCACTAATTCGCCTAGAGTATGATTGTGCATTGATGACCGTTTTCATATATCCGATTAGATTGTTGTTTCACACGAGAAGACAAAAGCTAAGCTGGTAGACCTGCTCTCCATGTGCAGTAAGATATCTACTACAGATAGATAAAGCTCCAAACGATCCATCACTATGCAGTTTTGTCACTTTATCCCTAGCACATAGCTCTAGTGCCTCTTTGTTTCTCCTCTATTTCGCTTCCACATTGATGGAAAGCCTCCCTTTACAACCTAAGTTAGATGCAGAGACAAATGTAGTGTATTGATACCGGGTTCATCCAAACTCAGATTTTCGAAGTGGAGCATAAATTTATAAAAAACCTATTAAAATTGCAACAAATAAGAGATATGAACATAATTAAAAATTCATTGGGTTCGATGCTAAAAACCTTAAAGGTTGAACTCATAGAGCTTATATTCTGGATTTGCCTCTGGTTAGATGCTCAATCATGTGACTATTAACCATTTTTTCTAGAATTAGGGTGGCGATTGGCCCCGAAGCTAGATAAAGGAGGGGGTTGTAAAACAATCTAACTACGATAAACCCTTCAAATATTGAATGAGTAGTATGAATATTAAGGATTCATAACGCCGACCCCAACTAAAATGGGATTGAGGCATAGTTTATTGATTGGCACTAAAGACAATTTCATTGTTATGTTTTCAAGAAATTAACTGTTTAATGTGAGGTGCAAAATTGCTGCATGAACAACTAAAAGTTTCAGCAAATGCATTATTTTAGGAATATGAAATAACAACAATAGAAGCTGAGAATGTTATAGCTAGTAGGAAGCAAAGAATGAAAGCAATCAGCAAAACAATAAGGCTGTCATAGTTGTTTTATCTCAAATTAAAGGAAATATTCGGGCATAAACAAGAGCTAAAAGCAACTATTAATCATCTGGGCAATGAGAAAAACTAAAAGGAAAAATTAGAAAAGAGAGAAACCCCACTAAAGAAAGCATAAACCCCAGATAGATGAAGCAGTTACTTACACTCGGGATGGCGACGGAGGAGACAACCGGTTGATCGAAGAAGGTGACAGAGATGACTTCTTTTTTTGTTTTTACTATTTTTGTGCTTTTATTGCGGAATCACAGCATCTTTCGGGCTTGTGCTTGATTAGCATATGTATTTCTTTTATTTAAGTATTTGTTTAAATATTATTTTATTTTCCTCTTTTTTGCATATCCTCTTTTTGGGTTTTTCTTTTGGGGTTTGAGGTTCAGTTTATAGCTTTTGTTTAAAACGCAACCCAGGGCATGAAATTTGATAAAAGACTAACATAGCCAATATTTATATTAAACCAATTAACACATTAAGTATGTGTTTTTATATACACTTTGTCACTTAAGAATGAAAAACTAATATATATTGATGTCTCAATTTATTACTAAACTAAGATGAACTAGTGCAATTTGATGTAAATATTAAGCGTAAATAAGTATTTTTCAAATAAAATTTAGGTGGCATTCGTTTCCGTTTGAAGAGTTCAAAAACAATAAGATTAGGAGAAAAATATATATATTTGTTATGAAATAATATAAGAACAAGAACAAGAACAATAGAGAGAAAAGTAGAGAGAGGAGTATTCTTATTGATACTTTGGGATGATTTACAATGGGGTAAGACCCCTCTATTTATAGGAAGAGAAAAGACTTAGCCTTAAAGTAGAACTCTTCTATAAGATAGACATTCACTCTAATTAGAGTTCTATTTATAACACTCCCCCTTGAATGTCTATTCAATAATGTGCCTCGTTAAAACCTTAACTAAAACAAAACCCAATGGGAAAAAAATTAAAGAAAAGAAAAGAGTACACATGTTTGAATATGCGCCTATTGGTTGCCTCGTTAAAAACCTTGTAAGGAAAACCCAGTGGGACAAAACCTTGTAAGGGAAAAAGAGTGCAACGCGCATTAACTCCCCCTGAAAAGAGCATCAATTCACATCCTTGAGCATTTGCATTCCAATCTTGTGCACCATCTTCAAAACGATCTTTTGTAGAGATTTGATAAATAAATCAGCCATATTGATTTGAATAAATATTCTGCACCTTGAAATTATCATTCTTGATAGATATGAACATCTTCATATAATATCGTGGAATGACTCTTCAATATCTCCATAGAGGTATTCTCGATGCCATCATGCTTATAGTTATAGCAAGATACATATGTACACAAGTTGCACTTAGGATGTGGTACTTCAGGACCAAGAATTGTATATGCTTCAAGCAACTTCAATCTTTCATGGATTGATATATAAGTTAAGTCATATAAGCCATATGATAGACTTTAGATGCATATCAAGTTTTCATGTCATGCTAAACAAATAAGATATCTAAAACTGATTACACAAACCATTGACTTTATACTTTCAAGTATTTGAACTACATGTCCAAAACTACATGTCTGTCATATGGAATCAATTCTGCTTGAATTGTATCTCTTCCATTTAGCCAATATTTTTGTTTGTATTCGACAAACATAAGATCCTCATCGATATTTAGCGCTATCATAGATGTCGTCGACGAACATTTTATATCGGTTCCAGTAAATTTTCATAAAGACATAACATGGGGATCTCTTTATTCATATATTCAGGTACCTGAATCTCTCATGAGATTTTATGAAGTGTTATGTCATGTGATCTTCTAGATCACTTGCCTCCCCATTATGATCACTTTGATCATTTGCTCATCTTCTTTATTAAGAAGTTATTTTGAAACCGATTTGTCTATACGCATTAAGCGTATCAAAGACTTTGTCCTTCTGGGACTTAATATGAGCATTTGCAGTGAGAATATAGTTACTTTCTTTGGGTCAGCAAATGCGTATAGCATGCTTTACAATATGTTGCAATTGAATTATCCTTTTATGAACTTCAGGTTCATATTATGATATTCGAGGATCTATATATACAAATGATAATTCATCCCATGTAACCTTTTCTCAAGTGTTTATCATGTCTCCCCCTCATGTTAGAAAAGCTAACTTGTTTCCTCAACTTTTGAGAGTCCATCTTTGTGCATTATGGTGTTAATGAAAATATACACCGCACATCAATAATAATAAGATGAAATTATTTGGTTCCTGACCCTGAACCACTTGTGAGGGGAGAATATAATATACTCTCGTATCAACGTATATCAAACTGATATATATATAACTTTGTTCTCATAAGAAATAGTTTAGCTATTAAGTGGAGGCACTCAATAATTATCTTGCTAAACCAACTATGATATAAACCAACTTGTCAAGATGAACTATCTTGAATAGAAAATCTGGAAATTATGCTCGAAGTTATATTACTGAGCAATTTACCTCGCAAGCACCGGCCAGGCTGCGGGTTAATAACAATCGCACATGTAACCATATCATAGATGCATCATATGTGGTATACATGGCAGGTGAATGGGCCCATATTCACCTTTGATATTTTCAGAATTTATGGGATTCAACCCGAACTCTTTAGTTGGTCAATTAATTAATGAGAACAAGTAATATAAGAGAATTCGTAAAGAACTTTCTAGTTATTTTATATTTACCCATGTGAATTCTCTATTACTGCACATCATTCTTAAAATGATATGGCTAACCCGAATGCCAACTGAATAAATTATCAATATTGATAAACTTCAAATTTACACCATGACATGTGCAATTATCAATAAACTTCAAGTTTATTATGATATGGGTTTTTATATCAATAAACGTCCACTTTATTGTGGTATTCTTGTGTAGTACAAACTGGTGAATAAAGCGGGTAGTTTTTCACATACAGATTATCCCGCTACAAGTTGTAGTAATAGAAGATATCAAATCTTTCCTTTATTTATAGTCTCAATATAATCAATCGCTTTCGCATATACTTTGGAAACTGAATAAGTTTCTTTGAGACTTACTACAACACAATACCTTATTGGTAATCAATTGTGTTTCTCCAACATAGTAATAATTGGCTCTTCTAGAGCTCTCAATTAATTTTGTACTACCACAAATTCATCAACATCCATGTGGTGAATATCTCTTTTAATGAGAAAGTTATACCATTATGGTCATGTCAAAATTATATGCAAGATATGTTTCTTGCATTATTATTGTCCTTTGATAATCACATTGACAAATTATTTTGGCGTACAATAGGTACGTGACCAATGACTATTCATGCCATAACAATGACATTATTTTCATATATCATCTCAAACCTCCTTCTAGGGGTGAGTGTGGTATATTCAATACCAATTTCATGTTCATATTCTTCCAATAATGAATATGTATTCGTGAATCAGATGTTGTTACATTCACTACGGGGATATGTGATTTTGTTATCCTTTTCAAATCTGTAAATGCGTCTGGCATTCGATTTGCTATTCTTTGCAAATGGATAATATTTTGCACCTCTTTTTCACAAATAGAGGTATGTGGATCAAGATGAGATACTGATGCATTTTTTCACAAAATTTCCCGTTTGGTTTCACCAACTTCTCTCCCTAATTTTGGAAAAAGTGTCTCATCGAATTGACAGTCTGCAAATCGTGCAGTGAACAAATCCCCTGTCAATGTTTCGAGGTAGCGAATAATGGAGGGCGATTCAAACTCAACATATATTCCTAATCTTCTTTGCAGACCCATTTTGGTGCAATATGGCGGTGCTACAGGAACATATACTGCACATCCAAAAATTCTTAAGTGGGATATATTAGGTTCATGACCCAAAACTCATTGCAACGGGGAATATTTGTGATAATTCGTCGTTCTGAGACGAACTAGCATTGCTGCATGCAAAATGGCGTGACCCCAAACCGAAGTGGGCAGCCTCGTTTTCATGAGTAAATGAGGAATTCAAGATTATTCTCATCTATTGTCTCAATATGATATCCATTTTGAATGATATCTTTAAAACTCAACAAGTTCCTTTTAGACTTGGAGGAGAATATTGCATTCTCTAAAATGTTGTTCCTTTAGGCAGAGTTATAGTTGCGCTTCCGGAGCCTTTAATCAATTTACTACTACCAGAAATTATAGTAACATCTGCCTTACACATACTTAAATGAGATTAATATTTCTTCTCTTTGAATATCGTATGAATCAATTAATCAAAAAAGATATACGAACATGAGAATAAACAAATTTAATCCGTTGCTTCATAATTAAACAATAATTTCAAAATCTGCTGAGGTTAGTCGATTAACTTAGTTAATAGTCGACTAACTTGGGAAGCAGTCATTAGGTTAGTCGACTAACTAAATCAGATAGTCGACTATCTTACCTTGAGGAAAAGTCCAGTTTTAATGTGAAATATTAGTTAGTCGACTAACTAAGTTGATAGTCGACTAACTTAGTAAACAGTCATCAGGTTAGTCGACTATCTAAATCAGATAGTCGACTAACTTAGCTTGCGGAAAAATCCAGTTTTAATGCGAAATATTAGATAATCGACTAACTGTTAGGTTAGTCGATTAACTCTACTGGAAAATAAAAATATCTTTGAAATTTAAGCATATTGAAACATTCTAAAGAACTAATACTAACATTATATCATAAGCTAACTAATACGAGCTGATACTAATGACTATTAGTTTATTCACTAACTAATACAAATAAGTAAAATAAAATCAAGCAATTCCTTCTTCCTTCATCACAGATCCATCACCAATTAAGTGGTCTATTTTCCCCTCAGGGTGCTCAAAGAAGTCTGCCACATCCAAGTGGGTGATGTCAAATCGTCAGAAACAGAATGGGTTTCAGGGCATTTACCTTTTAGAGATGCTTGATAAAGCTCAACCAAATGTCTTGGTACACGGCAAATTTTCGCCCAGTGCCCTTTTCCACCGCAACGATAATATATAGTTTATGAACTATTTGCTTTTGGATTCTCATCGCATCGTGCTTGTGGCAGAGTGACCAACTTCAGGTTGTCATATCTCTCCTTTAAGCCATTCCACAAGATAGGTGGATCTTTGACTGTGATATATTCAATTTTCAAACCTTCATCAAGGTGATGGCGCAAGAAAATCAAGGCCTTAGCACAGTTTCAAACCTTCATCAAGGTGGTGGAGCAAGAAAATCAAGGCCTTAGCATAGTCTTGGGTGGATGCATTATTTCTGTCTTTAATGGCGTCTCCAAGACCCATTGCATCCAAATGGATTTCAGCATCCAACACCCATGTCATATAGTTCTTGCCCAAAATTTCATGGGCAACGAACTTTCTTTTCATAATGTCAGACATAAAACAAAATTACATCAAGAGCGTGTCCATACTTACGGGCTTTATTACAATTATCACATTCACTTCACGGAATGGATCATAATCATCTGTATGTGCTATATACAATCTCATGTCAAATATTACTTTCATAAAGTGAAAGATTATTTTGAGAATTTTTATTATTCTCATTATCACAATGATGACGATTATAATTCCGTCTATTGCCACGTCCACATCCATTGATACCTTCACGGTAATAATTTATCTTCTTTCAGACTTATCACATACTGCTATCACATTCTCTAAAAGGAATGAGAATGAAGCAAATTCAATGGGACGGATTTTCAATTCTTTGCCCACAATCATACATGAATTTAATCATGGCAAGACATAGAACTTTTACCACTTCACGTGGTTATAATTCCTTACAAACTCCATTAGAGTTAAAATCAAACTTTGTTGTCTATGTTTGTATATGAAATCAAATCGTAGAATTTCAAGAATTTGAAAGGGAAAAGTAAATTACTTACCTTTAAGGTATACCAATAAATGTTGTGATATCAAATATACCTCTTGAGTTTCCATCCCGTTGCATTACTTTATGATGATACCATCTCTTCTATTTTTCCGTATAAAAATTCTCATATGGAGCAGTAGCAATCGTTATTACACTCTTTTGCTTGGAAATTCACCTTCAAAAAGAAAACAAAAGTAAACAACGAGAAAGAAAAAAAATTGAAGAATTTCAGAAACCAAAATATCACAAATCTCGTTTCACTCAAATAGAAAAACCCAAACGACGGAACACGAATTAGAGTGGATGAATCTGATTACAACTCGAGATTCTGAGAGCGATAATTGCTGAATATTAAATTCAGTTGGTTAGAGACTCGTGCTGCTAACGTGTTATGAAATAATATAAGAACAAGAACAATAATACAAGAACAAGAACAATAGAGAGAAAAGTAGAGAGAGGAGTATTCTTATTGATACTTTGGGATGATTTACAATGGGGTAAGACCCCTCTATTTATAGGAAGAGAAAAGACTTAGCCTTAACGTAGAACTCTTCGATAAGATAGACATTCACTCTAATTAGAGTTCTATTTATAACAATATTTGGATTATTAATCTATGAAAATCTACTTATGGTTGTCTTGTTTGTAAAAATATCACGGGCTAGCCAGTTTTCAGACTGATCATTCAAAATTAGCCAGCGTTTGCAAAGTCATTGAAAATTAGCCACTGTTTTGCTGTAACACGGAAAGTTCTAGCATAATATACTAGAGATTGGAGCAACTGCGTATGAACTTCCAACATATTATGTTGGATCGATATATTATACTGAAACTCCAGTCTATTATGTTGGAGTATATTATACTAGAGTTTTAGTATATTATACTGGAGTATTTTTCGAATTTTGAACAGTGTTTTCGTTCAGATGTATCTTTACTTGAAAAATAGCTAAATTTCGATTACTTTTGAAATCGTGACTATTTTTCAATGACCACTTATAAATCTGGTTTTTTTAAATTTCTCCCATGTTGTTTTGTTGTTTCAAGAAACATAAATGGTATATTACTATTTGTTTGATTAAATAAATGAAAATGAAAATCAGTCTTAAACACATTTTATCTCATACTAGTATCTATAAACGTGTGTTGCACGTTAATAATGACATATGATGGTTTAAATATTTATTTATATGACGAAACAATAAAATTTTATTAATGAGATAAAATTTATACATAATACCACAACAATCATCTAAATTATCGAAAAAATATTGATATATTAGCATGATACGTGAATTCAAAATGAAAGGATATCATCAGAAGTTACATAAATGGTCAAGTTTAGTCATGTTATGTAGATAATTATGTATTGTAGTTTAAATGTATCTAATGTGGCGGCATATTACCGAATACTTCTTTATATATAGACAATATCTTTTTGTAAATGTTTCCTTCTAATATTTTGATTACTCTGCCATAACCAGAACTCTTGTTGTAGATATTGATATCTCTCTTGAAAGTGCAACATGTAACTATTCGTGTAAAAAAATATATCGTGATAAATATAATTTGATATTTAGAATGTTTGCCCTTGTGATTTATTTGTTATAACAACAAAACATAAACATACTGAAAATTATTTTAATACAAATTTAAAATGATATTCTTTAGTTTCTAAAGACAAAAGTTGAATTTGGGGATAAACACATATTTAGACGCACATTGACCGGTATCATAAGTTCTATATGTATGATATTATTGTCAAAACGTGTATATACCATATGTGTACTATTACACAAGCTATTCAATGGATCTAAGTTTTTAATAGCATGACATGCATAAACCTATATGCAATGGAAGACCAATTTTAACTTAGTCTATTGTATATGTAGTGACATTAATATATGTAAGAAATAAAGAACTTGACAACAAAAAGTACGGCAGAAGGCCAACTGGTATTAAAACATTTAAGTATTCTTCATGGTAGTTATTGTTAGTATCATTTTCTGTTGAGTCAAAGCTAAAAATTATTTTATTTTTTATCATAAAGCTTAGCAATCAACCTTTTATTTATTCGATCAACATGTTTATTTCTCCTAGCTAAGATAGCTCTTTAATTTCTGTCATGTAATTTGTACGTATTGTATTTTTAATCTAATGATGATAATATTTTTCTTATTAAATGTACTACTATTACCATTGGGGTTGATAACCAAGTATTCTAGATGAACTAAATCATCTTTAATTGGATGCTTTTCTTCGTTTCCGACACAAAGCAAGTAGTCACTAAGTGTTGGATGTGTTCTTACTTTTATATTCTTGTCATTTGAATATTTTTTCATTTAAGGTCATAAGTATAATTTTGGCAAGCTAACTTTTATAGTTTATGCTTTGATCAATTTTGGAACTGATGATCGTAGTTGACAGAATCACCTCCCAAACTATTTACTTTTCTACCAACCGGTTCATTGATATCTAATACATCTCTAAAACTTTGGGCAAATTATTTCGACCATCTGACGCTTAGCCAAAAAAACTTCATCCTATAGTATCACGTTTGCTTTCCTTATAAGTTTAGTACTATTGATATGATTTAATATATTTGTGATGTTTATTTCAGTTATTTGAAGAAGTATATCAAATGTAAAGTGAATTGTACAACCTCATAATAAAATCGTTGTTGATACACCATTTGTTCGTATTGCTAACAATATCATGCCTCTTGATCTCACATTTGCAAGTAATGCATGGCATATGAATATTATTTCGATTCTGTCGGAGGCATCTAAGAGGATAATCCCGCTGTACCAGGATTAATTTTTTTTATAATATAGTCTTAAACGTTTATTCTTGTTCATGATTTAGCTTTGATTGTACTTCCTCAAACACTTGTATGACCTTCTTAATATTATATTTTTCTTCAACTTGAAAAGTAATTTTACTTATATGATGAATTTAAAAAATAATTTAAATGGATTTTCTAGCGAAATAATTAGTTGAAAGAGTTAATTATTTTATTTTAACATAAAATATAATTTATTTTATGTTGATTTAGATTATTAATAGTAGTTCATCGCATGTTTGATTAATTAACCAATAATTATAATTTTATCCACCATAAATTTTATTTTCAAAGAGTAAAAGATTTATGGCGTTCCATCTTTTAGATCTTTATGTTTGCAAAATTATTAGCGGTATTGGGTCTTACTAATATTTCTTTTTCTTTTTTCACACATTTATTAAAAAGTTTCTTAGTTGTTTTCTAGTAAGTGGGTTATATTACACGAAAATTAATAATAAAAATAAATATTTAAGTAGGAAAGAAATTTAAATATAATATAATAATATATTGTCGTGGTAATTTTTCCTCTTAATTTCAACGCTTTATATGTGTAGACCATTTAGCATTACTTTTAATTTTTTGGTATTCATTATTATAAAGTGGTAATGTGTTACCAATATGGAGAATTCTTATAAAATTGATTTTATTAAACCTTCCTACATATTTTTAATAAGAATGTAATAGATAAGATTGTATTGCTTTTAAAATCTTAAACATTAAAAAATTTAACATAAAACTTATTGTAGTCCGAAAAATAAGTTATTACATCTATGTCCTTTCACTATGAGTTTTTATGTTTAATGTTTTAGGCCTATTTTGGTCTATTAATATTTTATTTATGTTTTTATAATAATATATGCTCTCCTTTTTCTAAATGAATTTGGACAATATAATACGTTTTCAAATTACATTAGTAATAGGAATCTTTCAAGAATTATATCCTAAAACTAATAGGATTAGAAGGTTAATGTCTAAAATTCCGATTATATATTTTTGTTGTGAGTTATTATGCTTAATATTAAAAGGTTATGTTGTAATCCGACATTTTATTCATAAAAATTCCGATTATGTCATTTTGTTGTGAGTTATTATGCTTAATTATTAAAAGGTTATTTTTGTAATCCAATATTTTATTGATGTTTTCATAATGTATAGATATAGGCTTCTGGTTTCCACCATGGCAGTATTTTATTTTTATGGAAAAGGTCCAAAAATATTCCTAAATTATGTATATAGCTCACTTTTGTCCTTCGTTAGTAAACTGGGCCAAAAATATTCTCTTCGTTAGTACAACGAGCCACTAATGTCTTTCAATCTAACAGCCCTCCACACAAGTTATTTTAATTCTAGATGGCATCCACTTAGTTGTGACATGGCAACCACATAAGGGGGCAGCCTTCTAAACCTGCTCCGAAATGCATTTCAAAACAAAAATCTAGCCGTAACCCCACTACATCTAAACCCCATTTCATAACAAAAATCCAATTTCCCTTCAAAATTTCTGCTCCAACTTCAGCAGCAATACGTAGTTACAGTGAATGAGTAAGTCATGCATATATTAGAGCTAGTTGAAGAATGTACAATTGAAAAAATAGAAGACAGAAATAGATTCAAGCGTACTTCTGTATTCTCTTAATGCGATGTCATAAGATTCATAATTTGTTGGTCAAGTTATATTGGCAGCTCCAAGAGGAGGATTGTAGCATTAGGCACATAAAAAGGGAGCATTTTTATGTTGTGTGTACGTGTGCAGAAGCCAAAAAATTCTGCTCAGATGAGTGAACAATTGTATAACCAAGAAAATTCTTCATGTGCAAAATCAATAGATGGACACCGATCGAGCACTACACTAACGTTCACATAAGTGGGAAATCAGGAATAATATAGTGCAACAGGAGGACTTCATTGTTATGAGGAATTGGAGCAGAAATTTTGAAGGGAAATTGGGTGTAGGAAGAAATTGGGTTTTTGTTGCGAAATGGGGTTTGGATGTGGGGTTACGGCCTGATTTGTTAGGAAATGGGTTTTGGAGCGGGTTTAGAGGGCTGCCAGCTTATGTGGTTGCTATATCACAGCTAAATGGATTCCATGTAAGATTAAAATAACTTATGTGGAGGGCTGTTAGGTTGAAGGACATTAGTGACCCATCGTGCTAACGGTGAGGATATTTTTGGGAGAAATTTAAAAATTGTCTGATTTACAACTAGTCATTCAAAAATAATTTAGTTTTAAAAGTAATTGAAATTTAGCCACTTTTTATGTAAAGATAAATATGAGCGAACATACTGTTCAAAATCAAAATATACGCCCGTATATTATATTGGAGTTCTGGCATAAGTATGGTTGAACTCCCGCATATTATACGGGATTTCCAGGATAACTATGTTGGAACTCCAACATTACTCCAACATAATATGTTGGATATTATGTTGGAGTTCCATCATAAGTACACTAGAACTCCCGCAATATATAAACAAGTATATATGTCAAGTATAATATACTGGAGTTTAGAGCACTGGTGCTCCAGTCTCCTATATATTATATAGGAGTCAGCAAAGTATATCGGTCCCGCATAATATGCTGGAGTTCGTACACAGATGCACCAAACTCCCGTATATTATGCGGGACCGGTCTCTGTTGCAGCAAAATCGTGGCTATTTTTCATTGACTTCGTAAATGGTGACTATTTTTGATTGACCATTCCAAAAACTGGCTATAAACCGTGCTATTAACGATATTTTTGGCGCAGTTTACCAACGGAGGATAAAAGTGAGCTATATACCATAGTTTAGGGATATTTTTGGACCTTTTCTGTTATTTTTATATAACAGTAGTCTAAAGTGAATATGTGTTGTAAAATACCAAGTCGAACTTTCAAATTATCATTATTTTGAGGGAGAAATTTAAAAATAGCCAGATATAAGCAGTCATTCAAAAATAGTCACAGTTTCAAAGGTAATCAAAATTTAGCCACTTTTTATGTAAAAATATATCTGAACGAAAACACTGTTCAAAATCCGGAAAAATACTCTAGCATACTATACTGGAGTTTGGAGCACCGGTGCTCCAGTCTCTAGTATATTATACTGGAGCCAACAAAGTATACTAGTCTAGCATAATATGCTGGAAGTTCATACACAGATGCATTTACCTCCAGTATATTATGCTGCACCGATCTCTGTTGCAGCAAAATAATAGCCATTTTTTAATGACTTGACAAATACTTGCTATTTTTGAATGAGCAGTCCTAAAACTATTAGACCATGCTATATTAACTTATTTTGATGTGGTAGTTAACTCATAGTTTATCCATGTCCTAAAAAAAACAGTTCATTGTCTCATTGCTATGTCTCAATCGTATTATAACTTATATGTGACAAAAGAAAAGTTAGTTAATTTCTTAATACATTGTCCTCCTCCTCCATCTACGTACATAGGAAAGTTATCGTCCTTTTAAATAGAGATTAAGCTTTTTAACTAATTATTATCAAATAAAAAATAATTCTAATTAAAAGTAAGCAAAAACAAACAAGTAATTCTGATTTTCTACTTCCCATTTTTTGTTTTCTGCCACCTAAACGAAGTCCTTAATTCGAGATGATAACCAAATTCTGGGGATTTATGCCGGGGGTCTATTTGGAAACAGCCTCTCTACCCCAGGGTAGGGGTAAGGCTGCGTACACACTACCCTCCCCAGACACCACTGAGTGGTATTGTACTGGGTCGTAAAAAAAAAAAAAAAAAAAAAAAAAAAAAAAAAACCAAATAGATTGCGACCATCAAAACTTTAATATATGGACTTTCAGTTATAGCTTTTTTATTTTATTTTATTTTATTTTGGAGGCAGCATGATTTCCTGGCCATAAATTGAGATTTTAAAAATCGATACATAAATTTTTAACTTTTTCATTTAAATACTCGAATTTATTTTTTTCATACTAATAAACACCTCTGACAAGAGACCATGTGTGAGTGTATATTTCACATACACATATGTCCATCAAGTCAGCAAATAAATGACCAATGGATGTCTTGCATTTCATGGCACGAAAACCCTAACTCAGTAGATCGGGGTCGCCTCTTTTATCCCATAGACCGATCCCCTTCCCTCATTTTAGCCTCTCTCTAACCAAAACCTCCCCTGTTAAACATAGATTACCAGTGGCTCAACAATCACTCACCCTATTCCAAAATCGATCATAATCACTTATCCACTTTTTTGTTTTCATTTATTATTTGATAATCTCGTTTCGATCAAGCTTCGTTTGGCCTGTGCTTTCAATTCCAATAATGTTATTAGATCTAATGGTACATTAGTCTCTTTCGATGTCGTTTTCTCTTTTGTCATTTAATTTCTTATAAAATAATGCTTCATAGTCAAAGCTATCTGTTGTCTGCATGCACTAATTATTTTGTTATTTGGGATATAAATTAGGGTTCTTTGGGAAAACAATCGAATCTTAAATTTACCTTATGGATTTTGTCTTTTTCATGATTGATTTGGCATTTTAGGTTAAAAATTAGGGCTTTTTGGCATATCAAATTCTTGTCTCCCACTATGGTAAAGTTAAGACTTTTTAGGGTAAAAGTGTATCTGACTTGGCTTTTTCATCTTTTTTATAGGTTGCAATGGCTGTATTTGTAAAATTAGAGTTTCATCATCTATGGTAGTTAGTAGCTGACACTACTAGAAATTCGGCAAAAATCGATCAAGGTCGTGTTATGTCGAGGACCTGAAAATAAAGAAGATAAATAACATGAAATTTTAACGTGAAAACCCTTCAAATTGAAGGTAAAAATCACGGGATCACAAAGAACTAAAAAGCTCCACTATAACAATAAAAGTGTTATAAAATTTCTCCAAATTAGTTACACAACGTGTGCCAAATACGGTACGACAATAGCAACAAGAGCGCTAACTAATCAATTGAAGAAAGAGAAAAATTCACAAAAATAAAGCTGATGTTCGAGGATCAAAATCAGAAGCTGCAGACACCAAATCCGATCTCCACCGTTCAAATCAAATATAAAAATGTTACGAACACTCAGTCAAAGTATCAGCCCGATCCAGCAGTTAACGAATCGGAAAACTTGATTAGAAATTGGCTAGTCGGAATAAAAATCTGCAGCAAAATAAATACTTTTCTTCTCTCTTCTCTCTTAATGAAAGCTCTCTCAAAAATCGCTCTTATGTACTTAAGCCTTTCAAAGACTTCTATCATTAAGCACAGAAAATTTTTCCAAGGTTTTCCTATTTATAGATCATGAGTGGTGCTTTCTCTTAAAGTCAAAACCCACTCAAAATAGGAATAAACACCGAATCCAATTTCGAATAGGAATGAAAATTGAAAGAGAATAGGATTAAGCCATTGGGCCTTTGGCTTGAAAATATTGGCATGGGCCCAACAAACTCCCTCTCAAACCAAGGGGTCAAATGTGACTTCAAGTAGAGGAACTATTGACAGGCTTCATGCCTGCCAATTTTCTACAAAATGCATGCTTATCTGCAAGCTTAACTACGAAGTTCGCAGGCTGCTCCATATAAATCTCCTCATTTAAATCACCATGAAGAAAAGAAATATTGACATCCATCTGCTCAACTTCTAAATCTTGACTTGCGGTTAAGCGTAGAACCACACGAATAGAAGATAACTTCACAATAGGGGACATAATTTCATTAAAGTCTACTCTCTTCTTCTGGCCATAATTTTGAACAACTAACCTCGCCTTGTATTTAGGCATGAAGGTATGGTAATATTTCTTTACTTTGAATATCCTTTTTTTAGATAAATCTCTCTTACATTTCGATAATTTCACTAACTCATAAGTCATATGTACCATTCTCATGGAATGACTTCATCTCATCTTCTATGACGTCTATCCACTGATCTTTGTGAGTATCTTGCTTGGCTTCATCATAATTTTCAGGTTCTCCCATGTCAGTCAAAAGTACATACTCATCAGGAGGATAGTGCATGGTTTTTTTCTTCTCCATTGTAGATCTTTTAAGGGAGATTTCAGGAGCATTCGAAGTAGTTACCTGAGCAGGAATTAGTTTATCATCAACCAAAACATCATCAATTGAAGCATCCATAACATCTATACCATGATGAACATTTTGATCTTGATCACTATATCCATCATTGTCTTGGGTTCCTTCATGTACAATAGGTGCCTTAGCAATATGTCATGACCCCAAACCACCCCGATCGTGATGGCGCCTATCACAGTACTAGGCCAGCCGATTAAACACTAATAGCATAAAGGTCTTTTGTAAATTTATTTCTAAATCAATTATGATCACAAGTCTTTCATTTTAACATAAGAAAATACGCGGAAAAACAAATATGTTAATACATCCACACTACGCGATCCTGGTGTCACTAGTCTTGAGCCACTACACTACAGTCTAATACTGTCTACTCAATACAAAATAAGACTGAAATATGTAATACTAAATATAGGAAGGAGAAGGCTTCGGTTGCGGATTCCATGCAGCTACCTCACAATCTCCGAAATGCTCTGAAGGCAAGAGACAACTGTCACTCAGATGCTATGGCACCTAGATCTACACACAAGGTGCAGGGAGTAACATGAGTACTCCAACTCAGTAAGTAACCAAAGTAAATAAAGGCTGAGTGCAGTGACGAGCATTTAGATCATATACATAGCTTAACATAGAATATTAATAGAAATAAAAGTCAAATTCATAGTTAAATTTCCAAACATCTCGTAAAAACTCCAGTTTCAATGAAAGTTATTAAAATGTTTGTTCAACATTTTTCAATTGAGGCTCAATATAAAAGAAGAGTGAAAATAGTAATTTCATAAACAAGACCCTCAAGCAAAATATCACTCATATATAGGGCCCTCCCTTCGGGCAAGTCTCTCAGTCACTCGTGACTCAACTCTCATCAATCAACACTCACACTTAGCCCTTTCGCTCAATAGATATCTCATAATAATAACTCATGCAGTGTGCAGCCCGATACACACACACACACACACACACACATATATATATATACAACTGAGGTGTAACTCTATCCATAAAATATATATAATCCTCACCATCAGGCCCTCGACCACTCTCAGTCATCAACCTTACAGCCACTCGGGCATTTCAATAAAAAATCAAGAAACCTCAGGCCAAACACTTTTCATATATTTGAAAGTAGAGTAATAAAACTAAGTCAAACAATATATATTTAAAAATCATGACTGAGGATACGCTTTTGAATCAAACAGTGTGAGGATAATAGTAAAATTCCTCTGAGGGTCCAAACAGTACAGCACAAGACCCCAAAAACGACATTCAACCTAGGTTAACATATTCATTTCTAAAACACATAGATGTCATACAAAGTTTCAAAATATCCAACTCTATAGTTGCCACGGGACGGACCAAATGACAATCTTTGCTGGTGCGCACCCACACGTCCATCACCTAGCATGTGCGTCACCTCATTATCAAAATAGTACGAATTTTTAAAGTTTTATACCCTAAAATCTAGATTTACCATCGCTACTTACCTCAAGCCGGACGAAAATCTACTCCGCGATGTCCTTGCCTCTAGATCCGGCCTCCAAATGCTCTGAATCTAACCAAAATCAGAATCATATCATCAATATATGCCAATGGGACAAAGCGCATGCAAAAATTATCAAATTTAACTCAAAATTTCGAAATTGGTCAAACCCGACCCCCGGGCCCACGTCTCAAAATCCGATAAAAATCACAACACTAGAATTCTTATCTTCTCACGAGTCTACACTAAGCCTGTTAATCGAGTCGTGCTAACTCGTTTTTAGCCCACTCCAACCCGGTTCAGCCCGCTATTGTTCTTTATTGAGCGGGTTGGGATGGGTTGGTGCAGGTTTTGGACGTTCATGTTCTGGTTAACGATGCACCAAACTCGCTAAGCCCGAGACTCGTTAATGGGTTTTTAACGGGCTGCAGCCCGTTATGAGATCGTTTACCGTTGCTTAATTTTTTTTAAAAATTATTTGGACCATTGCCAGCGGTCAAATTGAAAAATGACCGTTACAAAACGGCCAAATTTTGCAGAAATAGCCATTTCGGCCTCCCCCATTAAAAATATATCCTTCCCACCCCTAATAATTTAGAAAATTACATTTTTAACCTTTTATAACCTATAAATAGCCCCTTTCTTTTTTATTTTCTTCTCACAATTCACTCTCTTTCTAGTTACTACTCTAATTCTCTCTTGATATTATTGTTCTTAAATTCTCAATTCAAGACTTCAAGTTAAATCATGCCCCGTACTTCTAGAGTGCGCTCATATGTTTGGGAACACTTTGAGGTGGTAGAAGAAAAATGAAAAAGCTCAAAAAGTAAAGTGCAAGAACTGTGGTCTAGTTTTTAATCTTCGTCCAAAGTGTGGCACATGCTCTTTAAGGAGGTATATCAAGAGTTATCTTGAGCGTACTCCAGAAATTTGTATTTTAAGTTGATTTATGAGACAATTTGTGTTATTTTAAAATTATTAGACGTATTTATATTTTATGCTTATTGTTTTAGTTTGTTAGATTAATTTGAATTTTGAAGTATTATTAATTTATTATTCACGGAAATTTAGTTTTACTCTTTTTCGTTCAATTTTATAAATAATTTGCCTATTGGTCTTATTAAATAATGTTTTACAGCCACTTACTTTTAATTTTAATTTTATAATTTTAGAATATAAATTTCAAACATTAAACTTTAAACTTTAAACTTCAAAGTTTAATTCTAACCCTTAAAAGTTTCCAATACTTAACTATCAATAAGATTGAATAAGAAAAATAAAATTTAAATTTAAAAAATTGGACCCCGGCCCGCATGAGCCCGTTTTAGCCCTAACCCGTAGAGGCCCACAAAAGCTCGAAAAAACCCATCCCACTAAGAGTCTGCTAACAGCCCGCCCGCTAACCGAACTGACTGGGTTTTTACTATTTAGCCCGTCCCAGCTAGCTCGATACACCCATAATCTATACATACCAAAATCATCAATATTGAACCTCAAATGGCCTATCAAATCCTAATTTAAACCTCTAATTTCAAGCACTAATTTTCCAATTTTCACCCCTACTCTCTTCGATTTCCATGTTTAATCAACTGGAATTCACCATAGATACGAGTATTAAGTAAAAAATATTACCTCAACAAGAATCCCCATGATTTCCTCTTTAAAACCCTCCAAAAGCTCTAATCCCGTCTCAAAAATGGTGGAAATAGGCAAAAATTTGCGAAGGGATGTTTATATAGTTTTCGCCCAGGGATTCCGCACATCCGGCTCCTTTCTCGCTACTGCGGACCGCATCTGCAGTTGACATAACCGCATCTGCGGTATTTCATTATTTACTCAGAAGCCATACCTCCAACCCAGGTCTCGTACCTGCAGGCTCGTAGATGCAGTCCAGACCTTCGCTATAGCGATCCATGCTGCTTCTGCAGCTCACACCTGCGGTCCCCAATCTGCAGGTGTAGTTATGATAGAAGGAGCAGCTTCAACTGCTCCAATTCAAGTACAATCTTTCTGACAACCTTTGGAATTCATCCTAGGCCCTCGAGATCTCAACCAAAAATACGAACAAGTCACATATCATTATTCAAACTCATACCAATCCTCGGAACACTCAAAACAACATCAAAATACGAAATCACCCTCGGATTCAAACCTAAGAATTTTCAAACTCCCCAACCGATCAAAAAACCTGTCAGACCTCAACCGAATGACCTGAAATTTTTCACACACCACAATTAACACAACAGACCTACTCCAATTTTTGAGATTTCATTCCGATCCCAATATCAAAATTTCCATTGTCGACCAAAAAACTCTAAGTTTCCAATTTTGCCAATTCAAGCCTATATCTACTCCGGACCTCCAAATTGCATTCCGAACATCCTCCTAAGTCCAAAATCACCTAAAGAAGCTATCCAAACCATCAGAATTCACATCCGAGAACTTCTATATATAAGTCAACATCTGATTGACTTTTCCAACTTAAGTGACACGACCCTAGTTCGCCAACCGTGAATATGTCATGACAACACCTAGTCCCGATGACCAGATAAGCCTAATATTTGCGGAAAAACATAATAATTGCTAAAAGTAGGAAAATACCAAATTAAATATCTAAAGGAAATTGTACCGGATGCTGCTTGGCATATACAACTCAATATCACAAGACAACAAATCCCAAAACCCAGAAACTCACGGGAAACACAGGCTATAGAAATGTATACTAAGGCTCTAAACTCCAGAACATTTAACTACAATAAGATAAGAAGTCTAAGTACTACAAATAGAGTAAAGAGGGAGACTCGTCAGTTTGCGGACACGGCAGATCTACCTCAAAGTCTCTGCAGTCGTCCTGCCTGAGTGATAGTGCGCCTGGGAAGAGGTACCTAGATCTGCACATGAAAAATATGCGCAGAAGAGGCATGAGTACACCACAACGGCACTCAGTAAGTGCCAAGCCTAACCTTGGTTGGGTTGTGACGAGGAAGGTCAGGGCCCTACTGAGATAAACAATAATAATAATTATTATAATAATAATTATAATAATAATAATGTGCAGTATGAAAACAGGTAAAATAATAGAAACATCAGTGAAATAAGACAGAATCTACAAGTCAACAACAAATAACCGAAATAAGGAACAACATGGAGAAGTATAGCTCAATATCAATGATACCATGAGGATCTCCCAAGATACCGTCCTGTAGTCCTTTCTCAACTATCTAGTGGATCTCGTAGTCTATCATATAATTATGTCCGAAGAATCTCCCGGTATACCGTCCCATAATCTAACTATCAATCTGCATGGGGATCTACCGGGAATCTAACCCATAGTCCCAAAGTAAATATGTAGGGAGATCTATCGAGAATCGAACCTGCAGTCCCAAAGTAAATAAACTGGAGGGGGGGGGGGGAGCTACCGGAATCCCACATCCATAGTCCCAAATATAAATGCGCACCCACATCAGGAGAATAATTGAAAAAATGGAATTAGACACTAAGGCAATAGGGAAATCTAGCCTAACATGCTTCATGTAGTGCAACAAGGAAACTTAGGCAATTAAACCAATTAAGTCAACTAGCATGCTTTTTCTAGGCTACCACATGCTATATGGCACATAACCAAACAAATACGAAAGAAATAGCAACTTGATCATTTAAGTAAAAATTGGGTGTTCAGCAATTAGCACTGGTACGCGCTCGTCACCTCACGTACAAAGCTCTCAATCATCAAATAACAGGTCCTAAGGGGAGAAGGTCCCCTACACAAAGTTAGACAAGCCACTTACCTTAAACCGGTACAAAATCAACTAAGGAACCACGCCTTTGCCACGAGTATCTGACTCCGAATGGCCCAAATCTGTTCAATCCAATTTCATAACATAAATAACAATGCAAACAACTGAATCCACTATTAAAATTAAAGCAAGGCGCGAAAATAGGTAAAACAACCAAAATGACCCTCAGGCCAACGTCTCGAAATCTGATAATTTTTTACATTTTCAGAACCATCATAGTCTCACGAGTTTAACCATATAAAAATCTCTCATATCGGAGGTCAAATGCCCCCTCAAAACCCAATAGCTAGGTCTAAGAAGTTTTCCCAATTTTTTTTTATTCAAAATCCGAAATTAAAGGATGAATTCGTGACTAGATTAGTGTTTTAGTCAAAGAAGAGTAGAGAATCGTTACTCAGTGATTGCCTTTGAAAAACCTTCAAATCTCCCCAAATCCGAGCTTCCAATATTGAGTTTTGGTAAAAATGGCTAACTCTCGGATTTTTGAAATGTTTATACTGCCCATGTAATTGTTCAATGCGATCGTATGAAATGGGATGCGATCACGTAGAGTAAATGTGAGGACCCAAAAATTTGCCTATGCGAACACAGGGATGGGCCTGTGATCGTAGAAGAGAAGGAAGTGGACCTATACGATCGCAATAGAGGCTCTGCGATTGCGTAGAAGAAGTTGGGCCCTGAGACACAAGCCCTGTTTACTCAATGCAAATACGGATAGGGAATGCGATCGTGAAGAAGGGGAAAGTAAAGCTATGTGATCACAGACATATTCATGTGATCGCATTGAAAGAATTTGGGCCCCCTTAGAAATTGCACTATGCGATCGCATGGGGAAGAATGCGATCACATTGAAGGAATTGCCTGCAACAGCAGAAAGGATTTTCTGCAACACTTCAAGTCCCAAAAATGCTCCGCTGAGCATTCCGAAACACACCCGAGGCCCCTGGGACCTCAACCAAACCTACGGACGTAACCCATAATATCATTCAAACATATACCAATCCTTGAACCTCCTAAAACAATGCCGAGAACCCGAATTAATCAATGATTTGAACCTAAAAACTTCAAATTCCAACCAAACTCGCTTTCGATAAAAAACCTAACCAAACATGTCTGATTGACCTGAAAGTTTGCACGCACGTCCCAAATGGCATGATGGTGCTACAACAATTTCCAGAATCCTATCCCGACCCTCGGATAAAAAATTCACTATTGGATTGGAAACTTCAAAATTCTAAATTTCAGCATTTCTAGCCTAAATGAGCTACGGACTTCCAAAACACATTCCGGACACGCTCCCAACCCCGAAATCACCTAACGGAGCTAACAGAATCATCGAATTTCCATTCCAAGGCAGTCTTCACACTGTTCCGATTACAGACCATTTTCCAACAGTTACGATCTCATTTAGGGACTAAATGTCCCAAAACACTAGGAATCCTCGCACCGAATGATCTGGCAAACCAAAATAGTAGAAATGAACTTAGGGGAAGCAGCTAATGGGGGAAGGGGGCGTAAATTCCATAAATGACCGGCTGGTTCGTTACATTAAGCTTCCAAATAAGATACTAAGTGTCTCATTTCACTCCATGACCATCCCGAACACAGAACAACCAACACAATATGATGATCTACAATTGTACAACACATAAAGAAGCAGAAACAAGGAGAACGATATTGTAACTCATGAAATGATTGGCTGGTTCGTTACATCCTTCCCATCTTAAACAAACGTTCATCCTCGAACGAGTCAAAACATACCTAAAGCCTCAAATAGGTGAGGATATCTGCTCTGCATCTCCTGCTCGATCTCCCAGGTAGCCTCCTCCACCGGACGACCTCTCTACTGCACTTTTACTGAAGCTATATACTTTGATCTCAGATTTTGAACCTGACGCTCCAAAATAGCCACTAGCTCCACATCATAAGTCAAATCACCGTCTAACTAAACCGTGCTAAAATCCAATACATGAGACAAATCGCCAATATACTTCCTGAGTATAGAAACATGAAATAGTGGATGCACACTCGACAAAATGGATGGCAAAGCAAGCTCATAAGCTACCCCTAATCCTCCGAAGCACCTCAAAAGGTCCAATGCACCGATGATTTAATTTACCATTCTTCCCAAATCTCATAACACCCTTCATGGGCAAAACCTTCAGTAGAACCTTCTCCCCAGCCAAGTAAGACACTTCATGAACTTTCCTATCCGCATAACTCTTTTGTCTCTATTGCGTTGTATGAAGCCGCTCCTGAATCACTCTCGCCTTGTCTGAAGCATCTTGTAATAAGTCTGTCCCCAAAAGCATAGCCTCGCCTGGCTCGAACCATCCTACTAGAGATCTACACCATCTCCCATATAAAGCCTTATATGGAGACATCTGAATACTCGACTGATAACTGTTGTTATATGCAAACTCTACGAGCGGTAGAAACTAACCCCTTGAGTCCCCAAAATCAATGACACAAGTACACAACATGTCCTCCAATATTGAAATAGTGCGCTCGGACTGCCCGTCCATATGATTTGTGCGCATCTTGGCATAAGTACCCAACTCTCTCTTCACGGCCCTCTAAAACTGCAAAGTAAACTGAGTGACTCTATTTGAAATGATGGAAACTATAACCCATGCATGCGAACAATCTTTCGGATATTAATCTCTTCTAACCTCTCTGAAGAATAGGCAGTACACACAGGAATAAACTGTGTGGACTTGGTCAGCCGATCCACAATCACCCAAATAGCATCGAACTTCCTCAAAGTCTGTAGGCGTCCAACTATGAAATCCTTGGTGATCCGCTCCCACTTCCACTCTGGAATATCTAACTTCTAATGCAAGTCACCTAGTCTCTGATGCTCATATTTCACATGATGATAATTATGACACCGAGCTACAAATTCCACAATATCCTTCTTCATTCTTCTTTACTAAAGTGATTTCTCAAATCCTGATACATCTTTACGGCACCCGATGGTTGAAATATCGTGAGCTATGAGTCTCGTCTAGAATAAACTCCCAAAGCCATCTAGGTTGGACACACATATCCAGCCGTAAATCCTCAATACCCAATCATCACCAATAGTCACATCTCTGGCATCATCATGCTGAACTCTGTCCTTGAGGACTAGCAAGTGAGGATCATCATACTGGCACTCTCTGATTCTATCAAACAAGGAAGACCGAGAAACCACACAAGCTAAGACCCGATTGGGCTCCGAAATATCCAACCTCACAAACCGATTGGCCAAGGCCTGAACGTCAACTGCAAGAGGTCTCTTCCTAGAATGTATGCCAAGCTGCCCATACTCACCGCCTTCCTACTCAAGGCATCAACCACTATATTGGCCTTCCCCGGATAGTACAAGATAGTGATATCATAGTCCTTTTGTAGCTCCAACCATCTCCGCTGCCTCAAATTGAGATCCTTCTGCTTGAACAAGTGCTGGAGGCTACAATGATTAGTAAACACCCATATGAAACACTATAGAGATAATGCCTCCAAATCTTCGACGCGTGAACAATGGCAGCCAACTCCAAATCATGAACAGGGTAGTTCTTCTCATGGGGCTTCAATTGACGAGAAGCATGAGCAATCACTCTACCCTCCTACATCAACACACATCCAATATCAACTCGAGAAGCATCACAATATACCGTATATAAACCTGAAGTTGATGGCAAAACTAATACCGCAGTTGTGGTCAAGGCAATCTTGAGCTTATGAAAGCTCGCCTCACACTTGGATCACCCATTAAAGTCAATTTAGTCAAGAGTGATGCAATAGATGAAAATCCTTGAACGTACCGATAATAATAACTAGCCAAATCAAGAAAGCTGTGAATCTCCGTAGCTGAAGACGGTCTGGGCCAACTCTAAACCGCCTCAACCTTCTTCGGATCATCCTAAATTCCCTCACTAGACGCCACGTTCCCCAAGAAAACCACTGAACTAAGCCAAAACTCACAATTAGAGAACTTTGCATAAAGCTTCTCCTCCATCAACCACGACAATACAACCCTCAAATGCTCGGCGTGCTACTCTTGACTGTCGCGCCCCTTGTTTCCCTATTCACATAGGAAAATCGAGTTTATGACATTTTGGGGTATGGGATAACTCATTCCTTTTGGGAACTGGGATTTCATTTGACGAGTCACCACCTAATGATTTAAGGTACATTAGGAAACCTATAGGGTTCATTTCTAAGTTTGTTTGATAACCAGAGATAGGGTAAGGGCTTGAAATTATCCTAAGGAGAAGGTGTTAGACACCCCTCAGGATCCACTAGTATGGTTTTCGACCAGACAGTTTTGTGAATTTTATACAATAAGTAAATAAACTCATATAGGCTAAAATAGAAGGAAATTTAGGATTAAACACACATGGATTTGAAAACTATTATTAAAATGCGAATTTTGAATAGGAGTTACAGTTTTCACATACTTGAGAATGTAAAAGGGAGTGGGGAATGGGTCCTAGGTTGTTTATAATATGGATCACATCAATGCGATACCCAGTATGACACTCATTAGAAGAGAGGATACACGCAGTATTAGCATACTAGTCATCATATCCATATCTATACTTCCCACCCCATTAAGGTATTAAAGCGCGGATTGGTCTCAACCTCTATTGCATGCTACTACCTGTCCCATTCCTATTAGTTTCGGAGGAATTTAGGACTAGTGTTCCTATTAGATGGAGGTTTTTAGGCTGACTCTTAGATTTAAAGGTAAAAGGCTAGAGCAATATACAAAACATGTAGGACTGCATTTTAAAT
The DNA here is from genome assembly GCA_034376525.1 of Nicotiana benthamiana. Taxonomy (NCBI): domain Eukaryota; kingdom Viridiplantae; phylum Streptophyta; class Magnoliopsida; order Solanales; family Solanaceae; genus Nicotiana; species Nicotiana benthamiana. The sequence goes on along the minus strand of CM067341.1, from coordinate 55,467,142 downwards.
GGGGAACACATAGACAATTAAGGGGCTCATATATACCTTCGCAGACAATGCATAGCAATAGCATGACGCAAACACAGTTAGGGTCAGAATTTAGAGTACTAAAGCAGGGTGTTTAAATATTGTTGCAGCAAACCAAATTTATTACATTACTCAAATAGAAGTTCGAATTAGGCCCGTTTTGCTGGTTGTAGGAGTTGGTAATTAAACAAAGGCAGATTCAGTTTTATCATTATTACCTAAGGCTTGCCTAGGTGTGTAATGGTGATACCATATGAGCATGATATCTATCACTGATTAAGAATACCGTAGAGTAGTGGTTAACTTTAAACAAGCATTTTGGATCCTATATGCATGCTTTCTAATATATTGATTAACACGAAAAGAGTAAGTTATTTAATCCAATTCAGAATAGATAAGTGTGAGTTGAAATGATATTAACTAAACTGGTTTTAGATCTTATAGGCATGCTCTCTGTTATAGCTAATTTTAATTCATATAGACATGATATTTAAGTATTAAAGGCTGATTTTGGTCCTATAGGCATGATATCTAATTGAACATGAAGTGAAGTAGACATGATTTATTTGATCAAAGCAAAATTCCTATAGGCATGATTTTTATTAAAAGTGATTTTTAATACTATAGGCATGATCTTTATTTGTGTGAAAGTAAAGCATGCAAAATTTCATTAAACCTAAGCAGATCCTATAGGCATATTCTCTAACAGATGATGTTTGCAATACATCCTATAGGCATATTATCTACTCTTCTAACAGCTAAAGCATGCATAACCACCCCATTCCTTTTTTACCAGCCAACCCCAATATTTGTTACAAATGATTACAGACCAAATGATTGAATTACATCAAAAAGTGCAAAATAAGAAGTTACAACCATAGGAAGCCTGATTTTAACTTCCTGTCTGAGTTATGGAATAATATACCTCAAATGCCAATGTTGTTTCAAAGCCTTTCTCATACTTGGGTGTATGAAAGTTACCGAAGGACCTCATGGGATCCCGGGCAGTGCTCACACCCAGGTTTGCATAACCAGACAGAAATGAGTGCATTGTGGAAGGGCCAGCCCTTGTGTATCCAAGTTTAGAGGGAGCTCAAGGGTCCCAAGGCAAGGCTCACACAAGGAGGCAGAACCTAAATTCTAGGAGTATAGTAAAATTTTAGAACATAATTGAAAAAGAGTTTGTTTAAAATTGGACTGGCAAGTCCATTTTGAAAGTAATCTGTAGTAGAAGTGTTTGAAATCAGTTGGGGTAATGAACAAAACTCAAACACACAGAATCTGTAGTAACACAAAGGGGTCAAGAGGTTATAGGCATACATTATATGGAGCATATGACCCCAGTTGGAGTCAGGTTTGGTCATGTACAACAATAGCTAATGCTGGCTTGCCCACAAACCAACCTGATAACACAAACATAGAGGGGATAGGGGGTTGGGATTCATAAGTCAGAAAACCCATAACAAGTGACTGACAGAGTACACACATAGGGAAACATTAATTTAAATGGGAATGGAACATATTACAACATGCTAGTAATATAACCTAACTGCAGAAAAATAAGCAGGAGTAGACAAGAGTGAAAGAAACTGAAGCAACTAAAGAAACATGTTGTTCTTGAGATTTGAAAATTAACTAGGACATACTAGTGGAGAAACAAAGTGTAGAAAGGTAAAGTAGGCAAGATCCCACCGTCTAGCCTTGGCTTTCAGCCAACTAGACAAAGCATTAACATAAGTAGTAGTAAAGAAAAAGAGAGGTTTTGAGTGTAAGTATGTGTTCTGAACTCAAATTGTTCGTGTCTTTGAAAGAAGAGAGGGTGGGTAGTTATCGTTTTGAAAATGAGTAAAGAATAAGGTAATAAGTAAAGTCTTAACACAAACTTTGAAACAATCACAATCAGAATCAATTAACCCAATTATCCCCTTTAATTAAAGAATCACTGCTTATCGGATACTGACATATTTATTAAGGAAAGAAGTTAGTTTAAGGAAAGATTGATTATTGCCATATAAGGTGGCAGTAAAAGTATCAAGTAAAACAATTGAGACTAAGTTCAAATTATACTTCGTTTTTGAGAAAAGATTCAGTAAGGTAAAACATCACAACAATTAAAGGAGGAGAGTCAATTATTTCAAATAAACGAGTAAGATTAAGGTTCATAAGAAAACTTTTGCAATCAGTCGCATAACTGAGGGAGTCAGATTCAATCAATGATTCTGCAGCTCAACATATAAATAGCAAGGAATGAACATGCATGCAGGGTTAGACATGTTGACAAAAGAAGTAACACAAACATACAATAGCAACAGGGGTAAGCTAGGATTCAGAAGTAAGAGAAATATTCGAAGCACAATACTCAAGTAGGTCAAGTAGGCATATAGAATCAACGGAAAAGGATTTGATATATGCCTCTACTATAGTAAATTTTTCAAAATTATCCTTCGTTATACTATTAGGCAATAAAAGTCCCTGCCGTCTCACTATCCTAACAAATTTGCCCTTAGTTAGACAGAGGTGCCATGTGGCATCCATCCATGCAACCAGGTGGCACATATGAGACGATGCCATGTGGCACCTTCGTCTAACTAAGGGCAAATTTGTTAGGACAGTGAGACGGCAGGGACTTTTGTGGCCCAATAGTATAACGGAGGGCAATTTTGAACAATTTACCATAGTAGAGGGACAGATCATGCCCTTTTCCATAGAATCAACAGTGAAGAACATAGTAACAAGTAAGAGAGTCAGAAGCAAGTAAAGGCCTCACAGTAACAAGTGAGGAAAACTATGATATCCCAAGAGGTCATCACTTGTTTTTAAATGAATTCTGCAATTAGAGGACTTGAAAACAACTTTTAGCATCACCTCGATTTATGTGTGCAGTCTGGGCGTGTAGCCGGAAAGCCTATATGTGAAAATCTATGAAAAATGATAAATTTAAAAATAAAATGAGTTAATTTAAATTCGGTAAACGTTTTGGATAAACGAGCCGGGAATCATGATTTGATGGTCTCGGAGGGTCCGTAGGAAAATATGAGACTTTGGAATTTGCCGGAATCGAATTTTGAGGTCCCAAGCCCGAGAAATAAGTTTTAGAAAGAAATTATTTACTGAAATTTTAAAGAATTTAGAAATGAATTTTGATTAGAACATGTTGGTATTGGGCATTATTTTGTTTTCGGCGCCCGGTACAAATCTTATTTATGAGATAAGATAAATCAGTGAAGTTTGGTAAGAAACGAATTCTGCTCGACGTGATTTGGACCTTAATTAGAAAATTTGAGGTTTAAGAAGTTTTGAAATATTTTATTGATCTAGAGGTTTAATTCGATGTTCTTGATGTTATTTTGGTGATTTTATTACATGAGTAAGTTCATAGGATGTTTTTGAGGTTGTGTGTATGTTTGATTTGGAGCCCCGAGGGCTCGGGGTGAGATTTGTATAGGCCACGGGGTGCATTTGGAAATTAAAAAATTGCAGAAAATTTTGCTGGTATGATCAAGCCAGTAGGATTCGCATTTGCAAAGCCTGGCTTGCAAATGCGAGCTCACAAATGCGAAGGCGGGAGCGCAAATGCGAAACCAGCCCAGAACTGCCTCGACTCGCAAATGCGAGATTATCTTCACAAATATGAAGATTTTCCAATTGACCAGCGATCGCAAATGTGACTAGTGTATCGCAAATGCCAAAGTAGTTTTTGCAAATGCGAAAGTTCAGCATTTATGAAGTGTTTGCAAATGTGAACCCTATTTTGTATTTCCTAAGCCAGCAGAGGTCGGGGTTAGCAATTCCCTTACCTGAGACCCGCAATTTTATACTTAGATTAAAATATTCCAAATCAATTGTACGTCATTTTTAACTAACTTCCTTCAATTATTAACATCTTTTTAACATGATTCAACTTCAAACTTTTGATTTTCATTGGGGGAAATTAGGTGTTTTGGGTAGAACCTATGTTATTAAAAAATTGTGAATTTGAACCTCGATTTGAGGTTCGATTTCAACAAAAATTATATATTTGTATTCGTGGGGGAATGGGTAATCAGGTTTTAGTTCGAACCGCGAGTTTCGACCATGTGGGCCCGGGGGCGATATTTGACTTTTTGGGCAAAACAGTGGAAAATTAATTTTCATACATTCAAATTGATTCATTTAGCATTTGTAAATGTAATTAAGTAACTTATGACTTGATACGAGCGAATTGGTGATGGAATCATGGGTTAAAGCTATAGTTGAATCGTGAATTGTGTTCGAGGCATCGAGGTAAGTGTTTGGTCTAGCCTTAACTTGAGGGATTATGAGTCGTGTCTTATTTTCTATGTATTAATTGTGAAGTACGACGTATAGGCATGGTGACGAGTATCTATACGTAGGTATCAAGCATGACCGTGAGTCTTATTTTATAAATGCTATGACTCCTTTGTGGTTTATTGCACTTCATATGCTATTATCACCATTGTTCCCTTGCCGGGATACTATTGAAATATCATTATTCTTTTGCCGGGAAGTTATTATGTTGCTTTTTTCCCTTGCCGGGATGTTGTTGAAATATCATTGTTCCCTTGCTGGGAAGTTATTATGTTGCTTTGTTCCCTTTGCCGAGATTTTGTGACTATTGTTGACATGTAAATAGGAGCGGGTGGTACGCCTACCACAATATTTAATGAAATGGGAGTGAGTGACACACCTGCCACGAGGTAAATGAAAGGGGAGATGGTGGCATGCCTTCCACAAGACATGTGAAATGGGACCGGGTTGCACACCTGCAACAAGATGTGAAACGAAAGTGAAATCTGCCTTTGTTTTCCTTATCCTTGTTAGTAGTTGAGCTTGATTTCCTGTAATTCTCTTGATATTCTGTATTTACCTGTTATTCCCCGAAGCATGTCTCCCCCTTCTATCTTTACTTGTTTATGTTGTATTTCCTTTTTGCTTTATATATATTTGAACTTCATAGGTTTATTTTGTAGTCTGGTCCTAGCCTCGTCACTACTTTTCCAAGGTTAGGTTAGACACTTACCAGCACATGGGGCCGGTTGTGCTAATACTACACTCTGCAATGTGTGCAGATCCCAGACTAGCTTTTGGACCATAGTTTGGAGGCTTCCTTCAGTCCTCCTGGAGATCCAAGGTAGACCTGCAGGCGTCCGCAGGCACTGGCGTCTCCTCTATCCTTTATTCTATGTTTTTTCCCTTTGTTTCAGAAACAATATGTCTTTTATTTTCAGACTTTGTATTTAGCAGTCCTAGACCGTCTATGACACCGTGACAACAAATTTTGGGTGGTTAAGGGTTTAGTATTTGTAATATATATAGTTTTCATATATGTTATTGTTATCTTCTGCTAAAATTTGAATTTCCACTATTGTCACGTTATCGCCTTATATTTGTTAAAAGAAAATAATTGGTTAATGAAGTATTTGATTAAAGGTTTGGCTTGCCTAAATTATACTACTAGGCAGCATCATGACTCCCGAGGGTGGAAATCCTGATTGTGACAAAAGCTCTTTCAATAAATTAGGGCTTCAATTGTAGTCGAGTCTAAGAGATAATAAGAACTCAGAATTAGATAAGTCACACAAAGAAAAGAGAGTCAGAAACAAAGAACTTTAGTCGAACCGGTATACATTCGAACAAATAGTTTGAGACCAAAGACCTAGGGTATTCTGATCATGCCCAACTATGATTTATAAAAAAGAATAAGCGGTCGTTGCAAAGATAATACGGTTTACAAATTCGGAGTCGAATCCCTTAGAAAACTAAGGCCTAGCTACAACTGTTCACTATCACCATGAAGAAAAGCTTGAACAATTCCTAAGTTACAAATATTAAGATTCTTATATCTAATTAACTAAATACTTTAACTAGTAGATTAACAACTAAAGATACTAACGATAGGATAAAATATTAAGGAGGTCTAGAGTTATGATTTTCCCAATTGTCGGAATCCTTCCCGCTATATCTTCTACAATTTCACCTAAGCATTCTCTACCGATCGTGAGTGCTCTGCGCGTTGTAATTCTCTCCAAAGTAATTATGAAAGTTTACTAGACATACTATCTCGAGTTACGCTAGATGGATTTAATTACAACTCACTTTGATCGCACCCATTGTTTCGTTATCCCGAATCCCACCTTTAAATCCTTGGTTATTGATTCCTCACATACGCCGATGTTGTTCAACAACTACCTAAATATGCAATCTCTCCCGAGTAATACATACTAAATAGGTACAGTTAATTGAGAGCTCTTTAACCAACCACAATATAAACATAGTTGAAAAAATAGGAAAAAGCTACGGCTCGATTATATAAAAACATAACAAGAATTCATCCTATAAAAGGTTCCATCAAAACACTAGATAACAAATTAGCTATTCATAATAGTATATAAAAATACAATACTAATAGTCATAACCAACAATGAAAAATAGGAAGAGGAAGGAAAAACTCATAGAATCATTCCCCGTATTGCTCCCATTGTGTCTCTGCCTCCTTAGGTCGAATCTCGCCCCCCTTAGCCTCTTTAGGTCTAAACAAATTTCGAAAGTGTGTCTAACCTATTAACATACCATTTTTTCATGTATATATATCAAGTAGGGTCGGACCCAAATAATTAGACCTTCTCCTATGCGAAAAAGGACAATGTTTTTTCAGGTCTAGATGCTGCAGCCGCGGTCCGACCGCGGTACGAACTCGGTATATGGCAGGTATACTGCCTCATCTCGCCTTAGGTCCCCGATCGCGGTTTCAGCCTCGTTTTTTACCCTATTTCCTTTGAAATTTGGAAAAACATAAAATATGAAAGTTGTATTCCTTTGAATTATCTTTTCAACCATATATTGTGGAGCCCAAATAGAGGTTTGCTCAAAAGGTTATGTGCATTTCACTTGACAGTGTGCAATATGCCTACTTTATTCTTCATTTTGTTGCTCTGTCATCCATTGATCCCCGAATACGATCCCGACTTAATTTCATGGATTTTTACCCAAACTTCAAAGATACAAATCACTTGTATTAATTATATACCATCTATATATCTTGGAATCACTTCTACAAGGCATCAAATACACAACTAGTGCGAAACACTAACGATTAAAATGCAAACTCAACTAAAGTGCAATGAATCTGAGCGTAATAAGCGATTAAAATACGTAATTATAGCCTATCATCAACACCCGACACTTAAACCATTGCTCATCCTTGTGCAATAAAACTGCACTTTAGATAAACACGACAACGACGTCAAAATTTGATCATGCCCAACTATGCCTTATAAAAAGGACTAAGCGATCGTTGCAAATATGATCCGATTTACAAGTTCGGAGTCGAATTCCATAGAAAATTAAGGCCTAGCTATAGCTGTTCACTATCACCAAGAAGACAAGCTTAATAATTCCTAAGTATAATTATTAAGATTCTTATATCGAATTAACTAAATAATTAAATTAGCAGATTAACAACAAAAGATACTAAGGGTTGGAGAAAAAATTAAGGAAGTCTAGAGTTATAATTTCCCCAATTATCGGAATCCTTCCTGCCATGTCTTCTACAATTTCGCTTATGTATTCTCTACCGATCATGAGTGCTCTGCGTGTTGTAATTCTCTCTCGAGTAATTACAACAATTTACTAGACATAATCTCCCGTTACGCTAGCTGGCTTTAATTACAACCCACTTAGATCACCTCCAAGGTTTTGTTATCTCTAATCCCACCTTTAAACCCTTGGTTATTAATTCCTCACTGTCACGACCCCAATTCGCCCTCTGTGAACATGTCATGATAGCACCTAGTCTCTACGACTAGGTAAGCCTAACAACGTAGAAATATAATCAATTGCGAAAGAAAACGTTTTAACTGAACCAAGTTAATAACTGAATGATCAAGGTGCCACTTGGCACATACAATATCAACTCTCTCATAACTAAACAAGAATTCCCAAAACCCGGAATCTCACAAATCACAAGCTAAGGGATACATAAGAGGCTCTGAATCAATAATGTCCATACAAAGAGAAATACTGAAAGAACTATACTTATTACAGAAAGCTGGAAAGGGGACTCCTCGGTCTGCGGACGTAGCATATATACCACGAAGTCTCCACCAATACGCCTCCTTCCAAGGCCGACAGAATTGAATGGGAGTACCCGAATCTGCACAACAAAAAGTGTGCCGAAGAGTAGCATGAGCACACCACGGCGGTGCCTAGTAAGTATCAAGACTAACCTCGATGGAGTAGTGACGAGGAACAGTCGAGACACCTACCGGTCAATAAAAAGTATAACAGAAATATAGAGATGATATGTAAATATGTAAAGACTGCACAAATGAGTAAAAAAAATACCAATCACAATAAGGCTAACGGACAATAAGTAACAACGAGAATACAATAAAAGATAATATGAAAATGACGGCAGAAATCACAATAAAAATCCTGAAGTAACACAACAAGGAAAAATAAGTCACTAAGTCATTGGTATGCAATGATGCTTACATAAGGCCTTTCCAACTCTTTCCACAATTCTACCACAAACTCTCAGACCATCCACAACTCATGAAAACCCAACATCCGACGTCTAACACTTGGCATCTTGTGCCACATCAGTAACACAGTCATGCTGACAACTGACTAGTCAACTAGGGTCACTCTCACATATATAATGGGTAAACGAGGGCACATCCCCACTTCTAGCCAAATCAAAAGGGATTCTTCTCTAATAGGAGGGTCCAACTACGTGTATGCTTGTGCAAGTGTATCTAACATGAATCCTACAAACTAGTAAGTATAAGAAATGGAACGACTAGCAGCCGATTTATTCACACCAGGATAGATTCAATGAAATATCAGTTAAGAACACAATGAGTTTAATGGGGATCTCCCAGGAATCGAACCCGTAGTCCATCATACCAATAACAGAGGATCTTCCGGGAATCAAACCGTAGTCCGTCATACCAACAATAGAGGATCTCCCAGGAATTTAACCCGTAGTCCATCATACCAATATTAGAGGATCTCCAGGGAATTTAACCCGTAGTCCATCATACTAATAGCAAACAAAAATAGGAAAAATGCCTCCACGGCCTTCAAAATTCATCACAATCAGCCCCTGACATAGCCCACCTTATTTCGCCACGTGTGCAACTAATAATAATGTAGTAAGCACCGCCTTATTTCGCCACACGTGCATCGCAATATTCCCACCTTATTCCGCCACATGCGCAATCCACATATAAGCATATAACATATCCCGCCTTATTACGCCGCATGTACAAAAACATCAATAGCAACAATAGCACGGCAAATACCTCGTGCAACTATCCAACAACAACCACACGACAGAGACCTCGTGCATCACGGTACCAACAGCCGCACAATAACAATATCGTCCCGGCAAGGTAATGAACAACAGAAACAATAACGACCCGGCAAGAGAATCAACAATAAAAACAATAACGTTCCGGAAAGGGAATCAACAACAGAAATGAATAACGTCCCGACAAGGGAATCAACAACAGAAAGGCATAGCGCCCCGGCAAGAGAATCAACAATAGCTAATAAGGGCACGGAACACCAATGAAAAACAAAATAACCTCAACGACAATCAAGACATAATGAACACATAATAACTACAGCGATACCACAATAGTTGGACATGTAATATATTTGCACGAAGTTACAGATAAACTTACAATCATGAAGTATCCGGCAGTAAGAAAGTTAACATGAATCAAATAATTACCATTTAAGGAAATATCAATTAATCATAAGATATCTATCTTCCTTCCAATTAAGACCAATTAATTATATGAGATATAACATTTATGATTTTAGATTAAAGGCGAGTAATTAGGACAGGTAATATGACTATAGAAGGGTAATTGTCTTCAGTTAAACATGTAAAAGTCCCTTAAACAGCAAGAATAAATCAAGAAGGGCAAAAAAAATCAAGTAAGACATGTATAGGTTAAACTAATAACAGGGAACTCAATCGTATCAATATCATCTTCATACTCGGTGATTTCACAAGTCCAAGAGCCAAAAAGGTACAATTTACCACAAATAAATTCGATCAGTCACTCTTCACCTCGCGTACACAAACTACGATCAACAGATAAAGACTCAAATCCTAAGGGGAAGTCCCCCACACAAGGTTAGGCAAGATACTTACCTCAAAACCGGCTACAATCAACTAGCAACCACGTTCTTGTCACGAGTACTCGACTCCAAATGGCCCAAATCTATTCAATTAAATCATACATTATAAATAATATCTCAAGCAACTAATTCTATAATTTAATTCAAAGCTAAAGCGCTAAATTACCAAAATGCCCCTCGGGCTAATGTCTCTGAACTGGATGAATTTAACATTTTCACAACCCTCATAGTCTCACGAGTCCAACCATATAAAAATATCTCAAATCGGATGTCTAACACTCCCTCAAAACCCAACAATTCGGTCTATGAAGTTCTACCCATTTTTCATTTAAAAACTGAAATTAAAAGATGAAATTGAGAGGAGATTCATGGAAGTTGGTCTAAATAGAGTGAGAAACACATAAACAAGTTGCCCAAGTGAAAATCCCTTCAAAAACTGCGAAGAATCGCGCTGTAGAAGTCAAAGTGTGAATAAATGGTGAAACCATTGAATTTGGGAATTAAATCTGTCTACCCAGGCATTTGTGCATCGGGATCGCGAGAGAAGGGTCACGATCGCATAGAAGAAATTTCAAGGCTGCCCAGATTTCTCATCGCAAATGCGAGACCAGGGATGCGATCGCGAAGTGAAGACGATTAGACCATCGCGATCGCGGGGAGACGAATGCGAACACGAAGAAGAGAGATGCGGGGCATCGCGATCGCGAAGGGAAAGATGCGATAGAGAAGAAGGATTTCGAGGTGGTCTTCAAGAAAGCAACGCGATCGCCGGAGAAGCTTCGTGATCGTGTAGAAGGATATCAGAAGCAACAGTTCATCAATTCAAAGTGGAGGAAAAAGGATCCGTAGCCCATCCGAAACACACCCGAGGCCCTCAGAACCCCGTCTAATCACACATACAAGTCACATATCCTAAGACAGACTCACTCGAAGCTTCAAATCACCTAAAACACATTGAAACAACGAATCAAACCAAAATCAAGCTTATGAACTTTAAAATCTTCAAATAACGAAACTCATGCCGAAACCTATCAATTCAACTCGAAATGACGCCAAATTTTGTAGACAATTCCAAAATGATGTAACTGAGGTGTTCCAACTCTCTGAATCGCATTGTGACCGTGATTTCCCAAAAGTCAACTGTGGGTCAAACTTCTTCATTTTCTAACTTTAACTTTCCTGAAATGCCTCAATTTACTCTACAGACCTCTAAATCTGAATCCGGACGCACGCCTAAGTCCTAAATCACCATACGAAATTGTTGAGATCATTACGGCCCATTCCGGGGTCGTTTACCCAAAAGTCCAGTTCCAGTCAAATTTTCACAATTCTAACTTTCAAAATAAGTTTCTTTCTCTAGAATTGACTCTAAACCATCCGAAAGCTGAATTCCACCATGCACGCAAGTCGATACTCATGTTCCGAAGCTGCTCCAGACCTTACACTGCTGAACGGAGCTTAATTTCTCAAAAAGACCGGTCAGGTCGTTACACTCACATGTCGGGAGTGATTTTGTTCAACTACTACGTAAATATGTACTCTCTTCCAAGTAATACATACTAAATAGACAGAGCTAATTGAGAGCTCTTCAATCAACCACAATATAAAAGTAATTGAACAAATAGAGACAAGGTACGACTCAATAATATAAAAAATATAACAAGAATTTATCCTACAAAAGGTTCCATCAAAACCCTAGATAACAAATTTGCTATTCATAATGGTATGTAAAACTACAATACTAATAATCATAACCAACAATGTAAAATGGCTTATTTCCTTGGACTTTTACTCAGACTTCAAATCTCTAAATCACTTGAATTTATTCCATAACATCTACATAGCTCGGAATCACTCCTACAAGGCATAAAATACACAATTAATGCAAATCACTAATGATTAAAATGCTAACTCAACTAAAGTGCAGTAAAGTTGAGTGTGATAAGGGTACGTAATTATAGCATATCATCATGTTCAATAATAGTCATTTTTAAAATATAGTAAAACTCAGAATCAAATAAGTCAAACAAGAAAAGAACTTAATCGAACAAGTATACACTCACACAAACAAGGATAGTTGTAGAACTTGGATAAGACCAAAAAGGAATTAGGGTTTTCAACATGCTGAATCAAGTAGAAGAAAAGCATAACAAGTTGGTTGAACATGGTAAAATAAAAAAATAACACCAAAAAATCAGAGAAGAGATCTTTGAAAAGAGGTTAAGAGAAAAACCCTAATCGTTGAAAAACTGAAGAGTCATTTTGAAAGAACAATTGAAGAACCTTCGAGAAAACACTTAAGAATTTCATAGTAAGCACATATCTAAGATCGATCAAAAACAAATCAAAAGATCTTAAGTCTAGGATTTTAGAGAACCTAGAAAAGGTAAAAAAAGGCTTTAAAAATTACCGATCTAACTAGAAAAGTCAAGGATCTAACTTGAACGGCCTTTGCTGGCTGGAGAAAGACCGGAGATAGAGGTTGGCCAAGGATTGGAAAACATCTCAAATGGCCATGAGAGGCCATGGATTAGGTAGGGGTTGGGGTGGATTAGGGTGGAATTAAATGGTAGCGACTAGGGTTCATGTGAGGTTTGCAGAGAGAATTGAGAGGGAAGGGATTTAAAGGTGGCGGATGGTCGGAAATGAATTAGGTTTAGGAATTGTTCAGGGTTAAAAATGGTAAGGAGTAGTGGTGGCCGTTGATATGAATTATCAACGGCCTAGATTAAAAGAGGTAGGTGGGGAATCCAGGTTGGGTTGGTGTAATTGGTTTGGGGTTGGGTTAAAATTGAAATTAGGTTGGGGAAATTGGGTTTGATTTGGGGTTAAAATTAGTCTAAAATAGAAAGCCAATCTGGCTAGATTTTAAATAGCTATTTGTTCCCTATTTAATTGATAAGAAATCATAAATTAATTTTTGAGAATAAATTGAAAGTGCTAATACAATTTAAAATATATAATTAATAAAGTAAAAATACATGACCTCATATTATCAATGTAAAACCTAATTAAACCTTAAAAAGGCTAATATTGCAATTATATATAATTCTAGCTTAAAAATACTAAATAAATTTTTAAAAAATATACAAAAATTATATTTAGTAATATTTTAGCATAAATATTAAAATTCAATAAATGAATCATTAAAATAATAATTTTGAAAATAATTATTGGGATTATATGGATAAACAAGGGCAAATAAATCAACTAAAATCTTTTACAAATTATGGAAAAATAATAAAATACTTGGATATGCTTATATATGCATATACATGCCATTTAGATGTTATCTTGCATAATAAAAATACATAGAGAAAATTAGGGTATCAACAGCCGCCCCTCTTTACCTTGGAAGGATGAAGGAGTTTTTAGGTAAAGAAATGATGGCTTAATTTGACCAAACGAAATGGTTTAAAGAAGTTAGGCTGCACCCTGGCTTCTGAGCTTCCTACATATCCTTGGTTTTACAGGAATATGGTATTCAGGATCCATCGATGGAGTATACCGATGAAGCAATTTCAAGGACGGATGCTATATCCAGGGTAGGTGAGTGGCATGTTTATGGAAATTTCTAGGTTTGATATGGCTACGGGAACTGGAGAGGGAACGCTCCTGCCGGGATGGCCATTGCTTGTCGGTTTACCTGCAATTAGAAATAATACAAGCGTGTATTGTGCATAATTTAAACATAATGCAAATTCCCGTTTGGACCATGAATGCTATCTTTGGACGGTTAGGATGACATCCTTAGACCATGACGTCCTGGGCCTTGAAGCATATGATAAAGGATTCACAAGCTATGAAATGATGTTCTTGGTCTATGAGGATGGTGCCTCCGAACCATAAAGCCTTTGAATAATGATATGCAAAAGATTGAAAGAGATCCTCCGGCCATGTCATGGTGTTCTCGGGCTACGAGGATGGTGCCTCTGAATGATGATACCTTTGGATGATTTGGCGATATTTCAGCCCATGAAAGATGCAGTATGATGCAGACAAGATAGAGCTTAGTCTTGGGAATTGAAGGCCAGATCTTAGCCTGTAAGAAAAGCAAAATGAACAATGTTTGAGATAGTGATTAGTTTCAAAAAAATTGAAGGCAGAGCTTAGCCTCAAAAGACAGAATGATAGCTTTATGCATAGATGTGAATGCAGATGGAGGTAATGCTTCTGGAAGGCAAATTGGTAGCCTTATGCAAGAATACAAATGCAGATGGAGGTAGAGATTAACCTCGGAAGGCAGAATGGTAGCCTTATGCAATGCATATGCAAATGTAGACGGTGTTTAGTCTTGGAAGGCAAAATGGTAGCCTTATGCAATGAAAATGGAGACAACATTTAGTCTCGAAAGAAAGAATGGTAGCCTTATGCAAGAATGCAAATGTGGATGGAGGAAGAGCTTAACCTCAGAAAGCAGAATCGTAGCATTATGCAAGTTGGAAGACAGAATAGTAGCCTTATGCAATGCAAATGGAGACATCATTTAGTCTCAAAAGGCAGAATGATAGCCTTATGCAGGAATGCACATGGAGACATATTTTAGTCTCGAAAGCAAAAGTAGTAGCCTTATGCAAGAAAATAAGATAACCAATGGAAGTAGAGTTTTCTTAGCTGATAGAAGACTGCGGTGTTGTGATTACTGGGAGCATTGTAACGTACGAGACATCACTGGTGTATGCTGTTAGCAAATGTTTGCAAGTGCGATGGTTTGGAGAGTTGTATCTTTGAACAGTGTTTGTTCCATGGGCGTGCGTTATGTTTAATGATTTTGCAATCCTAATGTCTACATCCAAAGAAAAATCGTGAGTTTTGTTGGGGGGGGGGTTAGTTCATATCCGCATTGGCTTTTGCTTGATTCGTAATTTGATCTGGCGATACCGTATGTATCATTGGGGAAGCGTTGTTAAACAAAGCAAATTCAGTAATAGACGTGTGATTTCGTAAAAAAAGATGACATAAGTGTATAATTAAATAGCTTTTAGATGAACCGACGACTGTGACGTGGTTCAGGACATTTCAACCTCTCCTGTTGCGGAATTTTGAGGGTCCTCCTAAAATTCCACCCCAGTTTGATGGGTTGATGCTTCTAACTGCTGCTCGCGGCGATTGGCTGAAATTACTTCAAAATTTTGAGGGTCCCCAGTTTCCAATTGTGGGGGGAAATAAATTTTTTTATTGAAATGTGACCGAACCCATAGGACTGCCTATGTATCCCCTCTTAAATGGGAATCAGGTCAGGCGTAGTTCAATTTATATCATATAGGAAAGCATAAAGATTACACATAGTAACGCTTGACTGTATCTAAATTGATTGGCTTTGGCCAGACTTCTCCATCCATTTCTGCAAGTATGAGGGCTTCTCTTGTCATAACCCGGTGAACCATGTATGGACCCTGCTAGTTAGGAGAGAATCAACAACCACCAGACTATAAAACCTTGTTGGTGGCCTGTAATGCTTCAAGATTAGTAACCATACCATTCTTATTGCCATCCTAAATTATTTACCCCAGTTTGCTGATATCGGAGAATGTTTGGCCCTCGATCAATGTCAATCTCTCATAATATTGTGGATCCTGAGATCGAACGAAGAATATGTTCATTTGTTCCTCTTCTAATGCTGATCTAACCCTAGCATCCTCTAATCTCCAATGAGTAGCATACTCACGAAATGTCTCGGTAGGTTTCATCTTCAAATTCTGAATGTAGAATACATCTGGTGCATTCTGTGTATTGAATCGAAACCCGTCCATGAAGTCGGATGCCATACCTACCCAACTTGTCCACTTCTTGGGTTCCCGGCTTATGTACCACGATAAAGCATCCCCTTTCAGACTTCTCATGAAGAGTTTCATATAGATCTTTTCATCCCTTCCGACTCTGACCAGTTTGTCGCAATATGTTCTCAAATGGACTCTGGGATCTCCCGTGCCATGAAACATTTCGAACTTAGGCGGTTTTTACCCCTCAGGAAGTTCAACATCTGGTTGAATGCAAAGGTCCTCTTAATTCTTCCCCTCAATACATTTGTTTCCTTCAACACCCTGGACTCGGCTAGTCAACTTCTTCAGTTATGCGGCCAATTTCCTGATAAGAGAGTCTTTATCATCAGACTCAGGTGCGTTTGAGATTTTTTGGGTATACTGTGGTATGGTTTCCACATATAGGGGTGCTGTGGGTAGGATCATATGTGGTGTTTAGTGGTTTAGGGATGAGAAATAGAGGGTTATTGGGAGTGTGTCATGTGTTGCAATGTTGTGTATGAGTGGGTTGTTTTGGTGGTTATGGGGTGTTCTGTGGATGTACGGGATTTTGGGTGTTGGGAAAGTTGATATCGAGAGTGGCAAGGGAAAGTAAAAAGTTTTCCAAGTTCCGAACCTGATCCAATTCTTCTCGGAACTTCAGTAACTTCTGCTCAAGTTGGACGACACTTTCTTTTGAGATCTGGCTACCCTGCATTACCTCTGTCTGTTTACCGGGGTTCTCCTTTCTGATGTTGTTGATGTCTTCCACTTTAGTCTTGTTCTTGTTTCTGATAGGACTTGGAGGAGGAGCAGGTGGAGGGCCCTTGGATCTCGTACTGTATGATGAAGATGCCAGAATGCACAAACTAACCTTTGGGGAGGGGAATAAAAAATAAAAACAAAAGGTAATAAGTTAGTGTGAATTATGAGAAGAAATATGTTACAATATTTAAACACATTATGCAAGAATATAAATCGTGTCCTAATTTGGGTACCTTGTTGTGCCCGAGGTAGGCCTTGCGACAAGTTAATTTGGAGAACTTATAATTCTAAATGCCTCATTTTATTGATAAAAATAAGACGAATCCAAAACGACGATAAATAACAGAAAGTAAAATGTCACTAATGGCCATTGGCCTTATTACAACATTAAAGCAAAAGGAAAAGACTCCTAACTACTTGGTCCAAAAGGACCTTCCTCAGATTCGGCATCTTTATCTCCCCCGAACAGTTTCACCAGATAAGCTCGGGCCAGATGTCCACCGCATTTCCCTTAGTGTTTTGACAATCTTCAATCCTTTTAATGAACTTTCCTTCCAGCTCTATTAGACCCCGCTCCAAATACCCTAGTCGCTTGTTGGCGCTGACAGCCATATCTTTCCATTCTTCGATCAACTTCTGATGGGCTTCTTGTATTTCCCGGTGCTTGCTTTCACATTCTCGAATCCTCTTGCGCAGTTGGTTGTACTTACCCGTGCTTCAGCCTTTTCGTCGATGACCTTGTGACCTCGAATGAACCCGGGATGGCCTAAACCACTGTGATTTTCTTCCAAACAACCTGAGTAGTGTGGTGTAGAGCTGGCGTGATACCTGTCTGGCTTAATAGAATCTTTCCCCAAAATTATTTAGCTGTGCCACATGTGCTGAGCTTGGGACTTGATAGGGTTATCATCGTCTTGGAAGTCAGTCTGAAGTGACTCATCTTGTCGACCCTTGGTAGGATTTGCTTTCTTTCTACTTGCCTCATGACTCGGAGAGGGACATATGGATAAGTTCCCCTTAGAGCAATGAGTATGAGAAATGGTATGTCTCGGGACCGAACAATGAATTCTTCCGTAGGGAACCACTCAAAAATCCATTACACCTGGTCTTTTTTCATATTCTCAAATAAATTTACCCATCCTCCAGCGTCCTCTGGCTGATTGAAAATGTTAGGCATATAATTCATGCACCTTGGCTGATGGAAGGCAATGTGATTGTCCCAGTCTCTACATAGGATCTAATGCCGGTATTCACCTTTCTGGAGGTGCTCAATGAGCCATTGTTGAAGTAATAAGTTGCAACCCTAAAATTGATTGGCCCCTCGCTGACACTTGTCAAAGGCTTGGTATATCTCAGCAACGATCATAGTACTATGGTGAAAGGCTGCCTTCCAATTCCTTCCATCAAATTCTTAGTTACCATGACTAGTCTAGTGTGGATCCTGGCCTTCTTCATGGGGAACACTAATATTCCCAAAAAGCAGAACATAAAGACATAGACCTTTCTATGGATATGCCCCAATGAGGTAAGAGCAAATTCATTTGAGTAGGTGCGGTATGACTTTCTAAGGCCGTACCTCTCGTACAGATAGTCGAGTAGGATGTAAGAGTCCTTCAAACATGTTAAGCTTGGGTTTTTCTTTAGTCCCATCATCTTGAGGAAACCCCTACCCTTACGATTTCTGGCATAAGCAAACCCGGAGTCTCCCAAGGGATACCAACTAGACCTCCTATTTCCTCGAGTAAAGGAGTCATTTCAAAGTCCACAAAGCGGAACACAGATCTATCACTATTCCAGAATAGAGTTGCAGCCTCTAAGATTTTGTTGTCAGGATGGATTTCTAGAAGAGAAGGTAAATTCCCTAAATACTTGCAGACGAGCGTCTGATCATTGGAATGAAGGTCTATCCACCAATTAAGTAGCCTTGGGTGAATGTTGGTTACCATGCCAAATCTGGGGACTTCGTGCCTCATTTTTCTACAAAACAAAGTGTTAGGCCCTTATCCCACCAGACTTGACTATTTAAGCCAAAAATTAGCATAAAAAGCACTTAGTTATCCAAATAAATGCACAAAATATGGTGGTGTCCGCCAACAAGGCTCTCTTAATGAGTCATTATATGGAATACATAACTAACTCGGTTAGGTTTGACCATGATGCATGCATAGTTAAACAGAATAAGGTTTCTATGGGGTATTAGGCTGGTAACCTTGAGTGGAAACTCAAGAGGGAAAGGCACAGAACCGTTGACTGCACTGCTGACCGACTATGTTACAATTGTGACTTTACAAGTAAACAATCAAGGCTCAAGTAAGGACTTGCATACAACATTGCAATTAGGTTGAAACTTGTGAAAGTGAGTAGAAAGACAAAAGAATTTTGAGAGGCTTAAACAATTCTAAAGAAAGCAAATAAAGAAAGACAAAAGAAAAGGAGGGGGGGGGGGGGGGTCTTAGGTTTATGATTAATATGGATTACTTCAATGCAATATCCACCCATCACTCCTCAAAAGAGGGGTCACATGTGATATTAGCGCATTGGTCATCATCTTCATATTCTACCCTTCCCACCCTGTTAAGGAATTAAAAAGTAGAATAGTATAATTATATTGCATGCTAGTACCCATCCCAATCCTATCAAGCCCGGAGGCATTTGGGACTTCTAGTCATATTAAAGGGAGGAGATTTGGGCTTTTAAGAACTTTAAAAGGTTAAAATACTAAGGCGTTAGGAAAAACACATAAAACAGTTATGGGAGCACAAAACAATTAAGGCCCCGATAATCCTCCTTTAATCACAAAAATCATATAGTCTAGCACGTCTTACATATATTGATTAGGTCCAAGTTATGCTTAACGTTAGGCGGACTGGTTCGTTACATATTTTCAGACAAGAAATCTGCATTAGGCTCGCCTGGTTGTAATTTATTGAAGACTGATGTAGTTATAGCTTTTACCCTAAGGCTTCCATAGGTGAAACCTATAGGCATGATATCTACTGGTTAAAGAAATAGACTGATTACAAAAAGTTCCAGTTTTTAACAGAATGATACAAGTTCTGCAGTTGATAAGGCATTACTACTGATAGATTAAACTTAAATCGAGTGATTCAGATTTGGTTGATAGTTCCTTTAGACATGCTTTCTAGTGTTGTTAATTTTAAACACTTTTACAGGTGTAGCAAGAGTGCAAAAATCCGATGAGCATGTTATCTAGAGTGCCATTGATTATTATTTGACCTATAACTGTTACCTAATGGTAGATGCAAAAATGCAGATCCTTGAAGACATGATCTCTATATACGAAAATGCAGAATTCCAATGAGCAGGACATCTCTGTGATATACAGAATTCCTACGAGCAGGATATCTATGAGATATGTAGAATTCCTATGTGCAGGATATCTATATGATATGTAGAATTCTTATGCACATGGTTTTACATATGAAAGTGTAGAAATTGAAGGGAAGTTCCTATAGGCGGGATATCTATATGATATGCAGAATTCTTATGCACATGGTTTTTAATATGAAAGTGCAGAAATTCCAGGAAAGTTTCTATAGGCAGGATATCTGCCCTTATGCATACATACATGACCCTCCCCTTTCTTTACTAAATCCTCATAAGTTATTACAAATTTATTACAGGCCAAATGAATCAAACAGAAAAAAATGAAATTACATTAGAACTTTAGGCTACATCTAAGAAGCCTAATTCAGACCCAAGGTCTAACTGACGAGATCAGGTTCTAAAGCCTCTCTCTTAACTGGATTATGCCAAGTAAACAATCAAGGCTCAAGTAAGGACTTGCATACAATATACATAGTGCATAGTATAGCGTAAGTACATATATTATATATAGACACACATGCCCGCTTCGTAGTACTATTTATCACTTGTATTACAAAAGTATTAACTACTTGTATTTATATTATTTACATAGTAAATACAAAAGTAATTTTTAATTTTGACCATATAGAGATTAACTTTGGTCACTAACTTTAAATGAATTTAATTTACCGAACAAAGTGGGTCACTAACTGTACATGAGTTTAATTTAGAGATCAAATTTGGCCACTAAAATTTATTAAGATTTATTTATATTTTATATAATATTTAAAAATATAGATAAAAATTGTTAAACGTTAGAATTGGGTCCCACATTGGTGACCAACGTTGGTCTCTATTTTCTTAAGCGACTAACTTTGGTCGCTAAATTTTGAATTATATTTATTTATATTTCATAAATTTTTTAAATAAATATATATTTATTAAAATATTATAACTGGGTCCCACTTTAGCGACCAGAGTTGGTCTCTAACTTCGTATCCTTCAGTTAGCGACCATTTTTAGTCGCAAGTTTTAAATTATATATATTTATATTTTATAAGTTTTCTAAAGCTATTAAAAAAATTATGTGGGTCCTACTTTTGCGACCAAAATTGGTCGCTAAATTCAGAATATCTTTGACCAAGCTAGTCTGACCAGTCCACTCAACAGTTTGACTAAATTTGCGTCCAAATTGTGACGACCCAAAGGGTCATCACCGTCATTATCCCTTTCCTTGTGCTTTCGAGGCCTTGAATACCTTTTATTTGGTTGCCTCGATTTGGCTGCACACTCCAGGCGTGAAGACGGAAAATATTTATGTGGAAATATATCAAATATGTGTTTAAAACTATGAATTTTGATAATAATATTTCCATAGTTGACTTTGGTCATCATCATAGGTAAACGGGCCCGGACCCGTGATGTGACGATCCCGGAAGGTCCGTAGAAAAATATGGGACCCGGGCAAATTCTCGGAATCGAAATCCGAGGTCCTAGGCCCGAGTACCGAATTTTTGAAAGAAATTATTTATCTAAAATTTATATGAGAAATTGAAATGAAAATGAGTTAGAAAGTGATATTATCGGGCTTGTATTTTGGTTCCGACACGTTGTACGAGTCTTAAATGAGCGTTAAGCGCTATCTGTAAAGTTTGGTTGGAAACGGACGTCATTTGGCGCGTTTCAGACTAAAAATGAAAAATGGAAGTTATGAACTTTGAAATGAAAATCATGTGTTTGGAGATTTGATTCTATGTAAATGAGGTTATTTTGGCGATTTGATCACACGAGTAAGTCCGTAGGATGTCCTTGAGTTAGTGTGCATTTTCGGTTTGGAGCTCCGAGGGCTTGGGCGAGTTTTGAGTGAGGTCCGAGATTGCAGGTTAAGGTATTGCAGACACCAGCGCGGTCGCGACCATTTCCGTGTGGTCCGCGCTGGAGCCATGCGACTGCGAGGCACTCCTGTGTGGTATGCGTGTCTGAGTCGTGCTGGGTGCTGGTTAACCAGCGCGACCACATACCAAATCAGTGCGGTCCACGTTGGGTGGGTTCAGAGGAGCCCCAGTTTTCCATTCCATTCGACGCGGCCGCATCCGGTCATCAGAGAGGTATAAAAGTTCGAAATATTTCAGTCTTTTTCCACTTTTCAAAAACCCAAAACCTAAGGAGCGATTTTCCAAACAACGTTTCTTCTCTAAAATGATTGGTAAGTTATTTCTAACTTAGTTGTCCTACTCCTTATCATCTTTTAGCATAATTTCAACTTCAATCAAAGGTTTTCACAAATGAGAATTGGGGTTTTGGGGGTAGAACCTAGGTTTTCTTAAAATTGGGGATTTGGATCTCAACTTGAGGTCCGATTTCAGAACAAATCACAGATATGAACTCGTGGGGGAATGGGTAACACGATTTTTGTTCGAACCTTGAGTTTTGACCAAGTGGATCCGGGGGACTTTTTGGGAACTTTTTGGGTAAAACTTTGGGAATTTCATTCTTATGCGTTCAAATTGATTTAACTAGCATTTTTTGATACATTTGAGTAAATTGTTATTATATTCGACTGGTTTTGAGGCGATTTCGAGGGGTAAAGCTATTCTAGAGTCGTGAGTTGAGCTTTGAAGCTTTCGAGGTAAGTGTTTGATCTAACTTTGGCTTGAGGGAATAGGATTAGGATAATATTTGCTATGTGTTATGTGGAGTAGGTGTATAGGTATGGTGACGGTTACCTATGCGCCCGATTCTAGCATGATCATGAGTCATAATTGCCATTAAAATGTCGAAGGAAGTGAACAATTGTGATATTTACTTGTTAAATGAACTATGAAGTGATATATAAGAAGAAAATGAACTACAGAAGGAATTTTTGTTTTTTACCTTGCCGGGACTTGTTGTTGAATCGCTTTCCCTTGCAGGGGCTTATTGTTGTGTTGTTTTCCCTTGTCGGGACTTATTGTAGGGTTGTTTTTCCCTTGCCGGGGCGAGTAGGCTATTGCTAGTAATTCCTCCCTTGCCGGGATATTTTGGGCCGTTAGCTGTACCCTTGCCGGGTTTGGCTGTTATATTGATGAGCTTCCCTAACGGGACCTCCTTTGGAGAGGTTGTTAGTGTTATTCAATTATATTACGGGATCGTGGTGCACGCCTTCCATTCATATATTATATTACGGGATCGTGTGACATGTCTTCCACTCCTATATTACATTACGGGATCGTGTGGTACGCCTCCTACATATTGTTATTTGCCTGATATGCCGATGACATTATGCACGGAGAATGCGGGAGCGTGTGGACGCCGTCCACTTATACATTACATTGCGGGAGCATGTGGCGCGCCGTCCACTTATATATTGCATTATGGGATTGTGTGGTGCGCCGTCCACTTATATACGACTCTATGGGATTGTGTGGCGTATAGTCCACTCGGATTATACATTATGGGATCATGTGGCGTGCCGTCCTCGATAGATGTGTGTATCACAAAACCTGGAATAGATCTGCTGTTGTTTCTGATGTTCCATTTATATCTAGCACTCTCCGATAGCTTGTCCCCTCCCAGCTTTATTTGTATTATGTTGTTATTGTTTCTTTCCCATACTTGTATTTCATATTGGCACAGGTTAATTGTAGTAGGTCCTGTCTAGCCTCGTCACTACTTCGCCGGGGTTAGGCCAGGCACTTACCAGCACATGGGGTTGGTTGTGCTGATGCTACACTTCTGTGCCCCTTTTGTGCATAGGTCAGGACACAGCTTACAGACCGCAGCAGTAGCTTGGGAGCGTGCCTTCAATCCAGAGATTTCTAGGTAGTCCGCGGGCCTGAAGTCTCTTCGATTTCAATTGTGTTTGCTTTTTATTGTATCGAAAATAGACTCCTTACGTATTTTCTTTCAAACTCTTATGTATAGTAATTAATAGTAGTCCGTGAGTATTGTGACACCAAATCTTGGGTAGAGGATGATGTAAATTTTTTCATGTTTTTCTTTCATTAAATATTAAATTTAGACTTCCTCTTGAAGTTATTGTTTTATTATTATTAGCTTTAGAAAATTAGTTGAAAAGTACGTTTAAATTGGCTTCCCTAGCTCCGACAGTAGGCGCCATCACCAACCCTGATGGTGGGAAATCTGAGTCGTGACAAGTTGGTATCAGAGCACTAGGTTACTTGGGTCTCACAACTCACGGAGAAGCTAGGTAGAGTCTGAGGGATCGTTACGGAGACGTCTGTATTTATCCCCAGAGGCTATAGAGTTAGGAAATAATTTCACTTTGTTCATTCTCGTCGTGTGATTCCGTTTCTCAAATATTGATTGTTGTTCCACTGTGTTCTTTCGCAGATGGCGAGAACACGTGCGTCTTCTTCTACCGCGCAGCAGCCCGAGCCCCCAGCAGCAGCTTCCGCGAGGGGCAGGGGCCGAGGCCGTGCCAGAGGCTGTGATAGGGGCATAGCCCTGCCCCAGGTAGCAGTTCCAGAGGTGGAGCATCGTATTGACTTTGATGAGGAGGTTCCAGCCCCACCAGCTCCAGTGGGCCCAGCTTAGGTCCTAGGAGAGTTATGTTTTCCACGGATCTCTACGATGCTCTTGTCCGTATAGCTGGTTTTATGGACAGTGTCGCTAGAGCAGGTTTGCTACTAGTAGCACCAGCCACTTCTCCGGCTAGAGGAGGGGTTCAGACTACTGTTACGCGCACTCCGGAGAAGGTAGCTCCTCGGAATTAAGTTCTAGTGGTTCAGCCCGCAGTGGCAGTTCCGAAAGGTATTACAGCTCATGCCGGTGATGGAGCGGCCATGTCTTTAGATGCTTCACTACCACTTTCAGCGGCACTTCTATAGAAGACCCCCTGGACTTCATATGCAGCTGTCATGAGGTCCTTCGCACCATGGGTATTTTGGATACTAATGCGGTCGACTTTGCCACTTCTCGCCTAGTAGGATCCGCCTAGACTTGGCGGAGAGATTTCTGTTTAGCCAGGCCAGCAGGGTCACCATCATTGACCTGGGATCAGTTTTCCGAGCTATTTCTGGGGAAGTTTCTCACAGCTACTTAGAGGGATGTTCTATGCAGGCAGTTTGAGCGCCTGCAACAGGGCTCTATGTCAGTTACGTAGTATGAGACGCGGTTTATTGATCTCGCACGTCATGATATTGTGATACTCGCCACTGAGAGAGAGAGAGAGAGAGTGCGGAGGTTTATGTATGAGTTGATTCAGCTGATCCGTGTTCAGATGGCCATGAGCACCGGGAGTGAGATTACCTTTCAGGAGGTGGCGAATTGCGCCCGCCAGATAGAGATGCACTTTCTCAGGGAGGTGGTCAGGGGTCTGATAAGAGGCCTCGACATTCTGGTATATTCAGTGGTACCTCATCGGGAGGTAGGGATTCACATGATAGAGGCCATCCCCCCGAGGTCTTTCCAGTCAGCCCTCCAAGCTTCTCATTGTACTCCAGACAGTCGCATTTTTCAGCCGCAATATTCCGCCCAGCAGCTTTTTAGTTCACTGTTGATGCCTATGAGTGCATAGCCTCTTCGATATTCTCAGCAGCCGAGGGCTTGCTTCACTTGCGGCGACCTGAGGCACAATGCCAAGTATTGCCCTCGAGCTTCCAGCAGTTCACAGTAGCAGGGTCCTCATCCCACAATTCAGGCAGCAGATGATCCACAGGCCGCCCAGCCAGCTAGAGGCAGGGGTAGATGCCATAACGGTGAAGGTTGGGAGCGCATAGGTTGAGCTCAGACCGCCAGATACAGGGGTTAGCTCGCAGCAGATTATCCTAGAGATACAGTTCAGGGAGGAGGGGGTCAGTCCCATTGCTATTCTTTGCCGGTCAGGCTAGAGGTTGAATCATTAGATGCTGTGATGACGGGTACCATTCTGATTTGTATTAAAGATATTTCAGTGCTATTTGACCATGGATCTATGTATTCATATACGTCCTTTTAATTTGCACCCTACTTGGTTATGCCTATTTTGGCCTAGTGTATTCCTGTGTATGTGTCTACACCGGTGAGTGATTGTTTGTGAGTGGTGGTATTTAAGGGTCTTGAGATCCGTGTTGATTTATTGCTCTTTGATAGGGTGAAATTTGACGTCATATTGGGGATGGATTGGTTGTCCCCGTGCAAAGCCATTTTGGATTATCCAACCAAAACCATGACCTTGGCTTTACCAGTTTTGCCCCTTTTAGAATGAAGAGGGATTTTAGATTGTTTGCCCTGCAGCACGATATCATATGCGAAGGCTCAACGCATGGTTAAGAGATGGGTGTTTAGCTCAATTGGCATATGATTGCGATTCCAGCGCAGATGTTCCTTCTGTTGGTTCTGTTCCTATTGTTCAGGAGCTTTCCCGATATTTTTCCATCAGACCTGCCGGGCATGCCTGACAGGGATATCGATCTTCATGTTGCTCTGGGGCTGGGAAGTCAGCCTATTCCCAATTCATCGTATCGCATGGCCCCGCCAGAGTTTAGAGAGTTAAAGGAAGAGCTTAAGGATTCGCTTGATAAGGGTTTCATTAGGCCCGGAGTTTCGCCCTGGGGTGCACCAACGTTATTGCGAAGAAGAATGACGGTTTGATAAGGATATGTTTCTGTTAGCTTCAGAGCACCAGGGAGTTTTTCAAGGATAGATTTGGAATCTGGTTACCACCGGTTGAGGATTTGGGCATTCAGTGTCCTTAAGATAGTTTTCCGCATAGGAATTGATTTTGCCCATGGGATCAGGACCTTATATGGTTTATTGCATCGCTACGCGGGTTGGACTTGGCGCAATGTTAATGCAGGGTAGTAGGGTCATAGTATATGATTCGAGGAAGTTGAAGATCCACGACAAGAACTATCCAGTTCATGTCTTAGAGTTGGCAACCATTGTTCGTGCTTTGAAGATCTGGATGCATTATTTGTATGGTGTGACGTGTGAGGTGTATACGGATCACAAGAGCCATCGGTACTTTTTCAAGAAGAACAGTTGAATTTTAGTCAGCGGAGGTGGTTGGAGTTGTTGAAAGACTATGATGTTTCTATTTTATACCACCCGGGAAAGGCCAATATGGTGGCTGATGCATTGAGTAGGAAGTCCGCCAACATGGGTAGTGTTGCCTATATTCCGGTCAGCCAGAGACCGCTTGCCTTGGATGTTCAGGAATTGGCCATAGATTTGTGAGTTTGGATATTTCTGAGCTCAGTAGGGTGTTAGCCTGTACGCTTGCTCGCTCGTCATTGATGGAGCATATCCGAGAGCGGCAGTTTGATGATCCACAATTGTGTTTCCTGAGAGACACTGTGCAGCGAGGAGGTGCAAGTGAGATGACTTTAGGGGATGACAATGTATTGTGATTGCAGGGGCGAGTGTGTGTGCCTAATGTT
This sequence comes from Nicotiana benthamiana, assembly GCA_034376525.1. Lineage (NCBI taxonomy): Eukaryota > Viridiplantae > Streptophyta > Magnoliopsida > Solanales > Solanaceae > Nicotiana > Nicotiana benthamiana. The sequence continues at coordinate 55,439,775 of CM067341.1, read as the reverse complement.
AATGGTATTCGAGAGTCGATCTTAGCTGAGGCCCACAGTTCTCGGTATTCTATTCACCTGGGCGCCGCGAAGATGTATCAGGATTTGAGACAACATTATTGGTGGCGCAGAATGAAGAAAGACATTGTTGTGTATGTTGCTTGTTGTATGAATTTTCAGCAGGTTAAGTACGAGCATCAGAGGCCCAGTGGGTTATTTTAGAGGATTGAGCTTCCCGAGTGCAAGTGGGAGAGAATCACCATCGATTTTGTTACTGGCCTTCCCATGACTCGGAAGAAGTTCGAGGCTATATGGGTTATTATTGATAGGCGGACCAAGTCAGTGCATTTTATCCCAGTTTCCACCACCAATTCATTCGAGAGAGATGTTGAGATTTATATCAGAGAGATTGTTCGCCTTCATAGGGTTCCAATACCTATTATTTCGGACAGGGGTCTGTAGTTTACCTCGCATTGTTGGAGAGCGGTACATCATGAGTTTGGCACCCAGGTCCATTTGAGTAGAACATTTCTCCCCCAGACGGACGGTCAGTCCGAGAGGACCATTCAGATTCTTGAGGATATGCTCTGAGCCTGCATTATTGATTTTGGAGGCTCGCGGGACCAAATCTTTCCTTTAGCAGAGTTTTCCTACAACAACAGCTACCAGTCCAGTATTCAAATGGCTCCATACGAGGCGTTGTATGGTAGGTGGTGTCGGTCCCTAGTCAAATGGTTTGAGCGGGGAGAGGCTCGGTTATTGGGTACAGATTTGGTACAAGAGGCCTTGGATAAGCTCAAGATCATTCAGGACAGACTTCGGTCAGCTTAGTTTAGGCAGAACAGTTATGCAGAACGTAAGGCCAGGGATGTTTCTTTCTTGGTTGGTGAGCGAGTATTGCTCCGTGTATCGCCTATGAAGGGCGTCATGAGATTCGGGAAGAAGGGCAAGCTCAGCCCTAGGTTTATTGGCCCATTTGAGATTCTTGACCGGTTCGGGGAGGTGGCTTATAGACTTGCTTTGCCGCCTTGCTCGTCAGCCGTGCATCCGGTTTTTCATGTATCCGTGCTCCAGAAGTATCACGACGATCCCGCTCACGTCTAAGATTTAAGTATTGTCCAATTGGATTAGGATCTGTCATACGAGGAAGAGCCGGTGGCTATTTTTGGACCAGCAGGTCCGACAGTTGAGGTAGAGGAGTTTTCCTTCAGTGCATGTTTAGTGGAAAGGTCAGCCTCACAGGCATCGACCCGGGAGTCCGAGTCTGATATGCAGAGCCGTTATACCCATCTATTCCCCGACTCAGGTACTTATTTCTTTTGTCTGTTCGAGTACAAACAATTGTCTTAGCGGTGGAGGATGTGATGACCCAAAGGGTCATCACCGTCATTCTTCCTTTCTTTGTGCTTCCGAGGCGTTGAAAGCCTCTTATTTTGTCACCTCGATTTGCATGCGCAATCTCGACGCAAAGTTGGAAATGTTTTATGTGGAAATATATAAAATCTTTGTTAAAAACTATGAATTTTGATAATAATATTGTTATGGTTAACTTTGGTCAACATCTTGGTTAAACAGACCTGGACCCGTGACGTGACGGTCCTCGAGGGTCCGTAGAAAAATATGGGACCCGGGCGTATTCTCGGAATCAAAATTTCAGGTCCAGGCCCGAGTACAGAATTTTTGAAAGAAATTGTTTATCTGAAATTTATATGAGAAATCGAAATGAATAGAAAGTGATGGTATCGGTCTCGTATTTTGGTTCCGACGCCCTGTACGAGTCTTAAATGAGCATTCCGCTATCTGTAATGTTTGGTTGCAAACGGAAGTCATTTGATGTATTTCAGACTAAAAATGGAAAAGTTGGAAGTTATGAACTTTGAAATGAAAATATGTGTTTGGAGATTTGATTCTATGTAAATGAGGCTATTTTGGCGATTTGATCGCACGAGTAAGTCCGTAGGATATTCCTGAGTTAGTGTGCATTTTTAGTTCGGAGCCTCGAGGGCTCGGGCAAGTTTTGAGTGAGGTCCGGGAGGCATTAGGCTTTAAAGAAAAGTAGGTTTAGGTATTGCAGACAGCACCGTGACCACGACCATTTCTGTGCAGTCCGCGCTGGAGCCATGAGGCCTCGAGGCACTTCTGTGCGGTCCGCCTGGCTGAGTCATGCTGGATGCTGGTTAACCACCGCATCCGCATGCCAAATCAGTGCGGTCTGCTCTGGGTGGGTTCAGAGGAGCCCCAATTTTCCAATTCCGCGCCACATCACATTTTTGTGCGGTCCGCGTCCGGTCGTTAGAGAGGTATAAAAGTTTGAAATATTTCAGTCTTTATCCACTTTTCAAAAACCCAAAACCTAAAGAGCGATTTTCCAAACAACTTTTTTTTTCCAAAATAATTGGTAAGTGATTTCTAACTTAATTTTCCTACTCCTTAACATCTTTTAACATAATTTCAAATTCAATCAAAGGTTTTCACAAATGAGAATTGGGGTTTTGGGGGTAGAACCTAGGTTTTCTTAAAATTGGGGATTTGGACCTCAACTTGAGGTCCAATTTCAAAGAGAATCATAGATATGAACTCATGGGGGAATGGGTAATCCAGTTTTGGTTCGAACCTCGAGTTTTGACCACGTGGGCTCGAGGGCATTTTGGGATTTTTTAGGTAAAACTTTGGGAATTTCATTCTTATGCATTCAAATAGATTTAACTAGCATTTGTTGATACATTTGAGTAAATTATTATTAGATTCTAACGGTTTTGAGGCAAATTCGAGGGGTAAAGCTATTCTAGAGTCGTGAGTTGAGTTTTGAAGCTTTCGAGGTAAGTGTTTTATCTAACTTTGACTTGAGGGAATATGATTAGGGTAATATTTGCTATGTGCTATATGGAGTCGGTGTATAGGTATGGTGACAGTTACCTATGCACCCGACTCTAGCATGACCGTGAGTCATAATTGCTATTAAAATGTTGAAGGAAGTGAGCAATTGTGATAATTACTTGTTAAATGAACTATGAAGTGATAGTTGAGAAGCAAATGAACTACAGAAGGAATTTTGGTATTTTTCCCTTGCCAGGACTTGTTGTTGAATCGTTTTCCCTTGGCGGGGCTTATTGTTGAGCAGTTTTCCCTTACTGAGATTTATTGTAGGGTTGTTTTTCCCTTGCAGGGGCGAGTAGGCTGTTGCTAGTAATTCCTCCCTTGCCGGGATATTTTGGGCTGTTAGCTGTACCCTTGCCAGGTTTGACTGTTACATTGATGAGCTTCCCTAATGGGACCTCTTTTGGGGAGGTTGTTAGAGTTATTCAATTATATTATGGGATCATGTGGCACGCCGTCCACTCATATATTATATTACGGTATCGTGTGGCATGCCGTCCACTCATATGTTACATTATGGTATCGTGTGGAACGCCGCCCACTTATTGTTATTGGCCTGAGATGCCAGTGACACTGTGCACGGAGTATACGGGAGCGTGTGTCGCACCGTCCACTTATACATTACATTGCGGGAGCGTGTGGCACACCGTTCACTTATATATTACATTATGGGATCGTGTGGCGCGCCGTCCACTTATATATTATATTATGGGATCGTGTGGCGCGCCATCCACTTATATATTGCATTACGGGATTGTTTGGTGCGCGTTCCACTTATATACTACCCTATGGGATTGTGTGGCGTACAATCCACTCGGATTATACATTATGGGATCGTGCGGCGCGCCGTCTACTATGGATGTGTGTATCACAAAACCTAGAACATATCTGCTGTTATTTCTGATATTCTATTTATATCTAGCACTCTCCGATAGAATGTCCCCTCCCAGCTTTATTTGTATTATGTTGTTGTTGTTTCTTTCCCGTACTTGTATATCATATTTGCACAGGTTAATTGTAGTAGGTCCTTTCTAGCATCGTCACAACTTCGCCGGGGTTAGGCCAGGCACTTACCAACACATGGGGTCAGTTGTGCTGATGTTACAATTCTGTGCCCCTTTGGTGCACATGTCAGGAGACACCTTACGGACCGCAGCAGTAGCTTGGGAGCGTGCCTTAAGTTCATGGATTTCTAGGTAGTCCGCTGGCGTCCGCGGGCCCGAAGACTCTTCTATTTAAATTATGTTTGCCTTTCAGTGTATCGAAAACAGACTCCTTCTGTATTTTCTTTCAAACTATTATGTGTAGTAATTCATAGTAGTCCGTGAGTAGTGTGACACCAAATCTTGGGTAGAGGATGATGTAAATTTTTCCGCATTTTTCTTTTATTAAATATTAAATTTAGACTTCCGCTTGAAATTATTGTTTTATTATTATTAGATGTAGAAAATTAGTTGAAAAGGTATGTTTAAGTTGGCTTGCCTATCTCCGAAAGTAGGCGCCATCACGAACCTATATGGTGGGAAATCCGGGTCGTGACACTAATAGGAACCATCTATGGTGCCTAATTATTTCAAACAATTTTTTTTTTATTTTCGTAAGTTTGGCGACCAACTTTGGTCGCTTTTTTTGACAGACCAAATTTGGTCGCCAATTTTTGGTCGCTTTTTAACCGTATTCTAGTAGTGATTGTTGAGTGTTTTTAGAGCTTTTTGAAGAGGATTGACGAGGAAGTCAAGGGGAAACATTTGGAGGTAGGATTTATGGAATTAATACTCGATCTTAATGTAATTTCTATCTAATTTAACATGGAATTTGTGGAATCTAAAGCATAAAATTGGAAGCTAGGGCTCGGAAATTGGAGATATAAATCTAGGATTTGAGGGGTCATTTATGGTCGGATTTTGATGTATTTGATAAGTATGAACTCGTGTGAGTGTAAGGATTCTAGTTTTGTGATTTTTATCGGAATCCGAGATACTGGCCGGAGGGTCAGGTTTGGCCAATTTCGGAAGTTTTTATAAATTGGTTATTTTCAAATGAGCTTTGTTCCCTTAGCATATTTGATGGTATAAATCTGTTTTTGGATAGATTTGGAGCATCCGGGGGCCAATTCGAGCGGCAAAGGTATCGGGGGCTAGAGTTTGGACAAGATAGAGATAAGTAATGATTATAAATATTGTCCTGAGGATATGAAATCCCAGATTTCACATCGTTGTGCTATTTTGAGGTGAACACACGCTAGATGATGAGCATGGGGTATTGCACTGTTGGGATTGTGAGTTAGTCCATACCGTATGACTGTTTAATCGCGTATTTGATTGAAAATTATTTGCTATCATTATATTTTTGGTTTAATGACATATTTGGGCAGCGTGCCAACTATTTTGGACTTTTAAGGGAATTTTGCTACTATTTATCACTATTTTGACTTCGTATTTGTACTTAGTCATGTTATATTCTACTGTTTTCACAACTCAGCCATCTTTACTCATTTTTTTATTTTAAATGATATTTTAGGCTGAGCATCATGTTTTATTGTTGCCCGAGTGGCTTGTGAGATTCTGACTGAGTAAGGCCGAATGCTTGTGTCGTGAGGATACTATGGGATCGGCCTGCATGCCGCAATAATATTATACTAATTCATGATTGTTAGGCCGAGGGCTTGATTTGTTATTCCACGAGGTGGCTTGATATGAGGCCGAGAGCTTGTTTGATTATGTCACGAGATCGCTTGTTATTGCACATGGACTGTAAGGAGCCCCTATTTGAGTCTGTACACCCCCAGTGAGTGCGGGTACCTAGTGTGAGTTGTGATACTGCCCAAGGGGCTGTTTGTGTTTCATGTTATTACCCGACAGGTTGAAACGTGTAATTGTGAGATAGCCCGAGGGGCTGGTTCTGTTGGTATTTATTCATGTTTCTATCCTTTCTCTCCCTGTTTTCATCAGCTGTTTGAACTAATAAGGGTTTTAAAGAGGTTTTCAATGAACTATAGTGTTTTTACGAGCTTTTAGTGTTTTATTACATTGTACTGGTTTTATACTATTTTGTTGTAGCATTTTGTTGTGTTTTACATGTTTTCTTATAGCTCAACTGTCTTTACTCTTATTACTTACTGAGTTGCTGTATCCACATTACTCCCTGCACCCAGTGTGCAGATTTGGGTCACACTAGCGAGAGCTGATTTGCTTCCACCGCAGGCTTGTTCGGAGTTAACTGCGTAGCTGCTCGGCGTTCACCGCCTAGTGCTTCTCCTTCCTATCCTTATTTCCTTCGTACTAGCTTTGTATTAGACTAGGTAGTCTCTTCATACTCTTTGTTGAATGTTTAGATGCTTATGACTGCTGACACCCTGATGTTGGACTGTGTTATTTCTGGATTGTTCTATTCTACTCTTTATTTTGGGATTTATAATTTACTTATGATTTAAAATGAATTATTATAACTGTTTAATTAATTTGGGATTTTGTATCGACTAGCTTTGTTTCACGATAGGCGCCATGACGATCGAGTCCGGTTTAGGATCGTCACAAGTGTTTTAGTGGTCATGCTAATTGAATTTCATATCAAAGTATTCCTAGTCCTAATCCGTTTCTTCCTAGTTAATCTAACATGCACAACAACTATATGGCACAGCATCAGATTGATCAACAAGACGGAGGTGGTAGACAGACTGGACAAATAATGTTTACGCTGGGGAAAACAATTTGGAAGTGGGGTGATTTCTGACATACTATTTTGGGTGGATTCTCTCCATTTTGGCATAATTTAACTGCATTAACTTTATTGATTTTGTATAAACACCTTATGTGAATAATATTTTTAGTGTATTTGCTTTTTCTCTGTATTTTAGAATCTAACTCTTGACGTAGGCAAAATTGAAACCACAAGTATATTTCGAGGAAACAAAAATATTTTTGCGTGACTAATTAAAAGCTGTTTTCCTGAGCGAGCAAGAAATTGAGAAAGGCAGCTTTTCACCAGAAATAAAAGCAAAAGTTATTTTTAATTTTCTTCATGACAACAATATGCTTACCAAAAATATATATACACATTAATAACTATCCCTACTTAAATTAAATCATCTTAAAAAATAAAATGCTCATACAAAATGCCATTACGTTAGTTTAGTTTGATTTGTATTACTTGAAAATTTTCACTGTGTTTTATCATTTTTTTTGGTCATCAAAAGAACTTCTATTTATGTTGATCGATTTTTGGATTTTCCCGCGTTTTACCTTTTGTGATATATGGTTGAGTATTATTTTTATTTGCATTGTACTATGACTTTATTACAATAAATTTGAAGTTGATTTATCACCCGTGAAATTAATTTTATTTCAAATAATGAAGCAATCGTCTGGAATTTGGAAAACTTGCGAGAAGATATGGAAAATGAGGCGTCCATGGTATAATATAGATGAAGTTTAAATCTTATTGATTGTAGCCTCTTTAATTAGGACAATTTGACAATATTTCATTTGAGTGTTTGTGTATATCCTTTTTCTGGGATCTCAATGCATATATCAATATTTATCAAGTTAAGATGTTGCCTATTATAATGGAGGCAAATTTAGAATATCATAATCCCATATCAAATAGGAATCAAATATTTCAGTTTGTAATAGGTAAAAACATTAAATTATAGAATTAACTTTTGAAGAAAATTTCTACACTAAGATTTGTTACTAATTAAATTTCATGCATCTTTTTATATCAAACCAACAAATATTTATAACCTCAAACAAAGAAATAGGCATAGATCAAAGAGAGAGAGAAAATGGGGAGATCAGTTTCTACTTCTTCATCAGTCTCACTAATCTTCCTCCTCCCTTATATTTTTCTGTTAAGTGTTGATCTATTTGGTGCAAAACTAAGAGCAAATGTTGTCCCTCAGATAATGCAAATAGCATGTGATTACGTTACTGTAAGAGAATTTTGCTTTAATGTTATGGAAAATGATTCAGAGGCTCCTTGGGCAATAAGTAAGTCCCAACTTGAACTTATTACAATTCGAATGACACAAGCAAATTATACAAATATTGCAAGGAAGATGTGGACAATCACTTTTAGCGAAACAAATCCAGAATATTATAAAGTTTACAGGCATTGTCTTCATCATTATATACTTGTGAAACCACACTTTCTGAATTTGATAGCAACCTTACTCGTCAATGGTGATTTGGATCTAGCGTCGCAAAACGCCATGTTTCATGTAGTCGCATGTATAGGTGTTTTCACAGAATTTCCAAATGTTCCAAATCCTTTTGCTGAAGATAATGCAAATATGTATTACTTTTTTGAACTTATAAGGGGTATTTATGCCACACCCTTGTGATAATGAATTTGAAAGATGTATTTCCTCTTATAATTGTATGATTCACAAACTCATGAATTATATGCATGAACTTTATTTAATGGACTTATTGTATAAATATAGTTTGTTTTCTTTGGAAATTCATAATTAAGCATTTTTCATTTGAAAAATGCGTGATAGTCGTCATTGATCAAAAGCAGGGTAGGTGGATTTTCTATTATGATTATATGCAGCTAGGCTCCTTAATTCTAGGGTTATGGAATTTTTGCCACTCGAATATATATTTGTTTCTGTTTTTGTTTTTTTTTTCTTTCCTTCACGGAGCTGAGGGTCGATTGGAAACAGCCTCTCTGCCCTTTCGGGTAGGGGTAAGACCCGTCTACATATTACCCCCCCAAACCCCACTTTGTGGAACTATACTGGATAGTAGTAGTAGTTGTTGTTGTTATATCAAGTGCTTAATTGTTTGATTATCTAGTTGACAATTAAATATTATCTATAAATCATAATTCAAAGCGAAAAGCGTGTTTTATAGGGTAAAAAATTATCCGTACCGGGTGTTTACACCCAATTAAAAAACAAATGGCACTTGTTATTTTATTTAACTATAATCAGTAATACTTAACTATAGTTAACAACTTCTGTGTTTTGCACATAATCATAATTGATAATACTAAAAAAAAACTTACCATCTTGCTATAATATTTGTTCGTTGTTGTGTTCTAAAACGGCAACATCAAGTAAATTGATTTTATTTTATATTATTGTACTTTCAATTTTATTTTTTATAAAGAAAAATTCCTTCAATTAAATAGATAAATTATCTTACAAATAAATTTCAAAAGCAAACAATTCACGACTCACGATCTAGAGAGAGACTCCATCATCTCTCTAACTCATCAATGCAAACCATTAATCAAAATCACCAAATTTATCCAAAGCCACCAGAGATTAACCCAACCCAATTCATTCCAACCTCCAACCTTCCTAGCACAAGTTTCAAACACAAACTATTGGAAGGGTCACACGAAGGCCACATTGACATGACAATTGATCCCACTATGGAAGAATATCCAAATCACTACAATGATGCTATTAACCCCCATGCAACAAACTCAAAAGGGGCTAAAGATCGGATAATTCATTTATCTTCGGAAGATCTCCAAAGAATCTACCATCCATGGAGAGTCTCTATCATTATTAAACTCCAAGGAAAAAAGGTCCCACACCATATCCTCAAAAGGAAAATTCAAGAGCTATGGAAATTTGTCACGACCCAACCCGGTCGTGATGGCATCCAGCCCTAAGGTTAGGTAAGCCTGACCAACAATCGCTTCCATTTTAATACTAAGTTTCCAAAACCGATATTTTAAGAATATAATAGAATAATTACGAAGACAATACGAAATCGAAATGATCACTCGCAAAAGATATGGGTCACGAGTCTAGAGCCTCTAACATAACTGAGTAATAATAAAAGTATCTAGATAACAATATAAGAATCTGGGAAAGTATATAATAATAATGAACTGAGAAAAAAATGAAGAGCAGCCAGGTCCTGCGAACGTCATGCAGCTACCTCAACGACTCTGGGAAATTTCTCTGGAGACTATACGAATCAGCTAAGCCTCGGGTGTACCTGAATATGCACACAAGGCGCAGGGAGTAGGGTGAGTACTACCGACTCAGTGAACAATAAGTATAGTAAATGTCTGAAAGTAAGAAATCCACAAAGTACCACAAAGAAAAGCTATAACTAACAATCTTGTAACTTAACTATGAAGTAACATCAAAACAACAAACAAATCTCAGATAAAGATGTGATGCAATGCACATGAATACACTGCGGCGTGCAGCCCGAGCCAACCATGCATATGATTTAACGTCGACGCTGCTCACATGGGGTGTGTACAGACTTCGAAGGGGCTCCTTCAACCCAAGCGCAATATCAGCCATGTATCGGCGAAGAATAGGCACTCGTCCTCAAATATCAATATATAACCGCTGCGGCGTGAAGCCCGATCCAATGTATATAATCGCTACCGCATGTAGCCCAATCCATGCTCAGTCCACAGCATGCATAGGAGTCACATAACAGATTCAAATTATTTTCCAGTTTCTAATTCTTAGGGAGAATACAATTTAGTTATTTAATTTCAGAAAAAGTGACTTAGCATTTCATTTCGGTGATTAAACACAGGTTTGAGATCAATGATTATGCAAATCATGCTATCACAGTGATATTCACCCTAGACGGCTACTACAGATCAGCACAAGACCCCAAACATAGCATTAAGCCCAATTATCAATAACACAATATGCGTATCAGATGCCAATAATTTATTCAGCTCTTGGGATTGACCAAGTCACAATACCCAATCATTTATAACCCCGCACCTGTCATAGGGTGTGAGTCACGCCCTAACATAGCGTCACGATGTGATAAACCGGGATTTAAAACCCTCAGGCCATCATCTACACAAACTACTCACCTCAGACGACCAAAACTTTATTTCGCAATGCCCTTGTCTTCAAATTTTCTTCCTCACGTGACGAATCTGCCGAAAAATCGCACAAGCATTGATGAAGTTCGATTTCTAAAAGATGGGGTTTTAGCCATACATATCTGAAATTCGTCCCCTTAATGATACTACAATGATGCAATACTATTATGTAACTTCCATCTACAATACAATACTCAATAGGGCCAATATTACTTATAATTTCAATAACTTATGCCGTTTAGGCATATTATCAAACACCTTGTAGGCATAGATATTTACTTCTCCTTACTATAGTATAGGTTTATCGACTAGTACCACTAACCAACAATTCATTCCACCATTATTCTTTGACAATCAATACTCTTAACATCACATGTGTGATCAACCATTCACAATCAAACCAATAAAAATTCCATCAAATAAGTACTTATAAATCCCTACCATGTTCATGCATTTAAATTGGGAATTTATGGCTTCCAACCACCATACTATAAGTTGTAATACATGATTCATACTCATATTCCCATAATATATCCATATATGTAAATCTAAGGTGTAGGATTTACCTTTTGGAAGAAAATCTTACAAAAACCTTCTTTTGGTTCTTGACGGAATTTATTGAAAATTCTATGTGTTTATACAAAGATTTTATAAAAATTAGTGTAAGAATAATCAAAATTTTCACAAAGTTAATGAAGATTGCTTACCTTGAGGATGGGAGGGGTTGGAGGTCTTGAGAGGGTGATGAAAACCCCCAAAAACCGACCTTGGATGACAAAATATGAAGGAAACGTGATACCCCTTCGGTTTTTACACAAACCAGGAGTGTTTTAGAAATTTCCCAGGTTTTCCCGCGGTCACGGCATTCCTCCGAGGTCGAACCCCCTGTTCGGGGCAGAGAGCTCCGCCGTCCAACCCGCGGCCGCGCGCCTGGGCACGCTGGTGACTGATGTCCAGAAAAATACTCATAACTTTCTTTATACACCTCCAAATGACAAACGGTTTGTTGCGTTGGAAACTAGACTCAAAAGGCTATAGGTCTATCCTCATGTATATAACTGGAGACATGATCGTTTAAAGTGAGGTCTTGTGCACACTCATTTACAATTTCGTCTATTATGAAATTTTCCAACTTCAAAAGTTCCTGTTGGCCATCCGAAATCATCCCGATGTCCCCATGACCTCAACCAAAAGCACAAACATATCTTAAAACATTATTGATACTTGTTTCAATCGTCAAAACACCTCAAACAATATCAAAACCATTAAGTTACATCGAATTCACGCCTAAGTTCTTCCAAAACGTCCAAAATGCACATTTGACCAAAAACCAAAATTAACGATGTCTAAATGACCTGAAATTTTTCACACATATCAATAATCGTCTAACGGAGCTATTGCAAATTCGTAATTCCATTCCGTCTCTCGGATCAAAATCTCGCCTATCAACCGGAATTCGCAAAATTTCCAACTTAGCCAATTCAAGCCTAATTCTACACCGGACCTCCAAATTCGGTTCTGATTTCACTCCTAAGTCACATATCACCATCCGAAACTGGTCAAATCAATGGAAATGCATTGTGATCCCTCTAACTCATAAGTCAATGTTCGGTTGACTTTTTCAAATTAACCTTCTCATAAAGAGACTAATTGTCTCATTTCTATCCAAACTCCATCCGATATACTTCAAACTCTCCAAATACATATATTGATTCATAAAACGGGGAAAACGGGGCGGTAACTCATAGGAAAACGGTTCAAGTCGTTACATTCTCCCCAACTTAAACAAACGCTCGTCCTCGAGTGTGCTCAGAGTTGCACTAGGGGCCAAGCAATCTCCGAATGACCTTACTCATCATATACCCGGGGTGATCCTATGTCACCCTAGCTCACATAGGCCCGATATCACAACATAGCTAAAATTTCACAGTCCATTTAGATCATAACTGTAGAACCGCAATGCATCTCCGAAACCATATACAAGATCAGAACTTCACATTTATACTCAGAATAAGCCTGAACCGGCTGTAATTTCCCTTGTTAGCTGAAGTCTTATTCCAACACTGCTATACTCTATCAATGATAATGAACACGCAGTAGACCATAGCCATTTCTCAGATCAACCATTCACGAAGACATTTCTTCCCTCTTTGACTTATACCACACCAGATCTCCGAGCTGTAACTCAATATTAATGTTCCAACAAGCTGAAACCAAATCTGTTCGTATCCATAAATGACCCCAAAGCTCTCTTCTGACCAAACACACCATCCCGGTGACATGACACTTCAATACGTCCTAAGCCACAACTTACATAACATACACACCAATAAGAGACGATTTGAACATACTCAAGTCATGAAAATGACTCAAACGGAAGAGTTGTACCTTAAGCTCATCAATATCAGTACAACACAAGGCTGAGACCCTATCTCACATCATAATAATAGAATACATGAACCTTTCCCAAAGGGTCTAATATTCACGTAGCCTCGCTATAATGCGCGATCTCATCCAACACCATTCCACATGAAGCACCTCGAGTCGCTATATTCGAACTCGACAACCACGCATAGATTGATGTCTGAACCTAAGCAATCCATCACACCCACGGTGAAGCGAGTTATATACACCATTACATCTGGAAAGAACCCAGTCGATGCGCTATTCGTGGAGCAACTCCCAATACGGACTTTCCTTAGAAACTCGGAAACAAGGCATATAAAGTAACATACGAAAATAATCATCAATGTCAGACTGTTGCGGCACGCAACCAGACCCAGATAACATACCCTGTGGCGGTGTGCCACACAATCCAGAGAACAAACCTTGTGGTGGTATGCCACCCGATCCACTCAACTATCTCACATAGGGAGATGCACATCGAGCCGAATTCGCTCATAATCAGAGAGTAACGAGCATCGATCGCTAGCGCACTGAGTGCTTAATCATATTTACTTATGGCGGTGTAAGCTACAAAACAGAACTTCCACTATTAAATTATTAAAAAAAAGGGATATGGTTTGAGTTACCCAGCTAAGTAACAAAAAAGGTTCGGAGAACAACCTAATTACGAAAGAAGCCCTGTTGATTCGCCAAAGATCTACAAGCCAGGATTCTAGAGAAAGAGATGCTATTAAGGATACTTTAACAGAACCTTAGGACTTATCTTGAGTTGGGCATAGCGCCGCACCATATGTGCTCATAGTCCGTAAATCATAACGTCTCACAACGTAGAGAACAACTCATATATCTCAATAGATCACTGATAAGCTCAGCAATGGTCGATTAAACTCATCCCTCGATAATACAATTTGGAGCCAACCGATTCGACTCATACTGGAACACGCATCTGTCAAGTCCCTTAATGCCGAAACTGAATCACTGGTAGAAACCTCTACACTGCCTCCCGCCTCAAAGGCTAAATTAAGGAAAGCAACTCCTACCAGCCGTCTGCTGGTCCTTGGAACAAAACCATTCCGCTAGAACATAGTCCGATGCACCTCGCCACGCAATCTGTGGCATTTTTCGACATAGCCTACAACACAATAATCTAGAATAACCCAACACTTAGACAACCAATCTATCCCCAATATCATGTCTAAAATCTAAAATATCAACAAATAAAGATCTACTCTGGCTTCCCAATCCCAATAGCCGCTTACGGTGCCAATGCGAACGATCCACAACCACTACATTGACTGCAACGGAGAACTCTCAGTCTCCCACTCCATATAACATACAAATCACTACACCTCATCCCACATTCTGCCGTATGAGTGCATATTACACATCAAGTGCCCATTAATTCCACGAAAGATATTCTAAAATTTCCATGTTCCATCAACAGACTCATATGAAAATAGTCGATCCAATAGGAAACTGGGGCAAGCCCACCGAAGTATTATCAGTTTACACCACCTTCCCCTCTTACTGAACGTATACTACCGTCAAATTACTATAACAGTAGTACCATTTTCCATAATCATCTGAGGGTCGCTTCTTAGATCACATACAACTACCTGAGCTGCTTAAGAATCTAATGACTTTCCATTCGGAACTGAACCGTACCTTATACACACAAATCCCAATCCTCCACAACAGACCGCCCATACCATACCATACTAGGATAACCTGAGAACTACATCTCATTTTTCCTAACCATAAGCTAAACTTCCAAGACTAAATCCTTCTATCCACACCAGTCTAAGAAAGCTGTCCGAACTCAAAAGCTCTATCACTCAATACCTGTAAGGGCTCATTACCTCGAACATAAACAAGGAATTGATCATATATTTACCATATCGTTTCGGTCCACTAACAAGCTGCTTCATTTTGTCAATATTTCCTTCTGATTCATTTTCAACATGATATACACTCTCAGACACTTCCAAAAATACCATCTTCCAAAATACTCTACTTTGAGTACTCCTTGCGTATCTAAGTCTGCTACTTTTACTTCCCAGTACTGATACATAGAATTCCGCAATTAACGTAAAAATACCACAAGTCTTATCTTGTTCTAATGAAATCATTGACTTGGTCATCTACTCAATCTTAAAACACCTGAGTGCTACACATAGAATCTTGAACACATCAACGATTCTCAAGAGTCATCCACTCTTATACCCATTGCAAATTACTCAACTTAACAAATCGAACCACTCGTGCTTTATTAGCACTCTGACACCGCAGGACATGATCTCACTCTGACATAACCAAACCATCTCCTTCTCATTATAATAAGCATTCTCTACCAACAACTCTAGACATCCTATTATTTTCTCACATCTACTAAGCACCATCTACCCTTTGTCAAAATTTGGATTAACTCGAGCCACCCTCGGCTCAATTCCTGTAACCAGGACTGATTCACCTGCAGGTATCAAATCGAAATTAACATAGTACATAGACGTACAATCAGCTAAACAACAACAACCTCCCCAACTTAGCTCGAAGCCATATATACCACAACACATGTACTCTTTTGTTGTCGTAATATCATGGTGATATTAAACTCACTCTATCATAATCTTGTGGCAACACGAATCTTTAGAAATTGTTAACCCTTCTGCAATGCTTGCATTCATTCACACAATAGATAAGCCTAGTCTGTAGGCGACAATTTTTTTTCTAAGTCTCAAAATTTTCAAATATTTCGGTAGAGTTCCCTTTGTAACTGAGCCTATCCACCTGCCATAGAATTACAAAAACCATCCTAACAACACGTCCACAACTTGACAAAGTATTACAATGTATCTCAACCACATTAATCTCAATACTACGTGTTTTATATCATCAAAAATTAATACATGGGCATGCATTGTACCTATTTGAATCCTAACACATGGAAAATACCTTCTAGTTATACATAAAGTCTTCTAACAATATACATAGTAACCGCATCACTTCAGCTCACTCCGCATGAGATAACCCACCTAATTCGCCTCAGTATAAAATTTTTGTATACCTTCCACCGTCATACACACCACACAGCTACTAAATCTTCCTAAGTCTAAATTTATCTCCTATTATAAAATTTACTTCACTTCTTCTAGGAGACTTGAAAAAATTCTTCATGCGCCCACAACTCGAGCTAATCATCGGACAACCATAGGAAATGAATCACTTGACAGTTCAACCATTAGTTAGCAGACTCCTTCATCACTACCACGTCATATAATTGCATCTCGCGTTACTAGCATACTCATCACACGAATACAAAACTGCCATTCTGACTAATAAAGATAATGCCGAACATATACGTTCAAAACACTTGCTCATATGATCAGCACCTCAGTGCTCAGGACCTAGGCAAGATACGACCTCAACTCCTCCAGACTGGCCCAACATCAATCATAGAAGTTACATCTCGCCACTCGACCGGGGAACCATAAGCCATCAAGGCACATCAGGTACTGAGCACTCGCGTGCGCATACCATCGTGTGAAAGGAATTCAAGAGTTACTCTTTCAAGCTGAATCAAGGACGCACGACAAGATTTCAAGAAATTGGAGTGTTTCCTAAAGTTTCTGTAGCCTCTTGCTTATACGTGTGGTGCACAATACACCCATAAATAAGACTCTCCTAAATCGGCTCATGACTCATGAGGCCTAGTAACCTAAGCTCTGATACCAACTTCTCACGACCCAACCCGGTCGTGATGGCACCCTCCCCTAAGGCTAGGTAAGCCTGACCGACAATCACTTCCATTTTAATACAAAGTCTCCAAAACCGACATTTTAACAATATTATAGAATAATTACGAAGACAATACGAAATCTAAATAATCACTCCCAAAAGATCTTGGTCTCGAGTCTACAGCCTCTAACATAACTGAGTAATAATAAAAGTATCTGGATAACAATACAAAAATGAAGAGCAGCCAGGTCCTGTGAACGTCATGGAGCTACCTCAACGACTCTGGGAAATCTCTCTGGATACTACGAGAATCAGCTAAGTCTCCGGTATTCCTGAATCTGCACACAAGGTACAGGGAGTAGGGGTCAGTACTACCGACTCAGTGAACAGTAAGTATAGTAAATGTCTGAAAGTAAGAAATCTATAAAGAACCACAAAGCAAAGCTATAACTAATAATCCTGTAACTTTACTATGAACTAACAACAAAACAGTATCACAACAGCAAACAAATCTCAGATAAAGATGTAATGCAATGCACATGAATACGCTGCGGTGTGCAGCCCGATCCAACCATGCATATGATTTAATGTCGATGGCGCTCACTAGGAGTGTGTACAGACTCCGTAGGGGCTCCTTCAGCCCAAGCACAATATCAACCATGTGTCGGTTAACAACAGGCACTCGGCCTCAAATATCAATACATAACCGCTGTGGCGTGCATCCCGATCCAATGTATATAACCACTACGGCGTGTATCCCGATCCATGCTCAGTCCACACTATGCATATGAGTCACATAACAACTTCAACTTATTTTCCAGTTTCCAATTCTTAGGATGAATATAATTTAATTATTTAATTTCAGGAAAAGTGACTTTGCATTTCATTTCGGTGAATAAAATAGTACTGAGATCAATGATTAAGCAAATCATGTTATCACACAGATATTCACCCTAGACGGGTACTACAGATCAGCACAAGGCCCCATACATGGCATTAAGCCCAATTATTAACAAAACAATGTGCGAATCAGATGCAAATAATTTATTCAGCTCTCTGGAAAGCATCACGATGTGATAAACTGGGGTTTAAAACCCTCGGGCCATCATCTATACAAACTACTCACCTCAAGACGACCAAAAGTCTACTCTTGCGATGCCCTTGCCCTTCAAATTGGCTTCCTCGCGTGACGAATCTGCCCAAAAATCACACAAGCATTGATGAAGTTCGATTTCTAAAAGATTTGGTTTTAGCCATACATATCTGACGTCCCATTAATGATACTACAACGATGAAACACTGTTATGTAAATTCTATCTACAATACAACACTCAATAGGGCCAATTTTTCTAATAATTTCATAACTTATGTCGTTTAGGCATATTATCAAACACCTTGTAGGCATAGATATTTACACCTCCTTAGTATAGTATTGGTTTATCCAGCTAGTACCATTAACAACCACTTCATCCCACCATTATTCTTTGACAATCAATACTCTTAACATCAATCGTATGATTTCACACCAAACCAATAAAAACTCCATCAAATAAATACCTTTAAATCCCTACCATGTTCATGCATTTAAATTTGGAATTTATGGCTTCCAACCACCATACTATAAGTTGTGGTACATGATTCATACTCATTGTCCCATAATATATCCATATATGTAAATTTAAGGTGTAGGATTTACCTTTTGAAAGAAAATCTTACAAAACCGTTCTTTGGGTTCTTGAAGGAATATCTTGAAAAATTTATGTTTTTATACAAAGCTTTTATCAATATTAGTGTAAGAATAATCAAATTTTACACCAAGTTACTGAAGATTGCTTACTTTGAAGATGGGAGGGGTTGGATGTTTTGAGAGGGTGATGAAAACCCCCAAAAACCGACCTTGGATGAAAAATATGAAGGAAATGTGATACCCCTTCAGTTTTTACACGAACCAGGGGTGTTTTCGAAATTTTCCAGATTTTCCCGCTTTCACGGCGCTCCTCCGCGGTCGAACCCGCAGTTCGGGGCAGAGAGCTTCGCCGTCCAACCCGCGGCCGCACTGGTGACTAATGTCCAGAAAAATATTCATAACTTTCCTTATGCACCTCCAAATGACAAACGGTTTGTTGCGTTGGAAACTACACTTAAAAAGATTTAATTTTATAGGTAGATCCTCATACAACTCCTTATATAACTGGAGATATTATCGATTAAAGTGAGGTCTTGTGCACACTCATTTACAATTTCGTCTATTATGAAATTTTCCAACTTCAAAAGTTCCTGTTATCAATCCGAAATCATCCCGAGGTCCCCGGGACCTCAACCAAAAGCACAAAAGTATCTGAAAACATTATTGAGACTATTCCCAGTTGTCAAAACACCTCAAGCAACATCAAAACCATTAAGTTACATTGAATTCACGCCTAAGTTCTTCCAAAACTTGCAAAATATACATTTGACAAAAAACCCAAATTAACGATGTCCAAATGACCTGAACTTTTTAAAACATATCCAAAATAACCTAACGGAGCTTCTACAATTTTCGGAATTCCATCCCGACTCACGGATCCAAATCTCGCCTACCAACCAGAATTCACCAAATTTCCAAGTTAGCCAATTCATGTCTAATTCTACTCTGGACCTCCAAATTCGGTTATGATTTCACTCTAACTCAAAAGTTAATGTTCGGTTGACTTTTCAAAACTAAGCTTCTCATAAAGAGACTAATTGTCTCATTTCTATCCAAACCCCATCCGATTTACTTCAAACTCTCCAAATACATATATTGAAATGTATAAAAGCATAAAATGGGTAAAACAATGCTCCTGCTACTCAGCCGAGAGCCTTGAGCATTATACAAGGACGTGCTGTAGGAGTAACCCATTACCTTCTGGGTGGAATTGCCACAACATGGGCATTCTTCTTAGCAAGAATTATTGCAGTAGGATAATGGCTACGAGGATTTGAAAAGCATTATGGCATTATGATTTCCAAGGTTTAGCCAAGGCTTAGCTCAGGACCCCACTACTCGTCGTATTTTGTTTGGTATTGCTACCGCACATGACTTCGAGAGTCATGATGATATTACTGAGGAACGTCTTTATGGCGGGTTGTTTCATCCTCCCCAACTTAAAAAAACGCTCGTCCTAGAGCATGCCCAGAGTTGCACTATGGTCCAACCAATCTCTGAATGACCTTATTCATCATATACCCGGGGTGATCCTATGTCACCCTAGCTCACATAGGCATGATATTACAACACAACTAAAATTTCACAGTCCATTTAGACCATAACTGATGAACAAAATTGTATCTTCGAAACCATACAAAAGATCAAAACTTCACATTTATACTCAGAATAATCCTGAACCGGCTGTAATACCCCTTATTAGCTGGAGTCTTATTCCAACACTGCTATTCTCTATCAATGATAATGAACACGCAGTAGACCATAGCCATTTCTCAGCTCAACCATTCACGAAGACATTTCTTCCCCCTTTGACTAATACCACAACAGATCTCTGAGCCGAAACTCGATATTAACCTTTTAACAAGCTGAAACCAAACCCAAAGCTCTCTTCTGACCAAACACACCATCCCGGTGACATGACACTTCAATACGTCCTAAGTCACAACTTACATAACATACACACCAATAAGAGACGATTTGAACATACTCAAGTCATGAAAATGACTCAAACGGAAGAGTTGTACCTTAAGCTGATCAATACCAGTACAACACAAGGCTGAGACCGTGTCTCACATCATAGGAATAGAATACCTGAACCTTTCCCGAAGGGTCTAATCTCCACGTAGCCTCGCTATAATGCGCGATCTCATCCAACACCATTCCACATGAAGCACCTCGAGTCGCTATACTCGAACTCGACAACCACGCACAGATTGATGTCTGAACCCAAGTAATCCATCACACCCATGGTGAAGCGAGTTATATAAACCATTAAATCTTGAAAGAACCCAGTCGATACGCTATTTGCGGAGCAACTGCCAAAATAGACTTTCCTCAGAAACTAGGAAACAAGGCATACAAAGTAACATACAGAAACTATCCTCAACGTCGCATTGTTGCGGCGTGCAACTGAATCTAGAAAACATACCCAGTGGCGGCGTGCCACCCGATCCAGATAACATACCCTGTGGCGGCGTGCCACCCGATCCACTCAAATACACATCGAGCCGAATTCGCTCTTAATTATAGAGTACCGAATATCGGTCGCAAGCGCACTTAGATCTTAATCATATGTACTTATGGTGGTGTAAGCTACAAAACTAAACTTCCACTATAAATCTCGACAGCGCTGCACCATATGTGCCCATAGTCCATAAATGATAACGTCTCGCAACGTAGAGAACAACTCATTGATCTCTACAGATCACTGATAGGCTCAGCAATGGTCGATTCAACTCATCCCTCGAAAATACAATTTGGAGCCAACCGAGTTGACTCAGACTGGAACACGCATGCGACAAGTCCCTTAATGCCGGAACTGAATCACTGGTAGAAACCTCTACAGTGCCTCCTGCCTCAAAGGCCAAATTAAGGAAAGCAACTCCTACCAGCCGTCTGCTGGTTCTTGGAACATAACCATTTCACTAGAACATAGTCTGATACACCTCTCCATGCAACCTGTGGCATTTTTCAACATAGCCCACAACACAATAGTCTTGAATAACCTAATACTGAGACAACCACTCTACCCCCAACATCATGTCCAGAATCTAACATATCAACAAATAAAGATCCACTAGGGCTTCTCAATCCCAATAGCCGCTTACGATGTCAATGCGCACGATCCACAACCACTACATCGACTGCACCGGAGAACTCCTAGTCTCCAACTCCAATACCATACAAATCATTACACCGCGTCGCACATTTTGTCGTAGGAATACATATTACACGTCATGCACCCATTAATTCCACGAAAGATATTCTAAAATTTCCCCGTGCCATCAACAAGACTCATATGACAATAGTCGATCCAATGGGAAACTGCCGCAAGCCCACCGAAGTATTACACCACCTTTTCCTATTACTGAACGTATACTCCCATCAAATTACTAGAATAGTAGTACCATTTTCCTTAATCATCTGAGGGTTGCTTCTTATATCACATGAAGTTGGCCGAGCTGCTTAAGAACCTAATGACTTTCCATTCAGAACTGAATCGTACCTTACACACAAATTCCAATCCTCCACAATAGACCGCCCATACCATACCATACTAGGATAACCTGAGAACTCCATCTCCTTTTTCCTATCCAGAAGCTAAATTTCCAAGACTAAATTCTTCTATCCACACCTGTCTAAGAAAGCCGTCCGAATTCAAAATCTCTGATGCCCTATACCCGTAAGGGCTAATTACCTCAAACATAAAAGGGAATTGATCATATCTTTACCATGCCAATTCTGTCCACTAACGAGCTACTTCATTTTGTCTAGATTTCCTTCTGATTCATTTCAACTTGATATACTCTTTCAAACGCTTCGAAAAATACCACCTTGCAAAATACCCCACTTTGAAGAACTCCTTGCGAATCTAAGTCCGCTATCTTTACTTTCAGGTACCGATACATAGAATCCCGCAATTAAAGTAAAAATACCACAAGAATTGACTTTTCCTAATGAAAAAAATGACTTGGTCATCTACTCAACCTTAAAACACCTGAGTGCTACACATAGAATCTTGAACACATCAACCATTCTCAAGAGTCATCCACTCTTATACCCACTGCAAATTACTCGACTTAACGAATCGAACCACTTGTGCTATATCAACACTATAACACCGCAGGACATGATCTCACTCCGACACAACCAAACCACCTCCTTCTCGTTACACTAAGAATTCGCTACCAACAACTCAAGACATCCTATTATTTTCTCACATCTACTAAGCACCATCTAACCTTTGTTGAAATTTGGCTTCACTCGAGCCACCCTTGGCTCAATTCTTGTAACCAGGACTAATTCACTCGCAGGCATCAAGTCAAAATTAGCATAGTAAATAGTCATACAATCAGCTAAACAACAACAACCTCCCCAACTTAGCTCGATGCCATATATACCACAACACTTGTACTCTTTTGCCGTCGTAATATCATGGTGAGATTAAACTAACCCTTTCATAATCTTGTGACAACACGAATCATAAGAAATTGTTAGCCCTTCTGCCATTCTCGCATTCATTCACACAATTGTTAAGTCCACTCTGTAGGCGACAATTTTTTTTTTCTAAGTCCCTAAATTTTCAAATATTTCGGCAGAGTTCCCTTTGTAACTGAGCCTATCCACCTGCCATAGAATCACCAAAACCACCCTAGCAACACGTCCACAACTTGACAAAGAATCACAATGAATCTCAACAATATTAATCTCAATACTACATGTCTTTTATCATCAAAAATTGATACATGGGTATGTGTTATACCTATTTGAATCCTAACACATGGAAATACCTTCTAGTTACACATGAAGTCTTCTCACAATATACATAGTAACCCAATCACTTTAGATCACTCAGTAGGAGATGACCCACCTGCTTCGCCTTAGTATAACATATTTGTATACCTTCCACCGCCTTACACACCACACAACTACTAAATCTTCTTGAGTCTAAACTCATCTTCTATTATGAAATTTACTTCACTCCCGCTGGAGACTTGAAAAGATTCTTCATGCGCCCACAACTCGGGCTACTTATCGGACCACCATAGGAAACGAATCACTTGACAGTTCATCCATTAGGTAGCAGACTCCTTCATCACTACCAAGTCATATAATTGTATCTCGCAGTACTAGCATACTCATCACACGAATGCCAAACTGCCATTCCGACTAATAGTGACAATGCCGAACATATACGTTCAAAACACTTGCTCATACGATCAGTACCTCAGTGCTCAGGCCCTAGGCAAGATCCAACCTCCAGTCCTCCAGACTGGACCAACATCAATCATAGAAGTTACATCTCGCCCCTCGATCGAGGAACCATAAGCCATCAAGGCATATCTGGTACGGAGCATTCGCGTGCACATACCACCGCATGGAAGGAATTTCAAGAGTTACTCTTTCAATCTCAGTCAAGGACACACGATTAGATTTCAATAAAGTGGAGTGTTTCCTAAAAGTTCTTCAGCCTCCTGCTTATAAGTGTGGTGCACAACACAACCATAAACAAGACTCTACTAAACTGGCTCATGACTCGTGAGGCCTAGTAACCTAGGCTCTGATACCAAATTGTCACGACCCAACCCGATCGTGATGGCACCCAGCCCTAAGGCTAGGTAGTCCTGACCAACAATCGCTTCCTTTTTAATACTAAGTCTCCAAAACTAACATTTTAAGAATATTATAGAATAATTACGAAGACAATACGAAATCTAAATAATCGCTCCCAAAAGATCTGCCTCACGAGTCTAGAGCCTCTAAAATAACTGAGTAACAATAAAAATATCTGGATAACAATATATAAATCTGGAAAGTATATAATAATAATGAACTGAAAAAAAATGAAGAGTAGCCAGGTCATGCGAACGTCATGCAGCTACCTCAAAGACTCAGGGAAATCTCTCTGGAGACTACGAGAATGAGCTAAACCTCTAGTGTACCTGAATCTGCACACAAGGTGCAGGGAGAATGGGTGAGTACTACCAACTCAGTGAACAATAAGTATAGTAAATGTCTGAAAGTAAGAAATCCACAAAGTACCACAAAACAAAGCTATAACTAACAATCCTGTAACTTAACTATGAAGTAACCACAAAACAGTATCACAATAGCAAACAAATCTCAGATAAATATGCAATGAAATGCACATGAATATGCTGCAGCGTGCAGGCCGAGCCAACCATGCATATCATTTAACGTCAACAGTGCTCACTGGGGGTGTGTACAGACTCTGGAGGGGTTCCTTCAGCCCAAGCGCAATATCAACCATGTATCAACTAACAACATGCACTCGGCCTCAAATATCAATATATAACCGCTGCGGTGTGCAGCCCCATCCAATGTATATAATCGCTACAGAGTGTAGCCCGATCCATGCTAAGTCCACAGTATGCATAGGAGTCACATATCAGATTCAACTTATTTTCCAGTTTCCAATTCTTAGGAAGAATAGAATTTAATTATTTAATTTCAGGAAAAGTGACTTACCATTTAATTTCAGTGATTAAACACAGGATTGAGATCAATGATTATGCAAATCATGTTATCACATAGACATTCACCCTAGACGGGTACTACAGATCGGCACAAGGTCCCAAACTTGGCAATAAGACCAATTATCAACAACACAATGTGCGTATCAGATGCCTATAATTTATTCAGCTCTCAGGATTGACCAAGTCACAATCCCCAATCATTTACAACCCCGCACCTGCCATGGGGTGCGAGTCATGCCCTAACATAGCGTCATTATATGATATACTAGGGTTTCAAACCCTCAGGCCATCATCTACACAAACTACTCACCTCAAGACGACCAAATGTCTACTCTGCGATGCCCTTGACCTTCAAATTTGCTTCCTCGCATGACGAATATGCCCAAAAAATCACACAAGAATTGATGAAGTTCGATTTCTAAAAGATGGGGTTTTAGCCATACATATCCGAAATTTGTCCCCTTAATGATACTACAATGATGCAATATTGTTATGTAACTTCCATCTACAATACAACACTCAATAGGGCCAATATTACTAATAATTTCCATAACCTATGCAGTTTAGTCATATTACCAAACACCTTGTAGGTATAGATATTTAAACCTCCTTACTATAGTATTGGTTTATCCAACTAGTACCATTAACCAACAATCCATCCACCATTATTCTTTGACAATCAATACTACTAACATCACATGTATGATCAACAATTCACACCCAATCCAATAAAAATTCCATCAAATAAGTACCTTTAAATCCCTACCATGTTCATGCACTTAAATTATGAATTTATGGCTTACAACCACAATACTATAAGTTGTAATAGATGATTCATATTCATATTTCCATAATATATCGATATATGTAAATCTAGGGTGTAGGATTTACCTTTTGGAAGAAAATCTAACAAAACCCTTCTTTGGGTTCTTGAAGGAATTTCTTAATAAATCTATGTGTTTATACAAATATTTTATCAGTATTAGTGTACGAATAATCAAATTTTACACCAGGTTAGTGAAGATTACTAACTTTGAAGATGAGAGGGATTGGAGGTCTTGAGAGGGTGATGAAAACCCCCAAAAACCAACCTTGGATGACAAAATTTGAAGGAACTGTGATACCCCTTCGGTTTTTACACAAACCAGGGGTGTTTTAGAAATTTTCAAGGTTTTCCCGCGGTCGCGGCGTTCCTCCGCGGTTCGGGGCAGAGAGCTCCGCGGTCCAACTCGTGGCCGCGCGGTTGGGCGCGCTGGTGACTGATGTCCAGAAACATTGTCATAACTTTCTCTATACATCTCCCAATTACAAACAGTTTGTTGCGTTGGAAACTAGACTCAAAAGGCTTTAATTTGATAGATATATCCTCACTCAAAACCTTATATAACTGGAGATATGATCGTTGAAATTGAGGTCTTGTGCAATTTCGTCTATTATGAAATTTTCCAACTTCAAAATTTCCTATTAGCCATTAGAAATCATCCCGAGTTCTCTGGGACCTTAACGAAAAGCACAAACATATCTTAAAATATTATTGAGACTTGTTCCAATTATCAAAACACCTCAAACAACATCAAAAATATTAAGTTACATCGAATTCACGCCTAAGTTCTTCCAAAACTTCCAAAATACACATTTGACCAAAAACCCAATACGATGTCCAAATGACTTTAAATTTTTCACACATATCCAAAATCACCTAACGGAGCTAATGCATCTTTCGTAATTCCATTTCGACTCTCAGATCAAAATCTCGCCTATCAACCGGAATTCGCCAAATTTCTAACTTAGCCCATTCAAACCTAATTCTACACCGGACCTCCAAATTCGGTTCTTATTCCACTCCTAAGTCACAAATCAGCATCCGAAACTAGTCAAATCATCAGAAATTCATTCCGAGCCCTCTAACTTATAAGCCTACATTCGGTTGACTTTTCCAAACTAACCTTCTCATAAAGAGTCCAATTTTCTCATTTCTATCCAAACTCCATCCCATTTACATCAAACTATCCAAATACATATATTGAAATATATAAAAGCTTAAGACGGGGAAAACAGGGCGGTAACTCATAGGACAACGGTTCGGGTCATTACAAAAATGAAGGAAAACTTTCCATTAATTGACTTGTGATCCGACTGCTGCATTGAAAAATTAAGTAATGAAGATAGTACGATTAAATTCCTACAAAAGGGTCCTTGGTTCGTTTTTTTCCACTTCCTATCAGTACAAAAATGGATTCCCAATTTCATTGCCGCTGAAGAAAAAATAGCAAACACAGCCATTTGGATATGCCTCCCCCCAATTACCTACTGAATTCTATGATGGCCTCATACTAACAAAGTTAGGTAACAAAATTAGGAGATTGATTAAAATTGATGCCTGCATACATCAACCTTAAGGAGACGATATGCAAGACTTTGCATTGAATTTCCTCTTAATGTGTTTGTACCCCCACATATTTTATTAGGAAACCATAAGCAAGTAATTCAATTCGAATGAGATAAATTCTTATGTACTCAATGTGGCAGATTAGGCCATTCCTCACTTTACTGTACCTACACTCTTCCCAGTGGCCCTTAAACTAACAAAACGAAGGTCCTAGACAATGAACACTCTTTGCTAAATAACTCCTATCAAAAAGAAGATTCCTCTACTCAAGCACTGAAATATAATTGGCAAACGGTCCAATTTCCCAAGAAGAAGAAACCTGGTATGTTGAATCCACCAATTACAAATTTCTCAAGTATGTCTCTATCTTCTCTATTAATTGAAAAAGACATACGTGATTCCAACAATGATGGCCTCACTATTACTCCCTCTCTACCAAAATCTGGAGGCAAAATCCAAACCAAAAAATATGTTCCAATAGGAAACAGGTTTGAAGTATTGGTCTCTCTGCCCAAACTAATTAAAGATAATAACAATCAATTAGCTAAAAATGTTATTAACACGAATAATACTCGCATGAAAATCGGCATGGACGATGACCATGTTATGGACGTCTAAATGGCAGGCCACACAAATGACCAATTAGTTTGCATGCAAACTAATCATACCCTACCCAAGGGTAATGAGGACCTAATCCACCCCTCCTCACGCCTAAAAAACTCCCTTCCAATCACTCAACCTCCCCTAATCGACCCCCTAACCCTTTCCAAGGTCAACAATCCGTCTGTATGGCAAAAAATTGCAGCCATCAACAATGCTCCCATGTGTCCAGTCCCCAAACTAAAAATTGCACAAATGGCCATCAAACTGGCCACAACTCAGACTCCAAATCTGGAGAATCTTTCCACTACTACTATCACAAGCAAAATCAATTACAAGCAAACTAAATCCCCTATAATTACTAACTCCACTCTTTTGCAACTCCCAAAAAATATTGAAGACAATAACTCTCCTCTTAATAGTATAAACGAAACCACTTCTCCTCAGGATGCCAAGGCTTCCAATTTCACAAATGAGAAGTTTCCGTCTAGACCAAATAGTAAGGCATTAAAGAGCCATAACCATGTTAAATCCTCTACAACAACCACTTCCTCAAGACCATCAACCATTATCATGGGTGAAACAAGCCATGACGGGCCATACAATCACTTTCAACATGATTCTGGATGGTCAAAACAGTGATCGCTCTCCAAAACTCTCATTTTCTTGCCCAACTAGTTTTGGAGGGAATACACAAGGCAATGAACAACTTCCTCAACCAAGTGTAGATGAACAATATCCTAAAACCTCTTGCACCCTCATTGAAACATGCCCAAGCTATGAGGAAGCAATGGAGTCCTCCTCACTATTTCAATCCAATTGTGAATCCCCCTCCCACCTAGAACTCCCCTTCTTTCCACCAAGGGAAATATCCAACATGAACTCAGTCTTTATCCCATGGTCCCTTGCATTGATCAACCCTCAAACTCAGTCCAATCACAACATGCAAGCCCTCCCAGTCCATGCAAACCAACCACCACCTCAAATCCCTCAACCTGCTCAAATCCCTCCCAATGTTCCCGAACAAGAAAATCATCCATTGCTTGAGTAAGAGGAGATCAATCTACTAGGGTCAGGTCCAGTCCTCGAATTTTCAAGCCTCAACGAGGTAAACATTTATCTCTTCAGGGAACTCTTAGAGAACAGATATGTTCTCAGTTGTCCACCAGCTCTTTACAAATGCTCAATAGACGTGAGCCACCCCAGGATCCAACAGTAGGGACCCATGCAATGGTACTAGTTCCAAGCCTAAGGAGAAATCTAGTACTTCCACCACAACCAGACAATGGTCTGACAAACAACCATGCCACGATGTTTAGGCCTATAAACTTTATTATCTGGAATGTTAGTAGGGGAAACAATGATAATTTTAAGGTCAATTTTAGGGAGATGTTAGATACTCAGAAGCCGTGCATGGTTTTTCTAATGGAGACTAG
Organism: Nicotiana benthamiana; assembly: GCA_034376525.1. Lineage (NCBI taxonomy): Eukaryota > Viridiplantae > Streptophyta > Magnoliopsida > Solanales > Solanaceae > Nicotiana > Nicotiana benthamiana. The sequence goes on along the minus strand of CM067341.1, from coordinate 55,410,345 downwards.
GATGGAGAGGTATTTTTCTCTTCTAAGTGACTACTCATTCTGTGAGATGATTGAGGTGCCAAGTGATGGCCAGTCTGGATGCATGGTAATTCTGTGGGATGAAATTATAGTTAAGGTCCATAAACTTCGTTAGAAGAAATCAAGAGATCCATGAACTCATTGAGGTAAGCATCCACAATTCTACCTGGTTATTCTCCTATATATATATTCTAGTACTAAATTAGAGCAAAGACATGTTCTTTGGAATAATTTAGAAAATATTAGCACTATGTACAAAGGGTCCTGGCTTGTAGGGGAAGGTTTTAATAACGTTCTTAGCTGTAATGACAAGATGAGGGGAAAAGGCCATTAACCGTAGACGATGTAATGCCATTTGGAATTCTATTATCAAATGTCGTCTAATAGACCTTGGTTATAAAGGTCTTAAATACACTTGGTCCAACCTTAGGAAAAAATCCAAAGGGCTTATCTTAGAAAGGTTACACGGTATCTTTACTAATAAGGATTGGCTATGCTTATATCCCAAAGTCATGGTAGTTCATCTACCTAAAACACAGTCAGATCACAATCCTCTTTTTACGAACCTTCTGCCCTAAAAATGTTAATCACTATAACAAGCCATTTCGACTAGAATCTATATGGTGTAGGTATCCTGACTACTTTAGCCTTATTAACCAGTGCTGGAATATTGACAATCTAGTAACTCCCCAACACTCTTTTAAAAAGGAAGTGATTAAGTGGAAAAATGATACATTTGGTGACATCTTCAAGAAAAAGAAAAGAATCCTAGCTAGGTTGAATGGCATTCAACTATCCCCCAATTATCATAATAGTCAATTCCTACAAGACCTTGAAACCACTTTTCATCTTGAATATAACTCAATTCTAGCTATGGAACAAGATTTCTGAAAACTAAGAACTAGAATAAATTGGATTAATGAAGGAGAGGCTAATACAAAATTTTTTCACTTAACTGCCTATAATCATAAACGCCGGAATACCATAATATTTTTTACTAATGATAGTGGGCATAGGATCATTGATCCTAATTTAATCCTTGATCATGCTCTAAACATTTTTAAAAACACTTTTACTACCTCTAAGGTTTCCTCTTGTAAACTCCTATACGATAATAGAACCTCCTTCAATTACGCTATTGATCTAAGTGTTTTGGATAACCCACTTAATAATGTTGAAATTACCAGGGCCCTTTTTTCTTTCAAACCTTTTAAAGCTCCAAGCCCCGATGGTATTCATCCCTTTTTCTATAAAAAATATTGGCACAATATTGGATCCTCTATTATAAATTACTGTCAAAAGGTTTTTGAATCCCAAAACCTACCTGATGGATTTAATATTACCTTTATTTGCCTAATTCCAAAATTTCCTAATGCTAATAATCTAAAAAATTTCAGACCAATTGGCCTGTACAACACTTCTTATAAAATAACTACAAAGATCATTGCCAATAGGATAAAACCTTATCTTCCCCACTTAATCAGCCCCATAGATACCGGTTTTATTAAAAATAGGAGAGCTTGTGACAACACTATAATCATCCATGAAATAATCAACCAGTTATATAAGAGAAAAATTCTTCTTCAAACCTTGATATGATTATCAAGCTCGACTTGGAAAAAGCATTTGATCAGTTAGAATGGTCATTCGTCTATAAAACCCTTAGATTTTCAAATTCCCACCAAACCTAACCCCTCTGTATATGCATTATATTTGTGCAAGTTCAATGAGTATTATAGTAAATTGTGTGCATACAAATTTCTTCCAACCTATTCGAGGAATTCGTCAAGGGGATCCTCTTTCTCCTTACATCTTTATCCTCTGCCTTGAGTTACTGTTCCGACTCATCAACTAGCAAGTGGACACACTGCAATGGGTACCATATCCTTTAGACACCATACTCACAACATTTATCACATATTTTTTGCTGATTCCATTACACCAGTTGGCAAAGCTAATAAAAAAAACTAGTCAATGCATCAAATCTTGTCTTGAGTTATTTTGTTATGAATCCGGTCTTGAAACTAACAAGAAAAAATCCAAAGTTATCCTTTCAAGATCCTGCCCTACTATTTTTAAAAATTGTTTAACATCTTTATGTCAAATAAAATCCACCACATATTTTGGTACTTACCTAGGATTTCCTATACTTAACCAGTCTCCCACACTCAAGTACTTCCAATTTATAATTAACAAGATGCACTCCAAATTCTCACACTGGAAATATTCCTTCTTAAACATGACAGGAAGAACCACATTAGCTTCTAGCACTTTGAGCGCTATCCCTACCCATACCATGCAATATACACTCTTACCCCCAAAAATCCTTAAAACAATTCATAAAATACAACGGGACTTTATATAGGGTTCCTCAAATAACAACAAAAAACTTCATCTGATAAATTGGCAAGTTATAACTAAAATCAAGTCAGAAGGGGGGTTAAGGATTCATCAAGTTAAGTCTAAAAATCTTGCTCTTCTATCCGGGCTGGCTTGGAGACTTCTTAATAACACTACTTCTACATGGATCAAAATTATACTCTCCAAATATGATTCTAAAAGGTCGTTTCAGAACTCCTCCTTTGTTTGGAAATCTATTTTATAAGGCTGGAAAATATGCAATAAGGGTATTCTTTGGCACCCTAAAACTAATTCCACCATAAATATTTGGAATAATGTTTGGCTATTCAATTATAAATCCCTCAGAAGCCAAATTGAAGGACCTCCTATTGTCAAGGATCTTAAATTACGTCTTAAAGATATCATTCATAATAAGGAATGGAACAATAGTAGTATCTCCTTTGATCTCCCGCCCGAAGTCCTCAATAACTTCCTTTCCACCCAACCCCTACCAAAAATTCTATTCTTAATAAAATGAGCTGGCACCTAAACTCATCAGGTCTCTTTTCAACCTAGTCTAGTTATAAACTCATTCATAATTATGAACCCACCATGAAACCCTTTAAATCAATATGGGTTCTCCATTTCCCTGTCAAGATTAAATTGCTTTTATGGCAATGTATGCTTAATCGTATCTCCTGACGGGCTTACTTAGCGAAAATTGGTGTTAACATAAACCCATACTGCACTATTTGTATAACAGAAATAGAAGACCTACAACACATTTTCATAAACTGCCCAATTGCTACTTCCCGTAGGAAGAAACTAGTTCTGCCTTTAACAAGCTTAGTTCGTAACAAAAACTAGCTCATTATCCTACATGACCTCTTTGTCAATTTTTATAATCAAGGTGGAAAATGGACCACTATATTTCCCTACTGCTTATGGGAACGTTGGAGGAATAGGAACAACAAAAACATTAATAATCTAACTAATCCCTTTGATATTAATAAAGTCTTGCATGCTTCCTGGGAGTTCACCTTCTTTACTGAAAAAACCCTATAATAGATAAAACATATAGGGTAGACATTAGTAGAAAAAAATCAAGAAAGTTCTTTACCAAACTCAACTGTGATGTAGCCTTTGACATAAAAAGTAGCAAGACAGGTCTTGGGGGCGTATTTCGAAACAATAAAAGAGACTGGATCATGGGCATCAATAAATCATGCAAGGAAATCTCACCAATTCATGCAGAGCTACTGACACTACTGGAAGGGTTAAAAATTCCAGTGATTTTGAAACAATCGGCAATTGAAATTGAGGTTCCCATAGAGGTTATTAAAATACTTTATAAAAATAACTCTAACTTTTTAAACGTGATTTATGAATGCAGATGGCTAATGCACCAAATGAAGATCCAAATGCTGCTGCATAACTTGAGAGAAGGGAATATGGTAGCTCATCTACTAGCTGAACAAGCCATCACCAGTAGTCCCCCCTTTAGAAGTTTCAAGCATTTTTTTCCCCCCCCCCCCCCCCCCCCCCCCCGGTTGAACAAGCTTTTGCTAAAGACAAAGATGGTATGGTTTCTGGTTTGGCTCTAGTATTGTCTGTAACTATTTGGCGTCAATGGGTAATACCAACGCCCTAAAACTATCTGCCATAACTATGTAACTTTATTTAATATATCTGTATGTTATGTTCAAAAAAAAAAATTTCAAACGCTGGCAGAGTCATACAATTAAACATCACATAATTGCACTTGATTTGGAGGAAAAAGAATATATATTATTTTATAAATCTATTAATGCTCGCTATAATTCTTAATCCAATTTCACACATTTATACACATAAAATAAGCTTGCAATATCTTTATTTGTAATAGTCTAAACTTATTTCAACTAGAAACATCAAATGTATTTATACACGATATTTAGACATGAAATAAATAAACTAGTAATTTAATTAATTTTACATACTATAAATTTGAATTAATTTTCCTAATTTATTTTATATTTATACTGTTACTAGTCATGAAAGTTAAGAATATATATTTGAATAAAATTAATCTGGGGAAGAAGAATGGGATGAAGTAACAGAAATGGACGGTGGCTTACCCTAAACTTGCTAATGTAAGTTATTATAACTTTATTTTCCCTTTTAATTTTAATATTTATTAAAAGTAGGATTCCTAATAGCCTTAGTTTGTCTTCTATGTTATCTTAACTAAATTGGTTATAGACGCCCGATAGGGATAAGTTTTTACTTTTTTATAGAGATTGCAATATGATTGAATAAGGCAAGTTTTTGAACCTAGGCATTATAGAGATTGCAATATGACTGAATAAGGCAAGTTTTTTAATCAAGGCATTAGAGAACATATTTGCATTTAGAATAGACATACATCTAATCGCTTTGCTTCGCCGATACATGAATTATGAAACAATTTTCTAATTCAATTCTGATTCCACAATCATTTATGTATTAGATTAATTTAAATAAATTAATTGTGTTGATTAATGGTAAATGACTAAAAATGCATATTTTTGGGATACTTTCATCTTATAACTTGTGTGGCTGAGGGAGATTACATGAGTTTTTGTGGTGAATTATACTCATTACAAACATTCTTATGTGTGGGATCAAGTTGGACTAAATATGATCAAAAATAAGTTTATTCGGGGATGCTAGAAGAATTGGATTCCAAACGAGCTACTGGGGCGAAGGTTTAATCATAATGTACTCCATCATGTTGTGAGTACCCCTGAGCAACTAGTCTAGCTTTATATTTTAGGACCTTTGCATCCTCGTTCAATTTATTTCTGAAAACCCACTTTGCTCCTATTACAAAATTATTTTTAGGTTTGGGTATCAGATTCCACACTTGATTCTTACTGAACTTATGTAACTCTTCCTGCGTAGCTTGAACCCAACTTGAATCTTTTAGCGCTTGCTCTATCTTATTTGGCTCAACCTGAGAGATTAATGAAATAGTTGCTTTTTTTGGGGGAGATCCCCTGTGTTTCATTCTTCCTTTGGATCCCTTATAATATATTTTTGAGGATATTTAGGCTCGCTTATCCATTCGTTTGGATGCATTACATTGGCAGTTGACTCGATTGATTAATCTGGTACATTGCTTCCAATTTCACCAGTTGACTCTATCACAGCAGATATATCACTCAACTCTTGAGATTTGCTTGTCTCCAGAATTTCTTGAGCTTAATCTTCATTACCTACAATAATTCCTTTCTTGACCAAGGGATTACTTTTATCGAATATAACATGTACTGATTCTTCCACACATAATGTGTATTTATTATAGACTCGAAAAGATATACTATTTAATTAGTAGACCATAAAATAACCTTCATCACTTCTTGGATCAAAATTTTCAAGATTATCCTTACTATTATTGTGGATAAAATATTTACTTCCGAAGAGATGGGAGTAACTGATATTGGGACGTTTACCTTTGCATAGTTTATCTAGAGTCTTCTTCAACATCGGCCTTATAAGGTAACATTTAAGAATGTGACATGCTGTACTTACACCTTCCGCCCAAAAGTTATTTGGCAGTGGATGATCTAGTAACATAGTTCTTGTCATATCTTGGAGGGTTCTGTTCTTTCTTTCTACAATCCCATTCTATTGTGGTGAGCATGGTACAGAAAAATTATGTGTGTATCCCTGATTATTACAGAAATCTTCAAATGCTCTACTTTCAAATTCTCCTCCATGGTCACTCCGAATTGTTTAAATTGGATATCCCTTTTCTCTTTCAACCTTTTTTTGCAGAAAACCTCAAAATTTTCTAATGCTTCATCCGTATGAGATAAGAAAATTACCCAAGTGAAACATGAATAATCATCAATAATGATAAAAGCATACCTCTTTCCTCCTATACTAACAGTTCTAGTAAGCCTAAATAAATCCATATGAAGTAATTGCAAAGGTTTTGAAGTAGATATTACAAGAAAGAGTTTCTGGTCTGCTTACCCATTTGACATGCATCACAAATATGAGTTCTAGAAAAATTGAGTTTGGGTAGACCAATAACTAACTCATGTTTGGATAACTTTTCTATCAAATGCATGCTAGCATGACCAAGTTTCCTATACCGTAACCATGGATTATCAGACATTGGAGTTAAGCAAACATGATCTTTTCACAACTATCAAGGATATAAACATTTCCATACCTTTTTCCAGGAAGGACTATTTTACCTGATTCGTTTTCAATAGCAAATCTTGTTTTCTTAAAATTTACCTCATATCCTGTGTCACAAATTTGACTTATGCTCAAGAAATTGTAGTTGAGTCTATCGACATGATAAACTTCAGTGATGTCATAGTTGTTATCGAAGGGAATTATTCCAGTACCAATTATTTTTCCATTTGAATCATCCCCAAATATAACACTTTCTCCATCAATTTTTGTAACTTCTTGGAATAGGTGCACTGACTAGATACCATTTTCCTTTGCGATTTATTCTGTGGTGTTCCTGCAAAATAAGAAGATTACTTTTTTAGGTAGGTTAGTGTTACTAGAAACCCATGCTGAAATGTTTTCTTTACGAAAACGACAAAGGAATATTTATGCCCACTTTTTTACAATACACGTAACTTCTGACCCACTTTTAGGTCTTTCATTAGCGTTTGTACTAGTCAACGTAGTTCTTGATGGTCCTTTTCCAGTTGATTTGTAATTTGTCTTGTTTGACCTAAGTAATTGTGACCGGTGGATTTGCACATGCCATTGAGTTGCACTTGCAATTTATTAAACTCTTCTTGAAGTACTTCTTTTTCGATTTTATATACCTCATGTTTGAGTTTCCCATCTTTAACTTATTTAGTGAGGCTCTTAAGCTTATTCATTATTTTTTGAGACTTTTTCAAAGTTAAATCAAGAATATCCTGCAATTCATTGCATCTTTCACAGTTATAAGATCTTGCCTCACTAGTTTCACCTCGTGCCATGAAATAGTTTTCATCTTCGTCATCTGAAGTGTCCTCATCTATCCAACATACTGAAGATTTGTTCATTTTGTTTTCCAGAATCGTCATGAAGCAAAGATTTACTATCTCTTTGTTGTCTGAATTGTCCTCATCACTCCAATTTCCGAAGGATTTATTCTTCTTAAGGCCTCTAGAGATCTTCCTTTTAAATTCTGGGCGCTCAGCTTGATGTTCCCAAATCTTCCACATTTATAGCACTTTTCATCATTGTTTTCATGTTCGTTGTATTGCCTGGATCGTCTTGGTGGAATTCTTCCTTTCTTAGTATTCTGAAATCTTCTCATTAATCTATCCCTGTTTCTTGATAGCATATCAATCTCTTCTTGTAATGCTTTAGGATCATCATCAATTTCATTTTCAGCTATTTCAGTTGAGCTCTTGAATGCGACTATTTTATTTTCTTGATGAGTCTTCTCGAAGTGCGCCTTTTCAAAAGCTATGACTTCTCCTCGTTGCTCATCGTAAGATAACTTGTTTAGATCTTGGGATTCCAGTGTGATTATTTTGGTCTGCCAAGTGGTTGGAAAACTCCTAAGAATTTTTCTAACTTGATCACCACTAGTATAAGGCTTACCAAGTGCCTTTAGATCGCTAATTAGTTTGCTAAACCTGGCAAACATCTCATCAATAGATTCTACTTCTTTCATTGAGAATAGTTTGTAATCATGAACTAGAATGTTGATATGTGTTTCCTTTACCTTGTAGGTTCCTTCATATGTCACCTCAAACTTGTCTCACATTTCTTTGGTTGTCCCGCAACTTGAGATTCTGTCATAATCTTGATCATTTATAGCATTATGAACAAATTTCTCGCTTTTTTGTTAACTTGTACTACTTCTATTTGCTCTTTTGTATATGAATCTATATCTTAAAGATCAGCAAGTGGTGGATTAGCCGCTCGTAAGGGATAGTTTCTCTTTTTGATGACTCTCCAAACTTTGACGTCACAGGCCTTGGCAAAGATTTCCATTCGCACTTTCAATGGAAGAAATATTGTCCATTGAAGTATGGTGGTCTAACTTGTGAAGTTCCTTCCTGAAAGAGAGCTCCTATGATAACTTGATTTGCCATGATCTTTTTTCACAAGCTGTTAAGTAAATGAGCCTTGTTCTCATACCAATTGAAAGTACAAAAAGAGGGTAAATTTTATATTTTTAAACTTAATCGTTTATTAGTTGACTAGTTTATCAAATAGTCGACTAGATGTATTAACCTAACAGTTTTAATGATAGAAGTAAGATGCAAAAAGTAAGTGCAGGAATTAAGGACACCAAAATTTTATACTGGTTCGGATTCAATGTGAACCTTGGGTTACAAGAGAGTTCTCTTTAGTAAATATGTTTCTCCGAGTATAGTGGAAATGACTTGAAAACACATTTCCTCTAAAACTCGTTTCTTTTTTATACAATGCCTCACCAGTGTTATACTCTCCTTTTTCTCGGAATTATTACACAACAGATCTTAGTAAACAACAATGTTTATTTGCAGTAGAGTAAAGAGAGGGTTTTTTGGTTCAATCAAAGTATTTCTGTCTAAGGTTTAAGGCTAGGTAAAAATACTTTGCTAAATTTTGAGGCTTGATAACCCAAGAGATTTGATTCTTGGAAAGAGATTGATTCTTTCCAAGGATAAGATAGCTAGCAGTTGCTCTTCCTTGATATCCTTTCTTTAATAGTTGTATATAACGAAGGCTTACTCCTTGCTTGTTTGTCCTTCCAAAATTAGCTGCTTATCAATAGTTATAGGATATTTGATCTTCCGGATATGTAGGCCTTGATTTATGCCTTAAGTTTAGGACTTGCTTGATTCTTTCCATTGCAGTTGTCCGTTGATCTTTGATTATTGATTTCTTTCCTTAGACATCCAAATTTGCTGATTGATTTTTTCCCTTAAGCATCAAGATTGACTCCAGCGATCTTATAGTATCTTCTTGATTCCTTGTTCTCTTGTAGTTGATTGCCTGCATAGGTATATTATTTGCATCATTAAAACTGGATTTAACATCCTTCAACCTCTTGTGCCATCTCTCCCCCAGTCTTGTGTAACCAAGATATCTGCTTGTAAAGATGAACCCTGAGATTTTCTCCTTACTTCCTCGTTCAACACACTACTCTTAGCATATTCCATGGTCACCTTACCTACAGGAGATAAATTTTTCAAAGAACCCAAAAATGTTCCCAAGAGTCTGGTAGAGTATTAAGAAGCTAAAGTCCTTGTATCTCATCATCAAAATTAACTCCCATTCATGACAGCTTAACAAGTATTCCCAAGACATGGTGCCACAAGTATAGAGCCTCTAACAAAACCAAGTACCAGTCTGAAAAATGAAATACATGTGTCTGAATAACAAGAAATAATTGATATGATAAGAACAGAGCAATCGGTCCTGCGGACCCGTGCAGCAACCTCAATGCTCTGGCAACTGGATAATCAGCAGCAGCAACGCTAAACCTCGGAAGCACCTGGATCTACACACAAGGTGCAGAAAGTGTGGGGTGAGTCTACCAACTCAACAAGTAATAAGCATGTATAAAAACCCGAAGATGGGAAATCCACAATAAGGCACAGAGTAAAGCTATCTAACACATTTGTACAGTTTAAACCTCAAAGGTATGCATATAAGGCAACAATAATCAATGCATGACCGCTGCGGAACATGCAGTCCGATCCATTTGGGTACCCATGCTCACTGTAGGGGTTCAGACTCCGGAGGGGCTCCTACAACAAAAGCGCAATATCATAGTAACATACGACGTGGCGCATAGCCCGATCCACTATCAGTCCAGCTACATGCACGTAAGCCTCACATGCACATATATCTTACCATTTTTAATTCAGTTTATCAGAAAACATAGAATTAGGTGTCAAACCTCAATATATTTACCAAATTATGTTAAACAGTGTTCTAGCGCCGGACTGATGTCATGAAAACGTGCTATAATACACAGGAACAGTGATAAGGATCCTCACGGGATCAAAATAACCGGCACACAGCCTAAATACATTCATAATTATCCAAGTAGGAGGTTTACCGGCTCATCTATAGCCAACAACACAGTATAATGCCACTCGTACGGACCAAGCCATAGCCCCCAATCATTATCGACCCTAAACTCACAATAGAGTACGTGTCTCGCGTCAATATAGTGTCACAATGTGATATACCGGGGTTTCGCACCCTCGGGTCATCATCTACACCCATTACTCACCTCAAGTCGGCCGCAAACTAGCGCGCAATGCCTTTCCCTCGAGAATTGACCTCCGCGGATGACAAATATGCTCAAATCCAATAGGAATACGTCAAAAAAGGCTAATGGAACACAACCTAATCAAAATATCTCGAAATACAGCCAAAAAACACGAAGTTGGCAAAACTCTAGCCCCGGGCCCACTTCTAAAAAAATTACAAAATTCACTTTTTCGGAATCCTCGTCTCGCCATGAGTCCAAACTAGCAAATTTAAAAGAATCGGAGTCCATTTGACTCCTCAAATCAACACTTTGAGATTCACTAGGGTTTCAAGCCCTAACCACCATATTTGACATTAAAGACCTTGATTTCTAAGTGTTTAATTCATCATTTTGCACCATAATCACATATTCGAGGTCTAAGAGATCATACTTGAAGAATCCCCACGAAATCTCCCCAAAACCTCTCTCAATCGCCTCAGCCCGAAGTTCTATTGTTCTTCTGCTTTTCAAAATATTAAATCATCTGTTATCATTAAAACCGGACGATTTCCGCTTCCGCGCCCAGTTGACCGTTTCTGCAGTTAGACCATTTCCTCAGCATCCACTTCTGCGATCGATCTTCCGCTTCCGCGACTACTGCTAACGCGATCCCGTTGACCACTTCTGGGGTCTCTAACTTCCTATTGGCCGCTTCTGCGGCTCATCGTCCGCTTCTGCTGACACCGCTTAAGCTGTCTCCCAGCCGCTTCCACAAAAATACCAGAAGCAGCAGCCTTTATTCATGCTTAACTCCAACAATTCCTTGTTTAACCATCTGATATCACCCTGGGGCCTCCACCAAAAGAACCAACATGACTTAATACTCCATTCAAACTTGCTCGGGCCGTAAGAACGCTATCTTTGACATCAAAAATCAACAAAATCATTGAATTTCATCCTAAGTTAAACTAGAACTTTACGAATTCGCTTTCGTTCCAAAACCCTAACAAACGACGCCCGAATGACCTGAAAATTTGCAGACATATCCAAAATCACCTAATGAAACTACTGCAAATCTCGGAATTCCATTCCAAGCTCTGGATCAAATTACCACCTATCAACCTAAATTCGTCGAAATTCAACTTTAGCCAATTCAAGCGTAATTCAACACCGGACCTCCGAATTCACTTCCATTTCCACTCCTAAGTCATAAATCACCATCCGAAACTAGTCGTATCCTCGGAAATCCGTTCCGAGCCCTCTAACATATACGTCAACGTCAGGTTGGCCTTTCCAACGTAAGCTTTCCTTAATGAGACTATTTGCCTCATTTCTATCCAATTCAAACCCAAATCTCTTCAAACTCACCAAACACATATATCAACACATGATGGAAACATATAACGGGGATAACAGGGCTTAAATACAAGAAATGACGGGTTGGGTCATTACATCCTCCAAAACTAAAACAAACGCTCGTCCTCTAGGGGGTCAATAAACGTACCTGAAGCAGTGAACAAATGAGGATATCGGCCCTATATCTCTCGCTCGGTCCTCCAGAAAGCCTCCTCCATGGAACGACCTCTCTACTGAACCTTCACCGATGCTATATCCTTAGATCTCAACATACGAACCTGACAACCCAAAATGGCTACTAGCTCCACATCATAAGTCAAATCATCATGTAGATGAATCGAACTTAAGTCCAAATCATGGGACGGATCATCAACATACTTTCGGAGCATAGAAACATGAAACACCGGATGAACTCCTGACAATCTGGGTGGCAAAGCAAGCTTGTAGGCCACCTCCCCAATCTTACCGAGTATCTCAGAAGGACCTATAAACCGTGGACTCAACTTCCCTTTCTTCTCGAACCTCATAACGCCTTTCATAGGCAAAACCTTCAGCAAAACCTTCTCACCGACCATGAGAGATAGATCTCGAACTCTCTGATCCGCATAACTCTTCTGACGCGACTGAGCTGTACGAAGTCGCTCCTGAATCACCTTCACCTTCTCTAAGTCATCTTGAACCACCTTTGTACCCAATAATCAAGCCTTGCCGGGCTCAACCAAACCGACCGGAGATCTACACTGTCTCCCATATAAGGCCTCATATGGCGCCATCTGAATACTTTGTTGGTAGGTGTTATTGTACTCAAACTCTGCATGGGGCAAGAACTCCTCCCAAGAACCACCGAAATCAATAACACAAGCATGCAACATATCCTCCAATATCTGAATCATGCGCTCAGACTTTCCGTCCGTCTGAGGGTGAAATGCTGAACTCAACTCAACCTGCGTACCCATCTCTTGATGAAAAGCCCTCCAAAATTGAGTAGTGAACTGAGCACCCCTATCCGATACAATAGAAATCAGGACACCATGCAATCAGACAATCTCACAAATAAAAATCACTGCCAACCGCTCCAAAGAATAGGTAGTACACACTGGAATGAAGTGAGCGGACTTGGTCAGCCAATCCACAATCACCCATATCGAATCAAACTTCCTCGATGTCCGAGGGAGACCAGTCACAAAATCCATCGTGATTTCTCCCATTTCCACTCAAGGATAACCAACTGCAGAAGCAAAACCCCAAGTCTCTGATGCTCGTATTTGACTTGCTGACAATTGAGGCACTTAGCCACATAACTCACAGTGTCCTTTCTCATTCTCCTCCACTAATAATGCTGCCTCAAATCCTGGTACATCTTCGCGACCCCCGGGTTGATGGAGTATCGCGAGCTGTGGGCCTTTTCCAATATCATCTCTGAATCCCATCTACATTAGGCACGCAAATACGGCCCTGCATCCTCATAACACCATCACCATCAATAGTCACATCCTTGGCATCGCCGCGCTGGACCTTATCCCTAAGAACAAGAAAATGTCGGTCATGATACTGATACTCCCTAATGCGATCATACAAAGAAGACTGAGAAACCACGCTAGCCAACACCCGGCTAGGCTCCGAAATATCCAACCGAACCATCCGATTAGCTAAAGCTTGAACATCAGCTGCAAGGGGTCTCTCCACGCTGGATTGAACGCCAAACTACCCATACTAACCGCCTTCCAGCTCAAAGCATCGGCTACTACATTGGCCTTTCCCGGGTGATACAATATAGTAATATCATGATCCTTGAGTAACTCAAGCCACCTCTGCTGTCTCAAATTCAAATCTTTCTGCTTGAACACGTGCTGAAGGCTGCGATGATCCGCATACACCTCACAAGATACTCCATATAGATAGTGCCTCCAAATCTTCAAGGCATGAACCATAGCAACCAACTCCAAATCACGAACAAGGTAGTTTTTCTCGTGGGACTTCAATTACCGAGAAGAATATGCAATCACTCTACCCTACTGCATCAGAACACATCCAATGCCAATCCTCGAAGCATCCCAATGCACCGTATAAGAACCTGAAGCTGCTAGCAATACTAATAGTGGAGCTGTAGTCAACAATGACTTGATCTCTTGGAAGCTCTCCTCGCACTCACCAGACAACACAAATGGTGCATTCTTCTGCGTCAACATCGTCATAGGCGAAGCAATAGATGAAAACCCCTGAACTAATCTACGGTAATAACCCGCCAAATAGAGGAATCACCGGATCTCAGAAGCTGAAGACTGTCTAGGCCAAGTCTGCACCACCTCAATCTTCTTTGGGTCAACCTGAATATCATCACTGGACACTACGTGCCCCAGAAAAGCCACGGAACTGAGCCAAAACTTACACTTGGAGAACTTTCCATACAAATTCTCCTCTCTCAACCTCTGAAATACCACCCTCAAATGTTGCGCGTGCTCCTCTTGGCTACACAAATAGACAATTATATCATTAATAAACACGATCACAAAAATACAAATACGGCCGAAATACACTATTCATCAAGTGCATGAACGCTGATGGGGCATTAGTCAGCCCAAAGGACATAACTAGAAACTCATAATACCCATATCTCGTCCTGAATGCTGCCTTCATGACGTCAGAATCTCTAATCTTCAACCGGTGATAGCCTGAACGGAGATCAATCTTAGAGAATACCTTTGCTCCCTAAAGCTTGTCAAACAAATCCTCGATTCGAGGTAATTGATACTTGTTATTCACTGTTACTTTGTTCAACTGTCTGTAATCAATGCACATTCTCATTGTGCCATCCTTCTTCTTAATAAATAACACCGGTGCGCCCCACGGTGACACACTCGAACGGATGAACCCCTTATCTAGGAGTTCCTGTAGCTGCTCCTTCAACTCATTTAACTCTGCTGGTGCCATACAATATGGAGGAATGGAAATGGGCCGAGTGCGTGGCACCAAATCAATACAAAAGTCAGTATCCATGCCAGGCGGCATGCTCGGCAGGTCTGCGGGAAATACATCAAGAAACTCCCCCACCACGGGAACTGAATCGAGACTTGGAGTCTCAGCTCCAACATCCCTCACAAATGCTAGATATCATAAACATCCCTTCCCAATCATCCATTGGGCCTTCAAGAAAGAGATTAGCCTAGTGGGTACAGAATCAGTCGAACCTCGCCATACAACCTTCAGAACACCCGGCATATCCCAACGTGACTGTCTTGGCGGGACAATCTAAGATAGCATGACACGTTGATAGCCAATCCATGCCAAGAATAACGTCAAAATCAACCATGCTCAAAAGCAACAAGCTAGCTCGGGTCTCCAAACCCTCAATAATAACAAGACAAGACCAATACACGTGGTCCACAATAATGGTATCACCCACTAGGGTTGATACATGCATAGGCAACGCTAGATAACCTCGGGTAGTCCCCAAATGATGGGCAAAGTAAGTAGACACATAAGAATATGTAGACCCGGGATCAAACAAAAACAGAAGCATCCATGTGGAAAACTGAAATAAAACCTGTGATCACTGCGTCTAAAGCAACAACATCTCTCATATGTGGGAGTGCATTGAAACGAGCCTCACCACCGCTCGACTTCTCAACACTCCTGGGGCGACCTCTAGATGATTGTGCCCCACCCCTGCTAGACTGGGAAGGTGCTGAAGAAGATGGAGAAGAAGAGGATGGCCGATCCCTCTGCTGAGACCTACCATTGCGAAGTAGAGGACACAACCTTCTCATGTGGCCCACTTCGCCACACTCATAACAACTACCAGGAATTGGAGAAGGGGGCTGAAGGGAACCCCTCGTCACAGATGAACCCTGGGCTGACGAAACGGGTGCAGAACTCTGTGCTGGGAGGGCGCTGAGTGAAGACTGGCCATGTTGGTGACCTTGACGGCCACGACCGGAAGAAGCTGCACTCTGCTCTAGCGGCCTGACGCAGGAGGCCTAAAAGAACGGCCTCTTCCCTGATAAACTGGCCCCTAGTTGAGCACCACCGTAACTGCCGGAACTTTGAGGCCTATTGGCCTCCCTCTCCTCTCGCTCTCGACGATGATCCGACTGAATCTGCCGAGCCATTTCCACTACCTCCTCGTAGGATGCTGCTACCACTCTCTCTCTAGTCATCAAGATACGAATAGAGTAATTGAGGCCATCAATGAACCTCCTGATCCTTTCCGGATCTGTCGGGATCATCCAAATAGCATGTCTGGCCAACTAAGTGAACCTCAACTCGTACCGTGTCACTGACATCTCCCCCTGAACTAGCCACTCAAACTGGCGGCACAACTCCTATCTACGGGACTGCGGCACATACTTCTCCAAAAAGAGAGTGGAAAACTGCTGCCAGGTAAGGGGTGCTGCTACTGCTGGCCTACATCGCTCAAACTCCTCCCATCATGTGAAGGCTGCTCCGGAGAACTGAAAAGTAGTAAATGATACCTCATTGGACTCTAGAATCCCTGCGGTACGAAGCATCCTCTGACACTTATCCAGAAATCCCTGGGCATCCTCGCCCTCAGAACTACTAAATATAGGGAGCTGAAGTCTGCCAAACCTCTCTAACCAACACTGCTCATCGTCAGGCATTACTGGAACAACATGCTCTGGAGATGGCGCAACTTGGAGAGCCGGTGCAACTGTCTGAGCTGGGGCTGCCTTTGGCATCGGAAGTCCCTGTACAACCTGCTCTGGCGTGCGAGCTGCGGGGGTCTGATGACCACCCCCGGTCTGAGATGTCGCTGCTGTAGCTGTAGCTGAAACTGCTTGGGCCAATCTAGTACAAACTGACAAAATCTTGGCCAATGCCTCCTGAAGGCCAGGAATAACAATAGGCACTTCCGGTGCCTGAGTGGGCGCTGCTGGAGCCTCAACAACTAGGGGCTGATCCTCAATAGGAGCAACATGTGGGTCAACTAGTACGGCCCCTGCTACTCTACCACGACCATGCCACGGCCACGTCGACGGCCTCTAGCTGGTGGCAATGGGGGTCGTCCGCCACGTCCGGTAGCACGGGTTCTTTCCATCTGCGAGAGAATAGAATATAGAAGTTTAGTTCTCGGTACAACAACACCGCACGAAAAGAGTTAAAGAATATGAAGTGTTTCCTAAAGGTTCTGTAGCCTTCCGAGGATAGATACGGACGTTTACGTACAAATCCGCGAGACTCTACTAAACCGGCTTATAACTCTTGAGGCCTAGTAAGCATAGGCTCTTATACCAACTTTTCACGACCCAAAACACGATCATGATGGCGCCCTGCCGCGAGCCTGGGAAAGCCTAACGAACACCTTCTAAAAACAACGAACCAACCCAAACACGAAGCAATTAAGGAGATAGGGCAACTTTTAACAATAAGCTTCCAATCACTGAAAAATGGTAAATGTACGAATAGAAAACCACAACGGAACAAGCATTCCCAAGACTTGGGGTCACGAGTATAGAACCTCTAACAAAACCAATTACCAGTCTGAAAGATGAAATACATGTGTGTGAATATCAAGAAATAACTGATATGGGAAAAATAGTGCAATCGGTCCTGCGGACGCTGGCAGCTAACTCAATGCTCTGGCAACTGGATAATTAGAAGCAGCAACGCTAAACCTCGAAAGCACCTGGATCTGCATATAAGGGGCAGGGAGTATGGGGTGAGTCTACCAACTCAGCAAGTAATAAGCATGTATAAAAATCCGAAGATGGGAAATCCAAAATAAGGCACAGAGTAAAGCTATCTAATAAAGCTGTACAGTTTAAACCTCAAAGGTATGCATATAAGGAAACAATAATCAATGCATGATATGCAATGCAATGCATGACCACTACGGAACGTGTAGTCCGATCCATTTGGGTACCTGCGCTCACTGTGGGGGTTCGAACTCCGGAGGGGCTCATACAGCCCAAGCGCAATATCATAGTAACATACGCTGCGACACACAGCTCGATCCACTATCAGTCTAACTACATGCACGCAAGCCTCACAGGCACATATATCTTACCATTTTTAGTTCAGTTAATTAGAAAACATAGAATTAGGTGTCAAACCTCAATATATTTACCAAATTCTGTTAAACACTGTTCTAGTGCAGGACTGATGTCATGAAAACATGCTATAATGCATATGAACAGTGATAACGATCCTCACGGGATCTAAATAACCGGCATGCAGCCTAAATATATTCTTAAATATCCAAGTAGGAGGTTTAACGGCTCATCTATAGCCAACAACACAGTATAACGCCACTCGGACGGACCAAGCCATAGTCCCATATAATGGTCGACCCCGCACTCGCAGTAGAGTACGTGTCTCGCCTCAATACAGCGTCACAATGTGATATACCGGGGTTTCGCACCCTCAGTCATCATCTACACCCATTACTCACCTCCAGTCGGCCGGAAACTAGCTCGCAATGCTATTCCCTTGAGAATCGACCTCCACGGATGCCAAATCTGCTGAAAACCAATAGGAAAACATCAAAATAGGCTAATCGAACATAATCCAATCGAAATATCTCGAAATACATCCAAAAAATACGAAGTTGGCAAAACCCGAGCCCCGTGCCCACTTCCCGAAAAATTACGAAATTCACATTTTCGGAATCCTCGTCTCGCCACGAGTCCAAACATAGCAAATTTGCAATAATCGGAGTCCATTTGACTCCTCAAATCAACACTTTGAGATTCACTTGGGTTTCAAGCTCTAACCACCATTTTTTACATTAAAGACCTTGATTTCTAAGTGTTTAATTCATGATTTTGCACCATAATCACATAGTAGAGGTCTAAGAGATCATACCTGAAGAATCCCCTCGAAAATCTCCCCAAAACCTCTCTCAATCGCCTCAGCCCGAAGTTCTATTCTTCTTCTCCTTTTCAAAATATTAAACCCTATGCTATCAATAAAACTGGACGCTTTCCGCTTCCGCGGTATTTTACCGCTTCAGCGGTCCTCCCTTCCGTGCCCAGTTGACCGCTTCTGCGGTCAGACCATTTCCTCAGCGACCACTTCTGCGATCGATCTTCCGCTTCTGCGGACACCGCTTAAGTGGTCTCACAGCTGCTTCTGCAAAAATACTAGAAACTGCAGTTTATAATCATGCTTAACTCAAAAAATACCTCGTTTAACCATCCGAAAATACCCCCGGGGCCTCCACCAACAGCACCAACATGACTTAATACTTTATTCAAACTCTCTCGGGCCGTAAGAACGCTATCTTTAACATAAAAAATAACCAACATCACTGAATATCATCCTAAGTTAAACTAGAACTTTCCGAATTCGCTTTCGTTCCAAAATCCAACCAAACGACACCCGAATGACCTGAAAATTTGCAGACATATCCAAAAACACCTTACAAAACTAGTGCAACTCTTGGAATTCTATTCCGAACCCCGGATCAAAATCCCACCTATCAACGGAAATTTGCCAAAATTCAAATTTAGCCAATTCAAGACTAATTCAACACCGGACTTCCGAATTCACTTACGTTTCCACTCCTAAGTCATAAATCACCATCCGAAACTAGTCGAATCGTCGGAGATCCGTTCCGAGCCCTCTAACTCATAAGTCAACGTCATGTTGACCTTTCCAACTTAAGCTTTTCTTAATGAGACTATTTGCCTCATTTCTATCCAATTCCAACCCAAATCTCTTCAAACTCAAAAAACACGTATATCAACACATGGGGAAACATATAACAGGGATAACAGGTCTAAAATACAAGAAATGACGGGTCGGGTCATTACAGATATACTCTAGGGTTTATGAGCTGGAAAAAATAGGTAGATGCATCTTCTTCACGAACAACAAATCTTTCATCTTGCTTCTCCAAACATTATTATTTCTCCCATTTAAACATACCATCTTATTGATATTTTCCTCCATTTCGTAACAACTAGGATAAATAACTAAGGCATTGATACCACTGTTATGTCTAGGAAGAGGCAAACCCGAAAATTAAGAAGATAAAGAACACCAAATTTTAATGTGGAAAATCATTCAAATAGATGGTAAAAATCTCGGGATCAATAAGATCCAAAAAGCTTCGCTATAACAATAAGAGGGTTACAAAATTTCTCCAAATTGGCTAAACAACAAGAGCCAAACAAAGATCAACAATAGCAATAAGAGAAATAACTAATCAATGGAAGAAAGAGGAAAATTCACAAAAATAATGTTATTGTTCGAGGATGAAGATCTGATGCTACGTGACATCAAATTCAATCTCTTCCATTCACATCAAAGACCAAGATATCAGTCAAAATATTAGACCTATCTTACGGTTAATGAATCAGAAAACTTAATTTGAAATTGGCTGGTCGGAATAAAAATCTGCAGCAAAACAAATACTTTTCTTCTCTCTTTTCTCTTGATGAAAGCTCTCTAAAAAATTATTGTTATGTGTTTAAATATTTCATAGACTTGTATCAATGAGCACAGAACAATTATCCAATATTTTTCTATTTATAGATCATTAGTGGTGCTTTCTCCTAAAACCAAAATCCATTCAAAATCGGAATAAACATTGAATCCAATTCCGAATAGGAATGAAAACCAGAAGAGAAAAGGATTAGGACATTGGACTTATGTCTGGACAAAATGGGAATGTGCCAACTGGTCGATCGACCATCTTTGGTCGATCAAAGTTTTTCAAAATATTTTATTTTTTTATTTTTTTTAACGAAACCGACCAACTTTGGTCGGTATTCTTTGGCGGAAAAATGTGGGAAACTATTTTTCAGTTTCGTAAAATTTATATTTCAAGAAAGAGACCAACTTTTGGTCGGTTTTTTTATTTAAATTAAATTAAAATTAACATGTAAAAATCGACCAAAAATTGGTCGATTAATTTGGCCGGTCATTTTTAAAAACCGACCAACTTTGGTCGGTAAATTTATTTTTTAATGATTCAGTTATTTTCATACGAAAAGATAATTAAAAATTATAAATCAATTAAAAGGTAGTCTAAAAATTAATTCCACCAATGATCTAGTGGTAGAATAGTATCCTGACATAGTATAAACTTCGGTTAGATTCTCATATAGTGTATTTTTTAATTACATAATAAAATAATACCAACCAACTTTGGTCGTTTTTTTGGAAATATGTTTTTTGAATTTAGTTGACTATTTTCGACCAACTTTGGTCGGTATGCCCTTCCAACCCTTCAAAATACCATCCACACATAAATGGTTGCGTTTTGGACGGTTATTCGCCATTACTGACCAACTTTGGTCAATATTTTTGATAGTTTCGCATGAATTTCTAGTAGGGTGACCCATTTATTATGTAAGCAAATGGGCGAATTTGGCCAGTTATTCTACAGGCTGACATGATGAATTTCATATATTGGATGACCCGGCCAGTTGTCTCATGAGTTACAGCTCTATTTCTCCCATTTTTACTTCTTTATGCTACGTTATCCTTGTTTTATGTGGTCAAGTTGATTGGTTTGTGTTTGGAGTGGAATTATAATAAGGCACTTAGTCTCTTTTAAGAATGCTTAAGTTGGAGAAGTCAACCGGATGTTGACTTACGTGTTATAGGGATCAGATGTGAGTTACAATGATTCGATTAGCTTTGGGTGGTGATTTTTGACTTAGGAGTGTGATCAGAATTGTTTTTGAAGGTCTGTTATAGAAATAGGCTTGAATTGACAAAGTTAGTATTTTGGCAAATTCTGGTTGATAAGTACGATTTTAATCTGAGGGTTGAAATGGAACTACGAGAGTTACTGTAGCTTCATTATGTGATTTGGGATGTGTGTGCAAAGCTTCAGGTTATTTGTACATGGTTGGGTATGGTTATTGATCAAAAGTGTATTTCAGATTTTTTTGGAAAACTTAAGCTTGAATTCGATGTAAATTGATGGTTTTGATGTTGTTTGAGGTGTTTTAATTATTGAAACAATTTTGAATAAAGTTTTAGGATGTGTTGGTGCTTCTGGTTGAGGTCCTGGGGGCCTCAGGGTGATCTCGGATGGCTAACGGGAAGTTTTGAGACTTAGGGAATTGCAGAAAATGCAGCAGCAGTTGCAGGAAATGTTAGGCCTTCGCGATCGCGAGAGGTTCCTCGCGTTCAAGTAAAAGGATTTTGCAAGGCAAATGGTTTTTTCTCCACGTTCGCGGTTGAAGTTCCGGGTTCGCGCAAGGTCTTGATCTTTTGCTTCGTGTTTTCATGGTAACGTTCGTATTCGCATTCACGTAGGAGGATCCGAGGTCCAGTATATTTGTTATGCGTGTTCGCAGCCAAGGGCTCGCATTCACGTAGTTATGGCAGTGGAAGCATCGTGTTTGGGGGTGTGGTGCCACGTTCTCAAAGAGTTATTTTTGGATCAAGATAACTTGTGCATCGCGAACACATGGTTTGGACCGCGTTTGCAACGAAGGGATTCCAAAACTGAATAGTGAAGTTTTTAAAAATTTCCGCCGCGACTTTGAGCCATATTTCCTCCATAGTTGACTATTTTGAGAGCTCTTTCAGGGAAATTGAAGAGGGATTCAAGAAGAAGTTATAGGGGGTAAGTTCTATAAACAAAAAACGCGGGCTTGGGATTTTGAGATTTTAGATTTTGAGTTGAAGGGCCATTTGAGGTTGGATTTGTGAACTTTTGATATGTATGGACTCGTGGCGAGATAAGAAACCCGTTGATGTGAAAATATCTAAGTTTTGAGAAGTGGTCCCAGGGCTTAGATTTTGTCAATTTCGAGGTTTTTGATGTTTTTTCATTTTTTTCGCTTGGGTTTTGTTCCCTTAGGATATTGTGACGTATTAGTTCTAGTTTCGATCAGATTCAATGTGCGAGGAGGATAGTTTGAGAGGCACGGGCATCACGAGCTAGAGCATTAGTCGGTTCGAGGTGAATAATTATTGTAAATGACGTCCTGAAGTTTTGGAACCTCAAATTTGCACAAATAGTGCTATATTAATTTGAGACACACTCTGTATGATGAGTGTGGGATCCTTTACTACTGGGGATTGTGACCTGGTCCATCCTTATTGATGATTTCACCGATGATTTGGTCTTGTTTCCATGTTTGGGGCCTTGTGCCGACCTGTAGAACCCTTAGGGGGATTTTGACTGATTTTCCTCACTCTACTTGTTCAAAATCATATCCTTAGTCATGTTTCTATCTGTTTTAAGTGATTTCAACCGGTTATATAATTCTAACTCTAAAAGAAAGAAATATGTGGGCTGAGATACCTTACTTCTATTATAGTGTCCGAGAGGCTCTGAGTATAATGACTATGAGATGTGGAGAACCCAACAGTGGGGATGCTCTATATGTTATGGATCGGGCTGCACGCAGTAGCAAATGTTTATGTGGATCGGGTTGCGAGCCGCAACACTATAGCGCATGGGCTCTAGGAGCCCCTCCGGAGTCTGCACACCCCCAGTGAGCATAGTAGACTATTTATAAGGATCGGGTTGTGCGCCACAATGATGTACAGATCGGGTTGCACGCCGCAGCAGTTATTTTGAGAGATATATGGGTTGAGTAGTGAGGGTGAGTACCAATTAATGGATACCGTGCTCGATGAGCGGATTTATACTTGTTAAGTACCTGATAAACTACATGCTTTACCTGATCTAAAGAGATTTCACTTGACTTCTTCACTATTTTACTGTTTTAAGTTATTTGTACTGCTTTTATATAGAATTGCTTAGTGCTTTTACGTGTTTTTATTTTGCCACTCATTATTTAAGATTATTACTCACTGGGTCATTGTACTCACATTACTCCCTACACCTTGTGTGCCGATCCAGGTGTTCCCGAGGCGTAGTGAGATCTTTCTTGCTGTCCAGCATTCACCAGAGTCATCCAGCTAGTTTCATGGTGTCCGCACACCCGATTCCTCATTCTATCTTTTTACTTTTTAGTATTCTTAGACTGCCTCGGTATTAGTTTTCTTAAAACATGTAATAGAGGATCTTGACTTGTGACACCGGATCGGTGGGCTATGTAGTGATTTTATTTTGAGTTTCTCACATTTAATCTACTATTTTTAGACTTCTATTTATTCTAAATTGGTGTTTCAATCATGTTAATTGGTAACGAGCTATATAAGAAAATGGTTGTGATTGATAGTTGTTCGAGCTTGCCTAGCAATGCGTTGGGCGCCATCATGAGCGGGGTTGGGGTCTTAACAAGTTAGTATCAGAGCCTAGGTTAATAAGTCTCGCAAGTCATGAGCCGATTTAGTAGAGTCTTGCAGATCGGTATATAGACGTCTTCAGGAGTCACCAGTTGTGCCCATCGTGATTTCGGGTCTTCAGGAGGCCTTGATATAGATCTTATTAGTTTTGACTAGCCTCGCTCAGGCAGTTTCCGCTACTACAGCAACAACTACTTCACAGGCCGGGGGAGGAAATCAGTCCCCTGTTGCTCGCACACCTGAGTAGGTAGCATAGGTATTGCAGACACCGGGGGCACCTCCAGCTCATCCGATTGCGCCAGCTTAGGAGTTCAAAGTACCTGTTATGCCAGATGATGAGCAACGTCATCTTGAGAGGTTTGGTAGACTCCAGCCTCCATCATTCAGTGTTGCTGAAGGTCAGGATGCCCAGGGTTTTCTTGAGAAGTGTCAGCGGATACTCGTACAACATGGATTATTGAGACTAGCGGTATTGCATTTTCCACCTTTCAGTTTACTTGGGCTGTCTTCACTTGGTGGGAGGCATATGAGAGGCGTAGCTTCTTGGTACCAACCCCTTACTTGGCAGGAGTTCTCCACTCTCTTTATGGAGAAGTATGTACCACACTTCCGCAGGGAGGAGCTGTGTAGGCAGTTTGAGTGGCTCAAGTAGGGAGATATGACTGTGCCTCGTTATGAGGTGAGGTATTCTGAGTTGGCTCATCGTGCCGTTTGGATGATTTCGACCGACCATGAGAGGATCAAGAGATTTGTTGATAGCCTCAACTACCATATATGTATCTTGATAACAAAAGAGAGTATTACATGCATTTGAGGAGATGGTTGATATCACTCGTGAGATTGAATCGCTTCGCCGTCACGATAGAGAGGAAAGGGAGGCCAAGAAGCCTCGAGGCTCTGGCAGTTTTAGTGGTGCTCCTTAGAGGGGCCATTTCCAACAGGGTAGAGGACGTTCTTGCAGGCCCGCTCTATCGGCCTGTCTAGAGTATCGTGGGGCATCTTCATGGCATGGTTATTGTGGGTCACAACTGGGCCAGTCATCACTCAACGCCCTTGTTGATACCCGATTTTTTCCAATATATTTTTGCACTCAAATACTTTCAAAATTGCATATGTATGCATATATAAGTAGGCCGGGTACTTTGGTATATTTCTTTAATTTTTGAGATTTAAAAAAAATCAATTACTGCTTATTTCGACAGTACGAAGGCCAAAATTATTTTCCAAATTATTATTTTTCGTGAATAATTTGCTTCACTCCCATATTTACAACAAAAAATAATAAATGGAATTTTTGCACATTTTTTACAAATTTATTTGGAATTTTTAAGGCTAATTACACAAAATTACAATTATAGCCAATTTCGTAATTAACTGTGTTTATAGTTATAAAATCATTTATATTAATACTCATATGTTATTAAATAGTTCCATATTTTAATTTTGCATTTTAAACGATAATAGCTATTTTATAAAATTATTTGGGAAAAATTGGCTATTTAAACCATAGCCAAGATCTGTTAAAAATATAGCCAAAATCAACCTTTATTTTCAGCCCAAATTTCAACCCAATTTGATGCTTTACCCGGTCCATCTTTGACTCGGTCTGAGTTGTTGATCAAATGAGATCAACGGACCAGATTAAATTGCCATAATTAAAATCAAATAACCCCCCCGCCCTCAACCTTTCATTCTCACAAGCCCGTATCTATATCTCTCTAACGGATTATCTCTAATCCTTCATCTCTCTAGAACATTCTGGTTCTCTCGGTCTTCTTCGATGATGACCATCGCTTCTCCGGCTCACTCCTCCCTCACTTCTCTCGACTTCTAGCAGCCATGGAGTACTTGTATCGTGGTTTCCTCTCTCAAGCTTGAAGCCTGGCAGCTTCCGTCATGAAAGACGGTCACTGAAGCTTTATTTGGGTCTGTTTTCCGGCTTTTCTCTGGTAGTCTTTGAACGATGATACCTTCTATGGCATAGTATACGACTTTCACAGCCAGGTTCAGCGTTTTCCCTAATTTGTTTGAAAATCCTATTTTTTCCTCTTTAATCTCTAGGGATGTCGCTAATAACCAACGAATGGCAAGTGCTTTTCCTTGTGTGGATCCTATTTTAACTCTTCTAAAACAACTCTTAGTTTGATTTTTGTTTTCTACTCTATTTTTATTTAGCAGTCCCGATTATTTCAATTTTTTTCAGGTGATTACCCTTCTTTCAGATTAGGGTTTCTAACCCCTTCTTCAAAATTATTTCTTCTACTCTTTCTGAGTGCTACATATTCATTTGTGTTTGTTTATTTCACTTGTTTGTTTGTTTTCCTTGTTAACCTGGGTTTCATACTATAATTTCTATTTGCTAGGGTTTCTTAACCCCTTTTCGAAATACTTTACTTCTCTTATTTTGAGCACTAATTCGTAACTCTTAGTACTACTTCTAAGCATTTTTGTTAAAACCTGATGAAAACCCTAACCCTACATGTTTGTATCTGTATTTGCATGATTTCATGTTCTTCTGGGTTTCTTCTATTAATCCGTGCTCTTTAATTTGATTTTTGTTGCTAGTGTTTCATTCCCATACCACGTTGTGTTCTTCTCTTAAGGTTTCTGGTTCTTTATATGGTGATTTTATACTAACTCTTACAATCTCTTCAAGGCTGTGTTTAGTGGCTTTAAAAAAATTTTGATTTTGTATTCTCTTTACAGTTGGTATTGATTTCAAATTTTCTTCCTCATTCAGTGGGATACACTCCTCAATTAATAATTGATTTTCTAAGTTTCAATTGGCTCAAGGCCAAGATTTGGTAGCGTGGGTTGATTACATTACACTACTGAGTTCTATTTGTTTGTCTACATTGGGTCAGTTGCTACTGCTATTCTCATATTGTTGTTGTTCTCATACTGCTGTTACTCACAGTGGTCCATCCCATTCCTTGCACACCTTTCTTCCTTTGTGCACTATTGCATTGCTATTGTATCTTATTGCCTGCAACCGGTATGTCATCTATTTAAGATATAGCCTCCAAAACAAAATGCTCATTTTAGTTTTGCGATTCATACTATTTCTTGTGTGCTTTTACCTATGGTTCAGTTGCTCTTATTGCCACTAGCATGCAGTTGTTAGTCTACTAGTTTAACTTAGTATGTTCTCCCTTATCCCCTTCCCCTTTGTCTCAATGCATGTTTTTCTCTTCCATGTGCACTACTGCTTGGCTACTTAACAGCCCCGAAACCTCTCCCTGAGGTTGATTATATTTGGGGTTTGGGTACAATAAGAACTAAACCCTTGTTTTTAGCCATGTCTGGTTACTTTTGCCCGACATGTTGTCTGTTCCCTTTACTGATTTGCACTTTACTTATTTGCTCTCTTATCCCCTCCCTATATCAAAGAATGTTTTCCTTACGTGCTACTACCATGTATCCATGTCAGGTGGTTGCTTGTTTAACCTAATATCTCTGTTTGAAGCTAAGTGTACTAGAGTGTGGTGCAGCAAGAAATTGAACCCCTGTCTTCCAATCATATCTGATTATTTTTCCTCCAATGAGTTGTGTGTATGTGAGTAGTTCAGTTTACTTATTTGTCCATTTTCCAATTTGTCCCCTTTTTGTGTGAGGCCATGCTGTTCTAAAATTGGTCAGTCTAAAATAATTTCATAAACTCTCTCAATTCTTTCAACTATTTTTTTAACTGGTTCAACTTTTCAAACTCTTTCAACTATTTTCTTAAACTCTCTCAATTCTTTCAACTGTTTTCTTGAAATGTCTCTCAACTGTTTTCAACTCTCTAAATTACAATCTCATTCTTAGAGCTTTAGGGTCTGCCTATGGGAGCCTTGAGCACCCATGGAACTCTGATACAAAAGGCTGACACTTCCAATATTTGCACTTGTCTAATTGGGACATTTTCTTGGGGTGCTTGGTATTGGCCAGGGGTTCAAACGAACCCTTAGGGAACTTTGCCACACCCAAGCCTTGGTAATGGCTGTGAAAATTGAAAGGAGTGAGGTTGGAGATGCTTGGGCCTGGCTAAAACTCTCTATAGAGTAACTTCTTATTTTCTTTTATCACTGCTGTATTTTTCATTACTTTGATGTAATAACTTGTAAAGAACAATGGGGATTATAGTGAATATGGGGAGGGTTATACATGATTATTAAGGGAATTGGTAGAAAATATGTTTCTAGAGATTTACTTACCTATTTGCGTAATAAAAACCATGTATAGGACATGCATTTCACATATAGAAATCCTGTTCTTAGGGATTTTTCTTTCATCTTGTTATTTTTATAATTACAATAAGTTAATAACCAAATTACTGCCTTGCATAAAGATACCATGCTTTAAGGCCTCTATATGCATTAGATATCATGTGCTTAGGGTCTTCCTTTTGCAACTGTTGAATGCCACACTAATCTTGTTAAACAAAAACGTAAAAATGGTTAACATTTTCCTTTTAAAACTGACGTGTATGTCCACCTTTCTCTTATGCTTAAACAACACCTAGGAAAACCTTAGGTTAAATGAAATTGTTTAATCACCTTAAATTCTTCCTAAGCTATTCATTCTTCAAATCATCTTAATTTGTTCCCCTTTAAAGTCCGCTGATTTTTTATACTAAACTTCTTCCTTATTTTTTTATCACTTATGTCACATTGTTTTACTAAGTCACTCTTCTTCCTAGTCCAGAATTGGATTACTATTTTTCTAAACTTTTCTGAATATTGCGTCTTCTGTAAATTCATTAAACAATGTTTCAAACTAAACGCTTATACGCTCTTTAACACTTCTAAGTAATTTTATATCTTTTACTGCCTCTCATGTCCGAAAACTGGTTTATCATATGTGTCATGTATTTTCAAGTGTGTTTTTTTAAAGGTTTTCCTCCGATTTTCTAAACTGCCACGTCTGTTTGTCTTTCTCAAGTCCCAAAAGTTTTCATCCAATTCCTTTTATACGATTATGTTGTAAAACTTTTTAAGATGCTGTCTTAAATATATTGGTCAACTTTCTAGCTTTTAAAACTATCTTTTCCTTTGACCTAACATGTGTTTGAGACGTGCTAATTACGTGTTTTCTTATAGAGGGTTATTTGAGCCTTCACATGTCTTATATGATTCCTTTATATGCAAGTCTTATCTGTTTTTGTACATCGCCTAGTATTTTACCCTTTAAACTTAAGGGTTCGTTTTAGTTCCAACCTTGTTGGAATATTGATCCTAAATGCCCTCTAGGATCTATAGGACGGGATGGATAATAGCAAGCAATAAGCATTCGTGACCGATTCACACGCGTAAATAACCTCTAAGTGGTGGGAAGGGTAGAATATGGAGATGATGATGATGCGATAATATCATAAAGCGGCCCCTATTTGGCAATATGTGCGGGATATTGCATCGAATGATCCACATTGTAGTTAAACCTAGACCCTTCTCTCTTTTGCTTGTTTTATTCAAATGTTCTTTTCATAGTAATGCTTTTCAAATCAACTCTCTTATTTGCATCCTTCTATCTTCTTCAAAGCTTCTCAAGCTATATGAATGTTCTATTTGTAAGCCTTATTTTTTTAATTGCTTCATCTTTTATAATGTCACAATTGACATGGACGGAAACCGCACTAGTGGATGTTGAGCGGTTCCTAACACCTTCCACTCGAAATAATCTCAAGCCCTTACCCAAACTCTGGTTTTCTTTTCAAAAGAATCTCTCTTAAGTGTCCTAATGCACTATAACCATTTGGTGGCGACTCTTCCAATTCCAATACCCAATTCCCAAACGGGAATAAGAGTTGTTTTGCCCATAATGTTGTAAACCTGATTTCACTTTCTTTTATGGGAAAAAGGGGGTGTCGATAGCATGGCAACTCTATCGGGGAATTCTTCTTAGGCTATACCATTACGTGTTTCGTGGCTTTATTGCTTTCCTTTATTACCTTTATTTTTTAATCATTTCTCCACAATTACTAACTTGTTTCTTCGTGTCTTTCTTTTTCTTTAACTATTCTACTGCTTTATTACCTTACTTTATTTCAAGTTCTTCTTTAATTTCGAGCATTTATTGTAATCATTATTGTATGAACATGAAAATACATGCCATTGTTGTAATTGCATCCTTCAACATCATTTTCCACTCGTGCCAAACAAATCCTATAGCAACTCTTATAATGAGTAGTTGTGCTCTTCCATTATTACAAACCCCTTAAATATTGCTAAGCCATATTTGCGGTAAAACCAGTCGATCAATGGTGTAGTCGATGGTTCTGTGTATTTCCCTCTTGAGTTGTCCACTCAAAGGTACCTTGTCTAGCACTTCAAAATTAGAAATCTTACTCTATTTTACTGTTATGCATCATGGTCAAACTTAGATGAGTCAGTTATGTTGTCCGCATAATACCCCAGTAGGAAATCCTAAACCAAAGTCCATCGGGTTTCCTCGAAACCCAAACGGATATTCACATTATGTGCATTGATTTGGAGAATTAAATACCTTTTGCTAATTACAAATTTAAGTAGCCGAGTCCTGTGGGGTTAAGGGCCTAACTCTCTATTTTGCAGGGAAAATGAGGCACGAGTTCCCCAGATTAGGTATGGTATCAAACATTCATCCAAAGTTGCTAAGCTGGTGGGTTGATTTGCATGGTAGTGATCGGGTTCTTGTCCCCAAGCACTTAGGAAGTCATCCTTCACTCTTGGAAATTAGGCTAGATAACAAGATTGTGGAAGCTGCTACTATGTTTTGTGATAGCGAACGGTCCGTTTTCCGCTGTAGGGCTATTGAAATGATGCCGCTATTGGAAGATATTGGGGTCTAGCCGGAATTCCTTGGGATAGCCCGGGGTTGCTTATGTCGGAAAACCGCAAAGGTAGAGGGTTCTTGAAAATGATGGGGCTTAAGAAGAATCCTAATCTAACCAGTCTGAAGGACTCCTACATATTCTTCGACTTCATATATGAAAGATTCGGACATAGCAGATCATACTGCACTCACATGGATGAGTTCGCCCTCACCTCTTTGGGGCGCATACATAGGAGGTCTTTTGTATTCATGTTCTGCTTCTTGGGCATGATAGTTTTTCCGATGAAGAAGGCTAGAATCCATACAATACTAGCCATGGTAACCAAGACTGTAATGGAGGGTATGAACGGGCAGACATTCAACATAGCACCCATGATCCTCGCCGAACGGTACCGAGACTTAGAAAAATGTCAACAAGGGGCACCGCAGTTTGAAGGGTGCAATTTTCTACTACAATTATGGCTCAGGGAGCATCCTCAGAAAGGAGAGTATAGACAGGAGATCATACAACAAGATTGGGATGGCCATATTGCTTTCAATCATCTAAATCGGATGCACTTCATGCCGAATATGTTCCCTCACCCAGAAGACGCCAATGGATGGGTAAAACAATTAGAGAATCTGAGAGAAGAACATGTACAATGGATGTACGAGTAGTTTCCAACTGGAGGTATTATCATTCGGTCTAGGGATGCACCATTCCTTGTACTTATCGGGTTAAGGGGAACTTACCCATATGTCCCTCTTCGAGTCATGAGGTAAGCGGGAAGGAAGCAGATTATACCGAGGGTGGAAAAGATGAGTCGCTAAAGGGCTGACTTCCAAGATGTCGACAGCCCACACAGGTGTCGGTCTCAGCATATGTGGCACTCCAAAATCATTTTGGAAAAGTAATCCATGGAGCCAGACAGGTATCGGGCAAGGCATGTGCCACTTTGTCTAGGGTGATTAGAAGATGATCACATTGGCTTGGGAAAAACGGGTTTCATCCATGGTCACAGGGTTATTGATGAAGAAGTTTCAGCAAAGATCAAGTATAATCAGTTGCGCAAGCGGATGCGAGAGTGTGAACGCGAACATCGGGAAATGCTAGAGGCTAAAGAGAAGGTAGTCAACAAATGGAAGAACATGGTTGTCCTTGCAAACAACCGTTTAGGGTACTTGGAGCAGGGTCTAGTGGAACTGGAAGGCAAGTGTCTGAAAAGGATCAACTACTGTCAGAAAGCTGAAGGTAACGAAGGCGGGCACTTGGCTCAGGCTTATTTTTTGCTGGGACTGCGTGAGGTGATGAAGCTGTACGAGGGAGGCAAAGATACCGAATTTGGGGAAGTTCATTCGGGGACCAAGTAGTTAGGTTTTTACTACTTTCTTGATGTAATAAGGACCTTGACCATTTAGTGAAATTTTTTTTTATTTCAATCTGTTTTGACTTGTTCGATTTTCTGTCAATAACATGAGGCATTTGGTATTAAGAGTTCTCCAAATCATATTTGTCGCTAGGCCTACCTCGGGCACAACGAGGCACCCAAATAGGAAACGACTTATATTCCTGCAATAATGTGTTTAAATACCGCAATGTTTTCTTTCTCAAAATCTGCACTAACTTTTTACCTTCTTGTTTTTCTTTTATTCCCCTACCCAAAGGTTAGTTCGTGCATTCTGGCACCATCAGCATACTCAAAAATATCAAAGGGTCCTCCGCCTTCTTCTCCTCCGAGTCCTCCCAGAAACAGGAACAAAGGAAAGATGGGAGATAATGAAGCAAGGAAGGAAATTGAAGGAACTTCTTAGGGTACCCCGATTACCAAAGAAACTGCTGCTAATTTGGAACTTTGTAAGGTTTCGAGAGGAACTGGACTAGGTCTGGAGTTTGGCAAGCTTGTTCATCTCCCTTGCTGTTGCAGATGTCAACAACCAGGTCCCTGCTCCTCCGCAAAAAATTCCAACCCAGTTTCGCAAATATACTCCATCACTCATCCCAGAACCCAAGAATGCTCTAAATCATTAGGATACCCCTATCTTTGTGGATATTGTGCCATAATATACACATCCCATATCAAATGTGTCAGAATCAGACTCGCTCATTCAGAATTTGGCAGCTGAACTAAAGAAACTTACTAGCAGGGTTCAAGGCGTGGAAGGTAATAAAGGTGTAAAGGATCTGAGTTATAAAGACATTTGTGTTCAACCTGATGTCGAACTCCCAGAGGGGTAAAAACCTCCTAAGTTCGAAATGTTTCATGGTACGGTGATCCTAGGGTTCACCTAAGGATGTATTGTGACAAGTTAGTGGGAGTTGGTAGAGATGAAAAGATCTGCATGAAGCTGTTCATGAGAAGCTTGAAAGGTGATGCTTTATCTTTGTACATCAGCCAAGATGCGAAGAAGTCTAATAGATGGGTAAATATGGCATCCGATTTCATGGACCATTTCAGGTTTAACACTGAGAACACGCCGGATGTGTTGTATATTCATAATTTGAAGAAGAAGCCCACTGAAACCTTTCACGAGTATGCTACTCGTTGGAGGTCGGAAGCTGCCAAATTCAGGTAGGCTTTGGATGAAGAACAAATGAACAAGTTTTTCGTTCTTGCTTAGGACCCACAGTATTATGAGAGATTGATGCTGATAGAGGGGCAGAAGTTTGCCGACATCATCAAGCTGGGAGAAATGATTGAAGAAGGGATCAAAAATGTTATGGTTACTAACCTTGAGGCACTGCAGGCCACCAACAAAGTCTTGCAATCTGGTGGTTCGTCAAAGAAAAAGGATGTAAACTCTGTAACGGCTGCTGCGCAAAGGAACCACTCTCCCATGAAATACCAACCCTACCCTCCAACTCCACTCACATACCAACCCCATATAAATTACCAAGCACCTTCACCTACCTATCAAAGCCCACATCCGGTCTACCAAACACCTCCATCACCAAGATATCAGCCTACCTCGCCAGGATATTCCCGACCCGCACCCGTATACCAAGCTTACAACTCCCAACCTCCTCACTATCCATCACCACCTACCCGCCAAAACTTCCCACGACCAAGACCAAACTTTGACCGCAAATCGCCAAGACAATACACTACTATTGCTGAACCTATTGACCAACTGTATGAGAAGCTCAAAGTCAATGGATATGTTACAACCATCCCGGCCATAACCCCAGAAAACCCTTCACAATGGATCAACCCAAATAAAACTTGCGCATACCATTCGGGGATAAAGGGCTATACAATCAACGAGTGCCGCTCGTTGAAGGAAAAAATTCAGAGCATAATTAACAACATGATCATCGTAGCTAAGGAACCTGCTCCTAATGTTTGTAACAACCATCTACCCGACCACAAACGTAGAGGCATCCACATGATGGAGGTAGAAGATGACTGGGACCCCGAAGGGTCGATTGGTTTGATATTTGAGGGAGATGAGCCCAAGAAACTGGCGGTCACTCTTAATCCTATTACTGTGCAAATCCAGACATCTGAAGACAACGTGGTGAATATATCTGTACCATTTGAGTTCGAGGCACCTCCTGCAAAAGTGCCAAAACCAATTGAGGTGGAGTTCGGCACTCCAAAGACATCTGCACCAATTGACGTTGCTGTGTTACCTCCAAGGGTGCCTATTCCGGTCACCATGTCAGACATAAACCCATAATGCCATACCCTGGGACTACACAGCTGAGGCGAGAAGGAAAGGAAAAGTGAGCACTAGTGAAGCAGTTGCCGCGCAAGGTATGACTAGAACAAGTAGGGTATGCACACCAGAGCACCTAACTGAGTGCAGCAAGCAAGCCTCTGGACGTCCCATTGAAACTGGACCTGATGATCTATGGAGAAATATACAGGCTAAGGAATATTCAGTTGTTGAACACCTAAACAAGACTCCGGCACATATTTCCATCTTAGCATTGTTGCAGAGTTCCGAGGCGTATAAGAACACCTTGATGAGGATATTGAGCGAGGCTTATGTCCCGAGCAACATGACAAGAGGAGAAATGACGAACATGATAGGGCAGGTATTGGAAAATCACAAAATCACTTTCCACGGGGATGAATTGCCACCTGAAGGGCTCAGTCATAACAAACCACTGCACATTACTGCGCAATGCAAGGATCATTTCTTCACCAGAATCTTAGTCGATGGAGGTTCCAGTCTCAACATTTGTCCACTAATCACCCTCAAGAAGTTGGAAAAAGGATTGCATGAGATAAAAGATGAGGCTATTAATGTTAAGACTTTTGACGGTTCTCAGAAGTCCACTCTTAGGGATATTAGCTTGTGTTTACAAATGGGGCCTACTTGGTTTGATGTCGCTTTCCAAGTCATCGACATACCAGCATCTCACAACTTACTGCTGGGACGACCCTGGATCCACGCCGCTAGGGCTGTGGCGTCGACCTTACATCAGGCCGTGAAGTTCGAGTGGAACCATCAGGAACTAATCATCCATGGCGACGGTAGCAACCCCATATACAGTCGCCAGACCATTCTGATGATCGGAGGCAGAAGAAGAATAGGTGGAGAAACATATCATTATATCGAGCGAGTCAACGAAGTGGACAATGACAAATGGGTGAGTAACAAGGTCAAGAGCCTTCTGAATTGAAGTGGGTATGACCGAGGGAAAGAACTTGGTAAGAATCTTCAATGTATCACCAAACCCATCCAGTTGAAGAAACATGGAACTACCTTCGAACTGGAGTACGAGTACACTTGGCAAGAATTCAGAAATTAGTCAACACCATGGCACCGCCGATATTACCCATTGGAACGTCGTGTACCTCAGTTGGAGCAGACATTTCAACCAGCCGACACTCTCTACGGGTCAGAAGAAGATGAGGATCTTGCGGCAATGTAAAACCTGTTTCTTGAGGACATGGACTGTTGTGTGATTTTTGAATAGGAAGGGGAGGAAGGCCCTTCCATTCAAGCTGTGAACCGAGGGGAGCGCCTCACCAACTGGTCAATAAGGACCACTATCGCCCGGAAACCTTCAGGGTAGCAAGGCTGAACAAGCATCATGCATCTTTGTTTTAGTTGTTTTCTTTATTTTCTGCATTTGTCTTTATTTTCCAAAAGATCTTCGATGTTTTTAACATTTATGAATTTCAGCAAAAGCATTTTCAGTTTACAAAATATCTCGCTATTCATTACTTTTCTCTGCTATTTACTTTATTTTTACACAGCATTACTATTATGTATCTTGATTATGAACCAACAACTGTAACTTGCAACGAGGCTATGCAACAAGCAGACATAGACTCAGAGGAGGATGATAGACATAGACTCAGAGGATGATGATATACCAGAAGAGGTTGTCAGAGAGGCCGAAAATTTTGAAAATAGACCTAAGTCAAAGAGAGAATGTCAAAGAGACGCACATCAGTGTGCACTTATCACAAACAGAAAAAGAAGAATATAAAGAGTTCTTAAGGGAAATTGAGGATATATTTGCATTGTCTTACGACGATATGACTGGTCTCAGCACCCCCATCGTCGCTCACAAGTTGCTGATAGATCCTGCATGTCCGCCGGTAAAGCAGAAACTCAGAAAATTCAAGCCATATATGAGTTTAAAAATCTAAGAACAGGTCACCGAGCAGGTCAAAGCCAGAGTTCTTCATGTGGTAGAGTATCCAACTTGGTTAGCTAACATTGTGCCAGTATCAAAGAAGGATGTGAAAATCAGAGTCTGTGTCGACTACCGAGATCTCAATTGGGCCAGACCCAAAGACGATGTCCCCTTACCAAACATACACATTATGATCGTCAACTGCGCCAAGCATGAGTAGCAGTCGTTCGTCGATTTCTTTGCGGGATACCATCAGATATGGATGGATAAGGAAGATGCAGAGAAACTGGTGTTTATCACGCCCTTGGGAATGTATTGCTACAGAATAATGTCGTTCGGGTTGAAGAATCCGGGAGCTACTTACATGAGGGCCATGACTACTCTCTTTCATGACATGATACATAAAGAGATTGAGGTATATGTGGACGAAGTCATCATTAAGTCCAAAAGGGCTGCAGATCACATGGAGGACCTCCAAATGTTTTTCAACAGACTAAGGAGGTATAACTTGAAACTGATGCCCACCAAGTATTCATTTGGGGTCCCTGCAGATAAGCTATTAGGTTTCATCGTATGTCACCAAGGAATCGAGATGGATCCATCAAAGGTCAAATCTATTCAGGAGTTGCCACAGCCAAAGAACAAGAAAGAGGTAATGAGTTTCCTGGGAAGGCTCAACTATATCTGCCATTTCATAGCTCAACCTATTGTAATCTGCGAACCTATCTTCAAGATGCTGAAAAAGGATGCCGCCACCAAATGGACCGATGAATGTCAAAAGGCTTTTGACAGGATCAAGGAATACTTGTCTACGCCTCCAGTCCTGGTTCCGCCTGATCCTGGGAGGCCCTTATTTCTCTATCTCGCAGTTTTGTATGGAGCATTTGGTTGTGTCTTGGGAAAACATGATGAGATGGGGATAAAGGAGCAAGCTATTTACTACCTCAGCAAGAAATTTACCCCGTGCGAGGCTCGGTATTATTTTCTAGAACGCACATGTTGTGCTTTGACTTGGATAGCTCAAGTGTTGAGGCATTTTTTTTGTGCTTACACTACCTACCTTATATAAACAATGGATCCGCTAAAGTATATTATTCAGAAGCCCATGCCCACTGACAAGCTAGCCAAGTGGCAGATTTTGTTGAGTGGATTTGAATTTGTCTATGTCACCCAGAAGGCAGTTAAAGGCCAGGATTTGGCAGATCATCTCGCAGAAAATCCTGTGGAAGAGGAGTACAAGCCATTGAAGACGTATTTTCCCGACAAGGAAGTAGCCATCATAGGGAAGATATTGCAGAATCCTATGATGGTTGGAGGATGTTTTTCAATGGAGCTACCATTTTAGAAGGAATTGGTATTGGAGTGGTTCTGGTATCAGAAACCGGTCAACATTACCCAGTATCCGCCAAGCTTAGGTTCCCGTGCATCAATAATGTGGACGAGTACGAAGCTTGCATCTTAGGGCTTAAACTTGCCATTGATATGAACATTTAAGAGATGCTAGTGATTGGGGATTCATACCTACTCATACACCAAGTTCGAGAGGAATGGGCAACCAAGAATTCCAAGATACTCCCTTATCTGCACCACACAAAGGAGTTGAGAAAGAGGTTCATAAAAATGGAATTCCAGCATGTTCCAAGGATACAAAATGAGTTCGCAGATGCGCTTGCCACTTTATCATCCATGATTCAGCATCTAGATACAAAGTTCCTCGACCCTATGCAATTCAAGATTCATGATCAACCGGCATATTGTGAACATGTTGAGGAAGAATCCAATGGAAAACCCTGGTTCCACGACATCAAAAGGTACCTAAAAGTAGGAGAATATCCAGAGCTTGCTAATGCAACTCAGAAGTGCATTCTTCGAAGCTTGTCCAACAATTTCTTTCACAGTAGAGGAATCCTATATAGGAGGTCTCCCGATTTGGGACTATTAAGGTGTGTCGATGCGGCAGAAGAAACAAAGTTATTGGACGAAGTGCACTCAGGGACTTGTGGGTTGCACATGAACAGTTTTGTTCTAGCAAAGAAGATACTCAGGGTAGGATATTTTTGGATGACTATGGAAACAGATTGCATTCAGTATGTTCGGAAGTGTCACCGTTGTCAGATACATGCGTACGTGATAAAGGTACCTCTAAACGAGCTCACTGCAACGAGCTCACAATGGTCGTGTGCCGCTTGGTTAATGGATGTTATTGGACCAATCAAGCCTGCCGCATCAAACCGTCACAGGTTCATTCTAGTCGCAATTGACCACTTTACTAAATGGGTCGAAGCAGCATCATACAAAGCAGTAACCAAGAAAGTCGTGGCAGACTTTGTCCGAGTTCGTGTTTTCAGTCGATTCGGTTCCATAGTCAATCAATAATAATAATGGTTCCAATCTCAAGAGAGACTTGATGAGAGAGATATGTGAAACTTCAAAAATAAGACACAGAAACTCTACTGCTTATAGACCTCAGATGAATGGAGTCGTGGAAACAGCATACAAGAACATCAAGAAAATACTAAGGAAATTGATCGAAAGGCATAAGCAGTGGCATGAGAAGTTGTCATTCGCTTTATTGGGTTATCGCACTACAGTTCGCATGTCAACCGAGGCAACTCCCTACATGCTAATTTATGGTACAGAAGTGGTAATTCACGCCGAGGTAGAAATTCCGTCCTTGAGAATCATACAAGAAGCTGAGCTAGAGGACGCAGAGTGGGTCAAGGTTCGTTGCGAGAAATTAGCCCTTATAGATGGAACGAGAATGAACGCTCTCTGTAACGGCCAGTTATATCAGAACAGAATGTCCCGAGCCTTCAACAAGAGAGTTCGACCAAGGAAGCTCACACCAGGGAAGCTGGTGTTGAAGAAGATATTTCAACATCAAGACGAAGCCAAAGGGAAGTTTTCTCCCAACTGGAAGGGTCCGTACATGGTTCACCGGGTTCTAACTAGAGGAGCCCTTATTCTTGCAGAAATTGATAGAGAAATCTGGCCAAAATCGACAACTCAGATGCAGTTAAGAGATATTAAATTTGATCAGTATGCTTTTCTCCATGTCTCCATCTGCATTGTTGCATTGCATATGGCTACTCTCTGCCTTCCGAGGCTAAGCTATGCCTCCATCCTGCATAAGGCTACTCTCTGACTTCCGAGGCTAAGCTCTGCCTCCATCCTGCATATGGCTATCATCTGCCGTTTGAGACTAAGCTTTGTTTCCATCTGCATTGCATAAGGCTATTCTCTTCCTTTCGAGGCTAAGCTCTACCTCCATCCTGCATAAGGCTATTTTCTGCCTTTCGATACTAAGCTCTTTCTCCATTCCGCATTGCATAAGGCTATTCTCTGCCTTTCGTGATTAAGCTCTACCTCCTTTATTTTGCAATTTTGCCTGAATAATCTCCACCCTGTTTCATTTGGCTGAAATATCGCGATCCTGCATTTTAAATTCTTGCTTTGGCTGAAACATCGCCACCCTTGCATTCATCTGGCTGAAAGATTGCCCCTTTTTCATGGGCTGAAATATCGCAAAAATACTCAAAGGCGTTATAGTTTAGAGGCACCATCCGCATAGCCCAAGAACACAATTTTATGGCCTGCAAATATTTACTTTTATGCTCTTCATAGCCCAGGACGTCATAGTCTGAAGACGCCATCTTAATCGTCCGAAGATAGCATTCATGGTGGAAAGGGAGCTTGCATCACGTTTAAATTATGCAAAATATTCTCACACTGTACAGTTGCAGGTATGCCGGACGGCATGGTCGTCTCAGCGGGAGTGATCCGGCTCCAGATTTTTGTAACCATCCGATCTCTGAACCCTTAACAAATTTCAAACCCCGTTGCGTCCGCCTCTGCCAAAATTTTCATTGGCCTATTCCGTCGATGGCTCACGAACTACATACGGCCCTATTCCTATAAAACTTGGGATATGTAGGAAGCTCAGAAGCCATAGCGCGGTCAAAATTATTTTACAATCTCCAATTCCGGTCAAAATTGGCCATCTTATCTTTACCCGACAACTCTTTCATCCTCCTCGGGTAAAGAGGGGCAGCTGTTGATACCCAAATTTTCACTATATATTTTTGCATTCAAAATACTTTCAAAATAGTATATGTATTCATATATAAGTAGGCCGGGGTACTTTGGTATGTTTCTTTAAAATTTGAGATTTTAAAAAAAAAATCAATTTACTACTTATTTCGACAGTACGAAGGCCAAAATTATGTTCCAAATTATTATATTTAGTTAATAATGTGCTTCACTCCCATAGTTACAACAAAAACTAATTTATGGAATTTCATCACATTTTTTACAAATTTATTTGGGATTTTTTAAGGCTAATTACACAAAATTGCAATTATAGGCTCTTTCGTAATTAACTGCGTTTCATAGTTATAAAATCATCTCTATTATTTGTACATTTATACTAATATTATTATTAAATAGTTCCATGTTTTAGTTTTTCCATTTAAACAATTTTAGATATTTAATAAAATTATTTGGGAAAATTTGTCTATTTAAACCATAGCCAAGATTTGTTTAAAATGTAGCCTAACTCTGCCCCTATTTTCAGCCCAAATTTCAACCCAACTTGATCACCCATACCCTTCAGCTGTACCCCGTCCATCTTTGACTCGATATGAGCCGTTGATCAAATGAGATCAACGGCTCAGAGTAAATTGCCATAATTAAAATAAAATAACCCTCCCCCAACCTTTCATTCTCACAAGCC
Source organism: Nicotiana benthamiana (assembly GCA_034376525.1). Classification (NCBI taxonomy): domain Eukaryota; kingdom Viridiplantae; phylum Streptophyta; class Magnoliopsida; order Solanales; family Solanaceae; genus Nicotiana; species Nicotiana benthamiana. The sequence goes on along the minus strand of CM067341.1, from coordinate 55,369,161 downwards.
CGTCTCTCTATCTCTCTAAAAGATTCTCTCTACCCTTCATCTCTCTAGAACCTTCTGATTCTCTCCGTTTCTCCGATTATGACCATCACTTCTCCTGCTCACTCCTCCCTCACTTCTCTCGACTTCTAGTAGCCATGGAGTCCTTGTATCGTGGTTTCCTCTCTCAAGCTTGAAGCCTGGCAGCTTCCTCTATGAAAGATGATCACTGAAGCTTTAATTGGTTCTGTTTTTCGGATTTTCTCCAGTGGTCTTTGAACGCTAATGCCTTCTATGGCATTGTATACGAGTTTCACAGCCAGGTTCTTCGTTTTCCCTAATTTGTTTGAAACCCCTAATTTTTCCTCTTTAATCTCTACTCTTTTACAATGACACTTAGTCTGATTTTTGTTTTCTACTCTATTTTTGTTTGGAGGTCCTGGTTATTTCAAGTGTTTTCGGACGATTACCCCTCTTTCAGATTAGGGTTTCTAACCCCTTCTTATAAATTGTTTCTTCTACTCTTTCTGAGTGCTATATATTCATTTTTGTTTTTTTATTTCACTTGTCTGTTTGTTTTCCTTGTTAACCTGGGTTTCATACTGTAATTTCTATTTGCTCGGGTTTCTTAGCCCTTTCGAAAGACTTTACTTTTCTGATTTTGAGCACTAATCTGTCACTCTTAGTACTACTTCTAAGCATTTTTGTTAAAACCTAATGAAAACTCTAACCCTACATGTTTGTATCCGTATTTGCCTGTTTGCATATGTATTTTCCTGTTTGCATGTTCTTCTGGGTTTCTTGTATGAGTTTCGTGCTCTTTACTTTAATTTTTATTGCTAGTGTTTTATTCCCGTACCACGTTGTGTTCTTCTCTTAAGGTATCTGGCTATTTATATGATGATTTTATACTGACTCTTACAATCTCTTTAAGGCTGTGATTACTGGCTTTAAAAAATTGTGATTTTGTATTCTCTTTACAGTTGGTATTGATTTCGAAATTTCTTTCTCAATAAGTTGGATACACTCCTCAATTAATAAATGATTTCCTAAGTTCTCAATCTCGAAAATTATTTTCCAGAATTAAAGTGGTACTTTTCCTTATATATGTGTACAAGTATGTCTACTTATTTTCTTGACATATTTCCCTAGTTAAAGTCTCACGTAGCTAGTCTAAATTGTATACCTTATACTATTTTGTTCCCTATGTGACCATGCCACACTTTATGATTCTTTTCCTTTTAAAAATGACTGCTTATTACCGTTTGACTATGATTCCTTAATTAAAGGGGAGTCTCTATACTTATTTGATTATGATTGATATCAGTTCCTTAAATATGGATTGATACCTTATTTGTTCACTCATTTTAATACTATATATAGTCCACACCTTTATCTTTGTACACACCAACACACACTTCTCTCAAAATCAAAAACTCTCTGAATTTTCTCTTTCTCTTCTATTACCATATTCTCTCATTCTCTTCTTGAACACTCAATTGGCTCAACGCCAAGATTTGGTAGCCTGGGTTGATTAGTTTACACTACTGGGTTCTATTTGTTTGTCTACATTGGGTATGTTGTTGCTGCTATTCTCATATTGTTACTATTCTTATACTGCTGTTACTCACACTGCTGCTCCCATTCTTTGCACACCTTGCTCTCCCTTTGTGCACTATTGCATTGCTATTGTATCTTATTACCTGCAACTGGTATGTAACCTATTTAAGTTATAGCCTCCAAAACAACATGCTCCATTTAGTTTTGCAATTCATACTATTTCTTGTGTGCTTTTACCTATGGTTGAGTTGCTCTTACTGCCACTAGCATGCAGTTGTTAGTCTACTAGTTTAACTTAGCATGTTCTCCCTTATCTCCTTTCCCCCTTGTCTCAATGCATGTTTTTCTCATCCATGTGCACTACTGCTTGGCTACTTAACAGCCCTGAAACCTCTCCCTGAGGTTGATTATATTTAGGGTTTGGGTATAGTAAGAAATAAACCCTTGTTTTTAACCATGTTTGATTACTTTTGCCCAACATGTTGTCTGTTCCCTTTACTTATTTGCACTTTTCTTATTTGCGCCCTTATTCCCTTCTTGTCTAAATGAATGTTTTCCTTGTCTGCTACTACATGGATCCATGTCTGCTTGGCTACTTGTTTAACCTAAAATATATGTTTGAAGCTAAGTGTATTGGAGTTTGGTGCAATAAGAAATTGAACCCCTGTCTTTCAATCATGTCTGATTATTTTTCATCCAATGTGTTGTCTGTGTGTGAGTAGTTCACTTTACTTATTTGTCCCATTTCCCCGTTGCCCCCTGTTTGTGTGATGCCCTGCTGTTCTAAAACTGGTCAGTCTAAAATAATTTCTTAAACTCTCTCAATTATTTCAACTATTTTATTAACTGGTTCAGCTTTTCAAACTCTTTCAAATATTTTCTTAAACTCGCTCAATTCTTTTAACTGTTTTCTTAAAATGTCTCTCAACTGTTTTTAACTCTCTTAATTACAATCTGATTCTTAGAGCTTTAGGGTCTGCCCCTTAGTGTATGCACTGCCATGGGAGCCTTGAACACCCAAGGAACTCTGATGTACAAGGCGGGCACTTCCAATATTTGCACTTGTCTAATTGGGACATTTTTTTGGGGTGCTTGGTATTGTGTAGGGGTTCAAACGAACCCTTAGGGAACGTTGCCGCACCCAAGCCTTGGTAATGGTTGTGAAACGCAAAAGGAGTGAGGTTGGAGATGCTTGGGCCTAGCTGAAGGCTCTCTATAGAGTAACTTCTTATTTTCTTTTATCACTATTGTATTATTAATTACTTGGCTGTAGTAACTTGTAAAGAACAATGGGGATTATAGTGAAATTGGGGAGGGTTATGCATGATTATTAAGGGAATGGGTAGAAAAATGTTTATAGAGTTGTACTTACCTATTTGCGTAATAAAAATCGTGTATAGGACATGTATTTCACATATAGAAATCCTGTTCTTAGGGCTTTTACTTTCAGCTTGTTATTTTTATAATTACAATCAGTTACTAACCAAATTACTGCCCTGCATTTAGATACCATGCTTTAGGGCCTCTATATGCATTAGATATCATGTGCTTGGGGTCTTCCTTTTGCAACTGTTGAATTCCTCACTAGTCTTGCTAAACAAAACCGTAAAACTGGTTGACATTTTCCTTTTAAAACTGATGTATATGTCCACCTTTCTCTTATGGTTAAACAACGCCTAGGCAAACCTTAGGTTAAATGAAATTGATTAATCGCCTTAAATTCTGCCTAAGCTATTCACTCTTTAAATCGTCTGAATTTGTTCCCTTTTAAATTCCGCTGATTTTTTACACTGAACTTCTGGCTTATTTTTTTTGTCACCTATGTCACATTGTTTTACTAAGTCGCTCTTCTTCCTAGTCAGAATTGGATTACTATTTTTCTAAACTTGTCTGAATATTGTGTCTTCTGCAAATGTTTTAAACAATGTTTCAACCTAATACGCTTATACGCTCTTTAACATTTCTAAATAATTTTATATCTGTTTCCTACCTCTCCTGTCCGAAAATTGGTTTATCATATGTGTCATGTATTTTCATGTGTGTTTTTACAAGGTTTTTCCTCTGATTTTCTAAACTGACACATCCGGTTGTCTTTCTCAAGTCCCAAAAGTTTTCATCCAATTCCTTTTATACGAATTCTACTTTAAAACTTTTTCAACTGTTGTCTTAAATATATTTGTCAACACTCCATCTTTTCAAAACTGTCTTTTCCTTAGACTTTATATGTGTTTGAGATGTGCTAATTACGTGTTCTCTTATAGAGGGTTATTTGAGCCATTATATGTCTTATATGGTTCCTTTATATGCAAGTATTATCTGTTATTTTTTCGTCTCCTAGTATTTTAAATTTTAAACTTAAGTGTTCGGCTTAGTTCCAACCTTATAGGAATAGTGATCCTAAATGTCCTCTAGGATCTATAGGACAAGACAGGTAATAGCACGCAATAAGCGTTCGTGACCGATTCACACGCTTAAATAACCTTTAAGGTGTGGGAAGGGTAGAATATGGAGATGATGACAATGCGATAATATCATAAAGCGACCCCTCTTTGGGAATATGTGCGGGATATTGTATCGAATGATCAATGTTGTGGTTAAACCTAGGACCCTTCTGTCTTTTCTTGTTTTATTAAAATGTTCTTTCATAGTAATGCTTTTCAAATCAACTCTCTGTTATTTGCGTCTTGTTTTCTTATTCAAAGCTTCTCAAGCTATATGAATGTTCTATTTGTAAGCCTTACTTGTTTAATTGCTTCATCTTTTATAAAGTCACAATTGACACGGACGGGAACCACACTAGTGGATATTGAGGGGTGCCTAACACCTTCCCCTCGAGATAATCTCAAGCCCTTACCCAAACTCTGGTTTTCTTTTCAAAATAATCTCTCTTAAGTGTCCTAATGCACTATAATCATTAGGTGGCGTCTCTTCCAATTCCAATACCCAATTCCCAAACGGGAATAAGAGTTGTTTTGCCCATAATGTCGTAAACCCGATTTCGCTTTTTTTTAAGGGAAAAGGGGGGCGTCGACAACCCTCCCAGCTTAGAGTTTATCTTGTACCCCATTAGTCCAGGGTTCTTCCGTGGTAAGTCCTTCTACTGGACATTCCAGTGCCAGGGACTCCCTTCTGTCCCCATCCACAACACTGGGAGTTGTAATGAGTGCGGATAGTTTGGACATATGAGGAGGTAGTGTCTTCAACTTCGTGATGGTAAATTTCGGTAGAGGGGTCAGCCCTCGACTTATGCTCCAGTTACTTCATCATCCACCCATCCATCTAGGGGTGGAGGTTAGGCAACCAGGGGTCTCCCTAAAGGGGGAGGTCGATCAGGCGGTGGCCAGGCTCGTTTCTATGCTATCCGAGGCAGGACAGATGCCATTACTTCAGATGTTACAAGTACTGCATCAGCCTGCCACAGAGATGCCTCTGTAATTTTTTATCTCGGCTCCACCTATTCATAAGTGTCTTCATATTTTGCTCATCATTTGGGTACGTCCTTGGAGTCTCTTGCTTTAAGTGTTCTTGTGTCTACCCTGGTAGGCGATACTATTGTTGTGGATCGTGTGTACCGTTCATGTGTTGTGACTATTGGGGTTCTGAAGACCCGAGTTGATCTATTGCTACTGAGCATGGTAGACTTTGATATTATTTTGGGTATGGATCGGTTATCTTCGTGTCATAGTATTCTAGACTGTCATGATAAGACATTAAATTTGGCTATGCCAGGAGTACCAAGGATCGAGTGGCGTGATGTGACTGATTATGTTCCTGGTAGAGTGATTTCATTCTTGAAATCCCATCATATGGTTGGGAAGGCTTGTCTGTCATATCTATATTTTGTGCGGGATGTTGGAGCTGTGTCTCCTAGTATCAATTATGTCCTAGTTCTGAGGAATTTTACCAATATATTTCCTGCAGACGTGTCGGGCATTCCACCGGACAGGGATATCGATTTTGGCATTGACATGGTGCCAGGAACTCAGTCCATTTCCATTATACCATGTCCTATGGCACCGACGGAGTTGAAAGAATTGAAGGAGCAGCTTCAGGAACTCCTAGATAATGGGTTCATTCGGCCTAGTGTGTGCCATGGGGTGCGCCAGTTCTGTTTGTGAAGAAGAAGGATGGCACAATGAGAATGTGCATTGATTACAGGAAATTGAACAAGGTAAAAATTAAGAACAAGTATCCCCTTCTTTGTATTGATGACTTACTTGACCGGCTTCAGGGAGCGAGGGTGTTCTCTAAGATTGATCTCCGTTTGGCCTATCACTAGTTGAAGATCAGAAATTTAGATATTCCTAAGACTACTTTTAGGGCTAGATATGGTCACTATGAGTTTCTGGTCATGTCTTGTAGGCTGACCAATGCCCCAGCAGCATTCATGCATTTGATGAACAGTGTAATTTGGCCTTATCTGGATTCGTTCGTTATTGTATTCATTGATGATATTCTTGTGTACTTGCATAGTCAGGAGGAGCACACAGAGCATTTGCAAGTTATATTGTAGAGATTGAGGGAGGAGAAACTCTATGCAAAGTTCTCCAAGTGTGAGTTTTTGCTCGGTTTAGTGGCTTTCTTGGGGCACGTGGTGTCCAGTGAGGGTATTCTGGTTGATCCAAACAAGATAGATGCGGTGCACAATTAGCCTAGACCATCCTCGCCCACAGAGATTTGTAGCTTTCTTGGGCTGGATGGCTATTATCGCCAGGTTGTTCAGGTGTTTCATCCATTGCATCGTTCTTGACCAAGTTAACTCAGAAGGGTGCTCAATTTGTATGGTCGGATGAGTGTGACGAGAGCTTTCAGAAGCTAAAGACAGCTTTGACCACAGCTCTAATGTTGGTTTTGCCATCAGCTTCAAGTCTATACACCATCTATTGTGATGCTTCAAGAGTTGGCATTGGTTGTGTATTGATGCAGGAAGGTAGAGTTATTGCTTATTCTTCTCGTCAGTTGAAGCCCCACAAGAAGAACTACCCTATTTACGATTTAGAGTTGGCTGCCATAGTTCATGCACTGAACAGTTGGAGGGACTACTTGTATGGCGTATATTGTGAGGTATTCACTAATCATCGCAGTCTTCAGCATTTGTTCAAGCGGAAAGATTATAATTTGAGGCAGTGGAGATTGTTAGAGTTACTTAAGGATTATGATATTACTATTTTGTATCATCCGGGAAAGGCTAAGTAGTGGCCGATGATTTGAGCCGAAAGGCAGTGAGTATGGGGAATTTGGCATATATTCCAGTTGGGGAGAGACCCCTTGTAGTTGATGTTCAGGCCTTGGCCAATCGGTTTATGAAATTAGATATTTCAGTGCCCAGTCGGGTGTTGGCTTGTGTGGTTTCTCAGTCTTCCCTATGTGATAGAATTAGAGAGCGACAATATGATGATCTGCATTTCCTTGTCCTTAAAGATAGAGTTCAGTATGACGATGCCAGAGATGTGACCACCTGTGGTGATGGTGTGTTGAGGATGCAGGGCCGGATCTGTGTGCCCAATGTGGATGGGCTTAGAGAGTCACTAGTTGTGCCCATCGTGATTTTGGGTCTTCAGGAGGCCTTAGAATAGATCTTATTAGTTTGTAATGGCCTGGCTAAGGCAGTTTCAGCTACCGCAGAAGAAACAACTTCACAGGCCGTTGGAGGCAATCAGGCCCCCACTACTCGCACACCTGAGCAGGTAGTATAATGATTGAAGACACCGGGGGCACCTCCAGCATAGCCGGTTTCACAAGCTTAGGAGTTCATAGTATCAGTTATGGCAGATGATGAGCAGTATCATCTTGAGAGGTTTTGTAGACTCCAAACTCCGTCATTTAATGGTGCTGAGGGCGAGGATGCCCAGGGTTTTCTTGACAAGTGTCAGCGGATACTCCATACATCATGGATTCTTCAGACTAGCGGTGTGGCATTTACCACCTTTCAGTTTACTGGGGCTATCTTCACATGGAGGGAAGAATATGATAGGCGTAGGCCGGTTGATACCAGCCCCTTGCTTGGCAGGAGTTGTCCACTCTCTTCTGGGAGAAGTATGTACCATAGTCCCACAGTGAGGAGCTGCATAGGCAGTTGGAGTTGCTCAAGCACGAAGATATGATTATTTCTTAGTATGAGGTGAGGTATCCTGAGTTGGCTCTTCATGCTGTTATGGATGGTTTTGACCGATCATGAGAGGATAAGGAGATTTGTTGATGCCCTTAACTACCATCTCTATATCTTGACGACTAGAGAGAGAGTATTATCTGCTACATTTGAGGAGGTGGTTGATATGGCTCGTGATATTAAGACGGTTCGCCATCAGGATAGAGAGGAGAGGGAGGCCAAGAGGCCTCGAGGCTCTAGCAATTTCAGTGGTGCTCTTTCGAGGGGCCGTTTCCAGCAGGGCAAATGACGTTCTTTCAGGCCCGCTCAGTCGGCCTGTCCAGAGTATCGTGGGGCATCTTATTGTCATGGTTATCGTAGGTCAGAGCATGGCCAGTCATCACTCAACGCCCTCCCATCTTAGAGTTCATCTCGTACCCCATCAGTGGGTTCTTCCATGGCAGGTCCTTCTACTTGTCATTCCACTGCTAGGGGTTCCCTTTAGTCCTCATCTCCAGCACTGGGGAGTTGTAATGCGTGAGGATAGTTTGGGCACATGAGGAGGCAGTCTTCTCAACTTTGTGATGGTCACTTTCAGCAGAGGGGTCAGCCCTCGACTTCTGCTCAAGTTACTTCACAACCCTTCCAGCCAGCTAAGGTTGGAGGGTCGGAATCACGATAGGCATAGCTGGTGCATTTAAATGACTATTTTGGACCAATGTTTGTTGTTTTGCCCTTCCGACCTTCAAAATGGCATCCACACATAAATAGTCGCGTTTTGGACGGTTATTGGCCATTACCGACAAATTTTGGTTGGTATTTTTGGACGTTTTTGCCTGAATTTCTAGTAGTATGACCCATTTATGAGGTAAGTAAATGGGCGAATTTGGCCAATCATTCTATAGGCTAACATAATGAATTGAATATATGTGATGACCTGGCTAGTCGTCTCATGATTTACCTGCTTCGTTATCCTTGTTTTATGTGGTTGAGTTGGTTGTTTTGTGTTTGGAGTGTTATAAGGAAATGAGGCACTAAGTCTCTTTTAAGAAGGCTTAAGTTGAGAAAGTCAACCGGCTATGGACTTGTGTTTTAGAAGGCTCGGATGTGAGTTCTGATGATTCAATTAGCTTCAGGTGGTGATTTATGTCTTAGGAGAGTCATCGAAATTGGTTTTGAAGGTTCGGTGTAGAATAAGGCTTGAATTGGCGAAGTTAGTATTTTGTCATACTCCGGTTGATATATGCGATTTAATCGAGGGTTGAAATGAAATTTCGAGAATTTTTGTAGCTTCATTAAGTGATTTGCGATGTGAGTGCAAAGGTTCAGGTCATTTGGACGTGGCTTGGTTGGGTTTTTTTATCAAAAGCGTACTGCGGATGTTTTTAAAATACTTAGGCTTGAATTCAATGTAAATTGATGGTTTTGGTGTTGCTTGAGGTGTTTTGATTGTTGGGCCAAGTTTGAGTGAAGTTTTAGGATGTGTTGGTGCTTTTGTTTGAGGTCCTGGAAACCTCGAGGTGATTTCTTATGGTTAACAGGAAGTTTTGAGACTTAGGAAATTGCAGTAAATTCTGCAGCAGGTGCAGGCAATGTTTGGCCTTCGAGATCGCGAGAGGTCCCTCGCGTTTGTGTAGAAGCATTTTGTAAGGCAGGTGTTTTGCTCTTCGTGTTCGCGGTTGAGGGTACGCATTCGCTGAAGGTCTTGATCTGGTGCTTCGTGTTCGCATGGTGACCTTCGCATTCGCGTAGGAGGATATGAGGTCCAGTATATTTGTTTTTCGCGTTCGCAACCAAGGGCTCGTGTTTGCATAGTTGTGGCAATGGAAGCATCGCGTTCGCGGGTGTGGTGCCGCATTCGCAAAAGGTTATTTTTGGATAAAGATAAGCTGTGCATTGGGAACGCGCGGGTTGGTCCTTGTTCACGAAGAAGGGATTCCAGAACAGAATAGTGAAGTTTTTAAACATATCCTCCGCGACTTTGAGCCATATTTCCTCCATAGCTGAGTATTTCGAGAGCTATTCTGAGGAGAATCTAAAGGGATTCAAGGAAAAGTGATTGGAGGTAATTTCTATTAACCAAAAACGAGATTATATTGTGAAATTAACCTAGAAATTCATGGAAATTTAACTAAAAGGCTAAGAACTAGGGCTTGAGATTTTGAGATTTTAAATTGTTATTTGAGGGGCCGTTTGAGGTTGGATTTGAGAACTTTTAATATGTATGGACTCGTGGCGAGATAAGGAACCCGTTGATGTGAAATTTTTTAGTTTTGAGAACAGGGCCCGGGCCTCGGGGTTTGTCAATTTTGAGATTTTTGATGTTTTATCAATTGTTTTCACTTGGGTTTTGTTCCCTTAACATATGGTGATGTATTCGTTCTGGTTTTTGTCATACTAGATGCGAGAGGAGGCTGATTTGAGAGGCAAAGGCATCACAAGCTAGAGCTTTAGCCGGTTCGAGGTGAGTAATGATTGTAAATGATATCCTGAGGGTTTGAAATCTCGTATTTGCACAATGTAGTGCTATATTGAGTTGAGACACACGTTGTATGATATATGTGTTGTCCATTACTACTGGGGATTGTGACCTGGTCCATCCCAATTGACGATTTTACTGCGTTTTTTACTTAGACTTGTTTATTATCATTATGATTTGGGCTAGTTGCTATGTTTGGGGCCCTGTGCCGACCTGTAGAACCCTTAGGGGGATTTTGACTTATTTGCCTCGCTCTATTTGTTAAAAATCATATCCTCAGTCATGTTTCTATCTATTTTAAACGAATTGAACAAGTTTTATCATTCTAATTCTAAATGAAAGAAATATGTGGCTGAGATCCCTTCGTTCTATTATGGTGCCTGAGAGGCTGTGAGTATAATGATTGAGAGAGGTGGAGAACCCAACCGTGAGGATATTATATATGTCATGAATCGGGCTGCACTTTATGTAAACCGGTTTGTGCGTCACAACTATATAGTGCTTGGGCTATAGGTGCCCCTCCAGAGTCTGCACACCCCCAGTAAGCGTTGTTGACTATTTATATGGATCGGATTGTGTGCCAAGCGATGTACGGATCAAGATGCACGCCGCAAAGGTTATTTTGATTTCGAATATTGTGAGATATATAGGATGAGTACTGAAGATGAGTACCAATTAAGGGATACTGTGCTCGAGGAGCGGATTTATACTTGTTAACTACCTGATAAACTACCTGGTTTACCGGATGTATAGAGATTTCACTTGACTTCTTCACTAATTTACTGCTTTAAGTTATTTGTACTACTTTGATAGAGAACTGCTTAGTGCATTTACGTGTTTTCATTTTGTCGGACATTATTTATGATTATTACTCACTGGGCCGGAGTACTCACATTACTCCGTGCACCTTGTGTGCAGATGCAGGTGTTCCCGAGGCATAGAGAGAGCTTTCTTGTTGTCCAACATTCACCAGAGTCATCGAGGAAGCTGTATGGCGTCCGCAGACCCGATTCCTCCTTCTATGTTTTTACTGTTTAGTATTCTTAGACTACCTCTGTATTAGGTTGGTTAAAACTTGAATAGAGGCTCTTGACTTGTGACACCGGATCGGTGGACTATATTATTATGACTTCCGCACGTTTAATCTACTGTTTTCTGACTTCTATTTATGCTGAATTGGTGTTTCAATCATGTTAATTGGTAACGAGCTCTATAAGAAAGTGGTTGTGATTAATAGTTGATCGGGCTTACCTAGAAACGCGTTGGGTGCCATCACGATCGGGGTTGGGGTCGTGATATTATAATTCATTTTATGAGTGGGCTAAAGACTGGAGCACTTAACAGTAGCTAAATATGCATGTAAAATTAACAAAAAAGGAGAATTTTGATTTCTGGAATATGATTGAGATGTGTTATCTTTGTCTAAATACCTTAAGGATGAGGATTTTATTGATATGTATCTATGTCACACAATTAATACACCATGTGTAGTTTTGGACCTGAATAAAATGTTGCATACTCAGATCCAGTCTCGTAGCAGGCCCTTGTATTATCACTTCATATTCATGTTGTTTCATCCTTGCATCATGCAATAGAACAGGAGACTTTACTATCTCAAATATCGGAGTATTATGTGGTTGCATGAGAGCTTTGGCTGGTTTACTGATACTAGCTAAAGGTTGCAAGCCATAACCATGGTGGGCGTACATTTGACTAACATGTGCCGGAGAGCATGGGAGCTAGAGAGAGAAAGCGGAAATTAAGTTGAGCATAGAAGTCTTAATACTGAGAGATTAGTGTATTATCCTGTAATAGTTGTAAAAATTTTATTAAGCTATTAAAATTCATTGCTACTATATGAAATTTAATCCAAAATAACTCCTTGCTTCTTTGTTTCTAACAATGAACTCATCCGTTTGGACTCTTTAAACCTTCTCTGGGTAACTTAAACATATGTGAATATAAGGGATGATTGTACTGTGCTTTTTGCGGTTATTATCCTTTTAAGCCTTTATAATGGAGTGCAGTGAAGCTTTGACCCACACATATATATAGCAGGAAATTGAAGATTTTGAATATGTAACAAAACAAAAATTGAGACATCTAATTTACTAAGTCATCTTGGAACAAAATCAAAAATAAGACAATGCTCTATTAATTATACCAACATTACATTAATCTAACTTTTAGAAGCCTGGCCGGTAACAATACCAATAACATACTCAAGCTCTTCCGCTACTTCTTTCATTGATGGCCTATTTTGCCTCCGATCATCTAAACAAGCTGCAGCTAAATTCCCTACAGCTTTAATTGTCTCCATTTCAACTTTACTTGCCCCTTCTTTAATAAAAGGATCAATAACATCCATTAATTTCTCTTGATCCATTATCCTTTTCATGTACACTACCAAATTCACATCTTCCTCATCCCTGTTAAAATCGATCGCTTTTTTAGACGTCAAAAGTTCAAGCAACACGACTCCAAAGCTATAAACATCGCTCCTATCTGTCAATTGAAGGTTCAAATAATATTCCGGATCAAGATATCCCAGTGTGCCTTGAGCTGTCGTGTTAATATGTGTATTCTCACTTTCACTTAACTCGACTAATCTTGAAAGCCCAAAATCAGAAACCTTAGCATCAAGCTTATTATCCAATAATATGTTACTTGACTTAACATCGCGATGATAAATTGGTGGCACGGCTGATGAGTGAAGGTACGCGAGTCCATCGGCCGTCTGGTGACCAATCACGAGACGCCTTAACCAACTAAGTGGGGCCCACTCGCGAAGCCGGAACCCGTGAAGGTGCTCGAAAAGTGTCCCATTGGGTATGTACTCGTAAATTAAAAGAGGCAACTCGAGGTCGACACAACAACCTAGTAATCGTACAAGACTACGATGGTTAACTTGACATAGAATTCGAACCTCGTTTAGGACTTGTAATGTGCCTTTTGCATTTCCATGTTTTGCACGTTTAACTGCAACTATTGTTCCATCATCTAAAGTTCCTTTAAAAACTTCACCAAATCCACCAGAGCCAAGAAGATTTTCTTTGGCAAAATAGTTGGTTGATTTTTTGACTTCTTTGCCTGAGAAAACTTTAGCTGATTTTCCACTTGTATTTGCACTTAATATTTCCTCTCTTTCCTTAACTAGTAACCTTATTGTTCTTCTTTTTATGAGGTAACGTCTGTGGACTAGAAATCCACCTAAGAGCATAAGAAGCACTGAGACAACAGCAACTGAAATTGAAACCAAAATGTTGAGTTAACATGTTAGCTAGGTAGCGTTGAACTAGAATGATTAATGCACCAACAGTAATTTAATTAATATTTACGCAATAGTGTACGTTATTCTTTTACCCAAGCAGTGTCACGTAGCACCATTTTGTTAATTTTTTTTTAGTAAATATATATATATGTTAAATAATAAGAAAAATAAAAATATGTGATAAAATATAAAAATTACACCACTTATCCTTATAGTAATTATTCATTTGTTTGCTTTTTTAAATGTGAGATTGCATACAAAATTTCCTGCGTACCCTCTGGTAGCAAGAAATCTATTTTATTTTTGTTGTTACTGAGTATCTTTTAGATGACTTGATAGTATAAAGTTATTTTATATTTTCGGTTTATTAAATAATGTAGACTACGACAAGAATATGTACTGAGTGGTTGGAGTAAAAAGAAAAGAAGCAACGAACCTGCAATAAGGGGCGCTTTGTTCCTTCGAATTTTACAGGCTGTGCCATGTCGACACTCTGCTTAAGTAACCGAACAGTTAGCTAATGCAAAATAAATTCTTAGGAGTATTAAGCTAATTAATTAAGCTTTAAATTTATTAGCTTATAACAGTATCTACTGCAAATCCCTAAACAATAGCCGATGGTCCAGTCATAAGCAAATGAACAACTAATTAATTTCTTTTTTTTGAAATCCAAGAATATATTGGTAAAACTATGTAGTCCACTTTAGAAGTTTGTTTTGTTTCAAAGGTTTCCATGCAAATTTCAATCTACGTTATATACTTCTCTAGGTAGCAAAGTTATGGGTTGTACTCCCCAATATATGGAACAAAATATAGAACAACTTAAGTCTTGAATTGATCCTCAAACATGGTTTTTTATAATGAAATATTTAAAAGATATACACTTTTTACATTGAACCTATGATAGAAGGTATTTAACCCTTTTTTAATTTTATTTTAAATATATACATTGGTGTGTCTAGATAAATTAGGAGTTAGGAATACACATGGAAATCAGCAATGTTGGAGTAAATCTAAAATTTTACCATGTTTTATGCCCATCGGATCCCCAAATTTATTTTTTTCCATATATTTCTCTCTCTTCCAGGAATTTCCATAATTCTTTTTCTCTCTTCTCGTGCAGGATAATTCTTAGTCAGCAATGCATTGGTGTGAACAAATTATTCAACCTTTATAAGTTGGCAAGCAATTTGCGTTTGAAAATTTTTACTCTTTTTGTACACTTTTATTTGTCCGGTATTTTAAAAATAAATTTTTACTTTTACTTGTTATTTTTAGATAATTTTTTTTCTGTTATACCCATAGTATTATTTACTCGTTTCAAATCATTTTTTAAAATTCATTAAAAATATGCTTAAATTAATATGGATATAATAAAAAATTATGCACTTTATTTATTAATTATTTTTTTAAAAGATATATAAAGTTCATAGTAGACAAGTAAATATAAACGAAAGGGGTATTTATTTCATGTAGTTCAACCTCGGCGATTTCATTGGCAACAATAGGAGAGAGAAGAAGGGGAGAAAAATAAAGAAATATACAAAAAAAGATTCCTGTTATGAAATAATATAAGAACAAGAACAATAACTCAAGAACAAGAGCAAAATAGAGAGAAGAGTAGAGAGAGTTCTTCTTATTGATACTTAGAGAATGTTAGGAGTTATTTACAATGGTAGAGAGCACCTCTATTTATAGGGAGGAGGATGATTTATCTACCAAGAATAGAACTCTAGAATCTCTTTAATTAAAGACATTCACCTTAAATAGAAGTGTATTTATAACACTTCCCCTTGAATGTCTATTCAATGATGTGCCTCGTTAAAACCTTAAAACAAAACCCAATAGGAAAAATTAAAGTAAGGAAAAAGAGTACACATGTTTGAATATGCGCCTATTGGTTGCATCGTTAAAAACCTCGCAAGGAAAACCCGGTGGGACAAAACCTTGTAAGGGAAAAAGAGTGCAACGCACCTTAACTCCCCCTGATAAGAACATCAATTTATGTCCTTAAGTCTTCGCATCCCGATCTTGTGAACTAGCTTCTTGAAGGTTGACTTTGGTAGAGATTTTGTGAACAAATCAGCCATATTGTCGCTTGAACGAATCTGTTGAACATTGATATCACCATTCTTTTGAAGATCATGTGTGAAGAATAACTTTGGTGAAATATGCTTCGTTCTATCTCCTTTTATGAATCCTCCCTTCAATTGAGCTATACATGCTGCATTGTCTTCATACAAAGTTGTGGGTAGTTTATCACACTTCAAACCACATTTGTCTTGGATATGATGTATTATCGACCTTAACCACACACACTCCCGACTTGCTTTATGAATAGCAATTATCTCGGCATGATTAGATGAAGTAGCCATAATTGATTGCTTAGTCGATCGCCAAGATATGGCGGTTTCTCCACAGGTAAACACATAACCCGTTTGAGATCGAGCCTTGTGTGGGTCGGACAAATATCCAGCATCAGCATAACCAACAAGATCCGGGTTGCAATTCTTACCATAAAATAAGCCCATATCGGTAGTCCCTTTTAGGTACCGCAATATGTGTTTGATCCCATTCCAATGTCTCCTCGTAGGAGCCGAGCTAAATCTTGCTAAGACATTAACTGAAAAGGATATGTCAGGTCTTGTAGTATTTGCAAGATACATTAGTGCGCCAATTGCGCTAAGATACGGTACTTCAGGACCAAGTAGCTCTTCATTCCTTTCTTGTGGTCGGAATGGATCTTTGTTCACATCAAGTGATCGAACAACCATCGGTGTACTTAAAGGATGTGCTTCATCCATGTAAAACCGTTTCAGTACCTTTTCTGTATAGGTAGATTGATGAACAAAAATTCCGTTTGCCAAATATTCAATTTGCAAACCAAGACATAGTTTAGTCTTTCCGAGATCTTTCATCTCGAATTCATCCTTTAGATAATCAATTGCCTTTTGGAGTTCTGTAGGGGTTCCAATAAGGTTTATGTCATCGACATATACGGCAAGTACAACAAATTCCGATGTTGTTTTCTTTATAAAAACACACGGGCAAATGGCGTCATATATATAGCCTTCTTTTAACAAGTACTCACTAAGACGATTATACCACATTCGTCCAGATTGCTTTAGACCATACAAGGATCTTTGCAATTTAATTGAGAACATTTCCCGAGATTTTGAGTTGTGCGCGTTTGGCACCTTGAGTCCATCGGGAATTTTCATGTATATCTCATTATCAAGTGAGCCATAAAGATAGGCAGTAACCACATCCATTAAGTGCATGTCAAGCTTTTCATGGACAGCAAAACTTATGAGATAACGAAAGGTTATCGCATCCATTACAGGCGAATATGTCTCTTCATAATCGACACCAGGCCTTTGAGAAAAACCTTGTGCAACAAGGCGTGCCTTATATCTTTGTACCTCGTTTTTCTCATTTCTTTTGCGTACAAAGACCCATTTATAGCCGACAGGCTTAACACCATTAGGTGTTTCAACTATAGGGCCAAAAACTTCACGTTTTGCCAGCGAATTCAATTCTGATTGAATTGCTTCTTGCCACTTTGGCCAATCCTGTCTTTTTCGACATTCTTCAACAGATTGAGGTTCGAGATCCTCACATTCTTGCATAATGCTAGATGCTACATTATAAGCAAAGGCATTATCTACCACAATATCCACTCGATTAATATTTACCTCAATATTAATTGGATTTAGGGATAGTTCCGTATTTTCCAGAGTCTCGGGCTCAATGGATTCTTCATGTATCTCAGAATTTGTTAAATCATGAGATTCTTTCGTAGTGTCATTTTGATCGTTCTTTTTCCTCTTTCTAGGATTTCGATCTTTGGAACCTAATGGTCTGCCACGCTTCAGGCGTGCATTTGACTCATTGGATATGACACTAGATGATTGTCCAACAAGGACATCAATACGGATTGGAACATTTTCCGCGGGAATGTGGGATTTCGTTATCCTCTTCAAGTCCGTAAATGCGTCAGGCATTTGATTTGCTATTCTTTGCAAATGGATAATCTTTTGTACCTCTCTTTCACAAATAGAGGTATGTGGATCAAGATGAGATAATGATGCATTTTTCCACAAAATTTCCCGTTTGGTTTCACCAACTTCTCCCCCTAATTTTGGGAAAAGTGTCTCATCAAATCGACAGTCTGCAAATCGTGCAGTAAACAAGTCGCCTGTCAATGTTTCGAGGTAGCGAATGATGGAGGGCGATTCAAACCCAACATATATTCCTAACCTTCTTTGCGGACCCATTTTGGTGCGGGATGGCGGTGCTATAGGCACATATACTGCGCATCCAAAAATTCTTAAATGGGATATATTGGGTTCATGACCCAAAACCAATTGCAACGGGAAATACTTGTGGTAATTCGTCGGTCTGAGACGAATTAGCATTGCTGCATGTAAGATGGCGTGACCCCATACCGAAGTGGGCAGCCTCGTTCTCATAAGTAATGGCCTTGCAATCAATTGCAGGCGTTTAATTAACGATTCTGCAAGACCGTTTTGAGTGTGAACATGAGCTACAGAATGTTCAACTTTTATCCCGATTGATAAGCAATAATCATTAAATGCTTGGGATGTAAACTCAGCAGCATTATCCAGTCTAATGGACTTGATTGGATTATCTGGAAATTGTGCTCGTAGTCGAATTATTTGTGCCATTAATTTCGCAAACGCAAGGTTGCGTGATGACAACAGGCACACATGAGACCATCTACAGGATGCGTCTATCAAGACCATGAAATACCTAAACGACCCACTAGGTGGGTGAATAGGTCCACAAATGTCCCCTTGTATACGTTCCAGAAACGTGGGTGACTCAGTCCCAACCTTTGTTGGTGATGGCCTGATAATCAACTTGCCTTGATAACACGAAGTGCAAGGATATTCATTATTCGAAAGAATTTTGAAATTCTTTAACGGATGCCCATATGAGCTTTCTATAATCCGTCTCATCATGACCGATCCTGGGTGTCCCAATCGATCATGCCAAAGTATAAAGGTATTGGAATCAGTAACCCTTTGGTTTACTGTTGAATGTGCCTCAATTGCACTAATTCTTGTCCAATACAGGCCACAAGATAAAGACGGGAATTTCTCAATAACCCTCTTTTGGCCGGAGACATTCTTTGTGATGACGAGTATTCAAGATTATCTTCATCCATTGTCTCAATATGATAGCCATTCCGGCGTACATCTTTAAAACTCAACAAGTTTCTCTTAGACTTGGAGGAGAACATTGCATTCTCTATGATTAACGTCGTGCCTTTGGGCAGAGTTACAATTGCTCTTCCGGAGCCTTCAATCAATTTACTACTTCCAGATATTGTAGTAACGTTTGCCTTACACATATTTAGTTGAGAGAAATACTTCCTTTCTTTGAGTATTGTATGTGTAGTACATGAATCAATTAGGCAAATACTTTTACAGTTGGATGTTGATCCAAGTTCGCTTTGTGAGATATCCATATTTGCTATCCCATAGTTTGACATACAAAAGAGATACAAGAACATAAGAATAAACAAGTTCAATTCTTTTGTGTCACATAATATTTTCAAAATCTGCTGCTAAAAGTTGACTAACAAAATCAGATATGTTATCCATTACTTTGCAGTTTGAAAATTTCAGTTTAAACGTTTTCTTCAAACAATCGATTATGGAAGAACATGATTTCCCTAGCAGGTTTATTAAATGGATCATGGAATGTGTTCAAACTGTTAGCTACACTGTTATAGTTAATGGTGAAACAACAAAGCCCTTTCAAGCTACTAAAGGATTTAGACAAGGAGATCCAATATCTCCCTTCTTGTTTGCTATCATCGAACATTGACAATCGATTGTTAAACACACACAATCGATTATTTGCTATTTTGAAAAACTTCAGATCACACTGTCTTAAGACAATCGATTGTTAAACATAGACAATCGATTGTTGGCTATTTTGAAAAATTCCACCTCACTGTTTCAAGACAATCGATTGTTATGCATAGACAATCGATTGTTGGCTATTTTGAAAAACTCCAGAACACACTGTTTCAAAACAATCGATTGTTATGCATGGACAATCGATTGTTGGCTATTTTGAAAAATTCCAGATTACACTGTCTTAACGACAATCGATTGTTAGACAAAGACAATCGATTGTGGATGATTTTTGAAAAATTCCAGATTACACTGTCTTAATGACAATCGATTGTTAGCCAAAGACAATCGATTGTTGATCAATTGTTTTTCAACTTTAATGCGAAAATAGTAGATAATCGACTAGTTTTTCAGGCTAGTCGATTACCCCTACTGGAAAATAAAAATTTTATTGATATTTGAGCATATTGAAGATATTCTAAAGAACTACTGCTAACATTGCATCATGAACTAACTAATACGAGCTAATACTAATGACTATTAGTTTATTCACTAACTAATACAAATAAGTAGAACAAAATCAAATAACTCCATCTTCTTTCATCACGGATCCATCGCCGATTAGGTGGTCTATTTTCCCCTCGGGTTGCTCAAAGAAGTCTGCCACATCCAGGTGGGTGATGTCCTCATTGTCGTCAGAGACAAAATTTGTTTCAGGGCCTTTTCTCTTTCGAGATGCTTGATAAAGGTCAACCAAGTGTCTTGGTATACGGCAAGTCTTTGACCAGTGCCCTTTCCCACCGCAACGATAACATATCGTTTCTGAACCATTTTCCTTAGGATCTTCATGACCCCGTTTCTGCTTTCGGCGGTTATCTCTCTTCGGGGGGTGACGGACTTCATTGGAATTTCTTCCTTGTCTACGTCCCTGGCTATGACCCCGTTTACGACCATAGCCATGGTCCTTTTCATGTTTGGCATAATGAGAGTGCACCTTATCTGCTTCAGGCAGTGGTGTAGACCCAGTGGGTCGATTTTCATGATTTCTCATGAGCAGGTCATTATTTCGCTCAGCCACAAGTAGAAGAGAAATCAGTTCAGAGTACTTTGTAAAGCCTTTCTCTCTGTACTGTTGTTGCAGTACTATATTGGAGGCATGAAACGTTGTAAACGTTTTCTCAAGCATATCATAATCGGAGATATTATCCCCGCATAGCTTCAATTTAGAAGTAATTCTGAACATAGCAGAATTATATTCAGAAACGGACTTAAAGTCCTGGAGCCTCAGATGAGCCCAATCATATCGTGCTTGTGGCAGAGTGACCAACTTCAGGTTGTCATATCTCTCCTTTAAGCCATTCCACAAGATGAGTGGATCCTTGACGGTGAGATATTCAATCTTCAAACCTTCATCAAGGTGATGGCGCAAGAAAATCAAGGCCTTCGTACATTCTTGGGTGGATGCTTTTTCTCTATCTTTGATGGTGTCTCCGAGACCCATAGCATCTAAGTGGATTTCAGCATCCAACACCCATGTCATATAGTTCTTGCCCGAAATTTCAAGAGCAACGAACTTTCTTTTCGTAATGTCAGACATAATCGAAAATTAAATTAGGAAGAGGGAAATACCTTAGATTTTTCGAGAATGGTTCTTGATACGGTAGAGTCTCGTGCTGATAACGTGTTATGAAATAATATAAGAACAAGAACAATAACTCAAGAACAAGAGCAAAATAGAGAGAAGAGTAGAGAGAGTTCTTCTTATTGATACTTAGAGAATGTTAGGAGTTATTTACAATGGTAGAGAGCACCTCTATTTATAGGGAGGAGGATGATTTATCTACCAAGAATAGAACTCTAGAATCTCTCTAATTAAAGACATTCACCTTAAATAGAAGTGTATTTATAACAATTCCCCTGTTTTGGCCTAAGTTTTTGCTTTTAGTATAGTACCATTTCTATATTTTTCTTGTCTTAAAAAGGAAGAAAAAAATACTATAAGAAATATGGAAAGCCCTCCTCCCCCCTCCCCCACCCCACACACACAATGTTGTTCTACATTCTATAAGAATTAAGCTACTAGAAAATAATAGAGACATCGATACTCGCTAGGTTATCTTATACAACAATATTTTCTTTTCAAACAGTTCAAAAAATAATAACATATTTTTAAATTTAGAAATAATTTTTTTTTTTTTTGCCGCTAATCACATGCTTCTGTGATCACACAATTGCAAAGGCATATTGAAGACAACACGTTTACAAAGTCTATCTTTTTAAATTTTCGTATCCAGTCAAATAGATCACATAAAATTAAAATGCGAAGTACGGAGTAACTTACTTTGACAATATCCCTGTGCATCCCAATAGCGGCCAGACTTGCAAACACACCTCTTTTTTCCAGGATTTTTAGGATCCCCTAAACACTTGGAAAATGGCAAGACATTACAATCCCCTTCATTTTTACAAGCAGGTGGATCTGGAATTTGCCACATTAATTCCAACCCAGGCTGTGGCCATTTTTCAACTGGCAAAGAAGTATCCAACCCAACAAAACTTTGATAAGCCATGCACCCATTAGAATGTAACCTAATCATATACTCATTTTGTGACCCTCCTGTCCTAAATATACAACACAAACTTTGACGTCTACATGCAGCCCATTCTTGAATTTTATTCACATAAGGGTGACAAATACACGACGAAGAACAATTTATCGGTGCTTGCAAATGCAACATGTTGTCTGTACAATTTAGCAACAAGATTGTGTTACTCCCCGTAATATTAAAAGGAAGATTTGGATCAAGTTGGATACCCTGAGAATAAAAATCGGACGATAAACATGTGTTGGGATATAGGGTTGGTGTTTTAACAACCATTCTCTGGATTTGTGGACTAATGGATGTAATAATGTACGAGGAATTTCCCTTAGTATCGAACCATAGTGTTCCTGCACTGCACCGGACTTTATACGATTGATCGCCACAATTAGGCCCCGTGCTTAACGGGTAAGGCACTGGAGTTTTGCCACAATTTCCACAAATAAGTCCGGACGTTGTACCTTTATAGGAGAGTACTGTATTTATTATCATAACGAAAAATGTGATGATAAGAAATGATGATTTCTCCATTGAAGAGCAAAATGAAGGAATTATGTGAAGATGGTGAGTGAAAATTCTTGGCGATTTTATGGACTTTTTATTGGGGGTTATTTAGACATGATAGAAGCTGGCAAGATTTAACCTTGTATACTACTTAACAAGTGGGGAATAGGAGTATGTTTATGAATATCAATGTCTCGAAAACAAGACGGCCGACATACGTAAAAAGTACACTATTTTGTTTTATAACATAGGTCTGAAAATCGTCAACTTGAAGTAGTTTTGCGTCTAGGTTTCCTACAAACGGGACAACTTTTTTTTGAGGAAGATCGGAGGATCAGAATGTGATCATTAACATATGGTAGTTTCATTATATAATGGCATAATTGTACATTAGTATATTCTTCAAAACAGCATTGGAATTTTCATATGCATGTGGTCTATTGTGGTGTTTGTGGGGTGATCTATTATTTTCACATGAACATCAAAGGAGGTATGATAACCCTTCTTCTTTTGTGATGTATATCATGTAAGTAGTGGTAGGTACAAAATCTGATATCATGTTGAGAAATGAAGGATGAGATTTGGATAAAGAAATAGAGAGGCTTGCCAGTTGGAAACTTATACTGTGGGTAGAAAAATTAGTCCATAATATAGGTTGAACATATTTTTATTGCGAGTCAATTTGAGCACAACTCAAGTCACTCCATTTGATTTGGCTATATATGTATAAAAAAATTGACTCATAAAAAAACTTTCGAAATATTTTTCTTAAAAAATTTATTATATGATATGACAGATATGTAATAAAGTGTTATTTGATAATTATAAACAAAGAAACTATATATAATATGGTTAGACTATAAGCTGGATCATGATTCATTATTTAGCTTATTCTTGACCCTACTTATGTAACGACCCGGCAGATCATTTTGAGAGTATTAGCCCCGATCCTCTATTTATTGCTCCCTCTATCTCTTTTTGTGGTTTCTTGACTTGCCGGGGCACTTGGTGTCGAGTTCGGGAGAGTTTCGAAGTAGTAGAATGGGACATATAGTCCCTAAATTGAAAGCCAAAGTCATATGAGTTAACCGTAGGTGGACTTGTGTGAAGACGACTCCGGAACTGAGCTTTGTCGGTTCCAACAACTTTATATGGTAATTTTGGTCTTAGGAGCGTGTCTGGATGTCGATTTGGAGGTGTATGGGTCATTTCGACGCTGACTAGCAAAAGTTGGAAGATATTTGGAAAGTTTGACCGGGAGTGGACTTTTTTATATTGGGGTCGAATTTTGATTTCGGAAGTTGGAACATGTTCATAATGTAATTTAGGACTTGTGTGCAAAATTTGAGGTCAATAGGATATGATTTGATAGGTTTCGGTATTGAATTTAGAAGTTCTATAGTTCATTAGACTTGAATCGATCCGCAACTCGTATTTTTAGTGTTGTTTTCAGTGATTTAAAGACTCAACTAAGTTCGTATGATGTCTTAGGACATATTAGTACAATTGGTTGAGGTCCCCGAGGCCTCGGGTGTGATTCGGGTCATGTTCGGCACATTTCAAAACTTTGAAGAATAGCTAAAGTTGTTGTTTTTCTCAGGTCTAGCTTCCTTCAATGCGATCGCGTGGGTTGGTCTACAATCGCGAAGAGTTTTTTTTTGGATGGATTGTGTTTTAATCTACGCCTTCGTAGAGAATTGGATGTGAACGCGGAAGGTTGGTTCACGGCATGTCCCGAACGCACGGTGTAGGTCGCGTTCGTGTAGAGGTTTTAGGTGCAACAGGTCACACGCGGTTGTGCTTCGCGATCGTGTAGATTTGGGCACTCCTTGTCTGCATTCGCGTGTAGTCAACCGCCTTTGCATAGGCAATTTTTGGGGGCAACCTTGATTTCTTCCTCGTGATCGCGAGAGTTATTCCGTGATCGCATATTGTAATATCTGTGCGTCAGAACTTAAATTCAAAATCGATGATTTTCTCTCATTTTTCATTTTGGGACCTTGAAAGCTCGGATTGATGCGAGATTTTGGGGGATTTATAGAGGATATATTTGGGTAAGGATTCTTGACTCGTTTTTAATTAATTTCTACTAATCTATTATTTATTTTTCATTTAATTAAGGATTTGGGTTGAGAAATTGGAAAAATGTGAAAACGTTTAGGCCAAAATTTGAGGTTTTGATCGAGATTTTTATGTCAGACTTGAGTAATTTTGCTATGGGTGGACTTGTGATTGAATGTGTGTTCCTATTTGGTAACTTTTACCTTATTCCGAGACGTGAACCAGGGTTGAGCTTTTGGGGCGATATTTTCAATTCTTGCTAAAATTTTAATTTCATTATTTAGATTAGTTTCCCATAGTTGTATTTATAGTATATAGTTATTTTTATAAGATTTGAGCCTTTCGGAGTCAAAACTCGAGGGAAAGGCCTTCTTATTGATTGACTAAGCAAGGTTTGAGGTAAGTGACTTGTCTTCCCTGGAAAATTTGGTTCAAGCTAAGTAGTTTCCTTTTTTTTATGCCTTAACCGAGTTACTTTAGCATGTAGATCATCAACATTATGAGATATTTACTTTTGAGACTACGAACCCGTACATGTTGATTTTCTCTATTTGTTGTATTGGTTGTTGTTGTCTTTGCTTAACTTGTAAGATTTTTTCTTTCCTTTCAAGTTGCATTTGTCTTCTTTTTATTCATGTTATTGCCTTTCGTAAATTCTCGTTGTTTCACTTCTCTATCATTTAATTATATTATTATATATTTTGCCTTGTTTCATATTATTTTCAGTAGGGCCCTGATATGACCTTGTCACTACTCTATTGAAGCTAGACTTGGCACTTACTGAGTACCGTTGTGAAATATTCATACTACGCTTTTGCGCATCTTTTTGTGCAGATCCAGGTACCTCCTACCATACCAGGTATCAGTGAGCTATCCTATACATGAAGATTTCAAGGTATATCTACCAAGCGTCGGCATACCTCAAGCCCCCTATATCTTTATTATGTTGTTTTCTTATCATTTTTAGACCCTGATGTATAAAGATATTTTGTATTTTTCTTCAGAATTATTGACTTATATATACCTAGTTTTGGTAGTTGTATCTATATTTGAGTTGTAGATTTTATTTATCATAGTTATTAACATTTTGAGTTTAAGCTTAATATTTCAATTATTCCGCATACTTATTAGGATTACCTAGTCTTAGAGACTAAGTATCGTCACGACGTACCTAAATTGAAAGTTAAAGTTGTAGGAGTTAACTGTAGTTAGACTTGTATGAAGATGACTTCGGAACAGATATTTGTCGGTTCCAATAGTTCCATATGGTGATTTTGGTTTTAGGAGCGTGTCTGGATGTTGATTTGGAGGTTTGTAGGTCATTTTAACATTAATTGGCGAGTGGGAAGATTTTTATAACGTTTTATCATGAGTGAACTTATTGATATCGGGGTCGGATTTCGATTTCAGAAGCTAGAATAGGTCTATATCACAAAGGTTTTTTTGGGTGGACCGTGTTTTACTACACGCATTCGCAGAGAATTAGATGCAAAAGCATAAGATTGGTTCATACCGTGTCACGAACTCGTGCTGTAGGTCGCGTTCACAAAGAGGTTTTGGCGGTGCAGCAGGTAGCACGCTTGTGCTTCGCGATCGCGTAGCTTAGTTTGTGATCGCATAGGTTCTGGCACTCCTTGTCCACGTTCACGTTTAGTGAACCGCATTCGCGTAGGTTATTTTTGGGGACAACCTTGCTTTCTTCTTTACGATCGTGAGGATTATTCCACGATCGCATAGTGTAATAACAGAGCATCTCAAATCTTAACTTTCAAAACCGAGGGTTTTCTCTCATTTTTCATTTTGGGACGTTGGGAGCTCCGATTAAGGAAAATTTTGGGGGATTTTCAAAAATATTTGGGTAAGGACTTTTGACTCCTTTTTTTTATTTATTTATTAATTTTCACTAATCTATCATGTATTTCTTCACTTTATTAAAGATTTGGGTTGAGAAATTGGGGAAAAGGTACAAACATTCTTAGGCCAAATTTTGAGGTATTGATCGAGATTTTTGTATCAGACTTGAGTTATTTGTTATATGAGTGGAATCGTGGTTGAATGTGTGTTCGTATTTTGTGACTTTTAACCCACTACAAGACGTGAGCCCAGGTTGATGTTTTAGTGCTATTTTTCCAATTCTTACTAAAATTATAATTTTATTAATTAGATTAGTTTTCTATTGTTATATTTATAGTATGTAATTGTTTTTGGCTGGATTTGAGCCATTCAGAGTCTGAAAATCGAGGAAAGGGACTTTTTATTGACAGATTGAGCGAGGTTTGAGGTAAGTAACTTGTGTAACCTTATACAGGAGAAATTCCATTAGGATTTGGTACTGTTTTGGTAATTTTTAATATGTGAAGGCCGTGTACGCGAGGTAACGAATGTGTACACGAGCTAAATATTGAAAATAGGATCCTAGCTAAGTAGTTTCCTTTTTTTGTGCCTTAACTGTGTTACTTTAGCATGTGTAGTCATTATGTACTCTAGCCTAATTTCACTTGTCTACTTGTCTTATCTCTTATTTGCAACTTCTACTACATGTTTAGTTGAATTTTCTGATGTTTTGATTCCATATTCCTCATTCAACTATGAGATTCCTTACTTGAAATTGTTACCCTTGAAATATCATTGTATCAGTTGTTATGTTTTGGTTTTTGTGATTATTGTTGAGATGACTGTTTGGTTGTTGCACGAGGTTTCTATTGTGCGGTTTTTGTTTTTTGCACGAGGTTTCTGTCATGCCGTAGTGATTATTGATATGCATGCGATGGTAAAGATCTGGGCGTTGAAACACATACGGTGAGATAAGGTGAGCCTTATACGCGTGACTAGTAGAGGAACTATTAGAAGTCATGCGGTGTCATAAGGTTGGCTAAAATGCGGGATGCTATTTCGGAAAAATAATTTTCAAAACAAACAATAAAGGCTCCCGCAGTGATATTATAAGGAATGATTGTGAGATATTTAATTTTGGGACAGTAAGGTTGTACTTCGAGAGTACCCCTATTGATTTTCTCTATTTGTTGGATCGGTTGTTGTTTTTGACTTATCTTAACTTGTCATATTTTTGCTTTCTTTGATTATGTGTTATTGCCTTCCGTAAATTCTCGCTGTTTCACTTCTCTGTCATTTTATTATATTATTATATCTTCTGCATTGTTTCTTATTACTTCCAGTAGGACCCTGACCTGACTTCATCAATACTCTAGCGAGGTTAAGCTTCGTACTTACTAGTACCGTTATGATATACTCATACTATGCTTCTGCTTAACTTTTTGTGCAGATCCGGATACATCCTACTAAATTAGGTATCACTAAGCTAGTACCTACATAGAGACAATAAGGTATATATGTAGCGTTAGTCCCCCTATATCTTTATTATGTTGTTTCCTTATCCTCATTAGACTCTGATGTATATAAATATTTAGTATATCTCTTTAGATTTTCTGGCTTATATTTACCGGGTTTTGGGAGTTGTCTCTACACTTTCAGTTGCAGATTTTATTTATCACAGTTTTTGATGTTTTGAGTTTTAGCTTAATATTTTAGTTATTTTGCATACTTGTTAGGCTTATATAGTGTTTGAGATTAGGTGTCATCATGACGTCTTACGGAAGGATACTAGGGTCGTGACAACTTATGTTAGATACAATAACTGATTTTCATTGCTTATTTATGTAAAAACTTTAGGGGAAATGCTACTTGGCCTACCCAATTTAACCTAAATCCATTTTCACTAAAACTTTTAACTGATACAAATTTTGAGAACATTAGACATGCTGGAGACGCTAACTTACAAGTCTTTTGTTCTCATAGACATATTAAAAAAAATAATTGTATATGATAAAACTAGTTTAATTTGTGCAGTAATGCAACATGCATGTAAATTTGTGATGGATCTGGAAGAAATGGAATGAAGAAGAAAAGGTATGTTTTATTGAGCTTAGAAGAAGAAGAAGAAGATACACGTGAGGGCTCTTATATAGACCCCTGTACTAAGTGCCTATTACAACCCTTTTAACATAAGGACAAAGCTTCCTAAAAACTGACACTTAGGGCCCTTAGCTTATCCTATAATCAATTTATGCATATCTCGAAACTCCCCTTCAAGCTGGTGGATGAAACACATCAAACACGCCAAGCTTAGACAAGAGGAAATGATGTTGTGCTGATCCTAGACCCTTAGTCATAAGGTTAACCTGCTGTGAGCTAGTAGAGATATATTCTGGTGCCAATTGACCAGCCTTGATTTTTTCTCGAACGAAATGGAAATTTATCTCAGTGTGTTTGGTCCTCTCATGAAATACTGGATTTGCAGCTATTTGCAAGGCTGCCTTACTATCATAATGCAAGGTATAGTTGATGAATATGAACCTGAAATACCTTTAACTGCCCTAGAACCCAAGTAATTTGTGCTGCTGTTGCTGCTATACTCCTCTATTCAGCCTCTGCAGAACATGGACTCACAGTCTGCTGCTTCTTGGACTTCCAGGAAATCAATGAATTCCTCAATTTTATGATATATCTTGTGACTGATCTCCTGGTGTTTGGACATGAGGCCCAGTCAGAGTCCAATAAGCTGATATGTTGTCAATTGGACAAGAACTTAACAAAATTCGAAGTCCAGGAGCTGATTTTCAAATATCTGACCACACGCAATGCTGCATTCCAATTTGATTTTCTGGGTTGTTGCATGAATTGGCTAAGCACTTGAACTGCAAAGCTAAGATCTGGTCTAGTGATAGTTAAGTAGAGTAACTTCCCAATAAGCCTTTGATAGCTTCCAATGTATGTCAATTCCTCATCTCCTTTGACACTTACATACTTGTCATAGTCAATTGTTGCCAACTTGTGATTGAGTTCAATGGGAGAATAGATTGGTTTGGTTGCTGTCAGGCCAGCTTCTGAGATCAGTTGTAAATCATACTTCCTTTGTGTGAGTAGTATCCCTTCCTTGGATCTTAGAACCTCTTTTCCAAGAAAATATCGAAGTTCTCCTAAGTCTTTCATCTTGAAAGAGCTGTGTACAGTCTGTTTAGCCTCCTCTATCAACTCTGCATTGCTACCAGTTATAAGAAAATCATCCAAATATACTAGGACTATAACAATGTCAGATCCTGCTTTCTTGGTGAACAAAGAATGATCATGAGCACTTTGAGAGTAACCAGCTTCCAATAAATCATAAGTGAGTTTAATGTTACATTGCCTTGAGGCCTGTTTGAGGCCATATAGAGTTGTTAGTAACCTGCACACCTTATTTTCCCCTTGTTTCTGGAAACCCTGTGGCAATTCCACATAACTTTCCTCGTATAGGTCCCCTTGCAAAAAGGCATTGTTCACATCCATTTGAAACAAGTTCCAACCTTTGGATGCTGCAATCCTGATTACTGTCCTCAGAGTTACCATATTTTCCAATAGATAAAAAGTTTCATGATAGTCCAAACCTTCTTGCTGAGTGTACCCCTTCGCCACCAACCTTGATTTGTACTTCTATATTTCACCATTTTCCTTGTGTTTTATCTTAAGCACCCATTTAGATCCTATTGCTCGCTTGCCTATAGTCAAGTCAATTATCTCCCAAGTAGCATAATCCTCAAGAGCCTTAATTTCCTGAGACATTGCTTCTATCCGGTTCTTGTTCTTACATGCCTTATTGAAGGATTTAGGCTCATCTTCAGCTGCAAATATTCCTAAATAAGCCTGGTAGGTATTGGACAAAGGAATGTAGGATATAGAGTTTGAGATGTAATGTGGAGTAGACTGTGATTTTCACGTGGTGATGTAATCCTTTAGCCAGATGGATGATCCCGAAACTTTGTTAGATTTCCTAACATGCAACTCACTATCAGGTGATTGGCTTGTGTCTGCTGGATTCCCAACATGATCTCCAACCTCTACAACTGGATCCTCAATATCACCAATACATGTTGATCGACTCATGGCTCGTTCAGTATCATCTACTTCCCCTTGTTCACTAGAAATTGTCTGTGCAGGATGAGTTGTTATTGCATCAGCTATAGTCATTTTCTCAGTAGTGGGATGAAGAGTAGATTGAGAAGGCATGGTGTTAGTTGGAATAACTGATGGAGCAGTGTTTGGAAATATGTCTTCTTCTTTAGTTGGCATGCTTTCCTTCAAGGGTAATACATACTCTTTCACTATAACATCTCTACTGGCATATACCCTTTTGTTGTCTAGATCATACAATCTGTAACTTTTTGGTGTCTCTAAATAGCCAATGTGAATAGACTTCCTTGCTCTTGGTGCAATTTTATCTCCTCAAGGTAAAGTACTTGCAAAACAAATACATCCAAATACTCTTAGATGATCTATCCTTACTTGTCTCCTATATAGCATTTCACATGGACAATTCCCTTGCAATACTCCTGTAGGCAGCTTATTTATCAGGTAAACAACTGTTCTTATACAATCTCCCCAGAACCTTATTGGTACTGAACTTTGAAACTTCAGTTCCCTTTCTATTTTCAATATATTCCTATGCTTTCTCTCCATTGTCCCATTATGTTGAGGGGTATATAGGCAGCTACTCTGATGTACAATTCCCAAAGTAGCTAACAGTTCATTACATTGTGAATTAAAAAACTCAGTGCTATTATCTGACCTTAACACCTTTATCATCATACCAAATTGATTTCGAACCATTGAAACAAAGTTTCTTATTATAACCATTACTTCAACTTTTGATAGAATCATACACACCCAAGTATATCTACTATAGTCATCAACAATAGAAACAAAATAATGCTTCCTATTATATGTACGTACATTGTGTGGTCCCCAAACATCTAAGTGAACGGGTTGAAAAATTCTAGTAGATCTAGTATTACTAATAGGGAATTTTAATCTACATTGTTTAGCCACAGGACACACTTGACAGTCCTATTGTGTCTTCACATCCTCTTTATTCTGTAACTCTGGGTTATGTTGCATTGCCTTCATTGAAGCATGACCTTAGATGCCAAAGTCCAGCTTTCTTTTTTCAGAAACATTCCTGCAGCCGCTACTGTAATATTTTCCTTAAGAAGATACAAACTATTATTCTCTCTACCAATCCCCATCACCCTGCCACTGTAAAGATCTGATTTTGGTACAAATATTGCCCAGTTAATTAACACAATCA
Organism: Nicotiana benthamiana; assembly: GCA_034376525.1. Taxonomy (NCBI): domain Eukaryota; kingdom Viridiplantae; phylum Streptophyta; class Magnoliopsida; order Solanales; family Solanaceae; genus Nicotiana; species Nicotiana benthamiana. The sequence continues at coordinate 55,337,593 of CM067341.1, read as the reverse complement.
ACCTCAACCCTTGTGAACAAGATTTGGATATAGAATATTAAAATCCCTAACGAAAGCAGCAACAATATAACTTAGTGCTCGTACTCTTATTTTCTTCAGAAAAAGGAACCTCGCAGTGTGCGCAATCATTTATGGTGTTTGCTAACTTGCCATATAAAAGCAACATGGGGATTGGGTCTCATAAAGTTCCGGTCATTATTCTCACCTTATATCTGTAAGATGCAATATAGGAACTCATATTGCATCCTTGCCTTCTAATTTTACTTGTAATTAGGTCTCAAGTTTCATTTATATAAATGTACATTGTTTGGCTCAAAAGTTATTGATATACCTTTTAAGCTTAGAAAATAATTAAAAAATAAATGAGGGTAAATCGTAATCAAATATAATATTACCTAGAGGTTATTTGGGCAATCTTGTTTTTATAGATCTCAAAGATAGAAAGATAATCTTAGCTTAAGAGAGAAGCAATGGTTGGAGATAGAGACAGAGATAGAGAGAGTGAGAGAAGTTGAATTATTCGAGAATAGCCATCCCCCTGTTACAAGGTGAAGGTCTCATTTATATAGTATGTGACCTTCCTCGAAATAATCAAAGAAAAACTACAAAAGTAGGTGGCTTCTTCTTAGTGAAGAAGTTAGGTTCTAAACGATGTCACATTCATCCCTATGTCCATGTCGTGCCCTCACTCTAGTAGGCGTCTACTCATTTGGCGTATCTGTTAATCATGGGGACGTTGAGGGCCAAAATTGACCCTATACAGTTAGCCCCTCCGTTCGTTGGAGACGTGATCAATGGGCATCTTTAATGGACAGAACTGCAAGCCTCGTCTTAAGGGAGTTTGGCCGCATCCTTGGTCGTTAGCACGAATGAGACAAAGGTGTATGACACATTTTATCCATTGACATATAGCCTCTTTTTGGAATGACATCATTGGTTGCCTGCATAATCATTATTGTTATTCCCGAGGTGGCTCAGATTATGTGACGTTTCTATTTCCGTCGCCCATTTTGAATCATGCCTCTTCGATTTACGTGTAACCTAACTCTATAAATATGGGAAAGGTTCAATTTGATTTACCTTTCAAACCTTTGGAGAGTATTTTCCTATTCCCTTTTTAGACTCTCATGTTAGAGGTAGAGAGGAGGCGGCATGAGCAAAGGAAGGCGGCCACCTTCAACAAAATGACGAAGAAGTACAAATGATGTCGTGCCCAGCATCAGGCGTTGGCAGATGTGCTCAAGCAGGACCTTCAATTGCGGATGTTCTCGAGAGGGCCTTGAATAATCGGAGGCCTAGTTGGAACGGAGGATGGCCGAGTTGGAGGAGGTCGATGAGAAACTGATGGCTGCATCGAGCTAGGGACTCTCCTTCAGTCAAAAGAAGCTGCGACTGAGGTTGAGGTCCTCAAGCGGGCCACATTTTCAAAGCTCAAAGATGACGCGCATCACAACGCGTATGAAATGTGGGTATACGCCGAAGCTAGATTGGTCGTACTCGAGGAGTACTTGTATGAAGGTTGAGCCACTGAGGCGGAGGTTGAGAAGAAACGACGCTTAGCTCGTGTCACCCGTGCGACTTGTGATTATAGCTCTGATTCCCCTGATAGGGCAGGCAATAATTCTTAGACGCCAAGCATCTAGAATCCGACTCCTAGATCTCTAAGCCTTACCAGCCCGGGAACAATGACGGACAAGATAGCGGCCGAGCGGGGTGTGATGGACGCACCGGGCAAGGCTCTTAGGATTTGTGTATAATTTTCTCTCTTTTGTTCTGGGATTTAACCGGGACCGTTTTCAGGGACGAATGTACATGTATTTTTGGAGATAATGAAACATAGCTTTTCTACTAATTTATTCTTTTCCTTTGCTCTTTTGTTTTTTGGTGCCCCGTCTCCTTAGAGCTGGTGCTCATTTATTTGTTGGACTTTTATTGCATTTCTTCTTGTTGTTCAAGTGCTTTTTTCCGCAGTTGATCTAGGTCCGCAATTAGTGGAGAACGATCGAACTAGATCATTATTTTAACATCGATGGCCTTAGCCATACATGTGACTTCGGCTTTTGTCGAGTTGTTAATTTTTCGTAGCCGATCTAAAAGACCTTGACCATTAATGGCATAGATGGATTTAGCCATAAAATTTTGATAGCCTTAGCTGTGTGTGTGACTTTGACTATTGTTGAGTCACTCTCTTGTTTGTCGTTGTCGATCTGAGTCAACGTCTGATGGCGGTGGCCTTGGCTATATTGTGTTGATGGTCTTATGGGCGACTTCGATTGTCGTTATATTTCTTGCTTGCCATAGCCAAACTTGGTCGACTATTGGCGGTGATGGTTTTGGCCATAATGGGCTCAATTGCCTTAGCCGTGATGAAGTCCATGGACTTATGGGCGACTTCGACTGTCGTAGAATCGCTTGCTTTCCATAGTCGAGCTAGGTCAACTATTGGCAGTGATGGCCTTGGCCATAATGGAGTCGATGGCCTTAGTCAGGATGCAGTCGATGGCCTAAATTAAGTTGATGACCTTGGTCATATCTTGTTTATGGCCTTGGCCATATGGGTGACTTTGACTTTCGTCGAATCACTTGCTTGTCACAGTCAAACTGGGTCGACTATTGGTGGCGATGGCCTTAGCCATGATGAAGTCGATGGCCTTGGCAAGAATTAAGTTGATGACCTTGGTCATATCTTGTTGATGGCCTTGGCCATATGGTTGACTTGGACTGCCATCGAATTTCTTGCTTGCCGCAGTCGAACTAGGTCATCTAGTGGTGACGATGGCCTTAGACATGATGAATTCAATGGCCTTGGCCAGAATTAAGTTTATGAACTTGATCATATATTGTTTATGGCCTTTGCGATATGGGTGAGTTCGACTGTCGTCGAATCGCTTGCTTGCCGCAGTAGAACTGTGTCGACTATTGGCGGCGATGGCCTTAGCCATGATGAAGTCGATGACCTTGACCAGTATTAAGTTTATGAACTCAGTCATATCTTGTTGATGGCCTTGGCCATATGGGTTACATCGACTGTCGTCGAATCACTTGCTTGCCGCAATCGAACTGGGTTGACTATTGGTGGCGATGGCCTTAGCCATGATGAAGTCGATGGCCTTGGCCTTAATTTAGTTGATGACCTTGGTCATATCTTGTTGATGTCTTTGGCCATATAGGTGACTTCGAATTTCTCGAATCGCTTGCTTGCCGCAGTTGAACTGGGTAGACTATTGGCGGCGATGGCCTTAGCCTTGATGAAGTCGATGGCCTTGGCCAAAATTTAGTTGATTACCTTGGTCATATCTTATTGATGGCCTTTTCCATATGGGTGACTTCGACTATCATCGAATCGCTTGCTTGCTGCAGTCGAACTAGGTCGACTATTGGCGGCGATGGCCTTAGCCATAATGAAGTCGATAGCCATTGCCGTTTATACGCTGGAGACGACCGTATCCATTTGTACATTGGAGATGGTCATAGCCATTTATACATTGGATATGGACGTAGCCATTTATTCATTGGAGATGGTCGTAGCCGTTTATACGTTGGAGATGACCGTAGCCATTTGTACATTGGAGATGGCCGTAGCCATTTATACATTGGAGATGGCCGTAAACGTTTATACATTGGAGGTCATACTACTCCATTCCCTTTACCATGTCGGGTCAGAGAGCGTATGGAGAGGTTGATATGATAAACTTATTTCTCAAATATCGCCAAATGAACCCTCTGCCGCTTCGTTAAAAACCTCCCCGAGAAACCCAAGTGGGGCAAAACTCGGGTAAGGGAAAAAAGAGTACGACTCCAGGGGCGCATTTCAGAAATTGAACTACTTGAGGTGGGTGACATTCCAATTATTTTGTAGAATTTTTTCCTTCCATTATTTCAAACTGGAATGCTCCTTTATTTGCTATTGCCCTAATTAATTAGGGTCCGTCCCAATTAGTGCCCAATTTTCCTTCGCTTGGGTCTTTGGATGCTAATGTCTTGGCTTTATGGACATAGTCTCCCACTTTGAGTGGTCTTATCTTAGCCCTCTTGTTGTAGTATCTTTCAACCTGTTGTTTTTGGGCCACCATTCTTATTTGGGCCATTTCTCTTCTTTCCTCGGCTTCGTCGAGATCTTACAGCCTGTTCATATAATTTTCCGTTCCGCTGGTGTGCGGATACCTCAAGCTTGGTTCAGCGACCTCGACTTGTATCACCGCATCGGGTCCGTAGACCACTGAGTATGATGTTTCCCCTGTTCTAGATTTGGGTGTGGTCCAATGGGCCCATAATACTTCTGGAAGTAGCTCAGGCCATAGCCCTTTGGCCTCATCAAGTTTCTTTTTCAGTATATTTAGAAGTCTTGTTGGAGGATTCTACTTATCCGTTGCTGCAGGATGGTATGGTGTTTAGAGTATTCGCTTTTTTGACCGACAAATTATCGTTCGTTGTCGCAACTGATTTCTTTAGGGATGGAGAAGCGTCATATGGTATTTTTCCATATAAAGGCGATGAGCTCCTGTTCGCATATTTGGGCGTACGCACCTGCTTCCACCCACTTGGAGAAATAGTCAGTTAAAACTAGTAGAAATTTTACCTTTCCTCGTCTCGCGGGTAGGGGTCCGACTATGACCATTCCCCATTTGATGAAGGGCCACGGGGAGGTGACCGAGTGGAGGGGTTCTCCTGGTTGGTGTATCATGGGGTCATACTTTTGGCACTGTTCAAACCGGCGCACATATTTCACTGCCTCTTTCTTCATGGTAAGCTAGTGATAACCGGCCTGTATGACGCATCGCACAAGGGCAAGGTTACCTATGTGAGCGCTGCAATGACCCTCGTTCACTTTTTCGAGTACTCGCCTCATTTGGTGCGGCCCCAGGCACTTGGCCAAGGGTCGGCCAAACGTTCTCTTGTAGATGTCATTGTTCATCAGGCAATACCGAGCAGCTCGTACGGGGAGTTTCTTTGCTCTTTTTTGTCAAGTGGCAGCATTCCATCTCGCAGATAGGATACAAATTGGTTGCGCCAGTCCCAAATCAGATTTAAAGAGAATACCTCAGTATGTCGATGGCTGAATGGAGGAAGGTGACCGCGCTTTCTTTGTTGAATTTTTAGTGGTCGTAACCAGTTTTGCTAGGTCGTCTGCTTCAATGTTCCGTGCTCTTTGAATTTTCTCGAAGCGGCACTTGTCAAAATCGGCCATTAGCCTATGGCTTTTTGACTTATACTTCTACAACCTTTGTTCTTTTATCTTGTAAGTCCCAGCGATCTGGTTCATCACGTGTTGGGAGTCGCAATGGAGGATGATTTGTCCAGCCCCATACTTGATGGCTAATTTTATTCCTACAATAATGGCCTCGTACTCTGCCTCATTGTTACTCATTTCAGGGCATCATATGGACTGGCGAATTATTTCGTTCGTGGGAACCTCGAGGATGATAATGCATTGGCGGCACCATCAGTATAGAGAACCCATAGGTCAATATTTGAGGAGGCACGTTGTGCCTCATGTTCTGCCTCTGGCAGGACCTCTGTGCTGAAATCGGCTATAAAATTGGCAAGTACTTGCAACTCAATGGCGGTTCTTGGTGTTGGACAATACGCTTTAGGCTAGAGGGGGGGGTGAATAGCGTTTTAAAAATATTAAGCGTTTTAGTGCGGAATTTAAAAACTTTGCAGAAATTAAAACAAGTGCAGTAGAATAAACTTACACAATGATGTATCCTGGTTGGCCACAAACGTGGTTAGTCCAGTCCCCGAGAGACTCTCTCGAGATTTCCACTAAACTTGTCAAGCTTACGGGTGCTTAACAAACCGTTACAGCTGAGGACACAAGCCTCACCCAGGTGCTCGGGGATCACAATCCCAAAGACTTCAATTGCTCGGGGATACCAATCCCAAAGACTTCAATTGCTCGGGGATAACAATCCCAAAGACTTCAACTGCTCGGGGATAACAATCCCAAAGACTTCAACTGCTCGGGGATAACAATCCCAAAGACTTCAACTGCTCAGGGATAACAATCCCAAAGACTTCAACCGAGGAATCACAAGTTCCTCAACAAACGAGAATCGCAATTCTCTTACAAACACAAAACACACTCACTTTACAAAGCACTCCTTAATGAGTAGATATGAGTAGAAATAGTACGCTCAAGATCACAACAACTTAGCTCAACAGAATGGCTCTTCAAAAAGCTTTATGGATGAATGGAAAATGATGATCAATGTAAGAAAGCTTTTAGCAATGAAAATACTCAAAGTGTATATGTTGTTGTTGTGAAAACACTGAGTTGAAGCTGTATTTATAGGTGAAAAGCTCAGTCTTACCGTTGTCTAATTGCCAATTAAGGATTGCTGAAATTACTCAGTGACAATCGATTGTCAAGACTAAACAATCGATTGTTTGCCTATCAGATTAAAAATTCAATCCCAGATTTTACGTCAACAATCGATTACTTCAAATCAATAATCGATTATTTATAACGTTAAGAAATCCTTTCCAATTTTTGGCATAAAACATCGATTGTCCGGAAATCAACAATCGATTATTTTAACAACGTTCAGAAAATCTTTTCCGGATTTTAAGCAAAACATCGATTGTTAAATATCAACAATCGATTACCTGAAGGTAATTGAAAATATATGACAACGGTCAGCTTCAACAATCGATTATCAAATGGAATAATCGATTATTAATTAATTTCAAAACTCTCTGTCTCATATATAATCGATTATCAAAAGCCACAATCGATTATCATTTTATTTAAAATCACTGGGAGACATTTTTCTCATTCTAATCGATTACCATTAGTTCATAATCGATTTTTATGAGTTTTGAAAACTTTGCCTCAGTTAACAATCGATTATCATAAGTACACAATCGATTGTTATGCAGTTTGCAAAAACCTGATGTTAACTGACTTACTCACAATCGATTATCATTAATTCACAATCGATTGTCATGCAGTCTTGGCTTAGAGATACTCGATTATCATAAGTACATAATCGATTATCTTAGCCCAGATTTTTGAGGCATGCTTGGAAAACATTTTAACAAATGTAAATATGCATAGTTTAAAATCATTTGACACTTAATTTAAATATGCATGATTTTGGAAAAATAATTTTAGTAGAGAAGCCATGTTATGAGCCAAGTTGAGGAATCAAGATCACAATTAATATTGACTCAATTATAACATTTCTAAACTTTGTCTTGAGCTTCTTGTAATGCATCCATTTTGTGCTTGTCCTTGAGTACTGCTATATATCGCTTTTTGCTTTGTTTGACATTCATCAAAACCTACAAAAGAACACACGTTTAGTATATTGCATTTGAAACGTGTTTCCAACAATTTCCCTCTTTTTGATAATGGCAAACATAAGCGGGATATATGCAATAATTATTTTGATAATCCAAGACAAGTGTAAAGTATGCAATTTGATGTTCCCCCTCAATTCATGTTCCCCCTCACTTTAAGCATGAATGAAGTTGAGAGTGATATAGCATACTTCTTGATATCCCGTTTCTTCCCCCTTTTGCCATTAGCAAAAATATATACAAGGGAAGAATATGCAAAAAAAACATATGAAATAAACAAAAGTTTATTTATTGGAAAATAACATTACATGGGTGGAGCCAAACACAATAAAACGAACAACAACTAACCAACCAAGGAAAAACAAATCAAAAACAACAATTTCACATCATCAAAAACAACAATTTCATCATTCATCACCCCCATCCCCTTCATCATCATTGGGAGGCGCTTGATATGGCACCACCTGAGCATAGGCATAATGCACGTGATCAAAGTAACCATGGACCTCACGGGTTAATTGAGTAATTTGGTCAGAGATAGTCCGGAGGGTAGGCTCCTGAGGAGGATGAGCACGATGGGCTTGTCGATTTTGAGGAGGAGCGGGAGCATGATCACCATCATGATGAAAGGAAGACTCCGAAATTTCCCAGATTTTGGTGCTCTTTTTGAGAGGACCATTAGCAATATTGACCCCGGAAGCTTCAAGAAATTTCATTATTAAGAGGGCATAGGGGAGAGGTATGTCATCTCTGGTGGCATTGAACATATGAGATTGAATAAGCTTGCACCAATTGATTTTAACACCGGTGATAATGGCATGAAGAAATTTGGCATCCTATTGGGAAATGGTGGTGTGATTGAGTTTACGGGGTTTGAGAACACGAGTGATGAAATAGAGAATGAAACGATAATTCGGGTCCATACCCTTTATGGTGGGACGACGGGAAGAAGACTCATCATAGGCGACTCCGGCTTGGCGGAAGAGATTAGCTTCATCAATCATGTCCCCGGCATCATTTATGTACTGGTAGATGTCTTCACCATCATGCGGAATGCCGGCAATGAGGTGGAGGTTATCTTCAGAAATTAGAATGGAAATGCCGTTAACATTGGTAACGAGTTCACCCTCATCATCTTTGTGAAGGTTGGAGTAAAAAGCTTCAACCAAAGTAATGTTGTAGTAGGGGTGAGTAAGGAGTAGGAAATTGAAAAGTTGGCACTCTCTTAGCATATTCGCGGCTGGAATGAATGGTGCAACAAGAGCGTTTGTTGAAAAGCGAGGAGGGAGAATAAGGCGTTTCTCAAATTTGGTTAAGAAACGGGTGAGCTCTTCATCGGATTCAAAGAATAGAACCGATCCATCTTGATATGGATGGCGAGAAGAAGAAGCACCTTGTTTGGAACGAGCACGTTTGGAGTTGCGGCTTGACATTTTTGAAAAAGATGTGCTAGGATTTTTCAAAGATAACAAGATAATTTGATGCTTGGGAGGCTTGAGTGAGTATACAAGAGCATATGTGCAGCCTATATATAGAGAAGGAATGAATCTTACACTTATTTGAAAAGATTTGAAGAGATTTGAAGAGCTTTGAAGTCTGAAACGGTAAAAATAAATTCACTGACCGTTCAATAATCGATTGTTTGAATAGAATAATCAATTGTCATTAATGAAAATGATCTGACACATCGATTACACGCCAGAACGGTAAAAAAATTTTGAAAAAGATAGTCGATTGTCAAACTTGGTAATCGATTGTTTTTCATATTTATGACCTGACAGGAATCGATTGTAGAGCCAAAACGGTAACATAAGTTTAAAACAGATAATCGATTGTCAATATATAGTAATCGATTATTTCACTCACAGAGAGTTTGGATTTTGGCAAATAATCGATTGGCAGAACAAATAATCGATTGTTTGGAAGGGGGATGCTAAAATGATGAGACTTAATTCTATCAAGCAATGTAAACATTCAACAAGATTTCATGACAAAAAAATTGAATCAACAAATAATCGATTATTGATACTGATAATCGATTGTAAGCATAAATAATCGATTATGATCGATTTTTCTTGTATCAAGACAATTTATACTTTCCTCTTACCTTTTGGGGGATACCTGCAAAATAGAATTAAACATCTCCGACGCTCAAGTCAGTAATCTATAAATGAAATAATAACTTTGAAACTAGTGTAGTCGGGTGAAAAACGTGAACTCTTAAGAATTTTGTCCTAGGATGTTCTTAAGAGGGTTTAGGGTACTTACCTTCCCTTCGACTTTGCCAATTACCTGATTTTGAACATCCTCCGTTCATTTTGGTCTTTTGGCTCATTCTTCAACTTAAGAAGCTTCTTCCACAATTTTGCCTTTGTCTTCCTTGTATTTTGTCTTTTAAATTTTTCGAAAATACTTCCGATTTTGAAAAAAATGCCTAAATCGACTTTTCCGTCTCTTCCTCCTTCTTTGTGCTTTAATTTAAGGAATTTTGAATTCGTCTCCCGTCAAGTGTTTGGAGTATCCACTACACTTGATTCCTTCAAGCACACCTGCAAAACAAATCAATGCTCTTTTGGTACCCATGCCATTTTGGGTCCTTGAGGGTTATGCATACTATAATGATATGTTTGAGTAGCATGTCTATGTCTAGTAAAGCATGCGGGAGCAATATGACCAATTCGTCTACAATAATGACATGTCACATTTATGCATGCGTCTAGGCTCATAGTAGCTAGAATAATGCACATTGTTTACTCTATTTTCATTTCTCCTAATTTGAGCACCATAATCATTTCTAGGTTGAACATTTCGGGATCTTCTAGCATGATCACTGTTGTGCCTAAAATATGCATCATGTCTATGGTGACGATTGCTAGGCGGAAGGTCATGTCTAGGTCTCCTAATATTTTGTCTAGCATGCATGTTTGTTTTAGGAAAGGCATTTTTGTTATTAATCCTAGATTGAGCTCTAGGTGGTTGGGTTTTTGCATCAACCTCTTCTTCATTTATGAAGCCTATTCCATGCTTGGTTGATTTCAAGTTATCAAGCACCACATTCAAGTTTTTATGAGAGGAGTTGAATTTATCTAGTGTGCCTTTTAATCTACCTACTTCATTTTTAAGGTCTACACAAGAAGCACAATTTTTTGTAGAACTCTCGGGCTTGTCAGAACTTCTTTTCCCATAAAACTTGTTTTGTTCTAGTAGCTTCTCATTTTCCAAAACCAATTTTTCTAATTCTTTTTCTTTTAATGAAAACTGTTTTTGAAAATCTTGTTCTTTTAGAGAAGCACTTTCTCTTAAACTAGTGACGGCTTTTGTAACTTTGAAAAATTCAGCATACAATTCATCAAAGGCATTTCTCATGTCATCAAGAGTATAAAAATTTTGAGAAGAGATTTGACTTACCTCACTTTGATTTTCTTCCTGTGCCATGAGGCAGAGATTTGCCGCTTCTTCATTTTCTTCTTCACTGGATTCGTCTCCGGAATCTCCTCCCCAAGATATGTATGCTCGTTGCTTCTTGAAGGGTTTCTTCTCCTTTTTAAGATTTGGGCAGTTTGTTTTGATATGCCCTGTTTCACCACATTCATAACATTTAACTTGCTCACCTTGCTTTTTCCCTTTGCGGTCATATTCTTTTCGCATGAATTTTTGGAACTTTTTGATGATGAGTCCGAATTCGCTATCTCCATCCTCTTCAATTGGTGATTGACTTGTGCTCGCCTTTAGAGCAATCTTTTGCCTTCTTTGTTCATCAATAACAGGGTTAAGAATAGTGGATTCATAAGTCTTAAGATTACCTCTAAGAGCGTCTATGGTGACGTTCGTGATTCCAATTGACTCTTGAATCGCATCGGCCTTTGATCGCCATGCCGGTGTTAGACTCCTAAGGATTTTTCAAACTAGTTCTTTGTCTGTGAACGTCTTCTTGAGCGCGTGGAGATCATTCACTATTGATGAGAACCGCTCAAACATCTCGTCTACCTTTTCGCCTTCCTTCATATGGAACAATTCGTAAGCATGAGTTAAAAAGTCAATTTTAGCTTCTCTTACCTGGTCAGTCCCTTCGTAAGTGACCTCAAGCTTGTCCCACATTTCTTTCGCTGTTTTGCAGCAGGAGATTTTCCTGTAATCATTAGCATTAACAGCACAAAGTAATAAATTAATAGCTTTAAAATTATTTTGGACCATTCGATTATCCTCGGCGTTGAATTCCTCTTCTGATTTTGGCACCCATTCTCCTTCCACCTTTTTGACAGGAACCTCATTTCCTTTGGTGTACACCTTCCACAAGTAAGGGCTGTTTGATCTGACGAATATCTGCATCCTTTCTTTCCAATATGAATAATTAGTCCCGTTAAACAAAGGAGGTCTTGTGGGGCACTGTCCTTCATCAATACCTGCAAAAGAGTCTAGAGTAGAAGCCATGGAAAGATTCTCTCAAACGGTTAAGTCTTTCAGAGAGTATGGCTCTGACACCAATTGTTGGACAATACGCTTTACGCTAGAGGGGGGGGTGAATAGCGTTTTAAAAATATTAAGCGTTTTAGTGCGGAATTTAAAAACTTTGCAGAAATTAAAACAAGTGCAGTAGAATAAACTTACACAATGATGTATCCTGGTTGGCCACAAACGTGGTTAGTCCAGTCCCCGAGAGACTCTCTCGAGATTTCCACTAAACTTGTCAAGCTTACGGGTGCTTAACAAACCGTTACAGCTGAGGACACAAGCCTCACCCAGGTGCTCGGGGATCACAATCCCAAAGACTTCAATTGCTCGGGGATACCAATCCCAAAGACTTCAATTGCTCGGGGATAACAATCCCAAAGACTTCAACTGCTCGGGGATAACAATCCCAAAGACTTCAACTGCTCGGGGATAACAATCCCAAAGACTTCAACTGCTCGGGGATAACAATCCCAAAGACTTCAACCGAGGAATCACAAGTTCCTCAACAAACGAGAATCGCAATTCTCTTACAAACACAAAACACACTCACTTTACAAAGCACTCCTTAATGAGTAGATATGAGTAGAAATAGTACGCTCAAGATCACAACAACTTAGCTCAACAGAATGGCTCTTCAAAAAGCTTTATGGATGAATGGAAAATGATGATCAATGTAAGAAAGCTTTTAGCAATGAAAATACTCAAAGTGTATATGTTGTTGTTGTGAAAACACTGAGTTGAAGCTGTATTTATAGGTGAAAAGCTCAGTCTTACCGTTGTCTAATTGCCAATTAAGGATTGCTGAAATTACTCAGTGACAATCGATTGTCAAGACTAAACAATCAATTGTTTGCCTATCAGATTAAAAATTCAATCCCAGATTTTACGTTAACAATCGATTACTTCAAATCAATAATCGATTATTTATAACGTTAAGAAATCCTTTCCAATTTTTGGCATAAAACATCGATTGTCCGGAAATCAACAATCGATTATTTTAACAACGTTTAGAAAATCTTTTCCGGATTTTAAGCAAAACATCGATTGTTAAATATCAACAATCGATTACCTGAAGGTAATTGAAAATATATGACAACGGTCAGCTTCAACAATCGATTATCAAATGGAATAATCGATTATTAATTAATTTCAAAACTCTCTGTCTCATATATAATCGATTATCAAAAGCCACAATCGATTATCATTTTATTTAAAATCACTGGGAGACATTTTTCTCATTCTAATCGATTACCATTAGTTCATAATCGATTTTTATGAGTTTTGAAAACTTTGCCTCAGTTAACAATCGATTATCATAAGTACACAATCGATTGTTATGCAGTTTGCAAAAACCTGATGTTAACTGACTTACTCACAATCGATTATCATTAATTCACAATCGATTGTCATGCAGTCTTGGCTTAGAGATACTCGATTATCATAAGTACATAATCGATTATCTTAGCCCAGATTTTTGAGGCATGCTTGGAAAACATTTTAACAAATGTAAATATGCATAGTTTAAAATCATTTGACACTTAATTTAAATATGCATGATTTTGGAAAAATAATTTTAGTAGAGAAGCCATGTTATGAGCCAAGTTGAGGAATCAAGATCACAATTAATATTGACTCAATTATAACATTTCTAAACTTTGTCTTGAGCTTCTTGTAATGCATCCATTTTGTGCTTGTCCTTGAGTACTGCTATATATCGCTTTTTGCTTTGTTTGACATTCATCAAAACCTACAAAAGAACACACGTTTAGTATATTGCATTTGAAACGTGTTTCCAACACTTGGATGGTACGAGATATTGTGCTCGCTAAACTCGATGGGCCTTCTGGCGTGCCAGCCTTATAAATCGGGCTTGTACAAGACACTTGTCAACGGGAAGGTCGTCACCACTTTTATGGGGTGGCAATGAAAATAGGGTCGGAGCTTCCGTGAAGCTACGACCAATGCTAGTGCCAATCTCTCAAGGTGTGGATATCATGTTTCGGCGTCCACTAAGATTTTTCTAATGTAATAAATAGGAGATTGCATACCTTCATTTTTGCGGACCAAAATTGCACTAATGGCAATATCGGATATGGCCAGATACACCAGTAAGGGTTCTCCTGCGCTTGCTTTGACCAGTAGGGGCTGTGAAGATAGGTATGCTTTCAACTTTCTCAAAACTTCGATGCGCTCCTCGTTCCACTGTAACCCTTGGTATTCTTTTAACACGTTGAAAAATTTAAGGCACCTGTCGGAGGACCGTGAGATGAATCCGGATAGAGCAGCTATCCACCCTGTCAACTTTTGTACCTATTTTTTGTTGTTCAAAACCTCAGGTATTGCGTCTATCACCTTGGTCTGATCTGGGTTGACCTCGATGCCTCATTGTGATACGAGAAACCCTAAGAATTTTCCTGAGGCCACATCGAAGGCGCATTTTCTAGGGTTCAGCTTCATCCCATACCTCCTCAATATCATGAAGGCTTCTTTCAGGTGGTCGATGTGGTCTTCTTTTTTGCAGATTTCACCAGCATATCGTCGATATAGACCTTCATGGTCTTACAGATTTGTTCATTGAACATCTTGGTGACAAGTCTCTGGTACGTAGCTCCTGCATTTTGGAGCCCAAATAGCATTACCTTTTAGCAATATGTCTCTTGGTGGGTGATGAAAGTTGTTTTCTCCTGGTCCTCATCGGCTATCATGAGCTGATTGTAGTAGGAGTAAGCGTCTAGATAGCCTAGCACTTCGTGTCCTGCGGTGTCATCAATATGTTTGTCAATATGGGGCAGTGGGAATGAATCCTTTGGGCACGTCTTGTTCAGGTCGGTAAATTCCACGGACATTCTCCATTTCCCATTTTTCTTTTTGACCATGACAACATTGGCAACCCATTGGGGGTATTTTGATTACCTGATTAAATCGTTGGCCAGTAGATTGTCTACTTTTTCACTGACTGCTTTGTCGATAGCAGCGTTGAATTTTCTTCTCATTTGCCACACGGACGGGAGTAATGGGTCAATGTTTAGCTTGTGAGTGGCGATGTCTCGCAGGATTCCCAGCATATCCAAATGGGAAAAAGCAAACAGATCTCTATGGTTAGTTAAAACTTCATGATACTTACTCGGATTAGCGAGGTCGTGCCTGATGTAGGCTTTCTTCGTAGGGTCGGCGTCATCCAGTTGGACTAGGTCGAGATCTTCGACCGTAGCTTTATAGGCCTCTACGATATCAGGATCTTTAATGGCGTCTTTTTTCGGGTCGACCTTAGTACCCGACATAGCTGATTGTTATGCCTCTGCACTCACCCTTAAGCTGTTTGGTGTGGATGCAATCTTGAGTTATTTTGTATCATTACCTTATGGTGCGGGGCTTGCCTCGAATGCTCAATGTTCCCCACGGGGTAGGGAATTTGATCACTTGATAAAAGTTTGACGGGACTGCTCGCATGGTATGTATCCATGGGCGTCTTATGATGGTGTTGTATGTTGTTTTCTGGTTCATCACATGGAAAGTTGTTTCTGGCATGACTCCTCCCACTATAACGGGCAAGGATATTTCTCCGGAGGTCCGTTTCACTACATTATTGAAACCAATTAGTGTTATGCAATGGGATATTATCTTGTCCTTGAGTCTCATTCGTACGAGGACCCTCGGGTGGATAATACAGGTGTCGCTTCCATCATAAATCATCATTCTTTTAACATCTGTATCTGTGATATGTAAAGTGATAACTAAAGCACCATACTGAGGGAAAGACAAACTGTCGGCATCGGACTTATCGAAGGTGATACTATTTTTGAAGTCGTCATAGCGTTCGTGGGCGATAGTTCGTTTCAGTTTGTCCGTTGCTGTGAGTTTGACATGGTTGATTGCTGAGTCGTCGCCGCCTCTGACGATTATGTTAATTCTATGTGCCAGGGAGGGCGGGTTCAGCGGCCCATGGGGTTGTTCATGTCCGCTTGCAAAGTTGGTTTTCCCTTTGTCGCTGAGTAGTTCCATCAGGTATCCCTGGTTCAGCATTCTGACCACTTCCTGCTGTAGGCCTATGCAGTCCTCGATTTTGTGCCCTCGTTCCTGATAAACTCGCATACGACGTTGGATTTTCTTGTGGTGGGTCTGATTTAATCTTCGTCGGCCATTGTATCTTGTGGTCCAGCTTCTCAAGTGCGTACACTATATCTGAAGGAGAAACGCAAAAGTTATGGGCGAAAATAAAGGCGGTATACCTCTTTCGTTTTGGAGTGGAGCAACATGTCGCTGTAGTGCATTCGTGTGTCTTGGTGGTGGCGGATGGGAGGATCTGACGTAAACTGGTGCCTTTCTTGGTTGAGACGCGGGATTTGTTCCCGCCGTCCCTCGATGCGTCGATCCCTTCTAATTTCTAGATGTATTGTTGTTAACTGTTGGGTCGACCCATTGAGGTCGTCCTCGTCTGCTCGTACCTCGGCACAGTAGGAATTTTTTATTTCTTCCCATGTGGTAAGGGGTACTTCATGAGACGGCTCAGTAGCTTTTTGGTTGCCCTCGAGCCAAATCGGCTTAGCCCATTCTAGAAAGCGGCCACCTCCATGCCTTCCGATACGTTTGGTAAGCTCATCATCACCATGTTAACCATGGCTAGGAAGTCCGTGAGTCCCTATCATGTGGTTTGATGGACGACAAAGATATCGTTTACCCTTGCTTCTGCTTTGTTTGCTCTTGCATGGGCGGTGTCGAACTAAACCGCCATTTCCTCGAATTTGGAAATGATCTTAGCCGATAACTGGGAGTGCCACGTCAGGGCTCCTCCTGTCAATGTTTCACCAAACTTCTTTAGTAGCACGGATGGTACTTGTTCCTTCGATAGGTCATTGCCCTTTACAGCCATGACATAGTGGATCAGGGGATCCTCGTGATCTATGGTTCCGTTGTATACTCTTAGGTAGGGTGGCATTTTGAAGGTCTTTGGAATGGAGTACGGGGTAGCCTCCTCAGTGTAGGGGGTGCTCAACAAATCTTTCTACATCGTGTTTTGGCAGCAACTTGGGGGCACGGGGGATCTTGTCTACCCTCTCCTTGTGTTCCTTCATCTGTTCACAAAGTGACTTGTTTTCATTTTCCATTTCATCCATCTTCTTAAGAATGGTTGTGAGCCTGCAATCATTGGCTTCTACCTCGCCTGACACGTCATTTGCTCATGCAATTTCAGGTTCAGCCATGGTAGCGGTAAGGTCCACTGTCGGTGCACATCTGATGTTACCTTGTGGTGACTTCTCGATCAAGCCACCTGGAGCACTTGTTAGCCATTCTTCTAGTAGCTTCTTGACCTCCGAGGGAGCTTCCTCGGTCACAGATGTAGAAACACCCTTTTCGCGCAAGATCGTCGGATCTCCAGGTAGGGAAGGTGGGATCTCTCCACTCGTTGTGGTGCTAGGGGTTGTAATCAAAACACCCACTTTACCGGTTTCATTGAGAGGGACGATGATGTTGGTTGTAACATCTACTATCACTTCCATTCTTGCATTGTTTTCAGCCATTTTCCTTCGTGTGTTGCAGAGAATAGTTGTTGGTTGTTATTTAGGTGCAAACTATGATTTTGATTATCGAAATGCCCACAGACAACGCCTAATTGTTTGGCTAAAAAATTATTGATATACTTTGCAAGCTTAGAAGAAAACAATCAAAAATAAACGAGGGTAAATCATGATCAAATATAAGATGACCTAGAGGTTATGAGGCGATCTTGTTGTTATAGATCTCAAAGGTAGAAAGATAATCTTAGCTTAAGAGAGAAGCAATGGTTGGAGATAGAGATAGAGATAGAGATAGTGATAGAGATAGAGATAGAGAGAGAGGTTGTATTATTCGAGAATAGTCATCCCCATGGTACAATATGAAGGTCTCCTTTATATTGTAGGAGACCTTCCTGGAAATAATCAAAGAAAAAATACAAAAGTAGGCGATTTTTTCTTAGTGAAGAAGTTAGGTTTTAAACGACGTCGCCTTCATCCCCACGTTCGGGTTGTGCCCTCAGTCTGGTCGGTGTCTACTCATTGAGCATACTCGTTAATCATAGGGACGCAGAGAGCCAAAATTGACCCTATACATACATTTCATGGATTTTGCAAGTACTCTTCTTTCTTTTGTTGTAGCCCACCAGTTTGCTCAATCGATTGAATCAACGTGATCCGTCAAAGTTGTGGGATATACATTAGTTCAAGTTTTAATGCTCTACTGGGAAAAGTTACACTCTTATACTAATCCCTTCTTAACTCCCTGACTAATTCATCTTTATAAGACTTTTATTATGACTACTCTTACGGTACCCGCTATGCGTGTGAATCCTGTCTTAATGAGTACAAACTTTTTAAATAATAGTATTAAGTTATAAAATAAAAGTGTAAGTTCCAAAAGATGGTCATGACTATTTGTTGTGTAACTAACTCATTGATTGAAGAAATTATCTCAGAAGTCCTCAATTAACAATAATTCAACTTAACATTTGTTCCAGGTTGTGATCTCATTATTGTAATTTCAAGACAAAAAATTTGAAAATCTGAATAATCTTGAAGAATATAACTTATAATATATAAGCAGGCAACTAATAATTAACGAACTTTAAATAAACACAAAATTAAAGTACAATAATAAACAAAAAAATGAAATAAAGCAAGCTAGTAAGGGAATCTACTATTGAAAGCCAGCTAATGAATCCGCTCATATTTAGCTAAATGTAACATTGATTAAAAATTAAAAGATATCATAAATTGTCTTGTTATCTTTGTGCGTACTATTGATTTCTTTTCAACAATCCGCAAAATTGTAATAGTACATTTAAAACGTTAAAAAGTTAAAAATATAATATTGAGTAATATCATTGGTGTTGTAGTCTTATATATTTTTATAAAGTGACCTATCTATGTTATTTTTCAAGAACACGTACCTCTTCTTTCTTAAATAATTTATTTTTCTTTACCTATTTAATATCCTCTATATATAATTTATTAAGTGTAAAACATATATAAAGCGAAATCTAATAAAGCTATAATATTATAACTTTCTACATATTTCAAATTGGAAACAATTAAAAATTAAATTCTAATTAATTCTCATATTTCAAATTGGAAACAATTAAAATTCTAACTAATTTTAAACTTGTAAATATTAAACAGGTAACAAAATGACTATTAAATGAAGTGTTTCTTATAATATTTAATTTTTTATGATAAGATTAAGTCTGAAATAAAAACAATTCTAGTCTTTCATTCTAGGTAGTTATGTCATTAATAATATTTTGTTGGATGGTAATATGTACTCATGTTTTTCATTCACTCAATATGTCATAATGGCTAAAGGCTAAAAATTAGGAGTTCTTATTTAGTTTGATAGGAAAATATTTAATAGCCGAAATTTTAGGCATTTAAATGTCCTAAATATTAGGAAAGTGATTTAAATTACAATTGTGTTCAATATGAAATATATTTTTAGAGGGTAAAAAAGGGGAACGACATATCGCTAAGGCCCTTCGTTCTTTTAATATAGTACTAGTTTTTTAGTACGCGCGTTGCGTGTATATTTTATTCTATGCAAAAAAATTTAAAATATCAAAAAATATTATATGAAATTATGAATTATAAATTAAAACTTGATAAAAAAAGTGTAAGTTCCTAAAAAAAGATTATATAGCTAACTCAATAAGTAAGAAATTATGTTGATAGACGTCCTCAATTATCTCAATCGAGATACTAACACAATTATTTTTCTCTAGTTTTACTAATCACTTTCGCATAAGTAGAATTGAAACGTGACATTTTGAATCTTTGGCAACATTTGTTTTAAAAAGCTATATCTTAAAAATAATTATAATATTAAATCATCTTCTAGAATGCAAAAACTCTTATTGTTTTCCAATAAATAATATTTGACTTCAGAATATTTTTGAGAAATGGAAGTTCTTTAATTATCAAAAAAGAATAGTAGAAGGAAAATTAAATGCATATATATAGTTGTAGAAATAAATTGAGAGAGAAACATAAAAAGAGAAAGAAAAAAAAGTTTGTACTAACTAACGCTAGAATATTTACCTTATTTTGAATAGTAGAATCTTAATTAACTTGGAAGTCCTAAATATTTGGATTTAAAGCCTCATAGCTCAAATATGGAAAACATTTAATAATTAAAATTTTAATCAACTTCGAAATTCTTAATATTTAAGAAATTATTAAATGACTATTTTGTCGAATGTAAAAGTAACCGTCTCGGTGACTATTTAGCTAATTTAATATAGGAAGCCCCGTAAAAGTCTTTCATCATCTCAGTCAATCTATTTAATTTAAAATTTGTCCGGTTCTATAATTGCATTACTTTAATTTCAGAAGTAATCATGGGCAAAAACACATAGCTATTGAATATTTAAGAGTTTTTTCGTTTTTTTTCTTTTTTGGAAAAGGCATATTCTTAAGGCAATACCCTCATCACCTTGGAGTTTATGGTCGCACTTTGTTCTAGAAGGCATAAACACTTAAATGGTGTTAGTTAATGGAAGCAATCTTTTTTTTTCGTGAGCAAAATGCATAATATTCTAGTTTCATTAATCAAAAAAATATACTTTAGGAATTGTTTTCAACAAATTAGAAAAGAAAAATTTTCTATCGCAATATTAAAGAAGAGTCCAAACTATCACCTAATCATGCTTATCGTTCCTGAATGAAAAAATAACAAAGAAATATAAAAAGCTACAAAATGTTTACAAAAATTATGGCTCAATATTTGTCCATCCAACCTCAAGATTATCAAATATTTTTTGTCTGCTACAAGTCTTTAGCCAAAAGAAGTGTAAAGAATACTCAGCGAACAAGAGCCACAGTTGTTCTTACTTATGGTGGCAATGAAATTAATCCAATAATGGGGAAAAAATCTTGTGATCACTTGGATCCTGAAAGTCCATATATCAAAGCCAAAAAGTAATTATACTTCAAACTTTAGAATATATTAATTTAGCTAAAGTTTAAGATATTAATATAGTTATAAGTTACATGATATGGTTGTAAATTTGCTTTTGAAAGGATATAATGTTGGTCAAATAAGGAAAGCATTTATACAAGATAATCTTAATTGATTTAAAAATCCTAAATATTTGAATTTCCTGCATAAAAAATTAATATGTAAAATTTAATTGATATTAAAGTTCTAAATATTAGAAATATAATAAAAGAATAGTTTTATTCAATGTGAAATATATTTTATATAAAATAATAATTTTATTCAATGTAAAATATATTTTTAATTAAATAAAGATCAATATTTCGTAATGGGGTTTTGTGCTACATCATATTAATGACTATATAATATTAAAAAGATATGTTAATATTGTTGAATAATATACATGAGTTATAAAAAAAATTAAAAAGTATAATTATCGAAAATAATAAATGTTATCTCTCGACTTTCATGAGTGACGATTGAAAATTTATAATTATAAAGTTCTTTACTTCTATGTCATTCAAGTAGGAATATATTTATGACCAGTGCCAATTAAAAAAAGGCAATGTATATAGATGTCAAGCCATCACAATATACATGTCAGAAAAGTCCCAAAATTTTCTTAGTTTCTACTAAGTGCTTTTGGTCGATTAGAAACCAAAAAGAAAATTTAAGAAGATTGCTATATTATAAATTAAATATTGCTGCAATCAAATTCATGTTTATCAAGTCAGTGGAGCCCCCATCTCAACTCAAACTTTCTACGCGACAAATCGTACTAAAATTTACAATTCACGAACAAACATACTTCTTTATAAGGAGAGAAATATATGTTTCGGTAATATTTTATAGACATTTAAAAATTAGAAGGAATTATACTATTTAAGGAAAGAGATTTAATTCACTTTCTCTATAGTGATGTATTTATAATTAAAACCCAAGAGTACAATAAAAACTATTAAAAAAATACATAAGAAGCTTGCCCCAGAAAGGGTTGAATGTAAATAATTCGTGGGCGATACAGATTGTATCCCATTATGATATTTACACGTACGAATTATAATTTACTTAACACGGAAAACAAAGTTCTTGTTGGTCAACCTCATAATTTGGCACCTTAGCAGAAATTATTTTTCTCTATTAATTAGAGATTTTGAAAAAATAAGATAGCAGTATCTAAAAAATAAACATAAAAATAACTAATTGGAGAATAGCACCTGAAGCAACAACGCCGCAACAAAAATGTATAGAGAAATTAACTACAATCATACATGTAAAATCCCGAAATAAAATTGAAAAATATATAGAACAGAAACCTAAATAGATCAAGAATCATACATGCAAATTACAATTCTCTTTTGGTAGCAATAAACGAAACAAAATTGCAAAATAGATAGGAAATGGAGTAAACTTAACTTGCAAGTCTTTATCTTAAACTCAGGTGTGTACATGAATTATACTTTAGCATTGCACAACAACTGAAAGACTTGCCATTTACAACCACAAGCAAGTAAAAGATATATATCAATTGGGGGCAAAAATCGCATAAGTTGGATAACGAAAATCTATTAATACTTAAGAGTATTGATTAATGAATGAATGAGTTATGCAGAAATATATTTTCTTTACATAACTTGTTTATACTACGTTAGACAATTATTAGGAGTAAGAGATTTCTTGCGTATAAATCAATCAATTTTCTTGTATAAACTTAGAAGTATTAATTAATTAACAAATACAAGAAAATAATAATAAAGCTTGTATAAATCAAAGATACAATGTATGTACATATTAGGGCTCGTACATAGTTAAAATAGGAAAATGTTTAGTTGTATATATTTTAGTTGATTTCAAACTCTTAAATATATATAATAATTAAATTACTATTTTATCTAATGTGAAATTTATTTTTGAAGGGTAAAAAAGGCGAACGATATTTTGCTAAGGGCCTTCATGCTTTTAATATAGAATAGATATAGATATATATAGATAGATATAGATTAATATACGGGATTAATATCAAATCCTTAATTTGAGAAAAGCCATTACTTTGATATTATACCCTTTAGTTTTAATACAGACTGTAAAATATATATTCTACATGTACTTCTTACACAGATTAGAAATATAATACGATGATTTTATTATTTAAAGAAATAAATAATTTTTTAATTTATATTTACTCTCGATATTCATCACATAGATTCAATGTGAGGAGGAGATTGCAAATGAAAACTCTCTTTCTTCCGAGGGCATCATTATGCTTGGCGACAGCTTATTAGCCTTTTACCTTTTACTAATATATTCTTTAATATTACCTATTAATATTATATTCTTAAGTGCCCTCAGTATGATAGAGCCCGATCTTAGCACTTATATCGCGATAATAAAAATGAATTTTAGACCTAACTTAATCTAAAAAAATAAGCTAATAACATTCTTTTTTGGTCGAAAAGGTGCGATATTACAGTAACAGAAATTAAAAAGTAGTGACATAGAAAAACATAAAAATTTATAATTTATAATACAGATCTATACAAATGTACAATTTGTGGTGGCAAATTGGATAAATGAAATTGTTCGCCGTCCCTATTATCCACTGAATATGGGTGGATAATGAACTTTTTAAAAATAAGTCAAATATAGGTACGATCCATACTATCCACTTAATCAACAAATAACCAACGAGTTTAACTTTTATATTTACAAATACTCAAATTGGAGCTTTTCTCAAGTTTAGGAAACTAGAAATTCTCCCAAAAGTGATTATATTCAAATGCCATGGATAATATAGACATCCATATTATCTTCTGATTAATTCATTTTCTGTTCATGTTAAATAAAGGTCGGGTCAGATATTTGACCAGCCAGCTTGCTATCCCTATGTACAATAGACACACATACATTACAACCAGGTGGCCTATATACACTTTACAAAGTGTAACCCAAAAGGGATAAGATTTTGACACTCAACTCCAAATAATTTCTCGAAATCACTATTAAATTTTTATTTAAAATCTCATGCTTCTAACCCATTTTTCGAATCAGCAATTGTGACTCAAACATTAGTTCAACTTGTAAGATAATTAATTTGCAGTCATAGCAGAGATTAAGACACAATCATACAGATGTAAAATCATAATCTTGACCAGTTAGAGTCTAAGGAAGCGTATCATTAACCTCCATGGACTCAGCATCGAAATCAAACTGCGATTAAGCTTGAGACCAACTTCCACGATCCACTAGTTATGCGCTCTCACAGCTGGGAGAACTTGACTTATGGGACATATACCATTACCACGTATTCAAGAGGCAGAATGCACTATGATTTTCTAATAGCTAGGGAAATGCGGGATGGCCTCTATTTATAAAGAGTGTCTACCCATCACAAGTCAAAAGTTATTGGGCCTCACTTATCCACACACATAGTATTTAATATCAGGCCTTTTATTTATCCATCACTTGGGCCACGTCACCATCCTTTCAGGCTATAACCAATTAACGCAAGTCCAAATTCCCACATTCTCCCACTTGGACGTTAACGTTAATTGAGGACAAGAAAACAATTTTAAAACTATTGAGTTTTGAGAAAAAATTTAGAAAAAAAAGATTTTAGACTCTATAGTGACCACACCACTCACAAAGCCAAGAATGGAATGACTCATATAACAATCCATCCAGTCTCAATATAAAACACTAACAATGAATTATAACAGGCGTCGCACCATTTTATGCTATGAATTCTCTCTATGATCACGTGTGCTAGAATTTTCATAACAGAGTCACACCTCTTAGAAAGAAATAATCCTCCAAGTGATAAAATAAATATCACCTCGGGAACCTTCAAATGACACAAAAATCATATTATCGCAGGAGGTTCCCCTTGTGCCTTACCCGGGATAATCAAGGCAACAAGCAGCAAAACTCATAGATACCATGAGTTTATGCAATATCGAATTAAAAATAAAAAATATATCATGTTAGTCAATAAGCATAACAAATATCAGATAACATAAGCTTGCATTAAAATAAAATTTATTAAAAATAATATATGCGTCAATAATTAGAAAGTAACTCACACTGACTAAGGCACATCAAAATACTCTTAAATACCTATATGTTTAGCATATTCATTAAACATTATATGCCTAAGACCATTAGTCAAAGGGTCAACCAACATAGATTCTGTACTAATATGCTCGATAAATGTATCACCTTCTTTTACCATATCTCTAACGTTAAGAAACTTAAGGCTAACATGCTTAAAGCCTCTTGTTCTATTGTTATTCTTAGAGAAGAACATAGTTGCACTGCTGTCACAGAAAATAATCATCGACTTAGATATAAAACTCATAATTTGCAATTTAGTAAAAAAATTCTTTATTCAGACATCATGTGAAGCAGTCTCATAACATGCAATAAACTAAGCTTCCATTATGGATGTAGCAATGATACTCAGTTTCTCACTTTTTCAAGAAATAACACTTCCAGCCAATATAAAAATATACCAGAAGTTCATTTCATAGTATCTTGGCAACCTGTAAAATCAGAATCTGAATATACTGGCAGGCCTAGATCGTCAACCCTTTTGTACACCAGCATAAAATTTTGGTGCGTTGTAGATATCTCATCACTTTCTTTGCAGCCACCCAATGTGCCCGCTCAGGATTACAAAAAAATCTTCTCAATATCACGCAGCCAACAACACTTGCATATGACACATCTTTCATAGTTTCTTATTAATATCATTTTTCGGACATTGATCCTTGATAAGTTTTGTCCCCTTTTACAATAAGTGCAATAACAGGTCTACAATCTTGTATATTAAAATTTTTAAGAACACTTTCAATATAAGAACGTTGTGATAAGCCCAACAAACCACTGTTGGAAACACGTTCTCAATGCAATATACTAAAACGTGTGTTCTTTTGTATAGGTTTTGATGAATGACAAACAAAGCGAAAATTGATATATGAAGAAGTTGAAGAAACAAGCGCACAATTGATATACAACGAGATTCAAGCTCAAGACAAAGTTTTATAGTTTAATTGAGTCATTCTTAATTGTGATCTTGATCCTACAACTTGACTCGTAACATGGCTTCTCTCATAAAACTATTTTCCAAAAACATGCATATTTAATTTAATGTCAAATTATTTTAAATCATGCATATTTACAATAGTCAAAATAATTTTTAGACATGCCTTAAAAATGTGGACTAAGATAATCGATTATGTACTTATGATAATCGATTTTTTTAAGCCAAGACTGCATGACAATCGATTGTGAACTAATGACAATCGATTGTGAGTAAGACAGTGAGCATCAGGGTTTTCAAACCTGCATGACAATCGATTGTGAACAAATGACAATCGATTGTGACTGAGGCAGTGTTCATCAAAGTTTTTCAAAACTCAGAATAATCGATTATGAACTAATGGTAATCGATTATGTTGAGACAGTGTCTTCCAGTGATTTTCAAATTTATTAAATAATCGATTGTTACATTGGACAATCGATTGTCAAAGAGACAGTGTCTAAAATGTTTTTCAAAAACTGATAAGTAATCGATTGTTGACTTTGTGCAATCGATTGTGAAGCTGACCATTGTCGTAAAGTTTTCAAATACCGTCAGGTAATCGATTATTGATTCTGTATAATCGATTGTTCTGATTAAAATCCGGAAAAGATTTTTTGAACGTTATTGGGTAATCGATTATTGATTCTGTATAATCGATTATTTTGATTAAAATCCTGAAAAGATTTTATATTCAATTTCATAAAGCTTTTGAGAGCCATATTCTTGTCCAAAGTTGTTGTGATCTAGAGCTTACTTCTTTTACTCATATCTACTCATTAAAGAGTATTTTGTTTGAGTGTTTAGTGGTTTATACACTTGTAAGAGAATTGTGATTCTCTTGTTGTAAGGAACGTGTGTTTCCTTGGTTGAAGTCTTGGAGTGTAGTATCTCCGAGCAAAGGTGTTAAGGCTTTTGTCCTTAAGTTGTAGAGGTTTGTTGAGCACCCGTAAGCTTAACAAGTTAGTGGAAAATCTCGAGAGAGTCTCTCGGGGACTGGACTAGCCACGTGTTGTGGTGAACCATAATATATCGTTGCGTTCTTTCCTTTTTGTTTATTTAACGCACTTATTTATTTCCTGCAAATTTTAATTTCCGCAAGTTTACGCTAAATTTTATTATAACGCTATTCACCCCCCCCTCTAGCGTTAAGCGTATTTACTAACAATTGGTATCAGAGCCCAACTCTCTGAAAACTTAACAGTTTGAGAGAACCATCCATTGCTTCTACTCGTGATTCTTTTGCAGGAATTGATGAAGGACAGTGCTCCACACGACCACCTCTATTCAACGGTACAAATTACACGTACTGGAAGGAGAGGATGAAGATCTTCGTTCAGTCCAACAGCTTTCACCTTTGGAAGGTGATAATGAAGGGAAACCAAATTCCAACAAAGAAGGTGGAAAACGAATGGGTTCCCAAGTCCGAGGATGAGTATGACGCGGATGACATCCGAAAGGTTCAAAATAATGCTAAAACAATTAATTTATTATATTGTGCTGTTAATGCTGACGATTACAGGAAAATATCGTGTTGCACAACGGCAAAGGAGATGTGGGACAAGCTAGAAGTTACGTACGAAGGTACGGACCAGGTAAGGGAAGCAAAAATTGATTTCCTAACCCATTCTTATGAACTATTTCACATGAAGGAAGGTGAAAAGGTGGACGAAATGTTTGAGCGATTTTCAATAATCGTAAATGACCTACATGCTCTCAAGAAAACATTCACGGATAGAGAGCTCGTGCGAAAAATTCTTAGAAGTCTCACACCGGCATGGAGATCAAAGGCCGATGCAATTCAAGAATCCATTGGCGTTTAAAACGTCACCATCGACGCACTAAGAGGTAACCTTAAGACCTATGAATCTACTATTCTTAACCCTTTTGTTGATGATCAAAGGAGGCAAAGAATAGCTCTAAAGGCGAGCACAAGCCAACCGCAAATTGATGAGGAAGGAGACAACGAGTTTGGACTCGTTATCAAAAGTTTACAAAAGTTCATGCGCAAGGAGTATGAACGCAAGGGCAAAAAGCAAGGCGAACAAATCAAGTGCTATGAATGTGGTGAAACCGGGCACATCAAATCAAATTGCCCAAACATCAAAAAGGAGAAGAAACCTTTTAAAAAGCAACGTGCATACATTTCTTGGGGAGGCGACTCCGGAGATGAGTCAAGCGAAGGAGAAGAAGACGAAACTGCAAATCTTTGCCTTATGGCACAAGAAGACAACAAAGATGAGGTATGTCAAATCTCGTCTAAAAACTTCTTTGCTCTTGAAGAAATGCGAACTGCTTTTGATGAATTATGTACTGAATTTATTAAGGCTTCAAAAACTGTTAAGGGCATAAAAGAAAATGCTTCATTAAAAGAAAAGGATTTTCAAAAACAACTTTCTTTGAAAGAAAAGGATTTAGAAAAACTGGTTTTAGAAATGAAAAGTTGATAGAGGAAAACAAGTTTTTTGGAAAAAGAAGCGCCGATAAGCCCGAAAGTTCTACTAAAAATTGTTCTTCTTGCTTGCATCTCAAAAATGAGGTAGATAGACTCAAAGGTACCTTAGATAAGTTTAATTCTTCCCACAAGAATTTGAATGAGGTCCTTGTAAATTTGAAATCAACCAAGCATGGCATAGGATTTAAGAATGAGGTTAAAGAAAAGGTTGAAGCCAAACCCCAACCACCTAAGGCTCAACCTAGGACTAATAAAACAAATGCTTATCCTAGAAATAGCAATCCTAGAACCAATATGCATGCTAGAGAAAATGTTGAACATTTTAGGAGACATAGAAATGACTTACCACCTAGAAATAGTTACCCTAGAAATGATGCATATTTTAGGCCAAATGTTGAACCTTTGAGAAGACCTAGAAATGGCCTTCAACCGAGAAACAATCACTGTAGAAATGCTGCCCATCCTAGAGCTCATAGTAGGAGAAATAATTCTCATGAAATGCGAAATAGTCATAGTGTTCAAAATAGAGTAAGAAATTTTCATCCGTCTAGTTACTATGAACCTAGAAGCATGCATAACCCAAATGTGACTTGTCATTATTGTAGACGTATTGGTCATATTGCTCCTGCATGCTTTACACGTCATAGACATATTACTCAATTGCATCATTATAATATGCCTAACCCCCAAGGACCCAAGATGGCATGGGTACCTAAAGAACATTAATTTGTTTTGTAGGTGTGCTTGAAGGGATCAAGTGTATTATGGTACCTTGATAGTGGATGCTCCAAGCATATGACGGGAGATGAATCCAAATTCCTTCAATTAGAGCACAAAAAAGGAGGAAGTGTTATCTTCGGTGATAACAATAAATGAAAGATCATCGGCATCGGCTCGGTCGGTAAGGATGAAAAATCCTCTATTAAGCATATATTACTTGTTAAAGGATTAAAGCATAATCTCTTGAGCATAAGCCAATTGTGTGACAAGGGAAATCTTGCTTTATTTGATTCGGATGAATGCTTAGTGTTCAGACGTAGTGATTTCAAAATTATCCTCCGTGGTATTAGAGTGGATAATATTTATATGGTTGATCTTGCTAATTCCTCACCCGATTATGTTGATTGTCTAATGAGTAAAGAGGATGATACTTGGCTATGGCATCATAGAGTAGCACATATCAATATGCATCTTTTGAACAAATTGATTTCTCAAAACTTAGTTGTTGGTCTTCCCAATTTAAAATTTGAAAATGACTCTATTTGTGACTCGTGTCAAAAGGGGAAGCAAACAAAAGCATCTTTCAAATCTAAAAACATTGTTTCAACTTCTAGACCATTGCAATTGCTTCATATGGATTTATTTGGTCCCTCTCGCATTGAAAGTCTAGGAAGAAATAAATATGCTTTTGTGATTGTTACTCGAGATTTACTTGGACTTTATTTCTTGCCAATAAAAGTGATGCTTTTCAAAATTTTAAATATTTTCTTAAGCGTGTTCAAAATGAGAAAGAAACAACCGTCACTTCAATTAGAAGTGATCATGGGGGAGAGTTTGATCACAATCTCTTTGCGGACTTTTGTGACGAACTCGGAATCGAGCATACCTTTTCCGCTCCACGTACACCACAACAAAATGGGGTGGTGGAAAGGAAAAATAGGTGTCTCGAAGAGATGGCTAGAACCATGCTCGACGAAGCTAAGATACCCAAATATTTTTGGGCAGACGCCGTGAGTACCGCTTGCTATGTTCTAAATAGAGTAGTAATTCGGCCGATACTCATGAAACCCCCTATGAACTTTATAAGGGTAGAAAACCAAATATTTACCATTTTAGAGTTTTTGGTTGCAAATGTTTTGTTCATAACAATGGCAAAAACCAATTGGGTAAATTTGATGCTAAGTCGGATGAAGGTATTTTCATTGGATATTCCTCGCGTAGTAGAGCATATAGGGTCTTTAATAAAAGAACCCAAATTGTGGAGGAATCCCCTCATGTTGTATTTTCCGAAAATAATGCTCGCTTGGCGAGAAAGGATTCCGGTTTTGATCTTGCAGGTATCTTAGATAGCTTGAAAGACAAAATACAAGAGGAACCACCCAAGGAAAATAAAGATGGAACTGAGGAACAACCAACGGAAAAAGCGCCACAATTGGAAAAAGAAACAAAAGTGCCAAATGAGTGGAGGACGATCAAAAATCTCCCTCTTGAACAGGTAAATGGAGACGTCGGAGGAAAGGTAAGTACCCAAAACTCTCTTAAGAACACTTTAGGACACACTTCTTAAGAGCTCACGTTCTCACTTGGCAACACTAGTTTAAGTTATTACTTCTTTACAAATTACTGACTTGAGCGTCGGAGACGTTTAATTCTATTTTGCAGGTATCACCCTAAAAGATAGGGGGAATTATGAAGTTTTTGGCACAGAACAATCGATTGGTCCAAGCAAATAATCGATTATTTTACTGTGGTGAAAATCGATTAGCAGTATCACTAATCGATTGTTTATGGTTTATGTTTATTATGCAGTTTCGTTAAATAATTGATTCCTTAAACTGCAAAATCGATTTCCGTCTCAATCATTCAGCAAGACTTTTCCAAAACAATCGATTTTTTCAAAATATAATCGATTATTTTGATAATCAGAAAATTTATGTGCTTACTGTAACATAACAATCGATTACCATATTTTGACAATCGATTATTTCATGTCAGAAATTTAAACTCTTGTTACCGTTTGGCTCCTCAATCGATTTGTGTCAGTTCCAAGTCAGGTCATAACTCTTCAACAATCGATTATTGCATCTCAACAATCGATTGTCTAACGGTCAGTGAATTTATTTTACCGTTTCTGACTGATTTGGCTTTAAATTCTCAGCAGATTTCTTCCATAAATGATAAGCCACTCTCCCCTCTATAAATAGGCGTCATATATGTTCATATCCATTCACTCAAGCATCAATTTTAGCTTTCAAAATATCAAATTCTCTCTAATCCTTTGCAAAATCCAGCAGCTTTCATTAAAAATGTCGGGCCGTCACTCAAAACGTTCCCGTTCTGCTAGGCACGGCGCATCCGCCTCTGCTGCCCCTCCTCGTCCGAACTATCCCTATCAAGATGGTTCCGTTCTATTTTTTAATTCCGACATCGAGCTTACTCGATTCTTAACCAAATTTGAAAAGCGCGACATTCTTCCACCCCGCTTTTCAACCCACAAGTATCTTGAATCATTTGGGCCTGCTGCAAATATGCTCAAAAATTCTCAACTTCTTGACTTTTTACTCCTTAACCATCCTTACATCAATACTACATTGGTTCAAGCATTTTATTCCAACCTCCATGAGGATGATGATTGTGATCTTGTCACCAACATTAATGGTGTTCAAATTCTTCTTTCCGATGAAAATCTTCATACCATTGCCCGTCTTCCTCATAATGGTGAAGACATTTTTCGGTACACCGGAGAGGCCGGAGCCCTTTTTGATGAAACAGCCCTCTTACACCAAATCGGTCTTACTTCTTATGATCCAAATCTTTCTTCCCGTCGTCCTACAATTACGGGAATGGATCCCAATTATCGGTTGATTTTCTATTTTGATCACCCGAGTCCTCAAGCCTCGTAAGCATAACCATACTACCATTTCCCAAGAGGACACCAAGCTCATGCATGCCATAGTTACCGGAGCTAACATCAATTGGTGTCGGCTTATCAAAATTCACATGCGTGACGCTATCGGAGATGATAGGCCTCTTCCTTATGCTCTCCTCATCATGAACTTTCTTGAAGCCACCGGATTCGTCACTGGAAATGGTCCTCTCAAAAAGAGTACCAAAAAGTGGGAAATTTCGGAATCCTCCTTTCATCATGACGGTGATCATGTAGCGCCTGCTCCTCCTCCAACCCGTCGTGCTCCTCCACCTCAAGAGCCTTCCCTCCAATTCATTTCCGACCAAATTGCTTCATTGACCTCTTCTTTCGGTCAATTAACTCACGAGATCCATGGATATTTTGACCACGTTCATTATCCATATGCGGGTCTTGTTCCATATGAAGCAGCGCCGGATGATGAGGTGGAAGATGATGAATGAATAATTGTTTTTTTAAGTTTGTTTTTATATGTTGTATTGTCTTCCCTATTGCTGTAATTTTTTTTTCTTTCCAATAAATAAACAGGTTTATTTCATATTTGGCATCTTATTATTATTTTTGCTAATGGCAAAAGGGGGAAGATAACAGGTATGATGCACTCTCAAGTTATAAGCTTAAATTGAGGGGGAATTCTCAATTGAGGGGGAACAAATTGCATACTTGTTGCATGTACTTGTCTTGAATCGTCAATATAAATTGCTTGTCTTGCATATCCCGCTTAATGTTTGCCATTATCAAAAAGGGGGAAATTGTTGGAAACACGTTCTCAATGCAATATACTAAAACGTGTGTTCTTTTGTATAGGTTTTGAAGAATGACAAACGAAGCGAAAATTGATATATGACGAAGTTCAAGAAACAAGCGCACAATTGATATACAACGAGATTCAAGCTCAAGACAAAGTTTTATAGTTTAATTGAGTCATTCTTAATTGTGATCTTGATCTTACAACTTGACTCGTAACATGGCTTCTCTCATAAAACTATTTTCCAAAAACATGCATATTTAATTTAATGTCAAATGATTTTAAATCATGCATATGTAGAGTAGTCAAAATAATTTTTAGACATGCCTTAAAAATCTGGACTAAGATAATCGATTATGTACTTATGATAATCGATTGTTTTAAGCCAAGACTGCATGACAATCGATTGTGAACTAATGACAATCGATTGTGAGTAAGACAGTGAGCATCAGGTTTTCAAACCTGCATGACAATCGATTGTGAACAAATGACAATCGATTGTGACTGAGGCAGTGTCCATCAAAGTTTTTCAAAACTCAGAATAATCGATTATGAACTAATGGTAATCGATTATGTTGAGACAGTGTCTTCCAGTGATTTTCAAATTTATTAAATAATCGATTGTTACATTGGACAATCGATTGTCAAAGAGACAGTGTCTAAAATGTTTTTCAAAAACTGATAAGTAATCGATTGTTGACTTTGTGCAATCGATTGTGAAGCTGACCGTTGTCGTAAAGTTTTCAAATACCGTCAGGTAATCGATTATTGATTCTGTATAATAGATTGTTTTGATTAAAATCCGGAAAAGATTTTTTGAACGTTATTGGGTAATCGATTATTGATTCTGTATAATCGATTGTCTTGATTAAAATCCGGAAAAGATTTTTTGAACGTTGCTGAGTAATCGATTGTTGATTCTGGACAATCGATTGTTTGTGGTAAAATCTGGAAAGGATTTTTTGAACGTTGCCAGTAATCGATTATGGATTGTAAGTAATCGATTATCAAGCGTAAAATCTGGGATTGAATTTTGATCTGACTGGCAGACAATCGATTGTTGGGGTTTGACAATCGACTGTCAGTGAGTAAAATCAGCAACTCTTAATTGGCAATTAGGCAACGGTAATGCCAAGTTTTTCAACTATAAATACAGCTTCATTTCAGTGTTTTAAACACAACAACATACTACAACTGATCATTACATTGCAATAAGCTTGCATACTTTTGTTTATCATTTTATATTCAATTTCATAAAGCTTTTGAGAGCCATATTCTTGTACCAAAGTTGTTGTGATCTAGAGCTTACTTCTTTTACTCATATGTACTCATTAAAGAGTATTTTGTTTGAGTGTTTAGTGTTTTATACACTTGTAAGAGAATTGTGATTCTCTTGTTGTAAGGAACTTGTGTTTCCTTGGTTGAAGTCTTGGAGTGTAGTATCTCCGAGCAAAGGTGTTAAGGCTTGTGTCCTTAAGTTGTAAAGGTTTGTTGAGCACCCGTAAGCTTAACAAGTTAGTGGAAAATCTCGAGAGTCTCTCGGGGACTTGACTAGCCACGTGTTGTGGTGAACCAGAATATACCGGTGCGTTCTTTCCTTTTTGTTTATTTAACGCACTTATTTATTTCCTGCAAATTTTAATTTTCGCAAGTTTACGCTAAATTTTATTATAACGCTATTCACCTCCCCTCTAGCGTTAAGTGTATTTACTAACAACCACATGACCTATCTCTTTTAATTTTTATCCCAAGAACAAAAGAGGCTTCACCAAAATATTTCATATTAAAAGACCTAGACAAATATTGCTTGATTTCAGTCATCAAGCCCAAATTATTTGTGGCAAGCAGAATTCCATCAACATATAGAACCATTATAATAAAATTGCCATTACCTATTTTGAGATAAACACATTCATCAAGCTTAGTTTCCACAAATTTAAATCTTGTAATAATTTTATCGAATTTCAAGAACCACTGCCTGGAGGCTTGTTAAGACATATATAGATTTGTTAAGCTTGCACACTAGATGTTCTTTACCAACATCTTTAAACCCTTCAGGTTGGACCATGTAAACTCCTTCAAGTACACTCCTATTCCAGAAAGAAGTTTCAACATCCATGTGGTGCAAATCTAAATCAAAATGAGCCATAAGATCCATTACGACTCTAAAGCATCCTTAGATAAAACAGGAAAAAATATTTGTTTTATAATCAATACCTTCTTTTTGAGTGCAACCTTTAGGAACCAACCTTGATTTATAATGGTCTATATTTTCCTTGGAGTCTCTTTTAGTTTTAAATACGCATTTGCAACTAAAAGGTCTAAAAACCACAGACAATTTAACTAAATCTCACACTCTATTATGTTCCAGGGAGCGCATTACATCTTCCATTGCTTCACTCTATTTATCAGGATATGGAGAGAAATATCTTGAGCATACGACAAAGGATCAATCAAGTCTTCCGTATCACTAAGCTTTTCAGTCACATATACAATATAATAATCAGAGATGGCAAATATTCTTTCTCTATGCGGTCTACTGAGTATTTCATTGTGTTCATTTTGCTCAGGGACTAGGATCTACGTCATTGTTCCGTTGATTCTCCCCCACATGAATCTGTTGATTTACCATGTTTTTATGTACGACAGGTACAAGGACAATGACTTTCTTCTCTTTCGACACAATTTTCTTTCCACATGAACAATCACAATCACAAATGTCATGCTCAAGAAATTTTACAATAATAGACTCAACAATTCTAGCGACACGCCTAGGACAAAAAAAATCTAAAGCCTTTAGAGTAATCGGGATAGCCTATAAAGAAATAACTGATAGTTTTGGGATTAGTTTTCTTTTTTGTGGGTGAATAAATACCAACTTTAGTTGGACATACCCAAATATAAAAATGGTTCAAGCTACATTTTATGGTTGTCCATAGTTCAAAGGGAGCTTTCAAGACAAATTTTATAGGAACTCTATTCAGGATATAGGTAGCTGTTTATAAGGCTTCACCCCAAAGACTCGAACTGGCTAGTCCTTGACATCATACTTCTTACCATTTCTATGAGAGTGCAATTTTATCTTTCAGCCATATCATTCTGCTCAAAGGCATGGTTTATTGTGCTATTGTCCCACACTCTTACAAAGATAAAAGCTAAAATGCCCAATACATTGACCCGATTCATCATATTTTTCATAGTACTCATCGCTACAGTCAGACCTCGCCATCTTAATGGACTTTTCAAGTTACTTTTCAACTTCAGTCTTGTAAATTTTAAACTTATCAAGTGCTTCAAATTATTCTTTCAAAAGATATATAACAGTATCTTGAAAATCATCAATCAAAGTAATAAAATGCTTATGGTTTGTCAAAGTAGGTATATAAGGTCCACTATTATCAGTATAAAAATTTGTAAAGTTCAGAACTCCTAGTGGAACGCTTTCTCTTAACCTTGATCATTTTACCCTTAACACAATCTACACAAGTTTCAAAATCTTTTGGATCAAGAACATATAAAATATTCTCCTTTACTAATCGGTCAATTCTTTCTTTAGAACTATGACCAATACGCTTATGCCATAATAGGTAAGACATTTTACTCATAACAGATCTTTTGTGGGCAATATTTTAACATGCATTGCAAAAAAACTTTCAGTCACCACATTCAAGCAATAATGACCATCACTTTAAAAGGCATCAAAAACAATATGTGAATCATTATAAATTCTAATTACCATTATTTTGTTCAAAATGAATAACCACCTTTGTCCAAAAGGGAAACTGAAACAAATCTCCGTCTCACAGAAGGTACAAAAATAATATTTTCTAAACGAATAATAGAATTATTTTTCAAATTTAAAATAGATGTCTCTATAAACTCTACATTTGCTTTGAGTACATTTCCCACAACAACACTAACTTTATTCTCTTTTGGCTTCCGTTTGCTTACTAGATCTTGCAAGTTATTGGTTACATGAACATTTCACCACTATCCAACCACTAGGAATTTAAAAGAACATGAACAAGACTTGTTTCAAAGCAGACAAAAGACAAAATTTTACCTGGTTCCTTTTTCAGAGGACATCCAGTTTTCTTATGACCTACTTATTTCCAATCACAATCTTTGATTTCTTTCTTAATTACAACTTGAAGACCAAGAGGATTATAAGACTGACCTTGGTTAACACTAGGCTTATTAGTATGACCATGATTACCACCTGGACGATGAAATTGACCATATTACTTTTTATGAAATGTGGGTCTACCTTTTCTTTTATAAGAAGGATAATCAGCCAATCTAGATGAACTAATAAGGTTCACTATGTCCTCAACTTTCTCATTTTGGATCATCTCTTCCTCTGCCACACAGACAGTAATAAGCTCATCAATATTTTACTTATCTTTTTATGCATTGTAGGTTGTCTTAAACTTGTTAAACTGCTTAGGAAGAGACCTTAGGGATTGACGAACAAGAAAATCATCGGTAATGGTTACACCTAAATGATTTGGTTTGGTAGCAATATAAATCAATTTCATAATATGATCACTAACACCACCTATATGGCCTTACTTTATGGTAGACAGGGAATCAATCAAGCTACCTTTCTCAGCTTTATCGGATTCTAGAAATTTCTGTCCAACTGCACTGAAGAAATCTTTTGCATTTCCATTATCCTTAACTGCATCTTTTATGTGATCATAAATAGATCACTTCATGATCATAATGCTCAATTTGTTAAATTTCATCAATATTTCATACTTAGCCTTTTCATCAGATGTGCTAGTAGTTGTAGGTTAAACAATTTTCGGTTCAGTCAATGCATAGTCCAGGGTTCATCAAACCTAACACTATTTCAACATCCTGTTTTCACTTATTGTAATTGCTACTAGTCAGAGTTCTGATGGAATTCAACTGAGTAGTCATGTTGTTAGCAACTGTATAAGCAAACAACACAACAATTAGATAAATTTATGGGTAGGAATATATATATCAAAAGAGTCAAAGACATCCATTACACCCCTTATTTGGGTAGACGATGCAACTGTCTCCCCGTTTAAAATTCAAGGAGTCCAAGGCATTCACTGCTTCCTCATGGTTAGGCAAGAGATACAAAACCTCATCCCCCTATTATCTAAGAATATAAGGCATACATTGTGTCCTTCCTTTACGTAAGAGACATAAAACCTCCTCTGATATCTTTTTGTCCTTGTCTTTTTTTAAAAAAATATATATACACATGAGAATCTAAGATATTAAGCTTCATCTTTTGGGTTAAATTATAATATCTTGTCTCATAAATTAATTTTGCGTCACTGGTATCAAAAACAAAACCTCCAATACCAATATACACTTATAAAGGATAATTTAGACATTATGAATTGATAATATTATAATGACACAAATAAATAGATCACTTTTGTAGAAAATATCTATTAGTCATAAATCTCAACCCATGTATAATATTTTTCATAAGTATAAAGTTCTAAGAATTTTTAATGACTACAATAAATAGACCACTTTTATGGAAACTATTTAGTAATCACAAACCCTTATTTAAAATATATCATATACATATGAAATAAATTAAACTAATATATTTAAACCTTTCAATTTATTTCTTATATCAATTTTGAATCCATTCTCTGACCAAAACTAATACGAATAATTATAATTAGAATCGTCAGAAGCTGCTCCTCGTTAAATTGGGCATTACACCAACAAGACGAATTCTGATAAGTACCTTTGATGTCAAACCAAGTTACAGCATTTTTAAGCCCTATAAACATAAAAGTTTACTATTTCTTTGTAAAACTAGCTTCAAAATAATATCATGCCGCTCAACTTCCAAACTGTGTGTATGGCTTATATTTATTTGATTAAAATAAAGAGCTAAACAAGAAAATATAATAGCCAAAATTACTAAAGGTATAGACTAATTCTTACATACATCTTTAGATTTCAACAAGTACAATCGGATAACACCGAGAACCCACAAACACTCATCGCTGACCACCCTTTCATAATCAAGTTTTGAAATTATATTTAAATTCATAAAGAAAAGTGATGTTTAGAACTACAACTCAGTAACTTCTAATCAATTTAAGTGACCCAACAGTGTCAACAATTTATTTTGACGATTCAAGCACTAAATCGGGTTTTTCACAATCCCATTCAAGTATCGAACAACAGTGTTACGCATCTACAAATACGAATCCTTTACCCAAGACTAAATAAAGATGTTAGAGATTAACTGATACCAACTGTAAGATAATTAATTTGTAGTCATAGCAGAGATTAAGACACAATCATACAAATGTAAAATCATAATCTTGAGTTAGAGTATAATGAAGTATACCATCAAATTCCATGGACGCATCTGCGACGGTGAATGGTGATTAAGCCAGAGACCAACTTCCACAATTCACTAGCTAAATGTTCTAACAGCGTGGAGAGCTTGACTGATGGACGTCTACCATTACCATGTATTTAAGAGGCAGAATACGCTAGAGCTTTCTAAAAAGCTAGGGAAATAGGGGATGACCTCTATTTATAAAGAGTGCATACCCATCACACGTCAAGTTTTATTGGGACTCACTTATCCACACACATAGCATTTACTGTCAACCTTTTATTTATCCACCGCTTGGATCACGTCACCATCCTTTCGGTCTATAACCAATTAACACAAGTCCAAATTCCAACACAACTATCTAAATCTATTTTGGTAATGAAAATTAGTTTATAAAGGTAATGTACAATTGTTGAACAAGTTTAAATAATTTGGTTTAAATTTTAAATCGAATTTTGTGAGAAGTTGGTGATGGGTAATGTTTAGATTTGTAAGAAACAATCTGAGGAGGTTGTCTACAAATTGTTAACTCATTTGATGGAGTTTGGATTTGATTTGAACAAGAATCACAACTGAAAATCGTAGTGATATTTTATACTTGACATACAAGAAGGGAGTGGGGTGATTTGTGTGGTGTCTAAATTTTGCGTGCACAAATTATAGAAGGACATGGTTCTTCAATGAGTTCCTACTGTTGCAGAATATTAATTGAAGAAATGTCACGACCCAAAATCCCGATCGTGATGGCGCCCGACCGCAAGGCTAGGAAAGCCCGCCCAATCAAGCCGCGAATGGTATTCCAGCCCAAGAAGAAGAAATTTCAAGATCAAACAACAAGATTTAATATCAACCTCCCAGCCAGGGATAATTATTAACAAGGAAAACACAACTGAACAATAATCCTCCCAAAACCGAGGAGTCACGAGTACATAGCTTCTAACAAAACAGGATACAAGTCTGAACGGAAATGATACAAAGTCTCACAAAAATAGCAAAAAGGAACATGACTGATAGAAACAGAGTAAGGGGTTCTGCGGACACTAGGCAGCTACCTCAATACTCTAAATAGATCGAGTAATCAACAGCAGCAACACTAGGTCTCTGGAGCACCTGGATCTACACACAAGGTGCATGGAGTATGGGGTGAGTCTACCAACTCAGCGAGTAACAAGCATGTATAAGACCCCGAAGAGAGGAAAATACGAAATAACACAAAATGAATCTATCTAGCAGTTCTATGCAGTACAAGCCTCGGAGATATACAGATAAAGCAACAGTAAATAAATGAATGATATGCAATGCAATGCATGAACACTGCGGAACGTGCAGCCCGATCCATATGGGTACCCGCGCTCATTGTGGGGGTTCAGACTCCGGATAGGCTCCTACAGCCCAAGCGCCATATTATACAGTGCCAATAGTTATCACTGTATTCATCACAATACACGATGTCGTTAGTTACCACTGTTCTCATTACAATACACGGTGTCCTTAGTTACCACCGTTTCCATTTAAAATACATGGTGTCCTTAGCTACCACCGTTTCCATTAAAAATATATGGTGTACTTAGATACCACCATTTCCATTTAAAATACACGGTTTCCTTAGTTACCACGTTTCCATTTAATATAATATACGGTCCAAAAATAGCAAGATAGTACTCGTCAGCCTGGAATATCATTTAAAAATCATTTGAGTATTCAAAACGTATAAATATGGCCGAGTTTGCAAAAATAGTATTTAAACCTGGACTGATTTCAAATAATATGCAAATCATGAAAAGTCTGAGATAACAATCCCTGAAGGATCCTACAAGGCGGCACAAGGCCCCAAACATGGCATCAACCCCAAATATCATCAATATAATTGGCGAAGCAATCGCCAACATAGTACAATACATCCCTCAAATTAGACCGAGTCACAATTTCCAACATATACGACCCCGCACTAGCCATAGAGTGCGTGTCCAACATCATAATAGCATCACAATGTGATATACTGGGGTTTCAAACCCTCGGGTCATCATCTACACCCATTACTCACCTCAAGCCGGCCCGCAAACTAGCTCGCAATGCCTTTCCCTCGAAAATCAACCTCCGCGCATGGCAAATCTGATCAAAGCCAATAGTAATATGTCAAAATAGGCTAACGGAACATAACCCAATCGAAATAACTCAAAATACACCCAATAACACGAAGTTGGCAAAATCTTAGCCCCGCCCACTTGTCAAAAAATTACAAAATTCACATTTTTAAAATCATCGCCTCGCCACGAATCCGTACATATAAATTTGTCAAAATCGGAGTCCAATTGCTCCTCCAAATCCTCAATATCCATTTGAAATTTCAAGCCCTAGTTCATCACCCTTTTTGATTTGATTCCAGAAATTTAAGGGCTAAAAGCGTGTTTAAATGATGTTTTGAGTCCATAAAACTTACCTTTGATTAATCCCCTTCGAATCCCTCTTCAATTTGCTCAAAAAGCTATCTAAGATGTCCAACAATGGTGGAAATAAAACCTTGCTCGCGGATGAAATGTTTACACTTAACTGAACTTCCCAGACGCTCCCTTCTACGCGAACGCGTGGCCAAGTCGCGTCCGCGATGGCCATTTTCCAGTTGGGCAAAATTTCCTTCCTCGCGAACGCGGTGCCCAGCTACGAATGCGAAGCTTACTATCTTTGTCTTCAGTGCGAACGCGTTTGTCTTCCGCGAACACGAAGGGCAACAACCCTAGGACCCCTTCACTCGACCAACCCCTACACGAACGCGCCCCCTGTCCGCGAACGCGAAGACCAACGGAATCCAGGCCTACACAGACGCGGGACTGCCTCGCGAACACGAAGGCCATTCCTTGCCTGCAACTGCTGATGCATTTCTGCAGCACTTCTCTAACTTCAAACCCCTCGTTCAACTATCTGAAACCATCCCGAGGCCCTCGCGACTTCAACCAAAGGCACAAACACACTGTAATACTTCATTCAAACTTGCTCGGGCCATAAACCCCTATCCTTAACATCCAAAAATTACCAAAATCATTAAATTTCATTCCAAGATAAACTATTACTTTCCAAATTGGCATTCGATCCAAAACCCAAGCAAACGACGTCCGAATAACCTGAAAATTTCCAGACATATCCAAAATCACCTAATGAAGCTACTGCAACTTGGGAATTCCACTCCGATTCCCGGATCAAAATCTCACCTATCATCCGGAATTCGCCGAAATTC
Source organism: Nicotiana benthamiana (assembly GCA_034376525.1). Lineage (NCBI taxonomy): Eukaryota > Viridiplantae > Streptophyta > Magnoliopsida > Solanales > Solanaceae > Nicotiana > Nicotiana benthamiana. The sequence goes on along the minus strand of CM067341.1, from coordinate 55,295,362 downwards.
AACTTTAGCCAATTCAAGCCTAATTATTCACCAGACCTCCAAATTAAATTCCAATTTAGCTCTTAAGTCATAAATCACCATCCTAAACTAGTCAAATCATCGAAAATCCATTCCGAGCCCTTTAACACACAAGTGAACATCCGGTTGACTTTTTCAACTTAAGCTTTCCTTATTGAGACTATTTGTCTCATTTCTATCCAAATTCTATCCGAAACACTTCAAATTCATCAACCACATATAATGAAACTCGGGGAAGCATAAAACAGGGAATTCGGGGCAAAAAAATACAAGAGACGATGGGTCGGGTCATTACATCCTCCCCAACTTAAACAAATGCTCGTCCTCGAGCGTACCCAAAGCTGTACTAGAAGCAACCCAATATCCAAATGACCTTACCAGGTGCATACTCGGGGTGATCCCACATCATCCTGTCTCACTTAGGTACCGATAACACAACACAGCTGAAATTTCACATTCCACTTGGCCCATAGACCGTAGAACCTCACTACACTTTCCGAAATCATACATAAGATCAGAACCTGACATCTATACTCCGAATTAACCTGAACCAGATGTAATAACCCACACCTGCAACCTCAGGTGAATTCATACAATATACCACGCATTCCAACACTCTCGTATACTGCCAATGATAACAATAACACGCAATGAACTGTAGCAGTTCTCCAGATCAACCATTCATGAAGTCACTTCCAAGTTACTATTACCACAACAGATTTTTCGGGCCAAACCTCGATATTATCCTTCTAACCAGCTGAAATAAAATCTGCTCATACTCATTATTAACCCAATAATCACCTCGAATCTAACACACCACTTCTGGTGATATGGTACCTCAACACAGGCCTAAGCAACCATTGGATAATACACACGCCAACAAGAAACTGTCTATGCATACCCAAATGAGGGCAAATGACTCAACCGGAAGAGTTATACCTTCAACTCATCAATACCTTTACGAATCCAAGTTGAGACCCCGTCTCACATCATAGGAATAGAATGTGTGAATCCTCCTCGAGAAGTCATAACTTCAAGTGGCCTCGCCACAACGCGCGATCCTATCCCAACACTGTTACACATGAAGCATCTCATGTTAACATGCTCAAAGTAGACGGCCATGCACAGATCTATTCCTGAAACAAAATCTCCCATCACACTCACGGTGAAACAAGTAATATACACCATTTAGTCTTGAAAGGACACAACCGATACACTATCCGCCAAGCGATTCTTAATACGAACCTCCCTTGGAAGCCAGGAAGCAAGGAATACAAAGCAACACATGGAAAGCTATTCTAGACATTACACTATTGTGGCGCGCAACCCGACCCACATAACATACTCGTGGAGGCGTGCCACCCGATCCACACGACATACTCGTGGCGGCGTGCTACCCGATCCACACAGCTACCTTATATAGGGAGGCACACATCTAGCCGAATTTGCTCATAATAACAAAATATCAACATTGGTCGTAAGCAAACTGGGTGCATAAAGATATCTATTAAGAGTTGTAAGCTACAAGATTCCACTTCCACTACTATGACTCATGACTGAGGCGTACGATATTGTGCCCAGCACCAAATCATTACCGAAATCCAGAGTCTCACCCGGCGACATGCCCCGCCACAAGGACGTATCTGAAAAGACCCTCAATAGCGGAACCGAAACAATGGTAGAATCCTCTATACTGACATCCGCCTCGAAGGCCCAATCAAGGAATGCAATCCCTCCTAGCCTTCCACTGGTCTTTAGAACACAACAAGTCAGCTAGGACATAGTCTGATACACTTCGCCACGTAACCTGCAACATTTTCCAACATGACAGCACAATTCTTTAGAATAATCCAACACTGAGACAATAACTCTACATTCCAATGTCGTATCCAGAATTTAATATACTAAGCAAGGAAAGATCCACCCGGATTCCAAACTCCTAATAGCCGATGACAGTACCAACACAAAACACACGATCCATAGCCACTACATGGACTGCATCGGAGAACTCCCAGTCTCCAACTAACCGTAGCACAAGAATCACTGAACCTGAACCCAAATACGAATACAGATTACACCTCGAGTATCCATTTATTCCATGAGAGATATTCAAAAACTCCCTTGTACCATCACACAACTCGGATATCAACAATCGATCTCATAAGAAAGTGTCGTAACACTATTGATGCATCATTTGTGGAAATTAACCTTTTTCCGAGACACATGCTATCGCCAAATCACTTCCAACTAACAACACCAGTTCTTTGATTACCTGAAGCTACTCATTACGTAAGACATAGCTAAATGCACCATACCTTTCAGAACTGAGTCGAAAACTCGGACACGCCCATCTCGGTCCTTTACAACATACCGCATACACAATATCCTCCAGGGATAACATGAGAACTTCCATCTCCCTTCTGTGCTGCAGACATTGACGCACCCAACTAGTCTAGAACTTTCATTGATCCCATTTTGAAGAAAATGCATTATACACTCCATTTTCCGTATATCCATAGAAAATATACAGCTCCAAACCACGATGAAACTCAATAAGAATTCTCTCCTAATTCCATTTGCACAAGTTAAACTTCCAAGGACGGAATATCTCTACATGAACCAATCTATGCAGACTTTCAGTACTCAAGAGCTTTGCTGCCCAACGGTTGTAAGAACCTATTACCTCAATTACATACCACGATTGATCATATCTTTACCATACCAATTCAGTCCCCTAACACGTTACACTATTTGTCTCGATTTCCACCTGATTCATTTTCAACTAGATATACTCTCTTACTGTAGCACCACAATGTCTCAACCCAGACTCACTATACGAGATCCAACACCAGACAACACAATCCAAGACCCATAGGCCACTGAATACGTTTTCAAACGTGCTCAGAATTACCATATTACAAAATACTTTACCCGAAAAATGTTCTGCAACTCTAAATCAGTTACCCTTACTTTCCAAATATTGATACCTAGAATCCTGTAATTAACATAGAAATACCACAAGTCTTGACCTATGCTAATGGAAACACTGACTTGGTCACACACTCAACCTCAAAACACCCGAGTGATACCTACCGAATCTTGATCACATCAAAAACCATTCTCAAAAGTCGACCACTCTTATGCACACTGCAATTCACTTGACTTAATGAGTCGAACCACTCATGCCTTATCAGCACTCTGACACCACAGGACGCGATCTCATTCCGATACAACCAAACAACTTTCTTCTCTTAACACTAAGCATCCCTTATCATGAACTCAAGACATTCTCTTATTTTCCCACACATACGAAGCACCATATAACCTTTGGCAAAATTTCCCTTCACTTGTACCACCTTTGGCTCACTTTCTGCAACCAGAGCTGATTCACTCACATGCATCAAATCGGAATTAACACAGTACATAACAGTTCAATCAGCTCATCCACAGCAACCTCAACTTAGCTCGAAGCCATATACATCACAACACATATACTCTATTGCTATCGTAATATCATGGTGAGATTAGGCTCACACTCTCATAAACTTGAGGAAACACAGATCATCGGTAATTCTAACTCTTCTACAATTCTTGCATTCATTCACACAACCGTTAAGCCCACTCTTATGGCGACAAAACTTCTACTAAGTCCCATATTTCCAAAACTTTCGGTAGAGATTCCTTTGTAATTGAGCATATCCACCTGCCAGAGAATTACCAAAATCATCCTAACAACACGTCCACAACTCGACAAAGTATCACGTTGTATATCAACAACATTAAATATCAATACTATATGTATTATATTACCAAAATTGATACTTGAAAATGTGTTGCACCTGTTCGAATCATAGTACATAGACAATACCTTTTAATTATTCATAAGATCTTCTAACATACATATAATGATCATACCACTTCAGAATAATCTGCAGGAGATACCCACCTTCTTGCTTCAAAATAATATTTCGGTACATCATCCAGCGTTACACTCCTTATGCAATCAATTGGTCTTCCTGAGTCTGGACTCATACCACAACACACACACTCCCAGCTAGGAGACTCGAAAAGATTCTTCACGCGCCCATAACTCGGGCCACATCTCCATTTCACAATGAGAATCAAACATTAAATGGTTCGTCTACCACCTAGCACACCTTCTTCAACACTTCCAAGTCTTATGGGCACATTACACGACACCAACATTCACACCACGTAGCTATCCAGCCGCCATCACCACAATTAGGGACAATACTGAACTTATAAGCTCATAACACTAGCTCGCTCAATCAACACCTTGGCTCTCAATCCACAGACAGAGATTCGGCCTCAAGTCCTCTAGACTGACCAAACATCAACTCATAGGAACCATAATTCGCCCCTCGGTCGAGGAACCACAAGCCATCAAGTCACATATGATACTGGACGCTCACGGGCGCATACACATGTGAGGAAGGAATTTCAAGGGTTACTATTTCAAGCTGAATCAAGGACGCACGATAAGATTTCAAGAAAGTGCAGGGTTTCCTAAAGGTTTTGTAGCCTCCTGCTTATAAGTGTGGTGCACGACACACCCATAAACAAGACTCTACTAAACTGGATCATGACTCGTGAGGCCTAGTAAACCTAGGCTCTGATACCAACTTGTCACGACCCAAAATCCTAGTCGTGATGGCGCCAGGCCGCAAGGCTAGGCAAGCCCGACCAATCAAGCTGCGAACGGCATTCCAGCCCAAGAAGAAGAAATTTCAAGATCAAACAGCAACATTTAATATCAACCTCCCAGCCAGAGATAACTATTAACAAGGAAAACACAACTGAACAATAATCCTCCCAAAACCGAGGAGTCACGAGTACAGAGCCTCTAAAAAAACAAGATACAAGTATGAACGGAAATAATACAAAGTCTGACAAAATAGCGAAAAGGAACATGATTGATAGAAATAGAGTAAGGGGTCCTGCGGACGCTGGGCAGCTACCTCATTACTCTAAATAGCTTGGGTAATCAACAGCAGCAACACTAGGTCTCTGGAGCACCTGGATCTGCACACAAGGTGCAAGGAGTATGGCGTGAGTCTACCAAATGAGCGAGTAACAAGCATGTATAAAAACCCGAAGATAGGAAAACACGAAATAACACAAAATGAAGCTATCTAGCAGTTCCATTCAGTACAAGCCTCAGAGATATTCAGATAAAGCAACAGTAAATAAATGCATGATATGCAATGCAATGCATAACACTGCGGAACATGCAGCCCGATCCATATGGGTACCCGCGCTCATTGTGGGGGTTCAGACTTCAGAGGGGCTCCTCTAGCCCAAGCGCCATATCATACAGTGCCAATAGTTACAAGTGTTTTCATCACAATACACGGTGTCCTTAGTTATCACCGTTCTCATTACAATACGCAGTGTCCTTAGTTACAACCGTTTCAATTTAAAATACACGGTGTCCTTAGTTTCATCGTGTCATTTAAAATACAAGGTGTCCTTAGCTACCACCATTTCAATTTAAAATACACGGTGTCCTTAGTTACCACTGTTTCCGCTTAAAATAATATATAGTCCAAAAATAGCGAGATAGTACTCGTCAGACTGCAATATCATTTAAAAATCATTTGAGTTTTCAAAACGTATAAATATGCTGAGTTTGCAAAATAGTATTTAAACCTGGACTGATTTCAAATAATATGCAAACCATGAAAATTCTAAGATAACGATCCCTGAAGGATCCTACAAGTCGGCACAAGGCCCCAAACATCGCATCAAGCCCAAATATCATCAATATAATACGTGAAGCGATCACCAACATAGTACAATACATCCCTCGGATTAGACCGAGTCATATTTCCCAATATATACGACCCCGCACTAGCCATGGAGTGTGTGTCCAGCCTCATAATAGTGTCACAATCTGATATATCGGGGTTTTAAACTCTCGGGTCATCATCTACACCCATTACTCACCTCAAAACGGCCGCAAACTAGCTCGTATTGCCTTTCCCTCGAAAATCAACCTCCGCGGATGCCAAATCTGATCAAATCCAATAGGGATACATCAAAATAGGCTAATGGAACTTAACCCAATCGAAATAACTCGAAATACACCCAAAAACACGAAGTTGGCAAAACCCGAGCCCCGGTCGCACTTCTCGAAAAATTACAAAATTCAAATTTTTAGAATCCTCGCCTCGCCACGAGTCCGTACATATAAGATTCATCAAATTCGGAGTCCATTTTCTCCTTTAAATCCCCAATTTTCATTTGAAATTTCAAGGCCTAGTTCGTCCCCCTTTTTCATTTGAAAGTGTGTTTAAATGATGTTTTGAGTCCATAAAACATACCTTTGATTTATACACTTCGAATCCCTCTTCAATTTGCTCAAAAAGCTCTCCAAAATTTTCCAACAATGGTGGAAATAAAACCTTGCTCGCGGATGAAATGTTTACACTTAAGTGAACTGCCCATATGCTCCCTTCTACGCGAATGCGTGGCAAAGTCGCGTCCGCGATGGCCTTCAAGCTAGGCAAAATTTCCTTCTTCACGAACGCGGTGCCTTGCCGCGAACTCGAAGCTTAATGTCTTCCTCTTCAACGCGAACGCGTTCGTCTTCCGCGAACGCGAAGGGCAACAACCCTGGGACCCCTTCACTCGACAAACTCCTACGCGAACGCGCCCCCCTGTCCCTGAACGCGTAGACCAATGGTGTCCAGGACTACGCGAACGTGGGACTGCCTTGTGAACGCGAAGGCCATTCCTTGCCTGCAGCAGCTGCTGTGTTTCTGCAGCACTTCTCAAACTCCAAACCCCATGTTCAATTATCCGAAACCATTCCGAGGCTCTCGGGACCTCAAACAAAGGCACAAACACACTATAATACTTCATTCAAACTTGTTCGGGACATAAAAACACTATCCTTAACATAAAAAATCACCAAAATCATTGAATTTCACTCCAAGATAAACTATAACTTTCCAAAATCGCATTCGATCCAAAACCCAAGCAAACGACGTTCGAATGACCTGAATATTTAAAGACATATCCAAAAACACCTAACGAAGCTACTGAAACTCTCGAAATTCCATTTTGACCCCCGGATCAAAATCTCACATATCATCCGGAATTCGCCGAAATTCAACTTTAGCCAATTCAAGCCTAATTCTTCATCGGACCTTCAAATTAAATTCCGATTTCGCTTCCAAGTCATAAATCACCATCTAAAATTAGTCAAATCATCGAAAATCCATTCCGAGCCTTTTAACACACAAGTCAACATTCAGTTGACTTTTTCAACTTAAGCTTTCTTTAAAGAGTCTATTTGTCTCATTTCTATCCAAATTCTATCCGAAACACTTCAAATTCATCAACCACATACAATGAAACTCCGGGAAGCATAAAACAGGGAATTCGGGGATAAAAAATACAAAAGACGACGGGTCGGGTCGTCACAAGAAACTAAAGTAACACAAGAATTTTTATGTGGAACACACCCGGCTCAAAAGGTGAAACAAATAACGACCTATTACTTAGTAGGATTTTCTACAAATACTTCATTACGACTCTTAGCCAATGATAAAGTTTACAAACTCTTGCAAACCTAAGATTAACTCTAACCCTTCTAGCAACCAGCCACATGATGTTGCGTCTGCTTCAAGTTAACTCTATCTTGAACAATACAACTCGAGTTTACAACCTCTTGCAAAACTAAGGATTAACTCTAACCCTTATATCAGCATGCCATAGGCTATTGTGACTAAATCAAGTTAACTCTAACTTGAATAATACAACTCAGGTACCTAGTACAATTTTCTTCTAAGAAAGTGGTAAGGTACAACTCAAAATGCCTTCTACACTTTAAACTAGAAATAAAGAAAGACACATAAAACTCTTTATGGAGTTGGTTCTTCTATCTGGTTCGAATCGCTTCAGGATCACATTCTTAAATCTCACAGGAATTGCTCATGAAATATCTTGTTATTTTGATCCCAATTCGTGCTTAACTTTAATATGTAGTGCATCACCTATAAAAGAGAACAGAACTGATACATATAGAGTTAGTAAATAAAGATTAACTAGAGTTCTAATGCTTTACTCTTCCTTAGTAGAAGAGTTTTAGTCAACTTCAACTTCTAACTCCTCCATTATCTTGGATAGAGTTCTCTTCAAGTAAAGATTCCTGCTCCTTATCAAATATGCAACCCTCTCGTTCAGGAAATATCAAATATAACCACTTATACTTATCCCTTTCACATGCAAGCCTTTTTCTTGATTCTGTCTATCACCTATCAATACTGTCCATGGACCTAGACTATCCACTTGTCTTACTAGTGTTTTCTTTCGAAGCGATTTTCTTGGCACTCTCACCTAAGAGCTTTTTCCATTGTACTTACCCTATTTCTTTTGGCTCCTTATTCATCCTCTTGTGGGAGGAATTGCTACAGGGATAGAAGAAGTGCAACCCATGCCCTTTTACATGTTTTCTAACTTTGCTCTCCTTCTTTTGATTGTAACTATCTTACACCTTTTACAACGGCTTGGGACTTTTGTCCGCTGCACTTAAATAACCAGAACCATCACATATCTCTTGTTATTACATTCTCATACTTTTATTCGATGTCTCCTCATTATCACTAATCTCTTCACTCCAGACCACCATTGCACATGTTTTTTCATTCAAACCAACCAAAGGGTCGAATGAGAACCAACCACCCTTTCTTCTTCTCTTCCTCTCACAAGTTCATTAACACCCTCAGTCTTATTTTCTTTTTCTTTTTTATTTTACCACCAATTTTTTAAGTCCCAACAATAGAACCAATAAACACAAACCTATTTTTGAGACTGTTGGCCCAAGTTCAGTTTAGGTTTTAAATATTGACAAATGAACTCAGTGATGGACCTGGTCCATCTGGTGAGACACAATGTTTATTAACCATTTCATATGATAGACACGTGAGGAAGATATACCTTAGAGATCAAGCAGCAATATCTTCTGAACTGAATGAAAAGATTGCATTTGGGATAAGGAGAACACTCTCCTTATGAGAAGAGAACACGATCCTAATCAAGGATAATGTTTGGAGTTTGTATTGTTTATGAACTCAAATTCGTCTAAGGAGCAGCAATTGAGTCTCAATCAAACACTGATTACTAAATCAACAAATTACTGAGTTTCTTCTCTTTTACAGGATATTTAGAAGTTATTATATTAGGTACTTTGAGTATTCAAGTTAAAGTTAACTTGGAAGTGTCGCAACAGTTGAGGTTGTGTGCCATACTGGGAGCTGGGAAGGGCAATCCACTGCTAGGCCTTCACTATTCAATGGACAGTATTACTCTTGGTGGAAGAACAAGATGAAGGATCACATCATAGGTAAATACTATGAACTCTGGGACATAGTCACTGATGGTCGTTTAGCAACTACAATGATAATTGAGGAAGGAGTGGAAGTGCCAAAGACAAGGGCTGACTACACTGCTGAAGATTTTAAAAAATGGGAGAAAAATGCTAAGGCCAAGAAATGGCTTGTGTGTGGACTGAGTCCAAATGAATACAGCTGGATCCAAAGCTGTACTACTGCAAATGAGAAATGCGGCACGCAAGTGGCTCATGAAGGAACACCTCAAGTGAAGAGATCTAGAGGAACATTGCTATATTCTCAATATGAGAATTTTACTACGAAAGATGAAGAAATAATTTAAGAGATGTACACTAGGTTCACTACTCTGACAAATGAACTTAAGTCTCTTAGAAGATTTATTCTTGAAGAAGAAAAGGTTGAGAAGATCTTGGTAAGAGTTCTTCCAGTTGCTTGGGAAGGAAAAATCAGCGCCATTTAGGAATCCAAGAATATGGCAACTCTCAGGTTGGATGAACTAATTGGGAATCTTACTGCCTATGAACTGAGAAGGCAAACTAGGAAGATAGATACACCAAGAAGGAGAGAAGTTTGACTCTCAAAATTACAGAAGGTTCAGACGTAGAAGATGATGAGATGACTATGATCACTAGAGACTTCAAAAAATACCTGATGAGAGGAAAGGGTTCATCAAGAGGTACAAACGTCAACAAGACAAGAGTTCCTGAGAAACAGACAAATGATGGCTGCTAGAACTGTGGTAAGACCACATGATCAAGAATTGCCCTCTATGGGAGATTGAGTGGAAGAAAGAAAGGGCTGAATAGAGAAACAGGAAGAAGGAACAGGTTCAACCCAAGAGAAGCAAAATTTCAACCAAGGCTATGGTTGTTGCTTGGGGTTAAACCTCTGATGAAGACTCAGAAAATAAAGCTGAAGAAGAGCAAGATCTTATGGCCATTGGAGAATAAGATGATGAGCAGGAGGTAAGTATTATGCTTCTCAAGAACAAAATTAAATTTCCGTCTAAAGAAAGCTTGGCTGAGCTATTATTAGACTTCATTGATGAGTTTGAAATAGTTAATAATAAAAAGGAAGTTATATCTAGGGAATGTGCTATCCTAAAAGCAAAATGCAAAAGAATAGAATCTAGGGCTGATGAGAGTTATAATAAAAATGCTAAGTTGAAGAACTAGGTTCTTGAACTTGACAATAGTATTCTAGGACTTAGGTCAGAAATTCTAAAACTGAAACTAGGAACAGGAAATAAAAAAGTTGATCACTCATTTGTTACTCTAGAATAAAACCTAGGAAAAATGAAAAATGAACTGTATAAGAAAGATGAATTAATTAAGGTTATAAAACAAGATCTAGGAAAGGTGAAACATAAACTAGATAGAACTTGCAAAACAAAGCTTCTGATGCTCTCTCATGGTTGCAAGAGCATCATACTAGCCATAAGAGAGGACTTGGCTATGGGACTCAAAATCCAAAATGGGACACCAAAAACAAGTACCTCACTCTTCGTGAAAATACGATCTGCACACACTATGGTAAGACTCGCCATTATAAACATCAATGCAATGCAAAAGAAAAGGCGAGTCAAAGGAACAAAGCTTTTGTTCAAGAAAAGCACAAATTGCCTAGCTGGGCAAGAAAGAATCTGATTCACCCTTTTGCCCATAGAAAGTAATCCAAACTAGATTGGGTTCCTAAGAATAACCCCTGATTTCTTTTTGCAGGTTCAAGTGAAAGGGAGTAGCCAAATTTAGTACATGGACAGTGGCTTCTCAAAACATATGACTAGGGACAAAAACTAGTTCCTTTCACTTGAGGACCTAAAATGAGGTGATGTCTCCTTTGGAAATGGAAATAAAGGTGAGATCATTGTGGTTGGAAAGGTAGGTAAGACAGACTCTCATTCCATTGAGAATGTCTACTTGATAAATGGCTTGAAATATTGCCTAATCAGTGTGTCACAACTGTGTGACAGAGGTAACCTTGTAGCTTTCACCTCTACAAAATGTATTGTGAATAATCTTACCACTGACAAGATTATTTTGTAGGGAAAAAGATTTAATAATATTTACATTGTAAATTTGTCAACCCTTTCAGAAAATGAACTCACTTGTCTAAGTGTGCTAGTCAATGATCCCCTCCTGTGGCACAGAAGATTTGGCCATGCTAGTCTAAGTCAGCTAAATAAATTAGTCTCCGAGGACTTGGTGATAGGGTTACCTAATATAATGTTCAAGGAAGACAAAGTTTGTGAGGCATGTGCAAGAGGGAAGCAGGTAAGGTCATCCTTCAAATCCTAGAAAATGGTAAGTACGTCCAAGACGTTGGAACTGGTTCATATGGATCTTTGTGGTCCAATGAGAACCATAAGTAGAGGTGGAAATAAATATGTGATAGTGCTTGTTGATGATTATTTTGTTAGGTTTTATGCCCGTCACTAGAGGGGGAGTGAATAGTGCGGCACGAGAATATTGATAAATATTGCGGAATTAAAAATTTCAGGAATAAAATAAATTCGGTAATAAAAATAGCAAGGAAAGAACACACCGAATTTATCCTAGTTCACCACAACTTGTGGTTAGTCCAGTCCCCGAGAGACTCTCTCGAGATTCCACTAACCCTGTTAAGCTTTCGGGTGCCAAACAAACCGTTACACTTGCTCGTTGATGTACACTCTACAAGACTTCAACTTGCTCGAGGATACCGCACCTCAAGACTTCAACCACTAATATTGAGGGTACTTAGCAAACCCGACAATCAATGAGAAGATATGTTCTTCTCAAACACCTTTCTCTTTTAAACCAAGAACTCTCTCAAGAGAGTAGATAAAGAGATACAATATTAGCTCTATGAACAACTCAAAGTTGTCTCTCAAATGGCTCAACAAAAGCTCTATAATGATGCTCAAATAATATCAATATGTATATGAATATTGGGAGGTGTTGTGTGTTTAAAATCAGCTCAAAAGACCTCTATTTATAGGGGTTAAAAGGTGCATGTCCGTTGCTTAATTGACAATCAATTATGCTGATTTTATGCCAAAATAATCGATTATGTTATTGCATAATCGATTATCTTCTCAACGTTCATAAAACGGAATGTTGGGAAGGCAACGGATAGTGAAATAATCGATTATTCCAATTACATAATCGATTATGTTGCTCCAGTAAAATCTGGAAACTCAGCAAAGCTGGTATATACCAGAGTATACCTGAATCAAAGCTGGAGTATACCAAAATATACCAGAGTATACCAGAATCGAAAACTTACTTCAAAAACCATTTTGGTTAAAATGAGAACGTTAAAATTATTTTGTTTGAAGTATTTGAAATATGTTTATGATAAATATGATTTGATAAAATGATTTTATGCATATTTATGATGACCTATGTTGAGTCAAAAGACGAGATAACTTTAAACGTTGCTCTTACATTGGTTCTACCAAACGACCTATGCCTTGGGTCTTCGGTCTTGAACTTTTGAGCTCGTCTTTGGCTTTCTCATTGAAATCCATTCATTAATATGCTCCTCGGAATTCAATCTTGATTGTTTGTCATATAATAACATTGTTTGACACTTGAGTTCATTGTTTGTCATTCATCAAAACCTATACCTTAAAATCATGCTAATACAACCAAATCACATATATCATGGATAGAATGATTTTCTACAATTTTTCCCTTTTTGGTAATGACAAACAACAGGAGATATGCATATCGGATTCCCCCTAAATTCATGCCATACCTCAACATACAATTATGCAAACAATTCCCCTTAATGATGATTCCCCCTCAAATAAGGCATACTATAACGTAAAATCATTCCCCCTTATTTGATGCATATCGCCTAATTTCTTCCCCCTTTTGGCATTTGCAAAAAGAAGTATACAAAGGCTGTTTTTCCCCTTTCAACACTTCCCCCTTTTGGGTATATCAGTTGTTAGTGTCAAATATAAGATTGGAAATATAATGAGGAATATACATTGACGATATTAAAAAAATCATACCAACATGAAATAATACCAAATGTTAATAAAAATGTAACAACCATATCAAAGGTTATTTTTAGCGAATATACCAACTGTTATTCACACTAGAAAAAAATTCATCAAAACATCAATTATTTTTAACAAAATTAATTGATACCACTTGTTATTCAAGATAAAAGTTATCAAAACATGAATCAAAAATAATTAATATCAATTGTTATTAAAGATATATTAATCGTTAGCACATATCAACTATTACGTTTTTATCAAAAATATGATAACTAACCGAAATTCCCCCTCGATGCAATAAGGTTTCGTGCTTGGTGCATCTACTACAATATTGTAGTCTTCAAGCACACCTGCAAACGTACCTAAAAATAGGTTTTTGGTACCCAAACACTTTTGGGTCCTTGGGGGTTAGGCAAATAACAATCATAGCCAAAAGATAAATCCCTATGTTTTGTAAAACATATGGGTGCTATGTGTCCTACCCGGTTGCAATAATGACATATTACGTTTGGGTTGTGCATATGCCTCGGTTGTGCCAAATACGTTCTAGGTGATCTAAAGTCATCATTCCTAGACGCGTTGAAATTCCTAGAGTCATTTCTAGGTGGTCTAGAATAATTATTTCTAAACACATTAACACAATTCCTAGAATCGTTTCTTGGTGGTCTAAAATGATTAGTTCTCGACTCATTAACAAAAATCCTAGAATCATTTCTAGGTGGCCTAAAATGATTAATTCTAGGTTCGTTTACAAAAATCCTAGAATTATTTCTAGGTTGTGCATCGCAATTTCTAACATGATTCTTATTCTTTTTACGCCTTTTATTTTTCCTGGGCTTTTTCTTCTTAGTCTCTTCAACTGTTTTAGGCTCTTCTACACTAAGTTTTTCTAGTGTGTTCCTAAGATCTAAGTTCTCTATTTTCAAAAAATCGCAAGATGAGCAATTAGAACTTTGATCAATTGAAGAAGTTTCATTCATCGCCTTAATCTTATTTTTAAGATCAACATTATCATTTTTCAAAAATCTATTTTCTTCTTCTAAAGCTTCGATTTTATCCTTGGCCTCTTTGGCGATTTTTGAAGACTTTTTCAATTCACCAAGTAATTCTTTAAAAGCTTCTTGTAATTCTTCAAAAGAGTAAGAATTAGAAGTGCTTACCTCTTCTTCTTCGTCGGCCATGAAGCATTGGGCAGTCGTTTCATCACACGAGCTGTCCGAGTCCCATGTCACATGCTTTTGGACTTGAGGCGTACCTTCATAAATGGCTTCAAGTTTATCCCACATTTCTTTGGCGGTTGTGCAATAGGAGATCTTCCGATAGTCATCCGGATTCACCGCACAATATAACATATTGATGGCCTTGGCGTTGTATTCATTCTTCTCCTTTGGAGCCATAGTTTCCCCAACTTTCTTTGTCGGCGTTTCACCGTTCTTGATGATTTGCCATAAGCAAGAGTTGTTTGATTGGATGAAGATTCTCATCCGCTCTTTCCAATATGTGTAATTTGTTTCATCAAATAGTGGAGGCTCAATGGTAGAGTGTCCTTCGCTCATCATTCCTGCGTTCAATATTCTCAACAAAAAATATATATTGTTCTCTCAATCGGTTAAGGCTTTCAGAGAGTTAGGCTCTGATACGAATTGTTTGGTTTTATGCCCGTCACTAGAGGGGGGGTGAATAGTGCGGCACGAGAATATTGATAAATATTGCAGAATTAAAAATATTAGGAATAAAATAAATTCGGTAATAAAAATAGCAAGGAAAGAACACACCGAATTTATCCTGGTTCACCACAACTTGTGGTTAGTCCAGTCCCCGAGAGACTCTCTCGAGATTCCACTAACTCCGTTAAGCTTTCGGGTGCCTAACAAACCGTTACACTTGCTCGTAGATGTACACTCTACAAGACTTCAACTTGCTTGAGGATACCGCACCTCAAGACTTCAACCACTAAGATTGAGGGTACTTAGCAAACCCGACAATCAATGAGAAGATATGTTCTTCTCAAACACCTTTCTCTTTTACAACAAGAACTCTCTCAAATGAGTAGATAAAGAGATACAATATTAGCTCTATGAACAACTCAAAGTTGTCTCTCAAATGGCTCAACAAAAGCTCTATAATGATGCTCAAATAATATCAATATGTATATGAATATTGGGAGGTGTTGTGTGTTTAAAATCAGCTCAAAAAGACCTCTATTTATAGGGGTTAAAAGGTGCATGTCCGTTGCTTAATTGACAATCAATTATGCTGATTTTATGCCAAAATAATCGATTATGTGATTGCATAATCGATTATCATCTCAATGTTCATAAAACGGAACGTTGGGAAGGCAACGGAGAGTGAAATAATCGATTATTCCATTCACATAATCGATTATGTTGCTCCAGTAAAATCTGGAAACTCAACAAAGCTGGTATATACCAGAGTATACCAGAATCAAAGCTGGAGTATACCAAAATATACCAGAGTATACCAGAATCGAAAACTTACTTCAAAAACCATTTTGGTTAAAATGAAAACGTTAAAATCATTTTTTTGAAGTATTTGAAATATGTTTATGATAAATATGATTGATAAAATGATTTTATGCATATTTATGATGACCTATGTTGAGCCAAAAGACGAGATAACTTTAAACGTTGCTCTTACATTGGTTCTACCTAACGACCTACGCCTTGGGTCTTCGGTCTTGAACTTTTGAGCTCGTCTTTGGCTTTCTCATTGCAATCCATTCATCAATATGCTCCTCGGCATTCAATCTTGATTGTTTGTCATATAATAACATTGTTTGACACTTGAGTTCATTGTTTGTCATTCATCGACTTCGTTGTTTGTCATTCATCAAAACCTATACCTGAAAATCATGCTAATACAACCAAAGCACATAAATCATAGATAGAATGCTTTTCTACATATTTTGGATTTACCTGGGTACTATTTCTAACATCCAAATATGAGGCATTTGAAATGTTCACTGCCTTTGTTAGAAAAATTAATAAACAATTAGGAAATCAACTTGCATCCATCAAATCTGATCATGGAACTGAATTTGAAAATGTAAAACTTACTGAATATTGTGATGAAAATGATATAGATCACAGCTTCTCTGCCCCAAGAACTCCTTCGCAAAATGGTGTTGTTTAAAGAAAGAACGGGACCCTTGAGGATATGGAAAGGACCATGCTTCTCTCTAGGAAATTACCCCATAGCTTCTGGGCAAAGGCAGTAAACACTACATGTTACATAATCAATAGATGCATGAACATACCTCTTAATTAGAAAACTCCCTATGAGTTACTTAAAGGGAGAAAACCAAACATATCCCACCTCATGGCATTTGATTGCAAGTGATATGTGAAAAATAATGGAAAAGACTCCATGGGTAAGTTTGATCCCAGAAGTGATGAGGGAGTATTATTCGGATATTCTTCACATACCAAAGCATATAAAGAATTTAATAGAAGAACTCTGTGTGTAGAATAAAGTGTTCCATTTTGGTTTTTATGAAACTAACATTCTTTCTGAGAGGCATGAACATGAAGATGAAGCCATTAGCTTGGTAAGAGAATTGACTGAAGCAACATCAAAAGAAGAAACAGGTGATGGAACAGGTTCTTCTAGTCTGGGCAACCAGACAGGGGGAACTAATCAGGGAGAACAGGTGACGGATCCATCTAAATACATCCTCCAGCTGTCATAGGATTCTTCAATATCTTCTCCTATGAAGGCTATCTCTTCGTCAGGAAAATACGTCTTTAGGGGTTCGTATTCTCCTCCTACAAGATTCTTGGCGAGGTGATCTGCCAAAGCTTTCCTTTGACTGCCTTCTAGGTAACATAAATGATGTCAAATTCACTTAATCAAATCTACCATTTGGCAAGGTTTCCAGTAGCCATGGGCTTCTGGAAAGAATACTTCAATGGTTCCATCCTGGATATGAGATGAGTGGTGTAAGCGCGGAAATAGTGCCTCAATGTTTTAGCTACCCAGGTTAAAGCACAACAAGTGCGCTCTAATAAGGAATACCAAGCCTCGTAAGGGGTAAACTTCTTGCTGAGGTAGTAGATGGCCTACTCCTTCCTTCCTGTTTCATCATGTTGTCCCAAAATACAACCAAATGCCCCATCTAATACTGCAACATATATCAATAAATGTCTCCCACGCTCGGGTGGAATTAGGACCAGCGGCATTGATAAGTATTTCTTGATTCTGTCGAAAGCCTTCTAACAATCATCAGTCCACTTGGTGGCAGCATCTTTCTTTAGCATTTTGAGGATGGGTTCACAAATGACAGTGGACTGAGCTATGAATCAACTGATATAGTTATGCCTCCACAGAAAACTCATTACCTCTTTATTGTTCTTTGGAGGTGGAAACTCTTGGATGGATTTGACATTTGACGGATCCAGTTATATTCCTCGGCGACTCACAATGAAACCGAATAATTTTTCGACCGGTACCCCGAATGCACACTTGGCGAGGTTCAGTTTCAAGTTGTATCCCCTCAGTCTATTGAAGAATTTTCTCAAATATGTCATGTGATCTGCAGCTCTTCTAGATTTAATGATGACGTCGTCCACATACACCCCGTTCTCTTTGTGTATCATATCATGAAATATTGTGGTCATGGCTCTCATGTAGGTAACACCAGCATTCCTTAGACCGAATGGCATCATTCTGTAACAGTACATTCCCCACGGCATGATGAATGCTATTTTCTCTACATCCTCTTCGTCCATCCATATCTGATGGTACCCAGCAAAACAATCAATGAATGACTGCAGCTCATGTTTGGCGCAGTTGTCGATCAATATTTGTATATTTGGCAAAGGGAAGTCTTTAGGAATGGCCCGGTTGAGATCCTGTTAGTCGACACAGAACATCCTTCTTTGGCACCGGCACAACGGTGGCTTACCATGTTGGATACTCTACCACTCTGAAAACCCTGACTTTGACTTGCTTGGTGACTTCTTCTTTGATTTTCAAGCTCATGTCTGGCTTGAAGTTTCTGAGTTTCTATTTGACCGATGGGCATGCTGGATCTATTGGTAAGTTGTGAGCCACAATGGACGTGCTAAGGCCGGTCATATCATCATACGACCAGGCGAATATGTCCTCATACTCTTTTAAAAACTCTGTGTATTCTTTCTTTTCTGATGGTGACAAGTGTATGATGATTCGTGTTTCCTTGACATTTTCTGCGTCTCCCAAATTAATGACCTCAGCTTCGTCTAAGTTAGACTTAGGTCTATTCTCAAAATCCTCGGCTTCTCTAACGAGCTCTTATGGTATTTCATCCTCTTCTGAATCTATGTTCGTTTGTCGCGTTGTCTCATTGCATGTTACAGTCGTTGGTTCATCATCAAGATACGTAATAGTGATGATGTGTAAAATGAAGTAAATGGTAATGAAAATAAATGAGAGAAAATTATAAGGATGCTTTTGAATAAATTCGTAATTCTCTAAAACATTGGAGCTCTTTTCAAAAGTAAAGATAGTGCTGAAAAGTAAAATCAACTAATAGTAAAGTGCAATGCATTTGTGTCGTTTATGCTTGCTACCCCGAGGCTCTATGGGCACTGATGGTCGTGATTGACCAATTGGTGAGGTGTTGTACCCGGTTCACAGCTTGAATGGAATGGCCTTCCTCCCTTTCCTCCTCGAAGGTAACACAGCAATCCATGTCATCTTCCAAAAATAGGTTCTTTACTACTACCAGCGTCTTATCTTCCTCTGATCCGTATATGAAATCGGCGGGCTGAAAGGTATGCTCTAACTAAGGTAGAGGGTTCTCCAGTGGGTAGTAGGGACCGCGCCATGGTGGTGACCTGTGCTGGAACTCCTCCCAAGTGTATTCATAACCTAGGCCGAAAGTGGTTCCATGTTTCTTCAACTGGATGGGCTTCGTGATACCCTGGAGATTCTTGCCAAGCCCCTTTCCGGTCTCGTATCTGCTCCAATTCAGAATGCTCTTGATTTTGCTATCCCACCACTTATCCTTGTCTATGCCATTGACTCGCTCGATGTGATGGTATGTTTCTCTACCATTCTCCTTCTTCCTCTAATGATTGGGATAGCCTGGCGACTGAAAATGATTTCTTATTGATGCTTCCACTCAAATTTCACAGCTTGATGTAATGTTGATACCACAGCCCCAGCGGCGTGGATCCTGGGTTGTCCTAGCAATAAATTATAGGACGCTGGAACGTTAATGACTTGGAATTCAACGGCAAACCAGGTGGGCCCCATCTGCAGGCATAAACTAATCTCTCCGATGGTGGACCTCTGAGGTCCATCAAATTCTTTGACATTGATAACCCCACCCTTGATCTCGTGCAATCCTTTGCCCAATTTCCTTAGAGTCACCAACGGACAAATGTTGAGGCTGGATCCCCGTCGACTAGAATCCTGGTGATAAAGTGATTCTCGCATTGCGCAGTGATGTGCAATGCTTTGTTATGACCAAGACCTTCCGGTGGTAATTCATCTTCGTGGAAGGTGATTTTATGTCTCTCCAGTATCTGTCCCACCATGTTTGCCATTTTTCCTCCTTTATGTTGCTGGGAACATAAGCTTCACTTAGTATTCTCATCAAGTCATTTTTGTGCGCCTTAGAGCTTTGTAGGAGGGCTAGAATAGAAATTTGCGTCGGTGTCTTGTTCAGCTGCTCAATGACCGAGTACTCTTTTGCCTGCACCTTTCTCCAGAGGTCATCCGAATCAGTTTCAACAGCTCGCCCAGAAGCCTGCTTGCTAGGCTCAGCCAAATGTTCCGAGCTGTATACTCTGCCTATCCTAGTCATGCCTTGTGCGAAATTTGTTTCTCAAGTATACATATTTCCTTTCTTACTAGCCTCACCGGTGTAATCCCAAGGTATAGCATTTGTTTAGAACGGGGTCATGTCTGTCATGGAGACCGGAATAGGTCCCTTAGGAGGCAACACAATAACTTCAAACGGTGTAGGCGATTTTGGAACTCCGAACTCCACCTCAATTGGTTTTGGCGTCTTTGCAGAAGGTACTTCAAACTCGAGTGGAATGGATACATTTACCACATCACCCTCAGAGGTCTTAATCTGGACGACGATGGGATTAAGAGTAACCGTTGGCTTCTTAGGCTCATCTCCTTCAGCTATCAAACTGATTGTCCCCTTGGGGTCCCAATCATCTTCGATCTCAATCATGTGGATGCCTCCACCCTTGTGGTCAGACAGAGGGTTGTTGCGGACATTTGGACTGGGCTCCTTTTCTATGATAATCTTGTTTTCAATCAGATTCTGATCTTGCCTTTTAACGAGCGACACTCGTTAATGATATGGCCCTTCATCCTGGAATGGTATGCACAAGTCTTGTTTGGGTTGATCCATTGGGAAGGGTTTTCTAGAGTTGCGGCTGGGATAGGGGTAACGTAACCTGCTACTTTGAGTTTCTCATATAATTATTCAATCGGTTCATGCTATGGCGGTGCATTGTCTAGGAGGTTTGTGGTCGAAGTTTGGTGTAGGTCGAGGAAAATTTTGGCGAGTAGGCGGTGATGGGAAGTGAGAAGGTTGGGAGTTATATGCTTGGTATATGGGTGCAGGCTGGGAATATCTAGGTGAAGTGGGTTGATATGTAGGTGGTGGAATTTGGTAAGTGGGTGACGGTGCTTGGTAATTTAGGGTAGACTGATATGTGAGTGAGGCTGAGGGATAGGTTTGGTACTTCATGGGAGAGTTGTTTCTTTATTCAGCCATTACGAAATTTACATCCTTCTTCTTTGTCGAGCCACCATACTGTAGAGCCTTATTTGTGGCTTGCAGTGCCTTGAGGTTGGTGACCATACCGTTTTTGATCCATTCTTCAATCTTTTCTCCCAACTTGGTGATATCAGAGAACTTTTGACCCTCAATTAGCATCAATCTTTCATAGTACTGTGGATCTTGAGCACGGACAAAGAATTTGTTCATTTTTTCTTCCTCCAAGGCCGATCTGACCTTAGCAGCTTCCGACCTCCAACGAGTAGCATACTCGTGAAAGGTCTGTGTGGGATTCTTCTTGAGATTCTAAATATAGAACACATCTGGTGCGTTCTGAGTGTTGAACCTAAATCAGTCCATGAAATCAGACGTCGTGCTTACCCAACTAGTCCATTTCTTCGCATCCTGGATAATATACCAGGATAAGGCATCCCTCTTCAAGCTCCTCATGAATAGATTCATACGGATCTTCTCGTCCCTACCGACTCCTACTAGCTTGTCACAATACATTCTCAAGTGAACCATGGGATCACCTGTGCCATCGAACATTCCGAACTTAAGAGGTTCATACCCCTCCGGATCTCAACATCTGGTTGAACACAGAGATCTTGCCCTTCAACACCCTTTCTACCTTCGAAACCCTGAATCCGGCTAGTCAACTTCTAAATCTCAGTCGACAAATAATGAAAGAGGGAGCTTTTGTCGTCTGACTCAGCTACATTTGTGATTGGCTGACTGCAATGTGGTATAAAATCCACAAAGACATAAGTGTTCTGGCTATTTGTGGTTTCTTAGGGCTCCGGGATAAGCAGTGGAGCATTGTTGCATGTGTTGCAGACTTTGGTCTGAGCAGGCTGGGCTGGTGGCGGCGGTGGTGATTTGTTGGCATCAGCAGCCGCAAGAGTGATTGTCTTCCACTGAATTAGCTCTTCTTTCAGATTCTCGAATAACTTTACTCATCCACTGGCGTCCTCTGGCTGAGCGAATATATTGGCCATTGAAGTTCATTCGCTTTGGATGATGAAAAGCGATATGGTCATCCCAATCTCTGCATATGATTTCGTGTCTATAGTCGCCTTTCTGAAGGTGTTCTAGGAGCCATATTTGAAGTAACAAGTTACAACCCTCAAAATGTGGAGCCCCTTGTTGGTACTTTCCCAAGGGTCGATAGATTTCCGCGAGGATCATAGGTACTATGCCGAATGATTGTCCATCGATCCCTTCCATTAAAGTCTTAGTAACCATGGCTAGTCTGGTGTGGATCCTAGCCTTCTTCGTAGGAACAATTACCAGGCCCAAGAAGAAAACCTAAACACAAACACCCTTCTATGTATGTGCCCCAAAAAGGTGAGGGTGAATTCATCCATGTAGTTGCGATAGGACTTACTGTGGCCGTATCTCTTGAATAGGAAGTCGAATGGTATGTAAGAATCCTTCAAGCAGGAAAGGTTGGGATTTTTCTTGAGTCCCATCATTATAAGGAAACCTCTACTTTTGCGATTCTCAGGCATGAGTAAGCCCGACGTTTCCCAAGGGATGCAACTAGGCCCTCTATTTCTTCTATCAAAGGGGTCTTCTCCAAATCCCTGAAATGGAACACTGATCGATCACCATCCCAAAACAAAATGGCAGCCTCAATGATTTTGTTGTTGGGTTGGATTTCCAAAAGCGAAGGTAAATTCCCTAAATGCTTATGGACGAGGGTTCGATCACTGCTATGAAGATCCTCCCACCAGCTCAGCAACCTTGGGTGGATGTTGGATATCATACCGAATCTGGGGACCTCGTGCCTCATATTTGCAAAACCAAGTGTTAGGCTCTTAACCCCACCCGACTCGACTATTTAAATCAGTATTTAGCAAAAAGCATTCGGTTCTCCAAATAAGTTCACATAATGTGAAGGTGTCCGTTTGGATTTCAGGAAATCCGATGGACTTTGGTTTAGGCTATCTTAATGAGTCATTATGTAGACAACATAACTGACTCGGCTAGGGTTGACCATGATGCATGAATAGTTTCAAGGAATAAGGTTTCTACTTTGAAGAACTATACAAGGTACCCTTGAGCGGACAACTCAAGAGGGAAAGGCGCGGAACCATCGACTACACCGTTGATCGACTGGTTTTACTGTAAATATGCCTTTGTAACATTTAGGGGCCTATAATATTTGAAGAACGCAACCACTCATTGTAAGCGTTGCTATAGGATTTGTTTTGTCACGAGTGGAATATGTTGTTGAGAAATGCAATTACAATAATAAAACCAAGTTACATGTATTTTCACGTTCATAAGATAAATGATTACAATGGTTCCTCGAAATTAAAATAGTATTGAAATGATAAAGCGGTAAAGAAAGTAGTTAAAGAAAAGAGAAAACATGAAGAATCAAGTTAGTAATTGTGATGGAATAATCAAAACAGGAAATAAATGTGATTAAAGTAAACAGGTAAAGTCACAAAAGCAAGTAGTGGTAAAAGCCTTAAAGAAAATCCCCAGCAGAGTCACCATACTGTCGACGCCCCCTTTTTCCCTCCTAAAAGAAGCAAAGTCGGGTTTACGACATTATGGACAAAATACTCTCATTCCCTTTTAGGAATTGGGTTACGAAGTTTCAAGAGTCTCCACCTAATAATTATAGTGCATTAGTACACTTTTAAAAAGATTCTGAATGAAAACCAGAGTTCGGGTAAGGTCTTGAAATTGTCTCGAGGGGAAGGTGTAACGCACCCCTCAAGATCCACTAGTGTAGTTCCCGGCCTTGCTTAGATGTGACTTTAAGAAGCATAGAAATAAACAAGAAAATGTGTGTATAAAGAATACAAAGCTAATGGGCAATTTCGAAAGAGGAACAACACAAGTAAAAGAGGAATTTTTTTAGAGACACTATCTAAACAAAAAAAAAAGTAAAGGTAAAGGGGGGAGGGTCCTAGGTTTAACTATAATATGGATCATTCGATACAATATCCCGCATATATTCCGAAAGAGGGCCTCTTTATGATATTATCGCATCGTCATCATCTCCATATTCTATTCTACCTATCCCGTTAAGGTATTTAAATGTGCTTGGTCTCATTTACTTATTGCATGCTAATACCCGTACCAACATATTAGTCCCGGGATATTAGGACTTCTAATCCTAAAAAGGGGAAGGAGGATAAGACATATATGGAGTTTCAAAAGTAAAAATGCTAAGGCGTTAACTAAAACAAGTAGCATATAAGGGCATAAAATCAAACATTCAGAGGCTCGTACAAAACCCCGCAAATCCCAACAGCAATTAGTTTAGCATGACTTGCAATTACTAATTTGGTCTTGAGTTTAAAATTGATAATGGATAGATTAGTTTAAAACAAAAAATTGGATAATAAATCTACTTTGAGCCCCCTGGATCAAGTTTGTTGAAACTTAAAGCATTTTGAGAACCGGTGATGATTTTGAAACAAGAGTTTAAGATTTGCAAAATTTAGAAATAGAATAACCGAATTGCTTTAAGTAAAGTGGTGCAATAAAAGTATGGAAGTACGGATTATGCAGGAAAAGAGAGGTCTATTTAAAAAATGCAGGTTTGGCTTTAAAAGATTCTTGCAGATTTAAAATAGCGTAGAAGGCAGATTTGATCAGATTTCAAAATAGGCAGTATTGGACAAATTCTTTTATTGAAGGCGTCTAACAAATTAGGCGAGTTTGAACCCTATAGGCATGACATATACAAATTCATTTGTTCTTGCTTTTAGACGTTCAAGGGACCTACTGTTTGCTTAGCATTTTTATTATACAGTCCTTGTAGACATGATTTCTATATGCACTTGATTATGGAATGTTAAAGATTTATGGGCAGGATTTCTAGATGCAATGTTAAGATCCTATAGGCATGATTTCTAAGTGATTTGCAATATTGAAATCCAATATACATGGTTTCTAGATGAGATGCAATATTGAACTCCTATAGGCCTGATTTCTAATACAAAATCCTATAGGCATGATTTCTAATACAAAAATCCTATAGGCATGATTTCTATTATGATTAGAAAAAATATAAACCCCTCCCACACCTTTTACACTGTATCCCCAAATTCTTTTTACAAAGCTTGTTACGTGAATGGGGAGAAAAGACTAAAGAAATAAGCACATCAAAGCTAAAACGGACCCGAGGAAGCTCAAAGCAACCTTATTGTCCAACATATGTATTTACCAAATCCACAATTCACATTCCAAGGCTTTCTCTTAGAGTGTTTCAAAGTTCCAAGGGCTTTCGGGAAGCCCAGACAATGCTTACACCCTAAAATAATGATTAGAGTAGTGCAAGGTGTGGAATTACCAGCCCTTAGGTATCCAAGTTCAGAGGGAACTCAAGGGTCCCTAAGCATGGCTTACCAAAGGGGGTACGGCTTAAAAAACTAAGAATAAGTGTAAAGTGAGGGATTAGAGGAAGATCAATGCAAAAGGTGGTCATACCTAGCCATGAATAGGGCTGGCACACCCCTGACCTTTACATGGCTTAAACAGATAAGAGCAGACTTGAAACAAAGTCAGACTTAGGCCTGTATGATGATTAGGACATCAACAGACCTGAGTCAAGCTCAACACATAAACGGGGGTGAGGGAATGGGACTGATTTGAGTAGAGGTTTAGAAGAACATGGTTTTGAACTAAAGGTGGCAATAAAGTACCACTCTAATCCAAAACGATACTCACATACAAAGGGGGTAAGGGAAAGGGATCAAATATGAAAATATTTGCATAAGAACAGAAACAAAGTCAAACAGAGGTAGACTAAAAGGATTTGGGGAGAGGGAAGTACATAAAAGCATTCATACAAGCGTACAACATTAAAACATAGTAGTGTAGGGGTAGGGATATACATGCTAAAGTTTTAGCTACATAATGAACATACACAGACATGTGAAAAGAAACAACTAAACATGTAGTTTTGGAGATGGTATTAAATCATAGACCTACCAGCTTGTAACTTCAAATGGTAAAGCAAATAGGGCAAAGGAAACCTTAGAGTTTAGCCTTGGCTTTCAGCCGGCTAAACTCGAGTAGCAGAACAAGTAACAGAAAAAGGCAGAGAGGAGAAGAGAGAGTTTTGAATGTGAACTGGTATGTATTCGTGTGTTTGAAGTGAAGATGAAGGGGTTTTTATAGTTTGAAAACAAGTAGTAGCTATGGAAGTAAAATAAATTAGTATAAAATAAAAATCAATTAAAGAAAGAATTCCCTTTAATCAAGGGAGTCGGACTTACGGTAAATAAATAGGGTTCCACATATGGAAAGGAAATCAAGAATGTGTTGTAGAAATAAGGGGTAAACACATTTAAGATTTTTGAAATACACACGGTTTAGACAAATAAGTCAAGTAGAATCATCAATCACTCAAATAATCAAGGAAATTGGAATACGAATTGATACTAAATTTATTCAAAGAGCAGGTCAAAGTTAAAGAACCAAATAAGTTCGTACAAATCAGTTCCCAAAATTAAGGTTATTTAAGAAAAAGGGAAGGCTAACTATAAAATATGCATGAAGTCATGCAAGGTTGAAATTAATGGAAGAATCGTGTAATTAGAGAGCAGAAGCACACAAGCATGAGATGCGATTAGAAATTCATGTAGAAGTCAGAAGCATGAAGCGTTTAAGAAGTAAGGTGTTCAGAATCAGGCAAACAACACACAAACAGATGAAAACCCCAAAGTCTAGGGTTCCCTAATATTTCACGGTGTAAATAATAAAACAAAAGGATACTCACGTAAACAAACTCAGAGAGGACACAAAATAAGGCAAAACACAGTAGAATTACCAGAAACCCTAGGTAAAGGAAAATATTCGAAATCCATAGCAAGACATAAAGGAATCACAAGTAAACATCCGAAAGGTAAAAGCAAAGAAGTCATGTAGAGTAGTAAAAGCAAGAAAATCGGAGAAAACCCTAATTTTAAGAAGATGGACGGTTTGAAGATAAAATCGGCAAAAATGTGGAAAAGACTCTGAATCTTTAGAAAATCATATAGATCTAAGGTAGATCAGAAGGAGAAACACAGAAGAACCTTGGCGATTTAGGGTTTCAGAGAGAACCCTAGAGAACGAGAAAGCCTGGAACTTGTTAGTTCCGAGTCGACAATAGACTCACAACCTCAAAGCTTGCCAGAGAGAAACCGCACATGGTCATAGAGACTCAAATCGGTGGACCTCTTAGATAGTGGTCTTCACAATAGGGTTTCAATCCTCGAACAAAAGGGTCATGGAAGGGATTGAGGGGTGAGTTCAGGTAGCATGAAGCCTGGAAGGCCATAGTCTCCGGTGAAAAGAGGTCAGAAAGTGACCGGAGGTGGCTAGGGTTTCAGGGGGGGCTTGGAAGAATATTAGAGATGGGGGGGATACAAGGGCGTTTGAATTTTTGAAGTGATTAGGGTTAGGGTTGTATTGGAGTTTAATTAAGGAAGGGTTATCGTGGGCCGTTAATCTAAATGATCAACGACCACTATTTAAAGACGGGACGGGGCGGGTTATTTTTGTGGGGTGGGGGTCGGGTCTTTTAATAAATTGGGTATTGTTATTGGGGTTGGAATTAAGGCTATAATTTAAGCAAAAAGGGATATAACTTAAATAACCAATTTCCCCCTAATTTGAATTGTATAAATTAGTAAATGGTGTTTAAAAATCCAATTAAAATACTAAATTAATAAGAAAATTATAATGTTAGCTTATAAATACTAGAAATGTTTCTATGGTTAAAAATACTATTAAATCGAGAACCAGGCTAAAATTGCAATTTCCTGCAATTTTAGTTTAGAAATGCCAAATGAGCTCGTAAAATTATGAAAAAATTATGTAAATTATATTTTTGTTTAAAAGTGAGAATAAACTAAATTATTCACTAAAATATTAAATTTTAGAAACAATTATTGGATTTTATAGTACAAAATAGGCCATAAATTAGTTTTAAAAATCTTGAAAATTCGAAAAAATGACAAAACCTTTGTGGATGCTTATATATGCTACTTATTGAATGTAATTGAGTATAAAAATACATAGGGAAAAATTGGGTATCAACAAGTCTTATGCAGGATGAAGGTAGAGCTAAACCTCGGAAGGCAGAAAATAGCATTAGGCAAAATAGAGGAATGTAAAGCAGTGAATAGTAGTGAGTTTTCTTAGCTGATAGACGGATGTGATATCATGACTGATGGGGAATGTTAGGTGTAGATACTAGATTTGCGAATGAGCGATTGTTCTGAGAGTTTTCGACCTTGAAGAGTACAAGGGAATGTATTTAATGATTTGTGGCCTAGGTGCCTGCATCCAAAGAAAAATCGTGAGTTCTGTAGAGGGGAAGGTTAGTTCGTATCCCTGGCTCTTGACGTCACGTATCATTGAGGTAGTGTTGCTAAACGATAGGGATCCAAATGATGTTTTTGCATAATTTGGTAAATATAGTGTAAGTACATATTTGAAAATCGATTTTATTTTGGATGAACCAATAAATGCAACTTGGTTCAAGACACGGCAACCTCGCTTCTCCCGGAATTTTGAGGGTCCTCCTCAAAATTCGGCCCTAGTTTACTGGGCTGGCGTTGTTGACTGTTGTGCTTAATGATTGAAAGCGGATTGATTCCAGAATTTTGAGGGTCCTCCTCAAAATTCTTCTCTAGTTTACTGGGTTGGTGTTGATGAGGAGACTGACAAACTGACTTCGGAATTTTGAGGGTCTTCCTTAATATTCTGCCCCAGTTCCAATAGCGGGGAAAAATGAAACTTTTATTAAAATGTGACCAAGCCCATAGGGCTGCCTAAGTATCCCCTTTTAAATGGGAATCAGGTCAAGCATAGTTCAAATTACATCATGAAGAATAAAAGCATATGATCAAATGTAGTATCGTTTCGGTGCGTCTGAGTTTATTGGCTTCCGCCAAACTTCTTCGTCCATTTCTGCAAGAATAAGGGCTCCCCAGTTATAACCCAGTGAAATATGTACGGACCCTACCAATTAGGAGAGAATTTCCCCTTGGCTTCATCTTTATGCGGGAATATCTTCATCAACACTAGCTGCCCTGGTGTAAACTTCTTCGGCTTCACCCTCTTGTTGAAGGCTCTGGATGTTCTGATATAATTGAGCGTGGCAAACTGCATTCATTCTCTTCGGATCTATAAGGCATAACTGTTCATAGAGACTTTGTACCCATTCTGCGTCGTCTAACTCTGCCTCTTGTATGATTCTCAAGGAGGGAATTTCTACCTCAGCGGGAATGACTGCTTCCGCACCATAAACCAACATGTAGGGAGTTGCCCCGGTTGATGTGCGGACCATGGTACGATAATCAATAAGGCAAAGAAAATTTCTCATGCCACTGCTTGTGCCTTTCAATCATCTTCCTTAGTATCTTTTGATGTTCTTATTGGCTACTTCTACAGCTCCATTCATTTGAGGTCTATAAGCTGTAGAATTCTTATATTTGATCTTGAAAGTCTCACACATTGCCTTCATCAGGTCGCTACTGAGATTCGAACCATTGTCAATAATGATTGATACTGGAATTCCAAGTCGACAAACCATATGGTCGCAGATGAAATCTGCTACAACTTTCTTGTTTACTGCTTTATATGATGTTGCTTCGACCCATTTAGTAAGGTAATCAATTTCCACTAAGATAAACCTGTGTCCGTTTGATGCGGTGGGATTGATCGGTCCAATCCATTCCCCAAGCGGCAAACGTCCATGGTGAGCTTGTTGCAATAAGCTTGTTTGGAGGTACTCTTATCAAATCTGCATGTATCTAACAGCGATGGCACTTCGGACATGCTGGATGCAGTCCCTTTCCATAGTCAACCAAAAATACCCTGCTCTGAGTATCTTCTTTGCCAAAACGAAACCATTCATGTGACGGTCTGCAGGTCCCTTTGTGCACTTCTTCCTATACTTTGGTTGATTCTCTTGCATCGACACACCTTAGTAATCCAAAATTGGGAGTCCTCCTGTATATCCGCTGTGAAAGAAATTGTTACATAACCTCCGAAGTGTGCGCTTTTGAGTAGCATTGGCCAGCTCTGGGTACTCTCTTGTTGTCAAGTATTCTCTAATGTCTTGTAACCATGGTTTTCCATACGCTTCTTCCTCAACATGAGCACAATAAGCTGGTTGGTTGCAAATCTTGACCTTGATGGAATCAATGAAATTTGTAACTGGATGTTGGATCATGGATGACAAAGTGGATAGTGCATCCGCGAACTCATTCTGTATTCTGGGAACATGTTGGAATTTCGTCTTTCTGAATTTCTTCTTCAACTCTTGTATGTGATGTACGTATTGGAGTATCTTAGGATTATTAGTTGCCCATTCTTCTCGAACCTGATGTATGAGTAGGTCCGAGTCTTCGATCACTAGTAACTACTCAATGTTCATGTCGATGGCCAGTTTGAGACCTAAGATGCAGGCTTCATATTCGTCCATTTTGTTGGTGCACGGAAACCTGAGTTTGACGGATACTTGGTAATGCTGACCACTTTCTGATACCAGGACTGCTCCTATGCCAACTCTTTTGAAATTTGCAGCTCCGTCGAAAAACATTCTCCAACCATCATATGATTCTATAATGTCTATGAAAGATATCTCTTGGTCAGGAAAATACGTCTTTAGAGGCTCGTATTCTCCTCCCACAATATTCTCGACCAGATGATCTGCTAGAGCTTGTCCTTTGACTGCCTTCTGAGTGATGTCGAATTCACTTAGCATGATTTTCCATTTGGTGAGCTTGCCAGTAGGCATGGTTTTTGAAATATATACTTTAACAGATCCATCCTTGTTATAAGATAAGTGGTGTAAGAACAGAAATAGTGCCTCAATTTTCGAGCTACGTAGGGCATAGCCCAACATGTGCATTCTAATAAGGAATGTCTAGCCCCGTACGGGGTAAAATTCTTGCTGGGGTGATAGATTGCTTGTGCCTTCCTTCCCGTTTCATCATGTTATCCGAAAACACAACCGAATGTTCCATCCAAAACTGCGAAATAGAGCAAAAGGGGTCTTCCTGGCTCAGGCGGAACCTAGACAGGCGGCGTAGACATGTATTCCTTAATTCTGTCAAAAGCTTTCTAATAATCATCAGTCCATTTGGTAGCAGCATCCTTCTGCAGCATTTCGAAGATGGGTTCACAAATAACAGTGGATTGAGCTATGAATCGGCTGATGTAGTTGAGTCTTCCCAGAAAACTCCTCACATCTTTCTTGTTCTTTGGCGTTGGCAACTCTTGAATGGCTTTGACTTTTGACAGATCCAATTCTATTCCCCGGTGACTCACAATGAAACCCAGTAACTTTCCAGCCGGAACCTTGAATCCACACTTGGCGGGGTTCAGTTTCAAGTTGTATCTCCTTAATCTGTTGAAGAATTTCTCAGATCTTCCATATGATCTGCAGCTTTCTTAGATTTGATAATGACGTCGTCCACATAAACCTCAATCTCATTATGTATCATGTCATGAAAAATCGTAGTCATGGCCCTCATGTAGGTGGCACCAGCATTCTTCAAACCGAATGGCATCAATCTGTAACAGTGCATCCCCATGGCGTGATGAACGCCATTTTCTCTGCATATTCTTAATTCATCCATATCTTATGGTACCCAGCAAAAAAATAAACGAATGACTGCGGTTCATGCTTGGCGCAGTTGTCAATTAGGATGTGTATATTTGGCAAGGGGAAGTCGTCTTTGGGACTAGCCTGGTCGAGATCCCGGTAGTCGACATAGACTCTAACCTTCCCATCTTTCTTCAGTACTGGCACAATGTTGCCTAACCAAATACCTCTCTAAATACCCTGGCTTTGTCTTGCATGGTTACTTCTTCTTTGATTTTCAAACTCATGTCTTGCTTGAACTGTCACGACCCTAGTTCACCAATTGTGAACCTGTCATGACGGCATCCAGTCTTCGCGACTAGGTAAGCCTGACACATTGCGGAAATTCAACGGTCCTTGCGGAAACGATAACCAAAACATAATTAGCATAAAATAATGAATAGAGTGTTGTCTGGCACATACATGTCGACTCAAAATAACGTAAGGAAACTCCAAGACCCGGAAACTCACGGGCAGCACAAGCGAAGAGTAAACATATTACAATGCTCTAACATCCTGAAGTATTTATAACAACTGAATATATGAAAGAAACTATTAACTAAGGGTAGAATAAAAGAAGGTTCTTCGGCTCTGCGGACTCGGCAGATGCATACCTCTACCCTCCAAAGCAGCTCTGAATCCCTAATAGCGCGACGGACCAGTAGTACCTGGATCGTCATAACAAAAGTGTGCAGAAGAGTAGCATGAGTACACCACGGCGGTACTCAGTAAGTGCCAAGCCTAACCTCGATCGAGTAGTGACGAGGAAGGTCGAGGCCCCCTACTGAGATAAACATAAAATAAACATGAAATGAAATAACAGTAGGAAATACATGAATCTCGAATATCTAACAACAATAAGAAGAATGGATTAGACTATATTACTATTCAAATCAAGAACAACCGTTACAGGATAATTATCATCGGGGATCTCCAAGTATCCTGAGGATCTCCCAGTATCCTCATCGTATAAGCAAGGGATCTCCAAGTATCTCGAGGATCTCCCAGTATCCTCATCACATAAGCAAGGGATCTCCAAGTATGCCAAGGATCTCTTAATATCCTCCAATAAATCAATCCTGCCCTAGGGATCTCTTAGTATCCGCTAGAAAATAAATTCTGAGCTGGGGATCTCTTAGTATATGCCAGAAAATAATCCATTGCCGGGGATCTCTTGGTATCCCGCACTTCCAAACCTCGAAGCAAAAACACAAACAGGGGGATCTCCCGGGATGCCGTCTCGTACTCCCAATAGTAAATCACCACAAGAAACCAATATTTAACGGCAATGAAGCAAAATGCGAACAACAAATACAATCGAGAATCTAGCATGCTTCACGAGGAAAAATATTGCAATTTAACCAAATAAGGCAATTAAGTTGCTAACATACTTTACAAGAGAAAACAGATATTACCATTTAGCCAAATTGACCAAATAAGTTAGTAACATGCTTTTCCTAAGTCAAAACAAATGAAGTTTCATTTATAAAAATTAAATATGTGAAGAAACACGGTCTAAATAAGTCAAGTAAGGTGAATTTTCAACAACTAGCACAAGTACACGTCCGTCACCTCGCGCACAAGGCATTTAAACAATGACAAGGATATCCTAAGGGGAAAGGTCCTTCACACAAGGTTAGGCAAGCCATTTACCTCAAATTGGTACAAAACCGCTAAGAAACAACGTCCTTCCCACGAGTATCCAACTCCGAGTGGCCCAAATCTATTCAAACCAATTACATATTGTAAATGACATCGCAAGCAACTAATTAAATTATTAAAATTAAAGCTAAGGCGCGAAAGGTAAAATGACCAAAATGCCCCTCAGGCCAACGTCTCGGAATCAAATAATTTTCACATTTTCAGAAACCTCGTACTCTCACGAGTCTAACCAAATAAAAATCTCCCAAATCGGATGTCAAATTCTCCCTCAAATCCCAATTTATTAGCCAAAGAACTTCTACTCCAATTCCTCCATTTTTGGGCCTCAATTTGAATTTAAAAGATGAATTTATCAATTAAATCATGGTTTAAAGCTAGAAAGTATCATAGAAATGTTACCCAATAATCTCTTATTCAAAAAGCCCTCGAAATCGCCTTGGTCTGAGCTCTCAATTGATTTTTGAACTTATGAAGTATAAGCCTCGGATAAACTCTTTTCTCTACTGTGATTTTCGCTTTTGTGGATCCAAGGACCGCATCTGTGGTCCCACTTTCGTGGTCAAAAATCCGCTTCAGCTGTTTCAATTAAAATCTCAACTTCCGCTTTTGCGGACAAATGACCGCGTCCGTGATGGTCGCTTACGCGGGTCCTTCTCCGCTTTTGCGGTCCCAGACTTCCCCTCAGACCACGTCTACGATTTCATAGCTGCGTCTGCGGTAACCGCTTAGGTGGATCCCATTCCGCAGATGCGAAAACAATAGAAGCAGCTGCAAACTTCATCCAAAAATCCTAAAATCAACCCGTCAAGCATCTAAATCAAACCTGAGGCCCCCGGGACCTCAACCAAACCCACAAACCTAACTCTTAACATCCTTCGGACTTGTACCAATCCATAAATCACCTAAAACAATGCCGGAAACACCATTTAATCAATGATTTAAACTAAAAAATTCCAAAACTTAACCAAACTCACTTTCGATTCAAAACCCAACCAAAACACGTCAGATTGGCCTGAAATTTTGCACGTACGTCCCAAATGACATGATGATACTACAGCAACTTACGAAAATCCATTCTGACCCTCGAATCAAAATTGCACTGTCGGACCGGAACTTCAAAATTCTACTTTCGGCATTTCTAGCCTAAAAGAGCTATAAAAATTCAAAATACATTACGAACAAGCTTACTACCACGAAATCACCTAACATAGCTATCAGAACCATCAGATTTCTATTTCGAGGTCGTCTTCATACTGTTCTTATTACGGACCTTTTTCAATACTTAATCTCTCACTTAGGGACTAAGTGTCCCAAAACACTCTGAATTCTATTATCGAACATCCCAGCAAAACAAAATAGCATAAAAGAACTTAGGGGAAGTAATTAATGGGAGAACGAAGCATAAATTCCAAAGACGACTGGCCGGGTCGTCATGTGAACGCTTTGAGCTTCTGTTTTACTAGCGGACACGTTGGATCTTTTGGCAACTTGTGAGCTACAATAGATGTGGTGAGACCAGCCATATCGTCATATGGCAAGGCAAAAATATCCTCATACTATTTTATGAATTTCGTGTCATCCTCCTTTTATGATGGCGACAAATGCACGCTGATGCGCGTTTCTTTAATGTTCTCTGTATCTCCTAAATTAACAACCTCAGTTTTGTTCATGTTAGACTTAGGTTTGTTCTCAAAGCTCTCGATCTCTCTGACAACCTCTTCTGGTATATCATCTTCCTCTCCTGAATCTATGTCTGTTTGCTGCATTGCCTCGTTGCAAGTCACAAACGTTGGTTCATCATCAATATATGTAATAGTAATTTTGTGTAAAATAAAGTTAATGATAGAGAAAAGTAATAAGGGTTAGATATAAAAATAAACTTGGAAAATTCTTTTGATTAAATTTATAACTGTTCGAAACATTGGAGCTCTTTTGAAAATTAAAGACAATGAGGAAAAGTAAAATCAACTAAAAAGTAAAATGCGATGCATGGTGTGTCGTTTAGCCTTGCTACCCCAAAGCTTTCCCGGAACTGGTGGTCCTGACGGACCAATTGGTGAGGCATTCTCCTCGATTCATAGCTTGAATGGAAGGTCCTTCCTCCCCCTCCTCCTTGATGATAACACAACAATCCATATTATCTCCTAGATTTAGGTTCTTACTCACTGCCAGTACTTTGTCTTCCTCCGATCCATATATAATGTCGAGAGGCTGGAAGGTCTGCTCCAGCTAAGGTAGAGGATGCTCCAGTGGATGATATGGGCTGTGCCATGGTGGTGAACAATCGTCAAACTCCTTCCAGGTGTACTCATACCCTAAGCCAAAAGTAGTGCCATGTTTCTTTAGTTTGATGGGCTTGGTGATACCCTGGAGGTTCTTGCCAAGTCCTTTCCTTGTTTAATGCCTACTCCAATTCAGGATGTTCTCAATCTTGTTATCCCACCAGTTGTCTTTGTCCATAGCATTGACTCGCTCGATGTGGTGGTATGTTTCTCTTTATATTCTTCTTCTACCTCCGATCATTGGGATGGTTTAGCGACGGTATATAGGGTTTGTACCGTCGCCATGAATGACCACTTCCTGATGATTTCACTCAAATTTCACTACATGATGTAGGGTTGATGCCACAGCCCCAGCGCCGTGGATCCAGGGTCATCCCAGCAATTAATTGTAGGATGTTAGCACGTCTATGACTAGGAGGTCAACATTGAACCAGGTAGGTCCTATCTGTAAGTACAGGCTAATTTCTCCAATGGTGAATCATTGAGACCCATCAAAAGCTTTAATATTGATTGGCCCATCTTTGATATCATGCAAGCCTATCCCCAATGTTCTGAGAATCACTAGCGGACAAATGTTGAGGCTATATCCCCCATTGACAAAGATCCTGGTGATGAAATAATCTTCGCATTGCACAGTGATATACAACGCCTTGTTGTGACTAAGTCCTTCCGGTGGTAGCTCATCCTCGTGGAAGGTGATCTTGTGGCTTTCTAGCACTTGTCCTACCATGTTTTCCATTTTGCCGCCTGTTATGTTGTTGGAACATAAGCTTCACTCAATAGGCATTATTATGTGCTTCAGAGCTTTATAGAAGATCCAGGATGGAAATCTGTGCTGGCGTTGCTTAGTTGATCAACGATCAAGTATTCTTTGGCCTGTATCTTCCTACAAAGGTCATTGGGTCCAGTTTCAACAGATCGCCCAGAGGTTTGCTTGCTGGATTCAGCTAGA
This sequence comes from Nicotiana benthamiana, assembly GCA_034376525.1. Classification (NCBI taxonomy): domain Eukaryota; kingdom Viridiplantae; phylum Streptophyta; class Magnoliopsida; order Solanales; family Solanaceae; genus Nicotiana; species Nicotiana benthamiana. The sequence continues at coordinate 55,258,718 of CM067341.1, read as the reverse complement.
TGTTCTAGGGTGTATACCCTGGCTATTCAGGTCATGCCCTATGCGCCGATCGCTTCTCCAGTATGTGTTTTCCCTGTCCTTCTAGCTTCAGCTCTGTAACCCCAAGGTATGGCATTTGACCTGAACGGGGTCATGTCTATCATGGAAATCAGACTAGGCATCCTTAGATGTAATACAACAACTTCGAACGGTGCAGGTCCTTTCGGGATACCGAACACAACCTCAATTGGTTTTGTCACCTTTATAGAAGGTACTTCAAACTCGAGTGGTACAGACACATTTACCACATCGCCCTCAAAGGGATGGATCTGAACAACAATGGGATTGAGGGTGACCGTTTGCTTCTTAGGCTCATCTCCTTCAGCAATTAATCCGATTGACCCTTTGGGGTCCCAATCACCCTATATCTCTATCATATGGATGTTGTTGTTGCGGACATTGGGAACAGGCTCCTTTGCTATAATGACCTTGTTATCAATCAGAGTCTGAATCTTGTCTTTCAATGAGCGACACTCGACGATGGTATGGCCTTTCATTCTAGAATGATACACGCAGGTTTGTTGGGATTGATCCATTAGGAGGGATCTTCTGGGGTTATGGATGTGATATGTGTAACGTAACTGGTTGCTTTGAGTTTTTCGTATAATTGGTCGATTGGCTCGGTTATGGAGGTATATTGTCAGGGAGGTCTCCGATCAAAATTTGTTCTGGGTCGAGGAAAGTTTTGGCGAACAGGTGGTGATGGGTAGTGAGAGGGTTGTGAACTATATTCTTGGTACACTAGTGCAGGTTAGGAATATCTTGGTGAGGTGGGTTGATATGTGGGCAGTGGAGGTGATTGGTAGGCAGATGGTGGCATTTGGTATGTAGGTGAGGGTGCTTGCTTATTTATGGAAGGTTGATATGCAGTGGGCTGAGGGATATGTCTGGTATTTCATAGGGAAATTGGTTTTTTGCGCAGCCATTACGGAATTCACGTCCTTTTTCTTTGACGTGCCACCAGACTGTAAGGCCTTGTTGGTGGCATGTAATGCTTCATGAATGGTGACCATACCATTCTTGATACCTTCTTCGATTCTTTCTCCCAACTTGATGATGTCGGAGAACTTTTGACCCTCTATTAGCATTAGCCTTTCATACTATTGCGAATCTTGGGGCGGACAAAGAACCTGTTCATTTGCTCTTAATCTAAGGCCGGCCTAACCTTAGCAGCTTCTGACCTCCAACGAGTAGCCTACTCGCGAAAGGTTTCTATGGATTTCGTCTTTTGATTCTGGATATAGAACACATCTGGTGCATTCTCAGTGTTGAACCTGAACCGGTCCATAAAGTCAGATGCCAAGCTCACCCAACTCGCCCATTCTTCGAATATTGACTTATGTACAAAGATAAGGCGTCGCCTTTCAGACTCCTCACAAACAAATTCATGCAGATTTTCTCGTCCCTTCCAACTCCTACCAGCTTGTCACAATACATTCTTAGATGGACCCTGGGATCACCTGTACCATCAAACATCTCAAACTTTTGAGGTTTGTACCCCTGCGAGAGATCAACATCTAGCTGAACACAAAGATCTTCACATTTAAACCCTTCAACACCTTTGCTACCTTCCACGCCTTTGGCCCGACTAGTCAACTTCTTGAGTTCAGCGACTGAATTCCTGATAAGGGAGTCCTTGTCATCTAATTCGGGTGCACTTGAGATTGGCTGGGTATAGTGGGGTATAGTGACCACAAAGATAGGAGTGTTATGGTTGTTTGTAGTGTTTCGAGGTTCGGGAATGAGTAGTGGAGTGTTGTCGCATGTGTTGCAGGCTTGGGTATTAGCAGGTTGTACTGGTGGCTGTGGAGTTACGTGGTTTTGGTTGTTGGCATCAGCAGCGGCAAGAGTGATTGATAGGCTTTCCAGGTTTCGGACTTGTTCTAATTCTTCCTGAAATCTCAGCAAAGTCTGCTCAAGTTTAATAGAAGTTTCTTTGGTAATGTGAATGTTCTGAGAAGTTTCCTCAATTTCTTTCCCAGCATCTGTGTCTCCCAATTTTCCTTTGTTCCTGCTTCTGGTAGGACTCGGAAGAGGAGGAGGTAGAGGGACGTTAGATCTTGTTGAGTACCCTGATGGTGCCAGAATGCACGAACTAACCTTTTGGGAGGGGAATAAAAATAAAGTAAACAAAAAGGTAAAAAGTTAATGCGGACTCTAAGAAGGAAAATATTACGATATTTAAACATATTGAGCATGACACTTGTGCGGTCTATCTTCATCCTGAAAGTCAGCCCTGAAATGACTTATCTTCTCTATCCTTGGTATGATTTGTTTTCTCTGTGCTTGTCTCATGGCTCGGAGAGGGACATAAGGATGAGTTCCTCTCAGACCGATGAGTATGAGGAACCGTGCATCTCGAGAATGAACAATGAACTCCACTGTTGGGAACCACTCGAACATCCACTATACCTGCTCTTCCCTTGGATTTTCAAATAGCTCTACCCATCTTCCAGCGTCTTCCGGCTGAGCGAACATGTTGGGCATGAAGTTCATTCGCTTGGGGCTGTGGAATGCGATATGATCATCCCAGTCCCTGTGTATAATCTCCTGTCGGTAGTCACCCTTCTGATGGTGTTCTATAAGCTAGAGCTGAAGTAGCAGGTTACAGCCCTCGAAGTTCAGGGCCCCTTGTTGACATTTTCCCAAGGCTCGATAGATTTCAGCGACTATCATATGCACTATGGTGAAAGACTACCCGTCGATCCCTTCCATTAAGGTTTTGGTTACCATGGCTAGTTTGGTATGGATCCTAGCATTTTTCATAGGAAAGACCATCATACCCAGGAAATAGAACATGAAAGCAAAGACCATTCTATGTATATGTCCTAAAGAAGTGAGGGCGAACTCGTCAGTGTAGGTTTTATTGGATTTGCTATGGCCGAACCTTATATAGGAAGTAAAATGGTATGTAGGAATCCTTCAGACAATTCAGATATGTATTCTTCTTGAGTCCCATCATTTTGATCAAACACGTACCCTTGCGATTCTCCGGAATAAGTAGACCCGGAGTCTCCCAAGGAATTCCAGCTAGACCCTCTATTTCTTCCAGTAGAGAGGTCATTTCGAGGTCCCCGAAGCGAAAACCCGACTGATCACCATCCCAAAACAAAGTAGCAGCTTCAATATTTTTGTTGTCAGGCCGGACTTCCAGGAGTGAAGGAAGATTTCCTAAGTGCTTGCAAACAAGGGTCTGATCGATGGCATGAAGGTCCTCTTACCAGCTTAGCAACCTTGGATGAATGTTAGATACCATACCGATCTGGGGATTTCATGCCTTATTTTCTGCAAGACAAAGTGTTTTGCCCTTAACCCCACTTGACTCGCCTATTTAAATCAATAATTAGCAATAAAGCCTTTTAGTTCTCCAGATAAATGCACACAACCTGAAGGTGTCCGTTTGGGGTTTCGAGGAACCCCGATGGACTTTGGATTAGGTTATCTTAATGAGTATTATGCGGACAACATAACTGACTCGGCTAAGTTTGACCATCACGCATGAACATTTTAACAGAGTGAGGTTTCTACTTTTGAAGTGCTACACAATGTACCCTTGAGCGGACAACTCAAGAGGGAAAGGCGTGATTCTGTTGACTACACCGTTGATCGACAAGGTTTATCGCAAATATGCCTTTGCTACATTTAGGGGATTTATAATATCGGAAGGGTGCAACCACTCATTTATAGGATTTGTTTTGGCATGAGTGGAATATGATGTTGAAGAATGCAGTTACAAGAATGAAACAAATTGCATGTATTTTCATATTCATAAAGTAAAGATTACAATAAATGCTCGAAAAATTACAATGGCATAATAATAAGGTAGTAAAAGAGAAAATTAAAAGAAAGGAAAAACACGAAGAGCCAAGTTAGTAACCATGATGAAATAACTAAAGGCATGAAATAAAAGCAATTAAGGAAGCAATAAAGTCACAAAAGCACGTAATGGTAAAAGCCTTAAAAATCTCATGCAGCATCGTGATGCTGTCGACGCCTCCCTTTTCCCCCCTTTCTAAAGAAAGAAATCGGATTTATGACATTATGGACAAAATAAATCTTATTCTCTTTTGAGGAATCGGGTTATAGAATTTGAAGAGTCGTCACCTAATAATTATAGTGCATTAGGACACTTTAAATAAAAGAAGAAGATTTTGAAAGAAAATCAGAGTTCGGGTAAGGGCTTCAGATTATCTCGAGGGAAAGGCATTAGGCACCCCTCAAGATCCACTAGTATGGTTCCTGGCCATGCTTAATTGTGACTTTAATGGAGTAGAAATCATGTAAGGTTTACATATAATAGTTACAAGTAAGCTTGAAACTTTGAAAAGAAAAGGAAGAATAGACAGTCTTTAGAAAAGGAGTTGACGAAAACAAATGAAAGCACTTAAGGAAAATATTACAAAAGAAAAGAAAGGAAGTCCTAGGTTTAAATACAATATGGATCACATCAATGCAATACCCAGCAATCACTCCTCAAAAGAGGGGTCGCATGAGATATTAGCGCACCGGTCATCATATCCATATTCTATCTTTCCCACCCTGTTAAGGTTATCTAAACGTGTGGATTGATCACGAGTGCTTATTGCGTGCTATTACTCGTCCCATCCTATAAGTCCTAGAGGGTATTTAGGATCATTATTCCAATAAGGCAAGGACTAGGCTGAACCTTTAGGTTTAATGGTCAAAAATACTAGGCGACATACAAAACAAAGAGGACTTTATGTAAGGAATCGTATAAAGGGCATGTAAAAGGCTCAAATATCCCTCCATAGATAGACATATAATTAGCACATCTCAATAACAATGATTGTCTATAGAAATGGGAGTTTAAAAGCTTGAGGGTTGAAAATAGGTTTAAATAGAAGACAAAAATTTAACCAGAATTTCAGAAAGTTGGACGAAAATTTATATAACTTGAGAAAATGGCAGTAGATACATAACGTTTTAGGAATCAAAAAGAAAACACTTTGAAACAAACTTGGAAAATATATAGCAATTATATCGAAGTTGTGGTATTCTGATGAAAGGAAATAGCATAGTTTCGGACAAGAGGAATAAAAACAGATGCAAAATCATTTAGGATTTCAGGAGTATAAAAGAGAGAGAGGGCAGTAAGTATATCAGTATGGAAACATACTTTAGAAAATTACAAAAGATATTAATGACATAATGTTCTGATAAGTTTTAGAAAATAGTAGTCCAGTTCTGGACTGGAAAGGTAACTTAGTAGAAAAACATATAGATGTGATTAAAAATAGGACACGAGTTTAGTAGGAAAACCAAAAGATTTAGAGAGGCAGAAACAAGTTCAGACAGTTAAAAGAGGTTGAATAGTCTAAAACAGGCGGAAACATGATTAATCGATTTATTAGGTCCTAAAGCTTGCCTAGGCGTTATATATATTGCCAGATTCCATATTTGATTTCCAGTTTTTAAGAGAGACCGTTAGCCAGATTATGTTGCTAAATTAAACAAGACTAGTGGGCGTTCAAGCAATTACAACTCAGATGGAATAAAGTCCTAAGTACATGATATCAAATGCACATAAAGGTCCTAAAACATGATATCTAAATGCTAGTAAGGATACAATGGCAGTCTTTATAACAGTAGTTCGTTGGTTATTAACTAATTGTGATTACGAAGTGATAATAACAAACTGAAAGTAAAAGAGCCTAAACATGATTTCTAATCGTGTGAGATGCATGTCCTAGGCATGATTTCTATTGCACAAATAAATAAATCCCAACAAACATGTTTTCTACCCATACCCTTAAACTAAGCATGCATAGTCCCCCCATTTTACTATAAACCCCAATCATTCGTTACAAATTATTACAAACCAAGATAATTAAATTACAATAGTAAAAAATAAGAAGTTATTCTATAGGGAGCCTTCAACCAGGCCCAAGTCTCCAACCTCACTTGTTTTCGAGTTTCACACCCTTTACCAAGGTTTGGGTGCAGCAAAGCTCCCTAAGGGTCCATTGGGGCCCCTAGACAATACCAGGCACCCAAACAAGTTACATTGAACAAGTGCAAGTATGGAGTTACCAGCCTTGTGCTTCAAAGTTCAGTGGGTACACAGGGTACCCAAAAAAATGCTTACACTAAGAGGGTAGAACCTAAATTATAGGAGTAGTGGGATTGTGATAGAGTTTTAAAGAGGTTGAGCTGAAAAACAGTTGAAAGAGGGTCCATAAAGAACCAGTTTGAGAAAAAAGCAATGGAAGGGGAGGTAGAGTTTCTTTAAGAGCAATTGACTTTCAAAAATAGTTAAAGAGGATTCACATGAAAATAGTTTTGAGAGAAAAGCAACAGAATATACAATATCAGGCAAGCACAATCAGTGGCAGAGGACATGGGGGACAACTAACTCACAAGTAAGAACATAGTTACATATACACAAACATCAAAAAGAAGCACTATAGAACTTAAACAATCAAGCAGGTTTCAAACAAAGGGGTCGGGGTATTAATAGCATTAGATTGATAGATACCAAAAAGGTTCACACATCAAGAAGAGGCTCAGGGTTACTTAGTAGCTAAGAGATCCCGAATACATGCTTATAATGTACTGGGGTTAGGAGATATGGAAAAACATGCAGGAGACAGACAAAGGGAGTATTGGGCATGCCAGATTAAGATAGGCATATTAATCAACATAGAGGCATGCTAATTGTAGTAAGAGCAACAAAACCATAAGTAGAAACATACACGAAATTAGAGAAAATGAAATACAATAAGAAACATATTGCTTTGAAGCTGTAAATCAAATAGGAGACATACCAGTTGAAGGCAAGGTAATCAAGGGTAGTAGTTAGTTATAATATGCAAAGTGGTGAGAAATAGTGTGCAAGGGAGTGAGCAGCAATATGCAGAGAGTATGCATAGAGAGCAGCAATAGTAATGAAGTGAGCAGCAATACCAGAGAAGTGAGCAACAATAGCAGAGAAGTGAGCAGCAATAGCAGACTAAAGCAAGAAGCAATGTAGAGAAAGCACTAGAACAATAAAGTAGCCTAAAGCTTAGCATGGGTTTCAAACCAACTTAGTAACCAGTAGTCACAAGAGAAGTGAGAAAGGTTGTGTAGAAACAACAGAGAACACTGAATAATTTTTGTGCAAGAGAGAGTTCAGAATGAATTATGCTCATATGAAGTGAGAAGAGAGGAGGAGTACTTATAGTTTATGAAAACCAGTAGAGAATAGGGCATCAGGTACCTAATTATAGAAATGACACCAACTAGAATCAATCACATGACCTAATTCAAATTAATCAGGGATTCATGATTTGAATGGGAGTACGGGTTATATCATATAAAAGAAAATAAACAATCAGACGACTAATTATACCATAGTAAGAGTTATAGGCATGTAGTATGTAATAAGGGCCAGATACATAATACTCAAATAAGGAAAATATATGCTGAGTACTAGAAAATATGCTTAAAAGCATAAATATGGTAAAAATATAAATTAACTCTGAAAATTAGTCAAAGAATCAAGGAAAAGAATAAAATTAGAGGGAATCAATACCAAGTATAGAGAGCATCTCACAAGTAAGGAAATTATTAAAAAAATCAGTGTAAGAACTTCTAAGGAAAACCCATACAAATCAAGGATTCAAAGAGATGCACACAATTGTTCGAAGAACAATTATACCTATAAACACGATAGGCGTGAAAATCTGAGAACATTAAGCAAGAAAATCACAATTTCAACAGAAGATTGGAACCCTAATAAAAGCTTAAAGCATGGAGCTTGGGACAACTAGAAAACAAACAAGCTTATAATATAAACAAAATAGGCATAATCACATAATACTCAAAAAGAAGCAGAAGATATAGTGATTTTGAAAGGGGGTCGGAAACCCTAGTTTTTTAAAAGACGAACAAGACATTGAAAAGAATATGTATAATCAGAAAAATCGAGTAGTAAGTAGTGTAAAACAAAAAGAATAAACTAAAAACCATTTTAAGAAGACAGAGATTAAGAGACTTGGGCAAAAATTAGGGCTTTGCAATAAAATCAGTGAGGTAAGCAATCTGGCCGTGAAACTCATTAACAATGGAGTTTAAAGCACCATCGGACTGAAAACCACCGGAGAGAAGGCCGAGATAAGCCAAATAAGGTTTCCAGGGACCACCTTTCATGGTGGAAGTCTCTGGGGCTTCAAGTCTTAGAGAGAAGCAACGAGACAAGATTCCATGGCGACTAGAGGTCGAGAGAAGTAAATATGGAGTTGGCCAGAGAGGCGATAAAACCCATCAAAAAAGAACCGGAAGGTTTTAGAGAGAAGGAGGAGATAAAAAGCCTCAGAGAGAGACCGGTCTCTTTGCAAATGAGGGTAAAGGGAGGGGGGTCGTTTGATTTAATTTACGCAAGTGAATCGGGGTCGTTGATCTCGTTTGATCAACGGCTCATATTGAATTATAGCCGGGTCGGGTTAACTGAATTGGGTGTGGGTCGAGTTAGTTGAGATATGGGTTGTCTGAAAGTGGGTTGAAATTGGGATCAATTTGGGCTATGTTTGGAAATGAAATCTGGCCATGTTTTAAATAGCCAATTTCTCCCTTTTTATTTTAACAAAATAGAAAAACAAATTCTGAAAACAAATTGAAAGTACATAACTAATTAATAACATATAAACATTAGCATAAAAATACCATGAATATTTTTATAATTTTAAAATGCGGCTAATTGTAAAAATAGGTTATAATTGCAATTTCATGCAATTTGGCTTTAGAAATTCCCAATAAATTTGTAAAAATACGAAAATATCATATTAATTATATTTTTGTAAATATGAGAAGGAAATATGTTATTCACGAAAAAATAATAATTTAAAAATAATTTTGGATTTTGTACTGTGAAAAATAGATAGCAAATTGATTTTAAAAAATTTTCAAAATTGAGAAAAATAAGAATAATTTTTAGGCATGCTTATATATGCATACATAATCTAATTTGAAAGTATTTTAAGTATAAAAATACATAGAAAAAATTTGGGTATCAACAACCGGCTTGTAGCTTCTCATTCAATTTCTTGGCTTGTTCTTTGCTTGCTACTGTTTTTCGTGCAATTATTTTGATATATTACTTTGGGCGGTTTGGATGGTTAAAAGTGTGGGTGAAGGTTCTTTGGGGGCGATGAAGGATTTTCAGAGTTTCTGGAATTCTCATGGGTATTGCAATTTGATCAGCTCAGAAACTTGAGTCTCGAAGTCTAAGGTAAGGTTAGATAAATTTATAGAGGGAATTGGTGAGTGTATAACGACACCTTTTTTAAGTCTAGAAGTCTAATCACATTGGAAGTTTTAGTTTGAAAAGACATTGACTTTTTCCCAAATATTTTAGCAATTATGGTGCGTGGGACTTTTGATCAAATTGGTTCGTTGTAACTAATTGGTTCAAAAGTAGTTTGGGATAAAGTGAAACTCCTTTCAGTTCATGATCCATATGTAGTTATTTCAAATTATGAGAGTGTAGAACACATACCTTATAAGCTCGATAAACCAGGTTCTCCACTGAAGGTTCTCTTGAGTATGACTGACTTTTTCCAAGAAAATAAGGCTAATATCATTAAACATCGTGAGAAATTTTAGCAAATGATACAATAGTATACTAATAAAAGCATGAGATTGAGCAATGTCAAATCTAATTATTTACAAAATTCACAAATTATCTATACAATCATTGAGTTAAAACCGTTTCATTTAGATGATCTTTGTCGTCCATACTTTGAATACGTTCCTTTCAAAGTGATCCCTACTCAAAGCTTTTGAAGATGTTAACTATTTTCTTATTAGTAGTACACAATATCAAAATGATCAAAACATTTTCAAAGTTATCTATCAGAATATGATGCCGAAAATCTATGTGCTTAGTTCTTTTATGATGAATCGGGTTCTTAGTCTTATTGATTACACTGGTGTTGTCACAAAAGATAGGAATACAACCTACATCAATTCCAAAATCGATTAATTAATGTTTGATCCACAACAATTGAGCATAACATGAGGCAGCAACCACATACTCAGCTTCAGCATTAGACAATGCCATACAATTTTGCTTTTTTTTGTGGCCCAAGACACAAGACATAAGCCAAGAAACTGTGACATACCTTATATGCTCTTTCTATCCATAAGAAAACCTGTATAATCAGCATCAGCATATCCCAGTAAGTTGAAATTACTATCTTTTAGATACCATAGGAAGAGATAAATGGTACCTTTTAGGTATCTCAAGTTCCTCTTGAGAGCAGTCAAGTGAGACTTCTTTGGATTTGCCTAAAGTTTAGCACAAAGGTCTACACTAAAAACAATATCAGGTCTACTAGCCGTCATATATAACAAAGACTCAATAATGCCTATCTACATCTTCTGATCAAGTTATGAACATGGTTCTTCCATATCCAAATTTGTGGATTGATAAAGGAGTATCAATTTCTTTAGATTTCCTTTCCCATTTTGTTATTGAAGAATTGTCACGGCCTAAAATCTAACCACGTCCTGATGGCCGCAATCACGATACTAGGCCAGCCACTTATCTCCAAATTTTCCATTTTTCAAATAAAACTTAATGAAATTCACAGTTTTAACATAAGTTCAATAAGATAGGAGTATAAATCAAAAATCCAATGGAAAGAAATACAATCTCGACCTCGGGTGTCACTAAGTCATGAGCCCCAACTAATACAATTGTTTGAAATAATATGACCAACACATTCTGAGAATATCCTAAACATATAAACTATAGGGAGGTAAAGGGAGGATAAGTTGAAACTGCGGTTGCCAAGCAGCTACCTCGTAATCTCCACGTGAAAGCCCGCACAACATAGTCAGCAGCCGTTATCGTGCCCCGAGATACTTGCATCTTCAAACATGGGTGCAGGGGGTAACATGAGTATACCAACTCAATGAGTAACAAGTATAAACTATGGAATGATGGTAGTGACGAACCAAAACCCATTACGGGTTGCAACAGATAATAATACAGTAAAGTAGACATGCTTACAATTCATGTAGTTTTCTAAGAAATAACCAAACTCTATCTGAATAATACATAGTATAAGCTTAGAAAAACTCCAAATGCCAATGCACAGATAGCATGATCAATGTCGCGTATGATATCTCCACTCACAGTGCTCAATCACTCGGTACTATATACGGCCCACTCATCCAAGGGAAGATCCATCCCAAAACATATGTACATCATAGACTATAAGTCACCCAGTACCGAGGAAAAACAGGCCAATCCAGCCTCAAGTAGAAGATCTATCTCCATACCAATACTTCGGACAAGATCCATGTTCATGGAAGATCCATCCCTCAATATCATCAACTACTACACTCACTAGGGTGTAAAGACTCTGAAGGGGCTTCTCTGAGACCAAACACTATATCAGTGGCAGCAAAGGCATGATCAATATCATTGATGCGGCGTGCATCGCGATTCCGTACTATCAATAAATATCTGGCTCTTGGCCTCACTCAGTAAGTACTCTCCAGTCTCACATACATATGCTTAGATGTCATAATACAATCCCGAACAGATATGACTTTCCAAATAGCAATAATCAAGACTGAGGCATGATATAATATGCTTGAACAGAGCTGAGTATAGAATATACGTGAATCTTATGACATGACAACAAGAAACGACCTCTCGGGTCTCAACAATATCGGTGTGAAGCCTTAACATGATATTTATAATAATATGCAGCTTATCAACTTAATCACATGATTACAACACAATATCAACAAAAAAGAGTAGCTAACCGGTGTCATGAAATGATCCATGCCGCATTTCTTTCAGAGCACGCCCATCACTTCGCATTACATCACCTTAATAGTAATCGTAGAACACATAATTCGGGATTTCGAACCCTCATAACCAAGCTTGGAAGCGTTACATACTTCACGCAAAAACAAATCCTAGCTCGGGATGCCTTTTCCTCTCGATTCGGCCTCCAGATGCCCCGAATCTATCTAAAATCAGTAGATAACCATCAAAATATACTGAGAGAATAAATCCCACTCAAAAATAATCAAATTACATCAAAATTCTAAAATTGGTCAAAACCCGACCCACGCCTCGGATTGCAATAAAAGTTACAAAACTAGAATTATCACACTGTCACGAGTTCATATATACCAAGAATACCAAAATCGGACCATAAATGACCCCTCAAATCCCTAGTTTAATGTCTCCAATTTCCAAGCCCTAACTCCCACATTTTAGGCTTCAAATCCCCCATTTCATATTTAACTAGATAGAAATCACAATTGGATCGAGTATTAAGTCCATAAATCTTACCTCCAAGAAATTCTCTTTGATTCCCTCTTAAATTTCCCGCAAGAAGCTCCAAAATTGACTCAAAAATGATGAACTTAGGCCAAAAATCGCCAAAATGGCCTTATTAATATTCTGCCCACTTATTAAAATTCCTTCACCACGAACGTGAAAAATGGCTCGTGATCGCGAAGCACAAAAATCCGACTGACCTCATTAACCTTACATGATCGCAACACGCTCCACGCAATCGGGACACGCTCCTAAGGTGTTAGGCTCTTCGAGGATAACCCCCTCTGATACCAAGATGTTTTATTCTTTTATGCCACACAAGAGGGGTGATTTGTGTGGTGTCCAATTTTCGCGTGCACAGATTATAGAAGGATCTGGTTCTTCTATATGTTTTTAATACCTCTATTGCGGAATAATAAATGCAGAAGTAAGAACACAACGATTTTTATGTGAAAAACACCTGGAACAAATGGTAGAAAAAAAATACGACCTACTACCTAGTAGGATTTTCTCCAAACATTTCACTACAACTCTGAGCCAACAACAAAGTTTAATAACTCCTGCAAACCTAAGGGTTAACTCTTGTCCTTATCTCAACCAACCACAGGTTGTTGCAACTGCTTCAAGCTAACTCTAACTTGAATAATACAACTCGAGTTTACAACCTCTTGCAAACCTAAGGACTCTAACCTTATAGGAACACGCCACAGGCTATTGCAACTATGTCAAGTTAACTATAACTTGAATAATACAGTCAGGTACCTAGTACAATTTGCTTCTGAGAAAGCTGAAAGGTAAAAATCAAATGCCTACTACACTTTGAACTAGAAATAAAGGCGGACATATAAAACTCTTTATGGAGTTGGTTCTTCATTCTGGTTCGTGTAGCTTCAGGATCGCACTCTTAAATCTCACAGGAATTGCTCGCAAAATGCCTTGCTATTTTGCTCTCAATTCATGCTTAACTTCATTATGTGTGCATCATCTGTAAAAGAGAATACAACTGATATATATATATATATATATATATATATATATATATATATATATATATATATATATATATATATATATATATATATATATATAGAGAGAGAGAGAGAGAGAGAGAGAGAGATAGAGAGAGGGGGGAGAGATAGAGAGAGTTAGTTAGTAAATAAACTTATAAAATATGTAACTTTTTCGTTCAGGAAATATCAGATATAACCACTTATATTTATCCCTTTCACGTGCAAGTCTTTTGCTTGATTTTGTCTTTCACCTGTATACTCTCTCTATGGACCTCGTTGATGTATCTAGAGACACGTGTACACTTTTATATAATATTGTACTATCTTTATGTATATAGGTATATAAATATAAAGATATATAAACACAATAGTAAAACAAATATGTTGGCGATACACTATGTATATAGATGTATGAAAAGAAGAATTAGAAATTGTAATAAATCCACCAAATACCTATAAATAATGTTTCAATCTTGCATATAATAGTTTGTATAAAAGGTGTTTTTTCACACCAATATACTATTATACTGTTGTACAAATAAAGCATATCAATAGAGCTTCACTTGTTCTTTTTCTTATTCTTCTTCATTATTAAGCCTCTTATGAAATTTAGCTCAAATCTATTCCAAATTATTTCAACTTTAAGTTTTAGACTTCTCCTTATGTTTCCTATCAATTTGGAATACACTCAATTCAAACAACTAATAAATTCAAAAAATTCAATTTTTGAAATCAAAGTATCAAACGGCCTTTAGTGGTAGACTTTTATTTCCATGTTTTCAATCAACCACAATAAAGAGAAGCTCCACTTCAACTCAAAAAGAACGCATTTTAGATATTCAAACTTCTATCCAACTTTTTCTTAAATCTCTCTTTTGAATCATAGAAGAAACCAAATAGTGGAGGTTTAAGTTTCCCTTTTAAACCTATCAACTCACAACTACCGAACATACTTTGACTTTGAATTTGGAAGGAAAAGTGAAATAGAACAACAATGGCAGGGGAATTTATGGTTGTAAATTTGATACCGAAGGACAAGAAGAAAGAAGAACTGAAAAAAAACAAATAGAAATGGGTCGTTAATGTTAGGCTAAGGGATGAGAAGAAATTTAATACTCTATAGTATATATAAAGTGGGATAAACAGGGTAAAAAATAAAATATGAGCTATATTTGATTGAGATTGTTTGCTCGGAAGTTATCATATGAGTGTAAAACAATATAAATAAATCACGGAACAATTATAGTAAACCATAACAATCCACTGGACCAAATGAAGGAAACAAAAATAAGTACTCAGAGTTAGGAAAAGAAACATTAAAAGCTTTTATTGATAGAATTGATTTGGTCTGCCTCTCCATGAATAGGCTTAGAGCCTTAGTATGGTGTTCAACTTTCCCATTACATGGGTAATATTGTGCCTTTTTTTCTCTCTTGTGAATAGTGGCCAAGAAGAAACCCCCTTTCTAGGGTTTCCTCTCTTGGTATTTATAGTTGTGAGCTTCGTGAGCTGGAAATAAGTGCCCTTGACCATGTTAGGGCTTTTCCTTCATGATGGCGGATGGGTCGTGGCCTTGTTGATCGAATCAGATAAGGGATAAATCGCATTAATTCCGAGTGGTTGTACCACTTATTAATCATGAAGTAGCTTAAGACGGGATTAACTTTATTAATTATCGTGGGGTCAGATTCTGACCCATACAGTTAGTCCCTCTGCTTATTGAGATCGTGCCTTGGTCGAACTCGATGAGTGGACTTCATAGACTGTAGTTTGAGAAACTCGGATAGCGATGTCGAGAATCGCTTCGGTCGAGGCCGAATTCTCTTTGGAGATGGCCCTTAGCCTTATAGAGTGTGTGTGTTTTGTTATTGTGTTATCAAGTCGTCGTTCGATCAAGGTCGAACTATCCTCCCTGGCAAAGGTACTTAGCCCTTTGACTTAATTCGAGTGAGGTCGAGCTTTGTTGTGCTGTGATCCTTATGTTTGTTTGGGAGCGTAACCGTCGGCCACGGTGGACAGGTTGTGTGCTGTACGGCCGAGGGGAGTAAGGGCACGGTTGGTACGCATTTGGGGAGTGAAAAATCTTGAAGGCGTACAGAACGTCTCCTCAGCATTCATAGGTTGTTACGACCGTCTCAACGGCAGAACGCCGGTTGGTGACTGAAAAGCCACTTCATGGAGCCTGTCATAATGACGCACATTTCTGTAGAACTGAACCGTTTTGGGGTTGGTCATGTAGTTAATGATGGCTATTAGGGTTTGTGAAAACCACTTGTATAGCCTATAAATAAAGGGGTGAGGCATTTACTTCTCATATTTTCATTGTTTGTCTGAGAGAGATCTGAAGATCCTTTTCTTCTTGCTAATTCACCTTCATCTTTGTTCTTCGATTGTTGTAACTTTCATCTTGTCCATCAAACTTTGTTTCTTTCTTGTTAGTGAACCAACGAATGGCAGGAAGTTCTTCCCAGAACGTTCTTCCGACAGATCTTCTGACTAACTTTCCGGTAGTTGAAGGGCCATCTACGGCAAGGGGAGGTGCATAACAGGTGGAGACCAATGAAGTTCCATCAGTTGACGAGATAGTATCTATAGCCGTAGGCCTGATCACTGACTTCACTATCGATGGTGGAGAGGATCGGGTGGACGAAGCCCCGTTAACGGGGGAAATTGGGATGGCCCAACTACGAGAACGGTGGGGCATCTCCAGCTATGTTGACGTCGTTCTTGCTAGAAGCGAGGAGAGGGTCTACACCGTCCGCAGGGGATACTGCGTCTTTTATGCCTACCCCTTCAAGTTGGGGTTTAAGCTCTCGCTCCCAATGCTGGTGGTTGATTTCTGCGTTATTACGGGGTATGCCCGAGTCAGCTTGCTCCTTCTCTTTACAAGTTGTTAGCAATGTATCAAGTATTCAGAACTGGCCGGTAGGTCACGCTGCAGCAAGTGCTTAGTCTCTATGCTCCCTAGAGAGTCCGCAGCACCATGGTTCAACCGTGCCCTTATGGGTCGAGGGGCCTGACCATTAAACTAGATGACCAGGTCGACCCTCGCCCTTTTGAGCACTTCTTTTACATCAGGACTGAACATTTAATGGTGTCCCCTGCTAGGTTCCAAGAGGCTTGGAATCATGCACGTAAGTTCTTTAATCGTCGAATTATCTTTTCTACCCCTCCATACGTCTTGCGTTCGTAAGCATTAACTTGTGTCAATTTTGCAGCCCAAAAGTTGCCGCCAGCTCCGTAGCTAGGATACGCATATGGGTTGAGGCCGTGCTCCCCCATACGGTGGGGATACGCACATTGGCATATTTCCGGGAGAGGCATGGTCGTAGGCCCATGACAGGTGAAAAATTGATTTCTTCTTCTGTTCTGCTTTGTTTTGAGCGCTATTCATCAACTTTGTTTTTTAATGATCAGAGAGAGCACACCGCGTCAGGGCCCCTCAATTGGCCTTCTGTTGACCGGGTGTAATTTCTCAACTCACTGTAGCACCGGTGCCGCGGCCATTACCGAGGGCGGCGTCAGTTGAATCTTTAGCGGCTCATTCTCCAGCACGGACCGCACTTCGGGACGAGGGGCCATCAGGGATTGTGCACCCTAGAGATGAATCCACCTCAAACGAATAGAAGGAGGAGAGGCCATTGGTAAGGCGGAAGGTAGCGTTCACGCCGGATCCACCTGTGGTAATTAATTTGAACTCCCCCCATCGGATACGGAAAGGAATGCGGCTACGGCACCTTCCCTTGAGGGCGGACAAATAATAGGGGTTGCCCCGATTGGCTTAGGTCATGATGATACCATCGCTTCAATGACCAATTGGTGGTTCCGCTCACTGAGACGGGAGGTAGTTCCTCAGCGACTGCTATTGTTGGTGAATAAAGTGCTCCTTCGGTGGCTACGGTGGGTGTTTCTACCTCGTTGGCGGAAAAAGGAGGAAGGGATGCTGTAGGAGATGAGTACGGGTCTGAATATGACTTGGACCCCAACGACGTTCGTATGTTCCAAGAAGGCTTCACCAATTCAACGGTGCGCGCAGAGGGGCGATCTCACTTCATTGAGGTTCCCATGGAGTTGAACTTATTGCTCCAAAGGAATAGCTTGGTGTTGTTGTTTGAGGTGCTATGCTTTGAGGCCGATAATACGTCAATGAGGGATGTCACGGATATCGAGCTGATAAATAAAGTGGTCGTGATGGGCCTGAGGGTACGCATTATGAAATTACTTAGCTTTTTCCTTGCCTTAGTATATTCTTTATCTTAATCGTTGTCTTTGCTTTGCAGTCTTATTTGTTAGAGGTGGTCGAGCCCACATCCGGTAGGGGCTCTTTTTGTGGGCGCTGGGGAAGTACCGCCTCTACAAAGATCGGTGCTGAGAGATGCACGAGCGCTTGAAGAACTACCCCCGTAGTCGGGCCTTGGTCGAAGAGCTGGCGAGGCGGGATTTTTAGATGCAGCAAACACTTAGTAGAATGCACGCCCTCGAGGAATAGCTTCGTCAGAAGGATGAGGAGCTCGAAGCGGGGAGGAGGGCTATAGCTTAGTGTGAGTCCCAGGGCCAAGCTAAGGAGGCGGAGGCCGCTGTAGCATGGAGCAGGAAAGTGGCTGCATTGGAGCGTGAAATCACGGCTTTGAGGCTTCAAACGAGGGCCACCTCGACAAGGGTCATACGGCTTGAGGAGACGATTTGCGTGCACGCGTGCCAGCAGGAGTTAGAGAGGTAAGTTGCGACCTTTAAGGAAGCGGGTCTCGAGGACCGTATCGATGCCTTTGAGCAGGACGCCCAAGTCACGGCAGATCGGATCACGGCCTTAGAAGAAGAGAATAAGCACCTATGGGACTAGGCCGCTTCTTCCAACCAAGCTCACGAACTTTGGGTCTTTGTTGAGGCCGAACGTGATGTATATAAAAAGTTGTGAGAAGCCGACATCATGACTAAAGCTTCTTTAGAGGGAGTGCATCAAGAGGCTCGTGAGGCCCGTACCGACTGTGGTTTTGACGCGGCGACGCCGAAGGTTGACGATAGTGCAGATGGTGGCGCGGATGGCGCCGAGAAAAATATTTGTCATGTGTTTTTCCTTGTTTTATTTGATCTTTGGCATTCAGCTGCTTCTTATTTTTCTTTTTCTTACCTTGTACCGACCGGCCTTGGTCAGGTGTAAGCGGGGATGACCCGCATTTATCTTTGTAGATAAAAAAATCTCATTTCCGTTATCTGCCTTGTATTTATTCTGTACCTCCCATTTTTCCCATTTAGATTTTTCTTTAAATGCATTCGAAGAGGTGATTTGCCTTTGAGTTTGACTCTAGTAGGCATGTTAGTTTTTTTATTGTTGATGACTTTTCATTTTGCATGTGTGGGCGAGTCAGAGTTGTTGCTTGGCAATGGAGGCATTTAGCCTTAGTCCTGGTTCGGTTGCGGTCGAACTACCGGCCATGATGGTAAAATGTGAGGCCTTGTAGTTCGACCAGGGCCGAACTTTACGTGGCGTGAATCTTAGTTAGAGTTAGGAGTACTTACTTAACTGGAAAGGGTTCCTAGCATGCGCCTCGATTCGTCGCAGGTTGAGTTTTTCTAAGTTCTATGATGAAGGTGCTTGGCCTGGGTCCTGGTTCAACTGTGGTTGAGCTTGTTATATTTAAGGATAAAGGCGTCTATCCTTACAATTCGAGCGGGATCGAACTTGTTAGATTCAATAGCGAAGGCGCATAGCTTGAGTTCCACTTTGACTATAGTTGAACTTTGTTAAATTTGAGGTGAAGGCACATAGCCGAAGTCCCAGTTCAACTATTGTTGAACATTTCGAACTTAGATGGTAAAGACACATAGCCTGAGGCCGATGTGTAAAGACACTAAGGGTCTTGGTTCAACCGTAGTTGAACTTATTGGCGAAGGCGCATATCCTGAGTCTTGGTTCAACTGTAGTTGAACTTAATGGCGAGGGCGCATAGCCTGAATCTTGGTTCAACCGTAGTTGAACTTATTGGCGAAGGTGCATAGCCTGAGTCTTTGTTCAACAGTAGTTGAACTTACCGGCGAAGGCGCATAGCCTGAGTCTTTGTTCAACCATAGTTGAACTTACTTGCGAAGGTGCATAGCCTGAGTCCCAGTTCAACTCTAGTTGAACTTTGTTAAATTTGATGGCGAAGGCGCATGGCCTGAGTCCTAGTTCAAATGTTGTTAAACTTTGGTAACTTTGATGGCGAAGGCTAGCCTGAGTCTTGGTTCGACCGTAGTAGAGCTTTGATTAATCTAAAAGTGAAGGCGCATATCCTAAGTCCCAGTTCAGCTGTAGTTAAAATTTGGTAAATTTGATGGCGAAGGCGCATAGCCTGAGTCCCAGTTCAACTGTAGTTGAGCTTTGCTAACTTTGGTGGCGAAGGCGCATAGCTTGAGTCTTGGTACCACCATAGTCGAGCTTCATTAAATTTGAAGGAGAAGGCGCATATCTTGAGTCCCAGTTCAACTATAGTTGAACTTTGTTAAATTTGATGGTGAAGGCGCATAGCCTGAGTCCCAGTTCAACCGTAGTTGGACTTTGTTAAATTTGATGGTGAAGGCGCATAGCCTGAGTCCCGGTTCAACCGTAGTTGGACTTTGTTAAATTTGTAGTAAAGGCGCATGTACTGAGTCCGACTTCAACCATAGTTGGACTTTGTTAAATTTGATGGCGAAGGCGCATAGCCTGAGTCTTGGTTCAACCGTAGTTGAACTTACTGGCAAAGGTGCATAGCCCAAGTCTTTGTTCAACCGTAGTTGAAATTTTACAAATTTAATGGCTAAGGCCCTAGCCTGAGTCTTTACTCAACCGTAGTTAGACTTAATGGTGAAGGTAAATAGCCTTGATTTCATGGCGAGGGTGTATTGCCTTTGTCTTGGTTTAACCGTAGTTGAACTTATTGGAAAAGGCGCATAGCTTGAGTCTTAGTTCAACTGTAGTTGAACTTACTGGCGAAGGCGCATAGCCTGAGTCTTGGTTCAACCATAGGTGAACTTACTGGCAAAAGTGCATCGCCTGAGTCCCTGTTCAAACGTAGTTGAACTTACTAGCAAAGGCGCATAGCCTAAGTCTTTGTTCAACCATATTTGAAGTTACGTGCGACAATGCATAGCCTGAGTCCCAGTTCAACTTTCTTAAATTTGATGGCGAAGGCGCATAGCTTGAGTCCCAGTTCAAATGTAGTAGAAATTTGCTAACTTTGATGGAGAAGGCGCATGGCCTGAGTCTTGGTTCGACTATAGTCAAGCTTTGTTAAATTTGAATGCGAAGGCGCATAGCCTGAGTCCCAGTTTAACTGTAGTTGAAATTTATTAAATTTGATGGCAAAGGCGCACAGCCTGAGTCCCAGTTCAACTGTATTTGAGCTTTGCTAACTTTTATGGCAAAGGCGCATAGACTGAATTTATGTACGACCGTATTCGAGATTTGTCAAATTTGAAGGATAAGGTGCATAGCCTGAGTCCCAGTTGAACTATAGTTAAACTTTGTTAAATTATATAGCGAAGGCGCATAGCCTTAGTCCCAGTTCAACCGTAGTTGGACTTTGTTAAATTCAACGGCGAAGGAGCATAGCCTGAGTCCCTGTTCAACCGTAGTTGGACTTTGTTAAATTCGATAGTGAAGGCGCATAGCTTGAGTCCCACTTCAACCTTATTTGGACTTTGTTAAATTTGATAGCGAAGGCGCATAGCCTGAGTCTTGGTTCAACCGTAGTTTAACTTACTGGCGAAGGCGCATAGCCTGAGTCTTGGTTCAACCGTAGTTGAACTTTGATAAATTTAATGGCGAAGGCGCATAGCGTGAGTCTTGATTCAACCTTAGTTGGACTTAGTGGTGAAGGCACAAAGCCTTGATTTAATGGCAAGGGCGCATATCTTTAGTCTTGGTTCAACCGTAGTTGAACTTACTGGGGAAGGCGCATAGCTTGAGACTTGGTTAAACCATAGTTGATCTTACTCGTGAAGGCACATAGGCTGAGTCGTGGTTCAACCGTAATTGAACTTACTTGCGAAGGTGCATAGCCTAAGCCCCAGTTCAACTGTAGTTGAACTTTGTTAAATTTGATGGCAAAGGCACACAGCATAAGTCCTAGTTCAACTGTAGTTGAACTTTGCTAACTTTGATGGCGAAGGCGCATAGGCTAAGTCTTGGTTCGATCGTAGTCGAGCTATTTAAATTTTAAGGCGAAGGCCCATTGCCTGAGTACCAGTTCAACTATTGTTGAACTTTGTTAAATTTGATGGCGAAGGCGCACAGCCTAAGTCCCAGTTCAACTGTAGTTAAGCTTTCCTAACTTTGATGGCATAGGCGCATAGACTGAGTATTGGTTGGACCGTAGTCAAGCTTTCTTAAATTTTAAGGCGAAGACGCATAGCCAGAGTCTAGTTGAACTTAGTAAAACTTGATGGCGAAGGCAGATAGCCTGAGTCCCAGTTCAACCGTAGTTGGACTTTATTAAATTTGATGTCGAAGGCGCATAGTCTGAGTCCCGATTCAAAAGTAGTTGGACTTTGTTAAATTTGATGGTGAAGACGCATAGCCTGAGTTCCAGTTCAACTGTAGTTGGACTTTGTTAAATTTGATGGCGAAGGCGTATAGCCTGAGTCTTGGTTCAACTGTAGTTGAACTTACTGGCAAAGGCGCATAGCCTGAGACTTGGTTCTACCGTAGTTGAACTTTGATAAATTTAATGGCGAAGGCGCATAGCCTGAGTCTTGGTTCAACCATAGTTGGACTTACTGGTGAAGTCACAGAGCCTTGATTTAATAGTGAGGGTGCATAGCCTGAGTCTTTGTTCAATCGTAGTTGAACTTACTGGTAAAAGCACATAACTGAGTCTTGGTTCAACCGTAGTTGAACATACTCGCGAAATTGCATAGCCTTAGTCTTGGTTCAACCATAGTTGAACTTACTTGGGAAGGCGCATAGCCTGAGTCCCAGTTCAACTATAGTTGAACTTTGTTAAATTTGATGGCGAAGGCACACAGCCTGAGTCACAGTTCAACTGTAGTTGAACTTTGCTAACTTTCATGGCGAAGGCGCATAGACTGAGTCTTTGTTCGACAATATTCGAGCTTTGTTAAATTTGCAGGCGAAGGCGCATAGGCATAGTCCCAGTTCAACTGTAGTTGAACATTGTTAAATTTGATGGCGAAGGGACACAGCCTGAGTTCCAGTTCCATTGTAGTTGAGCTTTGCTAACTTTGATGGTGAAGGCGCACAGTTTGAGTCTTTGTTCGACCGTAGTCGATCTTTGTTAATTTTGAAGGCGAAGTCATATAGCCTGAGTCCTAGTTCAACTGTAGTTAGATTTTGTTAAAATTGATAGCGAAGGCGCATAGCCTGGGTCCCAGTTCAACCGTAGATGTACTTTGTTAAATTTGATGATGAAGGCACATAGCCTGAGTCGCGGTTCAACCATAGTTGGAATCTTTTAAATTTGATGGTGAAGTCGCATAGCCTGAGTCCCAGCTCAACCGTAGTTTGACTTTGTTATATTTGACGGTGAAGGCACATAGCCTAAGTCTTGGTCCAATCGTAGTTGAACTTACTAGCGAAGCCGCATAGCTTGAGTATTGGTTCAGCCGTAGTTGAACTTTGATAAATTTAATGGCAAAGGCGCATAGCCTGAGTCTTTTTTCAACCGTAGTTAGACTTACTAGCGAAGGCACATAGCCTTGATTTTATGGCGAGGGCACATAGCCTGACTCTTGGTTCAACTGTAGTTGAACTTACTGGCGAAGGCGCATATCTTGAGTCTTGGTTCAACCGTAATTGAACTTACTCGCGAAGGCGCATAGCCTGAGTCCCAGTTCAACCGTAGTTAAACTTATTTGCAAAGGCGCATAGCCTGAGTCCCTATTCAGGTGTAGTTGAACTTTGCTAACTTTGATGGAAAAGGCACATATCCTGAGTCTTTGTTCGACCGTAATGGAGCTTTGTTAAATTTATAGGAAAATGCACATAGCCTGAGTCTGTTAAATTTGATGGCGAATGCGAACAGCCTGAGTCCCAGTTCAACTGTAGTTGAGCTTTGCTAACTTTGATGGCGAAGGCGCATATCTTGAGTCTTTGTTCGACTGTAGTCGAGCTTTGTTAAATTTGAAGGCGTATAGCCTTAGTCCTAGTTCAACTGTATTTGAACTTTGTTAAATTTGATGGCGAAGGCACATAGCCTGAGTCCTAGTTCAACCGTAGATGGAATTTTTCAAATTTGATGGCGAATGCGCATAGCCTGAGTCCCTGTTCAATCGTAGTTGAACTTTGTTAAATTTGATGGTGAAGGCGCATGACTGAGTCCCAGTTCAACCGTAGTTAGACTTTGTTAAATTTGATGGCAAAGGTGTATAGCCTGAGTCTTGGTTCAATCGTAGTTGAACTTACTGGCAAAGACGCATAGTCTGAGCCTTGGTTCAACCGTAGTTGAACTTTGATAAATTTAATGGCAAAGGCGCATAGCCTGAGTCTTGGTTCAACCATAGTAGGACTTACTGGCGATGGTGCATAGCCTTTATTTAATGGTCAGGGCGCATAACCTGAGTCTTGTTTCAAACGTAGTTTAACTTATTGGCAAAGGTGCATAGCGTGAATCTTGGTTCAACCGTAGTTTAACTTACTTGCGAAGGCGCATAGCCTTTATTCCCAGTTTAACTCTAAGTGAACTTTGTTTAATTTTATGGTGAAGGCGCATAGCCTGAGTTCCAGTTCAACCGTAGTTGGACTTTGTTAAATTTGATGGCGAAGGAACATGGCCTAAGTCCCACGTTTTGGGTATTGAGTGCTGAAGCTAGGTTTTGATTCGAGACCTTGAGCAGCTTATGTGTTGTCTTCCCAATCGGGGTGTAGGTTGGCTTGAGGTGACTCTCGGTTCGAGATATCTCCGTATGAGTTTCCGGCTGGAGCCTGTATCAGGGATGCGGGAGATTCTTTACAGAGATCCTCCCTTAGGGGGCTTCTTCTTCTTGTTCGCACTATCCGAGATCATAGAGACAGAGGATTTGGATCTTGATTTGAGATCTTCGAGTTCCCCTTCCCCGATATGCCGCTTTAGCTTGTTTGAGCTTGGTTGTTTTTTCCTTTTCCGTCATTTCTTTCATTTTGTTCCAGGGAAGAACTAAGAGATTTTTCTAGAAAATTTCGACAGACGGTGCCAAATTGTTTGCTCAAAAGTTATCATATGCTTTATGAGTGTAAAACAATATAAATAAATCATGTAAAATCATAGCAAACCGTAATAATACCAAATGAAGGAAACGAAAATAAGTACTCAGAGTTAGGAGGAGAAACATTAAAAGCTTTTATTGATAGTATTGATTTGGTCTGCCTCTCCATGAAGAGGTTCAGAGTCTTATAATGGTATTCCACTTTCCCATAATATGGGTAATGTTTTGTCTTTTTTCTCTCTTGTAAATAGTGGCTAAGAAAAATCCCCCTTTTAGGGTTTCCTCTCTTGGTATTTATAGCTGTGAGCTTCGTGAGCTGGCAATAAGTGGTCATGCCCCATATTGGCGTTTTGCTTTTATGATGGCATATGGGTCGTGGCCTTGTTGATCAAATCAGATAAGGGATAAATATAGTTAATTCTGAGTAGCCGTACCACTTATTAATCATGAATTAGCTTAAGGCGGAATTAACTTCATTAATTATCGTGAGGTCTGATTCTGTCCCATACAGAGATCTTGCCTGAGCTGATAGAACAAGTAATTTATTCTTTATTAGATATCTATCCTTTAGAAAAGAGACATAAAAAAAGAAGTAGAAACGGGCAAGAATGCCCTCAAATATGGAAAATAGACCCATATATTGGGAAATGGCGAAATATGTCATTATTAGTGATTGGCTCAAATTTGCCTCTTAGTTAGGAAAATATAGCCTCTATTTGAATTTGATCTCAATTGCCCTTATGAATAGTGGATAGACACAAACTTGCCCCTCAAAACAAACGAAATTCACTTTCACTTCACAATCCTTTTATATTAGTGTCATGATCCAAAATTCACTAGTCGTGATGGCATCTAACCCAACCAACTAGGTAAACCAATTACTATCTAAGTCAATTTTAATATTCGCTAATAAGTCAGTCAAACGAAATAAGTTATCTGGATCTATTACACTTCCCAAGGACTGGTAGTAAAAATCTTGAGTTTCTAAGAATAGAATTTACAAAGCTGATATGAATAAAATATATCCTCTATTTGAAAAGTACATAAACAAAAATTACAATGTACGGCTACCGTGAACAAAAAGCAACTACAATAGGAACACATGTATGCCTTTGAATCCATCAACCATCGAAAGCAATAACATCAGCATCTGGGATATGCACGCAATGTACAGGAAGTGCAGTATGAGTACAACTGACCCCATGTACCCAAAAGTAATAAACCTAACCTCAGGTTGAAAGTAGTGATGAGCTGGAACATAAGTCGGGTCCAACACCAATAACCAATAGCAATTCATATCATCTCAGAGATAGAATGCTCTATCTTTTCATATTTTTCCAAAATATAGTCCGCATTTCAAGAATATCAGTGAAAACTCAAATTCTCTACAGAAAATGTCATGAAATTTAAGATAGTTTGTAAACTGTATTTTTTTTTCAGAAAAATATTTTTACACAATAAATAAGATGTTTCACTTTTCTTTCTAGATAACAGGTGTGATATACCTCTCTATGATCACATATTAATGTGTGTAAAAATATCAAGAATGATGTAACACCGTACTGCATGAGAAAAATGCATCTCTATGCATGTATACATATATACATGTCAATGCCATGTATCTCAAAGATAAAATCATGTACTCACACTCTCAGATTACTCAACCTCACGGCATCCCACTCTATCACTCGGTACTGTACATGGTCCATACGATGCAAGAAAATATATTTTGAAATATATACAACACTGATTATAAGTCGCCCAATACCGAGAATAAAGGGTAATCCAACCTTGTGGAGAAATCCATCTGCAGGTATCAAGTACTTCATACAAATCTACGGCCCAGGGAAATATATCCCTCTATAATATATAAATGCTCAACCTCCCGGTACCGTATATGGACCATGAGGCCCAGGAAGAATTCATCTCAGAACATATACTCAACAATGACTATACGTCACTTGGTACCAAGGAAAGGGGAAATTCATCCTTTTGGAGAAATCTATCTCTATATATAAATACTTCGGACAAATCCATGTCCAGAGAAATCCATCCCTTAATAATATCATTTGCGCTCACTAGAGGTGTGTCACACACTCCATAGGGGCTCCTAAATCCAAGTGCTATAATAATCGCCAATATAACCATTGTAGCGTGCAGCCCGATCTCATAACTGTCACTCATAATCAGGCTCTCGGCCTTATTGAGTCATCACTCTCCAGTCTCATCCACGGGTTCACAATGTCATGAAAACTGGCCCAGAATAATGGTATGATGTATCAATAAGTAACAAATATGACTGAAATATGATATGAATACATGAATGCGACTGAGTATAAAATATTGAAAAGTCAGTGAGATAACAGCAAGAAATGACCACTATGGGTCCCTATAATATCAGCTAGTAAAAGTGGTGGCCCGGTTGTCCCCACACCCCCTAATCATGCGTGTCTGTTGGAGAAAAATTAGGAGAAATAAAAATGTGAAAAGTAAAGATATGAGATAAGTCCTTTTTCTCTTAATATTTTGATAGAGGGTAAGCCAACTAGTAGAAAGAAAGTGTAAGCAAAGAAGGCCAAATAGTGTCTCATCTGACATTCCCTCTCTAAGGAATGCTTATTTAAACCATTTGTGGGAATTTGAGGCAAAACCTAGAAAAAGATATCTCACATGACATACAACGCATTTACTTTATCGCATGGTGAAAACACATATATCAATAAAAATAGGGCCACTATTCAGCACCTTAGGAACAACAGAGTCATAATTCACAGGGTGTACACCCACACGCCCGTACCCTAGTACATGCGTCACCTCAATACCAGCCACATAGCACATAATACAGAATTTTATACCCTCAACATTAAGTTTAGAAGAGTTACTTATAGTAAGCAAGACAATTCCAACACCAAGCAAGCCAAGCGATACTCTAAAGATGCCATCACGCGCGTAATATCTCTGAACGACTCAAAACTATCCAGAACAATTCAAATACATTAGATGAAGCTCAATGAAACAATTACAAATGATAAATATCAAATCCCAAGTCCAATCCCAACTCCGACCAAAAATCATACTGGGGCCCACGCCTCAAAATTCGATAAAACTCAAAAAATACGGTAACCCATTTAATTACGAGTCCAACCATACTAGTTTCACTCAAATCTGACTCTGAATCGATGTTCAAAACTCAAAATTCTCATATTATGAAACTTTAGGCCAAAACCTCCAATTTCACATTAAAATTCATCAACCAATTGTCAAAAATGAATATAGGTTATGAAATATATCTAAAACCGATTAGAGAACATATACCCAATTCATATAGTAAAAATTACTTCAAGAATCGCCTCAATCCACGCGTCATTGCTCCCGAAATGCAAAAAATGATTGAAATCCTCGAAATAGAGTAATTCATAATCATTGGGCAAATCAATGAATCGTGATCGTGTAAATACCCTCGCGATCGCGAAGAAGAAAATGCATTGCCCCTGAATTATCCTTATGTGATCACAGTTGTAGACTCGCAAAAGCGATACATAAGCTAACAGAACTACGCGATCGCGGAAACGACATCGCGAACACGAAAAGGAAACCTGCCTCCTGACCAGCTCAGCCCATAACACTAGGAGTGTGCATTCGACTTATCAATTCGATTTTGACCCTTATCGATAATTAATTATCGATTATCAATTTATACATAAACTTATCGTTATCGTTTTAATAAAGTTTCGATTTATCAATTTTTTGGGCTTATCGATTCAATTATCGATTACACCAATAAGAAAATTTGCGGGATTCCACAAAATGTATATTGCTATAAATTATCAATTTGTACATATACTTATCGTTATCGTTTTAATAAAGTTTCGATTTATCGATTTTTTTGGCTTATCGATTCGGTTATCGATTACACCAATAAGAAAATTTACAGGATTTTACGAAAAATATATTACTATAAATCTAAATAGGTTGTTTTCAATAGACCATCGGCTCAGGAAATTAAACTACATTAATGGTGCAAAATGTCTTTACACTCTTGATAAATACTTAAATTCAAATAGAAATTTAGTGTAACTATTTTAGAGGTGTTCTGTTTTCTTGGCATTCAACACGTGTCATCTTCCGTCGAGTATTGCCACTCGAATTTACATGCATGGGTCAACCTTGTCCATCTTCGTAGAATTCGTTCCTAGACTCAGCCATGTCATCCTCTTCACTACTTGAGGATTCAACCACAATATTGCAAAGCAAAAAGGAAAGACGTTTGCAAAATGAGTTTCGAGAAGATTCCGTAAGCTCAGAGGAGGGGTTGCTTCGAAAGCCATTATTGCCACCAAAAGGGAAAGACATTTCGCGGACGAGTTGTAGATATGATTCAGCCAGCTCTGACGAAGGGATTACTAGGAAGCCACTATTTGCATACTGGAAGCTGGTATCGAATGGGCTCAAGACAATCTGGCAATAGCATGATGGAATCATCAGCCCAAATATTAGTGTTTCCAGAAAAGGCGGTTTATGAACTGCAATTTTTAGTATCTCTTATCGGTTTATCGATAAACCAATAATCAAATAGGAGAAAATCGAAATCGAAATCGATAACTCGATCAGAAAAAATTAGAAATCAAAATCGATAAGCCGATATTGATAAACCGATAACAAATAATCGATTTGATTTATCGATAAACCGATTCGAATGCACACCCCTACATAACACTACGTGAACGCGCCTCTCTAATCACCACCGCGAAGAAGAAACTTCCATGTTCTAGTTCTCCCTTTACGCGATCGCGAAGACCAAATTAGGCATCAGAAAACCAGATTGCACCAGCAATCAAACATGAAGGAAAAATAACCCGAAATTAACCCGGAACACGCCCGAGCCCCTCAGGATCACGTTCAAACGTACCAACAAGACCCATAACATAACACAGATTTACTTTAGGCCTCAAAACACACATAACAATATTAAATCGACAAATCAGACCTAAATTTAAAATTAATGAACTTGAAACTTCAAACTTCTACAACTGATGCCGAAACCTATTAAATATCGTCCGATTGATCACAAATTTTACACACAAGTCACATTCGACGTTACGGATCAGGTTCAACTTTCGAAATCAAAATTCGACACCAATATTAAAAAGTCCACTCCCGGTCAAACTTTCCAAAATTCCAATTTCCGCCATTTCAAGTCAAATTCCGCGACAGACTTCCGAATCACTATCCGGACATGCTCCTAGGTCCAAAATCACCCAACGGAGCTAACGGGACCATCAGAAATTTAATTCGAGGTCAAATACTAAAAAGTCAAAACATGGTCAATCCTTTAAGATTTAAAGCTTCTAGTTGAGGATCATTCTTCCAAATCAATTTTGAATAACCTGAATATCAAACCCAACGATTCACACAAGTCATATTACATCATATGGAGCTACTAATGCCCTCAAACAACCGAACAATGTGTAATTGCTCAAAACGACTGGTCAAATCATTACAACTAGGCTCAAGGTTGGCCGTTATTTATAGGGGTGTGCACTCAAATCGGTTTATCGATAAATCGAATCGGTTATTTGTTATCGAAATCAAAATAAAATAAATCGAAACCTTATTGAAATGATAACGATAAGAATATGTATAAAGCGATAATCGATATGTAATTATCAATAAGGGTCAAAATGGAATCGATAAATCGAATGCACACCCCTAGACTGTAGACACTTGTTAAATGAGTAATTACCTATTTGTGTAGATTAATATAGCATACAAAATGTATATATATATTCCGCTACTATTTTGAAAGCGGTAATACAATATTATTTTCCCTAATCTATACCATTTCCTTTACTCTAAGTCCCTTATCCTATTATTTCCACTACCACATTTAAGGAATGATCATATTTAAAGATCAAGGGAACGAAGTTCAAATTAATGGAAAACAGAATTAGCCGTGATGATGTGTTTTATTTTGGTTTGGTTTTTTATACCGTTAGAGTGTTGGTGGCATACATTTGATCTCTTACTTTAGTTTTGTTGCATGTGCTTGTTGACATAATTTTTATATTATAAATAGTGTTCGTCTTATTTTAGCTTCTTTTTGTCCATATCAATTAGGTGCATTTACAGCGATATGCTTTCACTCGAATCCCGCAAATTTTCTTATTGGTGTAATCGATAACCGAATCGATAAGCCCCCAAAAATCGATAACGATAAGCATATATACAAAGCGATAATCGATAAGTAATTATCGATAAGGGTCAAAATCGAATCGATAAATCAAATGTACACCCGCAATTATTTATTAAAATGAGGAGAGGAAGAATAAATAGAAGAAAAGAAATAACAGCATCTAGAAAAAAATATACATTTTAGAAATGCATACGAAAAGTAAAGAGAATATTTTTTTTCAAAATATTTTTTTATCTCAAGGATGACTACAACTCTTATCCTTCAGTTTTTATCTTTGTAATGACCCAATATTTTTAATTGTTTGCGTAATTATGGCTATATGTATAACTTTAGTTCAACATGAATATAATTAATATTTTATTAACTTTTTTTTCTTTTTGGTAAGACAACAATTTCTTTAGCTAGATTAAAACTTTTTGTTAAGTGTACATAATACTCCCTGCAATTTTTTCTCTTTACTTTCAATTAGTACTATTGATTTAAGAATTTCAAGTAGTATTGGGTTCCTGAAGAATATTTATTTTTTTCATGATAAATTATTTGATTTTCTAGTATTTGTGTTAAATTCAATTGTTATTAAACTTTAGAAGAGTAAAGATTTTTAATGGGGGAAAGACAAGAATATGATGAGCAGTTAGATATAATTTAATTTTAATCATTTTGGATATGTGTAATTTCTTTGTTAAAATATTTCATCATATATTTTTGGGTTTAAGATAATTATTTTGCAAGATGGTACTCCAAATAATATATAGATTATAAATTTGTAAAAATAAGATAATGGAAGTTTGTTAGTTTTAAGGGGAAAAAACGTGCTAGCCCACTAATGATAAGGGGGATTTCAGGGAGAAATTTAAAAATAGCCACAATTGGTCGTTGAAAAATAGTCATGTTTCAAAAGTTATCGAAATTTAGCCATTTTTTATATAAAGATAAATTTGAGCGGACATTATTCAAAATCCGAAAAATACGAATACGGGAGTTCCAGCATAAGCATGTTTGAACTTCCGCATATTTTACGGGAGTTCCAGGATAACTATGCTGGAACTCCCGTATAATATGCTGGAGTTGAAGTATAATTATGCTGGAATTCCCGCATAATATACGGGAGTTCCAGCAAGTATAAATGTCCAGTATAATATATCGGAGATTGGAGCACTAGTGTTCCAGTCCTGTATATTATACAGGAGTTAGCAAAGTATACCGGTCTAGCATAATATGCTGGAGTTCGTACATAAATGTATCAGAACTCCCGTATATTATACGGGATCGATCACTGTTGCACCAAAATAATAGCTATTTTTTATTGATTTGATACATGATTACTATTTTTCATTGATCGATATGAAAACTGGCTACACCATAATATTTTGACAAGATTTCATTAAAAAAAATAGAGATAAGGGGAGATTTGAGACAAAATTCAAAATAAGGACAAAATTGTTCTATTTCCCATAATTGAAGAGCCTTTTGACCATCTTCCCTAGGGAAAAAACTTGCGACCGGCTAACAACTCCCCCTTTATACCAGGGGTGCTTTGGTATGAGGTATAAAATTTTAATATTATTTTAATATATTATTTGGCTAATAAATTTGGTATAAGTTATTTCGAAATTAAAATTAGTATAGAAATAGCTTATATTTTATAGAAGGTGGAATAATTAAAGACGGGATAACTTATATCTTCTTCTTAGAAATTATATAATTGTCAGTTGTAATATAACATACTAAATAATGAATAAAAAATAATATCAGAATAATTAATTCTAGCATATCTCCGACATAACTTATCCTAGTATAAACTGTATTCAAACCAAACGATCCTAGATGGGCATTACTTTTGAATCAACAGTAGAATTTTGCTTCAAAAATTCGATGAAGAGATCTTGCGACATAAAAACAGAGGCGGCTTAACCCCCAAGCCATTAAAGCTGCCGCTTTAGGCCACACAAAATTAGAGGCCCCAAAAGCTATTCTTTTTATATGTAATTGCTATTTTGTCACCAATCAGTAATATCATAATTTTATATTTTATATAGTCTTTTTTCGGAGTTGGTTGAGAAAATTCAAATGAAAGAGAAAGACAATTAAATCTATAGTTAATTTCTAGTTCTTCTTACTCTAACTTGAATAAGATGTATTTACAGTTCTAATTTTATAAGATTTTTTTTTTCAAATCGTGCTTCAAGTTAATTAGATCATAAAATATTAATTATTATTGTAAGTGCAAATTTCTGCATAATTATTACTTTGGGAAGCAATGCTATACAGTGAGTTAAGTTGGCGGTCATGTAAAAAGAAAAAGTTAAAAATTAAACTTTATAAAATCTTATCAAATATTAGTAATCTTTCAACAAAGATTAAAGGGGTTGGTTATATAGTCAAGATAAAATTACATCTCGAAAAATAAAAAGAATAAACTTCAACAAAAATATCTAAAATTATTAAATAAGTTTAAGACCTCTTATTATGTCTTGACTTTAGGTCTCTAAGACTATTGAGCCGCCTCTGCATAAACATTCAGTATTTTCCTCGTTTTGTGCGTAAAATGCTTTTCAACTAAACGTAAGAAAGCTTTTGACATTTTCTTAAAAATTGAACCATATACGGAAAAGGGTCAGAACTGCCCCTAACGTATTGACGCCAGGTTAAAAATGCCCTCCGTTAACATATTTTGAAGAAAATGCCCCTACCGTTAAAATTCTGACATATTTGTGCCCCTAACGTATTGACTCCAGTTTA
This sequence comes from Nicotiana benthamiana, assembly GCA_034376525.1. Lineage (NCBI taxonomy): Eukaryota > Viridiplantae > Streptophyta > Magnoliopsida > Solanales > Solanaceae > Nicotiana > Nicotiana benthamiana. The sequence continues at coordinate 55,225,270 of CM067341.1, read as the reverse complement.
AAAATGCCCCTACTGTTAACCTATTTTGAAAAAAATGCCCCTACCGTTTTAAATATAAGTACAGTCAGTTGTTAGACTTAGGGGCACAAATATGCCACATTTTTAACGGTAGGGGCATTTTCTTAAAAATAGATTAACGGAAGGCATTTTTAACCTAGAGTCAATACGTTAGGGGCAGTTCTGACCATTTTCCCTTCTTCTTTTTTTGGCGTTTGGTTAAAGAAGAGTTCTATTAAAATCTTGACCTTTTCTTTTTGCATGAATTCTTTTAAAAAATTTAACCAAACTCCAGGAATCACCTACCACTTAGTAGTATTTGTCTTCTGCTGATACAGTTCCTTCTTCATTTCTTTTTGGCTCCAATATTACTGATACAAAAATTGTAGAACAATAAATAAAAGTTTCCCATTTATCACTTTAGGTGGCATGCTCAAGATTCGAAATAAGAGGTGATTTCATGGGGAAAAAGTGGGTCGAGGCATGGGCTTTTACCTGCAAAATTAATGAATAGATCAAGTGCTGTAAAAGAAAAAGAAAGCAAAACAATTAAGAAAATATTTAGATTTGTTATGAAATAATAAAAGAAAAAGAAGAGTATGAATCCCCCTTCAATTGAGCTAGACATGCTGCATTGTCTCCATACAAAATCGTGGGTAGTTTGTCTCATTTCACACCATATTTGTCTCGAATAAGATATATTATAGACCTTAACCACAGGCACTCTCAACTTGCTTCATAAATAGCAATTATTTTAGCATAATTAGATGAAGTAGCAACAATTGATTGCTTAGTCGATCGCCAAGATATGGCAGTGCCTCCACAGGTAAACACATAACCTGTTTGAGATCGAGCCTTGGATCGGATCTGCATCAGCATAACCAACAAGATCAGAACTGCAATTATTCCCATAAAATAAGCCTAATCAGTAGTCCCTTTTAGATACCGCAATATTTGTTTGATCTAATTCCAATGTCTCCTTGTAGGAACAGAGCTATATCTTACTAAGACATTACCTGAAAAAGTTATGTCAGGCCTTGTAGTATTGGCAAGATACATTAGTGCACCAATTGCACTAAGATATGGTACTTCAGGACCAAGTAGCTCTTCATTCTCTTCTTGAGGTCGGAATGGATCGTTATTCACATCAAGTGATCGAACAACCATCGGAGTGCTTAATGGATGTGCTCCATCCATGTAAACCATTTGAATACCTTTTCTATGTAGGCAGATTTATGAACAAAAATTCCGTTTGCAAAATGTTCAATTTGCAAACCAAGACATAATTTTAACTTTTCGAGATCTTTCATCTCGAATTCCTTCTTCAAATAATAAATTGCCTTTTGGAATTCTATATGAGTTCCAATAAGGTTTATGTCATCAACATAAACGGCAAGTACAACGAATTCCGATGTTGTTTTCTTTATAAAAACACATGGGTAAATGGCATCATTCATATAGCCTTCCTTTAATAAATATTCACTAAGACGATTATACCGCATTCGTCCTGATTGCTTTAGACCATACAAAGATCTTTGCAATTTGATTGAAAACATTTCCCGTGACTTTGAATTATGGGCGTTTGGCATTTTAAATCCATTGAAAAGTTTCATGTATATCTCATTATTAAGTGAGCCATAAAGGTAGGTGGTGACCACGTCCATTAAATGCATGTCAAGCTTTTCATGGACAGCAAAACTAATGAGATAACGGAAAGTTATAACATCCATAACGGGTGAATGTATCTCTTCATAATCGACACCAGGCCTTTGTGAAAATCCTTGTGCAACAAGGCGTGCTTTATATCTTTGTACCCCATTTTTCTCATTTCTCTTGCGTACAAAGACTCATTTATAGCCAACAGGCTTAACACCATTAGGTGTTTGGATTACAGGCCCAAAAACTTCACGTTTTGCAAGTGAATTCAACTCCGATTGGATTACTTCTTGCCATTTTTGCCGATCAAGTCTTTGTCGACATTCTCCAACAGATTGAGGTCCATGATCCTCATTATCTTGCATAATGCTAGATACAACATTATATGCAAAAACATAATCTACCACTATATCCAACCGATTAAAATTTGTCTCAATATCGATTGGGTTTATTGATAATTCCTCATTTTCTTGAGTCTCGGGCTCAGCTGGTTCCTCATGAATCTCGGAATTTATTATATCGTGGATTTCTTCACGAGATTCTTTCGTAGTGTCATTTTGATCATTTGTTTTATTTTTTCTAGGATTTCGATCTTTGGAACCCAATGGTCTGTCACGTTTTAGGCGTGCTTGCGATTCATTATCTATGACACCTGAATATTGTCCAATAAGGACATCAATACGGATTGGAATATTCTCTGCAATGATATGTGATTTTGTTATCCTTTTCAAATTCATAAATGCGTCTGGCATTTGATTTGTTATTCTTTGCAAATGGATAATCTTTTGCACCTATTTTTCACAAATAGAGGCACGTGGATCAAGATGAGATAATGGTGGATTTTTTCACAAAATTTCCCGTTTGGTTTTACCAACTTCTCCCCCTAATTTTGGGAAAAGTGTCTCATCGAATCGTCAATTTGCAAATCGTGGAGTAAAAAAATCTTCCGTCAATGTTTCGAGGTAGTGAATAATGGAGGGCGATTCAAACCCAACATATATTCCTAACCTTCTTTGCGGACCCATTTTGATGCGATATGGCGATGCTACATGCACATATACTGCGCATCCAAAGATTCTTAAAATAAGATATACTAGGTTCATGACCCAAAACTAATTACAACCGGAAATATTTATGATAATTCGCTGGTCTAATACGAACTAGCATTGTTGCATGTAAAATGGCATGACCCCAAACAGAAGTGGGCAGCCTCGTTTTCATGAGTAACGGTCTTGCTATCAATTGCAGACACTTAATTAAAAACTCTGCAAGACCATTTTGAGTGTGAACATGAGCTACAAGATGTTCCAACTTTTATCTAAATTGATGAGCAATAATCATTAAATAATTGGGATGAAAAATTAACAGCAAAATTAAGTCTAATAGACTTAATTGGATTATCGGGGAATTGCACCCGTAATCGAATTATTTTTACCATTAATTTTGCAAACGCGAGGCTGCATGATGACAACATGCACACATGAGACCATCTAGAAGATGCATCTATTAAGACCATGAAATATCTAATCAACCCACTAGGTGGGTGAAGAGGTACACAAATGTCCCCTTGTATACGTTCCAAAAATGCAGGGGACTCAATTCCAACCTTTATTGGTGATGGTCTAATAATTAACTTGCCTTGATAACAAGAAGTGCAAGAAAATTCATCATTTAAAAGAATCTTTAAATTCTTTAATAGATGACCATTTGAGTTTTCTATAATTCTTCTCATCATAATTGATTCAGGGTGTCCCAATCGATCATGCCTAAGTACAAAAAATATTGGAATTAGTAACCTTTTGGTTTACAATAGAATGTGCCTCAATTACACATATTCTTGTCCAATACAGGCCACAAGACAAATATTGGAATTTCTCAATAGCCCTTTCTTGGCCAGAGACATTTTTGGTAATGATGAGATATTCAAGATTATTCTCATCTATTGTCTTAATATGATATCCATTTCGACGGATATCTTTAAAACTCAACAAGTTCCTCTTGAACTTGGAGAAGAACATTGCATTCTCTATAATAAGTATTGTTCCCTTAGGCAGAGTTATACTAACTCTTCCAGAGCCTTCAATTAATTTACTAATACCAGAAATTGTAGTGACATCTGCCTTACACATATTTAAATGAGAGAAATGTTTCTTCTCTTTGAGTATTGTATGTGTTGTACATGAATCAACTGAATAAATATTTGATCCAAGTTTTCTTTGTGAGGTGTCCATATTTGCTTAATCTTCTCAAAGAGCTTCTTGAGACGGTAAAGTCTCGTGCTGATAACGTGTTAAGAAATAATAAAAGAAAAAGAAAAGTATTGCAGGGCCAAGTAGAGAGGGGGAATTCTTATTGATATGTGATAAATTACGATAGAAAAGAATCCTTTATTTATAGGGAGAGATTGACTTAGCCACCAAGTGAAACCTTTGAATCTCGCTAAATATAAATATTCACCATTAATAAAATTATATTTATAACAAGATTGTCTTTTTACTTATTTTTTTATTGTTTACTTTCTTTTACTAGCATTTTTAGCACTCAATCTCTTTGGTCAAAATCAATTGAAAAGATTACAACAACAACAACAACTATCCAGTATAGTTCCACAAGGTAGATCTGAGGAGGGTAATATGTAAACGGGCCTTACCACTACCCGAAAGGGCAGAGAATCTGTTTCCAATCGACCCTCGGCTCATCGAAAGAAAAGAAAAACAAAATCAAACAAAAACAAAAGAGTATTAATATAAAAAAATACCTTATTCCAATTTAACTTGTCAATTACACAAAACACCATCTTTCTTTTCAAATTTTTAAACATGACATAAGCTTTTACTTGCCATTTGTAGTATTTTATAAGGATGAGAAAAGGCTTCAGGAATCAAGAACATAAAGTATTGAAAAATTCAGACCAATTACAGAGAACATAATTAAGCTGGATTTTCTGGCCACTACTTATGAAAAACTTATCATACAAACACTAATAAAATTTCACATGGAAAAACACATATCGAGATCAAGAACTTAAACTGGGAAATAGATGCATTAAATCATGATAGAGATAGAATAAATAAAATGATTAAATGAAGACAACTTATTTTATGAAACAAACACTAATACATTACCATACAATATACACTTTGAATTTTTACAATAGAACATGACATAAGTGTAAGGTCCCTTTTGGGTTATTCTTACACTTAATTACTTCCACTAAGCTTAAAATACATAAGAATTAAAAAAAACATTAAACATGAAATTAACCCTTTTGTTTCTATCATGAAATACCCACCATATTTGACTTCATTATCACTTTGCTATTGGTTTTCCTTTAGAAAAGTTAATATTTTTTTACCCCAACCACAGATAAAGAAATTAACCCAGGATTTTGGACAATTTTCCAACTATGTCTTTTTATCTGTTAACAGCACGAGTAGAAATCCGATGGCACCTCGCCGCCGGTGATCCGCCGGAGACCATTCTCTTAGTGGCAGTACTAGTTGAAGAAGCTGAAGACTTCATTGAAAATCCGTTATCGGGAGACCCGAATAGCTGTATATCCGACATCTCGAACCGACCCGAATCGCCAGGAAGTCTCATGTAAGAACCCAACAGCGATTCCCTAGTCATTCCACCTTCCCTAGTATTTTTGTAATCTATTATTGCTTTGTACACAAATGGAATTAATCCCTCCATTTTTGAATTTTTTCTGTTTAATTTGTAACTTGGAGTGGAAAAAGAGCTGTGTTTGAGCTAAGAGGTTTGGTTTTTGGAGTTTGGAGAAATTGGAAGGGAAGAGGATGGTTTTAAAGAAGAGGAGGGAAGGAGGTGGTGACGTGGCGTAATGGGTTAGAGTCCAGCTGTAGTTGCTAAGCCAAGCTGACAATGTGGCACGATTTAAAGACAAAAAATAAGTTACAGAAATTTTTATACTACAATAATTTTCGTGTTATAATATGTAGTTATTACCATTTATCAAATAATCGACTAGTTTTTATTGAAAATTATATTTGTGTTATAAACTAAAGCAAAAGACAAGAACAATAGAACAAGAACAATAGCAATAGAGAGAAGAGTAGAGAGAGTTCTTCTTATTGAGTTGAGAGGGGTGGATTACAATGGTAGAGAGCACCTCTATTTATAGGGAGGAGGAAGATCTTGCTACCAATAATAGGACTCTAAAATCTCTCTAATTAAATACATTAAAGACATTCATCTTAAATAGAAGTGTAAGAATCTTCTATTTCATAACACTCCCCCTTGAATGTCTATTCAATGATGTGCCTCGTTAAAACCTTAAAATAAAACCCAATGGGAAAAATTAAAGTAAGGAAAGAGTACACATGTTTGAATATGCGCCTATTGGTTGCCTCGTTAAAAACCTTGCAAGGAAAACCCAGTGGGACAAAATCTTGTAAGGGAAAAAGAGTGCAACGCGCATTAACTCCCCCTGATAAGAACATCAATTTATGTCCTTAAGTCTTCGCATCCCGATCTTGTGAACTAGCTTCTTGAAGGTTGACTTTGGTAGAGATTTTGTAAACAAATCAGCCATATTTTCGCTTGAACGAATCTGTTGAACATTGATATCACCATTCTTCTGAAGGTCATGTGTGAAGAATAACTTTGGTGAAATATGCTTCGTTCTATCTCCCTTTATGAATCCTCCCTTCAATTGAGCTATACATGCTGCATTATCTTCATATAAAGTTGTGGGTAGTTTATCACACTTCAAACCACATTTGTCTTGGATATGATGTATTATCGACCTTAACCACACACACTCCCGACTTGCTTCATGAATAGCAATTATCTCGGCATGATTAGATGAAGTAGCCACAATTGATTGCTTAGTCGATCGCCAAGATATGGCGGTTTCTCCACAGGTAAACACATAACCCGTTTGAGATCGAGCCTTGTGTGGGTCAGACAAATATCCAGCATCAGCATAACCAACAAGATCCGGGCTGCAATTCTTTCCATAAAATAGGCCCAAATCGGTAGTCCCCTTTAGGTACCGCAATATGTGTTTGATCCCATTCCAATGTCTCCTCGTAGGAGCCGAGCTAAATCTTGGTAAGACATTAACTGAAAAAGAAATGTCCGGCCTTGTAGTATTTGCAAGATACATTAATGCGCCAATTGCGCTAAGATATGGTACTTCAGGACCAAGTATCTCTTCATTCCGTTCTTTAGGTCGGAATGGATCTTTGTTCACTTCAAGTGAACGAACAACCATTGGTGTACTTAACGGATGTGCGTCATCCATGTAAAACCGTTTCAGTACCTTTTCTGTATAGGTAGATTGATGAACAAAAATTCCGTTTGCCAAATATTCAATTTGCAAACCAAGACATAGTTTAGTCTTACCGAGATCTTTCATCTCGAATTCATCCTTTAGATAATCAATTGCCTTTTGGAGTTCTTCAGGGGTTCCAATAAGGTTTATGTCATCAACATATACGGCAAGTACAACAAATCCCGATGTTGTTTTCTTTATAAACACACATGGGCAAATGGCATCATTTATATAGCCTTCTTTCAACAAGTACTCACTTAGACGATTATACCACATTCGTCCTGATTGCTTTAGACCATACAAGGACCTTTGCAATTTGATTGAAAACATTTCCCGAGATTTGGAATTGTGCGCATTTGGCACCTTGAGTCCTTCGGGAACTCTCGTGTATATGTTGTTATCAAGTGAGCCATAAAGATAGGCAGTAACGACATCCATTAAGTGCATGTCCAGCTTCTCATGGACAGCAAAACTTATGAGATAACGAAAGGTTATCGCATCCATTACAGGCGAATATGTCTCTTCATAATCAACACCAGGCCTTTGGGAAAAACCTTGTGCAACAAGTCGTGCTTTGTATCTTTGTACTTCATTTTTCTCATTTCGTTTGCGTACAAAGACCCACTTGTAGCCAACGGGCTTAACACCATTAGGTGTTTCAACTATAGGGCCAAAAACTTCACGTTTTGCCAGCGAATTCAATTCAGATTGAATTGCTACTTGCCATTTTGGCCAATCATGTCTTTCTCGACATTCTTTCACAGATTGAGGTTCGAGATCCTCACATTCTTTCATAATGTTAGATGCTACATTATAAGCAAAGACATTATCTACCACAACATCCACTCGATTAATATTTGCCTCAATATTAATTGGATTTGGGAGTAGTTCCGTATTTTCAAGAGCTTCAGGCTCAATAGATTCTTCGTGAATCTCGGAATTAATCAAATCATGAGCGTCCTCATGTGATTCTTTCATAGTGTCATTTAGATCGTTCTTTTTCCTCTTTCTAGGATTTCGATCTTTGGAACCTAATGGTCTGCCACGCTTCTGGCATGCATTTGACTCATTGGATATGACACTAGATAATTGTCTAATAGGGACTTCAATACGGATCGGAACATTTTCCGCAGGAATGTGGGATTTCGTTATCCTCTTCAAGTCCGTAAATGCGTCAGGCATTTGATTTGCTATTCTTTGCAAATGGATAATCTTTTGTACCTCTTTCTCACAAGTAGAGGTATGTGGATCAAGATGAGATAATGATTCATTTTTCCACAAAATTTCCCGTTTGGTTTCACCAACTTCTCCCCCTAATTTTGGGAAAAGTGTTTCATCAAATCGACATTCTGCAAATCGTGCAGTAAACAGGTCGCCTGTCAATGTTTCAAGGTAGCGAATGATGGAGGGCGAATCAAACCCAACATATATTCCTAACCTTCTTTGCGCACCCATTTTGGTGCGGGATGGCGGTGCTACAGGCACATATACGGCACATCCAAATATCCTTAAATGTGATATATCTGGTTCATGACCCAAAACCAATTGCAACGGAGAATACTTGTGGTAATTCGTCGGCCTGAGACGAATTAGCATTGCTGCATGCAATATGGCATGACCCCACACTGAAGTGGGCAGCCTCGTTCTCATCAGTAATGGCCTTGCAATCAACTGCAAGCGCTTAATTAACGATTCTGCAAGACCGTTCTGAGTGTGAACATGGGCTACAGAATGTTCAACGTTTATCCCGATTGATAAGCAATAATCATTAAATGCTTTGGATGTAAACTCAGCAGCATTATCCAGTCTAATGGACTTGATTGGATTATCTGGAAAGTGTGCTCGTAGCCGAATGATTTGTGCCATTAACTTCGCAAACGCCAGGTTGCGAGATGACAACAGGCACACATGAGACCATCTACAGGATGCGTCTATCAAGACCATGAAATACCTAAACGACCCACTAGGTGGGTGAATAGGTCCACAAATGTCCCCTTGTATACGTTCCAGAAACTGGGGTGACTCAGTCCCAACCTTTGTTGGGGATGGTCTGATAATCAGCTTGCCTTGATAACACGAAGTGCAAGGATATTCATTACTTGAGAGAATTTTGAAATTCTTTAACGGATGCCCATATGAGCTTTCTATAATCCGTCTCATCATGGTTGATCCTGGGTGACCCAGTCGATCATGCCAAAGTACAAATGTATTGGACTCAGTATTCTTTAGATTTACTGTTGAATGTGCCTCAATTGCACTAATTCTTGTCCAATACAGGCCACAAGATAAAGACGGAAATTTCTCAATAACCCTCTTTTGGCCGGAGACATTCTTTGAAGTGAGGACGAGATATTCAAGATTATCTTCATCCATTGTCTCAATATTGTAGCCATTCAGGCGTACATCTTTAAAGCTCAACAAGTTTCTCAAAGACTTGGAGGAGAACATTGCATTCTCTATGATTAACATCGTGCCCTTGGGCAGAGTTACAATAGCTCTTCCGGAGCCTTCAATCAATTTACTACTTCCAGAGATTGTAGTAATGTTTGCCTTACACATATTCAGTTGAGAGAAATACTTCCTTTCTTTGAGTATTGTATGTGTAGTACATGAATCAACTAGGCAAATACTTTTACAGTTGGATGTTGATCCAAGTTCGCTTTGTGAGATATCCATTTTGCTTTCCCATAGTTTGACATACAAAAAAAGGAGATACACGAACATAAGAATAAACAAGTTCAATCCTTTTGTGTCACATAATATTTTCAAAATCTGCTACTAACAGTTGACTAACAAAATCAGATATGTTGTCCATAATCAATTACTATGCAGTTTGAAAATTTCAGCGTTTTTCATAAGACAATCGATTATTAAACACACAATCGATTGTTGGAACATAGACAATCGATTGTTAAACACACACAATCGATTATTTGTTATTTTTGAAAAACTTCAGATCACACTGTTTAAGACAATCGATTGTTAAACATAGACAATCGATTGTGGATGATTTTTGAAAAATTCCAGATTACACTGCCTAACGACAATCGATTGTTAGATATAGACAATCGATTGTGGGTGATTTTTGAAAAATTCCAGACCTCACTGTTTCAAGACAATCGATTGTTAGACAAAGACAATCGATTGTTGGCTATTTTTGAAAAATTCCAGAACACATTGTTTCAAGACAATCGATTGTTAGCCAAAGACAATCGATTGTTGATCAATTGTTTTTCAACTTTAATGCGAAAATAGTTGATAATCGACTAGTTTTTCAGGCTAGTCGATTACCCCCACTGGAAAATAAAAGTTTTATTGATATTTGAACTTATTGAAGATATTCTAAAGAACTACTGCTAACATTGCTTTATGAACTAACTAATACGAGCTAATGCTAATGACTATTAGTTTATTCACTAACTAATACAAATAAGTAGAACAAAATCAAATAACTCCATCTTCTTTCATCACGGATCCATCGCCGATTAGGTGGTCTATTTTTCCATCGGGTTGCTCAAAGAAGTCTGCCACATCCAGGTGGGTGATATCCTCATTGTCGTCATAGACAAAATTTGTTTCAGGGCCTTTTCTCTTTCGAGATGCTTGATAAAGGTCAACCAAGTGTCTTGGTATACGGTAAGTCCTAGACCAGTGCCCATTTCCACCGCAACGATAACATATAGTTTCTAAACTATTTACCTTAGGATCTTCTGGACCCCGTTTCTGCTTTCGGTGGTTATCTCTCTTTGGGGGGTGACGGACTTCTTTGGAATTTCTTCCTTGTCCACGTCCTTGGCTTTGACCCCGTTTATGACCGTGATCATGGTCCCTTTTATGTTTGGCATAATGCAAGTGCACCATATCTGCTTCAGGCAGTGGTGTAGACCCAGTTGGCCTATTTTCGTGATTTCTCATGAGCAGATCATTATTTCGCTCAGCCACTAGTAAGAGAGAAATCAGTTCAGAGTACTTCGTAAAGCCTTTCTCTCGGTACTGTTGCTGCAGTACCATATTGGAGGCATGAAACGTTGTAAACGTTTTCTCAAGCATATCGTAATCGGAGATGTTATCTCCACATAGCTTCAGTTTAGAAGTAATTCTGAACATAGCAGAATTATATTCAGAAACGGACTTAAAGTCCTGTAGCCTCAGATGGGCCCAATCATATCGTGCTTGTGGCAGAGTGACCAACTTCAGGTTGTCATATCTCTCCTTTAAGCTGTTCCACAAAACGAGTGGATCCTTGACGGTGAGATATTCAATCTTCAAACCTTCGTCAAGGTGGTGGCGCAAGAAAATCAAGGCCTTCGCACAATCTTGGGTTGATGCTTTTTCTTTATCTTTGATGGTGTCTCCGAGACCCATAGCATCTTGGATTTTCGAGAATGATACTTGAGACGGTAGAGTCTCGTGCTGATAACGTGTTATAAACTAAAGCAAAAGACAAGAACAATAGAACAAGAACAATAGCAATAGAGAGAAGAGTAGAGAGAGTTCTTCTTATTGAGTTGAGAGGGGTGAATTACAATGGTAGAGAGCACCTCTATTTATAGGGAGGAGGAAGATCTTGCTACCAATAATAGGACTCTAAAATCTCTCTAATTAAATACATTAAAGACATTCACCTTAAATAAAAGTGTAAGAATCTTCTATTTCATAACAATTTGTAATTATTTACTAATCGACCTGATTGTATAAATTTATTTTACACTAGTGCATGTGATATAAATTTAGATAGGTATCATGAGTCGGTTATTTGATGTTTGAGATTCCTAAGATTTCTGATTCCAACATCTCCGAAAATGAATAACCTTCCAATAACACATTTAATTACCTCTTTAATAAGCCTCCTACGAGGTTAATTTAGATTAGTCGGATTAATAAATATTGTACACAGTGACAAGTCACATGGCCATATATTAAAAAATTACACTATACGTATAGGTAAAATATTATGTTTTAGAATTATATAACGCATATTTAATACTATTTGTCAGTAATATTTTTCAATTGTTTTAAATTTTAATCATCTTTAAAGAAATTTCTAGTTTCACCACTAATTGCACAACAGTGATTAAACCTAAGAAAAAAGGAAAAGAGAAATAAACTTGGCGTTTTGGCATGTCCCGGGCAATAGTGGATAAAGAACGTTTTATCCCCTTTAATAAATTTATAAAACATAATTCGAATTAATAAAATCAGTGAGTTCGAATTAAATGAAGAGAAAGAAATATAGTATAAGAAAAGAAAGAAGAGAAAGAAACTTCCAAGTAACTAAAAAACATTGAATAAAATTTTCTATGGAAGCTACCTCCAAACTAGAAGAATAACTTATCCTGAAATTTTATTATGTTGTAATCGTAGACTACACTAGTTTAAATTACCGGGTTATTTAATTAGTCTTAATTATGTGAAGACACCCTTTAAAAACAAATCTAAAAAATCTTATTTAAAATCATGTAGGACCTACTCTCTATCTATGTCATCACTGGAAAGTTGACATCTTTAAAATAAGGAAAACCTCAATTAAGTAAATTGCGTGAGGCACATAGTAAAAGTTTTCCATTCTATCACCTCGTACCAAATCTCACTATATTATTCCTCTTAACACATTTTTATAAGAGACTATTTTAGAGTATTGTTTACGAAAGCTAGTTTTAGGTAGAAGTGACATCAGGTAGCTGCTTTAAAAAAGGAAAAAAAAAACAGTTTGGTGCATTAAGCTCCTGTTGTGGCGTGAGATTTGAGAAATGATCGGACCGTAAGGATCTATTGTACACAACCTTATCCTATATTTCTGCAATAGAATATTTCTACTTCTTGAACATATGATATCCTGATCACATGACAACAAGTATTCATTTCAATGGGATGTTATTTGGGAATTAGCCAGCGCATTCTAAATTTTAGATTTTTCAGGACAAAACTTTTCTAAGTTGTTCTGAAAGTAAGATTTTTAGTTTAAAATTTCAAAATGAAATAAATACTAGGCAATCCTTAAATAGTATTTATGAAATAGTTATATGTGCACTTGCCCCTAGTTTTAGACCCAATATAATAAATAAACATCATAAGAACTAACTCTATTATTTTATTAGTCCTTAAACTAATTGCCATGTCTTTCTTCTTTACTCGCTTTCAACAACCATTGGTCTGTATAAATATTATTTACGTGGTAGTTATCTTTCTGGAATAAAATAAATATTCCTCCCAATTAAATTGTTTTGAGGGATTAACTGGATAGTGCAAAACCAATATATATACGTGTCATATTTGTATAAAATAACGCTATAAAATAACGACATATTTGATTGGTTAGTTCAAATGTAGCTTTTCATCACGTGGTGTCAAGAATCAACCATATCTTTAGGAAACGATATGGTGATTCTATTGGAAGCTTTCATAATTTGACATATATACTTGCTGCCATTTTCATTAGCAAATAACAGCTTAACCGTGTACAGCTCTCAGCATGATTTTATCTTGTTTTTCTTTTCTAGGGTTTTTGAGAATGTGTAGTTGTGAGAACCACCAAATGTAGAATAGTAAAGAAAAAGATAATTGTCTGGCTTGAAAAGGAAAACTTCAAGACAAAGAGCTGTCACCTAATGACTCATATATATATATATATATATATATATATATATATATATATATATATATATATTGATAGAGATAGTTTCAGGACGATCAAGATAAAATAATGAGTTTAAAACATATACATAGTCAATATCAGAAAATTTTACACCATCAGGTCATCTTTACTTATTATAGCAGGTAATTTACATTATTTTCAAGATTATAATTATCATATTGATTTTAAGAATATTTACCTGTAAATATTCTTTGGTGACCCGATCGATAATGTAAACAAATACAACCACACATGAAAGACATGGTGAACCTTTAGCTTGAAATACACCCAATAGTGTATATAACTTAAACTCGTTTAATAATTTATCTTTGCTAACGATAACAAATTGGAAAATTTAGGATCTCTTGATGTAACCTTGTGGCATTGTTTTTATCCATAGTATCTTCAAGGAATTATTCCTATCATGAAACAAAATAAGTGTTAAGTTATGCTATTTTGTATTTTGACGATTTGTCAAACATTCTAGAGGAACCGGATAGGAATCCCTTCAGACTTGATATTATGTTACTTGATGTTTTGATGATGGTCAAGCGTTCTCGAGGAACCAGATGTGATCAGTTTCTTTGGCCGTCGTACAGTTAACTCTATAGTTATAAAAGCTGATGCATTGTACTTACTAGCAGCAACACAGCTGCAGTTTGCTATATGCCAAATTAAAATATAAAATATCCTTTCTTTTCTCACTATATATATATATATATATATATATATATATATATATATATATATATATATATATATATACCATAGTACAATGTTTAACCTAACACTTGCAAATCCAAAAATCATACTATCTCAAGTGTTAACCGTCACTATCTTCAAGGCTCTCTCAAGAACAAAGCTGCTACAACATCAAAGACCAGATCTCGATATTGAAGATATCTTAAGTTCTTAGGTTTGTTGAGTATTTGTTATTTTGTTCTTCATTTGTAATCCTACACTACTTTTAAGATGTATCTTTGTAAGATAGATTTCAACCATTGTTTGGTTTGGTTTCTTGACTAGAGTTGTGACGACCCAAAGGGTAATCACTGTAATTCTTCCTTTCCTTGCGTTTCTGAAGCCTTAAAAACCTCTTAATTGGTTGCCTCGATATATGTGCGCAGTCCGGGCACGAATGCGGAAAATTTTTATGTGGAAATATTTGAAATGATGTGTTAAAAACTGTGAATTTTGATACTAATATTGCTATAGTTCACGTTGGTCAATATTTTGGGTAAATGGACCCAGACCCGTGATGTGATCCGGAGGGTCCGTAAGGAAATTTGGGACCCGGGCGTATTCTCGGAATTGAAATCCGAGTACCCAGGCCCGGGTATGGAGCTTTTTAGTGAAATTGTTTTATGAACATGCTTAAGGAAGAATAAAAATTGAAATTGATCAAAAATAATAGTATCGGGCTCGTATTTTGGTTCCGAAACCCGGTACAAGTCTTAAATGGGCGTTAAACGCTATCTGTAAAGTTTGAAAACGGACGTCGTTTGATGTGTTTTGGACTAAAAATGAAAAATTTGAAAGTTTTGAACTTTGAAATGAAAATCATGAGTTTTGGAGGTTGATTCTTTATTTTTGATGTTATTTTGGCAATTTGATCGCTTCAGAAAGTTCGTAGAATGATATTGAGTTAGTGTGTGTGGTTGGTTGGGAGCCCCGAGTGCTCGGGAGTTTTTTAGGGGGTGGTTCGGGGTGTTTTTGGCTCTTTGGACTTAGCAAATTTTCTGCAATTTTTGCACAGGGAAATCCTTCTACGCGATCACGGCTTCATCCACGCGATCGCACGGTTTTGGCCCGTACCACTACACGATCGCAGCTTCATTCACGCGATTGCGTACTAGTCCACGCTATCGCATAGACCAATTGACCTATCAGTGACTTTTCCTCTACGCGGTCGCAACACTCTTCACGCGATCGCGTAGCTCCCAAATTTCTTCACCGCGATCGCGTCCCCATTCTCGCGATCGCGAAGGGCATTTTCGCCCAATGATTTTAAAAGTCTAAAAACAGAACAACGACAGGATTTATTCCCAAATCTCTCACGAGCTCTCCCAAGAATCCTCCTTTTAACAAAATTCAAGCTTCCATTTCTTCATAGTTCATTGGGTAAGTAATCCTAACCTCATTTCTTCTTGGTTCCTTCATCTAAACATTAATTTTCTAGCCCTAAATCATAGAATCATGGTAGAAATTAGGGCTTTTGAGTAGAGTTATGTTTTTGAGAATTTTGGGCGATTCAACCTCAATTTGGGGTCTAATCTTAAAACAAATTATATATTTGGACTCGTGGGGTTATGGATAATCGAAATTTTGTCCGAGCCTCGAGTTTGGACCATGTGGGCCCGGTGTCGGATTTTTGTATTTTTGGAAGAAAACTTAGAAATGAATTTTTAAACTAGGAAATTGTATCCTTGTGCTATTATTGATAATATTGAATTGATTTATGTTAGATAGTTGGGGGTCGAATTCTAGAGGAAAGGCGATTGTTCAGCTTTGAGTTGCTATTTTCAGATTCGAGGTAAATGTTTGATCTAACTTTGGCTTGAGAGAGCAGGATTAGGTTAATATTTGCTATGTGCTATGTGGAGTCGGTGTATAGGTATGGTGTCGGTTACCTATGCGCGCGAGTCTAGCATGACTTTGAGTTATAATTGCTATTACATTTCGAAAGAAATGAACAATTGTGCTAATTACTTGTTAAATGAACTAGTAAGTGATAGTTGAGAAGCAAATGAGCTAAAAGAGGAAATTTTGGTACTTTTCCCTTGCCGGGATTTATTGCCGAGTTATTCTCCCTTGCTGGGATTTATTGTTGAGTTATTCCGACAAGATCTCCCTTGTCGGGATATTTTATCTGGTTATATATTCCCTTCCTGTTTGGTTGTGACTATTTTTTGGGTGAGGATGAGTGATAAAGCACGATGGGTGATGCCGTATAATTACTTTATGCCAATGATTTGGTGAGGAAGAGTGATAAAGCACGATGGCTGATGCCGTGTAACTATTTTATGCTATTGATTGGTGAGGAAGAGTGATAAAGCACGATGGGTGATGTCGTTTAACTACTTTATGCTATTTATTGGTAAGGAAGAGTTATAAAGTACGATGGGTGATGTCGTACACTTTAATTGATTATCTTGGTGAGGACAAGAGCAAAAGCACGATGGTGCTGCCGTGCAACGTTTGATTTACTTGTCTTCTTTCTTATTGATGTTAGTTATACATTTTCCATTTCCTTGTTTGTCAATTATATAATTGGACCGTTATACCCCCAACATGTCCCCTCCCCATTATCTGTTTAAATTTTGTTATCTTTCTGTTATTGCTTATATATCTGTGAAGGTTGATTATGGTAGGTCCGGTTTAGCCTCGTCACTATCTCGTCGAGGTTAGGCCAGGCACTTACCATCACATGGGGTCGGTTGTGCTGATAATCCACTTTTGTGACCTTTTGTGCATAGGTCAGGATACAGCATACGGACCGCAGCAGTAGTTAGTAGGCGGTCCTTCTGCCCAGAGGTTCTGAGGTAGTTCGCTGGCGTTCGCGGGCCCCAAGTCTCTTCTATCTTTTCTATTTTGTTTTTATTGTATGAAAACAGACATATGATGTATTTCTTTCAGACTATTGCTTTAGTAGTCTTAGTCGTCCGTGAGTAGTGACACCAGATATTGGGTGTGGACATGTTGTTAGTTTCCGCATTTTGTTTCTCTATTGTTGTTAAAAGACTTCCGCATGTTTTAATTAATTATTTTAGTATTTAACTTGTTCTACATTTAAGTTTTGTGAAAAGGATTATATGGGTTGGCATGCCTAGCTTCGACACTAGGCGCCATCACGACTCCCGATCGTGGGAAAAATCCGGGTCGTGACAAGTTGGTATTAGAGCACTAGGTTACTTGGGTCTCACAACTCACGGACAAACTCGGTAGAGTTTGAGGGATCGGTACGGAGACGTCTGTATTTATCCCCAGATGCTACATGGTTAAGAAATATTTCACTTTGTTCTTCCTTGTCGTGCGTTTTCGTTCCTCAAACACCTATTGAATTTCTACTCTGTTCTTTCACAGATGGCGAGAACATTTGCTTCCTCTCTTACCGCACATCAGTTCGAGTCTCCACCAGCAGCTCCTATCAGAGGTAAAGGGCGAGGCCGAAGCCGGGGAAGAGCTCAGCCCCGAGCAGCCGCCCTAGAGGTGGAGCCACATGTTGACTATAATGAGGAGGTTCAAGCTCCACCCATTTCGATGGGCCCAGCTCAGGTCCCAGAGGGGCTTATAGCCACCCTAGCTCCTCAGGACGCTTTGGTCCGATTAGTGAAATTTGTGGAGGGTGGTATTCAGGCGGGTTTGTCTCCATGGTCTTAGCCAGCGGTTGTAGATCAACCGGGTGCAGTGGCTCATACTAGGAGTAGGGTCCATTTTCAGGAGGCGGGCAATAAGGTCTGTGGATTTGAGGTCGTACTGCCACAGGGAGGCGGTCATCGATCGGTTAAGAGGCCCCGTCATGCGGGTAGATTCAGTGGTACCTCTTTTGGAGGTACAGGTTCTTATGGTAGATTCCATCCTTCCAGGCCCTTTCAGTCAATTTGCCCTGCCACTCATGTTACTTCAGGCGATCGTTTGGGTCGACAGGGCCAGCCTCAATTTTGTCAGTTGCAGTGTGCCTGTACGTATTATGAGTGTGGCGAGTATGGTCACCTCAGGAGGGCCTGCCCGAGGCTGAGGGGTGCTCCTCCGCAGCAGTCGAGGTTTTGCCATGCTTGTGGCGATCCGAGGCACATGGTCAGATCTTTCCCTAAAGCTCTGAGCAGCTCTCAGTATCAGAGATATCGTGCTTGGCTCCAGGCATCGGAGTTCAACAGCCTTCCCAGCCGGCTAGAGGCGGGGGTAGAGGTCTTAGAGGTGGAGTTCAGACCGCCAGCAGTAGGGATCAGCCAGGTACCAGTTTGGAGGTTAAGACTTCAGATGCAGACATTACAGCTATTGTCCCGATTTGTATTGGATATTCTTCATTGCTATTTGACCCTGAATCTACGTATTCATATATTTTGTCCTGTTTTGCACCCTATTTGATTATGCCTAGTGAGGCTTTGGGTTTTCTGTATATGTGTCTATACCGGTGAGTGATTCTATAATGGTCGACCGAGTGCATCGTTTATGTGTGGTAGTATTTGAGGGTATGGAGACCCTTGTCGACTTATTTCTCTTAGATATGGTGGACTTTGATGTTATATTGGGGATAGAATAGTTGTCCCCATGCCATGCTATTTTCGGATTGTCGCACCAAGACCGTGACTTTGGATTTACCTGATTTAATCCATTTAGAGTTGGGAGGGATTTTAGATCATCCGACCCGCTGCGCGATATTGTATGTGAAGGCTCGATGAATGGTTTAGAAGAGGTGCTTAGCTCAATTGGCGTATGATCGCAACCCCGGCATAGAGGTTCCTCCTATTGGTCTAGTTTCTATTGTTCGGGAGCTTCCTCGATGTGTTCCCATCAGACCTGCCAGGCATGCCACCTGGCAGGGATATCGATTTCTGTAATGATCTGGCGCCGGGCACTCAGCCTATTCCCATTTCATTGTATTGCATGGCCCCGCCAGAGCCGAGAGAGTTAAAGAAAGAGCTTCAGGATTTTCTTGATAAGGGTTTCATTAAGCCCAGAGTTCCGCCTTTGGGCCCACCAGTGTTATTGCAAAGAAGAAGTACGGTTCGATGAGGATATGATTTCGATCAACTTTAGAGCACCAAGGTGTTTTCAAGAATAGATTGGGAATCTGGTTACCATCAGTTGAGGATTAGGGCATTCGCCGTCCTTAAATAGTTTTCTGCACTCGATTCGGGCATTATGAGTTCTTGGGGATGTTATTTGGGTTTACAAATGCCCCGGCAGCATTCGTGGAATTGATGAACCGAGTGTTCGGGCCCTATTTGAATTTGTTTGTGGTCGTATTCATTGACGACATCTTGATACACTCCCGCGGCCAGGAGGAGCATGAACATCACCTTAGAGTGGTTCTTCAGACTCTGAAGGATAGCCAGTTGTACGCCATGTTCTCAAAGTACAAATTTTCGTTGAGTTCAGTCGCATTCCTGGGGCATATCGTATCAGCAGAGGGTATTTAGGTAGACTCGAAGAAGATAGAGGCAGTCAAGAACTGGCCTCAACCATCTTCAACTATAAAGATTAGGAGCTTCTTGGTTACTACAGGCGTTTAGTGGAGGGGTTTTCATCCATCGCAGCCCCGATGACTAGATTGACTCAGAAGGGTGCCCAGTTCAGGTGGTCAGATAATTGTGAGGTGAGCTTCCAGAAGTTTAAGACATATCTGACTACGGCACCAATATTGGTTTTGCCCACGGAATCCGGGACTAATACTGTATATTGTGATGCTTCCCGCATCGGACGTGGCGCAATGTTGATGCAGAATGGCAAGGTCATAGCATGTGCTTCGAGGTAGTTGAAGATCCACGAAAAGAATTATCCAGTTTATGACCTAGAGTTGGCAGCCATTGTTCATGCCTTGAAGATCTGGAGGAATTATTTATATGGTGTGAAATGTGAGGTGTACACGGATCACAAGAGACTTCAGTACTTGTTCAAGCAAAAGGAGTTGAATTTGAGACAGCAGAGGTGGTTGGAGTTATTGAAAGACAAAGATGTTTCTATTCTATACCACCCAGGGAAGGCCAATGTTGTGGTCGATGCATTGAGCGAGAAGTCAGCCAGCATGGGCAATCTTGCATATATTCCGGCCAGCCAGAGACCACTTGCCTTGGATGTTCAGGCCTTGGCCAATAGATTTGTGAGATTAGATATTTCTGAGCCCAGCAAGGTGTTAGCTTTCACGGTTGCTCGCTCGTTATTGATGGAGCGTATCCGGGAGCGGCAGTTTGATTATCCCCATTTGTAAGTCCTGAGAGACACGGTGTAGAGGTAGGTGCCAAGGAGATTACTTTGGGAGATGATGTCATATTGAGGTTGCAGGGGCGAGTTTGTGTGCCCAATGTTGATGGTATTCGAGAGTCGATCTTAGCAGAGGACCACAGTTCTCGGTATTTTATTCACCCAGGCGCCGCGAAGATGTATCAGACAGCATTACTGGTGGAGCAGAATGAAGAACGACATTGTTGCATATGTGGCTTGTTGTCTGAATCTTCAGCAGGTTAAGTATGAGCATCAGATGCCTAGTCGGTTATTTCAGAAGATTGAGCTTCCCGAGTGGAGGTGGTAAATAATTATCATGGATTTTGTTACTGGCCCTCCGATGACTCGGAAAAAGTTGATGCTATATGGGTTATTGTTGATAGGCTAACCAAGTCAATGCATTTTATCCTAGCTGCCACCACCTATTCAGCCGAGAAGTATGCTGAGATTTATATTAGAGAGATCGTTCGCCTTCATGGGTGCCCATATCTACTGTTTCGGATCGGGGTCCACAGTTTACCTCGCATTTCTAGAGAGCGGTACATCATGAGTTGGGCACCCAGATTCAGCTGAGTACAACATTTTACCCCAGATGGACGGTCAGTCCGAGAGAACCATTCAGATACTTGAGGATATGATCCGAGCCTGCGTTATTGATTTTGGAGGCTCGTGGGACCAGTTCTTGCCTTTAGCAGAGTTTGCCTACAACAAAAGCTACCAGTCCAGTATTCAGATGGCCCTGTATGAGGCGTTGTATGGTAGGCGGTGTCGGTCCCTAGTCGGATGGTTTGAGCCGGGAGAGGCTCGGTTATTGGGTACAGATTTGGTGCAGGACGCCTTGGATAAGGTCAAGATCATTCAGGGCAGACTTCGGTCGGCTTAGTCTAGACGAAAGACTTTTGCAAATCGTAAGGTCAGGGATGTTGCTTTCATGGTTGGTGAGTGGGTATTGCTCCGTGTATCTCCTATGAAGGGCGTGATGAGGTTCGGGAAGAAGGGCAATCTTAGCCCTAGGTATATTGGCCCATTTGAGATTCTTGACCGTCTGGGAAATGTGGCTTATAGACTTGCATTGCCGCCTAGCTTGTCAGTTGTGCATCCGGTTTTTCAAGTATCCATGCTTCGAAAGTATCACGGTGATCCACCCACGTGTTTGATTTCAGCACTGTACAATTGGACAAGGATCTATCATACGAGGAGTAGTCGGTGGCTATTTTAGACCGGCAAGTTCGGCACTTGAGGTTGCGGAGTTTTCCCTCAGCGTATTCAATGGAGAGGTCAGCCTCCTAAGGCATCGACCTGGGAGTCTAATATGCGGAGCCGCTATCCCCATCTATTCCCTGACTCAGGTACTTCTTTCTTTGTCCATTCGAGGACGAACGATTGTTTTAGAGGTGGAGGATGTGACGACCCAAAGGGTCATCACTATAATTCTCCCTTTCCTTGCGCTTCTGAGTACTTAAAAACCTCTTAATTGGTTTCCTCAATTTGCGTGCAAATTCCGGGCGAGAAGCCGGAATATTTTATGTGGAAATATTTGAAATTTTGTGTTAAAATTTATGAATTTTGATACTAAGTTGCTATAGTTGACTTTGGTCAATGTTTTTGTTAAACGGGCACGGACCTATGATGTGACGGTCTTGGAGGGTCCGTAAGGAAATTTTAGACCCGGGCATATTCCTACAATCGAAATCCGAGGTCCCAGGCCCAAGTACAGAGCTTTTCTGTGAAATTGTTTTATGAACATGCTTAAGGAAAAATGAAAACGGAAATTGATCAAAATAATGGTATTGGGCTCGTATTATGGCCTGACCCCCGGTACAAGTCCTAAATGGGCGTTAAGCGCTATCGGTAATGTTTGGTTGAAAACGGACATCGTTTGACGTGTTTCAGACTAAAAATGGAAAATTTGAAAGTTTTGAACTTTGAAATGAAAATCATGAGTTTTGGAGGTTGATTCTTTGATTTTTGATGTTATTTTGGCAATTTGATCGCTCGAGAAAGTTCGTAGGATTATATTGAGTTAGTGTGTGTTATTGGTTGGGAGCCTCGAGTACTCGGGAGTGTTTTCAGGGCTGGTTCGAGGTGTTTTTGGCTCTTTGGACTTAGCAGATTTTCTGCAATTTTTTCACAGGGAAATCCTTCTACGCGATCGCAGCTTCATCCACACGATCGCACTATTTTGGCCCGTAACACTACGCGATCGGAGCTTCATTCACGCGATCGCATAGCTTCTAGCTTCCCCTTATCCGCGTTCGCGTACTAGTCCACGTAATCGCATAAACCAATTGGCCTATCAGTGACTTTTCCTCTACACGGTCGCAACACTCTTCACGCAATCCCGTCCCCATTCCCGCGATCGCGAAGGGCATTTTCGTCCAGTGATTTTAAAATATTAAACAGAACAATGACGGGATTTATTCCCAAATTATCTCACGAGCTCTCCCAAGAATCCTCCATTGAACAAATATCAAGCTTCCATTCATTCATAGTTCATTGAGCAAGTAATCCTAACCTCATTTCTTCTTGGTTCCTTCATCTAAACATCAATTTTCTAGCCCTAAACCATAGAATCATGGTAGAAATTAGGGCTTTTGAGTAGAGTAATGTTTTCGAGAATTTTGGGCGATTCAACCTCAATTTGGGGTTGAATCTTAAAACAAATCATATATTTGGACTCGTGGGGTTATGGGTAATCGAACTTTGGTCTGTGCCTCGAGTTTGTGCCATGTGGGCCCGGTGTCGGATTTTGGTATTTTTGGAAGAAAAATTAGAAATGAATTTCTAAACTAGGAAATTGTATCCTTGTGCTATTATTGATAATATTGAATCGATTTATGTTAGATATCATTCGTTCGGGGTCAAATTCTAGAGGAAAGGCGATTGTTTAGCTTTGAGTTGCTATTTTCGGATTCGAGGTAAGCGTTTGATCTAACTTTGGCTTGAGGGAATAAGATTAGGTTAATATTTTCTATGTGCTATGTGGAGTCGGTGTATAGGTATGGTGACGGTTACCTATGCACCCTTGTCTAGCATGACTGTGAGTCATAATTGCTATTTAATTTCGAAAGAAGTGAACAATTGTACTAATTACTTTTTAAATGAAATATGAAGTGACAGTTGAGAAGCAAATGATCTAAAAGAGGAAATTTTGGTACTTTTCCCTTGCCGGGATTTAATTTTGAGTTATTCTCCCTTGTTGGGATTTATTGTTGAGTTATTCTCCCTTGCCGAAATATTTTTTATTAGTTATATATTCTCTTCCTGTTTGGTTGTGACTATTGTTTGGGTGAGGATGAGTGATAAAGCACGATGGGTGATGCCGTGTAATTACTTTATTCTATTAATTGGGTGAGGAAGAATGATAAAGCACGATGGGTGATGCCGTGTAACTACTTTATGCTATTGATTGGTGAGGAAGAGTGATAAAACGCGATGGGTGATGCCGTGTATCTACTTTATGCTATTGATTGGTGAGGAAGAACGATAAAGTACGATGGGTGATTTCGTACACTTTAGTTGATTATCTTGGTGAGGACGAGAGTAAAAGCACGATGAGTGGTGTGGTGCAACGTTTGATTTACTGGTCTCCTTTCTTATTGATTTTAGTTATAAATTTTCCATTTCCTTGTTTGACAGGTATATAATTGGACCGTTATACCCCCAGCATGTCCCCTCCCCATTATCTGTTTAAATTTTGTTATCTTTCTGTTATTGCCCATATATCTGTACAGGTTAATTGTGGTAGGTCCGGTTTAGCCTCGTCACTACCTCGCCAAGGTTAGGCCGGACACTTACCAATACATGGGGTCGGTTGTGCTGATATTACACTTCTGTTCCCTTTTGCGCACAGGTCAGGATACAGCTTACGAACCGCAGCAGTATTTAGTAGGCGATTTTTCCGTCTAGAGGTTCTGAGGTAGTTCGCTGGCGTTCGTGGGCCCTGAGTCTCTTCTATCTTTTCTTGTTTGTTTTTATTGTATCAAAACAGACATATAATGTATTTCTTTCAGACAAATGCTTTAGTACTCTTAGTCGTCCATGAGTAATGATACCAGATACTAGGTAGAGACATGTTGTTAGTTTCCGCATTTTGTTTTCGCTATTGTTGTTAAAAGACTTTCGCTTGTTTTAAATAATTATTTTAGTATTTAACTTGTTCTACGTTTAAGTTTTGTTGAAAAGGATTATAAGGGTTGGCTTGCCTAGCTTTGACAGTAGACAGCATCACGATTCCCGATGGTGGAAAAAATTCGGGTCGTGACAAGAGTTAGTCAAGGTTTGTGCCACGATCCAAAATCCCTCCGAATGAGTCGTGATGGAACCTAGTCTCTAAACTAGGTAAGCCTAGTTTTAACAAAAATAGTATTGATATTTACTAACTTCAAATTAGATAATATCCAAATAATTACAATTCCCAAAATTGGTAGTACAAGTTATAAGCCTTTCTAAGAATAGTTATACAAAATAATTACGTCACTGTTCCAGAAAACAAAGGAAAAAATGGGAGTAAGTACAAATGAAGGTAACTTTGAAGCCTGCAAATGCAGCAGCAGGTTAGCCTTGAGTCTCCACCACGACGATCCACACAACTACTATCGAATATACCTGAATATATACAAAAACAAAATTGTACAGAAGCATATTATGAGCACACCACATTGGTGCCCAGTAAATATCAATACTAACCTTGATGGGGTAGTAACGAGGAACAGTCAAGACACCTAATGGTGAAATGAATTGGACAGGATATGATAATAAAATATCAAGATAAAGACAACAAAGTAATGTCAACAATAGGGAGAAATGAAACTAGAAATAGTAGAGACAATAAAAGAAAACACGGATGAAAACGAAAGGTAACCAAGTAGATTAATACTAACACAAATGGGACACGGACAAGTAAAATGTGCTCGAATAAAGTAGGCAATATTAACTCAATCAATCACATCATTTCTGATACACAATTCTGAATCCTCGATTTCTCATATCATAACTTCAATCTCAAAAATCTTTAGCACATGTGGTACCTTGAGCCCACATATTTTTATCTCACTTTGCACAACAATATTCTCGTGCTACTCGGTACGTAATGCCCGTAATGAATGCAATCAAGATGCCCTAAAAGCCTCATTTATACAATATAAGGTATATTACAATTTATAAACCAACTAAGAAATCAGCAATAAAAGATGAAGTTATTTTTAGAAATAATTTGAATAAAAAAAATCATTTCCAAACAAAATACAACATCGAACGAATCATATCGGTAACAACATGATCATTCTCCCTAATTACTTCTTGTTGCGGTGTGCAACCTGATCCTACCAGTCCACCATTATTACTCCTCAATATATATATTGCCCTTATTCCACCTGTTACAGCGTGCAACCCAATCCCATATGTCCATCTTTATTATTCCTTGTTGCGGCGTGCAACCGATCCCACCAGACAACATCAATTTTCCTTTATTCCTCCTCAATATATCAATAACCCAACATAATATAAAATCAATAACAACAACAACTCAACAACCCAATCACAAAGATTTCTACCACCAAGAGCATGAGTAGCGTCAAAACCATTACAAAATAACATGACATATAAGGCACATCATAACTATACCGACAACCACAATAATTTGGACACATAGCATATATGCACAAGGTCATGGAGGAATTCACAATCAAGAGATAACAAAAATAATGAGGAGGACAACCACTTCAATTATGGCAAATAAGAGCGAAGTAACAAGTATGAGTTAGAGAAAAGAAAACAATGTCATATGGAGTATATAGAGGTAAAACAAGCTATTATAAAACCAAATCATATCGGAAAAACTTCTCACTTAATGAACATAAGGACCTAAGAACCCTAAAGGAATATTTTCTACAAATAAGTCCAAGCACATACTCGTCCCCTCGCGTACACGGACTACAATTAGCATAGAAAATCCAAATCCTAAGGGGAAGTCCCCCACACAAGGTTAGGCAAGATACTTACCTCAATCTAGCCAATTCAATATTCAATTTAACTTTTTCTTTACTAATTCATCAATGCTCGGCTCAATCTAGCCAAAAATGACTTGAATACATCAAACAATGCAAGAGAAAATAATTTTAATTAACAAAATTATTATTCTTATACAATTTGAAAAAAGTCAACAAAAGTCAACTACCCGGGCCCGCACCTCGGAACATGACAACATTTATATAAAAAAATCGAACATTCATTCCGCTACGAGTTCACTATACAAATTTATCAAATTCTGATACTATTTCGTCCTTCAAATCATCAATTTATATTTTTGAAACATTTCACAATTTTTTCCAAATTTTCCTTTAGATTCCCATGAATTGTATAATATAGTTGTAAATTGATTAGAAATATTTACCAAATGATTTGGTATGAGAATATTCTCTCAAAATTGCCCATTCTGGGAGTTAGGGTTCAAGAATATGAAAAATGAGCAAAAACTCGGAATACCCAGCTTTTAGCAGGTTGCAGATGTCGCATTTGCGACACTTGGTTCGCGAATGCGAACTCAGCAAAAGCGAAGAAATCTTCGAAAATGCGAAGCAAGTATTTTCCCTGATAGCATCTCAATTGCAATGAAAATTTTCGCAAATGCAAAGGGCCCTTGCAAAAGCGGCCCAAAACATTGCAAATGCGAACCTCCCCTACCCAGACAATTTCTAGCATTTGCGAGACTGGCTTCACAAATACGAATCATGCCAGTCCTAGCCATTTTTTCAAATGAAATAAAATGCCCGCAAAAGCGGTGGTCACAAGTGTGACTACTCGTAAATGCAAGATCTGACAGCAGCAACTCAGAAACGTTTACCAAACACTTCAAAATCCTTTCGAAACTCATCCAAGTTCTCGGGGCTCCAAACCAAGCACCCACAGAAGTCTGAATATATAACACAAACTCTCTTTCATGATTGGAACACTAAAATAACTTCTAGAACCATAAGTCGGATGCCAAAATGCATGAAAATTACTACGAAATTCAAGAACTTCTAGAATTGCAACCAAGCGTCCGAACCATAACAAATTAACTCCAAATGACTCCAAATTTTGCATGCAAGTCCCAAATAATATGACAGAGCTATTTCAACCTTCGGAATCATATTCTCACCTCGATAATACAACATTCAACTATGAGTCAAACCTCTTCATTTTCGAAACTTCAACTTTTTTTTATTTTTTCCCGAAATGCCTCAAAATTACCCCATGACCCTCTAAATCCAATGCACGCCTAAGTCCAAAATTTCCATATAAAGCTACTGACATCATCCAAATCTCATTCCATAGCCGATTATTCAAAAGTCAAATTCCAATCAAATTCTTACCGCTTAAGCTTCCAAAACTATATTCCTTCTTCCAATTCAACTCTGATTCATCCGAAAACAGAGTCTAATCATGCAGGCAAATCGATACACATAATATAAAGCTGATCATAACCTCAAACTGACAAACTGGATGCAATTGCTCAAAACGACCAGTCGGGTCATTACAAAGTGTTGCTTTATAACCGAGTTATTGCAAAGGGCTTACAATAGAGTTATTGTAAGGGGTGAGGGATTAAGAGTTTAATTTCTAAATAAAAATGTTTGCAATCTAAAATTTGCTCAGTTTGTAGAGTTGAAATCCTATTATGGTGGATCGTGATTTTTACTCCCTTGAGCAATGAGTTTGTCACGTATAGTAAACATCATGTGTCTTTTACTTTCCGCTTACTTACTGTGAAAACAGACAGAGAACTTGGTTCCTTATATTATTTGGTTTTACTTTCCGTTTATCCATTTATTTACTATAGGGACAGATAGAGAACCTCATTCCCTATAGTATTTGGTGGATTCCTAATTTCTATCAATAAAGAATATATTTTTTTTGCAAAATGTACTTTACTGAATTCTGTTATACACATTTAATAGTACTCGCTTACACTGTAGTTAAATAGATTTCTTGATGAACTTACTATGATTTGGACAAGCAAAGAGAAGATGAAAAAGGCCGCATATCTGTACTCATTAGTAAGAAAAAGCCCTTCACTTCAAAATAATCAAAAGTGTAGGTAATTCTTTATCCATTCTGCCGGATAAATCATATTTGACACCTAAGGGTCCCATAAAAAAATGGAGCTTACCGATTTATAGAAGTGAGAAATAAAGATGAAGGAAATGAGATAAATATTATATTTATTTAGTGCTTAATGAATGATGCCATTTCACATAGGTCTATCGAGAGTTTATCTATGTGTCTAAACGGGCCAAAAAATCTAGAAAGTTACAAATTTAAGAACCCAAAACATATTTCTTAACACTTTTACTTCCTCCGATCGAAAATGCAATTGGAATTGTCATCGCGGCCAAATTCAATTATAGGTTGTGATGGCATTTAACATCGTTTTTAGGCAAGTCAACGTTAATTAAACTAGTGGTTTTTCCTTAAAATAAATTACTAAGTGGCTGAAATTTTACATTTGTTAAAAAGATTTAGAAATTAACAAATGTGACAAAATAAAACGGAAGCAACGAAGACAATTCGTAATTATGTGAATAATACTAAAATCATAAGTATACTAGTGTGTGTGCCCTCGTGTCACAAGTGAGTGAAAAATCTAGTAGAATATACAAAAGAATACTAGTCTAATATCTGGAAAAAAATAGATAGATAAAAATAAAATATAAAGAAGACTCCAACTGTTGTAGAACGGCTTAGGAGACAGCTCACTGTGAAGTCTCGATATGGGTATCAAAGTTGTGCATCAGACTCATGACAGGATGCACCTTTCTCAAACTCTGTAAAATTAAATACAGAAGTGTAGCAAAAGTACATAGAATATGTACCCAGTAAGTGTCTAGTCTAACCTCGAAGAAGTAGTGACGAGGGGTCGACTCTGACACTTACTAAGGGCCAACAATATAAAAATATGAAATTCTAATTAAGCATGGGATATAGAGAAAACAATAAAACTCAGAACAAGAAATAACTAAATAATTCTTTCATCATATTTATGAACCCAAAGCACCTCCTTCATTTAACATATGTGTTCACGCAACAATGAGTTTATACCAATTATAAAAGGACTACCAGTTCTTGAAGTGCACTGTCGAGGGTCGAACGACGAGAGCCATAGATGCATTTATTATCCGACTCGCGAATCATACATGTGATATGGTCAAATATAAATTTACCAAATAATTCATAACATTTTCCTGATTCTTTCTCAAAATAAAGATAATTCAACTTGAACATTTTAAATCCTTAAAATTCTCAACTTAGTTCCATTTGATACAATTAATAAATATAATCAAATAACGATGTCCACAAGCATGGTGTAAACCTAAAACTACCCAGACTTAAACAGGAATAGTAGTTACATACAGACTCTCTTCATTTCGTGCATATGTAGCCCTACAAACAATCACACATTTTAATTAAGTTTATTTATGGGGAAAATTTCCTCTTAAAAGTTAGAAAAAAGACTTACCTCGTATCAAAGCCTAATTCCCACTTTAAAAATGCGCTCAAATCTTTCAAACGTAATGCCAAACGACTCGAAACTAATCAAACATTACATAAACTAATCAATCTATGTTCAAAAGTTCATATGTCTATTATTAAAGTGATTACCCAACCCAAAATACAAGATTCCTAAAATTTACCCTCGAGCCAACATGTTCGGATTCCGAAACTTTTCAAATAAAATTATTAGCCATAACCTTAGGAACATAATATATGATTTTTACTAAGTTTCATAATCATTTATGTGGTGGGATCTCATTTTTTATCAAAAACCTATGCTTTTATCCAAACCATAATTTTTACTAATTTACATGTTCTAATCTACCCATAAACTATGTATCTAACTCATATTAGGTAGAAATTACTTACTTCCAAAATGGTACCTTGGCAGTAGCTCGCACAGGTTCTCTGGCTGCACCACGTGTGCTTCCTCGACCTCTACCCGGCCCCGGCAGAAAACCCCTCTTAAGAAGCTCCAAAAATTACCCAAGGAGTGAGTAAAATGAGATAAAAATCTGCCTAAGCCCGTAATAAATGAGGCTCACTAACTCCAGCGATTTTCGCACCTGCGGTCAACAAGCCGCACCTGCGCCCTCGCTTGTGGGGATAAGAGTCCTCTTCTGCAGAAATAGCCTGGGCCGACTGGCGTCCCATCTGCTGACGTTGTACGCGCTTCTGCGGAGAATGGGTCGCATCTACAAAATCTAGGCTGCTATTCCTTGGCCACTTCTGCGAGGCTTGGCTCACACCTGCGGCTGGCCAAGCTCAGGTGCAATTATGACAGACCTGGTGCATTCAGTTGTTTGTCAAAATTCTCAGCTTGGTCCGAGCCTCGTACGATTGGCACTTGGGGCCCCCTGGATCCCGTCTGAACATACCAACAAGTTTAGAATCATAAAACGGACTTGCTCTAATTCTCAGAACACCCGAAGCAACATTAAAACTAAGAATCGCACCCCAAAACCAGTTGAATCAAACTTAAGAACTTCAAGTTGTTCAATTTACTTCCAATGCGCCGAATCATACTTAAAGTACATGAAATGATACTAAATTTTGCGTCCAAGTCATAAATGACACCACAATACTGTTTCAGGTCTCGGATTTCCGTTCAATCTCGATATCACCAAAACCCTCTCCAAACCAAATTTGAAGAACTTCTAAAATCTTCAAGAACCAGCTTTCACTATTAGGCGCCAAAATGCTCCTGTTTGATCCAAAACCCGATCCGAGCATACGCTCAAGTTCGAAATTACCAGATGAACCTATTGGAATCTTAATATCCCGATTCTGATATCGTTTACTCAAAATATTGATAGAAGTCAAATTTGGTTGTTTAAGACAACCTTAAGGAGCCATGTGTTTCGATTTCAACCCGAACTCTTCCAAATCCCGAACTAACTATCCCTGCAAGTCATAAATCTGTAAAATCTAATACAAGAAAGTCGTTTTCAGGGGAACTTAGTTTTAGAAAGTAAAACAACCGATTGGGTCGTTATATTCTCCATCTCTTAAGCAAATGTTCATCCTCAAACGGGTTTAGATTCGTACCTATAGTGCTGAATAAGTGTGGATATCTGCTCAAGATGTCACCCTTGGATTCCTAGGTTTCCTCCTCGACTGGCTGGCCCATCCACTGGACCTTCACCGCGAAAATCCTCTCGAATATCAACTGGTGATCTTGTCTAGCAACAATGGCAACTAGCTCCTCCTCATAACCCAAACTCTCATCTAGCTGAATAGTGTTGAAGACTAACACATGTGACAAGTCCGTGTGATACCTCCGGAGCATAGACACATTATAAACCAGATGAACCCCTGACAGGCTGGGAGGTAAAAACAAGCTTATAAGCAACCTCCTAAACAAACCTCAAATGGGGCTATAAACCTTGGGCTCAACTTGCCTTTCTTCCCGAAGTTCATAATACCCTTCATCGGCGATACTTTCAAGAGAACCTTCTACTTTCAAGAGAACCTTCTCGCCAACCATATATGATGCATCACGAGCCGTCAGATATGCATAAATCTTCTATCTGAACTGTGCTGTGCGAAGTCATTCCTAAATCAACTTTATCTTTTCCAAGGCATCCCTTTCTAGATAAGTACAATATAATTTATCCTCACTGAGCTAAAACCATCCGATGGGAGAACGACATCGCCGACCATATAAAGCCTCAAATGGAGCAGTATCGATGCTGGACTGATAACTATTATTATAAGAAAACTTGTCCAAAGGAAAGATTGGTCCCACTATCCCCCAAAGTCAATCACACATGCTCTGAGAATGTCCTCCAAGATCGAAACTGTCCGCTCTGACTGCCCATCGATCTGGGGATGAAACACAGTACTGAGATCTACACGGGTCCCTAACTCATTCTATGCGGCTCTCCAAAAATGTAAACTGAACTGAGGGCCTCTATCTAATATGATGGAAACACGCATGTAGTGCAACCAAACTATCTCTCGAATATAAATCTGGGCCAACTTCTCTGAAGTATATGTAGTCACTACTGGAATAAAGTGTGACTTCTTGGTCAACCTGTCGATAACGACCCAAACTGCATCAAACTTCCGCAGGGTCCGCGGCAGCCCAACTACGAAGTCCATAGTAATGCACTCCCATTTCCACTCTAGTATAATCATCTGCTAGAGTAGGCCACCTAGCCTCTAGTGATCATACTTAAAATGCTAGAAATTTAGGCACCTAGCTATTTACTCAACTATGTCTTTCTTCATCTTCCACCATCAATAATGCTGCCTCAGGTCACGATACATCTTCGTAGCACATAGATGAATGGAATACCAAGAACTGTGTGACTCCTCTAAAATCTTTCCTCGCAAGCCATCGACATCAGGAACACATAGACGACCCTGGAGTCGAACAACGCCATCCACGCCAATAGAAACCTCCTTGGCACCACCCTATAGTACCGTCTCTTTAAGGACTGCCAAGTGAGGATTATCAAAATGTCGAGCCTTGATCTGGTCCAATAGTGGAGACTGGGCAACAACATATACAAGAACTCAGCTGGGCTCTGAAATGTCCAATTTCATATAGCCAAGGACTGAATGTCCAAGGCTAGTAGCCTCTCTTGGGGTGAAATGAATGCCAAGCTACCCATACCGTCTGCATTTCTACTCAAGGAATCCGCGACTACATTCCCCTTGCCCAGGTGGTAAAGAATAGTGATGTCATAATCCTTCATTGACTCGAGCCATCTGCGCTGCCTCAGATTGATATCCCTTTGCTTGAACAAATGTTATAACCTGCGATGATCAGTATAAACCTCAGATGACACCCGATAAAGATAAGGCCTCCAGATCTTAAGAGCATGAACAATCACGACTAACTTAGATTGTGCACTAGGTAGTTTTTCTCATGGATCTTCAGCTGAACCGAAACATATGCAATAACTCGCCCTTCCTGCATCAATACACAACCTAGGCCAAAGCGTGAAGCGTGGGAATACACTGTATACATCCCCGAACTGAAAGGCAATACTAGAACTAGTGTTGTAGTCAAAGGTATCTTGAGCTTGTGAAAGCTCGCCTCACAATTATCGGAGCAACATACGGAGCACCCTTTTGGATCTATCTAGTCAAATATGCTGCAATGGATGAAAACCCTTGCACAAACTGATGATCATAACCTTCCAACCCAAGGAAACTCCTGATCTCAGTCACCAAAGTTGGACGAGGCCAACTCTGAACTACCTCAATTTTATTGGGATCCACCTTAATATTATTTCTTGATACAACATGCCCCAAGAATGCCACATACTCTAACCAAAACTCACACTTGAAGAACTCAGTGTACAACTTCTGTTCCCTAAAGGTTTGAAGCACTACTCTCAAATGTTGCCCGTGCTCCCCCAGGCTATGTGAGTAGATCAAAATGTCATCAATAAAGACAATGAAAAACGAATCAATATAAGGCATGAATACCCTATTCATCAAATCCATAAACGTCGTTGGGGCATTAGTCAAGCCGAAGAACATCACTAGAAACCCGTAATGGCCATATCTATCACAGCAGGCTGTCTTTGGAACATTTGAGTCCCAAATCTTCAACTATTGGTACCCTGACCTCAAGTCCGTCTTATAGAACATCCTAGTACCCTACAGCTGGTCAAACAATTTATCGATACGCGTCAACAAGTACTTGTTCTTGATGGTAACCTTGTTCAAGCGGCAGTAATCATGCACATTCGCACGGCTCCATCTTTTTTCTTCACAATTAATATTTGTGCATCCCAAGGTGATACACTTGGTCTGACAAACCCCTTTGTTAACAACTCCTCTAGCTGCCCTTCAACTCTTTCAAAGCCATACGATAAAGTGGGATAAATATAGGTTGGGTACCTTGAGCCAAATCAATAGATAAATTATTATCACGATTTGGTGGCATGCTTGGAATGTCACGGAAACACATTAGTGAATTTCTAGACTAGTGGCATTGAATCAGTCGTCAGAGACTCTGGGTGGTATCCCGAACATAGGCTAGATAAGCCAAACAACCCTTCTCTACCATATCTCAAGCCTTCAAAAAATAGATAACCCGAGTAGATGTACTGACAGATAAACCTGTCCATTCCAATTTAGGCAACTCTAGAATTGCTAAGGTAACAGTCTTGGCATGGAAATATAGCGTGATATGGGGATAAGCGGTCCATGCCTAGGATGACCTCAAAGTCCGTAGTATCACATAATAGAAGGTCCACTCTAGTCTCGTAACTACATAATGTGACCACATAGGATGATAGATCTAATCCACAGCCACATAATCGCCCACATGAGCGGACACATAAACTGGAGTACCCAAGGACTCAGGAGGAATATCGAGGAGGTGAGAAAACAGAGATAATACATATGAATATTAGATCCGGATCAAATAATATTGAAGAATCTCTACCGTAGATTGAAATAGTACATGTGATCACGACATCTGAGACCACTGCATCTGGTCTGGCCAAAAAAGCATAGAATCTAACTAGAGCATCGGTTGGCTGGCCTCCACATAGCTGATCAATAGCTGGCTAACCTCCCTTTGCCTGGCCTTCACCTCTGTGATGGTCCCTACTCGCCTATCCCCCACCTCTAGGTGGTCAGATGGATGGTGCTGCAATAAAAGATGACCCTACTATTCTGCCTTACCCCGAAGTTTGGGAAATGTTCTCTTCATGAGACCCGAATCTCCACACTCATAAAAACCTCTCGGTATCATAGAATGCGTCCCCAAAGTCTGACTTTAATGGCCTGAATACCCACTAGAAGAACCCTAGATGGCTGGTGGACAGTATGAACTCTCTGGTATGGAACTGAAATAGGCACTGGAAGAACCTTCATGAGCGGTGGGCGGTAAGAAATCTTTGGCATAACACTAAAATAGGATCGGCTTGAGCACCTCGAGGAGGTTGTGGTGCTAGATATGGGGTTCTGCTAGGCTGACCCCTCCAAAACTTACCTCTGCCCCTAGATGGGGCACCTCTAAACTCTCTAGAGAAATGGGTATCCCTAATCCTCTGAGCAATCTCCACAACTAGATGAAAATTAGTACCCATCTGAACCTCTCAGGTAATACTAGCCCGAATACTAAGGTCTAACCCCGTAATAAATCTCCACACTCTCTCTACGTCTGTAAGAAGTATTATCAGTGTATGGAAATACAACTCAGACAATCTCGCCTCATAGTCTGTTACTGACATTTGACCCTACTCGAGCTCTCAAATTGACCTCGTAAGTCTTCCCTATAAGAGGGGGAATATACCTATGCACGATAAGTTGTGTAAGTTGGTCCCAAATCATGGGAGGATTACCTTCTGGTCTTCCAAGAAGATAAGACTGCCACCATCTACGGGCTCTGCCCTCAAGCTAGAAAGTATTGAAATCCATCCCATAGGACTCCAATATCCTCATGTTATGGATTCTGTCCTTGCATCGATCAATGAAGTCCTGGGGATCCTCATGCTGCTCACCCCCCGAAAATATGAGGGTGTATCCTAGCCCATATGTCCAATAGCTTCTGCGGATCACCATCCACAGTCGCTCTAGGCTTAGGTGCAGCTGCAACAACTAGTTAGGCTCCATCCACGAATGGTGCATCTAGGGTCTGATATACGAAAGTCATATTCTCAGGAGCCTGAGCAATAGGTGTTTGTGATCTTTCTCCTACCTGAGATGTGGTTGGGTTTGCATGAAATAAACCAGCCTGAGTCATAGGGTCCAAGAACTTGCAGTATACGGCCCATGACCTCCTTAAGACCCGGTGCTGACATGAAATCTACTGAGGCTGGCTCTGCGGCAAGCACCTCTCCCTGCTCCTCAATAATGGGATCCTCCACTGGATCTGCTGGTGGTGCTACAGGGGAAGATCCGGGATGCCCTCGTCCCCTACCTCGGGCTGGTACCCTCCTCCGACCTCTTCCTCGATCTCAACCAATGGGGGTAGCAGCTACTACCTGATATGAAATGTCTGTTGTATGTTTCCTTACCATCTGTGTGAGAATAAGAGAAAGGAATTTAGTATACCATCAACTACACGATATGAGACAAATAAAAATTAGTTTCCTAACACCCTATAACCTCTCAAAGATAAGTATGAATATCTCTACACTGATCGACGAGACTCTACTAGGTTTGCCCTTAACTTGTGAGACCTACATAAACCTAGCGCTATGATACCATTTTGTCATGACCCAATTCCATAATATGCCGTGATGACGCCCAATATCATTGTTAGGCAAGCCAAAACTGACCAAACTAGTGACTTCCCCTTTAAATAAATTACTAATTGGATAAAATTTTACATTTGTTAAAAAGATTTAAAATTTACCTATGTGACAAAATTAAATGGAAGCAAGGAGTAGAAGCCGTAATCATGTAAACAATACCAAAATATTAAGTCTACTAGTGTGTGTGCCAAGACCTGGTGTTACAAGTATGTGGGTATCAAGTACAATATACAAAAGAATAGTAGTTTACTATCTGAAAAGGAATAGACAGAAAGAAATAAACATAAATAAGACTCCAGCTACTGTAGAACGGCTCAAGAGGCAACTCACCGTGATGTCTCGAAATGGGTATCATAGTTGCACGCTGGACTGTTGACCATATGCACCTGCCACAAACCCTGTACAATTAAGTACACAAGTGTAGAGTGAGTACATAAGAATATAAACACAGTAAGTGTAATGACTCAGTCGGTCTTTTTAAGATCTACCATGACGTTCAACAGTCTGAGGCCATGAGCAACTTCATTCAGGTATTACGACTTGTACGCGTGATCGGAATTGAATTTTGGGAAGTTCAGAATTGATTTGGAACGAGAATTCTCATTTCGGAAGCATAAAGTTAAAAGATTTAACTAGGATTGGATATTTGAGTAAACGACGTCAAAATTAGAATATGACAGCTTCAGCATGCACGTATAATAATTTCAGACTTGGGTGTATGCCCGTATCGGGTTTTGGATGACTCGGGAGCGTTTTGGCGCCTATTGTAAAAGTTAGCATTTTGGAAGAAATTTCATAAGTTTGTCTTGATGTGCATTTCAATGTTATCAATCTTTGTTTGAGATATGGAGTCTGGGAGTATTTCCAAATGGTGATTCTGGAGTTTGGAGCACGATCGAAAGTGAATTCGGAGGTTCGTAGGTAATTATGGAGCCATTTGCATAAAGATAGAAATTTGAAGGTTTTTGAGAAGTTTGACCGTAAGTGGACTTTTTGATATCGGGGTTGGAATCTGATTCCAAAAGGTGAAGTAGGTCCGTAATGTCAAATATAACTTGTATGCAAAATTTGAGTTCAATCGGAAGTGATTTGATGGGTTTTAACATTGAAAGTGAAAGTTTGAAACTTCATAGTTCATAAAGCTTGAATCGGGGTGTAATTCATGGTTTTAGTGTTGTTTCATATGATTTGAGGCCTCAAGCAAGTCTGTAATGTATATTGGGATTGGTTGATAGGTTTGGTTGAGGTCCTGGGGGACTCGGGTGGATTCCGGGTGATTAACGAATCGAAATTTGGAATTTGATATAGCTAAAGGGTCTGGTTGCTGGTATTTTTGCTTCTACAGTGGGTTAACCACAAAAGTAGTCCCATAGAAGCGAGTAAAGGAATCGCAGAAGCAGTTGTAGGTGAAGTGAGCCTGGCACCACAGATGCGGCCATATTTCCGAAGAAGCGAGACCGGACATACGGAAGGAGGAACGCAGAAGCAGAAAAAGGGCGGCTTAGGGAGGACCATAGAAGCGACATTTAAACCGCACCTGTGGTACCCCAGAAACGGTTATAGGATAGGTTGGAAAATTGCTGAAGGCAGAAAGGTGCTTTAAAATCTTGATTTAAGTTCAGTTTACCCATTTTTCTTTTGGTATGGGCGATTTTGGGGAGCTTCAAGAGGAGATTTTCATCATCAACGTCAAGGTAAGTTATCCCCACCTACTTTTAATTAAATACATTAATTATGTTTGGATTTGAGCAAGAAAATTGTACAAGTATTTAGTGTTTGAGGGAAGACCTAGAAAATTATTGTTCTTGGACTTTGACCACGATTTTGAGTATGGAATTAAGAGAAAATCATATATTTGAGTTCGTGAGTTCATGCGTTCATGGGTAAACTTTATCTTTGAAAAATGTTGAATTCCGAACACGTAGAGCCGAGGGCATTTTTGTCAACTTTTTGTTTGAGGTTAGTAATTGTTATAAATTTGGGTTGTAAAGTATAATTATGCATATACTAATCGATTTGTATAATCATTGGCTAGTTTTGGAGCATTGTGTGTTGGTTCAAGTTTTCGGAAGAATGTAGAATGCCAGTTATGGATCTCCCGAGCGAGGTGAGTCTCCTTTCTAACCTTGCAATAGGGAATTGTCCCCAAATGTGAGCTAATTGGTTATGTGCTCCTATTTGTAGGGGCTGCGTACGCATGAGGTGAAGAGAGTCCCTGTGTAGCTACTATTGTGCTAGTGTCCGGGTAGTCTAGGACCCAAAAGCATGCTATACTTGGAATAATTACAAATCTTATTGACCGCTCATAGTACTTAAATCACATTAAATTGGTAAATGAATTTATAAAAGATATAAACTTCATTTTCTTAAACTATTAAAGCGAATTGGCCTTTCTTTGGATAATTGCTCCATGTTGACTTCCTCATTGACTATCTCTCTGTGTGCATTTATTTTTGGAACGGGCCGAACGCCTTGGCAGATTCAGCAAATGCATCTATGGTTTGCGCCATTCGACCCTCGACAGTGCACAGTTTACATTTATGTTGGAGCGGACCGTTGACCTCGGCATGATATGTGCATGCTTATATTTCTTGAATAATATATTTAAAGTTGATATTGCCTTTTTGTGCTGACATAAATTGCTAAAGATAAATGAAAAGAAATCATAAAAATCTTTTATTACTTGTTGAAGGTGTTATCTGTTTTACATCTTCATGAGTTAGAACCTGCTATATAAATCCATAATTTCTCCACATTTCAGTATATTATTATTTGAGCACTAGCAAGTGTTAAAGTCGACCTCTCGTCTCTACTTCTTCGAGATTAGACGGGATACTTGCTGAGTACACATTTTCATACTCATACTAAACTTGTTGTGCATTTTTGTTGCACATGTTTATTGGCTGATTAGTGACTTATTGGCATAGCAGCATGGTTGACACAGAGGCTAGGTGAGTTTTATTTCCTCGAGGCAATTACACAGCTAGTATAGTCTCTTTCAAGATTCAATTTATTTTCTGTCCAATTGTATTTCGGACAGTTACTGTACTCATGTACCTGTGACACCGGATTCTGGGATGTATTTGGGTTTAAATTTAGAAATTTTAAGGTTGCTAAATATTTCATTATTAATTCTGAAGAACATACTAAGATTTTTTTATATTTAATAAATAGAAGTGTTTTCGAAACTTTTTAAAACAATAATTTAATTAAGTATTTCAGTTGGCTTGTCTGACAACGGTGTCTGGCACCACAACAACCTTTAGTGGATTTTGGATCGTGACAACGTGGTATATGAGCACTAGGTTCCCTTCGGTCTCATGACTCATGAGCAAGTCTAGTAGAGTCTCATGGATCGTTGCGGAGACATTTGTACTTATCTCCGGGAGGCTACAGGGCTGTTAGGAGTACTTCCCTTCTTGATTCCTCATCGTGCAATTTGATTTCCTTGAGGCTTATGCCCTTGCTTCCTTCCTACTCAATCTTACGCGACGCAAACATCTGGCTATAAATCGAGAATTGAAGAATTTTAATGGGACAACAGATATGGTGCGGGATGTTTCTCCCGGTATAGTTGAATGCACTATTATCGTCGCCTCGTAGAAGGATATTTTATTGTTCCAGTTCAGTAGCAGTACTTCTGAGAGCTCTGAGGATAGGCACAAGTTGCCGTGATGCTGATAAACGATTATTCCGCAGTATTGATATAATGGTAGGATATTTTGCCCACTTGTCAAACAGAGTTTGACTTGAAATGAGGTTTACTCAGTGCATGATCTTGAGATTCGGTATTTTATTTTGGCAAGGGAAAGGCAGTTGGGCTGAGAATGTTCAGGTTTTGGCTGATGAGGTATTGAGGCTCAGTATTTGCTAGCGTGGTGGAATTTTTCCTCTATGATGAGGTGTTTTTGTCCTTATTGAATGTACTAGATTCTATGGTGTTTGGAGTAGGATATTGTGGGTCAGTAATGAAGAAGCGACGGTCAGAGATAGCGGAATGTGGTGGTTCATGGTGGAATCGGTGTCCCTAGTATTGATGACTCGGTACTTTGGGAAGGTTAATAGTTATTAGCGACTTGCGGATTCAAGTGCTATGGAGATAGATTTTATTTAACGCAACAATTGAGCATCAAAGTATGAGGAATACCATGTAGAAAGTGCCAGGAGGTGATTAAAACTCCTAGAAGGTCAGGTGTGAGAAGCGCATGGTTGATTAAGGAAGAGAGTTTGCCTGAAATGGGAGAGTGGTCGATGTGCTTATGGGCTTGGTATTAGGATGACTACGCACCTTAAGGAGAGCTTTGATCAATTTGGGAATATTAGTGATTGGTGATTGGGGGTCTACGGGTCTAATTCGAAGTATGGGTTATTATGCGGCAGGAGAATTGATGTAACAAAAAGGAGTTTCTTAAGAGGAAGAATGATGCAGCACAATTTTGAATTGGAAGGATATTGCCACACATTTAATTGATGTCCATGTGGGGTGAATGGACTAGTGTAGCAGGAGAGTGAGCTCAGACCCAGGACGAGTTATTGGAGTCATAAGTGATTATGCCCCGTACAACAACATTGGAAGAGGTTGGGGAGTGATTTCTTCAGGTGGGTTATTCCCTATGAGCAGGTTAGCGGTCGTGTGTTTGGCGAAGCCTCTGCAAAGAATTATATTGGTTATACAACAAAGAGATCAGTCGTGCGAAGGTGGCGGATGATTCAGAATACGAAAATTAGGTTTTACAAAAATATTTTGAGAATTTTGGCGGATAATTGCGTAAGGTTATGCCAACAAGAGATATAATTCCGGTGGGTTCCGGAGTTGTGTAATAGTGGCTTTGAGCTAAGTGGGAGAGTCCCTCCGCCTATGATTGGGTTGCATGGTTAACTACTTGTGAGGTTTCTGGTTATTAGCATATTGATGAGTTATTCAGTTACGGGAAATGACCATAAGTGGTAAGTTGAGCAAATGAATTGTTGGAGGCATGCTATGGTTGGTCTTATTGGCTCATGTTCAGACTTGGGAAAGGATTCAGGATATATGCCTTGTATAGATGCGTGCTCTAGGGAAGTGATTCTACCGGGTGCTTCGTCGAGAGGGTGTTCACGTGTTATAAGAATTATGGAGTTGATTAAATTCGGGACCAAGTCAGAGCGGGTGGCTCTTAGTAACGGTCCTAGTTAATTCAAGAGGTAAAGTGTGGTGCCTAATGACGTCGAGATTATAGGTACAATTAAGAATCAAGCTTTGTAGAACCTTATAAGAAAAGGCGCATAATGTTCTATGATGTTTTTACTTGTGGTGTAGCATGTGGAAGGTATGGAATGGTTCATGGAATTTGAGACAGCATGGTCACGCGATTCAAGGTCACCCGAGGTGAGTGCGGTTGGAGTATGTTATGTATTGAATGGAGTTAGTATTATTTCTAAGGCAACCAACGATAAAGTATAAGGAGGTAGATTGATTAGCCATAGTTGACCTGGAATATTGGTGGTAGAGATCAGTTCATTCAGCGTGATCAAGTTATGCGTATGATTTATGGCGGTACATGTGAGGCTTGTCGGCCACCGTAATTGATTTTGTTCAGAAGCATTCTTTTGTTATGGCCTGTTATGTGTAGGCGGATCCCGAAAGGGCTATGGTGTCTTGAACCACTACTTAGAGATTTGTATATTCTATGGTTATGAGAATTCGCATGCGTGTTGTATGGTTCCCCTAAAGTGAGTTAAATAAAAGTTTTATATGATGAAGTGTTAGTCTATTAGTGGTTCCGGAGTTGTGATAAAAATCATGTTCTATCGCATATCGACACGATAGGTGCAGTGAGTGGTATTGAATTTGAAGTGAGGATCAAGGTTGCAGTTTCGTGTTAACAAGAATGTCACGAGCGCGGATGAGCACGAAAGGAGTTTTGATGTTTAAAGTAAGTTAGTATTGTCATCAGTGTCACCTGAGATCGGTGTTTTGTGAAAAAGTCTTTGCATCCTGGTTAAGGATTTCTTATCGCTTTTCAGTGTTAGTGCAGCCAGTGGTTTGGATGTACGGACCTGTTATGTGTTTCTAAAGGTTGTAGGAGCATGTCCCACATGAAGATTGTATGTGTGTGGCATGTAGTCGGTCGATTGATTTAAGATCTAAATCAAGTATGAGGAATGTGGTAATATCATTAATTTGAGAATTTAATCCTGGAGGACACTCTGTTTATTAGGTTATGGACTGTGAATGTTCGGTACGGTTATTATGGTTGTTCTTATGTGTTATGAGGATATGGTAGTTACTATGGACCTTTGACAGGTTATTAACCTAGTTGGTGCAATCCGAAATTGGCTTGGGATCCATGAATGGATTTAAATGTGAACATTGGCTTTATAGCAGGCCAGATATGATCATATCAGTGCGCTCTTTATGGAAGAGTAGTGACGGTGTTATTTCGTTGTTAGCTACTTCATGTAATGATGTATTGCACCGTATGAGTTATGAGATGGCTTGGTGAATTTCGTATGTATTGAGGTTCCGCATAGAGATGAGATTATATGAGCAGGATGGCTCTTGAGATTCAGATCGTGTATCGCACCTCAGTTGTGCTAGAGTTGTGGATTATAGCGTTATATGTCTCCCAGGGAATGGTATTATACACTTAGAGTGTTTATGACTG
Source organism: Nicotiana benthamiana (assembly GCA_034376525.1). Classification (NCBI taxonomy): domain Eukaryota; kingdom Viridiplantae; phylum Streptophyta; class Magnoliopsida; order Solanales; family Solanaceae; genus Nicotiana; species Nicotiana benthamiana. The sequence continues at coordinate 55,181,830 of CM067341.1, read as the reverse complement.
ATGTTAAGTATTTTGTTGTAATAAGAAATTTAGCTCAATGTACTTCTCCTTCCATGTGTGGATCGGGTGACACACCGCCATGGGTATATTATTTGGATCAGGTGGCATGCTATGTAGATCGAGTGGAACGCCGCCACGGTTACGTTATTTGGGTCGGGTTGCGCGCCGCAACAGTGTGATGTTCCGTACAGTTACCCATATTTGTTTATTAGGTTTTCTTCCCTATTTACTGAAGGAAGCTCGTATTAGCTGTGCGCTCGCGTCGCATGTATGATTCACGAACAGGGTAATTGAAATTTCTTTTCACAGTTCATTTTCCTTTTCGTATCGCATTCTAACTGGTAGCATATTGGCACAGTCATCATATGAGGCTTTTGATCATGTCCGGGGTGACTTACTACCTGAGCAGTTCCTACCAAGTGAGACGAGGTTATTGGATCTAGGAACAATACAGTCGTATTTTATGAAGTATATTAAGGAGCAAATACAATTATTTGGTTCAGAATAAGGTGATGGATCCTGTCAGAAGTATAGACCCAATGAATTATTGATTCGATAGTTGTTATGGATCTCTACACATCTTTTCCGTCGTGGCGATATTGGCAGTGTTAGAGCAAGACCTATGTAGGTTATGAGGTGCAATAGGAGCATCTGAGTCATGGAATTTCAACTAAATTGATCAAAGAATGTTATCGTTGTCCTATGAGTAAAATGGTGCAAGGAGTGAACTCAGCTAAGGTATGCAGTCGTGTTTTGATGCTGCGTGTAATTATTGTTATGGTGAGCGTATGTTGGAAACGGGTCTGGCATAGAATTCCGGATGTTAGAATTTGTCTCTAAGGCTTATTTGCTTGAATAAAAGGGAATATCTTCATAATAGATCGATCTAATATGCTCAAGTGAGTTGTGGTAGCACGGGAAGGTGCATGAGGTGTTAAACAGTGATTTCAGACTACTTCAGTGTAGTTCTCAGCACGTTTGAAGACGAACGTATGTTTAAATGGGAGAGAATATGACGACCCGACTAGACATTATAAGCTCTAGCATGGCGTTCAGAACTCTTCATTTCAATATTATGACTTGTACGCGTGGTCAGAATTGAATTTCAGGAAGTTTAGAGTTGATTTGGAAAGAGAATTCTCCTTTCGGAAGCGTATAGTTGGAAGAATTAACTAGGATTAATTTTCTTAGTAAACAACCTCGGAATCAGGATCTGAAGGTTTCAGCAGGTATGTATGATGATTTCGAACTTGGGCGTATGCACAAATCGAGTTTTGGATGACCCGGGAGCGTTTTGGCGCCTATTGTAAAGGTTAGCATTTTGGAAGAAATTTCATAAGTTTGGCTTGAAGCGTATTTTAGTGTTATCGATGTCTGTTTGAGATACCGAGTCTAGGATTAGCTCCGTGTGGTGATTCTAGAGTTGGAAGCGTGATCGGAAGTGAATTCGGAGGTTCGTAGCCATTTTGGAGCCATTTGGCTAAAGATAGAAATTTGAAGGTTTTTTAGAAGTTTGACCGGAAGTGGACTTTTTGATATCGAGGTCGGAATCCAATTCTGAAAGCTGGAGTAAGTTTGTAATTTCAAATATAATTTATGTGCAAACTTTGATGTCCATCAGACGTGATTTGATAGGTTTTGGACATCGAAATTTGGAATTTGAAACTCCAAAGTTCATAAAGCTTGAATCGGGGCGTAATTCATTGTTTTTGTGTTTTTCATATGATTTGAGGCCTCAAGCAAGTCTGTAACGTGTTTTGGAATTGGTAGGTAGGTTTGGTTGAGGTCTCGGGGTACTCGGGTGGATTCCGGGTGATTAACGAATTGAAATTTGGAATTTAGCTTTCCACATAAGCAGGACCGCACCTGAGAAAGGAGGAATGCAGAAGCGGAAAAAAGGCGGCTTAGGGAGGACAGCAGAATAGGCATTTCAACCGCACTTGCAGAACCGCAGAATCGGTCATAGGACCACAGGTAAAAAAATTGCGGAAGGCCGAAGAGTGTTTTAAAATAGGGATTTGAGTTCGTTTCACCCATTTTTCTCTTGGTATGGGCGATTTTGGGGAGCTTCGAGAGGGGATTTTCATCATCAACATCAAGAAAAGTTATCCCCACCTATTTTGAGTTACATACATCAATTATGTATGGATTTGAGCATAAAAATTGTAGAAAAACTAGGGTATTGAGGGAAGACCTACAAAATTATGAGAAAATCATATATTTGAGTTCGTGAGTTCATGGGTAAACTTTATCTTCAAAAATATTTTGGATTCCTGGCACGTAGGCCCGAGGGATTTTTAGTCAACTTTTCGTTTGGGGTTAGAAAATGTTATAAATTTGGGTTGTAAAGTATAATTATGCATACACTAATCGATTTGTATAATCATTGGCTAGTTTTGGAGCATTGTGTGTTGGTTCAAGTCTTCGGAAGAATGTAGAATGCCAGTTATGTATCTCCTGAGCTAGGTGAGTCTCCTTTCAAACCTTGCAAGAGGGAATTGTCCCCATATGTGAGTGAATTGGTTATGTGCTCCTATTTGTAGGGGTTGCGTACGCATGAGGTGACAAGAGTCCATGCGTAGCTACTATTATGCTATTGTCCGGGTAGTCTAGGACCCAAAAGCATGCTATACTTGGAATAATTACAAATCTTATTGACCGCTCATAGTACTTAAATCACATTGAATTGGTAAATGAATTTCTAAAAGATATAAACTTCATTTTCTTAAAATATTAAAGAGAATTGGCCTTTCTTTGGATAATTTCTCAATGTTGGCTTCTTGATTGACTGTCTGTCTGTGCATTTATTTTTGGAACGGGCTGAACACCTCGGCAGATTAAATAGATGCATCTATGGTTCGCGAAGTTCGACCCTAGCAACCTCGGCATGATATGTGCATGCTTATATTGCTTGCCTGAAATATTTAATGTTGATATTGCCTTTTTGTCCTGATATAAATAGCTAATGATAAATGAAAAGAAATCTTGAAAATCTTTTATTACTTGTTAAATGTGTTACCTGTTTTACTTCTTCGTGTGTTACAAACGGCTATATAAATCCATAATTTCCTCACATTTTAGTATATTATTAATTGACCACTAGCAAGTGTTAAAGTCGACATCTCGACTCTACTTCTTCGAGATTAGACGGGATACATGTTGAGTACACGTTGTTTTCATACTCATACTATACTTGCTATGCATTTTTGGTGCACAAATTTATTGTGTGACTAGTGGCTTAGTGGCTTAGTGGCGTAGCAGCATGGTTGACACAAAGACTTTCATCATCACCTACCACCGGATAGCCGTTTGTAGGCACCACACAACTGCTACAAGCCATTAGTGTGCAACTACTATAGTTAAACATAACCACTAGCTAGCGACCGCGATGTATACACAACACTAGTGCATCACAACCTGTCACTAATCCACCATCAATTACTGGCATCATTCAGCACCTCACAATCATCATCATTAGTTTATTGGGAAAAAACTGAGTTTGAATTAAAGATGATGTGGCATGACACGTGGATTGGTCAAACAGTCAAAGAGCAATAAGTGATTAAAAGGCACGGAAGACAACATGCACCGTGGAGGAAAAGAAAACAGACACGATAGGGAATCTTAGATACGAGTCTCGTATCTATTCAAGTCATTCAATATCAACGGATAAAAAGGGCATTGAAGATAAGAATCTGATGACAAAAAGTAGTCTACATTCATTATTAAATACCTGATACGTTAGTTATTCAGTATTTAACAGCAATGATTATGTAACGTCTCATTAATTGATCTTTTATTATTTAGATTAATCTGTTACTCCTTGTCAACTATAAAAGGAGGAAGTTTTATCATTTGTAAGGACACAGAGAATATTCTTGACATCATAGCGAAATATAAAATTCTTATTGCTTTATTCTTATTCTTTGAAAGGCACTTATATCTCGGTCTCTTTGGTTATTAGTAACCTGATTTATTCTCTCTAAAATTCAAAGTTTTGACCAAATTATATTTTTTAGTTAAACAAATTTGTTCCGTTACCGGGAATCTGATAATTCGTTCTTTCTATGTTAACATTCAACCTATTGTCAGTATGTCGAACAACAATGACAACAATAACTAGGAAAATCTGAACCATCAAATTGATGATGATGAACTCAACAACGTTGACCTTCAAACTTCTCCACGTGGATCTCGCGAAGGAACTCCAAATGATATGTCCGAACATGTTGACGGAGTATCGGAAACAAGAGATGACCTTTTAAAGAAAATAATCGACTAACAGATTGACAAAGCCTTGCAAGCCCTAGTTAGTCAATTGCTTGTTGTGCCATCAACACCAAACAACAACACGTTGGAAAACCCTCGCTCTGGTCTAGTTCATTCTGGCAATGGAGAAACTCCTAGTGACTCACAAGATGGAGAACCAGGTAATGCAGGTAATTCTCATCTTCAAAATTTGGTATTAACCTTGCAGAAACAACTCAAGGAGCAGAACAAGTGAATCGATCAAATCCCTGGAGTTCCACCTGTGATAAACGGAGTGGATGCGGATAAATACTCACAACAACTGTGGAAATTAAGTGCTGCTGCTCTACCAATTCCAGAGAAATTCAAAATGCCTGACATCCCAAAATATGATGGTACAACGGACCCTCGTGACCATGTAACTGCATTTACAACAGGAGTGAAAAGCAACGATTTAACCAAACAAGAAATTGAATATTGGTTAAAATGTTTGGAGAGACACTCACCAAGGGGGCATTAACCTGGTATTCTCTTTTACATGGAAATTCTATAAATTCTTTTGCTGAGCTTGCAGATTCTTTCATAAAAGCACACTCGTGAGCTCAGAAGGTGAAGAAGAGAATGGAGGATATCTTCAAAATCAAACAAGGGAACACTGAATTGCTTAGAGATTTCGTTGACAGATTCCAATGTGAAAGAATGACGATGCCCCGTGTACCGGATAATTAGGCTGCAATAGCTTTTGCCAGTAATTTGAATGACAAAAGTTCAGAAGCCACGAGAAGACTTAAAGAAAGCCTTAGTGAATTTCCTGCAATTACTTGGAACGATGTTTATAACAAGTATAGTATGAAGCTCAGAATTGAAGAAGACACTGTATTTCAACCTCAACGAGAAGATAGAAGGGAGTCAAGAAGATTTGAAGCCGACAAAAGGCCAGGTAAGAACAGATACGATCCATATATGGGACCTGCAGGAAAAGACCCACGTTCTAGGCAGAACAATCAACATTATTATCAGAGGTCGAGAGATAGGCAAATCGGATCTTCATCCAGGTTCAACGACGATCGAAAAGACCAAGAGTCACGAAATGATGATAGGAATTTAATGGCACGATTTCCTGGTCATAGTTTCGATGTAACTAATTCTGAGCTCGTAGCTATTCTCAGGATTATGGGGGATAAGGTACGGTGGCCAAAAGAGATGCGGTCGAATCCAAACAGACGTAACCCAGACCATTAGTGCGAATTTCACAACGACCATGGGCATAAAACCTCAATGCAGATTTCTACAAAGTGATGTAGATCATTTGTTGAAGCAAGGCTACCTCATGGAGCTGATCAGTGAAAAGGGAAAGCAAGCCTACATGAAAAATAGGCAGGAGCAACCGAAACCACCTTCACCTAAGAGGATAGTTAATGTCATCAGTGGAGGAGAAGATAAATATGGAGTAACGTACACGGCTTCAAACAAAGTTTCCAAAATGACGATCACACACGGCAAGCGAATACGGCAAACCTTAGAACATGAGAGTATAAGCTTCGATGATGCAGATACAGAAGGAGTGATTACACCGCATAACGACGCTCTGGTAATATCTTTAATTATATATGACACTGATGTAAAAAGAATTCTGATTGATCTAGGTAGCTCTGTAAATATCATTCAACAGAGAGTGCTACGGGGAATGCGAGCTGAAGATAAAATGATACCAAATGCGCATGCTTTGTCATGCTTCGGCAATTCAAGCGTTGTAAAAAAAGGTGAAGTAACTCTGACAACTTATGTTGCAGGTGTTGTTAAAGAAACTAAGTTTCAGGTAGTTGACTTGGAAATGGCATACAATATAATCATGGGGAGGCCATGGATCAATGATATGGATGTTGTTCCATCAACCTTACATCAAGTCATTAAATTTCCATCACCTTGGGGAATATGTAAAATTTGAGGGGATCAACAAATAGCCAAGAGTATCAACGCAATAACATATACGAGCACCGCAAATAAAGAGAAATAGAATTACCGGAAACAGTTAAAGGTGTCAGCAACCAAACTTCAACTGAAAAAACAGATTTAGATTCGAGACCCGATGTAATTCAAGAACTCATGAAAACGAGAACATCAAAACAACAATAGAAGAACTCGAGGGTGAGGTGTTATTTGAACAATGGCCAGAGAAAAAAGTTTACGTATGAGCCAATTTAAATTCGTCATGCGAGGTATGTTAATTGAATTTTTAAAAGCTAACGTAGATTGTTTTGCCTGGTCCCATGCTGATATGACAAGTATTCCACCGGATGTGATGACTCATAAGACTAACGAAGATCTATCTTTCACTCCAATTAAGAAAAAGAAAAGAAAGCAAGGATCTTTCAAAAATCAAGTAATCTAGGATGAGGTCCAAAAGTTGTTGAAAATTGGGTCAATTCATGAGGTAAAATATACTGATTGGTTAGCTAACACGGTGGTCGTACCTAAGAAGAATGGTAAGTGGCGAGTTTGTGTAGATTACACCGATCTAAACAAAGCTTGCCCAAAAGATTCTTTTCCTTTACCCCATATAGATCAATTATTTGATGCAACTGCATTTCATGAACTTTAAAGTTTATTAGATGCATATTCGGGGTACAACCAAATTAAAATGGACCCCGGTAATGAGGAAAAGACTTCTTTCATCACAGACCGGGGGACTTACTGTTCCAAAGTAATGCCCTTCGGTCTAAAAAATGCTGGAACAACCTATCAAAGGTTAGTCACCAAAATGTTTCAAAAACATTAGGGAAACACAATGGAGGTATATATAGACGATATGCTCGTCAAAACCCAGCATTCTCATGACCATATTTCCCATTTAACTGTTACTTTTGAAATTTTACGAAAATTCAATATGAAACTCAATTGTGAAAAATTTGCATTTAAAGTTGCTTCTACTAAATTTTTAGGTTTCTTGTTTCTAACCGAGGAGTTGAGGTAAATCCTTCCCAGATTAAAGCAATTGAAGAAATACCTGATGTCCTTACCAGTAAAAAGGAAGTTTAGAGTCAAACGGGAAGGATAGCGGCCCTAGGAAGGTTTATTTCAAATTCTTTAGAAAAATGCTTCAAATATTTCTCTGCGCTCAAAAAGCAAGATCATTTTGAGTGGAATGAAGATTTTCAACAAGCACTGAGGGACTTGAAATTTTATTTATCAAATCCTCCTTTACTGGCAAAACCTAAAGAAGGTGAAAAACTACTCATTTATCTAGCAATATCAGAAGTAGCGGTAAGTGCCGTTTTAGTACGTGAAGACCAAGGTATGCAATCCCCAATTTATTATGTGAGTAAAACACTATTAGATGCAGAGAAAAGGTATCCACAACTAGAAAAATTATCTCTCATCATGGCATCTAGAAAACTACGGCCTTATTTTCAATGACATCCTATTGTTGTTGTTACTATTTTTCCTTTACGAAATGTCTTGCATAAACATGAACTATCAGGGAGATTAGCAAAATGGGCAATAGTACTTAGTGAGTACGAAATAATTTATCAACCTTGTACTGCTATTAAATCTCAAGTACTCGCCGATTTCGTAGCTGATTTTAGTCAAAGCATACACCTAGAAGCAGAAAAAGAATTACAAGTTTTTAATGGTGCTAATCCGGAGACTTGGCTATTATTTACTGATGGTTCATCTAATGTAATGGGAGAAGGTTTAGGAATTGTTCTTATACCACCTACGGGTGAAACAATTAGACAAGCTATAAAATGTCACCCTGTAACTAATAACGAAGCAGAGTATAAAGCTGTGATTGCAGGTTTGGAGTTAGCATTAGAACTTGGTATCATGCAAATCGTAATCAAAAGCGATTCACAGCTCGCAGTAAATCAAATACTGGGAGACTTACGTGGCTAGAGAAACTCGAATGCAAGAGTATCTCGAAAAGGTACGGGATTTAATATGACAGTTCCAACTTGGAAAATGATGCAAATCCCAAGAGAAGAGAATTTTGAAGCTGGCGCCTTAGCCAACCTCGCATCTGCAGTAGATATAGAAAAAGATGTGAATGCTTCAATCATACATTTGTTCCATTCTGTTCTTGACCCTGATAAAAATGAGGTAAATATTAATCATTTAACTTTGGATTGGAGAAACAAAATTGTATCTTTTTTGCAGCATGGAATTGTACCTGAGGACAAGGTTAAGGCTCATGCATTAAGAAAGAAAGCTGCTCGTTACTGCCTATATCAGGGAAACCTCTATCAAAAAATATGCGCTGGACCTCTAGCCAGGAGTCTCGGACCTTCCAAAACAGAAAATGTGATGAGAGAAGTACACGAAGGACATTGTGGAAATCATGCAGGAGGCAGGTCACTTGTAAAGACATTGATTCGAGCAGGATATTACTGGCCTAAAATGGAAGAAGAAGCGAATCATTTCGTATCTAAGTGTGATAAATGTCATAGGTATGGAAATAACATGCATAGACTAGCTGAGTTATTACATCCTGTCATAGCTCCGTGGCCCTTCACGAAATGGGGAATGGACATCGTAGGACCATTACCTCAGGCAAAAGGTCAGGTAAAAATTTCTACTCGTACTTACTGATTATTTTACTAAATGGGTAGAAGCAGGAGCGTTTAAACAGGTAAGAGAGAAAGAAGTAAAGGACTTCATTTGGAGAAATATAATTTGCTGCTTTGGTGTTCCAAAGGAGATAGTGTGTGATAATGGACCACAATTAATAAGAGCTCAAATCACAGAATTCTTTCAAAGTTGGCAAATCAAAAGGATTACGTCAACACCGTATCATCCAGTAGGTAATGGGCAAGCAGAGTCTACAATCAAAGTAATTATCAACAACCTAAAGAAAAAGTTACAAGAATCAAAAGGCAATTGGCCTGAAGTATTACCAAGGGTGTTATGGGCATATCGAATGACGGCAAAAACAAGTACAGGAGAAACACCATTTTCAATGGTTTATGGTGCGGAAGCTTTGATACAAGTTGAGATAGGTGAACCTATTACACGATGTTTTCAAGAAGAGGAAAACTCGAACAATAAAGAGTTACGAGTAAATCTTGATTTACTTGAAGGGAGAAGAGAAGCTGCGTTGAGAAGGATGGCGGCTCAAAAGCAAGTAATTGAGCGATATAACAATAGGAAAGCACGCCTCAGGTTTTCTAAAATTGGGGACTTCGTGTTGAAAAAAAATTTCCAATCTAAGAAGTCAGCTAATTCAGGAAACTTAAGTCCAACATGGGAAGGCCCTAATCGAATTCGAGAAATTGCAGGGAAAGGAGCATACGAGCTAGAGACAATGGATGGCAAGGTTTTACCTTCACATCGGAATGTCATTCATTTAAAGAGATATTACTTCTAAGGAAGTACCCACGGTCAGGTATCGCCATGTTAAATTTTTCTTTTAAATTGTTAGAATTGTACTAATAATTTTAGATAATAGGCAAAAACCCAAACTCGTCCCAAATGATGAGTCATGGCCTGCACGGAAAATTGGAATACTATAAAATTCCTAGCACATGGTTACATTAATCTGATGGAAATACACACGAGTTAGGTAGTTTTCATCTATAATCGCACCTCCGAGTCTATTTTTCTGTTTCAGGAAAAGGACCAAAGATTGGGAGCAAATACACAAGTGTTCGAGGCTTCATACTTCACCGCTCAAACACTTGGGGGACTATACTATATACACACGAGTATGTGCAGAAATAGATACGAGAGAGCAAAATTCAAGATTTACAAATCAAGTCAAATTACAAGAATTGAAGTATCAATCTAAAAGCACTCATCGTAGTGTTCTTTCCTTTTTAGAAAAATGAAGTCACTGCTTAAACCCTTCCTAAGTATGTAAAGGCAGGGACATGACTATGTATCAAAAACAGGTTATGAAAAACCTTGTATATTTTGTAAATATGTTAAAACAAAAAGTTCCGAGAAAGTTGTAGATGTGCTTCAATATATGTAATACTCAAGAAACTTATCAAAGTTCATCAATAAAAACTTTACAAAAGTTGTTTTATACGAAACCTGTATGTTCCTATTTCTTTCATCGTATGGTAACACCATTATTAAGGTGAGAGGTCTTCTTCATTAAGTGTCGATAAATAAAAGGGCCCTCTTTTATTTTTCTCATGATGATAACACATGAGAAGAATTATGAAAGTATTTTCTAAAAAGGATAAAAATACTAACTTATTCTCTAAGTTCTAAAATGAAAAATAGGAAAGCGTAAGGTAAATATAAAATTATTCTGCAAAGTGTAGACAGTGAATAGACAAGGATAAAATGAAGAAATATTATACAAACTTCTCAACATAAAAAGCTAAGGGAAAAACTTAGCTATTACAGTACATTTGTTTTTCAAGACAGATGCCCCATTAAAGAAACTGGGACTTCATTAAGAAATGACATCCTCAAAAACAAAGAAAAGAGGTAAGGTTAAACATTTTCACTGGTCACTGAGGAAATTGGAACGTTAGAAGTCGCAGCCTCATTAGGCTCGGTAGAAACTTCTAAAGGAGCAGCAATAGAGGCAGTCTCAGCTGAAATTGAAGTATCAACATTCTCGAGAGAAGCAGTAGACACGGGGATTTCCATTCCCAAAGACTATATTGTAGATAAGTTACCCTCAGTCACTGGAACTGTAACTTCAATAACTTCAGCTATTGACTCTAAGTTCGAAGGCTCTTCAACACTGGGAGTTTCGACTGTTGGAGAGGAGATGTCAATTACCTGATCAGGAGAAGGAGTTTCAGTAGGTTTCTCATTCTTCTCAATCATGTCTAAAACATTGGCACACTTAGATAGCAAGTCAAAATTTTCTTGAGAAGCCTCCATTAAAGCATCACGACGAGATTTCAAGAAAGCCCAATTAACCTAATAATTGAAATTCTCAGCTAAGGAATTGTAAGCCTTCTCCAGGTTTTCATAATCCCTTCCCCACGTATCTAAGGTGTTCTTCATTGTTTCATGCTCAGCTAAGTGGAAATCAAGGGAAGATTGAAGGTTGACACAAGAACTCTCCAACACACGAACCTTATCTGAAGAAATCCTCAAATCAGCCCGACTCTGGTTCAAAGATTGCACTAGTTCTTTGGCATATTCTGTCGTTCTAGGTCCCTGACATATCCTTTTTTGTCTTTATTTGACCCCAAGAATGGATTGGATCGAAATGACTTTCCTGTTGAAGCCCTTTGTGTCTGTATTAATTTCTGACCACACGGAATCTCCATAGCCAATTTTCCATTTTTTATAGAAGGTGTTGTCTTTGGTACTACTATTATTTTACACGATCCAGGAACTTCCATAACGTTTTTTCTCCATTAGTTCTTTGAGTTCTTTTATTTCTTCATTAGCTTTTGATAAAGAATCTTTCAAAATCTCTTTATCCTTTTTTACTTGGCTAGTAAAAGCCGTGGCAATCCCTAATTCCGAGGATAAAGCTCGATTTTGCTGTTCAAGTTGAAATTTAGAAGACAAAAACTCTTCAATGCTCCCTAAAGCGCCTTCGAATTGTTCCTTCCAATTTTGAGCCTCAAGTTGTGCTTCTTCAGATATTCTTTTAGCATCATCAGCTGCCTTAGCAGACTCGCGTGCCATTTTCTCTAAAATAGAAATCCTCCCCATAAACTCAATTCCGATCAAGTTTTCCTACAAACGAAAGGCATAAAAATAGTAACTTAAGTCCAAGGAAAAGTAAATAATCACGGGTAAGGAATTTACCTTCAGTGTTTAATGAAATATGTCATTCATCAAGTTGTAGCAAATGTGGCTCTGCGTCTTTGTTCTTTCCACAGCTCTGATAAGAGGCTCGATCTAGACATCTGCTCCACCTGTATTCCTTAATTGACTCTGAGTAGCAGGAACTTCAAGTGTAACCTTTCTCATAGCCATACCTCTGTTATTTGGGCCAGGTTCAGAATGAGAAACAGAAGAAGAAGGAATAGTGGAAGGAGGAGTAATAGAGGAGGTGAAACAACTAGGAGCGGCAGAAACTAGAGCAGGAGCTGAGAGGATAAGCACGGGGGCTATAAAATGAACAGGAGAAGAAGTTGTAAGAACAGTGGAAGGTGTTAAAGGGGAAGAAAGAGGTACGATTGAAGGGGAAATAGAAGAAACTGGAGAAATAGGAATAGAAGTAGATAAGGGAATTTCATTGAGAACAAGGCCAAGTTCCCCACTTTCAAAACCACTCTCGAAGATACGGGGAACAGATTCACTCGTGTCTCGGTAATGGAAGTAACTGTATAAGAAGTAATTGTAGCAAGGTACGGACAGGAGAATCTTCAATTTCTTCATCCATAATAACACGTCTCCTAGCTCTTGGTCTAGATACCAAAGAGGTATTATCTTCTTCTTCGTTGTGAGTTTCCATTACCATAGCTTTTCTTTTGGCTAAAAGTGCATTAGCCTTGTCCAATCAAAGGGCGGTGTTGGCAGTAGTACGCATGGCTATAGCAACGTCCGCTGCCATCCCTTTTATTCCAAATCTTGATAAAAAGAAGGATTTGAGTTCATCATCAGAATTTAGTATATATATCTAGAAAGCATACATGAAAAGAAATATATATCGTGCGTTTTCACTGTCCACCCATGTAAAGAGGAGATAGATTTCCAAGTCCTATCTTCCTTAGGAGCAACTTTCAGAATTGAATCAACCCAACCAAGAAAATTGGGAATGGGTTCCACATCTCCCATGGTTGCTAAAAAAACCAGAAAAGGGATAAATTTAAAAAGAAATTCAAAAACTCATAAAATAGGTACGGGAAAAGTAAAACACAAACGTACGTGCAAAATTCCACATCTCTGGGAAGGGAATGTATGATTCTCCCAGTAAATCCACTGTACGAACAGCAATGTAACGAAGATACCACCCACGATCTTTATCGTCATCAGCATTTACCAAAACTCTTTTACTCATTGTAGTTAAATAAAAAACCCCATGGCGTAATAAACTAAGGTGGTATGAGTGGATAAGATGGGGACATGTAAAATTATATTTTGCCTTATTAGACAAAAATCTTAAACAAGCTACAGCCCTCTATGACGACCCAGAAGGTCATCACTGTAGTTCTCCCTTTCCTTGTACTTCTGAGGCCTTAAAAACCTCTTATTAAGTTGTCTCGATTTGCATGCGCAGTCTGGCCACGAAGTCGGAAGATTTTTCTGTGAAAATATTTGAATTCTGTGTTAAAAACTATGAATTCTGATACCAATATTGCTATGGTTGACTTTGGTCAATGTTTTGGGTAAACGGACCCAGACCCGTGATGCGAAGGACCCGGAGGATCCGTAATGAAATTTGGGACCCAGGCGTATTCCTGGAATCAAAATCTGAGGTCCCAGGCCCGAGTTCAGAGCTTTTTTGTGAAATTATTTTATGAATATGCTTAAGTAAAAAAGAAAACGGAAATTGATCAAAAATAATGGTATCGTGCTCGTATTTTGGTTCTAACGCCCGGTAGAAGTCTTAAATGGTCCTTAAGCACTATATGTAAATTTTGGTTAAAAACAGACATCGTTTGACGTGTTTCGGACTTAAATTGGAAAATTTGAAAGTTTTGAACTTAGAAAAGAAAATCATGAGTTTTGGGGGTTGATTTTGTGATTTTGATGTTATTTTGGTGATTTGATCACTCGAGCAAGTTTGTAGGATGATATTAAGTTAGTGTGTGTATTTGGTTGGGAGCTCCGAGGGCTCGGGAGTGTTTTCGAGGGTGGTTCGGGGTGTTTTTCGGTTTTGAAACTTAGCAGATTTTGCTGCACTTTCTGCACAGACCTTTTCTTCTATGTGATCGCATAGGTTGGTCTGCGATCACATAGAGCTCCATCGTAGCCATCCCATTTTGCTCAATGCGGTCGCACTGTTTCATACGCGATCGCATAAGTCAGCCAAATTCTTCTACGCGATCGCATACCTTTGAACGCGATCCCATAGCGTTAGACCCCACCTCAGTTCTAAATCTCCTCTCTTCTACGCGATCGCAATACTTATCCTGCGATCGCATAAGACAATCTTACCACTCCTCTATGCGATTGCATCTGCCGCCCCGCGATCGCATAGGCTAAAAGCCTTCAGCGATTTTTAATTAAAATAGACCAGTGGCAGCGGACTTCTCCCCATTTTTCACACGAGCTCTCTCTGTAAAAACCTCCATTGATGAAATTCAAGCTCCCAATTCATCACCGCTCTTTGGGTAAGTGATTCCTACTTCATCTAATCATTGTTCCTTCATTAAATCATTAAATTCCTAACCCTAAAACATGAAATCAAGAAGAATTTAGGGGTTTTTGGGTTTAGTTAGGGTTTGTGGAATTTTGGGTATTTTAACCTCAATTGAGGTTGAATTTAAAATCTAATTATATATTTGGACTCGTGGGATTATGGGGGATTGGATTTCGTTCCGAGCCTCGAGTTTGGACCATGTGGGCCCGGTGTCGAATTTTAGCATTTTTGGAAGTAAGCTAGAAAATGCATTTCTGGGCTATGGGATTGTGTTTTTGGATTCTTATTGATAATATTGAATCGAATTATATTAGATATTGTTGGTTCGGAGTCGAGTTCTAGAGGAAAGGCGATTGTTGAGCTTTGAGTTGCTATTTTCGGTTTCGAGGTAGGTGTTCGATCTAACTTTGGCTTGACGGAATAATATCCGATTGTTATTTGTTATGTGCTATGTGGGGTCAGTGTATAGGTATGGTGACGGTTACCTATGCGACCGAGTCAAGCATGACCGTGATGTCATAGTTGCTATTAAATTGTGAAGCAAGTGAAAAATTGTGATAAATATTTATTTCAAGCACTATGAAGTGAAAGTTGAGAATTAAATGACCTAAAAAGGAATTATTGGTACTTTTCCCTTTCCGGGACATATTATTGAGTTGTATTTCCCTTGCCTGGATCACTTGTCGTAGTGTTCTCCCTTGCGGGGATGCTTTGTCTTGATATATATACTTCCTTGTTCTCGTTTGGCTGTGACCATTGATTGGGAGAGGAAGGGAGAGTAAAAGCACGAAGCGTGATGCCATGCACTAATTAATGAGAGTAAAAGCACGAAGGGTGATGTCGTGCACTGTTTGTCGAGAGTAAAAGCACAAAGAGTGATGTCGTGCCTTGTATTTGACATTCTTGGTGAGAAATGAGAGTAAAAGCACGAAGGGTGATGCCGTGCATTATACTTGACTATTTTGGTAAGGAATGAGAGTAAAAGCACGAAGGGTGATGCCGTGCAGCCGTTGATTAATTGGTTTTCTTGTTTAATTATTATTTATTAAGTTTCATTCCTTGATTGTAGAAGTTATAATTGAACTGTGACTCCCCCAGCATGTCCCCTTCCCCTTTTACTTGCTTAAATTCTTGTTTTCTTCCTGTTATTACATATATCTACACAGGTTGGTTATGATAGGTCTGGTTTAGCCTCGTCACTACCTCGCCGAGGTTAGGCCGGGCACTTAACTGCATATGGGGTCGGTTGTGCTGATACTACGCTTCTGTGCCTTTTGTGCACAGGTCAGGACCAAGGCTACGGACTGCAGATTTAGACCGAGAATGATCCTTCAGTCCATAAGCTTGAGGTAGTTCGCTGGCGTTCGCGCGCACCAAGTCTCCATTATCTATTTCTTTCCGTTTTTTTAATTGTATCAAACAGACATGTTATGTATTTTCGTTCAGACTATTGTTTTTAGTACTCTGTTAGTAGTCCGTGAGTAGTAATACCAGATACTGGGTAGAGACATGTTGTTAATTTCCGCATCTTTATTTTTGCTATTGTTGTTAAAAGACCTCCGCAAGTTTAATTAAATATTTTAGTATTACACTTGTTTTAGATTTACGAATGGTATAAATGATTAGAAGGGTTGTCTTGCCTAGCTTCGACGGTAGGCTCCATCACGACTCCTGGTGGTGGGTAAATACGGGTCATGACATGGGTAAATTCGGGTCGTGACACCCTCCAAATTAAAGGGCAAATCCGGGCTAAGAAAACGTTGAAAAATCTACAAAAATCGAGGATAACTGGATCGATGGCAGGCTTAAACCCCAAAGTGAAGGGGTAGGTATAAACATAGGAAAACTCATTTCTATAAGATGAAATTCTATGGTTTATAGAAGGGATTGATAAACGAATGCTCTCTTTCCAGTTGCAATCTTTCCTAGCGGTGGGGATTGTGAGTTCAGTTATAAGAGAAGGATAATAATCAGTCTTTTCCAATTTTGTAATTTGTTTTTGAAGGGATGCTTTATCACTTGCAAAAGATAAATCATTTAGTATAATTTCTTCAACTGTGGTTTCTGTAGAAGGGTTTGAAATTTCTTTACCTTTCGAAGATTGAGTTTTTGAATAGGAACCTTTGATTCCAGAACTAGAAGAAGGAAGTACAGAACCAGTTTAACCGCCACGTGTAGATCCCATACTTCGGAGTCTTCTTCCTCTACCTCTTGAACGTTTGATAGGAGCAGGTGCATTAGGGAATTGATCGAGAAGTAAAACCTTTCTGGGGTTAGGGTTTGGACATGCCATTGTAAGATAATTTTGAAGTAAGTAGAAGTGAAAGAAAGAAAGTAAATGCGAATGCTTGATGGAAATTGATGAAGAAGAGGACAAGGAAAGTGTGAATTAAAAGTTTATATGGGAACAACCGTCAAAATTAAGGGGAGCAGTGATGGAAAGCTATATTAAAGATAACCGTCACTTCATAAACAAAAGAAGTTGAACAGGCCTAGAAAAATGGGAACAAAACTGCAGAATCAACCAGAAGATGACACGTATATTGAGCATTAAATGAGAAAGACAGATGAGACGTCGATACTAACACAAGCATTAATTGTGACAGAAATTCTTTTTCAGGATCCACTTCCCAATTATTCAATTGATAAATAAATGAGAAGTGGGGGGACTATCTGTATTGGGAAAAAACTGAGTCTGAATTAAAGATGACGTGGCATGACATGTGGATTAGTCAAATAGTCAAAGAGCAATAAATGATTAAAACGCACGAAAGACAACAGGCACGGTGGAGGAAAAGAAAACAGACATGAGAGGGAATCTTAGATATGAGCTCTTATCTATTCAAGTCATTCAATATCAACGGATAAAAAGGGCATTGAAGACAAGAATCTGATGACAAAAAGTAGTCTACACTCATTATTGAATACCTGATACGTTAGTTATTCAGTATTTAACAGCAATGATTATATAACGTCTCATCAAATGCTCTTTTATTATTTAGATTAATCTGTTACTCCTTGTCAACTATAAAAGGAGGAAGTTTTATCATTTGTAGGGTCACAGAATATTCTTGACATCATAGTGAAATACAAACTTCTTATTGCTTTATTCTTATTCTTTGAAAGCCACTTATATCTCGGTCTCCTTGATTATCAGTAACCTGATTTATTCTCTCTAAAATTCAAAGTTTTGACCAAATTACATTTTTTGGTTAAACAATTAGCTATCACCATTGCTAGCTTTTAAATATTTGTAACAAACAGACATTTTTATACAACTCACTACATATATATATATATATATATATATATATATATATATATATATATATATATATATATATATAGAAAAAGGAAATACGGTGCACTAAGCTCTCTATGTGCGGGGCCCGGGGAAGGGCTGACCATAAGGGTATAATGTACGCAACTTTACCCTACATTTTTGTAAGAGGTTATTTTTCACGGCTTGGAACTTACGAAAATGTATTACGATCATGAAAATTTCTTCTTCAGTCATCTCCATGTTTAGAAAGTACAAAGTATGATGTTTTTTATTCATATTAGGACGTTTAATTACGATTCAAGTCCTATAAGATCAACTAAAAGAAATATACTTTTAAGAAGTTACTTTCCTACTCAAAGCTCGAATCATAAGTAACTAGATCCGTTTGTTACCTGAAAAATGAACTGCAAATGGCTATTGTCATATGCACATCATCAAAAAACTTGAGTCATCTACTCACAACTTGTTTGGATTGTTGTTACATGTCATTTTATGATGTGTCGTATTGTATTGTATTGTATTGTACTGTTTGATGAACACTATTGTCATGACCCTAAAACCGACCCAGTCGCCTATCGTGAAACTAGTCCATCTGATACAATTTTCAAATCAAATCGTTATTCTATAAAAGTCATTTTTAAGCTATTAATTAACAAAATGTTTCACAATATAAGTCTAAATAACCAGTGCGGAATAAATACACAAGCCCGACATCGGGGTGTCATCAGTCATAAGCAACTACAAACCCGTTTAAGTACAAGAAAGGCTAACATAGTCCGGAAATAAAATACTAAGACAATCTGAGTAAGATAAGAAGGAGAAGTGCAGGGCTGCGAACGCCAAACAGCTACCTAACCAACTCCGAAGACCTACTGGAAGACTGATCAGCACTCACTATCACGTCCTGAGACTCCTGGATCTGCACACAATGTGCATGGAGTGACGTGAGTACGCCAACCTAGTAAGTAATAAAAGTAAAAACAGCTGAGCAATAAGAAAATAGTGAATTCCACGTCATAACACAACAGCAAAACAATATATGTCCAAAACAATACGGAAATCAATTAACACATAAAAACAACTCAGTTTTAGTAAATCCTTTTTATTTTAAATATATCGTTCAATAGTTTCAAACAAATGGTGAAACTGTGAGAAAAAATGATAGAAACGTAAACAGTCCTTCTGGCAACATCACATCACTCACACTGGGTAGTCGCGCTCAGTGGGGTTGTTAAGGCTCCAGATGGGCTCCTACAGCCCAAGCACTATCATAAGACATCTTGTGGCATAATAAATTAGGCCCTCGTCCTCTCATATATCACAAATCAGTACAACATGATGTGGTGTGCAGCCCGATCCCAGGATATCCTCACAACACAGTCCTTCGCCCTCACTCAGTCAGAAATCTCTCAAGCCACTCAGGAAACAGTAAATCAGGATGCTCATCCCAAAATATTATCTACAGTGTCAAAATAGAGTAAATACGGCTGAGTTAAATCAATAAAACACAGCATGACTGAGTATAAATATTAAGTCAAAACAATGAGGAATAGTAGTAAAAAGCCCCTAAGGATCCAAACAGTTTCCACGAGACCTAAATATGGCATTCAACCCAAAACATTGTAATAATTTCCAAAACATAATAGTATCAAATAGTTTTCAATCAAAAAAGCGACTTAAGAATTGTACAGGAGGGACTAAGTCATAATCCCCAATAGTGCCTGCCCTCATGCTCGTCATCTAGCATGTGCGTCACCTCAAAGTAGAATCATGATATGAAATATGGGATTTCATACCCTCGAGACAATATTTATAATCATCACTTACTTTAAATCGGTCCAAACTCTAGCCCGTGATGACTTTACCTCTCGAATTGGTCTTCAAGTGCTCTGAATCCAACGAAAGCCAGATTCATGCCGTCAATATAAGCTAAAAGAACAAATTCCGCGCAAAAATAATCAAATTACATCAAAAATTCTGAATTTGGCCAAACCCGACCCCCGGACCCACGTCTCAGAATTTGATAAGAATCACAAGCCTTACCCTCCCATGAGTCTATCCATACCATGAACATCAAAATCAGACCTCAAATGGCCCCACAAATTCCCAATGAAAACTCTCCAATTTCAAGCCTTAATTCTCCAACTTTAGCCCTTAAATCCCAATAATTTCATGTCTAGTCAATTAGAGATCGCCATAGAATCGAGTATTGAGTTCACAAATCTTACCTGCAAGCATTACCCCTTTAATCCCTCTTTAAATCCTCTCAAAAATCTCCAAGCCCGTCTCAAAAATGGTGAAACAAGGCTGAAAATCGCGAAGGGAAACATCTATAATTTTTCTGCCCAGGGATTCTGCATCTATGGTCCCTTAAGCGCACCTGCGCTATCGCTTCTGCGAAAACTTTCCCGCTTCTGCAGTTTTCACTTAAAGAGTCCAACTTCCGCACCTGCGAGCCCACAAACGCGGTTATCCATCCGCTCCTGCGACTAAATCCGCTCCTATTATCAGCCCTACACACCTGCAATTATCGCACCTACGGTCCCCAATCTGCAGGTGCGGAAATAACAGAAGCATAAAATTTTGTTGCTCCACTCAAATTCCAAATCATCTGCCAACCATCCAAATCCATCCCGAGGTCCTTGGGACCTCAATCAAATATGTCAGCAAGTCACATAACACCATTCAAACTTGTTCCAACCTTCGGAACACTCAAAACAACATTAAAACAGCATCGGATTCAAGCCTAATGATTTCAAAACTTTCGAATTCTGAAACCGATCCAAAATCCTATCAAACCTTACCCAATTGACCTGAAATTTTGCGCACACGTCACAAATGGCTAAGAACAGACTCCAATATCTGTAATGTCATTTCGACCCCGATATCAAGATTTCCACTGCCGATCGAAAATGGCAAAATTCTAATTTCGCCAATTTAAGACTAAATCTACTACGAACCTCCAAAATACATTCCGATCATGCTCCTAAGTCACAAATTACCTCACGAAGCTACACAAACCATAAAACCCAAGTTCCGAGATCATTTACTCACAAGTCAACTTTCAATTAACTTTTCCAATTAAAGCTTCCCAAAAATAGACTAAGTGCTTCATTTCTCTACAAAACAACTTCGAAACCAAACCAACCAACGCGAAGCAACGAAATGTAGCTAAACAACACATAAAGAAGCAAAAATGGGAGAAATAGAGCGGTAACTCATAAAATGACCGGCCGTATCGTTACAACTATTGAGATTTAGGGGTCAAAGTGTAATTGAGGAAAGTTTGAGGTAGTTAGTTATGTATGTAACTCAGGGTGTTTGTTAGGCACGTGAGAGGGTTGTTATATAAAACAGTGAATCTAGAAATCAGGTTCACTCGAACATAACCGCCCTTCTCTCTACTCTGTACCCAGCTCATCCTTTCTCTCTCTAGATTCTTCCAATTTGATCAATGAGAATTTTACTTGCATGTGCTATGAGTTTTTCCATTACTCGATCTAGCTCTAGTTAACAAATACAACATTTGAATAAATTATATTATTTGCCGTCGTTTCATGGTATCATGCATTAACAATATGAAGCTGCATAAAATATGTATAAAAAATGACTAATATCGTTTAATCATGGTTAATTAATATATATTATCACCTCACTAAACTACTTATCCATAATATCTCGATACGGTTTGGTACATCTACCTAGTGTGAATAAGTATTTACTGATTTAAAGATATCCTTATTTTGTTTTCTATTTGTAATTTACTAATAGATTTAGCTTCAAAGGAGGAATCAAAATGTCCTACGCTTAATACCACAGCAAAAACTGCGTGCATCTTTGTGTTTGGAGTTAGATAAAGGAAGAATATTTGCTCTTGTCATTTTGTCAATCTAAATTTATAAGATTATCCCTTTTGAAATTTATCGCACTATCCTTGAAAAAAAAAACAAAAACAATTGTTTTGCATGTTTAATTAAGTACCAGATTTTGATTGGCAGAATGTCGATCGTGGCTCTGAGCTGCAATATTATCTATATGGAGTTGATTTTTTTAAAATTTGATTAGGGTCATTTTGTGTTTGATAAGACAAAAGTCATGTATGTTTTATAGAAATTTTTTTTCTAAAAATTACTTTTGGTGTTTGATAGGTGAGTGAAATTATTTTTGACAAAACTATTTTATTAAAAATAATAATAATGTTAGCAAAGAGGAGAGTATCGTGATAAAATTTTTGACTATTAAACAAAATTAACTATGTCGAAGCGTTAGTTTAAAAAGTAATATATGAAGTTAAAAGTCAATATATAGTTGTAAGGAGAATAACTTCTTCGATAACCAAAGAGCAGAAAATGACTTTCTAGTTAAAATTGTTTTCTTAAAAAATAACTTTGATCATATTAAACACCCTCGAAAGTTAAAGAAGAAATGGGAATTTAAAAATTGTATGTCATTTTGAAAGATTGAAATTAAATGTGTATTAATCCAAAGATGAGATTTCTGAAGCTTATCTTAGTTTGGTCATTAATGACTAATAGTAATGACATTTCTTCAAAGAATTTTAATCCAAACTTAGGTTATGTTAGTTTTTGGCGACTTTCCTCGAAAGGAATTTCGTAGATGGAAAGGAGTACACTTTCGGTATTATCAACTTTAATTTTTAATTTCTTGGAAGGAAATTCCTCAAGCTCTTCAACTTTCCTCGAGTCTTTTTTGCTAGAGGAAATAGCACTTTTAGTCCCTGTATTATAATTATATTCTGATTTTAGTCCTTGTGTTATCCAACTTACCACTACTAACCTTTAATTATATTATGTGAGTAATTTTGATCCTTCAACTAACAGACCTAAACTTTTTTAACGGGGATCGCTAATACAAAAAGGAGCAATTCAGGCATTTCAAAAATTGTTGTATTGAGAAATAAAAAACATAAAGAAAAATTAGTCACTTGTCCTGGACAAGACGTACCGTAGTTGAACCCTAGTTCTGCAATATTTAGACGCTTCTTCATTGCAAAGAAGTCCTCGATCTATTTGATCTGGAAGCAACGATGAAATTGCACTCTAAAGGTGGGTTACAATCCACCCAATCATGTTAGTACTCTTAGAGTTAATTAGTTTAAGATTTCATGTGACAATCACCTACTTGGAATACTCATAATTATTGGGTTGATGATGTGCAAATTATTTGCATATGTGAAAAATATGATTCTATATAAACTACTTATAAACTTCAAGCGACAAGACAAACTTGATTTCAAACACTTTAAGGAATCGTATGTTAACACAAAATATATTCAATTTCTATTAGAAATTGAAAAAG
The DNA here is from genome assembly GCA_034376525.1 of Nicotiana benthamiana. Taxonomy (NCBI): domain Eukaryota; kingdom Viridiplantae; phylum Streptophyta; class Magnoliopsida; order Solanales; family Solanaceae; genus Nicotiana; species Nicotiana benthamiana. The sequence continues at coordinate 55,158,749 of CM067341.1, read as the reverse complement.
TATCAATGAAACATATTTGATGTATTTGCCAAAAATACCACATATATTCAATGCTCTCAATTGTATCTTAGAATCTGCACAAGTCCAGTTTAACTTGAATAATTCGACCTCGATTGCTGCCACTTTTTTTTTCAATTCCTCTAGCCAAATTGTTTCTCCTTATTACATGTTTGTGTGAAAGAATGGATTACTGATTACCAGTACGCTCTTTTCTAAATGGTGTTGTGTACAAGTGACCATCTCCATGTACATCTATGCAATTGTTGAGTTGTCTGCTTGTCAAACTCATGGAATCCTCATAATTTTCTTCAGATTCTTTTCTGTCTAAATAAAAGGGAGATGGAAAATGAGTTTTCCCGAACAATAAACTGAAGGTCTTTAGAAATTTCTATGTTGAAACTATTACTAAACAGAAAAATTACATCAGATAATAGGAATTTAGTTAATATATATAAAAAAAAAAAAAAGACATGCATGGTGCGTCTTTTTTTAAAATCTACATTTACTTTATTTTAATGAAATCAATATGTTTCTTTTTAAAATCTGTTTACAGATGAAGGTGAAGATCCTGATATGTACACAATTAAGCTGCACTATATGGGTTGGTGGATATTTGAGCCTGAGATGGATTATGTTGGTGGACAAATAGGTTATTATGACTACTGTAAGGGAGTGAGAATTCTATCATCCAGATGAAACAATGTATGAAGAAGTTGAATGTTGATGATAAACAACAATAACAACTACCCAGTATAGTCCCACCTAATATGTAGACGAGCCTTACCCCTACCCGAAAGGAGAGGCTGTTTCCAATCGACCCTCGACTCAGTGGAGAAAAGGAAAAACAAAAATAAAAACAAAAGCAAAAACAATAGAGCATTAGTAACTCCAGCAGAAATAGCGTAAATAATTATCTAAACATAAGAAACATAAATAAAATAGCATGCAATAATATCATACTGTGACTACCATAACTAACAGCCATAAGGGAGACATAAGCCAAAACACGAATCATCTATGGATAGCCCTACCAAGCCCCACCCAACCCCGGGTGAGGGGTACGAAAAACTCTAGGAGCCCCTATCCTACAACCCTGATACTAGACCTCCAGACTTTCCTATCAAGGGTCATATTCTCGGAAACCCGCATACTAGCCATGTCATGCCTAATCACCTCTCCCCAATACTTCTTAGGCCTCCCTCTGCCTCGCCGAACGCCATCTCCAGCCGCTCACAACTCCTTACCGGGGCATCGGGACTTCTCCTGCGCACATGCCCGAACCACCTCAGCCTCGCTTCTCGCATCTTCTCATCCACCGAGGCCACCCCCACCTTCTCTCGAATAACTTCATTCTTAATCTAATCTAACCTGGTGTGCCCGCTATGACATATAAATTACAAGAGCGAAGGTAGTTCACAAAAGGCAAGTCAGAATATCAATAAGCCTCGATGTAAGCTCATAAAGGAATTCACCGCTCACACATATGATAGAAAAGTAAAATTTTTGTTCAAGTTTGGACCTCATTTTGAGACAAGTATAAGATTGTTAACAAATGACTGATATATATATAATCTTGTAAACGAAATACCTGTGAATAGAGAGGTCGAGATATTTGTTGAGCACACAGATGAGGATCAATGGAGCTATGATGTTGTGACTGATTTAGAGGGCCAACTTCATAATGAAGAAGACTTCATAGATGTGAATATAACAGAGGAAGGTCATGATACTGATGCTTTTTTTATGAAGATGGTCATGATAGTGATGCTACAAGTGAAGATTGTGAGTCATTCTATGACTCTGACTATCCTGAAGAAGATGATGACATGATTTTAGATATAATTAATAATTCTATTACAGAGTCAGCTAGTGTCAAAGTAAAAAATAAAGATAAGCAGATTCGCGGAACTATGAAAAATATTGAGTTTGGGTTTGTCTCAAATATGCTAGCAGACTTTCCTAGTCAGACTCAAGAAGAAGATTGTGTTCTATCAGACGATGAATTAATGAGTTTGCATGGAGATTCAGATGATGATAAACCTAAAAGATCCATTGTTTTTAATCCAGGAAAGGACTTAGAGGACCCAACATTTGAATTTATGATTAATGTGATTTTCAGAAATAGTAAAGAATTTAAGTGGGCAGTTGAAGTACATGCCGTGATGAAGAAGAAAGACATTAAATTTCTAAATAATGAAACTACGAGGTCAAGAGCAGTTTGCAAGGTGCCAGAATGTAAATGGTTCATCTTTGCATCAAAGGCCAATCAAGATGAACCTTTCAGGATCAAGACAATAGGCCCTGATCATTCATGTGACAACCAAAGAGACAATAGGACTATTGACTCTGGGTTTTTAGCTAAGACGTATATAGAAGATTTTAGAATTAATCCTAGTTGGGGTGTGAAAGAATTTCAAGCTCATGTAATGAGAACTCACAAGTGCACACTTAGTAGATACCAATCATACAAGGCAAAGAAAAAGGCATTGAACTTGATTGAACTAAAGAAGAATAATTTTAACATATTTTGGGACTACTGCACTGAGTTGCGGAGGAGTAATCCTGGTACTACACCTATTTTGAAGCTGGATGACAATCCAAACACAATGGTCAAAGGCAAAAAAAAATTTTAAGGCTCTATATTTGCTAAGCAGCTTGTAAACAAGGGTTCTTAGCAGGATGTAGACCAATTATTGGGGTTGATGGATGTCACTTGAAAGGACATCAAAAAGGTGGGCAACTATTGACTGCTGTAGGTGTTGATGGAAATAACATGTATCAAATTGCATATGCTGTAGTAGAAGGTGAATTAAAAGAAACATGGACGTCCTATGGAAAGCTGCAAGGGCAACTACTGAAGCTCAATTCCACAAGTATATGGAAGAAATGGAAAAGCTGAATTCAGATTCCCCTCAATGGTTTAATGATAAGCCTCCTATTCATTGGTCCAGAGCTTTTTCCTCTTCTTTCCCAAAGTGTGATATGCTATTGAACAATTTATGTGAATCGTTCAATAGTGTACTATTGATTGCTCGTGACAAGCACATTTTGACAATGCTCGAGTCAATTAGGTTGTACATGATGTCAAGATTTCAGAAGAATAGAGTAAACATGATGAAGCATGAGCACAAAATCTGTCCAAAAATCTTGCTGAAGTTAGAGCAAAATAAATCTAAGGCTGCTGAATATATTGCTACTAAAGCTTACAAGTTCCATTACCAAATTGAGGACATCTATCTTAGACTATTGTCCGTTGATATTAAGGGGATGACATGTTCTTGTAGGAGATAGGAGTTAAGTGGAATACCTTGTCATCATGCAATTGCAGCTATATGGGTTAAAAAGGACGAAAATGATGAGATGGGAGTTAACTTGAAACTTACCAGCTGCCTTATGTTCTTTAATACATATGTCAAATCAATCAACTTAACCAGCACATGACGCAGCCTAGAGAGCAATTAAAGAGTTCGGCATTCATCTTATCAAAAATTGGCGAGCACTCTAGGGAAGGTACAAGCTCACTCTTCATCACGAGAGGGAAATACAATATGTTCTACCATCAAGATTACGGGAAGCACTTTCCCAAACTAGCAAGAAAGGGACACCCTAAGAAGAGAGCTACTGCCTCATCATAAATAATGATGAACAAGGAGTGTGATTTCAGATCTATTTCTCTGCGATGACTTTAAAATTAGTTATATTCTTGGTGATGGATATGTATTTTAAAGACACCATTTTCATATCTATTTCTTTTGTGATGACTTTAAAAAAAATGTTGCCATTTTAAAAGAACATGCAGCTTAATGCTTTCAGAATTCAGATTCCTACTTTGAATGGCTATAGGAAATTTCAGCCTAAAGTATTGATGCTCCAAAGTAACAATATAATGGTGGAGGATTATCTGGTTCAATATGATTACATGGGAGTGTACAGATATGCCTTTGTCTTGTTGCTAAAATGCCAAATGGAAGTCTCAACTTTGGATAGATTGAAAGAATAGGCCATTGTTCAAATTATTACAATATACTAGCAGTCAACAACATTACTACCACATCTCATATTCAACAACAATCCCATACACACACGTCGTTTCAGTTCTCAATGACACAATTAGACAAATCAAATGGTGAAACTTATTTTCTAAAAGAACAGATTTATCTCTCTAGCCATAATAAGGTTAAATTGTAAGTATAAGGTCATTACCAACTCTTATGAGAGCAACGACGGAGGATACTGCATCAGCACAATAATGCCAAGCATTGGCTTTTATTAGTCCACTGCCAATCCTATCCCACTCTCTTTATTATCCAGTATAATCTACAAGAAAAGATTATATAGATTAAGCATATGTAGAGGGACAGAATAACAGAAGAAGAACTATTTTTCCTAGAATACCTCCAGCGGTAGCCAAGAGTACACCAGAAATTCCAATACAACTTGATCTTTCCAGCTACTGCTTTTGTAGCTTATGTGGCTAGCACTACTTTCACTTCTAATCTTCATTAATCAAGCTATACCCTTATTTTCTAACGAATTTTACAGCCTTGTTCCAATTTTTTATTCTAGAAATTCCTAGAATCTAAAGTTCTAAAAAATATGAGAAAACCCAGAAATCGGACACGATATCCAGGTAGCAGCTTAGATTTTGCAAATCAAATGATGTTGAACTAAGAGACTAGTGCATTCACCCAACCTAGCTCAAAATTGCAAAAATCGAGAAGAGACTACGAGAATTAAATAAAATGTAATATCAGATTTATCCTTCGGTTAAGCGATCCCCGTTAAAAAAAATTAGGTCTGTTAGTTGAAGGATCAAAATCACTCACATAATATAATTGAAGGTTAGTAGTGGTAAGTTGGATAACACAAGGACTAAAATCAAAATATAGTTATAATACAGGGACTAAAAGTGCTATTTCCTCTTTTTGCTAAGTGCAGATCCTCTTTTCTAATTTTTCAATTTCTTCCAATATTTACATGTTTTCAACTGATACAGTCAATGCCAATGAATTCCTTTTTGTTTTTTTTATCTTATCCTTTTTTGGAACAGGGATTGCTATTTCTTAAGAAACTAATCTACCATAAAATTTTATATTTAGTTAAGCATAAGTATTCAAAGTTCATTGGTCCGTGTAATTCAAATTCGTGTCAAGTATATCCACTAAAGGGATAAAGCGCTTTTTGTCAAGAACTTTTTTATTTTTAAGGCTCAAAATCGAGGCTAGCATACTAACGCACCATCAACTTGATTGGAGTCAAGTTTTAGTTTGCCCCTTTCCTCTTATTATTCAGATAGATTTTACATCTTATACAAAGGTTTGTTTGCTGCTCGATCCTATTGGGGAGGCTTGAACCCTTGACCTCAGCCTGCTCTACCATTAACAGCGGAGGAATTATCTCATACAATCTCTATTGGTCTATAATTTTGTTATCAAATCACACTAAAACACAGTTCAAAATAAGGTTGTTGGTTGTCGCTGTTCCGAACCGGAATCGGACCGGAACCGTGGCCCTGCCGGTTCTGTCGGTTCCGGCGGCCCGGTTCCGACGGTTCCGGTTCTACCGGTTCCAGGGAACCGTCATGGGCCGGTTCTACCCGTTGGAACCGCTAGAACCGGACCCGCCAGACCCGGAACCGGCTGGCGGTTCTGGACCGGTCTGGCGGTTCCGGTCCGGTTCAGGCGGTTCCAACAGTCATTTTATTTAAAAAAAAAAATTTAAATAATTTCAGTAACGGCTCTTTGCAAAAAGTAGCCGTTTGGAAGTTTAAGAAATAGCCATTTGACCCCCAAACTTTATATAATTACACTATTTCCCATTTCTCAACTATAAATACCCCCTCATTCTTTCATTTTTATTCACCAATTCATCAATATCTCTCAATCTCTCTCAAGCTCTCTTTCAATCTTTCTAGTGCAAGTGCTTAATTTATTGTTGCAAATTCGTGAAAAATTGTGAAGTTGTTGAATTGAAGTTTTCAAGTGTTCAAGTTCAACGATTTTCAATTTTCAAGAAATTGTTCGTCAATCCGGTAAACTCGTTTCAACTCTTACGTGCTAATAGTATTTTTTGTATTTTTAGTTTGCTTAATTCTAATTAGTATGCATTTTCGTTGAAAAAATGTTCGGTAAAAGAAAAGGTAAAACCGGTGAAAGTAGTAGCCAAAATACTACCCCTCCCCCGGCTCCCCGACCTAAAAAAGATAAGCAAGTTGAAAGTAGTAGCCAACCTAGATGTCCTAATGAACCCTTCGTAATCCTTGATAGTGATCACCTTTGTTTTCAATTTACCGATAGTGAATTTCTACATGATGTTGCAATAGGTGATAGATTAGATGATGATATTATGAATGCTCTTTATCCTAATGAACCTATCTTATAGGAAAATGAGGATGATGATGATGATGATGATGAAACCCAAGCTCCAGTAGATTTAGATGATACACCTACTAGTCCTGCTCATAACTTAGGTAATGAACCGGCACACTCACCTGCACAAACTCCCATTTTTAGTAGACAACCTCCTAAACGTACAGAAACATCAGTAGTTTGGTAATTTACTCAACTAAGAGAACAAAATAAGGCTAAGTGTAAATCTTGTGGGAAATTACTTGTTCATAGGTATACTGGAGATCGTAGCGGCACGGGTAGTTTGATTGAGTATATAAAATTACACCCTAGAGATAAAGCTAGATATTTGCAAATGAAAGCGCAACAAGAGGGGAGGACAAGTGTTGATTCTCAAGTTAACCCAAGTACTGGTTCAAATCTAGTTCAACCAGGAATAAACACTGTCACCGGAGGTATTTTATATTACGATCCAAATAAAGATCGTGAAGAATTAGCGAAAATGATTACTGTTATGTGTTTGCCTTATGCTTTTGCTTCTAATCCTGCATGGATTCATTATATTAGAAGAGTACTTAATCCTACTTATAAAGGTTGGCCTCGCACAACAGTTAAGGCTGATATTTATAAATTCAAGCATGAATATGAACAATATTTGCGCTATTTATTTACTCATATAAGTAATCGTATTTCTATTACAACTGATATTGGTAGAAGTGGAAATGACTGTGATTATCTAACTGTAACAAGTCATAGGATAGACGAAGACTGGACAATGCAAAAATACATAATTGCATATAGAATAATTAATTCACGGCACACGGGTAGACTTATAGCTAACACTGTTTCAGATATATATAGATATTTTTGCTTTACGATAAAATAATGGCAATTTCTATGGATAATAGTTCTAGCAACACTAGTGCAATAGGCATGCTAACTAAAACACTTAATCCTGCATTTAGTAATATTTTCCATGTTAGATGTATTTGTCATATTTATCATTTATTTGTTGGTGATGGTATGCGAATATTAAACATAGAAATTAAAAAGGTGAGAATGGCTCTTAATTGGCTATTTTATTCAAACAGTAGAAGTAGACTTAGAGAATATTTTAAAAAATGTGGCGGATATGGCCTTAGAGAAAGAAAGGTTCCTAAACCTTGCCCGACTAGGTGGAATTACATGTACGAAAGTTTAGTAGTAGCGTATGAATATAGAAACCCAATTAATGCTACGTTTAATTCTTGAGTAGGTGGTGAGGATGATGATGAAATGCTAACTACCCAAGATTGGACTAATGTTAAAATTCATTTAGATTTTTTAGAACATTTTCAAGTGGCTACAAATGCTTTTTCTGGATAATATTATCCGACTATTTCTAACTGTTTAGTTTATATTGCCGCACTTGCTGATTTGTTTGTTGATTTTAGCGAGGGTGGGGATATTTATGAACTTGCAATAAATGAAATGAAAAAAAGTTTTAAAAATATTTTTTTCCAATCCCTCCTATTTTTTGTGTAGCTATTATGTTAAATCTAACAATGAAATTAGGAGGTCCTCACTTTTGGTATTCTAATATTTATCGAGCTTTAGATCTTTCAGAAGACGAAATTGCTACACTAGCTGATGCGAAAGCATCAATTAAAGTTAATGCTCAAACTGTTTATAATGCTTATAAACAGGCGTTAGAGCATGCTAGGCCAAATATTCCAACCCCTACTTCGTCTACATCACAACCCTACTTCGTCTAAGCGATCCCCGTTAAAAATATTTAGGCATGTTAGTTGAAGGATCAAAATCACTCACATAATATAATTGAAGGTTAGCAGTGGTAAGTTGGATAACACAAGGACTAAAATCAAAACATAGTTATAATACATGGACTAAAAGTGCTATTTCCTCTTTTTGCTAAGTGCAGATCCTCTTTTCTAATTTTTCAATTTCTTCTAATATTTACATGTTTTCAACTGATACAGTCAATGTCAATAAATTCCTTTTTGTTTTTTTATCTTATCCTTCTCTGGGACAGGGATTGCTATTTCTTAAGAAACTAATCTACCATAAATTTTTATATTTAGTTAAGCATAAGTATTCAAAGTTCATTGGTCCGTGTAATTCAAATTCGTGTCAAGTATATCCACTAAAGGGATAAAGCGCTTTTTGTCAAGAACTTTTTTGTTTTTAAGGCTCAAAATCGAGGCTAGCATGCTAACGCACCATCAACTTGATTGGAGTCAAGTTTTAGTTTGCCCCTTTCCTCTTATTATTCAGATAGATTTTACATCTTATACAAAAGGTTTGTTTGCTGCTCGACCCTATTGGGGAGGCTTGAACCCTTGACCTCAGCCTGCTCTACCATTAACAGCGGAGGAATTATCTCATACAAGCTTTATTGGTCTATAATTTAGTTATCAAATCACACTAAAACACAGTTCAAAATAAGGCTGTTGGTTGTCGCTGTTCCGAACCGGAATCGGACCGGAACCGTGGCCCTGCCGGTTCTGTCGGTTCCGGCGGCCCGGTTCCGACGGTTCCGGTTCTACCGGTTCCAGGGAACCGTCATGGGCCGGTTCTACCAGTTGGAACCGCTAGAATCGGACCCGCCAGACCCGGAACCGGCTGGCGGTTCTGGACCGGTCTGGCGGTTCCGGTCCGGTTCAGGCGGTTCCAACAGTCATTTTTTTTAAAAAAAAATTTAAATAATTTCAGTAACGGCTCTTTGCAAAAAGTAGCCGTTTGGAAGTTTAAGAAATAGCCATTTGACCCCCAAACTTTATATAATTACACTATTTCCCATTTCTCAACTATAAATACCCCCTCATTCTTTCATTTTTAATCACCAATTCATCAATATCTCTCAATCTCTCTCAAGCTCTCTTTCAATCTTTCTAGTGCAAGTGCTTAATTTATTGTTGCAAATTCGTGAAAAATTGTGAAGTTGTTGAATTGAAGTTTTCAAGTGTTCAAGTTCAACGATTTTCAATTTTCAAGAAATTGTTCGTCAATCCGGTAAACTCGTTTCAACTCTTACGTGCTAATAGTATTTTTTGTATTTTTAGTTTGCTTAATTCTAATTAGTATGCATTTTCGTTGAAAAAATGTTCGGTAAAAGAAAAGGTAAAACCGGTGAAAGTAGTAGCCAAAATACTACCCCTCCCCCGGCTCCCCGACCTAAAAAAGATAAGCAAGTTGAAAGTAGTAGCCAACCTAGATGTCCTAATGAACCCTTCGTAATCCTTGATAGTGATCACCTTTGTTTTCAATTTACCGATAGTGAATTTCTACATGATGTTGCAATAGGTGATAGATTAGATGATGATATTATGAATGCTCTTTATCCTAATGAACCTATCTTATAGGAAAATGAGGATGATGATGATGATGATGAAACCCAAGCTCCAGTAGATTTAGATGATACACCTACTAGTCCTGCTCATAACTTAGGTAATGAGCCGGCACACTCACCTGCACAAACTCCCATTTTTAGTAGACAACCTCCTAAACGTACAGAAACATCAGTAGTTTGGTAATTTACTCAACTAAGAGAACAAAATAAGGCTAAGTGTAAATCTTGTGGGAAATTACTTGTTCATAGGTATACTGGAGATCGTAGCGGCACGGGTAGTTTGATTGAGTATATAAAATTACACCCTAGAGATAAAGCTAGATATTTGCAAATGAAAGCGCAACAAGAGGGGAGGACAAGTGTTGATTCTCAAGTTAACCCAAGTACTGGTTCAAATCTAGTTCAACCAGGAATAAACACTGTCACCGGAGGTATTTTATATTACGATCCAAATAAGGATCGTGAAGAATTAGCGAAAATGATTACTGTTATGTGTTTGCCTTATGCTTTTGCTTCTAATCTTGCATGGATTCATTATTTTAGAAGAGTACTTAATCCTACTTATAAAGGTTGGCCTCGCACAACAGTTAAGGCTGATATTTATAAATTCAAGCATGAATATGAATAATATTTGCGCTATTTATTTACTCATATAAGTAATCGTATTTCTATTACAACTGAAATTGGTAGAAGTGGAAATGACTGTGATTATCTAACTGTAACAAGTCATAGGATAGACGAAGACTGGACAATGCAAAAATACATAATTGCATATAGAATAATTAATTCACGGCACACGGGTAGACTTATAGCTAACACTGTTTCAGATATATATAGATATTTTTGCTTTAGTGATAAAATAATGGCAATTTCTATGGATAATGGTTCTAGCAACACTAGTGCAATAGGCATGCTAACTAAAACACTTAATCCTGCATTTAGTAATATTTTCCATGTTAGATGTATTTGTCATATTTATCATTTAATTGTTGGTGATGGTATGCGAATATTAAACATAGAAATTGAAAAGGTGAGAATGGCTCTTAATTGGATATTTTATTCAAACAGTAGAAGTAGACTTAGAGAATATTTTAAAAAATATGGCGGATATGGCCTTAGAGAAAGAAAGGTTCCTAAACCTTGCTCGACTAGGTGGAATTACATGTACGAAAGTTTAGTAGTAGCGTATGAATATAGAAACCCAATTAATGCTACGTTTAATTCTTGAGTAGGTGGTGAGGATGATGATGAAATACTAACTACCCAAGATTGGACTAATGTTAAAATTCTTTTAGATTTTTTAGAACATTTTCAAGTGGCTACAAATGCTTTTTCTGGATAATATTATCAGGCTATTTCTAACTGTTTAGTTTATATTGCCGCACTTGCAGATTTGTTTGTTGATTTTAGTGAGGATGGGGATATTTATGAACTTGCAATAAATGAAATGAAAAAAAGTTTTAAAAATATTTTTTTCCAATCCCTCCTATTTTTTGTGTAGCTATTATGTTAAATCTAACAATGAAATTAGGAGGTCCTCACTTTTGGTATTCTAATATTTATCGAGCTTTAGATCTTTCAGAAGACGAAATTGCTACACTAGCTGATGCGAAAGCATCAATTAAAGTTAATGCTCAAACTGTTTATAATGCTTATAAACAGGCGTTAGAGCATGCTAGGCCAAATATTCCAACCCCTACTTCGTCTACATCACAACCCCTACTTCGTCTAAGCGATCCCCGTTAAAAAAATTTAGGCATGTTAGTTGAAGGATCAAAATCACTCACATAATATAATTGAAGGTTAGCAGTGGTAAGTTGGATAACACAAGGACTAAAATCAAAACATAGTTATAATACATGGACTAAAAGTGCTATTTCCTCTTTTTGCTAAGTGCAGATCCTCTTTTCTAATTTTTCAATTTCTTCTAATATTTACATGTTTTCAACTGATACAGTCAATGTCAATAAATTCCTTTTTGTTTTTTTATCTTATTCTTTTCTGGGACAGGGATTGCTATTTCTTAAGAAACTAATCTACTATAAATTTTTATATTTAGTTAAGCATAAGTATTCAAAGTTCATTGGTCCGTGTAATTCAAATTCGTGTCAAGTATATCCACTAAAGGGATAAAGCGCTTTTTGTCAAGAACTTTTTTGTTTTTAAGGCTCAAAATCGAGGCTAGCATGTTAACGCACCATCAACTTGATTGGAGTCAAGTTTTAGTTTGCCCCTTTCCTCTTATTATTCAGATAGGTTTTATATCTTATACAAAGGTTTGTTTGCTGCTCAACCCTATTCTGGAGGCTTGAACCCTTGACCTCAGCCTGCTCTACCATTAACAACGAAGGAATTATCTCATACAACCTCTAGTGATCTATAATTTAGTTATCAAATCACACTAAAACACAGTTCAAACTTCAAAATGTCAAAACAACCAATGGAAAGTAGTCATCATAGTTCACAACGTTGTGAATTGTGGCTCTTCCTTTATCCCAAACTAACTTCCTTTTCTAGAAAAATGTCTCATTTACAAGGCCAACTTTCTAACTCTGAGAAATCTGAAAATAGCCAAATTTATAACTGATCATTCAAAAATAGCTTAATTTTAAAAATAATCAAAATTTCGTCATTTTTCATGTAAAGATAAATCTGAACGAATATACTGTTTAAAACCCCGAAAAATACGCCAGTATATTATACTATAGTTCAAGCATAAGTATGCTTGAACTCCATCATACTATACGAGAGTTCCAAAATAACTATGCTGGAACTCCAGCATAAGTACACTATAACTCCAGGATAATATACTGGAGTTCCAGCAAGTATAAATGTGCAGTATAATATACTGGAGTTTGGAGCACCTGTGTTCCAGTCTCCCATATATTATAGAGGAGTCAATAAAGTATATCGGTCCAACATAATATGCTGGAATTCGTACACAGATGCACCGAACTCCCGTATATTATGCGGGACTGGTTTCTATTACAGTAAAATAGTGACTATTTTTTATTAATTTCGTAAACAATGGCTATTTTTGAATAACCAATTTGAAAACTGGCTATATCGTGCTATTATCACGAAAGACTGAGATCAAGGGAACTTGTGGATAGGAACAAGGATTTCCGTTTTTAGTTGATTATATAGCGTAGTAGAGTACATAGAATTATCTTATAAGGGTGTTAATAGAAACATTTCAAAGTGCCAAAACCCAAGAGTAATTATAGTGAAATCCCATCACAGTTAATATTTTAAGTCTTTTTACAAGTTGAGCACCCACCACAGATGCGTTATGATAAGTAAATATTTTTAACTACTTATTAGTATTTTTTAGCTTTTGTTTTAGCTCGAAAGTATTGAATTATATTCCTGAAACTAACGAAATTATGCAAATTGCAGAAATACTGAAAGTCTAGTCTCTCGAGATGCAATCCAACTAAAAAAAGAGTGATCCGAAGCACAAGGCAATAAAGGACACAGAAGCACAAATGTATAGTCTGTAAAATTCCATCTCCGACCGCAAACCAAGAAAAAAATCCCAACAGGACTTTCAGAAACATGCGGACACTGACAGAGATGCAAAGTTCAGAGAGTATACCAAAAGACCGAGTTCTGGAGCCTTTGTGAAGTGCGGACCGCACAAGAATTGTACGGTTGCAGTCCAGAAATATGCGACCGCAGTTTAGAAATGGGCAGCCACAAAACTCCTTTTCCAAATCTGCGGACCGCACATGAAATTGTACAGCCATAGAACCTCCCGAGGGGTATTTTGTCAGCAATTTTTGGCCTTATATAAATAGACAAGTTTCACAAAATTAGGTCAAGTTTGAACATCTGAAGTTGCTGTAGCCGTTTTTCTTTACTACTTTAGGAAGTTTTACATTATTTTGGTGTATTTACATTAAATTTCATTATTTTAATCTTTTATTACGATTTTAATTAGCTTTTCTTCTTTATTTTTTTCAAATCCCATTATGAGTAGCTATATTTTTATTAGGTTTTTGACCCAACCCTAGTGTGTAAACCTTATGGGTATCTAATTTAGTGCTTGTTTAGGAATGTGTGATGATTATTTACCTTGGTTCAGACTTTAATTTTAGAATTAATGGTTCAAAACATTGATTCATGCCTATTTGACTTAGTCTCTACTTGAGAAAGAGAGACATAATCTAGGATAACTTGGCTTACAAGGAATTGGTCAATCGAGAGATTGATTAACCTAATTAAAGGATTAAACCTAGAGATAGTAATAACCCGACTTGAGCTCTTATCAACTGTTTTGGTTGATACCCATTTGGTTTTGAGAAAACCAAATTGAGCATTCTGACCGAAAGGTATTGAGTGGGTAATATAGAGTTGTGAGCTATAATACACCTCAATCAACAAAACAAGCATTAACGTCTTTATCTCAATAGACAAATACCTAGGTTATGGTCACAACCCTAGGCCTTTTACCCATTTGAAAAAATCTTTAAAACAATCATCTCTAGTCTATTTTCTTTAGCTTGCAATCATTAGGGTAACGGTAGAAGTAAAAATAAAACTGTATTGTGGAAGTGCAATCTAGATAACCCATTTACGTTTTTCAAATATATACCCCTAACACCCCTCATAACTCCCAGTGGAATTGACCCCGACTCTTAATTGGGTAATTATTATTGCATACGATCATATCATATCTCGTATTGAGGTGTGTTGTGGACGTTATCATGTTATCTTTACAATGTTGTACTACAAAAATCTTTTTATAAGTTAGTTATTACTATTTAGAACTTGTTGTGTCGGGGCATTTGCATCTATATTCGCTTTTTGGGTCACGTTTTAACTTGTGTCCACTTTAAAAAAAATTGCAAATGTACCCACTTTTTCGAATAACTTCAGCATACGAGGCTAAAGTAGCAAAGTCAATCACGCGAAACTTCAACATTCTAGTAGACGGGCCTGAAGTAGCAAGTGTCTTGAAGTTTTTATTTATAATTGATGAACTTAATCATAGTAGCTAAAGTTTCTCTATTTAAGTTTTTGTTTGTAATTGCTGAACTTAAGCATAGTAGCTAAAGTTTTGTTCTCTATTTGCTGAAGTTTTTATTTGTAATTGCACTAAATAAGTTGAAGTTTTTTTTGTCCTGGATCATTAGTTTTGTCATTGGATTTTCAAAAATTTCAACAGAAGATGTTGAAGAAAACGAAAGAGGAGAATGAGAAGTAAGGGGACTGAAGTTGTTTAAAAAGTAGGTACAAGTTAAAAAAATTTTAAAAATAGATATAAATTAAATGTGAGCGACCAAGTAGAACGGCCCATACAATGTTTACTGTTGCGTCCTAACTACCATATGCTCGTTCTTGTTACTTTAGTTTGAGTTGGGTTGATACCTAAATTGATAGCCCAATTTGAAGTTCATATGGCCAGAGCCGCGTATTAACATTTTGTACTATAATAGCTAAGATTTTTGGTTAAAATATCATGATATAATCAATTTTCATACTGATCAATTAAAAATAACCATCATTTACCAAATCAATCAAAAATAACGACTATTTTATTATAACAGGGACCGGTCCAGTATAATATACGGGAGTTCTGCTGTATTTGTGTACGAACTCTAGCATATTATGCTGGATTGGTATACTTTGCTAACTCCTATAAAATTTTCGGGAGACTAGAGCATCAGTTCTCCAAACTCCAGTATATTATACTGGACATTTATACTTGCTGGGACTCCCATAAAATATGCAGGAGTTCCAGCATAATTATGCTTGAACTCCTGTAAAATTTGCAGGAGTTCCAGCATAGTTATCCTGTAACTCCTGTAAAATTTGCAGGAGTTCAAGCATACTTATGCTGGAACTCCCGTAAAATTTGCGGGCGTATTTTTCGGATTTTGAACAGTGTTTTCGCTTAGATTTATCTTTACATAAAAAGAAGCTAAATTTCAATAACTTTTGAAACTTGGCTATTTTTCAACGATCATTGATAAATCTGACTATTTTTAAATTTCTCACAGCTCTTCGGGTTTGTTTCCTTTTCTTTTTTTGGCCCAATTATAATTTTTTAGCACTGTGGCTGAAAATTCTGGTCGTCAGAATTTGATTAGAAATTCTAAGAATCACCGTAACTTGCTAAAATTGTGGCAATTGTCAAGAGCATCTTTAAAATTCTCGGGTCAGAAATTTATATCAAAACTTCTGTTTTCGGGTCAAAAATCAATAGTAACACAAATATCTTATTTGTGTCATTCATCCAATTTAGTTGTCCCGTTACACATCGACTAACTATATTGAGCTTGCGCAACATAGTAATTTAATTCTAGAAGTCATTTTATGGACTATGAGTTAAGTCCCTTCATAAAAGTTTAGCGAAGAATTAGCTTAAATAATCACACACTCAACCTTTTAAATTAAAAAAAAATCATTGGATGTATAATACATGTATAATACATGAACAATATGTATAAAATCATATATGATGTATAATCCATGTATATCAGCTAGTAAAAATAAATAGTGAACAACCGGCTATTTGTGTAAGGATCGTTGTTTCGTCAGGACATTGGCCAACTCTTGTTGAATATCATCAATTACTGGACTCTAGCCCGTATACAAACCAAGGCCTACTTCGGTATCCGGCCCAATTCTGTGTCCAGATTTTGATATTAACAATTTCTAGCTATGTAAATACTATACTATATTACTCAATTCTTTGAATCCCACCATTCTTAGATTTTTGGGATAAAAGGAGTAAAATTTAAGATAAATTTATATACCTAAAGAGACATTTATATATTTCTAATATAAATTTTTCTCCTTTTCATGGTCCCCAAAAGTTACAGTATGTCAAGCTTTCTTAAAAGAGAAAGAAGGATTACTTTCATGCTTTTTTGTCTTTGGCATGTGTAGATTCACTTGATTCCAAGCACTTAAAAAGCCAAAATTTAGTCGTCCCCATTCATTTAGTAGGTTGGTATTTAGCTAGACAAAGTCATTCACGTCAAACTTCTTAAAGCAAGCATATACTGAAAGTGTAACCAAGGAATTCTATCCTTTATTTTTACGGTTCAAATAAAATCGAATCTCCTGCGATTTCGTCCTCCCCTTTTACTCATAAATAATCTCTTCCCAATTAATTAATTGAGATGATCCAAATCATCAAAGGCATCTATTGGAGATAATTAGAGATAATATTGAATTACATGATAGAATCCTAGTGTAAAGATAAATCCTACAAGTTAAGGTGATAGAATCCTACAAGTTAGTATTCTTGTATCTTTGAAAACACAATCTGGCCGTGTATATAAGGCCGTGTACTTGCCAGAATTATATATGAAAATTCGTTCATCTTCATCTCATTGATTTAACATGGTATCAAGAGCCTAGGTTTTTTTTCAATTTCTTATACGTATTATTCATTAATCACGTATAATTGTGCTCTTACGATTTCCTGGGCATTCTTTTCGCCACTTCTCGACGCCTTTTTATCCAAACCATAAGCAATTGCTGCAGCTGTTGGCTCGGTAATAATCCTCATAACATTAAGCCCCGAAATAGCTCCTGCATCTTTAGTAGCCTGCCTTTGAGAATCATTAAAATAAGCAGGAACAGTAACCACAGCGTTCTTTACAGTTTGTCCCAAAAAGGCTTTAGCTACTTCCTTCATCTTCGTCAAAACCATAGACGAAATTTCCTCAGGAGCAAACTGTTTCTCTTCACTTGAAATTCCTCTACCCATTCGCTGCCATGGCTGCTGCGCAAGACAAATCCGTACCCAAGGTCGATTTAGTCTATCACTTGGGCTCCAGTGATGGTCCAGGAAATATCATCACTCCTATTCAGCTTCGTGGTGAAAACTACGATGAGTGGGCGAGGGCGATCAAGACCTCGTTGAAGGCCAAACGAAAGTTTGGTTTTGTTGATGGCTCGATTGTGAAGCCTACTGATGTCCAGAAGCGAGAGGATTGGGAGGTCGTTCATTCAATGTTGGTCTCTTGGATTACCAATACTCTAGAACCGACTATTCGTTCTACGATAGGTGAATATGATGATGCTCACTTGTTATGGACAAACCTTAAAAATCGTTTTTGTGTTGTCAATGGCACTAGGATTTGTCAATTGAAGCTCTCTTTGGGCTTGTGTCGGCAGGAGAAAAATGAATCTGTTGCAATGTATTTTGGTCGTCTGGCCAAAATTTGGGATGAACTCCACACGTATATCACTGTTCCGTCGTGTTCTTGTGGGAATTGTTCCTGTAATATTATTTCCCAGGTGGAAAAATTGCGGGAAGATGACTACGTACATCATTTTTTGATTGGTTTGGATGACAAGTTCGCCTCCATCCGAGGTCAACTTCTTGCTCAAGACCCTCTTCCGGGGGTGGACAAATCATATCAGCAAATTATTCAGGCAGAGAGGCTAAGCTCGACCTATACAGTGGCCTCTAATCGAGAAAGCGTCATGGCTTTCAAGGTGCAATCTGACCCGCGACCAAAGTTTACTCGACCTGATAATTCGGATAAACTTTGTACCTATTGCAATCGTGAGGGGCATGTCGAAGCCTCTTGCTTTCAGCTTCATGGATACCCAGATTGGTGGGGTGATAGGCCTCGAGGAGGCCGTGGTAATGGTCGTGGCAGCACGTCTTCGGCTCGCGGAGGGGGGCGTGCAGCAGGTACAGCAGGTCGCGGACAACGACCACCTCCAGCTCGTGCAAACAAGACAGGAGGGTCTGCTGCTCAAGGAATGCAGCCTGCTACTCACGCTGATGGCTCAGCTCTTGCGGGGATTTCCGCGGCTCAGGTTCAGCAACTCCTAGACCATCTTAATACTCTCAAGCCAAAACTCCATGGTAAGCAGGGTGTTGATTGGATAATCGACACCGGCGCGTCAAATCATGTAACATATGATGCGTCTCTTTTGATTAATGCGGTCCATGTGTCTCATTATCCGGTAGGTTTACCGGATGGCAGATGTGCAAATGCTTCTTCGAAGGGTTCGGTGGAACTGGAAGGAGGATTGACTATTAATAATGTTCTCTATGTTCCAGACTTAAACTGCAATTTAATTTCTGCTTCACAATTATGTGATGAATCAAATTGTACTTTGCAAATCACTAAACAATTGTGTGTTATACAGGACCTAGCGACGAGGAAGGTGATTGGAGCGGGTGATCGGGTGGAAGGACTTTATTATTTCCGCGGGGTTCCAGGGGTGAAAGCTTTGAAGATTGATCGAAGTAGTTCTGCAGAGTTATGGCATCAACGGTTGGGACATCCGTCGGGAAGAGTTCTACAACATCTTCCGTTTGTGAGTGGTTCTACTAGAAACATTAAAAATAAATCCTGTGATGTTTGTCCTCGTGCAAAACAACATAGGAAATTCGTTCATCTTCATCTCATTGATTTAACAGCATCCCTAAAAAACAAAATAAAAAAAACACTCTTTTAGAGCTATGACTGACTTAGTTTAATCCTACTAGAAGAGCGAGTGACCTACATTGAGTAGGAATAACAAAGTGAACCGTAGTTTGTCTGACCTTCTTCTTCCCATTGGGGTTGGGTTGACCCAGAAGTACAGTAAGAAGGAATGAAACCACTAGAGAGTCGTCTGCAGAGAACACTTAGGCAAAGACGACTGACTTTGAAAACGAAACACGAACATATTTTTGCTGCTTCGGGTTCTTATTGAGCATAGCAAAATCACTATGTATATTCCGACCAAAAAATTGAATATTACATGCCCTCGAAGAGTGCTTTATCGTGATAGGTTATTGATATATCCTTTTTTGTCTTTATTTGACCCCAAGAATGGATTAGATCGGCTGGAAAAAAATCAGGAATAGTCTAATTATAATTGCTAATTATAAATTAGTTACTGTTTTAAAACTAATCAAAATTTAGCTAGTTTTTCATGTGAAAATAAAATCTAAATAAAAATACCTTTAAAAAACAAAAATATCCAACATAATATACTTGGGTTCGAAATTTATACATATGAAAATTCAGCATAATGTGTTGGAGTACTAACATAATATGCTGGAAATTTTATACGCATGAGTTCCATAGACCCGCATATTATGCTAGAATATTTCGTGTTTCAGCTAGCTAGGGTATTTTTGTCCAAATTTTATCTGTGAATTAAATAATACTCACTTTTTAATAACTTTACAACCGGCTATTTTTTGTATCACCCGTAAAAATGAGTATGCCATGCCATTTTGACCAAATATAGTTTTTTATTTTCTTTTTACACAAAGTTAAACCATATTCCATTCTCCGTTTGAAGTTTTCTTATTTGAATTATGTACCAAAGACAGAGAATTGGGGGCGTAGTTGTACATATCAAAACGTGCCATTGTTCTCAAGGTTGTACATCTAAATAAGTTCAATAATTGAATGGGAAAACCGCCCTTTCGAAATGACATGATGTACATGAAAATGATGGTGCCTTGCCTTTTTTGTTCAACTTGCCTTCCATTACACTCCAAAATATATAGCTACTGCATGTATAATAGCACCCAGACCCTTGATGAAATTTTACCGGTCGTTGTTATTGTTGTTATATGTATAATGTTAGTATATTATATTTATAAAATAATTCTGGAAAATATAAATGAACATAAATAGAAATAGAATTTTAATCCGTGCCCACTGAATTTATAGTTTTCCTTAATGAATTTAATCCCCTCCTAATACTCAAGGTTGTGGATTATTTCCTCCCAGGATAGAACGAATTTCACACTGGTATAAAGGTACTTCAAACTTCAGTGTTTCAGCGAACACAAAGTTCGATAGCAAATCACACTTACTGTTGCTTTGTTTGATGTTAAAAGTATGCAGAAGAAGGAGGAGAAACTCTGAAAATCGTATGAAAATTCTTAGCAGAATAGTCTTGTATTTATAGCTAAAGTTGGGTTGAAATCTGAAGAGGTGCAACTCTTCAATATGACTGTTTATGTAAAACGGTCACATCATAAATGTCATCACATAAATGGTTATTACTCAACAATAAAGAGGGAAAATAAAAGGAAAAAATTGAAGAGGGTAATTTAATTTTCAATTACACAATTGAAAAATGGATTGGAATTAATATTAACTTTTTTATTAAAATAAATATTTAATAACATTTCTATTAATATTTTACTATTAACAAATAAATTTTATCGAAAAAATTAATCAATTAATTGGCAAAGCTAAAGCCGAGCGAGCGACAACAACGGCAGCACGAGACTTGCCTTCTTCTCAACTCTTTAAAAGATAGAAGAAGAACAATTGCTTATATACACACAAATAAAATATCTTTCCCTTCCAATATGGATAATGTTCCTTTGCCAAGGGATAGACTAAAAATTTCACTTAAAATTTTATTTTCCTCCATTTTTCATTTACCGTATTTAAGCATATTATATACTTAAAATCCCAACATATAATAGCATAACTCTTCTATTCACCAACTCTTAATAACTTTCTCAAACCAGGTCTTAGCCTTAGCTTTTCAGTACTGCGAAAAGCTTCACTCATTGCTCAAACTAAAAAATTAGAATAAAGTACAAAAAAAAAAAAAAATCTCCCTTTCCCTATATAATAAACTCACCGTGCTCCAAATGTGGATATAGAACGAGTTTAGTGGATTCAATTGAACGTATAACGTTCTTGACTCATTGTATGTAAATACAAACTAAAAAATATGACTAAAATATATACATCTAATTAACAAGATCACACTCATTCTGAGTGGTTAATTTCATATATAGTCACTCAACTATATTTTAATTTTACTAAAGTCACTCAATTAGTTTTTGTCACTTAAAAGTAACTAAATTTTGACATTATCACTTAAAAGTCATTTTGGTTCAAATTTCTATTATAAATATGATATGACATAAAATTTAATGAGAAAAATCCAAAAATAAATTTCATATAAGCTTAAATGGATCATACCCCACTTTGGATCCATTTCTTCCTTAATGTGATTTGACCCACAACCAAATAGGTTTCAATAGGGGGGAAAACACACACCCCTAATAAAATTAGGTCTTGTGATTTTTTGAGGGATTTTTATCGTACAAATACAATATTTTTTTGTCTAAATAATTGCAATAGGTTATCTGTAATTGCATGTTCATTGTGAAAATAGACTCTTATTAGCATTATTATTATTCTTGTATGCTTATGATACATTAATATGTTATGTAAGATAAATACAATACTATATTAATTTCATTAGAAAATTATAAATATATTATGTGAGTTCGATGCAATAGTATTTTAACTTCAATAGAGTTATAAAATGACTAGAATGAGTATATAAAAAAAATAAGAATTTTTTCAGTATAGAATAATTGTAAACGGTCATTGTGCAACAGAAAAGGCAAGAATATTGTAGTAGTGAAATTTAATATTTTTTTTATTGAAATTATTTGGGTTATGGGTCAAATCACATTATGAAAGAAATTGATTTAAAGTGGGTATAATCCATTTAAGATTAATGGATATTTATTTTTGGATATTTCTCATTAAATTTATGTCATGTCATATTTATGACAGAGGTTTGAGCCAAAATGATTTTTAAGTGACAATATGAAAGAAAAAATAAATGAGTGACTTTAGCAAAATTAAAATATAATTGAGTGACTATCAGTAAAATTAACCCCTCATGCACTCACCTTAAATATTAATTAATATTCATCTCTACCTCACCTTTATAATTTTCTA
This sequence comes from Nicotiana benthamiana, assembly GCA_034376525.1. NCBI lineage: Eukaryota > Viridiplantae > Streptophyta > Magnoliopsida > Solanales > Solanaceae > Nicotiana > Nicotiana benthamiana. The sequence goes on along the minus strand of CM067341.1, from coordinate 55,136,349 downwards.
AAAGTATTCCCAGACACTCAGACAACAGCATTGCCTATTTCTACATAGGATACCATATGTCTGCTTACATGAGTTGGGGTGTGGGGGGTTGGGGGGGTTCCATGTCCATCTCCTTCTCTTCCCATTTTCCATTAACTAAATTCAAATAACACGACTTTTAATTTTCTTCTATATATGTGGGACTTAAATAACGTAAATCACGTGTTCAATTTTAATATATTGTATAGAAAATAAATCAACATCAGTCACTTCCTGATGAGTCAGCTAACTGTATTCACTCCCACAGACCTAAATAAGAAAACTATTACTGATAAGTTATGAAGTTCTGAAATCCCTAGATACATTGAGTTCTATAAAACCCTAGTTAAGATATTGTTAGAATTATGCTGTTACTGATAAACTCTTTAAGAAAATTATTCCCTGTATAGTACTTTATAAGTACTTGTTAAAATGTATCATCGTATCTTTTAAATCAGAGTCGGAACTAGAATTTTAAGGTAATAGGTTATGAATTCTAGAAAAAGCAATTGACTAGGTTTAGATAAATTACTGTGATTTTTTTTTAATCTCAAGTATAGCTATGCCGAAATCGTAATCGGAAATTTGGCTCCTTTCCTGCCATAAACAGCTAAAAGCTAAACTTGAAAATGTTGGATCAAAAAGAAAATTTGTCTCGACGTGAAAAGATTAATAAACATGAAAATAACAGTAACCATAAAACTTATTTTAAGAAAAAGAAATTATGGTGTAATATTTTGAAAGATTGATCAATTCTGATAAATCATTGTCTTCTAGATAATATTGATCATTGCTATGTTTGACATGACTTTTATGTTTGATATGACTTTTGTACGTGGCGATAAGACTTCAGTTGGAGCCATCCAAATCTATCCTCGTAAACACTAAACAATTCCTTTTATGTAAATAAAGTTTGTTTAGTGGCTTTCAACTTGATTACAGTCAAATCATAAAGATATATGGAAAACTAAGAAAAGCAGAAAGAAATTGATTACTCATAATTTCAAATCATACATTGGCCTACAAATGTATTAATGGCCAAAAAAGGATCAAAAGTTACTTTTTTATTAAAAAACTCCAAGAAAATCTCTATTGGTCGATGAATTTTTGGAAGAAAATATCGTCACGTATATCATATAGAAAGTGGAATATGATTGTACTTTTTGCTGTAGTTATTGTTTCTCTATTTATTTTCAAATTGGCTCTTAATAATTGTTGATGGACGTTCTAATTAGAAATTGAGCAGGTTCGCAATACAAAAATGAAAATATCGTGAATCGTGATAACAGCCTTTTCTAAGTCAAACATCTACTAATGATTCCATCAGCAAAAATAAAGGAATGGAAACAAAAAAGGAAAAGGAAAAAAGTATGAGGGGACAACCGTTCACCTACAAAACTTATGGAACTACAAATATTTGTTGTTATTCTTGTAACGGATCTTAGGGGTAATTTGAGTTATTGGTATAAGAATATTACTTTCGGTATAAAATTTTAAAATTATATTTAGATAAATTCAGCTACACTTATAAAAACAAAAAAATTACCGGTCTCTATTCATTAAGAGTCTTAGTCACTAACTATTTACATTATATATTTCAAGGAACCAAATAAAGCCTTACTATATTTATTACGTACATGGAAGCATATATTTTTATATACTTATTAGCGACTGTAATATTGTTGGACGATCGGCCAAATATAATTAAAAGCTCTTAGTGATACCCACCCGAATTCAAAGTCCAAATAATTATTAAGTTTTTAATTCTCAAACGCAAAGATTCAAAACTCCTTCTGTGGCGGACCACTTTTTTTCTTCTTATTTATCAGCCACCAAATTGGGAATATAACCATGATTATATCTTTGCACAATAGCACCCAAATGATTTAACAATAACAGTTAAAATATACCATAGCAGTATATTATTATAGAGTTATATGTTCTTGCAATACTATTGCAGAAGTGCATACTGTTGAAATATATTGTAGTAGAATGTATAATATATTAGTATATTTTTACTGTATATTATATATAGTGGTATACTATTGCGTAACTGCTTTTCTTCTTCAAATTAAAGAGTTTCTAGCTCAACACTGGTTTGTCTTCAAAACTTTAATGCTAATCGCCTCAAATCAGTTCCAAATGCGACAAATTTTAACATAAACTTCCCAAAGATGCTATATATAATATTTTGTACGCCCACTTCAAATTAAACAACAAAAATCTTCAAGTTGAAAATCTAGATTAATGAACTTCAAGTGCATAAAGGTGGACCTTCAAACACAGAAAGTTATATATTAAATCTTTTAATTGAGAAAGACTTTAAAAAAGAAAATCTTTAAAATATTCATTTTACCAAAACACAAGAAGTATAAAATGTGAGCAAACATAGGTTTTGAAAGAAAAAAGCTATGAGAGTACATGAAAAATGAAGGGGTCTAGAGGGTTTCATACTCCATTAGAAGAGGAAGCTATGAGGTTTAAAAATAGCACTTAAAGGGAAAAGGTAATATTTAGGAATAAATAATATGCTCAGTGTGAAGAAAAAAGGAATTTTTATCTCTTATAGAAAAGTTGATACCTTATTTATTTTAAATAAATATTATTTTAAAATTGTATTCCATAACTACCTTTTGATTTTTATAGCCAAATATTTATTTTATGGTCACCTCCTATTCTTAAGCCATAAAATAAGCTTTGTAGTATTATTTATCTCTCTCATCTTTCAGATTTTTCTCACTTTTTTTTCAACGCCAATTTTCTCAATGAATACAAACTCATGTATTCTTTCTCAACAGTTCCTTCGTCGATGGCAGTTCCTTGTGTTGAATTTGGTGATTTTGAGGACATCATGTTTGCAGCGCCAAAGTTGAGTTTCTATTTGCTTATCTTATTGATTATGTTTCCTCATGATGTGGCTAATTATTTGTTAAACAGGAAAAAGGGCGATGTTTAGTTTGGCATTCGTTGGTTTTTAACGACGGAAATTAGGTTACTGCCAAATATTGGAATCTAAGTTTTATTTAGTTTGGACTTTGGTTATTTGAAGACGATGAAATAGTATTTATGCTGCAAAAGATATTTGGTTAGGGTTGCAACTCGACGAGACGATATTTGGGTTGTTCTTGAACAAAGATGACGGAGTTTGGGGATGAGCAACTTGAAAATTCTGTTACCTTTTTTAAGTGTATTTCAATGTATCCTGTTGTATTTCATTGTAGTCATTATCTTTTTTCCATTGTATTTCATTGTATCTCGCTGTATTTCATGTATTTCATTATCTTTCGTGTATTTCATTGTAGTCACTGTCTTCTTTTTCATTATATTTCATTATTTTTCGTGTATTTCACATTAGTCACTATCTTTTTTTTCATTATTATTTCAATGTATCCCTTTATATTCTATGTATTCATATATTTTTTCAATTAATATAATTTATATATTCAGATGTATTATATAATTTCTCTGATGATTGCTATATTTTTGGGGGGCTTTTCCAGTTAAGAATATTTTTAAAACCGAAAATACAAATTTTGTGTGTTATAATTGAGTTTGTTGAGTTATATTAGGAGTCTGTTATATTAATTGATACACTTTTCATTTTAAAATAGTGTAATCCCTCGTTTCACGCATGAATATAGTCGAATACAGTAATCTTTCCAGCTATAATCACATGTTTCACGTCATGAATGCAGTCGAATATAACAACTGATTAGATGGACTTCCCTGATTCACGCCTACTTTTGCTATTATATTCATAAATACAATAGCTTAAATATATTCAAATACATCCATATAACCACAGAAGGTATCTATAACTCGTAATATAGCAAATGATATCTATAAATGGCTCATTACTACTACAAGATAGTGCTTTATAAAAATTTCTCAAGAAAAAAAAAGGGTACGCCGGGTAAAATTTGTGGGTTGCGTAAATAGAACCGGAAAATGACACTATATAACCGCTCTTAAAATAATAGTCGATATATATATATATATATATATATATATATATACACACGAAAGTTATACACATTTTGGTTGTCAAATATAAATAATTTTTTATTTGGGCTAAAGATAATAATACCCTAAATATAACTAGTTTTCAAAGGGCAAACCGGTAATAAAAAAGACCCATATATGCATTTAACGTTATTTCCCTTTATAAATATCTCATTTTGGTCATAGGTATTAGCTAATACCTGAATAAATATTATTCCGAGCAACAAACTGGAAAGAAAAAATACATACCAAAATCTTAATATTATCTATCTCATATAGAATGTGTGATTATAATGCCATATTACAATCTGGATATCCATTCTCTAAACCAAAGGATCCCTTATTAGATTCTAATGATCAAATTATTTGATTTTTTTGTGGCTCAGACATACTTTTGAGATCAAATTTATGTCCTTGAAAATTACATTAAGGAGTAGTTAATAGTTTCAATTACTGTAGAAACATTTTAAAACTGTGTTTATAGAAAACCTCTTTGACTGGTAAATAGCAATAACTGAGTTTCTTATTGGGGTAGTGGGATTATTAAGATTCCACTTAGGACTAAACATTATGAGGAAAGTATAGTACCTTCGTGTAGGGGCGGAGCTACAGTGATATTTACGGAGGCATAACGTAATTTTGGTTTATATTCGTGTTAAAAAGTTACTTAATATATATAAATAATTTATTCAAAATTTAATGAGCTGCATTTTTTATAATTCAGAACTCATAAACTCAAAATTCTACTTCTGCTTCTACCTTCACATACCAAAAATAGTACGTATAAAACCTTCGGTAACACATAAAGTAAGTATAATACCTTCATGTACCAAGAAAATATGATACATTCGTTACTACAACAACAACAACAACCCAGTATAATCCCAGTTAGTAGGGTCTGGGGAGGGTTGTGTGTACGCAGACCTTACCCCTACCCTTGGGTAGAGAGACTGTCTCCAAATAGACCTCCGGCATCCTTACCTTCAAGAACTTCCCACCTTGCTCTTGGGGAGACTCGAACTCACAACCTCTCGGTTGGAAGTGACGGTTGTTCACCATCAGATAAACCCCTCTTGTCTCGTGATACCTTCGTTACTAAACAAGAAAAGAAATTAGAAAATTTTGACTTATTCCTGATTTCCACAGGGCACGAACTATCATTCTGTAGGTTTCTCAAATTGACAATCTACTCAAAGTGTGTTAGCAAAACAGTACACACGATATATCGTCCATTTTTCCTTATAGACCCAAAACAGGTGGTAGAGCTTGCGAAAGTTGTCCGTACATTCTTAATTTCATAACTCTTGTTGAAGAGACATAGATGTGGTTGCCTGTAGCAACATCCTATGATTGAGAATTTAAGTTATATATATTATCAATATAAATAAATATTATACCATCACGTCATTTTTAACTGTTGTAGTAGATAATTTGTTTTATTTCAAGATTTTATAAATTTCCCACTTTAAGGAAACTTTTCAGTGACCTGATAGTATAACTATTATTTACACTTACAAGGTATCTGTATAAAAAAGAATAATATTTAGCAATTGGAATAATATTTAACAAATTACAACAATATTTAGCAATTTAGCACAAGTATCCTCGAGTTCTAGAAAAAAGAGCGGTTATCCTTAAAATGGGTAACAATTGAATATGGACGTTATTTAGAGGATACATGATTAATTTAATACGGATGATCTAAAATGACAAATGATTAAATTAAAGGGAAACACGACGATCAAACCAAATGTGATGGACAATTAAGCCCGACTTTAAGATAAACACTGAAATTTGGTTCCGGTCAACCCCTCGAGATAGGCTGGGTTGCAACTAAAGAAATGAGTAGCTGAAGAACACTTTGGACAATAGCTAGAAGATAAAAATAAACTGTATTGCTTTGATGTGCTTGCCAACAACGGTCAAAAAAATAAAAATGTTCTCCCCTTTATAAAAAAGGGGAGTTTCAATCCTAGTACAAATCTTAATAAGGTAAAAATTCTTCTCTCCTAGTAAATTATGATCCGCAGTTGATATCAGGCGAGATTTATGCCGTAATATCCGGTTGATGACGGATATTTCGGCCCCTCATTCGTTCTCTCTAGCTGTCCTCTCTTTAGTCTCGATTCTTTGTTTTGCTCGAGCTCGATTCTTCTCATGTTTGGCCATGTCCGAATCTTGTTGTGTGACTTGTCCTCCCGATCTCCGGCCTGGGAAGCCCTTAGCTCTACGCGATACTGCATCAAACCATGCCGTCTTCTCATTTCTTTATCGAAAAATTGAGAGTAACTCTATCCCCGATTTTACCCATACACATATAGTCCCCTAACTTTTCGGAGAGTAGATTTATAGAATCGATGAGAAGTGACTAATTAATCTCGGTTTCATCCTTCGTACGCCACAAGTGAGTTGAGAAGTCACCAAAATATCCCATCAGTCATGTCGTTCTAACTTCGGACACGTGTCAACCGCCTGTTGACCATCCTTGCTAGCTACCGAATGCGAAACATCACACATTCATTATTTCTTCCCAATAAAAGCTCTAGTTTCCTTTGTTACTTTTTTACTTTCTGATTTCGAATCTTTTTAAGGTACCCTTGGATTTTCTACTTGTTTATAAATCTTTCAAATCTTCATAAATTGTTCTCCGCAGCTTCATATCTTCATTGCTTATCTTCAAATCTTCATACTTCACCTTCAAATCTTCATACTTCACCTTCAAATCTTCATTTCAATCTTCAAACCTTCATATCAATCTTCAAACCTTCATATTGCTAGATCAAGACGGCTAAAACCTCCAAATTGGTTCCTCAAAACACTACTCCCTTAACATCTACGTGGGCCACAAGTGTCGAGGTAACCCTTCTGGTAGCAGCCCCGGTACCTCCTCTTAAAGAATTTATCCCCTGAGGTAGCTCCGTAGATAAAGAATTTATGGTCAAAGAGGCCTCCAAACCTGGAGACTGAGGCTAGGAAGCACGGAGGTACACCTGCTCCATCAACGAGGATACACTCTTGGTGGTCCGAGAGGACTGAAAAATGGGAAGACAAAAAATACAGTCATTCCCAGTCCCGAGAAGGACATCACAACGCACATGGAAGGGTACTTAAGTGTTTACACATAACTTTCACATTAAATTTGGTGGACATAGTGATCCTTTATTTTTGTAAGAGGTATGAAATCTGCCTCGGGCAGATCCACTCGTCCTTTTGGAGAGTCATGACCCTTCTCCGTCACATCGCCGACAGCATAGAGGTGCATCGATTCACCGTTGACCATCTGCTCTACGTTTACAGTCCCCCAATCTTCTAAGGGGGGCTAATCAAGCTCTCCCGACGAGCAAAGACGGCTCCCATATCGTGTATTGACGAGGACAAGGAATAAGGCTTGCACGGGAGGTTTATTTAGATAAGGACCGATGATCTCATTCCCTCCGAGTTCCTCCCATTCCCCGAGAAGTGGAACTAAATACGTATGTCCATCTCCTATTAAATTGTCAATATAACCTTTTGAATTTACTCCTCTTTCTCGTTAATCATTATTTTTATATGCAGCTATCGCCCGAGTCCCCAATGCAGTCCTCTATTTTAGGGAGTGGATCGAGAGCATCTACAAACAACTTACATATTCCGAGCGTGAGTGACACAAGCTTTCCAAAGGAAAATAGAAGGCGCATTCTCATTATGAGTGTCCCCTTTTTCCTGGTTGAATTCCCCTTTACCTTGTGATTTTGACTAAGTCTCTTCCTTTCACGGGTTTTTCCAAGACTATCGAACTTCAGGTAATTACCGAGGACATGGCCTTGACTCCCGCCAGAGAAATCCTCTGTTTCACTACAACCTATTTCCGAAGTTGCTGCAATGAAGTAAGAGAAAACAAAGAAGAAGAAGAAGAAGAAGAAGACGAGAAGGTCTCCTGACTCCTTAGACGCCCCCAACGAGGCCAACAAGAAAAGGATTGTAGTTAGGGTCAGAAAGAGTACCAACAAAAGTACTCGGGCCAAGGTTGTGGACCCTAAATATCTCTATCGGCTCAAGGAATATCTCGAGGATGATGACATGGAGTTCATTGTTCACGAACCGATCTACGCCGCATAAGAGCTGGTAGCCTCGAAGGGGTGATCGTATGGCTTAATCCTCCTTAGCTCAAGAGCCCGAGGAAGAACATGTGGACTTTGCTTTTTTAAAAAGCTACTTTCATTCTGAAAGAGTCCATCGAAGTCATTGACATCTCAGAGTAACCATCTAACGTGTATTTTCTTTTATATGAGTCTTGGGACATTAAAGAGAAAACGACTGAGGCGTCATGGTCCGCGAATGAGGCCGTCAATTTATTTTTCGAAGGCGTAGATGTCAGCATACTGGAAGACTACTCCGCACTTGGCCATCTGGAGATCCCAAAAAGGGATGCGCTACCGGGGTCAGGTGGTCCGAGTTAAAGTCCCAAGCTAGAGAGGCAGTTCCCCGCCCCAAGTGTGGACCTCGATCTAAAGAACAAGGTCATGTTCATAGTATCAGGGGATACTAGGATGATATCCAGACCGGACGGTATGGCCATTTACCTTCGTTCCTTGGTAATCGAAGAGGACCAAGTGAAGATGAACGAGGTAGATTGGCCAAGCCTCTTCAATGAATCGCAATAGGCACCGAACAGGGTATGCTTTCTTCCCCTCGTATCTTTAAGGATTTCATTTTGACTTAGTGAATTTCAACAATTTTTCTTCTTTTATGGCTCAGGCCACGGTGCTTCATCAAGAGAGCTTCCACCAATCCCAAATGGAGGTGAGTTACCTCAAGTTTGAGCTCAAGGAGCAAGTCCAGCAAAGGAGATGTACAAAGCAATTTGTGGGCAAAAAGATGGAGTCCTCAGGGACCACTTCGTCCTTCACATCGAGTTGGAAAAAGCCCAAAAGAAGGCCTCAAAGGCAAAATAGGAACACGCCCTTCTTGTTGAAAGGTATAACAAGAGGTTAGGCATAAATGCTAATGTCGTAGCCTCACAGGTCCAAGAGAAGATATACCCGATCGACTAGCTTAGGGTCGAGATGGACGAGGTTAAAGGCTCAGCGCAGGAGTTGAGAATCAAAATGGATCTCCTGGCTTGAGAAGAGGATGCCACCAAAGAGGATTTGGCATTTACCAAAGTATAGCTCCAGGTGATAATATAAAAAGCCGACAAATGGTCTCGGCTAAATGAGGAGCTCTGGGCACAACTCAACTCGACCGTTACAAATCAGGATGATGTTTTCCAAGAATACACGTCGTTGAAGTCCAAATTATAGACTGCTTCGAATGAGGCCTCCAAATTCTAGGACATGTTGGACCAGTACAAGAACAATATGGAGGTAGCTGAGGCCCGTGTAATAATGAAGGCCGAGTATGTAAACTGGTTGTCTGAGAGAGAGAGAACCTTGAGGAGATCCATACTCGGGGATTGACCTTGAGGCCAAGATCGAAGAGGGGAAGATAATTGAAGCTGAAGTCAGAGCTAGATACCAGCCTGATGGATCGGGTAGCGAGTCGGGATCTGACAAATACTAGGCCGGAAATGCCTTAGTTTATTTTTTGTTCTTTCTTGTAGCAGCATATTTTGTATTTTGGGGCCGTTCCATAGCAAATCTGTAAAATATCTTTTGGTATATATTTATATGTATAATTCTTCATCTATACAGTCCTTTATCTTATGTATTTGCTTATGTTTAAGAGTTATAAATTGTGTTTTGGACTTCATAATATGCTATCGATGCCTTAGCATTGAATTTGACATTACATAAAATGTTTGTTCCCCCAAAGCCCGAAAGCGGCCTTGGTTAGGTAATGATTTCGAGTTGCTTTGACTTTAGAGGATCCCATAAAAATGAAGTCTTTGTTAAAAAAATTAAATGTTTTAACCAAACTTAATTATTCTTTGTCGAAGATGGCTATTTTCATTACTGTAATTCGAGGGCAAGTAACTTGACCGGTTCTAATATAATCTTTTTTATGGATTGAAAATATGTAAGGATCTTACTCTTTATGTACATACTCAGATGTCTCCGATTCATTTAAGTTGGTCGTAGACTTTCGTGTTCCGGCCCTACCAAGTAGGCTCGGTGCCTTCAGGTTTAGTATCCCGAATTTCCCAAGTTATTGCTACGTAGTAGTCCCCAGTTTGGGGAGGCCCGTAGGCTTAAGGGTTTTGAACCCAATGTTCATTCTAAGTAACTTTAGAATAATATTGCTTGTGCAAATGTGAAAAGATGAAAAATGGAAGGAAAATTTCTTTTATTACTTTGAATGTCATGTAAATAATCGACGGTACAAAAGCTATCTTCCATGGAGAGAATGAGTTATGCGGTCATTGTTTGTTTGACCCTTACAATAAGTCCTAATATTTAAGCCTTGGCTTTCAATATTGAATAAGAATGCCTTCTAAATTTCCGAACTTATGACTTCGGTTCTTGAGTTAGGGTGTGATGGACCCCTAGCATTCGAGACTAAATATTGAGGGATTGAATACTATTGATCAGATATGGACGATTCGCAGTCTTGGCCTTCAGAAATAGGGTAGAAAACTTTCTATTGCCTAATTAAAAAACTTTTCATAAAACCTATTTCGGGAAAAAATCAGTCCAAGGGAAAAAGTTTGCAACACACACCTCTAGACCTAATCCTTAGATTCGACCTCGACTAAGTACATGCACGGGTTAGTTCAAGCGTAATAAACCACAAAGAAGATTGTGTTCATACCTTAGCAATAGTACCACTTTAAGTGTGCCACATTCTAGTTGTTGGGCAGTTGTATACTATTTTCAGACTCGAGTTGGTACAAGCCCTTCCCGGTTATACTGGTGACTCTGTACATTATTTCCTAATTTGGTCCTCGTTTCCCATCATTTGGGTTCTTGGTATGCAGTGTAAATTTCCTCAATACCAAGTCCCCAATTTGGAAGTGTCAAAGGTTTGCCCTTCGGTTGTAGTATCTCCCCATTCGTTGCTTTTGAGTCGCTAACCATACTAGGGCGTCTTATCTCCTTTCATATGATAAATTTAAGTTTATGACCATGTCCTTGTCGTTTGACGTCTCTGTATAGTATTGGAACCTTATGCTAGGTTCTCCTACCTCTATCAAAATTAAAGCTTATGTGTCGTAGACTAGAGAGAAAAGTGTTTTACCGGTACTCGACTTCAAAGTTGTTCGATATACCCATAAGACCTCAGGAAAAATCTATTTCCATTTTTGTTTTGAGTCGGTCAATATCTTCTTCAGGTTCAATATAGTTTTGTTTGTTGACTTCACTTTACTGTCCACATTTGGGTGGTAAGGTATCGATAAATTCTTTTTCGATTTTGTGGTCTTCAAAGAACTTATTAATCTTGTAGCTGATGAACTGCCTCATGTTATAACATGTGACCTCGACTTGTACCCCTGAACGAGTATGTTATACGGTCTCAGATGAAGTCGATGACCTCATTTCCCTAACTTTATTGAACGCCTGCGCTTCGACCCACTTGGAGAAGTATTCAGTCGTACATAAGATGTACTGAGCTTTACCAGTACTCACGAAGGGACCTACGATGTCGATTCCCTCTTTCATGAACAACCAAGGGTAAAGAATAGAGTGAAGCATCTCTCTCGGTTGGTAGATCATTGGGGCATGCCTTTGACATTCGTTACACTTTTGAGCAAAGTCTTTCATATCATTTTACATCGCGTTCCAGTAATAACTAACCATGATCGGTTCTTGAACCAATGATTCTGCTCCTGAATAGTTTTCGCAAGTAACCTCATGGACTTCTCTCATCACGTAATCGGTCTCCTTGAGACCCAAACACCTTGCTAATTCCCAAAGAATGATCTTTGGCATAGTTTTCCTCCAATGAAGCTAACCTATCAGCCTTAGTTCGCAAGGCCCTCGATTTATTGGGATTCGATGGCAATTTCCCTTTCTAGAGGTAGTCTATGTATTTGTTTCTCCAATATAAAATCAAGTTTGTTGAGTTTACCACGGTGTAACCTTCCTCTATTACCAAGTTTAGCAATTGTACCACTGCTCCCGAATTGAATTCCTCGAAGTCGACTGATGACCCTAGGTTAGCCAACGTCTCGGCCTCGTTATTCTGATATCGGATTACAAGTTGTAGCATACATTCCCTGAACAAATGTAATGTCATTTGAAACTTATCCAAGTATCTCCGCATCCGATCTTCTTTTAATTCAAATGTCCCATTGACTTGGTTAACAACGAGGAGGGAGTCGCACTTGGCTTCGATCACCTTAGCCCTCAGGCTCTTAGCCAATTCCGGACTTGCAATCATAGTCTCATATTCGGCTTCATTGTTAGTAAATTTCACAATTCTAATAGAATTCCTTATTACATTACTCACTGATGGTTTTAATATGATTCCCAACCCGGGCTCTTTCGAGTTAGAAGCACCGTTTGTGAATAGGGTCTAGACTTCCGAGCTAGTCCTCGGGGTAAGTACTAATTCCTTCTCAACCTCGGGGATCAAGGCCGCGTAAAGTCAGCTACGAAGTCTGCCAAAATTTGATATTTTATAACAGTTTGAGGGTTGTACTCAATATCGTACCCACTAACTTTTATAGCTCATTCTACTAGTCGACCCGTGAGTTTGGGTTTATGCATAACATTCCTTAGCAAATACGAGGTCACAAGACGTAAGGGGTGACATTGAAAATATGATTTTAGTTTCCTAGATGTGCTTAATAAGGCTAGCGCTAATTTCTCTAAGTACATATACTTCATTTTGGCATCACCTAGGGTTCTACTAAGATAATAGATAGGAAACTGCGTACCTTCTTCTTTCCGGACCAGGACACAACTTAGCGCAAACTCAGAGACTACCAAGTAGAGGTATAACTGCTCATTTCGCCTTAGGAGTGTACAACTAAGGATGGATTGATGGGTATAGTTTGAGTTCTTCTAAAGCCTATTGACATTCAAAGGTCCAATAGAAGTTGTTCTTCTTCTTTAGTAATGGGAAAAATCGGTAGCTTTTGTCCGACGACCTCGAAATAAGCAGACCCAATGTGGCTATCTGCCTAGTCAATCTTTGTAGTCAACTACGGATATCTATTCTATGGATTTTATCTTATCTAGGTTGATCCCTATTGCCCGATAAGACACCATGAAATCGAGGAACTTGCCCGAACATACTCCGAAGGCACACTTCTCCGGGATCAACTTCATGTTGTATTTCCTCAGTATGTCGAAGGTTTTCTGCAAATATTTCAAATGGACCTCTACTCACGGGGACTTACATAACATATCTTCAATATAAACCTCCAATGATTTTCCTATTTATTCCTCGAACACTCGTTGAACTAGGCGTTGATATGTACCACCGGCATTTTTTTAATCCGAAAGGCATCATGTTATAATAATAGGTGCCAAAATTAGTTATAAAATAAGTCTTCTCTTGGTCACGCAAGTCCATCCGTATCTGGTTGTACCCGGAGTAGGCATCGAGAAAACTCAGCGTCTCTTGCTCGACCATCCTTTGGGCATGACTTGTTCAAGTCCTTATAATCTACACACATTCCAAACTTATTTTTTACTTTTAGGTACAACCACTATGTTAGCTTGATAATTCGGGTGTTTAACTTCTCGAATACCTATTTTCATGAGTTTAGATATCTCGTCTTTGATTAATGCGCGCTTGATTTTGAACTGGGGACTCCTCTTCTATTTTATTGGTTAAAATTTTGGATCCAAGCTCACTTTGTGAGTTGTCACCTCCGGCGGGATCCTTGTCATATCTAAGTGGGACTAGGGAAAAAAATCGCATTAGCATTTACAAAATCAATAATATTTTCTGTATACCTTTCTGCCTGTTAGATACTCAATCAGTATGACATGTTCTAGCTTCTCGATCGTCGACTTGGAGGCATCAGTATCATCAGGTGCTATAAAGGATATTGGGACCCCAAAAATCATCTTCCTCATTTGTTGAGTGTTCCTCCTGTTTCTTCGGCCTTGTCGGGATTGGGATCGGGATCGGGATCGGTGATCGCTATTTAGTGCTTTTCTTTTCGACAGTCTTTCACCTTTTGATATTGTGATTGTGGGAACTGGGACCACGTCCTCGACAACAAACATCTTCTTTATAGACGGTTGTTCCTCGTAGACCGTTTTGATTCTACCTGGGGTTGGAAACTTGGACGCTTCATGCAAGATCGAATGCACCACTCTCCTTCTGTGGACCCATGGCCTCCCGAACAAAGCTTTGTATCTTATAACACCATCCATTACATAAATATTTGTTTACTGGGTGATCCCTACCGTGTTTATCGATAGGGTTACTTCACCCTTCGTTGTATTGCATGCTAGGTTGAACCCATTCAATACACATACTGTTGTATGATTTGGTCCAATAACCCTAGTTGTTTCATAACTCTTCAATGGATGATGTTTGCCGAATTTGAATTAATCAACACACGCTTAACTCGAGATTTATTAATAAGTTAAAATATTATCAATGCATCTATGTGAGGTTGAATGATGCCCTTAGAGCTCTCATCGCTGAACGAGATAGACCTCTCTGGAGCGTAGTCTCGAGTGCATTTTTCCCTTGTGATAAAAAATTTGGTGCATTTTATCAATTGCCCTTGTGGGGCATATACTCCCCCGATGGTCATGTTGATTACATGTTGGGTTTTTTTTTGATCCATTTGCTTGTTGGCGCCCCTACTTTTTGAATAATTTTTGGCTCGCTTAATTAGGAATTCCCGAAGATGCCCATTGTTGAATATATGAGCCACTTCTCTCCTTTAGCTGTCGACAATCCTCAGTCCTCTGATTGGGAGTATCATGATATTTACATATTAAGTTGTGATCACTCTGTTCGGGATCGTACTTGATAGGCCTTGGACATTTGGTATCATTGATGTGTCCGATAGACGACACTATACTCATTACATCCATGTTAAATTTATATTCCGATAGTCTCGGAGCTTCTCTGCCCTTGAATGATCTGTCGAAATGGTTCTTACTCATCAAACCTTTGTTGCTAAGACCTTAATAGCTTCTTCTATAATTCTTGGTGTCGACGCCCCCTTTTCCGACTGAAACAAGCGAAATTGGGTTTACGATATTATGGAGAAAACAACTCTTATTCCCGTCTGGAAATTGGGTATTGGAATTTGAAGAGTAGACACCTAATGATAATAGTGCATTAGGACACTTTTAAGAAGAAGAGAGTATTTTTTTAATGAAAACCAGAGTTCGGGTAAGGGCTTGAAATTATTTCGAGGGGAAGGTGTTAGGCACCCCTCAAGATCCACCAGTGTGGTTCCCGGCCGTGCTAATTGTGACTGTAATGGGAAACAAGGCAAATAAACAAGTAAGGATTGCATATAAAGCATTCAAACAATTTGAGAATTTTGAAAAAGGGAAAGGCATAATTTAAATAAAAGCAAAAGAGTTGATTAATTCGAAAGGCATTACTTTAGAAAAAATATTTAATAAAGCAAGCAAAATAGAAAGAGGTCTTAGGTTTGACCATAATATGGATCATTCGATACAATATCCCGCACATATTCCCAAAGAGGGGTCGATTTATGATATTATCGCATTGTCATCATCTCCATATTCTACCCTTCCCACCCCGTTAAGGTACTTAAACGTGTTTGGTCTTGTTTACTTATTGCATACTAGTACCCGTTCCAAGCTACTAGTCCGAGGGCATTAGGACTTCTAATCTTAAGAGGGGGAGAGAAAGATAGGACATATATGGAGTTTTCAAAGGGAAAATACTAAGCGTCAACCAAAACAAATAGCATATAAAGATATACAAATCATACATTCAAAGGCTCATATAAAACCCCGTATATCATACAGCCTAGTATGACTTCAAATACTGATTTGGTCTTAATATTAGAGCTGATCGCGAATAGATTAGTTAAACACATAAAACTGGATAGAAAATCTGCTTCGAGTTCCCCGGGCACGTTATCCGGAGTTGTTGTATTTAAGAAGGTAGGGGAGTTTATAAAAGGCAGTGGAGGAAGTAAGGGATTTTAAAAGCAGCAGACAGTTTAAGTAAAATGTGTAGAAAAGTTTCAGAAAGACAGGCTGATTTGAGAAAAAGCAAGTTGCACGACTGTTTCGAAAACTGAATAAACGTTGAGACAGAATGATTTTTACGTAGAGGTAAAGCAAAAGCATTGAGCAGGCAGATTGGCAGATTATTTGAAAAGACTGTTTAACAAAAACTTTGGGTAGAACTTATTTTAAATAGACTATTTCAGAGGATAAAGATGTTTGGGCAGAACTCGTTTCAAAAGACAAAGAATGCAGACTTGAGATATTTTAATAGCATGCATAGTTAAACAGTGTACGTGAAACGTTATTTGGAAACATAAAGGCTTAGATGACTGACTATTATTGATTAAGCAAATAGAGCAAGTTTGACAATTAATCTATAGGCATGATGTATATGTTTGTGATTTTAAAAACTGTTAAGGAATTGATGAATGATCGAGCGTTTAACCCTACAGCTTGCCTATCGCGCATGCAAGTCCTATTGGCAAAATTTCTATATGCATTTGATTATAAAAAAATATGCAAGTTCTATAGGCCAGATTTCTATATGCAGTTGATTACAAAAAATATGCAAGTCATATAGGCATGCTTTCTATATGTGTTTGATTACAAAAATATGCAAGTCTTATAGGCATGCTTTCTATATGCATTTGATTACAAAAATATGCAAGTCCTATAGGCATGCTATCTATTTGCGTTTGATTACAAAAATATGCAAGTCCGATAGGCAGGATTTCTAAGTGATTTAGACATAGAATCCTATGAAAATGGTTTCTACCCTTTGACTTGTGCAGAAATAGTAAAGCCCTTCCCACACCTAGCCCTAAGGCATCCGAGATCAGAGGGAGCTCAAGGATCCCAAGGAATGGCTTACCAAAGGGGGACAGAACTTAAGAGACTAAGAATGAGTGTAAAGTGAAGGGTATTTGAGGAAAACCAAATAAGGGGAGGTCATACCCAGCCATGGGTAAGACTGGCACACCCATGACCCTTTACTTGTCTCAAACACATAAAGACCAGACTTTGTGAAAGTCAGACTCGGGCCTGGATGGTGACTAGTACCCCACCTGACTAGAGTCAGGATCAACACATAAATGGGCTTAAGCGAATGTAACTGATTTGGGTATAGGTTTTGAACAGCCTGATTCTGAACTAAATATGGCAATAGGGTACCACTCTAGTCCAAAACATTACTCACATACAAAGGGGTCAGGGAAAAGGATCAAATATAAAAGCATTTGCACAAAACAGAATATATTTAAATCATAGGGGGTTTTGGGGAAGGCATCAAATACGAAAGCATTTGCACAAAACATAACAAATTTAAATCATAGGGGTTTTGGGAAAAGGGATGTACATGCTGAAGTTCAATTGCAAAATGTAAGGAAATAGAGCATAAACAGACATATGAAAAGCATAAATAAGCACATAGTTTAGAGATGGTATTTAAATCATGGACCTACCATTTGCAAGTTTCAAACAACAGTACTAATAGAACAAGTAGGATCCTATAGTTGGCCTTGGCTTTCAGCCGGCTAACACAAGCAGGACACTTAGTAATAGAGAAGAGCAGAGAAGAAAAGAGAGAGTGTATAGTATGAAGTTATGAGATTGTTCATGTGTTGAAGTGAAAAGAGTTGGGGGATTTTATATCTTGAAAGTAAGCAACCAATGAGGCAAGAAAATAATTTAACATCAATCATAGTCAACTAGGGAAAGGGTTTCCTCTAATTAAAGAACCGGACTTGAGGTAAATAAACCAAGATTTATTTTTGGGAAGAAAATCAAGAATAAGTTATGAAATACAGGGTAAATACGTGTAAGGGTTTTGAAATTCACACGGTTTAACACATAAGGCAAGTCAATCACATAGAGAATCAAGGAATTTGTGATACAAATCGATATTGAACTTAGTCAAAGAGCAGGTCCAAATTAAAGAATCAAATACTTTTGTAAGAAATCAATTTTCCAAAAATTAGGGTTATTCAGAGAAGGGGGAGAATATGACTATATAAAGAGGTGCACAAATTCGAACATGCAAAACTGGAATTGGTAGAACAAATCGTGTAATCAAAGAGTAGAAGAACATAGGTAAGAGATCAGAAGCAGCTAGGGTTTACACACGTAGCAAGAAATTTCACAGAGAGAAACGAAAAACCACCTAAAACTTAGGGTGTTCATCACATACCGAGTGTAAAGAAGAAGCATAGATGAAGATGAACTTAGGAAGAGCAGCATAAGGAAAAACAGAGAACACAGTAAAACATTTAACTTGAAAACCCTAGAAATACCACAGTAAAGAAGATACATAGGATCCATAGTATAAAATACTCAAAGATCACAGTAAAGTTGAAAGAAATCAGAATAGAGCAGGTAAAGCAAAGAAATTGAAGAAACCCTAAATTTTAGGAAGACGAACAGTTTGAAAACAAAGTCGGCGAAGAAATGTGAGAGATACTTTGAAAATTTAGAAAATAACTAGGATCTACAATAGATCGTGAAGATAAACACACAGAAAACCTTGTAAATTAGGGTTTCAGAGAGAGAGAACCATAGAGACACGAGAAAGCCTGGAACAGACTAATTCTGAGTCATCAATGGATTCACAGCATCAAGGCTTGCCGGATAGAGACCGTACATGGCCGTAAAACTCCAGTTGAAGGACCTCTGAGTCAATAATCTTCAAGATACGGCTTCAATATTCGAACAAAAGAACCATATGAGGTATTGAGAGGTGAGTACAGGTGTTTTGAAGCATGAGAAGCCATAAACGCCGGTGAAACGAAGCCGGAGAAAGGCTAGGGTTCAGAAGGGGTTAAGAGCGTTTTGGGGGTGAAGGGATACAAGGGCGGCTGAATGTAGAGAATGAGTAGGGATTTGGGGGGGTGTTTCGTTTAACTATGGCAGGCTTCATGTGAACCGTTGATCTTAATGATCAACGGTCACGATACAAAGTGGGAAGGGGGGTAATTTGGACGGGTTTAGGTCGGGTAATTTCAAAATTGGATAGTGTAATTGGGGTTGAAATGGGGGCTGAAATTGGGTTATAAATTAAATAAAAGGGGCTATAATTTAAATAGCCATTTTCCCCAAATTGAATTTTATAAAATAGTAAATGATACTGTAAAAATCAAATTAAAATACTGGGTCAATAAATAATGTATAAGTATTCACTTATAAATGTTAGGAATGATTTTGTAGTTAAAATATTTATTAAATCGAGAAATAAGCTAAAATTGCAATTTCATTCGATTTTAGATTAGAAATACCTAATGAACTTGTGAAATTATGTAAAAAATTATGTAAATTATATTTTTATGTAAAGGAGAGGATAAAATACTTTAATCACAAAAATAAAAAGTTTTGGGACTAAATATTAGATTTTATAGTGCCAAATAAGTCATAAATTAATTTTAAAATTTTTTAAAAAGGTAGAAAAATGCCAAAACTTTTGCGAATGCTTACGTATGCATCAATATGCTATTTTGGGAATATTTTGAGTATAGAAATATATATGGAAAAATTGGGTATCAACAGCTGCCCCTCTTTACCCGAGCATGATGAAAGAGTTGTCGGGTAAAGACAAGATGACCAATTTTGACCGTAGATGGCGACTGTAAGAGAGTTTTGACCGTGCTCTGGCCTCTGAGCTGCCTACATATCCCTGGTGTTATAATAATCAAGGCATATGTAGTTCGGGAACCATTGGCAGAATATGCCGATGGAAGTTGAGAAAAGACGGATGCAACGCGGTTTGAGATATTACAAGGGTTCGGAGGTCGGATGGATGCGAAAAACTGGAGCATGATCGCTCCTGCTGAGACGGTTGTGAGCCAGCCGGTGTAACTGTAAATGAACGATGTGTGTGTATTTCATAATTTAAACGTGATGCAAGTTCCCATTGGACCATGAATGTTGTCTTCGGACGATCAGGATGGTGTCCTCAGACTATGACGTCCTGGGCTATGAAGAGCATAACAGTACAGATTTGCAGGCTATGAAATGGTGTTCTCGGACCATGCAGATGGTGCCTCCGAATTATGACTCCTTTGAATGAGTTGCCGATATTTCAGCCCATGAAAATGTGGCAATATTTTTAGCCGAATGAATGCAAGGGTGGCGATGTTTCATTGAAAGTGCGAATTTAAAATGCGGGGTGGCAATATTTCAGCTAAATGAGATATGGTGGCGGTTTTTCAGCCAAATGCAAAATAAAGGAGTTAGAGCTTAACCTCGGAAGGTAGAGAATAGCCTTATGCAATGAAGTATGGAGACAAAGCTTAGTCTCGAAAGGCAGCGAATAGCCTTATGCAGGATGGAGGTAGAGCTTAACCTCTGAAGGCAGAGAATAGACTTATGCAAATATGCAAGACGGAGACAGAGCTTAGTCTCGAAAGGCAGAGAATAGCCTTATGTAGAATGGAGGTAGAGCTTAACCTCAAAATGCAGGGAATAGCCTTTTGCCAAAATGCAAGATGGAGACAGAGCTTAGTCTCGAAAGGCAGAGAATAGCCTTATGCATGATGGAAGTAGAGCTTAACCTCGGAAGCCAGAGAATAGCCTTATGCAAAAATGCAATGTGGAGACAGAGCTTAGTCTCGAAAGGCAGAGAATAGCCTTATGCAGGATGGAGATAGAGCTTAACCTCGGCAATAGCCTTATGCAAAATGAAAGATGGAGATAGAGCTTAGTCTCGAAAGGCAGAGGATAGCCTTATGCAGGATGGAGGTAGAGCTTAACCTCGGAAGGCAGAGAATAGCCTTATGCAAAAATGTAAGATGGAGACAAAGCTTAGTCCCGAAAGGCAGAGGATAGCCTTATGCAGGATGGAGATAAAGCTTAACCTCGGAAGGCAGGGAATAGCCTTATGCAATGAGAAAACGTAAAGAAGAAGATAGTGATGATTTTCTTAGCTGGTAGATGATTGCGATATCATGACTGTTGGGGAAATGTTGGATGTAGATAGTAAACTTTCGTGACGTAAGTAGTTGCTTCGGGAGTTTCGGTTTTGTAAAGCACATGCATCGCCCATTTGTATCATGAATTCCTACATCCAAATAAATCGTGAGTTCTATAAGGGCGGGGGGGGGGGGGTTAGTTTGTATCCCTCGGCTTGTGTCGTCCTATGCCATTTAGGGTAGCATTGCTGAACGATATCGATCCGAATGGTGTTATGCAAAAGATTTGGCAAACATGATACAAATGTATATATAAGTAAATAAAAGATTAATTTTTTTTATGATGAACCAACAATTGCAACGTGGTTCAAGACACGGCGACCTTGCTTGCTCCGAAATTTTGAGGGTCCTCCTCAAAATTCTGCCCCAGTTTACTAGGCTGGTGCTATTGACGGCGGTGCTGAATGAATGAAAACGAAATCCTCATAATTTTGAGGGTCTTCCTCAAAATTCTGCCCCAGTTTACTGGGTCGATGCTGATGCGAATGATTGGTACATTGACTTCGGAATTTTGAGGGTCCTCCTCAAAATTCTACCCCAGTTCCAAATGCGGTGGAAAATGGGATTTTATTAAAATGTGACCGAACCCGTAGGGTTACCTATGTATCCCTTCTTAAGTGGGAATCAATTCAGGCATAGTTCAAATTACATCATAAAAGAAAGCATGTGATCAAATATAGTATCTTTTCACTGCGTTTGAGTTGATAGGCTTCGGCCAGACTTCTCCGTCCATTTCTGCGAGAATGAGAGCTCCACCAGTCAGAACCTGGCGAACATGTACGGACCCTGCCGGTTGGGAGAGAATTTCCCTTTGGATTCATCTTGATGTGGAAATATCTTCTTCAACACCAGCTGCCCTGGTGTAAACTTCCTTGGTCGAACTCTCTTCTTGAAGGCTCTGGACATTCTTTTCTGATATAATTGATCGTGACAGTCAACATTCATTCTCTTTCCGTCGATGAGGGCTAACTACTAGTAGCGACTTTTGACCCATTCTGCATCATCTAATTCTGCTTCTTGTATGACCCTTAAGGATAGAATTTCTACCTCAACGAGAATGACCGCCTCTGTACCATAAACCACCATGTAAGGAGTGCCCTGGTTGATGTGCGGACCATGGTAACACAATAAAGCGTACGACAATTTCTCATGCCACTACTTGTGCTTTTCAATCATTTCCATTAGTATCTTCTTGATGTTCTTATTGGCTGCTTCTAAAGATCCGTTCATCTGAGGTCTGTAAGCTGTAGAGTTCATATGTCGGATTTTGAATGTTTCACACA
This sequence comes from Nicotiana benthamiana, assembly GCA_034376525.1. NCBI lineage: Eukaryota > Viridiplantae > Streptophyta > Magnoliopsida > Solanales > Solanaceae > Nicotiana > Nicotiana benthamiana. The sequence goes on along the minus strand of CM067341.1, from coordinate 55,114,044 downwards.
TTGCTTTCATTAGGTCGCTGTTGAGGTTAGAGCCATTGTCGGTGATGATTGACTGTGGAACCCCGAACCGACAAAGCATATGATCTCGGACAAAATCTGTGACTACCTTCTTGGTGACTGCCTTGTATGATGCTGCTTTAACCCATTTGGTAAGTAATCGATTGCCACTAGGATGAACCTGTGCCCATTTGACACGGCTGGCTCAATTGGTCCAATGACCAAGCCGCGAACGGCCATGGTGAGCTTGTTGCAGTAAGCTCATTTTGAGGCACCTTTATCAAATCTGCATGTACATGACATCGGTGGTTTTTTTTGGACGTATTGAATGCACTCCGTCTCCATACTCATCCAAAAATAACCTGCTTGAAGTATCTTCTTCGCCAAAACAAAGCCATTTATATGTGGTCCACAAGTCCGGGCATGTACTTCCTCTAATAGTCTAATTGCTTCTTTTGCCTCAACACACCTTAATAGTCCCAGATCAGGAGCCCTCCTATACAAGATTCCTCCATTATGAGAGAAATTATTGGACAACCTCCGAAGTGTTCATTTATGAGTAGCATTGGCAAGCTCTGGGTACCCTCCTGTTGTCAAGTATTCCCTGATATCGTGGAACCAAGGTTTCTCGTCGGCTTATTCCTAGACGTGAGCACAATAATCTGGCTGGTCGTGAATCATTACCGGAATGGGATCAATAGAATTTGTATTCGGATGTTGGATCATGGATGATAACGTGGCTAAATCATCGGCGAACTCATTTTGTGTTCTGGGAACATGCTGGAACTCCGTCTTTCTGAATCATTTCCTGAACTCCTGCACATGGTGTAGATAGGGGAGTATCTTGGAATTTTTGGTTGCCCATTCTTCTCGGACCTGATGTATGAGTAAGTCCAAATCTCCAATCACTAGTAGTTCCTGAACATTCATGTCAATGGCTTGCTTGAGCCCTAAGATGCAGGCTTCGTACTCGGCCATATTGTTAGTACATGGGAATCTGAGCTTGGCGGACACTGGGTAATGCTGACCAGTTTCCGACACCAAAACCTCTCCTATACCCACTCCTTTGAAGTTTGCGGCTCCGTTGAAAAACATCCTCTAACCATCATAGGATTTGGAAATACTGTCTCCTATGAAGGTTATCTCTTCATCTGGAAAATCAATTTTTAGTGGTTCATATCTCCTCCTACGGGATTCTCAGAGAGGTGATCTGCTAGGGCCTGTCCTTTGACCACCTTCTGGGCGGCATAGACAATGTCGAATTCACTATACAAGATTTTCCACTTGGCGAGCTAGCCAGTGGGCATGGGCTTCTAGAAAATATACTTCAGTGGATCCATCCTTGATATGAGGTAAGTAGTGTAAGCACAGAAATAATGCCTCCATTTCTGAGCTACCCAGGTCAAAGCATAACAGGTTTGCTCTAGTAAGGAATACCGAGCCTTGTACGGGGTAAATTTCTTGCTGAGGTAGTAAATAGCTTGCTCCTTCCTTCCTGTTTTGTAATGTTGTCCTAATACACAACCAAATGCCCCGTCTAATACTACGAGATAAAGTAGTAGAGGTCTCTATGGCTCAGGCGGAACCAGGACTGGCAGCGTTGATATGTATTCCTTGATTCTATCGAAAGCCTTTTGGCAATCATCATTATATTTAGTGGCAGCGTCTTTCTTTAGCATTTTGAAGATGGGTTCACAAATGACACTGGACTAAGCGATGGATCGGCTGATGTAGTAGAGCCTCCCTAGAAAGCTCATTACCTCTTTCTTGTTCTTTGGCGGTGGCAACTCTTGAATGGCTCTGACCTTTGATGGATCCAGTTCTATTCCTCGGCGATTCACAATGAAACTCAATAATTTTCTGGTCGGGACCCTGAATGCACACTTGGCGGGGTTTAGTTTCAAGTTGTATCTCCTCATTCTGTTAAAGAATTTTCTCAAATCTTCCATGTGATCTGCAGCTTTTCTGGATTTAATGATGACATCGTCCACATATACCTTGATCTCCTTTAGAATCATATCATGAAAGATTGTGGTCATGGCTCTCATGTAAGTAGCACCGGCATTCTTCAAACCGAAAGGCATCATTCTGTAACAATACATCCCCCATGGCGTGATAAATACTGTTTTCTCTGCATCCTCTTCAACCAACCATATCTGATAGTACCCAGCAAAACAATCAACGAACGACTGCAGCTCATGTTTGGCGCAGTTGTCAATCAGTATGTGTATATTCGGCAAAGGAAAGTCATCTTTGGTACTGGCCCGGTTGAGATCCCGGTAGTCGACACAGACTCTAACCTTCTCGTCCTTCTTTGGCACCAGCACAACGTTGGCTAACCATGTTGGATACTCTACTCTGAGAACCCTGACTTTGACTTGCTCTGTGACTTCTTCTTTGATTTTCAAACTCATATTTGGCTTGAATTTTCTGAGTTTCTGCTTGACCAGCAGGCATGTCGGATCTGTCGGCAACTTGTGAGCCACAATGGACGTGCTGAGACCGGTCATATCGTCATATGACCAGGCAAATATGTCCTTCCTTTTCTGACGGTGACAAGTGTACACTGATTCGTGTTTCCTTGGTATTTTCTACATCTCCTAGATTAGTATTTTTGTCTAGATTGGACTTAGGTCTGTTCTCAAAATTTTCTACCTCTTTAGCAACCTCTTCTGGTATTTTATCCTCTTCTGAATTTATATCAGCTTGTCGCATTGTCTCGTTGCAAGTTACAGTCCTGGGTTCATCATCAAGATACATAATAGTAATGCTGTGTAAAATAAAGTAAATGGTAGAGAAAATAAATGAGAGCAAAATATAAAGAAAAACTTGGAAAATGCTCTAATTAAATTCATAATTGTCTGAAACATCGGAGCTCTTTTTCAAAAGTAAAGACAATGCTGAAAAGTAAAAAATTAACTAAAAATAAAGTGTGATGCATATGTATTGTTTAGCCTTGCTACCCCGAGGCTTTACGGGCACTGGTGGTCCTGATTGACCAATTGGTAAGGCGCTCCCCTCGGTTCACAGCTTGAATGGAATGGTCTTCCTCCCCTTCCTCCTCGAAGGTAATACAGCAATCCATATCATCCTCCAGAAATAGGTTCTTCATGGCTGCCAGCGTCTCATCTTCCTTTGATATGGCATCAGCGGATGAAAGGTTTGCTCCATATGAGGTAGATGGTGCTCCAGTGGGTAGTGGGGACTGCGCCATGGTGGCAACCAATGCTGGAACTCCTCCCAAGTGTATTCATAACCCAGACAAAAAGTGGTCCCATGCTTCTTCAAATGCATGGGCTTGGTGATACCTCGGAGATTCATGCCAAGCCCCTTTCCGGGCTCGTATCCGCTCCAATTCAGAATGCTCTCAATTTTGTTATCACACCACTTATCCTTGTTTATAGAATTGACTAATTTGATGTGATGGTATGTTTCTCCACCTATTATCCTTCTTCCTGCGATCATCGGGATAGCCTGGCGATTGTATATGGGGTTGCTACCATCGCCATAAATGATTATTTCTTGATGATTCCACACAAATTTCACGGCTTGATGCAATGTTGACGCCACAGCCCCAACAGCGTGGATCCAAGGCCGTCCTAGCAATAAGTTGTAGGATGCTGGTACGTCAATGACTTGAACTCAACATTGAACTAGCTGGGCCCCATCTGCAGGCACAAACTGATTTCTCCAATGGTGGACCTCTGAGATCCATCGAAAGCTTTGACATTGATAGCCCGGTCTTTGATATCGTGCAACCCTTTGCCCAATGTCCTATAACCAACGGACAAATGTTGAGGCTGGATCCCCCGTCGGCTGGAATCCCGGTGATGAAATAATCCTCGCATTGCGCAGTGATGTGCAATACTTTGTTGTGACCAAGCCCTTCCGGTGGCAATTCATCTTCATGGAAGATGATCTTATGGCTTTCAAGTATCTGTCCCACCATGTTTTCCATTTCGCCTCATGTTATGTTGGTGGGGACATAAGCTTCACTTAGTATCTTCATCAAGGCATTTTTATGTGCCTTGGAACTCTGTAGAAGTGCCAAGATGGAGATCTGTGCTGGAGTCTTGTTCAACTTCTCAAAGACCGAATACTCCTTAGCATGTATCTTTCTCCAGATATCATCAGGTTGAGTTTTAACAGCTCGCCCAGAAGCTTGCTTGCTAGACTCAGCCAAATGTTCCGAGGTGTAGACCCTGCCTGTCCTAGTCATTCCTTGTGAGGTGGTTGCTTCTCTAGTTTGTGTCTTTCCTTTTCTTCTAGCCTCAGCGGTGTAATCCCAAGGTGTATCATTTGTTTGGAATATGGTCATGTCTGTCATGGAGACTAGAATAGGTCCCTTAGGAGGCAACACAGCAACTTTAAACGGTGTAGGTGGTTTCAGAGCTCCGAACTCAACCTCAATTGGTTTTGGTGTCATTGCGAAAGGTACTTCAAATTCGAGTGGCATGGATTTATTTAACACGTTTCCCTTAGAGGGCTGAATCTGGAAGACGATGGGATTGAGAGTAACAGTTGGCTTTTTAGGCTCATCTCCTTCAGCTATCAAAGCGATTGACCCCTTGGAATCCCGATCATCTTCGATCTCAATCATGTGGATGCGGCCACCCTTGTGGTCAGGCAGAGGGTTGTTGCGGACATTAGGAGCGGGCTCCTTTGCAATAATAATCTTGTTGTCAATCAGGTTCTGAATTTTGTCTTTTTATGAGCTACACTCGTCAATGGTATGGCCTTTCATCCCAGAATGGTATGCGCAAGTCTTGTTTGGGCTGATCCACTGGGAAGGGTTTTTAGGAGTTACGGCTGGGATAGAGGCGACGTAACCTGCTGCTTTGAGTTTCTCATACAATTGGTCAATCGACTCTGCTATGGCAGTGTATTGTCTAGGGGGTTTGCGGTCGAAATTTGGTCTAGGTCGAGGGGAATTTTGGCGAGTAGGTGGTGATGGGTAGTGAGGAGGTTGGGAGTTATATGCTTGGCATACGGTTGCAGGTTGGGAATATCAGGGTGAAGTAGGTTGATATGTGGGTGGTGTAGGTGATTGGTAATCAAGTGGTGGAATTTGGTAAGTAGGTGGTGGTGTTGGGTAATTTGGAGTAGGCTGGTATATGAATGGAGCTAAGGGATAGGTTAGGTACTTTCATGGGAGAGTTGTTTCTTTGCGCAACCATTATAGAATTTACCTCCTTCTTCTTTGTCGAGCCACTAGACTGTAGAGCCTTGTTGGTTGCTTGCAATGCCTCTAAGTTAGTGACCATATCATTCTTGATGCGTTCTTCGATCCTTTCTCCTAATTTGATGATATCGGAGAACTTTTGACCCTCAATTAGCATCAATCTTTCATAGTACTATGGATCTTGAGCCCGGACAAAGAATTTGTTCATTTGTTCTTCCTCCAAGGCCGGTCTGACCTTAGCAGCTTCCGAGCTCCAATGAGTAGCATACTTTCGAAAGGTCTCCGTAGGATTCTTCTTAAGATTCTGAATATAGAACACATCTGGTGTGTTCTCAGTGTTGAACCTGAATCGATATATAAAATCAGATGCCATGCTCACCCAACTAGTCCATTTCTTCGCATCATGGCTAATATACCAAGATAAGGCATCACCCTTCAAACTCCTTATAAATAGATTCATATGGATCTTTTCGTCCCTACCGACTCCTACTATCTTGTCATAATACATCCTCAAGTGAACCCTGGGATCCCCGGTACTGTCAAACAGTTCGCACTTGGGAGGTTTGTACCCCTCCGGGAGCTCAACGTCTGGTTGAACACAGAGATCTTCAAAATTCAACCCTTCAACAACCTTGTTACCTTCAAAACCCTAACCCGATTATTCAACTTCTTAATCTCAGTGGCCAAATTCTAAATGAGGGAGATTTTGTCGTCCGAATCGGCTACATAGGTGATTGGCTGACCGTAATGTGGTACAATATCCACAAAAGACAGGAGCATTCTGGTTATCTGTGGTGTTTTGGGGCTCTGGGATAAGCGGTGGAGCATTGTTGTCTATGTTGTGGACTTGGGTTTGAGCAGGCTGGATTGGTGGCGGTGGTGGTGATTTGTTGGCATCAACAGCACCAAGAGTAATCGACAGACTCACCATGTTTCGTACTTGGTCCAACTCTTCTCGAAACCTCAGCAAAGTTTGATCAAGACGAGCAGCAGTTTCTTTGGTGATTGAAGCCTCTCATACTTCCTTTATAGCATTGGTATCTTCCATTTTGTTCTTGTTCCTGTTTCTGGGAGGACTCATAGGAGGAGGAGGTGGAGGACCCTTTGATCTTGTGGAGTATGATGATGGTGCCAGAATGCTCGAACTAACCTCTGGGAAAGGGGAATAAAAATAAAAATAAATAAAAACCAACTGTAAAAAGTTAGTGCAGATTCGGAGAAAGAAAATATTGCGGTATTTAAACACATTGTTGCAAGATAAGTTATTTCCTATTTGGGTACCTCGTGGTGCCCGAGGTAGGCCTAGCGACAGATAGGCTTTGGAGAACTTATAACACCAAGTGCCTCATTTTATTGATAGAAAATAGAGCAAGTCAAAACAAACAGAAATAAAGAGAGACTATTACTAATGACCAATAGCCTTATTACATCAGGAAAGCAGTAAAAATCCTAACTACTTGGTCGCAGAAGGACCTTCCCCAAATTTAGTATCTTTGCCTCCCTCGTACATTTGCATCAACTCGTGCAGTCCTAGAAACAAGTATGCCCGAGCCAAGTGCCCACCTTTGTTACCTTCAGCTTCCTGACAGTCGTTGATCCTTTTCAGAAATTTGCCTTCCAGCTCCACTAGACTCTGCTCCAAGTACCCTAAAGGGTCGTTTTCGCGGACAACCATGTCCTTCCATTCATTGATTAGCCTCTCTTGGGCCTATTGTATTTCACGATGCTCACTTTCGCACTCTTGCATCCATTTGCATAGATGATTGTACTTGACCTTTGCTGCAGTCTTCTAATCAATGACTCTGTGACCATGGATAAAACTTGGCTTTCCCAAGCCGATGTGTTCATCTTCTATCACCCTGGATAAAGCGGCGCATGCCCCTCTTGATACCTATCTGGTTCCATAGATTCCTTTTCCAAGGTGAGTTTGGAATGCCACATATGCTGAGCCCGACACCTGTGCGAGCTATCGTCATCTTGGAAGTCAGCTCTATAGTGACTCATCTTTCCTATCCTTGGTATAATCTAATTTCTTCCCACTTTCCTCAGGACTCGGAGAGGTACATAAGGGTAAGTTCCTCTTAAGCCGATGAGTACAAGGAATGGCGCATCCCTAGACCGAATGATAAAATCCCCAGTTGGAAACCACTCGTACATCCATTGTATCTTCTCTTCTTTCAGATTCTCCAATAGTTCTACCCATCCGCTGGCGTCTTCCAGATGAGCGAACATAGCCGGCATGAAGTGCATTCGCTTTGGATAATGGAAAGCGATATGGTCATCCCAGTCTCGGCGTATGATCTCCTATCTATAATCTCCCTTATGAAGATGTTCACTGAGCCAGAGTTGTAGTAGCAAATTGCACCCTTCAAAGTGTGGTTCCCCTTGTTGACATTTCACTAAGGCTCGGTACAGTTCGGCAAGGATCATGGGCGCTATGCTGAATATCTGCCCGTTGATACCCTCAATTATGGCTTTGGTTACCATGGCTAGTCTTGTATGGATTCTAGCCTTCTTCATTGGAAAGACTATCATGCCAAGGAAACAAACATGAATACAAAGGCTCTCCTATGTATGTTCCCCAAAAGAGGTGAGGGCGAACTTGTCCATGTGAGTGCGATAGGATTTGCTATGTCCGAACCTTTCATACATGAAGTCGAAGGATATGTAGGAATCCTTCAGACTGGTCAGATTAGGATTCTTCTTGAGCCCCATCATTTTCAGGAACCCTCTACCTTTGCGGTTCTCTGGCATAAGCAGACCCGAGCTATCCCAGGGAATTCCGACTAGACCCCCAATTTCTTGCAACAGCAGAGTCATTTCAACATCTCCAAAATGGAAGACAAACTGTTCACTATCCCAAAACAGAGTAGCAGCTTCCACAATCTTGTTATCTGGCCTAACTTCAATGAGTGAAGGGAGATTCCCTAGTAATCATGAAGAAATGATTAAAGCGGTAAATAAGGGCAGTAAAGAAAGCAACAAAGTCACAAAACATGTAATGGTAAAAGCCTTAAAGAATTCCCTAGCAGTGTCGCCATGGTGTCGACGCCCCCTTTTCTGACTGAAAGAAGAAAAATCGGGTTTACAACAATATGAACAAAAAACTCTTATTCCTGTTTGGGAATTGGGTATTGGAATTTGAAGAGTCACCATCAAATAATCATAGTGCATTAGGACACTTTTAAGAGGAAGAGAGTATTTTTTTTTTGAAAGAAAACAAGAGTTCGGGTAGGGGATTGAAATTATCTTTACGGGAAGGTGTTAGCCACCCCTCAAGATCCACTAGTGTGGTTCCCGGCCGTGCTAATTGTGACTTTAATGGGAAACAAGGCAAATAAACAAGTAAGGTTCACATATAAAGCATTCAAACAACTTGAGAATTTTAAAAAGGGGAAATGCATAATTTAAATAAATGCAGAAGGGAGGATTAATTTGAAAGGCATTACTTTAGAAAAAATGATTAAATAAAGCAAGCAAAAGAGAAAGAGGTCCTAGGTTTGACTATAATATGGATCATTCGATACAATATCCTGCACATATTCCCAAAGGAGGGTCGCTTTATGATATTATCGCACCGTCATCATCTCCATATTCTACACTTCCCACCCCATTAAGGTACTTAAACGTTTGGTCTCGTTTACTTATTGCATGCTAGTACTTGTCCCAACCTATTAGTCCCGAGGTATTAGGACTTCTAATCTTAAGAGGGGGAGAGAAAGATAGGACATATATGGAGTTTTCAAAGGTAAAAATACTAAGCGTCAACCAAAACAAATAGCATATAAGGTATACAAATCAGACATTCAAAGGCTCATATAAAACCCCGTAAATCATACAACAATTAGTCTAGCATGACTTCAAATACTGATTTGGTCTTAATATTAAAGCCGATCGCGAATAGATTAGTTAAACACATAAAAATGGATAGAAAATCTGCTTTGCGTTCCCCAGGCACGTTGTTAGGAGTTGTTGCATTTAAGAAGGCAGGGGAGTTTTTAAAAGGTAGTGGAGGAAGCAAGGGATTTGAAAAGCAGTAGACAGTTTAAGTAAAATGTGCAGAAAAGTTTCAGAAAGACATGCAGATTTGAGAAAAAGTGCACGACTTTTTCGAAACTTGAATAAACGTTGAGGCAGAATGATTTTTACGCAGAGGTAAAGCAAAAGCATTTGAGCAGGCAGATTATTTGAAAAGACTGTTTAAAAAAAACTTTGGGTAGAACTTACTTTAAACAGACTGTTTCAGAGGAAAAATATGTTTGGGCAGAACTTGTTTCAAAAGGCAGAGAATACAGAATTGAGATGTTTTAAAAGCATGCATAGTTAAACAGTGTACGGGAAACGTTATTTGGAAACATTAAGGCTTAGATGACTGACTATTATTGATTAAGAAAATAGAGCGAGTTTGACAATTAATCCTATAGGCATGATGTCTATGTTTGTGATTATAAAAACTGTTAAGGAATTGATAAGTGATTGAGCGTTTAACCCTACAGCTTGCCTATCGCGCATGCAAGTCCTATAGGCAGGATTTCTATATGCATTTGATTTTAAAAAATATGCAAGTCTTATAGGCATGCTTTCTATATGCGTTTGATTACAAAAATATGCAAGTCCTATAGGCTTGATTTTTATATGCGTTTGATTACAAAAATATGCAAGTCCTACAGGCATACTTTCTACATGCGTTTGATTACAAAAATATGCAAGTCCTATAGGCAGGATTTCTAAGTGATTTAAACATAGAATCCTATGAATATGGTTTCTATCCTTTGACTTGTGCAGAAATAGTAAAGCCCTTCCCAAACCTTTTATCTAATATCCCCGAGTCTTTTTACATAATTATTACAAAACTTGAAAAGAAAGGATTAAAAATAAGGTAAATACACCAAACTACAACAGGCTCGGGGAGTCTCGAAGCAACCTTAATGTCCAACCCATGTGTTTTACCCAAATCCAGATTCCAAATTCCAAGGCTTTCTCATACCCGAGGTGGTTTCAAAGTTCCAATGAATCTCAGGGGCTCCTGGCAATGCTAAACACCATGAATAACTTGAAGTAACAGAATAGGCTAAGGAAATGGGACTGATTTGAGTATAGGTTTAGAACAACCTAGTTCTCAACTAAAGATGGCAATAGGTTACCACTCTAGTCCAAAAAAATACTCACATACAAAGGGGTCAGGGAAAATGATCAAATATAAAAACATCTGCACAAAACAGAACAGATTTAAATCATAGGGGTTTTGGGGAAGGGATTAAATATAAAAGCATTTGCACAAAACAGAACAATTTAAATCATATGGGTTTTGAGGAAAGGGATGTACATGCTGAAGTTCAATTGAATAAGTAGGATCCTATAGTTAGCCTTGGCTTTCAGCCAGCTAACACAGGCATCACACTTAGTAACAGAGATTTTAGTTACAAAGAAGAGCAGAAAAGAAAAGAGAGAGTGCATAGTATGAACTTATGAGATTGTTCGTGTGTTGAATTGAAAAGAGATTGGGGATTTTATAGCTTGAAAGTAAGCAACCAATGAGGCAAGAAAATAATTTAACATCAATCATAGTTAATTAGGGAAAGGGTTTCCTCTAATTAAGGAACCGAACTTGAGGTAAATAAACCAAGCTTTATTTTTGGGAAGAGAATCAAGAAAAAGTTATAAAATACAGGGTAAATACGTGTAAGGGTTTTGAAATTCACACAGTTTAACACATAAGGCAAGTCAATCACATAGAGAATCAAGGAATTTGAGATACAAATTGATATTGAACTTAGTCAAAGAGCATGTCCAAACTAAAGAATCAAATAAGTTTGTAAGAAATCATTTTTCCCAAAATTAGGGTTATTCAGAAAAGGTTGAAAATATGACTATATAAAGAGGTGCACAAATTCGAACATGCAAGACTGGAATTGGTAAAACAAATCGTGTAATCAAAGAGCAGAAGCACATAGGTAAGAGATTAGAAGCAGCTAGGGATTACACACGTAGCAAGCAATTTCACAGAGAGAAACAAAAAACCACCTAAAACTTAGGGTGTTCATCACATATCGAGTGTCTATGAAGATGAACTTAGGAAGATCAGAATAAGGAAAAAATAGAGAACACAGTAAACATTTAACTCGAAAACCCTAGAAACACCACAGTAAAGAAGATACATAGGATCCATAAGTATAAAATACTCAGAAATCACAGTAAAGTTTGAAAGAAATCACAATAGAGAAGATAAAGCAAAGAAATTGAAGAAACCCTAAATTTTAGGAAGACGAACAGTTTGAAAATAAAGTCGGCGAAGAAATGTGAGAGATACTTTGAAGCTTTAGAAAATAACTAGGATCTATAGTAGATCGTGAAGATAAACACAGAGAAAACCTTGAAAATTAGGGTTTTAGAGAGAGAACCATAGAGACACGAGAAAGCCTGGAACAGACTGATTCTGAGCCATCGATGAACTCACTGCATCAAGGCTTGCCGGAGAGAGACCGGACATGGCCGTAAAACTCCAGTCGAAGGACCTCTGAATCAATAGTCTTCAAGATAGGGCTTCTATCTTCGAACAAAAGAAGATAGGAGGTAGGGAGAGGTGAGTACAGGTGTTTTGAAGCTTAAGAAGCCATAAACGCCGGTGAAACGGAGCCGGAGAAAGGCTACGGTTCAGAAGGGGCGAAGAGCATTTTGGGGGTGAGGGGATACAAGGGCGGATGAATGTAGAGAATGAGTAGGGTATTAGGGGAGGGGTGTTTAGTTTAATATGGCAGACTTCATGTGGATCGTTGATCTTAATGATCAACGGCCACGATTTAAAGTGGGAACGGGGGGGGGGGGGGGGGGGGGGTTAATTTGGATGGGTTTGGATCGGGTAATTTGAAAATTGGATAGTGTAATTGGGGTTGAATTGGGGCTGAAATTGGGTTATAATTGAAATAAAAGGGGCAACGATTTAAATAGCCATTTTCCCCAATTTGAATTTTATAAAATAGTAAATGATACTGTAAAAATCAAATTAAAATACTGGGTTAATAAATAATATATAAGTATTAATTTAAATAGGAACGATTTTATAGTTAAAATACTTATTAAATAGAGAAATAGGCTAAATTACAATTTTATGAGATTTTAGTTTAGAAATACCTAATGAACTTGTGGATTATGTAAAAAATTATGTAAATCATATTTTTATGTAAATGAGCGGATAAAATACATTACTCACAAAAATAACATGTTGTGGGACTAAATATTAGATTTTATATTGCAAAATAATTCATAAATTGATTTTAAAATCTTGAAAAATGTAGAAAAATGCCAAAACCTTTTTGGATGCTTACGTATGCATCTATATGCTATTTTGGAAATATTTTGAATATAGAAATATATGGGGGAAAATTAGGTATCAATACTTGGTAGGGTGGCGAACGGGTTCGTTTCCCCTTCTATCCGAGTTGTATGGTTGGTATTGATCTCGGGGTGGCCTCGACTCGTGATCTACAATTCTGTTAGACCTATCATTCACTCTATTGGGGTAAACAGACCCCGAGGGAGCTCCCAGTTGGGCGTCCTCATTTGAATCGCTGGTCCTATTATATTTGGTAATATCGGGCATTTAGAACCTCTTTGAAATTGGCTTCGGTGCCCCACTCAAGGGGAAAAGGTTTCTGAATGAACTTTTTGGAATCCGATCTTTTCAATATGAGAGGTGCTCCTGGGATCTGATCGACCCTTCAATTGAAAGTCTCCACGTTCTTGTCATTTGCCTCTATCTTCTTTAGCCGGACTCTATTTTGTTAGTGCTTCAAGCATTTTCATCACCTAGGAAGTCTCTCAGGGTCCGAATCCATATGGTCTTGTGACAATCCATTCGTCTCTTCGAGCATCTTCTCTAACCCACTTGGGTTCGACCGTGTTCTAAGCGTGATTTTAGCTCTCTAGCTATGCTATTGCCACTTCCTGAGCTTGTAACATTTCAAAACTCAACCGTAAGCTAACCCCATTACCTCCCCCTTTGGGAGCTTCTACTGCTGATGGTCAGATTACCTCCCCCGCGAATGTTATTTTCGGGATCAGTTGGTAGGTTGATATTGATGGCAACCAGTGAATTGGCTTCGACTGGGTCAGCGATAGGGACACCAGGTTCAACAGGGGTACGCTATTACTTGGTGCCATGTTATTATTTTCATCATGGTGGTCTTACTCAGCGCCAACATTCAAGTGAGTAGACTAAGAATTTGACATTTTGAGTAGACCTGAAGTCAAACTTCAAAGAGAGTGTAAAATTGGGTGTGTTACAGAGATTCATATTGAACAAACACTATTATCTTCAGTCTCACGGTTGACGCCAAATTGTTTACCCGTTAAATGAGTAACAATAGAATTTGTATGTGGTTTAAAGTATACGTGATATAAATTAACACAAATGACTTAAGAACAACAAATGATTAAATTAAAGAGAAACAAGACGATCAAACCAAACGTGATGGACAATTAAGCTTGGCTTTAAGATGAACACTGAAAACTAGTTTCGGTCAAGCCCTCGAGATGGGCTCGTTTGCAACTAAATAAATGAGCACTTGAAGAACATTTCGAACAATAAATAGAAGACAAAAATATATAATGAACTTTAATTATAGCTTTAATGTACATGCCAATAGTGGTCAAAAATATAAAAAGGTTCTCCCCTTTATATATTAGGGGAGTTTCAATCCTAGTACAAATTTAAATAATGTAAAAACCTTCTCTCCTAGTAAATTATAATCAATGGTTGATATCGGGCGAGATTCGTGCTATAACATCCTGTTGATGACAGATGTTCCGGCCCCTTGTTTGTTCTCTCTAGTCGTCCTTCCTTTGGCCTCGGTTCTTTGTTTTGCTTGAGCTAGATTCCTCTCATGTTTGGCCATGTTCGGATCTTGTTGCGTCACTTTTCCCCTTGATCTCCAACCTGGGGAGCCCTTGGCTCTACCCGAGACTGAGTCAAACCACGCGGTCTTCTCGTTTTTTCAAAAAATTAGGAGTAACTCTATCTCCGATTTTACCCGTACACAAAGAGAAAGTGTCGTAGCATTACTTTTGAGAAGATGAGTACAACTTAAGCATAAGGAAGTTGAGACACATTCTCATGTTTCTATTTCAAGCAATTCGGAGAGTCATCCTACGCAACATTCATTTAGAGAGGCCAAAAAAGTTGTTAATTCTCTCGCTCCAATTGGGAAATCAAGATCAAGGATTGGCATGAACATGGAGCCCTCTTAGTAGACTAGAATTACCCATTTTTATCTGCTTTGTTTTATTATCGCCAAGACAAATGGAAATACATCTTATAGATTAGTTTTCTTTTGTAATAACACTATAATTTATCTTATCGCGAGGGTGAAGGGCAAAAAAAGAAAGGGAATAAAAAAGAAAAGAGAAACACCAAGGGCGGATTGACATGGTGGCAAGCAGTGTCACGGTACACCGCTTCGTCGAAATTCTTTACTATTTACATATATAAAAAATTAATAAGTAAAATAAAAATACAAGATAAAACCATTAAAAGTGACATCACTTGCAATAAAACATCCTAGTAGTCTAGTGGATATTATCTTCAAGTATTATGTGACAAGTTATAGGTTCGAACTCCTTAGGCTCCACAAATATTTTTTGACTGTTACGGCCCTTTTACTAGAAATAGTGACACCACTTATGAAAAAATATGCGTACGCCACTGAGAAACACTAAACTTCATAAAAAATACAGTAACCCTAGCGGATAAATATTTATTCTAATGATCAAAAGGCAATTGGTAGATGTTAAATGGCCACCGATGAGTCGCTACTCCACGATGCATCTTTTGTCTTCCGGCAGCACATCTGTTACTTCCGGTGTGGTTAAGTATCTATTCATGTATAATTGTAAAATTATGAAAGTAACATAACTGTATGGGTCAGAATTTGATCCCATGATAATCAACAAAATTAACCCCATCTTAAGCCAATTCGTGATTCATAAGTGATATGACCACTTATAGCTAATGATATTCGATTGTCATCGAATTTGATCAACAAGGTCACAGCCTATCCGCCATCATGAAGGCGAAACCCGATATAGTTAAGACCACTGATTGCCAGACCACAAAGCTCACAACTATAAATTCCAAGAGAGGAAACCATATAAAGGAGGCTTCTTCTTCGAAACTATTCCAGAGAGAGAAAAAACACACAATAGTACCCATATTACGGGAGAAAGGAACACCATTGTAAGGCTATGAACCTCTCCATGGAGAGGCAGACCAAATCAATACTATCAATAAAGGCTCTTAATGTTTCTCCTCCTGATTTTGAGTACTTATTTTTGTTTCATTCGTTCGATCTAATGGATTATTACGATTTGCTATGATTTTTCCGTGATTTATCTGTATTGTTTTGTACTCATAAAGCAAATGATAATTTTTTAGCAGACAATTTGGCGCCGTCTGTGGGATTTCATAGCAAAATTGCGTAGTTATTCCATGGACCAAAAGGAAAGAAACGCCTGAAAAGGAAAAAACATCCCAACTCAAATAAGCCAAAGCAGCATATCATACTGATGGAGCTCGAAGATCTCGAATCGAGATCCAATTTCTCTGTCTCTCCTCTCTATGGATAGTGCATACAAGAAGAAGAATCCCCCTTAAGGGAGGATCTCTTTAAGGCATCTCCCGCATCCCTGATACGGGGTCCAGCCGGAAACCGGCAGGAAAATATCTCAAATCGTGAGTCGCCTAAAGACAGCCTACATATACCGATTGGGAAGACAACGTATAAGCTGCTCAAGGTCTCGATTTAGAATCGAGCTTCAGCACTCAATAACCACAACGTAAGACTCAGGCTATACACTTTCGCCAATAAATTCAATTACGGTTGAACCAAGACTCAGGCTATGTGCCTTCTCCAATAAGTTCAACAACAGTTGAACCAAGACTGAGGCTATGCGCCTTCGCCATCAAACGTAGCAAAGTTCAACAACAGTTGAACTGGGACTCAGGCTACGTGCCCTTTCCAATTAGTTCAATTACGATTGAACCGAGACTAAGGCTATGCACTTTCTCCATCAAATTTAATAAAGTTCAACTGCAGTTGAACTGGAACTCAAGCTATGAGCCTTCGCCAATAAATTCAACTACGGTTGAACAAAGACTCAGGCTATGCGCCTTCGTCAATAAGTTCAACTACGGTTGAACCAAGACTTATGCTACTTGACTTCACCAATTAGTTCAATTACGGTTGAACCAAGACTCAGGCTATGCACATTAGCCAATAAATTCAACTACGGTTTAACCAAGACTCAGGCTATGTGGTTTCTCCAATAAGTTCAACTACGGTTAAACCAAGACTCAGGCTATGCGCCTTCGCCGTCAAATTTAATAAAGTCCAACTACAATTGAACTGGGACTCAGGCTATGCGCCTTCACCAAGAAATTCAACTACGGTTGAACCAAGACTCAAGCTATGCGCCTTTGCCAATAAATTCAACTATGGTTGAACCAAGACTCAAGCCATGTGCCTTCGCCAATTAGTTCAATTACAGTTGAACCAAGACTACGGCTATGCGCCTTCGCCAATAAATTCAACTACAGTTGAACTAAGACTCAGGCTATGTGCCTTTCAATAAGTTCAACTACGGTTGAACCAAGACTCAGGCTATGCGCCTTCACCGTCAAATTTTATAAAGTTCAACTATTGTTGAAGTGGGACTCAGGCTATGCGCCTTCTCCAATAAATTCAACTACGGTTGAACCAAGACTCAGGCTATGTGCCTTCTCCAATAAGTTCAACTACGGTTGAACCAAGACTCAGGCTACGTGCTTTCGCCAGTTAGTTCAATTACGGTCGAACCAAGACTCGGGCTATGTGCCTTCTCCAAAACGTTCAACTACGGTTGAACCAAGACTCATGCCATGTGCCTTTGCCAATTAGTTCAATTACGGTCGAACTGAGACACACGCTATGCGCCTTCGCCATCAAACGTAGCAAAGTTCAACAATAGTTGAACTGGGACTCAGGCTACGTGCCCTCGCAAATTAGTTCAATTACGGTTGAACTGAGACTCAAGCTATGCGTATTCTCCATAAAATTTAGCAAAGTTCAACAACAATTGAACTGGGACTCGGGCTACATGATTTCGCCAATTAGTTCAATTACGGGTGAACCGAGACTCACGCTATGTGCCTTCGCCATCAAATTTAGCAAAGTTCAACAACAATTGAACTAGGACTCATGCTACGTGCCTTCGCCAATAAGTTCAACCACGGTAGAACCAAGACTCAGGCTATGTGCCTTCGCCATCAAATTTGACGAGCTCGACCTCGCTCGAACTATAAGGATGGACACCTTCGCCTTCAAGTTTAGCGAGTTCAACCACAGTTGAACCGAGACTCAAGCCAAACTCCTTCATCTGTGAAAGCAAAGCACGACCTCCAATGAATCAAGGCACAGAATAGTCACCCTCGCCATTCAAGTAAGTACTCCCAACTCGAGTTAAGATTCGGGCCACGTAAAGTTCGGCCCCGGTCAAACTACAAGGCCGCATTTTTTACCATCACGATCGGTAGTTCGACCGCGTCCGAACTGAGACTAAGGCCAAGCACCACCATCGCCAAATAAAGGCTAAGACTCGCCCACACCGAGTCGAAAAAGCAAGACCATTAATAACCAAAAATTAACATGCCTACCAAGAGTCAAACTCAAAGGCAAATCACCCCTTGAAAACACGCAAAAGAAGAGTCTAAGGGGGAAGAAGCGAAAACACAAAAAAAACACAAGGCATGCAATGGAAAAGAAAATTTATATATTAAAAAAGTCAATGACGGGTCATCCCTGCTTACACCCGGCCAAGGCCGGTTGATAAAAAAATACCTAAAATACTAAGAGGCGAGCGAAACAAGAAGCAATACAAGAAATCTTTCTACTCGACGCCATCCGCGCCATTATCTGCACCATCACCAACCTCTGGCGTTGCCGCGTCAAAACCACAGTTGGTACAAGGGTCACGAGTCTTCTGACGCCCTTCCTCGAAACAGCCTCGGTCACGATACCAGCCTCCCACAAATTATTATATACATCGCGTTGGGCCTAGACAAAATCCCAAAGTTCGTGAGCCTGGCTGGTAGAGGCGGACTGGTCCCGTAGGCACTGATTCTCCCCTCTAAGTCCATGATCCGATCCGCCATGGCTTGAGCGTTCCGATCAAATACACCAATGAGGTCCTCTAGTCCCGCCTCTCTAAAGGTTGTGGCAGCCCTCTCCAACCCCCGCTAGGACTCATGAAAATGAAGTGCCTCCTCCAACCCTTAGGATCTCGTCAAGGCGTTCATCACTTGTTTCCTCAAAGCCGCGACCTCACCCTCCAATGCAGTACCCTTCCCATTCCATGCCGTAATGGCCTCAGCTGCCTTTGCCTGATCCTGACGCTCCCTCTCAGCTGCTTCCCGCCTTCCCGACTCAAGCTCCTCATCCTTCTGACGAAGATGCTCCTCGATGGCGAGCGTTCTGCCAAGTGTTTGCTACACCTAAAGCTCCCGCCTCGCCAGTTCCTCGACTAAGGCCCGGCTAAGGGGGTTGTTCCTCAAGCTCTCTCGAATCTCCCCGCACCGATCTCAGCAGCGACGATACTTCTCTAGCACCCACAAAAACACCCCTGAGCGAATGTGGGCTCGGTACCAAGCTATTCCCTTAGAGTAATAAGATCGACTCCGTGGGAACCTCAATGAAGCGAGATCACCCCTCAGCACACACCGTGAATTGGTAAGACCTTCTTGAATCATACGGACATCGTCAGGATCCAAGTTGGACTCGGACTCGCATTCATCTCCTCCAGCATCACTTCCTCATCTTGCCGCCCGCAGGTTGAGGTGCCCGCCATAGCCGCCGCAGGAGCGCTTGATTCACCAATAACAACAGCCGCTAAGGAACTACCTCCCATCTCAGTGGCTGGAACCACCAATATTTAGTCGGCGAAGCAACGGTATTATCATGGACTAAGGGCAACCCCTAGTTGTCCGCCCTCAAGGCCAGACGTCGCAGTCACACTCTTCTCCGTATTCGCTGGGGGGAGTCCAAGTTAATCACTACAGGAGCATCCGGCGTGAACCCAACCCGCTGTCTTACCAACGACCTTGCCTCCTCCTCATTTAAGGGTGACTTCGCCCAAGGGCGCACAGCCTTCGGTGTACCCTCGACCCGAAATGTAGCCCATACTGGAGAGTGAGCTGCTGAAGATTCAACTGACACTGCCCTCGATACTGGGCGCAACACCGATGTTGCAATAGCCAAGCAGTCACGCCCGACCGATGAAAGGCCAGCTGAGGAGCCCAGACGCAGCGTGCGCTTCCTGATCATAGAAAAACAAAGTTGGTAAAATAGAGACAAAACAGAACGAAAAAGGAGAAGTCAAATTCTCACAATTTGAAGGCCTATGGCCATGCCTCGCCCAAAAGGACGCCCACATGTGCATCCCCACTGCATGGGGGAGTACAGCCTCGACCCACTCACCTGTCCCAGGCAACGGGGGAGGTGGTGACCTGTCGGCTACAAATAATGACACGAGTTAACGCATATGATCATGAATCGTAAAGAGGGGCAGAAAAGGGAACTCAACAACTAGAGAACTAACGTGCATGGTTCCAAGCCTCTGGGAACCTAGTAGCGTCTGCCACCAGATGCTTGGTCCTGATATAAAAGAAGTGCTCGAAAGGGCGAGGGTCGACCCCATCATGCAATCTCATGACCAGGTCCCTCAACCCACAAGGACACACATAAATCATAGTGCCTCGAACTCTCTGGGGAGTGTAGAGACTAAGTACATGCTGCACCGTGACCTCCCTATGGGAAAATTGCGAACTTGATGAACATAGCAAGCAACTTGTAAAGAGAAGGAGCAAGATGACCCGGGCACACCCCAAATATCGACAGAAGTCGACCACCAGCATTGGGAGCAGGAGCTTGAATCCAACTTGAAAGGATAAGCGTAAAACACGTAGTATCCACTGCGATCGGTGTGGACCATCACCTCACTTCTAGTGAGAACAATGTCAGCATAGTTGTGGATGCAACATTGTTCCCGTAGTTGGGATATTCAAACTTCCCCCATTAATGGGTCTTCATCCACTGGATCCTCCCCACCATCGGCAATGAAGTCAATCACCAGGCTCCCGGGTAGAGACACTATCTCGTCAACCGATGGAAATTCATCGGTCTCCAACAGTTTAGCACTTCCCTTTGCCGGAGATTACTCCTCAACCACCAAAAAATTGACCGAAAAATCTGACGGAAGAATGTTTTAAAAAGAACTGGCTGCCATTTTTTTGATTCACGATCAAGAAAGAAACAAGATCCGGCGGAAAAGGAGAAGGTTATGACGATCAAAGAACAAAGCTGAGGATGAATTAGCAAGGGGAAAAGCTTCTTCAGAATCTCTCTCCCAGGCAAGCAGCAAAAATATGAGAAGTAAGTGCATCAACCCATTATTTATAAGGCAAGACAAACAGCTTTCACGAAAACCAATGGTTATCATTAACTACACGACCAATCGCAAAACGGTTCAGTTCTAAAGAAACGTGCATCATGTTATAAACTATGCTTTACGCTAGAGGGGGGGTGAATAGCGTATTAATAGAATTTAGCGTTTTCTTGCGGAATTTAAACTTTGCAGGAAGTAAAATAAATGCAGAAAAATAAACTTACACAAAGATGTATACTGGTTGGCCACCAACGTGGTTAGTCCAGTCCCCGAGAGACTCTCTCGAGATTTTTCACTATCTTGTTAAGCTTAAGGGTGCTCAACAAACCGTTACACACTTGAGGACACAAGCCTCAAACAGTTGCTCGGAGATCGCAATCTCAAAGACTTCACCCAAAAGCATTTCTCATTTCATCAAGAGTAAAGAAATTTTGAGAAGAGATTTGACTTACCTCGTCTTTGCCATCTTCTTGAGCCATGAGACATAAATTTGCTGCTTCATCGTCTTCTTCTTCGCTTGCTTCATCTCCGGAATCTCCTCCCCAAGAGATGTATGCACGTTGCTTTTTGAAGGGTTTCTTCTCCTTTTTGATGTTAGAGCAATTTGATTTTATGTGCCCGGTTTCTCCGCATTCATAGCATTTTAGTTGATCGCCTTGCTTTTTGTTCTTGCGTTCATACTCTTTGCGCATGAATTTTTGAAACCTTTTGATAACGAGTCCAAACTCGTTGTCACCTTCCTCATCAATTTGTGGTTGGCTAGCCTTTAGAGCAATCCTTTGCCTTCTTTGATCATCAACAAACGGGTTAAGTATAGTTGATTCATAGGTTTTGAGATTACCTCTTAATGCGTCAATTGTGACATTTGTGATGCCAATGGATTCTTGGATTGCATCGGCCTTTGATCGCCATGCCGGAGTGAGACTTCTGAGGATCTTCTGGACAAGTTCTCTATCCGTAAACGTCTTTTTGAGGGCGTGTAGATCATTCACGATCATTGAGAATCGCTCAAACATTTCGTCTACTTTCTCTCCTTCCTTCATGTGGAATAGTTCATAAGAGTGAGTTAAGAAATCAATTTTAGCTTCTCGTACCTGGTCGGTTCCTTCGTATGTCACTTCAAGCTTATCCCACATTTCTTTTGCTATTTTGCAACATGATATCTTCCTGTAGTCGTTAGCATTAACAGCACAATATAATAAATTTATAGCTTTGGCATTATTTTGAACCTTACGAATATCCTCCGCGGTATATTCCTCTTCGGTCTTTGGAACCCATTCGTCTTCCACCTTCTTGGTTGGGATTTGGTTTCCATTGGTGAATACTTTCCACAAATGAAAGCTATTTGATTGCACAAAGATTTGCATCCTCTCCTTCCAGTATGAGTAGTTTGTGCCGTTGAATAGAGGAGATCGTGTAGAGCATTGTCCTTCTTCAATTCCTGCAAAAGAGTCAAGAGTAGAAGCCATGGATGGTTCTCTCAAACGGTTAAGTTTTCAGAGAGTTGGGCTCTGATACCAATTGTTATAAACTACGCTTTACGCTAGAGGGGGGGTGAATAGCGTATTAATAGAATTTAGCGTTTTCTTGCGGAATTTAAACTTTGCAGGAAGTAAAATAAATGCAGAAAAATAAACTTACACAAAGATGTATACTGGTTGGCCACCAACGTGGTTAGTCCAGTCCCCGAGAGACTCTCTCAAGATTTTTCACTATCTTGTTAAGCTTAAGGGTGCTCAACAAACCGTTACACACTTGAGGACACAAGCCTCAAACAGTTGCTCGGAGATCGCA
This sequence comes from Nicotiana benthamiana, assembly GCA_034376525.1. Lineage (NCBI taxonomy): Eukaryota > Viridiplantae > Streptophyta > Magnoliopsida > Solanales > Solanaceae > Nicotiana > Nicotiana benthamiana. Next base: position 55,091,600 of record CM067341.1, on the reverse strand, counting down.
ATCTCAAAGACTTCACCCAAGGAAACGCAAGTTCCTTGAAACAAGAGAATCGCAATTCTCTTACAAGTATATCAAATACTTGGACACTCACTTAACGAAAGTACTCCTTATTGAGTAGATATGAGTAAAAGAATATGTTCAAGATCACAACAACTTTAAGCAATAATATGGCTCTCAAAAGCTTTATGAAATGAGTAGAAAATGAAGAACAATTGAATGAAAGCTTATAGCAATGTATTGATCAGTTTGTGTATGTTGTTATTTTTAAAACACTGAAATGAAGCTGTATTTATAGTTGAAAAAGTTGGTTCAACCGTTGTCTAATTGCCAATTAAGAGTTGCTGATTTTACTCACTGACAATCGATTGTCAAACCCCAACAATCGATTGTCTGCCAGTCAGATCAAAATTCAATCCCAGATTTTACGCTTGATAATCGATTACTTACAATCCATAATCGATTACTGGCAACGTTCAAAAAATCCTTTCCAGATTTTACCACAAACAATCGATTGTCCTGACTCAACAATCGATTACTCAGCAACGTTCAAAAAATCTTTTCCGGATTTTAATCAAAACAATCGATTATACAAAATCAATAATCGATTACCCAATAACGTTCAAAAAATCTTTTCCGGATTTTAATCAAAACAATCGATTATACAGAATCAATAATCGATTACCTGACGGTATTTGAAAATTTTACGACAACGGTCAGCTTCACAATCGATTGCACAAAGTCAACAATCGATTACTTATCAGTTTTTGAAAAATATTTTAGACACTGCCTCTTGACAATCGATTGTTATATACTCACAATCGATTATTTAATAAATTTGAAAATCACTGGAAGTCACTGCCTCAACACAATCGATTGTCATTAGTTCACAGTCGATTATTTTGTGACTTTGAAAAATCTGAAGGACACTGTCTCTTCACAATCGATTGTCATTAGCTTCACAATCGATTATTCTGAGTTTTGAAAAACTTTACCTCAACAACAATCGATTGTCATTTGTTCACAATCGATTATCATGCAGATTTGGAAAAACCTGATGTTCACTGTCTTACTCACAATCGATTACCATTAATTCATAATCGATTGTCATGCAGTCTTGGCTCAGAAACAATCGATTATCATAAGTACATAATCGATTACTTTAGCCCAGATTTTTTAGGCATGTTTAGAAAACATTTTGTCTAATGTAAATATGCATGATTTAAAATCTTTTTGACACAGAATTAAATATGCATGATTTTGGAAAATAGTTTTATGAGAGAGGCCATACTATGAGTCAAGTTATAGGATCAAGATTACAATTTAGAACAACTCAATAACAATTAAAATCTATATCTTGAACTTCAATCTTATTCGCAACCATTGTGCGCTTGTACTTGAATTCCGTCATATATCAATTTTTGCTTCGTTTAACCTACAAAAGAGTACACGTTTAGTATATTGCATTGAGAACGTGTTTCTAACAATTTCCCCCTTTTTGATAATGGCAAACATTAAGCGGGATATGCAATTTAGGCAAAAGATATTGACAATTCAAGACAAGTAACAATTATGCAATTTTGTTCTTGTTCCCCCTCAATTTTAGAGTTCCCCCTCAATTTTAGCTTATAAGCAATCAATGAATTAAGAGGTGGTGCATACCCGATATCCCGTTTTCTTCCCCCTTTTGCCATTAGCAAAAAAATAGTAAGGAAAGATGCAAAAAGATGAAATAAACAAGGTTTATTTATTGGAAAAAAAAGAGGGTACATCAATGGGAACCAAAGAGAACAACAGCAAAAACCACACAAAACACAAAAAAAAAATTTATTCATTTCCGTCGTTGTCCGCCTCGTTATCCGGCGCTGCTTCAAAAGGAACGAGAGCTGCATATGGATAATTGACATGATCAAAGTATCCATGGATCTCATGAGTGAGTTGAGCAAGCTGGTCGGATATGGTTTGGAGAATAGGCTCTTGGGACGAACGAGCACGACGGGGTGGACGACTTGAAGAAGGAGCTGGAGCATGATCACCATCATCATGGAAAGAAGACTCCGAGATTTCCCAAATTTTGGTACTCCTTTTGAGAGGACCATTTTCCGTGACAAATCCGGATGCTTCAAGGAAGTTCATAATGAGGAGGGCATAAGGAAGAGGCATGTCATCACCGATGGCATCGAGCATATGAATTTTGATGAGCCGATACCAATTTATTTTGGCTCCGGTGACAATGGCATGCAAAAGTTTGGTATCCTCCTGGGAGATGGTGGTGTGATTGTGCCGTCTAGGCTTGAGGACTCGGGTGATGAAGTAAAGAATCAACCGGTAGTTTGGATCCATTCCCGTTATGGTAGGACGACGGGTAGAGATAGATGGATCATAGGAGGTTATACCGGCTTGGTGGAGAAGGATGGTTTCATCAAAGAGAGCCCCGGCCTTATCAATATACCGGTAAAGGTCTTCACCTTCATTTGGAAGGCGGGCAATGGTGTGGAGATTCTCTTCAGAGAGAAGAATTTGAACCCCATTAATGGAGGTGACAAGTTCGCCATCTTCATCTTTATGGAGGTTTGAGTAAAAAGCTTGAACGAGAGTTGTGTTTATGTGAGGATGAGTGAGAAGCAAGAAGTCATATAGTTGACACTCCTTTAACATATTTGCGGCAGGGGTGAAAGGCTCAAGGAGTTTACTATTTGAGAACCGAGGAGGAAGAATGGTGCGTTTCTCAAATTTTGATAGGAACCTTGCGAGTTCATTTTCAGTTTCAAAGAACAAGACGGAACCGTCTTGGTATGGAAAATTTAAAGAAGGAGGGGTGGTTGAGGCTGATGCGCCATGTTTGGATCGGGAACGTTTTGAAGATCGTCCAGACATGTTAGGAGAAAGACTGCTGGAATTTGGCAAAGAAAATAGAAGAGATTTAGCTTTTGAATACTAGAGATAGTGCTTGAGTGGGTGAATGTGAGCTCTTATGATGCCTATTTATAGAGGAAAGGATTATCAAGCATTGAATGGAGACATTTGCTGAGATTTTGGTTTAGGAGCAGTCAGAAAACGGTAAGAAATTTGAATGAAATAATCGATTGTTAAATTTTGGTAATCGATTATGGAGCATTTAAGACCTGACAGGAATCGATTGAGGAGCCAAACGGTAACAAAAAATTAATATGAAGTAATCGATTGTCAATTCTTGGTAATCGATTATTTAGGGAACTAATTTGATACAGTGAACTTGGAGAATATCAGAATTTGTCAAATAATCGATTGTATGAAAAAATAATCGATTGTTGTAGAAAGCATTGCTGAATGACTGAGGCGGAAATCGATTATGCAATTTAGGAAGTAAAAAATTAAACACAGATGCATAATAGTAATAATCAGTCATAAACAATCGATTATTGATACTGATAATCGATGTACTGCACAGAAAATAATCGATTAGTGGCTTGAAATAGTCGATTATTTTGTGCTAAAACTTCATAATTCCCCCTACCTTTGGGGTGGTACCTGCAAAATAGATTTAAACGTCTCCGACGCTCAAGTTAGTAATTTATAGCGAAATTAATAAATTACACTAGTGTTAACAAGTAATGCCGTGAACTCTTAAGAATTGTGTCCTAGAGTGTTCTTAAGAGAGTTTCGGGTACTTACCTTTTCTCCAACATCGCCAATTACCTGTTCGAGAGGATGATCCTTGATCGTTCTCCACTCGTTAGGCGTATTTATTCCTTTTTCTAATTGTGGCGCTTCTTCCGTTGGTTGTTCCCCAATTTCATTTTTGTTTTCCTTTGAAGGTTCTTCTTGGATTTTATCTTTCAAGCTATCCAAGATACCTGCAAGATCAAAACCGGATTCCTTTCTCGCCAAGCGAGTATTATCTTCGGAAAACACAACATGAGGGGATTCCTCCACAATTTGGGTTCTTTTGTTAAAGATCCTATATGCTTTGCTACGTGAGGAATAACCAATGAAAATACCTTCATCCGATTTAGCATCAAACTTACCCAATTGGTCCTTCCCATTATTATGAACAAAACATTTACAACCAAAAACACATAAATGAGAAATGTTGGGTTTTCTACCCTTATAAAGTTCATATGGGGTTTTCATGAGTATCGGCCGAATTGCTACTCTATTTAAAACATAGCAAGCTGTACTCACGGCGTCCGCCCAAAAATATTTGGGAATCTTAGCTTCGTCGAGCATGGTTCTTGCCATCTCTTCGAGACACCTATTTTTCCTTTCCACCACCCCATTTTGTTGTGGTGTCCGTGGAGCGGAAAAGGTGTGTTCGATTCCGAGTTCGTCACAAAAATCCGTAAAGAGATTGTGATCAAACTCTCCCCCATGATCACTTCTAATCGAAGTGACGGTCGATTCCTTTTCGTTTTGAACACGCTTAAGGAAATACTTGAAATTTTGAAAAGCATCACTTTTATTTGCAAGAAATAGAGTCCAAGTAAATCTAGAAAAGTCATCAACAATTACAAAAACATATTTATTTTTACCACGACTTTCAATACGAGAGGGACCAAATAAATCCATGTGAAGTAATTGCAAAGGTCTAGACGTTGAAACAATATTCTTGGATTTAAAAGATGCTTTGGTTTGCTTCCCTTTTTGACAAGAATCGCAAATAGAATCATTTTCAAACTTTAAACTGGGAAGACCAACTACTAAGTTTTGAGAAAGAAGCTTGTTCAAAAGATGCATGTTCATGTGTGCTACTCTACGATGCCATAGCCAAGAGTTATCCTCTTTGCTTACTAAACAATCAACATATTCGGGTGAGGAGTTTGCAAGATCAACCATATAGATATTATCAATTCTAAAACCACGAAGTATGATCTTGAAATCACTACGTCTAAATACAAGACATTCATCCGAATTAAATAGAGCAAGATTTCTCTTGTCACATAATTGGCTTATGCTCAAGAGTTTATGCTTCAAACCTTTCACAAGTAGTATATGTTTAATAGAGGAGTTTTCGTCCTTACCGACCGAACCAATGCCGATGATTTTTCCTTTATTGTTATCACCAAATGTGACACTTCCTCCTTCTTTGTGCTCTAGTTGAAGGAATTTGGATTCATCTCCCGTCATGTGTTTGGAGCATCCACTATCAAGGTACCATAGTACACTTGATCCCTTCAAGCACACCTACAAAACAAATTAATGTTCTTTAGGTACCCATGCCATCTTGGGTCCTTGAGGGTTAGGCATGTTATAATGATGCAATTGATTTATATGTCTATGACGAGTAAAGCAAGCGGGAGCAATATGACCAATACGTCTACAATAATGACAAGTCACGTTGGGATTATGCATTTTTCTAGGTACATAGTAACTAGATGAATGAAGGTTTCTTACTCTATTTTGAACACCATTGTTTCTCCTATTATGAGCTCTAGGAGGTTCACAAGTTTGTCTAAAATATGCATCATTTCTAGAATATCTATTTCTAGGTGGAGGGTCATTTCTTGGTCTTCTAAATTATTCAAGGTTTGGCCTAAAATATGCATCATTTCTAGGTCTTCTAGCATTTTCACTATTTGGTCTAACATGCAAGTTATTTCTAGGATTTCTACTTCTAGGATAAGCATTTTGGTTATTAGTCCTAGGTTGAGCTCTAGGTTGTTGTGGTTAAGCACCAACCTTTTCTTCATTCTTGAATCCTATTCCATGTTTAGTTGATTTTAGATTAACAAGCACATCATTCAAGTTTTTATGCGAAGAATTAAACTTATCTAATGTGCCTTTAAGTCTAGCTACTTCATTCTTAAGAAACACACAAGAAGAACAGTTTCTAGTAGAACCTTCAGGTTTATCAGCACTTCTTTTTCCATAAAACTTGTTTTCCTCTTTTAGCTTCTCATTTTTGAAAACCAGTTTTTCTAATTCTTTTTCTTTTAATGAAAGCTGTGTTTGAAAATCTTTTTCTTTTAGAGAAGCGCTTTCTTTAACACTTTTGACAGTTTTTGAAGCTTTGATAAATTCAGCATATAGTTCATCAAAAGCATTTCTCATTTCATCAAGAGTAAAGAAATTTTGAGAAGAGATTTGACTTACCTCGTCTTTGCCGTCTTCTTGAGCCATGAGACATAAATTTGCTGCTACATCGTCTTCTTCTTCGCTTGCTTCATCTCCGGAATCTCCTCCGCAAGAGATGTATGCACGTTGCTTTTTGAAGGGTTTCTTCTCCTTTTTGATGTTAGGGCAATTTGATTTTATGTGCCCGGTTTCTCCGCATTCATAGCATTTTAGTTGATCGCCTTGCTTTTTGTTCTTGCGTTCATACTCTTTGCGCATGAATTTTTGAAACCTTTTGATAACGAGTCCAAACTCGTTGTCACCTTCCTCATCAATTTGTGGTTGGCTAGCCTTTAGAGCAATCCTTTGCCTTCTTTGATCATCAACAAACGGGTTAAGTATAGTTGATTCATAGGTTTTGAGATTACCTCTTAATGCGTCAATTGTGACATTTGTGATGCCAATGGATTCTTGGATTGCATCGGCCTTTGATCGCCATGCCGGAGTGAGACTTCTGAGGATCTTCCGGACAAGTTCTCTATCCGTAAACGTCTTTTTGAGGGCGTGTAGATCATTCACGATCATTGAGAATCGCTCAAACATTTCGTCTACTTTCTCTCCTTCCTTCATGTGGAATAGTTCATAAGAGTGAGTTAAGAAATCAATTTTAGCTTCTCGTACCTGGTCGGTTCCTTCGTATGTCACTTCAAGCTTATCCCACATTTCTTTTGCTGTTTTGCAACATGATATCTTCCTGTAGTCGTTAGCATTAACAGCACAATATAATAAATTTATAGCTTTGGCATTATTTTGAACCTTACGAATATCCTCCGCGGTATATTCCTCTTCGGTCTTTGGAACCCATTCGTCGTCCACCTTCTTGGTTGGGATTTGGTTTCCATTGGTGAATACTTTCCACAAATGAAAGCTATTTGATTGCACAAAGATTTGCATCCTCTCCTTCCAGTATGAGTAGTTTGTGCCGTTGAATAGAGGAGGTCGTGTAGAGCATTGTCCTTCTTCAATTCCTGCAAAAGAGTCAAGAGTAGAAGCCATGGATGGTTCTCTCAAACGGTTAAGTTTTCAGAGAGTTGGGCTCTGATACCAATTGTTATAAACTACGCTTTACGCTAGAGGGGGGGTGAATAGCGTATTAATAGAATTTAGCGTTTTCTTGCGGAATTTAAACTTTGCAGGAAGTAAAATAAATGCAGAAAAATAAACTTACACAAAGATGTATACTGGTTTGCCACCAACGTGGTTAGTCCAGTCCCCGAGAGACTCTCTCGAGATTTTTCACTATCTTGTTAAGCTTAAGGGTGCTCAACAAACCGTTACACACTTGAGGACACAAGCCTCAAACAGTTGCTCGGAGATCGCAATCTCAAAGACTTCACCCAAGGAAACGCAAGTTCCTTGAAACAAGAGAATCGCAATTCTCTTACAAGTATATCAAATACTTGGACACTCACTTACCGAAAGTACTCCTTATTGAGTAGATATGAGTAAAAGAATATGTTCAAGATCACAACAACTTTAAGCAATAATATGGCTCTCAAAAGCTTTATGAAATGAGTAGAAAATGAAAAACAATTGAATGAAAGCTTATAGCAATGTAATGATCAGTTTGTGTATGTTGTTGTTTTTAAAACACTGAAATGAAGCTGTATTTATAGTTGAAAAAGTTGGTTCAACCGTTGTCTAATTGCCAATTAAGAGTTGCTGATTTTACTCACTGACAATCGATTGTCAAACCCCAACAATCGATTGTCTGCCAGTCAGATCAAAATTCAATCCCAGATTTTACGCTTGATAATCGATTACTTACAATCCATAATCGATTACTGGCAACGTTCAAAAAATCCTTTCCAGATTTTACCACAAATAATCGATTGTCCAGACTCAACAATCGATTACTCAGCAACGTTCAAAAAATCTTTTCCGGATTTTAATCAAAACAATCGATTATACAAAATCAATAATCGATTACCCAATAACGTTCAAAAAATCTTTTCCGGATTTAAATCAAAACAATCGATTATACAGAATCAATAATCGATTACCTGACGGTATTTGAAAATTTTACGACAACGGTCAGCTTCACAATCGATTGCACAAAGTCAACAATCGATTACTTATCAGTTTTTGAAAAATATTTTAGACACTGCCTCTTGACAATCGATTGTTATATACTCACAATCGATTATTTAATAAATTTGAAAATCACTGGAAGTCACTGCCTCAACACAATCGATTGTCATTAGTTCACAGTCGATTATTTTGTGACTTTGAAAAATCTGAAGGACACTGTCTCTTCACAATCGATTGTCATTAGCTTCACAATCGATTATTCTGAGTTTTGAAAAACTTTACCTCAACAACAATCGATTGTCATTTGTTCACAATCGATTATCATGCAGATTTGGAAAAACCTGATGTTCACTGTCTTACTCACAATCGATTACCATTAATTCATAATCGATTGTCATGCAGTCTTGGCTCAGAAACAATCGATTATCATAAGTACATAATCGATTATTTTAGCCCAGATTTTTGAGGCATGTTTAGAAAACATTTTGTCTAATGTAAATATGCATGATTTAAAATCTTTTTGACACAGAATTAAATATGCATGATTTTGGAAAATAGTTTTATGAGAGAGGCCATACTATGAGTCAAGTTATAGGATCAAGATTACAATTTAGAACAACTCAATAACAATTAAAAGCTATATCTTGAACTTCAATCTTATTCGCAACCATTGTGCGCTTGTACTTGAGTTCCGTCATATATCAATTTTTGCTTCGTTTGTCATTCATCAAAACCTACAAAAGAGTACACGTTTAGTATATTGCATTGAGAACGTGTTTCTAACACATCATTATGACATGCTTCATGAAGCGGCTTTTCAGTCACCAACCAACGTTTCGCCCTCAAAACAGTTGTATCGACCTGTGAACGTTGAGGAAATGCCCCATGCGCCTTCATAATTTTGGACATCACCAAGCGTATATCGAACATGCCCTCACCCCTTCGGCCGCATAGAATACAACTCTTAAGGGTCAGAGCACAATAAAACTCAACCTTACCCGATTTAATTTGAAGGATTAAGTGCCTTCACCGAAAAAGGAGTTCGACCTTCATCGAACGACGACTAGATGACACAATAACAAAACACTAACGTTCTACAAAGCTACGGCCATCTCCAATGTATAAGCGACTATGGCCATTTCCAATGTGTAAACGGCTACAAGCATCTCCACTGTATAAGCATCTATGTCCATCTCCAGTGTATAAGCGGCTGCTACCATCTCCAGTGTATAAGCGTCTATGTCCATCTCTAATGTATAAGGGGCTACGGCCATTTCCAATGTGTAAACGACTACGGCCATCTCCAATGTATAAGCGGCTACGACCATTTCCAATGTGTTAAGGCTAAGGCCATCGACATGATATGGCTAACTCCATCGACTTTATTCTGGCCAATGCCATCGCCGTTAGACGTCGACCCAGTTCGACTACGGCAAGAAAACGATTTGACAACAGTTGAAGTCGCATATACGGCTAAGGTCATCGTCAAAGAGAATTTGGCTCGACCGAAGCAACAATTGACCTCCCTATCCGAGTTTCTCGAACTACAGTCGATGAAGTCCGCTCATCGAGCTCGGCTGAAGCACGACCTCGATAAGCGGAGGGACTAACTGTATGAGTCAGAATCCGACCCCATGACAATTAACGAAATTAACCCCGTCTTAAGTCAATTCGTGATTAATAAGTGATATGACCACTTATAGCTAATGATACTCGATTGCCATCGGATTCGATCAACAAGGCCACGACCTATCCGCCATCATGAAGGCAAAATCCCGACGTGGTTACGGCCACTGATTGCCAGACCACAAAGCTCACAGCTATAAATACCAAGAGAGGAAACTCTAGAAAGGGGGCTTCTTCTTCGACACTATTCCAGAGAGACAGAGAGACAGAGAGAGAGAGAGAGAGAAAACCCACAACATTACCCACATTATGGGAGAAAGGAACACCATTGTAAGGCTCTGAACCTCTTCATGGAGAGGCAGACCAAATCTATATTATCAATAAAGACTCTTAATGTTTCTCCTCCTGATTTTGAGTACTTATTTCCATTTCCTTCGTTCGATCTAATGGATTATTACGATTTGCTATGATTTTTCCGTGATTTATTTGTATTATTTTGTACGCATAAAGCAAAGGATAATTTTTGAGCAAACAATAACATATGCAAGTTCGAACTCAATATCGAAAAACAAAGATAGTGAGTGTAGTAGTATTAAAATTATACCAGCGTAAATCCTTTAATATGCTCTTAATTCAAAGGGTACAAAATTGAATACGTAATTTGACATATTTTACTTTTATGATGCTATTTTTAGTGTCAACTGTCAAGGGGAACCTCCTTATTCACAAAATAACTATTACTCCTATGTGATAAGGGGGGAAAAACAGGAAACAATAAAATTTAGAAGCATCATATATGTCAAGATATAGATTTCTCATTTAATTATAATTAATTGATATGTTTTTTCACGCCATAAAATTAGTTAATTATAATAAATTAATATGATCTGATATAAAACCGAATAGTGCCAATACATTTTTTACTTATAGAATGTTTTTTTTAAAAAAAAAAAACTTCATCTCATTTAAGATCAAACCATTTACAAAACAAACAGAATAGCTGCTAACCACGGTGGAGTAGGGCCATGGGAGTCCTCGACAAACATCCAATAATTAAGACATGCTTTTGCTGTAACAAAAACGTCTCTAGGTCTGGACATAGAGTTGAGCTAAGTTGAATTTAATTGAATTTACTATCCAAAATTAAGGTAATTAAATTCATTTTCTCTCACCAAAATCTTTGTTTGTCCACATGAACACTAAAAATAAGTGATTAGTCAATCGTTTCTTTTTTGTTTTTATTTCAATTTTCAGTTTGGAGATTTTGTCGGTGAAAAGAAAATTGGGAGAGGGATAGGGCAAGGTAGTTTTTTCTACTTGGTAATCTCTTTTTAATTGCTATCGGTCAATTGCTAATCAGGATTACGAATTAAATAAATCACATCATTAATTATTATTTCAATCCATTTTGTCGGTCTTAATTAATTTTATCCAAACAAAGACGATATGAAATTGTTAATAACTTTTCCTACAGTCTCTTTCTGAGTTTCCGCCCCTTCCTTGAATTGTCCCTCCCTACTTTGTTTTAACCTTGGTAAAGTATTACTCCCTCCGGTCCACAATAAGTGTTTGTTTTATTTTTAATACACTCATTAAAAAAATACTAAATCATATATAAAATTACCTAGTATGACGAAACTATCCTTATTTAGTAAGTTAATGTGATGAGAGAGAAACTTTTTTAGGGATATGCACACAAGGGTAAAAAAGTAAAAACAAATTGAATTTTTCTTGATTACCTAACTAGACACTTATTTTGGATCAAAATCAACAAGTAAAACAGGCACTTATTGTGGACCGGAGGGAGTAAAAATTTAGTTTATCCAATAATAACTAAAATATTCTACAAGTTCAATATAGTTTTACCAACTTTAACATATTGCTTACTATTTTTTCCATGGATTCATTCTTAGTGTAAAGTATAAACATTCTATAAAAATTTGTTTACTTTGTTGGTAAATAGAACTTAGACTCAATTGTTTTCAGAGCTAATTAAGCAAAAACATAATAATTAAGAAGAAGCAAATACACGACAATAAGGCAGAAGTGCAAACACGTAAATTTTAGCAGTTGGTACATTATTTAAGCTGCAAATTAAAGTCTAATGACGCCACAATTTAATTGTTGACCTTTGGTTGTACTTTAAACAAACTCTGCCTTTTGAGAAAAGGGGATCCGAGGGAAGACTATATAAAAAAAATAGAGAAAGAGAAAGAAGAAAAAAGAATGTAAAACAATTTGGACTGGATGAAATACATTGAACTTGTAGTGATAAGGTCAGCTTCACCCAAATATTTAATGGAAAATGGAGTTTTCTCCATTTGAAAATTAATTTTATGCCATTTGGCAATAGTTTTTTGTCATGTTTTTTTTGTTAATATTTAGCTTTCAAGAAATGTATTCCGAAGAAATCCTATAAAAAAGAACCATTCAAGTCATCATCCATTAACTATATTTTTTTGTGTATTAGGTCACATCAATAAAATAGTTGAATTTGTTCAATAACTCACAGAAAAAAAAGAGAGAGAAGCAAACAGAACCTATTAGCTAAAGAGTATGTGCTCAAACAATGGTAAATCATCGTTTATTTTAAGAAAATACTTTTGAACATCAATTGCCATAAATGATATGAAACCGCCACTATAGGGTTTTATGTTTTGGAAATGGTTTTGAACATAACTTTTGCAAAGTAACATTATTTGAAAACTAAACATGCATGCATGTCAGTTCTTAATTAGCTGGTTTTGGAAAGGTTTTCTCAACAACAAACACAATTATTAGTACAAGCTAGAGGTAAAATATAACATGCAAACCAATTGATTTTACCAAATTCGTGTAATTTATTTATTGTGAAAGATCGTGGCATAACTAGCATATAATTATATAAAGTAATTAGATAAAAAAATAATGCAAAAATTTAGTGAGGTTTAATAAGCCTAGTTTTAGGGACATAAGCGAAGAAAATTTTCCACTAGAAAAAACAAACATAGTATGATAAATCTCCCAACTAATCGTAAGCCTAGCTATAAGAAAAAAGTTTTCTAATCCTAAAAGGACAATAAGTTTTTTCTTTTTCAAATCTATTAAAACATTAGGTTTTCTAAACATATAGGAATAATAAATTTCGTATAATTATAAATCTTAGCAGATGCAGCTCTTCGGCAACATGTTCATTCTAATTCAAGATTTTTAACACAAAGCACATGTTAACAAATACTAACTATAAATTCATAATTTTAAAAGTATAATAAATTTAATTTAGTGGTACAAACATTAAAGGTCAAACACATCAAATTTAAATTCTTGAATTTGCCTTTTAATTATAAGTGGATACATAACTCAAGTCAATTCATCGATATAATCTCTCTATTCTCACAAGGTAGGAATAAGGTCTGTGTACATACTATCCTCCCCAAATCTCACAGCATAGAATAATACCGAATATATTGTCGTTGTTGTATATGCGCGGATACGTATCTACTACTTATGTACATGCCGCATATGCATTTCAAAACTGTGTATCCTGAGGCAGAGCCAAGAATTCAACTTTATAGATTCTTGATTCAAATGACAACTACTTCAAGTGCTAATAATCTTGTTCTGGATTTAAATGATAACTTCGAGCCCCTGGGTATGGAGTCGCCTTTGTTAGGGAGCATTTTACCCCCCAATGTGAGACTTTCCGGCTCGAATCCACATTGGTACCGGACACCGGGTGGGAAACCAAAAAAATCTTGTTCTGGATTTTATATATTTGTATATATTTTAATAAAAATTTTAACACAAATATATTATTTAATCAAAAGCTACTAAATTCGGCTAAACCCATAATCGGACTTCTAGCTCTTCCCCCGTGTAACCATACATACGTTTGAGTCAACATGAAAATTGTAGACATGGCCATATTCAATGTCAAAAGAGTGCATCTGTACCTGTTCACAGCCCATGCTAACCCTAATAAATGTTTAAACGAGAATCTAGTTGTTTTCTAACTAGTCAACCAAATAATAATAAAACTATTAAGTTGACATCAAACCATTATTTAAAATCAAGTATAGATATCCATTACACGTGGTGTTCAACGATATGAGAACATACGTAGTGTACTGTTTCTCGTGGAGAGCTGATTAATTAATTAATTAATCCTTCGCAATTAACAGTTAGAGACTGCGAAAAATAAATTATTTCTATGTTTGAAGGACTAACAAATGTACATTACAGAATGGTTTTGACGGAAATTAATGTTTATAATATCTACTTGGTAAGTTGACTTGATAAAATAATACTAGTAGCAAGTTGTACCTACAGTAAAAGTTCAACTCCTATTGAGCTTGATGTTAATTGTTATATGTTTAATTTTATATAATTATCAAATAATTTGATTTAGTTATCAAATTGGTACTGCTCTTGATATACTAATAAAATGCGCATCATGCAAAATTTTTACTTGTGAATTCTTCTTCATTGATAGTACTATTCTCTAACTTTGAAATAAACATTTTCTATATTAATGGCTTTGACCAGCCAAACTTTAATCTAAAACTATAGCTTTGTTTTTACTAGAAATATTTGATTTAAATTAAGAAATATAACTCATTTTATTTTAATCTCTATGCATTAGGTAAATGATAATTATCATCTAAAATTTTTGATATATAAAAATTTGATTACGAATTGATGAGAAGTTAATTACTAGCTGCAATAATAATTCAAAGTCATTTCGACAAAATTAAATTAACGTTAAATAGAACAAAAGGATATGACAGGGCCTTGAAATAGAGTATTGACATATTAACCGGTAGTAAATATGTCAGGAATTATCAATAACATGATTATAATTCCCGGGATAACCTTGCCTTCAAACCAAATAACCCCTAGGGGCACTCAGGAGTCAGGTATATATAATCGAACTTTATTGTACAAAGGTTATAATTCTTCATTTTAAATCATAATATTGAGTTCGAGTTCTAAAATTGAAGAAATTTTCAATTAAAAGCTCTTTAAATGAATTTATCCAACATTAATACAAGGATATAATTTAACTTTGAAGTATAGTTGAAGAATATTTTTGGCTAAAATCTCATATAACTAACTCTACTGTAAGAATACCATCTTAGTATTTAATATATGCTCCTTTAAAAAAAAACGGTAAAGTACAATAAAAGGAAAAATAAATGGAAAAAAGACAAATACGGCTCCACCTATGCACTTTGAAAGGGGTGGATGGGGTTAATGTGGGACCCTGATCCCACTGCTCTTGAGGAATCATTGGATAAAACTTTCGGACTCTTGAAATACGAAAAAAGAACATTATCAAATAAATTTTTGTAACAATAAAATAATTATTTATGCAATATGTATGTGTACTTTAATTTGTAATTAGATGAACTTTTACGTTTTAATTATAATTAATAATACATACTGTCAAATTATAATCTTATGGTGATTATACTATATATTGGTACATTCGAACGTTTATAATGAATACAATAATTAATCTATACTCCAAATTCGAATACATTTTTCATGACCTTGGCAACACTAAAAAATACTTATATTCATTATCTGTACTAATGAATGTATGTACGTAAAAATATTTTAAATTTTAAGCTCCCATTTTATACTTGATGATATTTATATATTTTTATACATAAAAATAATTTAACTTTAAACTCTCAATTTATACTTGATGACTTTTTTTATAATTGTACAAATATATAATACATTTAAGATCACAAATTCTAAAAGACATTTTTTAACTTTATGCATGATTATAACTTTATATATTCAAATATTTTAACTTTAAGCTCCCATTTTATACTTGATGATATTTTTTTTATAATTATACAAATGCATGACATATTTAAGATCATAAGTTCTAAAAGACATTTTTTGTTTCCTCAATTTTTTCTACTTATTAAAGTATGTGATATAATTAAATTTAAAATTTGAAGTTAAATTATTTTTAAATATAAAAATATATAATTTTTGTAAACATTCTTAAAGTTAAATTAGTACTAGTTTGGATAAATCTTTTTCACCCACTAGTGGGGGGTGGGGCTCCTAGCGCCTTTATTTATACACCAAATACATACCCTCACTTGCTCTGAATTCTCAAAAGTCATTTCACGCTTTCCCCAAAGCCATCATCTTCTCTCTCTCTCTGCTCGTTGTTCTTCGGGTGAAGCACAACACGGAGATTATTACTGCCGGAAAATGAGCTCCGTAACATTCTTCGTCTCTTGAAGCTTTGATCGATTCATTTCATTCCTTACTTTCTTAATTGCGGAAGGAGTTGAATTCGAAGTGTTGCAGTTATGGACGCTAAACAATTCGAAGTTTACAAAAGTTCTTTCCTTTGAAGCTGAGAACTGCCCTTTTTCATCATCATAATAACAATTTGTGAGTTTTCACTTCCCTTATATTCCTCTCCCTTTTGTAATAATCAGATTTTTTTAATAAAAAAAAGCACTGACGGTGTAAATAGATAAGTATTTACAGAATCAGATCACTAGTTAATGTATAATAACAAGTAAATCTTCTGATAAATATTAATTGATAATATGAGAAAAAATAGTAATAACCTTGTATAATAGGTTAAAATTCACTGATAGTGTTAAAAAATTCGTTATACTATTAATGTGTATACATAAATCCTTTTGTTTAAATTGTTTGTATCTATTTTGTTACAGTAGAAGTTTTCATTCGTGTGCTGCAGTTGTATACTATCATTTTGATTGAAACGAAGTAGGAAGTTGCGCAATATTTTGAGTTGAAGTTGAAAAAAATAAATAATTGTTTTTGATGTTGAAAAAAAATTTAAGGATGAAGTAATGTTTGGACTTGAAGTTCAAAAAGTTATATGGAAGTTGAATATTTAAGTGTAGATACCAGTATTTTTACTTAAAAGCATCATTTTGTAAAAGATATTTAAACAATCAGGTCATTTATAGGTAATTGCTTGTAAATCCGTTAATAAGCTTTAATTTTGTAATCTGGTAAAAATTGTATCTAGCCTACAGTCACAGGATAAGTTCATTGAATTTTTTTATGCTGTAAGTGTATATAACTTAATCCTATATTTATTTTTTCACATGAAATTCAAATAGTGAAGTATTTGCAAATTCCGACGTATGTTCAATTATTCTATTCTGCCTTAAATTTGCTCCAAATCTTAAGGAGTCTGCTGTATCTCTTTAACAGTTTAAGTTTTACAAGTTAGTCGGAATAAAATTTTAGAACAATTAGTATATATTCATTAAGGCGCACCGATTTATTGCAAAATGAGAGAAAGATAGAACTTTAGAAGTGCTTTCATGTTTTTTACTTGGTCTAAATAGGATACAAATTCCAATAAATGAAAAAAAGTATTTTCTTTTGACAAAATTGAGTAAATTTTTTGCTTCGATTTTTAGTGGTAGATTGTGATTTTCCTTAGTATCGATCATTGTAAGTCAATTCTTGTTTATGATTTAGTCCAAAATAAAGTATGTGCAACAAGCTAAATGCCTTTCTGGATCTTATTTTTTTTTATGTAACATTGGGATGAAAATAATGTAAAATTGTACATGAGTTTTTGTATTTTATTACCTCCTTAAGTTTTGTACAACTTCTGGATGCTTTGTTAAGTAATTATTGTTGCTTCGTCCAAAAAAAAGGTGCAGAATTGTTACAAACTTTCAACTTTGCAACTTGATATCTTCAATTAAACTGTAATCTACTTTTTCTGAACTAATGTATTAATCTCTTTAACCTCCAGCCTTAATTCTTTTCACAATCCACAATAATTTTTCTGTTCTCTGTAAATCAGTGGGAACAAACTAGTAGATTGAAATATTGACTGTATCACAGTTGTTGACCAGAAATAGTTCTGAAGAAAGATATGCCTTAGTTGATATAATCAATTATGCCTCCCTAATGAGATAATTGTTATTGTATATTTAATTTTTTGACTTTATGTATTTTGATTATCTGGAGGATTTGTCATAATCATGTAAATTTTCTTCTTACAGTTTATCCTGTGCCTCTGGCTTTGAGTTTTGGCTTCTCTCTTGATTGTTTAGTGGAAGCACTAAGTCGCTCTGGATAGGATTGGAGGCTTCTTCTCTGCTTTTCTTGTCTTTTGATCAGCATCTACTCTATTATTTGCTTCTCTATCGGTGTTGAAGTGATGGATGCGTTCTCAGCCATGCTTTCTTCTTAATTTCTAGCTTGAAATCCATTTGTTATGCCCTTCACATCAATTTGCTTTTTGATAGTTGGAGAGATCATCAAAAGAATGGATATGTTGCTTTTGACTTCAACCGAGCCCCCAATGAAACGCAGAGCTGGTTTATTTATAGTTCAGGCTGGACGAGGATCATATCGTGGAAGTTAGTCAGCGATCTGATGGTAAATTGTGTTGCTATTATCTGAATTTTTGGAGCTTTTGATTTATTATTTAGACTAAAGAAGAATGAGAGCTGCTTCCTTGAGGCATTTCCTGCAAAGTCTCTGCTCCAAACCTCCATGGAACTACGCAGTGTTCTGGAAGCTTCGGCACGAGTACGCTATGTAAGTTGTTTCCTGGCCTATTCCAGTGTGATAGCTCAGTTTCCTATCTAGTAAAACGAGAACGGAAAAAGACAAAAAAGAAGTATATTTCGGAGGAATCTGAATTATTTTCTGGTCGGCAAGCCTATGTTTCTCTAGCCAGCTTACTTGATTTGGATCGTATGAAATTACGACAGAAGAAAATACAAATGTTATACACCTTTTTTATGACATCCATCTTCTTGTATATGCAACGACTTACTCTCATTCTATTTCTTTGGCAGCCCACAGTATGGGTATCTCTATGTATTTATTTAATATTTTTCTTATTTGTCTTTATACATATTGTTTTCCGTTTGTATCATATTGTTGGAATTCCTTTTGCCCTTGTTTTTCCATGAACTGAATTAAAAATGTATTGCATTAGCAGCATTTCACTAGAGCAGCTTTTTGTTTTCTCGAGGACTTGGTTTTAGGTGGTTTGTAATCTGTGTACATGCGCTGAATGGTTGAGACTGGTCGCTCACTTACATTGGCTCGACTTATTTTGGCAGGATTTTGACATGGGAAGATGGATTTCTGGACATTCCTTGTGCTGGAGAACCTTACAGAAGTCTAATAGGCAATTATTACAGCAAAACCTTGAATGAGTTATTCCCAAACTGTGGATCAAGATCACATAATGGAAATTTGGGTGAACATCCAATTGGCTTAGCCTTGGCTGAGATGTCAAGTACTTATCACGTTGCAGGAAAAGGGTAGATCATTGTTTTCTATCTCTTTCTAGCGTCTGTTATTTCTTGAATTTGTTATAGTAGCGTAATTAGGCATTCATAAAAATTGACTTTAGCTTGCTAACATTTTCACTAGATGTTGTGAGCTGGAGGTAAAAGTTTCAGGCCATAGATATTGTCCTCCAGGTCTTCATAGTGTCACTCTAAGACTGTAAAGTTTCTCCGGGGGAGCTACTGCTCTGAAAGACCATAATCCCATAAGGTTGTGTTGGCCATTTCATCATCTTGTAAATGTGGTTTCTTTAGCTTCATTCTTTATTACGTGTAGCCAATTACACGTGTCTTATCAAAAGTCCCTTTTTCTTCCATCTTTTCTTTCCATTCATTCCATGTCTGCCCTTCTTCCCTGATTCTTCCCATTCTACCAACGAATTCTCTTTAATAATTTATAAATATAGATCAGCTAATTTTCCTCGGATAGCACCTGTGCCAGTGAAAATTTCTCGATTGCAAAAATGTACCAAAATCTTACTTTTCTTGGTGATGGCAAGTGAGTGTATGCCAAAGGGAGTCACAAATTGTTGAATGTGTTGTACTGATACTGTTGAATAAATTATCAAGTGGATAAGCACAGAGAACTATCTCCTTGTAAAAAGAAAAAGGGAAAAAGACTGACTGACTTAGCTTCTCCTAAGAAACTGCTAATGTTTGTGATTAAGAAGACATTTGTATTTATCGAGTGTGCACCATCTTAAATAAGGTAACCCCATGCTTGTTGGAGGGAAAAGAGAAAGAAGGGTCTAGTCAATAACCATGATCTCTGTCTGAAGCAAATGTGTTTACCATTTATCTCTTATAGACAGTACAAGAATCTTCTGGTGTTAGAAGCCTGTTTTATGGAAAGATAAGAGTGGATATAACTATGAAATAACTATCGCACACATTTCAGATCCGACACGCCACCACATTGGATGAGTGAAATCTATACTGATCTGTGAATTTCTGCAATAGTAAACCAACATTTTCTCCCTATTCTTGATGGTTGTTTAAACTACCAACAACAACAACAACAACCCAGTATAATCCCACTTAGTGGGGTCTGGGTAGGGTAGTATGTACGCAGACCTTACCCCTACCCTTGGGTAGAGAGGCTGTTTCCAAATAGACCCCCGGCATCCTTCCCTCCAAGAACTTCTCACCTTGCTCTTGGGGAGACTCAAACTCACAACCTCTCGGTTGGAAGTGGGGGTTGCTTACCATCAGAGCAATCCCTCTTGTTTAAACTACCACTTACATAATTTACCTGGCTTACTCCTAGATGTATGGTCAAGTTTGTATCCCCATTGCATGGTTATCATCTTTATACTTGACCATGATCATGATAATCTAAGAGCAACTATTTGTAGTTCATCTCCTTTGCTTGCATGAGACCAAGAGTCAACTATAATGTTTTTATTATATATGTCTTCCATTGAAAATGAAACAGGGTGGTTGGTGAAGTGGCATCTTTGTGCATCCCACGCTTGATTTCTTCCGACAGTATAGCACCTGCAGAGCTCAGCTTTGGTTCTGGTGCTGAGGTATATATTAAGTTTGACATTTTCGCTTCTGGACAATGTAGTTCATTGATTAACTTTTTTGTCCTTTTCTCAATTGAGAGGAGCCCATGTTACACTTAAACACTGTTAATGAGGCCAAAATTGATGCAGCTTTACGAAATGCTGTTAATTTTCTGCCCCCCCGGCCCCCCCCCCCCCCCCCCCCCCCAACCCAATTAGCCGGATAATGTTTACCATTCTTTTTATAGTACCGGATAAAGCCTCCGTGTGACCTATAGGTCATGGATTCGAGCGATGAAATCACACCACCTTTGGGTGCGATCCTTCCTGGGAACCTACGTGAATGCGAGATGCTTCATGCACTGAGCTACCCTTTTTGGATCTCTTTGCATAAACTTTCTTCTTCAATGGTAGTTGTGGATAACTAATTTGGAGCTCTCCTGTTTTTACAAAATGATTTTTAAAACTTATGGATAACT
Source organism: Nicotiana benthamiana (assembly GCA_034376525.1). Taxonomy (NCBI): domain Eukaryota; kingdom Viridiplantae; phylum Streptophyta; class Magnoliopsida; order Solanales; family Solanaceae; genus Nicotiana; species Nicotiana benthamiana. Next base: position 55,070,549 of record CM067341.1, on the reverse strand, counting down.
AATTTCTCAAATTGTACTTCTTGGATTGAAGCATAGTAGATAAATTGATTGATTGAAATTTGTTGCAGTGTCCAGATAAGTGGCTGCTTCAGTTTGCTGCTGGCATTAAGGTGAATTTATTTAGCATGCTTAAATTTGAGGTGGTTTTATTCATCTTTTGTGTTTACAGTATTCCTTAAATTAATCATTAACATATCTTTCTTTTTCAGACTATATTGCTGGTACCTTGTATTCCTCACGGTGTTCTGCAACTAGGATCAATGGAAACGGTATATCATTTTTGATATCACAATATTTTCAATATTGCAGGACTTCGTTGGGTCTGTTTCTGCCAAATGCCAATGTGATTTTTGAAGTTATGTTTGATACTTATCTAATGGAAACTTAAGCAGCATATGTAACTTTAGCATAATATTTCATCGTGATTTCTAAGCTTTGGGGTGGAAATAGAGCTACATGATGCCTCATTTACTTTTTCTTTCCCTTGCATTGTATATGTGCTTACAAGTTGTGGTATCTTCTTACCGTCATTCACACGATAGTGTATTTCTTTCAAAAAATCAGGTAGCTGAAAACCTGGAGATGGTTACCTATCTAGCTGAAGAACTTGATTCCCATTTCAAATTTGTGGAGAACTTTTTACCTGGTGGAGGAAACTGTGAATTTCTTCTGCAGTCTACTCTCTCAGAGAGTTTGAATATACTATCTGCAACTACCACAAATAAGGTTAATGAAGATGATTTAGCTGCTGATATAGCAATTCTGAAAGATCACAAGTTATCAACTCCATTTCCGATGACTTCATTAATTGAGGTTCAACATCCCTTTCAATTATCTGGACAAAACATGCGAAATGCCCTTGAGGATGCCAATGAAAGCAAAATTGGTAAGTTCGATGAAAACGTGCCAAATGTCCTAGAAAATGCAAATGAAGGCAAAATTGAAATGCAACTTGCAGACATGATTAATCAAGTGAAACTACTCAATCATGAATATTCTGATGATAATAAATCAGGGATAACAGAAAACAGCTTGGATAGATCTTCTTGCCATGCAAAAGATGTAGATACCTTTTCTTACTCTAGCTGCAATGTCGTCGGTGGAGTTAATGCTTCCAATGAGCTAGATTTTTACTTTGACGGAGACGTGCTAGATCCACAATCTCTTGGAATGGATTGCAGTGACACTATTCTCGGAAACCCAACAGAATGTGAACTATATAAAGCCCTTGGAAGTACAATTCACAACAACTTGTCTGGCTTTAGCGAGAATACTGCTAGCAAACCCATCTATACTGCTGATCCTATGTTTAATATTGAGCCATCTTTTGGGGAATCTAATGGATGGCCTCTGAAAGAAGATAATGCAGACAATCTTCTGGAAGCTGTAGTTGCCAGTTCACTAAACAAAATGACTGGTCTGGAATCGTCAAACATGCCATTAAGAAAACCTGTTCCTTTCTGCAAAAGGAAAAATCAATCTACAGAAAGTGCTTTGGCCGGAGACAACACAGTTACATGGAGAACTCTTACATCTGCTTCTGCTGGGGCAGATAGATATGCTTTGACTAACTGTTCTCCTTCTGCCTCTTCATTTAGTTGTGTTGTCAATGCATTTAATGAGGGGAAGCATCAGTCGAAAGTCTTTAGCTCTATGAGTTGTCGTAAGGAGTCAAAAATATCTAATACCAATAAGAAAAGGGGACGGTCTGGTGATAGTCATAGACCAAGACCACGAGATAGGCAGTTAATTCAGGATCGGCTTAAGGAGTTGCGACAACTTGTCCCTAATGGCGCCAAAGTAAGTGCTAATTTCATCTTAGTTCTATTAGGGTACTTTCCTGTACCTTTGCTTGAAATAACTTTTTGTTTTCACACTGCAGTGTAGCATTGATGGTTTACTACATAAAACCATAAAGCACATGCTGTTTCTGCGCAGTGTTACTGATCAGGCTGATAAACTAAGGCACCAGGCTCAGAAAGAGGTAAGCATTCCTAGGTTTATATATCTATTTATTATGTATTTTTTTGGGTGTTGTTTCTTGTTTTTTGTTTGAAGTTTTATTAAAAATATTATGGCAAAACCGCACCCTCTTTCTGCTGCTATTATTATGAGTAAACAACTAGAAAGCAACTACGATAAGGAATGCAATGCAGTCTGTGTTCAGATAAATTCATATCCATTAACAATAAGCAAAAGAAACAGACCATGAATGCAATACCGCACTCTCTTTTTCTGCGGGTCCAATATTTCGTCAGGTCTTAATTTCATTGATCCATGAATGCGCGGCAGGTAGCTCCAGACAAGAGCCTCCAATCACCTGAAGTAAAAACTAGTGATCTACGAGGCACAAGTTGGGCTGTAGAATTGGGACGTGAGGACCAGATATGCCCTATAATTGTCAAAGATTTGGAGTACCCTGGACACATGCTTATAGAGGTATATCATATAGCTTCTTCACTAGTCCTAGTTTCTTTTTACTTTTCCGGTTCTAAAAGAATCTCCTGATCTGGGGACCCCAACACGAATCTGAGAGATCAGTATTCTTGACATTCATATTATGAAATTTGACATAAGTTTCAAACAGATGATGTGTGATGACCATGGACGCTTCTTAGAAATTGCTGACGTTATTCACCGTTTGGAGCTGACGATTTTAAAGGGTGTGATGGAAAAGCATCCAGAAAGCACCTGGGCTCACTTCATTGTTGAGGTAATCCGTCTGTTCATAGACTTAACCTTTCACAACTTAACTCCAATTTCGGAATGGATAAGCAACGCTCACTTCCAACTGAAAGGTTGTGAGTTCGAGTCTCCCCAAGAGCAAGGTGGGAAGTTCTTGGAGGGAAGGATGTCGGGGGTCTATTTAGAAACAGTTTCTCTACCCAAGGGTAGGGGTAAGGTCTGCGTACAGATTACCCTCCCCAAACCCCACTAAGTGGGATTATACTGGGTTGTTGTTATTGTATAAGCAACACTCATTTACTCCATTGTAGTTAATTTTCGAACTTGATTAACAAGATCAGGGGAATGGCAGTATACGTGTACCGAAATATTTTTTTATACGTGCTTACAGGCCTCAGGAAGCTGCCATAGACTGGATATCTTCTGGCCGCTGATGCAGCTCTTACAGCAGGTTCCAAGTTCTATATCGCGCAACGTGTAGTTGGTTTATTAAATCACGAGGAGATGTGATGGTTGGAGCTATTGAACCTCGTCTATTGTTGATATACCGCTATGAACACGTGATAGATATGTCGTACGCGACATGTGATTTTCGTATTAAGGTTGAGGCCTTGAATTCTATTATTTGTAACTACTAAATTGCATCTGTTAGTTTACCATGAATGTGTGAAATTATTATGTAACTATGTGAATTTATGAAGCTTGAACCTCCTGGTTTTAACGAGGCTAGTATTATACTCGCTCCGTCTCCAATTTCTTTAGCACTCCGTTAACTTTTGTCCATCCAAAAATACTAATCTCTAAGTTTAGTTTATAGGGACCTATTTTCTTTTTTTAAAAAGAATAAATCCTTATTAAATTTAAAAACAATAAACTTTTTACTCTATCCGACAAGTTTTTATAATTACACAAAATGTGCAATATGTTTAGTCATAGCACTTCTCCTTCTGGCCTTCCAACACCGGGTAGGTGTCAGACTCTATACATTGTGTTACCATTTAGCCGAGTTAGGTCTTTTATAAACAATTGCTACCCTCTAGAGAAAATCCTTCTGCCGAAGTTACAGAATTATTACATAGTTCTCTCAATGCCCTAGTATACTTGACTTGTTCATTTATGTCAGTTTTGGTATGATCAAATTCACCAAGAGTATCATCCTCCCAATTTGAAATTTTTTTCTGGAACTTTACTACGCAAATCTTGTGGCATTTATTTAAGACCCAAAGTTTTCTTTCTTTCCTTGACCGTTAAACATGTTTACATAAATTGAACATGAAAGTATCACATTTCTATGATTAAAATAAATTAGTTTTTGTACCCATTTTCACCATTAATTTACAACAACAACGACGATCAAGTGAAATTCCACTAGTAGGGTCTGGGGAGGGTAGTGTGTACGCAGGAGATGATATTTCTGAAATACCCCCGGCTCAAGAAGATAAAAAGACAAAGGAAGACAATATTAGTAATACCACAAGAATACTATATATATATATATATATATATATATATATATATATATATATATATATATATATATATATATATATATATATATATGAAAAATAGAAACAACATGAAAATAAAAGGATGATACAAAGCAAAAGCAAAATAGTATCTCTACCAAACTAGTCTCCCAAATATATGGTATAAGGCAAAATTCAACTACCTCCTAGCCTATAACCCTAATATTCGACCTCCACATGTTTCTATCAAGTGCCATGTCCTCGAAAATCTGGAGCATCGCCATATCCTGCCTAATCACCTCCCCCCAATACTTCTTGGACTGCCCTCTACCTCTTCTCGAGCCCTCCACAACCAGTCGTTCGCACCTCCTTACCGGAGCATCTAGGCTTCTTCTCTGAACGTGCCCAAACCACATGAGCCTTGCTTCCCGCATCTTGCCATCAATGGAAGCCACGCCTACCTTCTCCCTAATATCATTATTCCTAATCCTATCCATCCAACTATGCCTGCACATCCACTTTAACATTATCATTTCTGCTACCTTCATCTTCTCGATACGTGATTCTTAACCGGCCAACACTCAACCCAATACATCATGGCCGGCCTAACCACCGTTTTATAGAACTTACTTTTGAGAATCAGTGGCACTCTTCTTCACACAATACTTCGGATGCTAACCTCCACTTCATCCATCCTACCCTGATACGGTGTGTAACATCGTCATCGACCTCTCCTCCACCATGGATAACCGACCCAAGGTACTTGAAGCTATCTCTACTCGGGATGACATGTGATTCAAGCCTCACATCCACGCCCACTTCACTCTGCTCAGCGCTGAACTTACACTCCAAGTATTCCGTCTTTGTCCTGCAAAGCTTGAAACCCTTAGATTCAAGAGTTTGTCTCCAAACCTCCATCCTCTCGTTAACACCGGTTCGCGATTCGTCAATAAGAACTATGTCATCGGCAAATAGCATGCACCATGGCACATCCCCTTAAATGTGATGTGTTTACGCGTCCATCACCAAGGAGAATAGGAATGGACTGAGTGCGGAACCTTGGTGTAACCCCATAACAATCGAAAAATCCTCAGAGTCGCCTCCTACTATCCTAACCCGAGTCTTTGCCCCATCATACATGTCCTGTATCGCCATAATGTAGGGGACCAACAGGCCTTTTGCCTTCAAGTTTATCCAGAGAACTTCTCTAAGAACCTTGTCATACGCTTTTTAAAGGTCAATAAACACCATGTGCAGATCTTTCTTTCTATCTCTATACTTTTCAACCAACCTCCTAACAAGGTGTATAGCTTAACCTTCTAATATGCAGTATGTAAAAACATTTTATGCACATTGATCTTATCCGATCAAACAAGACCAAACACATTAGAAGATATACTTTTTATAAAAATGTGCCACTTCAAACATATGTTAAACAAGTTATCTTACATACCCATTATATACGGTCAAAATCATATACCTACAATTTTGTAGACTCGAGAGGTCGCATCGAGAACAATTTCAATATAGGCCAAGCTCAAGCTCGAAGGCAGAATACGAGGCTTGAAGATCTAAGTATTCGAGGAACATCGGAGTCAAGTATATATGACCAACCCCGAGATGATGCCGTAATGGGTTTGTAACAGAAAGAGCAATATTCCACACACGTTTTCAATATCATGGCATAAATTCAGAATAGATTCGTAGGAGTTAGTATGAATCCGTACTAGGCGGTTAGACAACTATCTAAATAAGATTTCTTACTGTAAATAGAAATGTACCTTATTTAGCGTTCCCCTATTATATAAAGGAGACCCCAATCATTTGTAACCATCATCAATCATTGGCAAAGAGTATACTCTCTTGCTTTCTTGCTCATATTCCATCATAATTGTCTCTTAACTCTACTATCTTTATTTTACTGTTCTTGTTGATCAACCTCGAGGCCATCACAGCTCGAGGTCGAGACTTGCTTAAACACTGGTTTGATTCAACTTACTTCTTTCATTTATACGTTAGATTTCTTGGTTATTGATTAATATTTAACTAAATTACATATCTTTAAAACCATAAACAAGTTTAATTGTTACTCGTATTTCCGAGGTAACGTGGTAAACAGTTTGGCGCCCACCGTGGGGCTGAAGATAATAGTGGTTATTTCAGTACTGATTCTGATAACACTCATTATTGTCACACTTTTTCTTGTCAAGAATTTTTGTTCTGAGGTTAAAACATAAACTCATAAAACACACCCATACATGGCGATGATGGTCTTGAATTTCATAGGCAAAAAACAACAATGTAGGAGTCGGTGTACAACTGATTAACCCTGGGGAAGTGCCAAATGTGGAACAGTCGATAGACCCCGAAGGAGGTGTGCGAGGAAGCCCGATCTGGTAGCTAAGGAACACAGGGTATAGGAGATGAGGGGAGTTAGCCTCCAAGTAATATTCGAGATGCTACAAGCTCAACAGGTTGCTATCGCTCAGCTTCAAAGTCAGCACAAATCTCCAAGTATGGTTGAATTAGAAATCACTCGCCGTATCGAGCCAGTGCCCGAAAGATCAAACGGTAATGGCTCGGGGACTGATCTCACAATTATGAGGATGCTCGAGGAACTCACCAAGAAAATTGAGTTCGGTGAGAAAAAGATTGAGGATAATGACAAAAAAGTGGAGGCTTATAACTCCCGTGTTGATCAAATACCGGGGGGCACCCTCGGTCTTGAAAGGTTTGGATGCCAAGAAATTTTCTTACAAAAGCCATTCCATCCGAGTGCGGCATTAAAGCCCATTCCTAAAAAGTTTTGTATGCATGATATACCTAAATAGAACGGAGCAACTAATCCTACTGACCACATTATCTCGTACACTTGCGAGATTAAAGGGACGACTTAACTGATGATGAGATCGAGTCGGTGTTGTTGAAAATTTTTAGGAAAACTTTCTCAAAAGGAGCCATGATTTGGTATCACAACTTGCCACCGAATTCTATCAATTCGTTTTCTAAGTAGAAGATGCCTTTGTGAAAGCACATGCTCGAGCCATAAAGGTTGCGACAAGGAAATAAGATGATTTTAAGATAAGACAGAGGAATGATGAGATGCTTAGGGATTTCATATTCCAATTCCAATTAAAGAGAATGGAATTACCACCAGTCTCTGATGATTGGGCAGTACAAACTTTTATGTAGAGGTTGAACGAGCAGAGTTCGATCGCATCACGATAGTTGAAGCAAAATTTGGTCGAGTATCTAGATGTGACTTAGGCAGATGTACATAATCATTATTAGTCGAATATCAGGGTCGAGGACAACCAGCCGGGAGACCCCTCGGGCTCATTCATCCAAATAGATTGGCGGTTAAGGACCTGAGGGATACAGATAGGGAACCAAGATCAAATAGGGAACAGTATCAGCCATATGTCTAGGATCGAAGAAAAAAATAGTTTGGGGCGCAATCGCCTTTGGAATTATCGAAAGAACGACCGAGGACAAAATTCTTTGGGACTTATGAGTAAGAATGGCTTTAACAAATTTCCAAACAATACTTTAACTATTGAAACTTATCTAATAAATTCAACAATTCAAAAATGTAACTAAAACCAAAAACAATATCTACTAATCCAGCAAGACAGATTCAACTCTATCTATGCGAACCAGTAGAATACTTTAAGAGAACATATCTGAAACGGATATCAATACGCAACTTTCAGTGAAAGTAGTAAGAAGAACTAAATAGTGACTTCAATTAGGGAAGAAACAGAGAAAGTATCTGAGAAGGAAAGGAGAGGAAGGATTCAAATATATATATATATATATATATATATATATATATATATATATATATATATATATATATATATATAGAGAGAGAGAGAGAGAGAGAGAGAGTTCCCCACCCCTCTAGCAACCCCCCCCCCCACTCGAAAAGTCACCGGAACCTCCAGGTATACCACAAATGCATTCAACCGATGCTATGAAGGAAGACAAATCAGAATCAATCTCTTTCAAAGAAGTCCTACAGGACAAGAATCTTGAGTCCTCATCAAGCTATGACCTTCCACAATCTAGTGGCCATACGCAAGCTTTCAAACTAAATTCGGAAAACATATCGATCTATTTGTCTATTGAGGAAAATATTAGACTGTATAAACCTTGGAAACCCTCCTTGATCATCAAATTGTTTGGGGGAAAATCCTACACCACCTACTCAAAGCCAAGCTCTTCAGTCTATGGAAACTAGAAGAACCCCTTACCCTAATAACCTAGGATGAGACTGTTTCATCGCAAAATTCAATATAGAGAAGAGCATGAGTAAAGTTATAAGTGACGGCCCTTGGTTTGTGATGGGGCACTTCCTGTCAATCCGCAAATTGGGAACCAAAATTTGTTCCGACAGCATCTAAGCTTACCATAACGGCAGTTTGGATAAGACTCCCACAACTACCGACGGAATTCTATGACACTGGTATTCTAGAACAAGTAGGCAACATAGTGGGAAACCTCTTGAAGATTGATACATGCACTTTCTCCACTCTAAGAGGAAGATATGCTAGAATTTGTGTCTAGGTTCCTTTAGATATTTCGGTGACAACAAAAGTCATTATCGGCTCCCACAACCAGGCACTAGTTTCTGAAGGGGAAGGGATTCTCTGTAAAGGGTATGGGAGAATTGGTCATACCCTGAGAAGCTATGGATTCCAAACATTAGTCACTTATGGAAAGCTCACCGGCAATACCAACGGCGAGGACAACCCAAATAAACAGATCTTTGAATAGCGCACAGTCACCTTCTCAAAACATAGATGCCAAACCCACAAGGCCACCTGAAGAAAACCCCAGGTAAAGAGGTTTGATGCCTCCTCAGGCAAGATCATTGACCCTAAAAAATTTTCAGGCACAGATTCCGGCACCGACACACTAAACACAAATGGTGAGTAGATGCCCTGGAGCCCAATGGGTTGCCACTCCACAAATCCCAAATTACAGATGCCATGGGGCCCACTGGGAACTCTTACAATGATGTTAAATTAGGGCTTCAAAGGCTATAAAATTTGGGCCTAAACCACAATGGCCCATTTCCTCTACAATCCACAAGCCAAACAAACGCTAGCCCAATCTCATGACTCTCTAGGCTAAAAAGGCACTTTGATGGCAATGCAGCCTTAACCAAAGATCCCTCCCCTAGGATTAAAGGCATGTGCAATAGTAAAGGGAAAAAGGTATGTCAGAATCAAGGGGAAGGGATAGAGCTCACCAGCAATTTGGCTAATGCCCCCCTCCCTCCCCCCCCCCCCCCCAAAATCGAGTAGTATCTCTAATCTCGATATTTAACCAGATTTGGGTAATTATACCCTGATATCAAAGCCCCCTAATAATCACTCTACAGTGGGCCAACCATTTAGCTCAAAAACCCGTCCTTTCTCTCTCCCAAACCCACACTCAAACACTAATCAAACCCACCTCGTATGTACACCTCTCAATAGAGGAAATCCATTACCTAGGGTAAATCAATCTCATTTACTCATCGGTAAAGTGACAGTCAGTATCATTCCCCCAAGATTGAACAAAGTCTCAATTGACAATTCACGAATCCCAACAGCCCCCAAACGGTTTATACCAAGGCAACCGAAAAGATGCCTTCTTTACCTTGCTCAACCATAGAACTTCCCCAAAAATCTCCTCCCAATGTCGACTTCAAGCAACCAAAACCCTCCACCGAAAAACCACCATCTAACCATGTCCAACATCCCCTTACCACCCAAATTCATGTCGGAGTCATGGATGGAGATGGCCCAACAAGGCTACTCTCAGATTATGCACATGATGGTTGGTCTAGTACCCATATCCATCACCATTCAGGACCCCCGTTACTTGGTACGACTAGCAACCCACCTACTGCATCAAGGTTTGTATAATTTTGGACATCAGCTATAGCAATCCACACTTCTCCAAGCCCAGTACATGAGTACTCAACAACCCCTCTCAATAGAGGAGCTCAACTTCCTTACGGGCTAGCTATGCCAAACAATGCCTTTCTTTCCTCTGATGGATCTGAGCAGTCCCATCTCATCACCAGCCTTCACAATGTCGCCCCAAGTAAACCAACCCACTCCTACAATAGTGAATCCACAAACTCCCCCTCTATCAAATCAGAATGCAGCTATGGACCTGCTAATAAAAGAGAAGAACCAAACTCTTGGCTATCTAAAGAAATCCAACGCAGACCTAGAAAACATCTTCAAAAAGCTAGGAGTTCCAAAAACATCAGTCCTTCTCATGCAGGAGGAAATGGTGATCGAGTTCAAAGAGCAGCAGAGAAATGCTTATTGCTCTCTGCCCCAAAAAGCTAAAAAGTTGGAAGCTACATCTCCAAGCTTAGGGAATTCAACAGTTGCAATAAGCCCTGTAGTGGAAGGAGTGAAACCAACCTTGGTAGGAAAGGGGAAGGGACTCAATAGGAAGACACCAACTCAAAAATAGTTGTTGATGAACTTCTTAATATGGAATGCGAAAGAGGCCAACAGTGCAAAATTTCGCAGACACTACACCTCCATGGTGAAACTGCATAAGCTGGCAGTCCTTGTCCTCATGGAGACAAGAATGGCTGACCATGCGTACTTAATTGCTGAGCTTTAATTCTCAGCATAATTCTAATCCCTAATGTTATCCAATCAGGAGGAATTGTGGTGATGTGGAAAGAAGACCTAGTTACACTTGAAGAGGTCCATACCACTCTCCAGGGTGTGCATGCAATGATTAAGGTACGCCCCAATCACCCTAAGTGGCTTTTTACTGCTATTTATGCTAGCCCACATTTACAAGATAAAATTAGATAATGGCAAGCTATTGAGGATATGGCCTCTATCTTAAAGGTAGTTGGCTTGCAGGAGGAGACTTCAATAAAGTCCTAAAAGCAAGAGATAAGCATGAGAGAAATAGCATTAGTACGAATAGAAGTAACCATTTCTGAAGCTTCCTGAACCACTGTAAATTAGTTGACCTGAGCTTCAAATGATCAAAATATACGTGGTCCAACAAGAGGTACACCAACAGGCAGGACCTTATCCTTGAGAGATTGGATATGGGCCTTGCCACTAAGGATTGGAGTAAGTCTTTTCCAAAAGCCTCAGTCATCCACCTCCCCAGGAGCCACTTTGACCACTGCCCTCTTCTTTATGCATCTCTAGTACCCAGCTCAATTATCAATGGAGACCATTTAGGCTAAAGACAATATGGGGTCACCCTGACTTTCAAAACATAATGCACACCAGCTTCATCTCTACAAATGACCTATTGGAAGCTACCAACACTTTTAAGACAAATGCGACCACACGGAATAAGTTAGTGTTTGGTAACATCTTCTATAAAAAGAAGCACATTTTAGCTATACTGAATGGCATTCAAAAAGCTAGTGCTTACCCTTTCAACTCCTTCTTGCAAAACCTATAATCCAATCTTCAAGATGAATAATCAGCAATCCTCCAAAATGAGGAGGACTTTTAGAAGCTGAAATCCAAAGTCGATTGGCTTTGTCAAGGTGATGGCAATACCAAATTCTTCCACAGTACCACTCTTAATAGAATGAGGAGGAATATGATCCTTATATTTAGTGATGGGGTGGGTAACCAAATCATAGACCCTAAGCTCATCAAAAAGGCTACCAGATCCTTTTTTCAAAATCTCTTTACGACATCCCACACTTAAAGTTCACAGTGAGAATACCCCTCAAATTCTAACCAGCCAACATAAGAGAGGCCCTAGATCAATCACTTCAAACCTCTGAAATAAAAGTAGCTATGAACTCCTTCAAACCACTCAAGGCACCTGGTCCTGATGGGGATGTACCCTTATTTATACCAAAAATACTAGTCTATCCTAACAACCTAAGTTAACCACTTCTGTCACAAACTTTACCACCTTAACCATGTCATCTGAAGTTAACAGAACTCTCATGTTCTTGATCCCTAAATGTTATAATCCTACCCTTCTAAAGAGCTTTAGACCCATAGAGTTGTGCAACTCTATGTATAAACTGGTCACTAAAATTATAGCCAGTATCAAACCTATATTTTATACTATTATAGGGCCATCTTAGGCAATTTTCCTCTCTAACATGAGGGCTTCAGATAATGCCATTATCATTCATGAATACATTACCCATTTCCAAAAGATGAAAAGGAAAAATGCAAACATGATCCTCAAAATTGATCTTAAAAAAGCATTTGACAGACTTAAATGATCTTTCATTAGGATTCACTATTTTTCTTCAATTTCCCTCTTAAGCTAACAAATGTGATCCTCTCCTGCATCTCCACCTCTTCCATATCAATCCTGGTCAATGTGGTCAAATTGCACCTTTCAACCCCACAAGGGGCATTAGTCAGGGAGACCCAATCTCCCCCTACCTATTCATCATCTGTATGGAAAGGCTTTTAAGAGACATTGACCAGAGAATTCTAAGAAAGGAATAGCTCCCAATTACCACAAGTATAAATAGCCCTAAAATCTCTCATCTTTTGTTTGTTGATGACCTTATCTGTTTGGAAGAGCTACAAAAAAGAAAAGTGAATCTATCCTGACTACCTTAGAGGAATTTAATAATGCACCAGGACAAAAGGATTTTCAAAAATCTAAGGTTATCTTCTCAAAAAACTGCCACGAGGATTGGGCTGACACATGCAGCTCATTGTTAGGAATTAGGAAAAGCAATGATTTTGATAAGTACTTGGGTTTCCTGATCTTCCATAAAAGACCCACCAACAAAGACTTTCAATTTATTCTTGACAGTATGAACTCAAACTAACCGGCTGGAAAACCAAAATGCTGAACGTGGCTGGGCGTACAACTTTGGCTAAATCAAGCCTTGGGAGTATTCCCAGCCATGTTATGAGCTACATTAAGCTGCCATCCCACATCTCTAACAAGACAGATAGAATCCAAAGGAATTTTATCTGGGGACCGGCTTCTGAAGAAAGAAAGCTTCATATGATCAAATGTGATACCATCACCAAGCCTAAAAGATGTGGGGGCCTGGAAGTCCAGAAAATTCACATAAAAAACAAAGCTAACATGACCAGTCTAGACTGGAGGTTCTACAACAACACCGGCACCATGTGGGCAAGGGTCCTGATTGGAAAGCACTATAGTGAAAACCAAACTAGAGCCAAACCAAAAATTAGGACTTGGAAGTGTATCCAAGAAGGGTGGAAGGTTCGCCTTAAGGCCTCTAGATGAATTATCCACAAAGGGGGTTGAGTCAAAATCCTCTCTGACAATTGGATCCCAAATCTACAACTCCTCAACAGAATCATCCAGGGTCCTTGACAGAATAATGACCTTACTATCAAGATAAATTCTATCCTCATTAATAAGGAATGGAACTTTGATGCCATTCACTACCCCATTCCCATAGACATCAAGCCAATGATTCAATCTACCTTCATTCTCACATCCTCCAACATAAGGGCCAACTCATGTGGAACCTCACCAATAATGGAATTTTTAGCTCAAAGTCAACATACAACCTGATTAGATTAGAATCCACCCCCGCTTCTAACCAAGATGATACCTTCAGCTGAATCTGGAAACTAAGAGTCCCTAACAAGATCAAATTTTTTACCTGGATGATGCAACATAATAGACTCCCCACTGCCTTGTACTTGAAAAACATATGATTAAATTTCAACCCCAGTCCACCTACGCATCTCTACAATGGAAGATATTAACCACAGCTTCTTCGAATACAAAAATGCTAATACATTCTGGAACCTCTAACTATGGAATGTACTAATGTATCCTCTCACATGCACCTTAATTTCTAAATGTCTCAATGGGAGAACACTTGGCACGGAATCAAGAACATGAATTTCAACAGTTCTATCACCTGGAAATCACTGCTACCATTCTGCTTCTGGGGCAATGGATAACTAGGAATAACAACCTTTTTGGAAACAAAAAGAATAATGTCCCTGTCAAATAGACCATTGCTAGGGCCATAGAATACTCTCATGTGGCAGTAAATCTTAAGGTTAAGGGTGATACGTAGAAGATCCATATTAAATGGAATTCATCCCCTAATGGAACATATAAACTCAGCATTGATGGGGTAGTATGCCTAATATCACGAGTAAGGGGAATTGAGGGAGCTGTAAGGAATAACAGGGGCGACTGGGTCATGAGATACATGAGAGGCCTACCCCATATCACAAACCTCAACGATGAAATCCAGGCCCTTTACCAAGGTCTAAGACTAGCTCTCTAGCACATGCTAACATCGCTAATAATCTCCACTAACTCTGCACAGGTTATCAGATGGTTAAATGAAGGTAATTTGCATTTTAACCCGATTACTCATGAATGAAGTTCCTTGATAGAGCATCTGGGGAATCCAGCATGGAGCATGAATACAGGGAACAAAATCAGTTGGCGGACCTCCACATAAAGGAAGGAGAAGAGGAAAAGGCTTTTGATAGGAAAATAACTTTAACAGTTCCTCCGGTGTTTTCATACAAAGCACTATGGGCAGACATCCTAGGTACTGTATTTGCCTGTAATGTAAGGGTAAACAATTATGTAGGTCAAGGTATTGGTAACACTACATTAGTGAGCATCAGCTCCCAAGCAATTAATAGCTTGAGAGTGAATTCGAGCCCTCCAAATGAACATACCATTTTCCTTGGCATTTCCCTCAATTAGATATTAGTTATATAGTCCTTCTTTGAGTGAATCCGAGCCATCTGATAGAATTATATCAGGACCCTCCGCATCACCCAACTACCATTTGAATAATTTTCATATTTTGTTAATTCTTTCACTTAATTAATATCTAAACAATGTCGTCTTGTCCTTAATGAAATCGTATCTAGTTCATTACATTCCACCCTCCTAAAATACATTCTTGTTCTCAAGAATGTTGATGGAGCTGCTGTATAAACTCTGGAAATATTCTTTGGTGAAAGACCAATATTCCCAGGTGAAATCTTCTGGTGCAAGGTTTTCCCAATAAATCAAGACTTTGACAGCGACTGTAATTTACCATCCTCTTCCATAATATTGCTATAGACTTGGCAAACATTTCTCCATCTTCACCAAGTTAAGCGCAACTATTGTTGGGGAGTTACTATTTGTCATATCCTCTTTTTAGTTCCTCTTTTTGTTAAGCATACATAAAATACACGATGTACCAACATAGCGATAGGTAGCTTCAGCTTGTGTGCCATATTTCCAATTTTCTACTCCACTAAATAAGGCCCATAATATTTGGGACATAGTTTAAGTTATTTCCTAAGGGCAAGGGATGTCTTTCTGTAGGGTTGTATCTTCAAGTATATCCATTCTATCACATTTAATTGTCTATCAATTCTCCTTTGATCTACATACCTCTTCATACGTGTTTATGCTTGGATGATGTGGTCTCTAAATACCTACTGGAACTGGATCCTTTGTTGTATCAGGTCCTGCACAACCTACACTAGATTTTATAACATTGGAACCATGGGAAGTTGTGGTATATCATAACCGTAGAGAGCATGAAAAGGGGTGCTTTGCAAAGAGGTATGCTAGTTAGTATTGTACCACCACTTAGCCAAATGTAATCATTTTGCCTATTATTTAGGTTTGCTCACTGCCATAGCTCTGAGATATCCTTCTAGGCACCTTTTAAACCTTCCAGTTTGTCCATTTGTTTCTGGATGATAGGCCTCATGCAAAGTGTAGTCGCAGCTTCTTTGAATATGTGTTGCCAGAAAGCACTAGTGAAAATCTTATCTCGATCAGAGACCATAGTATTTGGGAACCCATGAAGCTTTTAGATCTCTTTGATGAATAAATCTGCTAGCTGCTCAGCTGTGAAAGTGTGTTGTAGGGTTAAAAAATACAATAACTTAGTAGTCCTAAATGAGCAACAATTTCATTCGTTACACCTTTGGAAGATATCATAAATTTACATAAATTCTTGCACATCCTTCTTCATTGCATGCTAGAAAAAGTAGAGTTGCAGTGTTTTTAAGGCACCTTGTTGGCCTGAATACCCTCCTATTGCTTAGGACTGCATAGTATGTAGGCTTTGATATTTAAGTGTTGTTGTTTTCCCAACATAGACCTTACCGTTGAACCCTAATATTCCTGAAGAAATGTTGTAATCAGGTTGTGCATATGGATTTATTAACAAAGCAGTGATGAGATAATATACTTAGGTGTCATCCTCATAGCTCTTCTCTATCTCTTCCATCCATGTAGGTTGTAAATCAGTAATGGAATTCACTTCACCATGCTCTTCTGGAACTCTGGAGAGCGCATCTGCAACTCTATTCTCAACCCCTTTACTATACTGAATCTCGTAGTCAATCCCAATAGTTTGTAAGACCTTTCTATTAAATTGAAGTAGTTATCATTTGCTCCATCAAGTACCTGAGGCTGAAGTGATCAATAGTGATGATGAAATGCCCCCTTGAATGTAATGCATGCATTTGTCTGTGGCTGCAATGACAACCATAGACTCATTTCTCATATACATACATGCCTAGATGCTTTAGTACTAGGGCCTTGTTGTAGTAAGCTATGAGTTTGTTTTCTTGTGTTAACAAAATTCCAATATCACAGTTGCTAGCATCAGTCTCAATAATAAAGGTCTTAGTGCAATCAAGCATTGCTAGCGTATGAATGTTGCTCATGGCTTGTTTTAACTAAATAAAAGCTTTCCCTGCTTATCAACCCACTAAAACGCATCTTCTTACTTACTGGAGTCAAATATTTATTGAGATTCCCTAAGTTCTTTACAAATCTTTTATAGTATCCTATCAGACCTAGGAACCCCGTCAATCCTTTGATGTTTCTAGGCCTGGCCAATTCATCATGGCCCCTACCTTAGTTGGATCAGTGGACACTCTTTTGGTTTTGATAATATGTCACATATATTTCACCTGGGATCTGTTAGAATATACGCTTAACGCTAGAGGGGGGGTGAATAGCATTATAATAAAAAATAGCGTAAACTTGCGGAATTTAAAAATTGCATGAATGAAATAAGTGCGATAAGTAAATAAAAAGGAACGAATGCACCGATGTTATCCTGGTTCACCACAACCCGTGGCTAGTCCAGTCCCCAAGAGACTCTCTCGAGATTTCCACTAACTTCGTTAAGCTTACGGGTGCTTAACAAACCGTTACAAACTGAGAACTTGAGTCACACAAGCCTCAACAACCTTTGCTCGAAGATACAACACTTCAAGACTTCAACCAAAGGAATCACAACGTTCCTTCTTACAATACAAGGGATTAACACTTCCCTTCAAGTGTATAAAAACACTTTGCACTCAAAACAAGATTCTCCTTAAGAGTAGATATGAGTAAAATAAATACGCTCAAGAACGCAACAACTTTCGTCAAGAATTTGGCTCTCAAAAATTTATGTAATGAATAGAAAATGATGAATAAGAGAGTATGCAAGCTATAGCAATAATAAGATCAGTTGTTGTATTTAGAAGACTGATTTGAAGATGTATTTATAGTGTCAAAAACATGTATAACCGTTGCCTAATTGCCAATTAAGAATTGCTGATTTTGTGCTACGACAATCGATTGTCAAGTTGGCACAATCGATTGTTTTCCAATCATTCCCAGATTTTACGCAGCATAATCGATTATCTAAGACGTATAATCGATTACTGGCAACGTTCAAAAAATCATTTCCAGATTTTACGTAAAACAATCGATTATCAGAAATATACAATCGATTACTTGGCAACGTTCAAAAAATCATTTCCAGATTTTACGTAAAACAATCGATTATCAGAAATATACAATCGATTACTTGGCAACGTTCAATAAATCTTTTCCAGATTTTACTTCAAATAATAAATTATTAAAATCCTATATTCGATTATCTGACGGAGTTTGAAAATATTTTTGCAACGGTCATTTACATAATCGATTATGTTATATGGACAATCGATTATTTTTCAGTCTTGAAAAATCTAGTAGACACTGCCTCAACACAATCGATTGTCATTAGGTTCACAATCGATTATTTTGTATCTTTGAAAAATCTGATAGACACTGCCTCAACACAATCGATTGTCATAAGGTTCACAATCGATTATTTTGTAGCTTTGAAAAATCTGATGGACACTGTCTCAACCAATCGATTGTCATAAGGTACACAATCGATTGTCATGCAGATTTCAAAAATCTGATGGACACTGCCTCAACACAATCGATTGTCATAAGGTACACAATCGATTGTCTTGCAGCTGCCTTCATATAATCAATTATCATAAGTACATAATCGATTATCTTTGTCCAGATTTTAGAGGCATGTT
This sequence comes from Nicotiana benthamiana, assembly GCA_034376525.1. Classification (NCBI taxonomy): domain Eukaryota; kingdom Viridiplantae; phylum Streptophyta; class Magnoliopsida; order Solanales; family Solanaceae; genus Nicotiana; species Nicotiana benthamiana. The sequence continues at coordinate 55,052,077 of CM067341.1, read as the reverse complement.
TAAAAATCATTTTGCTAAAATAAATATGCATGATTTAAAATCATTTTGCTCTAAATTAAATATGCATGATTTGATAAAAATGTTTTTACCAGAGAAGCCAAGTCTTGAGTTAAATTGTCAGATCAAGATCACAATTAAAGAACGACTCATGTATAACTTTGTTTAATCTTGATCTTTGTTTGTCTTGTGCTTGAACTTCGTTACGTGACATTTGTGCGCTTGTGCTTGGACCTCGTCATATGTCAATTGCGCATCGTTTGTCATTTATCGAAACCTACAAATATGAACACACGTTTAGTTTAGTGCCTTGAGAACGTGTTTCAACAATTTCCCCCTTTTTGATAATGGCAAACCTTAATCGGGATATGCATATTAGGTAATTCATAATGACGATCCAAGACAAGTTTATATATATGCAATTAGTTCCCCCTCAACATATGAATTCCCCCTCAATTTGTGCCAATAAGTATTAAGTGCATAGCCCTTATTCTTCCCCCTTTTGACATTAGCAAAAAAAAACAAAATAAGTAATAACATGTTTATTGATTAAAAAAATTTCAACTTCATAAAAGGGATAATAAAGCAAATAATGTCAACATAATCGATTATTGATACTTGATAATCGATTATATACTAAAGAGAAATCAATTATTCTAAAGAGGAATCGATTATTCTGCACCAGTCTTTATAATTCCCCCTGCTTTTAGGGCGATACCTGCAAAAATACGTTAGACGCCTCCGACGCTCAAGTTAGTAATCATGTGAAAGGGAAAATGCAATGCATGACTTAGATCAATGGGAGTCAAGAATCCCGAGTTCACTACGAATTCGGAAGAAGGACTCTTTCTCTAAAGGTTTTGTGAAGATGTCGGCCAATTGATCTTTGGTTTCAACAAATTCAATTTCGACATCACCTTTGAGAACGTGATCTCTTATAAAATGATGCCTAATTTCAATGTGTTTTGTTCTTGAATGAAGAACGGGGTTCTTCGTCAAGCATATGGCATTAGTATTATCATATCTAAGAGGGATATGATCGATACTTAGGCCATAATCCAAGAGTTGCTGTTTCATCCAAAGGATTTGAGCGCAACAACTCCCCGCGGCTACATATTCAGCCTCGGTTGTGGACAACGCACACTTACTTGTTTCTTGCTAAACCAAGAAACTAGAGAGCTACCGAGCAAATGGCAAGTGCTACTAGTGCTCTTGCCGTCCAATTTGCATCCAGCGAAATCGGAATCGGAATAGCCAACAAATTGGCATGAAGAACCTTTGGGGTACCATAGACCCACATTTACAGTACCAACAAGATACTTCAATATCTGTTTCACCGCAGTTAGGTGAGACTCTTTAGGACATGATTGATAACGAGCGCATAAGCACACGCTAAACATGATGTCCGGTCTACTAGCAGTAAGATAAAGGAGAGATCCAATCATACCTCGATACTTCTTGGTGTCGACTTCCTTACCTTTCTCGTCTTTGTCTAGATGGTCAGATGTGCTCATGGGAGTGGCCATTGCCTTTGCGTTGCTCATTTCAAATCGTTTTAGCAATTCTTTGAAATATTTAGCTTGACAAATGAAGGTTCCTTCTTTCATTTGCTTTACTTGCAGCCCTAAAAAGAAAGTTAGCTCACCCATCATAGACATTTCAAATTCGCTTGTCATTAAATCAGAAAATTCCTTGCACAAAGCATTGTTAGTAGCACCAAAAATAATATCATCCACATAGATTTGAACTAATAAAATATCATTGTTTTTATGATTAACAAATAGAGTGGTGTCAACTTTCCCCCTAATGAATTCATTTTCCAAAAGAAATTTGCTCAATCGTTCATACCAAGCTCGGGGAGCTTGTTTGAGACCATAAAGCGCCTTTTTAAGTTTGAAAACATGATTGGGAGATTTAAAATCTTCAAAGCCCGGGGGTTGTTCTACATAAACTTCTTCTTGAATAACACCATTAAGAAAAGAACTTTTTACATCCATTTGATATAAATTGAAATTCATAGAAGAGGCAAAAGCAAGCAATAAACGAATAGCTTCTAACCTTGCTACGGGTGCATATGTTTCTTCATAGTCAATTCCCTCTTCTTGATTATAGCCTTTTGCTACCAGCCTAACTTTGTTTCTAGTGATTACGCCATTTTCATCTAGTTTGTTTCGAAAAACCCATTTCGTACCAATTATGGTATGATTTTCGGGTCTTGACACCAAATCCCAAACGTCATTTCGTTTGAATTGGTTAAGCTCCTCTTGCATTGCCAAGGTCCAATATTCATCCCCAATTGCTTCGGAGATGGTTGAAGGTTCAATTTGAGAAACGAAAGCGGTATGTCCTAAGGTGTTCTTAAGAGTGTTTCGAGTACTTACCTGTTGTTCAATGTCGCCAATTACCTGTTCGAGAGGATGGTCTTTGATTGTCCTCCACGCGGTAGGCAGTTTCGTTTCTTTTTCCAGTTGTGGCGCTTCCTCCGATAACTGTTCCAAGATTTCATCTTGAATTTCCTTAGGAGTTTCCTCTTGTACTTTGTCTTGAGGACTCATTGAGTTTAAACTACCTGCAAGTTCAAAACCAGAATCCTTTCTCGCCAAGCGAGCATTATTTTCGGAAAACACAATATGAGGGGATTCCTCCATAGTTTCGGTTCTATTATTGAATACTCTATATGCTTTGCTACGTGAAGAATAACCAATAAAAATTCCTTCATCGGACTTTGCATCAAATTTTTCCAAATTATCTTTACCATTGTTATGAATAAAACATTTACAACCGAATACTCTAAGATGGGAGATGTTTGGTTTCCTTCCCTTATAGAGTTCATAGGGAGTTTTCATGAGTATTGGCCTTATGACTACTCTGTTTAAAACGTAGCATGCGGTACTCACGGCGTCCGCCCAAAATTGTTTGGGAATCTTAGCCTCATCGAGCATGGTTCTAGCCATCTCTTCGAGACACCTATATTTCCTTTCCACCACTCCATTTTGTTGTGGTGTGCGTGGAGCAGAAAAGGTGTGCTCGATACCGAGTTCGTCACAAAAATCCGCGAAAAGATTGTGATAGAACTCTCCCCCATGATCACTTCTTATTGAAGTGACGGTTGTGTCTTTTTCATTTTGAACACGTTTAAGAAAACATTTAAAATTATGAAAAGCTTCACTTTTATGAGCAAGAAATAGTGTCCATGTAAATCTAGAATAATCATCAACAATAACAAAAGCATAACGATTTCTACCAAGACTTTCAATGCGAGATGGTCCAAAAAGGTCCATGTGAAGAAGTTGCAATAGTCTAGTAGTTAAAACAATATTTTTCGATTTAAAAGATGCTTTTGTTTGCTTCCCTTTTTGACAAGAATCGCAAATGGAGTCTTTTTCAAATTTCAAATTTGGAAGACCAATAACTAAATTTTGTGAAACCAGTTTGTTTAAAAGATGCATGTTGATGTGAGCTACTCTACGATGCCATAACCACATATCATCTTCTTTGCTCATAAGACAATTCACATACTCAGATGAAGAATTTTCGAGATCAACCATATAGATGTTATCCATTCTAAAACCACGAAGGATAATTTTAAAATCGCTACGGCGAAAAACTAAGCATTCATCCGAATCGAATAAAACAAGATTTCCCTTGTCACATAATTGACTTATGCTCAAGAGATTATGTTTTAGACCTTTAACTAGCAATATATGCTTAATGGAAGAAGGTTCATCCTTACCAACCGATCCAATGCCGATAAATTTTTCCCTTGTTGTTATCTCCAAATAACGCTTCCTCCTTCCTTGTGTTCTAGTTGAAGGAACTTGGATTCGTCTCCGGTCATGTGTTTGGAGCATCCACTATCAAGGTACCAAACTTGATCCCTTCAAACATACCTACAAGACAAATTAATGAGTCTTTGGTACCCAAGCTGTTTTGGGTCCTTGAGAGTTAGGTGTAACATGCTGTTGTGCTTGACATGCAGTTAAGTGTCTATGTCTAGTGAAGCAAGAAGGAGCAATATGTCCAATTCGATTGCAATAATGACAAATGACATTAGGATTATGCATTCGTCTAGGTTGATAGTAGTTGGACGGACGAAAATTGTTTACTCTATTTTCGACAATATGACTATTGCGCATTTCATGAAAATCACTTCTCCTACGATTTGTTCTAGGATATGCAGCATTTCTAGAATAGTTATTTCTAGGTTGAAAGTCATATCTAGGTGTCCTAAAATGTTCAACTTTTCTTCTAGTATTTGGTCTAGGATATGCATCATTTCTAGAATAGTTATTTCTAGGTTGAGGGCCATTTCTAGGTGTCCTAAAATGTTCAAAGTTTCTTCTAGTGTTTGGTCTAGCATGCATGTTGATTTTAGGATTGTTATCGCTAGGATGGACATTTGTTTTATTTGTCCTAGGTTGAGCCTTAGGTGGTTGGGGTTTGGCTTCAACTTTTTCTTTAGGCTCGTTTTTAAAACCTATCCCATGTTTGGTCGATTTTAAATTAACAAGAACTTCATTCAAATTTTTATGAGAAGAATTGAACTTATCTAAGGTGCCCTTAAGTCTTTCTACCTCATCTTTTAGATGCATGCAAGAAGTACAATTTTTACTAGAACTCTCGGGTTTGTCGGCGCTTCTTTTGCCGAAAAAATTGTTTTCTTCTTTCAACTTCTCATTTTCCAAAATCAGTTTTTCCAAATCCTTTCTTTCAAAGAGAGTTGTTTTTCAAAATCTTTTTCTTTCAAAGAAGCATTTTCCTTAATGTTCTTAACAGTTTTGGAAGCTTTAATGAATTCACTATACAACTCATCAAAGGCATTTTGCATTTCCTCAAGAGAATAGAAGTTTTTGGAAGAAATTTGACATACCTCTTCTTGATTGTTTTCGTGAGCCATGAGACAAAGATTTGCGGTTTCGTCTTCTTCTTCCTCACTCGACTCGTCTTCGGAGTCGCCTCCCCAAGATATGTATGCTCGTTGTTTCTTGAAGGGTTTCTTCTCCTTTTTGACATTTGGGCAATTTGATTTAATGTGCCCGATTTCTCCGCACCCATAGCACTTTACTTGATCTCCTTGTTGTTTGCCTTTTCGTTCATACTCTTTTCGTATGAACTTTTGAAATCTCTTAATAACGAGTCCGAACTCGTTATCTCCGTCCTCATCATTTTGAGGTTGACTTTTGCTTTCCTTGAGGGCGATTCTTTGTTTCCTTTGATCATTAACAAGAGGGTTAAGTATAGTAGATTCATAAGTTTTAAGATTACCTCTTAATCCGTCGATGGTGACATTTGAAATGCCAATAGACTCTTGAATCGCGTCGGCCTTGGAGCGCCATTCCGGAGTGAGACTTCGGAGAATTTTTCGGACAAGTTCCTTATCCGTGAAGGTCTTCTTAAGAGCATTTAAGTCATTAACGATTTTTGAAAATCGTTCGAACATGTCATCGACCCTTTCGCCTTCCTTCATGTGAAACAGTTCATATGCATGGGTTAGAAAATCAACTTTAGCCTCTCTTACCTGGTCCGTACCTTCGTACGTGATTTCCAGATTATCCCACATTTGCTTCGCCATTGTGCAACATGATATTTTTCTGTAATCATCAGCGTTTACAGCACAATATAATAAGTTGATGGCTTTAGCATTGTTCTGCACTTTTCGGATATCATTCGCATCGTATTCATCTTCGGATTTTGGAACCCATTCATTTTCAACCTTTTTGGGTGGAATTTGTTCTCCCTTCATTATAACCTTCCACAGATGAAAACTATTCGATTGAATGAATATTCTCATCCTTTCCTTCCAGTACGTATAGTTTGTGCCATCGAATAGTGGTGGTCGGGTGGAGCATTGTCCTTCACCTATTCCTGCAAAAGAATCACGAGTAGAAGCCATGGATTGTTTCTCTCAAACGGTTAAGTTTTTCAGAGAGTTGGGCTCTGATACCAATTGTTAGAATATACTCTTAACGCTGAGGGGGGGTGAATAGCGTTATAATAAAAAATAGCGTAAACTTGCGGAATTTAAAAATTGCAGGAATGAAATAAGTGCGATAAGTAAATAATAAGGAACGAACACACCGATGTTATCCTGGTTCACCACAACCCGTGGCTAGTCCAGTCCCCGAGAGACTCTCTCGAGATTTCCACTAACTTCGTTAAGCTTACGGGTGCTTAACAAACCTTTACAAACTGAGAACTTGAGTCACACAAGCCTCAACAACCTTTGCTCGAAGATACAACACTTCAAGACTTCAACCAAAGGAATCACAACGTTCCTTCTTACAATACAAGGGATTAACACTTCCCTTCAAGTGTATAAAAACACTTTGCACTCAAAACAAGATTCTCCTTAAGAGTAGATATGAGTAAAATAAATACGCTCAAGAACGCAACAACTTTCGTCAAGAATTTGGCTCTCAAAAATTTATGTAATGAATAGAAAATGATGAATAAGAGAGTATGCAAGCTTTAGCAATAATAAGATCAGTTGTTGTATTTAGAAGACTGATTTGAAGATGTTTTTATAGTGTCAAAAACATGTATAACCGTTGCCTAATTGCCAATTAAGAATTGCTGATTTTGTGCTACGACAATCGATTGTCAAGTTGGCACAATCGATTGTTTTCTAATCGTTCCAAAAATCATTCCCATATTTTACGCAGCATAATCGATTATCTAAGACGTATAATCGATTACTGGCAACGTTCAAAAAAATCATTTCCAGATTTTACGTAAAACAATCGATTATCAGAAATATACAATCGATTACTTGGCAACGTTCAAAAAATCATTTCCAGATTTTACGTAAAACAATCGATTATCAGAAATATACAATCGATTACTTGGCAACGTTCAATAAATCTTTTCCAGATTTTACTTCAAATAATCGATTATTAAAATCCTATAATCGATTATCTGACGGAGTTTGAAAATATTTTTTGCAACGGTCATTTACATAATCGATTATGTTATATGGACAATCGATTATTTTTCAGTCTTGAAAAATCTAGTAGACACTGCCTCAACACAATCGATTGTCATTAGGTTCACAATCGATTATTTTGTATCTTTGAAAAATCTGATAGACACTGCCTTAACACAATCGATTGTCATAAGGTTCACAATCGATTATTTTGTAGCTTTGAAAAATCTGATGGACACTGTCTCAACCAATCGATTGTCATAAGGTACACAATCGATTGTCATGCAAATTTCAAAAATCTGATGGACACTGCCTCAACACAATCGATTGTCATAAGGTACACAATCGATTGTCTTGCAGCTGCCTTCACATAATCGATTATCATAAGTACATAATCGATTATCTTTGTCCAGATTTTAGAGGCATGTTTAAAAATCATTTTGCTAAAATAAATATGCATGATTTAAAATCATTTTGCTCTATATTAAATATGCATGATTTGATAAAAATGTTTTTACAAGAGAAGCCAAGTCTTGAGTTAAATTGTCGGATCAAGATCACAATTAAAGAACGACTCATGTATAACTTTGTTTAATCTTGATCTTTGTTTGTCTTGTGCTTGAACTTCGTTACGTGACATTTGCGCACTTGTGCTTGGGCCTCGTCATATGTCAATTGCGCATCGTTTGTCATTTATCAAAACCTACAAATATAAACACACGTTTAGTTTAGTGCCTTCAGAACGTGTTTCAACAGAATTTAAAAAAGGCGAACTTGGACCTCTTGATAACTGCTTTTGCTGAAGTATGTTGAAGGTTTATTTTAAATGCTCCACAAAGCCTGATAGTGTCTTGATGTATGCCAATATATCATAAAAGAAAACAAATATGAATTTCCTTAGGAATGGTCCAAATAATGAGTTCATCATCTCTTGAAAAGTAGCGAGTGTATTTATGAGTTTTAAAGGCATAACCTTAAACTCAAAATGACTATGATGTGTTCTAAAACTTATTTTATGTATATTATTTAGCTTCTTCCTAATGTGGTGATAGACTTCCATCAAATCCAATTTAGAGAAATACTAGGACCTCCTAACTCACTCAGGAGATCATTATCACAAGGCATAAGAAATTTGTCCTTTACAGTTATTTTGTTCAATTCTCTATAATCTACGCAAATCCTTCCATTTTCATCCTTCTTCTTGAATAGTAGCACATGTGAAGAATAAGGAGAGTGATTAGGTTGTATGATGCCTATTTGCAACATATCTGAAACTTATTTCTCTAATTCATCTTTCTGATAATAGCTATACATGTAAGGTCTTTGTAATACTGGTTTAGCTCCTAGACTAATAGGTATAACATGGTCATAATCTTTTGGTGGAGCACTGACTGGGTTCTTCAAAAATAGTTGCATAAGATTCCTGGGGGGGGTACATTATTTTTATGAAATAAAAAACTTCAGAATTTTTAATGTGTCATATACATATAAAGGTGGGCAATAGGAAAGTGGGGTTGCACCTCTCTTAGGCCAAAAAACTTATTTATCTTTTTTCTCCTTTTTGAGTTTTTTATCATTATTCTATCATCATAACTCTCAACTCATTATTTTCGTAACCTATATTTTTACTAATCTCAATAACTTTCGTGTCTTTTTTATCCATTACCCCAAAATATTTCATATGTAAATTTATGACAATTTGTATTTATCTTTTGTCCTTTATTTATTTTAAAATTTTGATGTCGTAACTCGCACCTCTTTAACTTCCACTCTTAATAATATCCATAACTTATGCTTTTCATAACCCCCAAATATTTAATTTAAAATTTTAAAATACCTTATGGTATTCCTCTACTTTTGCCTATATAAATTCATAACTTTTGTTTCATGAGATGATTCCTACCCAAGGTTAACCCTTTTCATTCCATATCTGAAAGAGTAATGGTTTCATATTTACTGCAGTATTAGATTCATGTATTAGCTTCACTCGAGAAAGAATGACCTTGAATTATGATTGGTTTGCGAGAGAGGATATCGACAACTACTCGGGAAACTATTCATTGATTCTATATTTCTTTTTCCTTTTATTTTCTTATGATTAAGGTTTCAAATAAGATGGGTGTTGTATTTTTTCTACTTTCTTTCTAACTTTGAGAAATGGTGTATCTATGTAATTTGATTGGTGTAAGATTCTGAATTAATAGTATGTTCTTTCTGATGTTAATGTACTTTGGATGTATACAAAAGGTCAAAACACACACACACTTAGAACACTCAATAAATAACATTGCTAAAAATAAAATTTGATAATTGATTTTCACTAAAGGTAAGTGATAAAAGCAAGAACCGTAAAAAAAAAAAATCATGCAAGAATTCATGGCAATACGTTAGATCGGATCTTTTGTTTCTCTATTTTCTTTTTAAATATATTAAGCAAAACCAACTTCAAGCGACTATGAAGGACAAGAATTGAGTTTACAAGTCTATTAAAAGAGAGGTCACATCAAAAAAATAATCCTTTCCTCTATGAAATTATTGTATTTTCTAGATAGAAATGGCCAACAGCTCAAGTGGGTGTAACTTTTTTTTTTTTTTACAAACTTAGATATGCATATATTAAATAACATTTATTATTCTATTGAAAAAACACAAATTTTCGAAACTTCTTCAACATTTTAGAAAATCAAAGAGACAATTGATTAAGAAATACACATCAACTTTACATATGCAGATTAATCCCTTTATAGATGTGGGAACAATAGTATCCTTCCCTGACAAACTTGTAACCTATATAGTATTGAAGGTATGAAAATTTTATTTATATATATATATACACACTAATCTTATGGTACGCGCTTTGCGCGTATATTCTATATTCATGAATATATAATTTTGAAAAAATCTCTTTATCTAACTATCTTACATATCTATATAATATGTTAGAGTTGTATATTCATGAATATATGATACAATTTAGTCCAACGTAAAATCAGTATAAAAGGTAAAATGGCGAACTGACATACATCCACACAATAAGTTCTTACTTATTCTTTGTTGATTTTGCCGTTTTTGATTTTCTTGTTCGTCATTATATTCAAATTCATTCTCTCATTTGAACTGATGGTATAATAATTTTGATTGAATTTTTCAACCAAAGTAGAAGGCAATATATGTTAATATTCTAGATCATTCTTTTACTAAAAGAAAAATTATTAAAGTGTGCGCAACTTAGTTCGGTGATATTCAATATTCACGATTGTTATTAAATCTTGATAAATAATGAATTGAATTTAAAATTTTAATTTTATTATTTAGATATGAATTTGAATAAAGATTTATTTAAGCAATATTAATAAGAAAAAATTTATATGAGTTAAAATTTTATTCAATATTGAATTCCTAAATATTAGAACTTCCTCAGAATAATTCAAATAATTAAAGATTAATAGCAAAATGTTTGTTAACTTTAAAGTTTTAATATTAGATATAATTAATGATAATAATTATCTAACATAAAGTATAATTTATGCATTATCCATCATGAATGATTAAATAATTTATATTAAAAAATAACAAATTTATAATTCAGATTAAACTCTTTATGCACATATATAAAATTTGGATTAACTCTACTTACATGATCCATAAAACTAATCAACCAAAAAAAAAAAGATTTCGAAAATATATTAATGATTCGTACTTGCTCAATCCTACAAAATTAAAAAGAAGACAGAAATTTACATTATTTGTTACAATTCCAAACGTGTTTAAAACATGTAAATATGAAAGGATCGAATTTGAGGACAGTAGCTACACGATTGAAATAAGGAAAAAATATTTATAAGTAAAATTTTACTCAATATAGATTCCTAAATATTAGGAGTTTCTAGATAGCTTAATTAAGAAAGATTTAATAAATAAATTTCCTTACTTTAAAATCCTAAATATTAGGTAAATAATCAAATGATAATTACAATTTTGTCTAATATAAAATCTAATTTTAAAGGATAAAAAAAATAAATGATGTTATGAAATAATATAAAAGACAAGAACAATAACTCAAGAACAAGAGCAAATAGAGAGAAGAGTAGAGAGAGTTCTTCTTATTGATACTTAGAGAATGTTAGGAGTGATTTACAATGGTAGAAGACCCCTTTATTTATAGGGAGGGGGATGATTTATCTACCAAGAATAGAACTCTAGAATCTCTCTAATTATAGACATTCACCTTAAATAGGAGATTTCATAACACTCCCCCTTGAATGTCTATTCAACAATGTGCCTCATAAAACCTTAAAACCAAAACCCATTGGGAAAAATTAAAGAAAGGAAAAAGAGTACACATGTTTGAATATGCGCCTATTGGTTGCCTCGTTAAAAACCTCGCAAGGAAAACCCAGTGGGACAAAACCTTGTAAGGGAAAAAGAGTGCAACGCGCATTAACTCCCCCTAATGAGTACATCAATTTATATCCTTGAGCATTTGCATTCCAATCTTGTGCATCATCTTCAAAACGATCTTTGGTAGACGTTTGACAAATCAACCATATCGACTTGAATAAATATTCCGCACCTTGAAATCATCATTCTTGATAGATATGAACATCTTCATATAATGTCGTGGAATAACTCTTCAATATCTCCATAGATGCATTCTCAATGTCATCATGCTTATAGTTATAGCAAGATACATATGTACACAAATTGTACTTGGGATGTGGTACTTCAGGACCAAGAATTGCATATGCTTCAAACAACTTAAATCTTTCAAGTTAAGTCATATAAGCCATATAATAGACTTTAGATGCATATCAAGTTTTCCATGTCATGCTAGACAAATAAGATAACGAAAACTGATTATACATACCTTTGACTTTATACTTTCAAGCATTTGAACTATAGGTTCAAAACTACATGTCTTTCATATGGAATCAATTCTTCTTGAATTGTATCTCTTCCATTTAGTTACTTTCTTTGGGTCAGCAAATGCGTATAGCATGCTTTGCAATATGTTGCAATTGAATTATCCCTTTTATGAACTTCAGGTTCATATCATGATATTCGGGGATATACATATACAAATGATAATTCATCCCATGTAACCTTTTCTCAATTGTTTATCATGTCTCCCCTTCATGTTAGAAAAGCTAACTTGTTTCCTCAACTTTGGGAAATCATTTTTGTGCATTATCATGTCAATATACACGGCACATTAATAATAAGATGAAATTATTTGGTTCCTGACCCTGAACCACTTGTGAGGGGAGAATATAATATACTCTCGTATACAACGTATATCAAACTGATATATAACTTTGTTCTCATAAGAAACAGTTTAGCTATTAAGTGGAAGCACTCAATAATTATCTTGCTAAACCAACTTTGATATAAACCAACTTATCAAGATGAACTATCTTGAGTAGAGAATCTGGAAATTATGCTCGAAGTTAGATTACTGAGCAATTTACCTCGCAAGCACCGGCCAGGCTACGGGTTAATAACAATTGCGCATGTAACCATATCATAGATGCATCATATGTGGTATACATGGCAGGTGAATGGGCCCATATTCACCTTTGATATTTCCAGAATTTAGGGGCTTCAACCCGAACTCTTTAGTTGGTCAGTTCATTAATGAGAACAAGTGATACAAGAGAATTCGTAAAGAACTTTCTAGTTCTTTAATATTCACCTATGTGAATTTGCACATCATACTTAAGATGAGATGGCTAACACGAATGTCAACTGAATAAATTATCAATATTGGTAAACTTCAAATTTACACCATGACATGTGCACTTAATAAACTTCAGGTTTATTATGACATGGGTTTTATACCAATAGATATCCACTTTATTGTGGCATTCTTTCATTTGTGTAGTACAAACTGGAGAACGAAGCGGGTAGCTTTTCATATGCAAATTACCCCGCTACAAGTTGTAGTAATAGGAGATATCAAAGCCTTCCTTTATTTATAGTCTCAATATAATCAATCGCTTTTGCGTGTACTTTGGAAACTGAATAAGTTTCTTTGAGACTTACTACAGCACAATACTCAATTGTGTTTCTCCAACATAGTAATAATTGGCTCTTCTAGAGCTCTCAATTAATTTTATACTACCACAGATTCATCAACATCCATGTGGTGAATATCTTTCTTAAAGAGAAAGTTATACCATTATGGTCATGTCAAACTTATATGCAAGATATGTTTCTTGCATTATCGTTGTCCTTTAATAGTCATATTTCCAAAATACTTTGGCGTACAATTGGTACGTGACCAACGATCATTCATGCCATATATCATCTCAAACCTCCTTCTAGGGGTGAGTGTGGTATATTTAATACCAATTTCATGTTCATATTCTTCCAATAATGAATATGTATTCGTGGATCAGATGTTGTCACATTCACTTCGGGGATATATGATTTTGTTATCCTTTTCAAATCTATAAATGCGTCAGGCATTTGATTTGCTATTCTTTGCAAATGGATAATCTTTTGTGCCTCTTTCTCACAAATAGAGGTATGTGGATCAAGATGAGATAATGATGCATTTTTCCACAAAATTTCCCGTTTGGTTTCACCAACTTCTCCCCCTAATTTTGGGAAAAGTGTCTCATCAAATCGACAGTCTGCAAATCGTGCAGTAAACAAGTCGCCTGTCAATGTTTCGAGGTAGCGAATGATGGAGGGCGATTCAAACCCAACATATATTCCTAACCTTCTTTGCAGACCCATTTTGGTGCAGGATGGCGGTGCTAAAGGCACATATACTGCGCATCCAAAAATTCTTAAATGGGATATATTGGGTCCATGACCCAAAACCAATTGCAACGGGGAATATTTGTGTCAATTCGTCAGTCAGAGACGAACTAGCATTGCTGTATGCAAAATGGCGTGACCCCAAACCGAAGTGGGCAGCCGACAAACTAAAATGCTGCATGCAAAATGGCATGAACCCAAACCAAAGTGGGCAGCCGACTAACTAGCATTGCTGCATGAAAAATGGCGTGAACCCAAACCGAAATGGGCAGCCTCGTTTTCATGAAGAATTCAAGATTATTCTCATCTATTGTCTCAATATGATATCCATTTTGAATGATATCTTTAAAACTCAACAAGTTCTTCTTAGACTTGGAGGAGAATATTGCATTCTCTAAAATGGATTCTCAAAACTCAACAAGCTCCTTTTAAACTTGGAGGAGAACATTGATATCATTAAAACTCAACAAGTTCTTCTTAGACTTGGAGGAGAATATTGCATTCTCTAAGATAAACGTCATGCCTTTGGGCAGAGTTACAGTTGCTCTTCCGGAGCCTTCAATCAATTTAATTCCCATGGTTTGATATACAAAAGAAAATATACGAACATGAGAATAAACAACTTCAACTCGTTTGTGTCACATAATATTTTCAAAATCTGCTGCTAACAGTTGACTAACAAAATCAGATATGTTATCCATAATTGATTACTTTGCAGTTTGAAAATTTTCAGCGTTTTTCATAAGACAATCGATTATTAAACACACAATCGATTGTTTGAACATAGACAATCGATTGTTAAACACACACAATCGATTATTTGTTATTTTTGAAAAACTTCAGATCACACTGTTTTAAGACAATCGATTGTTAGACAAAGACAATCGATTGTGGATGATTTTTGAAAAATTCTAGACCTCACTGTTTCAAGACAATCGATTGTTAGACAAAGACAATCGATTGTGGATGATTTTTGAAAAATTTCCAGACCTCACTGTTTCAAGACAATCGATTGTTAGTCAACGACAATCGATTGTTGATCAATTGTTTTTCAACTTTAATGCGAAAATAGTTGATAATCGACTAGTTTTTCAGGCTAGTCGATTACCCCCACTGGAAAATAAAAGTTTTATTGATATTTGAGCATATTGAAGATATTCTAAAGAACTAATACAAACATCATATCATGAACTAGCTAATACGAGCTAATACTAATGACTATTAGTTTATTCATTAAGTAATACAAATAAATCAAACAGCTCCATCTTCTTTCATCACCGATCCATCATCGACTAGGTGGTCTATCTTCCCATCGGGTTGCTCAAAGAAGTCTGCCACATTCAAGTTGTCGTCAGAGACAAAATTCGTTATGGGGCGTTTACTCTTTCGAGATGCTTGGTAAAGGTCAACCATACGGCAATCCTTTGACCAGTGCCCGTTTCCACCGCAACGATAATATATAGTTTATAAACTATTTGCTTTTGGATTCTTATCGTATCGTGCTTGTGGCAGAGTGACCAACTTCATGTTGTCATCTCTCTTCTTTAAGCCTTTCCACAAGATGGGTGAATCCTTGATGTTGAGATATTCAATCTTCAAACTTTCATCAAAGTGATGGCGCAAGAAAATCAAGGCCTTCATACAGTTTCAAACCTTCATTAAGGTAATGGCGCAAGAAAATCAAGGCCTTAGCATAGTTTTGGGTGGATGCACTATTTCTGTCTTTAATGGCGTCTCCAAGACCCATAGCATCTAAGTGGATTTCATCATCCAACACCCATGTCATATAGTTCTTGCCCGAAATTTCGAGGGCAACGAACTTTCTTTTCATATGACACAATTACATCAAGAGCGTGTTCATACTTACGGGCTCTATTTCAATTATCACATTCACTTCAGGGAATGGATCAAAATCATGTGCTTTACACAAGCTGCTACCACATTCTCTAAAGGGAATGGAGCAAATTCAATTGGACGGAATTCTTTGTCACGTCCACATTCATTGATACCTTCATGGTAATTAGTCTTCTTTCAGACTTATCATATACTGCTTCCACATTCTCTAAAGGGAATGGAGCAAATTCAATGGGACGAATTTTCAATTCTTTGCCCACAATCATACATGAATTTAATCATGGCAGGACATACAGATTTTACCACTTCATGTGGTTACAATTTCTTACAAACTCCATTAGAGTTATAATCAAACTTTGTTGTCTATGTTTGTATATAAAATCAAATTATAGAATTCCAAAAATTTGAAAGGGAAAAATAAATTACTTACCTTTAAGGTATACCAATAAATTTTGTGATATTAAATATACCTCTTGAGTTTCCATCCCGTTGCATTACTTTATGATGATACCATCTCTTCTCTTTGGGTTCTCTAGCAGGTGGAAGACCAACAATTTCTTGCACAGCTTATTTTGGTGATCGGGTTACTGTTGCCGTTAGGATTCTTCCACATCCAGAAAACACATCTCCATCACGCTTTCTCCCCTTGGTGGGACCGGACCTTAATTTTCTTTTTCAAGAGGATTCTTGAGACGGTAGAGTCTCGTGCTGATAACGTGTTATGAAATAATATAAAAGACAAGAACAATAACTCAAGAACAAGAGCAAATAGAGAGAAGAGTAGAGAGAGTTCTTCTTATTGATACTTAGAGAATGTTAGGAGTGATTTACAATGGTAGAAGACCCCTTTATTTATAGGGAGGGGGATGATTTATCTACCAAGAATAGAACTCTACAATCTCTCTAATTATAGACATTCACCTTAAATAGGAGATTTCATAACAAATGATATTTTGTTAAAGGTGTTCGTGATTTTAATATAATATAAAGTATAGATACTTTGCCGCTTAAATAAAACCTTTAAAAAGGCTCTTCTAATTCAACACCCTATTGCAACTTTTACTGCTTCTCTCGACCCAGTCATCGCCTTCTCCTGCAGCCACGTTGGAGAGTTACATGATTCTTCAGATTGCCACATTTTTCTTTAACATGCTAAGATAATCATCTACGACTCTAGAAAAATTACACCTGTCTAAGATAACTAGTCCAATGTCTAAGCATGCAACTTGAGAATAGGTCACACCAGGTCTATACCATAAGACGAAAAAGAGCTTAAAAGAATAAGTCTTTTGAAACTATGAAATACTTCAGATTTAAACTCGAAGAAAATAGGTCAGTTAAATATACGTTACATTCAAGATAATGTACATTGGTTCAACAAAATACTGCAACTCTAAAAAAATTGTCTTCAAATGTCTCTGGAATCCTTAAAATGGACCCGAGACTTATGATAGATCCAGGTGACCACATTGCCACTCCCTGATCTTGTGCAAATTCACTGTCAGTGGGTTACTTAAACAACAGAAGTTCTCTCCAAATACTGGGCAGATCACTGATGGCTTTGAGCAAGTAATAGTGTGTGCCACCACCCACATGCTACATTTTTTGGTGTACAATCATCGATGGGTACTTCACAAGGATTGTTACGGTCAATTGTATCACTTAGGCCAAGCTGGAATGAAAAGCAAAACGTTAGATTGAATACTCATGTAAATTTTTTTAAAGAATAATAATCTCTCACATACCTGACCATACTTGTTCCATCCCCAGCTATACACCTTGCTATCCTCTAAAGGTTAAAGCAAAAGGTATCTTTAGATACTAACATATAGCAAACGGATAACAGAGATATTAACGTGTTACCCTACTAGTGGCAATTTAGCAATAGTAGACATATTATGGTTTTACTAGTAATAGTTTCACAATAATAGACATATTTAAGTGCTAGTTGCTTCCTATTGTTTAATTCTTACCGCAGCTGATCGATTTAACACACATTTGATAATGACCAACAGGAAATATGGTGTACCACATGGGTAAGACACAAGTATATTGAACTCACCATCAAAAGTATACTTTGCTACTCATAAAATTCCAAAGATTCAGATATATATTTGGACAAGACTAGCTAGTCATAGTTATGTAAACAATTGCATGTACCGAATAATATCTCGACCACAGATCACCACAATTGGAATAGGTATGTGAGATCAAACTAAAAGAACTAAAGTTGTCCTCTGTGGAAAAAAAAAAAAAGAACTCAGGTTTTCCAGTGGATTAGAGGCCGAAATGCACTTCATCTTCTTGATAGTCTCGACACTTACCTGTCATTATGGCACTATGACGAGCTCCACAAGACACTACTCTGACATTCTTGTTTTCCAGTATTGAGTCATCCACAAGCCTAGGTGATGTCTGTAACAGAAATCTCCTGTTGAGTTTCTAGAGCCCTCAAACAATAAGGTTTACAATAATGCAGCAGCAAAACTGCAAATATATAGGGAATTATATATGGTCTAACTAATTGGCTGTCAGAAATTGACAGTAATCTCTTATCCCTCAATTGCTAGGTATAATTAAAGCCACCACTTCTGGTTGAAAGTTTCTGGACTGTGATTTCAACAAATCCTACTTGGCACATCTCATGGTACGACTAGCCAAACTCTTAGATGAGATCATAATTCAGCCTCAACTAGATATTACTATTGGACATTGAAACTGTTGAGTCCACAAACAAGAGTTTATTAGAAAGACACGAAACAAGTGATAAATCTTGGACGCACCTCTGCATGGTCCGCGCCTGTACCTAGACCCAATTGGCCAAATTGATTTCCCCCAAAAGTATACACACGGCCACGATCACATAAGCACACAGAATGCCATAGTCCACCTGCCACGGCTTCTATTCTAGTGTTCAATAGAGAAGACACACAAGTTGGCCTCAGCACGTCATTTGTATTACCTAGTCCACACTGAATACAACGAATGAGACTAGAGGACTTAAAAAGAAAAGCAGTGAACAGTGAACCAGGCACACCAAGTTGATACTGCAGGTGTATATTTTCTGGTGTTTTAGATCAATTTCTTACAAGATACAACAAGATTACAATTGTCTGCTTGTTCGAAAAAACAACGATATCAAGTGGTGGACGTTCTATTCCGGCAACAAAACATATATCGACAATGCTATAAGTAAAGATGCGACCTGGTTATGATATTTCCTTGCTCAAGATTAATCAAGCTTATTAATTCTGAAATTGTAGAGAGTAGCATTTGAAGAGTTCTTTTATGGATAAGAGGACAAGACATGCATCGCATTTGAAGTGTGATGATATAAACACTCACCTGCCCATACAATCCCCAGCCAAATGTAAGCAGCACCCCAGCATCTGACAATTGAAACAAATACCCGGGTGAGCAGAAAGATAATCGAGGATGAAGTATCATTTTAACTTCCAAGGAGCAAAAAGTACAAAAAGTAAAGACAATGATTTGAGATGGAGTCTGACGTTGTGTAAACGGAGTAACTCAAAGCCATTCAAACTTGAAAAAACTTAAAACACATTTCCAAAAACATTCTTCTTTTCTTCTCACAATGTGAAACTTAAATTTGAAAAGTGTCCTTGTTAAAAGATATTGTACCCTACGATGTCAGCAAAAGTACTAAAACTGAACTCAGTGCTAACCTGTGATTACTGCACTATGCCGGCCACCACAAGCAATTCTCTTTATGTAGCTCCCCAAAGCTTTATGTGTCCGACTCCCTGGGGTAATGCTTCCTTGAGGACTCCCAAGACTCCGGTCTGCTCCATGTGAAGACATATCCAGACATGGTATAAGATGAGGGGTAGCCACTACTTTAATCCTGGAGCCTAAACCAAGCTGCCCTTCACCTCCATAGCCCCAACCCCATACCTGTCCCACATCTAAATCCGGCAAAAATATGATGCATCAGGTGTCTTGCTTTATATTAAAGTTCTTCCATATCTTCATACTTCATAAGACCTACAAAACTATATGGCGTAACCACAAAGCAGCCGACTTCACCTCCAAAATGACAGTAACAGGCAACAACATGCATGGACGAGTGAAGTTACCTGACAATGCTAATGTGTGGCGCCCTCCAGCAGCAACTGAGGTTATCTTCACCCCAGGATCCAGTTCTACAATACAAGGTGGTGCAGAAAGGGATTCGTCAGCAGGTGGTGGGCTTTCAAGTTCTTGTTTAGCTGTCACTGTTCTTCTCCTCTTTGCAGTTTCTTCAGCCTTTTTATTATCTTGGTGAGCGACTGAACTACCAGTTAACTTGGAGCCTTGAGACTGAGGGCTCTCTGCAAAAATTAGTCTTTGTAGTATTAGTTAACTCTCCAGAGATAAACATGCAGATGAACTTGCCAAAATCTTAACTGGTTCAAATTGGAAACCGAACTTCCATCACCTTGCTCAGTTAATACTGAACTTTCTTTCCGAAAAGCATCCCCTTCAACACTTCCTCCAGCAGCGAAATTTGCAACAAGCTTGGAAGAAGGCACGCATTCTTTCCAGCCCCATGTGTATACATCATTCTTTTCTGTACACAAATATAAATATTTTATAACCATATGTCTCCACTATCTTTCTTATAGTTTGAAGTAGAAAAAAAGAAAAGAGAATGAGAAGGTTCCTGCAAATAACATTTTGAATAAGCTGAAGGGTGACTGACAGCTCAGAAAGACTGGCAAACAGTATATCACCTGTAACAGATACAATATGTGCCCAACCAGCTGCAGCTTTCACGACTGGATCATCAGTTGGAAGCGGAAATGGCTTTGGAGTCTCCTTGATAAATGCAGTAATGAAAGAAGATAGCAACATCAATTTTAAGCGATCGATATAAACGAGTCCACACAAGAAAGATTTGCCACAATACCCCATGTTTTCCTGAAGTCAAGTAGCTTTGGCCTTGATCATCTGCAGAACCCCACGTGATAAGTTTTCCGGACCCTGCTGCCATTTCATCATACTGTTAGAATTATGTATACAAGTATGCTTAGTCCCACACTGAAATAGGAGTAGTATGTAGTGTGTAGAGTATAATTAAAAATAAAGATCCTTGTGTTATAGTGTGTACATCAATAATATAGTTTTCCCGTGCTATTTCTCACATAAATAATACATAAATAAACCACATAAAATCAACGGTCGTGGAGCTGAATCACTGAGAAGATGTGGAAAAAGGAATGAGATTGGAATGGATGGAGAGATCCAGTGTGGAATCTTTAATTTTTTATTCTCAAGATGATGTCCTCTGCGCCATGTTAAATAAACCAAAACAGTGACCAATGGAGGCTGGAAACTCAGTCAAGCTCTGTTACTCAAACATAATTTATGGTGTTCCATCACAAGGATTAGTTGTTTTCCCTTGGTAGGTGCAATTCCAACTGTCTCTTATTGCTTGTGTATATTCATAGACAGCTTACAAGGAATCATCTCTCTCTTCTAACAAGCAACAATGCTCTGCTGAGTTGTGCTTATGTGAACTGCAATTCTTATCTTACGATAGTAGACATTGAAGACTCAAAGCACAAGGATTAGTTGGTTAGCGTGGTTAGATGGAATTCCGACTGTCTGATTTGGTATTATAACTAGTATCTCTTCATCAACACCTTGAGCAAAAATGCATCTCTTCTATTGATCAAAAATGTTTCTTGAACAAAAATGCATCTCTCTTCAAACTTCAATTTTTACCTCCATTATTTTGCTAGCATTCCTTATCACATACTTATTGTTATACAGCATGTACAACAGTAACTGATTGGGAGGGTGATTAGATGTCATGATGTGTACATGTCATAATTATGATGTATACATTATAATTAATATGTATCAATGACACTTGGGTGCCAAGACGAGTCACCAAGGCTTACAAGCTCACTTATGTTTTGAACAGTCTTCAAAGTTCAAATGATGCTTTGCATATTTATCTTATATGAAGCATTACATTGAAAATGCTGAGTATTTCTTTAAAAAAACTTGATTCAACTTTTAGAGGTGGTTTATTTGACAAACTGAATTTTATACTTGCTCTATGCTTTTATGTCATACAGATTCTGTTAGCCTCGAACACCAGAGTTGAGCACATCCATATCAGCGAATCCCCATACTTGACCCATTGTGGCACCTTCTGTTCAACCTTTCTTTGACATTGTAGGGTTATGTTCTATCTCAATTCATATTACCTTTAGACTTAAGAAGCTCCATGACCACTTGCGGGTAGATACTAGTCATGATGACACCTTGATATGGTTAAAAGGGTGTTTGGCTAACTTATAAGCTGGTCAAACTAGCTTAAAAGTACATTTTGATTTATCTATGCGTTTGGTAAACACATAAAATGCTTATAAGCCAAGTATTTAAACAGTCAAAAACAACCAAAAGCCATTATTTGGTCACCCCAACATAATGCTTTTCAGCTTATAAGCACTATCGATTTGACGTCAGTTTTTACTACTTTATCCTTACAAAACAAGCACTTGGATTGTGCCCACTTATGTTAGTTAGTTTAATATTATTACATGTCATTTTATATACGTTTTTATCTTTAGATAATTATTTATGGGATTTCTGCTGGAGTTACTAATGCTAATTTGTTTTTGTTTTATTTTTGTTTTGCTTTTCCTTTCCTGAGCCGAGGGTCGATTGAAAACAGTCTCTCTGCCCTTTCGGGTAGGGTTAAGGCTTGTCTACATATTACCCTCCCCAGATACCACTTTGTGGGACTATATTGGGTAGTTGTTTTTATCCTTACAAAACAACAATAACTATGCCTCAGTTCCAAATAAGTTGGCGTCGTTTATATGAATCCTCGCTTCTAAACTCAACTCATATAATCATCATACTAAATAAAATAAAAGTGAAAAATAAATTATACATAATTATAATAATAATAATGACAATAATAATATATTTTACATTATAAGTTGGCATCGTTTATATGAATCCTCGCTTCTAAACTCAAACTCATATAATCATCGTACTAGTTAAAATAAAAGTGAGGAAAAAAAAATAATAATAATAATATAGTAGCAATGTTATCAAAGTCGCGCTTAAAACACGATTAAGCCCTGAACCGAGCCTCAAAACATGTTGAGTGTTTGCCTCGCTCAGTGGGCACTTTAGTGTTGTCATCAAGGCTCTAACGTATACTTTTCCTTGCCAATGAGCGTAATCCTAAAGACAATTGATATTTCACTTTATTTTAATTCTTTTTCAATTTCTTTGTCCATATATTTGGTATTCATACTTATAGATATTGGTCTTGGACTACACATACATATTTATCGATTTCTCCATTTAAACTTTCTTCATTAAAGCCTACGCTTTATTTGTGCTTTGAGCTTAAAGACCAATAGATCTTAGAGCTTATTTACGATTTTCACCTTTATAACACTGTGAACCGGTGCATTTATAAATCGACCCAAGATATGACCAAACCATCTCAAGCGGCCTTTTCTGATTTTCTCCTCAATGCATCCTGCTTGCACCTTCTGGCAACTGTGGTCATTCTTAATCTTATCTAATCTTTTATGATTACATAATCATCTAATCATCCGCATCTCTATAACGCTGATATTGTGAATATGTTAAACTTTAGCGGCCCAACATTCGCTACCATATATCATGGTTGGTCTTATAGCTATTCCATAGAATTTACCTTTCACTTTGGAAGAGGCGTTCTTTCATCACATGACACCCTAATAGCACTTTTGCATTTCAACCATTTGATTTTAAACCGACGAACATCATCATCATTATTCCCTTCTCTTGAAAAGATGAATCTGGATATCCAAATTGTTTGGATTTTGGGACAGCAAACCCTTTTAGTCGCACCTTAACTTCGCTCTTCTCATGTTGACTAAAATTGCAATGCATGTATTCAATCTTACTTTCACTGATTCTAAAACTCTTACTTAGTAAGGTACTTCTACGTAGTTCAAGCTTTTGGTTGACACCCTCACTAGTTTTATCAATTGACACAATATCACCAGCAAAGAGAAAACACTATGGTTCTCATCTTGTGTTGTGTTGGTTAGCTCATCCATAACTTGGGTAAAAAATAAGGGCTCCATGTCGATCCTTAATGTAGACCCACTGTTACGAGAAACTCCTATGTATCTCGTACTATGGTCTTCACGCTGGTGATGACCCCTTTATACATTTCATTTATGACATGTATATATTTAATATGAATTGCTTTCTTCTCATCACCCATGAAAGGACCTTTTCTAAGCCTATGGGCTATAATTCTAGTTAAAACTTTGTTATTTGCATGATGGCACAGGGCAACCTAGAGCCCCTTTGGATGTGTATACGGTTAAGAGCATTAAAGCAAGAGCCCCTTTGCATGATAGCACAAGGCAGCCTAGAGCCCCTCTGCCAAGTTCCCTTGCATGCTTTTATGGATTCGCTCGATAGATGTCGGCCCCATTGGGAGACAGTTGAGCTTTCAATTCTCGGTCAAGGTAGAGAATTAACCTAAAGTTTGCACTATTCATATGGATGTTGGAACAATATAATTGTACAAGCTAAATTAGCCATGGTATATGGATAGGAGTATTACAAGAATGATGGTTTCTAGAATTCATAGAACGAATTGTCTTCTACTTATAAGAGAATCAACTGCATGACCAACACCATGGCATCTACGTGAGGACTGAAGGAAGATTCAAAACTCACTCCAACAACCAAGCTCGCATAGAATACGTCTTGAGGAAGTCATGAGGTGAGATTTATTCAATATCAAATAAAGGGACAACAACTTATACCTCAACCAATATGAAATTGACACCTGCCTAACCACAGGTGGATGACTAAAACGTGTACATAATAAGATAGGGCTCAACATTAGGTAGAGCAAAAATAAAAGATGACTCTAACTTTGCTACCATGTTAAATGAACCTTTAACCTAACTCAACCACAAATTTAACCAACACTATATAATCAGACAACTACTTATGCCCACAACGCATGCCCTCAACCATGAGTAAAAGTCCCTTAACTACAAATAGAAGAAGATATAGAGGTATGTGTCATACACCGGAAGGACTAAGAGGGACTAAGAAGCTGACGAAAAGACGAGATAGGGTCCTGTTGTATTATCCGGTAAACCTTCCATAGAGGCCATTTTCTGCCTCTAACCGGTGGCATGGCCAGAATTTTTATTAAGGGGTGTCAAAACATAAAGAAGTAAGCACACAAAGAAGTCAAGGGGAATCAACATATTACATGCATATAAAATAATTACCAAACTACACAGTGTAATTTTTCGGACGAAGAGTGTCAGTTGACACCCCCTTTGGATAAGGTGGCTCCATCACTGCCTCTAACACACGGATGCCAAGCTCCTATCATTAAGATTTTAAAACTCTTAGGCGATGCTGCTGGGACTCTCCAAAAAATTAACATTGAATGCATGCCAGATCCTCAAAACGTAGTGCATTTTTGGAGGATCCAATATGGCAAAGACAATATTTTAGGAAAGTTCGAGCAACATAGCTCCTATATCTAACTTCAAAGATGTATTTATTGTCCAATCGAAAAAACATTTGAATTTGGCTAGAACCTATTAAAAAACCTATCCTAATACTGGGGAATCGGCCAAGTATATATTACTTCTATTTAGGGGTTCTACAGCACCCAGTAAGTTTGGACCAAACCATGTATTTGTGTTAGGATCAAACCATATGTTTATGTTAAATAAATCCACTTAATATGTATAAATAATTTCTCTTGAACCCAATAGGCTGCCTTTTCTAGAACTCAGAACCCGTAAACTTAACTCTATCGAAGCCTCATACCCCCAATGTGACGCTGTTACAAATAAAATGAAGGCACGCATAGGTAGGCTTCTACCTAATCGTCACATTTAGCTATTCCAAATTAACTTTCTTTTATTGATTCACTACATTAATACGAGGAAAAATTCACGTCTAACTTGCTGAGATCTAAGTCAAACTTGCTACCAACATTCATAGTCGCGGATCGCACTATATGAATACCAATGAAAAGCTTACCACACAAAGCTAGAAGAAGTAAGAGATCTACTTTTCTAATTCATAAATCCGTAAACATAGAGAAAAATTCGCGTACGATCACAAATTCATAGAAAAAAAATACGTATATAACCTGAAATGGCCATGGCGAAACCACAACCTCCACCACAAACATCCTTCCATGATTGAACATCAATGCCGGTCTCTGGAGACTGAACAGCCACCGGAGAAGTTAACGGCGACTTATGAGTCAATACTCCGGGAAGATATCCCCACATTAACACCTTATACTTCTTCTCCTCAACATTCTCTTCCTTAATTTTCTCCTCTTCCTTTTCTCTTTCACCATTTCCGTTCATGGCATCGGAAAATCTAAGTACAATACTCTGTAAAAATTTTGGTTCCAGAAGCAACTGGATGCTACTAGAAGATGAAGTTTTAAAATATTGAATTAATCGAGGTGGTGGAAATAAAATAATGCAAAAAATCGGGGGCGTATCATTAACAGGTTAATTCATAGTGCCACGTCGGATCTTATTGGTCCAGAAAGACACGTGTTCGATACTGGGAGCTCTTCTATTGTAAGCCACGAATTCATTAGAAGTTTCTGGAAATATATGGGGTTAAAACCTACCCCAGATATAACCGTCCCTCGCGTGCGTCCCACGTGACATGTATCTTAAGCGAACTTACGTGGCATAACTTCATCCGTAAGATGTGAGATGCTCTGCACATCAACGGACAGCATGCCAGTAGCAAAACATAAGAGTAGATTAGATTACCGTTAGATTGGGATGTTTGGGATGATATTCTTTGTACTCAATTGATTATAGTAGCTTTTTATTTTTCTCAAGTTGATGATAGTTTTTGCCACACATACAAAGTTGGGGAACAATTCGACGACTTTATTGGCATTTGTGTGTGTGTTTTTTTTTTTTTTTTTACTATGTGAAAGTGTATCATTTTTCCAGCTTGCAAATGAAGATGAATCGACTCACGTATTTAATGAATACAAAACTTTTGAAAAAATATATTATAGCTCCAAAATAACATAATTATTTGACTCAAAAATAGTAAAATTCACTTTAAGCAAATCATTCAAAGATAAAAGGGTAAATTTTAGTTAAAGATAATTATCTCTAGATCCGAGATGAGTAAAGGGAATAGAAAAATATAGTCGAATATAAATGTTGATGGCCACTATGATCAGATTTAGTAGCATAAATAAAGATGCATTAAGTAACAAAAGTATGGATAAAAGAAAAGATTCAACCGATCTTGAGTGAGACGGATCTTCTTTCTTCTCATAAAGATGAATAATAGATGTGTACGAGAACTTCATGACCCTTTCTGGATCTGATGAAAGTATTGGGTCACATATCCTCTCATTTCTTTAGAAAGGTATGTTTACATATTTCCTAGAGAGAGGGAGAGGGAGATAGAGAGAGAGAGCCCCCCTTTGCACAATGTGAAGGTCTCATTTATATGATAGGAGATCTGACTCGAAATAATCAAAAAGTACAACCTTGACTTGTACGTCCAGATGCCACTACCAAAAATCGGAGAAATAGCGGCGGTCATATCTGCTTATTGCGGCGGTTGGGAGTACGCAGAAATATCAAAATACAGAAATAATGGAGGAGTCGGGTCCTGTAGACGCCAGGCAGCTACCTCGACAAGCTCCGGAGAATACTCTGAAAACAGCTGAAAGATCAACTCTGTCCTGAGGTACCTGGATGTGCACACATGGTGCAGGGAGTAAAGTGAGTACTTCCAATTTAGTGGTAATAGACATGTATAATGATATTGAAGGCAAGAAATCCCAATATACTACACAGTAAAGCTACAACAGTGTTTCTATTCTTTTTAACAGTATAAATCACAATAAGCAGTAACAGGTAGAGCAGATACATGTAAATTCATGGATGCAATGTAAAACGCACATGAACGCTACGGCACCCGATCTATTTGGGTACCCGCGCTCACTGTGTGGGTTCAGACTCCGGAGGGGCTCCTACAGCCCAAGAGCAATATCATAGTAACATACGCTGCGGCGCGCAACCTGATCCACTATTAGTCCAGCTACATGCATGCAAGCCTCACATGCATAAATAATTTACCGTTTTTAGTTTTGTTTATTAGTAATTATAGAATTAGGTGTTCAAAACCTCAGAATTCACCCATCATATTGAAACAATGTTCTAGCTGAGGACTGATATCATGTAAATATGCTATAATTCATAGAAATAGTGATAACGATCCTCACGGGATCTAAATAACTGGCACGCAGCCCAAATATATCCATAACTAACCAAGTATGAGGTTTACCGGCTCATTTATAGCCAACAACACAGTACAATGCCAATCGATCGGACTAAGCCATAGTCCCCAATCACAATCGACCCCGCACTCACCATAGAGTACGTGTCTCGCCTCAATACAGCATCACAATGTGATATACCGGGGTTTCAAACCCTCAGGTCATCATCCACATCTATTACTCACCTCGAACCAGCTCCGAGACTAGTCCGCTATGCCTTTCCCTCTAGAATCAACCTTCGCGGGTGCCAAATCTAATCAAAACCAATAGGAATACATCAAAATAGGCTAATGGAACATAACCCAATCGAAATAACTCGAAATACACCCAAAAATATGAAGTTGGCAAAACCCGAGCCCCGAGCTCACTTCTCGAAAAATTACAAAATTCATATTTTCGAAATCCTCATTTCGCCATGAGTCCATACATATGAAGTTTATCAAAATCGGAGTCCAGTAGCCCCTTCAAATTCTTAATTTTCAATACCAAAAACTAAGTCCTAAATTCTCCAATTTCCACCCAATTTTCAGAGATTTAGATGATGATTCTTCAATAAAATCACGTAATTAACTCATAAAACTTACCTCAAGTAGAAACCTAGGTGAAATTCTCTTACTCCCTCATCCAATAGCTTAAAAATGGAGGAAAATGGTATTTGCTCGCGGATGTTATGTTATAAAACCCTTCTGTCCGCCCAGGCATTTCCTCTATGCGATCGCATCAACTCACCTGCGATCGCATTGAAACAACTCTTCCAGGCCTCAAAATTGGTCTATGCGATCGCAACCCCTACTACGCGATTGCATTGCTTCAGAATCCAACACTACGCGATCGCACTGCACAAATGTTCCCCCTCAGGAACCCAGGTTCATTACACTACGCAGTCGCATAAGACTTCCTGCAATCGCAGAGAACAACTTCATCCACCTATGCGATCGTATACTCCTGACCACGATCACATTGAACAATTTACAAAGCCTTCCCAAACCTTCTATGTGATCGCAACAGCACTCCTGCGATCGCACTGAATAAAAGTCTGTAACATTTATGACAGCAAAATCTAATCTCCTAGCCAGCCAAAAATGATCCGTTTGAACCTCTGAAATTACCCCGAGGCCCCGACCAAAAATAAAAACCTACTCCAATATATCATATGAACTTGTTCCAATCATAAAAACATGCCCTTAGACACAAAAATCATCAAATCATGACGGATTCAAGCCTAAGTTTCAACTATAACTTCCGAAACTAACATTCGATCAAAAACTCGACCAAACGACGTCCGATTGACCTGAATATTTGCAGAAATATCCAAAATCACCTAACGAAGCTGAAACAACTCTCGGAATTCCATTCCGACCCCCAGATCAAAATCTCATTTATCAACCGGAATTCGCCGGAATTCATACTTAGCCAATTCAAGCCTAATTCTACAGCGGACCTCCAAATTCAGTTCCATTTTCGCTCCCAAGTCATAAATCACCGCCCGAAGCTATCCGAATTGTCAAAAATATATTCCGAGCCCTATATCTCATGAGTCAACATCCGATTGACTTTTCCAAACTAGCCTTCTATTAAAGAGACTAATTGTCTCAATTTCAACCAAACTCTGTCTGATTCACTTCAAACTCTCCAAACACATATAATGAAACATGTATAAGCATAAAACGGGGAAAACGGGGCTATAACTCACGTGACGACGGGCCTGGTCGTCACATCCTCCCCAACTAAAACAAACATCCTCGAGTAGGTCAAGAAACATACTTGGAGCCTCAAACAAACGAGGATATCTGCTACGCATCTCCTGCTGGTCTCCAAAGTGGACTCCTCCACGGGCCGACCTCTCCACTACACCTTCACCGAAGCTGTGTTCTTTGATCTCAACCTTCAAACCTGAAGCCCCAAAATAGCCACTGGCTCCACATCATAGGTCAAGTCCTCATCCAACTTGATCGTGCTGAAGTCTAAGACATGAGACGAGTTCCCAACATACTTCCTAGGCATAGAAACATGGAATACCGGGTGAATCCCCGACAATCTCGGTGGCAAGAAAGCATATAAGCTACCTCCCCAATCCTCTTGAGTATCTCAAAAGGTCCAACGAATCGCAGACTCAGCTACCCTTTCTTTCCAAACCTCATCACGCTTTTCATAGGTGAAACCTTCAACAAAACCTTCTCGCCCACCATACATCCTGAACCTTCACGTGATTGAGCCGTACGAATTCTCTCCCAAATAACTTTCACTTTCTCTAAGGCATCCTGAACTAACTCTGTCCCCAATAGTCTAGCCTCGCTGGGATCAAACCAGCCAACTGGAGATCTAAAATCGTCTCCCATATAAAACCTCATACGGTGCCATCTGAATGCTGGACTGATAACTATTGTAAGAGGCAAACTCCGCAAGCGGCAAGAACTCAACTCAAGAACCTCCAAAATCAATAACACAAGCACGCAACATATCCTCTAATATCTGAATAGTACGCTCGGACTGACCGTCCGTCTGAGGGTGAAAAGCCATGCTCATCTGAATCTAAGTGTCCAACTCCCGATGAAAAGTCCTCTAGAACTGGGAAGAAAACTAAGTACCCCTATCTGAGACAATAGAAACTGGGACCCCATGCAACCACACAATCTCACGGACGAAAATCTCTGCTAATCGCTCCGAAGAATGGGTGGTACACACCGGAATAAAATGTGCAGACTTGGTCAACCTATCCACAATCACCCAAATAGAATCAAAGTTCCTCGAGGTACGAGGGAGACCACTCACAAAGTCCATAGTAATCTTCTCCCATTTCCATTCCGGAATATCCATCTGCTGAAGTATACCACCAGGTCTCTGATGTTCATACTTGACCTGCTGACAATTGAGACACCTAGCCACATAACTCACAATGTCCTTTTTCATCCTCCTCCACCAATAATGCTTCCTCAAGTCCAGGTACATCTTCGCGGAACCCGGATGAATAGAATACCACAAGCTGTGGGCCTCCTCCAATATCAACTCTCGGAGCCCATTCACATTGGGCACGCAAATCCGGCCCTGCATCCGTAGCACACCATCCCTGCCAATAGTAACATCTATGGCATCATCATGCTGGACCCCGTCCTTCAGGACATGCAAATGCGGGTCATCATACTGAAGCTCCCTGATGCGATCATACAAAGAAGACCGGGAAACCACACAAGCCAACACCCGACTTGGCTCAGAAATATCCAACCTCACCATCTGATTAGCCAAAAGCCTGAACATCAACTGCAAGGGGCCTCTCCCCAACTGGAATGTACGCCAAGCTACCTATACTCACCGCCTTCCAACTCAAAGCATCGCAACTACATTGGCCTTTCCCAAATGATACAATATGGTAATATCATAATCCCTGAGTTACTCAAGCCACATCCGCTGTCTCAAATTGAGGTCCTTCTACTTAAACAAGTGCTGAAGGCTGCGATGATCCGTGTGAACACCTCACAGGACACGCCATATAGATAGTGCCTCCAAATCTTCAAAGCATGAACTATAGCAGCCAAATCCAAGTCATGAACATGGTAGTTTTTCTCATGAGGCTTAAGCTAACGCAAAGCATACGCTATACTCTACCCTTTTGCATCAATACACATCCGATCCCAACTCTCGAAGCATCACAATATACCGAGTAAGAGCCTGAAGCTGATGACAATACTAGTACCGGAGCTGTATGCAACACTGACTTGAGCTTTTGGAAGCTCTCCTTGCACTCATCTGACCACACAAATGGTGCATTCTTCTGCGTCAACTTCATCAAAGGCGAAGCAATAGATGAAAAACCCTGAATGAACCTGCGGTAATAACCCGCCAAACTGAGGAATCTCCGAATCTTAGTAGCTGAGGACGGTCTGGGCCAACTCTGCACTGCCTCGATCTTCGTTGGTTCAACCTGTATACCATCACTGGACACCACGTGCCCTAGAAAAGTCGCAGAACTAAGCCAAAACTCACATTTGGAGAACTTTGCATAAAGCTTATCCTCTCTCAACCTCTGCAATACCACACTCAAGTGTTGGGCGTGCTCCTCCTTGCTACGCGAGTACACCAGAATATTATCAATAAACACGATCACAAAAGAATCCAGATACGACCAAAATACACTGTTCATCAAGTGCATAAAAGCGGTTGGGGGCATTAGTCAACCCAAATGACATAACCAGAAACTCATAATGCCCATATCTCGTTCTGAAAGGTGTCTTCACGATATCAGAATCTCTAATCTTCAGCTGGTGATAGCATGAATGGAGATCAATCTTAGAGAATACCTTTGCTCCCTGAAGCTTGTCAAACAAATCCTCAATACGGGGTAGTGGATACTTGTTCTTTACTGTCACTTTGTTCAATTGTCTGTAATCAATGAACATTCTCATTATGCCATCCTTCTTCTTTAAAAATAACACAGGTGCGCCCCACGACGATACACTCGGGCGAATGAACCGCTTATCTAGGAGTTTCTGCAGCTGGTCCTTCAACTCTTTAAGCTCTGCTGGTGCCATATGATAGGGAGGAATAGAGATGGGCTGAGTGCCCGGCACCAAATCAATACCGAAGTCAATATTCCTATCAGGCGACATGCCCGGCAGGTCTGCTGGAAATACATCAGGGAATTCCCTCACCACGGGGATCGAATCAAGACTAGGAGTCTCAGCCCCAACATCCCTCACAAATGCTAGATATGATAAACATCCCTACCCAACCATCCTGTGGGCCTTCAAGAAAGAGATTACCCTGCTAGGCACAAAATACGTCATACCATGCCACACGATCCTCGGGATACCTAACATAGCCAATGTTCATGTCTTGGCGTGACAGTCCAAAATAGCGTGGCACAGTGATAGCCAATCCATGCCCAGAATAACATCAAAATCCACCATGTTCAATAGTAACAAGTCAGCTCAGGTCTCCATACCCCCAATAGTAACAAGACAGGACCGATACACGTGGTACACAATAATAGTATCACCCCCGGGGTAGATACATGCACAGGTAATGCTAGACACCCTCGGGTAGTCCCCAAATGATGAGCAAAATAAGAAGATACATAAGAATATATGGATACGGGATCAAATAAAACTGAGGCATCCCTGTGGCAAACTGAGATAATACATGTGATCACTGCGTCTGAAGCAACAACATCTCTCATATCTGGAAGTGTATAGAAACGAGCCTGACCACCGCTCGATCGCTCAGCACTCCTAGGGAGACCTCTAGATGACTGACCCCCACCCCTACTAGACTGGGATGATGCTGAAGTATATGGAGTAGAAGAGGAGGGCTAATCCCTCTACTGAGACCTACCACTGCGAAGTCGAGGACACTGCCTCCTCATGTGGCCAAACTCTCCACACTCATAACAACTACACGGAGCTAAAGAAGGGGACTGAAGGGAACACCTCGCCGCAGATGAACCCTGGGCTGATAGAGTGGGTGCAGAATGCTGAGAGGACGCTGAATGAAGACAGACCCTACTGATAACCCTGACGGCCACGGCCGGAAGAAGCTCCACTGTGCTCTGGGCGGCCTGAATGAGGGGGCCTAAAAGAACGACCTCTGCCCTGATGAAACTGGCCCCTAGAGGGAGCACCACTATAACTGCCCGAACCTCGAGGCCTCTTAGCCTCCCTCTCCTCTCGCTCTCGGCAACGATCTGCCTCAATCCGGCAAGCCTGGTCCACTACCTCCTCGAAGGTCACTGCTACAACTCTCTCCCTGGTCATCAAGATACGAATAGAATAGTTGAGGTGATCTATGAACCTCCTGGTCCTCTCCCGCTCTATCGGGATCATCCATGTAGCATGTCTGGCCAACTGAGTATACCTCAACTCGTACCGAGTCACTGTCATATCCCCATGAACTAGCCACTCAAACTAGCGGCATCTCCTCTCTACGGGACTGCGGCACATACTTTTCTAAAAAGAGAGTGGAAAATTGCTGCCAGGTAAGTGGTGCTGCTCCTACGGGCCTACGTCTCTCAAACTCCTCCCACCATGTGAATGCTGGCCCCGAGGACTGGAAGGTAGTAAAAGATACCCCACTGGACTCCAGAATCCCTGCTGTATGAAGCATCCTCTGACACTTATCCAGAAATCCCTGGGCATCCTCGCCCTCAGTACTGATGAATGTAGGAGGATGGAGTTTGCCGAACCACTCTAACCGACGCTGCTCATTGTCAGGCATCACCGAAACAATATGCCATGGGTCTGGCGCAACTGGCACAACTGGAACAGCCGGTGCAAGTGCCTGAGCTAGGGCTACCTCTGGCGGCTGAAGTCCCTGCACAACCTGCTATGGTGTGCGAGCTGCGGGGGTCTGATGACCACCCCCGATCTGAGATTTCGTTGCGGCAGCGGTAGCTGAAACTGCTTGAGCCAAACCAGTACAGATAGATAAGATCTAAGCTAATGCCTCATGAAGGCCAGGAATAACAATAGGCACTGTCGGTGCCTGAGCGGGTGCTGCTGGAGCATCAACAACTCGGGCCTGATCCTGAATAGGGGCGACAGGTGGGTCAACTGGTACTGCTCTTGCTGCTTTACCACGACCACGACCACGGCCGCGTCCACGGCCTCTAGCTAGTGGCAATTGTGGTCGTCCACCTCGTCCGGTAGCATGAGTTCTCGCTATCTGCGAGAGAATAAAATATAGAAGTTTAGTTATCGGAACAATAAAGCCGCACGACAAGAGTTCAAGAATATGAAGTGTTTCCTAAAGGTTCTGCAACATCTCGAGGATACATACAGACGTCTCCGTACCGATCCTGAGACTCTACAAACTGGCTCAAGACTCTTTTGGCCTACTAACCTAGGCTCTTATGCCAACTTGTCACGACCCCAAACCCGGTCGTGATGGCACCCAGCATATTTTTAGGCAATCCCGACCAATCACACTCACGTTATTAGCTACAAGCTCACATCCTTAATTCACAAATTATTAATAACGAAGAGAAAATCAGAAATTTTAGTAGTTATACATAGAAAACATCCCAACAAGCAATACATAACAACCTCCCACAGATCTGGGGGTCAGGAGTCACGAGCCTCTACCAAAATAGCATAATAATACTAAAGTATATCATAATATGAGTACGCAGAAATATCAAAATACAGAAATAATAGAGGAGTCGGGTCCTGCGGATTCCAGGCAGCTACCTCGACAAGCTCCGGAGAATACTCTAAGAAAAGCTCAAAGATCAACTCTGCCCTGAGGTACTTGGGTCTACACACATGGTGCAGGGAGTAAAGTGAGTACTTCCAACTTAGTGTTAATAGACATGTATAATGATACTATAGGCAAGAAATCCCAATATACTACACAGTAAAGCAACAACAATGTTTTTATTCTTTTTAACAGTGTAAATCTCAATAAGCAGTAACAGGTAGAGCATATAAATGTAAATGCATGGATGCAATGCAAAATGCACATGAACGCTAAAGCGCGTAGCCCGATCCATTTGGGTACCCGCGCTCACTGTGGGGGTTCAGACTCCGGAGGGGCTCCTACATCCCAAGCAAAATATCATAGTAACATACGCTGCGGCGTGCAACCTGATCCACTATCAGTCCAGCTACGTGCATGCAAGCCTCACATGCATAAATAATTTACCGATTTTAGTTCCGTTTATCAGTAATTATAGAATTAGGTGTTGAAAGCCTTAGAATTTACCCATCATATTTAAGCAGTGTTCTAGCTCAGGACTGATATTATGAAAACATGCTATAATTCATAGAAATAGTGATACCAATCCTCACAGGATCTAAATAACCGGCACACATCCCAAATATATCCATAACCATCCAAGTATGAGGTTTACCGGCTCATTTATAGCAAACAACACAACACAATGCCAATCGGTCGGACTAAGCCATAGTTCCCAATCACAATCAACCCCGCACTCACCGTAGAGTACGTGTCTCACCTCAATACAGTGTCACAGTGTGATATACCAGGGTTTTAAACCCTCAAGTGATCATCCACATCGATTACACACCTCGAACTGGCTCCGAGACTGGTCCGATATGCCTTTCCCTCTAAAATCAACCTCCGCGGGTACCAAATCTGATCAAAACCAATAGGAATACATCAAAATAGTCTAATGGAACATAACCCAATCGAAATAACTCGAAATACACCCAAAAATATGAAGTTGGCAAAACCCGAGCCCCGAGCTCACTTCTCGAAAAATTACAAAATTCATATTTTCGAAATCCTCATCTCGCCATGAGTCCATACATGTGAAGTTTATCAAAATCGGAGTCCAGTAGCCCCTTCAAATTCCAAATTTTCAATACCAAAAACCAAGCCTAAATTCTTCAATTTCCATCCAATTTTCAGAGATTTAGATGACGATTCTTCAATAAAATCACGTAATTAGCTCATAAAACTTACCTCAAGTCGAAACCTAGGTGAAATCCTCTTACTCCCTCGTCCAATAGCTCCAAAATGTGCTCAACAAAGGTGGAAAATGGTATTTGCTTGCGGATGTTATGTTATAAAACCCTTCTGTCAGCCCAGGCATTTCCTCTATGCGATCGCATCAACTCACCTGTGATTGCATGGAACAACTCTTCCAGGCCTCCAAATTGGCCTATGCGATCGCAACCCCTACTACGTGATCGCACTGCTTCAAAATCCAACACTACGTGATCGCATACTGACCCCGCGATTGCACTGTACAAATGTTCCCCCTCAGGAACCCAGGTTTATTACACTACGCGATCGCATAAGACTTACTCCGATCGCAGAGAACAACTTCCTCCACCTATGCGATCACATACCCCTGACCGCAATCGCATTGAACAATTTTCAAAGCCTCGCCATACCTTCTATGCGATCGCAACATCACTCCTGCGATCGCATTGAAAAAAAGTCCGCAACATTTATGACAGCAAAATCTGATCATCTCGCCAACCAAAAACGTTCCGTTTGAACCTCTGAAATCACTCCGAGGCCCCCGGGACCCCAACCAAAAATACCAACCTACTCCAATACATCATGCGAACTTGTTTCAATCATAAAAACATGACCCTAAAAAAAATCATCAAATCATGACGGATTCAAGCCTAAGTTTCAAATATAACTTCCGAAACTAACATCCGATCAAAAACTCAACCAAACAACGTCCGATTGACCTGAAAATTAGCATACATATCCAAAATCATCTAACGAAGCTAAATCAACTCTCGAAATTCAATTCCGAACCTCATATCAAAATCTCACCTATCAACCGGAATTCTCCAAAATTCAAACTTAGCCAGTTCAATCCTAATTCTACACCGGACCTCCAAATTCAGTTCCATTTTCACTCCCAAGTCATAAATCACCGCCCGAAGCTAGCCGAATTATTGGAAATCCATTCCAACCTTATAACTCATGAGTCAACATCCGGTTGACTTTTCCAAACTAACCATCTCTTAAAGAGACTAATTGTCTCAATTTCAACCAAACTCTGTCCGATTCACTTCAAACTCTCCAAACACATACAATAAAACATGTCGAAGCATAAAACGGGAAAAACGGGGCGGTAACTCATGCGACGATGGGATGGGTCGTCACAATGAGTAAAAGCAGAGCATTAACAGATAAAGGAAAGACATAGATAAAGGTTGGTAACATAAAGAACTTGACAAGTTATTGCAAAGTCTTTTCACTCCCAATTCATAAACTAACCATTAGAATACTCAATACTCTTTTCTACATATACAATGATCCACTCTTGACAGGAAAACACATGCAAGAGGGTACTTTGTTATTTGGCTTATTTCCAAGTCCAAACTTGTTAGCAGGCTTTCTGTGAGGGATAGCTGTCAGATTGCCCTGAAAATTCACAGGCTTTCCATCAGGGACCTCAAAATGAATGTGAATGGCAGTAAACTCTACTTTGCAGTACTCCTGAATGGATATCTGATACAATATTTGTCTAAGTTCAGAAGTGTCATAATCATAACTTTAACAAAATCCCATAACAAGTTTTGGCTAACTTCACCAGTTTCAAAATGAACCAGCACATATTCAAGGCATGCTTTGATGGCATCTCCTATAGCTTGCAATCTAGTTTGGAGTTAGCTTTACCAAATGGAAGATGCTAACTAATTTGAATAGTGGAACATAGCATATGTCTAAGTTCATTAATGCAACTGACAGTACCACAAAATTATACAACTGTAGTATTAGCAACGTCATTATAGAGCTAGCAACTATCAAATATATGTCCACCACCTATATATTAAATATACCAGAGACGATTCATTAAACAGAGAGGGCCAGCAGCTACTGATCCACACAACATTCAGAGAGTGTATGGTTTTCTTACAACAATTGTGGTCTCTTGTATAGATAATGTGTAGAGCATTCTAAAATTATTAGACTATTATGTCAAGGCCAGAATAACTAAACTAGTGAGTTACCTGTTGAGTATTGGAAGAACCCTATTAGTAACACCTGAGATAGAGAAAATAGAACAGGCGGGAGTAAGTAACAACTAGCTCAAAAAGGCATTATTGAATTATCTGAAATAGAAATGTAAAGACACGAAGTATAAATTTCTTCAGCTAGAATACAGAGAACTGATAATGAGTCGAAGGCAAAAATGCATTAAGACGAAGTGCAAAATCACTTAGAAATGGCAGAAAACTACCCATAACTTATCAAATGGTTTGAAATTTTCTACGTCGCTTGCGATACAAAAAGAAACTTGACAGCTAAACCAGTGAAATGGACGTCCGAATCGATAAAAATGACTGTCAAACGGTGAAATTAATAGCTTAAGCAATGAATCAAAAACTAAAATTAGTGATTTAAATTGATCTTAGTCCAATACACACACATGCACGCCTAAAACCAATGAAATCAATGGCTAAATCAGCAAAATCGAAACCTAAATCAGTGATTTAAACTTATATCTATCCAACACACACACACACGCATGCCTTAAATCAGTAAAATCAACAGCATTTTGAAGCGAGTATTTACACGAAAGACTTGAAGCGAAACTTATAATGCTTATTTACCTTAAACGAGTTTACACTTGATCTCCTTATATTATTGGAATCTCAATATAAATACTGATTTGGGGAATCGTTAAGAGAGAAACGAGTTTTAAAGTACGAGTTTAGAGAGAAGCTAGGGCCATCGGTTTAGAGAGAAAGAGTGAGGTGTATATAGAGAGAAAAGCTATTGAGAAGGTGTTTAGAGAAAAGCTAGAGCAGACGTTAGGTCTTTGAGTATTAATTTGAAAACTGGATCTGCTTATTATGGGCCTTTGATTATTTCATTTGGGCCTTTGTCCATTAGATTATTAAACATTACTGGCGGTTCAAACCGTCGTAATTGTAAAAAAAATGCCGTTGAATTTTGCGCACTAATGGCGTATGATAAATCGCAGTATTATGTTATATATTGCGGAGGTTTTATGGAACCGCCTCTATTTAACCGCCGCAATAATTCCGGTTTTTTGTAGTGTGCAAACCAGATGCTTCATGACCTGTACGTCCATGACCGTTGATGACGGTCCGATCGTGACATGTACGTCCACGACCGTTGATGATGGGCCGTCATTGGCGAGTACGTCTACGACCACGACCTCGTACCGAATTTCTCTGATCTAATTTTGACCCATAACATTTTCAAATATAGTTTGGAGACTTTACCCAAGAAATGGGTCAAAAAGATGAAAAGATCGGAACATGGGAATAGATCTGATACCAATACGGACTACGTATTTCAATTGTCGTGCTTTCTGAAATTGCATACCTACACAAGGGTTCAAGTTTACAATAATAACATATAAAAAAGAAAACTTAATGATAGTCTGGAGAATGTTTCCTTTCGGTTCATATTACTTGGTGCTTTTAAGAAATTAACTACTCCTTAAAAAATACTCTCTGTATTTTAATTTACGTAAACTTATTTTCTTCCGTTCTAAAAAAAATAATCCCTTTCTAGATTTGGTAATAATTTAGATTAAACTTTTAATTCTACCCTTAATGAAAAATTTTCATAACTACACAAATACTATGGCCCCTTTTTGACTTGTTTGAGATCACAAATTTGAAAAGTCTTTATTTTTTCTTAAATTTCGCGCACAATCAAATAAGTTGACATAAATTAAAACGGAGGGAGTAAGAAGAATCTATATATTATATAAAAAGGGAATGAAAAAGGTGACTTGACACCTCTCTTCGGCCAAGGGTACTATCTTTCTTTTTTCTCCTTTTTTTACCTTTTTCTTTTCATTCTTTTCATTTAAATTCTTTAATAATAGAAAAGTGATCATTACATTTAACAATTGCAACAGGATTCACTTACCTTAAGTCTTCAATTAACCGCTAATTCTTAATACACACATTCATTACAATTATTAATACACTTAATACCCTTTTAATTATAATTACTCAATATATGTTACACTTTCTTTTCCTATTACTCAATGTAAGTTACTATTTGTATTTTGGTTACTATAAATACAACACAAATCTTTTCCTTTGCATCACTTTCGTTCTTTTTTCTTCATAGACCATTCTTTTCTTTTTCATTCAAAATTCTTAGCACGTTAGGTTTTCATTGGGTGTTTTCTTCATATTATTGATATTTGTGCCACAATTATTTGTTATAATATATAAAAGATATTGGTACATAACTTTCATTGGTTAAAAAGTAAAAAAAAAAGAATGGTGAACAAGAAGGGAATAAGCTCTCAAGCCTCGGAGGAGAGCAATCTCTTGTGGAAAAAAAGGCAATTGCCTGGCAAGATCCGACTAAGTCAATCTTGAGGAAGAGAATAACACATCGTATTATTTGTGGACTATATATATATATATATATATATATATATATATATATATATATATATATATATATATATATATATATATATATATATATATATATTTTATCTAAGGAATGATTGTAACAGATTTTACATTAGATTTTTATTATTATTTTATTATTTTAAGAAAAACTGACGAGGCATGATTTCATGCTCAAAACAAATGAAACTTTGAGAAAATAAATTCCTCATTTGAAAACAATTGATATGATTTGTGTCCTGACACATTTTAATGGCCTTTTGACTATTTTAAAGAGGCTGCCTCGCTAATTTTTTTTAAATCTATTACGCTTCTATGTGTGGTTTACTTTATTAATTTATAAGATAGGTGTGTTGTAATGCCATAAGTGATTAATCAAGAGAAAGAGAGATTTTATGGTTTTTATAAGATTAATAGGAAAATAATAACTAATTTGATTATTCAAGAAGGATAATAGTTTTTCATTTACTGGAAGGTTTGAATATGAGACAGAAAAGGAAAGAAGAAGGAAAAAACAAAAGAAAAAAATACTTGAGAGATATTCGAATATTTAATTATGTATTTTATTATCATCTGCTTTTTATAAGTTAATAAGAGATGTTAGTGAAAGAAGAGCAAGATAAATAATTATAACTAAGATTATTGAAGAAGTGAATGTTGGATCACATAATCATGAATATTACGAGGAAAAGTTAATCAATAAGGGGAAAAATGAGTTTTGTAATTTTTCATACGATAAGTAGAAGTAGAAATAGAAATTGAGTTAATTATCTTGGGGAAGGATAGTAGTAGTTTCTAATTTTACAAATGAACGGAAAGACATACTACAACAATAATAATAATCCAGTAAAATTTCACGAGTAAGATAAACAGAAAGACATAAAAAGACTGAATATGATAAAGAAAACGAAAAAATAAAATAAAAAGTGATTAGAAAAGGTAAAGAAACAGAAAAGAGAGTGAGGAAGGATGGGAACCACTTTGAGTGAATACTACATAATGAAGTCATAAGATGACATGACAAAAAATTAGCAAAATGAAAAAAATAAGAAAAATATAAGGAACGGAAGGGCTGATAAAGAGAAAAAATCAAGAAGGTAATGAGAATATGATCAAATGAAAAACTTTTTTTTTGCTTTTTATTTATGAAATCGTGAAAAATAGAAGCTTTTAAAAAATATTTACTAAAAATCTTAATAATATAATTGAGATGGAATGTTCATTTTAAACAAGAAATCCGTAGAATTTGGAGACAAAGAAGTCGATCTAGAATAATTTTTAACTTAATTATTTATTAGATAAAAATGATTTCTATAATAACATGACTGTTTCAATAGCTTTACTTTTAATTCAGATATTTACAAAGGAACATATCGCTATTTTAACCACGAAAAAACGCGAAGCGCTGATAAATTTACTTGTTTTAACAAAATTACCTTAATGAAATTTGTATAAATTAACTTACATGTCTAGTGTAAAAGCAATATGGCATAAGGTTATGTACATATTAAATGCCTTTGACGAAGTAGTAAGAGTACCTATTTAAACTGTAAAGCATGTTATTAAGGCAATCATGGAAGCTAGCAGGACCTTAGCTTATTATGAATAAAAACAAAGTTTGTTAATTATAGCAATGAAATAAAATAATATGAAAAATTGAAAAGTTTTATTTTGTGTCTAATACAACTTATACTAGTTGTATAAGATAACTTTTTGTCTCACAGTTTTGTGGACCCAAATTTTATGGACCTAGAAGTGTAAGATTGAGATCCACGATTTTGTGAGATAAAAAAGAGTAACACAAAATAAAACTTCTCTGAAAAATTGGTGCATATCATTAACGGGATAATAATAGTGCCACGTTGGATGCAAACTGTTCCTCGAGGACAAGTGTTCAAAATTACTTTAATTGCGTGTACGGTGGTGGGTCTAACGTTCAATCGTCTCATCATCAGAATAACACTCTATGACCCCGTTTAGATTCGCTTAAAAAAAGTAGCTTTTCAGCAGAAATATGTAACGACCCGACCCGTCGTCACATGAGTTAGCGCCCGTTTTCCCCGTTTTATGCTTCTATATGTTTCATTATATGTGTTTGGTGAATTTGAAGTAATTCGGATAGAGTTCCGTTAGAAATGAGATGAAGATGGGTACAGGATATCAGCTAGTGGTCGAGATTGCTCGCCGGATTGAGGGGTATGGCCAGAGGGGAGGGAGCAGGTTCAGCAGGAGAAGAGAGCGAGGTTCTTTGGAGAGTTTAGTGGTGCCCCAGCTAGGGGCAGAGGTCATCATGGTAGGGGTCAGCCGAGTAGGCCCCCAGCTCCAGCACCACCACCTCCGGCCCAGGGAGCTCCAACACGTCCGTATTTCAGTGCTATGCTAGAGGGTTCTTATCGCCATCCAGCTACTCAGGTTCGTCTAGCGGGTATTCAGGTCCTCAGGGTCCTTCTAGCTCTTACTTCAGCGCCATGCCCGAGAGTTTATATTGTCCACCGGCTCTTCCAGCTCATCCTAGTAGTTCTGCAGGTTTTCAGGGTCAGTCTTCGGGGTAGCAGGCCGTCGTACCACGTTGCTACGAGTGTGGAGATCCTAGTCACTTGAGGAGAACTTGCCCCGGGCTTAGGGGAAAGGCGGTGCAGCAGGGACAACATCCAGTGACTCTAGCACCAGTGGCCCAGCCATCTAGAGGTGAAGGGAATATTGGTAGAGGCCGTCCCAGGGATGGAGGCCAGACGGGTAGAGGAGAGCCCGCTATTGCTCAGTCCGGTGGAGGCTAGTCAGCCGGCGCTCCAGCCAAATTTTATGCCCTTCCAGCTAGGCCAGATGCATTGGCCTCAAATGTAGTCATCACATGTATTATTTCAGTCAGCGGCAAGGCTGCTTCGGTATTATTTGATCCAGGGTCTACTTACTCATATGTATCTTCTCTATTTGCTCATTTTCTGGTTATCTCTCCTGAGCCTTTAGGTATTCCTGTTCATGTGTCCACTCCTGTGGGCGATT
Organism: Nicotiana benthamiana; assembly: GCA_034376525.1. Lineage (NCBI taxonomy): Eukaryota > Viridiplantae > Streptophyta > Magnoliopsida > Solanales > Solanaceae > Nicotiana > Nicotiana benthamiana. The sequence goes on along the minus strand of CM067341.1, from coordinate 55,008,351 downwards.
CTGTGGTTGTGGATCGGATCTACCGGTCTTGTGTGGTTTCCTTTTGTGGTTATAATACCAGGTCAGATCTTCTGTTTCTTGATATGATCGATTTTGAGGTCATCCTGAGTATGGATTGGTTATCTTCCTATCATGCTGTCCTTGATTGTCATGCCATGACTATTTCGCTAGCGATGCCAAGCTTACCGAGATTGGAGTGGAAGGGTTCCACAGTTAATATGCCTAGCAGGGTTGTTTCCTTTCTGAAGGCTCAACGCATGGTTGAGAAAGGGTGTTTGGTTTATCTAGCTTATGTTCGAGACACCACATCAGAGTCTCCGATGATCGATTCAGTGTCAATAGTACGAGAATTCGCGATGTTTTTCCTTCTGATCATCCAGGCATCCCTCCGAATCGTGATATTGTTTTCTGAATTGATTTGGCTTCAGTCACTCAACCTATATCTATCCCACCGTACCGTATGGATCATAAAGAGCTGAAAGAGTTGAAGGAGCAGTTGGAGGAGTTATTAGCAAAGGGGTTTGTCAGGCCCAGTGTGTCTCTTTGGGGTGCACCAGTGATATTTGTGAAGAAGAAAGATGGGACTATGCGAATGTGCATTTATTACCGCCAGTTGAACAAAGTCATCATCAAGAACAATTACCCATTGCCGCGTATTGATGATTTGTTTGACCAGTTGCAGGTGCTAGGGTGTTCTCTAAGATTGACTTGAGATCAAGGTATTATCAGCTGAAGATTCGAGACTCATACGTTCCGAAGACTGCATTCAGGACTAGATATGGCCACTACGAGTTTTTGGTGATGTCCTTTGGGTTGACGAATGCTCCAGCGACATTCATGGACTTGATGAATAGGGTGTTTCGGCCTTTTATTGATTCTTTTGTTATCGCCTTCATTGACGACATCTTGACATACTCACGTAGCCTGGGGGAGCACGAGGAACATTTGAGAGTAGTGCTTCGGACCTTGCGAGAGCAGAGGTTATATGCCAAGTTCTCCAAATGTGAATTCTAGCTAGAGTCTGTGGCATTCGTGGGGCATATTGTGTCCGAAGAGGGTATTAAAGTGGATTCTAAGAAGGTGGAGGCAGTTCAGAGTTGGCCATGACCTACTTGCGTGATGGAGATCAGGAGTTTCCTGGGGTTGGCACGGTACTACCGCCGGTTTGTGCAAGGCTTTTCATTTATTGCTTCACCCTTGACCAGATTGACCTAGAAGGGTGTCCTATTTCGTTGGTCCCACAAGTGCGAGGAGAGCTTTCTGAAGCTCAAGACGGTTTTGACCACAATAATGATTCTTGTATTTCCTTCCAGTTCAGGATGTATACTGTATATTGCGACGCCTCTCACGTTGTCTTGGGATGTGTATTGTTGCAAAAGGGACGAGTCATGGCATATGCTTCACGTCAGCTGAAATTTCATGAGAAGAACTATCCATGGCACGATATGGAGTTGGCAGCGATTGTTCATGCTCTGAAGATATGGAGGCATTATTTATATGGGCCGTCATGTGAGGTTTACACCGATCATCACAGTCTGCAGCACCTGTTCAAGCAGAGGGACCTTAATTTGAGGCAGCGCAGGTGGCTTGAGTTACTAATGGATTATGATGTTGCCATTCTTTATCATCCGGGTAAGGTGAATGTGGTCTTTGGTGCTTTGAGCAGAAAGGCAGAGAGTATGGGCAGTTTGGCATTCATTCCTGCTGAGGAGAGACCATTGGCTTTGGACATTTAGTCCTTAGCTAACAGAAATGTGAGGTTGGATATTTCGGAACCTAGCCGAGTTCTAGCATGCATGGTTCCTCAGTCTTTATTGTTTGGGCAGATTAAAGCCTGACAGTTCGACGATCTGTATTTGACAGCCCTCAGAGAGACGGTACTTCAGGGAGGTTCCAAGGAGGTTACTATCAACGAGGATGGAGTGTTGCGGCTTCAGGGCCGTGTATGTGTTCCTGATGTAGACGGCTTGCAGAGGAGGATTTTAGAGGAGGCCCACAATTCGAGGTACTCCATTCATCCAGGTGCCACGAAGGTGTATCGTGACTTGAGATAGCATTACTGGTGGTGGAGGATGAAGAATGAAATTGTTGAGTACGTGGCTAGATGTTTGAATTGCCAGCAGGTCAAGTATGAGCACCAGAGGCCAGGTGGCCTACTTCAGCAGATGCCCATTCCAAAATAGAAGGGAGCGCATCACTATAGACTTCGTGGTTGGGTTGCCACATTTGCAGAAGGTTGATTCAGTGTGGGTTATTGTGGATAGGTTGACCAAGTCGGCCCATTTCATTCTAGTGGCGACTACTTACACAGAGGACATATACGCTCATATTTATATTCGGGAGATAGTCCGGTTGCATGGTGTACCGGTCTCCATCATATCAGACAGAGGACCTCAGTTCACATCTCACTTTTGCAGAGTTGTTCATAGAGGTTTGGGTACCGGCGTGGATCTCAGCACATCATTTTACCCTTAGACCGATAGGCAGTCGGAGCGGATAGTTCAGATTTTAGAGGATATGCTTAGAGCATGTGTGATTGACTTTGGAGGGCACTAGGATCAGTTTTTGCCTTTGGCGGAGTTTGCATATAATAATAGATATTAGTACAGCATAGAGAGGGCCCCGTATGATGAATTGTTTGGCGGGCATTCTCGATCTCCTATATGGTGGTTTGAGCCTGGTGAGGCTAAGTAGTACAGATTTGGTACATGATGCCTTGGATAAGGTAAAGTTGATTTAGGAGAGGCTTCGCACAGCTCAGTCCATGCAGAAGTGTTACGTGAATCAGAAGGCACGTGATGTATCATTTATGATTGGCGAGAAGGTTCTCTTGAAAGTCTAGCTAATGAAGGTTATTATGTGGTTCGGGAAGAAGGGTAAGTTTAGCCCAATATTTATTGGCCCCTTTGAGGTGTTGAGGCGAGTTGGAGAGGTTGCCTATGAGCTTGCCTTACCTCCTAGTTTATCAGGAGTTCATCCAGTTTTCCATGTATCGATGCTTCTGAATTATCATGCTGACTACTCTCATGTGTTGGATTTCAGTACCATTCAGTTAGATGAGAGCTTGGGCTACGAGGAGGAGCCAATTGCCATTGTTGATAGACATGACCATCAGTTGAGGTCCAAGAGGGTTTCTGCGGTAAGATTCCAGTGGAGGGGCTAACTGGTTGAGGAGGCGACCTGGGAGTCCGAGGAGGACATGCTGACTTATTCAGCAGTCCAGGTACTTTTCTATGTCAGTTCGAGGATGAACGTTTGTTTTAGAGATGGAGAATGTAATGACCCGACTAGTTGTTTTACTATTTAGAACCTCGTTCTCTTAAATAAAACTTCCCACGCTTTCCTTAGCTAAATTACAACTCGTGGGGGCGATTAGTTTGGAAGTTAGAAGAGTTTTGAGTGAAAATAAAACAAATTATTCCCTTAAGGTTTTCTTAAAAGGCCAAGCTTGACTTCGGTCAACTTTCTTCGGAAACCGAAAGATTTGTGAGTTGATGATCCCGGTGGGTCCATGGGAACATATGGGACCTGGCCGTTTTCTCAGAATCGAATTCCGAGGTCCCTAGACCGAGTACAGAATTTTTATACAAAATTATTAAATTGAAGCTTTAAAGAATTAAAAAATCTAAATATTCATTAAAAACCTAGGTATCTAGTTTGGATTTTGGTTCCGAAAGTTGGTACAAGTTCGAAATATCAGATAATACCTACTCGTAAAATTTGGTGTCAATCCAAGTAATCTAAGAGCGTTGACCGTTGAAGGGAAATTAAGAACTTGAAGTTTATTAAGTTGAATCAATTGGTTTTGGGGTTCGATTCCATGATTTAGCATTGTTTTGAGTGTTTCAAGGGTTCGACTAAGTCCGCCTCGTGATTTCAGACATGTCGGTATATTCGGACGGGGCTCGGAGCCCCGAGCGTCAAATGGTCGAGTTTCGAGCAAAGATGGATTTTGAAAAGAAACAACTTCTGCTGCTTCTATAAAAACCGCTTCTGCGGCTCTTGGACCCGATTACCCATTCACCCTCGAGCCCGGTTATGTGATTTGTTTCGAAATTCGACTTCTATTAGAGGTTTAAATCTCAATTTTACAAAAAATTTTAAGTCTACCCAAATTCCTAATTTCTACCATGGAAATCCTAAATTTGATATTGAAATCTCATGAAATGTAAATTATGGTTGAAAAGAAATGGATTAAAATCACTTACTAATGAATCTGGGAAGAAAGGTCTCTTGGAAAATCGCTTCTAGAGTGTTTAGGGTTGAGAAATTGTGAGAAATGAGCTAAGTCCTGTATAACAAAATTTTGTTTTCAATTACAAACATCACAAATGCAGGACAAGGTTCGAAAATGCAACATTTGATTTGCAAATGCAAACTTACCACCATTGCAAATGCGACTAGAAGCTTTGAAAATGCGAAGCAAGCTCTAGTGGCCAGTGATCGCAAAGTGGGAAAGTCCGCAGCTCACAAATGCGAACAATTTCTTGCAAATGTGAATTTTACCCAATCCATCTGATGCTCGCAAATGCAAAGGTTTCTTCGCAAAAGCAAGGCTCGCAATTACGAGATCTACAACTGAGCACCAGCAAACTTTTTCATTGTAAAACTCATCCAAAACATGTTCAAAATTGACCCGAGCCCCTCGGGCTCCAAACCAAACATACACACAACCGTAAATACATCATACAAACTTACTCGCGCAATTAATTCACCAAAATAACATCTAAATCTACGAATCAATCCTCAAAAAGAATGAAATTTCAAAGTGAAACTCAAAAATACTAGAATCACACTTAAGCGTCTGAATCATGTCAAATCAATTCTGAATTGAACTAAATTTTGTAGACATAAAATAGCAATACGGAAATATTCCAAGTTCCAATATCAAAATACTAACCTGTTAGCTAAGAAATCAACTTACGGTCAAACTTAGTAACTTTCAACTTTCAAAAATTCTAGTTTTTGGCAAAATGAGTCACAACAAGTTAGGAACTTCCGAATTCAACTTCGGGCATTCGCCAAGTCTCAAATCCGTACGAATCTACTGGGTTCATCAAAATACTGATAGGGACCATTTACACAAAATATTAATTGTAGTCAATCCAAACCACTTTAAAGGTAAAAATTCACATTTTCTTCCATCTTTCACATAAAGGCTCTTTGAATAAGACAGACTGTTCACACAAATTGGAAATGCTAAACGGAGTTAGTCGAAGATTCAGAACACGAAAATAGAGGTTAGATCTCAAAATAATCTATCGTGTCATTACACTTTGATGTGGTGGTCGCACAAACAAAATGCTGATTTATGATAAAAATAAATACCAGTAGTAACATAAAAGTTGAAATAACACAAAAATCTGTAGTATTTGAAACATGAAAAGAGAGAAATATTTTTATTATTACACAGAAATCAAAGGGAGTTGTGCTTGATTCACATGCTAGATAGAAAGAGCGGAGGGAGAGATTTTACAATATCACTAAATAGCAGTAAGAAAAATAACCACCAGAAACTATCGACTGTTTCCATAGGCGACAAAAAATAATTAGACTAAAGAATGTTGAATCTATTATAAGTAGAATTATATTTATGGTGAATATCTATATTTAGAGAGATTTTAGAGATTGTTATTTGGTGGCTAAGCCATTGTTTCCCTATAAATAGACGATTCTATTCCATTTTAATTCATCACATATCAATAAAAATTCTTTTCTATCTACTTTTCTCTGCAATATTCTTCTTCTTCTTCTTTTATTGTCTCATAACACGCTATCAGCACAAGACTCTAACAAATTGAGTAGAAATTTTAGGATTGAGCATAATAATTGTCAATTGTTCTTTGAACTTCCTTCATGATTAAATTCTGGATTTAAGGTAAGTGTTTTACTTTATTTTTCTCTTTTAAGTTCTTGAAATTCTATAATTTGATTTTATATACAAGCAAAGACAACAAAGTTTGATTAAAACTCTAATGGAGTTTGTAAGAAATTACACCCACCTAAAGTGGTAATATGTCACGACCCGGATTTACCCACCATCGGGAGTCGTGATGGCGCCTACTGTCGAAGCTAGGCAAGCCAACCCTTATAATCATTTTCAGAAAATTTAAGTCTAAAACAGGTTAAATTCCAAAATAATTAATTAAACATGCGGAAGACGTTAAATATCAGTCACGAAAATCAATATGCGAAAAAACAAACAACCAATCTCTACCCACTATCTTGTGTCACTGCTCACGGACTACTGATAGAGTACTAAAAACAATAGTCTAAACGAAATTACATAACATGTCTGTTCGGTACAATTAAACAAACTGAAAGAAATAGATAAAGGAGACTCGGGGCCCGCGAAGATCAACGAACTACCTCAAGCCTCTGGACTGAAGGATCACTCCCGGTCTAAAGCAGCGGCCTGTAGCCCGGGTCCTGACCTGTGCACAAAAAGGCACAGAAGCATAGTCTCAGCACAACCAACCCCATGCGCTGGAAAGTGCCCGGCCTAACCTCGACGAGGTAGTGACGAGGCTAAATCAGACCTATAACAACCAACCTGTACAGATATATGTAATAACAGGAAGAATACAAGAATTTAAGCAAGTAAAAGGGGAAAGGGGACATGCTGGGGAAGTCACAGTTCAATTGTAACTTCTACAATCAAGGAATAAAACTGAATAAATAATGATTAAACAAGAAAACCAATAAATTAACGGGTGCACGGCATCACCCTTCGTGCTTTTACTCTCATTCCTTACCAAAATAGTCAAGTATAATGCATGGCATCACCCTTCATGCTTTTACTCTTATTTCTCACCAAGAATTTCAAATACAAGGTACGACATCACCCTTCGTGCTTTTACTCTCGATAAACAGTGCACGACATCAACCTTCGTGCTTTTACTCTCATTAAACAGTGCACGGCATCACCCTTCGTGCTTTTACTCTCCCTTCCTCTCCCAATAAATGGTCACAGCCAAACGGGAAACAAGGAAGTATATATGTCAAGACAAAGCATCCCGACAAGGGAGAACAATACAACCAGTGATCCCGGCTAGGGAAATACAACTCAACAATATTTCTCGGCAAGGGGAAAGTACCAATAATTCCTTTTTAGTTCATTTAATTCTCAACTTTCACTTCATAGTGCTTGAAATAAAAATTTATCACAATTGTTCACTTGCTTCACAATTTAATAGAAAATATGACATCACGGCCATGCTTGACTCGGGCGCATAGGTAACCGTCACCATACCTATTCACCGACCACACATAGCACATAACAAATAACAACCGAATCTTATTCCCTCAAGCCATAGTTAGATCGAACACTTACCTCGAAGCCGAAAATAGCAACTCAAAGCTCAACAATCGCTTTTCCTCTAGAATTTGACTCCGAACCAACGATATCTAACATAATTCGATTCAATATTATCAATAAGAATCCAAAAAGACAATCCCATTCCCTAGAAATGCATTCTCTAGCTTACTTTCAAAAATTCTAAAATCTGACACCGGGCCCACGTGGCCAAAACTCAAGGCTCAGACCACAACCCAATCCCCCATATCCCCATGAGTCCAAATGTATAATTAGATTTTAAATTCAACCTCAAATCGAGGTTAAAATACCCAAAATCACATAAGCCCTAGCTAACCCCAAAAACCCTTAAATTCTACCTAAATTTCATGTCTTAGGGCTAGAAGATTGATGATTTAATGAAGGATGAGGATTAGATGAGGTAGGAATTACTTACCCAAAGAGTCTTCATGATTTGGAAGCTTGGAGTTTGTCAATGGGGGTTTTTAGAGAGAGGGTTCGTGAGAAAAATGAGAAATTTCCCGTTATGAACAGTGTTCTGGAATTTATAGATCACTGGGCAAATTTATACATCGCGTTCGCCACCTGATAGATGCGTTCGCAATGGAGAACGATTGGGACCACGCGTTCACGATTGGGTTGACGCGATGGCGAAAAAGGAAGTTAGGGGGGGTACTAGGTTGGCTTACACGTACGCGAAGGCAAGTACGCGAACGCGTAGAGGAGGGAAGCTTAACTTCGCGAACGCATGAGGAGTCACGCGATCGCGAAAGAGGAAAAGAACAGGGCACTGCGTACGCGGGATTAAGGCCGCGTTCGTGCTGAACAAAAGGACTGTGCCGAAAATGCAGAAACCTGCTATGATTTCAAGTGTAAAACCAACCTGAACCACCTCCGAATCACTCCCGAGCCCTCGGGGCTCCCAACCAAACACACACGCTAACTCAATAACATCCTACGAACTTGCTCGAGCGATCAAATCGCCGAATAACATAAAAATCACAAAATCAACCCCCAAAACTCATGATTTTCATTTCTAAGTTCAAAATTCTCAAACTTTCCACTTTTAGTCCGAAACACGTCAAATGAAGTCTGTTTTAAACTAAACTTTACAGATAGCACTTAACGCCTACATAAGACTTGTACCGGGCGTCGGTACCAAAATACGAGCCCGATACCATTATTTTTTGATCAATTTCCGTTTTCAGTTTTCCTCAAGCATATTCATAAAACATTTCAAAGAAAAGCTCCGAACTCAGGACTGGGACCTCGGATTTCGATTTCGGGAATATGCCCGGGTCCCAAATTTCATTACGGACCTTTCGGGGCCGTCGCATCACAGTTTCGGGTCCGTTTACCCAAGGCATTGACCAAAGTCAACCATAGCAATATTGGTATCAAAATTCATAGTTTTTAACACAGAATTAAAATATTTTCACATAAAAATCTTCCGGCTTCGCGTCCGGACTGTGCATGAAAATCGAGGCTACCCAATAAGAGGTTTTCAAGGGCTCATAAGGAAAAGAAAAGGGAGAACTACAATGATGACCTTCTGGGTCGTCACATTCTCCACATCTAGAACAACCGTTCATCATCGAACGGAAAAAGAAGGAAGTACCTGAGTCGGGGAATAGATGGGGATATCGGCTCCGCATATCAGAATCGGACTCCCAGGTCGATGCCTCAGGAGGTTGATCTCTCCACTGAACACGCACTGATGGAAAACTCCGCGCCCTCAACTGACGAACCTGTCAGTCTAAAATATCCACCGGCTCCTCCTCATATGACATATCCTTGTCCAATTGGACAGTGCTGAAATCTAACACGTTGGTATGATCACCGTGATACTTCCGAAGAATGGATACATGTAAAACCAGATGCACAACTGACAAGCTAGGCGGCAACGCTAGACTGTAAGCCACCTTTCCCACACGGTCAAGAATCTCAAATGGGCCAATATACCTAGGGCTAAGCTTGACCTTCTTCCGAAACCTCATCACGCCCTTCATAGGCGATACACGGAGCAGTACTCGCTCACCAACCATGAAAGCGACATCCCTAACCTAATGGTCTGCAACACTCTTCTGCCTGGACTGAGCTGACCGACGTCTGTCCCGAATGATCTTGACCTTATCCAAGGCCTCCTGTACCAAATCTGTACCCAATACCGAGCCTCTCCCGGCTCAAACCATCCGACTGGGGACCGACACCACCTACCATACAATGCCTCATACAGGGCCATTTGAATACTAGACTTGTAGCTGTTGTTGTAGGCAAACTCCGCTAACGGCAAGAATTAGTTTCATGAGCCTCTAAAATCAATAACGCAGGCTAGGAGCATATCCTCAAGAATCTGAATCGTCCTCTCGGACTGACCGTCCGTCTGGGGGTGAAATGTTGTACTCAAATGGACCTGGGTACCCGACTCATGCTGCACCGCTCTCCAAAAATGCGAAGTAAATTGCAGACCCCGATCCGAAATAATAGATATGGGCACCCCATGAAGGCGAAAAATCTCCCTGATATAATTCTCTGCATACCTCTCAGATGAATAAGTGGTGGCAACTGGGATGAAATGCGCTGACTTAGTATAACCCATATGGCATCAAACTTCTTCCGAGTCATCGGAAGGCCAGTAACAAAATCCATAGTGATCCTCTCCCACTTCCACTCGGGGAGCTCAATCCTATGAAATAACCCACCAGACCTCTGATGCTCGCACTTAACCTACTGGTAATTTAGACAACGAGCTACATATGCAACAATGTCTTTCGTTATTCTATGCCACCAATAATGTTGTCTCAAATACTGATACACCTTCGCGGCGCCCGATGATAAAAATACCGAGAAATGTGGGCCTCTACTAAGATCGACTCTTGAATACCATCAACATTGGGTACACAAACGCGCCCCTGCAACCTCAATATGCCATCATCTACCAATGTCATCTGCTTTACCTCCCCTCTACACTGTGTCTCTCAGGAAACTCAAATGGGGATCATCAAAATGCCGCTTCCGGATACGCTCCATCAATGAAGAACGAGCAACCGTGCAAGCTAACACCCTGCTGGGCTCAGAAATATCCAATCTCATAAATCTATTGGCCAAGGCCTGAACATCCAAGGCAAGCGGTCTCTGGCTAACCGAAATATATGCAAGACTACCCATGCTGTCGGACTTCCTACTCAATGCATCGGCCACCACATTGGCCTTCCCTGGGTGGTATAAAATAGAAACATCATAATCTTTTAGCAACTCCAACCACCTCCGCTGCCTCAAATTCAACTCTTTCTGCTTGAACAAGTACTGAAGACTCTTGTGATCCATGTACACCTCACACGTCACACCATACAAATAATGCCTCTAGACCTTCAAGGCATGAACAATGGCTGCCAGCTCTAGGTCATGAACTGGATAATTCTTCTCATGGATCTTCAACTGCCTCGAAGCATATGCTATAACCTTGCCGTTCTGCATCAACACTACACCAAGCCCGATGCGGGAAACATCACAATATTCATTATAAGGCCCAGATCCAGTGGGCAAAACCAATACCGGTGCCGTAGTCAGAGCTATCTTGAGCTTCTGGAAGCTCAGCTCGCACTCATCTGACCACCTGAACTGGGCACCCTTCATGGTCAATCTAGTCATCGGGGCTGCGATGGATGAAAACCCCTCTACAAAATGCCTGTAGTAACTAGCTAACCCCAAGAAGCTCCGAATATCTGTAGTTGAAGCTGGTAAGGGCCAGTTCTTGACTGCCTCTATCTTCTTTGGGTCCACCTGAATACCCTCTACTGATACGACATGACCTAGGAATGCTACTGAACTCAACCAAAATTCGCACTTTGAGAATTTGGCGTACAACTGGCTATCTTCAGAGTCTGAAGAACCACTCTAAGGTGCTGCTCATGCTCCTCCTGACTACGGGAGTATACCAAGATATCATAAATGAACACGATCACAAATAAATCCAAGTAAGGCCTGAACACTCGATTCATCAACTCCATGAATGCTTCCGGGGTATTACTCAACCCAAACGATAAGACCAAAAACTCATAATGCACATACCGAGTATGAAAAGCTGTCTTAGGGACATCAGACGCCCTAATCCTCAGCTGATGATAACCAGACCTCAAATCTATCTTTGAAAACACTCTGGCATGTTGGAGTTGGTCAAACAAATCGTCAATCCTCAGCAGTGGATACTTGTTCTTTATCGTCACCTTGTTCAACTGCCGGTAATCAATGAACATCCTCATCGATCCATCCTTTTTCTTCACAAACAACACTGGCGCACCCCAAGGTGATACACTGGGTCTAATGAAACTCTCATCAAGAAAATCCTGAATCTCCTCTTTCAACTCCTTCATATCTGGCGGGGCCATGCGATACGGCAGAATAGAGATAGGCTAAGTGCTAGGAGCCAAATCAATACAGAAGTCACTATCCTGTCGGGAGGCATACCCGGCAGGTCTGAAGGAAAAACCTCGAGGAACTCCCGAACAATAGGAATAGAGTCGATAGATGGGACCTCTGCGTTGGAGTCGCGAACATACGCTAAATAGGCTAAACACCTCTTCTCGACCATACGCCGAACCTTGACATACGAAATAACTCTACGGGTGGCATGACCTGGGGTAATCTCCACTCAAGTCGGGGCAAGTCTGGCAAGGCCAAAGTAACGGTCTTGGCGTGATAATCCAAGATAGCATGATACGGGGACAACCAATCCATACCCAATATGACATCGAAGTCCACCATGTCTAGAAGCAATATATCAACACGGGTCTCAAAACCCTCAAATACCACTATACAAGAACGATGCACTCGGTCGACCATTATAGAATCACCAAGGTGTGTGGACACATATATAGGAATACCCAGAGCCTCACTAGGCATAATCAAATAGAGTGCAAAATAGGATGACACATAAGAATAAGTAGATCCCAGATCAAATATTACTGAAGCACCCATGTCACAGATCGGTATATAGTACCTGTAATCACAACATCAGATGACTCGGCCTCCGGCCCGGTTAGCAATTCATAACAACGGGGCTGACCCCCACCTCCCTGAACTGCATATCTAGGACGATCTGCTGCAGGATGACCCCTACCTCTGGCTGTTCGGGGTCCACCTCTACGGTCTCTCCCTACACCTTTATGATCCCTACCCCCGCCTCTAGCTGGCTGGGCGGCCTGTGGATCACCTGCTGCCTGAATCGTAGGGCGAGGACCCTGCTGCTGAGAACTACTCGAGGCTCGAGGGAAAAATCTAACAACATGACTCGTGTCACCACAACCATAACATGCCCTCGGTGGCTGAGTCTGCTGGAATTGTCATATGGTATGTCCTCCCTTGAAGCTTTGAAGTGGCGGTGCACTGATGAGGGCTGGTGGTGCGCTGAAAGACTACTGATCTGAATAATACTGTTGATGGCCACCACCGCCTGGCGTACCATGAGAAACTTGAAGTGTCGACTAGAAAGGTCTTAGGGGAAGGCCTCTGTCATGGAAATCCCTACCTCCAGATGAGGTAACACTAAATCTGCCAGAATGTCTAGGCCTCTTGTCAGAACCTTGACTACCTCCTCGAGCTAGCGCCATCTCTACTCGACGGGCCGCATTGGCCGCCTCCTGAAAGTAATATCACTGCCAACCCCCAAAGCCATCTGTAGGCGAATGGGCTGAATCAATCCATTAATAACCTCCGGACCCTCTCCCGATCTGTAGGGAGTATCACTACTACATGGCGTGCCAAGTCAACAAATCTGGCCTCGTACTATGTAACTGTCATAGAACCCTGCTGAAGATACTCAAACTGTCTGCGAAGTGCCTCCCGCTGAGTGACTGGGAGAAACTTCTCCAAAAATAGCTATGCAAACTGAACCCATGTCAAAGCTGGGGATCCTGATGGTCTAGACAGACCATAATCTCTCCACCAAGTCTTGGCGGAACCCACAAGCCTAAAAGTCACTATCCCCATTGTCCTAAGGATCTCATGACAACTGCATAGAAAATCCTGGGGGTCCTCCGATGAAGCACCGCTGAAGGTAGTAGTGAAAAGCTTGGAGAACCGATCAAGCCTCCACAAAGCATCTGAAGACATGGTCGTCCCATCTCCGGCCTAAGCTGTAATACCTGTCTAAGCTGCCACTACGGGCTGAACTAAAGGACCTGAGTCTGGGGAGCTACCTGCTCCGGAGTACGTGTAGTAGGAGTCTGGAGCCCTCCTCCAGCCTGAGAAGTGGCTGGTGCTACTGGCAGCAATCCAATCTGGCCATGCTATCCATAAAGCCTGCTATGCAGACAAGAGCATCTTGAAGATCTAAAGAAAACTTCACTCCTCCTGGGACCTGAGCTCGGCCCACTGGAGCTGGGGGAGATCGAACCTCTTAATCGAATTCAATATGAGGCTCCACCTCTGGCACTGCCTCGGCCCCTGCCCCTCGCGGGAGCTGGTGCTGGGGGCTCGGGCTGCTGCGCGGAAGAAGAAGACGCACGTGTTCTCGCCATCTGCAAAAGAACAGAGTAGAATGAGAATCAATATTTGAGAAACAAAATCGCACCACAAGAATGAACAAAGTGAAAATTTCTTAACTGAGTAGCCTCTGGGGGATAAATACAGACGTCTCCGTACTGATCCCTCAGACTCGACCGAGCTTGTCCGTGAGTTGTGAGACCCAAGTAACCTAGTGCTCTCATACCAACTTGTCACGACCCGGATTTACCCACCATCGGGAGTCGTGATGGCCCCTACTGTCGAAGCTAGGCAAGCCAACCCTTATAATGATTTCTAGAAAATTTAAGTCTAAAAAAGGTTAAATGCCAAAATAATTAATTGAACATGCGGAAGACGTTAATTATCAGTAACGAAAAACAATATGCGGAAAAACTAACAACCAATCTCTACCCAGTATCTGGTGTCGCTGTTCACGGACTACTAATAGAGTACTAAAATAATAGTCTGAACGAAATTACATAACATGTCTGTTCGGTACAATTAAACAAACTGAAAGAAATAGATAAAGGAGACTCGGGGCCCGCGAATGTCAGCGAACTACCACAAGCCTCTGGACTGAAGGATCACTCCTGGTCTAAAGCTGCGGTCCGTAGCCTGGGTCCTGACCTGTGCACAAAAAGGCACATAACCATAGTATCAGCACAACCGACCCCATGCGCGGGTAAGTGCCCCGCCTAACCTCGGCGAGATAGTGACGAGGCTAAACCGAACCTATCACAACCAAACTGTACAGATATATGTCATAACAGGAAGAAAACAATAATTTAAGCAAGTAAAAGGGGGAATGGGACATGCTGGGGAAGTCACAGTTCAATTATAACTTCTACAATCAAGGAATGAAACTGAATAAATAATGATTAAACAAGAAAACCAATAAATTAACGACTGCACGATATCACCCTTCGTGCTTTTACTCTCATTCCTTACCAAAATAGTCAAGTATAATGCACGACATCACCCTTCGTGCTTTTACTTTCATTTCTCACCAAGAATGTCAAATACAAGGCACGACATCATCCTTCGTGCTTTTACTGTTGATAAACAGTGCACGTCATCACCCTTCATGCTTTTACTCTCATTAAACAGTGCACGACATCACCCTTCGTGCTTTTACTCTCCCTTCCTCTCCCACTCAATGGTCACAGCCAAACGAGAAACAAGGAAGTATATATATCAAGACAAAGCATCCCGGCAAGGGAGAACAATACAACCAGTGATCCCGGCAAGGGAAATACAACTCAACAATATGTCCTGGCAAGGGAAAAGTACCAATAATTCCTTTTTAGTTCATTTAATTCTCAACTTTGACTTTATAATTCTTGAAATAAATATTTATCACAATTTTTCACTTGCTTCACAATTTAATAGAAAATATGACATCACGGTCATGCTTGACTTGGGCGCTTAGGTAACCGTCACCATACCTATTCACCGAACCCACATAGCACATAACGAATAACAATCGAATCCTATTCCCTCAAGCCAAAGTTAGATCGAACACTTCCCTCGAAGCGACAATAGCAACTCAAAGCTCAACAATCACCTTTCCTCTAGAATTCTACTCCGAACCAACGATATCTAACATAATTTGCTTCAATATTATCAAGAAGAATTCAAAACCACAATTCCATAGCCTAGAAATGCATTTTCTAGCTTACTTTCAAAAATGCTAAAATCCGACACCGGGCCCACGTGGCCCAAACTCGAGGCTCGGACCACAACCCAATCCCCCATATCCCCACGAGTCCAAATATATAATTAGATTTTAAATTCGACCTCAAATCGAGGTTGAAATACCCAAAATCCCATAAGCCCTAGATAACCCCAAAAACCCTTAAATTCTACCTAAATGTCATGTTTTAGGGCTAGAAGATTGATGATTTAATGAAGGAATGATGATTAGATGAGGTAGGAATTACTTACCCAAAGAGTCTTGATGATTTGGAAGCTTGGAGTTCGTCAATGGGGTTTTTTAGAGAGAGAGTTCGTGAGAAAAATGAGAAATTTCCCGTAATGAACAATATTTTGGAATTTATAAATTACTGGGCGAATTTATGCATCGTGTTCGCAACTTGATGGAAGCATTCGCGATGAAGAACGACTGGGACCATTGCGTTCGTGATTGGGTTGATGCGATCGCGAATAAGAAAGTTAGGGGGGTACTAGGTTGGCTTACGCGGATACTAAGGCTAGTACGCGAACACGTAGAGGAGGAAAGCTGAACTATGCGAACGCGAGAGGAGTCACGCGATCGCGAAAGAGGGAAAGAACAGGGCACCGCGAACGCGAGATTAAGGCCGCGTTCACGATGAACAAAATGACTGTGCATAAAATGCAGAAACCTGCTATGATTTCAAGTGTAAAACCACCATGGACCACCTTCGAATCACTCCCGAGCCCTCGGGGCTCCCAACCAAACATACACGCTAACTCAATTACATCCTACGAACTTGCTCGAGCGATCAAATCGCGAATATAACATCAAAACCACAAAATCAACCCCCAAAACTCATGATTTTCATTTCTAAGTTCAAAATTCTCAAATTTTCCACTTTTAGTCCGAAACACATCAAACACCTCCATTTTCGACCAAACTTTACAGATAGCGCTTAACTCCCATTTAAGACTTGTACCGGGTATCGGAACCAAAATACGAGGCCGATACCATTGTATTTTGATCAATTTCCATTTTAATTTTTCCATAAGCATATTCATAAAATAATTTTACAGAAAAGCTCTGAACTCGGGCCTGGGACCTCAGATTTCGATTCCGGGAATACGCCGGGTCCCAAAGTTCATTACGGACCCTCCGGGGTCATCGCATCACGGGTTCGGGTCCGTTTACCCAAAGCGTTGACCAAAGTCAACCATAGCAATATTGGTATCAAAATTCATAGTTTTAACACAGAATTTAAATATTTTCACATAACAATCTTCCGGCTTCGCGCCCAGACTGCGCATGCAAATCGAGGCAACCCAATAAGAGGTTTTCAAGGCCTCAAAAGCACAAGGAAAGGGCAAACTACAGTGATGACCTTCTGGGTCGTCACATAATATGCCTTGCCATGATCAAAATCATGTATGAATGTGGGCAAAGAATTGAAAACCCGTCGCATTGAATTTGCTCCATTCTCATTCCCTTTAGAAAATATGATAGCAGTATGTGATAAATCTGAAAGAAGACAAAATTATTTTCGTGAATGTATCAATGGATGTGGACGTGGCAATAAACAAAATTATAATCACCAATATTGTGGTAATGAGAACAATAAGAATTCTCAAAATAATAATTCACTCTATGAAAGTAATATCTGTCATCGATTTGACATGAGATTTTATATAGCACATATAGATGATTATGGTCCATTCATGATGGGAATGTGACAACATCTGATTTATGAAGAGATATTCATTTTTGGAAGAATATGAACGTGCTATTGGTATTGGATATACCATACTCACCTCTAGAAGGAGGTTTAAGATGAAAAAAATAAATAATGTCATTATTATGGCATGAATGGTCATTGGTCACGTACCTATTGTACGCAAAAATATTTTGGCAATGTGATTATTAAAGGAAAACAATAATGCAAAAAATATATCTTGCATATAATTTGACCATGACCACAATGATATAACTTTTTCTTTAAAAGAGATATTCATCATATGGATGTTGATGAATTTGTGATAGTAAAAAATTATTTGAGAGCTCTAGAAGAGCCAATTATTACTTTTTGGAGGAATATAATTAATTATCATGTCAATTTATTGTGTTGTAGTAAGTCTCAAAGAAATGCATTCAGGTTCCAAAGTACACGCGAAAGAGGTTGATTATATTGAGACTATAAATAAAGGAAAGATTTAATATCTTCTATTACTATAACTTGTAGCGAGATAATATATATGTGAAAATTTACCCACTTTATTCTCTAGTTTGTACTATACAAATAAAAGAATACCATAATAAAGTGAATTTTTATTGATATAAAAACCCATATCATAATAAAATCGAAGTTTATTGATAATTGCACATGTCATGGTGTAAACCTGAACTTATCAATATTGATAATTTATTCAGTTGGCATAATCAGTTTAGCCATATCAATTTAAGTATGATGTGCAAAAATAATAGAGAATTCACATGGGTTAAATATTAAAGAATTAGAAAGTTCTTTATGAATTCTCTTGTGTTTCTTGTTCTCACTAATTAATATATTAACTAAAATTCGGACTGCATCCCATGACTGCTGGAATTATCAAAGGTGAATTAGGGCCGATTCATCTGTCATGTATACCGCATAAGATGCATCTATGAGATAGTTACATGTGCTATTATTATTAACCTGCAACCTGGTGTTTGCGAGGTAACTTGCTTAATAATTTAATTTGGAGCATAATTTCTAGATTTTCTATTCAAGATAATTTATCTTGATAAGTTGGTTTACATAACAATTGGTTTAGAAAAATAATTTATTGAGTGCCTCCACTTAATAGCTAAACTATTGCTTATAAGAACAAAGTTATCTATATCAATTTGATATAGGTTATATACAAAAGTATTATAATTTCCCCTCACAAGTGGTTCAGGGTCAGAAACCAAATAATTCCATCTTATTATTGATGTGCAGTGTATATTTTAATTAACACCATAATGCACAAAGATGAGTTCTCAAAATTGAGGAAACAAGTTAGTTTTTCTAACATGAAGGAGAGACACGATTAGCAGTTGAGAAAAGTTACATGAAACGGATTATTATTTGTATATATAGATCCTCGAATATCATAATATGAACTTGAAGTTGATAAAAAAGATAATTGGTTTGCAATATATTGTAAAGCATGCCATACACATTTGCTGACCCCAAGAAAGTAACTATATTTTCATTGCAAATGCTCCTATTAAGTCCTAGAAAGACGAAGTCTATGGTACGCTTAAACTATATAGACAAATCGGTTCAAATAAAACTTCTTGATAAAGAAGATGGATAAATGATCAAAGTGATCATAATAAGGAGGCAAGTGATCTAGAAGATCACATGACATAACACTTCATAATATCTTATGCGAGATTCAGGTACCTGAATATATGAATGAAGAGATCTCTATGTTATGTCTTTATAAAAAATATTTGAACCGATATAAAATGTTCGTCGATGACATCTATGATAGTGCTAAATATAGATAAACATCTTAAGTCTGTCGCCTACAAACACAAAAATTTGGCCAAAGAGAAGAGACACAATCCCAATAGAATTGATTTCATATGAAAGACATATAATTTTGTCTATGTTGTTTAAATACTTGAAAAGTCAATGGTATGTGCAATCAGTTTTCGATATCATATATGTCTAGCATGACATGAAAACTTGATATGCATCTAAAGTCTATTATATGCTTATATGACTTAACTTATTTGACAATCCATGAAGGATTTAAGTTGCTTAAGGCATATATAATTCTTGATCCGTAAGTACCACTTTCTCAGTGCAATTTGTGTACATTTGTATCTTGCTATAACTATAAGCATGATAATATGATAGCGAGAATCTCTATGGAGATATTGAAGAGCCACTCCACGACATTATATGAAGACATTATATATCTATCAATAATAATGTTTTAAAGATACAATATATTCATTCAATTCAATATGGTTGACTTTTTTATCAAGTCTCTATCAAAGATCGTTTTGAAGATGGTGCACAAGATTGGAATGCAAATGCTTAAAGATGTGAATTGATGCTCTCATCAGGAGGAGTTAATACGCGTTGTACTCTTTTTCCTTTTCAAGGTTTTATCCCACTAGGTTTTTCTCGCAAGATTTTTAACGAGGCAACTAAAAGGCGTAATGTTAGATATGTGTACTCTTTTCCTTCTCAAGATTTTTTTCCCATTGAGTTTTATTTTAGTTAATGTTTTAACGAGGCACATTATCTGTTGAATAGATATTCAAAGGGAGTGTTATCAATAGAATTCTATTTATGGTGAATGTCCATATTTAGCGAGATAATAGAGATTGTTACTTAGCGGTAAGTCACTATTTTCCTATAAATAGAGGGTTCTATTCTATTGTAATTCATCACATATCAATAAGAATTCTCTTCTCTCTACTTTTCTCTGCAATACTCTTCTTCTTTTATTGTTTCATAACAGAATCGTCTTATTGAAAGGAACCTTTTTATTTAACCTTTTTATTTACTAGAGTATTTATTATCGAATTACAATACATCGATCCACTAGCATGAACATTTTATGCTAAGAATATATAGTAGTTATATTTTGTTGATAAGTGGCAATATGTGTTACTACTTTTTTAAATTGTCATCTAAAAGTTTAATAATTAAATCGATGACACTTTTATTTATTAATATTTAATGTGATATTAAAAAGATGCATTAATAGTTATTCGTCCATCAACACACATATTTTGGCCGGTGATGTATGAAGCACATGGGAAGCAAAGAAACGCAACCATAGCTGAGACTTCTTTTTGCTCTCCAGCTCGCCCCCCAATTGGAATCCGAATCGTTAATTTGTCGATAGTTTCTTTGTGTACTGGATTTTGCTGCAAAGAAATAATGCGAGAGAAAGTTAATACAACGATTAATTTGAGATAAGACAAAATTAATCTTTTAAGTGCTTAGTATTTTTTGTTGGCTGGTGCTTCCCCATGGTATTGTTTGAAGAATTTATAACTTTTGAAATACAAAAAGATATTATTCGAAATACGTTTAATTGTAGTTAAATATAATCCCGTAAACACTTACTCGCCCACTAGTATGTCTACACCAAACTAAGCAAGCTAACAGCAATTAAAAATTAAAATAAAATATTTAATTGTAGTTAACAATATATAGGTAATTACAATATATAGCCCATTCACATGCCAACTCCTTGTCAATTGATTCATTGCTCCTTTAGTTACAGCGAGCGGCGAAAAGAAAAAAACAAAGAATATCAGTATACATAATTGTACATAATTTTATATTGTCAATAACTTAAATTGTACATAATTTTATATTGTCAATAACTTAAAACTCAAAGAAAATACAGGATGTTATTTTTTCAGACCACGGAAATCACTGTTTATTAAGGACAAGTGCACTAATTGTGTATAGTCTTTTTACTAGGGGTGTAGTTGGTTCGGATTTTACAATTATCAAACGAAATCAATTATGTCGGGTTATTAAATCTAAATACCAAACCAAACCAATAATATTGGGGTTTTTCACTTTCGGGCTTTTTTGGATTTCTTGAATTTTTGGGTTATTCGAATTTTTTTCCGATAAAATTTTCGTAGAATAAAACATCTAAATTGTGCTCAAAATATCTCTTTAATCCTAGTATAATACAAATATATAAAGCATTTTCGGAAAAAATAATAAAAAATATGGGATGTATCATGGCATTATCCTAAAATATTAAAAAACAAAGATAATAAAATTATATGATATAAATATTACTAATTAAAAAGTCATAACAAAAATAAACATAAAAATCTATAAGTACTAACCCATGCTAAAATAGGTTATGCATTTTTATCTAAATTATTGCAAAACAAAAAATAGAATAAATATCCAATATATTCCTTTCGTAGTATTGAATTGAATGTCTCTTGTTAGTATTAGTATTGATTTGACTTTGGTTTGAGCATTTGTTATTATTATTTAATTTACTAATATTAGTGACTATAAAATTTATTGAAACATTTAAAAGTTTTAAGTCCAACCTTGAAATACTACCTTAAAAAGATAAAATTATGATTTTTATGAAATATTTATATATTACATTACAATAAATATATCTAAAATTTCAATATATGTAACGTCACGTTGGTTTGGTTTCGATTTGACTTTATTTAGTTAAAACTAAACCAAATCAATTATAGTCGGCTTTTTTTTCCAACACCAAACCAAATCAAACCAAACCATAATCGGATTTTTTCTAATTTGATACGGATTATCGAATTGATGCGATTTGTAGTTTCCTTTGTACACCTCTACTTTTTACACAATCAGGTTAATTTTGGTCTATACCAACAGCTAACAGTCTATAGTATAGCTAAACTGGAAATCCACAAAACAAAGTAAATCACATTACACTAATAGGGTATATAAGTTAAATTCCAATTAAGAGTGGTGTAGTTGACATTAGCTGCTATACTGGAAACTGGTGCTGTTGCCCAGATTCTATATTTAAATTATACAAAAAAAGTTAAATCCAAAATAAAGATTATATAATAAAAAAATAACCAAAATAGTCGATCACTCGACTACTTTAACTAAAAATAATTGATGCACATCTAATCGTACATAATATATGTATATCAGTTATTCAATTAGGATAGCTAACTACCTTTAGACGCATAATAGACGATGTTGTGATATATATTATTAATCATGGGTGTGGTAAATATAATATTTATTACGAAATAATTATTTATTCAGTTTTAATAAAATTTTAAATAGATCATATAATAGTCTGTGTTCTTTGCTTATATAGTAGATGATTTAGTGTATAGAGTTTAGCTTATACATGGAAGATTAAATCATCGGTTCTTATAAGTATAAAGTTTGAATTTACAATCTAATGATGAAATTGGACAAACCATCAGGAATGATTGCAGCACAAGATTAAATATAATTTATCTTGATTATGGGAATGGTTTAATTCCACCTTCTTGTGCTAGTATATTTTGTATGTATTGAACAGACCAGGTAGAGATACGTATTTTATATGACTTAATAAAATAAACCCTCTAGCCATTAAATGTACTTATACTCTTAATCTTGATATAATTATTATTAGCTGTGTATAGTATTATTGTTTTGATTTATTAAAAGGCGAGATTCTTTCGTGGGTCAATATGCCTGGTAAATTGGATAATAATAATGTACATTGGCGAAGTAATAGTTAGTTGATGGAATCCATGTCTCGGTTTAGAGATTGATGATACACCTTTATGAAAGCTTATAAGTTTTTATGTGTAAACCCGGCCGGTAGATTTTGTATTTGACACATGAAACAAGTTAAGCAAAAGCCTAAAGAAAATAATCAATAAATTAAATCATCAGTAATTTAATTTAGTTGATTTGTATCTGAATCTTAACACGGGAAGTTAAATAAGATTTAATGGATTAATTTCGAAATTGAATAAGGAGTGCAGTTATGAATTTTTAGTGGAATAATTCGTAATTAATTATGGTAGATATTAATTTTGAAAATTATAAATTAATTCCATAATTGGAAGCCTTGTTAATTAAATTGTGTGGTTCCTACTGTGCCTAAATAATAGGAAATAAAGGAATTCTTTTTTCGGTGGAAAAGAAAACTCAATAGGTTTTGAAAAAAGGGTCTTAATCCTTAAAACTTGTGCTATAAATACATAAGGTTTTCCATCTAGAAGAAAAAGAGATGGTGGCTGAAATTTTCAGCCAAGTGTTCCTAGAAATTTCGCCCACAAAAAATTGCTATTTCCGGTTATTATTTGGGTAGCACAGTAGAAGACCGTGGAACGTTGGAGGATCACGATTGTTCGTTATGGAATAGAAGGCTCACGTGGTAGAAGAGATATGTTCACGCTTCAAGAGGTAACCCGTAAAATCTCGTTTATGCTAGTTGTCTAGATTACATGTGATTTTGATACTGGGGATTGCTTCCGCTGCTTACTATAATCCATTAATTGGTATCAGAGCACACTCACATCTAATTAGATAACTTAGTTTTTCATGGAACGAGAATATGGTGTTTATGTATATTTTTTTTAATTACAAAAATATGTGATTTTCTGAAAAACTGCACTCTGTTTTGTGAATTAACTATGCAAAATTTTTGAATTATTCTTGTAATCATGAGATATCTGATTTCTTATTGATATTTGATTGAGATTATCTTATTTTTTGGGCTGAACCCTTGAAAAACGCAAAACCTGTTTTTGACTGAATAGCCGTTATTTTCGGAGGTCAGCGAACTTGACGGACTCCGATTGAGCTGAAATTTGGTGGGTCCATCCGAAACAACGTGGTGAGAAAAACTCACTTTTTAGTAGTGAACCATGGTGTTTTTCAGCGTTTTGAGGTCGTTTTGACTGTGTTTTGGACGTTTTTCTATTTTCTGGAAATTATTTCTTAATAATTTTAATTTCTTTTTAATTCAATGGTGGTGGATTGACTCCCCATGGTCCCCATGATTAAATACTAGTCATATAATAGGTTTACACATTGACTATTAGCAAATAGACATGTTGTTGTATTAAATTCAATAATAAATGTGTAGGATTTTATTGATCAGGTCTTACAAGGTATATTTGATATTGTTTGATGATATAATTATTTTGTAAGAAAGTAAAATTCTCTATTTGATATCCTGGATGATTAATGATTGGAGCGTTTGGCATATTTGTGCATTAAAAAAAAACTCAAATTTAAGTTTATGTTTTCATGCCCTACGTGATTACTAGTTTGGATTTTCGATGGAGAATTTTGCCTCTGATTGGGGGTTCTAATTAAGTGAAATATGACGGTATTTTGTATAGGTTTTATATTATTGGTATGACATTTAAGATATGGTCTACCATAAAATAATTTTATGAGCTAAATTTATATTCACTTGTAAATTGATAATCTTATGAGTAATAAATAGTTACCGCTGAAGTGGTTTGTTTATTTGAACTCTTGAAAAATTCTTAGTAAATTTGTACATGTGAAATTATATCTATCCATGGATTGAACATTATGATTAATAAGTAGGATCCACAAAATGGTCTATTTATTTGAGTCATTCAAATATGTTTAATATACCATGTGAAAATTATCCTTAAGAAATCTACATTAATGGTGGAGGTTCTTAATTAGAAAAAGAGTTTTATATTTGGGTACTAGTGAAACTAACTCCACCCATGAGAAGAGATATTGGGGTTTTCACCGAACGGGAGAAAATATTATATCTCAGGTTCTTATGTGTTTAATAAAAAGATAATTTATTGCAAAAAGAGATATTATATATTCTAGTAATAGGAAGAACATAATATATGCCTTGAGCTCATAGTGTAATTATAAGGAGAATGAAAATCAATATCATATTTATTTTAATTCAAGAGACTACTTAAAACGGTTATTCTCCGAGTTTGGTTATATGCTGGTGGTAATGAATTCGACGGACTCTGATTGACCTGAAACTTGTAGGGTTCATCAAAAAGGATCTAGTGAGAAAAACTCACTGCTATGCAGTGAATCATGTTAAATTTTTTGGTATTTTGAGGTCGTTTAGATGAGTTTTCAAGCAGTTTATTAAATTGAATTTGTTATAAATATGGAAAACCTATTCCTTATATATAGGCTATATTTATGCTAAATCTGAAACATGTGATTTAACTTGATATGATATGTATGAAGAATGCAAATCACATGGATTTAATCCTAATTACGCCAAAAATAATTTATTCGAATTTGGTCCAGTTTTGGCGATCATGAATTTCAGGATCTCCAAATGACCTGAAATTCGGTAGGATCATCAGAAACGGTCATTCAAGAAGAAATCACTGCTATGCAATTTATCACATCGTATTTTGACGATTCGGGATCGTTTAGATGAGTTTTTTGGAGGTTTGACGGATTAAAATGTGATTTACATACAAAAAGTCATTCTTTCTATCATTTTATTTATGTCTAGTCTGGAACATGATAACACATGTTGATTTGACATGAATTGATATATGATAAAAAACATACAGGACATATTTTAAATTCTTAAAAAATGCTTAAAATGATACTTTTCTAAATTTGGTCGCAACTTTTGGAGATTGTGACTTTAACGATCTCCGATTGATATGAAATTTGGTAGATTTATCAGAAATAGTTCAATGAACAATAATCACTGCTATGCAGTGTAAAATATTAATTTTAATATTTTAAGACTATTTAAATGGGGTATTGAGCATTTTTTTTAAATTGTGAAACTTAATACTCAGAGAAAAGTTTGTGGTTGTGATAAAGTGGTGATAGGAATTAACCCCCATGGTCTTCATTTTTTTATTTATAGTGAGATAGTAAATTTTGCGTTCACATTAGGTCTTACTCCATATCGGATAAATTTATTATGAACTCACTGGATATAGTTACTAGTTATTGATAACCTATGTTAGCTCTCCACTGAGTTTAAGGGTAATCAATTTTGTAACTAAAATATAATCATTATTAAATGGTGATAGAATTATATTTCTATGGTCTTTCACTATTAATTTCAAGTGAGTAATAAATCTACGCGTTGACTTTAGATCTTTCTCCATATCGGATAAATTTATTATAAGCCCACTAGGTGAAATACTAGTAATTTATATCGTGTACTTACTCTCCATCTGAGTATACATGTTGGATCAATGGAACTAGAGCTAGTAAAATTGATGTTCACTTGACTTAAATTAACAGTATACTCTCCATCTGAGTTGGTCTGTTTGAATTATTAGAGTGAATAATCTGGCATTGCATATGTATGTTGCATGAATAGTTCTTTTCCCATCGAAATAGCTATTCAAGATGCATGACATATATGTAGGTGTGTTTGAAATTTTTGTATTAAAAAGTTATATACAACTGACTGAAAATAATAGTATGCTCTCCATCTGAGTTGGTTCTATTTATTTTTGGATTGTATAATTCTTGCATTATATAATATACTTTGCATGAATGATTCTTTTCCCGTCGAAATTTATTAATCCAGATGCATGTATGTATATAAATATTGAATGCAGTCTGAATTGTACTATTCAGTGTTTTGACTTATTATGATCTATTTAATGTTTTTATCTCAACTCCACAATGATTTTATGAAACTAATCGTATTACTTGTTAAAATTTTTTTAGTGATAAGGCATTAATTTTAAGGATGCAATATATGTAATTTTGTTAGAAGGAAATTAATTTCAGTTTCTGGGCAAAATAAGAGATGGATATTTATTTTATTTTTCGAATAACTCTTGAGTTATTGAGCTTAATAAATATTTTATCTGTTGTGATACATGAATGCATGACCTTGTTATTTTATATTGATGTCTCTCATGAACAGAACAATATTAGTCTACCTCATAAGAGAATATGTTCTTCAAAATTGAGTAAAACTTATATGTGCACTTTTGTCTAAGTCATATTAATCTTGATAGGATTTCAAGTTGGTCAAGGATGGACCTTAAGGTTCATTGAAAGTAGAGGCACTACCAACTTGTGGATCATATTTGGAAGGAAATTTGACAAAAAGATGTCTCCTTATTGGCCCCCGATCCTCATATTTTGAATATTGAAGGAAATAATTAAAGACTTCCATTCTCCATACATTAAACAAAAAGGGAATCCCAGTGACGTATAAGATGCGATCCTACCAACAGTTTTCTTTTTCACTGAGTCAGTTGTTTAAAGATGAGACAAAGTGCCAATTAGTTTTTCAAATGAGAGAGTGCCCCATGGAAAAGAAGCACAAAGTGCTGGTTCATCTATAATTTTCATATTACGTTCACACATATTTCTGTTTATGTCTTTTCCCAAAAGAATAGTTTCTAATATATAAAGCTCAGTAAGCTTTATAGCATCTTCATCACAGACTTTAACATCATCATGTCTATCATCTGCTCCACCATCATAAAATCGAGAACGCTCTTTGATAAACTGATACAAATGATCAACTTTCAAACCTTTTCTTCCCACCTTTAGAGAAATATTGTTCCTTCAAACCATTATCTCTATCATTAACAAAACTATAATCAGCTGCCTCAATCTTTAGTCCAGTAATAGAATGGAAATCTTCTTCTGTAAATACGACTTCGTTATCAAAAATTCTAAAAACTATTTTGACTTTATCCTTGTAAAAAGCTTGGGAAAGTAACATACAATGAGTCAACTTCCCATAGTGACCCACGTCCTCGAACTCTAAAAATTTTCCAAATACCCCATTCTTTAATTGGTCCATTTGAGTTCCACACAAAACTCAGAAACTGATCTCCTAAATTTTCTATCGCCTTTCTACTAACAATCAGCAGCAAACCATTTTTCAAGATCATAAAATCTATCACCCTCCTAATATAAAAATATAACACAGATAAGGAACTCATATAATATTAAGATAAAAACTTCAATATTTTAGAAATACGTACCTTCAGTATCCTAATTGATAATGTCATTTCTATAAAATCATCGAAACAAACATATTAAAATCAGATAAATAAACACAATTAAATTGTTAGTGTATATAGAAGAAATAAATTATCAATATTACTCATCCAATAAAATGAAAAGAACAACAGTCTACAAATTGCAGTCTTTCAGCATAATATACTGGATTAGGATAAAATACAAGATATGAAAATATGCTTACACACAGGTGATGTCCTGTAAAATACATTGATTGCACAGAAAAATTAATTATATTCTAGTCTTAAAACTTATCCAGTATAATATATTGGAGAAAAAACTTACACATAGGTGATATCCTATAAAATACACTCAATACAAAGAAAACTCAATTATATTCTAGTCTTAGAACTTGTCCACTATAATATACTGGAGAAAAAGCTTACACACAGGTGATGTCCAGTAAAATATACTGAATTAAAATAAACACTCAATTATATTCTTGTCTTAGAACCTATCCAGTATAATATACTGGAGAAAAAGCTTACACAAAGGTGATGTCGAGAAAGAAAACCTCAAAATTGGAAAAGTGAGGAGAGAGAAACTCTCGGCGTAGGCTTCAATGGAACAGTGTGCTTGATCAGCGCACGTTAGCAAGGTGCTTCCGCCATTGATATGGCTCGTCGCCGGCGACAACCACTCCCTCCTCCACCCCAGATCGTTACTCCGGCTCCAGGCATCACAAAGGAACTCGAACCATTGACATTTGGAAGTTTTCTGCCAGAAAAATTCCAATCGAAATCACCCTTGCATGCAGTGGAAACTTTGTGTACTGAGACTCAATTGAAGGGGATTGATGTAGAACGAGATAGTCAAGCTGTGAGGAAGCTTCAATTTTCTGATATTGCTGTTGAAGAACAACCTCCTCCGACTATGGCTGAAATTGTTAGAGGTAAGCATAATGTAGGGAAGGCTTTATCCTTTGTTCCTCCTACTGATAAGGATGGGAAGAAGATTGTCAAAATCAATATAGAGGAATTGAAACCACAATCTGAATACTGGAGTACTTCACTCATTGGCTATATCATTGGAGATAATCCAAATGAGAAGGCAATGGAGAATTTTGTATTGCATGTGTGGAATTTCGTAACTAAACCGCAAATCTTAATGCACAGAGATGGCTATTGTGTTTTTAGGTTTAAATCTGTTGAGGATATGAATCAAGTACTTCAACTTGGTCCTTATTCTTTCAGAAATAAACCGATGATACTTAAACCTTGGGATGTTGATTTTTCAATGCAAAATGGCATACTTAGTACAATTCCTATATGGGTGAGATTTCCTGGGCTTCACCTGGGGTATTGGTCCCCTGAGATTCTCAGTAAACTAGCTAGCACTATTGGTAGACCTTTGTTTACTGATAAAGTAACAGCTCAATTTGAGAAGATATCATTTGCAAGAGTTCTGGTGGAAGTTGATGCAGCATTTCCTCTTCCAGAGGAAATTGAAATAGAGACTCCATTTGGATTGAAGATACAGGATGTTGAATATGATTGGAAGCCAGAATTTTTCAATCACTGTTTGAAGTTTGGGCATAATGCTATGGACTGTTGGTACAATAGTCATGCAGATGGAAATCATGAGCAGGAAGCAAAGGTAAACCTGGACAGGAACAAGGTGAGGACTAAAAAGCCAAGGCAGAAATGGATCCCTAAAGGAAACAATGAAGCAACCACTTATTTGGATAATATTGATGGCAATGTAACAGTAAATCCTAATCTACCAATGTATCCAATTCCATTGGCTGAGGAAGGAAATATTGTTATCTCTACTACTGCTATAGCTGATCACAATATGGACATGAGAATTCCTATTGGTACTGATATGGCTGCTAGTATTGAAGCTATGGATGATCAAGGAAGATCTGAGAATGTGGCTACTGATGGCATAATGCAGGAGGGTGTTGGTGAGAGGGAATCCAGTGGAACTGTAGATGAAGGGAGAAGAGACCAATTGCAGGATCCTGGTCCTTCCTTAGGGAAGACTAGTACCTTATGATTGTGGTCACATGGAATATTAGAGGGCTTAATAAAGCCCACAAGCAGAAGGAATTAAAAAACTTTCTGCTGAAGAATAAGGTGGATATCCTAGGGTGTATTGAAACTAGGGTGAAGGAGCCAAAAGCTCATACTATAATCAATAAGATTGCTAAAGGATGGAAGTATCATCTCAACTATCCTATGGCAACTAATGGTAGGATTTGGTTACTTTGGAGAGCACATATACAGCTTCATATCCTAGGAACCACAGATCAATTTATTCATTGTAGTGTTGAAGACTCAGCCTCAGCAGTCAAATTCCAACTAAGTGTTATATATGCCTACAATACAATAGCACTAAGGAAACAGCTGTGGAATGACCTCGGGGGACTTCCTATTCTGGGGCAAGATGTATGGCTATTAAGTGGAGATTTCAATGCAGTTCTATCAACTGAAGACAGGATTGGATCCCCTGTAACAGATGCAGAGGTGAAGGATTTCAAAGAGCTGATTTATGACCTTCAACTTACACCTATTAGATCAAAAGGATGGAGATACCCTTGGAATAATAAGCAGGTATATAGCAAGATAGATTGGGCAATTGGCAACTTTCAGTGGCTTCAGCAATACAGCCATGTGGAAGCTGATTTCTTAAACCATTCTATCTCTGATCATACTCCTATTTTTATAAAGTTTGGAAGGCAAAGGCTTCTTCATCCTAAACCTTTCAGGCTTTATGACTCTGTGATGGAGGATCCTCAATTCAAAAATATCCTACAGCAGGTATGGAGTCAAGGAGGACATGGAACACCAATGCAACAGATATGGCATAAACTTAAAGAAATGAAGCAGCAGCTGAAGGACCTCAATAGGTACATGGCTTCTTACCAACAAAAATTGATCCAAGCAAGGGAGAAGCTGGACATTATCCAAAGCCAGTTAAGGAGTAATCCTGGATCTATTCAATTATTCAATGAAGAGAAGGAGGCTATTCTTAACATAGAGAAATGGAGCAATGTAGAGGAGCAGGTGTTGAGGCAGAAATCAAAAGCTACTTGGATTGATTGTGGTGATTCTAATACAAAATATTTTCATGCACAGTGGAAGATGAGGTCCAGTCAAAGCAATATTTCATCTATATATACAGACACAGGCACTAAACTCACTGATCCTTTAGCTATTGAACAAGAATCTATTGCAGTGTTCAAATCCTTGATGGGGGATAGGCCTAAGGAGGTTCCCTGTCTGAATTCTGCTATTGTCAAAGAAGGAGGATGCCTTTCTCTTGAGCAACAAAGGACTCTTATTAAAGAGGTGACTATGGAAGATATTACAGCTGCTGTGAAAGAGATGCCAAATGACAAAGCCCCAGGTGTTGATGGTTTTACTGTGGAGTTTTTTACCAAAAATTGGGAGACTGTCAAAATGGATGTATTTGCTGCTACTAAGGAGTTCTTCATTACTGGTCACATGCCTTATATGCTGAACACTACTGCTATTGCTCTTGTTCCTAAGACCAATACTCCTAAAACAGTCAAGGATTTCAGGCCTATAGCTTACTGCACCACCCTCTATAAGATTATCTCTAAAGTCATTACAAGAAGATTGAAAACTGTAATTGATTGCATTATAGGGAAAGGGCAGTCAGCATTCATTGAAGGGAGAAGCATACTAGATAATGTCCTGCTTAGTCATGAATTGTTTAAAGGCTATGGAAGGAAAGGCATATCACCTAGATGTGTCCTAAAGGTTGATCTGAAGAAGGCTTATGACACTATTGAATGGAGATTTCTTAAACAGATGCTGGTTGATCTTGGCTTTCCTGCAAAATGTGTGGAATAGATTATGGCTTGTGTCTCAACTGTTACTTACTCCTTAGTGATTAATGGAGGACTCACAAAGCCATTCTCAGCCAGAAGGGGTATTAGGCAAGGAGATCCTATGTCTCCTTACCTATTTGTTATTGCTATGGAGTATCTCAACAGGAACCTTAATCAACTACACAAGAATGGCAATTTTAATTTCCATCCAAGATGCAGGAAGCTCAACTGCTCTCACATTTGCTTTGCTGATGACTTGTTGCTATTCTGTAGAGCTGATATTACATCTATCCAACTGTTACAGGCTGCATTCTTATCCTTCTCTTATGCTTCTGGACTTTCAGCAAACAATTCCAAGAGTGCTGTATATTTTGCAGGCATTTCTCAATCTGAGAAAGCAGCTATCTTAGAGGACTTGGGATTCAATGAAGGACATCTTCCTTTCAAATACTTGGGTATTCCATTACATTCAAAGAAGCTGAGCATACATCATTATTTACCTTTGATAGAGAAAATCACTGATAGAATCACCTGTTGGACTGCAAAACTTTTATCCTATGCTGGCAGATGTCAACTTATAAAGTCAGTATTATTTGGAGTTCAAACATATTGGTCTCAGATTTTTATATTGCCAAAGAAGGTGGTGAAAGTGATTGATGCAATTTGCAGATCTTTCTTATGGACAGGCAATGGAACAGTCTCCAAAAGATCACTGATAGCTTGGGACAGAATCTGTAAACCTATTGCTGCTGGAGGTTTAAACATCATTGACATCCAGATTTGGAACAAGGCTGCTGTATCAAAACTGCTATGGGATTTAGCAAGGAAGAAAGACTGCCTTTGGATCAAATGGATCCATCTTTACTACATAAAGAAGGAAGATATTGAAACAATGGCTAGTCCAAAAAATGCCTCTTGGATAACTAGGAAGATTATTGACTGTAGAATGCAAATCATGAATGCTAGCAAATTGCAAGGTGATCTACTGTCCAGACTTTCTAGTGTTTGTAAGTCTGGAAAATTTCAAATTCATTCTGTATATCTTTCTCTTCTCCCAATTTGGCCTAGAGTGGATTGGAAAAACTTGATGGCTACCATAAATGTCTTGCCAAGACATAAGTTTACTGTGTGGATGGCTGCTCATGGAAGACTACCAACAGTTGATAGATTGCTAAAGTTTGGTATCAGAGTTGAAGAAACATGTGTGTTCTGTAAGCAAGGCTTTGAAGCATTTGAACACCTATATTTTGAATGTCCAATTACCAGCAGGATTTGGACTAGAATCTGCTGTTGGATTGGCTGGAGTAGACGACCAGATTGCTGGAAGAATGAGCTAACTTGGATATGCTGCAATGCTAGGAGTAGACAGTTCAAAAAGGCAGTAACAGCTACTGCATTTGTTACTACTATTTCTTTGATTTGGAGATGCAGGAATGATATTAGATTTGAGAGGAAACATTTTGATGAAGATCATTTATGCCGTGAGATTGCCCTCCTTATTCATGCTCGTGGTAGAAGTTGCAAGAAATGGATGAAAGGACTTAGAATTCCCAACAATTATCCTTAGTTCACTACTTGTTAGAATAGATTTAGCTAGTTACACTAGTTGATTGTATTAGCAATGGTAGTTAGTCGATACTACCATTAAGAACACTCATATGTATATTTGTTATATCAATAGAAGCCAATTTCAATTAAAAAAAAAAAAAGGTGATGTCGAGTAAAATACACTGAATTCAAACAAAAACTCGATTATATTCTTGTCTTAGAACTTATCCAGTATAAGTTTTTATTTATATAAAATGTCTATCTTTCTTACCAAAAAAACATCCAGTATAATATACTGGAGAAAAAGCTTACATACAGGTGATGTCTAGTAAAATACAGTGAATTCAAACAAAACCTCAATTATGTTCGTGTCTTAGAACTTATCTAGTATAATATACTAGAGCAACATACATGTGATGTCCAGTAAAATACACTGAATTCAAACAAAAACTCAATTATATTCTTGTCTTAGAACTTATCCGGTATAATATGCTGGAGAAAAAGCTTACACACAGGTGATGTTCAGTAAAATTCACTAAATTCAAACAAAAACTCAATCATATTCTTGTCTTAGAACTAATAGAGTATAATATACTAGAGAAAAAGCTTACATACAGGTGATGTCCAGTAAAATACACTGAATTCAAACAAAAACTCAATTATATTCTTGTCTTAAAACTTACCTAGTATAATATACTAGAGCAACATACAGGTGATGTCCAATAAAATACACAGAATTCAAACAAAAACTCAATTATATTCTTGTCTTAGAACTTATCTAGCATAATATATTGGAAAAAAAAGGTTACACACATGTGATGTCCAGTAAAATACACTGAATTCAAATAAAAACTCAATTATATTCTTGTCTTAGAACTAATCCAGTATAATATACTGGAGAACAATGTTACAGACAGGTGATGCCTAGTAAAATACACTCAATTCAAACAAAAACTCAATTTTAGTCTTGTCTTAGAACTAATCCAGTATAAAATACTGGAGAAAAAGCTTATACAGAGGTGATGTCCAGTAAAATACATTGAATTCAAACAAAACTTAATTATACTCTTGTCTTAAAACATATCAAGTATAATATACTGGAGAAAAAGCTTACATACAGGTGATGTTCAATAAAATACACTGAATTCAAACAAAAACTCAATTATATTCTTGTCATAGAACTTATCCAGTATATTATACTGTAGAAAAAGCTTACACACATGTGATGTCCAGTAAATACATTGAATTCAAATAAAGCTTAATTATATTCTTGTCTTAAAACATATCCAGTATAATATACTGGAGAAAAAGCTTACATACAGGTGATGTCCAATAAAATACACTGAATTCAAACAAAAAATCAATTATATTCTTGTGTTAGAACTAATCCAGCATAATATATTGGAAAAAAAGATTACACACAGGTTATATCCAGTAAAATTCACTGAATTCAAACAAAAACTCAATTATATTCTTGTCTTAGAACTATCCAGTATAATATACCAAAGAAAAAGCTTACACACAGGTGATGTCTAGTTAAATTCATTGAATTGAAACAAAAACTCAATTATATTCTTGTCTTAGAACTAATCCAGTATAATATACTTGAGAAAAAGTTTACACACTGGTGATGTCCAGTAAAATACATTGAATTCAAACAAAAACTCAATTTTATTCTCGTCTTCGAACTTATCCAGTATAATATACTAGAGAAACATACAGGTGATGACCAATAAAATATACTGAATTCAAACAAAAACTCAATTATATTCTTGTCTTAGAACTTATCCAGTATAGTATACTGGAGAAAAATGTTACACATATGTGATGACCAGTAAAGCACACTGAATTCAAATAAAAAGTCAATTATATTCTTGTCTTAGAACTAATCCTGCATAATATACTGGAGAAAAAGGTTACACAGAGGTGATGTCTAGTAAAATACACTGAATTCAAAAACAAAAACTCAATTATATTCTTGTCTTAGAACTAATCCAGTATAATATATCGGAGAAACAGCTTATAC
Source organism: Nicotiana benthamiana (assembly GCA_034376525.1). Classification (NCBI taxonomy): domain Eukaryota; kingdom Viridiplantae; phylum Streptophyta; class Magnoliopsida; order Solanales; family Solanaceae; genus Nicotiana; species Nicotiana benthamiana. The sequence goes on along the minus strand of CM067341.1, from coordinate 54,972,961 downwards.
ACAGGTGATGTCCAGTAAAATACACTGAATTCAAATAAAACTTAATTATATTCTTATCTTAAAACATATCCAGTATAATATACTGGAGAAAAAGCTTACATACAGGTGATGTCCAATAAAATAAACTAAATTCAAACAAAAACTCAATTATATTCTTGTCTTAGAACTTATCCTGTCTTATATACTGAAGAAAAATCTTACACACAGGTGATGTGTCACGACTCAATTTAGGATTGTGACCGGCGCTTAGTAGCAAGTACTCCCAAGTAAGCCTCATCGGTAATTTTACAGAAAATCGGGCAGAGTTTTCCCTGTTTTTTGACCATCCCAATAATTTTTCCTGTGTCAAATCAACAATCAAACATCCTAATATCATATCAAACAATTGACAACGTGTTAATTAACCAATACAAGTCTCAAACATGACTAAATCACCCATTTACAACTAGAAATACTAATTATCTCCAACTTTAATGCTAAAGAACGGTACTCAACATAAGAATAATACCAAATAATACTCATGATACTAAAAGAATGACTATGGAGCGACTCTAATAGTTCAAAGAAAAGATCATAACTGTAACTAAAATCTCTTCCACGCAAACAAATGCAGGCTCACCGAGAATTTATCAACATGTGCGCTCTAATTAACGAAATTCTCGCCTGCGTCAATTGCTGTCTCTGTAAAAAAATTAGCGAGGACTGAGTTGCTAGCTCAGTGAGTAATAACACTTAACAACAACCGTTCTTAATTTGGGGACAAATCAGAAAATATGCTTGCATAATAATCACAATATAAAATGCCCTTTTTCAAGCGGTAATGATAATCAGACTCATCATGTGTTTTTTGTAACAAAATCAATTTAATAATTCAATAATAAACTCGGTAAATAGTGTGTCATAGCCAATCTTTATATTTGGTAGATTTCCAGAAAAGGATCATGTATTCTGTATCACTGTGTGGACCTTTTCGTAAAAGGAGTCAAGTATAATTGTAGGTCTCTACTCAAGGGAAAATTGTAACTGTATGGTAGTTCTACCTTCCCACTAGCGAAGTCTATAACTGTATTCGGTAATCAGTAAATACAAGGTGCACCAGGTCTAACGAACCCGCCGTTAGCTATGGGATCCTTCAAAGTCTCCTCCCATTTATATTCTTTCTTGTAAATCATAAATACTCGTACAAAACCATTTTCAAAATAATAAAGGGCATATCATTCCTTCTCAAATCTTGAAATTTTATTTCGGTAACAGTAATCATGTCTCAAGTAACGGTAAAACATATCTAGTAACAATGAAAATATTTTGATTAATCGGTAAACATATCACATAAATTGTTCGGTATCATATCAAATAAAGGACTTGCCCCACATGCAATTTCAAACATTCGGTAACACATTTATTTTCAAAAATCATATATAAATCATGCAGGTTATGAAAACACAAATCGCGGTAAAATTACTACTCACAATTTCATGCCGAAATATCAAATGCTTTACCTCGAGCAATTCGTACAACTTCCTCCAATTAATCTAACGTATTCTCCTTCTCCGTTAATCCGTTTGCTAGAAAGAGAAACCCAACTTTGTGATTTTTCTCTTCGATGCTTCTGTTTTTTTTTCCTTCTGCCGGATTAAAGAGTTTTCCCCCAATTCTTTTGTTAAGTTCACGTAGGGCTTTGACCCTAATTCTTCTTTTATTATATTTTTTTTGGTTAGTTATTCCTTCTTTTGTTCGTACTTTGTCAGATGGGCTAAGGCCCACCAGTTCACTACATTCACTCTTTATTTTTATTATTCTTTCATTTTTGGTTGTTTTATAGTATTTGATTGCTATTTATTAATTTATTATACACTATTTTGCAAATTCCTTAACTACTCATTATTTAATAGGAGATATTACATGAAGTCCAGTAAAATAAACTGAATTTAAACAAAACTCAATTATATTCTTGTCTTAAAACTTATCCAGTATAATATACTGAAGAAAAAGGTTACACATAGGTGATGTCCAGTAAAATTCACTGAATTCAAACAAAAACTCAATTATATTCTTGTCTTAGAACCAATCTAGCATAATATACCGGAGAAATAGGTTACACACATGTTATGTCCAGTAAAATTCGCTTAATTCAAACAAAAACTCAATTATATTCTTGTCTTAGAACTAATCCAGTATAATATACTGGAGAAAAAGCTTACACACAGGTGATGTCCAGTAAAATACAGTGAATTCAAACAAAAAATTTAATTATATTCTAGTCTATAACCAGAATATCTACATTAACGGAACATACTTCAATGAATTTTTTATGAGATTTCCAGTATAATAAGATGAAAATATATAGAACTTACTCCGATTTATAGATTTGCGACATAAATTTTGCTAAAACTTCGATTTGCAGATTGACGCCAAACGATTTTGATAGCACTTCAATTTGTAGATTAATGTCCAATAAAATACACTGAATACAAACAAAAACTCAATTATATTCTTTTGAAAAGCTAACAAAACAACAATAAGAATGGAAATCAAAATTAAACTTAACAAAACAACAATAAGAACGGAAATCAAAATTAAACCTACCAAAACGACAATAAGAACGGAAATCAAACACATTATTGTAAAAGCAACACTCACCAAGAGAATTTTGAAGAAAATTAGAGCTAAAACGAGAAAGGAGTCGAAAAAAATTGCTCTGATGAAATCCGCACGCACTGTTATGCAAACAAAGAGCCGTACGATAAAAGCTACTAAAAATTATTAAAGAGTATCTTAAAGCGTGCAAGGACAATAATATCATTTTACAATCTATTTTAAGTTAAGTGGCTAGAAATCAATGACATCATAGACGGTGGCTGTTTTTCGATAGCCAACCGTAAAAGTGGCTATGCCACGCAATTTTGACATTGAAAGGTCATGAAGCTTCCTACTGGCCGAAAACACAAATATTGAATGGGTCAAAGCCCAACATGGATGGGCGAAGGGCCCCGAGAATGGAAAATTTGATCCATTGACACTACTCTTAGATTTTTTGGGGCAACTGCATAGATAGTCATTCTTAAGAATGTAATTTAGAGATTAGTTAGTACTTATTTTGTCATAAAATTTAAAACTAAAAATTGTAACTTCGTGAGAATTTAAGATACTTTTATCCCAAAAAATTTAATTAAAAAACTAAAATTCAGGAAGCACTGACTAATTCCTAAATAGCAGCCTTTTAAAGTGGCTACGTGGTGTACTTTCTGCTAGATTTTTGCTTTACCATCACCAGGTACTTAATAAGCTTATAAAGTGCTATTATTTTTATGTGAAAATCGTGCACATATTTTCCTTTTCAAAGGGCATATAATTGTTATATCATCTTGATTTATTTCATATACATTATCTTGGCAATGGACATTAAATGATAAAAAGATTTTGAACATTTTTCTTTGGTCATTTTCCTGTTTACTAAAACTATTGTCCCGTTAACAAATATCCTTTTTTTCAAGAAAGGAAATCTGTCTCGAGAGATCTTTAGTATTTGATGTTCCAAATTTACTGACTTTCTTATTCACGACACTGAAAACTTATTATAAAAGTTATAGTGCTTCCTACTTGAGAGGATTTATTAATTCCCAAAACCTGCAGCCAATTTACTTGAAATGCTTTGACTTATAACGTTGAAAGTCTTGACCATAAAGTTTTAATTCCATTGCCGTCAAATATATGATAGTTGACTTAGATAAAAAATTTATAAAACTTTTTGTCTTTAGTTTCAATTTGAACTCTTAAAACTCGACCCTGCTTCTACACATCGAATGCTCAAGACTTATTTTTGGTAGTTGCAAATAAGTTAAATACAATTAAAGCTGAAAGTACAATATTTAATGAAAAAAATCGACATAGCCTTTTATCTTACTTTGTATAAAATTGGTATAAAATGAGTTTATATGATGAAAAATAATCTATGTGATTTGTATAGTCGATCTCATTTTGTTTAAAATTGCTTTATCGTTATTGTTGTCATTGTTCGGCTCATCAAGCTATTACAAAAGAGTCCAGCGGAGATAAAGAAAGAAGCCATTTTTACGGTATTTTCGCCTCCAGTCCGGATCCATCCTGAACCAAAGAGCGGGGCTAAGCGAGGGGCAGGTCTGAAGCATGAACAGAATCGCCTTTGTTCTGAAGGCCTAGTGAGTTCCTTTTTTTTTTCAAAGGCGGCCCTTTTTTTTCCTCGGACCGATGACTCGCTTGTTCAGTACTATTAACTATTATAGGAGGATGTCGTCCTCTCGGGACTACCAGTAGCTTCGGTTGTTGAATCATAAGAAATTTTCATAGACATAAGTTTAATTCCATCGATGAATCATTCGAGAACGAATTTAGCGAGACTAATCTAATCTTATTCAACCTTATATGGGAATTAGGGTGAAGCCTGGGGCGGTCTCTGCCTTCTTAACACGCAGCACAAAAAATGAGAAAAGAATTTTTTAATGGAAGGATCGAACGATACAATAGTGTTATCACTTGACTCTCTTTTACCTGATCCATGTTTCAACTAAAAAATTATTCTTAATTAATACACTCATTCCAATCCAATTCCATTTCCTATTCAAATTCAAATTCCAATCAATCTCTGCAAGCGAAGAGGTCATCTATTACTTTCAAAATATAATAAGTAATCGTCAAATTCTCCAGCACAGAAAGAGATGTTTAACCAAACACTCCATTTAAATATTGTTTAGTTGCATGAAATAATAGTCTTCTTGAAATTTAGATTAGACCTACATACCTGAATAATCCAAGCTAGTCAATGACAAAACATTTATCAAATTCAAAGCTCTACTATAGACATATGATAAGGGACACAACGAATTTACTCAAATAAAAAGCACAGTTTTGTTGTTACTTTTGTCTTCTTCAATCTAATCCAGCCAAACAAAGCTCAATGTTGATCAATAACAAGATTACTAATACTTTCGCCAATCTCCTTTTTATGGTTAGTATTATTCACTAATTTTATTATATGGGTTCTTCTTTCTTTTCTTTTCTTTTTTTCCTTGTTTTTGGAAGTTCTTTATCCAACTTATTTTATCGTTTTACTCCAAAACGATGTAATGGTCATCTAACTTTTATGTGAAGTCTAATACCCGAGCCCGAGGTATTTCGAAACTATATGAAAGTAGTAAAAATCACTATTTATATAGTTAAAAATATCTTATTTAAAATTATAAAAAAAACTGTTAAATTCCTCAAATAATAATATAAAGGCATTTTTCTCCGGAGAAAGAGGAGTACGAAATTTTAAGTGAAATGATAATGTTTTTGTAGCAATAAAGTAGTATGCTTTGCTGCGAAATGTGAGTGCCTCGTTGCTAACAGGGTGGTTACGTTAAGGAAACGGTCTGATTTGTCATGAAACTTTTGAAATTTTGCACTTGGATTTAACCATTTGCATGTAAACTACTAAAACTCAGTCAATACAAACACAAAATTTAAGTCAATCCTATATGTAATTCCTATGTTTTTCTATTGTACAATTACTGGTCAATCTTAAATTTGAAGAGAGAGCGAGAGAAAGACGGAGAGACTTGTGAAATTTTAGGGTAAAACATTACGATGTGTAATTGAAAGACATCGTATATAGATAAATATAGGATGCAAATAGTATCACTGGAAATGGCCAAAACTGTCTATAAACTATTTGTCAAGCGCTAACGATATCCCCCATTCACCTATCAGTTCAAAAATTCCTCCAACATTATCTTTTGGGCTCATTTCTACCCTCGGAGTTCAAGAGACACTATGCTTCAATGGTCAACCTCTACAACCCATCCATGTTAGTTTTGCCAGAAACACGCATGGCTGGCTACAAACACCCCAGTACTGATCTTCAGTTCAAAGCCCAAATTCATTCCCCTGCAATAGGCCAGTTTGGTGGCATTGTGATAGTGTGGAAGGATGACGTTATTAAGCTAGATGATGTCTCTACTACTCCATAAGGAGTTCAATTATGGTCAAGGTATATTCCCCTCCAAACTTTTGCCTATTCTCGGCCATTTATGCTAGCAACTCGTTAAGTGGCAGGCTTAAACTTTGGGATAGCTTAGTAGACATTACTTCTATCTTTAAGGGAAGTTGGTTGGAATGAGGTGACTTAAATAAAGTCTTAAAATTAGAGACAAATTTGGTGGCAATAACATCAATACTAATAGAGCATACTCCTTTTGGAATTGTATGATAGATCTTAAATACTCATGCCTTACATTTTGATGATCTAACAAATTTACTGATAAGAACCAGATAGGGAACCTGATTTACTTGGATTGCTGCAGACTTGAACGGACCCCAAGTAAGGATGAACTGCTACAATTTCAGAAGCTAGGAACCAAACAAGGACCTGGTGCCCCTGTGGTTCCTCTAATGCAGTACAAAGTCATTTGGACACAGCTGGAACTAAAGTAACTGACGACACTGTCTGCCGCACTGCAATATACTATCAACCCACTCACTTTCTAACCAAACAAAGCACTCACATCACCTCTAGTGATATGATCAAGATATACCCGATGAAGCTTCATACAAAGACATCACTGGAAGGTTTCTGTTTCTCATTCAAGAGTTTGCAAAAATAAAAAACTCACCATCATTTCAAGCTTGAAGAACAAGGTTGAATGCCACTACAGAGCAGTTCCTAAAAGATTGATTGTTATTGTCCTAGTTGAGTTGTAACCTTGTTGTTGTACTAACTATATCTCCTAAATCTTGTACTTAGAAACATACTGATTAGGAGCCCTCTTGTGAATCCTCGAACTCGCTGAGTTTAGGTTGTGATTAGATTTAGTCATAAAGAAAAGTCTTTATAATTGTAGAATTGCAAAGCGGCTTGTGGTGATAGCACCACAAGTTAGAAAAAGCCTTTGTAGCTTGGACAGTCACAAATTGGCTTATGGTAAAGGTACCAAAAGTTAGTTGAGTAAATCCTTTGCAATAGGAAGAATTGTAAAGTGGCTTATAATAGGTAAGTTTACAAGTTAGTAAAGTTAAAAGCCTACAGGTATAGGTCATGGTTTTTTTATCCCCTTGTGCGAGATTTTTCCATGTAAAAATTCTCTGTCTCATATTTACTACTTCATTAAGTGCTCTTAGCAGAAACTTGTAGAGGAACAGGTACTCTAAGTTTTGGTGGACCCATTCAAACTAACAATTGGTATCAGAGCAGGCTCCTCCTATCGGGTTAACACCTAGGAAGGATCCTCATGACATATTCACTAAATCTTGAAGAAGGTTATCCATATACCACCCACCCAAGTTTGATGGAAAATGCTATTGGTGGTGGAAATCTAGGATGCATGATTTCATCATGGCTGAGGATTGTGAGCTTTGGGATAGTATTTGCGATGGTCCGTTTATTCCAATCAAGTCCAACGGAGAACACACTGAAGTAGACAAGTAAAGAATGAAGAAGAATTCTCGTGCCAAGAAAATTTTGGTATATGGTTTGGAACCTAATGAGTAAGATAGAATCTCTACATGCGACAGTGACAAGAAAATATAGGAGGTTTTGCAAAACACAAGTAAAACAAGATAAATCTAATATTGATGATAGTTCTGCAATGGCAATTGAAAGCGAGGAGATTGGATGTGACTTACCACTTGTTTTGATGGCTCAATTAGACAATGATGAAGATAATGGAAACAAAGAGGTAAACTTCGGGGATGTTCAGAAAAATCTAAAATTCTACTCTCCAAAAAAACTCATGTGTTTAGCGGATATTTTAATTACAACATTTAGTCTTGCGGAGGATAGGGATTCCTTGCTCTTAGAACTAGAAGAATCTGAACACACTAGAAAATTCTTAGTGGCTATAATTACTAATCAAAATAAAGCCATTGAAACTCTTAGAAAAAAAAAGAGTGACCTCTTGGCAGAAACTGTTGACCAAAGGGGACAAATAGTAGAGCCCTTGACTAAGTCAAAACCTGAAAACCCTGAAAGAGGAAAAACGATAGTTAGTGAGGAATATGTTAGGCTTGAAGATTAGGTCAAGTCCTTGAGATGTACGATGAGCACTGAAATTGATTAAAACAAGCTTCTCCAAGCCAATCTAAAAAATTAATGAATGATCTTGAAAGGTCTCTAATGTGGACCTGGTCCGTAGAGGCTATCACTGCCTTGTTCACTAATGACAGTGAAAAAGAGAGGGGAGCAGGTTTCTAACGAAAAAGGAAACCCTCACAATAAGAGTGCCACTGCATCTGATAACTGGCCTCGGACCCAATGCGGGAACACTGGGTACTAAAAGGAAGGCGTCCATGCCAAAAATCAATCAGTAGCAATAGATAAAATGGCTACTGAAACTATGATCACAAAAGAGGGACCAGGTTCCACTAAAAAAATGCATGTTACCTGCATAGACTAAAAGAGCTCTTATTCATCCTCTTGGTTACTACAAGGGATCCAAACTTATTTAGGTTTCTAAAAATAATTCCTAAATTTCTTGTGTAGGGGATAGTGGAGGGAAGTGGTCAATAATGATTCCTGGATAGTGGATGTTCAAAACACATGACTGGGAACACCACAAACTTTCTTTCACTAAAAATCCTGCAGGTAGGGAGTGTATCCTTTGGCAATGGAAAAAAGGGGTACATTCTTGAAGTTGGAAAAGTTGGAAAGTCACTCACTCACTCTGTTGATAATGTGTATTATGTCAATGGTCTTAAGTGTAGTCTCCTGATATTCTCTCAAATTTGTGATAGGGAAACAAGGTGAAGTTCTTATCCAAATATGTACAATCACTGACCTTGTGACTGGTGAAATAGTCCTGGTGGCCAAAATGTACAAGAACATCTATGTTGCAGATTTTGAATCTCTACAGAGTGGTGATCTGAGTTGTCTGAAGGCGATTGACGATGATGCTGAACTATGGAACAAAAGACTGGCTTATGCAAGTTTTTTCCTTCTGAAGAAACTAATTTAGAAGGACATGTTCCATGGTTTTCCTATGTCACAGTTCAAAACTCAAAAGGTCTGTGATGCATGTGCCAGAGGAAAACATATAAAGTCCTCTTTTAAGTCAAAAGAGATGTGAGAACCTCAAACCTCTTGAGCTCCTGCATATGGATATGTGTGGACCCATGAGGGTGTAAAGTAGAGGACGAAAGAGATACATTTTCATGATCGTGGATGACTATTCCATATTCACATACACTCTGTTTCTTAGAATAAAAGATGAAAAGGTTGAAGTATTTGTGGCTTTGTGAAGAAAATCCAGGTGAAGATGGATTCTAGTGTTATATGCATTAGATCAGATCATGGGATAGAATTTGACTATGTCAAATTCGATGATTTCTGCAATGAAAATGGTATCTCTCACAACTTCTCAGCTCCCAGAACTACAAAGAATAATGGATAGTAGAAAGAAAGAATATAATTCTGGAAGAAATGGCAAGAACAATGTTATTTGACAGTGGACTTGCAAAGAACTTTTGGGCTGAAACTCTCAACACTGCCTGCTACTTAGTGAATAGGCACATGATAAGATCAATCTTGAACAACGCCCCATATTAATTGCTGAATGGAAGAAAACCCAAGCTGACTTACCTAAGAACATTTGGATGCAAATTCTATGTCCTCAATAATGAAAAGGTTCAACTTGGTAAATTCGATGCCAAAAGTGACGAAGGGATATTTATTGGCTACTCTTCTTAAAGCAACACTTATAAGATATATAACAAACAAACTCAATGTGTTTAAAAAATCTTCCATGTTATTTTTGATGAATCTCATCCATCATTTGAGAAGAATACTGTGGAAGATCAAGATAGAGAACCCTTACTTGTTCCTGGCGAAGTCATTAACATGACAAACGGAAAAGCAGATATGATGAGTCAAGTGAAGGAGGAAAATGAATACAATTCTATGTCATCATCAACAAAGCCAAGCACATCAATTACAACCACCGAAGCTGAAGAAAGAGTTGTTGATGCAGTCCAGGGAACTCCACTGGCATCTGAGAGAACGATACAGGAGAATCGGCCAAACATACCTTCTTTCTCTCAGAATGAACCCAGCCATCTAAATGGAGACATCAATGTTCTCACCCTATAGATAAAATAATCACTCCTCTAGATTCTAGAGTCCAAACTAAGTCAAGAGCTATAAATTCACTTGCCTTCTCAGCCTTACTCTCCCAGATAGAACGTAAGAACATCAAGTAAGCCTTAAAAGAAGCAGATTGGATTACATCAATGCAAGATGAGCTGCATCAGTTTGAGAGAACTAGTGTTTGGCACCGTGTACCTAGACCTCCAGATAGAACCATTATAGGAAGCAGGTAGGTATTCAGAAACAAGCTCGATGAGTATGAAATTACCACAAGGAGCAAAGCAAGGCTAGTGGTTCGAGGTAACAATCAGGAGGAAGGGATTGCTTATGTGAAACATTTTCTCCAGTGGCTCGCATGTAAGCCACAGAATTCTGAATTCCTTTGCTTCTCATATTGAATTCATCTTGTTCCAAATGGATGTCAAAAGTGCATTTTTGAACAGACTACTTAAGTAAGAAGTCTATGTGAAGCAACCCCCTGGGTTTGAAAATCATGAGCACCCTGAGTATATGTTCAAATTAGACAAAGTCCTGTATGGGCTAAAGAAGGCTCCTCGAGAGTGGTATGAAAGATTGTCAAAATTTATCTAAGAAAATGGCTCTAAGACAGGGAAAATTGACAACACTCTTTTCTTAAAGAAACGAGGAAGGAACCTGCTCATTGTTCAGGTCTATGTTGATGATATCATCTATGGAGCAACAACTGACTCTCTATGTAAAGAATTTGTGAAACTTGTGGGGAGTTAATTCGAAATGAGCGTGATGGGGGAATTAAAATTCTTCTTGGGTCTTCAAGTAAAGCATCCCCCAAAAGGTACTTCCATCTGTCAGCAAAAATACATCAGGGGACTCTAGAATATTTTTGACATGGAAGAATCGAAGGTGATAGACACTCCCATTGCAACTGCTACTCGACCTGATATGGATGAAATATGATCTCCTATGAATCAAACAATGTATCGAGGCAGCATTGTGTCTCTTCTCTATCTCACTGCTAGTTGACTTGATATTGTTTTAAGTGTGGGGGTTGTGTGCGAGGTTTCAAACAAATCCTAAGGAATCTAACTTGAAGGCTGCCAAAAGAATACTGAGATATCTCAAAGGCACGCAAGACCTGGTGCTACATTATCCATCAGGTTATAATTTTAATCTAACTGGGTATGCTGATGCAGACTGTGTAGGTTGTCTTGTGGACCAAAAAGGTACTTCTGGGATGGCTCACTTCTTAGGATCATGTATTAGCTCTTGGGGGAACCTAGAAGCAAAATTCAGTGGCTCTTTCAACAGATGAAGTTGAATATGTGGTTATTGCATCCAGTTGTGCTCAGCTTCTATGGATCAAGAAGCAATTGGAGGATTTTGGAGTTCCCATTGAGAGTGTGCCTCTCCTATGTGATAACACTAATGCACTTAACATGGTAAAAAATCCAGTCCAACATAAAAGGACCAAACATATCTATGTGAGGCATCATCTTCTAAGAGATAATGTGGAGAAAGGGTTGACATGCATGAAGTTCTGCATCATCGAAGATCAAATTGTAGACATTTTTTACCAAAGCACTAAGTAGGGAAAATCCAAAAGAAATAGAGTAAAGTTGGGACTGTTAAGGCCAAACTAAGAACCTGATCCCCTTTTTGAGTTGGCTAGAGTTTTTAAGAAATAATAGGTTCAAAGTGTTTTCTGGTCCTGTCTAACTCACTTCAATATCGTTGCAGATAAACACGCCTGATGAGCATATAAGTAGTAGATGTAGTACATGACTTATAAAAGAGAAATAATTCTTTTAAAGAAAAATGGAGGGCTTGAAGAAAATACTTTTAAAGAACCAGGTTCTTGGACTAAAGATTAGTAGTTCTGTACATCCTTTAATACACGTATTAAAAGGTACAAAAGTACAACTGCCATGTCATCAAATTTTCAGATTCGACTGTCATGTCTCTTCAATTCAAAACATTTCATCTCCCTATGAAACGTCACGATTCTCCATGCCCAACCGCCGTTTCAGAACCAGTACCTATTCTTCTCCCATCATAATTGTACTCTCAATTTAAAAGCCCCTCTCGTCTACTCTTTCTAACCATGAGCCCTATTCTAAATTCACCCAAAATGAAGGATCATCACTCCCCCTCTTCCAATGGCTGAGAAACTCTCTGGCCCATCCATGGAACCTCTCCCCATCACTGAGTCTGTGTCACCCACTTTCACTTCTACTACTACTATCACACATTCCCTAGTTTCCCAACCTTTTTCCTACTCTGAAACTCCTGAAACTATTGTTCTGTCCACAACGTCATCTGATGCCCTCACCAGTCAAACCCTAATTGGAAAATAAGGTGAAAATATTGACTTCACAAAAGGCTCTGCCATAATTACAATCGATCCCTTGATTGTGGAAGCACTTGTTAAGGAAGAAAAGATTGTGTTTTTCGTATCCACGGATGGCATATCGTATAAAGTTGTTTCTTAGAGACAAAATCGCAAAGCGTGTGGGTAGAAGGGAACCTTCTGGCTTTTGAAGGGGATGCATCAATATACACTACTGGGGCATCTCATGAGGAACCTGATCCCTCTCTGGAGGACCCATGTCTGGACTCTCATCCCCAGGATAGGCCAGTACCTGCTTTCAATGTTGTTCCCTTGGAAATTGAAAAACCAGAAATGATGTCTAGTGATGAAGAAGACCTGGACAATATGGCCCTAGATGCATTCTTAATAAGCTCATGATTGCCACTACTCCTGAGTTTGAAAGTAAACGGCCTACTACCAGGCTTCAAGTCAAGGCAACCTACAATTCTGCACTTCAAAAGAGCAATAATAGTAGTATAAAGAAAAGGAGAAAGTTGGTAAATAATGGTGTCCCTGCAAGTGATGAAGCTATCCCTCTCGTTGTGGTGGAGGAAGGAACTCTTCAGGAACCTAGTTCCCTTGTAAGGAGGTCCTCGAAAAAGGCTGAGTCTATCTCTATAGAAAAGTGTTCTACTTCCAAGTACAAGACAAATGAGGAAATGAGTGATGAAGATATTCTTGTAAGTCCAAGGTGAAGGGTAAAGTTAGTGGAGAAAAATATAAGAAACACAAGTTGGAAATAGTTGAAGAACCCGATTTTGGTAAGAGAGTCAAAAACGACGTCTTCCTTGGATCTGAGCGACTAAGACATCAAAAGGTTTTGCTGGGTCGCATGATTGACCCAATAATCTCTGAGATGACAGGAACACATCAGCTTCTAGAAATTGTGGAGTTTCAGCAATGGACGCATCTATTCTACATTGACGCTCCTAAAGTGTAGAAGGAGGAGGTCAAAAGTTTCTTCGCCAGTCTCTTTCCAGTGGATACTGACCATGTATGTGCCTTAGTAAATAGGGTGGTTATTGTCTTTGACGTGAAAATGCTTGGAGAAATTCTGCAGGTTCCTATTGTTGGGGTGTCTAGTGTGAGACGTGTTTTTCAATACAACTTCCGGAGTACAGTCGTGAAAGTTAATTCTAATTAGAAGGGGGACCAGGTTCGTAAGAAAACACTGCTTCCCATCTACCAGTTGTTGTTTGAACTAGTGAATAAAGGCATGTTGCCTTGGGCAGAAAGGCAATCTATCACTTTGAAATCTAATTTATTCTTAATGGAGCAATTGGACGGTTTTAACCCTGTGCGTCTGCTTGCCATAATGATTGAGCACATGCAGAAAGTAGCTGATTTCAAGGATGGCAATCATGGGCTTCCCTGTGGATTCTTGCTTACATAAGTGTTCAAATACTTTGAGGTTCCACTGGGAACATGTAAAGTAGGGACTTATAAGTAGACATTCTCATTGATAACCTTGGAAGAGTGCGAGTGTATTGAGAAGTATGGGGGTGTAGGAATCACTTCAATTGTGTCTCAGATCATCAATGCCCAAAACAACACAACTGAGGAGATATGTTGACTGAAGGCCAGGAATGCCATCCTGAAAGGCCAGCAAGCTCAAGCGGTTCCCATGTCGAAATATGAGGTGATCCGTTTGACCCAAGAAAATGCAAACCTCAGGGCGCAAATTGAGAACCTGAAAGCTGAACTGCTCAATGAGAAAAATTGGGGAAATGTCCGAATAGATCTTGTTCTCCAGACATTTGCAGTTGATTCCAAGCCTTTCCTCCTAGTGCCCCATATGTTTCCCTTCAGTGACCAGTTATCTGGATGTGTTCCCATTTTGTTTCTTTTTTGATGATTGGTGGATGTTTCTGTTGTTTTCTCTGTTGTGGTTACGATGTACTACTACTGCTCCCGTGATCAAGTCCAAATGTTACCTCTTCTTTTTTCCAAAGGAAGGGGAAGATTAAACTATAATATAAGTCCTCTTTTGTTCTGTCTAATGCTTTCTCTATGTGTTAGATTCTTTCTCATGCTAGTGTGCGCATATGTGGCATAGGTTAACTTGGTTGACTTCTTTACGCTTTTATTCTTTTTAATAATGCCAAAAGGGGGAAAAAAGACTAATATGGACTTAGGGGGAATCACATTGGGGAACTAGTTCTTATATGAATTAAAAAAAATTAAAGATTAAGGCATCGTCATAGGGGGAACTCTATGACAATGCTTTCCACGGCCTTAATTCTGAACTTATAACTATTTATGTTTGCCATATAAAAAAGAGGGAAATTGATATATATTAAATACTCTTGTCTCATATTTTGATGATCTAACAAACTTACTGTTAAGAACCAAAAAGGAAGCTGACCTACTTGGATTGCTGCAACTTGAACGGATCCCAACTAAGGATGAACTGCTATGGATTCAGAAGCTAGGAACCAAACAAGGACCTGGTTCCCCTTTGGTTCCTCTGATGCAGTACATAGTCATTTGAGCACAGCTGGAACTGAAGTGACTGAAAGACACTGTCTGCTGTATTCCAATACACTTTCAGCCCAATCACTCTCTAACCAAACAAAGTACTCACATCACCTCAAGTGATGTGATCAAGATATACCCGATGAAGCTTCATACAATGACATCACTGGAAGGTTTCTATTTCTCATTCAAGCCTTTGCAAAAATAGAAAACTCATCATCCTCTTAAGCTTGAAAAACAAGGTTGAACGCTACTACGGACCAGTTCCTAAAAGATTGATTGTTGTTGTCCTACTTGAGTTGTAACCTTGTTGTTGTACTTACTATATCTCCTAAATAATATACTTAGAAGCATAATGATTATGATCCCATTTGCAAATCCTCAAACTCGCTGAGATTAGGTTGTGACTAGATTTAGTCATAAAGAAAAGTCTTTGTAATTGTAGGATTTCAAAGTGGCTTGTGGTAATAGCACCACAAGTTAGAAAAAGCCTTTGTAACTAGGATAGTCACAAAGTGGCTTGTGGTAAAGATACCACAAGTTAGTTGAGTAAATCCCTTGCAATAGGAAGTATTATAAAGGGGCTAGTAATAGGTAAGATTACAAGTTAGTAAAGTTAAAAGCCTACAGGTGTAGGTCGTATTTTTTTGATCCACTTGTGCGGGATTTATTCACTTAAAAACCCTCTATCTCATTTACTTACTACTTACTAAGTGTGCTTAGCAGAAACTTGTAGAGGACTAGGTACTCTAACTTTTGGTGGACCCATACAAACTAACATTCTATAAATTAGTGAAACTTAGTAGACAGACTTTAAAGGTAGTAAATACACATGGAGTAACAAGAAATATACTTACAGATACTGTCTAATCTTGAAAACGCCGGATAGGTACCTTGTCACCAATGATTTGATATAGATCTATGCCATGAAGTCAATGTCACCCACTTGCCTTGAACCCACTCTGACAACTATCCTTTGATATTCGCCCTCTACAATAATAAAAACTATCCCAGGGATCTTCAAATTTGAAACTGTGCGGTGAAGCCACCCTAAAATCCCAAACATCATTTAATAATATTTCACTAGCTCAACTACCCTCCCTCAGGATACCCTCAATTCCAATACAAAGCTCAAAGGTGGAATAAAAAGGTCTTTGGCAGCATCTTTCATAAGAAAAAATATATCATAGCCAAACTAGATGGTATCCAGAGATTCCTTCCCGCTCACCTCCCACCCCACCAAAACCTAGAACACTGGCTTCAGAAGGAGTTCTCTGTCATCCTGAGATGTGAGGAGCACTTCTAGAAGCTCAAAGTCAGAATAAACTGACTGTGTAATGGTGATGTTAACACTATATTTTCCATACATCCATCATCAATGGAAGAATAATGAACAAAATCTTGTCTCTAAAAGATTGTTGGAAACACGTTTCAAATGCAATATACTAAACGTGTGTTCTTTTGTAGGTTTTGATGAATGTCAAACAAAGCAATAAGCGATATATAGCAGTGCTCAAGGACAAGCACATAATGGATGCATTACAAGAAGCTCAAGACAATGCTTGGAAATGTTATAATTGAGTCAATATTAATTGTGATCTTGATTCCTCAATCTTGGCTCATAACATGGCTTCTCTACTAAAATTATTTTTTCCAAAATCATGCATATTTAAAGTAAGTGTCAAATGATTTTAAACTATGCATATTTACATTTGTTAAAATGTTTTCCAAACATGCCTCAAAAATTTGGGCTAAGATAATCGATTATGTACTTATGATAATCGAGTATCTCTAAGCCAAGACTGCATGACAATCGATTATGAATTAATGATAATCGATTGTGAGTAAGCCAGTTAACATCAGGTTTTTGCAAACTGCATAACAATCGATTGTGTACTTTCGATAATCGATTGTTAACTGAGGCAAAGTTTTCAAAACTCATAAAAATCGATTATGAACTAATGGTAATCGATTGGAATGAGAAAAATGTCTCCCAGTGATTTTAAGTAAAATGATAATCGATTGTGGCTTTTGATAATCGATTATATATGAGACAGTAAGTTTTGAAATTAATTAATAATCGATTGTGGCTTTTGATAATCGATTATATATGAGACAGTAAGTTTTGAAATTAATTAATAATCGATTGTGGCTTTTGATAATCGATTATATATGAGACAGTAAGTTTTGAAATTAATTAATAATCGATTGTTCTATTTGATAATCGATTATTGAAGCTGACCGTTGTCATACTTTTTTCAAATTACCTTCAGGTAATCGATTGTGATATTTAACAATCGATGTTTTAGCGTAAAATCTGGAAAAGATTTTCTGAACGTTGTTAAAATAATCGATTATTGATTTCCTGATAATCGATGTTTTATGCCAAAAATTGGAAAGGATTTTTTAACGTTATAATTAATCGATTATTGATTTGAAGTAATCGATTGTTAACGTAATATCTGGGATTGATTTTTTGATCTGATAGGCAAACAATCGATTGTTTAGTCCTGACAATCGATTGTCACTGAGTAATTTCAGCAATCCTTAATTGGCAATTAGACAACGGTAAGACTGAGTTTTTCACCTATAAATACAGGTTTAACTCAGTGTTTTCACAACAACAACACATACAATTTAAGTATTTTCATTGCTAAAAGCTTTCTTACATTGATCATCATTTTCATTCATCTATAAAGCTTTTTGAAGAGCCATTCTATTGAGCTAAGTTGTTGTGATCTTGAGCGTACTATTTCTACTCATATCTACTCATTGAGGAGTACTTTGTAAAGTGAGTGTGTCTTTGTGTTTGTAAGAGAATTGCGATTCTCGTTTGTTGAGGAACTTGTGTTTCCTCGGTTGAAGTCTTTGGGATTGTTATCCCCGAGCAATTGAAGTCTTTGGGATTGTTATCCCCGAGCAATTGAAGTCTTTGGGATTGTTATCCCCGAGCAATTGAAGTCTTTGGGATTGTTATCCCCGAGCAATTGAAGTCTTTGGGATTGGTATCCCCGAGCAATTGAAGTCTTTGGGATTGTTATCCCCGAGCAATTGAAGTCTTTGGGATTGTTATCCCCGAGCAATTGAAGTCTTTGGGATTGTTATCCCCGAGCAATTGAAGTCTTTGGGATTGGTATCCCCGAGCAATTGAAGTCTTTGGGATTGTGATCCCCGAGCACCTAGGTGAGGCTTGTGTCCTCAGCTGTAACGGTTTGTTAAGCACCCGTAAGCTTGACAAGTTTAGTGGAAATCTCGAGAGAGTCTCTCGGGGACTGGACTAACCACGTTTGTGGCCAACCAGGATACATCTTTGTGTAAGTTTATTTTACTGCACTTGTCTTAATTTCTGCAAAGTTTTTTAAATTCCGCACTAAAACGCTTAATAATTTTAAAACGCTATTCACCCCCCCTCTAGCGTAAAGCGTTATTTCCAACAATTGGTATCAGAGCCATACTCTCTGAAAAACTTAACAGTTTGAGAGAACCATCCATGGCTTCTACTCATGATTCTTTTGCAGGAATCGGTGAAGGAAACTGCTACACCATGCCTCCAATATTTGATGGAAACAACGAAGAAGAGGTAAGTATCTCTAACTCTCACTCGTTCGAAGAATTACAAAATGCATATGAAGACTTGTATGGTGAATTTTGTAATGCTGTCAAAATGATTAGAGATTTGAAGAAATCACTTTCCCAGCAAGAATTAGATTTTCAGAAAAATCTCTCTTTAAAAGAAAAAGATTTTGAAGAACGTCTCTTATTGAAAGAAAAAGATTTCAAAAATCAACTTTCTTTAAAACAAAAATTTTTTGAAAATCTGTCTCTTGATAACGAGAATCTTGTAAAAGAAAATCAGTTTTTGCAAAATGATAGTGTAGAACTTAGACAAGTCGTTAAGACTATGCATGAAGCTTCTTATGTTGATAAATGCTCTACTTGTACTTCCTGCGATTCTTTGAAGTTAGAAAACGCAGAACTTAGGAAAACTTTAGAATCACGAAGTATAGATGTCCCTAAGGTTATTGAAGAAAAGGAAACGTCGAGGAACAATCAACGGCATAAAAGCAGAAATCCCATTAGAAATTTTACTGATCCACCTAGAAATAATTCTAGGGCTGTAAATGAGTCTAGGACAAATTCCTTTAGACCACCTAGACATTACGCTAGGATGTATGAAAACAAGTCTAAAACTAACGCCTTTAGATCACCTAGATACAACTCTAGAAATTGGAATAATGAATCTAGAGTTAATCACTTTACATCGCCTAGAATCAATACTAGGACTATTGTTGATAAGCCTAGAACGAACTACGTTAGACAACCTAGAAATGACTCTAGGATTCTCAACGCCTCTAGGAATGACTCTAGATCACCTAGAATGTATTTGGCGCAACCTAGGCATTGGCACAATCCAAACGTAGTATGCCATTATTGCAATCGGATAGGTCACATTGCACCTGTGTGTTTTGCTAAACATAGAAATTTATCTTGTGGTTATAATTATCATTTGCCTAACCCCAAAGGACCCAAAAAGATATGGGTACCAAAAACCTCTCCGTAGATATTTTTGCAGGTGTGCTTGAAGACTACAAAATTGTAGTAGATGTGCCAAGCACGACACCCAAAAGGCATCGAAAGGAATTTCGGTTAGCTATTTTTTTTTAAACTGAATATGTGCAAATTATTAATGTTGACAGTTTTGTTGATATATGGCAGCTGGTGTTATTAACATATAAGTTGTCAACTTGATTCTCACCCTGAAAAACGTTGACATGCGTTATTTGTAAGAATCAATTTGTGAAATTTCTTGTTGACTATACTTGTTGATTGACATGCTGAAAATTCATTTTTGATTACTAGTATCAACTATTTAAATGCTTGATCCATGCTTTGACAAATGTTGATTTGTGCATTGAATGAGTACCTACTAAATCATGTTTAGTTGAATTATGTCTTGACAATTTTTTTAAAACAGCAAAGTGTTTTAAATCATGTTTTAATATATGGTTTGATAAATGCCTTTAGCATACTCTCATAATCGATTTTCAGAACTTAAAACCTTTTTGGTCTAGTCCACAATCGATTGTTCACAGGCACAATCGATTGTTCGTGTTTTTCTGAGTTTTCAAAAACTCTCTGCTTCTTGCAGATTTTTCAGGAACTAAGTGTCAAATAGTTCAACAATCGATTGTCCCCTTTCAACAATCGATTGTCAATCGGTAAAAATCTCAAAGATTTGTTACCATTCTGAATTCTGAACTCAACAGCTATCATTTAGCATCATGTCAGTTCAAAATAGGCATAAACGCTCTTGAAATTTTTTAAAGGCTAGGCTTTCATTTTTATCATGCCAAATTGTATGTGTTGATATGTCTTTGTTAACCATCCGTATCAATTCTCCTTGAATCATGCTTTGTTTTGGTTCTCATTATTGCAAATGCGCTAAATGGAAATATTTGACATTTGTTGCAATATGGATTACTGAAAATAACCTTGTGCATCACTGTTAATAAAATAACATTTGATGCATTTGTTATGCTCTCCGTCAAATGGATCTTTCATTGCTTGTGTAACAATCGGTATTTCCTGTAAAATGTCAAATTGATGTGTTTTGCTTAAACAGGTGATAAGATGGTTGATTCATGATTTGACTATCTATTTGAAACAGCATGCGATATATGTTTTGACAAATGCCTTTCAAAATAACAATAGTTTTTTTTTGATAAAATTGATAAATTTATAGAAGTCGTCATATTTTATATTCCTCAATATCCTTCCTATTCTTCTGTGAATATGGTAAAAGGAATTAGCCTTAATACAATCTTCTTATCAAAAGAAGAAATGTTTTAGGCAATTTGTTACAAGTAAGAGGGAACTTGTGCTTTGAAAGAATTGATTGCATAAATTTTATTGATGATATTTTCTTAACAAATATCTGTTTGGTTTTTGAATTGTTATTATGGTGATAAATTGTTTATATATATATATCGGAAATGGCTTCACTTGATTAAATGTTGGAAATGCAAATGTGCTCGCTTGAAGCATTCAATTCAATTTCTAGCAAATTGAGATGTCAACGATGGAGGATGACATCAAGACAAACCGGGTATGATCGTTCCTTACTCTACCCTTTAGCTAGTTGAATTGGCATTATATGTCACAAGTATTGATATGAATGTTATTTTGATAAATTGCATAATTGATTAAGTGCATAAATTGTATTGAGTTTTGATTTTCTAAATTGGTATTTATAACAATTGGTGTTGATTATATGTATCCATGATGGAAAATCTATTTTCATAAAAACGTTTTCATCCGAAGAATCATTATCTTCCTCCATGTGTTGATGACGTTGTTTCATTCATAATCAATTGTCATAATTCCAAAATTGATTATAATATATTCAAAATTGATTACCATACTTCCAAAATCAATTTTCAGGACTTAGACCATTTTTTTTGCCCAGTAAACAATCGATTGTCAAATTCAACAATCGATTGTCAGTGATTTTCTGAAATTTCAAAAACATTCTGTTTCAAGCCAATTTCTCAGAATCTAAGTGTCAAACTTGACACAATCGATTGTCAGACGGTATTAATTCAAAAAATTCTTACCATTCTGCTCTGCTGACCCCCTTTAATCGATTGTCAGTTTCCTTTTCAGAATTCCAACGGGCATATCTGCTCAACAATCGATTGTCTCCAGCAAACAATCGATTGTCTCCAGCGGTCTTCTTAAAATCTGACCGTTTTTGAGTCTTCAATTCAGCCATGAATACCATATCTTCTCCGATATATATACTTTCTTCCTCCTCGTTTTTCCACAATGAGGTATCTTGAAAATTTTAGTCTTGCTATACACTTTCTTCAGCAATGCAATCTTCTAAACTTCCTTCTCCTTTCTTTTGACTTTATAAATGCTACACTCGTTCGGGCATTCTATTCAAATCTCCGCCAGAACGATCAAGGTGATCTTGTCACCTTTGTAAATGGTGTTAAAATTATCATTTCTGATGAATCCCTAAACACCATTGCCTATCTCCCAAATGATGGAGAAGACATTTCTCAATATGTTGGAATAGAAGGAGAATTATTTGACGAAACCTCCTTTCTTCGTCAAGCTGGTCTTGTTAACTATGATCCACGTCTCACTTCTCGTCGTCCTACGATCACGGGAATGGATCCGAACTATCGGTTGATATTCTATTTCATCACCCGAGTTCTCAAGCCCCGAAAAAGCTGTCACACCACTATTTCCCAAGAAGATTGTAAACTCATGCATGCCATTTCTTCCGGAGCTCGATTAAATTATTGTAAATTAATCAAGCTTCACATGTGTGATGCTCTCGCCGAAGACAAACATCTTCCATATGCACTTCTTGTCATGCATTTTCTTGAATCCGCCGGCATTATCACGGCAAATGGTCCACTTAAAAATCGGACCAAACACTGGGAAATTTCTGAATCTTCATTTCACAGTGGTGGCAATCATGATAATCAACCTCCTCAAAATCCTCCACAAAATCCGCCTCAAAATCAAGATCCAAATGCGGAGATAGTAAATCATCTTACCCGTATTGAAACAAAAGTTGACACTTTGTCCCGCTATGTCCTAGGATATTTTGACCATATCAACTATTAATATGGCAATCTTGTCCCATTTGAGGCACCGCCACAAAACATGGACGAAGATGATGATAACGAGGATTAAATATTTTCTTGTATTTTTTCATTAAATGGCCTATGTAATGTTTTATCTATTTAATGAAAAGTTGATTTTCATCTGCAATATCTCTCCTATTTCCATTATGCATACTTACATGCTTTCTTTGAATGTGTTGCATAAATTCAGGGGGAATCTTATATTTAGGGGGAATTTCTTTCCAGTGCAAACTATTCGATTATCCCGTATAATAATCGATTATGTTGACATTTGTTGAACTAGCATGCTATTATTAGACTTGTTATCTAGCCATTTTTTTGTTAATGTCAAAAGGGGGAAGAAACGGGATATCAAGAAGTATGCTATATCACTCTCAACTTCATTTATGCTTAAAGTGAGGGGGAACATGGATTAAGAGGGAACATCAAATTGCATACTTTACACTTGTCTTGGATCATCAAAATAATTATTGCATATATCCCGCTTATGTTTGCCATTATCAAAAAGGGGGAAATTGTTGGAAACACGTTTCAAATGCAATATACTAAACGTGTGTTCTTTTGTAGGTTTTGATGAATGTCAAACAAAGCAATAAGCGATATATAGCAGTGCTCAAGGACAAGCACATAATGGATGCATTACAAGAAGCTCAAGACAATGCTTGGAAATGTTATAATTGAGTCAATATTAATTGTGATCTTGATTCCTCAATCTTGGCTCATAACATGGCTTCTCTACTAAAATTATTTTTTCCAAAATCATGCATATTTAAAGTAAGTGTCAAATGATTTTAAACTATGCATATTTACATTTGTTAAAATGTTTTCCAAACATGCCTCAAAAATCTGGGCTAAGATAATCGATTATGTACTTATGATAATCGAGTATCTCTAAGCCAAGACTGCATGACAATCGATTATGAATTAATGATAATCGATTGTGAGTAAGCCAGTTAACATCAGGTTTTTGCAAACTGCATAACAATCGATTGTGTACTTTCGATAATCGATTGTTAACTGAGGCAAAGTTTTCAAAACTCATAAAAATCGATTATGAACTAATGGTAATCGATTGGAATGAGAAAAATGTCTCCCAGTGATTTTAAGTAAAATGATAATCGATTGTGGCTTTTGATAATCGATTATATATGAGACAGTAAGTTTTGAAATTAATTAATAATCGATTGTGGCTTTTGATAATCGATTATATATGAGACAGTAAGTTTTGAAATTAATTAATAATCGATTGTTCTATTTGATAATCGATTATTGAAGCTGACCGTTGTCATACTTTTTTCAAATTACCTTCAGGTAATCGATTGTGATATTTAACAATCGATGTTTTAGCGTAAAATCTGGAAAAGATTTTCTGAACGTTGTTAAAATAATCGATTATTGATTTCCTGATAATCGATGTTTTATGCCAAAAATTGGAAAGGATTTTTTAACGTTATAATTAATCGATTATTGATTTGAAGTAATCGATTGTTAACGTAATATCTGGGATTGATTTTTTGATCTGATAGGCAAACAATCGATTGTTTAGTCCTGACAATCGATTGTCACTGAGTAATTTCAGCAATCCTTAATTGGCAATTAGACAACGGTAAGACTGAGTTTTTCACCTATAAATACAGGTTTAACTCAGTGTTTTCACAACAACAACACATACAATTTAAGTATTTTCATTGCTAAAAGCTTTCTTACATTGATCATCATTTTCATTCATCTATAAAGCTTTTTGAAGAGCCATTCTATTGAGCTAAGTTGTTGTGATCTTGAGCGTACTATTTCTACTCATATCTACTCATTGAGGAGTACTTTGTAAAGTGAGTGTGTCTTTGTGTTTGTAAGAGAATTGCGATTCTCGTTTGTTGAGGAACTTGTGTTTCCTCGGTTGAAGTCTTTGGGATTGTTATCCCCGAGCAATTGAAGTCTTTGGGATTGTTATCCCCGAGCAATTGAAGTCTTTGGGATTGTTATCCCCGAGCAATTGAAGTCTTTGGGATTGTTATCCCCGAGCAATTGAAGTCTTTGGGATTGGTATCCCCGAGCAATTGAAGTCTTTGGGATTGTTATCCCCGAGCAATTGAAGTCTTTGGGATTGTTATCCCCGAGCAATTGAAGTCTTTGGGATTGTTATCCCCGAGCAATTGAAGTCTTTGGGATTGGTATCCCCGAGCAATTGAAGTCTTTGGGATTGTGATCCCCGAGCACCTAGGTGAGGCTTGTGTCCTCAGCTGTAACGGTTTGTTAAGCACCCGTAAGCTTGACAAGTTTAGTGGAAATCTCGAGAGAGTCTCTCGGGGACTGGACTAACCACGTTTGTGGCCAACCAGGATACATCTTTGTGTAAGTTTATTTTACTGCACTTGTCTTAATTTCTGCAAAGTTTTTTAAATTCCGCACTAAAACGCTTAATAATTTTAAAACGCTATTCACCCCCCCCCTCTAGCGTAAAGCGTTATTTCCAACAAAGATGAGGCAGGACACCGAGTCCATGACCGGGTAGCAATCAAGAACATGATACAATCCTACTTTAGGGATATCTATGCAACCGATCACCTCTCTACCCCTCTTGTTGCTACCCATGCCGCTCCTGGCTTCAATTCTCCAGTTGAGAATGTCCACTTTTGGCTCAAGGAATATCTTAGCATCAATGAGGTTACCAATGATTTTCACTCTTTCAAGTCTTCCAAGGCACCTACTTCAGATGGCCTCCACCCCATCTTCTATCAAAAATATCAGAACATAGTATCCCAACAGGTCAACGAGTTATGTGCTAAATTCTTCTCCACTAATGAGATGCCACTTAAGGTGAAATCGACTTATCTTTGCCTCATTCGTAGGTATGCTAATGTCACTATGCCTAGGAATTTCAGACTAATAGAGCTCTACAACACTATGTATAAGCTGGTCATGAAGATCATTGTCAACAGACTTAAACTTTACCTTAAATCCATCATTTGACCTAGCCAAGCCAAGTTCCTATCCAATAGAAGAGCCTCTGAAAATGTCATTATTGTCAAAGAATACATATCTCACTTCACCAATAATGAAAGAGAGGAACGACAACATGATCCTCCAGATTAATATAGAAAAAACCTCTGACAGGCTTGAGTGGTCTCTCATTAGAAGTACTCTTCTGTTCAACAACTTCCCTCCTAATCTAATTAAGCTAATCATGTCCGGTATTACCTCAACCACTATCTCTATTATGTTGAAGGGTAACATGACATACCCCATTCTCCCCTCTAGAGGGATTAGACAAGGGGACCCTTTGTCCCCCTACATCTTCATCATGTGCCGGGACATGCTTTCTAGGAAGATTGGCCATGAAGTTGAGCTTGCCAACTGGTTCATAATTTCCGTTAGTGGAGGTGGGCCCAAAATCTCTCACATGTTCTTTGCAAATGATCTCACACTTTTTTGCCAGAACCAATAGAAAGAATTGTGAAACCATCTTGAGAACAATCAATGCTTTCCACTCCATATCAAGCAAGAAGGTCAATATGATCAAGTCTAAAGTTATCTTCTCTAAATATACTAATCCTGCCGATTTAGATCTATTCTCCAACATCCTAGGTATTAAAACCAGCAACACTTTTGGCAAATACCTTGGTTTCCCTATTTTTCACAATAGACCTACAAATAAGGTCTTTCAGTTCATTATTGATAATATGATTACTAAGTTAGCTGGCTGGAAAACAAAATTTCTCAACATGGATGGGCGTACAACCTTGGCTAAGTCAAGTAGTGGAAGCATCCCTATCTATGTGATACAATTCATTAAGCTTCCTAGTAGCACCTCCAAAAGGATTAATAAAATCTAGAGAGATTTTATTGGGGAACTACTTATGAGAAAAGAAAGATGCACATGCATTGCTGGGATGCCATTACCATGGTTAAGGCCCATGGTGGCCTTGGCATCCAAAAAGCAAAACTGAAGAACAAGACATGACACTCATGCCTTGCTTGGAGGCTTTTCAACAAGCGTGACATATAGTGGGCTAACAAATTAATTGCTAAATATTGCAACTCTTAAACTACTAGAATCGAACCCTCATGTAGGACTTGGCATTACATCCTTGATGAATGGAGGGTCTGTATTAAAGCATACATATGGGTAGTTAATAAGAGGAATAGACACCAACCAATGTCCCAGATTACTTGGGGGGGAATGCATTATGATATCCCCTCTTTTTAGCAATGAAAAGTAAAACATGGACAACTTTCTTTCCACATTCCTGAGCCAGTAACACACACTATCAACAACACATTCATCAATGATAACTCTGAGGAAGAGGACAAGGTCATATGGAGAGCACTGCACTAGACCGGGAATTCTTCTTCACATGGATCTAGAAATTGGATACCCCAAACTAGATCAAATTCTTCACATGGATCCTAGCCCACTCCAGGCTACCTACCAACAACTACTTTCACAACATAGGACTCGATCTAAGCCTTTCCTGTACTATCCGGGGGAATTCATTCACAATATATTCTTTTAGTGCAACTATGCCAAACCTTCTGAAGCAATCTTTGTCAATGCTCTCCTAATCAAGCACTGGCCTAGTCCCTCTTTTTCAATCCAACCTCTTGGAATGATACTTGGTTCAAAATCAAGAACATGGCTTTCATTGGATGCATCCAATGGTAGTTCCTCTTACCCTTCTACTTCCGGAATAGGGATAATGCATAAAATCCATCCCATCCTATGTCCCATTTGCCAACTAAACAGCTTTTCTTTTTGGTGGTCCTATTATCCTCGTGATCTTATTTTACCATAATTGATTTAACATTATATGCCGTTAAATCAATTAATTTAGCATTAGTTTTACCATAATGTATTTGATGTGTCAGGTTTAATTAAGCATATAATGTTAAATTAATTATGGTAAAAATAAGTTTAGGGGGGGGGGGGGGGGAATAGAACCCCCGAAAAAAAGGTGTGTAGTTGGTAAAATGGGGTGTTTTTTATGGATTATCCCTCCGGGATATATGGCTAATCAGGAACAACAATCTGTTTAATAATACGAAAGATCTTGTCCCAGCCCAGAATGCCATTGCAAAGGTAATGGAATACCACCTTGTGGCCAGAAAACAATCCCAAAGGCAGTGGGCTACCATACGTGTCAAATGGGAACCTCCAAATAGGAATATATACAAACTTAACACTGATGGATCCTCCTTTGGGAACCTAGTGACAGGGGATGCAGGAGGTGTTTTCAAGAATCATTTTGATGATTAGGTAATCCGTTTGATGAAAGGATGTTTTTGTTACCACTAACAACCTAGTTGAATTAAATGCCCTCTTCCAGGGTCTCATTTTAGGATTAGAACATAAGTTGACTCCCCTATCCATAAACGATGACTCAATAAAGTTTTCATAATGTTAAACAATGGATAGATGCCTTATGATTATACTATTTCTGAATAGAACCAGGTAGCAGACCTTCTGGCTAAGGAAGGAGTAAAGAGGAAGCTTTTTTATTAAATTTGACTTTTGGTAGCTCCTCACGTTTTTGCCAATAATGCAATGTGGGCAGATACTTTAGGAACTACATTTAGTAGGAAAATTTTGGGTTGTAATATTAATGTCACTCTAACAAACAATGTTGGCCACCTGGACAACCCTAGAAACATGCATGCACTATAAGTATTTTTGATTAATTAATCACAAAAAAAAAAGCTAAAAAACTATAGAAATTTGAAAGATCTACGAAATTACTTAAACTCAGATAGTTACTTCCATATATTATTAAGAAAATTCTCTTACATACGTGATGGGTTACGCATCCAAACGAAGAGAAGGGGCACCTAGTTCACCTAAATTTATTCTTCTAATTCAATTAATAAAATAAATAAATGTTAAGTGCTAACAACTTACCGATAATTGTCGGTGAAAATACACATAAATTAAATTGACTTGAGTTACGCACCATAACTCAAGGCAATAATACATAAAAACCATCAAATCATTAAGATCAAGTTCGAATTTCAAATACTCCTCAAGTGAGAAGACATATGATTATTAAATGAAATTTTAGTTAAAGGTTGTTTAGTGCCTACCCCATCCCAATCAAAAAGTGTCACCTCATTTACACAATACATCTATCCCTCATCCCTGTCCCCTTATTTTGAAAACTACACCTTAACTTTCATTTTCTAGTGTTAATCATATCTCTATTACTTATTCTTATAATATGAATAATTCTTGTTTGTAGACTAACTAACAAGAGCTAGAAGTAGGACCATAACTTTGGTTATTATTATAACAATTTTCAATTATACCCTCAAGTTGATGAGAATGAAGACATTCGAGTTCAGTAGAATCTACTAATGGTGACAATATTACTGGAATTTAATAATAGAAAACAAGTTTCAGGTCTGCATATTTATTATTTTTTAAAAAAAAAATATTTTGTATAAATTTCAACATGTTATCGATATACATCAGTTGTTCTTTTGTACTATAGAACAATTCTCATATTTTGTCTTCTATTTTAATGAAAAACACTAATTGAAAGCACTAATTCCTAATGTACAAGGATTCTCAAGGGGTACATTGGGGATAGCTATTCAAATACTGTAAGGTGGATATCCATTTTGGCTTCTTTTGTTCTGTAATGTGTATTTGAAGTATAATCTGCTTGCTCTATTTGATGCTTTGTTCTTCGACTGTCGAAACCTTCGGGCGTTCCTTTCCATCCAAACATTGTATACAACTACTGAGTATACATATTTTATGCATAGCGTAAGGAAAAGGTGTTTGTCCTCTCTCATTGTCTTATCTTTTGTAATTATTGAGTCTTAACCCTGTTGAATATTGCCTATTTTTGTTTAAACATGTTTAAGAGTGATAATTGTTTCTTTAGATGCAGTTAAGCTTCAGAACAACTTGGGGCGTCGTTAAACAACGTGCTTTGATACTTTCTTCCTCGAATTATATTAGTTCTCCCTCTGATTTCTTTTTTTGGATATATTATTTTTTGTCTGTTGCTAAATTCTGACTGAAAAAGGTTTCTTAGTCTTGTTGGTTATTTAATTAAATTACAATATACTGCGGCTTGAGTTTTATGCGACATTCATTTTTGGATTAATCAAAGTAGCCATTACATAATTTTCAGAAATTAAATTAGATGTTTGAAAAGTATAATCTATATTATATTAAAAGCATAAAGGGCCTCAGCGAAATGTCATTCGTCATTTTTATCTTTTAAAAATAGATTTCATATTAAATAAAATTGATATTCAATTATCTTTCTAATATATAGACCCTGAAAATTCAGTAAAATTTTGATTATTAAGTATTTCCTTATTTGAAGTATATTCCTAAGATTTATGACTTAAAGGCAATTAATATTTTACCTTTAATAAATCATTGAAAAAGTCAAATATTTGGAAGGTCAGTACACAATTTACGTCCATTTGAAGTAGTCAACAACTAGAGTAATTTTATTGATGAACAATTCTACTAACATTTAGTATTTTCAACAAGTTACATTAATTTATTCTCATTAAGTTGTCAGTCCATGGTTAGACATTTAAATTTTAATGGATCGAGTTAAATCATAAATATAAAATTTTATAAGACCTTTTGAAATTCTAGGAGTCTGTTAGTATTGCTTGTAGGATATTCTACCTAACCCTAGGTCACTCCTATAAAAAGATAACATAATCCTTTAAAAAATATCTCAAAAATTGAGATCATCTAGAAAATATCATAAACTCACGGGATATTCACAAAGAAATCAAGAAATAGCCAGATAATTCTTGATAATCAAATACTTCAAGAAGATCAGCAACATACTTCATGGATATCAAATAATTTATGAGAGTCTGCATCATCCTACGTTCGAGAAACACGTTATTCTAGCCCTCGAATCACAGAGATAATTAGGAGAGAAGAATCAAGGGACCAAACAGAATTGTACCCGCGTCATTTTATCAATAAAACTATATTTCTTCATATTTATATTGTGGTTGCAATTTATTTTTGTATTCACAAATAATTTGTCGCAAACAAATTGGCACGCCCAGTGGACCAGTTCTGCCTTTCATCTCTTCCTCATGTAAATCGAAAGCTCCATATTTTAAAAGCAACGGTTTTATGGTCGAGTACTTGAAGTCTTGTCTTCAAATTTCGCAAGCCTACACCCCCACAAACCTTGAAGTAGGGGGTATTTGTAAACATCAAAATTTCAATGGATCGAGCTAAATCCTAAATTCAAGATACTACAAGACCTCTTAAATTCTAGGAGTCTGTCAGTATTGCTTGTAGGATACTCTACCTAAACCCTAGGTCACTCCTATAAAAAGGGTAACATAATCCTTTAAAAAATATCTAAAAATGGAGATCATCTCGAAAATCTCATAAACTCACGGGATATTCACAAAGAGATCAAGAAATGGCCGGATAATTCTTGATAATCAAATACTTCAAGAAGATCCGCAACATACTTCATGGATATCAAATAATCTATGAGAGTCTGCATCATCCTACGTTTGAGAAACACGTTGTTCTAGCTCTCGAATCACAGAGATAATCAGGAGAGAAGAATCAATGGAACAAACAGAATTGTACCCGTATCATTTTATCAATAAACTATATTTTTTCATATTTATATTGCGGTTGCAATTTATTTTTGTATTCACGAATAATTTGTTGGAAACAAATTGGCACGCCCAGTGGGACCAGTTCTGCCTTTCATCTCTTCCTCCTGTAAATTTAGAAATAATTTAATCCCAGTAAATTTTTCACATATATTAGTTAAATGAGTAAATTTTACGAGAATTTATTTTAAGAATTAATTTTTTATCAAAAACAATAATAATCCATATTGTAGAGAGTTTTGGGAGAATTTATTTTCTCGTATTTCTCACAAAAGTATATATAGACTACAAAGAGGTATCAAATCCTACCAACTATAGGACTGTACAATAATGAAAGGATATTTTACCAATAATAAAAAGATACACAAAAGATATTCACAATATATCCTAATACGCCCCCTCAAGATGGAGGGCCGGAGGACACGCCAATCTTGGACATCAGCAGAAGAAGCCGAGGACGAGATAAGTGCTTGGTGAGAGCATCAGCAAGATGATCAGCAGAGGATATGTGATAAACACGAAGAGAACCATTCTAAACCAATTGATGAACAAAGTGATAATCTATGGAGATGTGTTTCATGCGCAAATGAAACACAGGGTTGACACAGAGGTAAGTTGCGCCAATGATGTCACTCTAAATGACAGGAGCAGCAGGAAGAGGGACATGAAGCTCGCGCAGCAGGGAATGAAGCCAATGGACTTCAGCGACAGCAGAAGCAATGGCACGATATTCAGCATCAGTAGAAGATCGTGCAACGGAACGCTGCTTTTTGGAGCTCCAGGAAATAGGATTAGGCCCCAGAAAGACAACATAGGCACCAGTTGAGGAGCGGTCATCACAGTTTCCACCCCAATCAGCATCAGAGAAACAATGCAGAGGTATAGCAGATGAAGGACGCAGCCATACTCCAAAGTACGTCCCATTCAATTACCGGAAGAGACGCTTAAATGCACTCCAATGAGTGACAGTAGGAGCATGCATGAACTGTGAGAGTTTATTCACAGCAAAGGAGATATCAGGACGAGTGAAGGAGAGATACTGGTGGCCCCCAAGGGCCTGTCGATAGGCGGATGCGTCGGCAGGAGCCGAGCCTTCGGCCAGATGAAGGCGGGTGGATGCCACTGTTGGAGTCTGAACAGGGTTGGATTCCAGCATATTATGACGAGTCAAAAGATCAACAACATATTTACACTGAGAAAGAAAACACCCCTTGGAGCTGCGCAGAACTTCAACACCAAGAAAGTAGCTTAGATCACCCATGTCTTTAAGAGAAAATTTAGTCCCAAGAGAGTCAATCACACGGTTCAAGAAAGCAGAGTCATTACCAGTCAATATGAGATCATCAAGATATACCAAAAAATAGGCTGTAATACCAGAATGCTGAAAGACGAAGAGCGAAGTGTCAGAGGTAGTGTTGACGAAACCCATGGCCAAAAGGTATTGGCGGAGCTCACTGTACCATGCCCGGGGTGCCTGTTTGAGACCATAAATAGCTTTATGTAACTTACAGACATAAGATGGATAGGCTTTGTCAACAAAGTCCGGTGGTTGTGCCATATAAACATCCTCTGTAAGCCTCCCGTGGAGAAAGGCATTGTTCACATCCATTTGACGAAGAGGCCAACCCTTGGATACAGCGAGACTGAGAACCAAACGCACACTTGCCGGCTTAATAACAGGACTGAAAGTCTCCTGGAAGTGTACACCTGTATGTTGATGAAAGCCTGTCGCAACAAGTCGGGCTTTGAACTTATCGACAGAACCATCAGGCTTTCGTTTGATACGATAAACCCACTTGCAACCCACAACATTCTGTGAAGAAGCAAGCGGAACAAGATCCTAGGTGCCATTCCGTAGCAGAGCATCAAACTCCAATGACATAGCAGCGCGCCAACGCTCTTCAGACATAGCACTAGACAAAGTTTGAGGTTCTGTAACAGCTGGAGAGGTTACAGCAGACATACCAAACTTCTTGTTGGGCGTTATAGATGTTATTTTTCTGCGAGTTTGCATGTGATGACCACCCCGAGAGGATGAATGTGGCGGCATAGTGGGTGTAGCGGCGGCGGGGGCCGCTGGCGATGCCGTAAGAGGCACTGGAGGTGCGGGCGTTGGAGCCGGCGGTGCGTCCGGTGAAGGATCGCTAGTGGGAGCGGCGGCAGGTACTGGCGGAGGCAGCGGAAGGACTTCTAGGGAAACCGGAATGGGTACAGGTGGAGACTCTGGGTTAGACAATTTGGAGAACGGGAAGATATCTTCATGGAAGGTGACATGACGCGAGACGAAGATTTTAGACGTTGAGGGATCAAAGCATAGATATGCGCTTTGAGTAGTAGAGTAGCCAAAGAGGACACATGCACTATATCTGGATTCCATTTTGTGTGAGGTGTAGTGCCGAAGCCAAGGGAAGCATTGACAGCCGAAGACACACAGTTTGGCAAGGTTGGGGCGCCTATGGAAGAGAGACTCAAAGGAGGAGAGCATCGAGAGATTTGTCTTGGGAAGACGATTAATGAGGTAGACTACTGTGGCAATGGCATAAGGCCAGTAAATGAGAGGCACAGAGGCATGATGAAGGAGAGTGAGACCAGTATCGACAATATGACGGTGACGACGTTCAGCATAGCCATTGTGCTTAGGTGTATGAGGAGGTGATGTGAGATGTGAGATGCCATTTGAGGCAAGAAAAGAGCGTAAAGCTAGGAATTCACCCCCATTATCAGTATACAGAGTAATGATTTTAGCAGAGAAGTATTTTTCTACAATGGATTTAAAAATGGGGAAGGTTTGTAAGACATCAGATTTACGGCGTAAAGGAAAAAACCAAACATACTTAGAAAAATGATCAACAAAAATGACATAATATTAAATCCTTCATTAGAAATAATTGGAGAGGTCCATACATCAGAAAAAATAAGCTCCAGCGGAGCAGTAGAAGATAAACTTGACTCAGAAAAAGGTAACTTATGACACTTATGAAGCTTGCAAGAGACACAGGCAAAATCAGACACACTACTGGACGCTATGCTGCTAGAAGACACTAAATAACGCAGGATTTTGGCTGACGGATGACCAAACCGAGAATGCCACAATGACGCAGAGAGCTTTTGTGCCGTGAGGGCGGACGGGAGACGGGAAGCCGCCGACCAGTAGTAGGCGTCGTTCCTACGTGGGCCGCTGACGAGTGTTGCCGACGTGCGACGATCCTTCACCTGAAAATCAGTATCAGAAAAAACAACATTAACATCATTGTGACGACATAATTGAGCAAAAGAAATCTGATTTTTACGAATATGTGGAACACAGAGAGCCCCAGGCAATAAAAGAGAGGAATAACTGAGATGTTTTCCAGTATGTGTAATTTTTAAACCTTCACCGTTACCAATAACCACATCATCGAAACCAGTGTAAGGACTGTGAAGAGACATGTTGGCAAGATCATTGGTTATGTGATGAGAGGCACCAGAGTCCAGGATCCAATCGGATGCAAAGGGAATTGTCGGAGAGTGATGGGTTGTGTGAGCAGCCGGATAAGGTGGCGGAGCGTATGCTGGCCGCGATAGTGGTCCACCGTAAGGGGGCTGATTGGCGCCGGAAAGGGGATAGGACGGATAGCGGCACGTAGAGTGGCCAAATTCACTGCAGAGCTGGCACTTCCCATTGTACCTGCGAGATTGGCCATTGTTGGAGTAACCATCACAACCGGAGAAAGAACCACGGCTGCCACGGCCGCGCCCGCGGCCACCGAAACGATTACGACAGGACTGATCTCCGGTGACGAAGGCAGCCGACAGAGCCAAATCAGATGCGGCGGAGGTGACCGACGCACGAGCAGTAATCTGAGCCTCCATGCTTAACAGCTTGTCATGTCATTCAGCAAAAGAGATGGGATATTCGCGGGCTTGGATAGCATGAGAGAGCTCCATATACGGATCATCAAGACTATTGAGAACATTAATGACAAGATCCTCAGAATCAACAGTAACACCCAGGAGAGATAATTCATCCAATATCACGCGAATACCGTGCATAAAATTAGTGACAGATTTAGAACCTTTTACCGAATTATGGAGCTGCTGTTTGAGAGCCATAATTCGACCACGAGAAGCAGTGCCATATGTGCGCGCCAGGATGTCCCAGGCCTCTTTAGAGGTTTCCGCAGCGGCAATAAAGGAGATGATCGTCGGTGTGATCGACGAGATGATGGCACTGAGAGAATAAGATTGTCCTGGCGAATCCAGTAAGGATATGCTGGATTGGGGGAAGTCACCTCCTTGTCGACTATAGTGGCTGGTGGGCACGGCTTTGATCCGTCCAAGAAGCCGAGGAGGTCGTAACCCGTAAGAAGGGTTCGGAATTGGAATTTCCACGCCAGATAATTAGTGGAATCCAATTTGAGTGGGATCTGAGCCGATTGCATTGATGGCAATCGGCTGGAGAAGCTCGTTTGACGTCGTAGCGGCCATGAAGCGCGAGGCAAAGGAGAGGAGGCGCTGATTAATGTCGAGAGAGAGGGCTGCCGATTAGTGCAGCGGCTGCGGCGGCGCGGGTAGGGAAGAATTAAGATTTCGTTGGCAATAAGCCACTGGCGTCTGATACCATGTAGAGAGTTTTGGGAGAATTTAATTTCTCATATTGCTCACAAAAGTATATATAGAGTACAGAGAGATATCAAATCCTACCCATTATATGATTGTACAATAATGAAAGAATATTCTACCAATAATAAAAGGATACACAAAAGATATTCACAATATATCCTAATACATATGACATTAGAAATCTATCACTTCAAGATGAATGGAGACTCTTAAATTAATCTTTTTTTTATCCAAGTGCAGAATATTTGCATAGAGACTCTCTGCCTCAAGGTGTCTTATTATACGTATGAGTTAGTCAATATGATCATATTCAAGTGAAGTACATGTTATTTTTAAAAACAAAATTGAAATATTCAGAAACTATACAATAGAAATTATTATATTTTCAAAATATTTACGAAGTGCATTAAATTTGTTTGATCAAGATAATAGGTTTTTTATTTCAAGATCACAAAGAGGAAGCAATTAATATTTAAATTAAAAAAATTAGTAGTTGCCTTATTTACTCTTTTTGGACTAATCATGGAAAAATACATTCTTTTATCTAGCATTAACTTGGAATCATGTGTCTCAGTTATGAGCTATGGTGTTAACGGCCATGCCAGAGCGTATTTGTTATTAGTTTGCTAGCTAATCTGAAAAATATTAATAGCAATTGTCAACTCAAGTAATTCCTTTTTATGAAAATATTCTATCTAAAATACTATCGTGAAGTTTCGTAGTTTTGGTATCGATAAATCTATATGGATGATAGCTATAGCATATAATTGAAAATAAATATTAAACTATGAAAATGCGTGACTAATATTATCTATCATAATTGAGCTAAAGGAAGTAAAAGCGTTACTCGACATAATCTCTTTATCCTTATAATAATCATATCTGCTTATAAAGGATTGTGCGAGAACCTAAAGCTATTCCTAATAAAATTCAAATAAAAAAGTATATGACTTTCATAAAGCAGAGATATCCTTCCTTTATTCAAGAATTTGCTTTTAAAAAAATTAGTCTTAGGCCAAGCGCCTTGCGTGTGTACCTTACAATAGATTTATATTTTCTTAAAATTGCATAAATATTATTAAGTAATGTATAAGAGATATAAAGATGTAAAATAAAGATTAAATAAAAATTTAAATCTCTGAATATGAAGAAGGTTAATGATATTTAACTAACTAAACAAAGAATTGTACCTACTTTTTATTCTATGTTTAGTCGATTGTTTTAAATAAAGTGTAACTTCGATGGCATGGAATTAGAGGAACATATTGTAATTTACTTTTAATTCTATGTTTAGTCAATTGTTTTCTTAATAAAGTATTCGTACTATTTCTTAAAATAAGAAAAGGTCAAAAAACAAAACATTTCCAGATTTCTTAACAGAAATAACAAAAGAAAGTACGCATCTAATAAAGAATCATTAGTTATTTTGGGTATGACATTTAATATTTAAAATTTTTATTATACTGCCTAACGAAGAGAAATTTCAATTTAAGGAAGGTCCTAAATATTAGGCCAAGTATATTAATGAGAATTAATTTTAAAATTCTAAATAGTAGAAAAGTAACTTAAATTATAATTTTGTCCAGTATAAACTTTATTTTTATACCATCAGACAAGAGGGGCTTGCTCTGATGGTAAGCAACCCCCACTTCTAACCGAGAGGTTATGAGTTCGAGTCTCCCCAAGAGCAAAGGTGGGAAGTACTTGGAGGGAAGGATGCCGAGGCTCTATTTGGAAACAGCCTCTCTACCCCAGGGTAGGGGTAAGGTCTGCGTACATACTACCTTCCCCAGATCCCACTAAGTGGGATTATACTGGGTTGTACTTTTATAAACTTTATTTTTAAAGTGTTAAAAAAGCGAACGACATTTCACTAAGAGTCTTCGTCTTTTTAATATAGTATAGATATAGATTATTTGATAAATCATAAAAGTAAAACGTCTACTACATAATTTTAAAAAATCATATTCATTGGTGTGAGGTACACGTGCAACACACGTACTCTATGACTAGTAGCTATAAATGGCTTGGATACGTTAACGTATGACGAAAATTTTGTGAATACTATGGTTAATCAAGTTTCAATTGTTTTTGGCTAACTAGACAAAATTCAGATGTTTGAAACTATATGAGCTATTAATGGCTTGAATATGTTGTCAATTAAACGGACTAATGACCAAAGTATGTCACTTAAATTTAAAAGGAGGAAGTACACAATAATACTTGAGTTTATATATAGTCAAATAATTATAGATATTTAATAAACTTTTTAATATATATACAAGGTTTGAGCAAAAGCTACAGAGACAGGGTACATAAATTCATATGTTACATTATAGATTGGGCACTGCTACCAACCGCCACCACCACCACGACCAACTATATTCACCACTAAGTGCCACCATAGCCAGCCTCCACAACCAGAGACCTACACAACTAACCACCTCTACTTCCATCTGTTTACCCTTTAAAAGGAATAATAATTGAATTTGTACGCGATTTTAAGGATATGTGAAGAGATTCAATACAAGTAATCAAGAATGTTAGATAAACGAATTAAAGATAAAATAAATAACCAAATCAGTTGTGACATTGAGTCCGGACTCGAATTTTAGCTTAACAGTGGTTTTACCCTCGACCTAGCCACCAATTCGAAGCCAAATATGTATGAAGAACTATGATTAAAACAAGAATCTTTCCGTAGCCATAAATTAGACGAATAAGTTTGTATTGCCTTGATAAATGTGTTACAATATGTCTATTGAATAAGAAACTTTTCCATTATATAATAAGGGAATTTTACCCCTAGTACAATTCTAAAAAATATAAAAATTCTCCTTGTACATCAATCACTGATATGATATCGGTATTTGACGAGATCCGCATTGTGATATCCAGTTGGGTGCAGATATCACGATCTTCCGTTAGTCATGTGGAACCGTTTGTAATACTTTCCGAGGTCTTGGATCTTATTCCTGGCCCGGGAGGTGTTGTCTTGTCAGGCCCAGTGATGAGCACCCCGTTCGGGCCTTAATATGGAAAGTTCCTGACTTCGATTCTGATCATATGTTATCCCGAAGAGAGACTCTCGAAGAGATCCACACCCGAGGTTTTGACCTATCGGCTGGTATCGAAGAAGCCAAAAGTTTCGAGGCCGAGGCGAAGAAGCGATATGAATATGCCGAAGGCTCTGAGGGTTCCGAGGGCTCCAAAGACTCTGACCGCTCTGAGTCGGGCCCAGGTGATGACTAGGCATAGATGCCCAGGTGATGACTAGGCATATATATATATATATATATATATATATATATATATATATATTCCTTTCTAGCAATTTTGTGTTTTTACTTTTTTCAGCATGTTTTCATAAATTCTATCCTTGTAGTGCTTCCAATGCCTTAGCATATAATTAAATGTAGTCATAAAGCATTCGATTTTTAGAGGTTTTAATAGAGCTTCACTTCGATGCAACTTTGTTTGCTCGAGGTTTTGGAAGCTTAGTGTAACCGGAAGTTTTTTCAAGACGCTTGAGTGATTTTAGATAATGCTTTTGTAGAGAGTAACCATTTAGCAAGTTTTTAGTTTTTATAAACGCCTTATTTTCTAATTACGAGTTTCGGACGTTTCCAAGCTATTTTGGGGTGGCCATAGCCTTTTGTATTTAGGCATCGCCTAATAGGTTTGGTGCCTCCGGGATTTAGAAGCCAGAGTTGTCGGAATAGTTTTTGGGCGATAGTCCTCGAGTAAGGGTAGCCCTTGGGCTCGATAGTCCCCGAATGACGGTAGCCCTTGGGCATGATAATTCCAAAATAAGGGTAGCCCGTGGGCTCTTAGGATTCAAAATTTAAGAGGCAAGAAAATGTGAAATAACAAGGTGAAACTTTCTTTTCTTTCTGTGTGTAAAGTACATGATCGAAAGTGCATAAAAGCTTGTATCATGGCTAAAGTTGACTATGGGGTCGCCGTTCATACAAATGTTTTGCCCTGATAACGAATCCTAACTTTTGAGCCTTAGCTTCTAGCATATAAGGTTTTCTCTTTTCCTTGCTGAAAAACTTAATCCGAGGGTAGTGGCCCCTAGTATTCGAGGTCGAGCTTGAGAGGGATAAGATACTGTTGATGCGAAAAACTCCCTTGACTACGGTTTGAGACCGGCCTTGAATATAAGTTAGCACTTTTTACTTTTGCCTCATTAAAAACTTTGCCAAAAATTCTATTTTTGGACAAAATCGGTTCGAGGGTAACAAAGTGCAATGCGTGCCTTCGGACCTAGTAGCCACATCTATCTTTGATTGTTGCCTGCAAGTGTAAGTCCGATTCATAACATGATTAATAACTATTTAAGATCATACCTCGTCAGTAGTATTGCTTTAAGTGTGTCACATTCAAGTTATTCAGTAGTTGCACACCATTTTCCGTTTCGAGTTTCTATGAGCCTTTACCGGTAATTCTGATGTCTCGATAAGGTCCTTCCTAATACAGCCACAGCTTTCCCTAGTTCAGGTTCCGGGTGTGTAATATTACTTTCCTAAACACCAAGTCCCCGATATTGAAATGTTGGAGGTTGTCTCTTCGGTTATACTATCTCTCTATCCGTTATTTCTGGGCGGCCAACATGACTAAAGCTGCTTCACGTTATTCATCCAATAGTCCCAAGCTGATGATCATGGCCTTGCCATTTGACTCTTTGATTTCATATTGGAACCTGAGGCTTGACTGTCCCACCTTAGCCAGTATCAAGGCTTTGTCCCCATAAACCAACAAAAACGGAGTGGACCCGGTACTTACGATATGCCCATAAGACTTCAGGAAAGATTTTCTTCCATTTTGTCTTTGCATCGACCACATATTTTTTAGGTTTTGAAGTATGATCTTGTTTGACGACTCCGCCTGTAAGTTTCCACTAGGGTGGTAAGGTGTCGATAGTATCTTTTTAATCTAGTGATGATCTTTGAAGAATTTGTTTAACTTGTTGCAGATAAAGGGCCTCCCATTATCGCACATGACTTCAGCAGGTATCCCAAATCGATATATTATATGGTCCTTGATGAAGTAAATGAATTCTTTCTCCCAAACCTTTTCGAATGCTTGAGCCTCGACCCATTTCAAAAAATAGCCAGTCATGATAGTATGAAATGAGTTTTGCCGGGTGCCCATAGGGGACAGACGATGTCCATCCCCTATTTCATAAATGACCATGGGGATAGGATTGAGTATAGTAGCTCTCCTTGTTGATGGATCATCTGTGCGTGCCATAAATGGAAACCCCAAAAATGGCTCTGAGATATTCGAAGCTCGTAATAAGAAAATAAGGCCTTCATAGAAACTCAAAACCTGCTAAAAGGTTACCCTCGACAAAAGCATCATCTGAATCACTTAAGCATCTTGGAGAAACTTCTAGTCACACTGAGTTTCCAAAACATCGAGCAAACGAAGTTGCATCAAAATCAGGCTCTGTTCAAACCTCTGAAAATTGAATGCCCTATGGCTTCATTTAATTCTATGCTAAGGCATTGGAAGCATTACAAGAATAGAAATTTTGAAAACATGCTGAAAATGTAAAAACACAAATTGCCATAAAGGAAATTTTTTATATATATTTTGAAATATACTTATAAAGGCCCAATAGAGACAACCTTAAAAAAAATATATATACATTAGGCAAAAACTAAAAAGCACTAAGGCATCTACGCCTAGTCTTCACCAGGGCCCAACTTAGAGCCATCAAAATCTTCAGATGCCTCGGAACCCTCAAAGCCTTTAGTACCTTCATATAGCTTCTTCGCCTATGCCTTGGACCTATTGGATTCCTTGGTCTCAGCCGATAGGTCAAAACCTCGGGCGTGGATCTCTTTGAGGGTCTCTCTTCGGGATATACACTTCATATATTCAGTCTTTGCCTTCAGGCGGACCTCGGGTGCCTCCGCATCGACTTTGTATTGGGAAAATATTTCGTCGACATCGGTGGTGGTTGTATCCAACTTGTACTTTACTACCTCGTATTCTCTGCCGAAGGCGCCCGCTCTGTGACAACCAAGCTCAACAGTGATCGTAGGTCATCATTCAGCTGAGACCATTTGTCAGCGTTCTCCTTTTCCACTTGGAGTTGGACCTCTATCAATGCCAGCTTTGCCTTAGCGGTTTCCTTCTCCGGAACCAGCAGGACCATTTTTCTTTTCCACCCGTTAGCCATGGCTTGGACCTCGTTCATCATAGCCCAGCTTTGGTCAATCTGGTCGATCTTTTGTTGGACATGTGAGGTTGTGTTGTTAGCCGTCTTGACTAGCTCCTAGTTTATTACTTCAAAGACCTTTACCTTTTAGACCAGGTTGGCATGTTCCCCCTTTAGGGTTGAAGTTTCCTTCGAAACCCTGTCAAATTTGACCTGAAGATCCTTGATGACCACGTCTTATTGCTCACTGAGGAACTTGTACATGTCATTTTTCTGAACCTACTCCTTAAGCTCAAACTCGAGGTGGTTGATTTCGGAGCAGTACCGGAGGAAGCTCTTATGGTGAAGCACCAAGGCATTCAAAACAAAATAAACATTATAGGATATCAAAATTTAAGTAGAATACAAGAGGGTGTATGAGTGCCTCACTCGGGTCAGCGTTTGCTGAGCCTCGTTGCACGATAAGCCAACCTCGTTCATCTTTGCCTGGTCCTCCTTGGTCAACAACCAT
Source organism: Nicotiana benthamiana (assembly GCA_034376525.1). Taxonomy (NCBI): domain Eukaryota; kingdom Viridiplantae; phylum Streptophyta; class Magnoliopsida; order Solanales; family Solanaceae; genus Nicotiana; species Nicotiana benthamiana. The sequence continues at coordinate 54,930,481 of CM067341.1, read as the reverse complement.
CAGAGGTAGCTGGCTAAGCCCACAAGAGCAGATAGAACCCTAGAATCCTCCGGGACCATAAGAATAACCATTCTCTTACGGCCGGGTCAATACCCATAGCGAGAAATTGTTTCACAAGTTTTGGGCTTGAACTTGACCCCCCATCTTCCGGATGCACGTCCTTCTTTGGATATCTAGGTCTCCCATCTTGGAGAAATCTCCCAAAGTGGAAATTTCCATGCCATCGAATAAGGAGTGAAGAGGGTCGTCCGTGTCGTGAAATCCTTCACTTGACATCTCCTTTTCTGCTTGGGCCTCCTCAAGCATGGACTCAATGTAGGAGGGCATCTCCATTATATCTATTACACCGGTCGCCTCCTTTGCAATAGAGGCTTCTTCTCGGGTGGTGTCGGCCCTCGAATCCATTTCGGCCTCTCGAGTTGGAGAGAGATTGGACTCATGACTCTCTCCCTCGGTTGTTGCCTGCTTCACGACAAGGTTCGATTGGTGAGAAAAACAAATGTCTTATTCTTCAGAATCATTCCTGAACCAACGAAGTGATTCATAAACCGGCACTGGGGAGTTAGTTCTCTTTTTAGGTCTATAAGCCTTGGAAGCCTCCCTCTTTTTTTGGCTTCACCTAGGGGCCCTGGGAAGCCCGAAGGCTTCCATTTCCTCTTCTTTTTCTCCCCTGTGGCAGCCCCGGGTAGTCCCATAATGGAGGGATTAACGAATACTGACACATCCTTGTCCCTTTCCAATGGCCTAATCTCAGTGGTCTTAGGAAAACCTGCAACGAAAGAGAAATCGTTAGCTTTTTGGGGCTTAATAGTAACTTTTCTGAGAAGACCCTTACCATGAGAACGGGCCTCCCATCGTCCCTTCGAAAGATTAATGCACGAGCACTCAAAATACGACATCTGATTGCAGATGCTTTCGATCTACTCCTTGAACTTGGGACCACATTAGGAACCCGAGGAAAAGCTGAACAACCACAATACTGATGGTGAGAAAGTGAACAAAGGAGACTCGACACTTAAGAAAAGACTACACTTCCAAGATGCGTTCCATTTTTTTGGAAAATGGCATGAACACAGGAGGGATCAAATCTTCAGTCTACACACGAACAAAGCTCCCCTGCCAGACTCGGTCTCGATCCTTGTCGATGCTTGAAAAGGAGGCCTTGCTATCCCCACGAGTGAGTTTGATTAGTCCCCTTTGAAAAATTTGGAGACTGTATAGACGGAGGAAGTGGTCGAGGGTGAACCGAGGAGACTCGGTTTTTTTCACAAAATAATGTAGAAGGATTAAGATCCTCCAATGAGACAGGTGAATGTGCCAAGGCACACCTCGTATCTCTTGCAGAAGGCCAAAACTACTGGGTCTAGCTGGCCCGGTGTGAAGGGATAATTATAAATACTTAAATACCCCTTCACATGAGTGATAATATTGTCCTTAGGCCCGGGGACTACCGACGCCCTTATCTCAACAGTCCTCTCGAACTGTGGGAAGGGTATCATCGGTAATAAAGCATATATATCTAGATGCCCCTTCACCTCGGTCTTGTTTGGATGAGGCCTTCTCGACTTTGTGGTCATCTGCTACTGGAAGTCCCCGGGAATAAAGATTTTTATGGGGGGTTCTGAGACCGCTTCAGTATTAGCCACTTCGGGAAAAACCACCTCGGGAGCAGGCGTCTCAAGAACAACCACATCGGGAACAGCCTCCTCAGTACTGAAGAGGCAGCAAGATGAGAAATTGATTTGGAAGTCTTTACCATCTTGATCTAGAGAATAAGAAAATTTGAAGGGAAGATATGAAGGTTTGAAAGAAAGATATGAAGGTTTGAAGAAAAGAATATGAAGGTAGAATGAAGATCGTGGTAGAAAACTTTGAACAGTTATGAAGATTTGAAGATTAGAGGTAAAGAGATGAGGATTTTAAAAAGTGGTAGCCGCTATAGAATTCGAAGCTAAGGTTGGAAAGTGGAGAAAGTACAAAAGGTCGAGGCTTTCATATGAGAAAATACAATCATCACGCGACCTTTCGCATTCGGAGGTGACCAGCCGATGGTTGACACGTATCTGTAGTCAGAGCGACGCGAGTGATGGGATGTTTTGGCTTACTCGTCATCTCGATAGCAACATACGAAGGAAGGAACCGAGGTTCATCTATCATTTTCTATTGTTTCGGTAAACCTACTCTCTAAGAAAGGAGGGGACTACCTGTATACGGGTGAAATCGGAGGGTAAGATATACCTCAATTTCCCGGTATGAAAAACAGAACAACGACATGACTGCATAGGATCAGAATCGAAGCCGGGTACTTCTCGTATTAAGGCCCGAACGGGGTGTTCACCACTGGGCTTGACAAGACAACAACTTCTGAACCCGGAACAAGCTCCATGACCTCAAAAATCATTACAAATGGTTGCACACGACTAACGGAAGACCGTGATATCCGCACCCAACTGAATATCACAACAGGAATCTCGCCCAATGCCGATATTGTATCATTGATTGATGTACAAGGCAAATTTTTACCTTTTTAAGAATTGTACTAAGGGTAGAATTCCCCTACTATATAAAGGGGAAGTTTCTTATTCAATAGACACATTGTAACACACTTATTAAGGTAACCCAAACTTATTCCTTTACTTTATAGCTACCGAATGATTCTTGTTTTAATCATAGTTCTTCATACATATTTGACTTCTAATCAAGGGCTCGGTCGAGGGTAAAATCATTGTTAAGCTAAAATTTGAGCCCGGACTCAACGTTATAACTGGTTTGATTTCTGATTTCATCTTTAATTTGCTTATCTAACATTTTTGATTACTTATATTGAATTTATCCACATATCCTTAAAACACCTAAAAATTCAATTGTTATCTGTTAGTAAGGGTAAACTTCATCAACCACCTCCACTACAAACTATCACAAGTAGCCACTATCGCACAATCATCATCTCTTGCTACCATCATTTTCAAACACCTATATCTCGAAATTCGACCACTACAAGCTGGTAACAACAATGAACGCCGACCACCATAATTGCTCATTTTAGAATGTGCTTTATGAAACAAATAGTTGTTACGTCATCATTTAACTTTTGTAGATATAATGTGTACTTAGCTTTTAATAAAAAATAAATTATACATATTCATATACTGAGAGAACAAATAGTCTTAAGTATTCAATATTTAAATTTAAACATAGCATCTAACTTTAGATATATACTTACATTTAAATATTCTTATACCTAATACATATACGATGTTTGATATGAAGAAAAATATTTTCCTAAAAATGATATTTAGGACGGACCTCCACTTAGTTGGGTTGTGTCTGTCAGATATCCTTAGCGAATATGGTTGGAAAGTAATATAAACTATAAAAAATATATGCATATAGTACATCATTACTTTAATTAATATATATATATATATATATATATATATATATATATATATGCACTTAAGTCCCTAGTCAAGGAAAAGTTAAAAAGAAACAGCGAAACAGAGAAAATTTGTTATTCTCTAACTAGACATGTTATCCAATAAAAGTTAAAGATAAAAGGTCTTCGAAGAGTTAGAGACTTAAAGATGGCAAAATAAGTTATTAGTTCTAATTATTTTTAATAGTTATTTAGTAGTAATAAATATGATAATAAAACATGCATATATGGAATCAAATCACTCTGGGGACCTTCAAATAGAATATAAAATCTCTCTACAACGAAAGATGCCTTCTAGGCAAGCCAATAAGGCACTCGTAGTTTGACTATCCTATTTTGTATTTTTGTTATTGGCACTACTAATCGATCAATCGTGCTTGCTGGGCTATATATTAAAATCACATGGATTTCTGACATAAAAAGAGATTGTTCAAGTGTTGAGTATATGTAGTTTAGCAGAAGTGACATATTTAGTCAGATTGTTTTATAAGCTTATTAGCATAAAGAAATTGGATTCAAAAGATGCAACATTTCCTGTTGGATAAGCTTTGTGAGGCATATACATACATGACAAAAAGTTCATAGAGAAGAAAGGATGAGGGCGGCTATTGTGTTTTGGTTATATTAGTTGTTTCACTTTCATTTAAAATAAGTTTGTACTTCTTTCATTGTGCTAAGCTTAAGCAATCCTTTTGCATTTTTCTTCAGATCATAAATTTGTTCATACCTAAGGCTTAGTATCTTCCAAGATAATTTTGTTTTTATTTATAACGCTACAAAAGAAATTTATTATCACGATCCCAATTCCGATCGTGATGGCGCCCAACACAATTACTAAGCAAGCCCGGCCACTTCAGCACTCACAAACCAAGTATGAAATCTCATTGACAGTAATAGATTTATTATAATAGTGGACAAGATTAATAATTTAGATAGTAGATAGAACAATGCGGAAAAAAACCATAGAAAAAACCAATTTAACTCTCAAAAGACCTGGGGTCACGAGTTTAGAGCCTCTAATACAACCGAGAAATAAGTCCTCAAAATACATAAGTCTAGAATGCGGAAATATAAATGGATACGGGAGAGAAGTCGGGTCTTGCGGATGCCAGACATCTACCTCGAAAACTCTGCAATAACTCTGGGATATAGTAAACTGCTCAACTAAGCTCCCGTCACACCTAAATCTCCACACATGGTGCAGGGAGTAAAGTGATTACTTCCAACTCAGTGAGTAATAACTATATATAATGACTGAAGATGAAAATCTACGAAAATACCACAATGTAAAACTATAACTAACAATTTAGTAAAATGACGGTGAAATGACAACAAACAGAATCAGAAAGACTAGATAAACATCAAAGCATGAATGCAATGCAATGTACATGACTGCAGCCGCGTGCAACCCGATCCATTTGGGTACCCGCCCTCACTGTGGGGGTCCAGACTCCGGAGGAACTCCTACATCCCAAGTGCAATATCATCGTAACATCACTACGGCATGCAGTCCGATCCACACTCAGTCCAGAATATGCATGTGAGCTATACAGCAAAGTCATATTTTAGTTCTCAGTTCCAATTATTTGGAAATTATAGTTTAAGTCTTTAAAACTTTAGGAATGTGACTAAGTATTTCGAAATAGTGTTTAAAACTCAGGACAGAAATCATATAGTATGCTAATCATCATGGAAGCATTGATAATAATCCCCAAAGGATTCAAATAGTCGGCACACAACACAAATATATCAAAACAATCCAAGTAGGATGTTTACTAATCAGTCTATAGTCCAAAGCACAACTTGGACACCACTCAGGGCGGACCAAGCCAAAATTCCCATTCACAAAGGACCCCGCACTCGTCATGGAGTGCGTGTCTCACCTCAAAATAACGTCACAGTGTGATAAACCACGGTTTCAAATCCTCAAGTCATCATCTACATCTATTGCTCACCTCTAGTCGGTCGAAGACTAGTTCGCAATGCCCTTTCCTCTCAAGTCGACCTTCTTGCGCGTCGAATCTGGTCAAAACCACAATGAATACGTTACACTGTGCCAAAGAAACATAACCCAATCGAAAAGACTCGAAAACACCAAAAATTACAAAGTTGACAAAACCCGAGCCCCGGGCCCACTTCTCGAAAAATTACAAAATTCACATCACCGCACTCCCTGTCTCACCACGACTCTATACATATCAGATTTACCTAAATCGGGGTTCAATTGCCCTTTCAAAACCTAAATGTAAACTCTCTTAAGTTTCAAGACGTAACCTCCATTTTTACCCTCTAATTCCTTGAATTTTCACTGTTAATCCACGATTTAAAACCATAATATCATAATCTAACTCCAAATAATCCATACCTGATGAAAGCCCTCGAAACTCTCTTCAAAATCGCCCAAAAACCCTCTTAGTACGAAGTCAAAGTGTTTGTTTTCTTTCAAAATCGCGAAGTCATGTTCATTAAACACACTCCAGTTTTCGCTTCTGCGGTTCCCATGACAGCTTCTGCGGTATCACTTCCATGTCCAACTATACGCTTCTGCGATTTTCACTTAAGTCCACTACGACCGCTTTTGCGACATAGGGTCTAGCTTATGCGGATCCCCAAATCCGCTTCTGCGGTCAATACTCCGCTCCTACGGACCCGCTAATGCGGACCAAGTTCTACTTCTGCAGAACTCCTCAACCCCTTCCAAAATTGCATCTTCTCTCCTTCACCCGCTTCTACGGTCCATTTCCACAGAAGCAAAAATACCTAATGACAACAAAAGTAACCTGAGGCAACTTCAAAAACTTCTCGTTTTAACACCCGATCTTACCCCGATGCCCCCGAGACCTCAACCAAAAGCACAGACATGGTCTAACACCTTATTCAAACTTGCTCGAACCATCCAAAAATACTATCGTTACATGAAAGTCCTAAATATCATCAAATCAAAGCCTAAGCTTCTTAAAACTTCCGAATTGCATATTCGATCAAAAACCCAGCCTAAACACCTCCGAATGACCTGAAACTTTGCACACATATCCAATATCACCTAACGGAGCTACTGCAACTCGATCAAAATCGTGCCTATCTACCGAAATTTGCCAAAATACTAACTTCTCCAATTCAAGACTAGTTCTACACCAGACCTCCAAAATCAATTCTGATTGCACTCCTAAGTCACAAATCATCCCACGGAGATAAGTGAATCACCAAAATTCAAATCCGAGCCTTCTAACTAAATAGTCAACTTCTGCTTGACTTTTCCAAAACAAGCTTTCTTTTAAGAGACTAAGTGTCTCATTTCCATCTAAAACCAATCCAATACTACTCGATCACCTCAAATACTGATAATGAAGCATAGATAAACATAGTATGAGGGAAACGGGGCGGTAACTCACGTGATGACGGGTCGGGTCGTCACATCCTCCCCAACTAAAACAAACACTCGCCCTCGAGCGGGTCAAGAAACATACCTGAAGCCTCAAATAGGTGAGGATATCTGCTCCGCATCTCTCATTTGGTCTCCCATGTGGCCTCCTCCATGGGCCAACCACTTCGCTACACCTTCACTGAAGCTATATCCTTAGATCTCAACTTCCGAACCTGATGGCCCAAAATAGCCACTGGCTCCTCATCATAGGTGAAGACCTCATCCAACTGAATCGTGCTGAAGTCTAACACATGAGACAGTTCCCTAACATACTTTCGGAGCATAGAAATATGGAATACCGGATGAACCCCCGACAAGCTGTGCGGCAAAGCAAGCATATAGGCCACCTCCCCAATCCTCTTAAGTATCTCAAAAGGCCCAATGAAGCGTGGACTCAACTTCCCTTTCTTACCAAACCTCATAACGCCCTTCATAGGCGAAACCTTCAACAAGACCTTCTCTCCCACCATATACGATAATTTTCGAACCTTTCGATCAACATAACTCTTCTGACGCGAATGAGCTATGTGAAGTATCTCCTGGATCACTTTCACTTTCTCTAAGGCATCCTGAACTAACTATGTCTCCAATAGCTTAGCCTTGTCGGGCTCAAACCAACCAACCAGAGATCTACACTGTCTCCCATATAAAGCCTCATACGGCGCCATCTGAATACTGGTTTGGTAGCTATTGTAGTAAGAAAACTCTGCAAGTGGCAAGAGCTCAGCCCAAGCACCTCCAAAATCAATAACACAAGCACGCAACATGTCCTCCAATATCTGAATAGTACGCTCATACTGCCCGTCCGTCTGAGGATGAAACACTATGCTCAACTCTACATGTGTCCCCAACTCTCGATGAAAAGGCCTCCAGAACTGGGAAGTAAACTGAGTACCCCTATCGGAGACAATGGAAACTAAGACCTAATGCAACCGTACAATCTCCCGAATGAAAATCTCCGCTAATCGCTTCGAAGAATAGGTATTACACACCGGAATGAAGTGGGTTGACTTTGTCAGCCTATCCATAATCACCCAAATCAAATCAAACTTCTTCAAGGTACGAGAGAGACCACTCACAAAATCCATAGTAATCCTCTCCCACTTCCACTCGGGAATATCCATCCTCAAATACACCATCGAGCCTCTGATTCTCATACTTGACCTTCTGACAGTTGAGACACCGAGCTACGTAACTCCTTTTTCATTCTCCTCCACCACTAGTGCTGCCTCAATCCTGATATATCTTTGTGGCACTCGGATGAATGGAATACCGCGAGCTGTGGGCCTCCTCTAATATCAACTCCTGAAGCCTATCCACATTGGGCACTCAAATACAACCTCGTATCCGCAACACACCATCGTCATCAATAGTCACATCCCTGGCATCATAATGCTGGACCTTGTCCTTCAGGACAAGCAAAAGCGGATCATCATATTGGCGCTATCTAATGCGGTCATAGAAGGAAGATCGGGAAACCACAGAAGCCAACACCCAACTTGGCTCTGAAATGTATAACCACACCATCCGATTGGCCAAAGCCTGGACCTCAACTGCAAATGGCCTCTCCCCAAATGGAATGTATGCCAAACTACACACACTAACTGCCTTTCGGCTCAAAGCATCGGCCATTACATTGGCCTTCCCCAGGTGATACAAATGGTAATATCATAGTCCTTAACTCAAGCCACCTTCGCTACATCAAATTAAGTTCCTTCTGCTTGAACAAGTGTTGAAGACTGTGATGATCCGTGAAAATAGCGCCTCCAAATCTTCAAAGCATGAACTACATCAGCCAACTCTAAGTCATAAACATGGTAGTTCTTCTCATAAGGCTTCAACTGACGAGAAGCATAAGCAATAACTCTACCCTCCTACATCAATACACATCTGATCCCAATCCTCTAAGCATCACAATACACTTTGTAAGAACCTGAAGCTGATGGCAATGCTAATACCGGAGTTGTGGTCAAAGCTATCTTGAGCTTCTGAAAGCTCCTCTAGTACTCATCCAACCACACAAATGGAGCATTCTTCTGGGTCAACTTTGTCAAGGGCGAAGTAATGGATGAAAATCCCTGAGCGAACCTACGATAATAACCCGCCAAACTGAGGAACTCCGAATCTTAGTGGTTGAGAATGGTCTAGGCCAACTCTGCACCGCCTTTATCTTTTTTGGATCCACCTAAATACCATCACTGGACACCATGTGTCCCATAAAAGCCACAGAACCAAGCCAGAACTCACACTTGGAGAACATTGAATAGAGCTTCTCCTCTCTCAGTCTCTGTAATACCACACTCAAATGTTGGGCGTGCTCCTCCTTGCTACGCGAGTACACCAGGATGTCAGCAATAAACACAATCACAAATGAATCGTGATACAGTGGGAATACACTATTCATCAAGTGCATGAATGCGGCTGGGGCATTAGTCAGCCCGAGTGACATAATTAGAAACTCATAGTGCCCATACATCGTCCTGAAAGTTGTCTTCATAATGTCTGAATCCCTAATCTTCAACTGGTGATAGCTTGAATGGAGATCAATCTTGGAGAATACCTTTGCCCCTGAAGCTAGTCAAACAAATCCTCAATACGGGGTAGTGGATACTTGTCCTTCACTGTCACCTTGTTCAACTATCTGTAGTCAATGCACATTCTCATCGTGACATCCTTCTTCTTCACAAATAAGACTGGTGCTCCCTATGGTGACACACTCGGGCGAATGAACCCCTTATCTAGAAGTTCCTGAAGCTGATCTTTAAACTCCTTTAACCCAGCTGGCGCCATACGATAGGGAAGAATAGAGAATGGATGAGTGCCCGGCACCAGATCAATACCGAAATCAATGTCCCCGTCCGGCGGCATGACCGGCAGGTCTGCTTGAAACACATCAAGGAAATCCCTCACGATGAGAACCGAATCAAGACTAGGAGTCTCGGCTCCAACATCCCTCACGAATGCCAAATAAGATAAACAAACTTTCCCAACCATCCGCTGGGCCTTTAGGAAAGAAATCACCCTGCTGGGTACATAATCAGTCATACCTCGCCACTCGACACTCGGAACACCCGAAATAGCCAACGTAACTGTCTTGGCATGACAGTCTAGAAGAGCATGGTACGGGGCTAGCCAATCCATACCCATAATCACATAAAAATCTACCATTCTCAACAATAACAAGTCAACGCAGGTCTCTAGACCCCCAATAGTCACCAGACATGATCGATATACATGATCTACAATAATAGTATCACCCATCGGGGTAGATACATGCACAGGAAAGGAAAGACAACCACGGATTGTACCTAGATGATGGGCCAAATATAAAGACACAAAAGAATATGTAGATCTGAGATCAAATAAGACAGAAGCATCCCTATGGCAAACTGAGATAATACCTGTGATAACAACATCTGATGCGATGGCGTCCTCTCTTGTGTGGAAGAGCATAGAATTGAGCCTGACCACCGCCAGTCCGACCTCTACCCCTAATGCGGGCTCTAGCTACCTGGCCTCTACCCCAGCTGACTTAGTGGGTGCTGATAAAACATGAGTAGAAGATGAGGGCTAATCCCTATGCTGAGACTAACCACCATAAAGTCGAGGACACTATCTCCTCATGTGACCAAACTCACCGCACTCGTAGCAACTACCTGGAGCTGGAGAAGGGGACTGAAGGGAACCCCTCGCTGCAGACGAACTCTGGGCTGAAGAGGCAAGAGTAGAGCTTTGAGCTGGAAGGGCGCTAAGTGAAGACTGTCCCAGTTGATAACCCTGATAACCATGGACTGAAGAAGCCTTACTGGAATCTATGCGACCTAACTGAGGAGGTTTGAAGGAACGACCTCTGCCATGCTGGAACTGGCCCCTAGACGGAGCACCAATGAAACTACCTGAACCTCGAGGCCTTTTGGCCACCCTATCCTCACGCTCTCGATGTCGATCTGTCTCAATCTGTTGAGCCATGTATACTACCTCCTCAAACGAGGCAGCCACAACCCTTTTTCTAGTCATCAAAATACGGACTGGATAGTTGAGACCATCCACGAACCTCCTAATCCTCTCCCGATCTGTCGGGATCATCCAAGTAGCATGTTGAGCTTGCTACAGAAACCTCAACTCATACTGAGTCATAGTCATGTCCCCGTGAACCAACTACTCAAGCTGACCACGCAGCTCCTCTCTACGAGACTGCGGTACATACTTCTCCAGAAAGAGAGTGGAGAACTACTGCCAAGTAAGGGGCGCTGCCCCAACAGGCCTACGCCTCTCAAACTCATCCCACCATGTAAATGAAGGCCCAGAGAATTGGAAGGTAGTAAATCCACTCGACTCGACTCCAAAATCTTGCAGTTCAAAGCATACGCTGACACTTGTCTAGAAATCCTCGGGCATCCTCGCCCTCAGTACCACTGAACGTCGGAGGCTGGAGCCTACCGAACCTCTCAAGTCGATGCTGCTCATCGTCTGGCATAGTTTTGAACCACAAAGTCTAGAGCTAGTGCGACTGGCGCAAATGGGGCAAGTGGTGCAACTAGTGCAACTGGCTGAGCTGGGGCTGCCCCCAGTGTCTACAATCCCTGAACACTATGCTCAGGTGTGCGAGCAGTGGAAGGTCTGCTGAATACTCCCAGTCTGAGAAGTAGCTACTGCAGTAGTGGCTAAGTATGCCTGAGCCAGGCCAGTGCAGACGGATAAAATCTGAGAAAAAGCCTCCTGGAGACCAGGAATCACAATGGGCACTGTCGGTGCCTGGGAAGGTACTGCTGGAGCATCTAAAGTTGGAGGATGCTCCTGAACCTAGGTAGCTGGTGGATCTGCAGGTGCGGCCATCCCTGGTTTGCCTCGACCACGACCACGACCGCACCCAAGTCCTCTAGGGGTTGTAATGGTGGTCATCCGTCACGTCCGGTAGCATGGGTTCTTGCCATCTGCGAGGGAATAGAATACAGAAATTTAGCCCTTGGATCAACAAGGTCGCACGACAAGAGTTTCAAGAAGGTGAAGTGTTTCCTAAAAGATATGCAGCCCCTCGAGGATAAATACAGACGTCTCCATATCGATCCGCGAGACTCCACTAAATCGGCTCTTAACGCGCGAGGCCTAGTAACCTAAGCTCTGATACCAACTTGTCACGACCCCAATTCCGGTCGTGATGGCGCCCAACACAATAGATAGGCAAGCCCGACCACTTCAGCAATCACAACCCAAGTATGAAATCTTATTGAAAGTAATGGAGTTATTATAATAGTGGACAAGATTAATAATTTCGATAGTCCATAGAACAATGCGGAAAAAAACCATAGAAAAAATCAATTTAACTCCCAAAAGACCTGGGGTCACGAGTTTAGAGCCTCTAATACAACTGATAAATAAGTCCTCAAAATATATAAGTCTATAATGCGGAAATATAAATGGATAAGGGGGAGAAGCCGGGTCCTGCGTACGCCAGGCAGCTACCTCGACAACTCCACAATAACTCTGGGATACACTAAACTGCTCAACTAAGCTCCCGTTGCACCTAAATCTGTACACATGGTATAAGGAGTAAAGTGAATCCTTCTAACTCAGTGAGTAATAAGCATACATAATGACTAAAGATGAGAATCCACGAAAATACCACAATGTAAAACTATAACTAACAATTTAACAAAATTATGGTAAAATGACAACAAACAGAATGAGATAGATCATATAAACATCAAAGCATGAATGCAATGCAATGCACATGACCGCTGCAGCGTGCAGCCTGATCCATTTGGGTACCAGCACTTACTGTGGGGGTTCAGACTTTAGAGGGGCTCCTACAGCCCTAGCGCAATATCATCATAACATCGCTGCAACGTGCAGCCCGATCTACGCTCAGTCCAGAATATGCATATGAGTTATACAGCAAAGTCAGATTTTAGTTCTCTGTTCCAATTATTAGGAAATTATGGTTTAAGTCTTTAAATGTTTATGAATGTGACTAAGTTTTTCGAAACAATGTTTAAAACTCAGGATTGAAAGCATATAGTATGCTAATCATCATGGAAGCAGTGATTATAATCCCCAAGGGATTCAAATAGTCAGCACACATCCCAAATATATCAAAACAATTCAAATAGGATGCTTACTAATCAGTCTATAGTCCAAAGCACAGCTTGGACACCACTCGAGGCGGACTAAGCCAAAATCCCCAATCACAAACGACCCCGCACTCATCATGGATTGTGTGTCTCGCCTTAAAATAGCGTCACAATGTGATAAACCGGATTTTCAAACCCTCAAGTCATCATCTACAACTAATACTCACATCTAGCCGGCCGAAGACTAGTTTGCCATGCCCTTTCCTCTCGGGTCGACCTCCTCGCGCATCGAATCTAGCCAAAACCAAAACGAATACGTTACAAGCCAAAGAAACATAACCAGTTGAAAGACTCGAAAAACACCAAAACTCACGAGGTTGACAAAACCCGAGTACTGGGCCTACTTCTCGAAAAATTATAAAATTTACATCACCGGACTCCCCGTCTCGTCACGGGTCTATACATATCTGATTTACCAAAATCGGGGTTCAATTGCTATTTCAAAATCCAAATTTGAACTCTTTTAAGTTTCAAGCGCTAACCTCCACTTTTACCCTCTAATTCCTTGAATTTTCAGTGTTAATCCACAATTTTACACCATAATATCATAATCTAAGTCCAAAAATCCATACCTGATGGAAGCCTTCGAAACTCTCTTAAAAATCGCCCAAAATTCCTCTTAGTCCGAAGTCCAAAGTGTTTGTTCTCTTTCAAAATCGCGAAATCATTGTTCATTAAACGCAGTCCAGTTTTCGCTTCTGCGGTTCCCATAATCCTTATGTGGTATTGCTTCCGCCTCCAGTTATCTACTTCTGCGGTATTTATTTAAGTCCACTACGACCGCTTCTGCGATAAAGGGCCTCGGTTCTGCGGATCCCCAAATCCACTTCTGCGGACAATACTCCTCTCATGCGGACCAAGTTCCGCTTTTACGGAACTCCTCTACCCCTTCCAAAATCGCATCTATTCTCTTTCACCCTCTTCTGTGGTCCATTTTTCGTAGAAGCGAAAATACTAGATGATAGCAAAACTAACCTGAAGCCAACTTCAAAAACTTCTCGTTTTAACACCTGATCTTACCCCGATGCCCCCGGGACCTCAACCAAAAGCACAGACATGTTCTAATACCTTACTCAAACTTACTCGAACCATCAAAACACTATCGTTAACATGAAAATCCTCAAATATCTTCATTAAAGCCTAAGTTTCTTAAAACTTCCGAATTGCACATTCGATCAAAACCTCAACCTAAGCACCTCCGAATGACCTGAAACTTTGCAAGCATATCCAAAATTACCTTACAGAACTACTGCAACTCTCGAAATTTCATTCTGACCCTCGAATCAAAATCTCACCTATCTACCTTCGCCAAAATACTAACTTCGCTAATTCAAGCCTAATTCTACACCGGACCTTCAAATCAATTCCGATCGCACTCCTAGGTCACAAATCATCCCCCGAAGCTAACCGAATCACTGGAATTCACATCAGAGCCCTCTATCTAAATAGCCAACTTTCGATTGACTTTTCTAAATAAGCTTTTCTTTAAGAGACTAAGGGCATCTCCAACAATGACTCTATTTTTTGCACCATTTTTCACTCTAAAATGGTGCAACACAGATCTATTCCAACCATTACACTATTTTTTACACCAAATTTTCTCTCTCTTCTATATTATATTATTATCTTCTACTCCAACCACTCTATTTCTCTCTTTTATCTTCTATTTACTTTACACTGAATGAATAAAATATTATAAAACCAAATATAGAGTAATGAATAGTATTGCACCAAATTTGGTACAACACCATTCGTACTTTATAATAGTGCAACAAATGGAGTACCATTGGAGCCATTTTACTCTATTTCTTGCATCAAATATAGATTTGGTGCAAACAATAGAGTGTTGTTGGAGATGGCCTAAGTGTCTCATTTTCATCTAAAACCAATCCAATTCTACTTGATTACCTCAAATAAAGATAATGAAGCATAGAGAAACATAATATGAGGGAAATGAGGAGATAACTCACGTGACGACGAACCGCATCATCACATTTATTTTAACACTTCCGAGTACCTATCTTTGAATCTGTTGCTTAGGAAGTTTTGGGATAGTAGATTGTGGTCGAAGGTTTCTTTGTATATTTGACTGAATTGAGAATAAACTTTAACGTAAGATCCTGTTTCTGTTGATCTTGTGACCAGCATGTTTCCTATATTTAGTGCCTAAAATATCTCATGTATTTGCAGGAACCCGGAAGTAAGGAAAAATTTTGAGGAATTTTGGTCTGGAATACTACGTGAACTTTCATTAACGATACCTTTTACCCCCCCCCCCCCCCCCCACCCAACCCACACCCCCTCATTTAGATGTGAGCTTGTGTCCAACTAAAATGACATCAAACAATAAGTTATGTACGTCATATATGCTCACCCCTTTTAGGGAAATAAAGCAAAACAAAAGAACACTATGGGTGTGTTTGGTCTCAAGAAAAATATTTTGCAGTAAATGTTTTTCAATTTTTTCATGTTTGGTTTGCTTAAATATTTTGAAAAATATTTTTCTTATCAATTAATTTTATTCCAATTAAAGAAAAATATTTTCCTTATCAAGAAAAAGGAAAATATTTTCCAAACCTCCTTTTCAACCTTCCCACCCTCACCAACCCACCCTATCCCCTCTCCAAAAAAGAATTTTTTTTAAAGTTTAAATTTTTCCGTAACCTCTCACCCTACAACCCCTACAAACCCCAACCCCCCTCCCCCACCCTCCCCCCGCACAATTTTTTTTTTTACCTTAATTCTTTTTTTGCAATTTCAAATTTCTATTTTGTTTTTAATTTTCTGCACCACCCTCCCCAACCACTACCCACCCGTACCCGCACCCCGACCCCCCAATTTTTTTTTTTGTAATTAAAATGTCTATTCTTTTAGTTTTACTGCTCCCCCCAGCTCCAGCCCCGCCCCCTGACACCCTCCCTCCCCGAAAATTTTTTTTGTCCTTTTGGTTTTTAGTTTTAATTTTATTATTTATTGATTTAAAGTTTACAAGTTCCAAATTTATGAGTTCAGAGGTTTATATGTTTGGAAGTGGTTTAGAAATTATAATGTTTACGGATTCAAAATTTCACGGTTTTAAATATTTAGCGGGCCGAAAGTATATGATAGGGGTGTGCATTCGAATCGGTTTATCGATAAATCGAATCGATTATTTGTTATCGAAATCGGAAAAATCAAAATCGAAAAAATCGAAACCTTATTGAAACGATAACGATAGGCATATGTACAAATCGATAATCGATAAGTAATTATTGATAAGAGTCAAAATCGAATCGATAAATCGAATGCACACCCCTATCACCGTAGACACTTATAAAATGAATAATTACCTATTTGTGTAGATTAATATAACATACATACTGTATATATATTCCGCTACTATTTTGAAAGCGGCTATACAATATCATTTTGCCTAATCTATACTCTTTCATTTACTCTAAGTCTCTTACCCTATTATTTCCTCTACCACATTTAAGGAATAATCATATTTAAAGATCAAGGGAATGAAGTTCAAATTAATGGAAAATAAAATTAGTCATGATGATGTATTTTGTCTTATTTTATTTTCTTATACCATTGGAGTGTTGGTGACATACATTTGATTCCTTACTTTAGTTTTCTTGCATGTACTTGTTAATACAATTTTTATGTTATAAATGATTTCGTCTTATTTTAGCTTCTTTTGTCCATATAAGTTAGGTGCGTTTATAGCGATATACTTTCCGTGGAATCCCGCAAATTTTCTTATTGGTGTAATCGATAACCGAATCGATAAGACCCCAAAATTGATAAATCCAAATCGAAAAAATCGAAACCTTATTGAAACGATAACGATAAGCATATGTACAAATCGATAATCGATAAGTAATTATCGATAAGGGTCAAAATCGAATCGATAAATCGAATGCACACCCCTAGTATATGAAGTATGTGGGTCCGGAAGGTTGTTTGTTTGAAAGTTTATGGCTTCATATTTATTATATCTAAATTATTTATGAATACTCTTGAGAACTCATTTTTTTTAATTTGCAATACCACACCGAAAAATAAATAAAATTATTACTTATTTTTCAAAAAATTATTTTTTTGAAAAATATTTTTCATGAAAAACATTTTCCGTCATGCCAAACACACCATGTAGTGTGTGTCAATTCAGAGATGAAACGATTATTGTTTGAGAACACCTCGACGGATAGACTTCTTCGGTTTCCATTTTCAGATATGTTGTATCCTAAAACATGGATATCAATGTAAATTAGTTCATGAATGCCACTGTTTTATTGAAATTGGGAAGCAACTTGAATTAGCAGAAGCAAGAGCGCTGAGTGTTCCCATATTTGATTGACATTTGGTGTTGTAAGAAAAATAAAGTTGATTTTTTTTGGAAAAATATAGATTTCTTAGGAATATTCTAGTGTAGTATTCTTAATATTTATCTTGTGGGAAGATAAGATTATCCAATAGACATATTTAGATATTCTAGAGTGTTGGAAGATTGAGTAGAATTTTCCTTGTATATTATCTAGAATCATATCTAGTATCATCCATAGACATTATTGGTGAAATACAATTACAGTTGAAAAATAAAACGAAGAAATTAACATAAGGCGCGGATATCTCATTCTCTTTAAGGAGATTCAAACCCACTGCAACAATGATAGAAAATAAGGGTCCACCAAACTATGTAGAGAATTAGGTTCTCTATTAGTTCCCACGAGACACAGGCAGACAACAGTAAGTAAATGACACAATGAAGTTTTATGTGGAAAACTCCTAGCCACAGGATTAACAACCACGACCTACCCTAGTAGGATTTCGACTTCATTGCCGAGCAAACATCAGACTACAAACTAATATAACCTAGGAATTACACTTTTAATTTATCATTAACTTGTAATAACTCTATTACAAACCCCTTTGTATTAACTCTATCACAAAGCCTACAACTTGACTAACTCTAGCCAAGACAGAAGCACAAGGTTTATGATTTTACAAACGATTTCCTACACAATGCTTATTAACTAAGCTAAGTAGGAATTACAACTAAATCACTTTAACAATGGTGCAACATAACTAAGGACATGTAATGACTCAATGCTGGAAACTAATCCTTGGTTATATTGTTCTCTGTTCTTGAAGCCTTGAGAGTCACTTACAAGATTGCGACACACTTGAAAGGAAGCTTGATCAATTCTTGAATGTGCAAGTGACTTGTTTTTTCATTACTATATGTTAATATTACCCAACTGATGTCACTTGGGTGATACAAGCACATTTGGTACAAAAGCATTACCTATGATGTGACTGCTGCACTATTTGCCTCGTTGCATGTGTGCAGAGGAACAGTTGCAGCAGCTTTAAAGATGTGGATAGTTGACTTGGTACAGTCAGCAAGGAAACTGATATTTATCTGTTCCCTCTGCCATTTCTTTGTCTTTGAATTGTTGAAACATGTCCGCGACGTGATACTTGTTATTCTTGAGCACTTGAGGATGTGGAACAGGTTCTCCATCTAGTTCTTCAAGTTTGTTAAATTATCAAAATATAGCTGGTCATATAACCTATCAAGAAAAGTATTCACTAGTCCAGCAGTTATCATCTTGACTTGTCTCGCTGAGGATACAATAGCCCGATCATGTCGTTTGACTTGAAAAAACTCTGGACAAGTTATTGAGTCAAAATCTCCACCGATATGAACACCTTCTTCAACAAAAGTAAAAAATGTCTTCTTCTTTTTTCACAACTTCAAACTCACTATATCATGACACTACACAATTAATTTTTTCACTCCACATTATGAAAGAAAGACTCATATTTATAGGTGTAAGAATTCTTCCATGAATTAAATTGAAAGAAAGTGGGTTAATAAGTTATGAAATCATGGAGAACATGGGATAATGGTAAAACTATTATGTAATTAGTGGTAGAACATGGGAGAAGAGTAAATAGCTTGGTTATTCAAAGAGAAGTTTCCATATGCTAACCCTCGCACATAGGCTGTTGGCAGACACCTTTATTCCATCCGCTCTTCTAGTGTTAATGCGATGAAGAAAGATTGTCACCGGAAAGATTTGGACATTATTGCTCCTGATATAATAGAGCAAATAATCCTACCGAAGGAGGCTTTTACATACTTTTACATGTATCCCTTTACTTTGGGAGCGTTTTTTTAGTAAAGAGACTGACTCCGTTACTGCGGAGTTTTGTCTCCTCTACCAGACGTGTGTGTGACTTAGGTAACTCATTTTGTGTGGAGGGTGATTTCTTATCTTTGGTGTTTGTGCCAAGAGACGGTAGAGGAGCTATCTTTAACTCATGTGATGAATCTCCATTCCTCCAAAATCTTCTATGGGGGAATCATAAACAGAAGCAAACACAACCACCATACTGTATTATATAGCATGGATGATGATAATGACCGTAGGTGGATGGAAAAATTCATTGTAGTTGTCACCAATGATATCATTTCAGCAACAACTTCATCATTTATGAAATTTTGGAACCACACTCGTAAGTTCCTTATTTAATATTTCTTTCACTCTAAATATTTCCATATCTGTATTGAATATTTGATCTAACCCAGCCTGAGTTTCATCATTGATGAGGATGTTTTGGCTGATCCTCTGTGATGACCCAAAGGTTCATCTTATGTTTTAGAACTCGATTCTATATTTGGATGCCTCTAAAACCTTATTGTATTCCTCATCAATTTGCGTGTACAGTCCGGAAATATTTCTGAAAAGCTTTTACGTTGAAAGTTGATAAAAAATAGAATTTTTCTTAAAATCTTCATTTGAGCTGACTGTGGTTAATATTTTTTGTCAACGAACCCAGACTCGTATTTTGATAGTCCTGGTGGGTCTGTATTAAAATATGGGACTTTGGCATATACCCAAAATCGTATTCCGTATTCCCTAGCTCGAGTAATGAATTTTTGATGAAATGAAAGTCTGAAAATCTAAGGGGTTTTAAGAAATAATTACTGTTTGATCTTGTTGGCATCGAGTCCATATTTTTGTTACAGAGCCCGCTATAGCTTTAATATAATATTTAAGGTATGTCTGTAAAATTTGGTAAGAAACAAATTTGGTTTAACGTGATTCGGACGTCCGATTGTGAAAATAGAAATTTCAAAGTGTTCTTGAGAATTTCATCTGATTTGATGCTAAATTCGTGGTTTTAAGTGTTATTTTAGCGATTTGATCGCGAGCAAGTTCGTATGATATCTTAGGACTTGTGTTCATGTTTGGTTTGGAGCACCGAGGGCTCGAGTGACTTTTGGATAGGCTACAGGGATAATTTGAGTTGGGAAAAGTCTAGTTTTCTACAGCCAGTGTTTCTGATTTTTCTTCTTCGCATTCGCGAACCTACTCTTGCGAACACGAATTGTAAGCTGGGCTGGGGGTGGTCTTTTTCAATGTGAATGCGAGGACCTGGTCATGAATGCGGAGTACTGGGGGTTCTGCTCTTTGCGAGCGCGACCAACCACGCATGAACGCCGAGAGTAAATGGAGGAGGGATGGGATCTGTAGGTTCTTCTACATGAACGAAAGCCAAGGATCGCGAACGTGATGGCCAATGGGGACAAGCCATCTTGAACGCATAAGCTTTTTGTGCCACTACTCTTTGCAAACGCGGCAGGCCCTTCGCGAAGGCGAAGAAGGCCTACCCAGTGATTAAAAATAGAACTAAAAATGGGATTTGATCATTCTTTCTAAAACTTCAAAACTAGAAGACATAGAGGCAATTTTCAAAAGGTAATTTCTTCCCCAAAGTGTTGGCAAGTGATTCTAAAACACTCTCTTTCAATTACCCAATACATTTCATGAATTTCCGACCTAAAATCTAATACTTTCATGGTAGAATTTGAGGTTTTTGGATAGAGACTATGGATTTGGAAAATGGGACATTTTGAGCTCGAATTGATGTCAGATTCCAAAACAAATGATATATATATGTGCTCGGGGGTGAATGTGTTAATGTAGTTTGGTCCGAACATCCCTGGGGTTGGTTTTTGACATTTTGAGGAAAAGTTTGGAAAATCTAAATTTATACATTGTAGTTGATTCCTTGAGTTAATAGTGGCTAGATGCGAGTGGTTTTGGAGGTGGATACTAGAGGAAATGTGGTTATTGAGCATTGACTGGCCCATAGAGCGAGATAAGTGTCGTGTATAACTTTGAATCGAGGGATTAGAAACTATTGACGTATTTGCTATGTGAAAGTCCATGTAAGTGGCATATAGGTGAAGCGACGAGTAATTCTGGATGGCACTGATTTATTTTTGAGGATGTGGTTATCATTTCCTATTGGATGTTTAATTGTTTTACTATATTTTAATTATCCTATCATTATTATATACTATGTACAGGTTTTAGTGTAAGGGATCCGTCTTAGCCTCGTCATTACTTCTTCGAGGTTAGGCTCGGCACTTACTAGTGCATGGGT
This sequence comes from Nicotiana benthamiana, assembly GCA_034376525.1. Classification (NCBI taxonomy): domain Eukaryota; kingdom Viridiplantae; phylum Streptophyta; class Magnoliopsida; order Solanales; family Solanaceae; genus Nicotiana; species Nicotiana benthamiana. The sequence continues at coordinate 54,909,042 of CM067341.1, read as the reverse complement.
CGGTTGTATTGATACTGCACTCTGCACACCGTGCAGGTTTTTGAGACGGTCCTTGTGGCGGTTATAGCGAGCTCGGATCATACATTCGCAGGGACTTGAGGTATCACTATTCAGTGTTCGCAGCTCCTGGAGTCTCCATCATTTGTCTATTTATCTGTGTACATTCATTCGAACAACTTATTACTTATTTCACGCCCTTACATATATTACTCTAATAGTTCGTGCACTCGTGACACCAATTTTAGGGAATTGTAATAGATATTCAGTTATCTTAGTTCTTCTTTAATATCTAATTTAGTTATTAAAATTAGTAGATTGTTCTAACATTGGCTTGCCTAGTAAGTGAAATATTAGGCGCCATCACGATCATGACAGTGGGAATTCCAGATCATGACAAATTGGTATTAGATAACTAGGCTACATAGGTCTCATGAGTCACGAGCAAACTTAGTAGTCTAGAAGATTGGTACAGAGACATATGTACTTATCTTCTAGAGGCTGTGGAGTTAGGAACAATTTCACTTCTATTCTTATCTATCATACGATTGTTATTTTATTATTGCTGATTGAACTCTTCTATTCTAGTCTCTCACATATGGCGAGAACACGCACCACATCTCTAGCTAAGCAGCAGCCAGAGCTCCCAGTGGCAGCTTCTAGGGGGGGGGGGAAAGATGAAGGTCAAGGTCGTGCCAGAGGCCTAAGTAGGGGCAAGGCTCCTCCTAGAGCTCGAGTAGTAGCACTAGTAGCGGAGCCTTAGGTGGAGTTTGATGATGAGGTTCCATCCCAGACCGTTCTTCTCGGACCAGCTCAGGCCCCAGATGGGTTCATAGCCTCCCCAGTGCTTGAGGATGCTTTGGTTTGTCTAGTGGGCCTTATGAAAAGTGTTGCTCAGATAGATATATTTCCTGTGGCGCCAACTGTCTTTCAAGATAAGGGAGGACCTCATCCTCCCACTACTCACATTCCGTAGCAGATGGTTCCCAAGTTTTAGACTCGAGCAGCTTAACCAGTTGGGGATATTCTGTCGGTTGTTGCAGCATAACCGGTGACAGATCAGCTATATCTTCTAAGGCTTTGTTGAGATTGGATAGGTTTACCAAGCTTTTTCTGGTTCAGTATGGTAGTACATCATCGGTAGATTCCCAAGACTATTTGGACAGTTGTCATGAGGTGTCACGGAACATGGGGTCCCCAACTGGAGAACAAGCAACCAAAAACAAAATGTTCCTCCACGGCCAGGGAAAGAATAAGAGGGCAAAAGTTCCTCCCCTAAGTTATGTCTAGAAGTCGGAGTAACGAGCCCTCTGCTTGGGTCAGCCATAGACACTGTGATAATTGACGATGATGGAGAAGCTAGTGATTAGGGAGCTTCTACACATAGAAGATGATGATGCTTATCATCTCTATAGAATGCTCAACCTATTGAGTCAGTTACATAAATCGAGGATGATGTCTCGGCGCTATGGGGGTGGTTCAAAATGGTAGAAAATGATAACTCTCATTGCCTGATCCCGGTCGCTATGCCCGGTACCAGGCCTCTACCATCTTCGATTATTGAGCAACCAAAAACTAGAACTGTATTTGCTGCAATTGCTTCTCATCCTTCAATGCCATCACCTTCTCCACCAAATCTTCCACCAATAATTGCTGCATCATCTCCAACGGCAACATCTGCCCGAGAAGAAAATGTTACTATTCCCCAATCCCCAGTTCATGGAAATTTGGGGCAAAATTGTGATGCCATCTCAGATGATACGCATGGGAAGAGGAATGTTACTCTCTCAGTCTCCACTGCATGCAATTTTCTATCTCGGCCGGTTGAACTTGCTAAATATCTAATGCCTATGGCTTTAGAAAAAGATTGTTAAATGATACACACACTCTCAGGAGAGTGCTTGTTGAATAATGTCATGCACAACACTGCGGAAATATACTATTCTTTTCCTTTGTCATTTCTTCTATTATTGATTTAATATTACTTGAATTTCCCTTTCTTTGTTTCGTAGGCCAATTTTCTTGCTTCGGAGGGCATTCACAGGTTGATTTGGAAAGGAGGAACTTACCTCCAAGTGGGAGACCCTTAGCCAAGATATTTCCTCGCCGAGGGTTCAATTTTTAGAGGCTAAGGCCAAATGAGATGAAGTTCTTAATGTCGTTCTTGGGGCCTATGATGTTGATGATGTCTTCGCTAAAAGATTGTTAAATTTAGAGGCAGCCTTGAACTCCAAAACTGAAGAGCTTGCTGCTACGAGGTGAAACATGCCCAATTGGAGGAGAAGTGTAGGAAAACTATTGAGCGTAATAGGCTTTTTCGCTCATATATCCGTAACCTTGATATTAGCCTCAAATCTGTTAGATCCTCCTTGGAAAACCTTTCTGCCGAGGAAACCCAATCCAAAAGAAAAACTTAAGAACCGAGCGGCTTTCCTCGTTGTTGATAAAATGTATATTATGTACAACATGAGGAGGAAAACCTTGGAAGAGGCCAAAGAGAGTGTCATTGACATTGACGCAAAAATCGCTAAGGCCCCCGAGCTTGAGTCAGCTACTAAAATAGGTCTCCTGATAGGGCCTGATGCTTCTAGTTCTTCTGGTTTAGGCTATGAGTTCTCGAGAACTAAACAGGAACCAGAAAGTGATGATGGTGAGGTCCAAAATGTTGAAGGCCAACATGTCGATCCATCGACTGATCTACCTACTTGGCGTGGACATTTCTCCTATTCTGGGTTCTGGAGAGGCAACAATTTAGATTTCCTTTCTATTCTCAACTTTTATACTTACACTGTTTTGGCACGTTTATTGTAAATATAAATATCTTTTCTCAAATACTGCATGAGTTTTTTTGCATACTTTCGTTTGAACATTTATGCAAATTTTAACTGTTGCGTTATTTTTTTGCTTAAGTGTTTTGAACCAAATTTAGTGCTTGCATTTGATTATATAAGGCCTTGGGTGTATTTTCCCTTTAAAAGCACTTGAATTTTGGGTACAAAATCGTCCAAAATCATCCCATAAACGTGAGGGTTTTCGTAAGTATTTGCGCAAGTTTTATTTTTGCGTCTTTTTATGTAAGGCTTTGGGTTTATTTTTCGCCGAATGCATTTTAATTCCAAGCATACGTTCTTCTGAAATTGACCTTTTAATGTGATGTTTTCATAAGAGAGGGCCCTCTTATATTTACGATGATCTTGAATAGGACGTCTCTTGTTCATTACGGCACTAACATTTGAAGTACTTGTTTAACTTTTAATTGACAAAGCCAATTCATCATTCAGACAAGAAACAAGATAAATATAAAAAGACTTCACCTTTTTCCTTCCATTTTTAAAAAAGTAAGTTATCATTCATTATGCTAAAAAGAAATTGTCATTACTTGTGGCTAACTTGTACAACATGATTCTACGCCACTAGCTGCACAGCCCCCGATCCCGATGATCCAACTATATTTCTAGTTTTTGTTTCCTAGTAGTTGTGGGAGTTATTGTTGCCGTATCCTCATACCATTCCTCCTAGTTTTCAAATGCAAAGAATGTGAATTGGAACACTGGAAGTTTTGCACCTTGGAGGACCCCACTAATGAATTGCTAATCAATTATTAACTCGGTAATACACTTTGCCTCCATTTAGTAATTAATACTATCGAGAAAAAGACTATCTATCAACCCTATAGTGTTTTTCACTTATTAACGGTCGAGTAACCTTTGTTCGATAACACACATAATTTCTTAGTAGGAATTCTGCTATCGAGCAAAAAATTAACTAATTGTCTACATGATTTCATGTTTGTATGCCTTGATATTAGAAGGTCTTATTGCTGATGTTGAAACTTTCTTCGTAGTATACTTTCTGTAGCTGCCTCGTTAAAAATCTTGCTAGAAAACCCCAATGAGGACAAAAACTGGACAAAGGGAAAAAAAAGTGTAGCACATACTTTCCTTACAGACGAGGTTTGTCAGCAATACTATTTTTTGAGGTGTGCTACATTCTACTTGCTTGGAAAATTTTCTCCATCCTGATTCTTCAGCTCATATGAAAAACCTTTTCCCGGTAATAGCTGAAACCTGGTAAGGGCCTTCCCAGATTGGACCTCGCTTCCCTAAGTTGAGTTCCTGGGTGTTTTGAGTTACTTTCCTTAGAACCAAGTCTCCCACTTTAAAATAGCATAGGTTGGCTCTTTGATTATAATATCTTTACATTCTCTGCTTCTGTGCTGCCAAGTCCCTATTTCATTGAGTAACTCCAAGTTGACCAATATCGCTTCGTTGTTCGTCTCTTTTCTTCCTAGAAATATCTTAAGGTAGGATCTCTTCTTCCATCGGGATTAAGGCTTCTGCACCATGCACAAGGGAAAAAGGAGTTTCTCCCATGCTTAATTTGGTGTCGTTCAATACCCCCATGACACTCCAAGCAGTTCCTCAAGCCATTTACCTTTAGCCTCTTCCAACCTTTTCTTGAGATTTTGTATAATCACTTTGTTCGTTGATTCCTCTTGACCATTTGCGCTCAGATGATAGGCTGAAGATGGGATTCTCTTTATTTTTTAATATTTTAGGAACTTTGTGATCTTTGTACAATTAAATTGTGGTCCATTATCTCATCTTATCTCCTTTGGTATTCCAAACTTGCACGTTATGTTCTCCCAAAAGAAATCCACCACTTCACGGTCGCCGATCTTCTAATAAGGACCTACTTCAACCAACTTAGAATAATAGTCAGTCAAAATTAAAAGAAACCATACCTTACCGAGGGAAGGTGGAAGCGGTCCAACAAAGTCCATTCCCCACTTCATGAACGGCCACAGAGACAAAACTCTATGTAATGGTTTTGTCGGTTGATGTACCAGTGGTACATAGCGTTGGAACTCATCAACTTTTTGCATGAAAGCTTAGGCATAATATTCCATTCAGGACCAGTTATATCCTGCCCTTACCAATTTTCTCACTAAGGAATATGTGCCTGAATGGTTTCCGCAAATCCCTTCATGGAATTCTCGCATAACATAATTAGTTTTGGACGCCCCAAATCATTAGGCCAGCGGTCCATTGAAAAGATTTTCTGTACAGTTGGCCTCATTTGAAGCTATATTGTGATACTTTGGCGTGTAACACCCGGGACTCCTGGGAGTCTTCAGGATACTTCCCGTGCTCGAGATAATGGATTATCTCACCTCCAGCCCTTTACCAAATTATTTGTATTTACCTCATAATAGCTATTCGCGTATAGGACCGAGTGCATGGGCTGTACTACTGTCCTGGAATCCGATCACATCATTTAAATTGATGAACCGAGGTTAGCCAGTGCATCCACTTCAACGTTTTCTTCCTTTAGGATATGAGTAATTGGCCACTGCTGAAATCGAGCCAGCAGAGCCCAGGTCTTCACTACGTATTATTTTATGCGCTTTTATTAGGTTTCAAAGATCCCGTAGACCTGATTTACCACTAGCTTGGAGTCACATTTGATTTCTATTAACTTAGAATCTAGCCCCAGTCTAGTTCGAGTCCTACTATCAATGCCTCATACTCTGTTTTATTGTTAATTAAATGAACCTTTTTGATGGATTGCCTTAAGGTTTCTCCTAAATGCGCGGTTAATACTATTCCAATTTCGGACCTCTTTCCCTTGGAGGCTCCATATGTAAATAAGGTACAAACTCCTGATGTCGATTCTGACACCATTACTGCCTCTTTCGTCGCTAGAGGCAGCAGTCCCGGACTGAAATCGGGCGCAAAGTTGGCCAAAACGTGTGGCTTAATTGTAGTTCTTAGTTTATATTCTACGTTGAATTCACTTATTTCGATGGCCCATTTGGCCAATCTATCCAAGAGTTTGGGTTCACGAAGATTGTTCTGTTGTGAAATGTTGTCACTACGGTTATAGAGTGACATTAGAAGTAAGGCCCCGGCTTTTGAGCGTCAAATACGAGACCTAAGGCCATTGTCTCCAAATGCAGGTAACAAGTTTCTATTCCTGTTAAAATTTTACTAATGCAATAAATGGGAGATGGTGTACTTTCGCCTTATGGACTAAAACTATTCTTGCCGCTATTTTTGAGACTACGAGGTAAACCTAAAATATTTCAACATCCTTTGAATTTGAAAGTAAAGGAAGGATTGACAAATACCTTTTCAAATCACTCAAAGCCTAGGGGAAATCTGAGGTCCATTTGAAAGATAGTGTCCATAATTCTCATAAATAGTACCTAATATTCATAGTGAACTTCTATGGGATTTTCTCTTAAAGAAATAATGTGTTGATCTATTTGCCATCGGAGCCACAAAGGACTGTCTAAATTGATTCATTTCCATCGACAAGCCCCAATTGCATCTACAATTTTTTTTTTCTTTTTGAGCAGCAAGAAGAAATAGTGGCATTTCTCTGATGACCGGGAAATAAACCTTCTTAAAGCGGCCAATCTCCCTATGAATCATTGAAATTCTTTTACACTTGACAACCCATCCAAGATGCCTTCGATGGCTTTTGTCTTATCGGGATTTACCTCTATCCCCCTTTGAGGTACTAAAAACTTGAAGAACCCGAACGCGCACTTCCCGGGGTTAAGCTTCATGTTATGATTCCTTAGAATGTCAAAAGTTTCTTGCAAATGCTTAATAGATCACCTGCATTAGAATACTTAAAGAGTATATCGTCTGTATAAACTTCCATAGTTTTTCCTATCTATTTTTCAAACAACTTGTTTACGAGCCATTGATAAGTGGCTCCGGTGTTCATTAGCCCGAAAGACATTATATTATAGCAATATGTGCCAAAATTCATTATGAATGAATACTTTTCCAAATCCTCCAGATTCATCTTAATTTGGTTGTACCCAGAATAAGTATCGATGAAAATCATTAACTTGTGTCTGGCCACCACATCAATCATTTGATCGATGTTTGGCGGGAACGAGTCCTTGGGGAATGTCCTATTCAAGTTCTAATCTATACACATTCAAACTTTATTGTTCTTCCTAGGAACTACTACTACATTAGCTAGCCAGTATGGATACTTTACTTATCGAATCAAACCGATGCCAAGTAGGCAAGTTACTTCTTCTTTGGTGAATTTGTTCTTGGCCTCTATAATAGGGTGTTTCCTTTGCATGTGACCACGGAAAATAATCAACATTATATTAAAGAAATTCGATAAAGCCAGGCTTGAGCTCAGGGAGCATATCTATCCCCAAGTAAAATTTACTTTCTAAGAACTTTTTGAATAATGCAACTTGTTCGATCTCTTCAGTTGTGGATTTTTTTCATCCATCCCTTCTTGTACCTTGAAATATCTCGACACCTAATAAGACTCTGATGCTTCTTTCCCCTGAATAAGTTCATTTGATTTGGGAGAGGGAACTGGTTCCTGTAGTTTCTATGCCGCGTGATCCTTTCCTTTTCTATTTTATACTGAAATTTCATTCATCTCCCTTGCCGCCTGTTGGTCGCCCCTTATGATACAGCAATTGATGATACAATGATGGTACAACTCTCATCCCATGCTATCCTGGTCTTTCCAAAATAATGTTATCTCCCATATCACCATCCACCACTTTAAAAAGAGTCGTCTTCATCATTCTTTCCGCGTTCATGGGAAGCAAAATCTCTCCTTGATTTATCATGCTTGCAAGGTCGAATCTGGTGAGGATTTTTGTGGTTGGAATGATGCTTCCGATGTCTTTGGCTTGTTCTAGTACCCTCTATTGTATAATATTGGTCGGATTTCCTGGATCCGCTAGAACACATTTGATTTTAAAATCTAATAGATTAAAAAAAAATTACCAATGCGTCATTGTGTGGTAGCAGCAATCCATTGATGTCCTCCTCCTTGAAAGTGATGTTGTCTTTAGCGACTTCGCGAAGTCTTTTGCCATGGGCTACTGATTCCTTCGGCCGAGAAGGTGACCCCATTGAGCTCGTTCCCTCGAAAAATCATGTTGATCGTCTAGCGCGGGGTATCTTCCCCTGCTTTCGAAGGTTCTGCATTATGACGGCTCAGACACTTAAAAATTCTCTGAGATGATCATTTTTTAATAGTGTCTCCACTTTATCAAACAGATGTTGCTAGTCCCTAGTTTGGTGGCCATTCATCCCCATGATACTCACACCACAAATTGTGATCCCTTTTGGCTGGGGTCGAACCTCATCGACCTCGGGGAACATTCTTCTTTAATGTTCCTCATAGATGATACCAACTCTACTACACTGATATTGAAGTTTTATTTGGATAACCGGGGGTAGGAAATATCCCGAGTACTTGTTGTTTCTTTAACCTGCAAAGATCTATTATTTTGACAACAATCAGGTCTTCTATCACTAACAAACCTGTATGCCTATCGGAAACCTCTGCCTTGTCCTTCAGCCATTCGTAAGGCGGAAATTGACCCCTAGAAGATCGTCTATCTATGTCGAAGTCGTCTTTTGATATTTATCTATTGTTCGACCATACTTTTGATAATGTTGGGAAGCCATTCTGATTATCTTCAATCCTTATCTTAGACTCGTGCCAGTTGTGGACACCCACGCAAGTTGTTGCTTGAAACTCAAGAATGCTTTCCTTTAATTATTTGGAAGCATCTGAACTTCTCATATTGAGACCCTTCATGAATGTTTCAGCCACCCATTCATCTGGAACAGCCAGGAGTAACATCCTCTTCTTCTAGAACCGAGTGACTAATTCTCGCAGCAATTCGGACACTTCTTGAGCAATTTTAAATATATTGGTCTTTCGGGACAACACCTTTATGGCCCCGACATGATCTTTAATAAATGTGTCTGCGAGCACTCAAAGGAGTCTATGCAATTCTCAAGTAATAGCGTAAACCACGGCAAGGCTCCCCTCGTGAGAGTCTCTCTAAATTTCTTTACCAAAACATGTTCAATCTCGTAGAGAGCTAAATCATTCCCCTTCACCGCCATTGTATAGGTGGTAATATGCTCATAAGGGTCTCTAGTTCCACCATACTTTGTCACGTCGGGTATTTTGAACCGATCTGGGATTAATTCTGGTGTCGCATTTGATTTGTACGACAATTGAGTATAGTTCTTTGAGTCGGCCCTTTCAGCACCGGCGGTGCGACTGAGATTTGGTCCATGCAGTTGTTCCCTTCCCTGATAAACACTAAAAATTTGCATTTGAAAGGGTCATTCTTGTTGTTTGAACCAAATTTACTCCCCCAGCCCAATTAGAGCAACCTTGCCCCTCGGTATGTTGTTGCCGACACTCAGTGTTGTTTGATTTGTTGGAGCGCTGGGAGGAACTAGACCCAGTTTATTCGCATTATTGGAATCTCCCGATAATGTTTGTTTCAACTCCATCATAAACTTATCCTGTCATGTGACGTAACCTATAATAATCGTTTCTTACTCTTGCCGGACCCTTATTGCATCAACAACATACTTCTCTTCCGCATCATCAAGAGTTGCCTCCGGAACATGTCACAAATACCGCCTGTCATGGACCAGTTTGGCACCGTTCCCCTCGTTATAGGTGTTAGTGACTGAATCCTGATGACGAGGCTGGTCTCCTTGAGTCTCAATATTTTGTGTGTTGTTAACACCATTACCTGCCATTTCTTGTGATTTTTGGATAAGATAAATAATTAAAACACATTACTAAAAGAGGCAAGGATCAACATAATTACACCACTGTCTAGTCCCCACGGTGGTTACAAAATTATTTACCCGTAAAATTATACAGTAGAATTCATACGTGATTTCTAGACAAGTGAATTAATTCGATCTTGAAATAATAAAGGAATTGAAGAAAATATGTAACACTTAGCTTTAATATAAAGATGAAATAGAAGAAATAGTAATTCTGAGAGTCAAGCTTCTGGTTACAACAATAGTGAAACCAAAAAATAAGAAGATAAAATTGTATAGAGCTTTGAATAGATTATAGCATAAGTTTGTCGAATATTTATCCCCTTACAATAATAATAGATCTTGCTATTCATAGCTACACCTCGGGAATAAGATCCTAGGATCAAACCTCATTTAATTCCAATTATGAAGACCATCGAAGGATATGTAACGACAGTTATGAATGCCATTTTTTGTAACGGGTAGTGTATTAAGTGTTGTCGAATATTATCCATTAAATACTTTCGGGCGTAGGGTATTTACGTATCTTTATGAGTGTCATTCCTTCTTGTAACAAATAGAACACTTGCCTTCAGTTTTTATTATCCCCCACCTTATGCTCCACGTCTCACTCTCTTACGCGGCCACTTAGCATTGCATGTTTTACACTATATAAAACTAAGTAAAGAAGGAAGGAGGATTGCTAGGCTTTGTATTGCAATGAGGATTCCTATTATTGACACAATATGTACAAGGAAATAAACAGAGTTTGAGCATAACTCTACTTGCTCGATACCTATCCCATCACAGTTACTATAATATTGCATTTAAATGACAAAGATGCAAATATTATTTATCCTACATTCTTAAAAGTTAAGTGATTATATGCTTTGAATTTGGATTTTATGGATCAACCAAATAATGCTTAAGGGTAATATTTTCCTACATAGTTTTTTCCCTTTTCTCCCATAATGTGATCTTTTTAAACAAGTTGTTGATCTGTCCGATTTTGGTTTTGATGATTGAAAAATGCATGCACGTGAAAGGGATAAGTATAAGTGGTTATTTTTTATAATGCTTGAACAAAAATATTGCATATTTTATAAGGAGCGGGATTTCTTACTTGAAGAGAACTCTATCCAAGATAAGGAAAGAGTTAGAAGTTGAAGATAACTAGGACTCTTTTACCAAGGAAGAATAAAGTAATAGAACTCCAGTTAATCTTTATTTACTAGCTCTACATATATCAGTTTGTGTTTTTCTACAATAGATGCACACATACTGAGGTTAAGCATGAATAGAGAGCAAAATAGTAAGGAATTTTATGACCAATTCCTGCGAGTTTCAAGAGGGTGTTTGTGAAGCTACACGAACCAGATTGAAGAACCAGCTCCATAAAGAGTTATGTCTGTTTCTTTATTTCTAGTTCAAAGTGTAGTAGATATTTTGAGTTGTACCTTTCAGTTTCTTGGAAGCAAATTGTACTAGGTACATGAGTTGTATTATTCAAATTAGAGTTAACTTGAAATAGTCGCAACAGACCACGGCGCATTTCTACAAGGATTAAAAGGTAATTCTTAGGTTTCCAAGAGTTTGTAAACTTTGTTGTTGGCTTGTTGTAGTGAAGTGCTTTGGAAAATTCTACTGGGTAGTAGGTTGTAGTTTTTCACCTTTTGAACCGGGTATTTTCTTGTGTTCTTTACTTTTTCATTATTTATTTTGCAACTGTAGTTTATGGAACATATAGAAGAAATGGGTCCTTCAATAATCTACTGCACGCGAAAATTGAGTTCACACAAATCATCCCTCCCCCTCTTTTTTGTGGTACTGAAGTATAACATCAATTGGTACCAGAGCAGGATATCTTTGAAGATGCTAACACATTAGGAAAAGATCAAGATGAGTGCACTACTTGAAAACTGTATTTGAGAAATCCACCACTAGACCACCACTATCCAACGATCACTACTATTCTTTGTGAAAGTAGAGGAAAAGAGCTCACTTGCAGATGACCGATAGATGCTTCGAATGTGGTAAAAATTACCACATAATTAAGAATTTTATTATGTGGTTAGTCGAGTGGGAAAATGAGAGATCTAAAAGAAGAAACAGAAAGAAGCAAGAGGTTCATGACAAGAAGAACTACAACAAAAGGCCATTCAATGTAATGATTTCTACTTAGAAAGATAGTTCAGATGAGGATACTGATGATGATGTTCGAGAATCTGAAGATGAACCTGATAAAAATTCTAAGATAAGTTTTCTAGATCTAAAGGATAAATTTAAATTTCTTTCTAAAGATAGACTATCAGAATTATCGCTAACTTTAATTAATGAATCTAAGAATATAAGCTCTGAAAAATAACAGTTGTCAAACAAGTGTAACCTTTTAAAAGAAGAATGTAAAACCTAGAAATAAAAGCTTGTAAAATTGAAAATGAAAATATTATTTTGAAGAACCAGGTTCATGCACTTGATACAATTGTCTTAGAACTTAGATCTGAAAATATAAAGTTTAAGTTAGGTTCAGAAAAAAAGATAGAAAAGGTAAAATATAATTTGTATAAAAAGATGAACCAGTGAGAACTTTGGAAGAGGACTTGACTAAGGTTAAGCACGAGCTATATAGAACATGTAAATGGAACAGGTCCTCTGATGCACTTTTATGGCTACAAGAACACCATAGTAAAAATAGAAAGGGACTTGGCTTTGGGAACTCTTTATGTAAATGGGATCCCTATAGCAAGTACCTCACACTCCCTGAAATTTGCACACACTGGTCACTATATAAGTGAATGCATTACAAAAGAAAAAGCAAGTTAAAAGAACAAAAACGTTTGTTGTAGGTAAAAATAGGCTTTCGGGTTGAGCTAAAAAGAATTTGATTTTTCCTTTTGCATATAGAAAGAGACTCAAATTAGTTTGGTTCCTAAGACTAATTCCTAATTTATTTTTGCAGGTCCAAGTGAATGGGAATAGCAAAATATGGTACGTGGATCGTGGCTTCTTAAAACACATGACAGGAAGCAAGAACTAGGTCCTTTAACTTGAGGACCTTAGAGGAGGTAGTGTCTTATTTGGAAATAGAAAGAAAGATAAGATCATTGGGGTTGAAAAGGTAGGTAAGATTGATTCTCACTTTATTGCAAATGTCTACTGGATATATGGACTGAAGTATAGTCTAATAAGTGTATTACAACTGTGTGGTAGATGTAACATGGTAGCTATCACATCTACAGAATACTTTAACATGGTAGCTATCAAATCTACAGAATGCTTTAACATGGTAGCTTTCACCTCTACCGAATACTTTGTGATAAATCTTACCATTGACAAGATAGTTTTTTTGAGAAAAAGAGTGAATAACTTATATGTGGTGGATCTAACAGCACTTTGAGCTAATGAACTCACTTGCTTAAGTGTGTTGGACAATAATCCTCTCTTTTGACACAAGAAAATTAGACATGCAAGAGCCAACTCAACAAGCTAATCTCCAAGGACTTGGAGATAGTGCTACCGAACATTAAGTTATAGGAAGATAATGTTTGTGAGGCTTGTACAATGGGGAAGAAGGTAAGATCTTCTTTTAAAAGCAAGAAAATGGAAAGTACTACACGAACAATGAAACTGGTCCATATGAATCTATGTGGACCAGTAAGAACATTGAGCAGAGGTGGTAAGAGATATGTTATGTTTTTTTTTATGATTACTCTAGGTTCACTTGGACACTGTTTTTTAACATATAAGGATGAAGAATTTGATATGTTCACTTCATTTGTTAGAAAAACTCAATAACAACTAGGTAATCAACTTGCATCAATTAGGTTTTATCATGGAACTGAATTTGAGAATGCTAAATTTGCTAAATTTGTGATGACCATGGCATTGATCATACCTTTTCTCCTCCTAGAACTCCATAATAAAATGGAGTAGTTGAAAGAAATAATAGGACATTGGAAGAAATGAATAGGACTATGCCACTTTCTAATAAATTGCCCCATAGCTTCTGGCCAGAAGCTGCGGCCACTGCATGCTATATCATAAATAGGTGCAGTGTTGGCTCAGAGCTGTAGTTTGAAAAATCTTACTGGGTAATAGGTCGTGATTTTTTCATCTTTTGAGCAGATTGTTTTTCACATAAATATTCTTGTCTTCTTTTCTTCCAGCATTATTTATTCTGCAACTGTAGTGTAAGGAATATTGATGCGTCCAAATCCACTGCTCAATAGCAATAGGTACGGTCGATTGCAATATAATTTACCCAACTAAGAGTTGGGGTTGAATAATAAGGAATGTAGGAGAATTATCGCTTATGGTGCAAAGCCAAACGGTTTAAAGAAATATTTTTGTATTTATATTGATTTAATTGCATAAATATGAACTATTCTACAAAGCAAGTAAAATGAACAATGGCTACAAGTATAAATGCATCGGGAATTCACATCAAGTAGCGATCCAATGTATTTTATATCCCTTCCAGTAATGGTCACAAAGGTATACTTAGTTGTTTCTATCAATCGTGAACTCTCTATTTATCATAAATCTCTCTCGAGTAATTATAATAACTTACTCGACGCAGTCTCTCGAGCTACGCTAGCTAGATTCACATAATGGTTCACTTAGATATCACCAGAGGTATCACTATCTCTAATCTAACCTCTAAACCCTCGGTTATGACTCTCATCTATACTCCGGGAATGATGTTGTTCAACAACTACCTAAATATGTACTCTCTCTCTCTCGAGTGGATACATACTAAATAGGCATGGTTAATTGAAATTCCTTTCAATTAACTAATAATAATTATGTAGTTGAACAAATAAAGATTAAGCAAGCAAAACATATGTTAACAATACAAGAACTTCAATTAATACATAAGCACAACAAGATATTAAATCCACACTTTAATTATGAATAATTCCATAAACAAGATTAAGTATTGGAAATAAATACTACACACTTAGATTTACAATAAAAAGCAAGGAAATGAAGAAATAAACATAAATGGGTGAGAAAATCTTAACCACAAGCTCCAATCTCCAAGACCCAAGTATGTTTGTGCAAGAACCCTAGCTTTCTCCTTGTTATCTCTAGTCTCTATGGACTGAAAATAAGCCAAAGATGCGTACAAAATGAAGTGATTTGGGTATAAAGGATTTAGGGTCAAAAATCGTGAAATTCCAGAGCTGCCCTTTCTTCCTAGGAAATTAAGCGTTCGCGTTCGCGTTAAGTCAACGCGTTCGTGATGCTGTGCTATTCCTGAACTTTGCGTTCGCGGGTTAACCAGGCGTTCGCGAAGCTTTGACTTCTGTACTTGACTTTCTGCCCTTCGCCTTCGCGATTGTCTTCGCGTTCGTGAACTTCACTATTTCCGCTTATCAGGTTTGCGATCACCTTACCCGTTCGCATAGTAGACCTGGGACTGGTCATCGCGTTTTGCGATACCTCTTTGCATTCGCGAAGAGTAAATCACTGGGAAGCCTTATTTTGTCATTTTAATCCCGTTTTGGCTTGTTTTCACTTGGTTCCTTCACCATTACTTCTAAATCACATACAACCTGTAAAATAGAAGTAAACGACATTAAAACACATGACTTTTGTCACTCAACACATCAAAAGTATAGGTTTAAAGACAAGATAAGTGGGTATTCTGCCCACTTATCAAATACATTGAAAAACTAGGTCCTTCGATAATCTACTGCATGAGAAAATTGAACGCCACACAAATCATCCCATCTTGTGTGGTACTAAAGTATAAAACATCACAAGTTAATTTAGTTCTAGCATGTTTCTTTGCTTAAAGAACTTAGCTTATGTTTGATTAATCTCTATCGTAATCATACGAAATCTAATCATCACCTCTAGTAAATTCTCCTTCATCGTATAGACAACAACAACAACAACAACAACTACCCAGTATACTCCCACCAGGTGGGGTCTGGGGAGGGTAATATGTAGACGAGCCTTACCCCTGCCCGAAAGGGCAGAGAGGCTGCTTCCAATCGTCCCTCGGCGAGTAGAGTAAAAATGGGAAAGCTGCATTAAGAAACAGAGATAAAATTAGAAACACAAGCAAGACAAAATCAAATAATAAAGCATAGGTACTCCCACAAAAGTAACGTAAATAGTTATGAAAACATAAGCAACATAAATACAGTTGCATGCAGTAATATCAAGCAGGAACTACCATACTAAAACACTAATCACCTATGAGCCCCTAACCTACAATCTTGATTCTAGACCTCCAGACTCCGCTATCAAGAGTCATGTCCTCGGTAACCTGCATTCTGGCCATGTCCTGCCTAATCACCTCTCCCCAATGCTTCTTAGGCCTCCCTCTCCCTCCCCGACCACCAACAATCTCCAACCGCTCGCAGCTCCTCACCAGGGCATCGGGGCCCCTCCTCCGAACATGCCCGAACCACCTCAGCCTCGCTTCCCGCATCTTTTCGTCCACCGGGACCACCCCTACCTTCTGTCGAATAACTTCATTCTTGATCGTGTAGACGTATAACAATTTAAAGGAACAAACTTAATTGATTTCTATTTTTGTTATCTACTTCAACGTAATTTAATATTTTAAGTTGTGTTACCAAGGGAAAAGTCACAAGGGCATGGAACCTGCGCCTATTCATCTAGCAATGTTGCATTCTGCTCATTGCCCAAATTTGACAGCTTTGGCCTTCGTGCTTCTTCAATATAATGTGACTGTCAATATTTCTGTCATTTACTACATACAACTCGAGTGTGTACGAATCTCTCTCGGGAGATTTCGTTTTGTACTCCATTAAAAATGTTTTTTTTTTTGAGTTATAGGATCTTTTCCGCGAAAAAATATATAAGAAAATCTGCAAAAATAACACGGTATATTTTTACGGGCATTTTTTCGCATCAAATTATAAGTGGACCGCAGAGACGTATCATTTCCATTGTGTCCCCCGTCAACGAAAATGAAAGACGTATTAACCTGAATCTACGTTGTCGGCATGCTCAAGAATAAACCAAGATTTTTTTTTAATTGATATAGTGTGAAAACCTAGCTCTAGGGTTTGTTAGCACTGTTAAATATACAGCATACAATTACTTTTGTTTTCATTTTCTTTTGAGGGTTTATTATATCAACACCCCACACACACACAGAGAGTTAAATCAGTGAATATCAGATGATCTCAGTTTACAGTCGACTGTTCTCGCCGTAGACGAAGGTCATATGGGGACCCCACCCACTAGATTAAGAAACCCGTACAAGAGATAGTTGTTACGGTAGGGATTCAAGTTTTTCGAGCAAGGTATAAAAAATAATTATCGTCTAATAATTTAAAAAATTTATACTTCTAACATAAGTGTATAAAACTTCAGTGATCTCAGAAATGCACAGTATTAATATCGGTCTTCTACTACTATTCCTCATTTGAAGATTGCTAAAAACCAAAAGAGTAGCTGCATGAGATGGTCTCTAGAGTATCCACCACTCCATCTTCCTCTTCCCTAACTTAAACAATTTGGCTCAATATCCTTCATCAGATGTCTTCATCTCTTCCCAACGATATTATTCTCTTGTAGCTTTTTCTTTTCGCGTCAAAATCTTGGACAAGGAAAGACAATCCTAACTCTGTATATCCCTTGATTCTAAAATTGTGAAGGGAAATGGAACAAGTAAGATATTGGATGAGTGCAAAGAGAAAACATGATACGACACTATCAAGTCATCCTTCTTCGTATGGCGATTCGTGGGAAGAGCAAGCTTTTGCTGAAGATGCAGCTGGAGCTCTTGGAGGTTGTATATGGCCACCAAGATCTTATACTTGTAGCTTTTGTAGAAGAGAATTCAGGTCAGCTCAAGCTCTAGGTGGTCATATGAATGTTCATAGAAGGGATAGAGCAAGAATGAAGCAATCTCCTCCATCTAATATTCCAAGTGGTGATCATCAAAATCAAGTATTTATTCCTCCTCATCACAATAATAGCCATGTTCAATACCCTTCTCATCAAATCTGTACCTTTATGTACAACCCTAATTCTGACACTGACCATGGAGTTTTAAGGTCACCTAATTCTGATCCCTTGCCAATTAGGGTTTCTTCTCAAAAGACCTTAGCAACTCATTCTTCCTTTTCATCAATTGTCCAAGAATCAAACAAGAACAAGTTTTCATCCCCTCCTTCATGGTCAAACTTGGTGGCTGGTTCTTGCCTCTCAAATGTGAAAGTTCATGAGGAGAAAAAGTTGAAATCTATAGATTTCAAGAAAGAAGAGAGGAATCTAGAAGCCATAGACCCTAACTCTAGGGCTAAACTAGACCATGTTGCAATTACTAATTGCAAAAGAAGAAGAGTTGATGAGGAAAATAATACCCCATTTGCAAATCTCTTCCCTAAAACAAATTCAATGGAAAGGTGTCGTCTTCAATCTGAAGCACTTGAAAGGATCCCTAGTGCCATAGAGGAATTGGATCTTGAGCTGAGGCTTTGAAAATTCTAAAGTAAAGTGAATTTGCAAAAATTGGTTTTCCCTATAAGATGACAACTTGTCTCTCGTTCGTTTCTTTCTGTATGTCTCACTCTCCCTTCTCTTTCTTTCTTTTACTTTTTTTTTTTCTTTCTGATTTTAAGATAAACTTGTAGAGTGTAAGAATGATTTAAGGATATTATGAAAGGCTTCAAATATTTCTCTAAGCATGAGAGAGGTCTTTTGTCAAACATTATATGTGTGTGACTTTTAAATATTTGAGTTTATGGATCATATGTTATTTGCATAGGTATCTCCAAGATATTAGAACAACATGATCGATAAATTCTAGGTGTCTAGAGGGAAAAATTGTCAAGTTCTCAGACCATGGTACAAGTATTACAAATTGATTGACTCTTACTAGAATGTTATATTTAGGGTTTCCATTGAGAATCTACTTTTTTCAAGTTTTTTGTTTTCTCTTTAAGAGTTTCTTAAACGCAATAAGTGTGGATTAGATTCTAATATGCTGAGAATCAACAACTGCACTGATGTTTGAGTTTAAGAAAGCCTAACAAAGAATGATCTCACTTGTAATTTGATAGAACAAAAAGCTTTTTCTTCAGTATCAAGTCTTGCTGAAGAAAGTTGAAGGTTTTGAAGGTGGCAAAAGAATCAAGAAGGTTTTTGTTCTCTTCTTAGGGTGTGTTGGCTATGGTGGAAGTTGTTTTCTGAAAAATATTTCTCTTTAAATGGCTTATTCTCTGGAAAATATTTTTTCGGTGTTATGTAGGATAGTGAAAAATATTTTCTAGAAAAAGCATTTATTAAGAATTGGTACCAATATCAACAAACTGAATAGTGTTTTAATGAAATCTTTGAGTACTTACATTGATCATAATGAAGGGAAGCCTTGATGTAACTGTAAAGTTGTCTCTACGTGACCTGTAGGTCACAGGTTCAAGCCGTGAAAGTAATCAATAACGCTTGCATTAGAGCAGCCTGTATACATCACACCCTAGGGTATGACTTTTTCCGGAACCTGTGTAAATACATGATGCTCCTTACACCGGGGTGCACTTTTTAAGATTGATAATAATGTCTGATGGTTAAACCAGTAATATAAAGTTAAGAGTTGATATAATCGTGAAGGAAATTGACTCCTGCCCACAAGTGATAGAAGTCATATTTTCCATTTGATGGAAAATGTTTTAATTGCAAAATATTTTCTAACAGATAAAAATAAGAAAATGATTTATTGTGAATACCATTCTCCATCAAATCAAACACACCCTTAGGTTTTTTCTATTTTTTTTTTACACACCCTTAGTTGAGTCACGAGTGTGTGGAGTCGAGAGGGGTGATCCTTAATACAGTAGTTCAAGATATTTAGCTGATCAACCTATGTGGGGTATAAGGGGTGTAGAAACTGGCTAAAAACTGCATGGAATGCAGTAAACTCATTTTCCCATTCAATACCTCACTGACATTCTGTCAGTACAATATAAAACTAACTCATAAAACTAGCAGACAGTATAGCTTTTTCGTTTTATTTTTTTAATAATTAGGCTACATATAAGTCAGATACAATACAACATGGATTCCCTTTTCCTTGTATTATTATCATCACCCACCAGAGATCTGTTTCAGAACTTTATACAGTGAAGATCAGTGTCCTCCTAGCATAATAAAGCCATATACTTGTGTTCTCTTCTCCCACTTTTTCCCCTGTATTTCTCAATCCTTCCAAAATTGCCACCAACTACAAGGAATCAATCCATTTAAGTATCATATATATACTATTATTTAATCGCCAAAAAGAATATCATCATATCATGACTCTGATCTTAGTCTTTAACTAAGCCTTTTTTGTTTGTACCTCTGAGTGTATAATGATATACATAGCTAGGTTTCTTCACCAACTCGACAAGTAATTAAGGATAAGGAATGAATATACAATGAAGGTAAAGAATTATAGAAATTCAAAGAATGTGTCTCTCTCTATATACCCTCTCCCTAGACCCAGTTTTCGAGCTTCTATCTTTTAATATACGCCATGTATACATCAATTGTAATAATCTTGTTTCATATCATTAATTATTTTTCTTCTTTTTTCTCTGTTCTTCTGCATGCTTTTAATGTTGGGAGGTATGTCATAGAGTGATTGCCAAAGGGAGAAAGGAAATAATGTGTTGAGAGAAGGGCATATTTCAAAATGGAAAGAAGATAGTAGCATTGGTTTTAAAAAAAAAATTCTAGATATATGTGTGCATATGCAGATCCAGAACTTAGAAAACTAGATGTGTTTAATCTTTAAGGGTATGTATTAGCACAAAACTTGTACTTTTAAAATTATAATTTCAAATTTAAATATTTTTTTGAATTTAGTAGATTATTTTCACGAACATATATAGTGGCAGAGCTAGAGTGTAAGATGTGAGTTCGGTATGTCTTAACAAATTTATGTAATATACATAATTATTAATCTAAAATTCAGTAACCCAAAAGAATAAAAATTAGGAACTAATAAGTATGCTTTAAATCGTGATTTCGCCTCTTATTTAATATTCTAAGTACTGAGTTAAATTGAACCGGTTGGATATTGACTTCCCCTCTAGATATGTGTAGGGTGGCATTAATAAGGTAATTGGCTAGGGTTTGTCTTGATTAGGGTTATTGAGTTGGACATGGCTGGAGAAATGCAGAGGGGAATTAAGTTCTTAAGAAAGGGTAAGGGACAGAAGAGCACATGGGGTAGCAGTCGCATATATAGAATTTAGTGAAGGAATGGAGAGTTATTCCCAGCTAGCCTGTTTTTCTCGTTGTAGAGAATTTGATAATTCCAAGATATACGTGTAAGTATGACCTGTTTCAGTAAGAAAATAATTAATACTTGAAGTTGTTTATAGTTTTTCCTTTGATAGGTACACGTATATTTGCATGGAAACAAGGTTCTTACTTCACAAGATTGATATAGCTCTAATTTATTGGCTGAATAGACTATTTATATCCTTTAAAAAAAAAGGTTTCCTTGATAAGTAGAATAATTTGGGAATCTATCTGACATAGTTTCTATTTAATCTAATACTTGTATATATAAAAATGGTCCGTCGGATACACAAAGCATCCCCATTATTCGGATTCTCAGGAAAAATCATATTCCATAACGTATTTTTATGGCTCGAACCCATGTATACTCAAAAATAAAAATGAAGGATAGATGTTGGTAGATGCCTGTGGTCTTCTCCCTATGCGCAATTGGGGAAACTTGAATCCTAGAACTGGTAGCAGTGCCAGCTTAGGGGAAGCCACTAAAGCATGCAATTGGTCTCCTAGAATTGAAGGCCCCAAAATGTTTGAACTGTATACTATTACATATTATAAAATTATTAATAAAAGATACAAGTTAAATTTTTATTCTTTTTTTTGTTGGGAATGTGTAGAGGTTATTCAAATGAATAACTTGAGTTAATGAATATGTAATATATGAAAATAAATAATTTGATGACGACTTTGATTATTAAAGAATGAAGTACCTTGTAGTATCTTTTAGAGTTTATTATTTCTTATAAAGAATGGATTATACCATTTGTTTTTTCGAAATAGAGACGTTAACTATTTTAAATGTATGAAATTATATTGACATCTATCCATGGTACAAAATTGAAATTGTTAGATTATGAGAATTCATAAAAAAGATTATCTTAATCGTCATTATTGCTTCTTATAAAATATTTTGTAGGTCTTAATGAGTAGAATTAACAAATGTTTGCAGTGATAAAAGTTAGGGGTAAATGAATGAATGAATGAACGTACAAGATGGTCGGTATACCGTTATTATAAAAATAAAAAATAAAAAAATATTAATTTTCTTATTTAAATCTAAGGCCTCTAATTAAGGTTTGAATTTAGGTCACAATACTATTGAGCGGCGCCTGACTGGTACCCGGTCCTAGTGGCACCTAGAGATAAGTAAAAAGAGAATAAAAGTAAAGAGAAATTATTTGGAAAAGAATGAATTTAATATATATATATATATATATATATATATATATATATATATATATATATATATATATATATATATATCTGTTCTGTAAACGAATGACAACTTCCCGTAGGCTTTTGGTTCTGGTCATATGAGAACAATCAAGTTTAGGGCCGACAATCCGTTAAAGACGACTCGACGCATCATACTCAGCTTAACTTGCATTCATGGACTGTTCTACTCGGTATGTATTATTCCCACAAGGAAATATATCGTGTAACTCAACAAACTAAGACTTAGATGGATAGAAATTATTACCGTTGAATTCATGATGACTCTTTATTGGTCTTATGATGGATATCTGACCCTAACTTTGAATCCAGTTGTGATGGCGCTTCTCGTGAATACATGGCCAGCCAATTGAATCCAATTCTCTTTTTAAGCAATTAATTAACATGAAAGTATTATAAGCATGACAAGAGGGGTTGCTTTGATGGTAAGCAACCCCCACTTTCAATCGAGAGATTGTGAGTTCGAGTCTCCCCAAGAGCAATGTGGGAAGTTCTTAAGACAAGAGGGGTTGCCCTGATGGTAAGCAACCCCCACTTCCAACCGAGAGTTGTGAGTTCGAGTCTCCCCTAGAGCAAGGTGGGAAGTTCTTGGAGGGAAGGATGCCCGGGGTCTATTTGGAAACAGCCTCTCTACCCAAGGGTAGGGGTAAGGTCCGCGTACACACTACGCTCCCCAGACCCCACTAAGTGGGATTATACTGGGTTGTTGTTGTTGTTGTTGTTGTTGTTGTTGTTGTATTATAAGCATGATTAAATGATACTAAACAGCGGAAAAATATCGATAAAGGTGCAGAATATCTAACCCGACACAGCCCTAACTGGGATGTCACAAGTCATAAGCATCTATAGATCACGATACAAGTCTGCTAAATCCAAAATCTAGTACAAATGTCTAAAAATCTTAGAAATGACAAGATAGTAGAGATACGGGGCTACAGACGCCAACAGCTACCTCGTAGTCTCCGAATACTGACTCATGAGAGACTGGCTGGGTCATTACTTCTTTCCCAACTTAAACAAAGGTTCGTCCTCGAACGAGTCAAGTAACATACCTGAAGCCTCAAACTGGTGAGGATATTTCCTCTGCATCTCCCCTTGGTCTCCTAGGTAGCCTCCTCCACGTGCCGACCTATCCATTGCACATTCACTGAAGCTATATCCTTTGACCTCAACTTCTGAACCTGACGTCCAAAAATAGCTACTGGCTCTACATTATATGTCAGATCATCATCCAACTAAACCATGCTGAAATCCAAAACATGAGACAGATCCCCAATATATTTTTGGAGCGTAGAAACATGAAATGATGCATGCACACTGGACAAGCTGGGCGGCAAAGCAAGCTCATAAGCCACCTCCACAATCCTCCGAAACACCTCAAAAGGCCCAATGAACTGAGGACTTAAGTTACCTTTCTTCCCAAATCTCATAACAACCTTCATGGGTGAAACCTTCAACAAAACCTTCTCGCCAACCATGTAGGACACATCTCAATCTTTTTTATCAGTATAACGCTTTTGCCTCGACTGCACTATGCGAAGCCTCTCCTGAATTACCTTTATATTCTCCAAAGCATCCTGTACCAAATCAGTCCCCAATAGCCTAGCCTCACTGGGCTCGAACCAACTAACTAGAGATCTACACCGCCTCCCATACAAAGCCTCATACAGAGCCATCTGAATACTGGGCTGGTAGTTGTTGTTATAAGCAAACTCTGCACAAGCGCAACATGTCCTCCAATATCTTAATGGTGCGCTTGGAGTTTCTGTCCGTCTGAGAATGAAAAGATGCGCTCAACTCAACCTGAGTACCCAATTCTCTCTATACAGCTCTCCAAAACTGTGAAGCAAACTAAGTACATATATCTAAAATGATGGAAACCGAAACACCATACAAACGAACAATCTCCCGGACATAAATACATGCCAACCACTCTGATGAATAGATAGTACATACAGGAATGAAGTGCAAGGACTTGGTCAGCCGATCCAAAATTACCCAAATACCATTGAGCGTCTTCAAAGTCCGTGGAAGTCCAACAACAAAGTCCATAGTGATCCTCTCCCACTTCCACTCAGGAATAACCATCTACTAAAGCAAACCACCTGGTCTCTGATGCTCATATTTCACCTGCTGACAATTGAAACACTGAGCTACAAATTCCACAATATCTTTCTTCATTCTTCTCCACCAATAGTGCTGCCACAAATCCAGATACATCTTCACGGAACCCGGATGAATAGAATACCACGAACTATGGGCCTCCTCTAGATCAACTCCTGAAGTCCATCCATATTGGGCACACAAATCCGTCGCTGCATCCTAAACACCCCATCATCACTGATAGTCGCATATCTAGCATCATCATGCTGAACTCTGACCCTTAGGACAAGCAAGTATGGATCATCACACGGGTACTCTCTGATGTGATCATTGATAAGAGGTGGAATCTTGGTGAATTAGCCATCATTATTGCTTCCGCTTGATTATATTCCAATAACATAATATAGCTAATTGATAAGAAATAGGCGTTAATTATGATTTGTGTGCATTGCAGGAAGAGGAGCCTATATGATTCTTTGAAAAGGCTATGGGAATGATTAATGACCAAAAACAACCCTTCGAAATGATCACGCCCAAGGAAGAGAAATGAAAATTGAAGAAAATCGGGCCAGTCAGACGCGTGAAGACCACGCGAAGACTGTGCGAAGTCGCGCGTTTAAGCCTCTGAGTAAGTGAAGCTCGCGAAGACTACGCGAAATCGCGTGTTTCCAGTCCGGGAAATAAATTATTTAGGGGTAAAATTGGAAATTTGAAAAGAACCCACTCAACTTACATAAAGTAAAGCTCAACCAAGAGAATCTGGATCTGGTTTTGAGAGCTGTGAGAAGCCAAGAACAAGAAGAGAAAAGCAATAAGCTAAGAAGAGTTGTCTTAGTTTGGTTTTTTTTTCTTGTCTAGTTTTATTGATTTGTAATAAAATTTATTATTATGATATTTGTTATTGTCATGAGTAGCTAAATCTTCTAATCTAAGGTTTTGGTTAAACCCGTTGTGGATGGACTTATTGTTTTGATATTAATATAGTTTTGAATTAGTTGTTAATTTATATTTGTTCAACAATGTTATGATTTTTGGTTAGTTGAAAGGATCCTCAATTAGTCATGCCTATTTACATGTATCTACTTGAAAGAGAGTGCATATTTAGGTAGTTGTTTGAACAACATCACCCCCAGAGTATATGCGAGAGTTATAACATAGGATTTAGAGGTTGGATTAGCGAGAACGATACCTTGGGTGCGATCTAAGTGAATTGTAATATTAATCTCTAGTGTAGCTCGAAAGAGTGCGTCTAGTAAATGATCATAATTTCTTGAGAGAGAGTTATGATAGTTGGAGAATTCATGATTGATAGAAATAATTAATTCGTAGCTCTATGTATTATACAATTAAAGAAATCTATAATGGGGGAAGCCATTACCTTAGACCTTTATTCCAATTGTTTAAACTTGCGTATTAATTAACCTTTGTTTTGTTGCTTTTACTAGTTGAGATAAGAATTATAACACCATTTTTATTTATAAAGTTTGAGAAGGTTAACAAAATAGAGTTCAGTATTTAAATGACTGTTTTTGACACGTTAACTCCTTGTGGGATTAGAATCTGGGCATAATACCCCGGATTATATTTGCAACACCAGTTTAGTCTTTTTATTGACACAGTTGAGCGTGATCAAATTTTGGCGCTGTTGCCGCGGACAATTTAGCGTACATTAGGTTGTACGAGAGGTGAGTGAAAGTGTTTTAGTCTAAACTTGTGAATATTTGTGTAATTATGTTTTCTTGTTTGTTTATTGTTAATTTTCTTATTTTCTTTTTGAAAAATGGCATCATATAATAAAAGTTGGTCGGAAGGTAGTTGTTCATACTTTGATCACACGTGTCCTTATTGTGGATGACCACACTCGTGGCAAAATTATTTAATTTCTCTCGGGGGTGGATTGTGCACACAATCTCAAACTCATGAGTGGAGTGTTTGTGATGGGTGTGGTTTTCAAAATGGTCATTGGGATTATTCTGCTTATTTGTCCTTCCCTTCCCCAAGCCCCCCTATGATGATTCTATTGTTTTTGATGAAAGTGATAGGGCTATGGAAATTGAAGAAGTCGAGTGTGGCCGAAATGGAGAGTTCAAGCTAATGCTAGGGTGCTTACTTGAAGAAGGAAACAAAGAACAAACTGCCTTGGAGGAGCTTTTAGAAAATAGTTTCCAAAATTCTTTGGTACTTGATCAAAACCAAGAAGAACTCTCAAATGCCAAAATGAGAAAATAATGGTCATGTTGGAGACCATTCTTGAAAATGAGGAAAAACGTGAGCTAAAATTTGAAGAGTCAAGAATTGAACCTCCGCCAACCGACCTCATGAGTACTAAGGATGCCAAAAAAAATATGGACTTAGAGTCAACCGGTGTAAATAAAAATCTGGTTGTGAATGACTCTAGTCCTGGGAAAGAAGAGGATGTCAAAGTAGAAAAATTGCAAAATGAAGGTCTGAAGCACATTCCAAGCATTTTTCAACATTGGAATTGTGTAGTGATATGAAAATTTAACTGCATGAGTCCATGGGGGACTGCAAGGTGGAAAGACAACAACCATACATTTTACAATTTGGGGAAACACGAAAACAAAATGACATTCCTCACATGAGAGCCAAGAAGTGCAAAATGAAGAATTTAAGGTTTGGCTCGATAATCAACATACCACCCCCTATCGCTCGTGATCACAAGCTTGATTCCAAGCTAGGTTCCCAATTCATATAATCAAAGTGGCGAAAAAAGTGGTAAAATTATTGGCGTTGTGCCGCGGCTTTAAATCAAGTGCTTGTTGGGAGGCAACCCAATTTTATTTTATTTTAAATTTTTTTATTATTGTATTATTCTTGTAGTATCTATTATTTAATTTTAGGAACATGGAATGCAATTCCATTGGAAGGATGCAACAGCAAACTATTGGTTGGAACTAAGTGTGATGTACCCACACGAAGGACCAAGATTGGGAGAAGTCTGAGTACCCCATGAGCTGATAATGCATTGGCCTTTGGCTTACAAGGGAGTTTCTTTTACCCTTTTATTAGTATGGTGTGAATTAGGGACAATGCACAATTTTAAGTGTGGAGTGAGGAGATTGTATGGCTGACATTTCATGCTATTTTAGTTGTGTTAGTTTCTTTTGTAGGTAGTGTAACAACTCCCCCCTGGTTTTTCTATAGGTCGCGGTTGTTTTCCAAGTGTTTAACTTGAACCGGGTATATGTAGTGTTTAATTTTTAAATTTTTTTATTTTATTGTTGTAGACTTTTCCCGATGATATATAGCTTTCTTCGGGGAATTAGTCTTGTATTTAGAATTAGATTTTGTTAATTTAGAAAAAATAAATGGTTTGAGTTGAGACTTTTGTCTATTTGCTAAGTTGTGGCTTGCTTGGTACAAACATAGTTTAAACCTTGGAATATGAATTTTTGGTTATTGAAAAAGAAAACAATTTAAGTAAAAATGTCATGACCTTTTAGATTCAATTGTTTTGGCTCTTTAATTCACTAAATAGCTTCCTTTATGCTATATAACCTCTTTGAGTCATTTGTGTTAATTGAAATGTGGATTTATATTCCATTTGAGTTTTCATGTGTCATGTGTGGTGAGATTTATTTGTTAGTTCTTTTTTAGTATTTGTGGTCTAGAACTTATCCGGAATGTGCTTTAAGGTGAAATTATAGACTGATTTAGTTTGAAAAATGATATTAAGCCTTCCTTGGACCGCTAGTATGCCTTAAATTTCCTAACCTTTAATATTTTTCATAGTCAATCCATTTTGAGCCTTTAATCTTATTCTTTGGCAACCTTATTACTTTCTTAAATCCCTTGTTCTTAAATGATATATTTTTGGCACCCTACTTCGATAAGTACCTTGAAGGTGTTAACGTAGGCTAAAAGCCTAAGTTTGGGGGTAAAAGTTGGGAAAGTTGCGATATGAAAATTATTTGAAAAGGTGAAAGGTAGAAAAAAATGTGTATATAATATTTGTTGATAAGAACTTGTGAATAAAGGGAATTACTAGGTGTGGAAATGAGAAGTGAAGAAAGGACGGAAAATGTCTTGAAGGAAGTGGACATTAATTGTAAACTTTGTAGTGCTTGGGAAAGTTTTGAGTCACTTTAACCAAAATTGTGCTTTAACTTAACCAAATGCCTAATCTATAACCCTTTAAGTCCTAATATATTTTGAACCAAGTTGTCTATATTAGTGGAGAAATACATGAAGGGCAAGCCTATGGTACTACTTGCATGCATTTAATCAATTATTTTTTGCGAGAGAGCTAAATCTTTTCATTTGATATCTTATTTTTTATTTAAATTGAGATTTATGAGTGTGAGATCCTCTATTGAATGTAATGGAACATGAGAATTTAGTTGTGAATTTAATCCCATTCTATATTGATAAGAATGACCAAAGAAAGTTGATTGTGATATAGAGGCAAATTTTGAAGCTTTAGTGTCATGACTTGATCGCTACTTTGATTGAAATTAGTATTTGAGCACTTGAAATATAATGAAATTCATAAGAAGTGCTTGATAACTAATATGCTTTGGAGCAATTGTTGGTACCAATCGAAGTCATATTTTTGGCTTGGATGATATGGATGCATTGTTGAGTTAACTACTTGTGAGGAGATTTTGTCACTTTTATTTCTTGTGGACAAGAAATGGTTTATGTTTGGGGGTGTGATAAGTTGGTATTTTTACCCACATATCTTGTCTTTAAACCTATATGTTTGTTATGTTTAGTGATAGATCTTGTGCGTTTTAATATTTTTTACTTCTATTTTACAGATTGTATGTGATTTAGAAGTAATGGCAAAGAAATCAAGTAAAAACAAGCCAAAAAGAAGCAGAAAATGGAAGAAAGTAAGGCCTAGACGTGCGAAGGACTGCGCGAACTTGCGCGCCTGTTCGCGCGCTTAAGTAACTGAGGCAGAATATCTCGCAAAGACCTCGCGAAGTATGCACGAAGTCGTGCGTGTCCAGTGTGCGAACAGAACTATATAGCGGTAAAATCGTAAATCTGAAAAGAACCCACTCAACCCACATAAAGTCAAGCTCATCGAAGATGATTTAGATCTGATCTTTGGATTATTTTCAGTTTCCATAGACTAGACAAAGCAAAGTGGAAGCTAGGGTTCTTGCAAACACACTTGGGTTTTGAAGATTGAAGCTTATGGTTAAGATTTTCTTTCTCATTTATGTTGCTTTCTTCATTTCATTGCTTTGTATTGTATATCTAAGTGTGTAGTATTTAATCCACCACTTGAATCTTGTTTTTTAAAATATTCTTCTTTAAAGTGTGCATTAACTAACTTGTTATGCTTATGTATTAATTGAAATTCTTGTATTGTTTACATAGGTTTGCTTGTTGAATCTCCATTTGTTCAATTACGTATTTATTATTAGTTAATTGAAAGGTTCCTCAATTAGCTATGCCTATTTAGTTTTATCTACTTGAGAGAGATTGCATATTTAGGTAATTGTTGAACAACATCACTCCCGGAGTATAGATGAGAGTCATAACCGAGGGTTTAGAGGTTGGATTAGAGATAGCAATACCTGGGGTGCAATCTAAGTGAAACGGTATGCGAATCTAGCTAGCGGAGCTCGAGAGAGTGCGTCTACTAAATTATTATAATTACTCGAGAGAGAGTTATGATAAGTTGAGAGTTCATGATTGATAGAAACAACTGGTGTACCTTTGTGATCATTATCGGAAGGGATATGAAATACATTGGATCGTTACTTGAGTGTAATTCCGATGCAACCACTCTTGTGGATATTGACCAATTTACTTGCTTTCTAGATTAGTTTACATTTTTGCATTTTAATATAAATAATTCCCAAAAACATTTCTAACCCGTTTGGATTTGCACCATAAGCGATAATTCTCCTACATCCCTAATTGCCAACATATTATCTCTGTGGATTCAACTCCGACTCCTAGTTGGTTAAATTTTATTGCATTCCACCGTACCTATTGCTTTTGAGCAGTGGATTTGGAGGACACCAATCATATAAGGAAGACCGAGAAACCACACAAGCCACAATCAGACTAGGCTCCGAAATATAACCTCAGGAACCGATTGGCAAAGGCCTGAACACCAACTGCAAGAAGTCTGTCCTCAACTGGAATATATGCCAAACTCCCAGTACTTACTACCTTTCGATTCAAAGCATTGGCTACCACATTGTCCTTTCTCGGATGATATAATATGGTGATATCACAATCCATAAGAAACTCCAACCATCTCCGCTGCCTCAAATTAAGATCCTTTTGCTTGAATAAATGCTAAAGACTGCGATGATCTGTGAACACCTCACAAGATACGCCATTCAAGTAATGCCTCCAAATTTTCAATGCGTGAACTATGGCATCCAACTCCAAATCATGAACGGGGTAGTTATTCTCATGTGGCTTCAACAAACAAGAAGCATAAGAAATAACTCTACCCTCCTGCATCAATGCACAACCAATACCAACTATCGAAGCATCACAATACACGGTATATGAACTTGAAGCTGATGGAAAACCTTTCTGAGTCAACTTGGTCAAAGGCGATGCAATAGATGAGAATCCCTGAACAAACCGGCGATAGTAGCCTGCCAAACCAAGAAAGCTATTAATCTCTGTGGCTGAGAACAGGCTGTGCCAACTCTGAACCGCCTCTATATTCTTTGGATCAACCTGAATACCCTTGCTGGACACCATGTGCCTTAAGAAAGACACTGAACTGATCCAAAGATCACACTTGGAGAATTTTGCATAAAGCTTCTCCTTCCTTAATCTCTGCAACACAAATCTCAAATGCTTCGCGTGCTCCTCTTGACTATGCAAATGCACAAGAATATCATCAATGAAGACTATTACGAAAGAATCGAGATAAGGCCAGAACACGTTGTTCATCAAATGCATGAACGCTGATGGGGCATTGTTTAGCCCAAAAGATATCACCAAGAACTTATAATGACCATGCAGAGTCGTGAAAGCCATCGTAAGAATATCTGAATCTCTGATCTTCAACTGGTGATAACCTGAATGTAGATCAATCTTGGAGAACACCCTCGCTCCCTGAAACTGGTCGAAGAAATCATTAATGCGAGGCAGAGGATACGTGTTCTTCATTGTTACCTTGTTCAATTGTCTAAAATCAATGCACATTCTCAATGTGTCATCATTTTTCTTCACAAACAGAACCGGCGCACCCTAAGGTTACACACTAGGCTGAATGAACCTCTTATCTAGGAGTTCCTAAAGTTGCTCATTCAATTCCTTCAACTCCGTTGGTGCCATATGATACAACGGAATAGAAATGGGATGAATGTCCGGAACTAGGTCAATACCAAAATCAATATCTCTAACCGGTGGCATGCCTGACAAGTCTGCAGGAAACAGTTCGGGAAACTTCCTCACAACTGGGACAGAATACATACTGGGAGTCTCAGCTCCGACATCCCTCCCAAATGCTAGATATGAAGGGCAACCCTTCCCAACTATATGCTGGACTTTCAAGAAAGAGATCACGATACTAGGAACATAATCAGTCGCACTACGCCACTCGATCCGCGGCGCACCCGGCATAGTCAAAGTGACTGTCTTAGCATGATAGTGCAAAATAGCACGACATGGAGACAACCAGTCCATGCCCAAAATGAAACAAAATCCACCACGCTCAATAGCAGTAGATCTACTCGGGTCTCTAGACCCCCAATAGTCTCCACACATGAGTGGTACACATGGTTTACAACAACAATATTGCCCAATGGGGTTAGATACATGAACAGGTAAAGCAAGAAACTCCTGGGACATACTCAAATAATGAGCAAAATACGAGGAAAAATTATAAAAGGTTGAACTGGATCAAATAATATATAGGAATCTCTATGGAAAAACAATACATGTAAGGAGAGCATCTGCAGCAATAGCATCTACTCTGTCTGGGATAGCATAGAAACGAGCATGACCACCATCTGAATGACCTCCCTCTCTGGGGTGACACCTAGTTGACTGAGCCCCACCCCTAGCGGCTGAGCGGGTGGTTATGAAATGAAGCCGATGACTGGCCCCTCTGCTGGGACGAAGTAGAACATAGATGAGGACACTGCCTCCACATGTGGCCCATCTCGCCACACTCATAATAACTCCCAGGTGCTGGAGAAAGGGACTGAAGAGAATCCCTCGCATTGACGTGACTAGCAGATGCACTTGGCATAGAAGAGCCCTAAGCTGACGGGGCACGAGACGAACTCTAAGCTGGTAGGGCGTTGAGTGATGACTGGCCCTGCTGAGATCTACGATAACCATTACCTGAAGATGCCTCACGATAACCTAGCGAACTGACTGAGCAGGCCTGAATGAACAGCCTCTACCATGCTTGGACTGTTCCCTCAAAGGAGCACCACTATAACTGCTTGATCCTCGAGGCTTCTTGGCGTCCCTCTCCTCTCACTCCTTACGACAAACCGAATTAATCTCAAGGGAGATATTAACCACCTCCTCAAATGTAGCACTAGATACCCCCTCTCTCGGGTCATAAGAATATGGAGCTGATAGGTAAGACCATCAACAAATCTCCTGATCCTCTCTCGATATGTTTGCACCAACCATATGGAATGACGAGCCAACTCAGAAAACATCGACCCATACTTTGACACAGTCATATCCCCCTGTCGCAACCACTCAAACTATCTACCCCTCTCTGTGGTACTGCGGCACATACTTCTCCAAGAAGAGAATGGAGAATTGCTGCCAAGTAAGGGGTGTTGCACCTACAGGCGTATACCTCTCATACGCCTCCCACCAAGTGAAGGCATACCTAGACAACTAAAAGGTGGTAAATGCCACACCACTAGTCTTAAGTATCCCTTCTGTACGAAGCATCCGGTGGAACTTATCCAAGAAACCCTGGGCATACTCGCCCTCTATATCACTGAATGTTAGAGTCTGTAGTCTACCAAACCTCCCAAGTCGATGTTGCTCATCATCCGGCATAACGGGTACCAGAATCTCCTGAGCTGGTGCAACCGGTTGGGCTGGAGGTACCTCTGGTGTCTGAAGTCCTTGTATAATCTTATCAGGTGTGCGAGCGGAAAGAGTTTGATTGCCTCCTCTGCCCGATGAGGTAGTTGCGGATGTAGTGGCTGAAACTCCCTGAGCCAGGCCAGTGCAAACTGATAATATCTGTGCCAAAGCCTCTTGAAGACCCGGAATCATGATGGGCACAGTTTGTGCCTGAACTATCCATAGCTGGAGCCTGATCCTGAGCTAGGGCAGCTGGTGGATCTACAGGTGCTGCCGTCGCTGCTCTTCCACGACTATAATCGCGTCCGCTACCTCTAGTGGCCTCAGCTGGTGGAACTGGGGTCGTCCACCCTGTTGGTAGCTCGTGTCCTCACCATCTATGAGAGAATAAAATAACAGAAGTTTAGTACTCGGATCAACAAGTTCGCACGACAAGAATCTCAGGAATGTGAAGGTTTTCCTAAAGGTTCTGCAGCCTCTCGAGGATAAATATATAGGTCTCTATACAGTTCTGCGAGACTCTACTAAACCTGATCATCACTCGTGATACCCATATAACCTAGCTCTGATACCAACTTGTTATGAACCTAACCCCGAACCCTATCGTAATGGTGCCTCTCGTGAAGACAAGGCCAGCCAATTGAATCCAATTCTCTTTTTAAGTAGTTAATTAACATGAAAGCAATATAAGCATGATTAAATGATATTAAACCGTGGAAAAATCTCGATAAAGGTACAGAATATCCAACCTGACACAGCCCTAATCGGGGTGTCATAAGTCACTAGCATCTATAGACCACGATACATGTCTGCTAAATCCAAAATCTAGTACAAATGTCTGAAAATCCTAGAAATGACAATATAGTAGAGGCATAGGGATGCGAATGCCAATAACTACCTCGTAGTCTCTGAATACTGCCTGGAACTGTTGGAATCAACACTCAGGAGCGGAACCACCATTGCCTGATTCTGCACATATGGTGCAGGGAGTAATATGAGTACTCCGACCTAGTGACTAACAAAAATATAAATAATGACCTAATGTAAGAAAACACGTAAAGCACAAGGCATTCTATATGAAGTAGTAAATCAGATAGAATTTTTCCTCTCAAGCTCAATATCCACAAAATACGCCCCTCGGGAAAAATCTTAGTATAGTGCCAGCCCCCCAGGCTCAATCTCATATCACAAATGGGTACTCGTGCTGACTGGGGGTTGTATAGACTCTGGGAAGGACCCTTTACAGTCCAAGCACAATAACAAGCCGTCTCGTGGCATCAAATATAGGCCATCGACCTCATATCAATCAAGCCACCTAGTGGCGTATTTGTATCTCAGACCCTCAACATCAAATCAGTATCAGTGTTCTTCACAATATAAGCCGTCGGCCTTACTCAGTCCAAAAATCACCACAAGCCCTTCGAGCAATATTAAAACAATGTTTCCAGCCCAAACATCATTTAAAACATCATTTATGTCTTAAAACAGAGAAAGAATGGATAAATAATAAAATAGTTGAAATTATCATGACTAAGTTCAAGTAATAAGTCAAAACTGTGAAGAATATTAAAAATCCCCGAAGGGTTCAAATTATTGGTACGAAAGCCAAATTTGGCATTCAGCCAAAGTAATGATGATAACAAGTAGTTCTCCATCAAATACGCTGTAAAATTATCAACCGAGATGGACCAAGTCACAATCGCCAATAGTATACCACCCCACTCTAGTCATCAAGCGCGTGATTCACCTCAATAAAGCACTACGATGTGCAAATTTGGGGTTTCAAACCTTCAGAGCATCATTTACAAGCATTACTCCATAGAACCGGATAAATCTCTAGCTCGGGACGCCATTTCCTCTCAATTAGGCCTCCATGAACGTTGAATCAATCCAAAAGCAGAACGAATACGCCACAATATGCTAAGGGAACAAATCTCAAGCGAAAACAATCAAAAATACCAAATATTCCAAAATTAGCAAACCTGAACTCCAGGCCCACTTCTACAAACTCAAAAATTTTCACATCATTAGATTCCTCATCTCCCCGCGAGTCTATGTATCAAGAACACTAAAATCGGAGCCTAAATAACCCCTCAAATCCTCATTTTAAACCCTCTTAAACTCAAGCCATAGTCCTCCATTTTAGCCCATTAATTCGTTTAATCACAGTCTGAATCTATGAAATATTACCATAGATGTGTGTTTATGTCCAACATCCTTACCTTAACGAAGTTTCTTTGACATCTTCCTTCAAAATCGTCCAAAATCTCTCAAGTAAAAGTCAAAAATGGTGAAAACCATCAAAAATCGTGAAGGCATGCTTATAAATATTTTGCCCAGACATAACCGCATCAGTTGTCCAAAAATACGCTTTTGCGGTACCGCATATGCGGTCAACTCATCCGCTTCTACAGAATTCATTAAACCAGCCTAAACTGCATCTGCGACTCCCTTCCGCATCTGTGATTCCGCATATGCGATCCCATTATACGCTTCTGCGATTTAGCTCACCTGACCATTTTCCACTTCTGCGGCCCACTCAATGCATATGCGGCACCGCACATGCGATCCCAAATCGCAGGTGCGAAAACACCAGAAGCATCAATAGCAGCTACTGCAACCAAGTTCCAATTTCTCCGATAACCACTCGAAATCATCCCGAGGCCCCCGGGACCTCAACCAAAAGCACAAATATAACCCAACACTTATTTAAACTTCTTTCAATCATCAAAACACCTCAAACAACATCAAATCTACCAAAACACATCAAATTCAAGCCTATGTTTCTAAAATCTTCCCAAATACGCTTTTGATGAAAAATCCAAACAATACCACGACCGAATGAATTAAAATTTTACACAAATATCCCAAATGATATAAAGAAGCTATTTCAACTCTCGAAATTCCATTCAGACCTCTATGTCAAAATCTCGCCTATCAACTAAAAATCGCCAAAATGAACACTTCGCCAATTCAAGCTTAATTCTACTCCGAACCTCCAAAGCACATTCCGATCACACTCTTAAGTAATAAATCACCTTTCAAAGCTAACCAAATCATCGAAACTTACATCTGAGCTCTCTAACATATAAGTCCACATCCTATTGACTTTTCCAACTTAAACTTTCTTAAAATAGACTAAGTGTCTCAAACTTTATCAAAATCATTTCGGACTCGATCCGACTAGCCCGATACCATAAAATACGGATAACAAAGAATAAAGAACATAAATGGCGGAAAAAGAATGGTAACTCATGAGATTAGTGGTCGGGTCGTCACAATATCATATTAATTTGTAGAGTTATATGCTGTTTTGATGACTAATAAGCATAACATACTTGTAACGTGGTTGAAAAACTGGATCGGCTAATTTAATGGGGGTATTTGCCTCTATACCCGCTTTTTAGGTTACATTTTTACTTGTGCCCGCTTTGTAAAAATAATTACAAGCGTACCCACTTTTTTGTGTAACTTCAACATACGGGGCTGAAGTAGCAAAGGCAATCACACAAATTTCAGCATTCTAGTAGACGGGCCTGACGTAGCAAAACTTGCTAAACCAAGTGTGCTGAAATTTTTGTTTGTGATTGTTGAACGTAAGTATAGTAGCTGAAGTTTTTTTCTCTATTTACTGAAGTTTTTATTTATAATTGCTGAACTTGAGCATCGTAGCTGATGTTTTGTTCTCTATTTGCTAAAGTTTTTATTTGTAATTGTTGAACTTAAATATAGTAGT
Organism: Nicotiana benthamiana; assembly: GCA_034376525.1. NCBI lineage: Eukaryota > Viridiplantae > Streptophyta > Magnoliopsida > Solanales > Solanaceae > Nicotiana > Nicotiana benthamiana. The sequence continues at coordinate 54,872,100 of CM067341.1, read as the reverse complement.
TGAACATCTGTTCCCTATTTGCTGAAGTTTTTGTTTGTAATTGCTGAACTTAAACACAGTAGCTGAAGTTTTGTTCCAGTAATACCCCATATTAAAATAAGTCTAGTTAGGTAATTTACAAAAAAATAGAACAATCTTTAATAAAAAGAGGAATGCAACTAAGTGGGTCGAACCCACCATGTTATTGACCTTAGGGTTTCAATAAGAAAGATTTTGAAGAAGCTTGAAAGCTTCTGCGAAGAATAAGAAAAATGGAGAACAAAGAATAAAGAATGAAATTTCAAGAAGTACCAAAGAAGAAAAAGGGTTGAAGTGGAAAAAAGCTCTGGAGAATCTAAGAGATAGCTACTGCAATGAGATTCTAGAGAAGAAACAAACTTTAGTCACTGCTTACTGTAGCACAGATTTGCATAACCCAAAACAAAAAAAAAAGAGGTAACAATTTTTGTATTTTATTTAAACTAGTATACATATATGCTAAATCTATGACGTAGGGGTTGGGTTAAATTGTAATACTAAAATTGAGTTCGGTATTTAACTATAATGGGTAATAATAGCATGAACTTTTATGGTAAAATAATCTAGTTCATGAATAACCATGAACCTAGAATGAGAAAGTTATGAAGAGTTAATTAGTTTTGATAGCTTTATGGGTAGTCTAATAGATAGTACTTTTAGTAACACTAAGACGTGTGTAATTGGAATTGTGACTCGCTATCACTTAAACTTACTGAATTTCGCGATTAGCATATGCTGACGTAAACTTATATTGATTTATAGAGTTCACACGAATTGAGCACTTGGATCGATAAGAAGTCATATAGATTGCTCGGGACGCAGTTGGTGTTTCGACACGAATATTGTGAGTTGTAATCTTACCGCAATTTGTGTTTTCATAACCTGTTATGTATTATTTTGAAATTAAATATGTTACCGAAGATTTGAAATTACATATGGGACAAGTCCTTTACTCGATATGTTACCGAACCGTTTACTTGATATGTTTACAGATTAATCTAAATATTTTTACTGTTACTAGATATATTTTATCGCTACTTGAGATGTTACAGTTATTTAAATTATTATCACTATTACTAAACATGTTTTACTGTTACTTGAGATATGATTACCGTTACTAAAATAAAATTACAAGATTTGATAAAAAATGATATGCCCTTTATTATTTTTAAAATGCTTTTATACGAGTATTTACTGTTTACAATAAAGAGTATAAATGGGAGGAGACTTTGAAGGATCCCGTAATTAACGGCGGGTTCGTTTGACCTGGTGCACCTTGTATTTACAGATTACCGATTACAGTTATAGCCCTCGCTAGTGGGAAGGTAGAACTAGCATACAGTTACAGTTTTCCTTCGAGTAGGGACCTACAGTTATATTTGACTCCTTTTACAAAGCGGTCCACACAGTGATACAGATAACATGATCCTTTCTTGGAAACCTCCCAAACATAAAGATTTGATATGATACAGTGCTTACCGAGTTTATTACTGAATTTTTATTTTGATTTTATTACAAGAATCACACGATGATACTGATTATTATTACTGTTTTTGAAAGGGCATTTTATTTCTATGACTTATATTACTATAAAGGCATATTTTCTGACTTGTCCCCAATTAAAAACAGTTGTGGTTAAGTGTTATGACTCACTGAGCTAGCAACTCACTCCCCGCTATTTTTTTCAGAGATAGCAGTTGAACGATGAGGATTTTGTTAGTCAGATGCACAAGTTGATAGTTTATGGTGAGCTTCGCATTTGTTTGCGTGGGTGAAAAGTTTATTTATTTGTTATGTTCTCTACTTTTGAACTCTTAGAGTTGCTCCATAGTCATTTTTTTTAGTATCATGAGTATTCATTAATTGTTAAACCCATCTCTAGTATTAGATTCTCTTATAGTAGTTTGGAGATGAATTTAAGATTTTTGTGTTGCAAATGATTGATTAATAGTGATGAATAACTGTTTGATTAGTTGATGAAGATTTTGAGATATTTTGGTTGATGTAGATTGGTTTTGATGATTTTTTAGACAGGTTAAATGTTTGGATAGTCCTTAAATAAAGAAAACTCTGTCCGATTCACTGAAAAATATCGATGAGGCTTACTTGGGGGAGGCTTACTTGGGGGCACTTGCTCCTAAGTGCCGGTCATGATCCTAATTTGGGTCGTGATAAAGTTGCTATCAGAGCTCTAGGTTATTCTTGTGACTAATAGAGCACATGTCGGTAGTAGAATCTCTATTAAAGTTATGTAGCTGGCCATTTCCATAATCGTGATTCTGCGAGGACGTAATAGGATGTGTCTTATCTTTCTTTCTTATTCCATCGTGTGTATGGAAGATAGGGTCAAATAATTGAATGTCACCTTTTCTCTTGTTCCTGTTTGGCTAGGATCGTTCTCCCAATATAAAATTTGGTTAGAGGTTCAAGGACACAAGTGCTACCACCGGAGACGCAATTGTCTTCCAACAAAAGAATGCAATAAAAGTATTACGAAGGCCAATAAATATGATTGTTGTACCATAATGAGGGACTTTCATGCTGCTAAAATATGTAATGGAGTTCGTTCTTGAAATTAGCGATTGTCAACCACCGTAGAAATAGGAGAGTTTTGTAAAAAAAAGTACTTATCTCCATGAATAAGAGAAATTGAGATCTTGATTGATACAATGGATATACAATAGAAGAATCGGAAAAAAAATTAAGAAAAAGTACGGCTCTAGAAGCCTCGGGCGCCTATAATGACTTATGTTTAAACATTGACGTTACCAAGTTTACCATGATAGTAGGGAAGATCTTCAAAGGTTTTTAACGGAAAAAAAAATTAAGCATTATGGACCCTAGGATACTTTAGCGAGAGGGGGCGGTGCTAACCACTTATAGACCGAAGGAAATGGTCAATTTATGGTATGATATGTAATTTTAGTTATATAGGTAGGAGCACAGTACTATTTCGGGAACGAGTTTATAAACTAATTTATGAATCACCTTCTTCTTGAAAGTCGATATCCTGATCTACTAGGTAAGAAATTAGTTTAGACAACAAATATACTAATATATGCTATTAGACTTTCTCAACTAGCTAGATACACATCATCTCAAGTTTAGAGGCCTGTCTTTGAGTTGCTTAGCTTTTTAAATTAGGCAGTCACTTTATATACGAATATATGATATTTTTATAGTAGTTGATCTTGCTAGAAAGACTGAAAACATAACGTGATAGGCATGCAATAATTCTTTTATAGGCAAGGCACAAGACTGGAAAATTTCTTCGACGAGCATTATAATGCGGGTCGAGCAATTGGGAATAAGGAGAGTGAGATGTTGAATAAATCGTTTGGATTGTCGCTCATGTTTTAGAATCTGAGGTAACTGAACATGTTTAGCAAGCTTGTCAAATTTATGTTGAGCATAAAGATATTCTACGTTGGTTGTTTTTTTCTTTTTCTTTATATGGTCTACTTTGACATGCTAATATAAATGGATTAATTAACTTCTTATTATGCCACCCTTGATTGCTATACAGAGGTAGTTGAGTTTCAATTATCAAAACTAATCCAATTTTATCATATGAGTAAAACAAGTTATAAAGATCGATAAGGTTATATTATATATAAAAGGCTCAATGTTACTAAACAATAGCTGTTAGGGTCCTCTTAACTATGATAAAAGCCATACGGTACAAGATACCTAGCTGGAAAAAGGTAACAATAGCTCAAGAATTTTTTTTTTATGTATTTTCTGAAGATTTTATAGGAATACTTCCAGTGTGAGAAATAAAGTTTGGTATTTCACACCTGACATTAAACCTATATAGAAACCGCCATACTTTATGACACGAAAGGCGTTAGAAAGAGCTAAAGGAAGAACAGAAAAATTACAATACTACTAGATAGGATTTTATTTGATCGAGTATATTTTCATGGGGTGTATCAAAGTTATTTGTGGGAAAAAAAACATGGGTCTTAAATTATGTGCATCGAATAAAAGTAGTTTGAATAAGGTAATAGTGCACAATAAGTACACATTGCCTCTTATAACTAACTTGCTTAATTAATTTCTAAAAATTCAAGAGGAAAATATTCTTAAGACAATAGTCTGAACTCGACATGATATCATGAGTTCCTTGTGATTCCTTTTGAACTTACCAATAGATTGTTCATGTTATTGTTGATAGATTTATCATAGCGTTGATTGATAATATTCTACTATATTCTCGTAGCAAGAATAATATGAAGATCATTTGAGAAATGCATTGCAACAATATCAGCTCTATTCTAAGTTCTCCAAAAGAGAATTTTGGCTAGACTCACTGGCATTTCTTGGGTCTGTTATAAAAAGATGGAATTATGGTGGTCAAAACAACATAGTCAGTTAAAAAAAATAGTCAAGACCTACTACTCCTACAATGATTCGCAACTTCTTAGACTAGGCATGTTATTAAAGTCACTCCATGCATAATTTTCTTTTCCAAAATACCAGTGCCACTAACCAAGTTAACACCTCGAAATGAAAGATTCCAGTGAATGAAGGAATGTGAGAAGGCTCTCAGAATCTCAAAACCAAGTTTGACAACCACTCCAAGATTAGCCTCACCATTAAGTTCTAAAGAACTCACGATATTCTGTATTGCTTTGAACCTGAGATTAGGATGTGTTCTTATGCAAAATGGTTGCATTATTGTTTATCCTCTGAGACTGGAAAAAAAACACAAGCAAAACTAACCCACTCATGATTAGGAGTTGGACACAATGGTTGTTACTCTAAGGTTTTGATGTTATACTTATACGGCGAAACTTATGAGATTCATACTGACGACAATAACTTAGAATATATTTTTAGCAGAGAAATTTGAATCTTTGATAGCATTAGTGGATGAAAATACTTGAGGACCATGATCGTTTCGTTTGGTATAATCATGGGAAGGCCAATATTGTGACTGACAGACCGAATAGAATATTATAGATAATTTGTCACATATAGTTCTGCCAAAAAGACTTTTGGCTAAAGACATGCAGAGACTAGAGGGCACATGTATCATATTGAGAGTAGGGAATTTAGAGGCATTGGGCGCTTGTGTTAAAACCAAGTCTTCACTAGTAGAGCATATAAAGGCCACTCTGTACGAAGATGAGCGATTATGCAAATATCAAGGTAAGGTCCTAGCTAAAAAAATAAATAAAAATAAAAAATAAATAGGATATGATTATAGAATATAATAGAATACATTGACTAGGTAATCGGCCATGTATAGCAGTCATACATAGGTGAAGACAAGTTATTTTTTTGAAGGCCCATAACTCTAGATACGCTATATTGGTGGGAAGGGATGAAGAAAGATATTGTTAACTTTGGTTCTAACTATTTGACATGTCAGCATGTCAAGGCAAGCATTTGCGAGTCACATGGCCACTACAACCTTGAGATTTCGAAATAGAAATAGAATAGCATTACAATGAATCTTATGACTGAGTTACCTCAAACAATTAGAGGTCCTGACTCTGTGTGCGAAAATGTAGGTTGGCTTACGAAGAAGGCGCACTTCTTTCTAGTCAAAACTTCTTAGAGTAAGGTGAAATATGCATATATATATATATATATATATATATATATATATATATATATATATGAGTGTTAAATATTCCAGCTTCACTAGGTTGTATTGTCCATCATTTCTGATAGAGAATAACAAGTTATGGCACACATTTGAAAATCCTTTCTAGGAGCATTGTGTACGTGGGTAGATCTTTATAATGCATTTAAGCAACTGATAGATGGGCAACCCGAGTGTATTGTATAGATCTTAGAGGATAAGTTGGAGCTTGCATTCTTAAGTTGGATTTAGTTTGAATACTTATTTACCTTCAGATGAATTCTTCTACCAATAATAGATTCTAGTCCAGTATTCATATGGCACCGTACAAAATATTGTATGGTAGGAGGGGTTGTTCTCCTATCGAATGGTTTAAAGCTGGTGAGACTGACTTAATGGGATCTGACTTGGTACAAGAAACTATTGATAAGATCCAATTCATCAGGTAGAGATTGCTCATAGCTCAAGATAGACAAAAGTCTTATGCAATAAGAGGAAAGGAGGTTTAGCTTTCATCATTAGGGATAGAGTGCTACTACGAGTTTTTCTTATGAAAGGCGTGATATGATTCGGAAAAAAAATAAAAGATAAGTTGAGCTTGAGATTTATGTGATGGTACAAGATATTTGATTGAGCGAAAGCTATGGCATACCATTTGACACTTTCTGCTGAGTTATCTTTTATTCATCTCGTGTTTCGTGTTTCGATGCTAAGAAAATATACATCAGACTCCTCTTAGGTGTTGAAACACTAAAGATATTGTTCGATGAGAATTTACCTTATGAGTAGCTGGTGGCTATTATGAAGAAAGGAGACTACTATCAAGGAAATTATAATGTGAAAGTCTTATGAAGAAATCATATAGTTGAAAAAGCTGCCTAGGAAATAAAAGATTTGTGATTCAAGTATCCTCACTTATTTCAATGTACATGCATATGCTTATCTTAAATTCGGGGACCGAATTTTTTTAAGGTGGGAAGAATGTAATACCCCATATTAAAATAAGGCTAGTTAGATAATTTACAAAAAATATTTTGAAGAAGCTTTAAAGCTTCTGCGAAGAACAAGAAAAATGGAGAACAAATAATAAACTATGAAATTTCAAGACATACCAAAGAAGAAAAAGGGTTGAAGCGGGGAAAAGCTCTGGAGAATGGAGGAGATAGCTACTGCAATGAGATTCTAAGGAAGAAACAAACTTTAGTCACTGCTTACTGTAGCACGGAATCGCATAACCCAAAACAAAAAAAGAGGCAACAATTTTTGTATTTTATTTAAACTAGTATCCCTATATACAAAATCTATGGCGTACGGGTTGGGTTAAATTGTAATACTAAAATTGAGTTGTATTTAGCAATAATGGGTAATAATAGCATGAACTTTTATGGTGAAATAAACTAGTTCATGAATAACCATGAACCTAGAATGAAAAAGTTATGAAGAGTTAATTAGTTTTGATAGCATTATGGGTAGCCTAACAGATAGTATTTTTAGTAACACTAAGACGTGTGTAATAGGAATTGTAACTCGCTATCACTTAAACTTACTGAATTTTGCGATTAGTAGACGGTGACATAAACATATATTGATTTATAGAGTTCACACGAATTGAGCACTTGGATCGATAAGAAGTCATACAGATTGCTCGGGACGCAGTTGGTATTTCAAAACAAGTATTGTGAGTAGTAATCTTACCGCAATTTATGTTTTCATAACCTGCATGGTTTATGCATTATTTTGAAAATAAATGTGTTACCGAATGTTTGAAATTACACGTGGGACAAGTCCTTTACTTGATATGGTATTGAACCTTTCACTTGAGATGTTTACCGATTAATCTAAATATTTTTACCGTTACTAGATATATTTTGTCGTTACTTGAGATGTTACAGTTATTTAAATTATTATCACTATTACTAGACATGTTTTACTGTTACTTGAGATATGATTACCGTTATTGAAATAAAATTACAAGATTTGATAAGAAATGATATGCCCTTTATTATTTTGAAAATACTTTTGTACGAGTATTTACTATTTACAAGAAAGTGTATAAATGGGAAGAGACTTTGAAGGATCTTGTAGCTAACGGGGGTTCGTTAGACCTGGTGCACCTTGTATTTACAGATTACTGATTACAGTTGTATCCCTCGCTAGTGGGAAGGTAGAACTAGCATACATTTACAGTTTTCCCTCGAGTAGGGACCTACAGTTATATTTGACTCCTCTTACGAAGGGGTACATACAGATAACATGATCCTTTCTTGGAAACCTCCCAAACATAAAGATTTTATATGATACGGTACTTTCGAGTTTATCGAGTTTATCACTGAATTGTTAAATTGATTCTATTACAAAAAACACACGATGATACTGATTATTATTATTGTTTTTGAAAGGCATTTTATTTCTATGATAGTTCTTAATTATTATTATTATAAAGGCATTTTTTCTGATTTGTCCACAATTAAAAACGGTTGCGTTTAAGTGATATTACTCACTGAGCTAGCGACTCACTCCCCGCTATTTTTTTCCAGAGATAGCAGTTGAACGACGAGGATTTCGTTAGTCAGATGCACAAGTTGATTGTTTCTGGTGAGCCCCGCATTTGTACGCGTGGGAGAAAAATTTATTTATTTGTTATGTTCTCTCCTTTTGAACTCTTAGAGTTGCTCCATAGTCATTTTTATTAGTGTCATGAGTATTCGTTCATTGTTACACCCATATCTAGTATTAGATTCTCTTATAGTATTTTGGAGATGAATTTAAGATTTTTGTGTTACAAATGGTAGATTAATAGTGATGAGTAACTCTTTGATTAGTTGATGAATATTTTGAGATATTTCGATTGATGTAGATTGGTTTTGATGATTTTTGAGATTGGTTAAATTTTTGGATAGTCCTAAAATAAAGGAAACTCTGTCCGATTCACTTAAAAATATTGTTGAAGCTTACTTGGAGGAACTTGCTCCTAAGTGCCGGTCATGATCCTAATTTGGGTAGTGATAGTTCCCTATTTGCAAAAGTTTTTATTTGTAATTGAAGAACTTAAGTATTCTAGTAGCTGGAGTTTTGTTCTCTATTTGCTGAATTTCAGCATGTTTTAGCTAATGTTTTGTTCAATATTTGCTGAACTTGGCATGTTTTATGCTATCATGTAGTTGACTTTTTGTACATAAAATAAGTGTATCATAAGTAGAACTAGTAACTTAAAAACTAGATAATGATTTAGCACAATGGGTTGAAATGCATTGATAATGTACAAAGTTTAATCTAAAACAATACAATGTGAATTAAAGGAAATGGACTTATATTTACATATATGTACGTACTTACTTCAAAAAGTTATTTATAATTTTTTTTAAATAATCTAATAAACATACTTATGGAAACATCATCTCCAATGAAGTGAAGCTTCATAGCAGCATCAACAGTAACAGAAGAAATAAGAAGAACAAAAAAACGAAGAAGGGAGAAGAAGGAGGAGAAAGGGGCCGTTGAAGTTGTTCAAATAGTAGGTACAAGTTAAAACTTTTTAAAAAATGAGTATAGGTTAAATGGGGGCGACCAAATAGGACGCTCAGTACTTTTTTTACTAATTTAATTACTTAATATGTCCCAACTATGTGATGGTATTTGATTGAGCACGAAGTTTAAGAAAAAAATATTTTTGTATTTTTTGTTAAAATAAGTCATAACATTTATATGGTCTATCATCTCTTTTAGGGTGAAATGGATATTTTAAATTTAAAAGTTACTAAATATAAAATATATTATTCTATTAGAAACTTGCAAAAAAGAAAAAGGCAACACATAAATAGGAATTAAAATAATAGGATTTATTATTTTTGGGCCAATGTGTGTTGACCTGTGTAAATGGGCTAGAACGTGTGCTGGACCGAGGGAGCTTTCTGGTTGTGGTTCCTATTCGAGTAGGGACTACAGTTATATTTGACTTCTGGAAAAGAAGTTCACAGTTATACCGATTACATAATCGTTCATTGAAACCTTTCAAAATGTGAATACTGATATTATACAGTGATTACCGAGCTTATTACTGAATTGTTAAATATATTTTACTACAAGAAAAGAGAGATGAAATTGAAAATTATTTATTGTTTCTAAAAGGGCTTTTTATGTATTTTCTCTTCATATACTAGCATGTTTCTGACTTGTACCCAAATAAAAATGGTTGTGGTTAAGTGTTATTACTCACTAAGCTAGCGACTCATTCCTTGCTAATTGTTTTTACAGAGACAGCAGCTGACACAGGCGAGGATTTCATTAATTAGAGCCTACAGGTTGAGAATTCTTGGTGAGCCTCTCACTTGTTCGCGTGGGCGGAGATTTTCATCAATTGTTATGGTCTTTCCTTTTAATTCTTAGAGTCGCTCCATAGTCATTCGTTTAGTGTCATGAGTATTATTTTACTATTAGTCTTATGTCGAGTACTGTTCTTTATTATCAAAGTTAGAGATGAATTAGTATTTTTGGTTGTTAGTTTATTAATTAGTAGTGCCAAAGGCTATTTTGGTTAATTGATAAGTAGTAGATTGTTTGAATTGCTATTAGGATGTTTGGTTGCTGATTTGAGACAGGAAAAACTTTTGGGATGGTCCAAAAACAGGAAAAACTCTTCCCAATTTTCTGCAAAATTTTCGATGAGGTTTACTTGGGAGCACTTGCTCCTAAGCGCCGGTCACAATCCTAAATCGGGTCGTGACAGAATAATACCCCAAAAGATAAAATTATGAAATTTTTTAAGAAATATTTATAAATTACATTACAATAAGTATATTTATATATTAGATATATTTAATATTTGTATATGTGATGACCCAGCCCGTTGTCACGTGAGTTACCACCCCGGTTCCCCTATGTTGTGTTGCTCTATGTTTCAATATCAGTATTTGAGTTGATCGAATAGAATTGATTTGGTTTTAGTGGGAAATGAGGCACACATTCTCTTAGAAGGGAGCATGTTTTGGAAAAGTCAACTGGAAGTTGACTATGTGGTTAGAGGGCTCAGATGTGGATTCCGGTAGTTTGATTAGCTTCGGGATGAATTGTGACTTAGAAGTGCGATCAGAATTGAATTTGGAGGTCCGGTGTAAAATTAGGCTTTAATTTGCGAAGTTTGAATTTTGGGGATTCCGGTTGATAGGTGAAATTTTGATCTGAGGGCCGGAATGGAATTTCAAAAGTTGCAGCAGCTTCATTACGATATTTTGGATATATCTGTAAATTTTCAGGTCCTTCGGACGTCATTTGGTTGGGTTTTTGATCAAATGAGCAAATCAAAAGTTTTTAAAAAACTTAGGCATTGATTTGATGAAAATTGAGGATTTTGAAGTTAATGATGGTGTTTTGATGATTCGAGCAAGTTTGAATAAGGGAATAGATCGTGTTTTTACTTTTGGTTGAGGTCCCGAGGGTCTTGGGGTGAAGCGGAAAGAGACCGCAGGAGCGGTAACCCCAGAAGCAGTCCTGGAAAAAATGAAGGAAACCAAAGAAGCGGAAGAATACTGCAAAAACGGAAATCGCATAAGCGAAATTTGTATAGCAGAAGGGGAAATAGGCCATGGCAAAAGGGTTTTTTTTAATAATATTTCATCTGCTGGTCCATTTATTTTACTCCATTGTTGAGCGATTTTGGAGCTTGGGAGAGCGAATTGGAGAGGGATTCAAGGAGAATCGATTGGAGGTAAGATTTTTGAACTTAAACCTCGTATTTATTGTGAAATCTACCTATAAATTGAAGAGATTTAGCAAAATATTGAAGAACTAGGGCTTGAGTTTATGATATTTCAAATTGGGATTTGATAGGTCATTTGAGCTCGGATTTGGGTCTTGGTATGCACGGACTTGTGGCGAGACGAGGAATCTGGTAATGAAAGTTTTGTAATTTTTCGAAAAGCGGGCCCGAGGCTTGGGTTTTACTAGTTTTGAGGTTCTTTCTATAATTTAATAGTTTTTGATTAGGTATTGTCTTATTTGCATATTGTGATGTATTCGCTCTGTTTTGCCTAGACTCGACGCGCTTGGAGGCCGATTTGAGGGGCAAAGGCGTCGCATGCTTGAGATTTTGCCGGTTTGAGGTGAGTAATACTTGTGAATGATATCCTAAGGGTTTGAAACCCCAGATTTGCACATCATAGTGCTGTATTGTAGTGACTTGCACGCCAGCTATGAGCGTGGGTTAGAGCACCGTTAGGGATTTCGACTTGGTCCATCCCATTTGTTGATTTTACTGCGTGATTGACTGAAAACTACTTGATGCCATCATGAGTTGGGCTGATTGCCATGTTTTGGGCTTCGTGTCGATTATTTCAATCCGTCAGGGATTGATGTCACTGATTTTGCATCACGTTGCATATTATTTGATCTAAGTCTAAGGTCCTAAATACTGTTTTGCAAACTTAGCTATTTTTCTAAGATTTGAAAAACTTAAATGATATGTTTATGATGTTTTATGCTGAGAACTGATATTTTATTACTACCCAAAGGGCATATGTGACGTTCTAGACTGGGATACAGATCGAGCTGCAAGCCGCAGCAGTATATACATATACATGCATGGATCGGATTGCACGCCGCAGTAGTATATTATATGGATCGGACTGTATGTCGCAGTGATATATTATGTAGATCAGACTGCACGCCACAGTATCATAGCTCTTGGGCTATATGAGCCCCTCCGGAGTCTGTACACACCCCTAGTGAGCGCATGGTAACCAAATGGATCGGACTGCGTGCCGCAGTGGTCATGCGTATTTCATTGCATTCATGCATTTATTCCTGTTTGCACTACGTGGCATGATTTTTAGCACTCATACATCATTGACACACATGCTACTACTGGCCTTGTTGACCAGATACCCTGGTGTTACATGTTAATGAGTGCTGAGCCCGAGCGGTTGATGTTGTACCTTATGAGTAGGGAGTGAGCCGAGAGGCTGATGTTGTACCTTGTGAGTTGGAAGTGAGCCCGCGGGGCTAATACTGTATTGAGAGGTTGATACTGAGCCCATGGGGCAGATTTTTGATTTTTTCCTACTCGTTGAAAAATATTTTTCGTAACTGTTAAAAAAGCATATTTTCAAAGAGATTTTTAAATGAGCTTGAAATTTTCTAAAAGATTTTCTCGGTGTTACAGTATTACTATTTTTTTAAGGGTTGTGCAGTCTTTTATAGCATTTTTGGAGTGCTCATTCGTGTTTTCTTATTGCTCAGGTATTATTCACTCTTATTACCACTGAGTTGGAAGTACTCACTTTACTCCCTGCACCTCGCGTACAGTTGTAGGTACTGTTCACTGATAAGTTGGTATTTTACCGACGTATCTTTCCTTTAAACCTATACTTTTGCTATGTTTATAGTGATAAAATAATGCATTTAATGTCAATTACTTCTATTATACATGTTTTATGTGATTTAGAAGTAATGGTGAAGAAACCAAGTGAAAACAAGACAAAAAGGAGCTAAAATGGACCAAATAATCCGCCCAGTGAAATACTCTTCGCGAACGCGATGAACCAGTAGCCATATCTACGCGAAAAAGTAGGTCGAATGCGAACGCGATGTTGAGCAAAAGAATCCTTCGCGAACGCGAAGGTGTTTACGCAAACACAATGAGCAGAAATATGTGGCCTTCGCAGACGCGAAGCTAAACTCGCGAACGCGATGAATAAATCAGGCATGAAGATTGTGCAGTTCTCGAATTTCACATCTTCTATCCCAAATCCATTAATACCCAATTCAGCTCATTTGTAAAACATCTTTGGCTTATTTTCAGTCTCTTAGACTAGAAAGAACAAGTTGCAAGTTAGGGTTTTGCACAAACACGCTTGGGTTTTATTAATTTCAAGCTTTTGGTTAAGGTTTTCTTACCAATTTATGTTTGTTTGTTCATCTCCTTGCTTTGTATTGAATATTTAACTGTGTAGTATTTTATCCAACACTTGAATCTTGTTTATGGGAATATTCGTAATTAAAGTGTGGATTTTATACCTTGTTGTGCTTATATATTGAATGATTTTTCTATATTTATGAAGTGAGTTGTTGTTTCTTTAATTTATTCTTGTTCTTTAATGTTTCCAAAGGGATTAGCAAACCCTATGACTCGCCCATTAACTCCAAGTTAATTTCGGGAAAAATAGTTTGGGATTGGGAAAGATTAATTAACAAGAACTTGAGGCATTAGCCCTCATTTTGTAGATTCTACCTAGGGATAGGATTGGAATACTTGTAGCTTTCCGGGTGTGCTTAATCTTCTAATTGTGATTACGGATAATTTAATTAGAAGGTCTTGTTAGTCTTAGGAAGAAGCTAATTAAGAATTATTATCCGTGGCTAATTAACATAAACTCGCTCATACTTGTAAAATCGTGAAATACATTGGATAATTAGTTGAGTGTAATTCCCGATACTTTCGTACTTTTAGCCATTGATCATTTTACTTGCTTTCTAGGTTACTTTACAGTTTTGTATCTTAGACATAAAAATAATTTCAACTCAAATTCTTATTGTTTGGCACTGCGCGACTAGCGATAATTCTCTTACTTTCCTAATCACCTACACATTGTTCTCTGTGGGATTCGACCCCCGACTCATAGTTTGGTAATATTGCTGCAACCGTATCTATTGCTTTTTAGCAGTGGATTTGGACGTCATCAAAATTGGTATGTTCTTTCCCTCTTTGATCACCAGACTGTGTTATGATGCAGGGGTGCTTAAATGCCCCAATGACGTTGAGAAAGGTCCTGGCAAGCAAATGATCCATCCTCTACTGAATAGATGACCATGTGACAAGCAGAAAAAGAGGCGCATCGATGTAGCCTCCTCTTCATTCGGGCAGTTCACATAGATCACTACTGATTCCGCCCGATCCTTTGACCATGTGGGACCTCTCCAGGTTGGGCCGCACACTATGAGACATTTGTTTAGCCAGATTTATGGGGTTGATACACATGTCAGGCAGCTCATAGCTGGCCTTTCCACTGGCCCACCTGGGGCCAGCACATCTACAGGAGCTAAAGCCCTACCATCCATGGCAGAGATGGTCTCGAAGCAAAAAGATATGACGACCCAGATGGAGATGATGAACACTAGGCTGGAAAACATGAGCCACACGCAAGGTAAGATTGAAAAAAGGCAAAGAAAATTCAAGGAACACGAGAAGAAAAAGAGTAAGCTGCTTTTCAAGATGATGCAGATGTTGAGAACACTTTATGGTTCACAGGACTCGGATGATGATGATGATCATGCAAACTTGAAGCTTAAATTTCCCACCACATCCAGTTCTGACTGATGCAGTATACAGGGAGCATTCTCCACCATTTTCTACTATATCATGTCTAATTGCATTTGGAAAATTGCAACATCTTTGGCTGGGGGTGGTTCTTGTATAACTGTGATGTTATCTGGATATTTGGCGGATTAGTACTTTGACTGTGTTCATATTTTTCATCTTGTTATTAGTATGTTTTTATATCATATGTTATATTAGTATGTTGATATTAGTTTGTTTATTAGTTGATGTTTATTAGCTTCTTAATTTTTAGTTATTTTAGTATGTTTTTTGTTAGTGGCAATATCCTTGGTTTTCTTTATACGATGATTCTTTTTCCAAGGAAGCAAATATGTTTAGATGAACCGGGTAATTGTGGAAAATTTTTGTCGACTTTTCCCGATGATGGATGGATTGACAACTTTCTTAAGGGAATTAGTCTTTCAGTTAGAATTTGTTTTTGTTAATTGAGGGTATTAAATGGTTTGTGTTGGGATTTGTGTCCATTGGTTGTGGCTTTCTTGGTACCAACATAGTTAATCTTCTGCATATAAATTGTTGATTGCTGAAAAAGAAAAAAAAAACACAAAAATATAATAAGTTAAGTAGTGAGGTCATGACTTAGACTCAAATTTGGCTCTTTGATTCATAAAGTAGTGTCTTATGCTATATGCAACCTCTTTGAGTCATTGGTTCCAATTGGATGTTGGATTGATGTTCCGCTTGAATGTTCATGTGCCATGTGTGGTAAGATTACTTGTGAGTTCCTTTGCAGTGCTTGTAGTCTAGAACTTGCCCGGAATGTGCTTCAAGGTGAAATCATAGATTAACTTGGTTCGAAAAATGATATTAGGCCTTCCTTGGACAGCTAGTATGCCTAAATATTCCTACCCGCAAATATTTTCCCTAGTCAACCAATTTTTAGCTTTAACCTTATTCTTTGGCAACCATGTTACAAGCTTAAAGCCTTTGTTCTTAATTGATATACATTTTGGCACCCTACCTCCCGAAATACTTTTAAAGTGCAAACATAGGCTAAAAGCCTAAGTTTGGGGGTGAATGGTTGGAAAAGTTATGATATGGAAGTTATTGAAAAGGTGGAAGGTAGAAAAAAATGATAAAAAGTCGAAAAGAAAAGAAAGAAAGCAAAATTTCTTTGTCATATCACCAGAGTGGTGCGTTGAATTCGAGGTAATCATTGGAGTCATTAGTAAATGCGAAATTATGTTATTTCAGCTGGTTAGAGGATTTATATCGAGGTATAGCCCGGAAATCTGTTGTTGTATTAGTCAAAAAGGAATTGGTTTCATGAGTGGTTGATCTGAGAAATGGTTACGGTTTTATGTGTGTTTCATTATCATTGATAGGATATGAAGCGTTGGAATGAGGCTTTAACTAAAAAGAGGTTTCTATTGGTAAATGGTTGTTGTGGACAGCTGTTGTGAATAGCAGTTATCGTTGCAGGTACTGGATTATGTGGCATATCATGTGCTTTCATTGAGGTTGCAAGTATAAGTTATTACACCTGGTTCAGGACTATTCAAATTATAGGCTAGACTGGAAGGGTAATTTCAGCCATGTTGTATTGTCGGGAATATAAGAGATAGGGTGACGTAGGATCACCCCGGGTATATGCCTGGTAAGGCTGTTCGATTCTTAGTTGGCTTCTAGGACAACTCTGGGCACGCTCGAGGACGAGCGTTTGTTTAAGTTAGGGAGAATGTGACGACCTGACCCATTGTCATGTGAGTTACCGCCCTATTATTCCCATATTATGTTGCTCTATGTATCAATATCAGTATTTGAGTTGATCGGATAGAATTGATTTGGTTTTAGTGGGAAATGAGGCACATAGTCTCTTAGAAGGGAGCTTGTTTTGGAAAAGCCAACTGGAAGTTGACTATGTGGTTAGAGGGATCGTGTTTGAATTCCGGTGGTTTGGTTAGCTTCGGGGGATGATTTGTGACCTAGAAGTGCGATCAAAATTGAATTTGGAAGTCCAGTGTAAAATTTAAGCTTGAATTGGCGAAGTTTGAATTTTAGCGAATTCTGGTTGATAGGTGAGATTTTCATCCGAGGATCAGAATGGAATTCCGACCGTTTCAACAGCTTCGTTAGGTGATTTTGGATATGTCTATAAATTTTTAGGTCATTCGGATGTTGTTTGGTTGGGTTTTTGATCGAATGTGCAAATCGGAAGTGTTTAAGAAACTTAGGCATTGATTTAATGAAAATTGAGGATTTTGATGTCAACGATGGCGTTTAGATGATTCGAGCAAGTTTGAATTAGGGAATACATCGTGTTTGTGCTTTTCGTTGAGGTATCAGGGGCCTCGGGGTGAATTCGGGTGGTTGAACGAGAGAATTTGAAGTTGGAAGTTTTGCTGGTTTTGGTTGCAGCAGGTATTTTCGCATGTGCGGAAGGGAGACTGCAAATGCGGCTCCACGGAACTAGAAGAAGCTCCGCAGGTGCGAAATGGTGAGAGTTTAGAAGTTTCTGCATAAGAGAAAGTATTGACCGCAGAAGCGGTATCGCGGGTGCGAGTTTTGGACTGTAGAAGCAGTCATGCCCCTTAAGCAACAGTCCGCAGAAGCGAAAAGAGACTGCAGGAACATTAACCGCAGAAGCGCTTATGGACCGCAGAAGCGGTCTTGGAAAAAATTAAGGAAACCGCAGAAGCGAAAATAGGCCTGGACAGAAGGGTTTTCTTAATAATATTTCATCAGCGAGCCTATGTTATTTTCCTCCATTGTTAAGCGATTTTGGAGCTTGGGAGAGCGAATTGAAGAGGAATTCAAGGAGAATCGATTGGAGGTAAGATTTTTAAACTTAAACCTCATATTTATTGTGAAATCTACCTAGAAATTCAAGAGATTAAGCCTAAAATTGAAGAACCAGGGCATGAGTTTGTGATATTTTAAATTGGAATTAGATAGGTCATTTGAGGTCAAATTTGGGAGTTCTTGTTATGCATGGACTCGTGGCAAGACGAAGAATCCGGTAATGTAATTTTTGTAATTTTTTGAGAAGAGGGACCGGGGCTCAGATTTTGCTAGTTTCAAGGCTCTTGCTATAATTCGATAGTTTTCGATTGGGTTGTCCCATTTGCATATTGTGATGTATTCGCTCTGTTTTTGGCCAGACTCGATGCACGTGGATGTCGATTTAAGGGGCGGAGGCATCGCAGGCTTGAGATTTTGCCGGTTCGAGGTGAGTAATACTTGTGAATGATATCCTGAGGGTTTGAAATCCCGGATTTGCACATCATAGTGCAGTATTGTGGTGACTAGCACGCCAGGTGTGAGCGTGGGGTAGAGCACCATTGGGAATTTTGACTTGGTGCGTCCCGGTTGTTGATTATACTGCGTGATTGACTGAAAACTACTTGATGCTATCAGGATTTGGGTTGATTGCCATATTGTGGGCTTCGTGCCAATTATTTGAATTCTTCAGTGATTGATGTCACTGTTTTTGCATTACGTTGCATATTATTTGATCTCAGTCCAAGGTTTTAAATACTGTTTTAAAAACTCAGCCATTTTTCTGAGATTTGAAAAAAGTAAATGATATTTTTCTCACGTTTTGAGCTGAAAACTTCTATTTTACTATTTTCCAAAGGGCGTATGTGCATTTCTGGACTGAGATATGGATCGGGTAGCACGCCACAGTGGTATATACATATACATGCATGGATCGTACTGCACGCCGCAGTAGTATATTATATGGATCGAAGTTCATGCCGCAGATATATATTATGTGTATCGGACTACAAGCCGCAGTATTATAGAGCTTGGGCTGTAGGAGCCCCTCCGGAGTCTGTTCACACCCCCGGTGAGCGCAGGGTACCCAAATGGATCGGGCTGCGCGTCGTAGCGGTCATGTGCATTGCATTGCATTCATGTATTAATTCCTGTTTGCACTACATGGCATGATTATTTGCACTCACACATCATTGGCACACATGCTACTACTTGCCTTGTTGACCAGATACCCTAGTGTTACATGTTAAAGAGTGTTGAGCCCGAGAGGCTGATGTTGTACCTTATGAGTTGGGAGTGAGCCGAGAGGCTGATGTTGTACCTTGTGAGTTGGGAGTGAGCCCACGGGGCTGATTGTGTCTTGAGAGGTTGATACTGAGCCCGAGGGCAGATTTCTTATTATTTCCTACTCATCGAAAATATTTTTCGCAACTGTTGAAAAGGCATATTTTCAAAGAGATTTTTAAATGATCTTGAGATTTTCTAAAAGATTTTCTCGGTGTTACAGTTTTACTATATTTTTTAAAGGGTTGCGCAGTCTTTTATAACATTTTGGAGTGCTCATACGTGTTTTCTTATCGCTCAAGTATTATTCGCTCTTTTTACAACTGAGTTGGAAGTACTCACTTTACTCCCTGCACCTCGCGTGCGGTTGCAGGTAATGTTCACCCAGTAGCGGGTTAAAAGCAGAATGAAAGTATTGCTATCGTAGCTAACCAAGGTGACTGTTGGCGTTCGCATCACTGAGGTTCTTCTTCTTCTTCTTCTTGATTTTCCAGATTTTACTCTATGTATTATAGACTTTGAAATTGTAATCAAGATCCTCCTAGATGCTCGTGACTTGTGACACCCCGGTCGGGCTGAGTTAGGTTGTAGTGTTAATAGTTAAGGTTCTTAAGTTCCATTTTTCCATCTATTTATGTTTAGTAAGTGTTAATGAAATGAATTGGGTTAGTTGGCTGGCCTTGTCTTCACGAAATGCGCCATCACTACCGGGTATGGAGGTTGGGTCGTGACAGTATATATGTAATGCCGGGTTGGTTTGGTTTTGGTTTGACTTTCTTTAGTTAAAACCAAACCAAAGCAACTATGATCGGGTTTTTTTTTTCCAACACCAAACCAAGTTAAACCAAACCATAATCGGGTTTTTTTCTCAGTTTGACTCAGATTACCGGGTTGGTGCGGTTTGTTGGTTTCCTTTGTACACCCCTATAGGGGGTTACCCCCCAATTTGTCCTCCGGATCCATAATAACATTAAAATCGCACCGCGGGCCGTTGATGCTTGAGTGATTGTCTTCAAGACTGATCCAAAGATCCCTTTTTTCCCTGCCAGTACATTTGGCATACACAATTGTGATGTTGAGTACCTTGTCTTGGACACTATGAGAGAGCTTCATAGTGAGTTGTTCTTCATTAGCAATAATAACAGTATTGTAGTCTTGTTTCCAGAAACACCAAATCTGCCCATTTACGTGAGTTTGACAATGTTGAAATTTCAAATATCTCATATAACATTCAATCTTCTTCTTGTCAATGAAAGGTTCCATGATGGCGACGAAGTCAATATTATTGATGTGACAGAGCTTTTCCAAACTTTGTAAGGTTTAAGAGTGTTTGATTAATGAATGATTCACTTCGTACCATTCGCTAAAGAAACAATGAAAATGAAACAAAATAGCACGTACATGTGAAGACCTTTACGTTCCATGGAACTGAACTCAATTTTTTTATTGGCTTTCTACTCTCATCGTTTCAATTTATATGAGGTAGATTGGCTCCGCGCGAAATTTAAGAAATATTTTGTTCTGAAAATTTAGGTCCTAAAAGCTTAAGAAATAAAAGTTTTGTGGAGTCATGATGTTTGTGTGGCTATAGTAGCTTTTCATAAAGTGTAAAACGAGTAAAATAAAAAGTTCAAAATTAAATCATTTTCAAATATATAAATATATTAATTATTTTGGAACGGACTTGATACATAGGCATGAGAGAGGTTACTGGCAGCTGTTAACATTTGAAAAACTACATCCTGGGAATGCTAATACACAATTTCTGTCTGGGGGCACTGGCCTAGGCATTTGATATTGTGCTTGGTGACTTGGTTTAAATTCCTCGCTCCTGCGCGTTTTGCACCTTGGTTTATACGTTTTTTAAGTTGAACATATTCTATGGTCGAAATTGTCCTAAGGAAAAAATAAAAAAACTTTTAAAATTGTGGCAGTCTGCATTATCAGTTTAAAACTCCAACCTCTTGGACGAAATGTTTAACCTTACGCCAACGGCACCAAAAGGAGCTTCTGTTAATCTTGGAGTCACTTTAATTAAATTATCCGATTTATTCATATATACACATATAGGGTTTCAACATAGGTGTGCGGTGCCAAATCATGGGTCCGCTTTTGTGTGTCATATAAATTGAATCGAAGTGAATATAAATTTGATGGCCAGAGAAGTAAAATTCTGAAATAATTTTTGCTGATGTTCTGAAGCTTATCAATCAAAATTTTGTTCGGAATTTCAAGTAACAACTAATTATTAGAATATGCTAGTAATTTTTTTTGGGATTGTTACACAAATAGCCTGCTAGATTCAATGTTTTTTAAGTCGATATATATAAATTCTATATTGATTGTATATATATTTATACATACATTATACACGAATTATATGCTATTTTTAATTTGAAAAATTGGGTGCACGACTATTTGGGATAATGTACAGAAAGATAGACGTGCCTCTCAAGGTTTCTTGAAGAAGATTCTCCACAAATTCATAGAGTTGCAAAATAGAAGCCCGGTGAGAGGGTTAATTGTTTTAGCCATAACAGAAATCGTCTGAAACATACCAATTTCCGTTTACCTGGACAAGCATTCGGTGAAATCCACTGAGCACAAAACCATATAGTAGCGGTACCGTAATAGTTTTGGACATACTCACCCAAGTTCTAGCTTTATGGCCAATGGTGCATGTCTAGTGTATCTGTCAGAACTAGACTTGTGATAAGTAGCACGTTTAATTAGCTTCTAAGTTCGTTTGGGCTAATAAAAAGTAAAATCATTCATCGACGAAAGTACTCCAAAGTTACTCCACCTAATTAGCGAGACCACAGCCTACTCATTGTACACGAACGTCCCTTCGACGCGGCTACGACCGTCCCTCACCAGCTGGCAAGATTCACAGCTATAAATATAAAGAGAAAGAACACTAACAGGATGGTTGCTTTGTTTTCTTCACCTCCAGTTCTAAATGAAGTGAATACACATCATCGTAAGGCTCTGAACCTCTCCATGGAGAGGCAGACCAAATCGATATCATTAATAAAAGATCTTTACCCTCCTCTCCTTAACCAATAACCACTGTCTCTTGCATTTTATTCATTTGGTCTTTTGATTTATTAAGATCTGCTATGATTGGCCCTCCATTGATTTTAATTGATTTACGCTTATAAAGTATATGAGAACTTTGAGCTAAACAATGTGGCGCCGTCTGTGGGGATTTCATAGCAGAATCGCTTAGTTTATCCTTAGATCAAAAAAGGAAAGAAAACAACCCAGCTCGAACAAGCCAAAGCGGCATGTCGGATCAAAGGAAGTCAAAACCCTCGAGACGAACTTGCATCCACATACCGCGTCTCCGAGCAAGGGAAAGAAGAAGAAGTAGTAGATCCCCCATCCCTATGGGAAAAATGCGCATAAGGTACCTCCCCCTTTTTCACACGGGATCCTGCCAAAAAGGAGGAAAGCAGAGAAGCATCTCGAACCGAGATCTAAAACAGGGTGACCTGTGCGAACCAGTCGAGAAGACTACAAGCACGTGTTAGGCAAGATCCGAAACAAGAAGAAAATCACAACGCCCAACACGAAGCGGGTTATGTGGAAAAACAAAGGGGTCAACTATGGTTGAACTGTGACTCAGACAATGTGCCTTCGACATCAAAAAAAGGGTTCAACTACGGTTGAAAAGGGACTCAGGCTATGTGCCTTCGCCATCAAAAAATTACAAAGGGTTCAACTATGATTGAACCGCAACTCAGCCTACGTTCTCTCACCCAAAAGTTCAACTACGAGTTGAACTGGGACTCAGGCAACTCAGGCTATGTGCCTTCGACATCAAAAAATTACAAAGGGTTCAACTACCGTTGAACTGGGACTCAGGCTATGTGCCTTCGACATCAAAAAATTACAAAGGGTTCAACTACGGTTGAACTGGGACTCAGGCTATGCGTCTTCGACATCAAAAAATTACAAAGGGTTCAACTACGGTTTAACGGCAACTCAGTCTACGTGCCCTCGCCCAAAAGTTCAACTACGAGTTGAACTGGGACTCAGGCAACTCAGCTATGTGCCTTCGACATCAAAAAATTACAAAGGGTTCAACTACGGTTGAACTGGGACTCAAGCTATGTGCCTTTGACATCAAAAAATTACAAAGGGTTCAACTACGGTAGAACGGCAACTAAGGCTACGTGCCCATGCCCAAAAGTTCAACTACGAGTTGAACAACGACTCAGGCTGTGTGCCTTCGACACCAGGAAAAGTGCTAAAGTTCAACTATGAGTTGAACAACTCAGGCCAAGTGCCTTCGCCATTAAGAATTACATAAAGTTCAACTACGGTTGAACCTCTCAGGCTACATGACCTCGCCCAAAACTTTAAACTACAAGTTGAACTGGGACTCAGGCCAAGTGCCTTCGCCATTAAGAATTACAAAAGGTTTAACTACAATTGAACAACCACTTAGGCTACGTGCCCTCGTCCAAAAAGTTCAACTACAAGTTGAACTAGGACTCAGGCCAAGTGCCTTCACCATTAATAATTACAAAGGTTCAACTATGGTTGAACAACCACTCAGGCTACGTGCCCTCTCCCAAAAAAGTTCAACTACAAGTTGACCTGGGACTCAGGCCAAGTGCCTTCACCATTAAGAATTACAAAAGGTTCAACTACGGTTGAACAACCACTCAGGCTACGTGCCCTCGCCCAAAATGTTCAACTACAAGTTGAGCTAGGACTCATTCCAAGTGTCTTCGCCATTAAGAATTACAAAGGTTCAACTACGGTTGAACAACCACTCAGGCTAGGTTCCGTCGCCCAAAAAGTTCAATTACGAGTTGAACTGGGACTCAGGCCAAGTGCCTTCGCCATTAAGAATTACAAAGGTTTAACTACGGTTAAATAACCACTAAGGCTACATGTCCTCGCCCAAAATGTTCAACTACGAGTTGAACTAGGACTCAGACTACGTACCCTCGCCTAAAGAGTTCAACTACGAGTAGAACTAAGACTCAGGCTACACACATCCGTCACAAGAGTTACAAACTCAATCACGGAAGAATTAAAGCCAAGAATGTACGTCCCTGCGGCTACAAGCCGAGCCGCGAACAGGCGAGGCCGAACGCCCCCAAATGTTCAACCACGGTTGAACCCCAGGTCGGGCCAAGCGCCCCTGCCATTCAAGTAAGTACGACTAACTTTACATTATAATTTCGGCCCACGTAAAGTTTGGCCCAAGTCGAACTACAAGGCTATGCTTTTTATTACCACGGCCAGTAGTCCAACTAAGCCCAAACTGGGACAAAGGCTATGTGCCTCCACTACCCAAACATGGCTACAACACACTCCCACTAAATGGACGAAGGTGATGACCAAAAGCGTCTGTCTGTGGCCAAAGCCATCTACACCAATTTTCCCTTAAGGCAAGGAACCAACTTGACAATGGTCGAAATCACCTAACCGGTCGAGATCATTAGCATACTCACTAGAAAAAATGTAAGGCACAGCTCTCTCGAACGAGCAGAAAAAAGAAACACACGAAATTGATACAAAAGAAACAGAAAGGAAGAAAACTGCATATATTTACAATCTCTAAAAGGGGTTACCTCAAGTTACATTGGCCTAGAGACGGAAAAAAATATATAGCCAAATGGCAACAAAAATTAAATGAGAAAAAGAGAATGAAAACTAAACAAATATTAGAAACTTTTTCTCTATTCAGTGGGCGCCATTAGTGCCCTCTTCAACATCATCGCCCCGGGCGTAGATAGGTCAAAACCACAGTCGAGGTGAGCATCACGAGCCTTTTGGCGTGCTTCCTCATAGGTGGCCTCAAGCACAACTCCGTCTTCACACAACCTCATATGCACGTCGAGCTGGGCCTCTGCGTACGTCCAAAGCTCACGAGCAGGAACAAAAGAAGCGGCATGATTCCTCATGCGCTGATTCTGAGCCTCCAAGGCCACAATCCGTTCCGCCGAAGTACGGTCGTCCTGCTCACAAATAGTAATACGCCCCTCCAACGCCCTCTCTAGGAAAGTAGCGTCAGCCCTCTTCGATCCGCGTTCTCTTTCTTGGGAGCGGTTGTTCGCCTGCAATGTTTCGACCCTCGCCAGGGCGTCCTCTGCCTGATTCCTCAAGGAAGCAGTTTCCGTCTCTAGGGCAGCCACATGCCTAGTCAAAGCCCCAGCGGCCTCTGCTGCTATAGACCGATTTTGGCGCTCTCTCTCAGTGGCCGCCTTCCTTTCAGCGTCCATCTCCTTGTTACTTTGACGGAGCTGCCCCTCAAGAGAATTTACCCTATTAAGGGTCTGCTGCATATTAAGCTCCCTCCTCGCCAGCTCTTCTACAAGCTCCCTGTTCTGTGGGTCATTCCTTAAGCATTCATGCAAATCAGGGAACCGGTTTCGATAGCGGCGGTACTTCTCCGACAACCGCACAAAGACAGCCGAGTGGACGTTGGCCCGCGAATGCTCTCCACCTCCAACAAGAATGACTGCAGCAAGCAGGACAATGGTTAATATAAGAAGATACACTAAGAAAAGAAATAAAATGAGACTTCACACATACCTTTCTACCCATAGCGGCAATCTCGCCCATCAACCCAACATCTGAGATGCCCCTCAAGGAGGCACTCTCCACCGAGCACATAACCTCGAATAGCGTCATCAGATTCTCCTCCTCGAGCTGATGGTTCTACTCAATAGGAATCTCTACATAGCGGTAATCCCCTTCTCCCTGCACTATTGGGTGGGTATAACCCTCCTGAAACAGACGCACGTCCTCAGGGTCTATCTCGGACTCAGAATCATCCCTTTCTCTTGGGGCGCCCTTCCTTCCGCCGCCCTAGAAGTCGAGGCCTCCGCCGCTTTGGAAGTCGAAGCACCCGCACTCACTGAAACCTCGACGCTTGTCTCCTTATCCAAAATAGTTGCTGAGGAACTACCTTCCCTCTCAGCAACAGGAACTGAAATTTGAATTGCCGAAGCGATTGTGTCACCTTGGCCTAATCCAACCGGGGAATCCCCTACTGAATTCTCGCCCTCTAGAGCAGGATCCGCCGCATTGTCTTCCGCTTCTGATGGTGGAGAATCCAAGCTAATCACCACCGGAAGGATCGGGGTGAATGCCACCCTACGCCGAACCAGCGGCCTCTCCTCTTCTTCCTCGTCTTCATTCTGCGGCAACTCCACCCTAGAACGCATGACCCCTGAATATTCTTCAACTCGGTGCACGGACTGTGCTGGAGAGTGAGCCGCCGAGGATTCAACCGAAGTCGCTCTCAGAACTAGGTAAGGCTCCAGCATTGCGATCAAGCGGGCAGTCTCTTCCGGCCTGCAGAAAGCAAGCTGAGGAGCCTTTCTGCTACTCGGTCATCCTAGTAGACAAATGAGGAAAGGTCAAAGAAAAAGAAATTGAGTACTATGAAATAAGAGCAATACAGCAAGTCAAATTCTTACCAGCAGACAGCCTGCGGCCATGGGCCTCCTAGAAAGACGCCCACGTGTGAATTCCCTCTATAGCAGGAAGCACTGCCTCGACCCACTCGCGGATGCCGGAAAGCGGCTCTGGCAGTGCACATCTAGCTATGGCAGGAGGAGAGTGTCAGTATGTACGAATGTGAAACATGGTACATAACCAAAAGAAATGGAGACCAACGAAAAAATAAACTTACGCTCATGGTTCCACCCATCTGGGAAGTCGGTAGCGCAAGCCACCAGGTGCTCGATCCTGATGTAGAATAGTGCTCATAAGGACGGGCATAAACCTCATCATCAAGCTCCACAGTTAAGCCATTGGCCCCACGAGAAACCAATAAACCATGGTGCCTCGTACCCTCTGGGGAGCGTAAAGAGTTAGTATGTGCCCAAGGGTAATCTTTCTCCATGCCAACTCAGCATATTTAATCAGCATCGCCAATAACTTGTAGCAGAAAAGGACGAGCTGGCCAGGGCATACCCTATAGTGGCGACAGAAGTCCACCACTAGCATTGGGAGAGGTAGTTTGAATCCCATCTTGAAAGGGTAGGCGTAAAAGAGCAGTACCCTCGATGGTCAACGTGTACCCTCTCCACGCAACTAGCAAGGACGATGTAAGCAAAGCGAGGAATGTCACACTGGTCCCTCATTTGGGCGATGCCCACTTCCTCCATCAACGGGGCTTCGTCCCCTTGGTCCTCTCCTTCATAATTGGAGAAATCGGTCGTCGGACCGCCGGGAAGAGAAATAATGTCGGTCACCGACGGGAGCCTGTCAACGCCCACCGAATCGGTGGTTCACACCACCGTAGATGGACCCTCGGCTGTCACAACCACCACAGGAGAAATATCGGAACAAGAACTACACGCCATTGTCAATATATTAAAAGAAAGTGGGCAGAGTTCACCGGAAAAGCAAAAGGAGATGAAGATCTGACAATAAACGATGGAGAATAAAGTAACAAGGAACAGAAGATGAAGCAATCTGAGAATAATAAGAGTTATGTCTCTCAAAATTTCACTTGAGAAAATATTGAAAAGTAAGAATTGAATGATACAACCTTTATTTATAGACAAAGCATAAATGGCTTTCACAAATCCCAAAGGGCACCATTAACTGCCTGAAAAACCGCGAAACGGTTCATATATATAGTAGCGGGCATCATTATGACAAATACCGTGGAACGGACATTCAACCGTCAATTCGCACATCACCCTCAAAACGGTTGTAATGGTCCCCAAACACCAAAAGCACGCCCCATGCGTCACTAAGCATATGACGCCTTCCCTACACGCGGCAAACCTGGTCGTCTCCCCGCCAAACGTATGTAATCGGCTACAGCCGTCTCTAGATCAATAGTGGTTGTGGCCATCTTCAAAATAATTCTGGCAACAGCCGCCTCCAAAAGTGATGTTGATTACATCCATCTCTGAAGCAACAACGACCACTGCTATATCTTAAATACGAAATGATTACGGCCATCCCCTTAGTAAGAGCGGATATGGCCCTCTCAAAGCAACGAACGGTTATCTCCGTCTCACAAAAATAAGGTGACTACGACCTCCATCCCAAAAAGAGTACAAACCAAAGGCCACGGCCGTTTCAGATATACTAACGGCTATGGCCAGTCGCTCGTATGAAACCAACCAAAGAATTGTGACCACGGTCGTCGATTGTGAATTCATTTAACAAACAGCTCCATTGCAGTCAAGGATTGTCCGTGCAAAATGGGTACGGCCATCTCCAAAATATAAATGGCTACGTCCATCTTCAAAGTATAAATGGCTACGGCCATCTCCAAAAAATAAATGGCTACGACCATATTCAAAGTACAAATGATTGCGGCCATCTCCAAAATATAAATGGCTACGACCATCTTCAAAGAATAAATGGTTATGGCCATCTTCATGACAAAAATGGCTATGGTCGTCTACAAAGCATAAACAGCTATGGCTATTGGCAAAATCCGCTCATCGATCTCGGCCGGATCCCGACCTCAATAAGCGGAGGGACTATCTGTATGGGTCAGTATTAGATTCGTGATAAGCAGCGCGTCTAACTAGCTACTAAGCTTGTTCGGGATAATAAAAGGTATAACCATTCACCGACCAAAGAACTCCAAGGTTACTCAACGTAATTAGCGAGATCACGGCTACTCATTGTACACGGACGTCCCTTCGATGCGGCTACGGCCATCCCTCGCCAGTTGGCAAGATTCACAGCTATAAATATGAAGAGAAAGAACCCTAAAAGAGGGGTGCTTCTTTTTCTTCACCTCCACTTCTAAATAAAGTGAATATACATCATTGTAAGGCTCTGAATCTCTCCAAGGAGAGGCCGACCAAATCGATATTATTAATAAAAGATCTTTACCCTCCTCCCCTTAACCAATAACCATTGTCTCTTACATTTTATTCATTTTGTTTTTGATTTATTACGATCTGCTATGATTTGCTCTTCGTTGATTTTAATTGATTTACGCTTAAAAAGTATATGAGAACTTTGAGCTAAACATCTAGTGTAGCTATATATTCAAATAATCAATGACGAGCCGCGTGCACTTAAGTGTATTGAATTCAATCCCCTTTGTGGGAAAGTCATACCACATGAAAAGGAAAAAAAAATTAGTTTTTGGTACCTGTTAAATTTTTAATACACTTTACTTTAAGAGAAATAAAAGTACAAATCTCAGGTGTGCTATTTACGTATTTTTTGTTAAATGCGTAAATTGTTTAATACGTTTGTCTTTAGAAACTCAACCTACTTCTCCTTTCTGGCCAATATAATGGTGCATGTATGTCTTTTTTATTTCTTTTTTTGGAAAGAAATTTTTTTATTAATCTCTACCTGACAAATATATTTATAAATTTATATCCCTACGATAATTTATAAGCTATTCTATTTAGCTCAATACCAAAATTATATCATCCTTTAACATCCCTACTAGGTAGGTTTGCACTATTAGAAACTAATCATTTTTGCTATCTATACAAATGATTGATTCATTCTTTTTCTTTCCTATTCTTTGTTATCAACTATAAGATGTAGTTTGTACTTGTTATCCTCTTTAATACTCTTCCACATCTTTGTTGGCATTGGCACTATCTGCTTCCATAGAGCTTCATTTCTTGCTCGCAATATTTCATACAATGTTGTTGTGATAGTTGAAGTCAGAAAGCCTTTGCAGATTTTCCATTTTATACATCTTCCTATCCTCCTCCAAATGCTCTGCGCATTTGGTGATTAAGCTTAATTCCTAACTAGCTACATAATTTTTTAATATATCTTCTGGAAAACTGGCACTCAAAATACAAATGTTGTATTATTTCATCTTACAATCCACATACTAAACATGTTTTCTCCTAGCTCATTCCCATCATGAGCAATCTATCCCTTGTAAGCAATTTATGTCTCATAATTAAGCAGCTTATAAAGCGGTATTTTCAAACATTTCATCTATTCCAAATCCATCTTGCATATGGTCATTTAGGTGTCGGTCCTCTTCTCCATTAGTACCCTTCATTTACTATGTATCTCTTGGTTTGACCCTTCTACCCTTTTTTTTCAAACTTGAAGAAAAAACTATTTTTGTGTCACATATCTTCTTCCAATACCATGCACAATCTTGTGGTGATTTGTATTGACACTAGTCCTTATCTTTTATGTATATGGGTTTACCCATTTGACCCATAGTGAGTCACTTTTTCGCTCAATATTCGACACATACTTTGCCACCGCTGCTTTATTCTATGCCAAGCATTCTTGTATTCCTATTCCTATCGTTTTTTGGTCTACATACTATGTCCCATGCTGCTAGAGGTGATTTGTTCGTGACAACTTTTTCATCCCGTAAGTAATTCCTACATATAGCTACAATTTCTTTCATAAACGTTTTTGGAAGAATAAATATGGAGACCCGGTATGAGTACAAGTGCAGCAACACAATGTTCACCAATTGAGTTCTCCCTGCATATGATAGGTTCTTGGACCCCATCCTTTTATCCTTATTAGAATCTTTTCAATCAGTATTTCATAATCTACAGCACTTATTTTCTTTGGGAATATACGTACTTTTAGGTATTTAAAAGGCAGTTTGCCTTTCTTATACCATGTCACCTCCATATGTATTCTATCTCCCTTTCATTCATGTTTGCACAAAAGATATCCAATTTGTTTGCATTATTTGTCATACCTGATGCATTTGAAAAGGACTTGAGACTCCTTAGCATAAGCATTACTGATGTATACTCCCCTTTACTGAATAGTATCATATTATCCGCAAAGCGTAGGTGATTCAGCTTCACTCATTTGCATTTGGTATGATAATTGAACTCTTTCTACTTAGCTACATGTCCCATTTCCTTGTACAGTATTCCATACAAATCACAAATAATAGGGGTGAGATCGGGTCCCCATGTCTTAGTCCTCTTTTTCCTTTTATACAGCCATAATATCATCCATTTAAGTTCATGTTGTAGCTGGTTATATTGATAGATGCCATAATCCACCTTATGAATAGTCTAGAAAAATTTAGTACATGCATCATTTCCTCTACAATTTTTCAGTCAATAGAGTCATATACATTTTTTAAATCCACCTTTAAGTAACTTTTAGTAGTAGGTTTTCTATTATACAATCTAACCAAGTCTTGGCATATTAGTATATTCTACACTATTGTTCTTCCCACCACAAATGCACTTTGATTTTGGGAGATGCTATCTGGTAGCACCATTTTCAATCTATTGCACATCATCTTTGAGATTATTTTGTATACCACATTGTAGCATGCTATGGGCCTATAATCTTCTACTGCTATAGCATGCGAAGTTTTGGTATGAGAGTGATTAATGTACTATTAAGTGCTCTGAGCATTTTCCTAGATTGAAAAACCTCCAACATAGGTGCAGTGATATCCTCCCCTACAATGTTCCAGCTATCTTTAAAAAATTGGCTTCCATACCCATCTGGTCTTGGTGCCTTTGTCCCATCTATATCCCATAGGGCCTTTCTGACTTCCTTTTGTGAAAATCTCTTATCAGCTCATTCCTTTGTTCTTCTGAAACAGTTGGTCCTTCTTTGACTATGTTGCTTGCCACATGATCTCTGTTCTGTTTGTCAGTTCCCAATAAGTTTGTGTAGAATTCCTTGAAGGCATCAGCTACTACATCTATTGCTTAGACTATTTCTCCTTACATGTTTTGGATGCTGGATATTCTGTTTGCTTCTCTCTTTGAATTGACCACAGGGTGGAAGTAACTTGTATTCATATCTCCATATTTAAGCCATCGCCCTTACTACTTTGGTGCAGGTACTTTAATTTTGCCTGTTTCCAATATATTCATTTGTTTGTCAACTCCTTCTCCACTTTGCCTAATCTTTCATTTATGGGATCTTTTTGTATATTCTCCTGGCATTCTATCAGCTTCTTCATGCTTTCATCTTCCTATTTCTATACTTCTGTAAATTTGTCTTTATCTTGCTTTAGCAACACTTTCTTGAGTTTGTTCAATTTTCCGACCACTCTAAATATATTTTTCTCTTGTATTGGTTGTCTCCAGTTCCCCTCCACTCTTGTCATGAAGGAATTGTCTATGCTCCACATATTATAGTATCTGAATATTTTCATCTTAGGTGTACGTATTTCTTCCTATTAAATTATTGTAGGATTGTGATCATATACTCCTACTGGCATATAATAAACCTCAGATGATGGCAGTTTATTCACTAAGTTATTATTGCTGATTACACTGTCTATTCTACTAAGCACTCTATCATGTCCTTCCTGTTTTTTACTCCATGTATAGAAACGCGCTGATGATTTCAGCTCTTGAAAGTTCGAAATGTTCCACACACAATTAAACCCATTTATTTCTGCACATGTAACCTTACATCCCCACTCTATCATCTTTATTGAGTATAGAGTTGAAATATCCCATAATTATCCCTGCCTCTACTACTTGATTGGCTATCATTCTTATGTCTCTCCATAAATCAACTCTTAGTGCTGGATCATTGAATCTATATATCATTGTTAAATTTATCTTTTTCCCTGTGCTGTTGTGAGTAATGATACTATGAATGAGTTGTTCTGTCACCATTTGCACTTTCATAGTGAAGATTTGAGGCCTCCACAATATCTATATCCTTCCTATATTATGCTTAGAATGATTTGTAGTATAGCACCACGATGTGCAAAGATTAAGAGCAGCTATGTTTGCTGCCCAAACAGTCTAACCTACAGTCTTTGAAGGAATAAGTTGACTTTCTTCTGTTTAGTTGTCCTGTTTAGGCTCCTAGTGTTCCAGAATCTGATATTATCCATTAGGGAGGTGGGGTTGAGGTCTTCCCTAACCTTCGATGATTTGTTACGATTTTCCTTTGGTTCTATTTGCCTGTCCTTTGACTGCTCCTCATCCTCTTTGATTTCATTGTTCCTGATTCTCACTTGTGTAACTGCAACATAAGTATTTTGATTGCTTCCTCGACTTCTCCCTGTTTTCTTCCCTTGTACCAATTGCCATACTTCCTGTTCTTTGTTGCTATTGCCTGCCTGATACTTCTTCCCATGTGTTTCCTACTGATTCCCTTTATCATTCTCAATTTCTATTGGAGTATATTGCTTGTATCTATTTGTTGTTGTTCCTGTGGATTTTCTTTCTCCGTGTCATTTTTTGTATTATTATTGTCCGCTGCTTTGGTGATACCCTCCCCTGCTTTGTCCTGCTTAATTGCTTCCTACATTTAGTAAAATCATGTCCAAAATTGGCACATGCTTTACAAAATATTGGCTTCCATTCATAGCGAAACTCATGCTCAATAATCGCTCCACATTCATTCTCAAACATGACCATGTCTGGATATTTTTGATCTGGCTCAACTTCAACAAAAATTCTTGCAAATTGTAGCCTCTGCTTTTGTGTTGTTGCTCTGTCCGCTTTCAGTGGATTGCCTATCATTCCTGCAATTTTTGTTAGGGCATTTTGACCCTAGTACTTGATATCCAAATTCATTAATCGAATCTAGACATGAATTTTATCAACCACTTGCTTGTCAAATTTGATGTCTAGCCTTCATGGTTTAACCACCATTGACTTTTTATCAAACATTCTAATTCCTTCCTCCACAACCTTCTCCTTATACCAGTGAATGAAATCTTACTTTGAACACACCTTTGTTCACCTGAGCTATTTTATCTATTCCCAGTGATCCCATACTGTTTTGAAGTAGCCCTCCATTAGTGTTTGTGGTGGATCTGAACTTAAGACATAGCAAATTACTGCATATGTCCAGTAGATTATCTCATCCTTTATGTCTTCCTTTATAATTTTTACATTTTCTCTAAATTGTTCCCTTCCTTTTGCGGTAAGGTCGTATCCTTCACTTTGCTCCCCTTTCCGTACAATTTCCCCCTATTTTGGTATTTTTGCATGATTTTGTTTCCCATTTGATTCTGATTCACTAACCTCTTCCCCAGTTTGATTTGCCCATGATTTCGTTGTCAGTGTGTTCTCCACCATTGTTGATGTCGATGCCAATGTTCTCTCCAAATCTAAGGGAGCTATTCCTTGAATTGCATTGACATTTCGAAATTTCCTTGCCTCTGATGACAGTGGAACGCTTTTTAGGTCTTCCGATTGTATTGAGTTGTACGGTTCTACCTTCTCCTCTAGATTTTGCTTTCCTTGGCATATGAGCTGCTGTTGAGAGGGGAGCTCATGTTCTAGATAGAGAAAGTTTTAGTAGGTCTTATCTTGGTTAATTTTCATCAGTGCATGCATATCTAGTGTAGCTATATATACATTGAAATAATCGATGGCGGAGCCACATGTACTAAAATGTATTGGATTTAACCCACTTCATTGGAATGTCATACTATACGAAAAGGAAAAAAATTCGAGTAGTTTTTGATACATGCATAAATCTTTGAATACACATGACCTGAAGAGAAATACAAGTTCAAATCTACGTGTGCTATTTATGTATTTTTGTGGTCAATGTATAAATTTTTGAATACGTTTGTCATTAAGAAAAGTACAGATTCAAATCTCAAATGTGGTATTTATGTATATTTTAAATCCCTTTTTCAGAATTTTTCTTTGCTCCATTGCAAATAATGCGGCTCAAAGCCTTGACAAGCATTATGAATTCAATATCTAATCCTGGAGAAGAAGTTTCAGGGAGAGAAAAGAAAGTTATACCAATCCATTAACTCATTTTCCTCAAGGCTGTTGAATGCTGGAACAAAGACACATGCACAAGTGCCAACTGCTCATCAACTACCTCAATCATTGTAGTTTTTTTGGCTTATTACATCAACTTTCACCTTATTGAAAGGTATTCGATTTGTCACATTGTAATCTCATTTCCCTCACATGTGTGTAACAAAAAATTTATAGAAAAATAACCCAAACTCTTCCTTTATTTTGACTGTGTTTACTCACACTAAATGATACAATAGAATACAGGTCTATTAAGTGTGACCTTTAATTAAAAATCACAGGGACCAAATTTGAAACTTGTTAATATTTGAGGGACTAAAGTGCTAATTTTCTTTTTATGTAGTCCTCTGGTCCGATAGTGTTAAATTTACCGTGTTTGATAAATGTACAAAATGATGATGAAATAGTTGGCACGTTTAAGTATGACCTGAAAAAGTGCTTTCGTTAACGTAGTAATTAGCCTTAAAGATTACGATAAAAACGCTAAGATTTAGAGGAAGTGTCCTAATCAAACATGACTTAAAAAGTATCATGCGACATGTTTAATCAGATCACAACGCTGCCGCATCATAGGCTAATTGTTAGGTAAAAGTCCCAACACATATATAAAGACAAATGAACATTCAAAGAAGAGATCAAATAAATGTCGCGATCATAATTAAACTAATTAAATGATAATGCTTAATTTCCTACTTATTAGAAGAGGGAACACAGGCGCCTCTCCGTCACCGTGTCTGTTCCTCTATAATTTCTAATTTGTCTTGGGGTATTTCCGTAATTTTGTAATTCATAGCTCAATATTGCTGATCCTTTCTGGCGTTGGCCAACGCGTGGTTCCAATGGTCGGCGCACGGCGAGGCAGAGGGAGGCCTAAGAGGTATTGGGGAGAGGTGATTAGGCATGACATGACTAGAATGCGGGTTTTTGAGGACATGACCCTTGATAGGAAAGTTCTAGTATCAGGGTTGTAGGATAGAAGCCCCTAGAGTTTTTCGTAATCCTCACCCGAGGTTGGATCAGGCTTGGCAGGGCTATCCATAGATGATTTGTGTATTGGATTGTGTCTCCCTTATGATAGTTACTGTCTGATATTATTGCATGCTATTTTATATATGGTTCTTATGTTTAGATAATTATTTAGGCTGTTTCTGACGAAGCTATTTCGAGTAAGGATCCTTCTACATACTGTGCAGTTATTGTTGTTGTAAAAAGTCAACTCAAAACTTGTAAGAAGATCCACTCCCAAAATAAAAATAGCGTGCACCAATTGTGCCAAAATCTAGTAGATCTCACCTAATAATTCAACGCAATTTGAACAATTAACCTTTATCGATTCACGCATACCACAAAGAGTGGGTTTTTAAATTTTATTTTTACTTTTCTGTTCTTCTTCTTGTTCTTCTGCAAAAAGATCTGATATTTGGGGTTTTGGTTTGATCAGCAATCTTTACTTCAGATTGGTCTTACGATTCATTTCAGAAAGGTGAAAACAAACTGAGGTTGGGCTCTGATTTGTTCTCTGTTTTTATTAATTTATTTATTTCGGATTTTTTTATATGAATTCTAAGTTATCCTCAGTTTTTTTTAAAAAAAATTTGCTACTTCCCTGATCTGTGTACTACGAGGTTTCATCTCCGCTCTTTATCGGGTAGGAATTTGTATTTTAGTGAAAAAACCTGTTTGACTTTCCCTATTTACAATTTACATAGTTGTCGAAGTTGTGAATGAATGGGCTTTTTCCTGCTTCGTTGGAACTGAAGAAAAGGGAGAAATTTACAATGGTGCTTACTTTGTATTTTAGGGGTTTTTACGGGAATTTATTGTGAAAATTGGTGTGGATTTAAGAATTTTTATGAAAAATTTATTTGCAAATTGGTATGTAGAAATTGTTTTTATTATTGTTTGTAGAAGGAGGGGGGGTTTGTTACGTTTTAAAGATTCTGTGTGTTGAAGATTTTCTGGTATTCGCATCGAAATAGTGTGTTTGAATTTTTAATTTTTGGTACAATTTTTCCAACTTTAGTGGTAATGCACCGCCTTGGACAAATCTTTTATATTTAAGTTTTGGATAATGAAGCTTTATTTGGATGAAAATACATCCTCAACATGATCAAACACAATGACATCTTAATATAGTGCAAGTGCTGCTTATGCTGTTTACAAAGTATAGTCTACAGCAGATTAGATTTTCTTTTATGGTTCTGTAAGAAATACTTATATTTAGAATGCACAGTTGCATAAAGAAACTTAAGAGAGGGCGACATTAAGTTATCTTTTTGTTGAATGACTATAACCATAAATATCTTAATTTGCATAATCTTTTGTTACCAAGAAATGTCAATTAAAAGCATTTTGCTACCTCTTGCCTTTTTGTATACAAGTACGCTAAACTTTGCTGAGTACGCCAGCTGTGATATAACAATCCACCTACAGATATTTTTTATTATTTTTCATGGAATTTTATCTGCCTTTTATTCTGCTTTAAGAATATCGGTACTTCTGTTAATATCAATACTTGTACTGACTTCCGTATCTTCTCCTTTGCTTTCTCTCGATGTTTTTTTTTTCAATATCAATACTTCAGGTGAAACACACTCCATCATTGTATCGACTATTCTTTTTATTTACTTTGCTTCCTATTTCCTCTGTAGCATAAGAGAAGAAGTTGCAAATAGACCACGTCTTCAAACAATCAACCTTAGAGCTGGTCTTTTTTATGTTTTTCTGTTCAATTTTGTTCTTCTGCAAAAAGATAAGATCTTAGGGGTTTTGGCTTGACTAGCAATCTTTTCTTCAGTTTAATCTTGAGATTCGTTTTGCAAAAGTGAAAACAAACTAAGGTTGGGTTCTGATTTGTTCTCTATTTTTATTAATTTGTTAATTTTGGATTTTGTATGTGAATTCTGATTTCTCTTCAGCTTTTAATTTTTATTTTGCTGCTATCATCTTTCTTTAAAAGAATCGGTGTTTAAAAGATTGAACCCCGATGGATTGTTATGTTTCTATTATTTACCACTAGAATGAAGAACAAAATTTGTTACTTAGGGTCTGCTGATGCATTTTCTGATTTGAATGCTATAAATGAAGTTATCTTGTGGTAACAAAATTGTGAAAAAAATGTCTTCGGGCCAAAGAAACAAACGGCCATATGCAGAACATACAAACTCTGACAAGAATGTCAAAAGACGTGATATCTATGGGCAAATATCGTCTGCTAAAAAAGAGGCAATGTTACTACAATGCCGCACCAAAGATCTTGAGCGGCAAAAATGGAATAGTTCCATCAAATCGGCAGCTGATCCAGATGAAAGAGCAATGTATCAACCTCACCCTATGATTCGAAAACATACTACTCTTATCATAAGAGACGCTTCTTCTGTTGACAACGAAGATTAGACTGAATTATTACTTTTAATTTACGTTATGTTAATGTAGCAGTAGACAGATAAATATTGATATTTTACTAGGTAATTATTTTATAAGCATTTGCTTGAATATATTAAATGTAAAATGTGTTTCATATTTGTTGCAGTTGGCAGCGTCCATGATGTTTATACTTCCTCAAGTTCTTTTGATAAAGGAAAAAATGATGCTCATGCATTTTCTGTATTTGAAAGAGGTAAAGCTACATCTAAATTGTGACAACGTGTGCCCCAGGATCAACATCGTGTACATCTAGGGACAACAAAATGTGTTACCTACTGCCACAAGCAAAGGTTAGTATTTTTTTTTTTACGCTAGAGTAACACTACTCATTAGTAGAATATTTTCCATGTCTTTTTTTGACAATATTTATAACATACAGGTCATACCTTGACCAAAATAATCCATAAGAAAAATAATGACAAAGATGCAGATTATGCACAATTAAAACATGTTCCAAATTGTAAATTTTGTCATGCAAAAAGGTTTCAATATGAACCTCTTGGATTTTGTTGTGGCAGCGGATGAGTTAAGTTAGTTTCATATGAGCTGCCTAATGAATTATCAGATTTGTATAAAGGCAACACTGAAGAAGCTAAGCACTTTCGAACCTACATTAGAACATACAATAATATGTTGGCATTTACTTCACTTGGTGTAACCGATGATAAAGATTTGGCGACGAGATATCATGGTATATATACGTTTCGAGTTCAGGGATAAATGTATCATTTTATACCTGATTTACTTCCTTCTGATAAGAAAGGAAAGAATATGCAGTTATACTTTTACGATAATGAAAATGAACTGGATAATAGAATGGCTTGTTCAAGTAATATCAATGAATCGATTGTAAAGAAACTTATGCATGTGCTCTCAATTAATCCACATTCTATTTTTTAAAAATATTTGACAAATGTTCCGAAACTTTCTGATTATTATATCATGCTTAAATGTGAACCAAAGTCAGATCAACGTGTATATAATCTACCAACTACAACAGAGGTGGCTGGAATATGGGATGTTGTCGATACTGTTTCTACATCTCATATTCGTATATACACACATAGTGACAAGACTCAGTCAGTAAAGTATTATTATGGATATTATGACCCATTAAAATATTTGTTTTTACTTTCATACGGTCAAAATGGATGGCACTGTGTTATTAAAAAAATCGCATGAATAGATCAAAGTTATTGTGAATATGAAAAATTACCGAGTGTAAAGAACATGTGTTCCATTGATGGATTTCTTGATATGGAAGCTCAGATTATGGAAAAAGGAAAACGAAAAAGAGAGATGGTTTTTTGCCGTGAGTATTATTGTTACAAATTTCAAATAAGAGAGGATGAAAAAATGAAGTCTTACATTGTGGAAGATTATTTCAACAATTCAAAGTAGATGTGTTCATAAAGGTAGAAACACAAAGATTAGATTTTATTTTTTTTATCAAGATTTATTTCGAATAGATGTGCTACAAGGACTTATTGACTCTTTAAGACTTGGTGAAACAGAAGCTTCCAAGATTTGCAAGACAACATTCCTCCCTGTTACTTTTATAGAAGGGCCAAGAGATATGCATTGACGATATATGGATGCTATTGCATTAGTACAACATTTTGGAAAATATGATATTTGTTTAACTATGACATGCAATCCGTCTTGGCCAGAAATAAAACAACACTTGTTATCAATAGATGAACTCAAAATAGACCTGATTTAGTATCACGAGTATTCAGAGCCAAAATAGAAGAACTGAAAGCAGATATCTTGAAAAGAAAAATCTTTGGAAAAGTTGTTGCTTTTATGTATACTATAGAATTTGAAAAACGTGGTCTTCCACATGCTCATTTTCTTATCATACTTAGTGAATGCAAATTATTAACACCTGAATCTTATGATAAGTTTGTTTGCGCTGAGTTGCCTGATCGAAACACCACGAGCACCTTTATTCACGCGTGCTTCAGCATATGATGCACGGACCATGTGGTGATTTAAATCCTATAATTTCATGTATGGGAAAAAGGGGGTTTTGTAAATTTGATTATCCAAAAGGTTTTGTTGAGCGAACATCGAAAGGAAAGAATTCGTATCCAATTTATTGAAGACGAAACACAGGCGAATTGGTACATATAAGAGAACAATATTTGGACAATTCGAGGGTTGTCCCATACAATCCTTACTTACTTCGTATGTTTGATTGTCATATGAATATTGAAGTTTGTTCTGATATTAAAGTTGTAAAATATTCTTACAAATACATTTGCAAAGGACAAGATAAAATTATTTTTTTCTATACATAACAGTGAAGAAATAGATGAAATAAAAGAATATCGATCTGCTAGATGGGTAACGCCCCCGAAGCGGCATGGCGGTTATTTGGTTTTCCTATTAGTGAAATGACTCCGAGTATTTATCATCTTCAATTACATTTAGAAGGGCAACAATTTATTTCTTTTAAAAGTAGAGAAACTGTTAATAGAATTCTATATAATTCGATGATTAGAAAAACAATGTTGACTGAATTTTTTGCTATGAATGCAACTGATGAACATGCTATAGCTATGCAATTATTGTATAAGGAATTTCCGGAACATTTGGTATGGTCTCCAGCATATAGAACATGGGCACGTCGGCAAAAACATAACGCAATTGAACGCATTGTAACATGTCACCCAACAGAAGGAGAGAGGTATTATCTCAGGTTATTATTGATGAACGTGAGAGGACCTAAATCATATGAAGATCTTCGCACCGTTAACGAGGTACCCTGTAGTACCTTTAGAGAATCAGCAGAAATAAGAGGATTATTATACTCTAATAATAGTCCAATTGAATGTTTGTCAGAGGCTGTAAGTTATCAAATTCCATATAGCTTGAGACGTTTATATGCCACACTTTTAGTATATTGTAATCCTGCTAATCCAAAAATATTATGGGAAATGTTTGAAGATTCAATGTCCGAAGACTTTAAACATTTCTCTAATTTTGAAGAAAAAGCTGTTCGGCACAAGGTCTTAAGCCATATCAATGATATCTTACACTCAATGGGACACGACATAAATGAGTATAAGATTATTCTGGAGAAGATTAGAGCTTCTGAAACTGCATAGGATGCAAAGGATGTTCGTTTTGAAAGAAATATAATTGTTAGTGAACAATACTTGCTCTTATCGAAGAAATTGAATGTTCAACAATTACGCGCATATAATATAATCATTGATAGAGTATTTACTGGAAAACAAGGAGCTTTCTTTATCGATGGTCCTGGAGGAACATATAAAACTTTTTTATATCGTGCATTATTGGCAACTATCCGGTCTCAACGATTTATAGCTTTAGCAACTGCAACTTCTGGTGTGGCAGCTTCTATCCTTTCAGGAGGACGAACTGCTCATTCACGGTTCAAAATGCCTACTGATATAGATGATTCTTTCTGTTGCAAAATTAGTAAACAAAGTTCACTCGCATGTCTAATTAAAGATGCAAAATTAAATGTATGGGATGAGGCATCTATGGCAAAAAAGAATATGATTGAAGCTGTTGATGCACTTTTGAGAGATATTATGGACATCGATACAATATTTGGTGGTAAAGTTGTTGTATTTGGAGGTGACTTTAGACAAACTCTGCCAGTTGTTCGAAATAGAAAAAAAGAAGATTTTATACCTGAAAGCTTATTGTATTCTGAAATTTGGAACAAACTTGAGAAATTATACCTATCTAAAAATATGCGCGCAAGAAAAGATCCTTCATTTTGTTAATGTTTACTTCGAATTGGAAATGGGACAGAAAGAACTAACTGTGAAGACAAAATAGAGATTCCTGTTTCTTTTGTTATTCCTTTTACGACTGAAGCGGAATCCTTAGATGCACTGTTTAGTGTAACGTGTCCTGATTTGCATGCATTTTATCCTGATTCATCTATGATAATCTCTCGTATTATTTTAACAACGAAGAATGATTTTGTAAACGAAATAAATAATATGTTAATCACTAAATTCCCAGAAAGGTCTAAAACATTTGTTGCAATAGATGAAACTATTGAACAGAATGATCAAAGCCAGTTTGAAGATTTTCTATAGATCCTCCTGATTTACCGCCTTATAAGTTAACTTTAAAGGAGAATTGTCCAGTTATATTGTTATGAAATATGAATCCTTGCGAAGGTTTATGCAACAGCACACGATTAACATGCTGTGATTTTAGAACACATGTCATAAGTGCTAAAATTGAAAGTGGAGATTTCAAAAATACACATGTATTTATTCCGAGAATACCATTGTTAACATCACATGATGAAAAAATACCTCTTCAATTTAAGAGAACACAATTTCCCCTACGCTTGTGCTTTTCTAT
Source organism: Nicotiana benthamiana (assembly GCA_034376525.1). Taxonomy (NCBI): domain Eukaryota; kingdom Viridiplantae; phylum Streptophyta; class Magnoliopsida; order Solanales; family Solanaceae; genus Nicotiana; species Nicotiana benthamiana. The sequence goes on along the minus strand of CM067341.1, from coordinate 54,829,688 downwards.
GACCATAAACAAAGCTCAAGGTCAAAAATTAGATTTTGTTGGAATTTACTTACGTGAACCTATTTTTTCTCATGGTCAACTTTATGTTGGTTTATCAAGAGCGAAAAGTTCAAGCTGTGTTAAAATACGTATTCGCCCATCTACGGCAGATACTAATGATGATCATTCAACATATAATGTGGTTTATGACGAAATTATTCAGAAAGCTTTCTCGTAAGAAACCTATTGATCTTTAACTCAACAATGAAAAAAGCAAGTTAACTCCGCCTATGTTTCAGTTACATTATTGTACCATAGCCGGTCTCAAGCCCGTAAAAAGGAGGAGGGTTCAGTGTCTATATATACTTTGCTATTTTAAAAGGCAAGATGATTTCACCTGTGTTTCAATTATACCACTGTACCACAGTCGGTTCCAAGCCCAGAAAAAGGAGGAGGGTTCCATGTCTATCTATTCTTTGCTATTTTAAAATGCAAGATGATTTCACATGTGTTTCCGTTACACTACTGCACCGAAGCCAGTTCTAAGCCCGGAAAAAGGAAGAGGATTCACTATATGTCTATACTTTTTAATTTTAAAATGCAGGATCATTAGTGAAGCAACATATACTGGATCTTCCAAAATCAATATGGTATATTTGCTTTAAGGTGCTTGCGAGTTACTTTATTACAACAGATTTACCCATTGCATGTACCTTTAGTCGAAGTTATTTCTTTTATGAATCTTTATTTCCAGAACAAAAATTTTGAGGTGGACCATACAGTTCGCACGTAGCATTGTCTCACAAGCAAATTATTTATTTGGACATCTGAAGGATTGTGTATAGGTGTTCGTAACACGCAGCGGAAGACAATAACAATCCTAGGCAGATTTTTTCATGTTTAAAATTTATTTACGTGTCAAAGATCGGATCTAAGACGTATTGTGAAGAGAGTTTCTTTTCAAAATTTCTTCGATAGTGCGAAGACTCTATGCATATCCACACCGAGACCGATCCTTGCTATTAACTCTTTGATCAATGAAACCCCCGAACAAAATTGAACAAAATATTGTATTGAAATCTTTCACAAAAATCTCAACACAAATTAAAAGAACAAGAAACACTTTTCTTAAATTGTATTTTTTCTCTCTTGGCTTTGTATGCCCTCTCACTTTCACAAAGTAGGTTTTCTTCTCAAGAAATATTTAAAACTAAAACATTTGCAAATTTTCTCCATCACCCTTTATATAGCATCACCTACAAACCCTTTTCCTATTTGGTTGAGGTAATAATTTACTTGGGATAAAAGTTTATTCCAAAATAAACTTTAAGGAATTTTGTGGGAAAATTCCGAATTTTCCTTCTTTGAGGAGTGCCGAAAATTCTTGGACTTTTTTTAATCCAATTCTAAATTGTATTCTAATTTATTAACTTTTATATTAATATAATATTTTCCTATTAAAATATTAATCACATTCCAGATAGGATAAAACTTCAATTACACATTAATAATTCAATTCAAAATTAGATTTATTAACAAGCCTTTATTAATATTATATTTTACATACATCTATTATATATAGAATAATATTAATTATATATATAACATATATTTCAACCAAGAGATATTATTTAATTTCTATTCCAAATATAAACTTCAATTTATTCACAATATTAATTATAATCTTTGTGCTAGCAAAGAATATAATAATATTTCATTTGGACTAATAACTAAATTTATTTGACTAACTAAATTCTTTAATTTAATTATCAAATAATAAGTTAATAAATCCTTTTGCAAAGATCAGAACACTCGTTAGTGTGCAACCCCATAGGTTCAATACTAAACCGGTAGTAAATTGATCATATCAATATACTAATCAAGGGTGGCGTCAAGCAACACTTCTTAACGACTAGATAGCATGAAGTATACAATTTACTCTCAAGAACCAGTAGAAGAATAATGTAGTAATTCCTTCTGTCCTTATAGCTCTGGATCACCCTAGGATATGGTTCAAATGTCAAATCCTAATATGCGATCAACTATGTGTTCACGTCAAGCATAATCGACCATTGAATGACCTAAGAAACTAATTTCTTCTTTCATTTAATTGCCCTGGTCAAGGTCTTAGTTTGGTCGTTTATAATTCATGACAACATGGAGCTTAAACTCATTACCAAGAGTTGACAGATTCCGTCTTCATCAATCACTAATTCTACAAGTGTTCAATCGTACCCAATATCCTTTCAACTATCTCCCTAGGGCCATAGGTGTCTAGTATCAAAGCACAATGAATAACTTGTCAATTACTATGACGATCTCAAGTCAAAGGAAACAGTTACATCACATTCTTAAAGAAAATATCCTATTGACAATTATGGTAATTCTAACCATTAGGAATTATCCAATGAGTCGGTTCAATGATCATATCTCTATATGTATCATCTATCTATGTGATTTGGTTAATGAGATGACTAATCTTTATCCGAGAAAGACGATCACATAAATGTTGATCTAACCGGATTACTAATGTCCAAATTAATAATCCTACCATCACGAACAAATTTATATTAAATTGTAAAAGATTTTTCTCTCATTATCATGATCTCTATCACGATTACAAATCTCAAAATTTAATCAAGGACCTTATCAAATTAATCAAATAATTAATAATAATGATAAAAGAATATCAAATGCTATATATTTTATATCAAATGACATTTGCAAAAATATGTTCAAGTTATCAAATATGATATTGGATCTAGGGCATATCTACTATATCCCTAACAATCTCCCACTTGTACTAGAGTCAATCCCTCTTGTACTTCATCCCCAATTGCCACTTGTGCTTGTCAAACTCCTTTGCGCCAAGAGCTTCAGTGATTGGGTCTGCAACATTTTCCTTTCCATCAACCTTTTGAATCTCGACGTCTCCACGTTCAATGATCTCTCTTGTCAAGTGATACCTTCGCAGAACGTGCTTGAACTTTTGGTGTGATCTTGGTTCTTTTGCTTGAGCAATGGCTCCAGTATTGTCACACAACAATGTAACCGCACCTTCCATTGAAGGAACCACACCAGGTTCAGTTAAGAACTTTTTCTTCCATACAGCTTCCTTAGCAGCTTCACTAGCTGTTATATATTCTGCTTCAGTCACTGAATTAGCTACAGTAGCTTGTTTGGAATTTTTCAAACTCACTGCACCACCATTTATGGTGAATACATAACCAGAAATAGATTTGCTATCATCTATCTGAAGAGAAACTTGCATCAGTATAACCTTCATGTTTCAACTCAGAATCCCATAGATGAGGAATTGGTCTTTAGTCCTTCTTAAGTACATAAGAATGATCTTCACCACCTTCCAATGTTCCTCACCAGGATTTGCCTAATATCGGCTAGTCACTCCAAGTGCATAAGCCACATCAGGACGTGTACATGTCATGGTATACATGATAGCTCCCACTGCTTTAGCGTATGGGATCCTACTCATGCGTTCTCTCTCTTCAGTGTTTTAGGACAATCCTCCCTACTAAGAGAAATTCTAGTGCCTATCGGTAGATAGCCTATTTTGGAATTATCCATGTTATACCTCTTTAAGATAGTATCAATGTACAAAAACTGGGAAAGTCCAAGACGCTTTCTAGATCTATCTCTATAGATCTTTATTCCTAATATATAAGCTGCTTCTCCCAAGTCTTTCATGGAAAACTGTTCAGATAGCCAAATCTTGGTATTTTGCAATGCCGGTACGTCATTCCCTATGAGCAATATATCATCAACATACAACACTAAAAATATAATTGTGCTCCCACTAACCTTTTTGTACACACAAGGTTCTTCTTCGCATCTAACAAAATTGAACTTTTCAATTGTTTTGTTAAATCGAATATTCCAACTTTGAGAAGCTTGTTTTAATCCGTAAATAGATCTTTGTAGCTTACAAATTTTATTATGATCAGACGAAGGTGTGAAACCTTCAGGTTGTGTCATGTACACATCCTCTTCCAGCTCACCATTAAGGAAAGTTGTTTTCACATCCATTTGTCATATTTCATAATCATAGTATGCTGCTACAGCAAGCAAAATCCGAATAGATTTGAGCATTGCCACGGGAGAGAAAGTCTCGTCATAGTCGACTCCTTCTTTCTAACGATATCCCTTGGTAACAAGACGTGCTTTGTAGGTCTCCACCTTTTCGTCTGCTCCAATCTTTTTCTTAAAAACCCATTTACGACCTATAGGTTTTATATCCTTTGAAGGTTCAACTAAAGTCTATACTTTATTTTCCTTCATGGATTCCATTTCGGATTCCATTTCGGATTCCATGGCCTTTTGCCACTTCTCATAATCAAAACTTTGTATGGCCTCTTCATAGGTCTTAGGGTCATCATCATTATGATCAACCTCATTTGATAAATCATCTTGTACCAATAAATTTAATCTAGTTGGTACATGACGTTCTCGTGTAGACCTTCGAAGAGGTACTTGTACAACCTGTTCACCTTGTGTTGGATTTTGTTGTTGCTCAATATGGTTTGGAACTTGTTCATTAACCTGTTCTTGAACTTCATTTAGTTCTTGAACTTCAACCGTTGAAGATGGCAATTTCCTTGGCAACTTCAAACATTCAATAAAGGTTCTTCAACTTTGGTCTCTTGATCTTTATATTGTGTTGATTCATTAGTTTCTTGATCTTCATCAAGTTCTATTTCTCCATTATAATTTTTTTCCAAAAGAAATTCCCTTTCCATAAAGGTTACTCCTCTAGCCACAAACACTTTATGGTCAGAAGGGTGATAGAAATAATATCCCCTTGTTTCCTTGGGATACCCAATGAGCCTACACTTATCAGATCTTGAGTCAAGTTTATCAGACTGTAGTCCCTTAACATAAGCTGGACAACCCCAAATCTTAATGTGTTTAAGGTTACGCTTACATCCTTTCCATATCTTATATGTTGTTGTAGAGACTGACTTAGTGGGAACTTTTTTACGTATGTATGTTGCTGCTTCCAAATCATATCCCCATAAATTTATTGGAAGATCAGTGAACCCCATCATAGATCTCACCATATCTAATAAGGTTCTATTTCTCCTTTCAGACACACCATTGTGTTGTGGTGTTCGTGGAGGTATCCACTGTGAGAGAATCCCATTCTCTTTGAGATATGTGGTAAAATCTTCACTAAGATATTTTCCACCTCTATCAGACCTTAGTACTTTGATACCTTTACCAGTCTGCTTCTCAACTTCACTACGGAATCTTTTGAACATTTCAAAAGATTCAGACTTGTGTTTCATAAGATATACAAATCCATATCTTGATATATCATCAGGGAAGGTGATGAAGTAAGAATATCCACCTCTAGCTTGAATTTTTATGGGCCCACAAACATCTGTATGAATTAGTCCCAATAATTCAGAAGCTCTTTCTCCACTTCCAGTAAATGGAAATTTGCTCATTTTCCTTTGAGACAAGATTCACAAGTTGGATATGATTCAAAATCATATTGTTAAGGTACCCTTCCTTGTACAACTTGTTAATTCTTTTCTCTCCAATATGACCAAGCCTACAATGCCAAAGGTATGTTTGATTTACATGATCATATCTTTTCCTCTTAACACTTGAAACATGCATAATCGAATTAGCATTCACACTAGGTAAGGCATCATGTTGGAGATAGCCATTCACATATAAATTATCACTATAATAAATAGAGCAAATATCATTGCCTATATTAATGCGAAAACCACGTTTGTCTAACATAGAAGCTGAAATTATGTTCGAAAAAAATTTAGGAACGTAATAACAATCATCCAACATAAGTACTTTGCCCGTAGGCATTATTAAAGAAATTGATCCTATAGCCACGGCAGCAACTTTTGCACCATTTCCAACTTGTAGATTAATTTCTCCTTTCTTCAACTTTCTACTTATCTGGAACCCCTGCAACATATTGCAGATGTTATAACCACTGCCAGTATCTAATACCCACAATGAAGAATTAGTAGTAGTTAAACAAATCTTGAAAACATTTTTCATTAAAGTCTTACCTTGTTTCTTGTCCTTTAAAGTTGCAAGATACTCTTTGCAATTTCTCTTCCAATGTCCTATTTTCTTACAATGGAAACATACAACATCAGATTGGTCAGCTTTGCCTTTTTTGCCTTTGGGTTTGGTCACACCACCCTTGGGCGCAGTGGGCTTTTTGTTGGGTTTACTTTTACCCTTACCCTTCTTCTTAGAAGAGTTTCCAACCAACATGATAGTTCCTTTCTTCTTCTCAGATGCAATTTGATTCTCATAATCAATCAACATGTTAAGCATCTCGTGAAGATCATAATCCATTTTATTCATATTAAAATTAATAACAATTTGTGAAAAAGAGTCTGGTAGTGACTGCAAAATCAAATCTTGAGAAAGCTCTTTACCTAGTTTGCACCCCAACTTCTCAAGCTCTTCAATAAGATCAATCACATGATTGACATAGGGTCCAACTTGTGAGTTTCCAGTCAATTTGGATACAAATAAAGCCTTAGATAGTTGGTATCTAGCTGACCTGCTTTGTCTACCAAACATCTTCTTAAGATGTTCAATAATTGCAGTTGGATCCATATCCTGATGTTTCCTCTGCAGTTCAGAATTCATAGAAGCGAGAATGATGCATTTGGTAGTAAGACATTCTTCCAAGTATTTCTGATAAATCTTGGTAGCATCATCATCATTTTCATCTGGGACTTCCTTGGCAGGCTTATCGATCACATCAAGCTTTTCACGCATGAGAACAATTCTTAAATTTCTGTACCAATCATCGAAGTTTGGTCCTACCAACTTGTGGTCTCAAGTATTTCACGCAGTGATATAGCAGACATATTGAGAAATATAAAATATAGAAAAGAAAAAACACAGTAATATAAGAACATATTTGCATATATCATAAAGATCTTTTATCTAAATGATATTTCCACTATTTATTTTAAACTATTTACCCTCATTATATTTTACGAAATCTTTATTTCTTTCAGTGGAGTAAAGGAATCCTTTAACAATATGTATTAGCCCCTTGGAAATCAAGCCGTTTGTCACATATATTTTAAAGGTAGGTACTCTTACCAATTGTAATTTCCTTAAATAGCTCTATGTCAAATAGTCCCCTGGTAGTCAGGTCGATCCTATTGGCATAATTGAGTTCAACCATCATGATAGCAAAGAACTTATTAAATTTTGTACTTCCCCGGGTAGTCCAGGCGTCTAGTGTGAAATTGAATAATTCTTTCAATCCATACATCTAATGCAATAAATAATTTTAACATATTCTCGAACTATAAGTCTCCTGTTGTCAGACCGCTCCTTATAAACAAGAAATAAGTAAAATTAATTACCTTGATGGATAGCTCTATAATAAAATATCTTATATTTTATTATTTAAAAAACTCAAATTTTAGTAAGAGGGAATTGTTACAAAAATAATTTTTAATAACACGAAGATCTAATCTTTTGTAGCATGTGAATATAGTTCAAGTTGTCTACATGCTTAGCCCTAAATTAATTTACATCACATGTAATAAATAATTCAAAATTATATAATAAACAAGCACATGGCATAAAACAAAATTCAATATCCTCTAACATATTTATCTTATATATCACATAAAAAGAATTCATGCTAGAATGTTATTATTAATTAACATCTCATGAACTAATAATAATTAAAATAACAATAGAATCATGTAACCAATTAAAGATTCTCATTGTATCTAATACAAAATTTCAAATTCAAGTTATGAACTATCTCAATAGTTATATGACTGCATATTTTATCCACAATAAAATAATATCAACATTCAAGCGATATGACTATTGCACAAGGCACATCTATTATGATTTGAACTATTCAAATATAATATTAAACTATTTCGTAAATAAATTTTATACACAATAAACAATGGCTCTGATACCACTGAAGGATTGCGTATAGGTGTTCGTAACACGCAGCGGAAGACAATAACAATCCTAGGCAGATTTTTTCATGTTTAAAATTTATTTATGTGTTAAAGATCGGATCTAAGACGTACTGGTTAAGAGAGTTTCTTTTCAAAATTTCTTCGGTAGTGCGAAGACTCTATGCGTATCCACACCGAGACCGATCCTTGCTATCAACTCTTTGATCCTGAAACCCCGAACAAAATTGAACGAAATATTGTGTTGAAATCTTTCTCAAAAATCTCAACTCAAATTAGAAGAACAAGAAACACTTTTCTTGTAATTATATTTTTTCTCTCTTGGCTTTGTATTGCACTCTCGCTTTCACCAAGTAGGTTTTATTCTCAAGAAAACCTAAAAGCTAATACTTTTGCAAATTTTCTCCATCACCCTTTATATAGCATCACCTACAAACTCTTTTCCTATTTGGTTGAGGTAATAATTTACTTAGGGTAAAAGTTTATTCCAAAAATAGACTTTAAGGAATTTTGTGGGAAAATTCCGAATTTTCCTTCTTGAGGAGATGCCGAAAATTCTTGGACTTTTTTGAATCCAATTCTAAATTGGATTCTAATTTATAAACTTTTATATTAATATAATATTTTCCTATTAAAATATTAATCACATTCCAAATAGGATAAAACTTCAGGTACACATTAATAATTCAATTCAAAATTAGATTTATTAACAAGCCTTTATTAATATTATATTTTATAGACATCTATTATATAAAATAATATTAATTATATATATCACATACATTTCAACCAAGAGATATTATTTAATTTCTATTCCAAATAGAAACTTCAATTTGTTCACAATATTAATTATGATCTTTGTGCTAACAAAGAATATAATAATATTTCATTTGGATTAATAACTAAATTTATTTGACTAATTAAATTCTTTAATTTAATTATCAAATGATAAGTTAATTAATCCTTAAGCAAAGATCAGAACACTCGTTAGTGTGCGACCCCATAGGTTCAATACTAAACCGGTAGTAAATTGATCATATCAATATACTAATCAAGGGTGGCGTCTAGCAACACTCCTTAACGACCGGATAGCATGAAGTATACAATTTACTCTCAAGAACCAGTAGAAGAATAATGTAGTAATTCCTTCTGTTCTTATAGCTCTAGATCATCCTAGGATATGGTTCAAATGTCAAATCCTAATAGGTGATCAACTATGTGTTCACGTTAAATATAATCGACCATTGAATTACCTAAGAAACTCATTTCTTCTTTCATTTAATTGCCCTAGCCAAGGTCTTAGTTTGGTCGTTTATAATTCATGAAAACATGGAGCTTAAACTCATTACCAAGAGTTGACAGATTCCGTCTTGATCAATCACTAATTCTACAAGTGGTCAATCGTACCCAATATCCTTTCAACTATCGCCCTAGGGCCATAGGTGTCTAGTATCAAAGCACAATGAATAACTTGTCAATTACTATGACGATCTCAAGTCAAAGGAAACGGTTACATCACATTCTTCAAGAAAATATCCTATTGACAATTATTGTAATTCTAACCATTAGGAATTATCCAATGAGTCGGTTCAATGATCATATCTCTATATGCATCATCTATCTATGTAATTTAGTTAATGAGATCGACTAATCTTTATCCGATAAAGACGATCACATAAATATTGATCTAACCGGATTACTAATGTCCAAATTAATAATCCTATCATCAAGAACAAATTTAGATTAAATTGTAAAAGACTTGGTCTCATTATCATGATCTCTATCACGATGACAAATCTCAAAATTTAATCAAGGACCTTATCAAATTAATCAAACAGTTAATAATAATGATAAAAGAATATCAAATGTCATATATTTTATATCAAATGACATTCTAAAAATATGTTCAAGTTATCAAATATGATATTGGATCTAGGGCATATCTACTATATCCCTAACAATCTCCCACTTGCACTAGAGCCAATCGCTCTTGTACTTCATTTCCGATTTCCACATGTGCTTGTCAAACTCCTTTGCGCCAAGAGCTTTAGTGAATGGGTTTGCAGCATTTCCTTTCTATCAACCTTTTGAATCTCGACGTCTCCACATTCAATTATCTCTCTTGTCAAGTGATACCTTCGCAGAACGTGCTTGGACTTTTGGTGTGATCTTGGTTCTTTTGCTTGAGCAATGACAACCTGTTCAAACATTTCCACACATACCTCATCTCAACAGCTAAAGTTAGAGAGCTGTCACGTTTTGCAATACCCATGCATAGATTCGAATTGGTGGTGGATACCTTCAGTATTGTCGAAGAAGTTACAGCGAACAGTGAAGAAGAATCAATGTTGCCGTTTCCTACGAGATTCAACATGGTGTCCTTTGCCGATATCAAGAAGCAGATTCCAGGAGATGAATTCGGTAAACAAACATGAATTTGTACAATTCCATATTTTGCCGTAAAAAATCGAGCTTATTCATTATGAAATTTAAATAATTGCATCCTACTTTTATACGCACATGAGCAGACCTGGTGGCAGTTGTGGCAAATTGTGGCACCATGAAATATCAGGGGAGCGAAAATAGAAGATTTCAAGAGGTTATTCTCATAGACGACAATTCTCGTGCGGGTTTCCGAGGACATGACCCATGATAGGAAAGTCTGGAGGTCTAGTATCAGGGTCGTAGGATAGGGGCTCCTAGAGTTTTTCGTACTCATCACTCGGGGTTGGGTGAGGCTTGGCAGGGCTATCCATAGATGACTTGTGTATTGGATTGTATCTCCCTTATGGTAGTTATTTATGGTAATTACTATCTGATATTATTGCATGCTATTTTATTTATGGTTCTTATGTTTAGATAGTTATTTACCCTATTTCTGCTGGAGGTACTAATGCTCTTTTGTCTTTGTTTTTGTTTTCCTTTCCTTCACTGAGCCGAGGGTCGATTGGAAACAGTCTCTCTGCTCTTTGGGTAGGGGTAAGGTTCGTCTACATATTACCCTCCCCAGACCCAACCTTGTGGGACTATACAGGTTAGTTGTTGTTGTATTCTCATAGACGACAAGTAAGTAATATACACTTTAACTACCTCTAATAACAAAATATGCATTTAACAAAGCATCCTTAATTTCATAGGAAAAAACCTTTTTTGTTAAGTGTATGCGGAGAATTGGCTGACAATGACGGAGCTGAATTACTACAGCAGCTACATAGGTATCCTGTCATTGTCGCAAAACGAATAGCTGTTTCTAACTTTAAACAAGGTATTCCGAAGTAACTTTAAATCACACATGTACATTAATTAATGTTCAGCTTTATTCATTAATAAGTGTATGCAGAGGTCCAACTAACAACAAGGTTCAACTCCTCAATCTTAATCGACCCTTTATACCCACAGGCCGCGAAGCTAATGGATTGGTATGAAACAGATTCTATTTGCACACCAATACATTCCATTTTCTAATATCATATTATACCAAAAACATATGATTCAGGCTTGGCATCGATTGTTCTTTTGCTTCTATATCGGATTAGAAATAGCCTCTTGCAAGTTATTATATGTCGTAAAAACTAAGTAGTATCTACTTATATTTTCTCAACAGGCACACAGTTTCTACGTTGAAGGAGAAATATCATTACCAAGTGAATTCCAGTTTTTCTTCATACTTCTATGTTCTGAGTGTCAACATCTTGCACGAATCAAGCGGAAAAATAAAATTCTTTGTATCAACTGCAAGCTAGACAGAATGTTGATTCCAAGGTAATAACAACTCTTACCATTTGATATACTATGACAAACACGATCTGATAGCTAAAACTTCATCATCACACAAAAACAACATTGTAGATGTGAATTTGAAGTTGACATCATAGACGGAAGCGGAACAATAAAAGCAGTAGTGTCAGACAAACTAGCTGAAGGAATGCTTTCACAACAGCAGACCAAATATATGAAACTACCATTGTCCAGGTGCATATACTAACAACTCTAGAATCATTTTGCGTTACTCGAAATTAATTTAAAATCCTCAGTTTGCTAATTTTGTGGTAAACTTTTTTCCATAGAAACAACTGTTACCTGTTGAGCATATCAGAGAGCACCTGCTAGACAAGATGTTCAAAATTCATTTACAAAAATCACTACTCAGAACACCAGATAGACCACCTGGTACCTTTGTCATCTTATCTTATACGCAGAAACAGACTATCTTCGACCAGGCACTATCTTCAACATAAGCTACTATTTCCGAGGGAAGTAAAAGAAAGCTAGAATCGATCAGTACTTCTGAAGAAATCGATCGCAGTCCATCGATACAAGATGAAAACGCAAGGAAGAAACCAAACGTACAATCGACAAGTCTTTCGCAGAAATAATCAAGGTTAGAAATTAATTCTTGATGGACCATATTTTTTTTAAAGAGCTTTCAACTAAGTTACTTTGTATGTAAGAACAAAATCAAAGAAGTTGTTAAAATTTAGCAAGATGACATTCGCAGATCTCAAAAGAATTTCTGTTGTCTGCTTTTAGATTACTTTATAAACAATTACATGTACTGCTATCAATTTCTATCCATGCTTATTTATGTTACATTACACTTATGGATTTTGCTTATACGATAAAGCCTCAGAAAGTTAACTTATACGATTAATTACTTATGCAATAAAGCCTAGGTTGCTCGTGATGTTTGAACAATTCAAAACAAAATCTTTGTCCAATATCTTTACAATTCTTGGTCCAAATTACATATTCTCAACTACTCTTTTACACTTAACTCTCAATTTGTTTTTCATACAGATGCCTCATCAGATTTGAATGTAACAAAGGTCTCAATGATTTTTGGTAGCCTACAGCAGTTGTAATACTTATATTTAAGACAGATTTTGGTGGTGTTGTTATCCTACAGTACAATCTTCCACATTTTGTGTAAATAAGTACGTAGATTTTCATGAACTGATTACTGCAGTACAATATTTCACATTTTGTATAAATAGCTAGACTCTTATAAAATAATAGAAGAACAAGAGCAATATTGTAGAGAAAGAGAAAGAGAAAATTCTGATTGAATTTTGGGGTGATTTACAGTGGGGTAAGACCCCTCTATTTATAGGAGGAAAAATAACTTAGCCTACTGCCTACAAGATAGACATTCACTCTAAATAGAATTTTATTCTTAACACTCCCCCTTAAATGTCTACTCAATAAGTAATGTGCCTCGTTAAAACCTTAACTAAAACAAAACCCAATGGGAAAAAAATTCTAGAAAAGGAAAAAAAGTACACACGTTTAGAATCTGCCTATTGGTTGCCTCGTTAAAAACCTTGCAAGGAAAACCAGTGGGACAAAATCTTTTAAGGGAAAAAGAGTGCAACGCGCATCAAATCCCCTGAAGAGAGCATCAATTCACATCCTTGAGCCTTCGCATCCCAATCTTGTGCACCATCTTCAAGAGATCGTTGGTCGAGATTTGATAAATAAATCAGCCATATTAACTATAATGAATATTTGCACCTTGAAATCATAACTCGTGATAGATATAAAATGTCTTTACAAATATTGTGGAATGGCTCTTCAATATCTCAATAAAGGTATTCTCGCTATCACATTATCATGCTTATAGTTATAGCAAGATATATTTGTGCATAAATTGCACTGAGGAAGTGGTACCTCAAGATCAAGAATTGTAGATGATTCAAGCAACTTAAATCCTTCATGGATTGCCATATAAGTTAAGTCATATAAGCCATATTATAGACTTTAGATGCATATCAAATTTTCACGTCATGCTAGACAAATAAGATATCGAAACCTGAGTGCACATACCATTGACTTTATACTTTTAAGTATTTGAACTACATGTCTAAATCTATATGTCTTTCATATGGAATCAATTCTACTTGAATTGTATCTCTTCCATTTGGCCAATACTTTTGTGTCTATATTCGATAGACTTATGATCCTCATCTAAACTTAGCGCTATGATAGATGTCGTCGACGAACATGTTATATCGGTTCCAATAAATTTTCATAAAGACATAACATAGAGATCTTCATTCATATATTCAGATACTTGAATCTCTCATGAGATATTATGAAGTGTTATGTCATGTGACCTTCTAGATCACTTGCTTCCTTTATTATGACCACTTTGACCATTTGCTCATCTTCTTTATCAAGAAGTTTATCTGAAAGTGATTTGTCTATACGTTTTAAGCGTGCCATAGATTTTGTCCTTCTAGGACTTAATATGAGCATTTGCAATGAGAATATAGTTACTTTTTTTGGGTCAGCAAATGCTTATGGCATGCTTTGCAATATATTGCAAACGAATTATCTTTTTATGAACTTCAAGTTTATATTCTCCTATTCGAGGATCTAGATATACAAATGATAATCCGTTCGACGTAACATTTTTTCAATTGTTTATCATATCTCCCCCTCATGTTAGAAAAATTAACTTGTTTTCTCAACTTTGAGAATCCATCTTTGTGCATTATGGTGTTAATAAAAATATACACCGCACATCAATAATAATAAGATGGAGTTATTTGGTTCCTGACCCTGAACCATTTGTGAGGGGAGAATGTAATATACTTTCGTATATAACATATATCAAACAGATATAGATAACTTTGTTCTCATAAGCAATAGTTTAGCTATTAAGTGGAGGCACTCAATAAATTATCTTGCTAAACCCGCTGTGATGTGAACTAACTTATCAAGATAAACTATCTTGAATAGAAAATCTGGAAATTGTGCTGTAAATTGAATTATTGAGCAAGTTACCTCGCAAAACACCATGTTGCGGGTTAATAATAATCGCACATGTAACCATTTCATAGATGCATCTTATGTAGTATACATGGCAGATGAATGTGCCCATATTCACCTTTGATATTTTCAGCATTCATGGGATTCAATCTCAATTTTAATTGGTCTATCAATTAACGAGAACAAGCAGCCTGAGAGAATTCGTAAAGATCTTTCTAATTCTTTAATATTTACCCATATAGACTTTCATTTATTTTTGCACATCATACTTTAATTAATATGACTAAACCAGCTATGCCAACTGGATATCAATAAACTCCAAGTTTATTATGATATGAGTTTTATGTCAATAAAGTTCTATTTTATTGTGGCATTCTTTTATTTGTGTAGTACAAACTGGAGAATAAAGCGGGTAGCTTTTCGCATATATATTATTCCGCTACAAGTTGTAGTAATAGAAGATATAAAATCTTTCCTTTATTTATAGTCTCAATACAATCAACCGCTTTCGCATATACTTTGGAAACTGAACAAGTTTCTTTGAGACTTACCACAACACAATACCTTATTGGTAATCAATTGTGTTTCTCCAAAATAGTATAATTGGCTCTTACAGAGTTCTCAATTAATTTGGTAGTATCACATATTAATCAATATACATATAGTGAATATTTCTTTTAAAGAGAAAGTTGTATCATTATGGTCATGGTAAAAATTATATGCAGGATATGTTTATTGCATTATTATTGCCCTTTAATAATGACATTACCAAAATATTTTGGCGTACAATAGGTACGTGATCAATGACCATTCATGCCATAATAATGACATTATTTTCTTATATCATCTCAAACCTCCTTTTCGAGGCGAGTGTGGTATATTCACTACCACTAGCACGTTCATATTCTTCCAAGAATGAATATGTATTCATAAATTAGATGTTGTCACATTCACATCATGAATGGACCTTAGTCATCTGGATGTGCTTTACGAAATCTCATGTCAAATTGATGACAAACAATACTTTCACAGAGTGAAGGATTATTTTGAGACTCCTTATTATTCTTAATATCACAATTATGACGATTATAATTTCGTCTATTGTCACGTCCACATCTATTGATACCTTCACGGTAATAATTTTGTCTTCTTTTAGACTTATCCATACTGCTATCACATTCTCTATAGGAAATGAGAATGGAGAAAATTCACTAGGACTGATTTTTAATTCTTTGCCCACAGTCATACATGAATTTGATCATGGCAAGACATAGAAAATTTACCACGTTGGGTGGTTATAATATCTTTCAAGTTACCTTAAGTTGCAATCAAAATTTACCGTCTATGCTTGTATTTATAATCAAATTATAGAATTACAAGAATTTGAAAGATAAAAGAAAAATACTTGCCTTAAATCCAGAATTAATCTTGAAGGAAGTTCATAGAAGGATTAACAATCATTATGCTCAATATTATGTAAAATTGAGCATCGTGCATGTATCCAAAGTATGGGTGACAGATGATTCAACCGGTCCGGTCCGGGTTGTGATTTGTTCGACCCGTCCGGGTTTCGGGCCGGGCCGGTCCGGTTTGAGCAGTACCGATTTCTTAACGGGCCGGGTTTATTCGGGTTAAAATTGAACAATACGGGTTAGGGGTTGAAGGGGGCCGGGCCGGGCCCGGCCGGATTAAGTATATTTTCAATTTTTTATTTCTGGAATTAAGTATAACTATTAAGTTATAATTATATTAATACTTTGTAATAATTGAATGAATACAAGTAAGATGGGAAAAAATTGCACTTATTGCAAGTGCTACTTTATTTCTCAATTTCAAATTAAAAAGTAAAAAATGAAATGTTTACATTTTTTCTAACAAGTAAACTAGTGAAGTAATAATTTCAAATGTTTTGCATGGCCTTAGCAAGTTCATCATAATCAATATGAACCGATTGACCTTCTTCTGGGAAGTTAAATTCCGATGGGTTTCCATGGGTTAATATATCTCCAAGTTCTTCGTCTTCTAGGCTATCAACATCTTCCTTTCCTTGATTTTTTCGTTCCGATCTAATCCAATCTCTGAATCATACTAAAACTTCCAAAGCATTGCTTCCCAATGAGTGTTGGGTGTCTCCAAGTTGTTGTCTTGCTTGGCTAAATGCACTCTACGATGCAACAGTAGAAATTGGCACATTCAGCACGTCACGAGCCATAGCGAAAAGAACAGGAAATTGCTTTTCATTTTCATGCCACCATCCCAACGGTGAAGTCCTTTGTGCGAGGCTCCTTTTGCTTCTTCAAGTAGAATTGAAACTCATCAACATTGCTGCTACTGGTTTGAGTGTTAGAAAATGTAGAAAAAATATTAAAACTATCAAGGCCTTTATCATCCACATTAGCAGAACTGCTACATTGCATAGCGGGATTAACATTTCCAGAAGCACGATCAGTATTATCACATTCATTTGCATGGGTCGCCAACATTGTAATGGTCAAGAAGAAAAACGAGAAGTGGAGGATGTGTGTGGATTTCACCGATCTAGATAAGGCCTATCCAAAAGACTCTTTCCCGCTCCCCCACATCAACCAGCTGATAGATGCGACAGCAGGGCATGAGCTCCTGAGCTTCCTTTATGCATACTCTGGCTACAATCAGATCATGATGGCCGAAGAGGATTAGGAAAAGACAACTTTCATCACTCATCAAGGGACGTATTGCTATAAGATAATGCCCTTCGGCTCAAGAACGCAGGGGCCACTTACCAAAGGCTGGTAACGGTAATGTTCAAATATCAGCTCGGAAAAACCATGGAAGTCTACATTGACGATATGCTGGTCAAATTATCAAGAAAGGAAGACCACCCAACCCACCTGAAGGAAGCCTTCGAAATATTAAGGAGATACGAAATGAAGCTAAATCCTGAAAAATGCGCTTTTGGAGTAGCCTCGGGAAACTTTCTTGGGTTTCTGGTATCACAAAGAGGGATCGAAGTCAACCCCGACCAAATCAAGGCCATAGAAGCCATCCCGGAAACACTAAGCAGCAAAAAGCAAGTGCAAAAACTGAAAGGTCGGATAGCCGCCATCTCGCGCTCCTCCGATAGATGCCACAAGTTCTTTAGTGTGTTGAAGAAAGACCAGGGACTGCGGTGGAACATAGCGTTTGTAGAAGCTCCGAAAAGCTTGAAGCCATACTTGTCATCACCGCCCCTGCTGGTAAGATCCAACCCAAGAGAGCCGCAACTGGTATATTTGACCGTATCATAAGTTGCAGTCAGCGTCGTCCTGGTACGCAAAAAAAAGGTACATAATCTCCTATCTATTATATTAGTAAAACTTTAGTGGATGCCGAGTCCCAGTATCCCCACCTTGAGAGGCTGGCGTTAGCACTCGTGGTAACTTCACGAAAGCTACGACCATACTTCTAATGCCACCCCATAAGGGTAGTGACGACCTTCCCTCTGAGAAGCATCCAACACAAACCTGAACTCGCAGGGCGACTCACCAGATGGGCCGTTGAGCTCAGCGAGCATGACATCACGTACCTCCCTAGGACCGCCATTAAGTCGCAAGTCCTAGCGGACTTTATCACCGACTTCAGCATGGAAGTCCTGCAAAGGCAGAACTCGAAGCACACCGCGCGTCCTTAGAAAATGACCTATGGGTCCTTTATACGGACGATGCCACCAATGAATCGGGTTCGGGACTTGGACTCGTACTCGAGGTCCCCACGGGTGAAACGAATCACCAGTCCATACGGTGCCCGAAAATAGCTAACAACAAGGCCGAGTATGAGGCCGTTATTGCAGGAATGAAACTAGCCATCAAGTACAGAGCCTGCCGAATTCTCCTCCACTGTGACTCCTAGCTTGTGATGGACCAAGTCACTGGGACTTACAAAATCAAAGAACAGAGATTTCAAAAGTACTAGTCAGAAATCCACAGACTTATGGCCACATTCGACGAATGCCGCTTCGAATAAATTCCCAGAGCACGGAATATCAAAGCAGACCGCCTGGCAAAGCTGGCCGCCGCCACCAAAAACATCAACAAAGATAGCATGGTCACACTCCTACGCTCGGCTTTCGACCACACCAATGTACTTTCCTTAAACCTGACTTGGGAGTGGCGCAACCAGTTCATATCTTATTTGCAGGACGGGGTATTACCCCCCGATAAAAAAGAAGCAAAGAAACTTCACGTACAGGCCGCCCGGTACCGCATAGTCAATGGCGACATTTATAAAAAGACGTTCGGTGGCCCCTTAGCCAAGTGCTTAGGGCCACAACAAACAAGACCAGTACTTGAAGAAGTACACGAAGGCCATATCGGCGCCCACACTGGCAACCACGCCCTCGTAAGATGCATCATACGCGCCGGCTACTATTGGCCCACCATGAAGAGAGAGGCAGCTAAGTACGTCTGCCGGTGCGAGCAGTGCCAGAAGTTCACCCAAATGATATACCAACCAGGAGAACCCCTCCATTCTGTCACCTCCCCGTGGCCATTCATCATATGGGGAATGGACATAGTCGGCGCACTATCCTCAGGACGAGGAAAGGTGCAGTTTCTACTTGTTTTAACTGACTACTTCTCCAAGTGGGTTGAAGCAGGTGGGTACGCACAAATAGGCGAGCAAGAAGTCATCTCCTTCATTTGGAAGAACATCATATGTCGTTTCGTCATCCCCAAAGAAATCAGCTGTGATAATGGACTCCAGTTCATTGGCCAGAAAACGACATAGTTCTTCGAAAAATGGCGCATCAAAAGGATATTGTCCATGCCGTACCACCCTACTGCAAACGGCCAAGCAGAGTATTCAAACAAAACAATTCAAAACATACTAAAGAAGAATCTCGAAGATGCCAAGGGGCTATGGCCCGAACTACTACCCGAAGTCTTCTGGGCGCACAGAACCACCCCAAATCCAGCACCGGGGAAACCCTATATTCACTGGTTTATGGAACTGATGCGGTCATACCCGTCGAAGTGGGCGAACCCAGTTTAAGGTATTCACATAATAGCATAACAGAAAACGACATCAGCAGGTTCCAAGATCTTGACGAAGCCGAAGAAAGAAGAGAAATGGCCCACATCAGGATGGTGGCCCAAAAACAATAAATCGAAAGATATTACAACATGAGTGCAAAAATGAGGCTGCTCAAAATAGGGGACTACATCCTCAAAGACAAAACCTTGGCCTCAAAAGATCCAAGTGAAGGAAAATTGGGCACAAATTGGGACGGACCCTACAAAATCACGGAGATGGCCGGAAAAGGAGCATTCCAGCTAGATACAATGGAAGTAAAGACGCTCCAAAACAACTGGAACGTCACTCACCTCAAATGTTTCCACTTTTAAAAAGGTGTCACCTGAGTTGTACTTTTTTTCCCTTACCCGAGTTTTGTCCCAATTGGGTTTTCTCGGGAAGGTTTTTAACGAGGAGTCAAGGGGGTCACCTGGAGATGTTTGCAACGCAAGTGCATCATGTCCGCCTCTCCATAAGTTCTCCAATACAGACATGATATAGGGACTGGATTAGTGTCATCTCCAGATGAATATAAAGGCTACGACCATCTCCAAGATGAATATAAAGGCTATGGCCATCTCCAAGAGAATGTAAAGGCTACGGCCATCTCCAAGTGAATGTAAAGGCTACAGCCATCTCCAGATGAATATAAAATCTACGGCCATCTCCAAGTGAATGTAAACGCTAAAACCATATCCAAGAGAATGTAAAGGCTACGGCCATCTCCAAGCGAATGTAAAGGCTACGGCTATCTCCAGATGAATATAAAGGCTACGGCCATCTCTAGATGAATATAAACGCTACGGTCATCTCCAGATGAACATAAAGGCTGCGGCCATCTCCAGATGAGTATAAGGGCTACGACCATCTCCAAATGTATGAAGTGGCTAGTGCCATCGCTAAGGCCATCCTGCGGCCTTTATATTACACGGCTAAGGCCATCATGCTATGGTCTTTATTATACATGGTTATGGCCATATTTTTATATGGCTAAGACCATCAGGCTACAACCTTTATTTTACATGGCTAAGGCCATCAGGCTACGACGTTTATTTTATATGGCTAAGGCCATCAGATTACGACCTTTATTTTACATGGCTATGGCCATATTTTTTATGGCTAAGGCCATCCTGCTACGACCTTTATTTTACATGGCTATGGCCATCGTTTTTACGGCTAAGGCCATCAAGCTACGACCTTTATTTTACATGGCTATGGCCATCGTTTTATATGGCTAAGGCCATCAGGCTACAACCTTTATTTTACATGGCTATGGCCATCGTTTTTACGACTAAGGCCGTCACGCTACGACCTTTATTTTACATGGCTATGGCCATCGTTTTTATGGCCAAGCACGCTACGACCTTTATTTTACATGGCTAAGGCCATCAGGCTACGCCCTTTATTTTACGTGGCTATGGCCAAAGTTTTTACGGCTAAGGCCATTAGGCTACGGCCTTTATTTTACATGGCTAAGGCCATCAGGCTATGGCCTTTATTTTACATGGCTATGGCCATCGCATGGCTAAGGACATCAGGCTAAGACCTTTAATTTACATGGCTATGGCCATTGTTCGTATGGCTAAGGTCATTAGGCTACGACCTTCATTCTATGTGGTTGCAACCATTATTTTATACAACTAAAGCGGCCAGGTTAACATTACACCACTATAGCCGACAAATTTTAAGTAGCCACGATAAAAGAAGAGTACGAGACATGCCAAAAGGTAGAAAATTAGTTATAATAAAAACTACATGTTTCCATCAAGGGAAATAAACACCCCCGATACAAAAATCAGTATATACAAGTATATTTACAAGGATCCTAAGAAGCCACTACTAGTCTAGCGCGGCCCGGCCCTCAGGTGCCTCGTCCTCATTTCCGGGAGGGTGCGCCCTAGAAATCCAAGAGCTGGATTCCAAGCGATTGATATCTCCTGAGTTGCCCCCCTCCCGGGCCGGTGACTCAGGACTATAGCCCGCCGCCTCGCGAGTGACTCTAACTAGCTGGCGCTGGTTCTCAACCTCCGTTTTAGACGCTCGACCTGCCACCAGAACCTCCTTAAGGACGACCAGCCTAGCCTCCGCGTACACCCACATCTCGTGCGCCTCAAGAGAAGTATCAGCTTGAGCTCGGGATAGCTTAAGCTCCTCAACCTCGGCCTTCGTGGCTCGGAGTTCCTACATGAGAGCCGCCATGCGAGTGCACAATTCTGCCGCTTCCTCCGCCACAACATGACCGAGCTGCAGCTCTTCATCCTTAGCCTGAATGAGGGCCTCCATCTCCGTGGCCCAAGCAACAGCAGCCACGAGCTGTTCATCAACTTTATCCATCTCGACTACTCTCTTCTTCAACTGTCCCTCGGACTCAGCGAGGCCCTCACGAACAACCATAAAGTTAGGGTCCTGCTAATACAGGTCAGCTAAGGTCTGGTGCGCCTCGCGCGTCTTATCATACTGCTGCACCACCCTATTGTATCTGGCCATCTTTCCTTCCGACGTCGCTCCCTCTCCACTTCCAAAACAAGGGTCTGGAAAAGAAACCAAGCAAGTAAGAGAAAAACCGCCTTCCACCAAACGCAAAAAGAGAGGTCATCGAGTAAAAACAAAGGCGTACCAACAAAGCAGCCCCTGCCACCCGTTGGGCCAAAACTTTGTCGGTGAGTTCCGCCAAGGTCGTACGCTCGGTGCCAGCGCACAAAAGAGTCACGTTTGAAGCCACCTCCTCATAGTTCTTCAGCAAATTATAGTGACTCAAAATCACTTTACGACGAGAGGACTGGCTAGCCACCATTTCTACTCGGTCCTAGGACCTCCCTCTGCCTGCACTTTTCGTGGCAGCCCCGGGCTTGCCACGTCCGCATCCTCTCCCCTTCTCTCAGAGGCCCCTCTCCCGGGCACGGACCTTCCTGCTCGTATGGCCTCTTCCATAAGAACCAGCCTTGATTCAAGGCGGGGTGGCTTAACCGTCAACTCGAGCATCCAGCCTCTCATAAAAACCGCGTTGAACATTTGCAAGAGGTGATGAACTGTCACCTCCTTTCCGGCGTTTGCCCATAAACGGACACTACCCTGCACACCCTCAAGGCATACGGGGTAAGCTAGGCTGGACATACTCCAAACCAGCGAACAACTCCTCCGCTAAGGGATAAATTAGAAGGGTGTATCCGATCCGGAAGGCGTATTCATAAAAAGCATAGTACCTGGCCCTGGGCACGTTAGCATGATCTAGCCCTACGGGAACCATATCAACGTAATGGGGAATTTCATACGTCTCCCTGAGAGAGACCAAGTGGGGCAGTTTCATCTCACTGTGCTCCCAAGGGACGTCTTTACGTTTATTCAGAAAATAGCTCCTCTTGCTCATATCGCGTGGGAGCAGGTTAGTCGTTGATAGAGGAACGAAAACTTCCTCGCTATCCTCATTGTCTGAAGATGACGAAGTCCTAACGGAAGCAACCTTATTAGTCCTAGCGTCGTGATGACATCGTTTGGCCATAATGGAACTTGTAAGGAGAAAGTATTGCGGGTTTCGAGTTCGGTTCCTGAGAATGAGGATCTCAGAGAAAAAAGATACTGGAAAAACATAGAAGAAAGATGGGGAAAACGCTCTCAAAAAGGGCTCGAAAGTTAAACCTAGTCCAGCTCTCCCTCTATTTATAAGAAAAGATGCACGAAAATCGAAGAGGCGTGGTTCTGGAAAAACCGGCACAGGAAACCCAAACGTCACGTCATAATCTGAATCGCCTCGGGAGCATAAGTAATGATCACGCACGTGATCGATGACGTCACGTAGAAAAGAAACTCCAAAAAAAAGAGTAATATTTCGACGGTTCGGCCTCTTCATATGCAATTACGACTCTTAACAAGGACATCAACAGGAATGACCAAATTTCTATAAGCGACGAGTATGTAAGTCCATTCATTGGGAACGCCCTTCGATTGCGTCCCTAATAAACGGAGGGACTATCTGTATTGGGCAAATTTGGCTCCTCACTATCCGTATACGTCCTGCTAAGGAAAGCGTCCTTGATGAGGTCGGCCCAAGCAAGGTCGGCCTCAATCGACCAACGGACCGAGTGACGTGACTTGCTGCAAATGTCACATCAAGCTCTGACACTAGAATATCGAGGCCACCAACTCTTGTACATTTTTGTATTATTTCAAGGAAGGTCCCTTAGTATATAAAAGGGACCACCCCTTTTGTGAAGACTCATGTGTATTTCATTACTGATAATATACAACTCTCTCTCTCTCTGATTCTCTCTATCTCTCTTATGCTAAATCTTCTATTTACCTCATTGCTTTTATCCCATAATCTCTAGATCATATTTCATTTGATTCTGGTTAACCCAAATCATTTTTTAATTGTTTTTAGAGCTACATAACTCTTCAAATAACTTTGAGCTAAACAGATACTTCATCGGGATGATTGTAGCTGGAATGAGGAACTATTAAGGCAATTTGATATGGATATTTTACTTAAATGTTCCTTTTTTGGACAAAGAATGAACAATCTCAACTTATCGGCTCAAAATAAAAATTTAAAATATTTAATCCGATTAATACGAGACCAAACATAAAAAATTCGATCCAATCTGATATTATTTAGATTGAATTTGAATTGTATTTTGTCAATCCAAAAGTCGAAAATTCAAATCGTATTTTTCATATTCATTCTGAATTTTCCGAAAACCCACCCCTAGTTAGCCTGTCCATAGGAAGTAAACACAGAATTTCCATCTCACCCCTCTTCACTTGATATTGAAGAGATAACTATTGTGAAATATAAAATTCTATTATCCGGAACATTTTGATAAAAGGAAAAATCACATATTACTTTGTAGAACAAAGTTCATATATCCAAGTGCACATAGATTATATTTTAACATCATTAATATGTGTATCACGAAATTAAAAATCACTAGAAGGAAAAAATAGAGATAATATTCTAATTATACTTTAGGTTAAAGTTGAGTAACCTTTTAGTTACACTAAATAATTTAGGCAGTGATTTCGGTGATGCTTAGATAAAGCTGAGAGACGTTTTGACCACCAAGTAAGAAGCGCTGACCAAGTGTAAGTACATTGAAAAACATATACTTCCACAATCATTTATGGTTAAAATATTATGGTATAGCCAGTTTTTATACTGGTCAACAGAAAATAGCCAGTATTTATTAATTTAATAAAAAATAGTCATTATTTTGTTACACAGGGATCGTTCCAGTATAATATACGAGAGATTTGATGTATTTGTGTACGAACTCCAACATATTATACTGGATCGGTATACTTTGCTAACTCCTGTAAAATTTACGGGAGACTGGAGCACCAACGCTCCAAACTCCAGTATATTATACTAGACAATTATACTTGCTGGAACTCCCGTAAAATTTATAGGAGACTAGAGCACCAGTGCTCCAAACTCCAGTATATTATACAAGACAATTATACTTGCTAGAACTCCAGTATATTATGCTGGAGTTCTAGTGTACTTATGCTAGAACTCCATCATATTATGCTGGAGTTCAAGCATACTATCCTGGAACACCAGTATAATATGCTGGAGTTCAAGCATACTTGTGTCGGAACTCCAGTATAATATACTGGAGTATTTTTTCGGATTTTGAACAGTGTTTTTGCTGAGATTTATCTTTACATAAAAAGTGGCTAAATTTCGATGACTTTTGAAACTTGGATATTTTTCAACGACCGGTTGTAAATCTAGCTATTTTTAAATTTCTCCCTCATTTATGATTAGAGCCGTTAAAATGGGCTTGGCCTATGAGACCCGCCCAATTTCAGCCCACTATTTAGGTAGGGTTGGGTTGAGATTCTTTTAGCGAGAAATTTAAAAATAGCCAAATTTACAACTGGTTGTTGAAAAATAGTCAAGTTTCAAAAGTCATCGAAGTCTAGTCACTTTTTATGTAAAGATAAATCTGAGCAAAAACACTGTTCAAAATCTGGAAAATACGCCCGCATATTATAAGGGAGTTCCAGCATAAGTATGATTGAACTCCCGCATATCATACGGGAGTTCCAGGATAACTATGTTGGAACTCCCATATAATATATGGGAGTTCAAGTATAATTATGCTGGAACTCTCGCATAATTTACGGGAGTTCCAACAAGTATAAATGTCCAGTACAATATACTGGAGTTTGGTGCATTGGTCCTCCAACCTCCCGTATATTATATATGAGTTAGCATAGTGTACCGGTCCACCATAATATATGTTGGAGTTCGTACACAAATGCACCAGAACTCCCGTATATTATACGGGATCGGTCTCTGTTGCAGCAAAATAGTGGTTATTTTTCACTGGCTTGGTAAACGCTGGTTATTTTTGATTGACTAATGCGAAAACTGGCTATATCATGCTATTTTGACATTCTTTTAGCCTATTTAAAAGTGAGGCTTATATGCTCGGCCCAAGTCAGTCCGTTGTCCTTGAGGCTTGGCCAAGGCTGGGCCTAGGCCGACCGGTGGGCCAAAAATTAATTAAATTGAAATTTAAATATTTTAAAAAAAAACTAAAAACTAAAAAATATTAACTATAATTCCCATTTTCTAACCTCAGAATGCTCATTTATCATTCCTTCTCAATTAGAATTTATATCTTTGTTATGCATGTAGTATGAAAAGATTAGTCTTTTTTTTTTGCGTAACTAACAACGTACTAGGAATAATAGATTATGTCACGAAAAATTATCTAATGATTTAAAAAAATATTTTTTCTAAAAAAATTAAGGGTCGGCCTGCCCTAGCCTACGTCTCTCTTAGGGTTGGCTAAAGCTGTTTAACGGTTCAACTGGTCCGGGCCGGGTCAGATTTTTTCGACCCGTCCGGGTTCCGGTCCGGTCCGGGCCGGGTTGAACAGTACCGGGTTTTTAAGGGGCCGGGTTGATTTGGGTTAAAATTGAACCATACGGGTTACGGGTTGAAAGGGGCCGGCCGGGCTGGGTTTAGTATGTTTTAATTTTTTTTGAAATTAAGTATAACTATTAAGTTATAATTATATTAATACTTTGTAATAATTGAATGAATACAAGAAAGATGAGAAAAAATTGCACTTATTGCAAGTGCTACTTTATTTCTCAATTTCAAATTAATAAGTAGAAAATGAAA
Organism: Nicotiana benthamiana; assembly: GCA_034376525.1. Lineage (NCBI taxonomy): Eukaryota > Viridiplantae > Streptophyta > Magnoliopsida > Solanales > Solanaceae > Nicotiana > Nicotiana benthamiana. The sequence goes on along the minus strand of CM067341.1, from coordinate 54,802,811 downwards.
TGTTTACATTTTTTCTAACAAGTAAACTAGTGAAGTAGTAATTTCAAATGTTTTGCATCGCCTTAGCAAGTTCATCATAATCAATATCTCCAAGTTAAAGTTCTTCGTCTTCTGGGCTATCAACATCTTCCTTTCCTTGATTTCTTCGTTCCGTTCTATCTAATCCAATCTCTGAAACATACTAAAACTTACAAATCATTGCTTCCCAACTGAAAGTCTGAAAATAAATCAAGGCCACTTTTAAAAATTATTGACCCATTCTATGGGATGGACAACTTTCATATGTCTTGTAAGTGTTCTAGTCCCTCCTAAATTTCCTTCGGTCAAATGTTGAAAAGTTTCGTTACAAAATTTGCACTTAACACTATTAGTACCTTCTATTATTTCAAAAAAATTTCATACCGCACTTCTTCTTTTACGATTAGAAGTCGGGTCATTACTATTACTACCAGAAGCTACAGGACTAGCATCATTAAACATATTGTAAAAATGAAAATATAAGCTAAAATTAAATATGCAATTAAAATATTAAATAAGAGAAGGAGTTGGAGGGAGTGCACTGAATTCGACAATAGATTGAGCACTTGATTACGCAAATCCGGTGTTACCACGAACAAACGACAAGCAAGTATTTCAATTTTGAACTTCAATTCAAGCTTCAAATTCCGAATGCAAATTGTAATAGGGAAAAGAGTGACAAATAAAATATGAAATCTTGCAAATTGAAGGGAAGAGAGATAGATTGATAATTTGAGAATTAAGATTGAGACAAAAATTTTGAGTGAAGAAATGAAGAAGAGATGAGGGTATTTATAGATTTTAAGAATGGTTAATATTGTAAATTAATAAATACAAAAAAATAATGAAAAAATGGACATTTTTGTAAAATTGTCCGTTGGCCAACGGTAATGTGGGGCCCACATATTCAAAAAACCAAAATAAATAAATAAATAAATTTTACCGTTGAAGCGGGCCGGTCCGGTTCATACCGGTTCGCGGTACTGTTGACTATACCGGGCCGGTCCGGCCCGGTTCCGATACCAAAAAATCCTAACGAACCAACCCCCTACCTCCCTAGGACCCAGCCCAGCCCGGCCCCTGCTAACCGGTCCGGTCTCGATTTTTGCCGCTCCGGTCCGGGCTGGTCCCGGGTCAACCCGGCCCGGTTGACACCTTTAGGGTTGGCTGGCCATTTTAAGGCCTATATAGGTAGAGGGTCGGCCCGCCCTAGCCCACCAAATTTCAAAGTCCATGAAGCTTGGGCTGGGCTAGCCCGTTTTGACAACTCTATTTATGATATAAGAAAAAGTAGGAATAACGATGTTGAATCAAAGAAAGTAAAATAGTTCACTTTCTTTTAATTGATATTACAGGCCATTGATAATAGTTTGAGTTTCTCTATTCCCCTGGGATGGAGGCACCTTAGGGGAAGCGATGTCACATAACACCACTTTGTCGAAAAGTGACATATTCACAAATACATGTAAATAACTTATATAAGAAATAAAATGATACTACTTGACACTTGAGCCTTTTGTGGTTCAACTGGTTTAGCGTGTTATTTTACCTAATGACTAATGAAGGTCGCGGGGTCGAATCAGCCTCAATAGTTTGCAGTTTACCAGTGGATCGAAGCTATGTGTTAAAATGATAACGGTTAAGGGTCAAAACTGCGCTCAACGTATTGACTCCGGAACAAAATTGTCCTCCGTTAACCTTTTGCAAAGAAAATGCCCCCACCGTTAAATTTGTGGCTTACTTTTGCCCCTAAAACTAACAGCTGCTTTGTATTTATTTTTTAATTTTTTTAATTCCACGTGTCACGGTTTGATTGGCCATTCATTAAACTTGACCCAAAATCAATTCTATCTCAAGCTCCGACTCGACCCAACCCGACCAAAAAACACCAAACCCTCTCTTCATCTTCCTCACAACACACTCTCTCTAATCCTAAACATCAAGCAAGATTATAGCTTTGCTTAGAAGGATCAAATTAAATTGCTGAAAAAACTTCATAAAAACAAATCGTAAACATCAAGCAATAATGAGAACAATTCTTTTCTACCTAATAAGCTAAGGTCGCTACACTCAGTACATAACATGAAAATGATTAAAATAAATAATAAAAAAGTTTGCTTGGCTCCAACAATATATCACCATTGATCCAAAGCTAAGCCTGTATTTCTACAATGAATTATTCATCATAAGCACTTGCAGTTTTGATACTTTTTTGCTCTTTTTTTCCAGATTACATTTATTAATTTTCTTCTTCCTTTTTGTTTGATTTGATGGAAGCTGGACGATATTTCACCTTTGTATATTTCAATTATGTTATTTTGTTCGTCTTGTGCCTTCACAACCAGTCAACTAGCGCCGTACTACTAAAGCATTTATGTTATTTTTTTGGGACAGATTTGATGGTCGGAGCTTGTCAGGAAGATGAAGAGAGGGTTTGATGTTTTTTGGGTCGGGTGGGGTTGGGTCGGAGCTTGGGGTAGATTTGATTTTGGGTCAATTTAATGAATGGCCAATCAAACCGTGACACGTGGAATTAAAAAAAATTAAAAAATAAATACAAAGCAGCTGTTAGTTTAGGGGCAAAAGTAAGCCACAAATTTAACGGTGGGGGCATTTTCCTTGCAAAAGGTTAACGGAGGGCAATTTTGTTCCGAAATCAATACGTTGAGGCCAGTTTTGACCCTTAACCGAAATGATAATATAGTACCATTTATTTTCAAAATGCTATTATAAATACATCTAGAAAGCATGAAAAGCTTGTCAAAGAAAGTTGTATTAATGTACTTGTTTCTTCCTTTTCCCCCTTCTTTTGTTGCTTTTTTGGAGAGGAATGATAAAATACAAGTTATCCATTTATATCAAACTTTCTATTTTTATAATACGTTTTACCAGTCATATTTTTTCCAATAAGCAGCTACAGGATCACGATGAGCGCCAAGGTAGAAGCCATCCTCTTGTACTCTCCAATAACATTCATTTCTATCACGACTTACCTCCCCACATTCATCACCTATACCATAATTATAAACATCAAACATTTTCTGTTTAGAATTCCACCAAAAATGACAATAAAATGTTGTTTCCCCAATAAATTTCCTTTTAAATGTAAAAGAAAACTCGTCGTTTGAATTAAGGTCCTTATATCCTAGATCGTCGTCACGAGATTGACAATGAATTTTCAAAGGTTTGGAATTTCTGGGGAGGGCATTTATAATGTAGATATCAACTCTAGGGTTAAACCATGAACATCTAACAAGAATGAGGTTTAGTAGAAATATGAGTGAAAAAGAAAGGGTTTTGGTCTTGAAATTATTCATATTTCACCCTTGAAATGGTTCTTTTAACGAGGTTCATGCTACGTATATATATATGCATCTGAAGAAATTAATGTCGTTTGCTTTCTTATATTTTTTCAAATTAGATAAGATCATCATTTATTTTCTTCGTGCTTTAATAAGAAAACCGATTGGACCGTCGTTATAGTTTCATACCGTTTTATCAGAAATGGAATAGAATATTCTGTTTATTATTCCCTTTGTCTTTTAAATTTATTGCTTTTTACTAGAAAATAATTAGTTAGGATAAAACCTCTTTCTCTTCCATAGTTTCATTATGTAAGAATCAACACGCCGAAAGGAATAAAAAGGAAAATGATAACAAAAAGACTGTTATGAAATAATATAAGAACAAGTAGAATAATGCAAGAACAAGAGCAATAGAGATAATAGAGAGAGAGGAGTATTCTCATTGATACTTAGAGATTGTTAGGGGTGTATTACAATGGTAGAAGACCCCTTTATTTATAGGGAGTGGGATGATCTAGCTACCAATAATAGGACTCTAGAATCTCTCTAATTATAGACATTCACCTTAAATAGAAGTCTATTTATAACACTCCCCCTTGAATGTCTATTCAACAATGTGCCTCGTTAAAACCTTAAAATCAAAACCCAATGGGAAAAATTAAAGAGAAGTGAAAAGAGTACACATGTTTGAATATGCGCCTATTGGTTGCCTCGTTAAAAACCTCGCAAGGAAAACCCAGTGGGACAAAACCTTGTAAGGGAAAAAGAGTGCAACGCGCATTAACTCCCCCTAATAAGAACATCAATTTATATCCTTGAGCATTTGCATTCCAATCTTGTGCATCATCTTCAAAACGATCTTTGGTAGAGATTTGATAAATAAATCAACCATATTGACTTGAACAAATATTCCGCACCTTGAAATCATCATTCTTGATAGATATGAACATCTTCATATAATGTCGTGGAATAACTCTTCAATATCTCCATAGATGCATTCTTAATGCCATCATGCTTATAGTTATAGCAAGATACATATGTACACAAATTGTACTAAGGATTTGGTACTTCAGGACCAAGAATTGCATATGCTTCAAGCAACTTAAATCTTTTAAGTTAAGTCATGTAAGTCACATAATAGACTTTAGATGCATATCAAGTTTTCATGTCATGCTAAACAAATAAGATATCAAAAACTGATTATACATACCTTTGACCTTTTATACTTTCAAGTATTTGAACTACATGTCCAAATCTACATGTCTTTCACATGGAATCAAGTATTTGTCTATACGCTTTAAGCGTATCAAAGACTTTGTCCTTCTGGGACTTAATATGAGCATTTGTAGTGAGAATATAGTCACTTTCTTTGAGTCAGCAAATGCGTATAGCATGCTTTGAAATATGTTGCAATTGAATTATCCCTTTTATGAACTTCAGGTTCATATCATGATATTTGGGGATTTACATATACAAATGATAATTCATCCCATGTAACCTCTTCTCAATTGTTTATCATGTCTCCCCCTTATGTTAGAAAAGCTAACTTGTTTCCTCAACTTTGGGAAATCATCTTTGTGCATTATCATGTCAATATACACGGCACATTAATAATAAGATGAAATTATTTGGTTCCTGACCCTGAACCACTTGTGAGGGGAGAATATACTCTCGTATACAACGTATATCAAACTGATATATATATAACTTTGTTCTCATAAGAAACAGTTTAGCTATTAAGTGGAAGCATTCAATAATTATCTTGCTAAACCAACTTTGATATAAACCAACTTATCAAGATGAACTATCTTGAGTAGAAAATCTGGAAATTATGCTCGAAGTTAGATTACTGAGCAATTTACCTCGCAAGCACCGGCTAGGCTGCGGGTTAATAACAATTGCGCATGTAACCATTTCATAGATGCATCATATGTGGTATACATGGCAGGTGAATGGGCCCATATTCACCTTTGATATTTCCAGAATTTATGGGCTTCAACCCGAACTCTTTAGTTGGTCAGTTCATTAATGAGAACAAGTGATACAAGAGAATTCGTAAAGAACTTTCTAGTTCTTTGATATTCACCTGTGTGAATTTGCACATCATACTTAAAATGAGATGGCTAATACGAATGCTAACTGAACAAATTATCAATATTGGTAAACTTCAAATTTACACCATGACATGTGATCTTATCAATAAACTTCAGGTTTATTATGACATGGGTTATACCAATAGATATCCACTTTATTGTGGCATTCTTTCTTTTGTGTAGTACAAACTGGAGAACAAAGCGGGTAGCTTTTCATATGCAAATTACCCCGCTACAAGTTGTAGTAATAGGAGATATCAAAGCCTTCCTTTATTTATAGTCTCAATATAATCAATCACTTTCGCGTGTACTTTGGAAACTAAATAAGTTTCTTTGAGACTTACTACAGCACAATACTCAATTGTGTTTCTCCAACATAGTAATAATTGGCTCTTCTAGAGCTCTCAATTAATTTTGTACTACCACAGATTCATCAACATCCATGTGGTGAATATCTTTCTTAAAGAGAAAGTTATACCATTATGGTCATGTCAAACTTATATGCAAGATATGTTTCTTGCATTATCGTTGTCGTTTAATAGTCATATTTCCAAAATACTTTGGCGTACAATAGGTACGTGACCAACGATCATTCATGCCATATATCATCTCAAACCTCCTTCTAGGGGTGAGTGTGGTATCATCTCAAACCACCTTCTAGGGGTGAGTGTGGTATATTTGATACCAATTTCATGTTCATATTCTTCCAATAATCAATATGTATTCGTGAATCAGATGTTGTCACACTCACTTTGGGGATATGTGATTTTGTTATCCTTTTCAAATCTATAAATGTGTCAGGCATTTGATTTGCTATTCTTTGCAAATGGATAATCTTTTGCGCCTCTTTTTCACAAATAGAGGTATGTGGATAAAGATGAGATAATGATGCATTTTTCCACAAAATTTCCCGTTTGATTTCACCAACTTCTCCCCCTAATTTTGGGAAAAGTGTCTCATCAAATTGACAGTCTACAAATCGTGCAAATCTCCTGTCAATGTTTCGAGGTAGCGAATAATGGAGGGCGATTCAATCTCAACATATATTCCTAACCTTCTTTGCGGACCCATTTTGGTGCGGGATGGCGGTGCTACAGGCACATATACTGCGCATCCAAAGATTCTTAAATGGGATGTATTGGGTCCATGACCCAAAACCAATTGCAACGGGGAATATTTGTGTCAATTCGTCAGTCAGAGACGAACTAGCATTGCTGTATGCAAAATGGCGTGTCCCCAAACCGAAGTGGGCAGCCGACAAACTAGTATTGCTGCATGCAAAATGGCGTGACCCCAAATCGAAGTGGGCAGCCGACGAACTAGTATTGCTGCATGCAAAATGGCGTGACCCCAAACCGAAGTGGGCAGCCGACGAACTAGTATTGCTGCATGCAAAATGGCGTGAACCCAAACCTAAATGGGCAGCCTCGTTTTCATGAAGAATTCAAGATTATTCTCATCTATTGTCTTAATATGATATCCATTTTGAATGATATCTTTAAAACTCAACAAGTTCCTTTTAGACTTAGAGGAGAACATTGCGATTGATATCATTAAAACTCAACAAGTTCTTCTTAGACTTGGAGGAGAATATTGCATTCTCTAAGATAAACGTCGTGCCTTTGGGCAGAGTCACAGTTGCGCTTCCGGAGCCTTCAATCAATTTACTTCCCATGGTTTGACATATAAAAGAAAATATATGAACATGAGAATAAACAACTTCAATCCGTTTGTGTCACATAATATTTTCAAAATCTGCTGCTAACAGTTGACTAACAAAATCAGATATGTTATCCATAATCGATTACTATGCAGCTTGAAAATTTTCAGTTTAAGCATTTTTCACAAAACAATCGATTGTTAAACACACACAATCGATTGTTGAGCATTGACAATCGATTGTTAAACATAGACAATCGATTGTTGACAATTTTTGAAAAATTCCAGATCACACTGTTTTAAGACAATCGATTGTTAAACATAGACAATCTATTGTTGACAATTTTTTGAAAAATCCCAGATCACACTGTTTTAAGACAATCGATTGTTAAACATAGACAATCGATTGTTGACTATTTTGAAAAAATTCCAGATCACACTGTCTAACGACAATCGATTGTTAGACATAGACAATCGACTGTGGATGATTTTTGAAATTCCATATTATTCCAGATTACACTGTCTAACGACAATCGATTGTTAGACATAGACAATCGATTGTGGATGATTTTTGAAAAATTCCAGATTACACTGTCTAATGACAATCGATTGTTAGACATAGACAATCGATTGTGGATGATTTTTGAAAAATTCCAGATTACACTGTCTAATGACAATCGATTGTTAGACATAGACAATCGATTGTGGATGAGTTTTGAAAAATTCCAGATTACACTGTCTAACGACAATCGATTGTTAGACATAGACAATCGATTGTCGATCAATTATTTTTCAGCTTTACTGCGGAAATATTAGATAATCGACTAGTTTTTCAGGCTAGTCGATTACCCCTACTAGAAAATAAAAATATTATTGATATTTAAGTATATTGATACTTTCTAAAGAACTAATACTAACATTATATCATGAACTAACTAATACGAGCTAATACTAATGGCTATTAGTTTATTCATTAACTAATACAAACAAGTAAAATAAAATCAAACAGCTCCATCTTCTTTCATCACGGATCCATCACCGATTAGGTGGTCTATCTTCCCCTCAGGTTGCTCAAAGAAGTCTGCCACATCCAAGTGGGTGATGTCAAATTTGTCGTCAGAGACAAAATTCGTTTCAGGGCGTTTACTCTTTCGAGATGCTTGATAAAGGTCAACCAAATGTCATGGTATACGGCAAGCCTTTGACCAGTGCCCGTTTCCACCGCAACGATAATATATAGTTTATAAACTATTTGCTTTTGGATTCTTATCGTATCGTGCTTGTGGCAGAGTGACCAACTTCAGGTTGTCATATCTCTTCTTTAAGCCATCTCACAAGATAGGTGGATCTTTGACTGTGATATATTCAATTTTCAAACCTTCATCAAGGTGATGGCGCAAGTAAATCAAGGCCTTAGCACAGTTTCAAACCTTCATCAAGGTGATGGCGCAAGAAAATCAAAGCCTTAGCATAGTTTTGGGTGGATGCATTATTCCTGTCTTTAATGGCGTCTCCAAGACCCATAGCATCTAAGTGGATTTCAGCATCCAACACCCATGTCATATAGTTCTTGCTCGAAATTTCAAAGGCAACGAACTTTCTTTTCATAGTGTCAGACATAAAACAAATTTACATCAAGAGCGTGTTCATACTTACGGGCTCTATTACAATTATCACATTAATTTCAGGGAATGGGTCATAATCATGTGCTTTACACAATCTCATGTCAAATATTACTTTCATAAAGTGAAAGATTATTTTGAGAATCTTTATTATTCTCATTATCACAATAATGACGATTATAATTTCGTCTATTGCCACGTCCACATCCATTGATATCTTTACGGTAATAATTTTGTCTTCTTTCAGACTTATCACATACTGCTTCCACATTCTCTATAGGGAATGGAGCAAATTCAATGGGACGGATTTTCAATTCTTTGCCCACAATCATACATGAATTTAATCATGGCAGGACATAGAGATTTTACCACTTCATGTGGTTACAATTTCTTACAAACTCCATTAGAGTTATAATCAAACTTTGTTGTCTATGTTTGTATATAAAATCAAATTATAGAATTCCAAGAATTTGAAAGGGAAAAGTAAGTTACTTACCTTTAAGGTATACCAATTATATTTTCAATGTTTTCTTCCTTTTCTCTCTTCCGTTTCTGTTTCCTTTTTTTTTTCTTTTTTTTTTCTTTTCCTTCTTTCTTCATTCTTTCTTTGAAGCAAACCCTACACAAACAAAAGTTAAGACAATCGAAAATTTCAATTGGTTAGAGACTCGTGCTGATAACGTGTTATGAAATAATATAAGAACAAGTAGAATAATGCAAGAACAAGAGCAATAGGGAGAATAGAGAGAGAGGAGTATTCTCATTGATACTTAGAGATTGTTAGGGGTGTATTACAATGGTAGAAGACCCCTTTATTTATAGGGAGTGGGATGATCTAGCTACCAATAATAGGACTCTAGAATCTCTCCAATTATAGATATTCACCTTAATAGAAGTCTATTTATAACAAAGACCTTATTGTTGTCTAAATTGTTGGACTAAGTTACACATTTAGCCGGTTGGTCAAATACAATAACATCCGCTAGCTTAATCTACAAAAACTATATATTAATTATATATAAAGTAAGTATATTATACATTAATATATATAAAAAATATATATTGTCTGCTAATATTTTTTAAGCGTATGTGAGGTATAATTTTACTATTTTATTTAATACGTTACATATGTTTCCACCATGGTCAAAAGATTAATAATAGCGAGGAATCAATTTTATCATAAATCCAAACAAAAGAGGTGAGGGAATCTTTACTACTCTGTAGTCTGTTGTACACCAAATTTATTTTCTAAGACTCCATACATAATGAGAGCTTAGCACTCCGAACTATTTTTTAAAGCTAATTGTTAACAATATTTTAGTACAACCTAAGTAGTATGTACCTGTTTATCCTTCAAGTTTTATTATCATAGCTAAAGAGAAAGCAGCTCTCTGTCAATCAACTTTTGCCTAATCCTCTTCTCACTAGGAATTTAGAGCGAGAAACTCCATTAATTCAGATTTTGGCGCTCACTCTTTTAGCAAATTTCTCTAGAAGATGAAACAGAAAATTACTCAAATCAGCTTCACTTTATCCCCATCATCCAAACTGATGACTCTACCGTCTTTGGAAGCAAGCCCTTATTATCAAGTTGTTTGGCAAAAAAATACCATACCACTTTCTAAGACTAAATTAGAACAACTATGGAAGCTAAATGAACTATTTAATTAACTTAGGTTATGACTACTACTATTACAACAACAACAACAATAACCCAGTATAATCCCACATAGTGGGGTCTGGGGAGGGTAGTGTGTGCGCAGACCTTACCCCTACCCTGGGGTAGAGAGGCTGTTTCCAAATAAACCCCCGGCATCCTTCCCTCCAAGAACATCCCACCTTGCATTTGGGGAGACTCACACTCACAACTTCTCGATTAGAAGTGGGGATTGCATACCATCAGAACAACCCTTCTTGTCTTAGGTTATGACTACTACGTACTAGAAATTTCAACGTCAGACAATTACAACAAAATGCTTCACAACGGACCATGATTCATTGGATCCCAATATCTTATCATTAATAATGGGACCCTAAATTTAACCCTGCTACCGCTAATATTAACATGTCCACTATATGATCTCATCTACAAGAACTCCCAACTGAGTGACTTAGTGATACTAAAAAAAATAACAAATCCCCATAGGTACCATTTCAAAAATAAACACATGCTCAGTTCGAACCATTAGAGGTTGATATGCACGTCTTTGTATTCTAGCACTAATAGATAAACCACTACCAAAAATGTATTACTAGGATCACATTTACAATAAATCCACTATGAAGATGTTACTTCCCTGTGTATTAGTTGTGGCTGCTTAGAACACACTTGCTTACGATACCCTAACACCAAGACTAATACACCCTCAACTACTACTATACAACACCAACTCATACTCCATCTACCATGCTCTCACAAATAGCTGTCAACCGGGCCGAGTTGACCTGGGACCGGCCGGGACATGACTGGTAAAACTCGCGACCGGACCGGACCGGTTAGTAGGGGTCGGGCTAGGCTGGGTTCAAGGAGGGTAGGGGGTTGGTCCGTTAGGATTTTTTGGTGTCGGAACCGAACCGGACCAGCCCGGTATATGTCAACAGTACCGTGAACCGGTAGGACCGACCCGATTCAACGGTAATATTTTTTTTTTAATTTTTGAATATGTGGGGCCCACATTACTGTTGGCAACGGTACAGATCTGTTGGCCAACAGACAATTTTGCAAAAATGGCCATTTTTCATGCTTTTTTGTATTTATTAATTTACAATATTAGCCCTTCTTAAAATCAATAAATACCCTCATCTCTTCTTTATTTCTTCACTCAAAATTCTTATCTCAATCTCAATTCTCAAATTATCAATCTATCTCTTCCCTTCAATTTGCAAGATTTCATATTTTATTTGTCACTCTTTTCCCGATTTTAATTTATCGCAAATTGTCATTCGGAATTTGAAGCTTGAAGTTCAAAATTGAAATACTTGCTTGACGTTTGTTTGTGGTAACACCGGATTTACATAATCAAGTGCTCAATTTATTGTCGAATTCGGTGCACTCCCTCCAACTCTTTCTCTTATTTAATATTTTAATTGCATATTTAATTTTAGCTTATATTTAAATTTTTACAATATGTTTAATGCTGCTAAAAGAGCGTGTAGAAAAGTTACTGGTAGGGGTGGAAATAAAAAAAGAGGTAGTCCTGTAGCTTCTTGTAGTAATAGTAATGACTCAATAACACATGTTTCTGAATCATCGGCTAATTTGCAAGATGTAGAGATTGATTATGAACAATTACAAGAAGATTTTGGAATAGAAGATGAGATACCACCTACACCTAGTAGTGGAAATGTTGGTAGTATTGGAGTTGGAGTTGCTAGTGCTACAAGGGGTAGAAGACCACCAGTGCCTCCAACTTCTACTCATAAAAGAAGAAGTCCGGTATGGAAATTTTTTGAAATAATAGAAGGTACTAATAGAGTTAAGTGCAAACTTTGTAATGAAACTTTTAAACATTTGACTGGAGGTAATTTTAGGGGGTACTGGGACACTTACTAGACATATGACGACTATCCATCCCACAGAATGGGGAAATAATGGGGATGGAAGTCAAACAACTATTAACCCTACTACTGGAGGTCTATTAAAATATGATAAAATGAGGGATCGTGAGGAATTAGCAAAAATGATTACTTTGGGTTGTTTACCTTTTTCTTTTGCTTATTCATCGTATCATATTATGTATATTCAAAGGATTTACAATCCTTTATTTAAAGGTATCCCTAGAAGTACTTGTAGAGCAGATATCTTTAGACTTCATGGACAATATTAAATATACATACGTTATTTGTTTAGTCACCTTCCTTCTAGAGTATGTCTAATTTCTGATATTGGTCATGCTGTTAATGGAAATGATTATTTGAAAATTACATGCCATTGGATAGATGATAATACTTGTATGAAAAAACGTATTATCGCTTTTAAATATGATGAAGATCAGAGTCATACTGCTACATTTATAAGTTGTACAATTGTTGACGTTGTTGAATTTTATAATCTAAACCAAAAAGTTTTGTGTATGTCTTTTGATAATGCTTCAAACAATAATGCTGCAGTTTCAATTTTAAAATTGCATTTGCAACCACCTCTTGATGATATTTTTCATGTTAGGTGTGCATGTCATGTTAATAATTTAATTGTTAAAAGTGGCCTTGATTTATTTTCAGTTGATGTTACTCATGTTAGAAGAGCAGTTGGTGTTATTCAAGAAAATAATAGACAATCTAGAATAAAAGAATTTAAGACTAAGTGTATCCAGTATAACCTTAAACCTAGATTCATGCCAGACGAAATTGTTACTAGATGGAATTATACATATATATTTTTAAAATATTGCATCAAATGTAGATTTCCTATAACTGAAGTTGCTAATGCACATTGTACTGATCCTAGGCGTATGTTAACAATACTTTGGAGGTCATTAATGATGTTGTTAAATTTTTACATAAATTTTATACTGCTACTGTTGTGTTTTCTGGCGCATATTACCCCACTGTTACTATGACTTTAGTACATATAGCTGAAATTTCTTTGCTACTATATGAATTTAATAAGAAAGAAAAATATATGGATGTTGTTGAAAAAATGCAAGCGAAATTCAAAAAATATTTCTTTCCAATTCCTCCAATTTACTTAATTGGTGCAGTTTTAATTCCTTCTATTAAAATGTCTGATTGTCACCAATTAATGAATGCTTTATATACTTATATGGAGATTGGAGAATCTGAAAACCCAAATTTATATGATTCTATGAACAAACTAAATGAATATTTACAACAACTATATAATTATTATGCAAATGAATGTGATAATACTGCCCGTGCTTCTGGCAATGTTAATCCTGCTATGCAATGTAGCAGTTCTGCTAATGTGGATGATGAAGGCCTTGATAGTATTAATATTTTTTCTACATTTTCTAACACTCAAACCAGTAGCAGGAATATTGATGAGCTTCAATTCTACTTGCAGAAGCAAAAGGAGCCTCGCACAAAGGACTTTTCACCGTTGGGATGGTGGCATGAAAATGAAAAGCAATTTCCTGTTCTTTTTGCTATGGCTCGTGACGTGCTGAATGTGCCAATTTCTACTGTTTCATCGGAGAGTGCATTTAGCCAAGCAAGACAACAACTTGGAGACACCCGCCACTCATTGGGAAGCAATGTTTTGGAAGTTTTAATATGTTTCAGAGATTGGATTAGATCGGAACGAAAAAATCAAGGAAAGGAAGATGTTGATAGCCCAGAAGACGAAGAACTTGGAGATATATTAACCCATGGAAACCCATCGGAATTTAACTCCCCAGAAGAAGGTCAATCGGTTCATATTGATTATGATGAACTTGCTAAGCCGATGCAGAACATTTGAAATTACTACTTCACTAGTTTACTTGTTAGAAAAAATGTAAACATTTCATTTTCTACTTATTAATTTGAAATTGAGAAATAAAGTAGCACTTGCAATAAGTGCAATTTTTTCCCATCTTACTTGTATTCATTCAATTATTACAAAGTATTAATATAATTATAACTTAATAGTTATACTTAATTTCAAAAAAAAATTGAAAATATACTAAACCCGGCCCGGCTCGGCCCCCTTCAACCCGTAACCCGTATGGTTCAATTTTAACCCGAACAAACCCGGCCCGTTAAGAAAACGGTACTGCTCAACACGGCCCGGCCCGCCCGGAACCCGGACGGGTCTAAAAAATCACGACCCGGACCGGACCCGTTGAACCGTTTGTCACCTATATCTCACATACACAAAATAATTAGACAACAGTAATATATACAAAACCTTCACGTAATTCTACTTTTTGCAAGTATCAAATCAAAGCAACCCTCATCTTCCAAAACCACTTTTTAGTAAGAAAAATGAAAAAATATTAAACTCTCAACAAGTGGGACCCACACCATCAATACCACTCAAAATACCATACCGCTAACCAATATATTTTCATATACCACTCCCAAACACAACCCTGAAAGCTATACCAACCTATCAATATGGCTATCTGATCGGTATCAACTCAATGCTGCACGAATGTAGGGAGAGCAGGTCGCGTATGCTTTTATCTTAACAATAGTTTGGGATCGAATATTCACAGGGAGTTTGGAATGGAATTGTATTGTCTGTTTAGCCTAGAATTGTGTTTGTACTTCTAATTGTACTCCTAACATTTTTTGACTTTTCTTTGTATTAACAACTACTATTATGAATTATGCTAAGAAAATATTGCTAGGTTGTAACTAATAGGGAGAAAGGCATTAGACTCGTGGCATCACCTAGGGGGTTAACTAATGGGTAGAAACTACTTATAAGAATAGATTGGCATATTTTTGGGATTTATGTTATAACCGTTGCACAATTGTACTCACTCTCACACCTCTTTGTAGAGAGAGTGATTTTGCCCAATTGACTCTCTCGCGACCAATTAGTAGGCCAATTAGACCAAGCTAGGGTTCAAGTAGGGCGTTTACTCTCTCACGATTTAACCCGTTAATTGGGTTTACCATTTCTCATGGGTCCATCCCAATTCCGTGTTGGGTCAATTTTACTCTCCTTCTCAAGAAGAGTCAGAACTCAATAAGCTAGAATCAAGGTTTGCAACTATCAATGTTAATTAAAGAATAAAATTAATCCAAATAACAAATATCCAATATCAAGCTAACATTAGAAAGCAACACCCATCAATTACCTACACTAGGGTAGAGCCATAACCCTAGCTAATGGGTTTAGCTAGACAAAATTGAAGAAGAAACAGAATAAATAGAAGAAGAAGTAAATATATTAATTAATTACTAAGATAAAACTACAAGAATCTATGGAAAAATTAATGCCAAAATGCCAAAATAAACTAAACATTTTGCCCTCACGAGCACAGCTCTGTTCAGTGCATATAACTTAACGTTAACAATATTGTAAAATGTTAAATTTATAATGGAATGGAAAAACTGGACAAATTTGCCCCTGCGGGGATAGTGGGGCCGTATAATTATAAGCGCGGCCGCACTGGTTCTTTGACTTCAATTTCTATCTTCTCTAAAGTGGATGGCGCAGACCGCGTAAAGGTGTAGTGCGACCGCGAGGAGGTTTGACGTGGACTGTGTTAGAGTGACCACGGCCGCATGACTTGCAATTGCCTAAATCTCCAACTCTCTGACTCGCTTTGCGTGAACCGCATGACACAATGGTGCGGACGCGTGAGCTAAACGTGGGCCACATAAATCAAACAACGTCCTCGTGGTTAGTGCCCCGATTATGCACTTCTCTGAACCCCCTACTGCGGCTGCATACACAATTGTGAGGTCCACACTATGCTCTTTTTTCCACCACTTCACTTGGCCTTCGATACTTGAGCAGGGTTTACTCCGTTTTGAGCTGATCTGTGATGACCCAAAGGGTCATCACTGTAATTCTCCCTTTTCTTGCGCTTCTGAGGCCTCGAAAACCCCTTATTGAGTTTCCTCGATTTGCGTGCACATTCAGGGCGCGAAGCCAAAAACTTTTTATGTGAGAATACTTGAATTCTATGTTTAAAACTATGAATTTTGATACCAATATTTCTATGATTGACTTTGGTCAACGTTTTGGGTAAATGGACCCAGACCCGTGATGTGACAGTCCCGGAGGATCCGTAATGAAATTTGGGACCCGGGCGTATTCCTGGAATCGAAATCTGAGGTCCCAAGCTCGCGTTTGGAGCTTTTTTGTGAAATTGTTTTATGAATATGCTTAGGGAAAAATGAAAACAGAAATTGATCAAAAATAATGGTATCAGGCTCGTATTTTGGTTCCGACGCCCCGTACAAGTCTTAAATGTGCGCTAAGTTCTATATGTAAATTTTTGTTGAAAACGGACGTCGTTTGATGTGTTTCGGACTAATAGTGGAAACTTTAAAAGTTTTGAACTTAGAAATGAAAATCATGAGTTTTGGGGGTTGATTTTGTGATTTTTATGTTATTTTGGCGATTTGATCGCTCGAGCAAGTTCGTAGGACATTAACGAGTCAGTGTTTGTGGTTTGGATCCCCGAGGGCTCGGGAGTGTTTTCGAGGGTGGTTTGGGGTGTTTTTGGTTTTGAAACTTAGTAGATTTTGGTGCACTTTCTGCACAAACCTTTTCTTTTATGCGATCGCATAGGCTTGTCTGCGCCCCATTTTGCTCAATGCGGTAACACTATTTCATAGGCGATCGCATAAGTCAGCCAAATTCCTCAACGTGATCGCATACCTTCGAACGCGATCGCATAGCGTTAGACCCCACCTCAGTTCTAAATCATATATGTTCTACGCAATCGCAATACTTGTCCCACGATATCCTAAGACAGTCTCACCACTCCTCTATGCAATCGCGTCTGCTGCCCCGCGATCGCATAGGCTAAAAGCCTTCAATGATTTTTAATTAAAAACATACTGGTGGCAGCGGACTTCTCCCCATCTTTCACACGAGCTCTCTCTCTAAAACCCTCCATTGACGAAATTCAAGCTCCCAATTCATCACCACTCTTTGGGTAAGTAATTCCTACTTCATCTAATTATTACTCCATTAAATCATTAAATTCCTAGCCCTAAAACATGAAATCAAAGTAGAATTTAGGGGTTTTGGGTTTAGTAATGGTTTATGGGATTTTGGGTATTTCAACCTCAGTTGAGGTTATATATTTGAACTCGTGGGGTTATGGGGGGGATTGGATTTTGGTCCGAGTCTCGAGTTTTGACTACGTGGGCCCGGTGTCGGATTTTAGTATTTTTGAAAGTAAGCTAGGAAATGCATTTCTAGGCTATGAGATTGTGTTTTTGAATTCTTATTGATAATGTTGAACCTGATTATGTTAGATATCGTTGGTTCGGGGTCAAATTCTAGAGGAAAAACGATTGTTGAGCTTTGAGTTGCCATTTTTGTATTTGAGGTAAGTGTTCGATCTAACTTTGGCTTGAGTGAATAAGATTAGGTTGTTATTTGTTATGTGCTATGTGGAGTCGGTGTATAGGTATGGTGACAGTTACCTATGCGCCCGAGTCAAGCATGACCGTGATGTTGTATTTGCTCTTAAATTGTGAAGTAAGTAAACAATTGTGATAATTACTTGTTACAAGAACTATGAAGTGAAAGTTGAGAATAAAATGAACTAAAGAGGAATTTTTGGTAGTTTTCCCTTACCGGGACCATTTGTTGAGTTGTATTCCTTTGCCGGAACATATCGTTGAGTTGTATTTCCCTTGCCAGGACCATTTGTTGAATTGTTTTACTTACCGGGATATTTTGTTTTGATATATATATATATATATATATATATATATATATATATATATATATATATATATATATATATATATATATATATATATATATATATATATATATATATATATATATATATATGTATATATATATATGTATGTATGTATGTATTTATATATATTTCCTTGTTCCCGTTTGGCTGTGACCATTGATTGGGAGAGGAAAAGAGGGTAAGCGCACCAAGGGTGATGACGTGCCTTGTATTTGATATTCATGGTGACAAATAAGAGTAAAAGCACGAAGGGTGATGCCGTGTATTATATTTGACTACCTTAGTGAGGAGCGAGAGTCAAAGAACGAAGGGTGATGCCGTACAACTGTTGATTCATTGGCTTTCCAGTTTAATTATTTGTTCATTTTCATCTCTTGATTGTAGAAGTTATAATTGAAATGTTACTCCCCAGCATGTCCCCTTTTCCCTTTTATTCATAAATTCTTGTTATTTTTTCTGTTATTGCATATATCTGTACAGGTTGGTTGTGGTAGGTCCGGTTTAGCCTCTTCACTACCTCGCCAAGGTTAGGCCGGGCACTTACCAGCACATGGGGTCGCTTGTGATGATACTACGCTTCTGTTCCTTTTTATGCACAGGTCAGGACCCAGGCTACGGACCGCAGCTTTAGATCAGGAGTGATCCTTCAGTCTAGAGGCTCTGAGGTAGTTCTCTAGCGTCAAGCCTCCTCTATATATTTCTTTCAGTTTGTTAAATTGTATCAAACAGACATGCTATGTATTTATTTCAAACTATTATTTTTAGCACTCTTTAGTTGTCCGTGAAGAGTGACACCAGATACTGGGTAGAGATATGTTGTTAGCTCTCTGCACATTGTCTTTTTCTACATTGTTATTAGAAGACTTTCGCATGTTTAATTAATTATCCTAGTATTTGATTTGTTTTGGATTTAAATTTGGAAATATGATTATAAAGGTTGGCTTGCCTAGCTTCGACAGTAGGCGCCATCACAACTCCCGATGATGGGTAATTCCGGGTCGTGACATGATCTTTGATATTTCAATAGTTTACCGCTCAAACCAGCAATCAAGCATGACCTCTGAGCATTTTGGGCCATTTTGTAGCAAATTATACTCAAAGCATAGGCAAGTAGGGGCATAAAACACGTTTAAAATCCTACTTTTCAACTCCCCCAAACTTAATCCTTTGGTTGTCCTCAAGCAAACAAAATATGACCCAGCCCTTAAAGGAAGCATCCAAGTTATTCCAGCTATCCTAAAGTAAGCTCAACAATCATCAACTGGGACTAACAATTTTCCTCAATTCCAATGCATCATTAACACATTTAACCTTTGAAAATTGTGGATCAAGTGTGACACAGGAGCATCAAGAGTTGACACATTTTATCAAGGAACTTCTATCAATTACTTTGGTCATTGTGTAACCCAAACTCACATATCTTTTACTCCCCCTAAGCGAACCTCACCTTTTTGACTATAGACACAAAAACGAGGTTGATGGACTTTCAGTCACCTCTCTCAAGAAGAAGGTCACAAGCCCGACTCTAAGTACCATATGCTTGCCCTTTATATAAGTATCCACTAATGTAGGTTCCCTTCAACTCAAGATCATATAGGGATTTTATGGAGTCATTGCGAAGGCTTTTGGGTAAGGGTAGGATATATTTTTGTTCAAGTGGGTTCAATCTTCCCTTAAGCACTTATTTTTAATTTATTTTGGCACACTTTCTTGACTCATTGGAGTATTTACTTCTTTTTATGGGGTTAACGAGACACATTGTTACTCTTTCTTATGCAATTCAAAACATTTTTTCTTTGTCTACTTTTTCCACATCTTTTTTTCACTTTTGTTTTCCTTGAATCCCTTTTTTGTTCTTATTCACATTGGTATTTCTTTTTGTCTTTTCTTTTCTTTCTTTTTCATTGCATTTTTTTTTTTGCTTTTGTACCTTTTACCATATAGTTTCCTTTCTTGTCTCTCCCAACAAACTTAGACATTTTCCATTACTCAAGGGAAGATTTTGGTACCAAGAGAAGGTATCATTAAGAATGGGTATAGGCTTGTAGCTTTGGTTCTTGAAAGAAAAATGTTCAAGGCTCAAAAGGGTTAACCAGGGATCATTTCATTGGTGGGCCATGGAATAGGTCAACTTAGAGTTTTGATAAAATAGAGCCTATAATCACTTCTCAAGTCAAATTTCACCTATGATTTCGCCTCAACAAACATTCAGGGCAAGTTCTAGACCATCTGCTTGGGACTTGGACTCACAATTCTAGTTCTCACCACACACACTCAAGTATTGTTAAAGACATTTATTCAAGGGCGCACAACAACATTAGTTACGATTCAAGCGCACAATGGTCCAAAACGACCACATGATGATATTTTGGTCAATACAAGAGTCTCAAGGCCACGACTTTCACTATCCTAAACAAAACGTTATGTATTTGCTCATGGGATCAAAGGAAAATGTGTTAGGCCCAAGTGAAGCTTTTCCCGAGGTACCCGTATCTACGAAATATCAAAATCAAAGGATAAAAAATAAAAAACGGACTCAAACCCTTAAGAAGGTTGTCACGCCATCTATCATTGGGAATAGCCACCCGGTTCGCACAATACTCCACCCTTGGAAAGAACTGTTCCATTAAGAAAATCAAGGACTTATTAAAAATTCCAAAACAATGCAAAAGGCTACGAGCCTATCTACAAAGCTAAAAACGAAAAGTTTATGCGAAAATAAAAAACCAAGTGAATATGTGCAATGGGGGAGTAGAATATATAACGGGGGATGAATATATACATAAAGCAACTTTATATACAGACCAACAGATACTAAAAAGTATGAGAAAAGTAGCTAAAATGTAAAGTTATGTATAAACCAACTAGAAAATCAAATCAGAAAACATAAAAGGAGTATTTAGTATATACAATCATCAAAATAGATAAACAGTAGGGAACACCCACACGAATAAGACCTGGCATTGTCCCCAATACCAATTACCAAAATAAGCAAAAAATCAAATAAAGGACATAGAGGGCTCCCTAGGCGTGGTTCGTATGCATGGGATCCGTATTGGTCCCCTGATCCTCTATATGTGCGAGAACCTCAGACTGGTTCCCGGCCTGCTGCTGCTCTGCTGCTGGGATAGGGTCCTACTCTTGGACCAGCTGAATATAGGGTGCATCACCAGAAGGAGTGTCCTGAATCTCTGCAAGCTCAATCGCTACACCCTCAGTACTAAGAAACTTCCCCTTCTTCCTCGGGGGCCTGGGTGCCTGCTCCTGTTGTGGCTCTTGCACTGGTTCTGCTGTTGGAGGGGCTGACTCCCCAAATAACAAATCTAATGGCAGCTGATATGCCAATAGCATGTTCACATCCACTCGAAGCACCTTCATTGACTCCTTGGACGCCCTCGAATTTCTCATCTTCTTGTGCTATTGGGAAAGCTCTTTCAGAGCTTTGCCAAGTGCATCTATTGCCTTAGTCAAGGCGCCCTGAGTCTCCATAATTTTCTCCCAGTTGGATATGACTTTCTTCAATGTTTCGTCAATAGTCTACGGAATATGGAAAGAAGCTGATGCAGAATGGGCCTCAATTGAAGTGGCCAATGTGGAGAACTTGGACGTCGCAGCTGGTATCTAGTTATTTAAACTAGCCAAAGTCTTTGCTAATTGCTAGGCTGTGAAAGGGTTGGTCCAGAAATAGGGGACTGTCAGGCGAGCTAAAGAACTAGGACTCGCAGAGGCGGAGGGCACATCATCTGGAACAGTGGCAACTGGAATGGAGGGGAGCCTAGTAGAAGGCTCGATAGTAGACTCTACCGCAACTGGTTCCTTAGACTGGCCAGTTGGGGCAGAGGTGGACGCCTTTTGCTTTTTGTCCTTTAGGTTGTTCGGACCTTGAACATTGAACCATGAGAACGGGGACACCAGCTAATTTTCACATCATCAGACTTTTTCTTTACCTCTAAGTCCCGAAAATAATTGGTGAGGGTGTTTGGATATGGATAGTTCCAATTGCTGTCAACCTCCATTGACGTGATCGAGCTGTACATTACATCCACTACATTTATAGGGAAACCAGCTATGATAGATGCAATGAGCACAGCCCAAGGGAGTGGGATAGTCTGGTCATAGGAAGTGGTGTCAAGCCTGTTGCACACAAAAGTAAGCCACACTCTAGCCTGGAAGTTCAAATTCTTCCCCAAAATCCTCACCTCCACCTGTATCTAATCCGGAACAGTACCCGGATGAGAAAATACTGAGCCAACCATGGGCGAACCTCCTCCTTCATTTTCAATTTCTCATTGTATTGGTTCTAGTATTCAACCTCAAAACCTAAATATTCGTTGAACACCTTCCCAGAAAAACACAACATTCTTTTTACGCACTTTGGTCACAGTAGAGTCCTTTGTGGTGTAGGCTACGTTGCAATATAACTCCTTGACCATGTGCTCGTTTGCATCAATCATATCATCTCTAAAATGCTCCCACCCTACTATGGTTTGAAATTGATCATGTACATTGGGGAGTATGGGCAATAAGTCTCGTGTGATTATGTTCATCTACGGGATCGTTTTTCTTTTAGGCCACATTTCTCTGAATTTGTGGAAGGCCGCTTGACTAACAAAGCGGTCCTCCCACACTTCTGCTTTTCTTATTCTTTCTACACCACCAACCTCGGGCACCCCACTATCCGGAACCTCATCATCACTGTTATTACAACCTGCTACACTCTCCCCAGATACTGAAGTTGTGGGGGAGGTGAATTATTAGCTGCTACCCACTGCTGAGCCAATAGACGACTCAGACTGTACAAGTTGTGGGGATTGGACTGAGGATGGAGCTGGGCTAAAGGGTCTTGCCCCGAGTCAGCTGAGATGTGTAGGTACTCACTCTCGGACTTGTAGTCATCACTCATCACTTGCTGTCTTGTTTTCAGTTTTAGTCGGGGAGTGAGTTTTATTTGTTTTCCTTTTCCTCCCCGAGAGAAGTTCCCTCGTACGAGTTGTTTTGCACCTCGTCCTCTTTGTTTTACCATTTTCTGCAAGCAAACACGTCTAACTTTATTAGTTGAAGCACAAGAAGTGTATCAAGTGATGAAAACAATTGAATAATAGCAACAAGAAAAATTGCGCACATAATTTCAGAATAGGTCACCGCGGACCGCGCAATTTGGGGTGCGGCCGCATGGGAGGCACCAATAGCGGAGCCAGGATTTTAATCAAGGGGGGGTCAAAATATAAATAAGTAAGCACACACAAAAATCAAGGGGAGTCAACATAAATTATATACACATAAAGCTAAGAATTTAACATATTTACACAGTGTAATTTTCCGGTGAAGAGGTGTTAATTGACTCCGCTTGCCAATGAGTGGCTCCGCCACCGGGAGGCATCACGAGATGCCTGAACATGACCGTGGGCCATACTGAACAAACAACAAAAACTCGCCTTCTCTGAATCTCACCAACGTGGGCCACATGAAAAGGTGGTGCCGCCGCATTGGGCCAGCGGGGACCGCACAAATAGGGATACAGCCGCACTGGAAACACTTTTAATTGTAGAACAAAGGCCACCACAGACTGCACCATCAGGGGTGCGACTGTGTCAGGACTATGCAGACCACGTGAACAGAGCCGCAGGCCGCTCTGGGTCAACAATTAGGAACGAACTAGGGTTTTAAACATTTGCATATTTTGTTCAAGTATTGCATCCTAATTTGTCCCTACTCGATTACCCACCGTAAAAATCATGCCCAACATCTAGAAGCAACAAATAAACAAACCTAAACATTAAATTTAAGCAAAAACAGAATAACAAAGAAGCTACACTTTTAGGAAATAATAAAAAATTGAAATTAACAACTTATTAATGATCATTGCGAGAATTTGTTACGAGGAATACACAATAATGGTCCTAGAGGCTAACAGTTAAAATTCAGTGCTCGGATATACGATTTGGTGAAAAGTGTAAAATGAGGCCCCAAAATCCGTATTTATAGAAAGCAGTGGGACCCTTTTACTTCCACGTCAGAGCGGCCACGTGAAAATGACCACGGACCGCACTGATTTACTTCTGTATCCTTTACAGGAAGCAACTCACAAGGGCCATAGAAACATGACCGCGACCGCGTGGAGAGACTTCATAGAACCTTCACCTCAGCTCATGCCAGTGCGGACCGCACAAAACTCATTGCGGCCGCCCTGGCAATATTAAGAGACTGTGCATTTTTACACTTTATTTTGCACTTCTTCAACACAATTCCTGCAACATCTCATAAACAACTAGCTCAAAAATCCTAGTCTACAAATAAAATCAAAGAGAAAGAAAGATACATGGGTTGCCTCCTTAGAAGCACCTGATTTAACGTCGAGGCACGACGGATGTTACCATCAATATTGCTTCAAATGTAGGAGTGCCACCACGTGGCTGTCATCAAACTTCCCCAACATAATGCTTGACATGATGCCCATTGACTCGGAAAACTTCCCCATTTTTGTTCTTGAGATCGATAGCACCAAATGGGGTTACACCAACAACTTTAAATGGATCGCTCCACTTTGACATGAGCTTTCCTGGGAATAACCTCAATCGGGAATTGAAAAGAATAACCATACCACCAACCTTGAATTCCTTTTCCCGGGCATATTTGTCGTGAAGATACTTCATCTAGTCCTTATACAAGGACGAGTTTGAGTAGGCATGAAATCTATACTTGTCAAGCTCATTGAGTTGCTCCACCCGGAGATTCGCCGTTGCATCCCATTCTAAGTTCAACTTCCTCAAGGCCCACATAACCTTATGCTCCAGTTCCACCGGAAGATGACAAGCTTTCCCAAACACCATCTGGTACAGAGGCATACCAATTAGGTTCTTGCAAGCTGTATGATAGGCCCAAAGAGCATCATCTAATTTCTTCGACCAGTTGGTCTTATTGGCATTGATACATTTAGACAAGATACTCTTAATTTCTCGATTGGAAACTTCCACCTAGCCACTAGCTTGAGGATGATAGGGGTGGTCATTTTGTGATTTACTCCATACTTAGCAAGCAATGAATAAAATTCGTTATTGAAAAAGTGAGATCCCTATCACTAATTATAGCCCAGGGGTGCCTAACCTTGTCAAGATAGACTTTTTCAGTAGTGCCACCACACTTTGGGCCTCATTCTTTGGGAAAAGCCATGGCTTTGACCCACTTCGAAACATAATCCACCGCCACCAAAATATAAATCTTCCCACAAGAGCCCAGGAATGGACCCACAAAGTCGATAACCAATTATAAAAAATGTCCACCTCTAGAATTGTGTTGAGAGGCATCTCATCCATTTTAGAAATCCCACCGGCTTTTTGACATTCATTACATCTCTTCATTAAATCCCCGGCATCTTTAAACAAGGAGGGACAATAGAAACCACAGTTAAGAACCTTAGAGGTAGTCCTCACCCCGCCATGATGGCCACCATAGGGAGAAGAATGACAATCCTCCAAAATACTCAATTGTTCTTCTTCTGGGACACATTGACGAATCATACCATCGGTGCAAATCTTGAACAAATATTTCCCATCCCAATAAAAATCCAAACTATCCTACTTGAGCTTCTTTCTTTGGTTAGAAGAATGCACATATGGATTATACCGATCACAAGATAGTTGGCGACGTCGTCAAACCACGACATATCATGCATTGACACCGCGAGCAGTTGTTCATCCGGAAATGCATCATTGATCTCAAGGTTGTCACAAGGCCTCCCCTCCTCCTCCGAATGGGACAAGTGGTTCGCCACTTGATTTTCACTCTATTTTCGGTCCATAATTTCTATATCAAATTATTGAAGAAGTAGCACCCATCTCATCAATCTCACCTTGTAGTTTTTCTTGGTCATCAAATACCTAAGAGTGGCATGATCGGTATTGATAATCGCTTTGGCCCCCATAAGGTATAGTTGGAACTTTTCCATGTCAAACACACTAGCTACCAATTCCTTCTTGGTGACTATGCAATTTCTTTGAGCTTCATTCATGGTATTGCTTGAGTAGTACACCGGATGGAACATCTTGTTGATTCTCTGGACCAAGACCCCCCCCTACCGCAACTTCAGTAGCATCAAACATGAGCTCTAAAGCCAAGCTCCTTCTCTAGCAACTTGCACAATGGGTTAAATACCTTAGAAAAATCTTTGAAGAACCTTCGGTAGAAACCCATGTGTCCAAAAAATCTCCTCACCCCTTTGACAGAAGTAGGGGAGGTAGCCTTGAAATAACTTTGATCTTAGCTTTGTCTACTTCAATTCTATGACTTGAAATCTGGTGACCAAACACAATACCCTCTTCCACCATAAAATGGAATTTTTCCCAATTGAGAACTAGGTTTGTGTCTTCATATCATGCCAACACTTGATCCAGATTTACTAAACATTCATAGAACAAATCCCCAACTATGCAAAAATTATCCATGAAGACCTCCAATATATCTTCCACCATGTCGGTGAAAATAGTCATTATATATTGTTGCGCGTTACACAATCCAAACGGCATCCTCAGAATGCGAATGTGCCATAAGGACATGTAAAGGTCGTCTTCTCTTGGTCTTCCGGGGCAATGAAAATTTGACTATACCCCAAGTACCCATCGAAAAAACAATAGAACGACCACTCCGCAAAAGATCAAACATTTGGTCCAGGAACGACAACAGGAAATGTTCCTTTCTAGTCACCTTGTTAAGCTGTTTGTAATCCATATAACCTCTCAATCATGTCACCGTCCGAGTAGGAATAACCTCATTGTTGGCATTGGTCACCACAGTCATCCCGCCCTTCTTCGGTACGCATTGCACCGGAGAAGTCCATGAACTGTCAGAAATAGGATATACCACACCAGCATTAAGTCACTTGATAACTTCTTTCATAACCACTTCTTGCATAGCTTTGTCGAGTCTCCTTTGATGTTCAAGTGAAGGCCCATCATCTTCATCCAAAATGATATTATGCATGTAAAAGGCGGGGCTTATACCCCAAATATCGGCCAATGTCCATCCAATCGCCTTCTCGCGCTTCTAAATAACTACCAAAGTGGCGTCAACCTGCATGTTAGTTAAGCAAGATGAAAGAATAAAATGAAATTTACAATTAGAGCCCAAAAATTCATACCTCAGGTGAGGAGGAAGCGATTTCAATTACAACATCGGTGGCTCCTCAATATATGGATTAGTTGGTAGAGTTTTGTGATTTTCAAGATCCAGTGAAAAGTTTTTAGGCTCATGTGGATATGAACCCATGCCATGAAATGCATTCACGCACTCCACTCTCCTAGCATCCTCATTGACATCCATACTTAGAAGAACGACATTAAGTGTATCTTCAACATTAATCATCACGCATATATCATCCACTATCACTGCCATGACAATGTCCATAAATGAGCACACCTCGGTGCTATTTGGTTGCCTCATAAACTTGTACACGTGGATCACCACTTTCTCAGTACCAACACGGAAGGTCAACTCTCCTACCTCAACATCGACCAAAGCCTTCCCTGTAGCTAGGAAAGGTCTTCCGAGAATAATTGGGACTTGAAAGTCCACCTCACAATCTAATATAACGAAGTCGGCCGGCAAGATGAATTTATCAACACAAACAAGGACATTATCAATTATACCCAAAGGACGCTTCATTGACCTATCCACCATTTGGAGCCTCATTGAAGTTGGGAGAGGTTGTACGATTCCCAAGGTCTTGAAGATCAAATATGACATTAAGTTTATACAAGCCACAAGTCACAAAGGGCTTTTTCAAAGTCGGCACTTCCAATGGTGCATGGGATAGTAAATGCACTGGGGTTCTCATGTTTTGGAGGAATAGAATGTACAAGTGAGCTCACTTGATGAGTCATCTTAATTGTCTCACACTCCATTGACCTCTTTTTTTATAACTTCATGAACTTTGCATACCCTGGCATTTGCTCGAGTACCTCTACTAATGCCACATTGATAGTTCGACTCTTTATCATCTCAATGAATTTATTGAATTGGTTGTCACCCAAGGGTGCCTTGGCTTTACGCACCATGGCTCGGGCATATCAATCACGTGTTCCCTAGACAGTTTCACGGCCTCTTGTGTCTCCTCCTTAACCTCATTAATATCAGTCCGCACTTTATTGTTCACATTGGGTTCAACTATATCTTCAACAACAAAATTCATATGATTATCTCGCAACTCATCTTCATCAACCATAACTTGATTTCCTCTCGAGGCATGCACATCATCGCCTTTTCCACTTCACGTTGTCACCTCCATCACACGATTGTTGCTCCCACCCTTAGGATTTACTACCATATACTTGGTAGAGCACCCTTTGGGCGAGTATTTAAAGAATGTGAAATTTGGCCAAGTTTCACCTCCAAGTTATGGATAGAAGTGTCGTGGGAAGCCAATTGAGCATCAGAGTCTTGGTTGTTCTTCATCATTTGCTCAAATATAACTTTAATTCTACTAACATCATTTCTCAAAGAACTAGACCCTTGAGATTGAAATGCAACGTATTGTTCGGTTGTTGATACATCGGAGGCCTTTGAAATCCTTGCCCCCGATTACCTTAGCCACCATTTTTATTCCGCCCTTGACCATTGTTGTTTTTACAATTGTTGTTTTTGTTACCGTTCTAATTCCTTTGATTACCCGAATTGTTGTTCCCCAAATTTTTACCTTGGTTGTCGTTATTGTTCCAATTACCACCTTATTGATTGCCCCAATTTCCCTTGGGTCGCCATAGTTGGTTCCCTTGATTTTCTTCTATTCGCTTGATAGTTGTTGACGTATTGGACTTCCTCACTTTGATCATCATATCATTCATTTGAATAACCACCACCATCATAGTTATCACAATTTCCTTGAGGTTTTTTCCTCTTTGCCTCATTTTCATCATATTTACTTCTTCCATGGCATTGACTTGGCGCGGGTTTTGGACTTGTTGTAATTGAGCCTTTGCCAATTGATTCATTGTTGTTTTGAGTTCAGAAATGGCTTGGCAGTGATCATGCAACTGTTTATGCAAATGTATGACATTAGGGTCACCTTGAGGAATGTTAGCTCTGCTTTTCCATGCCGAAGAAGTATCGGCCATTTCATCCAACACATCACATGCTTCATTATAAGGTACCTTCATAAAATGTTCTCCCGCAAATTGGTTCACAATCCATTGGTTTGTGGTGTTGATGCCCCTATAGAATGTTTGTTAAATTATCACATCATTCATATCATTATTTGGACACTCTTTAACTATAGTTCTAAATTTCCATATTTCCTGCAAGGGTTCCATTGGCTCTTGTTTGAAAGCCAAAATTTTATCGCAGAGCGCCGCCATGTGACTTGGAGAAAAGAACTTAGTGATGAACTGGTACGCCAGTTTATTCCATGTAGTGATAGAATGATTGGGGAGCCTCTCTAACCAATCCAACATTTTTCCTCGAAGAGAGAACAAGAAAAGCCTAAGTCTCAATAAATCCCCCAAGATGTTTGTATGCTTGCTACCCCAACAAGTATCCACGATCCCCTTCAAATGTTTGTAAGTATTATGATCGGAGGCACCCGTGAAATAACCTCATTGCTCGAGCAAGGTTAGCATAACATTTATAATCTAGAAGTTCCCCGCCCAGATTCGGGGAATAACAATAGACTCGCGTACCCTTGATTTGGGAGTACTATTGGGGCCACTCTTGGTGGAGGCGGAGGAGGGTCTAGTATGTTCTCATTTTCATTGGCATTTGCGTTGGCATTTCAACCTCTCTTCGGAGCATGAGGAAATACATCTTCTTGTTCTAGATACTCAACCTCCTCCAGCAACGCGACCACGTTGCCTAAAGGGCCATTTGCATTTAAAGCCATGTGTAACTGAGTGATTGACACAAATAAAATTAGTAAAAAGAAGGAAATAGAAGCAAACAAAAAAACTAAGCTACACAGATAGTCAACACGGTAAGCTCCCCGGTAACGATGCCAAAAAGTGATCGTTGCCAACTCAACGCTACATGAATGTAGGGAGAGCGGGTTGCTACAACTTTTACCCGAATAGTGGTTCGGGGTAAAATATCCATTGGGAGCTTGGAATGGAGTTGCATTGTCTGTTTAGACTAAAATTGCGTTTGTACTTCTAATTGCACTCCAAACATTTTTGGGTTTTCTTTATATTAACAACTACTATTATAAACCAAATATTAAGACTAAGTTATGCTAAGGAAAAATTGCTAGGTTGTAACTAATAGGGAGAAAGGCATTATAGTCGTGGCATCACATAGGTAGTTACATAACGGGTAGAAACTACTAATAATAGATTGACATATTTGAGATTTATGAAATAACCGTTGCACAATTGTACCCACTCTCACACATCTTAGTAGAGAGAATGATTTTGCCCAATTGACTTTTTCGAGACAAATTGGGTAGGCTAATTAGACCAAGCAACAAGGGTTCAAGTAGGGTGTTTACTCTCTCGAGATTTAACCTGTTTATTAGTACTATCATTTCTCATAACTCCATCATAATTCCTTGTTAGGTCAATTTTGGGGTCCTAGACTCTCTTTCTCAATAAGGGTCAGAACCCACTAAGCTAGAACCAATGTTTGCAACCACCAATCCTTAATTAAAGCATAAACTTATCCCAATAACAAATACCCAATATTAATCTATCATTAGAAAGAAACACCCATCAATTACCCATACTAGGGTTGAGCCACAACCCTAGCTAATGGGTTTAAGTAGACATAATTGAAGAAAAAGCAGAAGAAATAGAGGAACAAATAAACATATTAATTAATTACTAATTTAAAACTACAAAATCTATGGAGAAATAAATGTTAAAATTCCAAAATAGGCTAAAACTTTCATCCTTGCGAGCGCAGTTCTGTTCAGTACATACACCTTAACCTAAAATATTGTAAAACATTAAATTTATACTGGGTTGAAAAAACTAGAAAAATTTGCCCCTGCAGGGTCAGTGCGGGCTGTACAATTATGACTGTGGCTGCACTGGCTCTTTGACTTCAATTTCTATCTTCTCTGAAGTGGCTGGAGCGGATGCAAGGAGTGTCACACCTCCTTTTTACACACCGTACCCCGAAGGATAAATGTATAAGTGAGCTTTTCCATTTAAAGTGACATTGTCCGTATCGGGATTATTTATTCAGAGTCACCACTTGGGAAAGGCTTAGCTTTTGGTGTCCCAAGTCACCAGTTTTTTTCTTAAATCCCAAACCGAGAAATTCTGATTGGAGTCTGCGAACTAGAAATTCTGAACAAGGAACTCTGTTGACCCGAGGGAAGGTGTTAGGTACCCTCGGATCTCGTGGTTCTATCACGATCGCTTAAATGATGTATTTGATTTTTATCTGATACTAATACATGCTAGCTTATGTGCCTTTTATTTATAAATCGCTTTTACCATTATTTATTTTAAAAGACTTGCGATGTCGTGAAAACACGTCTCTGACCACGTCGCCATCAAGGCACTCGTGTTTGTCAACACATTTCGACTTCGTCAAGATTTGGATTTGGGTCGCATCAATATGCACCCAATTTAAAGAAAGTAATTTAATTAAATCACGCTAAAAGGTTCTAACGTAATATTGTTTGGGAAAGGCCGTTGAATTTCGTTAAACAACCCTTCAAAATTTTAATAATTTCAATAAACAATTATTGAGGGTCCCACATGTATTTTGTTCGGTGAGGCTCGTCTCCATTTTATTACCATTTTTAGATCATTATTTCTTTATAAGAATTACGATATCATAAAAACGCGTTTCTAACCCTGACCCCATCAAGGCACCCGTGATTATTAACACATTTCGACTTCGTCGAGTTTTTAATTTGGGTTGCATCAATGCACACCCGAGTTTAAGAATGTAGTTTAATTGAACACGTGTCAAGATTATAACGTATTATTATTTTGGGGAAGGCCATGAAATTTGCTAAATGGCCCTCCCGAATTCTACGTAACTATATAATTATTAATTGATGGCCCTGCATTTATTTTTGCTTGGTCATCTCGATCTATTTTAGAGGATAAATCTAAAAGTGACTATATTTTTTATTTTTTGATGTTTCTAATAATAAGAGAAAATTCCTAATTAATTATTCAAAATTCGGACATTAATTTCAAGTCCGGGTCCAAACAAAAGGACGAACCTTTTAGTTTAAAACCCGCTACCTAACTCAAAATCCAAATGTCATTTAATTACTAATGAAGCCATGGCTAGTCCACGCTTGGGCCGAAAGAGCCCAAACCATAAAATGCACAAGTCAGCCATGTACTCTAGCAACACAATTCACATCGAGTAAACCTGGGGACTAAGGATCGAATCCCAACTGACACAAAAGTCCAAACCACTGATTCCTAGTAATTATACCAAAATGCACGATTTCCCTGGGCTCAAGATCAAAATAATAGTAACTCACTTTCAATTTCTTGAAACTTTAATTGATCCTTATTGATTAGCCAATGATATTAGTGAAGTTAAATTACTTATAACTTGCCTAGCATTGTGGCCTTTTATTTTCAGAGATTAAATCTTACAAAAAACTTAAACAAATTAAAACCAACGAACTTGAACTCTAAATTTTTATCAGACTACTGTACAAATCAAGTATCATGAACTCACATCATTTGTGTGTTGACTCGCTACACTTTCAACTGACAGGTTACTGGATATTATTAAGAGTAACAACAAAACAACTAGAGGCATGGACTGAAATTAACAAACCAATTGACAATCCAAAGCAGTCTATTAAACATTGAAACTAACACACTGAGATGTAGAGCCATTTGAATTTTTTTCTGTAATTATTGAAGAAAACTTAGGCTATTACAATATACCTTATTAGCAACACCAAGCTAACTAAAAATTTCATAAGCTCACAAGAATGAATTCAACACTCACAAATTTATAACCTGACAGTCCCATCACAGTTAAATTTCAATCTAATTATACAGGTAAACAGAAATTGAAATGAAACTATTTTTTTCTGAGAATTACTCTACTACTGCAAATTAAGAATACAAAATTTCTAAGTAACATTTTATTTCGGCATCTCGTTTCACAAATTACATCAGCTGGTGTTTCTAATGTGTACCTAGAAATTGGAAAGGAACAGAAGGAAGGAGAGATTAGCAGTAGTAGTACACAACACAATTAACTAGAGTCCAAATAACACCAACTTCACCAGTTTTAGCCCATAAATATGTTTGACAACCTAATAAATTAGGAGTAGGACATAATCAGGAAAATACAATCACAAACCACTTGAACCCATCAAATAGACTCAAAGTTGAACCCAGGTGATCCAAATCAGTCTCAGCAATAGAAACAAACAACAATAACTCAAATAGATCCCAATACGATCCAAATACAAAATCAAAATGATTTCAGGACTTCAATTACTAGATACTGAACAAAAATGACAGTAATTCAGGAATAATTTGACAATCAACCAGCACAAACATCAGGAACCATTTTCAAATCACATACGAACTCTCAAACAACCAGAAACAACCTAGATCTCGAAAATCAACAAAACTAGTCCCAAAATAGATTGACTGAACCCAGAATCCACTTGAAAAACCAACTAGAAACACTTTTGAAATTCAATTACCTGACATCGAGCTAAGAATGCAAATCAACCACTAAACTTGAATTTTTAACCTCAGAAATTAAATAAAAACAGTATTTGTTTTTTTTTTATTTTCAGTCATTTTTCTATTATTTTTGGTTTTTCCCTTTGAAGAAGTTAAAATCTGAGAGAATTTCAGATCTGAAGTTTCAATTCCAGATCAAGAAGCTTTGGGGAGTATTTTGGGGAAGTTTTTAAGGTTGTCAAAACTTGTGAATGAAGTAAAGGGGGTGCCCTTTTATATGCACAAATGAGGGCAGCCATCTAATTTTCTATTTTGCCTTACTTCCTTTTCTAATTTTTGTTTTTGCTTAAGTATCCCTAGAAGACTGACTTGTTTCCCAAGTTATACCACCGAACTTATTAAAATTCTAAAGTGAACCCCGTCTAGAATGTTCCTAGAGGACTCCATTCAGATATTAAAACATACCATACTTTTGAATTACCCCAATTACCCCTCGTGTTCAACTAATATTAACATGACTTAACAAATTGACATTTTCAATGCCCAAACTACCCCTGTTTTCAACCTGGAATTACCACTCGGTAACTGATACAACCCCTTAATCAAAAGTCAATTACAACCTAAATAGATATTATGCTAAAGTTCAGCAAATTAAGGTATTTAAGCAATCGTCTAATTAACATGGCTTAAACTAAATGCAGAGCAGATCAATAACGTACCCAAAACCCAACCACAAATAATCAGCTAAAAATTAATCACCAAACAATTAGAACTTCACAAAATCAAAATGGAACGACAGAAAAATATCAATAGCAAGAAGTAAATTAATTTCAATAAAATGAACAATCCAAGCTGGGCCCTAAATATTTGAACAAAATTAATGACAAAATTAACATTTGTACAATCTATTAATAAAGGATCATCAACACGAACCAAATTCCGAAACATGAGAGGATGATGAAAGAAACATAAGTTAAAATTAAGCAGAACTCACTATTATGACTTGAAGTTCTGACGCTTATCAATTTAATCACCCGAGCAATTCCGACGACGTTCGAGCGCGATTGACCTTGGATTTCATATGAGGGAGGCAAGGCGACCTTGGCATGTTCTTTTGAAACCACTAGAACGACTAGGGTTCTTGACCGTTATTGATTTTGCACTTTCGAGGATTTCAGTCACGACTTGAGGCCAGTTGTTGATGGATTAATGATGAGGAGACGGGAGCGGATTTGTGGTGTGAATTTTGGCCAGTTTGGGAGGCGTCGCTGCCGTGGACAGCGGAGACAGTGGCAACCCTTTCAATTATTCGATGCCCTCCAGTAAGATTCAAGAGATGATAATATGATATTTGTGATAAGGGCATTGAGGCGGTTTCAAGGTGTAAATTTCAGAGTCACCGGAGATGGTGACATTTTCTCCGGTGTCGACTGATGGCGGAGGCATTTTGAGAGGAAGGTTGTACGAGGAAGAGATACATGTTTTTTAGGGTTATACACGAAATTCCGAAAATTTTATTATAACGACAAAACCAATTGAGACCATTGGATAAAGGAGATTTGATGGCCTAGATTAAAGGGATATGAAACGCCGTCGTTTGGAATCATTTGGAAGTCTAACCAGATTTAAGGGAAATTGGGTCTGGGCGTCGGAATTTCTTTTGGGCTTAGCAAATTGGCCCAAACTTTTGATCTTTAAGACCAAGCTATTTTCCTTTATTTTTCAAATTGCCTTTCTTTTGTTCGTTCTTCTCTTTTTATTTCTTGTATTTCATTTTGTATATATTTTTTATTTGTATTTTCTGAATTTATAAATTACAATAATAAATAAAATCATAATTAATTTCTAAAATTATTTAAAACCTATTTTGGGACAATTCCACAATTAAAACAATGAAAATGCCAAAGGGAGCTACTTTTGTAATTTTTCATGTTTGGTTCTAAAACAAACCAACCCCTACTTGATCTAAAAAATATAATATTAAATCCTAAATGCAAATACAAATTTTTGTATTTTCATATGAATCAACATGCACACATAACATGTAACAATTAACACAAAATGACACAAAAATGCACAAAATTTTTTGGTAGCTGGGACTACCAGAAGCGGTGATTTCATTGTTGTTAGAGAGTGTTTGGTAGCAGGGACTACCAGAAGCGGTGATTTCACTGTTGTTGTTGCCGCTACTGCTTGCTGACCTCCTTATTACACCAAAGGAAAATAAATGCTAAGCTAACAAAGCCTATAACCTATGAGTTACAAAATTCATATCTATAATTCTCTTGGAACTTGGTCTTGATTCTTACTTGATTTTGCTGTAGACTTCAATCTGAAACTTGATGCTCATCAGTTGTAGGTGCTGGTTTTTTTCAACTTTTGGATAATGGTGGAACATGCAAAACCTGTGACTTCAATCATATCTTGAGCAGACCGCATCTTTCTCCGTTTCCACTTTTGAATTTATTTCTTTTTGTTCTGGACAGAGACTCATTCTTTTGGCCATCTTGAATCCTGTGTTTTGAGGTCAACCTACTTAAAATATCAAAACCAACAAACAAACGAAATTTTCTGCCCCAGTTTTTTATGGGAAAATTTCGTGAGTTAGTTGTTACACATATCTAAGCAGTCAAATCAGAAGAGGCCTTTCGGATTTGGCAAAACATTTCTAGGTATTTTAACCGCATTTTGAAAAGAAAAAGCTCCACGATTTTTTGGCCGGGAGATCCTTGATTTTTTGGCTGGGATATTTCAAAGGAAAAAGCTCCACGATCTTTGGGCCGGGAGATCCTCGATTGTTTGGCCGGGAATTGAAAAGAAAAAGCTCCACAGTTTTTGGCTGGGAGATCCTCGATTTTGTTGGCCGAGATTTGGATAGAAAAAGCTCCACGATTTTTTGAACGGGAGATCCTCGAGTTTTTGGCCGAGATTTGGATGGGAGATCCTCGATTTTTTGGCCGGGATATGAATAGAAAAAGCTCCTCGATTTTTTGGCTAAAGAGATCCTCGATTTTTCTTCACGGTTTTTTGGCCAGGATATCCTCAGTTTTTTGGCAGGATTTGGATAGAAAAATCTCCACGGTTTATTTGAAGGGAGATCCTCGATTTTTGGGAATGGATTTGGATAGAGAAAGCTCCACGGTTCTTGGGCCGAGAGATCCTCGATTTGTTTTGGCAGGAATTTGGATAGAAAAAGCTCCACGAATTTTTGGCCGGAAGATCCTCGTTTTTTTTGCCGGGATTTTGATAGGAAAGGCTCCGCGGTTTTTTTACCGGGATATCCTCGGATTTTTGGCCGGGATTTGGATAGAAAAAGCTCCACGGCTTTTGGCCAGGAGATTCTCGATTTTTTTGCCGGGATTTGGATACAAAAAGCTCCACGATTTTTTGGCCGGGAGATCCTCGATTTTTTGGCCGGGATTTGGATAGAAAAAGCTCCACGATTTTTTGGTCGAGAGATCCTCGATTTTTTCTCTAGGATTTGGATTGAAAAAGCTATGGTTTTTGGGTCGGGAGATCCTCGATTTTTTGACCAGGATTTTGATAGAAAAAGCTCCACGATTTTTTGGCTGGGAGATCCTCGGTTTTTTGGCTGGGATTTGGATAGGAAAGGCTCCACGGTTCTTGGGCTGGGAGATCCTCGATTGCTTTGGCCGGGATTTGGATAGAAAAAGCTCCATGGTTTTTTGACCGGGACATCCTCGGTTTTTTGGTTGGGATTTGGATAGGAAAGGCTCCATGGATTTTTGGCCGGGAGATCCTCGGTTTTTTGGCCGGTATTTGGATAGAAAAAGCTCCTAGGTTTTTTTTTTGCCGGGGTATTCTCGATTATTTGGCCGGGATTTAAATAGAAAAAGCTCCACAGGTTTTTGGCTGGGAGATCCTCGGTTTTTGGCCGAGATTTGGATAGAAAAATCTCCACGTTTTTTTGGACGAGAGATCCTCGATTTTTTGGCCAATATTTAAGAAAGCAAAAGCTCCACTATGTTTTGGCCTGGAGATCGTCGCTTTTTTGGCCTGGAGATCCTCAATTTTTTGGCCGGGATTTGGATAGAAAAAGATCCACGATTTTTTTGCTGGGAGATCCTCGATTTTTTGGCCGGGATTTTGATAGAAAAAGCTCCGCGGTTTTATGGTCGGGAGATCCTCGATTTTTTTGCTAGGATTTGGATAGAAAAAGCTCCACGGTTTTTTGGAGATCCTCAGTTTTTTGGCCGGGATTTGGATCGAAAAAGCTCCACGGTTCTTGGGCCGGGAGATCCTCGGTTTGTTTTGGCCGAAATCTTGATAGAAAAATCTCCACGGTTTTTTGATCGGGAGATCCTTGATTTTTTGGCCGGGATTTGGATAGGAAAGGCTCCGCGATTTTATGGCCGAGAGATCCTCGGATTTTTGGCCGGGATTTGGATTGAAAAATCTCCACGGTTTTTTAGCCGGGAGATCCTCGGTTTTTTGGCCGGAATTTGGATAGAAAAAGCTCCACGATTTTTTGACCGGGAGATCCTCGATTTTTTGGACCAGGGTTTTTTGGATAGGAGATCCTCGATGTTTTGGCCGGGATTTGGATAGAAAAAGCTCCACAGTTTTTTGCCGGGAGATCCTCGGTATTTTGGCCGGGATTTGGATAGAAAAAGCTCCACGGTTCTTGGGCTGGGAGATCCCCGATTTTTTTGGTCGGGATTTGGATAGAAAAAGCTCCATGGTTTTTTGACCGGGAGATCCTCAGTTTTTTGGTCAGGATTTGGATAGGAAAGGCTCCATGGTTTTTTGGCTGGGAGATCCTCGGTTTTTTTGGCCGGGATTTGATAGAAAAAGCTCCTCGTCTTATTTGGCCGGAAGATCCTCTGTTTTTGGGCCGGGATTTGGATAGAAAAAGCTCCACGATTTTTTGGCCAAGAGATCCTCGTTTTTTTGCCGGGATTTGGATAGGAAAGGCTCCGCCTTTTTTTGCCGGGATATCCTCGGATTTTTGGCCGGGATTTGGATAGAAAAAGCTTCATGGTTTTTGGCCAGGAGATCCTCGATTTTTTTGCCGGGATTTGGATACAAAAAGCTCCACGATTTTTTGGCCGGGAGATCCTCGATCTTTTGGCCGGGATTTTGATAGAAAAAGCCCCACGATTTTTTGGTCGAGAGATCCTCGGTTTTTTCTCTAGGATTTGGATAGAAAAAGCTATGGTTTTTTGGCCGGTAAATCCTCGATTTTTGACAAGGATTTTGATAGAAAAACCTCCACGGTTTTTTGGCTGGGAGATCCTCGGTTTTTTGGCTGGGATTTGGATAGAAAAGGCTCCACGGTTCTTGGGCTGGGAGATCCTCGATTGCTTTAGCGGGGATTTGGACAGAAAAAGCTCCATGGTTTTTTGACCGGGAGATCCTCGGATTTTTGGTTGGGATTTGGATAGGAAAGTCTCCATGGATTTTTGGCCGGGAGATCCTCGGTTTTTTGGCCGGGATTTCGATAGAAAAAGCTTCTAGGTTTATTTG
The DNA here is from genome assembly GCA_034376525.1 of Nicotiana benthamiana. NCBI lineage: Eukaryota > Viridiplantae > Streptophyta > Magnoliopsida > Solanales > Solanaceae > Nicotiana > Nicotiana benthamiana. The sequence goes on along the minus strand of CM067341.1, from coordinate 54,763,672 downwards.
GCCGGGATATCCTAGATTTTTTGGCGGGGATTTAAATAGAAAAAGCTCCACAATTTTTTGGCTTGGAGATCCTCGGTTTTTGGCTGAGATTTGGATAGAAAAAGCTCTACGTTTTTTTGGACTGGAGATCCTCGATTTTTTTGCCAGTATTTTGGAAAGAAAAAGCTCCACTGTGTTTTGGCCGGGAGATCCTTGGGTTTTTGGGCCCGGAGATCCTCGATTTTTTGTGCGGCATTAGTATAGAAAAAGATCCATGATTTTTTGGCTGGGAGATCCTCGATTTTTTGGCCGGGATTTCGATAGAAAAAGCTCCGCGGTTTTTTGGCCGGGAGATCCTCGGGTTTTTGCCAGGATTTGGATAGAAAAAGCTCCACGGTTTTTTGGAAGGGAGATCCTCAGTTTTTTGGCCAGGATTTGGATTGAAAAAGCTCCACGGTTCTTGGGCCGGGAGATCCTCGATTTGTTTTGGCCAAAATTTTGATAGAAAAATCTCCACAGTTTTTTGGCCGGGAGATCCTCGGTTTTTTGATCGGGATTTGGATAGGAAAGGCTCCGCGGTTTTTTGTCCGGGAGATCCTCGAATTTTTGGCCGGGATTTGGATAGAAAAAGCTCCACAGTTTTTTGGCCGGAAGATCCTCGGTTTTTTGGCCAGGATTTGGATAGAAAAAGCTCCACGATTTTTTGACCGGGAGATCCTCGATTTTTTGGACCATGGTTTTTTCGCCGGGAGATCCTCGATGTTTTGGACGGGATTTGGATAGATAAAGCTCCATGGTTTTATGGCTGGGAGATCCTCGATTTTTGTCACCAGGATTTGGATAGATAGAGCTATGGTATTTGGGCCGGGAGATCCTCGATTATTGACCGGGATTTGGGTAGGAAAACCTCCACGATTTTTTGTCCGGGAGATCCTCAATTTTTTGGCTGGGATTTGGATCGAAAAAGCTCCACGGTTCTTGGGCTGGGAGATCCTCGATTTTTTTGGCCGGGATTTCGATAGAAAAAGCTCCACGGTTTTTTGACCAGGAGATCCTCTGTTTTTTTGTCAAGATTTGGATAGGAAAGGCTCCATGGTATTTTGGCTGGGAGACCCTTGATTTTTTGGCCGGGATATTGATAGAAAAAGCACCTCGGCTCTTTTGGCCAGGAGATCCTCTGTTTTTGGGCAAGGATTTGGATAGAAAAAGCTCCACCATTTTTTGGCCGGAAGAACCTCGATTTTTTGGACGGGGTTTGGATAAAAAACGCTCCACGGTTTTTTGGCCGGGAGATCTTCGTTTCTTGGCCGGGATTTGGATAGAAAAAGCTCTACAGTTTTTGGCTAGGAGATCCTCGGTTTTTTGGCCGGGATTTTGATAGAAAAAGCTCCTCGGCTCTTTTTGGCCGGGAGATCCTGTGTTTTTGGGCCGTGATTTTGATAGAAAAAGCTCCACGGTTTTTTGGCCAAGAGATCCTCGTTTTTTTGCCGGAATTTGGATAGGAAAGGCTCCGCGATTTTTTTACCGGGATATCCTCGAATTTTTGGCCGGGATTTGGATAGAAAAAGCTCCACGGTTTTTGTCCAGGAGATCCTCGATTTGTTTGCCGGGATTTGGATAGAAAAAGCTCCACGATTTTTTGGCCGGGAGATCCTCGATTTTTTGGCCGGGATTTGGATAGAAAAAGCTCCACGATTTTTTGGTCGAGAGATCCTCGGTTTTTTCTCTAGGATTTAGATCGAAAAAGCAATGGTTTTTGGGGCGGGAGATCCTCGATTATTTGACCAGGATTTTGATAGAAAAAGCTCCACGGTTTTTTAGCTGGGAGATCCTCGGTTTTTTGGCTGGGATTTGGATAGAAAAGGCTCCACGGTTCTTGGGCTGGGAGATCCTCGATTGCTTTGGCGGGGATTTGGATAGAAAAAGCTCCATGGTTTTTTGACCGGGAGATCCTCGGATTTTTTGTTGGGATTTGGATAGGAAAGGCTCCATGGATTTTTGGCCGGGAGATCCTCAGTTTTTTGGCCGGGATTTGGATAGAAAAAGCTCCTAGGTTTTTTTGGTTGGGATATCCTCGATTTTTTGGCGGGGATTTAAATAGAAAAAGCTCCACAATTTTTTGGCTGGGAGATCCTCGGTTTTTGGCTGAGATTTGAATAGAAAAAGCTCCACGTTTTTTTGGACAGGAGATCCTCGATTTTTTTGCCAGTATTTTGGAAAGAAAAAGCTCCACTGTGTTTTGGCCGGGAGATCCTCGGGTTTTTGGGCCCGGAGATCCTCGATTTTTTGGGGGGGCATTTGTATAGAAAAAGATCCATGATTTCTTGGCTGGGAGATCCTCGATTTTTTGGCCGGGATATTGATAGAAAAAGCTCCGCGATTTTTTGGCCGGGAGATCCTCGGTTTTTTTGCCAGGATTTGGATAGAAAAATCTCCACGGTTTTTTGGAAGGGAGATCCTTAGTTTTTTGGCCAGGATTTGGATCAAAAAAGCTCCACGGTTCTTGGGCCGGAGATCCTCGATTTATTTTGGCCAAAATTTTGATAGAAAAATCTCCACGGTTTTATGGCCGAGAGATCCTCGGTTTTTTGATCGGGATTTGGATAGGAAAGGCTCCGCGGTTTTTTGTCCGGGAGATCCTCGAATTTTTGGCCGGGATTTGGATAGAAAAAGCTCCATGGTTTTTTGGCCGGGAGATCCTCGGTTTTTTGGCCAGGATTTGGATAGAAAAAGCTCCACGATTTTTTGACCGGGAGATCCTCGATTTTTTGGACCATGGTTTTTCGCCGGGAGATCCTCGATGTTTTGGACTGGATTTGGATAGATAAAGCTCCATGATTTTATGGCCGGGAGATCCTCGGTTTTTGTCACCAAGATTTGGATAGAAAAAGCTGTGGTATTTGGGCCGGGAGATCCTCAATTTTTGACCGGGATTTGGGTAGGAAAACCTCCACAATTTTTTGTCCGGGAGATCCTCAGTTTTTTGGTCGGGATTTGGATAGAAAAAGCTCCACAGTTCTTGGGCTGGGAGATCCTCGATTTTTTTGGCCGGGATTTCGATAGAAAAAGCTCCACGGTTTTTTGACCGGGAGATCCTCCGTTTTTTGGTCAAGATTTGGATAGGAAAGGCTCCATGGTTTTTTGGCTAGGAGACCCTTGGTCTTTTGCCCGGGATTTTGATAGAAAAAGCTCCTCGGCTCTTTTGGCCAGGAGATCCTCTATTTTTGGGCAAGGATTTGGATAGAAAAAGCTCCACCATTTTTTGGCCGGAAGATCCTTGATTTTTTGGACGGGGTTTGGATAAAAAACGCTCCACGGTTTTTTGGCCGGGAGATCTTCGTTTTTTGGACGGGATTTGGATAGAAAAAGCTCTACAGTTTTTGGCCAGGGGATCCTCGGTTTTTTGGCCGGGATTTTATTAGAAATAGCTCCTCGGCTCTTTTGGCCGGGAGACCCTCTATTTTTGGGCCGGGATTTGGATAGAAAAAGCTCCACGGTTTTTTGGCCAAGAGATCCTCGTTTTTTTGCCGGGATTTGGATAGGAAAGGCTCCGCGATTTTTTTACCGGGATATCCTCGGATTTTTGGCCGGGATTTGGATAGAAAAAGCTCCACGGTTTTTGGCCAGGAGATCCTCGATTTGTTTGCCGGGATTTGGATAGAAAAAGCTCCACGATTTTTTGGCCGGGAGATCCTCGATTTTTTGGCCGGGATTTGGATAGAAAAAGCTCCACGATTTTTTGGTCGAGAGATCCTCGGTTTTTTCTCTAGGATTTGGATAGAAAAAGCTATTGTTTTTGGGCCGGGAGATCCTCGATTTTTTGACCAGGATTTTGATAGAAAAAGCTCCACGGTTTTTTGGCTGGGAGATCCTCGGTTTTTTGGCTGGGATTTGGATAGAAAAGGCTCCACGGTTCTTGGGCTGGGAGATCCTCGATTGCTTTGACGAGGATTTGGATAGAAAAATCTCCATGGTTTTTTTACCGGGAGATCCTCGGATTTTTGGTTGGGATTTTGATAGGAAAGGCTCCATGGATTTTTGGCCGGGAGATCCTTGGTTTTTTGACCGGGATTTGGATGGAAAAAGCTCCTAGGTTTTTTTGGTCGGGATATCCTCGATTTTTTGGCGGGGATTTAAATAGAAAAAGCTCCACAATTTTTTGGCTGGGAGATCCTCGGTTTTTGACTGAGATTTGGATAGAAAAAGCTCCACGTTTTTTTGGACAGGAGATCCTCGATTTTTTTGCCAGTATTTTGGAAAGAAAAAGCTCCACTGTGTTTTGGTCGGGAGATCCCCGGGTTTTTGGGCCCGGAGATCCTCGATTTTTTGGGCGGCATTTGTATTGAAAAAGATCCATAATTTTTTGGCTGGGAGATCCTCGATTTTTGGCTGGGATTTTGATAGAAAAAGCTCCGCGGTTTTTTGGCCGGGAGATCCTCAGTTTTTTGCCAGGATTTGGATAGAAAAATCTCCACGGTTTATTGGAAGGGAGATCCTCAGTTTTTTGGCGAGGATTTGGATCGAAAAAGCTCCACGGTTCTTGGGCCGGGAGATCCTCGATTTGTTTTGGCCGAAATTTTGATAGAAAAATCTCCACGATTTTTTGGCCGGAAGATCCTCGGTTGTTTGATCGGGATTTGGATAGGAAAGGCTCCGCAGTTTTTTGTCCGGGAGATCCTCGAATTTTTGGTCGGGATTTGGATAGAAAAAGCTCCACAGTTTATTGGCCGGGAGATCCTCGGTTTTTTGGACAGGATTTTTGGATAGAAAAAGCTCCACGATTCTGGCACATCTGTTTTAAATAAGACCTGTTTTCAACAAAGAATAATACGTTAGTTGAAACAGTTGTTGGTTTTGTGGCCTTGACCATCTTCATCGCCTGATCCCGACCCATTTCTATTCAGAATTCTGCTGCTTATTAGCCTTGTGGGTGACTTTCTTTCACACTGACCGGGTTCATCCTTAGGATCTCTTGATGACTCGCCCATGTGGGCTCCGATTTTCCACCTCATTTTGCTTTCCATACCTTTGCTTTGGCTTTCTTTCTTTCTAATGCCTTTTACTTTGGATGCAATCAACCACCATGGTCAGTCGGGATTGGACTGGCGCATCACTGAGGCTTCTTTGATTCTTGCCGGGCGGAGCCCGGTGAAACCTGCAACCTTTTATTTGTAATTGTTGCAGAATCAGAGCTAAACCGAAAGAGATTCAATGAAAAGTATGCAAAAAAGGCAAGCATATGCGTTTAAGGAGAATCGTCCCTTTCGGGGTAAAAGAAGGACTTATCTAGGGTGCATGCTGGCTCCAAATGAACATGACATGCTTCTTGGACTGGACGTCCGACCCGCACCAACTTCCAACTTCTCATGAACCCATTGACCCATATTTCCAAACTTGGGAACCTTGCCAGGACTTTTAGTGATGAAGTATCCTCTTTTCGGCCGACCGTGCCCTTTGGGGTTTTTCGCTAATCGACCTCTCTCATTTCACTTCTTACTGTTGCCCGATAGTGTTCTTTGCGAGTTTTCACTAATAACACTCTCTCATTTTGTTTTCTCTCCTCACCGTCGCCTTATGGTGCCTGAAGGTTTTCACCGATAAGACTCTTTCATTTTATTTCTCTCTATTTAAATTGCATCATATTCCAACAATGATATTTCCCACTTTCCTATCTTTGGCAATTGATCAGAAGGACTTGGACAAGGTATTTGGGCAAAAGGATTTTGGGTGGAACTACAACTTTGGAACCATTTCGGCGGTCTCATGGCCGAACCATTATATCATCTGCCCCGGTTTCACTTTTTGGGGGAATTTGGATTTTTCTTTTGGTGTGACTGAACCTCAGGGAGAGGTTGCCTTCATATCCTTTCGGAATCAAGTCAAACGTAGTTCAAAGAAATATTTTTTTGTTTTTGTTTTTGTTTTGGTTTTGTTTTTCTCTTCTTTTTCACTTTCTACAAGGTGGCGACGAAAGAAGCAAAGATGGCGGTTACGGAAGCTATAAAAATGCGGCGTTTGGTCGCATGTATGAGGAACTAAGGGAGAGAGGCGGGGACAAGAAGTTATTCGGGTTAGCTAAAGCAAGGGAAAGGAAGGCACGTGATCTTGAACAAGTTAGGTGTATCTAGGGCGAGGATGGTAGAGTTCTGATGGGGGAGTCTCAAGTCAAGCAGAGGTGGCAGTCGTACTTTCGGGACTTACTTAACGAGGAGGGGGATCGCAACATAGAGCTAGGGGAGCTGGGGCATTCAGAACAACATAGAGACCTTGGGTACTGCAGGCGCATTAGGGCGGAGGAGGTCATGGGGGCTTTGCGTAGGATGAGTAGGGGTCGAGCGACCAGCCTGACGAGATCCCGGTGGAGTTCTGGAAGTGCATGGGTAGGTCAGGAGTGGAGTGGCTCTCCAAGCTGTTCAATGCCATCTTCAGGACCAAAAGGATGCCGGATGAGTGGAGGTGGAGGACAGTGGTGCCCTTGTACAAGAACAAAGGGGACATCTAGTGCTGCAACAACTATAGGGGTATCAAATTAATAAGTCACACCATGAAGGTTTGGGAGCGGGTGATTGAGGCGAGGGTGAGGGAGATGACATCTATATCTGGGAATCAGTTCGGTTTTATGCCGGGTCGCTCCACTACAGAGGCTATCCACCTTGTCAGGCGGCTGGCGGAGCAGTTCAGGGATAAGAGAAGGACCTACACATGGTGCTTATCGACTTGGAGAAGGCGTATGACAAGGTCCTGAGGGAGCTGCTTGGAGGCGAAGAGCGTGCCGGAAGCCTACATCAGAGTAATCAAGGACATGTACGATGGAGCTAAGACTAGGGTTAGGATGGTGGGTGGCGACTCAGACCATTTTCCAGTGGTTATGGGGCTCCATCAAGGATCGGCGCTGAGCCCCCTCTTGTTTGCCTTAGTGATGGATGCTCTAACCCGACATATTCAAGGGATGTGCCTTGTTGTATGCTATTTGCTGATGATATAGTATTGATAGATGAGATGAGGGTCGGTGTTATTGAGAGGTTAGAGGTATGGAGACAGACTCTCGAGTCTAAAGGTTTCAAAATAAGAAGATCTAAGACAGAATACCTGGAGTGCAAGTTTAGCGCCGAGCCGAGAGAAGTAGGCAGGGATGTGATGATTGGATCTCAGGTCATCACCAAGAGGGACAGTGTCCGATATCTTGGGTCTGTGATTCAGGGGGACGGAGAGATTGACGGGGACGTCACTCATCATATAGGAGCAGGGTGGTCAATGTGGAGGCTTGCATCAGGAGTCCTGTGTGACAAGAAAGTTCCACATAAACTCAAGGGGAAATTCAATAAAGTCGTGGTTAGACCTGCGATGTTGTATGAGGTAGAGTGTTGGCCCGTGAAGAACACTCATGTTCAGAGAATGAAGGTAGCAGAGATGAGGATGCTCAAGTGGATGTGCGGGCACACTAGGTTAGATAAGATTAAGAATGAAGTTATTCGAGAGAAGGTGGGGGTGGCCCCGGTGGATGAGAAGATGCGAGAAGCGAGGCTGAGGTGGTTCAGACATGTGCGGAGGAGACGTCCCGATGCCTCAGTGAGGAGTTGTGAGCGGCTGGAGATTGTTGGCGTTCGGCGAGGCTGAGGGAGGTCTAAGAAGTATTGGGGTGAGGTGATTAGGCATGACATGGCTAGAATGCGGGTTTCCGAGGACATGACCATCGATAGGATAGTCTGGAGGTCTAGTATCAGGGTTGTAGGATAAGGGCTCCTAGAGTTTTTCGTACTCCTCACCGGGGGTTGGGTGAGGCTTGGCAGGGCTATCCATAGATAATTTGTGGTTTGGCTTATGTCTCCCTTATGGCTGTTAGTTATGGTAGTTACTGTATGATATTATTGCATGTTATTTTATTTATGTTTCGTATGTTTAGATAATTATTTACGCTATTTCTGCTGGAGTTACTAATGCTCTATTGTTTTTGCTTTTGTTTTTATTTTTGTTTTTCCTTTTCTACTCTGAGCTGAGGGTCGATCGGAAACAGCCTCTCTGCCCTTTCGGGTAGGGGTAAGGCTCGTCTACATATTACCCTCCCCAGATCCCACCTAGTGGGACTATACTGGGTAGTTGTTGTTGTTCTTTTTCACTTTCTTTTCTTTTCTGTTTCTTTTCTTTTTCTTTTTCTTTTTTTCCCTTTCCTTTTTCTTTTCTTTCCTTTCTTTTTCAGTATCTCTTCTTGGTTCCAAAGAGGGTAATCGAAGAAAGGTAACCGGCACAAAGGATTTACGAAGGATCAATGGTGTTTGAATAGCGGGAATGAAAACCTTCGTCATCTCAACTGTGCAAATAAATCTCCGGAACGAGTTTAGACATAGTACCTTTTTGCTGCATCCGCATTCACAGATGCTTCGCAATCATTTCCTGCGATGTCACCCAAATATAATGCTCCTCTCGTCAGTATATTTGCAACGATATATGGACCCTTCAAGTTAGGAGTAAACTTTCCTTTTGCTTCCTGATGATGAGGAAGATTGCACCTTAACACCAATTGTCCTACTTCAAAATTCCTGGGTCGTGCTTTCTTATTTAAGCACGGGCCATGCTTCATTGATGCAACTGCCCGTGACACACTGCATTCATCTATTTTAATTAAGGCCAACATTCCATACTAGTCTAGATCCACTTACTGTCCTCAAATTCTGCTTCAGTGACGAACCCTCCACAAACCAATTGTCCTGTGTTGTTCCGATTCTTTTATTTTATTTTCTAAAATTTAACTTCTTTGTGTTTCAACTTTTGATTTCATTACTTCAAAGTCTGACAGAGTTCTTGGGATCTGCACATGAAGTCCGCGAGCATGTCATGTTATTTAAAGCTGCATTATTAGAGAAAGATAAAAAAAAAAACTCTGAACAATAAAGAAAATGAACGATGAAATATTGATTTCATTTCTTGAAATTTTGGAAGATAACAGGGTTAAACATTAAGGAATTTAGATACAGGAAACTAAAGAAACATTCGAGTCACACCTTGGAATGACTCGCGATGCAGAAATAGTGGCAGGACAAGTCTACTCAGACTCCCACCTGACCAGGAATTGCGTAGCCTTCCAGTTTTGAAGCTTGGTGCTTGGTCCCATGTATAACACCTCAGCAGTGCTCGTGCTTAGTCAAATTCTAAAATAGTTTAAGATATCGTCCCATAGAGATTGGAAAATCTAGCTACAAACTTATAATATTCTTAATACTATTTGAGAGAACCAAACTGATGAAGTTTTGTTTGTTGAAGATCTAAATTGCTTAAGTTGAAACGAAAAAATTTTCAGAAGATTTATATTTAAATAGAGTTGGGAATAATTTAATTCACTCGATAGGGTGATAATAATAAAATTTTAGGCTCTACATGTATTTATCTTAGGAATAACTGTTTATTGCTAATACAATTATATTTTCTCACCAAGAAATAATCAATTAATAACACTCCGTTAGAATTATGTAAATCAATTGATATATGACTCCTAGCGATTAAACTAAAATAGTTTTCTTGCCTGAATTGTGCTATAAGATAGTAAAAACCTCTTGCGATTACTTTTTACTAAAAATCAATAATCTTGCCAACTACAACTCCTCCATGAGAATTATAATGGAAGTAAGCAAGATTACAGACTTGGAATGATAGCTTAAAAGGAATTGCTCTCTCTCTCTCTATTATTATACCCAATTGACATCGTATATTAATTTTGCTTCGTGAGAATAACAAATTTGACATACAACTAACTTTGGAGAATAAATAGATAGAAGTGATAAAATAATAATTAATTAAAACTAACATTCCATCACAATATAGAAATATAATTAGAAAGTTTCAGGTCAAGCATGTAGTAAAATTGAGATTAATATTATAACGATATCGAGCTTCATCAACTACCCAAACAATAGAGATTACTCCATTATGGAGTATTTAAATCTCATAATGAAAGGAATTCTTAGCATAATATCAACACTCTTAGAAAATTCCCAAAAGACTACAAGATAAATTAAAATATATAAAGAAAGAAGTAAAGACTAAATCTAGAGAAAAGTTATTTTGCTATCTTCGTATGATCTTCCACCCTTCAACACAAATATGACATACTATTTATAGAAATCAAATATCATAAGGTACCATGTTGCCTCATGATTATTTTATCATGATGCCTTGTGCTTCTTTTGCCGCGATGCCTCGTGCTTCTTTTGCCATGATGCCTTGTTCTTCTTTTTTATTCCTTTATTTTCTTTATCATGGTATTTTTATTTCCTGCAAAATACTATTAGAAAATACAGATAATTGACATACTATATATATATATATATATTATTTAAAATAATTTATTTTTAAGTACATAATATATGAATATTTTATAGTCATCAATTATGGAGGTAGATATTCTTATGGTAGAGGCCACCCCAAGGCCCTTTCAGTCAGCCCTCCAGGCTTCTCATGGTACTACAAGCGGTCATAGTTCTCAGCCACAATGTTCTGACCAGCAGCTCTTCAACTCACCATCAGCTCCTATCAGTGCACCACTACTTCGATATTCTCAACAGTCGAGGGCTTGCTTCACCTGCCATGACCATAGGTACATTGCCAAGTATTTCCCTTGAGCTTCCAGCAGTTCTCAGCAGCAGGGTCCTCGCCCCAGGATTAAGTCACCAGGTGATCCACATCTTGCCCAGCCAGCTAGAGGCGGGGGTAGGGATCATAAAGGTGGAGGGGGAGACAGTAGAGGTGGAGCTCAGACCGCCAAAGGTAGGGGTCAGGCAGTAGCAAATCATCCCAAAGATGCAATTAAGGGAGGTGGGGGTCAACCCCGTTGTTATGCATTACCGGCCAGGCCAAAGGCCGAGTCATCAGATGTTGTGGTTACAGGTACTATTCTGGTATGTGATAGGGGTGCTCTGTGTTACTTGATCCGGGATCTACGTATTCTTATGCGTCGTCCTATTTTTCACCCTATTTGATCATGCCTAGTAAGGCTTTGGGGATTCCTGTATATGTGTCCACACCGGTTGGTGATTCTATAGTGGCCGACCGAATGCACCATTTATGTGTGGTGGTATTTTAGGGTCTTGAGACCCATATCAACTTATTGCTCTTAGATATGGTAAACTTTGATGTTATATTGGGGATGGACTAGTTTTCCTCGTATCATGCTATTTTGGATTGTCACGCCAAGACCGTGACCTTGGCCTTGCCATATTTGCCTCGACTTGAGTGGAGAGGGACCCCAGGTCATGCCACCCGCAATTTTGTTTCCTCTTTTAAGGCTCGACGTATGGTCGAGAAGAGGTGTCTAGCATATCTGGTGTATGTTCGCGACTCCAGCGTAGAGATTCCATCTATTGACTCTGTTCCGATTTTTCAAGAGTTCCCCGAGGTTTTCCCTTCAGACCTGCTGGGTATGTCGCCTGACAGGGATATTGATTTATATATTGATCTGGCTCCGGGCACCTAGCCTATTTCCATTCCTCCATATCACATGGCCCCGCCAAAGTTAAATGAATTGAAGGAGCAGCTTCAACACTTGCTTGATAAAGGTTTCATTAGGCCTAGTGTATCACCTTGGGGTGCAAGTGTTTTTTGTGAGGAAAAAAGATGGGTCGATGAGGATATGCATTGATTACCGGAAGTTGAACAAGGTGACTAAAAAGAACAAGCATCCAGTGCCACGGATTGACGATTTGTTCGACCAGCTTCAGGGTTTCAGGGTGTTCTCGAAGATAGATTTGAGGTCTAGTTATCATCTGCTGAGGATTAGGGCATCTGATGTACCTAAGATAGCATTTCGCACTTGGTATGGGCATTATGAGTTTTTGGTCATGTCGTTTGGGTTTACCAATAACCCAACAACATTCATAAAGTTCATGAACCGAGTGTTCAAGCCCTATTTGGATTTGTTCGTGATTGTATTCATTGACGACATTTTGATATACTTCTGCAATAAGGAGGAGCACGAGCAACACCTCAGAGTGGTTCTTTAGACTTTGAAGGATAATCAGTTGTACGCCAAGTTCTCAAAGTGCGAGTTTTGGTTGAGTTCAGTCGCATTCTTGGGTCATGTTGTATCAGCAGAGGGTATTCAGGTGGACCCAAAGAAGATAGAGGCAGTCAAGAATTGGCCTCGACCAGCTTCAGTTATAGAGATCCGGAGCCTCTTGGGGTTAGCTGGTTACTACAAACGTTTCATGGAGGGGTTTTCATCCTTTGCAACCCTGATGACTAGATTAACCCATAAAGGTGCCCAGTTCAGGTGGTCATATGAGTGCGAGGTGAGCTTTCAGAAGCTCAAGACAGCTTTGACTACGACACTGGTATTGGTTTTGCCCACAAGATCTGGGCCTTATACTGTTTATTGTGATGGCTCCCGTGTCAGGCTTGGTGCAGTGTTGATGCATAATGGCAAGGTCATAGCATATGCTTCGATGCAGTTGAAGATCCACGAGAATAACTATCCAAATCATGACCTAGAGTTGGCAGCCATTGTTCATGCCTTGAAGATCTGGAGGCATTATTTATATGGTGTGACGTGTGAGGTGTACACGGATCATAAGAGCCTTCAGTACTTGTTCAAGTAGAAAGAGTTGAATTTGAGACAGCGCAGGTGGTTGGAGTTGTTGAAAGACTATGATGTTTCTATCTTATACCGCCCGGGAAAGGCCAATGTGGTGGCCGATACATTAAGTAGGAAGTACGCCAGCATGGGTAGTCTTGCCTTTATTCCATTTGGTCATTGATGGAGCGTATTGAGGAGAGGCAGTTTGATGATCCCTATTTGTGTTTCCTGAGAGACACGGTGCTATAGGGAGGTGCCGGGTTAATGACTTTGGGAGATGATGGCGAATTGAGATTGCAGGGGCGGGTTTATGCGCCTAATGTTGATGGTATTCGGGAGTCGATCTTAGCGGAGACCCACATTTCTCGGTATTCTATTCACCCGGGCGCCTCAAGGATGTATTAGGATTTGAGACACATTATTGGTGGCACAGAATGAAGAAAGACATTGTTGCATATATGGCTCATTGTCTGAATTGTTACTAGGTTAAGTAAGAGCATCAAATGCCCGATGGGTTATTTCAGAAGATTGAGCTTCCCAAGTGGAAGTGGGAAAGAATCACCATTGATTTTGTTACTGGCCTTCCGATGACTCGGAAGAAGTTTGATTCTATATGGGTTATTGTTGATAGTCTGACCAAGTCATCGCATTTTATTCTAGTTGCCAACACCTATTCGTCCGAGAGATATGTTGAGATTTATATCAGAGAGATCGTTCGCCTTCATGGGGTGCCCATATCTATTATTTCGGACCAGGGTCTGCAGTTTACCTCGCATTTCTGGAGAGCGGTACAACATGAGTTTGGCACCCAGGTTTAGTTAAGTACAACATTTCACCCCCAAAACGGACGGTCAGTCCAAGAGGACTATTCAGATTCTTGAGGATATTTTATGAGCCTGCATTATTGATTTTGGAGGCTCTTGGTACCAGTTCTTTCCTTTAGCAGAGTTTGCCTACAACAACAGCTACCATTCCAACATTCAGATGGCTCCGTATGAGGTGTTGTATGGTAGGAAGTGTCGTTCCTCAATCGGATGGATTGAGCTGGGAGAGGCTCAGTTATTGGGTACAGATCTAGTACTGGAGGCCTTGGATAAGGTCAAGATCATCCAGGACAGGCTTCGGTTAGCTCAATCTAGGCAGAAGAGTTATGCAGATCGTAAGGTCAGGGATGTGGCTTTCATGGTTGGTGAGCAAGTAGTGCTCCGTGTATCGCCTATGAAGGGTGTGATGCAATTCAGGAAGAAGGGCAAGCTTAGCCCTAGGTTTATTGGCCCACTTGGGATTCTCGATCGCGTGGGGAAGGTGGCTTATTGGTGTGCCTTGCCGCCTAGCTTGTCAGCCATGCATGCGGTTTTTCACATATCCATTCTTCGGAAGCATCACGGCAATCCCGCCCACGTGTTAGATTTCAGTATTGTCCAATTGGACAAGGATCTGTCATATGAGGAGGAGCCGGAGGCTATTTTAGACCGACAGGTTTGACAGTTGATGTCGAGGATTTTTCCTTCAGTGCGTGTCCAGTGGAGAGGTCAGCCTCCTGAGGCATCAACCTGGGAGTAAGAATCTGATATGCGGAGCCGTTATCCCCATCTATTCCCTGACTCAGGAACTTCTTTCTTTTGTCCGTTCGAGGACATACAGTTGTGTTAGAGGTGGAGGATGTGACGACACAAAGGTTCATCACTGTAATTCTCCCTTTCTTTGCGCTTCCAAGTCCTAGAAATACTATTATTTTGTTGCCTCGATTTGCATGCACAGTCCGGGCGCGAGGCCAGAAAGTATTTATGTGGAACTATATGAATTCTTGTTAAAAACTATGAATTTTGAAAATATTATTGATATAATTCACTTTGGTCAACATTTTGAGTAAACGAACCCGGACCCATGAGGTGACGGTTCTGGAGGGTCCGTAGAAAATTATGGGACCCGGGCGTATTCCTGGAATTGAAATCCGAAGTCCCAAGCCTAAGTATGGAATTTCTGAAAGAAATTGTTAATCTGAAAATAATATGAAAAATTAAAATGAAAATGAGTTGTGTGTGATGGTATCAGGCCCGTATTTTGGTTTCGACGCCTGATACAGGTATTAATTGAGCGCTAGGCACTATCTGTAAAGTTTGGTTGAAAATGGACGTAATTTGATATGTTTCGGACTTGAAAATGAAAAATAAGAGTTTTATGATAAATTAGAAGAAATCATGTGTTTTGAGGTTTGATTCTATGTACGTGATGTTATTTTGGCGATTTGATCGCACGAGTAAATCCGAGGGCTCGGGTGAGTTTTGGATAGGTGTTGGGTTCATTTTGCATGTTGGGAAAGAGCTTCAGGTGTTGCAGACCTGTAGGCTTCGCAATTGCAAACATCGCAAATGCAAACATGGTCCAGAAGCTGCTGAGTTTGCAAATGCGAAGGAAACATCGCAAAAGGCGAGGTCTGTTCTTTCCCAGAAGTCTTCGCAAATGCGAAAAATATCTAGCAAATGTGAATTCCCCAGCCTAAGCTATCAAATCACAAATGTGAACATTATCTCGCATATGCGAGTCCCGCCAATATTGTGCCTTGTTCGCAATTGCGAACATTTCTTCGAAAAGGCGTAATCCTCCCTTCCTCTGCATAGTTCGCAATTGCAAACACATTCTCGCAAATGCGAGATCTGCACCTGCATATTTTACACTTAGACAATTTTAAACATCATTCTCCATATTTTCAAAACCCAACTTCCATTGTCAATTTTCTCTCAACTCTCTCATTCCCAAATCAATTGTAAGTCAACTTTTACTCTATTTCTTCAATCTATAACATCTTTTATCATGATTTCATCTTAAAATCAAAGCTTTCAATGGGTATAAATGGGGATTTGGGGTAGAACCTAGGTTTTCTTAAAATTGGGGATTTGGACCTCAATTTGGGGTCCGATTTCAAAAGAAATTACATATATGAACTCGTGAGGGAATGGATAACCCGGTTTTGGTTCGAACCTCGGGTTTTGACCACGTGGGCCCGGGGGCATTTTGGGAATTTTGGACAAAATTTTGCGAATTCTTTATATGCATTCAAATTGATTTAACTATCATTTGTTGATACATTTGAGTAAATTGTGATTAGATTCGACCGGTTTTGTGGGAAATTCGAGGGGTAAAGCTATCCTAGAGGCATGAGTTGAGTTTGGAGCTTTCGAGGTAAGTTTTTGATATATCTTTGGATTGATGGAATAGGATAAGAGTGCTTGATTGCTATTTGTGAAATGATCGAGTACGGTATATAGGCATGGTGACGAGTATCTGTACACCGGTGTCTAGCATGACCGTGAGTCGTAATGCTTTTGAATCAAAAGAATATGATACAACTGTCTTGTTAAATTGATAATTTCTATGTGATGTGTTGGTTAAGAACGAATGAATTAAAAGAGTTTGTGAAGCAATGATTCCCTTGTTGGGACGAGTAGACTGTTACAATTGAATTTTCCCTTGCCGGGATATTTGGGCTGTTAGCTGTACCCTTGTTGGGCTTAACTGTTATATTGTTGTGTTTCCCTAATGGGACCTCCTTTGGAGAGATTAGAAGAGTTATTCAATTATAATATGAGATCATGTGGAACGCTGACCACTTATGAATTATAAACAGGATCGTTTGGCACGCCGACCATAACTTATCTTGACTATTGCCATTGGCCTGAGATGTAAGTGACATTGTGCAAGGACAAAACGGGATCGTGTGGTGCGTCGTCCGCTTACATACTACAATACGGGATCATATGGTGCGCCGTCCACTTAGATTATACATTATTGAATCGTGTGGCGAGCCGTTCACTGTAGATATATGTATCATGAAACCCTGAATAGATCTGCTCATGTTTCTGATGTTCCATTTTCATCTAGTACTCTCCGATAGCATGTCCCCTCCCAGCTTTACTTGTATTATTTTGTTATTGTTTCTTTTCCGTGCTTGTATAACATATTTGCACAGGTTAATTGTGGTAGGTTCTGTCTAGCTTCGTCATTACTTCGCCAGGGTTAGGCCAGACACTTACCAGCACATGGGGTCGGTTGTGCTGATGCTACACTTTTGTGCCTTTTATGCATAGGTCAGGAGACAGCTTACGGACCGCAACAGTAGATTGGGAACGTGCCTTCAGTTCAGAGACTCCTACATAGTTTGCTGGCGTGCGCGGGCCCTGAGTCTCTTCTATTTCATTTCTGTTTGATTTCATTGTATCGAAACAGACTCCTTATGTATTTTCTTTCAAACTCTTATTTGTAGAATTTAATAGTAGTCCGTGAATACTGTGACACTAAAATCTTGGGTAGAGAATGAGGTTAACTTTTTCCGCATTTCTTTCACTTAATGTTAAATTAAGACTTCCTCTTAAATTTATTGTTCTTATTATTATCTTGTTGTAAATTAGTTGATAAAGTATGTTGAAGTTGGCTTGCCTAACTCCGGCAGTAGGCGCCATCACGACTCCCGATGGTGGGAAATCCGGCTCCTAGCAAAACCACTTTCAACTTTTATACACAACACAATTTGTCTCTACTTCAAAATTATATTCTACTTACTCCTATTATGTCCTCTCCAATAACATACATCAAATGCTCACACAACCACTTACCTATAATTAAATTTATAGAGCAATCACTACATTCAAAGCTTTTAAGGCACCTGGGCAAGATGGACTACAACCCTTTTTCTTTCAAATTTCGGGAAGAGAGAAAAATAGCTGTAGTTGCCATTTGTAAAACTTCTTTCTCTTCTGCTACTATTGATTCGTTCCATACCTACACTAATACAAAGTAACAAAGATGGCCGATGCATTTATACCCAACAAAGGTCAGGATCGAATCCACAGAAAGTTAATTAGTTTGGAGTTAGGTTTATATCCGAGAAAGATATGGGGGTTGCCCTTATTTGAACTTCCACAAATGGTCAGTTTTGTTATCGACTTTTATAGCATGAAATAGTTAAAGCTAAGTACAATATTTTTGTTGGTTGTTTCAAGTATTAAAAGAGACTAGGGTAGTGACTTCCACCTAGGTGGATATCTAACAGGTATCTAGAATTTAGGGCAAGCTTGTTATGATTGGGGTTGTGGTATAACCATCACATGCAAGTTCTAACTCTATATATCTCGGTAGTTTGAGTGACTTTGCCCAATTTGGCTTTCTCAAGTCCAAATGGGTTTTCATCCATCACAAATGATATTGGCTCAAACCATGTATTACTATATCTAGGTTCAACCCTTTATTTGGGGCTATCAATCTCTTGAATTCACCCCAATTCCTGGTTAGCCTAATTTTTCTAGACTTAGTCCCTCTTTCTGAAGAAGAGTCTAAGTCATAAAGGCACAAATAATTGTTTGCAACCACCAATTCTACAATTAAAGAATGAATCAAGCTAAATATCACTAACCCATAAACAATTAAGCCCCGAAATTCAAGATCCATTAAATACACACACTAGGGTCTGGTCACAATCCTAGCTATGAATTTAGCTACTCATGAAACTAGCAGAAATTAAAGTTGAAGATAAAATATAAGCCATATATTCAAATACAAGATGAAAATCTAAAGATTAGAGATGAATTTACTCTAAAATTACCCAAAAAGGTAAGAATCAGTCATTCACGTGTTCTCCTAAAGAAAACTTAACTTAAAAATCTAAAAAAGATCTATTTATACTAGGCTGAAATTGTCGGTCAAAAATGCCCCTACGGATGTTTTGGGGAGGCGTAATTCCTACCGCCTCCACGCTTGAGCTTTCGTGGCCGCGTAATAAGGAGTGCGGTCTACGTTTCTTCAATCATAGGCTTGGTTGTGACTTGGTTTTGCGGACAGCGAAAGCCACCACCTCCGTATTAACTTTAATCGCGGTCGCATAATTTCGACGCAGACCGCAATCTTCTATTAGGCTTGACTTGTAGGGTCTCTAAATCATCAATCTCTCATCGAACATATCACCGCGGTCGCGTAAGATATTCCACGGCCGAGATTGTTTTATAGAGATCGGCGGTAGAACTTGTGCTCAAAATAGCTTATCTGAATCTCATTCCGCCGGTCGCGTATTTGTGGTTGCCTCAGTGGTGGACCTTACGTGGCCGTTATTTTCCATCGTGGTATGCGCTCCAATCCAATCTTTGGACATGTGCAAGTTTATCTCCTTTATGAGTTGATTAGGGTTTCTTTGTCTTATTTTGACCAATCCCTAGAGACAAGTACATTAAGTAAGTTTTCGGGAATACTTTTACATAATTTTTATCCAAAACCTTAGCAAAAGAGAGTATAAGATAGGCTAAAATCAATAGTTATCAACTCCCGAAACATAAGCTTTTTCTTGTCCTCAAGCAACAAATTAATTCCCACCTCCACAAGAAAAAAGAAAGGAAAATTTAATTGTACTAACGTGACTTCATCAAGCATCAATTGGGACTAACAATTACCCTAAACACAAATGCATTATCAACAACACACAATCTTTTTAATACCATAGCTCTAGTGAGACACAAGAACATCAAGAATTGACTTAATTCATCAAGGAAGCTCGCTCTACTACGTAGGTCATTGTGGAACCCAAACTCTATATCCTCTACTCTCCATAAGCAATTCTCACATTAGATTGTAGCACTCAGAACAAGGATTGTGGAAAATATGTTCATCTCTCTCAAAGGAGATCACAAGTCCGACTCCAAGCATCATAAGCTTGCCCCTTATGTAAATCACCACTAATGTCAGCTCACTCAACTCAAATGCATGTAGGTCTTTTGGTTTAAGTTAGGATATACCGGTTTATGAAGGTTTCATCTTTCCTTAAGCAATTCATTTTCTCATTTCGGCTCACACTTTCTTGATGTTTTGAGTCATTTTCTTCTACCTTAGGGGACTAGAGAGATACACTGTCCATCTTTATTGTTCATGACAATCATTTATCTCCTTTTATAATTATTCCAAGCCCTTCATTATTACTTTCATTGAATCCCTTTATTTTTCTATACTATCCACTTTCTTTTTGACTTTTTGGCTTTTCTTTATTTTCTTTTGCCTTCTCTTTTCTTCATTTTGTACCTTTTATCACTTTAACTTTCCTTGTATCTCCTCCCAAACGTATTCTTTTTCCAATTGTGCTAAGGAAAGATCGGGTTCCAAGAGAGGGTCATTATAAAAGAGATAAAGGCTTGTATCATGACTATTGAAAGAATAAAGATTTTGGCTCAACTGGGTTGACTAGGGATATTATCTTTGGTGGGATATGGATGCTTTTAAGTTTCAAATTGAATAAAAAAGAGCCTATAATCATTTCCCAAGTCGAGCTACACTATGAATTTTGCCTAGACAAAAATTCAGAGCAAGTTCTAGACTTATTAGCACGTGACTTGGACTTGCAAATATATACCTCACCTCACAAGCTGTTAGATTGCTAAATAGAATAGAGTAGATGGCCTACAACAACCCTAGCTAAGATTGAGCAACATAACCGGCTCCAAGAAGCCACTCGGTGATTGTTTAGACAACGGAAGAGTCTAAAGATCACAACTAGAACCATTCTTTTCTAATGAACTTTTTTCTAACCATAAGATCAAAGGTAAATGTGTTAGGCCCAAGTGAAGCATGCATGAGACACTTTTATTCATTACTACTATTTACCAAAAAAAAAGACTCAAATCCTTAAAAAGATTGTCACGCCATCCATTATTGGAAAGAGCTACCCGGTTTACACAACCTCCACCTTTAGAAATAACTGTTGCATTAAGAAAACCAAAGTCTTATTGATCACGAAGCTAAGAACTCAACAAGAAGCTACTAACAGAAGTAAAAAAAACTGAGCTATTAAGGAAAACTAACATAAGAAGTTATAAAGTAAACTACAAAAAGTAAAATGAATATGTACAATAGTGGTAAGAAATGAATATATAAAAAATAGGAATAAATATATACATGGAAAGTAAATTTATATACATATCGAAACAACAACAACAACAACTACAACAACTACCCAGTATAGTCCCAGAAAGTGGGGTCTGGGGAGGGTAATATGTAGACGAGCCTTACCCCTACCTGAAAGGGCAGAGAGGCTGTTTCCAAAGTGAAAAATAAATGGTAAAGTTATCTACATACTAAAAGTGAAAAATAACGACTAAAATAATAATTGCATTCTAGTCATCAAATCAAAAGTAGGACCCCAATCCCGCTCCCAAATAAAAGCTAGCATTGTCCTTAATACAAACAGCAAAAATAATATCAAGAAGGGATAGAGAGTAGAGAAAACTCCCTATGCGGTCTGCATCGGGTCCTGCACATCAGTGGAGACAACTCCCTCTAGATCATCTAACAATATCTCCAAGTCCTCGGACTGGGGTACCACAAATCCCCTCATAGGCTCTCTGTTAGCCTCCTGCTCTAGTGCATGTGTTGTCTGTGCTGCTCGAACCTGCTCCTCCAAGAGTAAGTCCAGTAGGATGTCTCCAGTTGATGTAATCCTCTCTACCTCCTTCTTTATTAGCTTTATAGACTCTTTTAAGGCCAAAGTCTTCTTCATTTGTTTGCCTAGTTCCTTGATTTGTTTTCCCTGTGCATTGATAACCTTCACATCATTTCCTAGTTGCCTAAGAGCATCTTCTGGTTGTCCATAAGCTCCTTCAATAAACTCTTTAGTAAAGGAGGTACCTGGAGCTGTGTTGGAGCTCCCTGAGTTGTGACTGCACTGGATAAGGCAGATAACTTTGATGTAGCTCCCTGCATCCAGTTGTTGATGCTGGATAAAGTCTAATTAACCTACAGTGCAATAAAAGGGTAAGCTCAGGTAGAGGGCACAGACATGGGGCTGTGACAGAAGGGTCGTCTGATGGAGGTGGCCAGCAGAACAATCTTTAGTTGTGGAAGGCTCAGAACCAGTGGCCACCACCCTTGGCTCTTAATACTAGCCAGTAGAGGTAGTGTCTTTACCATTGGACTTGGGGTTGTTTGCTCCCTGAAGGTTGTACCATGATAAACGCCTTTTTGGATTCATCTATGTGTCAAAACTCGTCCCTTCTACATTTTGATCCTCCAAATACATAGTGAGGAAGTTGGGGTAGGGGGTATGATCCTTCATCCTTTCTGACAGCTTTGGCGATGATTCTTGACATGAGATTTCCCACATCTATCAGGAACCCCTCCATAATAGAAGCCACAATGATCGCCTGGAAGACTAGGATATCACTGTCATGTTGGGCTGGGTCTAGCCAACTGCAGAAAAATGTACACCACCCTTTCACTTCAAAGCTCATAGTATTTCTAGCAATATGAACCCTAGGTGTAGGCCAAGATGGTGTTTTCCCTGGAATGGCTATCACCTCTGCAATCCATGGACGGGTTGCCTCATTTAATGCCACATTCTCCAAGTACAAGGATTCAACCACAAATCGAACCTGGCATATGCATTCAACGTCTTTCCATCAAATTTGAACTTTCGGTTTCGCACCTTGGTCTCGTAGGTTCCCTTTTCAATGTGGGCCACGTTGGCGTAGAATACTTTGACTAAAAATTCATTGGCCTCCGGTAGCTTGCTGGTAAAGAATTTCCACCCCACCCTTTCATCAAATTGCTTCATTACATTAGGATTGTGGGGTAGAAGATCCCTTTTAACTAAATGCCTCTTAAGAGTGAGCGACCTTTGAGGCCACCATTCCGATATTGCTGTTACCTCCTCTCCCGTCATCCTCGTATCTCAGTATCAACATCAATAGCGGCCGAAGTCTTAGCAGGTGGGGAATCAGATGCCAAAGCTTCACTACTTTCCTATGAGCCATCAAACGACTCAGAAGAAGGAGAGGGTGTATGCTCGTCTCGCATTTAGAATTTCCCTTGAATCTCTACGGGAACATGGGTTGGAACCAAGTCTCCTTCTGCAACATCCTAAGAAGGAATATATTCACTATCGTCAGAATAGGATGCGGCTTAATCCACAGCTTTAAGTGCAACTCTCATTTTACCAATTGATTTTTTCACGATGAGGGTTAATTTGATGTTCCCTTTACCCCGGTCTCGGGAGGACTCTGCTCTCCTTTTTTATATATCACTTTCGCTTCTAGGTCGAACTATTGTCTGCAGAGAACAAGCCATGAAACAAAGTCACAACAAGGTAACAGTCATATAGTTAAGCATTGTGGATTAAACTAAAATATTTCAGATGTCTTGCATATACTACCTCTCTAAACGATCAACCACGGACCGTCGAAAAACAAGTGCAGCTGCGAACATGCCACCACGGTCCGTGTAAAAAGGAGTGCGGCCGTGAAAGACTGGGGATCAGACTAACCATTATCTGAAGTTAAGGTACCACTGACAGCGACAAAAGGAGGTACGACCATGAAATATGAAATGCGGACTGCGTAAAATTGAACGCGGTTGCGAAACCAATTTTCTAGCTCTCTGAAACTCATTACCGCTGCCCACAAAATTATGGCACATGGACCGCGGAAAAAGCACCGCATCTGCGAACTTACAAGTAACTCAGTTCTCACAAAGCATGAATGCGAACAACATAATTTGGACCGCTATCCGCAAAATGTAAAATCAGACGGGCATTTTTGAATTCTCTTAGACCTAGGGTTTCACGTTTTTAGCAATTAACAAGTAAAATGAACAACCCTATCCCCTATTAGGCATGTACAACAACTACCGACATGATTTTTTTAACATCAATGCTTAGATTATGGGAAGTAATCAAACCTAATTAAAAAGAAGAAGTTACAACTAAGAGAAAAAAAGCTAAAATATAAAAAATGCGATGATTTGAACATACCAGTTATTTGATTTGTGATAGAAACTAATTCTAGATCATTTTTATGTAATTAAGATCATATTAGAGGGAGATAGACAATATTTTATTGTGGTGAGAGTGAAGGGTTCGAAAAGTATTACAGGAGAAAAGTCATTCTATTCATACTAAAAGAAAATGTACCCATAGACTTACTTGAGCGTAGTCCGCGAAATTCCACCGTTGTCCGCGCTTTCATGTGTTTGAATGGCTGTTACTAAAAATGAACCGCTGAGAGCGAAAAAACAAGAGTCTCCACGGAAGGGTAATGCAGGCCATGAAATTTCAATCGCCGACACGAATACTTCAATGAGTTGCTATTCTGGACTTTTCAGGTCTATGTCCGCTGACAATTTACGCCCCCGTAAAAAGCACCCACTGACTGCGAAATTCTGAGCGCGGTCATCATAATTCTTACACATAGGTAAAATTTTCCCAGCAATAGTCCTTCCTTACACAAATAATTCTACACAAACTTCATAACTAGTTAAACCGAAACAAAGACTAACTAAGAAGAAAATCAAAAAGTAAGAAGATACACATGGGTTACCTCCCAAAAAGCGCCTGATTTAACATCATGGCACGATGCAGGTTATCATCAATCACTTGAAATGGATCATTTCCACCACGTGGCTAT
Organism: Nicotiana benthamiana; assembly: GCA_034376525.1. Classification (NCBI taxonomy): domain Eukaryota; kingdom Viridiplantae; phylum Streptophyta; class Magnoliopsida; order Solanales; family Solanaceae; genus Nicotiana; species Nicotiana benthamiana. Next base: position 54,739,702 of record CM067341.1, on the reverse strand, counting down.
CATCAAACTTTCCAGAGTAGTGCTTATCTCGGTGCCCATTAACTCAAAATATTTCACTAATTTTGTTTTTGAAATCAAGAGCACCAAACGAAGTTACATGCACCACTTCAAAAGGGTCACACCATTTTGACTTGAGCTTTTCGGGAAACAGATGTAACTTACAATTGAATACAAGAACCAACTTACTCTCCTTGAATTTCATCGCTTCGGGCATTTTTGTCATGTAAGTAATTCATCTTATAATTATACAAGGACGAGTTGGAATAGGCATGAAACCTAAGCTCATCAATTTCATTTAGTTGCGCTACCCAGAGATTTGCAGCAACATCCCATTCAAGGTTTAACTTCTTCAACACCCACATGGGCCTTATGCTCTAACTCAACCGGAAGATATCATGCTTTTCCAAATACCAACCGGTACAGAGACATACCAATTGGAGTCTTGTATACAATCCTGTAAGCCCACAAAGCATCACTAAGTTTCCTTGACCAATAAATTCGGTTTGCATTGGCAGTTTTTGATAATATGCTCTTTATCTCCATATTGGAGACCTCAACTTGTACACTCACTTGGGATGATAAGGGGTTGACACTTTATAATTGACACCATACTTGGAGAATAAAGTATCGAAGGCCTTGTTGCAAAAATGAGAACCCTCATCACTGATGATTGCCCTTGGAGTGCCAAACCTTGTGAAGATATTTACTTTAAGAAATCCATCACACTTCGTGCCTGATTGTTAGGCAAGGACACAACTTCAACCCACTTGGAAACATAATAAACAACAACCAGAATGTAAGTGTTACCGCACGAAATTACAAATGGTCCCATGAAGTCAATGCCCCACAAGTCAAAAATGTCAATCTCAATAATAGTGCTGAGAGGAATTTCATCCTTCTTGGAAATTCCACGAGACCTACGAAACTCATCACATCTCATAACCATCTCACTAGAATCTTTATACAGGGTGGGCAAATAACATCCACATGTAAGGACTTTTGAAGCCGTTCTCGCCCCACAATGGTGAACACCGTAGGGTGAAAAATTTCAAGAATCAAGAATACTCATTTGCTCCTCTTCCGGAACACTTATCCAGATCACACCATCATTACAAAGCTTGAAAAGATAAGGCTCATCCCAGTAATAATCTACGTTTTCTAGTTTATGCTTCTTCCTTTGGTTAGAAGAGAGTCCAATCGAAACGGTGTCGGCCATAAGAAAAATAGCCATATCGGCAAACCAAGGCATATTATTCAATGAAACAGAGAGAAATTCTACATTCGAAAATGAATCATTAATTTCGAGGCCATCATGGGTCCTCCCCTCCTCTTTCAAGCGAGATAAGTAGTCCGCCACTTGGTTTTCACTTCCTTTTCGATCAATAATTTTAAGTTCAAACTCTTGAACCAAAATAACATATCTCATCAACCTAGCCTTAGAGTCCTTTGTTGTCATCAAGTAACAGAGTGCCACGTGATCAATGTACAAAATCACTATTGTTCCCATGAGATATGGCCTTAATTTTTCCATGGCGAAGACAATGGCTAGTAACTCTTTTTCGGTCACTGTATAATTGAATTTGGCATCTTTCATAATAGATTGGATGCAATATTTTTTTTATCCTTTGCCCCAAAATTGCTCCTACCGCAACATCACTAGCATCACACATCAGCTTAAATGGAAAGCTCCAATTGGGTGCGGTGATGGAAGGAGTGGTAGTCAATCTATACTTGAGAAGATAAAAAGCTTTCATGCAATAACCATTGAACACAAACTGTTTATCCTTTTCCAACAATTTGTACAGGGGATTCACCACCTTTTACAAGTCTTTGATGAACCTTTGGTAGAACCCCGTATGCCCCAGGAAGCTCCTCACTCCTTTGACGGAAGTAGGAGGAGGAAGTTTTGAAATCACTTCAATATTTATTTTGCCCACTTTGATACCATTATTTGAGATCTTATTGCGGAAGCAGTTCTTGGCCTCCTCGACCGTACAGTGGCACCTTTACCAATTAAGCACTAGGTTGGTCTCTTCATATCGGGCCAACACTTTGTGAAGATTATTCAAGATTTCTTCAAAGGATTCTCCCACAACACTAAAATCATCAATGAACACTTCCAAGATGTCCTCAAACATGTCTGTAAATATAGCCATCATATACCGCTGAAAGGCAGCCGGTGCATTACACAAACCAAACGACATCCGTGAGAATACAAAGCTATTGTACGGACATGTCAAGGTGGTTTTATCTTGGTCTTCCGGTGCAATAAAAATATGGTTATAACCTAAGTACCCATAAAAAATCTATAGCAGGCACGCCCGATAAGTCTATCCAATATTTTTCAAGAAAGGGCAACGAAAAATGATCTTTGCGGGTCACTTTGTTCAGTTTTCAGTAATCCATGCATACCCTCCATCCGGTGACAGTCCTAGTGGAGATCAACTCATTTGGATCATTTGTGATCACAATCATACCCTCTTCTTCGACACACATTGTATCTATGAAGTCCATGAACTATCTGAAATGGGGTACACAACCCCTGCATCTAGCCACTTGATAAATTCCTTCTTGACGACCTTTTGCATAGCCTCATTCAACCTCCTTGATGTTCCTCAAATGATTTGGCATCTTCTCAAGTATAATCCTATGCATTCAAAAGACGGGGCTTATCCCCCAAATATCAGCTAGAGTCCATCCAATTGCCTTCCTCCTTCTTTAAAGACCGCAAGGGTGGCAGCGCGAAGAAAGAATAACATGTAAAGTTGAACAAAGGCCCAACAATTCATACATGAGGTGTGAAGACAAAGACTTCAACTCCAATACGGGAGGTTCCTCGATTGAGGGCTTTGTTGGTGCAGTCTTTTTGTTCTCAATATCCAAGGAAAGTTTATGAGGCTCATATGTGTAAGAACACATTCCTTTCAAAGCATTGACATATCCCACTAGGAAAGGTCTCCCTAATAAGATCGGCACCTTATAGTCAACCCCACAGTCCAGAATCATAAAATCCGCGGGAAGTATGAACATGCCAACCCTCACAAGCACACCATCTATAATCCCCAGTGGCCTCTTCATTGTCCTATCTGCCATTTGAAACCTCATGGATGAGGGCCTTGGTTTCCTAACCCAATGTTTTATGTACAAAATATGGCATCAAGTTAATGCTTTCCCCTAAATCGCACAAACTTTTGGCAAAATCAACACTACCAATAGTGCACGGAATTGTAAAAGCACAGGGTTTTCTAGCTTTGGGGCTATGGAATGTTCAATGACACTCATTTGGTTCATCATCTTGATTGCTTCAGAATTCATGAACCTCTTCTTTATTACCAAGTCTTTCATAAACTTGTCGTATCATGGCATTTGTTCTTGATCTTCCAGCAAAGGTACATTTACCTACAAACTCTTCATCATATCAATAAATTTATTAAACTCATTCTCATTGTTTTGTTTAGCAAGCCGTGAGGGTATGGTGGAGGAGGCCTTGGTAAGGGAGCCTTTGCTTTGGAAACTACCATTTCCGGCATGTCTATGACGTGTTCCCTAGAGAGGTTCACATCATTTTGAGTCTCCTCCATGCTGTCATAAATGTCAATTCTTACTTTCTCATTCACAATATCATCATTCACTTGCACATCATTGTTTTTCTCGTTATCCTCTTGCACTAATACTTCATCAATAACAACATTTGTTGCATTAGCGGGTATTATCAACACCACCCCTACAACTCTATGTAATGACTGCCATAACGTGGCCTATATTGTTCTCTCTCTTCGGGTTTACTATCGTGTGACTAGGTAATGCCCCCTTAGGGCGACTGTTCAAAGCATGCGAAATCTAGCCAAGTTGGACATCCTAGTTTTGGATAAAAGTATTATGGAACGCTAATTGGGCATCAGAGTTGGCATTTTTCTTCATCATTTGCTCAAACATTGACTCAATCCATCCCATCTCATTGTTGGGCGAGCTAGGACCTTGGGATGGAAATGGACGCAGGTTGTTTGGTTGTTGAAACATCGAAGGCCTTTGAAAGCACGTGACCCCAATTACCGTGATTACCATTATTCCAACCCCCTTGATTGTTGTTGCCACAAAAATTGCTATTGTTATTGCCACCCCAGTTGCCTTGGTTACTTTGGTTTCCCCAATTTTGGTTGTTGTTCCCCTTATTTCTTTGATTGTTGTTGTTTTCATTGTTCCATTTCCTTCTTGATTTTAATATCTCCAATTTTCTTAGGATCTCCATTGTTATTGTTGGTTCAGAGCATTGCCCCGTTGTGCTAAGTAATTGTTCACATACTGAACCTCTTCACTTTGCTCATCATACCCATCATCTTTGTTGTAACCACTAGTACCTTGCTCATATTAATCCGAATTTCCTTGACTTTGTTTACCTCTCTGCCTCCTCTTGTTGACCATCATATTTACCCCTTTCACTACATTCACTTGATTTGGCCACTGTACTTATTGCAATTGAGCTTTGGCCAACTGGTTCATAGTTGTAGCTAACTTGTTTATTGCTTGGCCGTGGTCATGGAGCTCTTTGTGCAGGTGAATAACATTGGGATCACCTTGTGGAACATTAGCTCGGCTTTGCTGTCCCGAGGAAGTATCTGCCATCCCATCAAGTAAATCACACGCCTTAGCTTAAGGATTTTTTATAAAGTTTTCCCCGACGATTGGTTAACTACAACTAGCTGGTAGTGTTGATGCCACGGTAGAATGTTTTGCTGGATCATTGCTTCGGTCATGTCATTGTTTGAAAATTCTTTCACCATCGTCTGATACCTTTCCAGATCTCATAAAGTAGTGTATTTGGATCTTGTTTGAAGGCAAGGATCTCATCTCTCAGTGTTGCCATATGACCAATGAAAGAACTTTGCTATGAATTTCTCGGCCAACTCAACCCAAATTGTGGTGGAATGGTTGGGTGATCTCTCAATTCAATCTAAACCCTTCCTCCTTAGAGAGAATGGGAAAAGCCGGAGTCTCATCACGTCCTCAGAGACATGCGTATGCTTGCTCCCCAGTATGTATCAACGAAACCCTTGAGATACTTGTAGGCATTTTGGTGTGTAGCTCCCGCGAAGAAACCCCGTTGTTCCAAGAGTGTACGAATCACGTTGATTATTTGGAAGTTGCCCGTCCTATTTTGGGGCGGGATTATTGCACTTGCGTATCATTTGTTGGGCAACACTCGATATGCTTCCTTTGCCAGAGGTATGGGAGGGTTTGGAATATTATCATGAGACAATTGACCGCTCCTTTGTGCTTGAGATTCGGATTGAATTTCATCTACATTATCCTCATCTACCTCATCCCCCAAAAGGAAAATTTCTGGGAGCATAATTTTTAAGAGCTATATTATACCTGAGAGCAATTCACAAATAGATTCAAAAAAAATCTAAAGGAAAGAAAAACAAAATACAAAAATACTCGGAGATATAACTAAAACCATTTAACTCCCCCGCAACGGCACAAAAGATTGATCGGTCCAAACATGCACTACTATAGAGTATCAAGGATGGTCGATGCAGTTTTACCCAACAAAGGTCGGGGCTAAATCCATAAGGAGCTAATTAGTTAGGAGTTAGGTTTATATCCGAGTAGAGATACGGCTTTTGTCCATAATTGCACTTCCACAAATGGTTGGTTTTGTTACCTACATCTAATTCCACTTCTATAGCATACAATAGGGACTAGGGTATTGACTTCCACCTAGGTGGATATCTAACGGGTTTCGAGAATTTAAGGCAAGCTTGTTATGATTTGGATTGTATTATAACCATAACACATAAGTTCTCACTCTATACGTCTCGGTAGTTTGAGTGAGTTTACTCAATTTGGCTTTCTCAAGTCCAGATGGGTTTTCATGCAAAACAAGTGATATTGGATCAAGTCGGGTATTACTATCTCTAGGTTTAACCCTTTAATTGGGGCTATCAATCTCTTGAATGAACCCCAATTCTTGATTAGCCTAATTTTTTTAGACTTAGTGCCTCTTTCTGAAGAGGAGTCTAAGCCATAAAGGCATGAATCATTGTTTGCCACTACCAATTCTACAATTAAAAAATCAATCAAGCTAAATATCACTAACCCATAAATAATTAAGCCCTAAAAATTAAGACCCATTAAATACTCACACTAGGGTTTGGTCATAACCCTTATGAATTTAGATACTCATAAAACTACTAGAAATCAAAGCTGAACAAAAAATATAAGCCATAATATTCAAATACACAATGAAAATCCAAAGATTAAAGATGAAGCTACACTAAAATTACTCAAAAAGGTAAAAACCTGCCGTTCACGTGTTCTCCTAAACAAAACTTAACCTAAAAATCTGAAAAGATTCATTTATAGGCTAAAACTTCCGGATAAAATGCCCCTGTAGAAGTTTTGTGGAGGCGTAGTTCTTACCGCGTCCACTCTTGAGCTTTCGTTGTTGTTCAGTATCGAGCGCGGTCTGCATTTCTTCAATTCTGGCTTTGTTTTGATTTGGTTTCGCGAACAACGTAAAATTCGCCGCCTCCATATTATCTTCAACCTTGGCCGCGTTATTTGGAAGCGAACCACGTTCCTCTATTAGGTTTGACTTGCGGGGTCTCTAAATCTTCAATAACTGTTCTCTACGGATATACAACCGCAGTCCCGTCAAATATTTCGCGGCCGCGATTTTCCGTCGCGGTAAGCAGTAGAGCATGTTCTCAAAATAGCTTCTCTTAATCTTGTTTCGTGACACATATTTGTGGCCGTCTCAGCAGTGGACCTTACGAAGCTACTATTTTTCATTGCAGTCAGCACTCCAATCTTAGCTTTGGACTTGTGCAAGGTTAACTCCTTCATGAGTTGATTATGGCTTCTTTGCCTCATTTTGACCAAACTCTGCAGAATAGCCGATTAAGTCAGTTTTCAGGAATACTTTTACATATTTTTTTATCCAAAATCTAAATAAAATACAGTGTAAGATAAGCTAAAATTCATAGTAATCAATCATCGTAAATGAACTCAATAAAACCTTCCTTGCATTGATTCTCAAAGTTCAACATCCTGAAAATATTACTCAATATCGTCCAATAGGACTCTGCAATACAATCTATAAACCCATTACGATGAATATTACAGACTGTATTAGACTATATTTATCCATAATTATTAGCCACATGCAGAGTAGTTTTATACAGGTAGACATACCATTGACAATACTATTATAGTTTAGGAAGCAATGCATTCTTATAAAAGACAAAAAGGAAAACTACTAAAAATTGTTCGCGAGAAAGCTTTCGACTGCTTAGAATGATTTTTTATCTATTATTCACTACAACAATTAAATATTTCTCCACATTTAATCAAACTAATAATGTCATGTATCTCAACCGCTTCCATTTCTATACTAGTCAATGATAAACCCACTCAATTCTTTCCATCCACACAGGGCATTAGGTAGGGTGGCCCATTAAACCCTTATATTTTTATCATCTACATGGAATCGCTCTCGCGCCTTATTGACCATGCTGTCGACCTCTTATAGTGGGCGCCTATTAAAGAGATCACCACAAATTTCTTATCTACTTTTCGCAGATGACCTAGTCTTATTTGCCAAGGCTACTGAGAAGAATGAACATACAATTCAAAAACATCTTCAACCAACTACATAGACAATCAAGAAAATGAATTAATTTTTCTAAATCAAAAATTCTTTTCTCTAATAATATTCCTACTGACACTCAAACATAAAATCTCATCAATCCTTAACATCACACCCACAACTAATTTTTGCAGGTACCTAGGCCTTCCTATAAACAACATCACACTATTTTTCACTGATTATCAATACCTAATCGACCAGTTAACTCGAAAACTAGCTGGTGGAAACACAATTTCAAAATATTTGTTGGCAGAATGACACTCATCAAGTCAGTTTAAAATATTATTCCCACGTATGCTTGTAAACTAATGTCCTCCCAAATAAGACACTAAAATATATAGATCGTATTCAAAGAAATTTTCTATGAGGCTTTTCCCAGACAAACGACAACTACACCTTATTATCTAAGGAAATTACTATACAAAACTTTATGAAGGATCAGAAATTAATAAACTCTATCCAAAAAATATATCCTTACTTATTGCCCTTCTTTGGTGCTACTACAACTATACTAACAGACCTTGAGCAACTATTCTACACCTTAAATACCAATCTTATCTCCAACAAGCGTATCCTAAATTTCACCACCCAAACATCAATGCTGATGCCTACATTTGGAAAAGTATGGCAAAAGCATACATTTTTTTCAAACAGGGATAAGATTGGAATATATCCAATGGTAATCAAATACAACTTTTGTATGACTACTAGCTACCTACGCTCCACACTTTATCTCATCTTATTCATGTACCATTCAACAAAAATAAATATAACCTCCCACTCAACTCTATCGTCCAAAATGGCTCGTGAAACCTCCAAACACTTTCCTTTGACATCTCACATTCCCTATTCTCACCCATCACTAATACTTTGTTGAGCTCTACATTTAGTTTTAAAGGCCTTTTTAGAATCCCTCATCAACAATAGATTTCTCGACCTCTACTGCATACATCGTAATAACGTTTCTTCCATACACGGAACAACTCCGTTCCCAGCTCACTTGGGTATGGAAGATATATTCTACCTACAAAAATAAACACTTCCTCTGGCTCATGCTACAAGCCAAACTACCAACCCACACATTTCTCTCTAATCGCAACATTTCTACTGATCTCACATGTCCCTTGTGCAAACAAGCACATGAAGATATTAATCATATATTTTTTTCATTTTACCACCGTCTTCAATGCATGGCACCACTTTAATATTCCTCTTCCACCATACTTTACTACAAATTGGATCAAACATCTATGTATTTCAATCATCTCTCCTCCTAATGTTATTCCATTACATATTGTAGTTTCAATGAACTTATGGCAGATCTAGATCAACCATAATAATAATATCTTCAATCACACCCAGCTCACGTTAATTTCCACAACATATATACTCAGGTAGCCCAATTTTATTACCTAGCTAGCACATACACTCAAAAACACATACTAACTACTAGCATTGCAATCAAATGGCAACCCCTCCCCCAAGGGTACTATAAGATAAATATCGATGGAGCCTTTGTTAATTTGTCTCATAAGGGTGGGGCAGTCAAAGTTTTTCGCGATGTCTCAGACACCTGGGTGTATGGGTCTACAAGGTGAATTGCTAGTCTTATATCATGGTGTATTGCTAGCAAATGCTCATAATTTTAGATCATTACAAGTGAACTGCTACACATCTTATCAAATGCTCCAACAATATACTCACATATCATTTTTGCATGCAGGTCGATGCTCAAGGAACTCCAGGTGACCACGATTCAACAAACATTCAGAGAGGGTAATGATGTAGCGGATGTATTAGCCAAGCATGGGAAAAGAACTACGGATATTTGAAAATCCTCCTATTGTTGTCTTATCGCTTTTAGCTTCTGATGTAACCGGAACTGAACATACCGTACAGTTCTAACTTCTGTAACATACTAGTTATGTTTCAATAAAAGCCTTATTAGCAACAATAAAAAAAAAAGATTTAATAGTATTTTGCTGCTTTCACACTTGTATGCCATAAGTTTGACTACAAACCACCACAATAGTCATTTAAAAATAAATATGTAAATAGCTACAAGAATAAAAAATAATGAAGATTTTGGGGCCTGAATGAACCTGAGGAACCAATACAAAACCTGCTCCAGGTAAAGAATTTTAACGGTTAAGCAGGCATTGAAGAACCTACCGTTATTAGGGAAGGTACTGAATATGTGAATATTATGAATTTATGACTACAGTCTACATATATGGCTTTAAGGGTTCGCATTGGGACTTGGTGAATTTTCAATATGATCGGTATTAATGAGGAAAATTTGTATGCATATACAACACTCATAGCTATGAGCCTATGCTATATTCTTTATCAAAGATAAGGCTTAGAAATTGTAGCTTAATCAACAAAAAAAAAGTAGGCTGAGTTGGTTGGGTGAGTGGTTTATCACATGAAAGACTTGGGATCGATTTTCTTCACTAGCAACCTCATCATCAGAGCTTGTCACGCCAGACTTGTCTAATGCAGTTTATATCTCCTGTGTGATTTGCGAGCTATTGCACACTATTCGCCTGAAAGCGAAATTATTTATTAAAACCCCCATACTTTAAATCGCAAGTTAACTTGGATCTAATATTTTAAGGGCCATTGGAGACGACTGTGTAATAACTCGCTAGGTTGCCCTAGTAATTGCATAGTCAAGTTATTGAACACTATGCTAATCACAATAACTTACTCCATTTGTAAGTCATAATACAATTACAATGTAATTCCTAGTGTCATGTTTGATTGCAAAATGACTTGATATTTTTTTTAATAAGAGCAAATTATAAGATATTAAACTTTATTTCCAGATATAAACATGTAAATATGTTTTAGTTTGTGATATTTATGTGTGTATATAAGACACATTGAATTTTTTTAGAAAAAAAAACTTGAAAATGTATCTGGTAATTTCACCGCTTAACTACCACTATTAGCTTTGCCCCCTCCCCCTTGACAATAAGAGAATGCAATTACACTCAAATTTAGGTTGGCTAATGGATTATTGGCCGAACAAACAGGTTAAACTATATAATTACACTAAATTGCAATCAAATCTAATCACATAGTGGCCTTCCGAACATACCGAATGAGAAATTTTAATAAAGTGCTATCTTTTAGTGGTAATTGGCTATCTATAGATATTATTTGTTATATTATGGATTGTAGATACATTTTCTATTATTATAAGATATATTAGATGTACTTGAGCTACTGTATTCAAGAATACAGTAGAAAAAATAGGCGTGAATCACAAGTCCAACTAATTAGTTGTTGTATTCGAGTGTATTCGACTGTATTCATGGCAAGAAATATGGGATTACAGCTGGACAGATTATTGTATTCTACTGTATTCATGGCGTGAAACTGAGGATTACACTGGTTTTACGAAGAAACTGAATCAGTTAACATAATAGACTTCTAATATAACTCAACAAACTCAATTGTAATAAACAAATTTTGTATAAAAAATATTGTCAACCAAAAACTACCCCAAAACATAGCAATCTTTAGAGAAATTATAGAATACATCTGAATATATAAATTATATTAATTAAAAAACATGTGAATACATTCATGGCATATAGCGAAACAATGAATACACTAAAATACATAGAATACAGTGGGATACATTGAAATACAATGAGAAAAAAAAACAGTGATTACAATGATGTACATGGAATACAACGAGATACAATGAATACAATAAAATACATAAAAATATTGCATGATACATTGAAAATATATTGAAATATATTAACAGAAAATTAAGTTACTCAGCCCCAAACCCCGTCTTCTTTATTCAAGAACAAACTCTAATTTCCGGCGAATCTCATCCTCCCCACCGCTACCAACACTCTTATTTTCATTAAACACATCACCACTCTCTTCTCGTTATTGTTTAGCCCAAGACCCATCATCAAGAACCCGCGTTTGTATAGCCTCAACACTTTCTACATCTTCATTGAATAGTGATTGATCTGTTTAGAAGAAAGTGTCCAAAAATCAGAAGATGATAACTCTAAATCTTTGCGGTTGTTGTTGTTACCTGTGGAGAAGAAATGGGAGTTGTTGGGGAAGAAACATAGCTTCGGAATGAGAAAAGAGAGTATAGTAGAAATGGATTTAGGTTTTAAGAAGTGGGTTTTGGGAGGAAGCAGAGTTAAGAGTCGGAGGTGTGAGGATTTGGAGATGAAAGGAGAGAGCATTATGGAGACTTGACAAACAGAAATAAAGGAACATGGCGGCGAGCGGAGTCCTCAATTGTGTGTTCAGAGAATGGGAGAAGAGAATGTCATGTATCAAAGTAGATAGAGAAAGAAGATAGTGTAATTGAATAGCCTATTTAGTGGCTTAGTATATAACCAAAATTAAATAATTAAAAGGTATCTATAGAATATAATTTTTTAAAATGGTATTTATTTAAATAAGATGTTAACTTTTGCTATAGGACATAAAAATTCTTTTTTTGATTGGGCGTGGTTGAAATTCATTGAAAAAACTTAGACAACGCTATGTATAAAATATTAGAAAAATTGAAGGTAATTTTGGCCTGGTGTAGAATTAGATTTCAAAAATGAAATCAAATCTACAACGTATGACCTTGATAATGTATATCACATGTGATTATTATGTATATTACTATTTATACATAGATTTTTATGAATATACACGGATAGACGTAATATACATGTAAGACATACAATAATATATAGGAGGATACATTAAGATACAAAGAAATATACACAGATATACATCGAATAAAGACCCATTCACATTTTCTATTGCACCACCACCGCAACAAAAACAAACTCACCATAACAACCAGCTGTTCCACCAAACTTCAGATTCAGCCTCTCTAATATAAAATCAGAAAACATCCTCAATCTCCCATGTTCTTCCTCCGAACACGGTCAAGGATCAAATGATATATATGATATACAGGAGATACAACGGGGGATAAAATATATATATATATATATATATATATATATATATATATATATATATATATATATATATATATATATATACACACACACTTTGATGATATATATCATGTATTTTTTTGGATAAAACTCCCGTCTTTTTTCTTTCAACGCACGTTAGGTGTCAGCTAACCAACGCCTCACGAGAAATGGGAGGAAGAGGACGACCTAGAAAGAACACTAGCAAAACACCAATGGTAGAAAGGAAATTCACTGATCTTAGCATAAGAGAGCAAGGAAAAAAATCATCAAAAGCTAAAGAGAAAGTGAAGGAGGAAGAAGAACAAGATCTGGAAAGTGATAATGAGCTAAATTGGCCAGATCTGAGTAGCACTCGAGCGAAATTGACAACGACGATGAGGTCAGTCACCAATGTGACTCCAGTGATGAATGTTAGAGCTAAAGGCACACATGCAGTGAAGATCTCAACAGGGGATGCGAGTACGAGAAAAATGAGCAATGGAATAGTAATTACAGATGCAACAAAGGAAAAACGTAACATGCCAATTGGAAGCGAGAAGTGTTAAAAGTATATCGACAATAAAGAAAAGAAATATGAGGAGAAAAGTAAAAAATGAGAACACAAGGATTTAACGTGGAAAAACCCTTTCGGGAAAAACCACGGGAACAACCGATGATATCACTATATGGTAAAATATGAGGATATTACAAGAGTATTTAATCTCTCTCTCACTCTAGGTGTTCTTTTTGGGTGTTGTATGGAAATGAGAGTTGAAGCTCTCCTTTTATAGCCAAAACTTCACTCTCTAAAGCCTACAATATTTGACAATTTACACACTTTTCACAATTCAACAAAGTTGGCTACCAACCCAAAGAAATTCAACAAGGTTGGTTACCAAACCAAACTAATTCAACAAAGTTGGCTACCTAACCAAACCAAGTCAACAAGATTGGCTGCCAAACCAAAGAAACATTTATTAGGCACATGCCTAATACTTCTTCAATTGTCAAAAGTGGGTCCCACCACTTTTGACCAAAAAACTTCTTCATATGAACAGTACTGTGAATAGCAACGCGTGAATAGTGAGTAGTAAATTTTGTCTCACATCAACAAGAAGAGCATGCATAAGGTGAAAACATAGGGTGTTGGGGGAAGATCCTGGGCTGGGATGTTTAGCGAGAACAAGCTTGCAGCTAAAGGTATGAGCCTATCATATAACGCACCGATGATACATGATGGTGAAGTAGTTGTTTAATTGATGGAGGATGACATTTCGGAGGAGCAATAGAAGTGGAATCGAGTTATAAAACTGTATGTAGTTGAAAATATTACAACAATTGGAGCAATTGAGCGATTCATAGCTAATCAATGGAGCAATGTCAGGAAACCAAATGTATTGTTTCATAATGACGGATACTTCATAATTTTGATGAATACCTGTGAAGAGAAGGATGGAGTAATAATGAATGACCCGTAAACAATAAACAACAGACCAATTATTATACGACCATGGAAGGAGGGAGTTGATTTTGGGGAGGAGATCCTCTGAATCATACCTCTATGTGAAAAATTCCCAAAACTATCACTAAGCTACTGGAATAAAAAGGCATTAAGTAAAATTGGGAGTGGTTTAGGTAAACCTCTATATGCGGATGCGCGTACTATCATGCTTGACAGAGTTTCGTATGCAAGGGTATTAATCGAAATGGACATTACTAGGCCTCTACCAGGATCAGTAAAGCTATATGATCCAAAAGGAATGGTGATTAAACAGATACGACAATATTTTTTGAAGCCCGATATTATTATGTGTGCTGTCAACTTGGCAACTCATGCAATAAACAACAACAAAACAAAGAAGGGGGATAACAGAGAAACAATGCTCCGAGACCAAATAAAGAATGAAGAATAGTAATGGTATTTGATCTTAAGGTGGACAGAATAGATGCTCATGGAACAAATGGAGCCATAAGGAGAATTTGCAGAAATTCAACAAGAGAATGATAACCAATGACAGATTGTTAGAGGGAAGTTTGCATCAAAAAAATGAAAGGGGAACGAAAGGGGAAGATGAAGTAGATATTAGTAATTCCTTCAAAGCACTAGTTGACACTACCCAGAAAATAGTGCAACTATCTAAAGCATAAGGGACAAGAAGGAAGAGGAATAGAAATGAATATGGATGGTTCCCAAAATAAATATCATATCATGATGAACATCATAACATTGAATGTAATGATCATGAATAAAGTTTATAAGCAAAAAGAACTAAAAACTTTCTGTAAGGAAAATAATGTGATAGTAATGGCTATACAATAGAATAGAGTTAAAGGTAATAATATTGATGCAATAATGAGGAAGGTGTTTGGAAATTGATAATGGGCTGCTAATTATGATGAGACAAAAGCTGGAAGAACTTGGGTAATTTAGGATCATATAAAGGTGGAGATTGAGGTGAAACAAATGCATGAATAATACATAGCAGGGCAGGTGACTCTGAGGCAGTGCAAGAGTAGACTCATCTTTATTGTAGTTTATGGAAAACATAGTATTCAAGACAGAAAAAGTATGTGGACTGACCTAAGATGAGTCATTAATGGAGCAAATGGTCCAAGTGTAATATTGGGAGACTATAACATCATAATGCCCATAGATGATAGAGTGCAGGGGAACACATCAAGAAGTGAAAGTTTAAGATTTCAAAAACATTATAGTTGATGTGGGACTTGATAAGCTCAAAACGATACAGAGAAACTACTTATGGACAAACAACCATGTGTAAAGTAGGACTGATAGAATTCTAATCAATGCAGAATGGATATAAAAGTGGCATAATATGGAAGAGATCATCATGAAACCAGGCTTTTTATATCACTACCCCTTAAAAAGAACTGTTGTTGAGCATATGCTAAAGGGTAAGAAACCTTTCAAGTTCATTTACTACTTAGCACGTCATCATAACTTTGAATAAATACAGTTAATACTGAAGGAGTAGGCATAGGGGAAATGCAATGTAGAATGTTTGGATAACCTTAAAAAATTGAAAGGAGAGCTGAAACAACTAAACAATCTGGAGTACAGAAGTGTGGAGATCATGATCCAAGAAATAAGAGACAAACTGATGAACATCCAAAGGGGAATGTAATCCCAAAATGTGACAATGCAATAATAGCTGAAGAAAAGGAGACAAAAATTAAACTGGCCAAATGGTTAGATGTAAAGGAAAGTGTTATGAAGCAGAAGGAAAAAATTAAATGGCTAAAGGTAGGGGACTCTAACATAGCTTACTTTCATGCTTGAGTAAAAAATAGGCACGCAAGAAACCATATAGGCAAATTAATAAACAGTTTAGGGAAAACTATTCAAAATACTAAGGATTTAGAATAGGAGATCTTAAGGTTCTACAAAACATTACTTGGTACAGCAGCCTCAACTCTACTAGTAGTTGATCCAGATGTTATGTAGAATGGTAATATTTTGAGCAGACAACAACAAATACAGTTAATAAAGCCAGTCACTAAAGAGGAAGTGCAGATAGCCTTAAAGGGAATTGATGATGGTAAGGCACCAGGATATCATGGATACAATTCTTACTTTTTCATAAAGGCCTAGAACATAATTCGACAGGGAGTTACATCAGCAATAATGGAATTCTTTGAAACTACTAAATTGTGCAAAGCTATAAAATGCACTACTATTACTTTGATACCTACAGTGAAGAATCCAACTAACATCAATGATTTTAGGCCTATTTCTTGCTGCACAGTATTATATAAGATAATTTCTAAGATCTTAACTGAAAGACTACAGGAAGTTATGCCAGAGCTCATAGACAAATGATAAATATCTTTGTACCAGGAAGAATGATTACTGACAACATTATGATGAGCCATGAGTTGGTTGAATGGTATGAAAGGAAGAACATATCACCAAGATGTATGCTTAACATTGACATGCAAAAAGCATATGACTAGGTGGAATAGATATATATTAAGCAAATGATAAAGCTAATAGGTTTCCTGAGAAGTTTATAAAGTGGATAATAAAGTGTATCAGTATTGTGACCTATACTGTAATAATAAATGGACAACCAGTAAAGCCTTTTGAGGTAAAGAAGGAACTTAAACAGGGCGGTCCATTGTCAGATGTACTGTTTGTAATGGCAATGAGCAGGCTGCTGAAGTCCTTGAAGCTGAACAAAGAATTCAAATACCACCCTAAATGTGCTAAAGTCAATTTAGTATACTTTGGTTTTGCTGATGATCTGTTACTTTTTTGCAGAGGGGATACAGAAATAGTAAAGGAACTACACCAATAACTCAAACTTTTCTCTAAAAACATCAGGGTAATTGCAAATCCAAACAAGAGTAGCATATACTTAAGAGGAGTGGATGTCATGACACAAAAGAAGATTATGGACATGATGGGCTATAGCAAGGGAGAACTACCCTTCAGATATCTGGGAGTACCTTTGAGTTTGAAAAAGATATTAATAATTCAATGTGAGCCTTTAATTGATCGAATACTGAATAGAATTCAATGCTGGACAACAAAGTTTCTATCATATGTAGGGAGAGCAGTGTTATTAAAGAGTGTACCGAATGAAATTCAAACCTTCTGGGCTCAGATCTTTGTTCTACCTAAGAAGATCATTCATTAATCGACACAATATGCAAAAGATTTTTATGGACAGCAAATGTAGAATTTACAAAGAAAACACTGATTACGTGAGAAAAATTATGTTGTCCTAAAATAGCAGGGGCCTAAATTTTATCAATGTGGAAATATGGAATAAAGCAGCTATATGCAAGCTTACATGGAATATTTGTAAGTAGAAGGAAAAGCTCTGGATACAATGGGTTAATGCATATTACATAAAAGAAAAAACAGTATGGAACATAACACCAAAGAATGCATCATGGGTCATAAAGGAGATATTCAAGGCAAAAAAAAAAGTTTGAAAATGGTGGCTATACAAATAAGGATGTGAAGAGGATGCAAAACTTCTCTATCAAGCACATGTACAAAGCTATGCAAGGGGAGTTTCAAAAAGTATTATGGAGAAGATTAATATGCAACAACTATGGACTATCAAAATGTATATTCATTCTGATAGTTGCAATACAGGAATGGTTGGCCATAAAAGAAAGACTAGCAAGATGGGGACTAAGTATAGACACCACATGCACATTATGTCAAAAAGAGATTGAAACATCTCAACATTTATTTTTTGACAGTGAAATGGCAGGAACTATTAGGCAGCAACTAAAAAATGGTAAGGAATTCAAAGAACAAAGCTAGAATGGAGGGAGGAACTGGTATGGATAGAAAGAAGAGCTAAAGGCATAAGTGGAGGGGCAAAATTTTGCAGAATGACCTTAGCTGCCACAGCATCCCACATTTTGCAGGGAAGGAACAATGTCATTTTAAAGCAAAGAGAAGAATAGCACCAGCCATAACAAGAATGATTATTCAAGAAATTCATGTTAGAGCTACCATGTTTCCTAGGGTAGAAAAGACAATGAATATTCTAAACTAGTATCCTGATATAATGTAACAATGACAAAGGCTAAGAAGTAGAAGAGTATAAAGGTAGTATGATTCTAACTAGGGTTGCATGTCCAGTGGGAATATAGAGAGCTGGAAAGCTCAGTTTGTGTAATTTGTACATACTTATACTTGGTAAATAAAGTCATTTAATTACCAAAAAATATATATATATCATGTATATCATAGAATTCTTTGGTAAATGGGGCAACTATGGTGTAAAAGTGACATTATCTACTGATAAACAAATGTGAGAAGATAAAGATGGAGAAAATCAAGTGTGGTAGTAGACCACAGTATTGACAATGGAGAAGAATAGGGTTCTCCTTAGGATCCCGACGAAGGAAACGTCAATTCTATCTTACCAAAACTTTAATAGAATTTATTAAATCTGGCCAGTAAGAGGAATTTGGGAACTTTTTGCCATTAAGTTGAGTGGATTTGCAACGAATCGACCGATCGCTTTGAGAATTTACACTTCGCTCGATAATTTGGGGGTATGAGTATCTGCTTATGATGTATTAGGACTTGTATGCAAAAGTTTGAGTTCATTCCGAATTGATTTGATATGTTTCGGCATGAGTTTTTGGAATTTGAAAGTTTGAAAGTTTATTAACTTTTATTTGACGTGTGTTTCGTCATTTTGATATTGCTATGTGTGTTTTTAGGCCTCGAGTAGGTCCGTATTATATTATGGAACTTATTGATATGTTTTTATGAGGTCCCGAGGGACTCAGGTGATTTTCGGATAGGTTTCGATTGTATTGCACTGTTTTTTCTTGTATTTCGACGTTGTTTCTCCAAGCATGAATGGTACCAATATTAAATAAATGAGCTCCGATTTCTATTTTGATTGAAGTATTAGATCTGTATCATAATTATGGAGCTATAACAAAAAGAATCATCAATTTTGGACATCGTATGACGATTATTTTACTAAGAATTGGGTTGCAAATTTTTCAGATTAATTACGAAATTGTCATTACCTGCGTATTTAAAAATCTGCACTGTTTTCAAATATTGAACCAACGTATCTCCTTCAATATAAGGTCAAATGGAGTGATTCAAGAGCCTAACTCGACTAGAATTTCACAAGAACTCCATTGGAATCAGTAAAAGTTAGTTTCGAGATTTTTTAGCACAAGAAATGGGTAGAACAATCTTAAAATGAAGATTTTGTTCATTTAACATATTTTGAGTTGGGGAACTCAGAATTGAGAAATTTTTGAGGTAATTGTCAGCATATGAATTGGAATAAGTGTTCTCTACTCGGTTTTGAATCTATCTTCAATTTTAGCTTTTGGTTGATGAATTTAAAAGAAGAAGTTGAGGATTTTAACGTAAAGTTTCATAATATGACTTTTTGAGTTTTGAACACCGATTCAGAGTCGGATTTGAGTCAAACTAGTAAGGTCGAACTCGTAATTAAATGGGTTGACAGATTTTATGAGTTTCGCCAGGTTGTACGGGCCTAGGTTGGGCTTTTTGTCCGATTTTGGGCTTTTCATTAAATATTTGACCTTTTTTTGATTGATATTGGTTCCTTTAGTATTGTTTGATATATTTGATTATTTTTATTAGTTTCGAGCTGTTCGGAGGTCAGAACGCGCGTGATGGCATCCATGGAGCAACGTTTGGCTTGCTAGGCTTCGGAGTCGGCTTGTTTAAGATAAGTAACTCTTCTAAACTTAGATTGAGGTTATGAAACCCCAAATCATGTGTTATGATTTGTATTTGGTGACATATATCCTATGTGACGGGCGTGTGGGTGTGCATCCTGTGAGTTGTGACTCTGTTATTTTCTGGGCACTATATAGTGGCCCTATTTTTTTATATATGTGTTTTCATTATGTTATAAAATAAATGAGCTACATCATGCCAGATATAATGTTTAGGCTTTATGCTGATATTGACGAAACCAATAGTGGTCGTTTCTTATAGTCATCTCATTAAATTCATTGATATTTCATACTCAATCACATTCGTGCATTCATACCATATCTTAGTCTCAGATATTACTTAATGATACATCATATCATTAGTTCAGGTTACTTTTTATAATATTGTTAGCCCGTAGGTGAGACCGGGGAGATTGATAACTGGGTGAGGCCGAGAGACTAATTGTGAGTGACAATTGTGGGATCGGGATGCATGTCGCAATATATTTATTGATTATTGAGTATTGAGTAAGGCTGAGGTCCTGATTGATTTATGCCATAATTGGCTTGTTATAGCGCTTGGGCTGAAGGAGCCCCCCTCTCCCCAAAGCCTGCACACCCATAGTAAACACAATTGATTATATTCAGGGATGGATCTTCTCTTGGTATGGAGATGGATCTTCTCCATGAGGCTGAATTGGCATGCTTCCTCGGTACTCGGTCACTTATATTCAGCGATATATATACTCCCTAATGGATCTTTCCTGGGCTGTATGGGCCATATACAGTACTGAGTGGTTGATCATGATGAGTGAAAAGTGTGAGACACTGAGATTGAGTACTCTGAGAGTGTGAGTACATGATTCATCTCTGAGATACATGACATTGGTATGTATACATGATATATAGCCATATAGATGATTTTTTTCCTCATCATGTATGTATCACGTCATTCATAACTTTTGCACACATTGATATGTGGCATAGAGTGGTACTTTACACTTGTTATCTGGAATGAATCATCTTATTTATTGTGAAAAGTAATTTTTGAAAATTTACAAACTTTTCAATGTATCTCATATTTCATGATGTTTTCGGTAAAGAATTTGGGTTTTTCATTAATATTCTTGAAGGGCAGGCTACTTTTGGAAAAATATGAAAAGTCTGAGCATTCTATCTCTGAGCTGCTTCATTACGTTTTTGCTTTACATTGTTATGAACTGCTATTAGTTATTGGTGTCGGACCAGGCCTATGTTGCAGCTCGTTAGTGCTTTCAACCTGAGATTATGTTTGTTATTTTTTTAGTACATGGGGTCGGTTGTACTCATACTGCACTTCCTGAATATTGCGTGCAGATCCCGGAAGTTGATGTTGATGCGTTTGATAGTTGCTAGATTTGTAGGAATACATGGGTTCCTGCTATAGCTGCCTCTTGCTCATGTTAGTCTTAGATTACAAAATTCTGTTTATGTACTTTTCAAGAAGAGGATGTATTTTCTTCATATCAGCTTTGTAAATTCTATTCTTAGAAGCTCATACTTTGTACTACCAGTCCTTGGGAGGTGTAATAGATACAGATAGTTTATTTTGTTTAATTAACTTATTCGCAATGCTAAAATTGAATTAATTAGTAGTTGGTTTACCTAGCAGGTTGGGGTTAGGTACCATCACGGCTAGTAAATTTTGATTATGTGTCATAATTTTAACTATATGCTAAATTCTCTATGAATGACAAACCAATCGGGGTCTAAAATAGA
The DNA here is from genome assembly GCA_034376525.1 of Nicotiana benthamiana. Taxonomy (NCBI): domain Eukaryota; kingdom Viridiplantae; phylum Streptophyta; class Magnoliopsida; order Solanales; family Solanaceae; genus Nicotiana; species Nicotiana benthamiana. The sequence continues at coordinate 54,718,117 of CM067341.1, read as the reverse complement.
TATCGTATACGGGATAGAAAACCAAAAGAAAAATAGTAATGAAAGCATGGGTAACGAGGATCGACAACGGTGCACTCAACCCAAGTGGATTTTTAGTAGGGGAAAGTGCAAAAATAGCCGCATGGAGGACTCTCATTTATGACATATTCAAAAATAAAAACAATAAAACATTTAATATTTAGTCGCTTCAGAATCCTTCCTTCAGCTTAATACATTTTACTGACATGGCCACAACAACCACAATATACATTGCAATTTTTTCTCTTGTTACCAGAGGCATATATGTAAAAGTTATGGGTTCAATTGAACTCATAGATTTCGCTCATACTTCATATATTTGCCTAAAAAATTATTAAATATGTATAAATAATGAATTTTGAACCCATTAAATTCGATGAGATGTGATCAAATTATAAATTTGAACCCATAAAGTTTAATCTGGGATCCGCCTCTACTTGTAACACATTTTTTTAAATCAAATATCCCGACAGGGAAATATGCAGATAAGTCAAAAGGAACGTAGAGGGGAGTATAAGCCTGACCACTCAAAACAAAGCTAGGATGGACATATATTGATAGTACATCCTTATAAATTGACCTATCTGCAAAGGAACAAGCAAAAATGGGTCAACCTGGATCAAAGATGAAGTTACTCTTCCTCAACCTGATTCTAAAATTTGCTCTCCGTATCTCATAATTTAATTGAGATCCCCTATTACAGGTTTATTCTAGATAACAGGTATAAATTTGGCCCATGTGCAGGAAGGATTGCATATAGGTGTTCGTAACACGCAGCGGAAGACAATAACAATCTTAGGTAGATTTTTTCATGTTTAAGATTTATTTACGTGTCAAAGATCGGATCTAAGACGTACCTGGTGAAGAGAGTCTCGTTTCAAAATTCTTCGATAGTGCGAAGACTCTATGCGTATCCACATCGAGACCAATCCTTGCTATCAACTCTTTGATCAATGAAACCCGCGAACAAATTGAACGAAGAATATTGTGTTGAAATTTTTCTCAAAAATCTCAACTCAAATTAGAAGAACAAGAAACACTTTTCTTGGAATTGCATTTTCTCTTTTGGCTTGGTATTGCAATCTCACCTTCACAAAGTAGGTTTTTCTTCTCAAGAATAATAATTAAAAAACTGAAAAAAGAACCATGCAAATTTTCTCCACCACCCTTTATATAGCATCACCTACAAACCATTTTCCTATTTTGTTGAGTTAATAATTTTCCTAGGGTAAAAGTTTATTCCAAAAATAAACTTATGGAAAATTTGTATGGAAAATCTAATTTTCCTTTCTTTGTACACGTGAGAATTTATGGACTTTTTGAATGTCAAATTCTAAATTGGATTTTATTAATATAAACTTTTATATTAATATAATATTTTCCTATGGAAATATTAATCCCATTCTAAATAGGATAAAACTTGAAGTACACATTAATAATCCAATTCAAAATTGGATTTATTAACAAGCCTTTATTAATATTATATTTTATATACATCTATTATATAAAATAATATTAATTATATATATCACATATATTTCAACTAAGAGATATTATTTAATTTCTATTTCAAATAGAAACTTCAATTTATTCACAATATTAATTATAATCTTTGTGCTAGCAAAGAATATAATAATATTTAATTTGGACAAATAATTAAATTTATTTGACTAATTAAATTCATTACTTTAATTTATCAAATAATAAATTAATTAATCCTTTAGCAAAGATCAGAACACTCGTTAGTGTGCGACCCCATAGGTTCAATACTAAACCTGTGGTAAATTGATCATATCAATATACTAATCAAGGGTGGCGTCTAGCAACACTCCTTAACGACCGGATAGCATGAAGTATACAATTTACTCTCAAGAACCAGTAAAAGAATAATATAGTAATTCCTTCTGTCCTTATAGCTCTGGATCACCCTAGGATATGGTTCAATTGTCAAATCCTAATAGGCGATCAACTATGCATTCACGTCAAATATAATCGACCATTGAGTGACCTAAGAAACTAATTTCTTCTTTCATTCAATTGCCCTGACCAAGGTCTTAGTTTGGTCGTTTATAATTCATGACAACATGGAGCTTAAACTCTTTACCAAGAGTTGACAGATTCTGTCTTGATCAATCACTAATTCTACAAGTATTTAATCGTACCCAATATCCTTTCAACTATCGCCTTAGGGCCATAGGTGTCTAGTATCAAAGCACAATAAATAACTTGTCAATTACTATGACGATCTCAAGTCAAAGAAAATGGTTACATCACATTCTTCAAGAAAATATCCTATTGACAATTATGGTAATTCTAACCATTAGGAATTATCTAATGAGTCGGTTCAATGATCATCTCTATATGCATCATCTATCTTTGTGATTTAGTTAATGAGATCAACTAATCTTTATCCGATAAAGACGACCACATAAATAGTGATCTAACCGGATTACTAATGTCCAAATCAATAATCCTATGATCAAGAACAAAATTTAGATAAAATTGTAAAAGACTTTGCTCTCATTATCATGATCTCTATTACGATGACAAATCTCAAAATTTAATCAAGGACTTTATCAAATTAATCAAACAATTAATAAATTTGATAAAAGAATATCAAATGCCATATATTTTATATCAAATGACATTCACAAAAATATATTCAAGTTATCAAATATGATATTGGATCTAGGGCATATCTACTATATCCCTAACAATCTCCCACTTGCACTAGAGCCAATCGCTCTTGTACTTCATCCCCAACTTGTGCTTGTCAAACTCCTTTGTGCCAAGCGCTTTAGTGAATGGGTCTGCGGCATTTTCCCTTCCATCAACCTTTTGAATCTCGACGTCTCCACGTTCAATGATCTCTCTTATCAAGTGATACCTTCGCAGAACGTTTTTGGACTTTTGGTGTGATCTTGGTTCTTTTGCTTGAGCAATGGCTCCAGTATTGTCACACAACAATGGAACCGCACCTTCCGTTGAAGGAACCACACCAAGTTCAGTTAAGAACTTTTTCATCCATACAGCTTCACTAGCAGCTATATATTCTGCTTCAGTCACTGAATCGGCTACTGTAGCTTGTTTGGAACTTTTCCAACTCACTGCACCACCATTTAAGGTGAATATATAACCAAAAATAGATTTGATATCATCCCTATCTGAAGAGAAACTTGCATCAGTATAACCTTCAAGTTTCAACTGAGAATCCGCGTAGATGAGGAATTGGTCTTTAGTCCTTCTTAAGTACTTAAGAATGGTCTTCACCACCTTCCAATGTTCCTCACCAGGATTTGCATGATATCGTCTAGTTACTCCAAGTGCATAAGCCACATCAGGACGTGTACATGTCATGGAATACATGATAGCTCCCACTGCACTAGCGTATGGGATCCTACTCATGCATTCTCTCTTTTCAGGTGTTTTAGGACAATCCTCCCTACTGAGAGAAATTCCAGTGCCTATCGGTAGATAGCCTCTTTTGGAATTATCCATGTTATACCTCTTTAAGATAGTATCAATGTACAAAGACTGGAAAGTCCAAGCAGCTTCCTAGATCTATCTCTATATATCTTTATTCCTAATATTTAAGCTGCTTCTCCCAAGTCTTTCATGGAAAATTGTTCAGATAGCCAAATCTTGGTATTTTGCAATGCCGGTACGTCATTCCCTATGAGCAATATATCATCAACATACAACACTAAAAATATAATTGTGCTCCACTAACCTTTTTGTACACACAAGGTTCTTCTTCGCATCTAACAAAATTGAACTTTTCAGTTGTTTTGTCAAATCGAATATTCAAACTTCGAGAAGCTTGCTTTAATCTATAAATAGATCTTTGTAGCTTACAAATTTTATTATGATCAGACGAAGATGTGAAACCTTCAGGTTGTGTCATGTACACATCCTCTTCTAGCTCACCATTAAGGAAAGCTGTTTTCACATCCACTTGCCATATTTCATAATCATAGTATGCTGCTATAGCAAGCAAAATCCGAATAGATTTGAGCATTGCCACGGGAGAGAAAGTCTCGTCATAGTCGACCCCTTCTTTCTGACGAAATCCCTTGGCAACAAGACGTGCTTTGTAGATCTCCACCTTTCCGTCTGCTCCAATCTTTTTCTTAAAAACCCATTTACAACCTATAGGTTTTATATCCTTTGAAGGTTAAACTAAAGTCCATACTTTATTTTCCTTCATGGATTCCATTTCGGATTCCATGGCCTTTTGCCACTTCTCATATTAGAACTTTGTATAGCCTCTTCATAGGTCTTATGGTCATCATCATTATGATCAACCTCATTTGATAAATCATCTTGTACCAATAAATTTAATCTAGTTGGTACATGACGTTCTCGTGTAGACCTTCGAAGAGGTACTTGTACAACCTGTTCACCTTGTGTTGGATTTTGTTGTTGCTCAATTTGGTTTGGAACTGGTTCATTAACCTGTTCTTGAACTTCATTTAGTTCATGAACTTCAACCGTTGAATATGGAAATTTTCTTGGCAACTTCAAAACATCCAATAAAGGTTCTTCAACTTGGGTCTCATGATCTTTATATTGTGTTGATCATTAGTTTCTTGATCTTTATCAAGTTTTATTTCTCCATTATAATTTTCTTCCAAAATAAATTCCCTTTCCAAAAGGGTTGCTCCTCTGGCCATAAACACTTTATGGTCAGAAGGGTGATAGAAATAATATCCCCTTGTTTCCTTGGGATACCCAATGAACCTACACTTATCAGATCTTGAGTCAAGTTTATCACACTCTAGTCTCTTAACATAAGCTGGACAACCCCAAACTTTAATATATTTAAGGTTAGGCTTACATCCTTTCCATATCTCATATGGTATTGTAGATACTGACTTAGTGGGAACTTTATTAAGTAAGTATGTTGCTGCTTCGAAAGGATATCCCCATAAATTTATTGGAAGATCGGTGAACCACATCATAGATCTCACCATATCTAATAAGGTTATGTTTCTCCTTTCAGACACACCATTGTGTTGTGGTGTTCCTGGAGGTGTCCACTGTGAGAGGATCCCATTCTCTTTGAGATATCTGGTAAAATCTTCACTAAGATATTCTCCACCTCTATCAGACCTTAGTACTTTGATAATTTTACCAGTCTGCTTCTCAACTTCACTACGGAATCGTTTCAACATTTCAAAAGATTCAGACTTGTGTTTCACAAGATATACAAATCCATATCTTGACATATCATTAGTGAAGGTGATGAAGTAAGAATATCCACCTCTAGCTTGAATCTTCATGGGCCCACAAACATCTGTATGAATTAGTCCCAGTAATTCAGAATCTCTTTCTCCACTTCGAGTAAATGGAGATTTGGTCATTTTTCCTTTGAGACAAGATTTACAAGTTGGATATGATTCAAAATCATACTTGTTAAGGTACCCTTCTTTGTACAACTTGTTAATTCTTTTCTCTCCTATATGACCAAGCCTACAATGCCAAAGGTATGTTTGATTTACATGATCGTCTCTTTTCCTCTTAAGACTTGAAACATGCATAATCAAATTAGCATTCACACTAGGTAAGACATAAACATCATGTTGGAGATAGCCATTCACATATAAATTATCACTATAATAAATAGAGCAAATACCATTGCCTATATTAATGCGAAAACCACGTTTGTCTAACGTAGAAGATGACATTATGTTCGAAACAAATTTAGGAATGTAATAACAATTATCCAACATAAGTACTTTGCATGTAGGCATTATTAAAGAAATTGATCCTACAGCTACGGCCGCAACTTTTGCACCATTTCCAACTTGTAGACTAATTTATCCTTTCTTTAGCCTCCTACTTATCTTGAACCCTTGCAACATTTTGCAGATGTTATAACCACTGCCAGTATCTAATACCCACAGTGAAGAATTAGTAGTAGCTAGGAAACCTTGAAAATATTTTTCATTAATGTCTCACCTTGTTTCTTGTCCTTTAGAGTTGCAAGATACTCCTTGCAGTGTTTCTTCCAATTATTTATGATAAACCTTGTTGCCTTAAACATCATTCTCTGGAGGAATTATCTTTGCAGGCTTATCGATCACATCCATAAGCTTTTCATGCATGAGAGCAATTCTCAAATTTCTATACCAGTCATCAAAGTTTGGTCCTACCAATTTGTTGGTCTCAAGTATTTCACACAGTGATATAACATACATATTGAGAAATCTAAAATATAGAAAAGAAAAAGCAGTAATATAAGAACATATTTGCATATATCATTAAGACATGGACTTTTATCTAAATGATATTTCCACTAATTATTTTAAACTATTTACCTTCATTATAGTTTACAAAATCTTTATTTCTTTTAGTGGAGTAAAGGAATCCTTTAACAATATGTATGAGCCCCTTGGAAATCAAGTCGTTTCTCACATATATTTTAAAGGTAGGTACTCTTACCAATTTTATCCCCATACAATTTCCTTAAATAGCTCTATGTCAAATAGTCCCCTGGTAGTCAGGTCGATCCTATTGGCATAGTTGAGTTCAACCATCATGATAGCAAAGAACTTATTAAATTTTATACTCCCCCGGGTAGTCCAGGCGTCTAGTGTAAATTGAATAATTCTTTCAATCCATACATCTAATGCAATAAATAATTTTAACATATTCTCGAACTATAAGTCTCCTGGTAGTCAGGCCGCTCCTTATAAACAAGATGGATAGCTCTATAATAAAATATGTTATATTTTACTATTTAAGAACTCAAATTTTAGTAAGAGAGAATTGTTACAAAAATATTTTTTTTTTTAATAACACCAAGATCAAATCTTTTATAGCATGTGAAATTAGTTCAAGTTGACTACATGCTTAATCCTAAATTAATTTACATCATATGTAATAAATAATTCTAAATTATGTAATGGACAAGCATATGGCATAAAACACAATTCAACATCCTCTAACATATTTATCTTATATATCACATAAAAGAATTCATGCTAGAATATTATTATTATTTAACATCTCATGAACTAATGACAATTAAAATAACAATAGAATCATGTAACCTATTATAGATTCCCGTTGTATCTAATACAAAATTTCAAATTCAAGTTATGAACGATCTCAATAGTTACATGAATGCATATTTTATCCACAATAAAATAATATCAACATTCAAACGATTTGACTATTGCACAAGGTACATCTATTATGGTTTGAACTCTTCAAATATAATATTAAAATATTTTGTAAATAAATTTTAGGCACAATAAACCACGGCTCTGATACCACTGAAGGATTGCATATAGGTGTTCGCAACACGCAGCGGAAGACAATAACAATCCTCGATAGATTTTTTCATGTTTAAGATTTATTTACGTATCAAAGATCGGATCTTAGACGTACCTGGTGAAGAGAGTCTCGTTTCAAAATTCTTCGATAGTGCAAAGACTCTATGCGTATCCACACCGAGACCAATCCTTGCTATCAACTCTTTGATCAATGAAACCCGCGAACAAATTGAACGAAAAATATTGTGTTGAAATTTTTCTCAAAAATCTCAACTCAAATTAGAAGAACAAGAAACACTTTTCTTGTAATTGTATTTTCTCCCTTGGCTTTGTATTGCAATCTCACTTTCACAAAGTAGGTTTTTCTTCTTAAGAATAATAATTAAAAAACCGAAAAAAGAACCATGCAAATTTTCTCCATCACCCTTTATATAGCATCACCTACAAACCTTGTTCTTATTTTGTTGAGGTAATTTTCCTAGGGTAAAAGTTTATTCAAAAAATAAACTTATGAAAAATTTGAATGAAAAATCCAATTTTCCTTTCTTTGTACACGTGAGAATTTATGGACTTTTTGAATGTCAAATTCTAAATTGGATTTTATTAATATGAACTTTTATATTAATATAATATTTTCCTATGAAAAATATTAATCCCATTCCAAATAGGATAAAACTTCAATTACACATTAATAATCCAATTCAAAATTGGATTTATTAACAAGCCTTTATTAATATTATATTTTATATATATCTATTATATAAAATAATATTAATTATATATATCACATATATTTCAACCAAGAGATATTATTTAATTTCTATTCCAAATAGAAACTTCAATTTATTCACAATATTAATTATAATCTTTGTGCTAGCAAAGAATATAATAATATTTCATGTGGACAAATAATTAAATTATTTGACTAATTAAATTCTTTAATTTAATTTATCAAATAATAAATTAATTAACCCTTTAGCAAAGATCAGAATACTCGTTAGTGTGCGACCCCAGAGGTTCAATACTAAACTAGTAGTAAATTGATCATATCAATATACTAATCAAGGGTGGCATCTAGCAACACTTCTTAACGACCGGATAGCATGAAGTATACAATTTACTCTCAAGAACCAGTAAAGGAATAATGTAGTATTTCCTTCTGTCCTTATAGCTTTGGATCACCCTAGGATATGGTTCAATTGTCAAATCCTAATAGGCGACCAACTATGTGGTCACGTCAAATATAATCGACCATTGAATGACCTAAGAAACTAATTTCTTCTTCCATTCAATTGCCCTGGCCAAGGTCTTTGTTTGGTCATTTATAATTCATGATAACATGGAGCTTAAACTCATTACCAAGAGTTGACAGATTCTGTCTTGATCAATCACTAATTCTACAAGTATTTAATCGTACCCAATATCCTTTCAACTATCGTCCTAGGGCCATAGGTGTCTAGTATCAAAGCACAATAAATAACTTGTCAATTACTATGACGATCTCAAGTCAAAGGAAACGGTTACATCACATTCTTCAAGAAAATATCCTATTAACAATTATGGTAATTCTAACCATTAGAAATTATCCAATGAGTCGGTTCAATGATCATATCTCTATATTCATCATCTATCTATGTGATTTAGTTAATGAGATCAACTAATCTTTATCCGATAAAGACGATCACATAAATATTGATCTAACCGGATTACTAATGTCCAAATCAATAATCATATGATCAAGAACAAAATTTGGATTAAATTGTAAAAGACTTTGCTCTCATTATCATGATCTCTATCACGATGACAAATCTCAAAATTTAATCGAGGACTTTATCAAATTAATCAAACAATTAATAAATTTGATAAAAGAATATCAAATGCCATATATTTTATATCAAATGACATTCACAAAAATATATTCAAGTTATCAAATATGATATTGGATCTAGGGCATATCTACTATATTCCTAACAGTACATTAAATCTGGTCAGAGAATCATTATTAACAAGTTTACCATTAAATAATCTTAGCCATGGAAGGATACATTGAATGGTAGTTTAAGTGCCAGATTGTAGAAAGAGTGAGGGAAGAACCTCTTGATTTTCTTAATGTTTCCCAAGTTGATTTACTAGTTAAAGATCCAGAAGGATTAGCAAGCCAGATAGGCCGATCACTCTCTCCTGGTAAAATCTTTATGGACTGAATATTGGATACAATGCTTTAGCAGTAAAAGAAATACAGATGTCATGCAATGACCTAAAACATATCCCCCCCCCCCCAACCTTAGGATAACATAAATTTTTCCATGTAAACTAATGATAGATCCTCTTGCTCTAGGATGTGTCCCCAAAAAAAACTAGCAAGAGATTTTTCAATATGGTGAAAGGTAGTTTTGGATGGATGCACAACAAATATGATATGTAAAGAGAGAGAATGCAATACAAACCTAATAAGGACTGCTTTACCCCAAAGGACAGAATCTTCCCTTTCCATCCATGAGTTCTGTTTGCTATTTTGGCCACCGTATTCCCAAAGTAGCATTTTTTCTTTCTTCTAGGAAAAATTGGATGCCCCAAATAATTAAAAGGGAAGTGGTAATGGGTTTAATATCCTCAATTACAAGGGATAGAGTATTAGAAGATACCATGAAAGCAGATTTCCTTTTGTTCACCATTTGGCCTGAGATTTGTTCATATTTCTGTAAGATATATGGACTTATATCTACATACATATGACAATATATGGATAAATTATATGTTATGTGCTATCTTTTGGTTTGGCCTAATTTTGTGGTCTTATGGACATTATGTTAAGGGGGCCAATGTATTGTCATATAAAGTGTAGGACTAATGTGTAGATACCCAAAAGGGTAACCTTAGTTAATGATGGGCTAACTAAGGTTACATATATGTAACCACGGTTACATGCTTGTGACTCTTGGGTTATGTAACTCTTTTGTTATAAAGTGGGGGTTATGGTTCCCACATTATTGCAAGACAAGACTCTTCTTCCTCTCATTGAATCAAGAGCAAAAATACACCATTGTTGTCTTGCAAATAATTGTGGAAAACCATATACCAATTTTGATCATTGTCATATTATTGTTGTGAGTAAATTCACATATTGTTTAAGTCTTGTGAAGCATTCTTGTGGTGACGTACAACTTCAAAACATTCTTGAAGAAAGGTTAAAGGAGTAATCTTCATAAGGACTCAAAGACAATCATCAAAGTAGGTTCAACAATTTCCACACATGGATTCAGGTTAGCTTCCGCTCATGTAGTTTAATTCCGAATTGTTCAATATGAAGGTTATTGTCTTTAGTAGGAATCATAATCCTTACAATTGGTATCAGAGCCACCTTCATTTTTGGATAATTTGGATGTTCATAAGATTCATGTTATGTTAGGATTCATGTTCTAGTTTTGTTAGAATTTTGTTTATGAAATTCTACCATGATATAGCATGATTTTATGAATGTTATGTTTTGTTGAAATTTGATTTTTTAATATCATGTTATCTTTACTTGAATTAAAACATTGTATTTAGTATGATTTTAGTTGGTAAACAACATGTTTTCTTGTTTAAGATGCTTGTTGAAAATCATGTTTTAGTTCTGAAAATTTCGCTAAAACAGTGACAAAAGTTAAGTTAATCGATTAACTTTTAAGATAATCGATTAACTCAATTTTTCAGTAATATTTTGGAAATTTACGCAAGCCTTGTTAGTTGACTAACTTTTATGTTAGTCGACTAACTTGATCCACAACTGCCTAAGTTAGTCGACTAACATAAAAGTTAGTCGACTAACCTGGTCCAGTAAGTTTGAAACGTTTTTCTGTATACCAGGTTAATCGATTAACTTTTAAGTTATTCGACTAACCTGTTCCAGTAACTTATGAAAAAAAATTTTGCCAGAATAATCGATTATCTGTTTAAGATAATCGATTATACTGGACCAGTAAGCTGAAAAACGTTTCAAATCTTTTAAGTTTCAGATTTTAATTGACATATTATTATTCAATTAAAATATTTAAGTTTTTTTATTAATGTATTATGCATTAATATTTAAGTTTTGAATATTAATTGTTTTAAAGTCCACAATTTTCATATTTTTGGAATTGTCCTCTCAAGTATAATAACAATTAATATTCAGTTGTTGCATGTTAAAACATGTAACATATTAAGTTAAGATTCATAATATGGCTTAAGGAACTAAAGTTTTTAGCATCTAATATTTTCAATTAGTCAATTGAAGCATTATGTTGCCAAAGTAACCTCTATTGTGTAGATTGATTAATCTTGAAATATAAGATGACTGTGGATGTTAGTCTTCCATGCGTTTAACACCGGCCCAAAGGAAGGTTGTTATTTGGCAGGAATTCGAACATGCTTGCGGTGATAAATATGAGACAATTATTTAGTTTTCCATGTGAATATTAAATCGGCCCAAAGGAAGGTTTGATATTTGACATGAGTTTATTATCTATATTTGATCACTACACCAAGAGTACCACTTACAAGTTGTTTTTCTGTCCAAAGACTAAAATCAATGTTGTGCTAGGTATCTTGTAATGGGATATGCCTATTTTGAATCTATAAAGTAAAGTTAAAGTTCAAGTATCTGTAAGCATGTATTCAGTAATCCTTTTGTTCTATTTTCAGTTAATTCTTCTGCATCTACGATATCTGCCAACATCAATAGCATCCCTGTGCTTAACGACACTAACTTTAAGGAATGGAAAGAGAATGTCATGATCGTTCTCGGTTGCATGGATCTTGATCTTGCACTTTGGATCGAGCAACCTACTCCTCTTGAGGATACATCCTCTCCTGATGAAAGGAGGGTGATGGATAAGTGGGAATGCTCGAATCGCATGAGTCTAATGATTATGAAACGTGCAATTCCAGAATCATTCAGAAGCACTATGAATGATGAAGCTAATGCCAAAGTTTTCCTTGAAAAGCTTGAAAAGCTTTTTATGCAAAACGAAAAGGCGGAAACAAGTACACTATTGAGTAAACTTGTTTCCATGAGGTATAAGGGCAAGGGAAACATTAGGGAGTACATTATGGAAATGTCTCATCTTGCTTCGAAACTTAAGTCACTCAAGCTAGTATTACCTGAGGAACTGCTTGTGTACTTAGTTTTGATATCTCTTCCTGCACACTTTAATCAGTTTAAGGTCAGTTACAACTGCCTGAAGGAGAAATGGACTCTTAACGAGCTCATTTCACACTGTGTGCAAGAAGAGGAAAGGATAAAGCTAGATAAGACTGAAAGTGCTCATTTGGCACCCTCTTCTAAGGAAACTAAGAAGAGGAAAGGTAAGGAAGTTGCGGTTGCAAAGCCCAAGATTAAGCAACAAAAGGAACCTAAGGTTGAAATTACTGAATTAGGTTGCTTTTTCTGTAAGGGGACTAATCATGTGAAGAAGGATTATACCAAGTACCACGCTTGGCGTGCGAAAAAAGGTACATTTCTTTCTCTTGTTTGTTCTGAAGTTAATTTAATTTCGGTACCTAAGGATACTTGGTGGGTAGATTCTGCTGCTACTACTCACATAAGTATATCTATGCAGGGTTGCCTGAACTGCCGAAAACCAAATGATGGTGAAAGATGTTGGAACATACATGTATGTTCATATGTTTTGATAATTGACAAACCGATTTAGATGGAAAATAATATATGCCAAATAAATGTGAGTTATTATTGAATACACTTTAATTAAAGTGTTTTTGTTTTGTAGATATGATATGCGCATAAGGGAAGGATATGCGACATTATCTGAGCGGACAAGAATTGGAGTCCAAGAAGTTCAAGACAAGATCAAGAGAAGATATGAAGCAATGAAAATAAATGAAGACCTTTTGTTGAGTCTTATTTATATTATCTTTATTGTGATCTTGATCCGACTTTAAGTTTGAGTCTTGGCTTCTCTCATAAATAATTTTACAATATATGCATATCAAAAATGATTTTACAATATATGCATATCAAAAATATTTTTATTGCATATCATAAATATTTTTATTGCATTTAAAACAAAATGATTTTAAATGTTATATCATAAATATTTTTATTGAATTAAAACTGTCTTTTAAAACTGAACCTTACAATCGATTATATAGCAAACAATCGATTATATACTTTTAACAATCGATTATATTAAGACAGTGGTTGAATGAATTTTTCAATCAGCTACATAATCGATTACATACTTCCTACAATCGATTGTTTTGAGACAGTGTTTAAATGAATTTTTCAAAACAGCAACACAATCGATTATATGCTTTTCACAATCGATTATGTTTGAACCGTTGCCAGAAATATTTTCAAACTTTGTAATATAATCGATTATACACTTTATACAATCGATTATTTGAGTACAGAATCCTAAACTGATTTTTGAACGTTAACGTACAATCGATTGTACAGTCCATACAATCGATTATATGCCTTAAAATCAGGAATCTGTCTTTTGAACGTTGGTCACTCAATCGATTATATAGACCATACAATCGATTGTATGAGCACAAATTCAGGCTTTTTAATTAACAATTAGGCAACGGTCTGGTGCATTTTGAGGCCTATAAATACACCTCAAAATCACTCTTTTAAACACAACATCTGATCTAAACATTCATAAGCTTTCAAACATTTCCAATATCATTTTTTGATCATTTTTATTACATTTTGAAAGCCAAGGTCTTGAATTTATTGTTGTGTTCTTGAGCGTACTTGTTTACTCATATTCACTCTATTAAGAGAGTCTTGTTTAAGTGAGTAGTAAGTGTTTGTATACACTTGTTGCAAGGAGAAATATTTTATTTCTTCTTGAGAAGTCTTGGGGTGAGGTATCCTCGAGCAAGATTGTTTGAGACTTGTGTGATTCAAGTTCTCAAGTGTAACGGTTTGTTAGGTACCCGGAAACTTAACAGAAGTCTTGGAGTGCGGTATCTTCAAGCAAGTGTAACGATTTGTTAGGCACCCGTAAGCTTAACAGAGAAGTCTTGGGGTGAGGTATCCTCGAGTAGTTGTAACGGTTTGTTTGGCACCCGCAAGCTTAACGGAGATAGTTGAACCTTGAGATTGTATCTCAAGAGACTGGACTTAGCCACGGGTTGTGGTGAACCAGTATAAATTTGGTGCACTTTCTCCTTACTCTTTAATTTCCACATTTAAGTTATATTTTCCTCTGATTTTTTTTAATACGCTATTCACCCCCCCTCTAGCGTTAAGCACTTATTCTTACAAAAGATACATCTATGTGGGTGACGGCAAGAAGGTGCCAGTTGAGGCTATTGGCAAATTTAGGCTGTTGTATAAGACCGGTTTTCATTTAGATTTGGATGAGACTTTTGTTGTACCGTCTTTTAGACGGAATTTAATTTCTGTTCCCCAATTGGACATATCCGATTATTCATGTTCTTTTGGTGACAATAAAGTTAGTCTCTTTCGAAATTCAAATCTTATTGCTACTGGTGTTTTATCAACATTTGATAGCCTATATTTGGTTGATACAATAACTTCAAATAATGAAACTTTTCATACAAGTATAAGTGGTACCAAAAGAAAATTAACTAATGAGAACTCTATATCACTCTGGCATAAAAGTTTGGGTCACATATCCATTCAAAGAATTCAGAAACTCGTGTCAGATGGAATTCTTGATTCTCTTGATTCCTCAAATTCGAAAATTTGTATTGAGTGTATCAAGGGAAAACAAACAAACAAGACTAGATTAGGTTCTAAGAGAGCTTCGGATGTCTTAGAATTGATACATACGGATATTTGTGGGCCATTCCCTACTCCTTGTAGGAATGGTCAACAATACTTTATCACATTCATAGACGATTACTCTCGTTATGGGTACCTGTATCTAATTCACGAAAAGTCCCAATCCATAGACGTGTTCAAATCATTTAAGGCTGAAGTTGAAAATCAACTAAGCAAAAGAACTAAATCCGTTAGATCTGACCGTGGTGGTGAATACTATAGTCGATATGATGGTTCCGGTGAAAAACGTCCAGGGCCTTTTGCTAAATTCCTAGATGAGTGTGGGATCGTCCCTCAGTATACTATGCCAGGCAGTCCTACGATGAATGGTGTAGCTGAGAGACGAAATCAGACCCTTAAGGATATGGTAAGAAGTATGATTTCTCGTACTACTTTGCCAGACTCACTCTGGGGTGAAGCATTAAAAACCGCAGCTTATATTCTTAATAGAGTTCCAACTAAAGCTACAATCAAAACCCCATATGAACTTTGGACTGGGCATAAACCCAGTATTAGGCATTTACACATTTGGGGTTGTCCAGCTGAGGCAAGGCCTTATAGGCCGAATGAAAAGAAACTGGATGCTAAGACGGTTAGTAGCTATTTTGTTGGATACTCTGAAAAATCCAGGGGTTTTAAGTTTTATGATCCCACTTCAAGAACTATTTTTGAGACGGGTAATGCTAGGTTCTTTGAGGATATTGAGTTTGGGGGGTGGGGAGATAAAGTTGTTAGAGATTTTGTCTTTGAGGAAGAACATGTGTCTTTCCCTCAAGTTGTTGATCATGGTCAGAGAGTTCTCATTCCTGACACGGCTCATACAACTCCAGTTCAAGACAATCTCGAAAATCTCCCCAATCAGGATCCTGTAATTACTAATGAAAATCAAACTCAACAACCTCAAGAAACTGAAGTGCCATTAAGGAGATCCACTAGAGAGAGGAGAAATGCAATTCCGGATGATTATGTTGTATTTCTCCAAGAACAAGAAAGTGATATTAGACTTGAGGAAGATGATCCAATCAACTTCCGTCAAGTCATTAAGGGTTCTAACTCTCAAAAGTGGATTGATGCCATGAATGATGAGATGAAGTCTATGAGCGATAATGACGTTTGGGAGCTTGTTACATTGCCCGAAGGTATTAAACCTGTTGGTTGTAAATAGATTTTTAAAACCAAAAGGGATTCGGGGGGCAATGTTATTAAGTATAAAGCTCGTCTTGTCGCAAAAGGCTACACTCAGAAGGAAGGCATTGATTATAAAGAGACTTTCTCTCCAGTTTCATCGAAAGACTCTTTCAGGACTATAATGGCATTAGTAGCACATTTTGATCTTGAGCTTCATCAGATGGATGTTAAGACAGCGTTTCTCAATGGTGACATTGAGGAAACAATTTATATAGTGCAACCTGAAAACTTTGTTTCAGATGAATCAGAGAAAAAGGTTTGCAAATTAAAGAAATCCATATATGGGCTCAAGCAAGCTTCTCGTCAATGGTATTATAAGTTTCATGCAGTCATTACATCTTTTGGTTTTGAACCGAATATTGCTGAAGACTGTATATACCATAAGTTCAGTGGGAGTAAGTATATTTTTCTGGTTTTATATGTCGATGACATACTGCTTGCCTGTAATGATATAGCATTATTGCATGAAACTGAGAAATTTCTTTCAAAGAAATTTGAAATGAAAGATCTTGGTGAAGCTTCTTTTGTATTAGGATTTCAGATACAACGAGATCTCTCCAAAGGTGTTCTCGGTCTGTCACAAAAGGGCTATATCGATAAGGTTCTTAAAAGATTTGGCATGCAAGATTGTAAACCAGGTAACACCCCTGTTGCTAAGAGAGACAAGTTTAGTCTCAAACAGTGCCCAAATAATAATTATCAAATTTCAGAAATGCAGAAGACGCCTTATGCTTCGGCGGTAGGTAGTCTGATGTATGCTCAGGTATGTACATGACCTGATATAACATACATTGTTGGGATGTTAGGCAGATATCTAAGCAATCAGGGAATGGACATTGGAAGGCAGCCAAACGGGTCATGAGGTACTTACAGAGAACAAAGGATTACATGCTTACATTCCGGAAATCGGACCAGCTTGAGATCATTGGGTATACCGATTCCGATTTTGCTGGATGTCAGAATAGTTTGAAGTCCACTTCGGGCTATATTTACATGCTTGCGGGCGGTGCTATCTCTTGGAGAAGCATCAAGCAAACTCTTACAGCCACTTCCACCATGGAAGCGGAGTTTATGGCATGTTATGAAGCATCCAATGAGGCATTATGGCTGCGGAATTTTGTTGGTGGACTGCGAATTGTTGATAGCATCAAAAGGCCACTTAGGCTATTATGCGATAACAGATCGGCAGTCCTTTATGCTAATAACAACAGTAGTTTGACGAAAGCAAAATATATGGACGTCAAATTTCGGGTTGTTAAAGAAAGAGTACAAAATGGACAATTGTGCATTGAGTACATTAGTACAAACTCCATGCTTGCGGATCCGCTCACTAAGGGATTGACACCAAAAGTATTTCATGAGCATATTGCTTGTATGGGTGTCAAATCAGATAAGGATTATGTATTTTAGTGGGAGTTTTGTATTGTACATTTATGTATTGTCCATTATATTCAGAAATTCAGTAATTCAGTTATATCTGCGCAGATATTCAGTTTTAAAGTATTTTTTGTACTCTTGCAGTTTATGATTGATCTCAATAAAGAGAACCAGTTGGAAATAGACATTCTATTGACCACACTTTATGTTATTTCCATGCTACATACCTACACTTGATCCATGTCGTTGGTTATATTGATATACGTGATCTATGTTGGTTCTAGTTATGAATGAGTAACGAAGAGCACTTAGTTCCTATGTTGGTATGATTGATGGACCGGATTGTTCATGACAATTTTATTGTGATAGCAATTTTGAGCTCCTAAGGTTATTTTGTAACATATAATGCTAAGGTTTGTACATATGTATGTGTATCTCGTCCAAGTGGGAGATTGTAAGATATATGGACTTATATCAAATACATATGAACAATATATGGATAAATTATATGTTATGTGCTATCTTTTGGTTTGGCCTAATTTTGTGGTCTTATGGACATTATGTTAAGGGGGCCAATGTATTGTCATATAAAGTGTAGGACTAATGTGTAGATACCCAAAAGGGTAACCTTAGTTAATGATGGGCTAACTAAGGTTACATATATGTAACCATGGTTACATGCTTGTGACTCTTGGGTTATGTAACTCTTTTGTTATAAAGTGGGGGTTATGGTTCCCACATTATTGCAAGACAAGACTCTTCTTCCTCCCATTGAATCAAGAGCAAAAATACACCATTGTTGTCTTGCAAATAATTGTGGAAAACCATATACCAATTTTGATCATTGTCATATTATTGTTGTGAGTAAATTCACATATTGTTTAAGTCTTGTGAAGCATTCTTGTGGTGACATACAACTTCAAGACATTCTTGAAGAAAGGTTAAAGGAGTAATCTTCATAAGGACTCAAAGACAATCATCAAAGGAGGTTCAACAATTTCCACACATGGATTCAGGTTAGCTTCCGCTCATGTAGTTTAATTCCGAATTGTTCAATATGAAGGTTATTGTCTTTAGTAGGAATCATAATCCTTACAATTTCTCCAGCTTATTCATTACCATGGCAATGGATAGCAAGTTACCAGAGAAGAATAGGATGGTGTCGTTCCCATACGGGATATGAGTGATTATAAAGGACTCCATTATCCACCGAGAACAACTCCTCTTCTTGTAACACTAGAAAGGAATAAACAACAGGACGATTCTATTTTGTCCAAGGAATGATGATTAACAGCTCCTCATTTAACCTTGTGCTAGACAAAGATCTCAGACGATATTGTAAAATTTGACCTCTTTATATTGGAGTAGAGCTTTCTGAATATCAAGAAGGAATTAGGAAGATATGCGAAGAATATTGATGTATACTGTAAAGAATAGCAAAAGAAGAGTATTATTCGGAGACCTTTTGCTAGGCCAAGATCGTTAACTAAGATTGGAGGATTCAAATAAAGAAGAGGAAGCTTGAAAGAGAAGAGAGATTTTTGAAAGGAGAACTTTGTAATTGAAAGAAGGCTTTCTTAAATTTTTCTTGCTTACAAATGAACAAGACACCCCTATTTATACTAGCCTATGGATGATTCTAGACATGATTCTAGATAATGTACAAGGAAGATTCTAGCAACCTTCTCTTCTAACAACACATTAGAATATCTAGATATTTCCTCTCTTCCCACAACATTCTAGAATATCTATAGATATGTCTACTAGATAAATATCAAGTATACTACGCTAGGACATTCTAGAGAATTCTATACTTTTCCAAAAAATCAACTTTATTTTCTTCACACTCCCTCTTAAAGTGATTTTTTGGAAACTACTCCAAGCTTATCACGGAAGAACTCGAACGAAGCTTTAACAAGTGACTTGGTGAAGATATCAACAATATTCTCCTCACTTCGTGCTTCCAAAGTATTGATAGTTCCATCAAAAACCTTTTCCCGAAAAAAGTGATGTTCTACCTCAATGTGTTTAGTTCTTGCATGGAATACTGGATTGTTTGCAAGCTTGATGGCACTGTGAGTATCTCCATAAATCATTGTTGGCTTTGAAATAGGTAGATGCAAGTCTTCACCAAGTCTATAGCCATACACATTCTTGAGCAGTGAGATCAGTTGCTTTATGCTCCACTTCCGTGGTTGATAGGGAAACTGAGTCTTGCTTTTTGCTACATCAAGAAACACTTGTTCCACCATAGAGGAAAATATAGCCCGAAGTTGATCTTCGATCATTCAAATCACCACCAAAATCAGCATCCGTATAACTAGCTAACACCAAATCATTCTTCTTCTGGAAGAACAAGCCCATGTCTGATGTTGAGTTGATATACTTTAGACTCCTCTTTGCAGCTTCTAAGTGAGGCTTTCTTGGCCTTTGCATAAATCTACTAACATATCCTACCGAGAACGCAATGTCCGGCCTTGTAATAGTCAAATATAGAATAATTCCAACAAGAGCTCGAAAAGGCTTGGGATCTGCAAGAAGTGAGCCTTCGTCCCGCCTTAACCTTGTACTTATCTTAAGATGAGTAGAACATGTTTTTCTTTGCTTCAATCCAAACCTATCAACAAGTTTCTTGGCATATCCTTCTTAAGTGACAAATATTCCTTTGTTCATGTTTGTCACCTCTAAGCCAAGAAAATGGTGTAGCTCTCCCAACTTCTTGATGCCAAATCTTATGGAAAGCTCATCTTGAATCCTAGAAACTTCGTCTTCATTGTTTCCTTTTATTATCATATCATCCATGTACAAAAGAACAACTATATAGAAGTCTCCTTGTATTTTAACAAATAGGCTAGGATCTGATTGTGATGCATCATAGCCACGGAAATGTAAATACTAAGAAATGTTTCCATACCATTCTCGTGGAGCTTGCTTGAGGCCATAAAGGGCCTTCTTAAGTTTTCAAATATAATCAGGATGTAGGTTAGAGGCATACCCGGGTGGTTTCTCCATATAAATATCTTTGTCAAGCTCTCCATATAAGAAAGCATTCTTCACGTCAAGTTTCCATAACTTCCAATTATGCGAGGCTTCCAGGGCTAGCACAACTCGAACAGAGATCATCTTAGCCATCAGACTGAAGGTCTCTACATAATCTTTCTTTTGAGAAAATCCCTGAGCAGCCAACCTTGCTTTATCTCTATCTATGGTGCCATCTGCTCGTCTTTTGATTTTGTAAACCCATTTACAAAAAATGGGTTGTACATCCTTCGACTTTGGTACAAGGCTCCAAGTTTGATTTTTTGTCAGAGCCTCCATTTCATCATCCATAGCAACCTCCCACTCTTTGACTCCTTTAGCTTCTTCAAATGAGGAAGGCTCTTCATCATCAATTGGTCCTGCAAAGAAACATTAATACGTACTGACAAAATTTTCATCTCTGAAGCGAGCTAGCTTCTTTTTGGCCTTCCCGAAACACTTGAATTATCTTCTTCCGGAGTTTTATGTTGTTGAGGTCTAGGAATCCCTCTTTCCCTTAACTCCTCGGCATCTGTATTATCTATAAAAGCACCCGCAATGGGCAAGCTTGAATCTCCACTATTTAAGATTTTTGAACTTTCTCCATCCAATGCAGCTCCATAATAAAATGACACTTCGTCGAATATGACATCCCTTGAGACAACAAAGAGATGAGTTTTAGGATCTATGCACTTCCATCCCTTTTTCCTTTCATTATATCTGACAAACATGCATTTTCTTGCCTTGGCATCTAACTTTCTCCGTTGGGAATCCGGAATGTGAACATAACAAATAGAGCCAAAAACGTTGAGGTGTTTGACGCTAGGATTTTCTCCAAATATTAATTCATAGGGAGGCTTCATATTATTTAGAGAAAGCGGCATCCTGTTAATTACATGTGCTGCATATTTCATGCCTTCGGCCCACAAGGCTCTAGATATATTCTTAGCATGAAGCCAGCTCTTACATGTCTCAGTTAAGTGTCGGATCTTCCTTTCTGGCACTCCATTTTGTTGTGGCGTATTAGCGCATGTCAGCTCTCTTTTAATGCCATGTTGACGACAAAAGGAAAGAAACTCATCTGATGTGAACTCACTGCCATTATCAGTTCGCAGCTACCTTATTCTGGAATCGAGTTCACCTTCAACTGTTTCTTTGAACTCCACAAACTTACTGAAAACTTCTGACTTATGCTTCACAAAATAAACCCAAGTGAATCTAGTAAAATCATCAATGAAAATTAGTATATAAGAATACCTTGAAAATGAAGGAGTTCTCGTTGGCCCCATCAAGTCACTATGAATAAGTACTTGTGGGGCATTACACCTTGACGAGGATATGTCAAATGGAAGTCGATGTGCCTTTCCATATTGACATCCCTCACAAACCCCTCCTCCACCAAAAGTTTTTAAGTCAGGCAAACCTTTTACTAGATTCAACTTCACCATGACCTTTAATTTATCCATGTTTAGATGTCCATGTCTAGAATGCCAAGGATGTGTATTATCATTGCTACTCATCTTCTCAATATATGAATTAGAGGCAGATAAGACATATAAATCATTAACTCTCTTACCTAAGTGAACGATATCTGCCTTGAGCACCTTGATATTTCGGAGGAACTTCACATCACGTGGGCCAAATAGCAAATAGTTTCCAGCATCTACAGTATTTGCAACTGAAAATAGATTTTTCTTCATACCTGGAACGTGAAAGACACTGTTGAGTGTGATAGTGTCTTTTTGCTTCTCGTTGATCAAAACAATGCCTTCCTTCTCAACATTATGGACTGTATTATCTGCTGTAACCATGATGTCACGTCCGTTGTATTCACTAAAGGTAGAGAATTTGGATTGATCTCCAGTAAGATGGTGCCCACATCCTGAATCTATGCTCCAGTCTTTTCCAAAGTTTATGAAAGCCATGGCATTTATTGCTCGAGTCTCCGCTGCGAAGAACTTTCCCCAATCTTCTTCTTTATCTTCTTGTTCAACAACTTCCTTGGTTTGAGACATGTTGGTCTCTTTGGCTCGACAATATCTTTTTATGTGTCCGACTTTGCCACAACGGTAATATTTTAAAAGATTTTTACCGTTACTGGAAGACTCCCCATTCTTTCCCGACGAGCTTGAACCACTTGAGGACTGAAAGTGCATGTTACCTCTTGATTTCCATTTATAGTTTCTCTTATGGGCAATAAGAGCATTTCCTTCCCCTTCTTTGATAGATACACCAGCCATCTGTTTGGCTAGTAGCTCTTGTGACGACAGCAAATTCTCAAATTCTTCCAAAGATGGTTGTTGAACCAATCCTTGAATCGATGTAACAAAGGAATATATTCTGTCTTTAAACCACGAATAATGATTCTTATTATTCGTACTTCAGAGATATCCTCGTCCGGATTCACTAGAGAAATTTCGGAACACAGATTTTTAACCTTCAAGAAATACTCAGCGATAGAAAGATTACCTTGAGTGGTGTTAGCTAACTCTTTCTCCAAAATTTATAGTCGAGCTTCATCCTTCTTGTTGACAGCCGATCGAAGGTGCTCCATATTTCATGAGCTGATTTACACCTTATAATATGATCAAATAAATTAGGAGAGATAGATCTCTTTAGAATAAATTCCGCCTTAGCATTAATCTGCTTCCACTTCTTACGTGTATTGCTATTTTCCGGTGCGTCAGCAAGAGAACTTGTGTTACTCCCATTGACAACTTCCCACATATCCTTACTAACAAGGTATGACTCCATACAAGTCCTCCATACCTTGTAGTTAGGCTGGTTCAATAACTCCATCCCCAGTCCATTAGCACGACCGCCCAAATCCATTTGAGAAATCAGTTGAATTAACCATTAACCCGACCTTGAAGTCCAAAAGCTGACTTATGGCTCTGATGACATGTAAAGAATAGCAGAAGAAGAGTATTATTCGGAGACCTTCTGCTAGCCCACGATCGTTAACTAAGACAAGAAGAGGAAGCTTGAAAGAGAAGAGAGATTTTTGAAAGGAGAACTTTGTTATTGAAAGAAACCTTTCTTGAATTTTGCTTGCTTACAAATGAATAAGACACCCCTATTTATACTAGCCTATGGATGATTCTAGATAAGTAGAAGGAAGATTCTAGCAACCTTATCTTCTAACAACACTCTAGAATATCTAAATATTTCATTTCTTCCCACAACATTCTAGAATATCTATAAATATGTCCACTAAATAAATATCAAGGATACTATACTAGGACATTCTAAAGAATTCTATATTTTTCAAAAAATCTAACTTTATTTTCTTCACATATACTTCTGTAAGTTGCAAGTCTGATAGCGAACTATTTACCATTTAAATTCATATGATAATATGCATAGGGAACCCGTGAAGTGACATTAAACATAATGATATAAATAAGATTAGCAGCAATATAAATAATACTAAAAAGTAAAATGATGCCTCACTGGCTTATTTAATTAGGGAAGAAGAGATATAATAAACAAGACTCACCGCTTGTTTCTTGAAAATATGTTAGTAATCTGTATTTAAAAATATATTCTGGAAACTTATAAAACAAAGTAAAAATATAAATGTAGAAAAAGCATAATTAAATTCGAGCGCACTAAATTTAAAATATTTTCTTAAGAAACTTAATCCCCTCCTAGTACCCAAAGTTTAGGATTGTTTCCTTTCAAGATAGAACGGATAATAATATTGGTGTACCGGTATTACAAATACCAGTGTACAGTAAACACAAATGGTGGCAGTGAATCACACTTACTTTGTTTTTGTAAGAAAACAATACAGAAAGGAATAAGAGATTTCAAAATTTTCGTAAGGAAAATTTGAGGGAATGACTTGATATTTACAGCCAACAAGTTGGATTCAAACGAAGAGGTACAACTTTTTCAAATGGCCTTCTGCGTAAAACGGATACTATGAAAATAGCAATTTATGCAAAATTACATAGGAAAATCAAATCGGAGGTTACGGCGCGAGACTTAACATCTTCTAACTCTTTAAAAGCTAGAAGAAGTATAACTATATATACCCCCAACAAATAAATTTCCTCCTCTAACATGGGACAATGTTTACCGTAAAGGAGGGGTATTCAAATTTTTCATTTTTTTCCCTCGTTCACCTCATTTTTTAACTAAAAAACCCAACAGAATCATGATTAGAAACGTTATTTGTTTTGTTTCTTTGTTTTATGCTTTGTTTGAAAGTTGAAACTCAACAGAGTCCCATTTGCAACCAATTGCATCGAGGGTGATAACAAGATGCGTATTTAAGATTTTAATTCTATAGGTTCAATATATAATATTTTTAGTATTGGATCTATTATATTTTAAAGTTATGGATTTATATCTACAATTTATCTTATTTTTATGGATTTTTATGTATAAATGATAAATCAATATGATGAATGTGTATCAATTGATGATTCTGCCCCCTAATACACGGCTAAACAGCCCTTTAAATACAAATACAATGGAGACAAATCCCACTCTTGTAGGATTTATATTTAACTTAGGATTCTAATATTATCCTAACTAGTAGGATTTATATTTAACTTAGGATTCTAACATTATCTCTAATGTTATCTTCAATACCCCCCCTCAAGTTGGAGCATGCGGATTACAAATGCCCAACTTGCGAAGTAAAAATTCAAACTTGTCTCTTCCCAAGGCCTTAGTGAATATATCCGCTAGTTGTACCGTGGTCGACACATATGAAGGGTGAATAGTACCATCGGTAATCGAGTCCCGAACAAAGTGACAATCAGCCTCAATGTGTTTCGTTCTCTCATGAAACACCGGATTTTGAGCAATGTATAACGCAGACTGACTATCACAATAAAGATGCATGCCACTCTTGTGTTCAACACCCAAATCCCCTAAAAGTTGTTTCAACCATTTCAATTCACAAGTCAATGCAGCCATCGAACGATATTCTGCTTCAGCAGAGGAACGAGAGACCGTATGCTGTTTCTTAGTTTTCCATGAGACAGGAGACAGACCAAGAAGAACAAACCAACCACTTAAGGATCGTCTGGAAATAGGACAACTAGCCCAATCTGAGTCGCACCAACCTTCAAGCTGCAATGCACTATCCGATCTCAACAATATACCTTGTCCTGGATTTTTCTTCAAATACCGAACAACACGCAATGCAGCTTTCCAATGTTCCACTCGCGGAGCCTGCATGAACTGAGATAGTATGTGGACCGAGTATGCCAAGTCAGGCCTAGTGACAGACAAATATATCAAACGACCAATTAGTCGACGATACTTCTCTACATCTTGCAACACATCTCCTCCCGCCAGGGCTAGTTTGTGATGTTGCTCCATTGGGAAATCTGCAGGCGAGGAACCAAGCATACCTGTTTCTGTAATGATGTCCATGACATATTTGTTCTGACAAATAAAAAATCCCTGTTTGCTACGAGCTACCTCCAAACCCAAAAAATATTTTAAAAGACCCAAGTCTTTCATCTTGAAACAGTTCCCCAAGTATTGTTTAAAATTGAGCATAGCAGATTTATCATTACTTGCAACAATCAAGTCATCCACATATACCAGCACATTTAACTGTGTTTTTCCTGTCGACAAAGTAAATAGAGAATAATCAGAATATGACTGTTTAAAGCCATAAGTTGTCAAAGCTGTTGCGAGCTTGGCAAACCAACATCGGGGAGCCTGTTTTAAACCATACAGTGACTTTTTCATCCTGCAAACTTTGCCACAATTTATATTATCAAAACCAGGAGGAATTTTCATATATACTTCCTCTTCAAGATCGCCATGGAGGAAGGCATTGTGCACGTCCATCTGATGAACCTCCCAGTTCTTCACTGCTGCTACTGCTAGAAAAGTACGAACAGTTACCATTTTAGCTACCGGAGCAAACGTCTCATTGTAATCCAAGCCTTCAATCTGATGATGACCAAAAATGACCAAACGAGCTTTCAATCTTTGCAAGTGACCATGCTCGTCATACTTCTCTTTATATACCCATTTGCTTCCGAGGGCCTTTTTGCCAGGAGGCAAGTTAACAAGTTCCCAAGTACCTTGTTCCTCTAGAGCCTTAATTTCATCTGCCATGGCCTTTCTCCACCCCTCGTGTCTCATAGCTTCTTTGAAATTTCTTGGCTCATTCCCTACTGAAATAGCTGCAATATAGTTTCTATGTTTTTGAGAAAATTTGTGAGAATCAATGAAATGTGTTAATGTAAAGACCATACCTGAGGGAGATGTTGTCACGGGAATAACCGGAGGCGGAGATGGACGTTTATTATTTCGCACAGTGGTCACAAAGTCACGATATTTCACATTTGCATACTTAGTACGCATTCCCTTTCCCATAGCATCACCGTGCTTGCGCACCACAACCCGCTCATCAACAAGCTGTGGTTCACTGACCACAGGTTGCGTTACAGCAGCCTCCTCGCTACCAGCAGCTACCGCGCCACTGGCAGCCTCCTCACCACCAGCAGCTGCCTCGCCACTGGCAGCCTCCTCGCCACCAGGCTGGGCAGGCTGTGCAGCTGCGGCACCAGCACAAATGCCCTCATCAACAGCCCCCCTAACTCGTAGTCCACCCTCATAGCACTCATCTTCATCGTCACTTAACACACAATCCCCCTTAAACGAGGCCGGAGTTGGATTAGATGGCACACTATTGCTAGTTATGAAAGGGAATTCATGCTCAAAGAATTGCACATCACGAGACACAAATTGTTGGTTAGTTTCTACATCAAAAACTTTCCACCCTTTTTTCCCAAAAGGATATCCTAGGAAAACACATTTCCTACTACGACTTGCAAATTTATCCCCTTTTCCCCGTTGATCATGAGCATAACACAGGCATCCGAAAACTTTGATGTGGTCATAAGAAGGGGTTTTATTGAACAAAATTTCAAAAGGAGTTTTATGTTGAAGCAATCTAGAAGGGGTACGGTTAATCAAATGACATGCGGCTTGAACACATTCCCCCCAAAATTGAAGCGGTAAATTTGCCTGAAATCTTAAAGCTCTGGCTACATTCAATATGTGTTGGTGTTTTCTCTCAACTCGCCCATTTTGTTGGGGGGTACCGACACACGAGGACTCAAATATTATTCCTTTGGCCACAAAATAATCATGCAGATTATTAAACTCTGTTCCATTATCACTCCGGACTATTTTAATGTCACAAGAAAACTGACGTTTAATCAAAGCAATAAACGAAAGAAACAAGTATTCAACTTCCGGTTTATTGCTTAACAAATATGTCCACACACTTCTAGAAAAATCATCGACGATGGTCAAAAAATAACGAGATCCACACAAAGAGGGTGTCCTGTAAGGCCCCCATAAATCAATGTGAACCAATTCAAATAAACGACTAGCTTTACTATTGCTAATTGGAAACCTATTCCTATGTTGTTTTGCACGAGGACAAATATCACAGGATTTATTTTTAATGTCTCTAGTAGAATCACTCACAAACGGAAGATGTTGTAGAACTCTTGCCGACGGATGTCCCAACCGTTGATGCCATAACTCTGCAGACCTACTTCGATCAACTTTCAAAGCTTTCACCCCTGGAACCCCGCGGAAATAATAAAGTCCATCCACCCGATCACCCGCTCCAATCACCTTCCTCGTCGCTAGGTCCTGTATAACACACAATGTTTTAGTGATTTGCAAAGTACAATTTGAATCATCACATAATTGTGAAGCAGAAATTAAATTGCAGTTTAATTCTGGAACATAGAGAACATTTTTAATAGTCAATCCTCCATCCAGTTCCAGCGAACCCTTCGAAGAAGCATTTGCACATCGGCCATCCGGTAAACCAACCGGATAATGAGACACACGGACAGCATTAATCAAAAGAGACGCATCACATGTGACATGATTTGATGCGCCGGTGTCGATTATCCAATCAACATCTTGCTTACCATGGAGTTTTGGCTTGAAAGTATTAAGATGGTCTAGGAGTTGCTGAACCTGAGCCGCGGAAACCCCCGCAAGCGGTGAGCCATCAGTGTGAGAAGGAGGCTGCTGCGTTCCTTGAGCAGCAGACCCTCCTGTCTTGTTTGCACGAGCAGGAGGTGGTCGCAGTCCACGACCTGCTGTACCTACCGCACGGCCCCCTCCGCGAGCTGAAGACGTGCTACCACGACCATTACCACGGCCTCCTCGAGGCCTATCACCCCACCAATCCGGGTATCCATGAAGCTGAAAGCAAGAGGCTTCGACATGCCCCTCACGATTGCAATAGGAACAAAGTTTATCCGAATTATCAGGTCGATTAAACTTTGGTCGCGGGTCAGATTGCACCTTGAAAGCCATGACGCCTTCTCGATTAGAGGCCACTGTATCGGTCGAGATTAGCCTCTCTGCCTGAATAATTTGCTGATATGATTTGTCCACCCCCGGAAGAGGGTCTTGAGCAAGAAGTTGTCCTCGGATGGAGGCAAACTTGTCATCTAAACCAATCAAAAAATGATGTACGAAGTCATCATCCCGCAATTTTTCCACCTGGGAAACAATATTACATGAACAATTCCCACAAGAACATGACGGAACAGTGATATACGTGTGGAGTTCATCCCAAATCTTGGCCAGACGACCAAAATACATTGCAACAGATTCATTTTTCTCCTGCCTACACAAGCATAAAGAGAGCTTCAGTTGACAAATCCTAGTGCCATTGACAACACAAAAACGATTTTTAAGGTTTGTCCATAGCAAGTGAGCATCATCATATTCACCAATCGTAGAACGAATAGACGGTTCTAGAGTATTGGTAATCCAAGAGACCAACATTGAATGAATGACCTCCCAATCCTCTCGCTTCTGGACATCAGTAGGTTTCACAATCGAGCCATCAACAAAACCAAACTTTCGTTTGGCCTTCAACGAGGTCTTGATCGCCCTCGCCCACTCATCGTAGTTTTCACCACGAAGCTGAATAGGAGTGATGATATTTCCTGGACCATCACTAGAGCCCAAGTGATAGACTAAATCGACGTTGGGTACGGATTTGTCTTGCGCAGCAGCCATGGCAGCGAATGTAAAAAAAAAAACAGTGGTTGCTTCTGATGCAGACCAGCAGTATGCAAAGTTTGACGAAAGGATAAAGGAAGATGGTGTGTTCTGGTCGTTTGGCGGACAGCAGCACTGGTGGAGATTGCTGCGTCACTGGTCCGTTGCTGGAGGTTGACGACGGGCTGGTGATGTTGCTGCTCGACGGAGGAAGACGCAGCAGCGTTTCAGGTGAGGATCGTTTGGACAGGGCTCGGAGGTCACGAATGAGGAAGCAACAGCGATTGAGGGAGTTTATGAGCGAAACAACACAGCTACATAAACAGAACAGTATCTTCCGTGAGAGGATTGATTCTGTCGAGAGAAATCGTAAGAGCACAATTATACGTGATTAATGAATAAGACGTATAAGAATTTGAAAAAAAACTAGGCTCTTGATACCATGATAAATCAATATGATGAATGTGTATCAATTGATGATTCTGCCCCCTAATACACGGCTAAACAGCCCTTTAAATACAAATACAATGGAGACAAATCCCACTCTTGTAGGATTTATATTTAACTTAGGATTCTAATATTATCCTAACTAGTAGGATTTATATTTAACTTAGGATTCTAACATTATCTCTAATGTTATCTTCAATAATAAATTTATGCTCCGCAGACTGGGTTTAGAACCCGATAATTATACGTCCGCCCCTGAACTGATAACATAATGAAATATATAAATTTCATTCCCTTGCATCCTCTCCTAAAGAAAAAGGAATGATAAAATATAAGTCATCTATTTCGGTCTCAAACTAGTAATTTTTCATTTCCAGATGCAATACAACATATATATTACCAAGACTCTTTCATCCAATAAGGAGGTGGAGGATAACGATGAGCACCAAAGTAGAAGCCATCTGCCTAAACTCGCCAATAACATTCATCTAAGTCTCCATTCACATTTCCACAATCTTTTTCAGCTATATGATTATTGAATACTTCGAATGATTTATTTTTATTTTCCCACCAAAAATGACAAAAATAAAGTGTACTCCCAATAAGCACCTTCCTACGAAAATTAAATGAAAACTCCTCATTTGGATGAAGGACTTTATAACCTAAATCATCATCACCAGATTGACAATGAACAGTCAAAGGTTGAGTATTATTGGGAAGGTTACTTTTGATGTAAACATTATATCTTGAGCTAATCCCAAAGCTTTTTGCAGAAATGACGTTTAGTAGAAAGATTAGTGATAAAAAAAATGTTTTGGTACTGAAATTAATCATATTGTACCCTTGAAACGGTTTCTTTTGTTCTTTGATATATTCGAGGCTCGTGCTACGTATATATATTGCTTGCAACAGAAGAATTTAATAACGTTGACTGACTTGAATTCTAATGTGGATAAATCATAATCTGTCAAGAAGATATGACTTTCATTATAGTTTAATGCCGTTTTAAGAGAACATAAAGGAATATTCTTTTTGTTATGCCCTTTTACTTTTTATTTGCTATTTTCTTTTTTGAAGTGAAAAAGGAAAAGCCTTTGTTACTCCCTCTATTTTATATTGTTTGAATAATTTCCTTTTTAGTCTGTTCCAAAATAAATAATATATTTCTAAATTATAAAATAATTCAACTTTAAACTCTTTATTTATCATTTTTGCCCTTAATGAGAAGCTTTGATAGCCACACAAATGATATGGCCCCACAACCATTTTACCCCTTAATCTTTTAATACCACATATTTTAAAAGTTTCTTATTTCTTAAACTCCGTTCAAGTCAAATTAACTCAAATAATATGAAATGGATGGAGTATATTATATGGATTGCATCTGCCAGAGATAGAGATCCAACATACATGTAGGGAGCGAAATGTCGTCCACTAATAGAAATTCGGGAAAAAGTGACCGCAAAAAGCGACTAACTTTGATCGTTTTTTGCTAAAAAATGACCAAAGTAGCCTGGTAGTTATATTGATGGTCCTTTTTATTTAGGGACCAAAGTTGGTCGCTAATTAGCGACCACCTCTGGTCTCTACTCTAAAAGGACCCATTTTTCCGGATGTTGACTATAGAGACCAACTTTGATCGCTATATTAATTTGATAATATAATTTTGCGACCAAAGTTGGTCTCTTAATAAAAAAAATATTATTTATTTATTTATTATTAATCGTTAAAAAGCGACCAACTGTGGTGTCTAATCCAAAATTTTATTTTAAAATATGGAAACTAGAGACCACTATTGGTCGCTATTTTATTCAATTATTTATTTATTTTATTAATTTAGCGACAAACTTTGGTCCCTAAATACATGAATTTAATTTAATTTTTAAATAGTAGCGACCAAATTTGGTCTCTATATTAGAAGTTTTTTTGAATGATATAGCGACCAAATTTCGTCGCTTTTTTAAAAATCTGGAAAAATAGCGACCAATGTAGGTCGCTTTTCTCCAGAAAAATATTTTTTTTACTTGAAAAGCGACCAAATAGAGACCAACTTTGGTCTCTTTTCTATGTATTATTTTGCCAGAAATGGCAAGTTTCTGCAGCTACACCACCTGCTAGTCATACCAATTTCCTAAATAGGTATTTTATGCCAACAACAACAATAATAAAAAGCAATTAAAAGCTACAAAAAATAAACTTCAATAGAACTAATACATTAAGGTAACAAAATTAAGTTAAGGTTTATTACAAGCCCATTCGAACTAAAGAGAACTAACACAATACTAAATTGGTATGTAAATTAGTTCTAACACAATAGAACTAACATAATGTAAATTAGTTCTAACATAATAGTAAATTAGTTCTAACACATTAGAACTAACACAATAGTATATAAAGTACTGAAGAAATATTCTTTCAGCATCCTCGTCTGAAAGTTGGATTGCCTCGCTTGGTTCATTAGGTGGTTGAGTGCGTATGAATTCCCCCACATCAGCTGTGAAGCGAATTGAACCTATATGAAAAATTATATTGAATTAGTATTTCAAATTCTATATAAAAGCAAATCAAAATATTTATTGAAAAGTAAAAAACTTACATGTATGAAGTCGAGGCTCGACCCTCCTTTCTGAATCCGTCTCTTTCCTCTTCTTTCGATACGAGTTTTATTGAATAACTCATCCTGCTTCATTGGCATCATAAAGTTGTCTGGTGGCTTTGGTGATTATCCTCGTGCTCGGGATGAACTTTGATACAGAGAATAACTTGGATGTGGTACATGACGAAGTGTGTCTTTGATCAATTGTTTATCTCATTAGCTACAATGATAATAATAAGGCAACAACATGTGTTTCAAAAAAGGTGATGGTGTAGGTAGGATTTAATATTTCCTAAGTAGATAAAAGAGGTTATAGAGAAATTCTCTACTTCACTTTCCAAGGGAAAATTAAGTTTGATTGATAATGACAATGTTGGTGAAGACGAAATATTTCCAGTAGGTCGTGTTAGTTCCTATAAAGTGGGGATCATAAGACTTTATGATGACAAAGATTATAGGAAGTTTTGTTCTAAATTTTCTTTCAAGTCTGATCCACCAAGTTTAATGTGATAATTGTCATATTTATTCGGATTCAGAGACTGATTTGACCAACAACAGTATAGAAATGCTCTTAAAACTTTTTTTAAGAGCATTTCCATACTTTTGTCGGTCAAATCAGTCTCTGAATCCGAATAAATATCACAATTATCACAGACCGACAAAAGTATAGAAATCCTCTTAAAACTTTTTTTAAGAGCATTTTCATACTTTTGTCGGTCAAATCAGTGTCTGAATCCAAAGAAATATCATAATTATCATATTAATCTTGTTGGATCAGACTTGAAAGAAAATTTAGAACAAAACTTCCTATAATCTCAGTCATTATAGAGTCATATGATCCCTGCTTTATAGGAACTGACACGACCTACGGGAAATATTCCGTCTTCATCAACCTTGTCACTCTCAATCAAACTTCTTTTCCTGATGGAAAATGAAGTACAGAATTAATCTATAAGCTCTTCTTTTATCTACTTAGGAAATACTAAATTCCTACCTACACCATCACTATTTTAACACATGTCATTGCCTTTTCATTATCATTGTCCTTGTAATGAGAAGAACAATTAAAGGCACATTCCACCATGTACTGTATCTTAGTTATTCTTGGAAGTTCCATTGCATGTCTAATAACGTTATCAACCTCTTCGCGGTACTATTACTCGAGATTAACTTGGATACAGAGAATAACTTGGATACAGTACCTGACAGGGTGTGTCTTTGATCAATTGTTTATCTCTATAGCTACAATGATAATGAGAAGCCAACGACATATGTTTCAAAATAGTGATGGTGTATATAGGATTTAACATTTCTTAAGTAGATAAAAGAGGTTATAGAGACATTCTCTACTTCACTGTCCAAGAGGAAAAGAAGTTTGATTAATAGTGACAACGTTGATGAAGATAGAATATTTCTCGTCGGTAGTGACAACCTCATACACCTATACTTAGTGCATAGTATAGCGTAAGTACATATATTGTATATATATAAGCTGTATTCGATACGGTAATACCTCACATACTTACACTTGGTGCATAGTATCGCGTAAGTACATATATATATATATAAGCGATATTCGATACGGTAATACCTCACACACTTATACTTAGTGTATAGTATAGTGTAAGTACATATATTGTATATATTTAAGCTGTACTTGATACGGTATTACCTCATACACCTATACCTAGTGCATAGTATAGCGTAAGTACATATATTGTATATATAAGTTGTATTCGATACGGTAATACCTCATACACATATACTTAGTGCATAGTATAACATAAGTACATATATTTCATATATATAAGATGTATTCGATACGGTAATAGCTCATAAACAAATACTTAGTGCATAGTATAGCGTAAGCACATATTTCGATACGGTATTACCTTATAAACCTATACTTAGTGCGTAATATAGTGTAAGTATATATACTGTATATATATAAGCTGTATTTGATATGGTATTACCTCATACACCTATACTTAGTGCACAATATAGCGTAAGTACATATATTATATATATATATAAGCTGTATTCGATACGGTATTATTTCATACACCTATACTTAGTGCATAGTATAGCGTAAGTACATATATTGTACATATATAAGCTGTATTCGATACGGTATTACTTCATGCACCTATACTTAGTGCATAGTATAGCGTAAGTACATATATTGTGTATATATATAAGATGTATTCGATACGTAACACCTCACACACTTATACTTAGTGCATAGTATAGCGTAAGTACATATATTATATATATATAAATGGTGTATTCGATACGGTAATACTTCACACACTTATACTTAGTGAATAATATAGCGTATGTACATATATTGTATATATATAAGCTGTATTTGATACGGTATTACCTCATTCACCTATATTTAGTGCATAGTATAGTGTAAGTACATATATTGTATATATATAAGTTCTATTCGATACGGTATTACCTCATACACCTATACTTAGTGCATAGTATAGCGTTAGTACGTATATTGTATATATATATATATATATATATATATATATATATATATATATATATATATATAAGTTGTATACGATACGGTAATACCTCATACACTTATACTTAGTGCATAGTATAGCGTAAGTACATATATTGTATATATATAAGCTGTATTCGATACGATGTTACCTCATACACCAATACTTAGTGCAATAGCGTAAGTACATTTATTGTGTATATATAAGCTATATTCAATGCGGTATTACCTCATACACCTATTATTAATGCATAATATAGAGTAAGTACATATATTATATATATATAAGCTGTATTCAATACAGTAATACGTCATATACTTACACTTAGTGTAGGTGTAGCGTAAGTACATATATTGTATATATATAAGCCGTATTCGATACGGTAATACCTCACACACTTACACTTGGTGCATAGTATAGCGTAAGTACATATATTGTGTGTGTGTATATATATATATATATATATAAGCTGTATTCGATACGGTAATACCTCACACACTTATACTTAGTGCATTGTATAGCGTAAGTACATATATTGTATATATATATATATATAGATATATATATAAGCTGTATTCGATACGGTAATACCTCACACACTTATACATAGTGCATAGTATAGCGTAAGTACATATATTGTATATATTAAAGCTGTACTTGATACGGTATTACCTCATACACCTATACCTAGTGCATAGTATAGCGTAAGTACATATACTGTATATATAAGCTGTATTCGATACGGTAATACCTTATACACCTATACATAGCGCATAGTATAGCTTAAGTACATATATTTAATATATATAAGATGTATTCGATACGGTAATACCTCATAAACTTATACTTAGTGTATAGTATAGCGTAAGTACATATATTGTATATATATATATATATATATAAAAGTTGTTTTTGATACGGTATTACCTCATAAACCTATACTTAGTGCACAGTATATCGTAAGCATATATATATTGTATATATATAAGCTGTATTTGATACGGTATTATTTCATACACCTATACTTAGTGCATAGTATAGCGTAAGTACATATATTGCATATACATAAGCTGTATTAGGTACGGTATTATTTCATACACCTATACATAGTGCATAATATAGCGTAAGTACATATATTGTACATATGTAAGCTGTATTCGATACGTTATTACTTCATACACCTATACTTAGTGCATAGTATAGCGTAAGTACATATATTGTGTATATATATAAGATGTATTCGATACTGTAACACCTCACACACTTATACTTAGTGCATAGAATAGCGTAAGTACATATATTTTATATATAGGGTGTATTCGATACGGTAATACTTCACATACTTATACTTATATTTTATATATATAAGTTGTATTCGATACGGTATTACTTCATACACCTATACTTAGTGTATTGTATAGCGTTAGTACGTATATTATGTGTGTGTGTATATATATATATATGTATATATATATATATGTATATATAAGTTGTATTCGATACGGTAATACCTCATACACTTATACTTAGTGCATAGTATAGCGTAAGTACATATTATATATATATATATATATATATATATATATATATATATATATATATATATATATATATATATATATATATATATATATATATATATATATATATATATATATATATATATATATGTTGTATTCAATACGGTATTACCTCATACACCTATTATTAATGCAAAATATAGAGTAAGTACATATATTGTATATATACAAGTTGTATTCGATACGGTATTACGTCATACACTTATACTTAGTGCAGGTGTAGCGTAAGTACATATATTGTATATATATAAGGTGTATTCGATACGGTATTACTTCATACACCTATACTTAGTGCATAGTATAGTGTAAGTACATATAATATATATATATATATATATATATATATATATATATATATATATATATATATATATATATATATATATATATATATATATATATATAAGCTGTATTCGATACGGTATTATTTCATACACTTATACTTAGTGCATAGTATAGCGTAACTACATATATTGTACATATATAAGCTGTATTCGATACGGTATTACTTCATACACCTATACTTAGTGCATAGTATAGTGTAAGTACATATATTGTGTATATATATAATATGTCTTCGATACAGTTATACCTCACACACTTATACTTAGTGCATAGTATAGCGTAAGTACATATATTGTATATATATAGGGTGTATTTGATACGGTAATACCTCACACACTTATACTTAGTGCATAATAGAGCGTAAGTACATATATTGTATATATATATAAGCTGTATTTGATACGCTATTACCTCATATACCTTTACTTAGTGCATAGTATAGCGTAAGTACATATATTGTATATATATAAGTTGTATTCGATACAGTATTACCTCATACACTTATACTAGCGTTAGTACGTATATTGTATATATATATATAAGCTGTATTCGATACAGTAATACCTCATACACTTATACTTAGTGCATAATATAGCGTAAGTACATATATTGTATATATATGCTGTATTCGATACGATGTTAACTCATACACCAATACTTAGTGCAATAGCGTAAGTACATATATTGTATATATATAAGTTGTATTTAGTACGGTATTACCTCCTACACCTATTATTAATGCATTGAATAGAGTAAGTACATATATTGTATATATATAAGCTGTATTCGATATGGTAATACCTCATACACTTATACTTAGTGCAGGTATAGCGTAAGCACATATATTGTATATATATAAGCTGTATTCGATACGGTATTACCTCATACACCTATACTTAGTGCATAGTATAGCGTAAGCACATATATTGTATATATATAAGTTGTATTCGATACTGTATTATTTCATACACCTATACTTAGTGCATAGTATAGCGTAAGTACATATATTGTACATGTATAAGCTGTATTCGATACGGTATTACTTCATACACCTATACTTAGTACAGTATAGTGTAAGTACATATATTGTGTATATATATTATATGTATTCCATACAGTTATACCTCACACACTTATACTTAGTGCATAGTTTGGCGTAAGAACATATATTGTATATATATAGGGTGTATTTGATACGGTAATACCTCACACACTTATACTTAGTGCATAATATAGCGTAAGTACATATATTGTATATATATAAGCTGTATTTGATACGGTATTACCTCATACACCTTTACTTAGTGCATAATATAGCGTTAGTACATATATTGTATATATATAAGTTGTATTCGATACGGTATTACCTCATACACCTATACTTAGTGCATAGTATAGCGTTAGTACGTATATCGTATATATGTATATATATATATATATATATATATATATATATATATATATATATATATAAGCTGTATTCGATACGGTAATACCTCATACACTTATACTTAGTGCATACTATAGCGTAAGTACATATATTGTATATATAAGCTGTATTCGATACGATGTTACCTCATACACCAATACTCAGTGCAATAGCGTAAGTACATAATTGTATATATATAAGTTGTATTCAATACGGTATTACCTCATATACCTATTATTAATGCATTGAATAGAGTAAGTACATATATTGTATATATATAAGCTGTATTCGATACAGTAATACCTCATACACTTATACTTAGTGCAGGTATAGCGTAAGTACATATATTGTATATATATAAGCTGTATTCGCTACGGTATTACCTCATACACCTATACTTAGTGCATAGTATAGCGTAAGTACATATATTGTATATATATAAGCTGTATTCGATACGGTATTATTTCATACACCTATACTTAGTGCATAGTATAGCGTAAGTTCATATATTGTACATATATAAGCTGTATTCGATACGGTATTACTTCATTTACCTATACTTAGTGCACAGTATAGTATAAGTACATATATTATGTATATATATATAATATGTATTCGATACATTTATATCTCACACACTTATACTTAGTGCATAGTATAGCGTAAGTACATATATTGTATATATATAGGGTGTATTTGATACGGTAATACCTCACACACTTATACTTAGTGTATAATATAGCGTAAGTACATATATTGCATATATATAAGCTGTATTTGATACGGTATTACCTCATACACCTTTACTTAGTGCATAGTATAGCGTAAGAACATATATTGTATATATATAAGTTGTATTCGATACGGTATTACCTCATACACCTATACTTAGTGCATAGTATAGCGTTAGTACGTATATTGTGTGTATATATATATATATATATATATATATATATAAGCTGTATTCGATACGGTAATACCTTATTCACTTATACATAGTGCAAAATATAGCGTAAGTACATATATTTTATACATAAGCTGTATTCAATACGATGTTACCTCATACACCAATACTTAGTGCAATAGCTTAACTACATATATTGTATGTATATAAGTTGTATTGCATACGGTATTACCTCATACACCTATTATTAATGCATTGAATAGAGTAAGTACATATATTGTATATATATATATATATGCTGTATTTGATACGGTAATACCTCATACACTTATACTTAGTGCAGTTATAGCGTAAGTACATATATTGTATATATATAAGCTATATTCGATACGGTATTACCTAATACACGTATACTTAGTACATAGTATAGCGTAAGTACATATATTGTATATATATAAGCTGTATTCGATACGGTAATACCTCATACACTTATAGCTAGTGCATAGTATAGCGTAAGTACATATATTGTATATTTATAAGTTGTATTCGATACGGAATTACCTCATACACCTATAATTAGTGCATAGTATAGCATAAGTACATATATTGTATATATATATAAGCTGTATTCGATACGGTATAACTTCATACACCTTTACTTAGTGCATAGTATAGCGTAAGTACATATATTGTATATATATAAGCTGTATTCAATAGGATATGACCTCATACACTTATACTTAGTGCATTGTATAGCGTAAGTACATATATTGTATGTATATAAGTTGTATTCGATGCGGTATTACCTCATACACCTATACTTAGTGCATAGTATAGCGTAAGTACTTATATTGTATATATATAAGTTGTATTCGATACGGTAAGACCTCATACACTGATACTTAGTGCATAGTATAGCGTAAGTACATATATTGTATGTATATAAGCTGTATTCGAGACGGTATTACCTCATACACCTATACTTAGTGCATAGTATACCGTAAGTACATATATTGTATATATATAAATTATATTCGATATGGTAATACCTCATACACTTATACTTAGTGCATAGTATAGCGTAAGTACATATATTGTATTTATAGACACACACGCCTGCTTCATAGTGCATATCATCCCTTATATTACAAAAGTATTAACGACTTACATTTACATTATTTACATAGTCAACATAAAAGTGATTTTTAATTTTGACCATTGTTGTCGAAAATAGTGACCAATTTTGGTCGCTATTTAATCATGAATTTAGATTAGCGACCAAAGTTGATCAGTTACTTTAAATCATATATACTTATATTTCATATAATAATCAAATTAATAATGTAATTATTAAAATTGAATAACTGGGACCCAGTTAAGCGACCAAAGTTGTCGCTACCTTTCTTTCATTTATTTAGCGACCAACTTTGGTCGCTAATTCATAATATATATATATATATATATATATATATATATATATATATATATATATATATATATATATATATATATTTGTATTTTGTAGTTTTTTCAACATAATAATATAATTATTCAAATTTTGTAATAATAATTCATAGTTTATTATTTTCGCTAGTTTAGCGACCAACGTTGCTTGCTTTTTTCCATAAACCAAATTCGATCGCTATTTTCTAATCACTTTTTTTGCAGGAATTCTAATAGTGGTCGGGGATGCTTTATCACGTTTTGGAAAAGAACGGGATCCTAACAACATCAGGATATTTTAGTTTTTGAAAATCCTCCAGCTTTTACATTACCGCTTTTTTTTTAGATTCACAGGACATTTTTTCATTTACGTTCAGTTCCCTCTTGTAATACTTTATTTCATGCTTTCAATAAATAACAATGCATGTTATAAGCCAAAAAAAAATTATAAGCAGGAATTGAACTACAGCTGAAGTACTAGTAATAAATAAAAAGACTATATATATATATATATATATATATATATATATATATATATATATATATATATATATATATATATATATATATATATATATATATATATATATATATATATATATATATATATATATACTCCAAAGAAGTTAAAAAGAAAATTTGATGGTGCTATACTTCTAATATGTCATGGTCTGACTACAAACCATAACAGTGCGGTTTTTTTTCTTCCTGTTGTAGATACTTAACAAAAGACTATATAATGACTTTATTTCGTCCAAGGAGTGACGATTAACTGGTCACCATTTCAGTGACAATTAATAGGTGATCATTTCACTTTTTATGCGACAAACAAAAAAGAAATAAAATATC
Organism: Nicotiana benthamiana; assembly: GCA_034376525.1. NCBI lineage: Eukaryota > Viridiplantae > Streptophyta > Magnoliopsida > Solanales > Solanaceae > Nicotiana > Nicotiana benthamiana. Next base: position 54,676,320 of record CM067341.1, on the reverse strand, counting down.
GTTTAAAATACATATTTTACCCATTGACCTTGTACTGAAATATTTTATATACGCCTGTTAAATACGGAAATAATATTACACATCAAAACTTTTAAAGGTGTGTCAATTACGCACCACTTCAGTATTTGGCCACATATGTTTAAAGATTACTATTCACACGCCAATCAGCGTTTGGCACGTGTCATAAATCGTTAAAAAAACATTAAAAAAACCTCTGCTCCCCACCCCCCACTCCTCATTTTATCAAAGAAAAAAAAAACCCACCCCCTCCTCATCCCCCTAACCCCATCATCTTCTCCACCACCACCATACTACTACCAACCTCTTCCACTGCAAGCACCTTCTTTCCCAATTGTAGATTCAACTCTTTACCCGATTTTTAACTAGTTTTAACTACATCCATCACAAATCCTTATAGAAATTTCAAAATCAAGCTCAAATCCAAAGGTTCAAACTTGTTAAAGGTAATTTTTGAATTTTATCAAAATTAAACATCCATGTAAAGAGTATTCAACAATAATTACGAATTCAAACTAATTTACTAGGTCATAGAATATCAAAATTAAGAAGACCCGAATAAATTTTCAAGGTTTTTCAAAAGGTCAATAATGGTGATTTTTACAAGTCCCAATAGCTCCTTTTCTTTTTCTTCTTAGTAACGGGGTTGAAGAGACCAAATATGAAGGGAATACAAAACTAGGATGGAGGTTGGGGAATAAGATGAGGGGGGAGGGGGCGAGGAGGAATCGTTGGGGTGTGGGTTGGGGAAAAAGACATGGGTTATTTTTTTCTTTTATTTGTAAAAAAAATAGTTTAAAAGGGGGAAATTAAAAAAAAAATTTAGATGAATTTTATAATTTTCACGCGCCTCTTTTATTTGTAATGCACGCGTGTGACACATGGAAAAAGAGGTATATAATTGTCACACTTTTAAAAGTTTTAGTAAGTAATACTGCTATTTCCGTATTTAACATATGTACAAGGGGGATTTGAATACAAGGTCGATGAGTAAAGTATGTATTTTGCCTTAAAAAAATCCTTGGGAGCCCTTCTCTGAAGGAGAAAGCGGTAGAAGATATATGAAGAGGTATTGATGTTTGGTTCAGTGACATGCACTACTAATTTTGAGTCATCTAAATTCAGTCTTAAATTGAATTATTAAGGAACCCGCGGAGTCACATTAAAAAAATTACATAAATAAATAAGAGTTGTCGTAGCTAGTAAAGTAACAGATATAAGATAACTACTCAGAATTAGAAAGAAGAAGAGACTTTCTCTCTCTAAAATGTAATTTTCTCTCAGCTTCAGTTTAAAATGGCAAGGAAATCGAGGAATAGAGGCAGAGGTCGGCAAATCCAAGGAAGTCAGACAACAAATTCAACGTGCATGGGAGTTCCACAATTTGGAGACGCGAAAAAAGTGAAAAATATCAATGCGATCCAAGGAATTATTCCTTTAGATATCACTCAGATTTCAAATCCTAACACTACACCGGCGGAAAGCAGGGCGTCATGGCAGATCGAGTAGAAGAAAAAGAGGTGATGAGCAAAAGTACAGGTTTGACTAAATCCTTAAATTCAAGCACTAAAACATGGAGTAACATAGTGGGAACAATACCGGTAGAGGAAGGCTTAGAACTAATGACGGAACCTAAGGAACAAAATGTGAAAATAACAATGGCGAACATCAAGGATGAAGTGGACTACTAGAAAATAGTAGTTGTATGCTATGTTCTAGGGTCGAACCTACCGCAAGTAGTAATTGATGGATATTTAGGAGAATTTGGGGATCTCTGGGATGGATAAAGCACAAATGAACAGAGGGGTATTTCTGGCTCGAATCCCTAGTATTGAGAGTAGATGTAAAGCAGTGGACGAAGGAGTATAAATATTCGACAGGAAACCAGTAATTGTCAAGCCATGGAAGCCTGATGTGGAGATTATAAGGGAACAAATGGAGAATATTCCAATTTGGGTGAGATTGCTAGGTTAGATATCAAGTATAGGTCAAGAAGCACTAACAAAAATTGCAGGGATGATTGGAAAACCTCTAATGGTAGATGTAGCTACTACTAACAAAGAAAGATTAACATATGCAAGAGTAATAGTTGAAGTAAAACTGAATCAGCAATATCACTCGAGTATAAGATTTGAGAATGAGACAGGAAAAATAATAAAACAAGTAATTCACTATGAGTGGAAGCCTGTTTTATGTGAAAAGTGCAGAAATTATGGACATGATATCTATGAATGCAGGAAATATATTCAAGAGGAAAAGAGAAGAATGAAAAATAACAACCAACACAGAAGCATGCTGTGCAACAGAAGGAAGGGGAATAGATCAATAAGACCAAACAAAACAAGTGGAAGGAGAGCAACAAAAACAGGAGAAGCAAGGAAATAACAAGCCATTAGAAATGAACAAGAAACCAACACAAAATTATGGATAAGGGAGGAAGTATGTGAGGAAATTAGGGGTAGTTCAAGAAGCACCGCTGAGGATATGGAATACATTTGCTACACTAGGTCAGCAACAAACAGAAGATATGGCAAGCACAAGTCAGGCAAGACAACAGGTGATAGAAATAAAGAGAGGTATGTTAGGGAGAAAATGGTTTATAGATGATAAGGGTGGGGGAAGCCTACCAAAGCATGGATAAGATTGTGTTTTGGAATACCAAGGGGCTAAATAATTCAGATAAATGGAAGGTATGCATAACTCTCAGGTTGGATTATTTGGCCTCTTGGAAACTATGTTAAGAGAGCGAAAGCTCAAAAGGCTGCTCTTAACTTGTGTAATGGATGGAGTTATAGTACATATTTAAGTCAACATAATGGAGGCAGCATATGGCTCTTATGGAAACCTATGGTGTATGACACAAATATATGTAAAGTTACAGATTAGTTAATTCACTATAAAGTTCAGCATAGAGGAGATGGAACGAAATTCTCAATGACAATGGTATATTCTTTCAATGATGTTGCCTTAAGGAGGAAATATAGGATGATATCAAAGAGATACATGGACAGATAGATGAACCATGAGCAGTTATGGGTGACTTTAACTCTGTCCTACATAAAGAAGAAAGAATTGGGAGTCCAGTTACAACGGCAGAAATAAGAGAGTTTAAGGAATGTGTTGCAAAGTGTACACTGCAAGATATGAAATCTACAAGGGCCTTCTATACATGGAGTAAGCAGAATTGACAAGGTACTGATCAATAATGAATGGATACTAGCAATTCCTTATTCATAGGTATATTACAGGATGAAGGGGCATATGACCATTGTCCTGCAATAATCAAACGGGCAAAAGAAGAAAAAAACACCACATATTCAGATACTTCAATATGGGAAGTACAACACCAAATTACATGGAGACAGTGAAGCAATGATTGAGAACACGTAAGAGAGGGACTAAAATGTATGAGTTAGTTGGGAACCTGAACAATTTGAAGGGAAAACTGCAACAGTTGAACAAGGAGAAATTTAGTCAAATTGAGAAGAAAGTTGATCAAACACATGAGGAATACTACAATGTCAACAAAGATTACAAAAAGAACCTCATAATCAGAAATTACAGAAGGAATAAGTAAGATTAATCAAGAAAACAAAAAGGTTGAGGAAGGCAAAAACATCAGTTCTTGAGACAGAAAAGTAAAGTGCAGTTGCTAAAACAAGGGGACATTAATACCAAATACTTCCACATCATGATGAAAGAAACGAGGAATATGAATAGGGCGTTCTCTATTACAGATGCAAAAGGAGTTCAAAGAACAGAGATGGATAAAATTGCTAAAGCCTTTATTGACTTCTATACAAAGCTGTTGAGTACAAATAACAGTGAAAGAGAGCATGTTAACAGTAGTTTGATACAGCAAGGACCAATAGTAGTAGAAAGACAAAGAATCATGCTAGAGGAAGAATTTACAGAAAAGGAGGTTAAAGCGCTCTGTGGGAAATTAATGGAGACAAATCACCAGGTCCAGATGGATATGGAAGCATGTTCTTCAAGGATAGCTGGGAGATAATAGTAAAAGATGTAGTGGATGCCCTAAAGGAATTTGTCAGAACATGTGAACAGTTAAAAGTACAGAATAATACACTAATCATTATGTGAAGACCCGACCCGTCGTCTTTTGTATTTCAGCCCCCTTATCCTCGTATTATGCTTTACCATGTATTGATATATGTGTTTGGTAATTTTGAAGTGTGTTGGGTTGAATTTGGTTAGAAATGAGACCAATAGTTTCTTTAAGGAAAGCTTAAGTTGAAAAAGTCAACCATATGTTGACTTATGAGTTAGAGGGTTCGGAATGGATTTCTGGTGATTCGACTGGTTTTGGATGGTCATTTGTGACTTGGGAAAGAAGATGGAATCGAATTTGGAGGTCTGGTGTAGAATTAGGCTTGAATTGGCTAAGTTGAGTTTCGGCGAATTCCGGTTGATAGGTGATATTTTGATCTGGGGGTTAGAATTTAATTTCAAGAGTTGCAGCAGCTTTGTTAGTTTATTTTGGATATGTCTGTAAATTTTCAGGTCAATCGGACGTCGTTTGGTCGGGTTTTGATTGAATGTGAGCTTTGGAAGTTATAGATGAACTTAGGTTTGAGTACGTCTTGATTTGATGATTTTTGTGTTTAAGGACGTGTTTTCATGATTGGAACAATTTTTTATGATGTTTTGGAGTAGGTTGATGGTCTTGGTTTGGGTCCCGGGGGCTCGGGGTAATTCCGGATGGGTAAATGAGGAATTTTTGGAGTTAAGCACAAAAAAGACCTGCTGCTTCTGGTATTTTCGCGGAAGCTAGGTACCGCTTAAGCGGTGTTCGCGGAAGTGGACAAGTAGACGCAGAAGTGGCCAAGGGTGAAGGTCAGAGACTGCAGAAGCAGTCAGGGGGACCGCGCATGCGGGAGTCGCGGAAGCGGTGAAGCGGCCGCTGAGGAAAGGGGCCAGACCGCAGAAGCAGGATTTTGGGCGCGGAAGCGAAGGCCGCTGAAGCGGAAAAATACCTCTGGAGTGAAAATCGAGCAGTTTTAATGAAGCAGTGTGTTTTTGTATTTTGAAAGAGAAGAAGAGTTGGAACTTCGTAGTGAGGAAATTGAGAGAAACATTTAGAAATCAATGTCTTTGATGTCAAAATGGTGGTTAGGGCTTGAAACCCAAGTGAACATTGAAGTATTGATTTGAGAGGTCAAATGGAATCCGATTCTTGTAAATTTGATATGTATGGACTCGTGGCGAGACGAGGATTCTGAAAATGTGAATTTCGTAATTTTTTTAGAGGTGGGCCCGAGGGTCGGGTTTTTTCCCACTTCGTATTTTTGGGTGTAGTTCGAGTTATTTCGATTGGGTTATGTTCCATTAGCCTATTTGTGACGTATTCCTATTGGTTTTGATCAGATTTGGCATCCGCGAAGGTCAATTCTCGAGGGAAAGGCATTTCGAGCTAGTCTATGACAGCTAGAGGTGAGTAATGCTAGTAAATGTTGTTCTGAGGGTTTGAAACCCTGGACTTTCACATTGTAACGCTATATTGAGGCGAGACACGCACCCCATGATAAGTGCGGGTCAGATACTATTAGGAATTGTGACTTGGTCCATCCCGAGTGAGATTATACTAAATTGGCGTATGCTATGCACACTGTGATGATTATTATTGGGATTCATGTCGTGTTTAGGGTCTAGTGCCGACTTGTAGAATCCTTCGAGCATTAGTATTACTGTTTAGCATGATTGCATATCATTTTCTATCAGTCCATGGTTTTAAAGAACCGTTGTACAAACCCAGGCGCGTTTTCTAAAGTTTCAAACTCATATGCTACCTTTTAATATACCTCAGCTGAGGATCATTGTTTATAAATGCCCAAGGGGCTTTGTGATACTTTCTGGACAGATATTGGGTGACTCGGGCTGCGCGTCACAGCGGTGATTGGAAACAGTGGTAACTTGGACACTGTATGATATGAGCGGTCAGGTAACTTGTATTGACCTGGTTTGATTGTTCTCCACTAGATGGCCGGTTATTGTGCTTGGCTGTAGGAGCCCCTCCGGAGTCTGTACAAACCCTCAGTGAGCACCGTCGATTATAAATGTTATGGGTGGCTCAGGATGCACGCCGCAGTGGGTACTGGATTGTACCATCATATGCATTGCATCGCATCCTTACATTTGCATCTTATATATATTGTTCAGCTATTCAGTTTCGAATATTGTTTGCTTTGTTATTTAGCTTACTTTGTGTATTTACTGTGTTTTCTAACTTTCGGAGCTTTATTTACTGTTATTACTCACTGGGTCGGAGTACTCATATTACTCCCTACACCTTGTGTGCAGATCCAGGGCATTTTCAGGCGGATTAGACCTTGCAGTTGTCAGACTCAGCAGTTTGGAGTGTTGAGGTAGTTGTATAGAGTTCGCAGCTATCGACTCTCTTTCCCTCTATCTTTATTTCCTGATTACCATCGTACTTTTAGTTTTGAACAAACTTGTATCAGATTGGATTCATCTTTCTTTATTAGAGGCTCAGACTTGTGACACCAGGTCCTAGGTGGTTGATAGTTGTATTCAGTATTTATTCGCTCTATTTTTGGAAATTTAAATCTCACATTATTTTGAGCATATTGTTTTCTTTTAAATCTCTAGAAAGTGGGAATATTGGTAATGCGGTCGGGTTTTGGCTAGCCTTACGGTCGGTCGCTATCAAGACCGGGGTTTTGGTCGTGACAAGTTGGTATCAAAGCCTAGGTTACTTGGTCTCGCGAGTCATGAGCCGGTTTAGAAGAGTATCACAGATGGGTACGTAGACATCCGTACTTTTCCTCGGGGGGCTGCAGAACCTTTCGGAAATTTTTCACATTCTTGAAAATCTTGTCATGCAACTTTATTGATCCAAGAACTAAACTCCTGTTATTCTGTTCTCTCGAAGATGGCGTGAACGCGCTCTACTAGACGAGGTTGATGACCTCCAGTACCACTTATCAGAGGCCGTGGACACGGTCGTGGACGCGGTCGAGGTAGAGCCGCAGAGGCAGCACCTATCGATCCACTAGTTGCCCAAGCTCGGGACCAGATGCCAGCTGTTGAGACTCCAACAGCACCCGCTCAAGCACCGGCTGTGCCTATTGTGATTTTGGGTCTTCAGGAGGCCTTAGCTCATATTCTATAAGTTTGCACTAGCCTAGCTCAGGCGGCCTCAGCTTCTACTACGATAGATACTTCACAGGCCGGGAGAGGTAGTCAGACCCCCGCTGCTCGCACACTTGAGTAGGCAGTGTAGGGTTTACAGATGCCAGAGGCACCTCCAGTTCCACAGGTTGCTCCAGTTCAGCCGGTTGCTCCGGTTCTGGAGGTTATGGTTCCACCTATGTCTGACGACGAGCAGCATCGTCTTGAGAGGTTTAGCAGGCTATTACCTCCTACTTTTAGTGGTGTTCAGGGCGAGGATGCCCAGGGATTTCTGGACAAGTGTAGACGTATGCTTCGGACCGAAGGGATCTTGGAGTTCAGTGGTGTTTCGTTTACTACATTTCAGTTCTCGGGTGCAGCTTTCAATTGGTTGGAGGAGTATGAGCGGCGTAGGCCGGTGGGTGCGGCGCCCTTATCGTGTCAGGAGTTCTCCACTCTCTTTCTGGAGAAGTGGGTACCGCAGTCCTAGAGGGAGGAGCTGCAGAGACACTTTGAGTACCTTTGTCAGGGTGATATGACAGTGACGGAGTATGACATGAGGTTCTCAGAGTTGGCTCGTTATGCTCCATGGATGGTCCCGACTGATCGGGATATGATTAGGACATTTGTAAATGGACTTGTGTATCCCATCCGTATTCTGATGTCGCGAGAGAGGGTTCTGAGTCATACATTTAAGGATGTTGTTGACATTGCTAGAGACATTGAGTCAGATCGTTGTCAGGAGAGAGATGAGAGAGAGGCCAAGAGGGCTTGTGGATCAGGTAGTTTCAGCAGTGCTCCATCTAGGGGCCAGGTTCAGCAGAGTAGAGGCTTCCCTTTTAGGCATCATCAGCCGGCCCGTTCCGAGTATAGCGGGACGCTTGGAGGCCGTGGTCATCAGGGTTCGTAGCCGAGTCAGTATTCACTGAGTGCACTCCCAGCACAGGGTTCACCATATGCTCCTCCAGCTCAGGGTTCTTCGACGCCGGGTGGATCGGCTGGTCATTCTGGCGCGAGGGGTTCCCTTCAGTCCCCTTCTCCAGCTCTAGGCATTGGCTTTGAGTGCAGAGAGTTTGGTCATATTAATAGGTACTGTCCTAGACTTTGTGGTGGTAGGTTTCAGCAGAGGGATCAGCCCTCCTCTTCTTCTCCATCTGTTTCAGCACCACCCTAATCTAGTAGAAGTGGGGTCAGTCATCTAGAGGCCGCCTCAGGAGGTATGAGCGATCGAGCGGTGGTTAGGCCCATTTCTGTGCACTCTTAGATAGGAGAGATGACATTGCTTCAGATGCAGTGATCACATATATTATCTCAGTTTGCCACATGGATGCTTCAGTTTTGTTAGATCCGGGGTCTACATATTCTTATGTGTCTGCTTACTTTTCCCATTATTTGGGAACTACCCGAGGGTATCTCGCGTTTCATATGCATGTATCTACCTCGGTGGGTGATACTATTATTCTCGACCACGTGTATCGGTGCTGTCTTGTTACTATAGAGGGTCTAGAGATCCAAGATGACTTGCTGCTTTTGAGCATGGTTGATTTGATGTTATTTTGGGCATGGATTGGCTATCACCGTTCCATGCTATCTTAGACTGTCACGCCATGACAGTCACGTTGGCTATGCAGGGTATTCCGAGAGTTGTGTGGTGTGGTTCGACTGATTATGTACCTAATAAGGTAATCTCTTTCTTAGAGGCCCAGCAGATGGTTAGGAAAGGATGTTTATCATATCTGGAATTTGTGAGGGATGTTGGAGCTGAGACTCCAAGTCTTGATTCGGTTCCTGTGGTGAGGGAGTTTCCTGATATATTTCCAGCAGATCTTTCGGGCTTGCTGTCGGACAGGGATATTGACTTCGGTATTGATGTAGTGCTGGGCACTCAGCCCATTTCTATTCCTCCCTACCGTATGGCACCAGCAGAGTTAAGGGAGTTGAAGGAGTAGCTGCAGGAACTCCTAGATAAGAGGTTGATTCGTCCGAGTGTGCCGCCGTGGGGTGCACCGGTGTTGTTTGTCAAGAAGAAGGATGGCACAATGAGAATGTGCATTGATTACAGACAGTTGAACAAAGTGATAGTGAAGAACAAGTATCCATTGCCTCGTATTGAGGATTTGTCTGACCAGCTTCAGAGGGCAAAGGTACTCTCGAAGATTGATCTCTGTTTAGGCTATCACCAGCTGAAGATTAGAGATTCTGGCATCATGAAGACAACTTTTAGAACGAGATATGAGCATTATGAGTTTCTGGTTATGTCATTTGGGCTAAATAATGACCCGGCAGCATTCATGCACTTGATGAACAGTGTATTTCGGCAGTATCTGGATTCTTTTGTGATTATGTTTATTGATGATATCCTTGTGTACTCGTGTATCTAGGAGGAGCACGCGCAACATTTGAGGGTAGTATTGCAGAGGTTGAGAGAGGAGAAGTTGAATGCAAAGTTTTCCTAGTGTAAGTTCTGGCTTAGTTCCGTGGCTTTTCTGAGACACGTGGTGTCGAGTGATGGTATTTAGGTTGACCCAAAGAAGATTGAGGCGGTGCAAAGTTGTCCTAGACCGTCCTCAGCTTCTGAGATTCAAAGTTTCCTCGGTTTGGCGGGTTATTACCGCTGGTTCATTCAGAGTTTTTCCTCTATTGCTTCGCCTTTGACGAAGTTGATGCAGAAGAATGCACCATTTGTGGGGTCTGATGAGTGCGAGGAGAGCTTTCAAAAGCTCAAGTCATTGTTGACTACAACTCCAGTGTTAGTGTTGCCAGCAACTTCAGGTTCTTATACAGTATATTGCGTTTATTCGAGGATTGGTATTGGTTGTGTTTTGCTGCACAAGGGTAAGGTGATTGCATATGCTTCTCGACAGTTGAAGTCCCATGAGAAAAACTACGATGTTCATGACTTGAAGTTGGCTGTTATAGTTCATGCTTTGAAGATTTGGAGTCACTATCTATATGGCGTATCCTGTGAGGTGCATACGGATCATCGCATCCGGGGAAGGGGCCAGACCGTAGAAGCAGGATTTTGGGTGTGGAAGCGAAGGCCGCTGAAGCGGAAAAATACCGCTGAAGCAAGAATCGAGCAGTTTTAATGAAGCAACGTGTTTTTGTATTATTGAAAGGGAAGAAGAGTTCGAACTTCGGACTGAGGCGATTGAGAGAGACTTCGGAGGGACTTTCCAGGGGATTCTTCAGGTATGATCTCTTAGACCTCGAACATGTGATTATGGTGCTAAATCATGGATTAAACACTTAGAAATCAAGGTCTTTAATGTCAAAATAGTAGTTAGGTCTTGAAACCCAAGTGAACCTTAAAGTGTTGATTTGAGGGGTCAAATGGACTCCGATTCTTGTAAATTTGATATGAATGGACTTGTGGCGAAACAAGGACTCTGAAAATGTGCATTTCGTAATATTTCGAGAAGTGGGCCCGAGGCTCGAGTTTTGCCAACTTCGTGTATTTGGGTGTAGTTCGCGTTATTTCGATTGGGTTATGTTCCATTAGCCTATTGTGACGTATTCCTATTGGTTTTGATCAAATTTGGCATCCGCGGAGGTCGATTCTTGAGGAAATGGAATTTCGAGCTAGTCTACGACCGACTAGAGGTGAGTAATGCTAGTAAATGTTATTCTGAGGGTTTGAAACCCCGAATTTTCACATCGTAATGCAATAGTGAGGTCAGATACGCACCGCATGATAAGTGCAGGGTCGGATACAATTGAGGATTGTGACTTGGTCCATCCCGAGTGAGGTTATACTATATTGGCGTATGCTACGCACACTGTGATGATTATTATTGGGCTTCATGCCGTGTTTGGGGCCTAGTGCCGACTTGTAGAATCTGTCGGGGATTGGCAATACTGTTTTGCATGATTGCATATCATTTTCTATCAGTCCATGGTTTTAAAGCACTGTTGTGCAAACCGAGCCGCATTTTCTGAAGTTTCGAACTCATATGCTATCTTTAAATATATCTCGGCTGAGGATCATTGTTTATAAATGCCCAAGGGGCTTTTTGATACTTTCTGGACTGATATTGGGTGGCTCAGGCTACGCGTCGCAGCGGTGATTGGAAACAGTGGTAACTTGGACACTGTATGATATTAGCAGTCAGGTAACTTGGACTGACCTGGTTTGATTGTTCGCCACTAGATGGTTGGTTATTGCGCTTCGGCTGTAGGAGCCCCTCCGGAGTCTGTACACCCCCCAGTGAGCGTCGTCGACGATAAATGTTATGGGTGGCTTCGGCTGCACGCCGCAGTGGGTACTGGATTGTACCATCATATGCATTGCATCGCATCCTTGCATTTGCATCTTATATATATTGTTCAGCTGTTCAGTTTCGGATATTGTTTGCTCTGTGCTTTAGCTTACTTTGTGTATTTACTGTATTTTCTTACTTTCGGAGCTTCAGTTACTGTTATTATTCACTGGGTCGGAGTACTCACATTACTCCCTGCACCTTGTGTGCAGATCCAGGGCATTCTCAGGAGGATTAGATCTTGCAGTTGTCAGACTCAGCAGTTCGAAGTGTTGAGGTAGTTGCACGGCGATCGCAGCCATATACTCTCCTTCCCTCTATCTTTATTTGCTGATTACCATCGTACTTTCAATTTTGAACAAACTTGTATCAGATTGGATTCATCTTTCTTTTTTAGAGGCTCAGACTTGTGACACCGGGTCCTAGGTGGTTGATAGTTGTATTCAGTATTTCTTCGCTTTGTATTTGGAAATTTAAATCTCACATTATTTTGCGCATATTGTTTTCTTTTCAATCTCTAAAAAGTGGGAATATTGGTAAATAGGTCGGGCTTGCCTAGCCTTACGGCCAGGAACCATCACGACCGAGTTTGGGTCGTGACACACTATTATTCCAAAGAGTTCCCATGCAACAAGTGTGAGTGATTAAAGACCTATAGCAGGTTTAAATATAATATATAAGGTGATATTTAAGATGCTATGTTACAGTCTGAGAGAGATACTACCTACACTAATTTCTACTAAACACAGTGCATTCATAGTAGGAAGAACAATAGTGCAAAATATTTTTATATGTCAAGATTTGATGAGGTTATATAAGAGGAATAATACTACACAGAGCTACCTACTCAAAATTGATTTGAGGAAGGCATATCATAGTGTAGAATGGTCATTTGTAGAAGAGATGTTGCATGCAATGAATTTCCCTTAGAGATTCATAAAATGGATAATGGCTTGCATAACTACTACTAAGTACAATATTGATATAAATGGAGGAATATATGGGAACATTGAAGGAAAGAGAGGCTTAAGGCAAGTAGATCCCATCTCACCTTTACTGTTTGTAATTTGTATGGAGTATCTAACAAGAATATTTAATAAGGTGGCTGAAATGTGGGAGTCTAGATATCATACGAAGTGCAGAGGAATCAAATTGAATCAGCTTTGCTTTGTAGATGACATTTTGTTATTCTCTAAAGGCAATTACCAATCAGCAATGTTGATGCTAATGGGTTTGCAGTCCTTTACAAATGCATCTGATCTGTCTACTAAAGCAGGAAAATCCAATATATCCAGTGCTAACATGCCAAAACAAGAACTAGAAGAATTATGTGAGGCAACTGGATACCAGAAAGGGACACTGCCATTCAGATACTTGAGTGTTCCAATATCAGCAAAGAAAGTCTCAAGCATGGACTGTGAAATCCTAGTAGACAAGATGACTGCCAGAATAAGGACTTGGAGTTCGAGGAACATGTCTTATGCAGGAAAAGTACTACTAATAAATTCTGTGATGTTGTATGTTCATACTTATTGATCGTCAATATTTATTCTTCCTAAAGCTATGTTGAAAAGGTTGACTGCAATATGCAGGAATTTTTTGTGGGATGGAAAGGATCAGACAAACAAAACTCCCTTGGTAGCATGGGATATAGTCTGCAGGACAAAATGCAAAAGAGGGCTAGGAATAAAAGATTGTCTAATATGGAATGAAGAGGCTGTTGTTGCAAAACATGTGTGGAATATAGCTTAAAAGGCTGATAATTTGTGGGTGAAATATGTGGATTATATATATATATATATATATATATATATATATATATATATATATATATATATATATATATATATATATACAAAAATAAAAGGAAAATAAAATAATAGAGAAAATATATTAAAAAATAAAGGGAAAATAATATAATAGAGAAAATATATTATTTTATAGATATAGATAGAAAATTAGACTATGTTCTAAGATAAAAATTAGACTATGTTCTAAGATATTATCGTCTATAATAGTGTGAAAGGCTAGATAAATGTATATCTAATATTCTGATTATAAGATATAACTGCTTATTAAATAAATCTACACAAAATCTACTATTTTCTGTTATATAAATAAAGTGTATAGCGTAGTCTACTATAGAATAAAATCCTGTGTCTACGTCCCAAATAAATTCTCTTAAACTTAAACTAAGGCTTCTTGCAAAACTTTCTGGATATGTATAATTATTACGATTATCAGGCATTAACAGCGTAATAGAATTATTTTAAAACCTTATGTTGTAAAAATCCTACTCGGTACTCTCCCTCTTTTATATGTAAACTTATAATGTTACCGTGTATCCATAATTATGTAATAAGATTACCCCTTTTATACTTTTTTTTTTTTAAACTCTGTTCATCTCTTCTTCCCAATTTTTGATAGACATGAATCTATTCTTAACTCTTTTTTCTTTAACCTCACCCCGGCCATGGTTAAGTTCACATACCACTCTATTATCTTAACCAGCTTTTTCCTAGGAATTTACAGGTTAATCCATCAAAATTGTTAAGAAATTGGAAAGATAACCATATACTAAGAGTAGTTTTTTAACAATTTACAGAATAACAAAACTATACATAATAAAACATAAAGAAAATCAAAACATAGGGGTAATATCTTAGAACATAACATAGATAAACATAGTAACTTACATGTTTACAAGAGATGGGATTTCCCTTTCGGGAAACCCGAAAAGATTTGACTGAACTTCTGAATTGAAAAACGATCAACTCCTAAGCATACAAACTTATTTATTTTACAAGCTTAGAAGAATAAGTACTAGGGTATTCATAAAGGGGATATTTTACAAGGTGGTTTTAGAAATGGTTTTTGGGATGGAAAGTTGGCTTAAGATTTTTAGAGGATTTCTTGCTTTGTGTTTTTTCTCGATGATCTTTCTTCTCATATGGTCTGCCTTTTATAGCTGAATTTCTGAGCGGATCTGAAATGCGGACTTCAAAATTTTTTGAAATCTTTGTCTTCTAGCCTTGTAGGGCACTTCATTGGGCCCCATCTTCACATGGCTGGTGCAGAGATTCCATTTTATGTCGTCCACGTTTTTATCACTTGTCTTTATATCACGTCTGTCCCCACTTATTGTCTCCTCCATTATTGTTCTCCATTATTGTTCTTCTTCCGTTACATCTGGCCCCACTTATTGTCTCTTCCATTATTGTTCTTCTGTTTCCTTCTTGATTCAATATTTCTGAATTATTTTTATGTGTCTAAATTATGGAGTGCTATTGAATCAAAACTCATTCCTGAATCATAATCTTCGTATGGATCTTGATCATCTTGATAATTATTATTGTCTTCATTATCATCTCTTCCTGAGTTTTGAGACCTTACTGGACTAGATCTTGATCTCTCTGGACTGGGACTAGGACTAGGATTTTTAATCATATGTTTGTCTTGTTTTTCTTTTTGCTGGAAGAAATTTTCTAATGTCTGTTTAATTACATCTTCTATTTTTTCATTTTTTTTCTTTTTAACACTTATACTCTTTTTCTTTAATATGTCTCCATGTGTTAATCTTCTGGGCAGTCTTCTTCTTGATGATGATCCTTCGTCTTCACTTTTTGGCAAAGTGACAGCCATAAACGGATTTGATTTGTCTTTACCGGTCACCGTTTGAACCGGACTAGCTGTATCATCATCCGATACAGTGGATTTTTCTGCATTCATTGGGGAACGCACAGCCTTCTCATCCATTTTTTCTTGAGATGGAAAACTCGTATCTTGTTGCAAAACAACTTGAGTCTGAGATTGTGCTAACATCTGCATCTTTTGTTCTAAAACTTTTACATGCTCCATAAGTCTAACTTTTTCTTTCTCCAAGCTTTCATTCTTTTGGTTCAATCTTCTGAAAGCTTCGGTCATGGACGAGCAGTGGTCACAAAATATTATTTTGTCTGTGTCTTTTTGGATTTTGTATTGGATTTTTTCTGGATTTTGTCTAAGTGCTGGGGAGATATAATAATTTGGTCCTAGTATTCCTCTTGCATAGTCTAGAGCTTCAGTGAAATCATTAAAACCTTTAAAAAGTGGTTTTTGTATGTCTTTAATAGAGTCTAATACTTCTATCCATGTTTGAAAAATACCATTTGTCTTACCGTGTATAACTACATAGTATTTAAACTTCTTCTCTTGATTTTTATCTGTAAAATATTGCCCTAAAGCGTTAAGAGCAGCTATAACATATTTAGTGTCTTTCTTATTATATGCTATCCATAAATTATCAATTAAGCATCTTTGGGGTCTATCTATAACACATTCTGGTAAAACTCTAAATGAAATATTTGATGATGGGAAAAATATTAAATTATGCTTTCCAAAATTTATTCTTTCTAAATTATTTTGTTCTGTGATAGTCTGTGGCTTAAAATGAAGATTACCTAATACTGTCTGAGAGTATCTGTCTGAGGGTGAGGCTTGAACGCCTTTTCCCTTGTCTTCAGTCTTTGAAACTGTTGGTCTACTCATTCTGTACATATAAGATATTTTTGTTAATTAACAATAATTTTTAACCTACTTAAAGTGTCTGCTAGATTATTATCTTTTCCTTTAATATGTTCAAAGACTAAATTATATATTGATATTGTATCAATAAAATTCAACCATCTTCTTCTACTACTATTTTTTGAATTTATCTTTTGGTGGAACTTAACAATGGCTTCACAATCAGTTCTAATTGTTACTTCTTGTTTGTTTAATATGTATAATCTGAAACTATTTAATCCGTATATTACAGCTAGGATTTCTGCATCTATACTACTCATATTTCCTTTTTCTTTATATTTTCCACTTTGGTATGCACATATTTTTTCTGTATTTTTATCACTATATTTATTCGGTTTTGCTTTTAAAACTGCTCCCCATCCTTCAAAACTTCCATCTGTTTCTATAATTAAATAATCAGTTTCTAATGGCATAGTTAAATCAGGAATATTCTTTATTTTTTCTTTAATCTTTTGTACTAATTTAATATTTTCTGTATTAAAATGTTTTTGCCCCGTAGATCCTGTCTTAGCATATAAAGGTCCTGCTATTTTTCCTAAGTCTTTTATAAAATTTCTTGCATAATTTACTATTCCTAGAAACTTTTGTAATTCTTTAATATTGTCTAATTTGTCTGGCATTTCTAAAGCTTTTTTAGCTATATGCGGTTGTAACTTAATTTTCTATACTCATCAATTCTCTTTCTTCTTTATTTCTTATATCTTCTAATTTTTCTTTCCCTTTTTCTATTTTTTGTATTCTTTTTTCTAATTCATTTATTCTATTTTCTAATGTAATTATTTTTAAATTTATAAGAGAATTATTTGTCTCTTGATAAATTTCTTCTTTATTTATTTTTATTTCAAAATCTTTTTGTATACATAAAATACATCCTTCTAAATAGCATAATTTACATTTAGCTCTTTTATTTCTACTAGGATACCATTTACACTTAAAACACTGATTACTATCTAATCCTTTATTAATTTCAAATTCATGAGTACATTCTTCTGATATATTTACAAAATTATTTTCTTCTAAATCTAATTTCTCTAATCCTATTTCATTTATTAATTCTTCTTCTTCTGATTCTGATGTTTCTATTTGAGTTTCGTCTATACTTACTATAGAATATATACTCTCGTTGTCTGACATATATTCGTCTACATTTATTAAAGTTTCTTGAAAATCTTCTATTAACTGTGAATTTCTTGTTTTATTATTAATTCTTTTTGGACAGGTGTTAGCTAAATGTTCTACACTACCACAAGTAAAACATTCTAGTTTATTTTTATAATTTCTATCTGTTCTATATTTTCTAACATGTTTATTTTTATTTAAATAGGGCTTTCTAGCTGATGACTTTCTAAGATAATAATTTTTTCTATTGTATTCTTTATTATATTGAGGTTTATATTTTTTGTATTTCTTCTTTTTGTATTCATTTTTATCATAACTTTGAGTTGTATATACAGTTGATTTACAGAAACTCATATTGTTCTGTTTTAGTTGTTTTTGTATTTGTAAGTTTGTACATTTTTCTTGTAGTATTTCCATAATATGCTGTACTTTATGTCCTATAGACCATTTTGTATTTGGGTTTTGTATTACGCCTTCTCGTTTATACCATCGTTCTTCTATTTCTCTTCCTAATACTCCTGGTAATTTGTTGAATAATTTTTTACCTAATTCTTGATCAAAAGCATTTCCACTAATAGTACAATAGTAAAAATAATCATTTAAAAACTTCTTTATATGGAACCAACTACTTATACTTAATTGTTCTAATTTTATTAAAGCATTCTTTTGTAACACTACTAATCCACTATTTGGATCTTCCCCTGTAATCAAACTATGTATTTTATTTGTAAAATTATAAGGATTTGCACCCATTGCTATTAAATTTTGAAAATCTTGAGGAAATTCTGATTTATAGGCTTCCCATAAACCTTTTGTTGATTCTCCTAAAAAGGTTTCCATATATTTATACATTGTTTCTGCATCTGTATCATTATAAGTTTTTATAAAGTCTGCTACTACTATTCCTTTCCATAGGTCTATTACTGAGTTCCACATTTGTGGATCATGAGCTGCTATATTTAATATTTTACCTTTACTTCCCCCTTCTTGTAATCTTATAGGTTCTTCTATTGGCATCCTTTTTCCTGATGGTCTTACATTTTCTATTTCTGTTTCTTGGTCTATCCTGTATACTCTTCTTCTAGGTACATTCCCCGTACTAGTATCTACTGTACTTTGGTATGTTGTTCTTTGAAATGGACTTGGGCTAGAACTAACTGATTCCATTAATTCTTTTAAACTAATTACTGAATCCGTTTCTGTTTCATAGCTATCTTGTATTTCTTCAAAGATTTTGTCGAATTTTTCTGATTTTTCTTGTATCCTATATTCTTCTCTATATCCTAAATTATCTGTTCTTAATTCACATTTCTTAAAATGTTCTTCTACATCCCTTAAGGTTAATTTTCCTAGTTTACATCCTTTACATTGGAAAGTCTTATTTTTATTTTCTCTAACTAATTTTCTTGCTTCTTCTAATGCTATGTCTACTTCAAATTCTTCATGTATTATTTCAACATTCATACATTCAGTTTCTTCAACATTATTTTCATCTTCGTCATCTATATCTTTATGAGTAGAGTAATTATAATCAGTAAACCTAATTGATGTTTCTCCTTTAGAATTTGTATACATTAAATGAGATTCTGGTTTAAATATTTTTGGTTTTGAAAAATCTTCTAAATTCCATTCTAATCCTGCATATTCTTCTGGATCTATTTTAATAGGTTTTAATAATTTTATACCTTTATTTCCCATTACTTCAACCACATCATCTACCTTAATTTTAAATTCTGTATTACTATTTGTTGCCATTTTTCCTATAAAACCTACACATATTAATAGATTATTTCCATTGTTCATTTCTTCATACCCTTTAGTCTGTATTCCTATTTTTATATTTTTTCCAAAAGATTTATCATAAAATCTGGGCTAATATAAAATATTCCTCCGTTATTTGTCATATCTACTTCTGTTAAACCTATTATAGATTTCTTCTGATCTGACCATCTATCATCATATACTACTATCAATACTTTAGTCCCTAAATTCTTTCTTGTTAATCCTTTTAATCCAATTACTATTAATCCCATATGCATTAAATTTCTTTTATAATTTTTTATTTTTTTTACTGATTCTGGATTGATTAAGTTTAATGTTTCTACTTTACTTCCTATAGCTGACAATTGTTCTTCTCTATAATGTCTATATAATTGAGAACTAGTGGAAAAATATCCTGTATTATATAATATTTTTGGATCTAATAATCTTAATTGGTTTTGCTGAAAAATTTGTATATCCTTATCTATATCTATTATTTCTTCTAGTTTTTGATCTTCCTCTTGTCTTTTTCTAGTTAGAATTCTAGCTAACATGTTATTTCCTATTCTATTTTCTGAAAAACTTACTCTTGATCTTTCTTGGTTTGTTCTTCTTGATCCACTTGGAAAAAGGTCCATTTTTGTGGTTTTCTTACTTTTATTTTTTCTTTTTGTGGTGTTATTTCAACTCTTTTTAATAGTTCTATTAAATCGTCTGGTGGTCCGAAAATCTTCTTGCTCTGATACCAAAAATAAAAGGAAAATAAAATAATAGAGAAAATATATTAAAAAATAAAGGGAAAATAATATAATAGAGAAAATATATTATTTAATAGATATAGATAGAAAATTAGACTATGTTCTAAGATAAAAATTAGACTATGTTCTAAGATATTATCGTCTATAATAGTGTGAAAGGCTAGATAAATGTATATCTAATATTCTGATTATAAGATATAACTGCTTATTAAATAAATCTACACAAAATCTACTATTTTCTGTTATATAAATAAAGTGTATAGCGTAGTCTACTATAGAATAAAATCCTGTGTCTACGTCCCAAATAAATTCTCTTAAACTTAAACTAAGGCTTCTTGCAAAACTTTCTGGATATGTATAATTATTACGATTATCAGGCATTAACAGCGTAATAATAGAATTATTTTAAAACCTTATGTTGTAAAAATCCTACTCGGTACTCTCCCTCTCTTATATGTAAACTTATAATGTTACCGTGTATCCATAATTATGTAATAAGATTACCCCTTTTATACTTTTTTTTTTTTTTTTTTAACTCTGTTCATCTCTTCTTCCCAATTTTTGATAGACATGAATCTATTCTTAACTCTTTTTTCTTTAACCTCACCCCGGCCATGGTTAAGTTCACATACCACTCTATTATCTTAACCAGCTTTTTCCTAGGAATTTACAGGTTAATCCATCAAAATTGTTAAGAAATTGGAAAGATAACCATATACTAAGAGTAGTTTTTTAACAATTTACAAAATAACAAAACTATACATAATAAAACATAAAGAAAATCAAAACATAGGGGTAATATCTTAGAACATAACATAGATAAACATAGTAACTTACATGTTTACAAGAGATGGGATTTCCCTTTCGGGAAACCCGAAAAGATTTGACTGAACTTCTGAATTGAAAAACGATCAACTCCTAAGCATACAAACTTATTTATTTTACAAGCTTAGAAGAATAAGTACTAGGGTATTCATAAAGGGGATATTTTACAAGGTGGTTTTAGAAATGGTTTTTGGGATGGAAAGTTGGCTTAAGATTTTCAGAGGATTTCTTGCTTTGTGTTTTTTCTCCAAAATTTATTATTAAATCTATTAAAGTATTATATTGTTTATCTTCAGTATGTAATATATGCTCTCCACTACTAAAATTACACTTTATTACTATATTATCTTTTAATATTCTATATTTCTTTTCTGGATAGATTTTTAAGTCTAAATATTCTAGATGTTTTAAATTAGCTATGATTTTATCCTAATGGTATCCAAACTTTTCTCTCTTTATGATATTTTATTAATCTATCATAAGAATCTATTTGACCTTCTAGATATTGTATATCCCACTGTAGAGCTGATATAGTTTGTGGATTAATAAGACACTTTACTATATAACTTGGTTCTCTATTATATTTTAATTCAGATACTTCTACTTGTTTAGCTAAGTCTAAAATTGATGCTAATAAAGCTTTAGTCTTTTTTATTTCTTTCTTTAACTCCTGTTTTGCTGTTATATCTCTTCTTAACCACCAATAATTACACCTTATTACTTTAGTTACTGGATGTTGTCTTAACATATATGCTATCCTAATGGAATATATTTTATTTTATTTTTAATTGATCTAAGATAAATTCTTTCTTGTTCTATTTCAAAATTAATTCTTTGTAATTCAAAAAGTAGAAAGTTATTAAAGTCACTTAGTTCTGGTGTACTAAAATTATTTTGATATTGTTCTAAAGTCTTTTTATATTCAATATGAACTTTTATATTTTCTATAGTAATATAGATTATATGATAATAACAGCTTATATATTTAGAAATATATTGTTGTCTCATAGTAGAAATAAAAGAGCTAAAAATCACAAAGCAAGAAATCCTCTGAAAATCTTAAGCCAACTTTCTAATAATACATGAAGAATTTGAAGTATGAATGTGATTATTGAAGAAACTGAATTAATAACAGCTTATATATTTTTGGGATGGAAAGTTGGTACGAAAATCTTCTTGCTCTGATACCAAAAATAAAAGGAAAATAAAATAATAGAGAAAATATATTAAAAAATAAAGGGAAAATAATATAATAGAGAAAATATATTATTTTATAGATATAGATAGAAAATTAGACTATGTTCTAAGATAAAAATTAGACTATGTTCTAAGATATTATCGTCTATAATAGTGTGAAAGGCTAGATAAATGTATATCTAATATTCTGATTATAAGATATAACTGCTTATTAAATAAATCTACACAAAATCTACTATTTTCTGTTATATAAATAAAGTGTATAGCGTAGTCTACTATAGAATAAAATCCTGTGTCTACGTCCCAAATAAATTCTCTTAAACTTAAACTAAGGCTTCTTGCAAAACTTTCTGGATATGTATAATTATTACGATTATCAGGCATTAACAGCGTAATAGAATTATTTTAAAACCTTATGTTGTAAAAATCCTACTCGGTACTCTCCCTCTCTTATATGTAAACTTATAATATTACCGTGTATCCATAATTATGTAATAAGATTACCCCTTTTATACTTTTTTTTTTTTTTTTTTAACTCTGTTCATCTCTTCTTCCCAATTTTTGATAGACATGAATCTATTCTTAACTCTTTTTTCTTTAACCTCACCCCGGCCATGGTTAAGTTCACATACCACTCTATTATCTTAACCAGCTTTTTCCTAGGAATTTACAGGTTAATCCATCAAAATTGTTAAGAAATTGGAAAGATAACCATATACTAAGAGTAGTTTTTTAACAATTTACAGAATAACAAAACTATATATATATATATATATATATATATATATATATATATATATATATATATATAAGGGGCTAGATGGGAGCAATATATACCACCAAATGATTGTAGTTGGTACTGGAAGAGAATACGTCATATAAAGAAAACGTTTAAGGGAGGTTACAGTGGAAATGACTGGAAACACATAAGAGGGAGGTATTCCATAAAAAAAAGGATACCAATTGAGGAAGGGGGAGCTGGAAGAATGGCCCTAGGCTAGATGGATTTGGAATACTGTCAATATTCTAAAGCACGATTTTATTAACTAGTTAGCAGTCCATAAACGATAGATGACAAGAGAAAGATTGGAAAGAATAGAAATCTGCACAGAAACAAGATGTGAAATTTGTGGAGGAAGTAAGGAAACGATGCAACATTTGTTCTTTGAGTGTCAGTTCTCAAAGGATTGCTTGAGAATCCTATTGGAATGGCTAGGACTGGAGATAAAGGAACCAGTCATTGAAGACATATGGAGATGACTTACGAGAAGTATTAGCGGCAAAATGTGCAGGAAGATTATTGGTGCAGTTATGGAAGCACTAGTATACAAAATTGGCAGGTAAGAAATAATGCAATTTGGAACATCAAGGTGATCCAACCAAAGGCGATATGTAGACAAATACAACAGGAATGTAAAATAAGAGTGAATATGCAGAACATTAGAAAAGAGGGGAATGATATAAGGAAATGGATAGAGTACTTGTTTGCTAGTATATCATAGAAGGATATTTTTTCGACTAGAAGTATTATGCTCTTTGTCTGTACAATGTAACAAAATTGTATACTTGGTTGGTTGAGAAATTAATAATATTTTTTCTTTACACAAAAAAAGTAACAGATAAGAGCGGCAACTACTGTATTTTCGCTTGATGTTGCTTTATACCTTCGATTCCTGGAATTCACGTGTTGATGCAGAGGTCATTCAATTTGCTCATCCACTACATTTTCTTTCTATACAGGAAAAATTAGAATGGAAGTGACCCAAACTTGAGGCTCATCGAGCTCTCCGACATGCTAGAACATATGGGAAGCTATTAATCCGATTTCATAACTAATTGATATGGTTTAATGAAAAGGTTCTTTCTAATCCTATTAGTCAACAAACTGGAATACATTTATCAACCCATTTTTTATCCATTTGAACTGATTTCAATGATCCTGCTAGTGGCTTTAATATGTGCAATTATGTAGCCCGTCAATAAAAATATTCTATTAAAACATGGTAAGTTATTGCCTCACATGTTAGGGATATAGTTAATATGTTCTAGATCTAATATCATATGTATATGTTGATTTGAACTTATTTTTGTGATTGTTATTTGATATTAATATTTACATTTGATATTCCTTTTGTCATTGTTCTCTTAATTGCTTGATTAATTTGGTAAGGTCCTTGATTAAATTTTGAGACATGTCGTTGTGATATAGATCATAATAATGAGAGTAAAATTCTTATAATTTAATCTAAATTTATTCTTAATCATAGGAAATTTGGACATTAGTGATCTGGTTAGATCAATATTTATGTGATCGTCTTTATGAATAAATATTGGTTGATCTCATTAGTTAAATCACATATATATGTATTGCATATAGAGATACGGTCGTTGAACCGACTCATTCGATATTTCCTAATTGTTCGAATTACTATAAATTACAAATAGAATATTTTCTTGAAGAATGTGATGCAAGAGTTTCTTTTGACCTGAGATCATCATAGTAACTTATGAGTTGTTTATTTCGCTTGGATACTAGAAAACTATTAGGGTGATAGTTGAAAGGACATTAGATATGAATCATATGATCAAATTTTTGTAGATTTAGTGATTGATCAAGATGGAATATGTCAATTCTTAGTAATGAGTTTAAGCTCCATGTTGTCATAAAGTAAGAACGATCAAATTAAGACCTATTGGTAACGGCAATTGAATAAACGAAAAAAAAAGTTTCTTAGGTCATTCAGTTGTCAATTATATTTATCATTAGCACATAGTTGGCCGCTTAGTAGGATTCAAGACTACGAACCTCTAAACTTCCAAATTCCACGAACGATGTCGAAACCTACCAAACCACGTCCGAATGACCTCAAATTTTACACACAATTAAAAAATGACACAACCAACCTACTCCAGCTTCCCGAATTCCAATCGGACCCTGATATCAAAATTTTCATTGCTGGCCAGAATTACCAATATTCTAACTTTCGCAAATTCAAGCAAAATTCTACCACGGGCTCCTAAATCCAAAATTACGTGTCGGAGCTAACAAAACTATCAAAATTCAAATCCGATGTCGTTTACATATAAGTCAATATCCAATCAACTTTTCCAACTTAAACCTTTTACAAGAGACTAAGTATCTCAACTCACTCTAAAATCACTCTGGGCCCGAACCAATTCGGTAAGTCATAATACAGTTATGAAACACAAAAGAAATAAAAAAATAGGGGGAATAAGACTATAAATCTAGAAACAACGGGCCGAGTCATTACACAAACTTTGTGGGGTTCCTATGACCCCCCTTTTCTTTGTTCAAAGTACAAGAAATACCACCTTCCGTGACTAGCACCACATTCAACCAGAATAATAGATGACATGCACAAATCATATTTTTGGCATCATTTTTCTTTTTTAATTATTTATAATTTCTTTTTATTCATTATTTATTTTAAGTTGTCGTATTGCCACTGTTGATGTGAGACAAGATTTACTACTCACTATTCACGCGTTACTATTCACAGTGCTGTTCATGTGAAGAAGTTTTTTGGTCAAAAGTGATGGGACCCACTTTTGACAATTGAAGAAGTATTAGGCATGTGCCTAATAAATGTTTCTTTGTTTGGTAGCCAATCTTGTTGACTTGGTTTGGTTAGGTAGCCAACTTTGTTGAATTAGTTTGATTTGGTAGCCAACCTTGTTGAATTTCTTTGGGTTGGTAGCCAACTTTGTTGAATTGTGAAAAGTGTGTAAATTGTCAAATATTGTAGGCTTTAGAGAGTGAAGTTTTGGCTATAAAAGTTCATTTCCATACAACACCAACAAAGAACACCTAGAGTGAGGGAGAGATTAAATACTCTTGTAATATCCTCATATTTTACCATATAGTGATATCATCGGTTGTTCCCGTGGTTTTTTTCCCGAAAGGGTTTTTCCACGTTAAATCCTTGTGTTCTCATTTTTACTTTTCTCCTTATATTTCCTTTCTTTATTGTCGCTATAATTTTAACAAGTGGTATCAGAGCGTAGGTTTATTGGCCCAAAGTTATATCGACATGTCTTCATTAAAATATGATTTACCACTCTTGGATCGAGACACAAGATTTACTTTATGGCAAGTGAAGATGCGAGCTGTATTGGCTCAGTTGGATCTTGATGATGCACTGTTAGGTCGTGATAAAATGCCCGCTTCTTGGTCAGATGAGGAGAAGGAACGAAAAGATCGTAAGGCTCTCTCTCATATTCATCTTCATTTATCTAATAGTATTTTGCAGGAAGTTTTGAAAGAAACTACTGCAGCCTCCTTATGGTTGAAATTAGAGCAAATCTGTATGACCAAAGATCTCACAAGTAAGATGCACGTTAAACAAAAATTGTTTTCCCACAAACTGCAAGAAGGTGGATCATTGATGGATCATCTATCCATTTTTAGAGAGATCATTACAGATTTAGAAGCTATGGAGGTCAAATATGATGAAGAAGATTTGGGTTTGATTCTTTTATGTTCTTTGCCTATTTCTTATTCAAATTTTAGAGATACCATATTATATAGTCGTGATACTTTAACTCTTCAAGAAGTTTATGATGCTTTGCATGCCAAAGAAAAGATGAAAAATATGGTGTCTACTGGAGGATCAAGTTCTCCAGCAGAAAGTCTAACGGTTCGTGGCAGACCAACAGACAAGAAGTCAAATGCTGATTTTAAAGGCAAGAACTCAAATAATTCTAGAGGCAGATCAAAGTCTAGGAGTCGAAAATATTGCAGATATTGCAAAAAGAATGGCCATGAAATTTCTGAATGTTATAAGCTGAAAAACAAGGAGAAGAAAGCTTCCACCAGTAACTCAAAACCAAGTCAAGATGATGAAGGAAAAGCAGCCTATGCTGTTGAAGAAAATTCCAACGGAGAAGTTCTTGTAGCTTTTGCTGGATGTGCCAAAACCAATGACGAATGGATTCTTGACTCAGCGTGTACTTTTCACATGAGTCCAAACAGAAGTCGGTTTATCAACTATCAACCTTTCGAAGGTGGTTCTGTTTTAATGAGTGATGATGCACCATATAAAATTGCAGGGATTGGTTCAATCCGAATCAAGATGTTCGATGGCGTCATCAGAACTTTGGTTGATGTTCGACATGTTCCAGGTTTAAAAAGAAAGCTCATCTCCCTGAGTACTCTTGATCTCAAAGGGTACAAGTATTCTGGTGAAGGTGGAGTTTTAAATGTCTCCAAAGGTGCTTTGGTACTAATGAAAGCACACCTTAAATCTGCAAACCTGTATCATCTACAGGGTACTACAATTACAGGTGATGTTAATGTTACTTTAAAATAAATCATCTGTTTCTGATACTACTAACCTTTGGCATATGCATCTTGGGCATATGAGTGAACTTGGTTTGTTAGTTTTAAGCAAAAGAGGATTCCTTGATGGCCAATGCACAAGAAAGCTGGATTTCTGTGAACACTGCATTTTTGAAAAGCACAAGAGAGTAAAATTCAACACCCCAGTACATACCACTCAAGGCATTCTTGATTATGTACGCTCTGATATTTGGGGACCATCTCAAAAGGCATCACTTGGCGCTGCTCGTTACATGCTCACTATAATTGATGACTACTCAGGAAGAGTCTGGCCATATTTCTTAAAGCATAAATCAGAAGCATTCGCTGCATTCAAAGAATGGAAAGTCATGGTGGAAAGGCAGACTGAAAGGAAAGTTAAAAAGCTTCGCACTAATAATGGGATGGAGTTTTGTTCAAATGAGTTCAATTCCTACTGCAAGTCTGAAGGCATTGTTCGGCACCACACTATTCCTCATACTCCTCAATAGAACGGTGTGGCTGAACGTATGAATAGAACTATTATTTCGAAAGCCCGTTGCATGTTATCTAACGCGGGTTGTCTAAGCGTTTTTGGGCTGAAGCAGCTTCTACTGCCTGTTATCTTATCAATATGTCACCTTCTATTCCACTTGATAAGAAGACTCCAATTGAGGTATGGTCTGGTTCCCCAGCAGTTTATTCAAATTTAAAAATTTTTGGTTGTACTGCATATGCTCATGTTGATAACGGGAAATTAGAGCCTAGAGCTATTAAATATATTTTTCTTGGCTACATGTCTGGAGTTAAAGGTTATAAATTGTGGTGTCCTGAAACTAAAAAGGTTGTTATTAGTAGAAATGTGGTTTTCAACGAGTCAGAATATTCTTCTGCTAATATTCCTGTTGAGTGTCAAAAGAAGACAAGTGTGCAGATGGAGCAATCTGCTAACTCAGGACAGACTACAGAAAAAGAAAATTCTATGAGCCAAGATACTTCTGTTGAAGAAGAGTCTCCCGCTACTGCTCAACAACCACAACTTTCTATAGCAACTGATAGACCTAGGAGGGTCATTCAACCTCCTAAAGATTAATTGAAGAAATTAATGTGGTTGCTTATGCTTTAAATGTTGCTGAACAAATTGAAGGTAGCTCAGAACCTTCAACTTATTCTGAAGCAATTACTTCAGATGATTGCAACAACTGGATAACTGCAATGCATGATGAGATGGAATCTCTTGCTAAAAATGGTACTTGGGAGTTGGTAAAAATACCTGAAGACAAAAAGCCCATCCGCTGCAAATGGATTTTCAAGAGAAAAGAAGGCATTACTCCTAATGAGGAAGCAAGATACAAAGCAAGGCTTGTTGCTAAAGGCTACAGTCAGATTCCAGGTATTGACTTCACTGATGTTTTCTCTCCAGTTGTGAAACATAGCTCTATTCGCACTATACTTAGTATTGTTGCTATGCATGATTATGAGCTTGAGCAATTAGATGTAAAAACTGCATTTTTACATGGAGAATTGGAAGAAGACATTTATATGGAACAACCTGAAGGCCTCATTGTTCTTGGAAAAAAGAATCTGGTATGTAGATTAAAGAAATCGCTTTATGGTTTGAAGCAGTCTCCCAGGCAATGGTATAAGAGGTTTGACTCTTTTATGCTCTCTCAAAATTTTAAAAGATCAAATTATGATAGTTGTGTTTATTTTAAGTCAGGCAATGGTTCACCTATATATTTGCTGCTTTATGTTGATGATATGTTGATTGCTGCAAAAGATAAAGCAGAAATAGGTAAACTCAAAGCACAACTAAATAATGAATTTGAGATGAATGATCTGGGTCCAGCCAAAAAGATTCTTGGAATGGAAATCATTCGGAGAAGACGGTTTGGAAAATTGTACCTTAGTCAACAAGGGTATATTGAGAAAGTCCTTCAAAGATTTAATATGCATAATGCCAAGCCTGTGAAAACTCCGTTAGCTGCTCATTTCAAACTTTCTTTAGCCTCATGTCCACAGTCAGAGGAAGAGATTAATGACATGGCTAAAGTACCATATGCTAGTGCCGTTGGTTCATTGATGTATGCCATGGTATGTTCTCGTCCTGATTAATCTCATGCTTTGAGTGTAGTTAGCAGGTATATGGCTAATCCTGGAAAAGAATACTGGAAAGCAGTGCTGTGGATTTTCAGATATTTGTGTGGTACTTCAAATGTTTGCTTAGAACTCGGAAGTTCCAAAAATGGACTTATTGGTTATGTGGACTCTGATTATGGTGGAGACTTGGATAAAAGAAGATCTCTGACAGGTTATGTCTTTACCATTGGTGGCTGTACTGTAAGTTGGAAGGCAAGTTTGCAAGCCTCTGTTGCCTTATCCACTACTGAAGCAGAATATATGGCAATTTCTGAAGCTCTTAAAGAAGCTATATGGCTGAGAAATTTATATGGCAAGCTTTGTGGAGACAAGTCATGCACAAAAATATTTTGTGATAGTCAGAGTGCAATTCATCTTACGAAGGATCAAATGTTTCATGAGAGAACGAAGCATATTGATGTACGTTATCATTTTATTCGAGAAGTTATTGCTCGAGGTGACGTTCAAGTTAAAACGATCAGCACTCATGACAATCCGGCGGACATGCTGACGAAGCCGGTTCCAGCAACTAAGTTTGAGCTGTGCTCAAATTTGGTTGGTATGACAATCTAGTTTCAAAAGATTGTTTACAACCGATGATCTAATGATGAGGAGTTTATTGAAGTGAAAACTTCGTTTTTGTTACAAGAGTAAATTATGTCTCAAGGTGGAGATTGTTGATGTGAGACAAAATTTACTACTCACTATTCACGCGTTACTATTCAGAGTACTGTTCATGTGAAGAAGTTTTTTGGTCAATCTCCACCTTTATATGATCCTAAATTACCCAAGTTCTTCCAGCTTGTGTCTCATCATAATTAGCAGCCCATTATCAATTTCCAAACACCTTCCTCATTATTGCATCAATATTATTATCTTTAACTCTATTCTATTGTATAGCCATTACTATCACATTATTTTCCTTACAGAAAGTTTTTAGTTCTTTTTGCTTATAAACTTTATTCATGATCATTACATTCAATGTTATGATGTTCATCATGATATGATATTTATTTTGGGAACCATCCATATTCATTTCTATTCCTCTTCCTTCTTGTCCCTTATGCTTTAGATAGTTGCACTATTTTCTGGGTAGTGTCAACTAGTGCTTTGAAGGAATTACTAATATCTACTTCATCTTCCCCTTTCGTTCCCCTTTCATTTTTTTGATGCAAACTTCCCTCTAACAATCTGTCATTGGTTATCATTCTCTTGTTGAATTTCCGCAAATTCTCCTTATGGCTCCATTTGTTCCATGAGCATCTATTCTGTCCACCTTAAGATCAAATACCATTACTATTCTTCATTCTTTATTTGGTCTCGGAGCATTGTTTCTCTGTTATCCCCCTTCTTTGTTTTGTTGTTGTTTATTGCATGAGTTGCCAAGTTGACATCACACATAATAATATCGGGCTTCAAAAAATATTGTCGTATCTGTTTAATCACCATTCCTTTTGGATCATATAGCTTTACTGATCCTGGTAGAGGCCTAGTAATGTCCATTTCGATTAATACCCTTGCATACGAAACTCTGTCAAGCATGATAGTACGCGCATCCGCATATAGAGGTTTACCTAAACCACTCCCAATTTTACTTAATGCCTTTTTATTCCAGTAGCTTAGTGATAGTTTTGGGAATTTTTCACATAGAGGTATGATTCAGAGGATCTCCTCCCCAAAATCAACTCCCTCCTTCCATGGTCGTATAATAATTGGTCTGTTGTTTATTGTGTACGGGTCATTCATTATTACTCCATCCTTCTCTTCACAGGTATTCATCAAAATTATGAAGTATCCGTCATTATGAAACAATACATTTGGTTTCCTGACATTGCTCCATTGATTAGCTATGAATCGCTCAATTGCTCCAATTGTTGTAATATTTTCAACTACATACAGTTTTATAACTCGATTCCACTTCTATTGCTCCTCCGAAATGTCATCCTCCATCAATTAAACAACTACTTCACCATCATGTATCATCGGTGCGTTATATGATAGGCTCATACCTTTAGCTGCAAGCTTGTTCTCGCTAAACAGCCCAGCCCAGGATCTTCCCCCAACACCCTATGTTTTCACCTTATGCATGCTCTTCTTGTTGATGTGAGACAAAATTTACTACTCACTATTCACGCGTTACTATTCACAGTACTGTTCATATGAAGTAGTTTTTTGGTCAAAAGTGGTGGGACCCACTTTTGACAATTGAAGAAGTATTAGGCATGTGCCTAATAAATGTTTCTTTGGTTTGGTAGCCAATCTTGTTGACTTGGTTTGGTTAGGTAGCCA
The DNA here is from genome assembly GCA_034376525.1 of Nicotiana benthamiana. Taxonomy (NCBI): domain Eukaryota; kingdom Viridiplantae; phylum Streptophyta; class Magnoliopsida; order Solanales; family Solanaceae; genus Nicotiana; species Nicotiana benthamiana. The sequence continues at coordinate 54,644,926 of CM067341.1, read as the reverse complement.
ACTTTGTTGAATTAGTTTGGTTTGGTAGCCAACCTTGTTGAATTTCTTTGGGTTGGTAGCCAACTTTGTTGAATTGTGAAAAGTGTGTAAATTGTCAAATATTGTAGGCTTTAGAGAGTGAAGTTTTGGCTATAAAAGTTCATTTCCATACAACACCAACAAAGAACACCTAGAGTGAGGGAGAGATTAAATACTCTTGTAATATCCTCATATTTTACCATATAGTGATATCATCGGTTGTTCCCGTGATTTTTTTCCCGAAAGGGTTTTTCCACGTTAAATCCTTGTGTTCTCATTTTTACTTTTCTCCTCATATTTCCTTTCTTTATTGTCGATATAATTTTAACAGCCACAACTAGCTATTCTCTCTCTCATTTTCGCCATTGCAAATTACTTGTACTCAATTCTCTTTTTCAGTAATTTAATGTATCAATTTTTTTGTAATCCATCCGTGTTTCTAAAGAAAGCTTTAGAAAAGCCACCACCATAAAAAAAAGATGGCATATGGCTTTTCAGTTTTGAGTTTCAAAATTTCATTAATGGCATTGCTTTTCTTCAAGTTTCAGACTTTCAAATCAACGTAACCTCGAAATCTAGCTTTAATTTTCAACTAGCAGAAGATTTGAATAGCCAACTCTTTTTAACTTTGAGGATTTAAAACACATATGTCGAATTTTCAGAGAACCCGCAATTGAGTTCAAAAAGCATTCGTAATTCAGTTCGGATAAAGGGTCTACTAGTCCACAAAATGTAGCTATATTGTCATTGTAAACATCAAATTTTGAATCTTTATCATTCCACCAAAAATGACTAAAGAAAAGTGTACCCCAAAAGGGTTTTCTTTAAAGATAAAGTTAAACTCCTCGCTTGCATTGAGGGTTTTATTTCCTAGATCATCGTCTTTAGATTGACAATAAACGATCAAAGGTTTAGAAATATCATAAGAAAGGGCATCAATGATGTAAAGTGTTTGTGTAGTGGTAAATGGCGTCCCATGACTACTCAAAATGAGGTTATTACAAAGATTAATGAGCAAAAAAGAAAAATATTTGGTCTCGAAATATTGGGTAGATCGCTTGGGTTGTTCGCTGGTTGGTTTGGTCGTTGGTGGGAGCTGGTGCGATGATGGTTATGGTGGATCATGCTGATAACGTGTTATAAAATAATAAAAGAACAAGAGCAATATTGCAGAGAAAGAGAGAGAAATTCTTATTGAATATTGGGGGTGATTTACAATGGGGTAAGACCCATCTATTTATAGGAGGAAAAATGACTTAGCCTCAAAGTAAAACTCTCTACAAGATAGACATTTACTCCAAATAGAACTCTATTCTTAACCGTTAAAATTTTAAATGGCCATAACTTTGTGCTCGTTTATCTAAATTATATGACTTTTTTTATTTCATGTATTTTTTGAGATCTAGGTGGACAGGCAGTTTGGCTTAGCTAATTTCGAGAAAAAAAAATTATTTTCCTATTCAATTTACGTTTTTTCTTAAATTGGTTCAAAATCTTAATATTTCGATACGTAAATGTTTACACAAAAAGAAAAATTGATTTCAACATCAAAATGTTTGTATATAGCTTGGGTAGATGTCATATCAATTTTAGTAACAAAATAAAATACAAAAAATATTGGGCCTCGCCAGACCCAACTAGGCCTACCAAAATCCCTTAACAGGTTTAGGGGCTGGGCCAAACAACCTCATTCCTCGGATCCGGGACCGGCTCACTTAAATCAGCCTGTCCCGGGACCCGAGATGGATCATCAATTTGGTGTTCGAGTTGGCCCGGTGGCCCGGTTGACAACCTGTCAATAGTGAAACTTAAATTAAAAAGAAAAAAGAGAAAAAAAAAAAAGAGAACAGAGATGGAGAGATGAATCGAAGCTAACTGTAGTAAGAATAAGATTAATAAATAAGCAAATAGTAATGTCACATTGTGATTTTAGAAAGAAAAAAAAACTATATGTATTGAATGCAGATGAAAGAAATTATAAATTACTTTCGTTCAATTAGTTGACGTGATGCCACTTTTTTAACATTTTGCCCTTACATCAAGCTCAATATGACTTGCTCTCCTCGACCTCAGTTAAACTTTCTCCATTTTTGGCATTTGAAGAACCATTTTAGTGGATCGTCTTTTCATTGAGATATTTTTTTTAGTTCTTGATTTTTCGCAAAACTAGAAATGAGGGTGACAACGCTTTTTAGTGTTTGTGTTTGCCTTCTTTCTTCCTTCCTTTCCACACGGAAGGATCGAACAATAAACTTAATTCGAATTATAGAGCTACGACACAATCAAAGTCAAACGAACAAAATGTTGAATTGAATCGTACCAGTCTCTACTGGGGTTAACGAAGCCAATATAAATTATATCTCATTCCCTTGCATTCTTTCCATCCTTTATTTTTTCTTTTAAATAAGATGAAACATAAATTACAAGGTAATAACGTAAATGCTACAAGTCTCATAAGATTTTATGTAAATCAAGCTAGTTTTTTTCCTCTTTTCACCAAGCATGTTTCTTCTCATAAATAGGTGGAGGATTACGATATTCACCAAAGTAGAAGCCATCTTCTTGTACCTTCCAATAGCATTCATAATCGTGTTCTGATGGTGGATTTACTGGTCCACAATATGTATGTATATCGTCATTATATACAACAAATGCTGTATCTTTACCATTCCACCAAAAATGACAAAAGAAAAGTGTACCCCCGAAAACATTCTCATTAAAACTAAACTTAAACTCCTCCGTTGGATGAAAGGTTTTATATCCGAGATCATCGTCTTTGGATTGACAACGAAGAGTCAAAGGTTTGGAATTAAAAGGGAGGTCATCGATTATGTAAACCGTTATTCTGGTAGTAAAAGGCGATGCATGACTACTCTGAACGAGGTTAATTAGTAGAAATATGAATAAGAAAATAAAGGTTTTGATTTTGAAATTAATCATAGTAATTTTGAACTTTTGAAATGGTTAACCTTTTTTTTTTAGACTCTAAAGAGGTTCATGCTACATATATATACGCATCATAAGAAATTAATGACTTAGATTTTTTTAAATTATCATGATCTGATTTCTTCATGCTTCAAATTAAAATCATTAATGAGTGAATATTCGAGTGATATTACATAACATTCTACTATTGGCCTTTGCCCCTTCTTTTCCCCAAATATTTTCTTATTAATAGAAAGGATGACCTTCTTTCTCTTCTATTATATATCCATTAATCCAGCAGAAAATTACACCCATGGAAATGAAGAGGAAAAATATCATAAACACCATCTGGTATACTAATCTATTGGAGAGTTTTATACGTGAAATATTCTACATACGTACACTTGTATGTCCTATTTTTTTTAATAACTTGTATGTCCTATTTGACCACGGATTACAAAAGAATAATATATTTAAAAGAGACAACATAATTAATAACGTCACATTAATTAGGAGGAAAAGGAATTACTGTATTCAGTCATTTACGATCAAGAGCAAACTGTTTTGTCGAAGTTAAGGTTAACAATTCTAATTTCCTTCTAAAAAAGAAGAAATAAAGTTGGTGTGTGTATTTGTTTTTTGCATTTTGAAATTGTGTTCCGAGACTGTAAATTTAACCCTTTAATACGGATTCTTTATACACTCTTCTTTCAATACATCAAAACCGTCATGGTTGTAACCTTAAATGCCAATAGATTGCCCCATACGAGTCTTAATTATCACATTAATTAACCCTTGATCGAAGGTGAGGACAAAAACACGGTGCTTGGTGAGTTGGAAATATGGGTGTTCAAAATCGATCCGAAACCGAAAATCGAATTGAACCGAAACTTAATGGTAACGGTTTAACGGACGAAGAGCGGATTTGAATTTTTTTTATTAACGGTTTATCGGTTTGGGGGCAGATTATTCAGTTTTCTTAACGGATAATTCGTTAACCCGTTAAGAATATAAATATATATATGTATATATATAAAAAATTTATTTTTACTTACATAATTATATATATTAAATATAAAAACTAAAAACCTTAAAAATGAATAAGTATAAGTGTATAACAAAAATAAATTAGAAAAACAAACCACCCTCCCGATAAGAGCTAACCCGATACCAATCCGCCCGATATCTTATCGGATGGCTAACGGATGAATACATTTAAAAGCCGATAATCGTTAAGCCAAACCGTTAAGAGTAAAAAGCCGCCCAATCCGCCCGATGAACACCCCTAGTTGGAAAACTGGGAAAGTCCGTGTTGGCATATTAAGGTTGAGGAGGTTGGAGAGGTGATATGGAAGATGATCATGGGCATGGCGATTGGGCCAGACAAGACTCCAATGGAATTTTGAAAAGATGTCGGGCCGACAGGTTTGAAGTGGCTTGATGGATTATTTAATGTCATTCTTAGGATGAAAAAAATGGCTGAGGTAGATTTTGATGGTTTCATTGCACAAGAATAAGGGTCAACAACTATAGGGGTATCAAGCTGTTGAGTAATACTATGAAAGTGTCGCAGAGGCCAAGGTGGCGAAGAGGATGGTGAGGAGAAGTGTGTCTATCTCAGAGAATTAGTTCGGATTCGTGCCGGGCAGTCTATTACTGAAGTTATTCATCTTGTGAGGAGATTGATAGAACAGTATAGGGAGTGGAAGAATGATTTACATATGGTGTTCGTTGACCTAGAAAAAAACTACGATAAAGCCCCAAGAGAGGTCCTATGGAGATATTTAGAGGTTAGTGGAGTTCCGGTAGCGTACATTAGGGCATAGCTAAGACTACAGTGTTGTGGGAGGAGATCCGATTATTTTACAGTTGTGATGAGGTTGCATCAGGGATCAACTCTCAGCCTATTTTTATTTGCTCCGACGATGCATGTGCTGACATAACATATCCAAGAGAAGGTGCTATAGTGTATATTATTTGCAGATGATATAATACTGATTGATAAGACACATTGCAGGGTTAACATTAGCCTGGATGTATGAAGACAGACCTTGGAGTCTAAAGGTTTCATAAACAGAGTTCCGTCTATGGAGCCTAAAGCTTAAACCATGGCATGGCGCAGTAAGTTGGCCTAGTCTCTCGCCCAGCCTTCGCCTTCTTCAGTGGCCAAGTTGAAGCGTTCAACGCCGGCCTACCCCCTTTTTTTTCAAGGTTGAGCTTGTTCAATTGAAGCTAATGCTATGCTGCCCTTCCCTTGTTCAAGAGAAAGCGAGGACTTTCTTTTAGCTACCGGCCCAAACAAAAGAGATTAGCCTCTTGACTTGCATGTGTTAAGCATGCCGCCAGCGTTCATCCTGACAAGTTGAGTTGGACAAAAACAAAATACTTAATACGTTTAATATTGTGATATATGAAGCAGAAATGGATGTTAAGCTTGTTACACAATTTATCACCAAGAGAGATAATTTTAAGTATCTTGGGTTTGTAATACAAGATAATAAGAAGATTAATTAATGAGGATATTACTCATCGTATTAAAGCTGGATGGATGAATTGGAGACTCATGTATGGTATTTTGTGTGATATAAATGTACCACAAAGTCTCAAGGGTAAGTTCTGCATGGTGCTAGTTAGGCCGGTTATGTTGTATGTAGACGAGTATTGACCAGCCAAGAAGTGTTATGTTCAGAACATAAAAGTAGCAGCAATGAGGATGTTGAGATGGATATATGGTTATATCATGAAAAATACGATTATGAATGAATTTATTATGGACAAGGTGAGTATGGCTCTTGTGGAAGATAAGTTGCGGGAATCGAGGTTGAGATGGTTTGGACATGTAAAAAGGAGAGACATCGATGCCCCAATTAAGAGGTGTGAGAGGTTGACCATGGCTAGTCAGGGGAGGGGTAAAGGAAGGCTTAAAAAGTATTGGGGGGAGATGATTAGGCAGGACATGACACTACTTCAGTTCATTGAGAATATGTTCCTCGTTATGAAGATATGGAGATCGAAAATTAGGGTTACGTGTTGACAGACAGTCGAGAATTTTTCCTAGTCTCATTGGCAGTATTAGTGCTAGTCTTATATTTTACTGTTTTCAATTTCTTGTTATTACATGGTAAGTTACTCTTACCGGTAGCATGGCAATATTTTTGTATTTTCGTATTTCTAGATCTTTGTTATTACATTCGGTGTCACTTGCTTCATTAAAAGGTGGTTATACGAGGGGGAGCCAAACCTTAATTACCTCCAAAATACAATACAAGATTTGATATAAATCACTTCAAAAATACTTCAGTCTTGAAACGACCTGCCCTCGCGGGCTTCAGTTAAAATTTTCACTTGCGATATTTTTTCTAATTTTATTTCTTATTATTTGTAGAGCCAGAACTGAGAATGATAAAATACAAGGTCATATATCTCTTTATATCAAAATTTTTTATGTAAATCAAACTAGCTATTCCAATCATGTTTCTTCTCATAATTTGGTGGAGGATTTTTTAAGGCACCAAAGAAGAAGCCATCTTCGTGAACCTTCCAATAGCATTCGAGAGTGTCAGGGTTTATTACTCCACATCGTCCAGCTATTTTGTTATTGAATACATTAAATGGTATATCTTTACCATTCCACCAGAAATGACAAAAATAAAGTGTACCCCAAAAAATTTCTCGTTAAAGCTAAAAAAGAACTCCTCGTTTGGATAGAGGACTTTGTATCCTAGATCGTCGTCTTTAGATTGACAATGAAGAATTAATTTAGAATTAGGAGGGAGGGCATCGATGATGTGAACTTGAAATCTTGGAGTAACAAAACTACGACTTCTCACAAGAGTGAGTTTTAGTAGAAACATGAATGAGAAAAAAGAATTTTGGTCTTGAAATTAATCATATTTTGATCCTTTGAAATGGTTCTTTATGTTCAGTATTGCTTTCTTCGGACTTCACAGGTTCATGTGCTACACATATATATGCATGAAAAGAAACTATTAGCGCGCGCTTACTTTTATTTGGTTCATGTAGATAAGTCAAAGTATACTATTTACATGCTTTAGAAGAACAACGGATGGAGTTTCATTAATTTAGTAATGGAATATGACAGAATATTCTTTTTATTATGCCCTTCAAATTTGCCTTTTTTTTTATAAATATTTTCTGAAAAGTAGAAAGAAAAATTAACCTTCTTTTCGTTGGTCCTCTTTTTTGGGGGTGAAAAAATGGAAGAATGAAAGATGAAGATTGAAGAAGAAGATGAGTCGGTTTGAGAGAAGTTTCTGAAGAGCTTCAGAAAGAAAAACTTTTTAATAGCCAAAATATCCCGACTGACCCTATACAAAAGGGTCATGAGTGTATATACAGGACTGGGCCAACTCGGGCCAAACATAAAACAAAAGAAAAATGGGCTCAGATATGTTCTGGTCCAACATACATGATAAACACGATATACAAACAGTATACAATAAATATACACTACAAAATCAATGTATGTGTTTAGGTTTTGAAACTAGATAATCTTGTAGCTCAACTGAGGGTGTTTGGAGCCCTATTTCTCTTTTATCATTAGTAAAGAGGAGATTACTGGTATAATTGTGTACTAATCTGGATAGGAGCGTTTATATATTTGTTTTATTTTTTATGTTTTGCTTTTAAATTTGAACCATTTCTCGGTACTTTCACTCTTCATATCGATCTCACCGTGGCTAACAGTGGCGTCCTACTAAATTCAGGCACAGTTTTTTAACGTGACAACCTTAATTCACTGTCACTAATTGTTGCTGATGAAAATGAAAATTACGCCAGAATCCAATCTTTTTAATTCTCTAAATCGTTGGAAAAAATATCATTTCCAACTTACTGATAATTAGGTTACAGGAAAATTTCCTTATAAAAAGAAAAAATTACTCCCCCTGTTTCCGATTAAGGTGACATAATTTAGAATTGGGGACTTAATAATTTTTTAGTTCTTTTTAAATATTTTAATTGGTTTGTAATAATTTTTTCTGAAAGTTTCTTATACGTAGTTTCTAAAGCCATAATTTCTATGTCAAAAAATTCAAATATTATATTTTCGAATTCACAAACGGAGTGAACAGTATGCACCAAGCTATTTTTGCGCAAATTTCTAGAGGACAAAAGTTAAACAATGGCCTAGAACATTCTTATTAGAGAATCTTATATAAACATCCCAAATAAGTCCTTACCAACTTCTAGTCATCAATCAAAACTAGCCAAGCACATATATAAATTGAAAACCTAAATAAATAAGGTTCTTTCTCTCCAATGCTTACAAGCAAAGATGACGGAAAGAAAATTTCAGGGATGAAATAGCAAATAAAGTGATGAAAATACAACACACACACTAAAACACACACACATATATATATATATATATATATATATATATATATATATATATATATATATATATATATATATATATATATATATATATATATATATATATATATATATATATATATGATTCCAAAAATCTAAGCATAAAAGGACCTTATTCAATGGGTATGGTTGAAATGTATTAAAAATTGTTAAGTCAATATACAAAAATTAAGGAAGATTGAAGGTGATTTGGACTTATTGGTATCAACATTCAAAGTTAAAATCGAGTTTAAAATTCTTCTGTGATACATGTATCAAACATTTATCACGCATGTATCTCACACACTAGTATAAATGTGATACATATTTTATACAATTATTGTAATGACCCGGTCGGCCTTTTTGAAAGTTGCATCCTCGTTCCCCCATTTATTGCTCATTCCCTACTTAATTGTTGTTATGTGACTTGCTGGGGCAGTTGTTTCTGTCGACGCCCCCTTTTCCAAGAGCGAAATCAGGTTTCACGACATTATGGTCAAAACAACTTTATTTTCCCGTTTGGAAATTGGGTCACGAAGTTGGAAGAGTCGCCACCTAATGATTATTGCATTGGGACACTATAAGAGAATATTTTATGAGAGAGAAACCAGAGTTGAGTAAGGGCTTGAAATTATTTCGAGGGGAATGTGTTAGGCACCCCTCAAGATCCACAAATGTGGTTCCCAGCCGTCCTAATTGTGACTTTAGAAGAAGAGGAATCAAGTAGACAATTAAAGTGCACATGTATTCATATAATTTTGAAAAGCATTAAGAAAGCATATAGAATAGAAAGGAAGGTCCTAGGTTTAACTATAATATGGATCATTCAATGCAATATCTCGCACATATTCCCAAAGAGGGATCGCTTTATGATATTATCGCATCGTCATCATCTCCATATTCTACCCTTCCCACCCCGTTAAGTTATTTAAACGTGAGAGTTGGTCACGAATACTTATTGCGTGCCGTTACCCGTACCATTCTATAGATCCTAGAGGGCACTTAGGATCACTATTCTTATAAGGGAGAAACTAGGCTGAACCCCTAGGTTCAAAGGCTAAAATTCTAGGCGACATACAAAACAAGTAGGACTTGCATATAAAGGGATCATGTAAACATACAAAGGCTCAGTTATCCCTCTATAACGGACACGTAATTGGCATGACTCAAACACAATTAAGGTCTAAGGAAAGAAGAATCTTTCGAAAAACCGGAGCATAAATTAAAACAGAAATGGACAGTTTGCAAAAAAAGGAATGCGAAAGAACACATTCAGAACTTAAGAGAGACAATATCAGCTTTTAGAAAATCAGCAGAAGGGTTTAAAAAATATTTGTGGAGCATAGTTTCGGACAAGCAGACTAGGAGAACAAACATGAGAGTATTTTGAAAGATTGCAGAAGTATAAAGAAACACGCCCAATTCTGAACCTTTAAAAAATTTTCAGTATTCAGATAGCTTGAAAAATAGCAGTAGCCCAGTGCCGGACAAGACATACAGTATTTGTGTATATGATTTTGAATAATAGTAATTCAATTCTGGACAAAGTAGAAGTATTTGCATAAGTAACCCTAAAGGAAATATGCAGAAGTTTAAAAAGACGATATAGTTTTAGAAACAAGCGAGTTCAAGCAAAAGGCAGATTAATTCAAACATGACTTATAGGTGATTAGCCCATTTTTATCCACCCTAAGGCTTGCCTAGGTGTTATTAACAAGCGGTGAAAATGCACATTTACTTGCAGTTTTAAAGAGAGGGTCGTTAACCAATTTTTACCCAGATTAAAGAGAAGCATTGTCGATAAAAGGCCCTAAAGGCATGGTCTCTAATGCACAGAGGTCCTATGAACGTGATATCTAAATGATTTATTGCTTATTAATTAGTCATGGTTACGAGAATGTACAGAATATCAACTGAAAGTAAAAGGCCTAAGAACATGATTTCTATATGTGAGGATGCATGTCCTAAGGCATGGTAGCTATTTCATAAATAAATAAATAGGTCTTATAGGCATTTCTTCTACCCATTCCCTTAATTAGACATGCATACCCCCCCCCCCCTCCATATTTCACTATGATCCCCAATGTTCTTACAAATTATTACAGCCAAATAATTAGAAATACAATAGTGAGAAAAGAAAAATAAGAAGTTACCCTATAGAGAGCCTTCAACCAGGACCAAACTTCTCCAACCTCATTTCTTTCGAGTTTCACAGCCATCAACAAGGCTTGGGTACGGCAAGTTCCCTAAGGGTTCGTTTGAACCCCTGGCCAATACCAGGCACCCAAAGATGTCCCAATTGGACAGTTTCAAACATTGGAAGCCAGCCTTGGGCATCAGAGTTCCATGAGTGCTCAAGGCTCCCATGGCAGTGCTTACACCAAAGGGGCAGAACTAGAGTTCTAAGAGTAGTGAAGTTGTGACATGATTTTAAAACAATTGAGAGTCAGTTCAAGAAAAGAGTTGAGAAACAGTTTGAGAAAGTAGTTTAAGAGAGTTGAGAAATTTGAAAGGAATTCTTTTGAAATCATTGGTACTAACTAGTTTAAAACAGAGCATCACACAAACAGGGGCAAAGGAAGGGGGAATAGATTAGTACAGGGACCTACTCACACATAGGCAATCACAATGAAGGTAGGTAGTCAAACACAGTTGCAGCAAACAAGGGGTTTCAGTTCTTATTGAACCAAACCCCAAATACTTAACCTCATGAAGAGGTTTTATGACTAATCAAGTAGACAAGCAACCTTGGACATATGGTGGTAATACACAAAGAAAGTAAACATACATTGAGACAGGGAATGGGTAAGAGGAGCATGCTAAACTGAAACTAAGTAGGCTAGTGAGTGCATACTAGTGACAATAAGAATAGTAGAACAACAGATAGAAGCACACTAGGAACAAAATGAAGTGCAGGACCAATAAAAACATATTATTTTGGGGACTGGATACTAAATAGATAACATACCAGTTGCAGACAAATATAACTCAAAGAGCAATGAGCAAGAATGCACAGAGAGAGCAGGGTGTGCAGAGAGTGTGAGCAGCACACCGGTAGATTCGAGATAAGGGAGAAGATGGAATTTCAGGGTGTTAATTTGGTGGCATTTGGAGGTAGCGCAGCTATCACCGGCGAGGGAATTTTGGGGCGGCACAATTAGGGTTTATGAGAGAGATGGGGTTGAGGAAGACGATGGGGTCTAAGATAGGGGGGTCGGTTTTCGGACAAATTTATATCCAGGGATGCCCACTTATATGCCGTTGGATCGAAACAACCTCGACGGCTGGGATCAATTTGAACGAAACGGTGTCGTTTTGATAAAGAGGCGGCATGGCGAGTATTGGGAACGGGATTTGGGCCAGAGCCATTTGAACGCATTGGGCTGAGGCAAGCCCAATTTGAGGGTCTTTATTAATGCCTCATTTCTTTTTGTTTATTTTTTTATTTCCTTTTTATTATTTTTTGTAATTAAATTTTTTCTAATTTTATAAAAATGCAAAATTAAAACTCAAAAATCCAAATTGACATAAAAAATTATATTTCTTAATTTTCCATTATAATAATCCCTAATTTAAATGCAAACTAAGAAAAATTAAAACTATAATTGCAAAAAGGACCATTTTTTGTTATTTTCACTATTTTAAAGTAATTATAACAACTAATTAATCCTAGAATGTGAAATTAAAATCCTAAATGCAAGTGTCAAGTATTTTGTATTTTTTATTTGAATTAAAATACATAGATAAAATACAACAATTACTAGAAAATGACACAAAAATTGCAAAATAATAAAGTAATTATTTCGTTTGAATTTTTGGGAATGATTCTTCTTAGGGAAAAAATCACGTTCTCACAAGAAAGATGAATATGGACAAGTTTATGATTTTTTTGATAAAGCTACTGAGAGGAGAGGATGAGATCTTTTTTCACTAATGAGGTTGTAGACCATGTGATTAATGCATGATGCAGGTTTTATATCTTTTGTCAAGAGTGTAATTGTCATATTATTACGGATTTTTGTCAGCTGACTACTGTCGATGCCCCCTTTTTCTCGCGAATATCGTTCAAAATCGGGTATACGACATTTGGGAGGACAACTCTATTCACTTTCGAGAATTGGATTTTTCGGAGTTTGGAGAGTCGCCACCTAATGATTATTGTGCATTAGGACACTTTTTAAGAAGAATTTGAGATGAAGAAACCATAGTTTGGCTAAGGGATAGAAATTATCTCGATGGGAAAGTGTTAGCCACCCCGCAAGATCCACTAGTATGGTTCCCGTCCATACTACAATTGTGACTTTAAACAATAAATAAACAAATAGAAGTCTCAAGTAGAAGGATTTTCACATAATATTGCAAGTAAGTTTAATAAAAGGAGTAGAAAGTTTATAAAGGTAGTTTTGAACAACTTAAAAGAAGAGTAACAAGTAAAATGGGAAGGGGGTCCTCGGTTTGAAAATAATATGGATCATATCATTGCAATACCCGGCATACACTCCTCAAAGAGGGGTCGCACGTGATATTAGCGCACCGATCATCATATCCAAATTCTACCCTTCCCGTCCCGTTAAGGTATTAAAGTGAGGAATGTCTCGTTACTTACTGCATGCTAGTACCCGTCCTAATCCTATCAGTCCCGGAGGCATTTAGGACTACTAATACTAAAGGAAAAGGAGAGTTTGGGATCTTTTGAGAGTTTTCAAAGGATAAAATACTAAGGCGACATTCAAAACACGTAATGCAAGTATGGGGAAGCATACAAACAAATAAGACTCAAGTAAGCCTCCTTAAAGCAAATAAAAGCATGTAGTTTAGCATGTATTACGCGTACTGGTTTGGTCTGGATTTAAATTAAAGCGATAAGCGGACTAGTTCAATATATATATTTTTAAACAAGAAGTCCATATTAGGCACGCTCGGATGCAGTTGTCTAAGATTCGCCCAATGATTAATTGGCCAACTTTTTGTCTATGTGTTGAAATAAACTAGGCAGGGGATCTACTGAATTTAGAGAAAAGATGCAAACTGATTATAGAAAAGAGTTACCAGTTTTAATAGAAAGAAATGAATTTACGAAAAGATGCAAACTGGTTGTAAAAAAGTTTATCAATTTTACCAGAAAGAAACGAGTTTCAGAAAAGATGCAGACTGATTAAAAGGGTTTACGAGTTTCATAAAAATACAGATTGATTATAGAAAAGGTTTACCAGTTTTAACGGGTTTTAGAGAGGTAGAAGATTACCAGTTTTAGTAAAATAAATACGAGTTCCAGCAACTGATACTATTTTAAATGAATGAGGCTGTTCAAATTCAAGATTTTATATAGGCATGCTTTCTATACGTTTACTGATTTTAACATCTTTCAAACGTTTAATAGAAGTCTTATGAACATGATGCCTATATGCAGCTTTGTTGTTAAACCTACAAACGGTTTGCCTAATGACATTTATATATGCAGATATGCAAGAGCGTATAGATATGATATATATATATATATATATATATATATATATATATATATATATAATGGGAATATATATATATGTGTGTGTGTGTGTGTGTGTGTGTGTGTGTGTGTGTGTGTGTGTGTGTGTATATTTGCAGAAAAAATCAGAAATTAACCCCTATAGGCATGGTATCTACCCCTGTTCATAAAGGTAAAACCCCTCCCTTTCTTCACTAAATTCCCATTAGTTTATTACAAATTATTACAGACCAATAAATCAAACTAAAATTTAAAAAGTACATCAGAAATTACAGCTGCATCCAAGGAAACTAATTCAGACTTAACGATTAATAACATGAGATGAACCACTTCCGGGACCAAGATTTCCAAAGACTTCTCTTATCTAGGGTGTTTCAAAGTTCCAAGGAGCTTCAGGAACTCCAGGTAGTGCTTACACCCCAGATATTAATTAGAACTTAATTAAAGTACAGTGTGGAAGAGCCAGCCCTCAAGTGTTCAAGTTCAGAGGGAGCTCATGGGTCCCAAGGCAACGCTCACAAGAAGGGGCAGAACTTAGATTCTAGGAACAAGTGCAAGTGCAATAGAGGGGATTGGGGAGTTCCAAGGAAGGCTGGTGGTCGTGCCCAGCCATATGGTAGGCTGGCACACCCCTCACCATCCTGTCAGCCAAACAAGTAAGAGTAAGGACCCATTGAAGGTCAGACCATGGCCTGGGCAGTGATTAGGACATTACCAGACCAAAGCCTTAACTCAGCATACATGTAAGGAGAATGGGAATGGGAATTGAAAGAGCTTAGGACTCAAAGGGTCCAGTTCATATCTGTGGACAATAATTTCAGGCATTGCCATGTTTTTGAACCATAGCTCAGCCATACAAAGAGAATTAGGGGTATGAATTCATATACGAACAGAAACAAATAAAGAGGCAAAGCTTGCAGAAAGTTACAGCATATAAATAGTAAGTCAAACGAAGAATGAATTAAATAAACACATAGGGGTAAGGTAGAAGTTAAACAAAGAACATACCAGTTTTAGAAAGCTAAGCAAATGTCACGACCCAATTCCAAATTTGATCGTGATGGCGCCTCTCATGAAGACAAGGCCAACCAGATCGTTAAGTTACCCACTTAAAACAATTAATCAGTTATAACAGATCGAATCTAAATTTATGATATTTAATTAATATGAATACCAAGGTTACAAGTCACGAGCATCTAAAGAGTAGGCACACTACTACTGGTAAACAATTTATAAATACACAAGGTAAAAACCAGAAAACAAGGATGGAGTGTGGTGCCGCAAACGATGGTGGTCACCCTGCTCAACTGCCAGAATATGGCCTTCAATGCTGCTAATGACCCGCTATCGGGGAACAATACCTTCAACTGCACGCAAGGTGCAAGGAGTAAACTTAGTACTTCCTACTCCGTGGTAATAAGAGAGAATAATATCTGAGCGATAGAAAAACACGCAAGAGCACACCAAACTTCTATAAAAGAAAGAACAACCCTTTTTGAGAAAATCGTAATACTGTGAAAATCCCTTTAGAAAAAGCCTCAAGTTCAGTTCAAGAATCTCTTTTGAAAATATGCTTTTCGACAATTGCAAAGGTAATTTCAACAAGTAGAAAATAGTGAGAAACCTGCCCCTCACGCTCAATATCAACTCACAATATTCTACATCAGCCTCTCGGGCTCAGCACTCCTTAACATATAACACCAGGGTATCTGGTCAACAAGGCAATTAACAATATGTATGCCAATGATGTATGAGTGCTAAATGTCGTGCCACGTAGTACAAACAGGTGTAAATGCATGAGTGCAATGCAATGCATGAACACTTCGGAACGTGTAGCCCGACCCATATGGGTACCCGGGCTCACTGTGGGGGTTCAGACCCCGGAGGGGCTCCTACACCCCAAGCGCCATATTATACAGTGCCAATACTTACAATGTTTCCATCACAATATAAGGTGCCAATAGTTACCACCGTTTCTATTTATAGTACACGGTGCCCATATTTACCACCATTTCCATTTATAATACACGGTGCCAATAGTTACCATTGTTTTCATTTATAATACACAGTGCCCATAGTTACCACCATTTCCATTTATAACACGCGGTGCCAATAGTTACCACCGTTTCCATTTATAACACATGGTGCCAATAGTTACCACTCGTTTACATTTAAAAACACGGTGCCAATAGTTACCACCGTTTACATTTAAATACACGTTGCCGATAGTTACCACCGTTTTCATTTAAAATAATATACAGTCCAAAAAATATTGAGATAGTACTCGTCAGCCCGAAATATCATTTAAAAATCATTTGAGTTTTCAAAACGTACAAATATGTATGAGTTTGCAAAAATAGTATTTAAACCGGGACTAAATTCAAATAATATGCAAATCATAAAAATTCTAAGATAACGATCCCTCAAGGATTCTACAAGTCGGCACAAGGCCCCAAACATGGCATCAAGCCCAGATAACATCAATATAGGGTGCAAAGCAATCGCCAATATAGTACAATTCATTCCTCGGATTGAACTGGAGTCACAATTTCCACATATATGACCTCGCACTAGCCATGGAGTACATGTCTTGCCTCATATAGCGTCACAATGATATACCGGGATTTTCAAACAATCGGCAATAAGCCCCAAGTATGACAATGAGCCCAAGTCATGATGATAACCACAAAACATTTATAATTTAGCGGTAAGATCCAACAACCGGGATGGACCAAGACACAATCCCAACGGTGCTCTACCCCACGCTCAGGTCCAGCATGCAAGTCACCACAATACAGCACTAAGATGTGCAAATCCGGGGTTTCAAACCCTCAGGATATCATTCTCAAGTATTACTCACCTCGAACCGGCAAAATCTCAAGCTCGCGACGCCTTTGCCCCACAAATCAGCCTCCACGCGCGTCGAATATAGTAAAAAACAGAGCGAATACATCACAACATACCAATGGGACAATACCCAATCGAAAACAATCGAGAAATAGCAAGAATCTCGAAACTAGCAAAACCCGAGCCCCGGGCCCGCTTCTCGAAAAATTACGAAACTTACATTTTAGGAATCATCGTCTCGCCACGAGTTTGTACATACCAAGAACTCCCAAATCCGAGCTCAAATAACCTACCAAATCCCAATTTGGAATATCAAAAACTCAAGCCCTAGTTTCTTCAATTTTTGGCTTATTCCCATGAATCTCTAGGTAGATTTCCCAATAAAAATGAGGTTTAAGTTCAAAGATCTTACCTCCAATCCTTCCTCTTCGAATCCCTCTTCAATTCGCTCTCCCAAGCTCCAAAATCGCTCAACAATGGAGGAAAATAACATAGGCTCGCGGATGAAAAATGACTTAAATCAATTCCGCCCAGGTGCCATTTTACCCTACGCGAACGCGGTACAAGACCCACGCGTTCGCGATGACCAAATTATGCTGACCCCAATTTTACCTTACGCGAACGCGACTACCTGCCCGCGATCGCGATGCTCCATTTATTTCTGCTACGCGAACGCGTTTGACCCCACACGATCGCGGTGCTCAATCCTCCCCTTAATCGCGAACGCAAACTAACCCTACACTAACGCGATATCCAAAATCCAGGACCACTCCAGCTGACTCTATGCGATCGCGTAAATCCTCACGCGAACGCGATGAACAGAGTCTGCAACATATGACAGCAAAAATCTGAACTCTCCCTAGGCCAAAACTAGTCCGTTTGAACACTCGAAATCACCCTGAGGCCTCCGGGACCTCAACCAAAGACACTAACATATCCCTAAATATCACATGAACTTGTTACAATCATAAAAATACGCCCTTTAACACAAAAATCATCAAATCACGGCGGATTCAAGCTTAAATTTTCTTAAAACTTCTAAAACTCATATTCGATCAAAAACCCCACCTAACGGCATCCGAAATGACCTGAAAATTTGCAAAAATACCCAAAATAACCTAACGAATCTACTGCAACTCTCGAAATTCCATTTCGACCATCGGATCAAAATCTCACCTATCAACCAGAATCCGCCAAAATTCAAACCTCGCCAGTTCAAGCCTCATTCTACACCGGACCTCAAAATTCAATTCTGATCGCTCTCCTAAGTCACAAATCATTTCTCGAAGCTAACTGAAGCATTGGAAATTACATCCGAGCCCTCTAACTCGTAAGTCAACTTCCGGTTGACTTTTTCTGAAACAATCTTCCTTCTAAGAGGCCATATGCCTTATTTTTAACCAAAAACCAATTCAATTGCACCCGATCGACTCAAATACTGATATTGAAATATGAAGCAACACAATAAGAGGAAAACGGAGCAGTAACACATAAGACGACGGTTCGTGTCATCACAACAAAGAAAATAGTATTTTTGCAAACAAGCCACAATCAGAGAGAGAACACTTTATGTGCGAGTGAGTTCAGATAGAACTCGAGTGTTTGTAAAAAATGAGTGTGTCTGAAAGTATTCATTTGGAAAGTAGTGTTTTTTTAAGGTATTCAAATTGATTGTGTTTTTTAAAGTATTCAAATATCGTGTTTTTTAAAGTATTCAACTTGATAGTGTGTTTGAAAGTATTCAAATTAATTGTGTGTCAAAAGTGGAGAAGGGCATCCCCTTTTATAGTGTAAAGAAACAAATAAAGAAGGCAAAAAGATGTCATCGGAATCAGCCTCCCTTGGTTTAAGGGATTCTTATTTTAACGGGTGAAAATAAGTTAAGGAAAGAAAATTTGATAAAAATCTTTCAAAGTAGCACAAAAAGCGTAAGTACATAAGAGTTATCTAAAGAAAAAAATCAATAGTACACGGTTTGTGCCAAATATGATAAAGGAATCAATTAAACAATCATGAAACCAAAATTATAAGCTTGTTTTGGATAAACCCAGTCAAGAAAGGTAGAGGAGGTTCAATCAAAGGAAAATAAGTGGCAATTGTTCAAAACCCCGTCAAAAGTATTCAGAATCAATCAAATAGTTGTTAAAACCTTTTGAAAGAAGAGTTCTCATATATAAAACACAAACATGTGAATCAAGAGAGAAAGTCGAATTATTTAGAATAGAGTTTAATAGAAGAGAAATTCAGAATCATAGGCAAAGTGGCACAAGTTCAATTTGCAAACTCGTAGTGAGCCTGAGAGTTCAGGGTCCCACAGTGGAGCCTTAACTCGAACATGAAATCCATATCGTCAAAGGAAACCCCAAAATCCTAGGGTTTCAAAATTGAATCAGACATGAAAGTGGGAAAGCAAGTCATTCGTTTCAGGATTTCAACAAAACAGATATGATAGCTTTCAGAAAAATGAGATAATACAAATGTGAACACAAGTAGATGAAGCATGTAAGAACATGAACAGAGTTCAGTAAATGAAATAAAATAATCTTAATGGTAAACACACATAGTAAAAGAGTAAAGAAAATTAAGCAAGGATTAACAGGAATAACATGCATAGCAAGAAAGAAAATATTGAAGGCAGCACATGCATAAAATAAAAGAAATCACACGAATAGGGTATGGGCAAACACACATAAAGCAAAGAGGAAGAAGGATTTGAAAGATTTTCTTTCAAAAAAATCCTTTTAGAAACCATAAAATCGAAGAGAAATGATTTTGAAAAGAAACTTTTTGGGTAACGCTTAAAATGTCAAGTAGAGCATAGATTCATCATAGATTTAGGCAAACAAATAAAGAAAGAACCTCGAATAGCTTAGGATTCAGAAAAACCCTAGAAACGAGAAAGTCTTGGAAGACATCAGATCCTAAGTCGAGCAGATCAGGAATCAGGTCTCTAATGCTTGAATATGCCGGAGCGTGACTGGAGAAATAATATATCTACAGATCTGAGATGGATCTGAAGGAGGACCATCTAGGTCATGCCTCCACCCTTCGAGTAACTTAGGCTTAGTGATGAGAGAGAGTGTGAGTACAGACCATCCATGGCCAGAGATGCCATGGATTCCGGTGGAAACGAGGTAAGAACATGTGGGAGGCAATTAGGGTTTCTGAGAGGTTCGAGAGGATCTGTGAGATGAAGAGAATTCGAAGGCGGCGCCTTTGTGAAAATGGCATGGGGTTAGATGGGTTAGGGGATTAAAAAAGGAAAGAACAAATTACAGCTGTTGATCAAAACGATCAACGGCCAGGATTTAAAGAAAATAGGATGGGTCTAAAAATTGGGCTAAGGGGTCGGGTCGGAATTGAAATTGGGTTGTGTTAAATTGGGGCTGAATTGGATCAGATTAAGGGTTAAAATTGAATAGGAGAAAGGGTTGTGATTGAAATAAAGGTGGGCTAAGTGTTAAATAGTCAATTTTCCCTATTTATTTTATAAAAGTAGTAATAATGATTTTGAAGGTAAATTAAAAATACTGAGTAAAAAAATACTATATATGCTAATTTAAAAATACTGGAAATAATTTTATAATTATAAAATATAATTAATCGTAAAATAGGCTATAATTGCAATTACGTGCAATTTAGCTTTAAAAATATCAAATAAATCTGAAAAACTGTACAAAAATTACCTTAACTATATTTTGGTATAAATATGAGAATGAAATAAGCTGTCACCAAAAATGATAATTTTGGATAATTATTGGATTTTATGGTATTAAAATAGGCAATAAATTAGTTTAAAAATTATTAAAAATTTTGAAAAGTACCAAAATCCTTGGGTGTGCTTGTATACACATATATATGTTATTTTGAAAGTATTTTAAATACAAAAATACCTAGAAAAAAATTCGATATCAACAACTACCAAATCAATAATTTTTAAAAATAGAATATAGATTAAAGGTGACACAAATATAGGATATTGACTGCAAATCCGGTGAATTGATCTGAGCTACACTCATCCTTAAATCATTCCGTCAATCACTCATCCAAATCTTCCAATGGGTTAAACAATTACACATTGAAGAGTAAAAAGAATTGAATATTTTTAGCTTCTTTCAAAAATAATATTCGATAATATATGTGTATTATATACAAAATATATACATAGTTTATGCACCTTTTAGCTAGACATTAGCGAGAGCCAATTTTGTATTTTGCCAAAAAAGAAAAAAGGAACCATACTTAAATTAGGAGACGCTTGCTCCATTAATTAGTCGAAATCAATCTCTTGCTTCTTTAAAAAAAAATTGTAAATTAATGCTTCAAAAGCGTCTTGTTTAAATGCCCATTAATACATGTAACCTATCAAGATGTGTTAATTGATTTAGGATATTTATTAGTAATTTAATAACACCACGGTCGTTCGTTACATAGATGTTTAATTGGAAAACAGGATGATCTACAGTTCATTGATCTTATTTGTCCCCTGATCCATAGTATATTTCGAAGCATAAAAGCTCATTTTCTATTTTTCCATTATTTAAAAGTATCCATTAAAATATTTTAATCTTTTTGCTTTCTAAAAATATTAGTAGTTAGAACAATCAAAATATATAAAACATAATTTCCCTAGTGAGGATGTGCACAACTCTTCCACGTAGAAGTTGACACCAAGAACTTCATTTGTTTATTATTCTTGTGTATGTGTATTATTTCTTGTTAAAGATTAATGTTTAGACATTCATAGTGCTCAAGTTGATCTTCACCACTCTTTAAGCATTTAGAACTAGTATGATCTTCTTTTTTCTAAGAAATAACTCCAAGCAAAAAGGAAAACAAAAATAAAAATAGTAAAAGATTTTAAATAAAAGTAATTGATGTGTGTGCAAGTTAACTTGAAAATTATCCTCTTTCCACTTTTGAAAGATTGACTCAGAAATGTTGGACTGCAACATGGCTGCCATATTGTGTTGACCGATCTTTGATAATTTAGGACTCATTTAACCACCCAATAGAGATCATGATTTTATGTAGCACCATTGCACAATCCAACATGCATAAAAAAGTGGGGGAAAATTATAAATAGCTATGAAAAATAGTTACAATTTTAAAAATAATTAAAATTTAATCACTTTCATTTTATATAAAATCAAAATTTAATCATTTTTTCTATAAAATTTGAAATTTTATATGTGCTGGAGTTCCAACATATGATGGAAGAAGCAGAAGTTTCATGATCCAGTGTATTATGCTAGCACTTATGTTTCATCTACGATAAGTTTGTTTAGATTTTATCTCCGCATAAATTAATGACTATTTTTCTATGACTAATTCGAAAATTGATTTGCCCGTACTATTTTCACACCCCAAAAAAAGTCTCATTATGATGAGACTTACAAGTCTTCTCATAAATTTATTTGCTTACCCCAAATAAAAATAAAATAAAAATCTAAAAAATTCAAAAAGATATAAATCAAATCTTGTAACCACCCAATCAGACAAGAAGTAGGAAACATAAATAAACTTTAGCGTCCCTTAGCTTCGAGACTTAGGATTTAAGTAGAAGACCACAACCCTTTTGAACCAAAAAAAACAAAAACCAAAATAAAAACATAAACAACCTTCCCTGTTTGAGAAAAACTCTTTTTCCCTTGAAAAATCAAGAATTTTGACGGAAAATGTCTCAGCCACCACAATCTTCTTCTACTTCCAATATTCAAGATCCATTAAAACTCTTGACAGTACACTACTACGTCCCATTATTTCCTAGCACCAAAATCACTAATATTTTCACCATTTTGATGAAGGGTTTTCTTGCAATTTTCTTATTTGCTTCCATTTCTCTAATTTCCTTCACTGCTTTCTCCAATCGATCCAAATGGTTTAGCTGTTCAGATTGTACTGAACATGAAAAACTATTTTCACCACAACAATCCTATGCTTATACTTCAGACGTTACAATTAGTAACAAAGAAAAAAATATCAAAGAAGAAGAAACAAATATTACCCATATTTTATTTGGCATTGGAGGGTCCGCAAAGACTTGGAACGATCGTAAAAGTTATTCCGAACTATGGTGGGAGCCAAACGTGACACGAGGGTTCGTTTGGCTCGATGAAAATCCTCAAGAAAACGAGTCGTGGCCTGACACTTCACCACCATATAAGGTCTCAGAAGACACGTCATCATTCAAGTACACGTGTTGGTTCGGTGACAGGTCAGCAGTAAGAATTGCGAGGATAGTAAAAGAGAGTTTTGAATTGGGATTGGAGAATGTTAGATGGTTTGTTATGGGAGATGATGATACAATATTTTTTACTGAGAATTTGGTGACGGTTTTAGGTAAATATGATCATAATCAAATGTATTATATTGGTGGGAATTCAGAAAGTGTGGAACAAGATTTAGTGCATTCTTATTGTATGGCTTATGGTGGTGGTGGAATTGCAATTAGTTATCCTCTTGCACAAGTGTTAGTGAAAATTTTAGATGGTTGTATTAATAGATATCATGATGTCTATGGTTCTGATCAGAAAATTGGTGGTTGTATGTCTGAAATTGGCATTCCTCTCACTAAAGAACTTGGCTTCCATCAGGTATACAAATCTTTCGTTAATTCTAAGGTTTTTATTATCATTGGAAATCATAGAATTTTTCTATATATAGTCAAATCATTTTCAATATGAAAAATAAGATAAGTAACTTGTTAAGTTAATCCGAGTGTGTAAACCAATATAAAGATTTATAGGAAACATATTGCCGACTATCTATCCGAAAATATCTCTATTTCTTCACCAGA
The DNA here is from genome assembly GCA_034376525.1 of Nicotiana benthamiana. NCBI lineage: Eukaryota > Viridiplantae > Streptophyta > Magnoliopsida > Solanales > Solanaceae > Nicotiana > Nicotiana benthamiana. The sequence goes on along the minus strand of CM067341.1, from coordinate 54,621,473 downwards.
TCGGGGTAAGGTTTGCATATATGATATCCTCTCCAGATAGAGGTAGAGGAAGAGCATTAGTTATAGGTTTGGAAGAACCCAATAACTTTTGTTTAAACTTTGTATTTGTATTAGAAGGTTCATAAATATGTATAAATATTTAATTATGAATTCAGTAGCTAAGACAAACTATGCGTTTAATGATAAATTAAGAATCCAAAAACTTTAAATTCTAACTGCGCCTCGCCTCTGAACCCGACAACTTGTGGGACTATATTGAGTTTGTTGTTGTAGTTATTGTAGGAGAAACTTAAATTGTAGGATGATTTCTACTTATTTGCTTAAGTTTTTGTTGGCATATACACTGTTTTATCAGAGATTTATCATATTTACTATAATATTTTCCCATTTTAGCTTTTAGGGACAGACTTATGGTGGAGTCAAATAAAATTTTATGATCCTAAATTAATTTTTAGATGTGCTTATTTCAGTCGTCACACAAACTCCAATATTAATGTAAGTAGTATCTTTTATTGTGTTAGATCTAAATTGTATATTCTGACAGTATAAATAATTTTAAAGATGGATATACAAGGAAGTCCACGCGGGCTTTTGGCAGCGCATCCATTGACACCAATTGTATCGCTGCATCATATAGGCGTTATACATTCTCTAATTCCATTAATGGATCGAGTTGATTCAGTAAAGAAGGTGATTGAGGCTTACAAAAAAGACCCAAGTCGAACAATGCAGCAGAGTTTGTGTTACGATTTGAATAAAAACTGGTCAATATCAGTGTCATGGGGATATTCAATTCAGTTATATCCAAATTTGATGAATGCTAAAGAATTGGAGACACCAATGAGGACATTTGAAACATGGAAAGGGTTCGAAGAGCCATTTACATTTAATACTAGGCCAAATTATATTGAACCATGTCAAAGGCCTATAGAGTATTATTTGGATCAAGTATTTGAGCTTGAAAATGGAGAAAGTTTGTCAAGTTATAAGAGAATTGGTGATTATAACAAGCAATGTGAGAATGAAAATTATGCACCAGCATTAGCTGTTCAAATGGTTAATGTCACGTCTGCAATTTTATCTCCCCATGTATGGAGACAGGTAAATTTCTGGTCTAATTTGTTTTATGAATCTTTTATTTTTATACTTTACTTAATTTTGTAGACGACTAGGTTTTGTGTATTAGCCTAGTACTAGTATTTTCGTCACAACTTATAGGTCACGGGTTCGAGCCGAAGAATCAGCCACTAATTTTTACATTAGAATAAGGCTACCTACATCATATCCCTTGGGATGGGACCTTCAAAGGACCTGCTTAAATGCAGAATTCTTGGTATGGGCTAGTAGTATATTTGGTATGGCCAAAATATATTTTAAAAAATATTTTTCAAAGATTAAGTTATTTTAGATATTTAGTTGTCTGATTTTTTTTATTTAAAGAATATATTTTCACCAAAAGGGAAGTTATTTTCCTTGACAATTATCTGAACCCTTGTGGCTCGATTCTTCCCTGAACCTCGCGCATAGTCAGTGGCGGAGCCACTTATTGGCAAGGGGATTCAATTGACACCCCTTCGTCGGAAAAATTACACTATGTAAATATGTTAAATTCTTAATTTTATGTGTATATACTATACGTTGACTCCCCTAGATTTTTGTGTGTGCTTACCTATTTATATTTTGACTTCCCTTGGTTAAAATCCTAGCTCCGCCACTGCGCATAGCGGGAGTTTAGTGCACTGGGCTACCCTAAACTATTTCAACAACTACAAGCTTCGGATCACTATTCCAACCAACAATAAATATGGTTATGAATTTTTAATATTAAAAACTCAGGTTTACAAACATTAGATAATCTTCAATACATTTTCTTTTTAGGAAATTATTTTATTCTCTAACCAAACATTCAAAAAAATCAATTTTTTTCCGAAAGTACGGAGTAAGTTATTTCCCATCATTTAAGCTAAAATTTTCCGCAAGTCTCCTATTTAGAATTTTTCAATCATAGTCTCCCAAATTTCAACATAATATTTTAATTAACCAACATACCCACAACGTGTCAATAACATTTAAGTGGTTCTGTTGACTATGAAAAAGCTGTTTAATACTCGTCAACATTCGACCAGAAAAGGTAGCAAATCAGTTTGGTAACGTGACTCCTACTAAAATAGTAAATACACATAACTAGAAAAAGCCATAATTATTTGCGAGAATTGCTGTTTATATTCTCTCGTTGACCACAACTAATAAAACATAACTTGAAAAGCCAAAATTATCTGCGAGAATGGCTGTTTATATTGTTTCTACGTTCCATAAAATATTTGCTTTTGACTTGAAATGTTTTATTTGTCAGATTTCATTTAATTAGTGGCTAACACGTTTGTTTGACCAAATACCTAAAACAGGCACCACATAGGCAATGCTGCGAGGTGATCAAAGGTGAAGATAGTATTGAAACTGTCCTACAAATCAGAATTAGAAGCTGCAATAAATGGGAATCAGTAACTCAGCCCTTTGACTACGACGGACATTAGCCGACTACGTCAAACGGAATTGACCTTGCTAACCCAATTGTATAGTACTGTACGCTATGTTGTTCGAGCTCCTCAAAAATACAGACGAACTCGCATTGAATCTATCAAAAATATATTATCTTTGGAGAATTTGGCGTGTACTCGGGCACATAGCTATTACATATCCTCGATATTCTTTCCTTCCCACCTTTTTTTATAAAAGATATATAATGGCATATAATAGTCGTTTGTAACTGATGATAGTTACTGGAAAAGAAAAATTTTCTGTGACTGTTATAAATAGAACTCTATTTAAGGTGAATGTCTATAATTAGAGAGATTCTAGGGTTTACTACTTGGTGGCTAAGTCACCACCTCCCTATAAATATAGGGGTTCTATTCTATTGTAAACCATCCCCAAGTATCAATAAGAATACTCCTCTCTCTACTTTTCTCTCTATTGTTCTTGTTCTTGTATTATTGTTCTTGTTCTTATATTATTTCATAACACGTTATCAGCACGAGACTCTACCGTCTCAAGAATCGTTCTCAAGAAACACTAAGGTATTTCTCTCTTCCTAATTTGATTCTCGATTATGTCTGACATTATGAAAAGACAGTTCGTTGCCCTTGAATTTTCGGGCAAGAACTATATGACATGGGTATTGGATGCTGAAATCCACTTAGATGCTATGGGTCTTGGAGACACCATTAAAGATAGAGATAAAGCATCCACCCAAGATTGTGCTAAGGCCTTGATTTTCTTGCGCCATCACCTTGATGAAGGTTTGAAGATTGAATATCTCACCGTCAAGGATCCACTCATCTTGTGGAAAGGCTTAAAGGAGAGATATGACAACCTGAAGTTGGACACTCTGCCACAAGCACGATACGATTGGGCTCATTTGAGGCTCCAAGACTTTAAGTCTGTTTCTGAATATAATTCTGCAATGTTCAGAATTACTTCTAAATTGAAGCTATGTGGAGATAAAATCTCCGATTATGATATGCTTGAGAAAACGTTTACAACGTTTCATGCCTCCAATATGGTACTGCAACAACAGTACAGAGAGAAAGGCTTCACAAAGTACTCTGAACTGATTTCTCTTCTACTTGTGGCTGCGCGAAATAATGACCTGCTCATGAGAAATCACGAAAGTCGACCCACTGGGTCTACACCACTGCCTGTAGCAGATAAGGTATATTCTCATTATGCCAATCATGAAAAGGGCCATGGATCTAACCTTGGTCGTGGTCGTAATCGGGGTCATAGCCGTGGACGTAGACAAGGAAGAAATATCCATGATGTCCGTCACCCCCCGAGGAGAGATAACCGCCGAAAGCAGAAACAGGATTATGAGAATCCTAAGGCAAAAGGTTCAGAAACTATATGTTATCGTTACGGTGGAAAAGGGCACTGGTCAAAAGCTTGCCGTGTACCAAGACATTTGGTTGATCTTTATCAAGCTTCTCTAAAGAATAAAGGCCCTGAAACAAATTTTTCTCTGACGACAATTTTGACATCACCCACCTGGATGTGGCAGACTTCTTTGAGCAACCCGATGGGAAAATAGACCACCTAATCGGTGATGGATCTGTGATGAAGGAAGATGGAGTTGTTTGATTTTATTTCACTTATTTGTAATAGTTAGTGAATAAACTAATAGTCATTAGTATCAGCTCGGATTAGTTAGTTTATGATATAATGTTAGTATTAGTTCGTTAAAATGTTTCAATATGCTCAAATTTCAATAATATTTTTATTTTCAAGTAGAGGTAATCGACTAACCTAACAGTTAGTCGATTATCTAATATTTCGCATTAAAACTGCAAAACAATCGATTGTCAATGTTCAACAATCGATTGTCAATATTCAACAATCGATTGTCTATGTTTAACAATCCATTGTCTTAAGACAGTGTGCTCTGGAATTTTTCAAAATAGCCAAAAATCGATTGTCTATATTTAACAATCGATTGTCTTAAGACAGTGTGCTCTGGAATTTTTCAAAATGTTCAACAATCGATTGTCTATGTTTAACAATCGATTGTCTTAAGACAGTGTGCTCTGGAATTTTTCAAAATAGTCAACAATCGATTGTCTAAATATAGACTATCTGATTTAGTTAGTCAACTGACCTCAGCAGATTTTGAAAATATTGTTTAAATGTGACACAAACGAATTGAACTTGTTTATTCTTATGTTCGTGTATTTCTTTTGTATGTCAAACTATGGGAAAGCGAATATGGATATCTCACAAATCAAGCTTGGATCAACGTCCAGCTGTAAAAATATTTGCCTAGTTGATTCATGTACTACACATACGATACTCAAAGAAAAGGAATATTTCTCTCAACTAAATATGTGTAAGGCAAATGTTACTACAATCTCTGGTAGTAGTAAATTGACTGAAGGCTCCGGAAGAGCAACTGTAACTCTGCCCAAAGGCACGATGTTTATCATAGAGAATGCAATGTTCTCCTCCAAGTCTAAGAGAAACTTGTTGAGTTTTAAAGATATACGCCGGAATGGCTATCATATTGAGACAATAGATGAAGATAATCTTGAATATCTCATCATTACAAAGAATGTCTCCGGCCAAAAGAGGGTTATTGAGAAATTCCCATCTTTATCTTGTGGCCTGTATTGGACAAGAATTAGTGAATTGAGGCACATTCAACAGTAAACCAAAAGGTTACTGATTTCAATACTTTCGTACTTTGGCATGATCGATTGGGACACCCGGAATCGATCATGATGAGACGGATTATAGAAAGCTCATATGGGCATCCGTTAAAGAATTTCAAAATTCTTTCAAATAATGAATATCCCTGCACTTCTTGTTGTCAAGGCAAGTTGATTATCAGACCATCACCAACAAAGGTTGGGACTGAGTCACCCACGTTTTTGGAACGTATACAAGGGGACATTTGTGGACCTACTCACCCACCCAGTGGGTCCTTTAGGTATTTTATGGTCTTGATAGACGCATCCTGTAGATGGTCTCATGTGTGCCTGTTGTCATCACGCAACCTTGCCTTTGCGAAATTAATGGCACAAATAATTCGACTACGAGCACAATTTCCGGATAATCCAATCAAGTCTATTAGACTAGATAATGCTGCTGAGTTTTCATCCCAAGCATTTAATGATTATTGCTTATCAATTGGGATAAAAGTGGAACATTCTGTAGCTCATGTTCACACTCAAAATGGTCTTGCAGAATCGTTAATTAAACGCCTGCAGTTGATTGCAAGGCCATTACTCATGAAAACGAGGCTGCCCACTTCGGTATGGGGTCACGCCATTTTGCATGCAGCAATGCTAATTCCTCTCAGACCGACGAATTATCACAAATATTCCCCGTTGCAATTGGTTTTGGGTCATGAACCCAATATATCCCATTTACGAATCTTTGGATGCGCAGTATATGTGCCTATAGCACCGCCATCCCGCACCAAAATGGGTCCGCAAAGAAGGTTAGGAATATATGTTGGGTTTGAATCGCCCCCCATCATTCGCTACCTCGAAACATTGACAGGGACTTGTTTACTGCACGATTTGCAGACTGTCGATTTGATGAGACACTTTTCCCAAAATTAGGGGGAGAAGTTGGTGAAACCAAACGGGAAATTTTGTGGAAAAATGCATCATTATCTCATCTTGATCCACATACCTCTATTTGTGAAAGAGAGGTACAAAAGATTATCCATTTGCAAAGAATAGTAAATCAAATGCCTGACGCATTTACGGACTTGAAAAGGATAACGAAGTCCCACATCCCCGCGGAAAATGTTCCAATCCGTATTGATGTCCCTTTTGGACAATCATCTAGTGTCATAACCAATGAGTCGAATGCACGCATGAAGCGTGGCAGGCCATTAGGTTCTAAAGATCGAAATCCTAGAAAGAGGAAAGCAAATGATAAAAATGACACTACGAAAGAATCTCATGAAGAAATTCATGATTTAACGAATTCTGAGATTCATGAAGAATCCATTGAGCCCGAGACTCTGGAAAATACGGAACTATCCATAAATCCAATTAATATTGAGGCAAATTTTGATCGAGTGGATATAGTGGTGGATAATGTCTTTGCTTATAATATCGCATCTAGCATTATGCAAGAATGTGAGGATCTCGAACCTCAATCTGTTGAAGAATGTCGAAAAAGACATGATTGGCCAAAATGGCAAGAAGCAATTCAATCAGAATTGAATTCGCTGGCAAAACGTGAAGTTTTTGGCCCTATAGTTGAAACACCTAATGGTGTTAAGCCCGTTGGCTATAAATGGGTCTTTGTACACAAGAGAAATGAGAAAAACGAGGTACAAAGATATAAGGCACGCCTTGTTGCGCAAGGTTTTTCTCAAAGGCCTGGTGTCGATTATGAAAAGACATATTCACCTGTAATGGATGCTATAACCTTTCGTTATCTCATCAGTTTTGCTGTCCTTGAAAAGCTTGACATGTATTTATTGGATGTGGTTACTGCCTATCTTTATGGCTCACTTGATAATGAGATATACATGAAAATTCCCGATGGACTCAAAGTGCCAAACGCTCATAATTCAAAGTCTCGGGAAATGTTTTCAATTAAATTGCAAAGATCTTTGTATGGTCTAAAGCAATCAGGACGAATGTGGAATAATCGTCTTAGTGAGTATTTGTTAAAAGAAGGCTATATAAATGACGCCATTTGCCCATGTGTTTTTATAAAGAAAACAACATCGGAATTTGTTGTACTTGCCGTATATGTCGATGACATAAACCTTATTGAAACCCCCATAGAACTCCAAAAGGCAATTGATTATCTAAAGGATGAATTCGAGATGAAAGATCTCGGAAAGACAAAATTATGTCTTGGTTTGCAAATTGAATATTTGGCAAACGGAATTTTTGTCCATCAATCTACCTATATAGAAAAGGTACTGAAACGGTTTTACATGGATGGAGCACATCCTTTAAGTACACCGATGGTTGTCCGATCACTTGATGTGAATAAAGATCCATTCCGACCGCAAGAAAGGAATGAAGAGCTACTTGGTCCTGAAGTACCATATCTTAGTGCAATTGGCGCACTAATGTATCTTGCAAATACTACAAGGCCTGACATATCCTTTTCAGTTAATGTCTTAGCAAGATTTAGCTCGGCTCCTACAAGGAGACATTTGAATGGGATCAAACATATATTGTGGTACCTAAAAGGGACTACTGATATGGGCTTATTTTATGGCAATAATTGCAGTCTCGATCTTGTTGGTTATGCTGATGCTGGATATTTATCCGACCCACACAAGGCTCGATCTCAAACGGGTTACGTGTTTACCTGTGGAGGCACCGCCATATCTTGGCGATCGACTAAGCAATCAATTGTGGCTACTTCATCTAATCATGCCGAGATAATTGCTATTCATGAAGCAAGTCGGGAGTGTGTGTGGTTGAGGTCTATCATACATCATATACAAGACAAATGTGGTTTGAAATGTAATAAACTACCCACGACTTTGTATGAAGACAATGCAGCATGTATAGCTCAATTGAAGGGAAGATTCATAAAAGGAGATAGAACAAAGCATGTTTCACCAAAGTTATTTTTCACACATGATCTTCAAAAGAATGGTGATATTAATGTGCAACAGATTCGTTCAAGCAACAATATGGCTGATTTGTTCACAAAATCTCTACCAATGTCAACCTTCAAGAAGCTAGTTCACAAGATCGGAATGCGAAGACTTAAGGATATGAATTGATGTTTTTATCAGGGGGAGTTAATGCGCGTTGCACTCTTTTTCCTTTACAAGGTTTTGTCCCACTGGGTTTTCCTTGCAAGGTTTTTAACGAGGCAACCAATAGGCGCATATTCAAACATGTGTACTCTTTTTCCTTCTCTTTAATATTTTTCCCATTGGGTTTTGTTTTAGTTAAGGTTTTAACGAGGCACATTATTGAATAGACATTCAAGGGGGAGTGTTATAAATAGAACTCTATTTAAGGTGAATGTCTATAATTAGAGAGATTCTAAGGTTTACTACTTGGTGGCTAAGTCACCACCTCCCTATAAATATAGGGGTTCTATTCTATTGTAAACCATCCCCAAGTATCAATAAAAATACTCTTCTCTCTACTTTTCTCTCTATTGTTCTTGTTCTTGTATTATTGTTCTTGTTCTTATATGATTTCATAACAGTGACAACATTTTTCTTTCTTTTTATTTTTAATTTTATTTTTTATAATGAGGATACCTTACTTGTTCAGTGATTTCTCCTAGAGGAAACAAATGAACGGGTTGGACTGAATTTGGGCAGGTTAAGATGGGTTAGGTCAATAAATGGGTTATTGCCCAACCCAGCTCAAAGTGTATTTAGGTTATGATGGGCTGAATCAAGATGGGCTAAACAACGGGTCAAAGCCCAATATATCCAATTTGACCCATGTTTTAGAACTATACTCATCTTGCAATAAAAAAACCATTTTAAATGTAAGTTGAAAAATATTTTGTGAGTGGAGAAGGGGTTGGTAAGTGGTGCAGAAAAACGAAAAAATAGAAAACAGAAAATTGAAAATACAAAAAAAAAGAGTAAAATTAGGACACTAACTAAATTTCTAGATAAGTTGGGTTGAGATCCATTTGTTTTGGGTGAGTTTCATGTGTTGTATTTGGGCAACTTAGTAGGTCAGAATGTGTTATAAAAAATAATAGATTAATTTGAGTTCAACCTAAATAGACACATGAGCTAAAATGTTTGTAGTCCAACCTATTAATCTCTGGACAAATTGAATGGTTTTGGGCTCAAATTGTCACCCCTAATTTCCCATCGATATTGTTAAGCAATCTTTGTTGTGCTCATTCATGGAGTTGTATTGACTACCGCTCAAAAATACTGTCATAAAGGAAGAGGGTTACAATAAGTTGATGATCAGTAATTCAGCGTAAAAATAGTTAACTACAAGGATTTGTAGAGATGATTTTAACCAAGTTGAGATGGAGGATTAGTTCGTTGATTAATGATTTATCCATAACCGTACATCTTTGCTCAAGTTGTTAGAAATTTGTAGTTTAATAAACAATGTTTTTACTGGATTAAGTCTGTAACCATCTTGTACTCTATACCTATTGACCCAACTAATCAATCTATGTTATAAATAGACTTCTATTTAAGGTGAATGTCTTTAAATAGAGAGATTCTAGAGTCCTATTATTGGTAGGTAGATCATTCCACTCCCTATAAATAAAGGGGTCTTCTACCATTGTAATACACCCCTAACAATCTCTAAGTATCAATAAGAATACTTCTCTCTCTCTATTCTCTCTATTGCTCTTGTTCTTGCATTATTGTTCTTGTCTTTATATTATTTCATAACACGTTATCAGCACGAGACTCTACCGTCTCAAGAACCATTCTCGAAAAATCTAAGGTATTTCCCTCTTCCTAATTTAATTTTCGATTATGTCTGACATTACGAAAAGAAAGTTCGTTGCCCTTGAAATTTCGGGCAAGAACTATATGACATGGGTGTTGGATGCTGAAATCCACTTAGATGCTATGGGTCTCGGAGACACCATCAAAGATAGAGAAAAAGCATCCACCCAAGACTGTGCGAAGGCCTTGATTTTCTTGCGCCATCACCTTGATGAAGGTTTGAAGATTGAATATCTCACCGTCAAGGATCCACTCATCTTGTGGAACGGCTTAAAGGAGAGATATGACAACCTGAAGTTGGTCACTCTGCCACAAGCACGATATGATTGGGCTCATCTGAGGCTCCAGGACTTTAAGTCCGTTTCTGAATATAATTCTGCAATGTTCAGAATTACTTCTAAATTGAAGCTATGTGGAGATAAAATCTCCGATTATGATATGCTTGAGAAAACGTTCACAACGTTTCATGCCTCCAATATGGTACTGCAACAACAGTACAGAGAGAAAGGCTTTACAAAGTACTCTGAACTGATTTCTCTTCTACTAGTGGCTGAGCGAAATAATGACCTGCTCATGAGAAATCATGAAAATCGACCCACTGGGTCTACACCACTGCCTGAAGCAGATAAGGTGCATTCTCATTATGCCAAACATGAAAAGGGCCATGGTCATGGTCGTAAACGGGGTCATAGCCAGGGACGTAGACAAGGAAGAAATTCCAATGAAGTCCGTTAACCCCCAAGGAGAGATAACCGCCGAAAGCAGAAACGGGGTCATGAAGATCCTAAGGCAAATGGTTCAGAAACTATATGTTATCGTTGCGGTGGGAAAGGGCACTGGTCAAAGACTTGCCGTATACCAAGACACTTGGTTGACCTTTATCAAGCATCTCGAAAGAGAAAAGGCCCTGAAACAAATTTTGTCTATGACGACAACTTGGACATCACCCACCTGGATGTGGCAGACTTCTTTGAGCAACCCGAGGGGAAAATTGACCACCTAATCGGTGATGGGTCCGTGATGAAAGAAGATAGAGTTATTTGATTTTGTTCTACTTATTTGTATTAGTTAGTGAATAAACTAATAGTCATTAGTATTAGCTCGTATTAGTTAGTTCATGATGCAATGTTAGCAGTAGTTCTTTAGAATGTATTCAATATGCTCAAATATCAATAATATTTTTATTTTCCAGTAGGGGTAATCGACTAGCCTGAAAAACTAGTGGATTATCTAATATTTTCGCATTAAAGCTGAAAAATAATTGATCAACAACCGATTACTAACAATCGATTGTCGTTAAGACAGTGTAATCTGGAAATTTTCAAAAATCATCCACAATCGATTGTCTATGTCTAACAATCGATTGTCGTTAAGACAGTGTAATCTGGAATTTTTCAAAAATCATCCACAATCGATTGTCTATGTCTAACAATCGATTGTCGTTAAGACAGTGTAATCTGGAAATTTTCAAAAATCATCCACAATCGATTGTCTATGTCTAACAATCGATTGTCGTTAAGACAGTGTAATCTGGAATTTTTCAAAAATCATCCACAATCGATTGTCTATGTCTAACAATCGATTGTCGTTAGACAGTGTGCTCTGGAATTTTTCAAAATAGCCAACAATCGATTGTCTATACTTAACAATCGATTGTCTTAAAACAGTGTGCTCTGGAATTTTTCAAAATAGCCAACAATCGATTGTCTATACTTAACAATCGATTGTCTTAAAACAGTGTGCTCTAGAATTTTTCAAAATAGCCAACAATCGATTGTCTATACTTAACAATCGATTGTCTTAAAACAGTGTGCTCTGGAATTTTTCAAAATAGCCAACAATCGATTGTCTATATTTAACAATCGATTGTCTTAAAGACAGTGTGATCTGAAGTTTTTCAAAATAACAAATAATCGATTGTGTGTATTTAACAATCGATTGTCAATGTTCAACAATCGATTGTTTGAAGAAAATGCTTAAACTGAAATTTTCAAACTGCAAAGTAATCAATTATGGATAACATATCTGATTTTGTTAGTCAACTGTTAGCAGCAGATTTTGAAAATATTATGTGACACAAACGAATTGAACTTGTTTATTCTTATGTTCGTGTATCTCTTTTGTATGTCAAACTATGGGATAGCAAATAAAGATATCTCACAAAGCGAACTTGGATCAACGTCCAACTGTAAAAGTATTTGCCTAGTTGATTCATGTACTACACATACAATACTCAAAGAAAAGAAATATTTCTCTCAACTAAATATGTGTAAGGCAAACGTTACTACAATCTCTGGAAGTAGTAAATTGATTGAACGCTCCGGAAGAGCAATTGTAACTCTGCCCAAAGGCACGACGTTAATCATAGAGAATGCAATGTTCTCCTCCAAGTCTAAGAGAAACTTGTTGAGTTTTAAAGATGTACGCCGGAATGGCTATCATATTGAGACAATGGATGAAGATAATCTTGAATATCTCGTCATCACAAAGAATGTCTCCGGCCAAAAGAGGGTTATTGAGAAATTCCCGTCTTTATCTTGTGGCCTGTATTGGACAAGAATTAGTGCAATTGAGGCACATTCAACAGTAAACCAAAGGGTTACTGATTCCAATACCTTTGTACTTTGGCATGATCGATTGGGACACCCAGAATCGATCATGATGAGACGGATTATAGAAAGCTCATATGGGCATCCGTTAAAGAATTTCAAAATTCTTTCGAATAATGAATATCCTTGCACTTCGTGTTATCAAGGCAAGTTGATTATCAGGCCATCACCAACAAAGGTTGGGACTGAGTCACCCACGTTTCTGGAACGTACACAAGGGGACATTTGTGGACCTATTCACCCACCTAGTGGGTCGTTTAGGTATTTCATGGTCTTGATAGACGCATCCTGTAGATGGTCTCATGTGTGCCTGTTGCCATCACGCAACCTTGCGTTTGCGAAATTAATGGCACAAATAATTCGACTACGAGCACAATTTCCAGATAATCCAATCAAGTCCATTTGACTGGATAATGCTGCTGAGTTTACATCCCAAGCATTTAATGATTATTGCTTATCAATCGGGATAAAAGTTGAACATTCTGTAGCTCATGTTCACACTCAAAACGGTCTTGCAGAATCGTTAATTAAACGCCTGCAGCTGATTGCAAGGCCATTACTTATGAGAACGAGGCTGCCCACTTCGGTATGGGGTCACGCCATCTTACATGCAGCAATGCTAATTCGTCTCAGACCGACGAATTACCACAAGTATTCCCCGTTGCAATTGGTTTTGGGTCATGAACCCAATATATCCCATTTAAGAATTTTTGGATGAGCAGTATATGTGCCTATCGCACCGCCATCCCGCACCAAAATGGGTCCGCAAAGAAGGTTAGGAATATATGTTGGGTTTGAATCGCCCTCCATCATTCGCTACCTCGAAACATTGACAGGCGACGTATTTACTGCACGATTTGCAGACTGTCGATTCGATGAGACACTTTTCCCAAAATTAGGGGGAGAAGTTGGTGAAACCAAATGGGAAATTTTGTGGAAAAATGCATCATTATCTCATCTTGATCCACATACCTCTATTTGTGAAAGAGAGGTACAAAAGATTATCCATTTGCAAAGAATAGCAAATCAAATGCCTGACGCATTTACGGACTTGAAGAGGATAACGAAATCCCACATTCCCGCGGAAAATGTTCCAATCCGTATTGATGTCTCTGTTGGACAATCATCTAGTGTCATAACCAATGAGTCGAATGCACGCCTGAAGCGTGGCAAACCATTAGGTTCCAAAGATCGAAATCCTAGAAAGAGGAAAAAGAACGATCAAAATGACACCACGAAAGAATCTCATGATTTAACAAATTCTGAGATTCATGAAGAATCCATTGAGCCCGAGACTCTGGAAAATACGGAACTATCCCTAAATCCAATTAATATTGAGGCAAATATTAAACGAGTGGATATTGTGGTGGATAATGCCTTTGCTTATAATGTCGCATCTAGCATTATGCAAGAATGTGAGGATCTCGAACCTCAATCTGTTGAAGAATGTCGAAAAAGACATGATTGGCTAAAGTGGCAAGAAGCAATTCAATCAGAATTGAATTCGCTGGCAAAACGTGAAGTTTTTGGCCCTATAGTTGAATCACCTAATAGTGTTAAGCCTGTCGGCTATAAATGGGTCTTTGTACGCAAAAGAAACGAGAAAAACGAGGTACAAAGATATAAGGCACGCCTTGTTGCACAAGGTTTTTCTCAAAGGCCTGGTGTCGATTATGAAGAGACATATTCGCCTGTAATGGATGCGATAACCTTTCGTTATCTCATAAGTTTTGCTGTCCATGAAAAGCTCGACATGCACTTAATGGATGTGGTTACTGCCTATCTTTATGGCTCACTTGATAATGAGATATACATGAAAATTCCCGATGGACTCAAGATGCCAAACGCGCATAATTCAAAATCTCGGGAAATGTTCTCAATTAAATTGCAAAGATCCTTGTATGGTCTAAAGCAATCTGGACGAATGTGGTATAATCGTCTTAGTGAGTACTTGTTAAAAGAAGGCTATATAAATGACGCCATTTGCCCGTGTGTTTTTATAAAGAAAACAACATCGGAATTTGTTGTACTTGCCGTATATGTCGATGACATAAACCTTATTGGAACCCCTAAAGAACTCCAAAAGGCAATTGATTATCTAAAGGATGAATTCGAGATGAAAGATCTCGGAAAGACTAAACTATGTCTTGGTTTGCAAATTGAATATTTGGCAAACGGAATTTTTGTTCATCAATCTACCTATACAGAAAAGGTACTGAAACGGTTTTACATGGATGAAGCACATCCTTTAAGTACACAGATGGTTGTTCGATCACTTGATGTGAACAAAGATCCATTCCGACCACAAGAAAGGAATGAAGAGCTACTTGGTCCTGAACTACCATATCTTAGCGCAATTGGCGCACTAATGTATCTTGCAAATACTACAAGGCCTGACATATCCTTTTCAGTTAATGTCTTAGCAAGATTTAGCTCGGCTCCTACGAGGAGACATTGGAATGGGATCAAACACATATTGCGGTACCTAAAGGAAACTACCGATATGGGCTTATTTTATGGCAAGATTGCAGCCTGGATCTTGTTGGTTATGCTGATGCTGGATATTTGTCCGACCCACACAAGGCTCGATCTCAAACGGGTTATGTGTTTACCTGTGGAGAAACCGCCATATCTTGGCGATCGACTAAGCAATCAATTGTGGCTACTTCATCTAATCATGCCGAGATAATTGCTATTCATGAAGCAGGTCGGGAGTGTGTGTGGTTGAGGTCTATAATACATCATATCCAAGACAAATGTGGTTTGAAGTGTGATAAACTACCCACAACTTTGTATGAAGACAATGCAGCATGTATAGCTCAATTGAAGGGAGGATCATAAAAGGAGATAGAACGAAGCATATTTCACCAAAGTTATTCTTCACACATGATCTTCAAAAGAATGGTGATATGAATGTTCAACAGATTCGTTCAAGCGACAATATGGCTGATTTGTTCACAAAATCTCTACCAAAGTCAACCTTCAAGAAGCTAGTTCACAAGATCGGGATGCGAAGACTTAAGGACATAAATTGATGTTCTTATCAGGGGGAGTTAATGCGCGTTGCACTCTTTTTCCCTTACAAGGTTTTGTCCCACCGGGTTTTCCTTGCGAGGTTTTTAACGAGGCAACCAACAAGGCGCATATTCAAACATGTGTACTCTTTTTCCTTACTTTAATTTTTCCCATTGGGTTTTGTTATAAGGTTTTAACGAGGCACATCATTGAATAGACATTCAAGGGGGAGTGTTATAAATAGACTTCTATTTAAGGTGAATGTCTTTAATTAGAGAGATTCTAGAGTCCTATTATTGGTAGGTAGATCATTCCACTCCCTATAAATAAAGGGGTCTTCTACCATAGTAATACACCCCTAACAATCTCTAAGTATCAATAAGAATACTTCTCTCTCTATTCTCTCTATTGCTCTTGTTCTTGCATTATTATTCTTGTCTTTATATTATTTCATAACAATCTATATATTCTTATGAACTAACAGATTTAAAACTAAGCATTTTTTTAGATCCACTATAATCCAAAAGACTTCTATGCAGATTGGGTTTTCTCGAAGAGCTTTACTTGAATTTATTGATGCTTATCTACTAGTAATTTTTTTAATTAATTAACAAATAACTATATCTTAAGTGTTTGTAGATAACAATCCATTTCTTATAAGGTTATCTAATTGATTTTTCTCACTGAAGTACATCAGTATGTTTGTCAGTGTGTGTATTGTGTTGGGATGATGGGCTACTTGGCGTCTGGGCCGAAGCAGAAATAATAGAACTGGGCTTCTAGATAAACAGGCCTATATACAAATAAGGGGAAAAAATTAGAAATTTTTACCTCCTATAGCAAAGGCTAACACCTTATTTATTTTAAATAAATATTATTTAAAAAACTATACAGATACCTTTTAAGGGTTATAGAAAAATATTTAATTTTGGTTACTTCCTAGCCCTAAGCCACTAAATACGCTAATCGGTTACATTATTTTGTTTCTCTCTCCACTTTGATACATCCCATTAAAATTTCTGATCCTACTCCTCCCACCTCAGAAATTGCTCCGACTCTTGCATCCAGTTTAGAGAAACCTAATTCAGAAACTTCTTTGTCTAAAGTTTCTGATCCTAAAATCTCTTTTCTTGAAGCTTTGATTTTGATACTCACAGCATATGGGCCTTATGAAAACGAGTAGTAAAAGTTTTATTGCAAAAATACCAGCAATTATACAGTTTAATGCAGAGGGTGTGCGGTGTTCGACATAATTTAATTTTAGTCTCTTTTGTGATTTTAAGATGTAATATCAAGTTCTTGGAGTTAGTTCTTTTTTGGAATTTGAATCAAGACAAGAATAATAGGTTTCGACTTTTTTTATGTTTTGGAATCCGATGGGTCATCGGAAAATTGTCGACTATAATAGGTCATCTGAAGTTTGGGGTTGAGCTAGCAATTTGAAGATTCAGTTACCTTTTTTTAAGAGCATTTCAATGTATCTCGATGTATTTCTATGTATTTTATTATATCTACTATCTTTTTTTCATTGTAATTGAATGTATCTCGTTGTATTTCATGTATTCATTGTATCAGTATCTTTTTTTCTCATTGTGTTTGAATGTATCCATCTGTATTCTATCTATTTCATTGTATTCTGCGGTTGAGAATCTTTTTTATAACTGAACAAATATAAAATTTGTGTGTAGTTGAGTTTGTTGAGTTATAGTAGCAGTCTATTATGTTAATTGATTCACTTTCCGTTTTAAAAATAGTGTAATCCCCTATTTCACATCGTGAATACAGTCGAATACAATAATCTGTCCAGCTATGCTCATTTGTTTCACTCCATGAATACAGTCGAATACACTCGAATACAAGAACTGATTAGCTGGACTTTCCTGATTCACGCCTATTTTTGCAACTGTATTCATGAATACAATAGATTAAATACATCAAATACAACTTATAACCACAGAAAAGGTATCTATATTCCAGAATATAACAAATGGTATCTATAGTATTGAAACACGTTCTCAATACATACTAAACGTGTGTTCATATTTGTAGGTTTTGATAAATGACAAACGACGCGCAATTGACATATGACGAGGTCCAAGCACAAGCGCGCAATTGACACATAACGAGGTTCAAGCACAAGATGAACAAAGATCATGATCAAGCGAAGAAATAAAGTTATACATGAGTCGTTCTTTAATTGTGATCTTGATCCGACAATTGACTCAAGACTTGGCTTCTCTCGTAAAATCATTTTTATCAAATCATGCATATTTAATTTAAAGCAAAATGATTTTCAAACATTTTATTTTAGCCAAAATTATTTTTAAACATGCCTCTCAAATCTGGACAAAGATAATCGATTATGTACCTTATGATAATCGATTATGTTAAGGCAGTGTACATTAGATTTTTCAAAGCTACAAGATAATCGATTATGTACCTTATGATAATCGATTATGTTGAGGCAGTGTCCATCAGATGTTTCAAAGCTACAAGATAATCGATTATGTACCTTATGATAATCGATTATGTTGAGGCAGTGTCCATCAGATTGTTCAAAGCTATAAAATAATCGATTATGCACATTATGATAATCGATTATGTTGAGGCAGTGTCTATCAAATTTTACAAGACTGTAAAATAATCGATTATGTACTTTATGATAATCGATTATGTTAAGACAGAGTAGTCCGAAGTTTTCAAAATATAAAAGATAATCGATTATCCTCATAGCATAATCGATTATGCAAATGACCGTTGCAATAGTATTTTTAAACTCTGAAAGATAATCGATTATACACAATCTGATAATCGATTATGCTAAGTAAAATCTGAATATGATTTTTTGAACGTTGTCAGGTAATCGATTATACGATTTGGATAATCGATTATTCTGCTTAAAATCTGGGAATGATTTTTGAACGATTGGAAAATAATCGATTATGCATATCAGATAATTGATTATCTTAGCACAAAATCAGCAATTCTTGATTGGCAATTAGGCAACGGTTGTGGGGGTTTTGAACACTATAAATACAACTCAAAATCAGTCTTCTAAGCACAACAACTGATCATATTCTTGCTAAAGCTTGCATACTCTCATATACATCATTTTATATTCATTTCATAAGTTTTTGAGAGCCAAACTCTTGAGGAAAGTTGTTGTGTTCTTGAGCGTATTTATTTTACTCATATCTACTCTTAAAGAGAGTCTTGTCTTGAGTGCTAAGTGTTTGTATACACTTGAAGGGAAGTGTTAATCCCTTGTGGTTGTAAGAAGGAACGTTTTCATTCCTTCGCTTGAAGTCTTGAAGTGTGGTATCTTCGAGCAAAGGTTGTTAAGGCTTGTGTGACTCAAGTTCTCAGTTTGTAACGGTTTGTTAAGTACCCGTAAGCTTAACGAAGTTAGTGGAATCTCGAGAGAGTCTCTCGGGGACTGGACTAGCCACATGTTGTGGTGAACCAGGATAATTTCGGTGCGTTCGTTCCTTATTATTTACTTACCGCACTTATTTCAATCCTGCAATTTTTAATTCCGCAAGTTTATATTGTTTTTTTTATAACGCTATTCACCCCCCTCTAGCGTTAAGCGTATATTCTAACAATTGGTATCAGAGCCAAACTCTCTGAAAGACTTAACCGTTTGAGAGAAACAATCCATGGCTTCTACTCGTGACTTTAATGCAGGAATAGGTGAAGGACAATGCTCCACCAGACCACCACTATTCGATGGCACAAACTATGCGTACTGGAAGGAGAGGATGAGAACATTCATCCAATCGAATAATTTACATCTATGGAAGGTTATAACGAAGGGAGAACAAATTCCAACCAAAAAGGTTGAAAATGAATGGGTTCCAAAATCCGAAGATGAATATGATGCGGATGATATCCGAAAAGTGCAGAACAACGCTAGAGCCATCAACTTATTATATTGTGCTGTAAATGCTGATGATTACAGAAAAATATCATGTTGCACAACGGCTAGGCAAATGTGGGATAAGCTGGAAATCACGTACGAAGGTACGGACCAGGTAAGAGAAGCTAAAATTGATTTTCTAACCCATGCATATGAACTGTTTCACATGAAGGAAAGCGAGAGGATCGATGACATGTTCGAACGATTTTCAAAAATCGTCAATGACCTACATGCTCTTAAGAAGACCTTCACGGATAAGGAACTTGTCCGAAAAATTCTCCAAAGTCTCACTCCGGAATGGCACTCCAAGGCCGACGCGATTCAAGAGTCTATCGGCGTTTCAAATGTCACCATCGACGGACTAAGAGGTAATCTTAAAACCTATGAATCTACTATTCTTAACCCTCCGTTTAATGATCAAAGGAAACAAAGAATCGCCCTCAAGGCAAGCACGGCTCAACCTCAAAATGATGAGGACTCAAACAACGTAGATAACGAGTTCGGACTCGTTATTAAGAGGTTTCAAAAGTTCATGCAAAAAGAGTATGAACGAAAAGGCAAACAACAAGGAGATCAAGTAAAGTGCTATGGATGCGGAGAAATCGGGCACACTAAATCAAATTGCCCAAATGTCAAAAAGGAGAAGAAACCCTTCAAGAAACAACGAGCACACATATCATGGGGAGGTGACTCCGGAGACGAATCAAGCGACGATGAAGAAGACGAAACCGCAAATCTATGTCTCATGGCACACGAAGACAATCAAGAAAAGGTATGTCAAATTTCTTCAAAAAAATTCTATTCTCTTGAGGAAATGCAAAACGCTTTTGATGAACTGTATAGTGAATTCATTAAAGCTTCCAAAACTGTTAGAGACGTAAAGAAAAATTCCTCTTTGAAAGAAAAAGATTTTGAAAAACAACTCTCTCTGAAAGAAAAAGATTTGGAAAAATTAATTTTGGAAAATGAGAAGTTGAAAGAAGAAAACAAATTTTTCGGCAAGAGAAGCGCCGACAAACCCGAGAGTTCTAGTAAAAATTGTATTTCTTGCATGCATCTAAAAGATGAGGTAGAAAGACTTAAGGGCACCCTAGATAAGTTCAATTCTTCTCATAAAAATTTGAATGATGTTCTTGTCAATTTGAAATCGACCAAACATGGCATAGGTTTCAAAAACGAGCCTAAAGAAAAAGTTGAAGCCATCCCCCAACAACCCAAGGCTCAACCTAGGATAAATAAAATAAACATTCATCCTAGAATCAATATGCATCCTAGACCAAACACTAGAAGAAACTTTGAACATTTTAGAACGCCTAGAAATGGCCTTCAACAATCGCAACCTAGACATACTCGACCTAGAAACAATTATTCTAGAAACACTGCATATCCTAGAACAAACAGTAGGAGAAATGATTCTCAAGGATTGCGCAATAGCCATATTGTCAAAAATAGAGCAAACAATTTTCGTACCTCCAACTACTACCAACCTAGAAGAATGCATAATCCTAATGTCATTTGTCATTATTGTAGTCGAATAGGACATATTGCTCCTGCTTATTTTACTAGACACAGACACTTAACTGCATGTCAAGCACAACAGCATTTTACACCTAACTCTCAAGGACCCAAAACAGCTTGGGTACCAAAAATTCATTAATTTGTCTTGTAGGTATGTTTGAAGGGATCAAGTGTACTTTGGTACCTTGATAGTGGATGCACCAAACACATGACCGGAGACGCATCCAAGTTCCTTAAACTAGAACACAAGGAAGGAGGAAACGTTATTTTTGGAGATAACAACAAGGGAAAAATTATCGGCATTGGCTCGGTCGGTAAGAATGAATCTTCTTCCATTAAGCATATATTGCTAGTTAAAGGTCTAAAACATAATCTCTTGAGCATAAGTCAATTATGTGACAAGGGAAATCTTGTTTTGTTTGATTCGGAAGAGTGCTTAGTTTTTCGTCGTAGTGATTTTAAAATTATTCTTCGTGGTTTTAGAATTGATAACATCTATATGGTTGATCTTGAAAACTCTTCATCAGAGTATGTGAATTGTCTTATGAGTAAAGAAGATGATATGTGGTTATGGCATCGTAGAGTAGCTCATATCAACATGCATCTTTTAAACAAATTGGTTTCACAAAAGTTAGTTATTTGGTCTTCCAAATTTGAAATTTGAAAATGACACTATTTGTAATTCTTGTCAAAAAGGGAAGCAAACAAAAGCATCTTTTAAATCTAAGAATATTGTTTCAACTACAAGACCTTTGCAACCTCTTCACATGGATCTCTTTGGACCATCTCACATTGAAAGTCTTGGTAGAAATCGTTATGCTTTTGTTATTGTTGATGATTATTCTAGATTTACATGGACACTATTTCTTGCTCACAAAAGTGAGGCTTTTCAAAATTTTAAATGTTTTCTTAAACGTGTTCAAAATGAAAAGAACACAACCGTCACTTCCATAAGAAGTGATCATGGGGGAGAGTTCGATCACAATCTCTTCGTGGACTTTTGTGACGAACTCGGTATTGAGCACACCTTCTCTGCTCCACGTGCACCACAACAAAATGGAGTGGTGGAACGGAAAAATAGGTGTCTCGAAGAGATGGCTAGAACCATGCTCGATGAGGCTAAGATTCCCAAACAATTTTGGGCGGATGCCGTGAGTACCGCATGCTACGTTTTAAACAGAGTAGTCATAAGGCCAATACTCATGAAAACTCCCTATGAACTCTATAAGGGAAGGAAACCTAATCTCTCCCATCTTAGAGTATTCGGTTGTAAATGCTTTATTCATAACAACGGAAAAGATAATTTGGGAAAATTTGATCCGAAATCGGATGAAGGAATTTTTCTTGGTTATTCATCACGTAGCAAAGCATATAGAGTATTCAATAATAGAACCGAAACTGTTGAGGAATCCCCTCATATTGTGTTTTCCGAAAATAATGTTCGCTTGGCGAGAAAGGATTCTGGTTTTGATCTTGCAGGTATTTTAAACACAATAAGCCCTCAAGACAAAGCACAAGAGGAAAATCCAAAGGAAACTCAAGATGAAATCTTGGAACAATCATCGGAGGAAGCGCCACCACTGGAGAAAGAAACGAAACTGCCCAACGCGTGGAGGACAATCAAAGACCATCCTCTCGACAAGGTAATTGACGACATTGAACAAAAGGTAAGTACTCGAAACAATCTTAAGAACACCTTAGGACATACTGCTTTCGTTTCTCAAATTGAACCCTCAACCATTTCTGAAGCAATTGGGGATGAGCATTGGACCTTGGCAATGCAAGAGGAGCTTAACCAATTCAAACGAAATGACGTTTTGGAATTGGTGCCAAGACCCGACAATCATACCATAATTGGTATGAAATGGGTTTTTCGAAATAAATTAGATGAAAATGGTGTAATCACTAGAAACAAAGCTAGGCTTGTAGCAAAAGGTTACAATCAAGAAGAAGGAATTGACTATGAAGAAACGTATGCACCCGTAGCAAGGTTAGAAGCTATTCGTTTATTACTTGCTTTTGCCTCTTCTATGAATTTCAATTTATATCAAATGGATGTAAAGAGTGCTTTTCTAAATGGTTTTATTCAAGAAGAAGTTTATGTTGAACAACCCCCGGGTTTTGAAGATTTTAAATCTCCCGATCATGTTTTCAAACTTAAGAAAGCCCTTTATGGTCTTAAACAAGCTCCCCGAGCTTGGTATGAACGATTGAGCAAATTTCTTTTGGACAATGAGTTCATTAGGGGGAAAGTTGACACTACACTATTTATTGAGCATAAAAACAATAATATTTTATTAGTTCAAATCTATGTGGATGATATTATTTTTGGTGCTACTAACAATGCTTTGTGCAAGGAATTTTCTGATTTAATGACAAGCGAATTTGAGATGTCTATGATGAGTGAGCTAACCTTCTTCTTAGGGTTTCAAGTGAAACAACTGAAAGAAGGAACTTTCATTTGTCAATCTAAATATTGCAAATAGTTTCTAAAACGATTTGAAATGAGCAACGCCAAAGCAATGGCCACTCCAATGAGCATATCCGATCATCTTGACAAAAGATGAGAAAGGTAAGGAAGTCGACACCAAGAAGTATCGAGGTATGATCGGATCCCTTCTTTATCTTACTGCTAGTAGACCGGACATAATGTTTAGCGTATGTTTATGCGCTCGATATCAATCATGTCCGAAGGAGTCGCACCTAACTGCGGTTAAGCGAATAATGAAGTATCTTGTTGGTACTATAAATGTGGGACTATGGTATCCCAAAGGTTCTTCATGCCAACTTGTTGGCTATTCCGACTCCGATTTTGCGGGTTGCAAATTGGACCGCAAGAGCACTAGTGGCACTTGCCATTTGCTCGGTAGCTCTCTTGTCTCTTGGTTTAGTAAGAATTAGGTAAGTGTTGCGTTGTCCACAACCGAGGCTGAATATGTAGCCGCAGGGAGTTGTTGTGCTCAAATCCTTTGGATGAAACAACAACTCTCGGACTATGGACTAAGTATCGATCATATCCCTCTTAGATGTGATAATACTAGCGCTATAAGCTTGACGAAGAACCCCGTTCTTCATTCAAGAACAAAACACATTGAAATTAGGCACCACTTTATAAGAGATCACGTTCTCAAAGGTGATGTCGAAATTGAGTTTGTTTAAACCAAATCTCAATTGGCCGACATTTTCACAAAGCCTTTAGAGAAAGAGTCCTTTTTCCGAATTCGTAGTGAACTCGGGATTCTTGACTCCACGTTGATCTAAGTCATGCATTGTATTTTTTTCTTTTCATTACTAACTTGAGCGTCGGAGGCGCCTAATTCTGTTTTGCAAGTATCGCCCCAAACACAGGGGGAATTATAAAGCACTGGTGCAGAATAATCGATCTCTTTTAAGAATAATCGATTTCTCTTAAGTACATAATCGATTATCAAGTATCAATAATCGATTATGTTGATATTATATTGTCCCTTTTATAATTGCAATATTGGTTAATCATTAAACTAGTTATTTACTTCTTTTTTTTTGCTAATGTCAAAAGGGGGAAGAATAAGGGCTATGCACTTAATATTTATTGGCATAAATTGAGGGGGAATTCATATGTTGAGGGGGAACTAATTGCATATCTATATACTTGTCTTGGATCGTCATTATGAATTCTCTAATATGCATATCCCGATATTGGTTTGCCATTATCAAAAAGGGGGAAATTGTTGAAACACGTTCTCAATACATACTAAACGTGTGTTCATATTTGTAGGTTTTGATAAATGACAAACGATGCGCAATTGACATATGACGAGGTCCAAGCACAAGCGCGCAATTGACACATAACAAGGTTCAAGCACAAGACGAACAAAGATCATGATCAAGCAAAGAAATAAAGTTATACATGAGTCGTTCTTTAATTGTGATCTTGATCCGACAATTGACTCAAGACTTGGCTTCTCTCGTAAAATCATTTTTATCAAATCATGCATATTTAATTTAAAGCAAAATAATTTTCAAACATTTTATTTTAGCCAAAATAATTTTTAAACATGCCTCTCAAATCTGGACAAAGATAATCGATTATGTACTTTATGATAATCGATTATGTTAAGACAGTGTACATTAGATTTTTCAAAGCTACAAGATAATCGATTATGTACCTTATGATAATCGATTATGTTGAGGCAGTGTCCATCAGATGTTTCAAAGCTACAAGATAATCGATTATGTACCTTATGATAATCGATTATGTTGAGGCAGTGTCCATCAGATTTTTCAAAGCTATAAAATAATTGATTATGCACATTATGATAATCGATTATGTTGAGGCAGTGTCTATCAAATTTTACAAGACTGTAAAATAATCGATTATGTACTTTATGATAATCGATTATGTTAAGACAGTGTAGTCTAATGTTTTCAAAATATAAAAGATAATCGATTATCCTTATTGCATAATCGATTATGCAAATGACCGATGCCAAAGTATTTTTAAACTCTGAAAGATAATCGATTATACACAATCTGATAATCGATTATGCTAAGTAAAATCTGAATATGATTTTTTGAACGTTGTCAGGTAATCGATTATACGATTTGGATAATCGATTATTCTGCTTAAAATCTGGGAATGATTTTTGAACGATAGGAAAATAATCGATTATGCAAATCAGATAATCGATTATCTTAGCACAAAATCTGCAATTCTTGATTGGCAATTAGGCAACGGTTGTGGGGGTTTTGAACACTGTAAATACAACTCAAAATCAGTCTTCTAAGCACAACAACTGATCATATTCTTGCTAAAGCTTGCATACTCTCATATACAACATTTTATATTCATTTCATAAGTTTTTGAGAGCCAAACTCTTGAGGAAAGTTGTTGTGTTCTTGAGCGTATTTATTTTACTCATATCTACTCTTAAAGAGAGTCTTGTCTTGAGTGCTAATTGTTTGTATATACTTGAAGGGAAGTATTAATCCCTTGTGGTTGTAAGAAGGAACGTTTTCATTCCTTCGGTTGAAGTCTTGAAGTGTGGTATCTTCGAGCAAAGGTTGTTGAGGCTTGTGTGACTCAAGTTCTCAGTTTGTAACGGTTTGTTAAGCACCCGTAAGCTTAACGAAGTTAGTGGAATCTCGAGAGAGTCTCTCGGGGACTGGACTAGGCACAAGTTGTGGTGAACCAGGATAATTTCGGTGCGTTCGTTCCTTATTATTTACTTACCGCACTTATTTCAATCATGCAATTTTTAATTCCGCAAGTTTATATTATTTTTTTTATAACGCTATTCATCCCCCCCCCCCCCCCCCCTCTAGCGTTAAGCGTATATTCTAACATATAGATGGCTAATTACTACTAAAAGATAGTGCTTTATAGTATAACCGCTCTAAAGAATAATAACCTGCAATATATATAGAGTGTGTGAATATATATATATATATATATATATATATATATATATATATTATTCTTGACCGGCTGGCGAAATATGTAGCATATCCTACAAATAACCCCATGTATATGTCAAATATATATCGGATAAATAGTGAAAAAAATAACCAATACAAATAAGAAAACCTTAGACATGTTAACTTTTATTTAGACGAGTTGTTGGGAGCAGGGGTGTCAAATGGGGGAGCATTTGTATCTATACCTATTTTTTTGTCATATTTTAATTTGTGCTAATTTTAAAAAAATATATACAAGTGTACTGGCTTTTTCGTATAATTTCAGCATACGGGACTGAAATAGCAAAGATAATCATGCAAAACTTTATTATTCTAGTAACCGGGCCTGAAGCTTAGCTCTAGAGTTTTTGTATTACAACTAGAAAACTTCAGCTCTAGAGCTGAAGTTTGTGTGTTATAACTGGAAAACTTCAGCTCTAAAGCTGAAGTTATTTAGTTTTTTTTTCTTTCTAGTGCTTGTGTATTCCAGTTCTTTTCTTTCTTCTCCAACTTCTGCTTATTTGTCTTTCATTTTGTTATTTTAAAATCCATCCACAAAAATGCAGGCTAAAAGCGGTTTTGAGTGCCAAACATGCAAAAACCAGTTTGATTCATTTCAAGCACTGTGGGTGGACACATAGCAAGTCATAAAAATACAATTATTAAACTCATGTTGATGACTACTTTTCCTAACGAGTTACCTGCTGTTAAACCTAAGAAACATGAACGTTTGTTTTGTGGTGAAGAGTTTGCTCTCGGCCAAGCTTTAGTTGGACATACGAGAAAACATCGCGATGATTTGAATAAATTAAATCAACAGCAGCAATATCAGTATTAGGGTATTAAATGGGGGTAACCAAATAGGGCGCCCCGTGTAATGTTTACATAAATGGGCGGGTTGGGTCAATTTTGGGCGGGTCAAAATGGGTTGAATAAATAATTATTTGACCCGCCCAAAAGTTACTTGGACTAAGTTGGGTTAAAATTCAGGTCATAACCCAACCCGCCCAACTCTTATTAAACTTTAATTAATATGTGTCATTTTCTTATAAATTGTATAATTACTAAGTAAGACTTTTTTGCGTTTGTTATGGTCATATTTAAAATATTAAATAAAAAATAAGATTATTTCTAAGATATTTTGACAAACTTACTCATGGATCAATTTGGCTAAAAATTAGCCCAACTTTAATTGGGTTGAGATAAGTTGGGTCAAAATAGGCTACGTTCAATAAATAAGCGGTTCAATAACCAACCCAATCTTAGACGGATTAGGCGAGTCATTTGGACTTGGGCCAAATATGACAGCCCTAGTTGGGAGTTAGTCTGGGAAGTGATAAGTGTTGTTACATTTGAAGTCAAGAACTTTTCATTTCACGGTGAAAAGTATCACTTTATGGAACGCCCAATTAGGTGTACATGTGTTGTTATCTTTTTAAAAAAAAAATTATTTTACCCTTCCTTATTATTAAATAATTATATTTTATCTTTTAACCTACTATTTTCTATAATAATTCTACGTCTTACCTTATTTTTTCTTTATAATATTACAAATTTATTCTTCATATGGTTTGTACATGTCATCATGAAACGACGACAAACAATACAGTCAATCCAAGCATTGTAAACATCAAAATAGGGGCGGCTCAAAGATAAGGCAAATGAAGTCCTTGCCTTAGGCCATCTCCAACCTTGCCCCCATTTTTTGTCCTAAAAATAGAGATTTTCCCATTTTGGGGACAACTTACTCCAACCATTTTCTCATTCTTCCCCGAAATTTTATATATTCTTCTCTCTCTATATATTATATTATTATCTTTCATTTCAGTTTTACTTTTAGATTTTCATCAAACGCATTCCATCTTTTATTTTTATTAATTTGTAATTATCATAATTAAAATAATTTCATAAAATTTTAAATAATATAATTTATAAGCAATTATTATAGATTAACTAATAACCCAAATAAAAGTGAAATCATTGTGATACAAGATTAATTAAATACATGTTACATAACGATAAAATTCATTCGAAATACTAAATAAATATTCAACTTCAACATCTTGTATTCTCCCATAAATGATCTATTAATGCATTACGAACATCTAATATTTTATATTTGTACCATTTATTTTTGAGATAATCATATATTTTTTGTACAATTAATTTATAATTTTGCATAAAAATAATAAATGCTCAAAAATTAATTTATCAAAATTATACACCAAAGTTAAGATATACTATTAATATTATAAAGACATTACATAACATAATTAGATATATATATAAAGAGATAAATTAAAATATTAAATAATAAACTAATAATAAAATATGGATGAATAGTAATGGGGGAGATGAATAGTGTTATTTGAGGGAACACTATTCATCCCCCATTTTAGGGACAAAAATGGGAGAGGATTGGAGCAAAATTCTCCCAAACTTTTCGCACATTATCGGGATGGGGCAAGGTTGGAAATGCCCTTAGACCCAAATTTGAGGGGCTCCATAATTACAACATACTATTATATTAATATTATATATAACATATAATTTATACAATCATTATTAATAAAAACTTGAATTTTTAATTTTTTAAAATATGATTGAGGTTGTACGATTGAGTGAGTAAATAATCACAATTTTTCTCTCTCATTAAATGAAATTCTATATCGTCAATTCTAATTTTTATTCCTCCTCTTCTTCTTCTTTTTCTATTTGATCTTGACGTTTCACTTAATTTCAACTCAAATTCTTTGAATTAACTATTTTTTTTAATTTATCGTATTTGATTGATCCATACATTAAAAAGTAAGTTATTCTGTGTCTACTCTTTTTTAACCCAGAAATTCTCAAGGATATATAGTAGCGCAAGATTCGAACTCGATGAATAATGAGCCCACCTTTCTACTCTTTTTTACTCAAATATTATGTTTTTGTCCACGTGAGAGTTCAAAATCGTGAAATGAGCCTAACCTCATCATGCGTTGCGCTCTTACCACTAGACCAAAGTCATATGGTTTTCTTTTGTCTCATTATAATAGGATTTTATAAAAATCTAATGGTCTTTTAAGATATTTTGGCTTTAGGCCACACAATAAGCAAGAAGAATATATTGACCGTACAGGCATTTCTCCTTCTTTCATCACCATTAAAAGCGCTTTGTCCCGCCTATCGGAAAGGCCCCCACCCATCTTTCTGACTTCGGAGAACCGCTAAATAATGAGGTTCGACATCTGCTTGAGAAGGAAGAAGAAAGATTGGATCCGCTCTTAAAAAAGACATTCCGGGGAGAGGAGTTAGAAGTATGAGTTCAGTTCCTATTATAGCATTAGCTACACTTGGGCGAAGACGAACTAAAAGCAAGTCCTTTTTAGCTTTGAGCCGTCCCGGCATCAAAACAATACATAATAATATCATACGATGCATTATGAAACGATTAACAACCATCCAAACAAGCTGTTAGTCACTGAAACGAAATCCTTACAGACACTTGCAGACACATTGATACAATCATTAATTGAGAGACAAATACTAGTTTCAATCTTAATAAAATGCGGACTTCTTTTATTTGATTCAGCCTATGGCAAATCTTGACACTCATTAAAGTAAAAGGAAATATTCAAATTGCACACAATTAACAACGCTTGGGGGAATACTAACAACAACAACAACTACCCAGTATACTCCCACCAGGTGGGGTCTGGGGAGAGTAATATGTAGACGAGCCTTATCCCTACTCGAAAAGGGCAGAGAGGCTGTTTCCAATCGACCCTCGGCGCATAGGATAAAAGGAAAACAGCAGTAAAACAAAAACAAAAACAAAAACAAAAACAATAGAGCATTAGTAACTCACGCAGATTGTATCAGATCTTGTTAAAATTAAATCTTGGGGGAATACTAACTTTGTTAAAATTATCAACAAGAATCCGAACTCTTAAGGGTATCAAATCTTGAGTTAATGCCCATGGTGGATAAATGATTTGTATTTCATTTACCTCAGGCATCTCTGCTTTAATCACCTTGACAGTATCATCGCCTAAATGTCCGACCAATTGCGGCCATGTTTTGGGGCATTGATCAGAAAATAAAGAATAATGGAGCTGTGTTTCATTTAGAGATGGTTTTTTAAGTGGATTTCTGTCCATGTTTTCGAGATTTGGAGTTGGGATTGCAATTGCTAAATTGTGTTACATAGGACTTGACTGAAGTTTAAATTAATGATGCGTAAAAATGAAGCTACTAACCATTCTTGGAGGCCACGAATGACTTTGAGTAATACTCTATTAACTTAAATTAAGAGTCCCTTGGATAAGTGGATCTTTGACTCTAATATAATGATTGTAATTAATAAACTGTCGGATGCACATGATTATCCAACTCTCACTATTTCTATGAATCTTAAAGGCTATTCTATTAAGATCAAGATGGAGGTAGTAAGACTAAAGGTGTTTATCAGACGGGTTTGACCGGGCTGGGAGGAAAAAAAAATAGCCCGCTCGATTAACGGTGCGGGCTAGGGGATTGGACTGTTAGTGGGCTGAGAATTTTCGAGTTTAATTGTGCCGTCCAGGTTCAGGCCTATCTGATTCAACCCGGGTCAAGATTTTATTTTTAAGTATATTATTATTTCTTGTTGAATGTAATTCATACTTCATGTTTACATACTTTTTAATTATAAAAAATAGAATTTATAAGACATAAAATTAAACATTTAAAGTTCTAAATTTTGACAATCCGATAGGTCGTCTTGAGTCTAGCCTTAATTTCAGTGTCCAGAGATCGTTGATAGCTTCATTTTGATATTTATTGATTTGCATGCCCAGTTCGTGTCGTTTTTCCGAAAGTGCATACCTAATTTTTTTAAAGAAAAATTGGTTTTGAACTTAAAATAAGGTTTGGATCGACCACGATCAATATTTTTTGTAAACGACCTCGGATCGGAATTTTGATGATTTTGGTAGGTTCGTATGATGTTTTTGAACTTATACACACGTTTGATTGGGATCCAAGATAACCGAGCACATTTCGACACATTATGTAAAAATTTATGAAAAATTAAGTTGAAATCTTGATTTTTGACTATCAATTTTTGTTAACTGATATTATTTTGATGATTTGAATTAACAAGCGAGTTTATATAATGTTATTACACTTGTTGGTTTGGATCCCAAGGACTCGAGTGAGTCTCTGCCGAGTTTTGGTTGAAATTAGAATTGCCGATGCAAGAAGTGTTGTTGGTGTAGTCTGCAGATCTTGCATTAGCGAGGCCTGCCTCATATTTGCAACCTCATTTTTGCGGTCAATGAATCACATCTAGGATAATGAGCTTGGCAGGGCAGACTTCACATTTACAAAGAAATATTCACAATTGCGGACAACCTGGAACGCTTTTGTCATATGCCACTAGGCTTAGGCAGGTTTGCAAATGCGAACCTTTGGCCACATTTGCGATGAAGGGATGTCTTATTTATGTCGCATTTGCTAGTTGTGCAGGCTTGGGGCACTGTTCGCATTTGTGACCAGTGTTTGCAATTGCGGACAAGAGTTCGTAATTACGATATTTGCAACTAGGTAAAGAGATGGAAAACTCGAAACTTAGCTCATTTTATAAATTTTTCAACTTTATATACTCTAGTGACAATTTTGAAGAACTTTTTCTTCTTAAATTCATCCGTAAGCATCTTTAACTATGTGAAGTATAGTTTGATTGCTTGAGGACGAGCAATGGTTTAGGCGTGAGGTGTTGATGGTAGGCTAGGAACCCGTATTTTAGCCGTATTTTGCACTTTAGTTACTGCACTTTGAGCTTGTCTGAGCTTAAATAATGATAACTTGCACTCATTACGTATTGTATGCCTTGTAGGAGATGTTTCTAAGTTAATAAGATATTCTAGAGCGAAATTAAATAATTTGGAGCTTTGAAGTCTCAATAAAAGCTTACAAAATTAGACTATGATCATGTTCGGCGATTGAGGACCAAGTCTGGATATGAAAAAATGAGAAAGAAATCACTTTCTGAGAATTTTGCGCTACCATGCTTGATGGGGTACCGCAAGGTACGTTGAGACAATGCTAGGTGGCATGTTTGACAAAAAATCAACTCTCTAAAAATTCCCGCTAGAGCGATGCACCAGTGTATTTATCCAAGTTTTCCACTAATGGCTTGAATATGGTAGTTTCGCTCGGGCCCGTTCCTACATGGATAATTACACAAAAAATATGAATTTTTGGGAACTTTTGACCTAGGAAAGATTGGGAGAGCATTGGAGACTCTAATACACAAGGATTCATCATTTTTCCTCAACTCAATACCCGAGTTTGGATTGAATTCACGTTTTCATATTCTTTAACTCAATTTGTGATGACTTTCTCCATGATTATGGAGTAGTTTATATTAGGGTTTGACGGATATGGTATTTCAATTGGTATTTGTGGATTTTAACTCTAGTTTAATTGTTTGAATATCTTTATGGAGCTTTGAGTTGATTGTAAATTTATTCACCGATTTATTTGAACGAAAGAGGAATATTTTGGTGATTATATGTGTATCACTTTATTTAGTTTAATTCAGTGATTCATTTAAGTAATCGAAAGAGCTTGTTAAATTGTTGATCAAATCAAGTTAGGAGAATATTCGGGAGACAATTTCGTAAAAGACTAATCCATTAATATGTGTTGCATACCTTCATAGTGCTTTTACATTAGTTTACCTTGTAGAGTTCCGATTTAATTGAGAGACGGGTCTTGGCTATATGGTTGAACTAATCATCGAGTGAATTTGTGCGAATCATTAAAATATTAGAGTAAATTGAACTAGAGTTAGATCGCAAATAGCTATCTTTCACTTATCATGTCACGTCCCTTATTTCTGCAACTGATTATTTGTGTGTTGTTCAGCTCTTGTCTTTCCGTGATCTATCATTAATTGCTTATACTTTACTAATTAATTTTAGTTCATAATAATTCCAAATCAAATGCTAATCATTCTGAATAGCGTTTAAACCAGAAATTACTAGAGAATTAATTAACTCCATCACTGTGGAGACTACATATAATTTATACTATCTTTGACTAGTGAATTTCAGTTTCACATGTCGGTTTGCGATCGTCAATAATAATTGATTGAGAGCAATTCAATAATCAAGGGAGAATTTGAGCAGAAAAAGAGAGAAAATTGTGAGAAAAAATTGGGGGGAGGGGGACTATTTATGGTTTTCAAAAAGCTAAATATTTAATATTTTAATAATTAAGGGCAGGGGCTACTTCTTTTAACAAAGAAGACCGAAAATGGCCATTTCTGCCAAAACAAGATGTTGGCCAACGGTCTCCTTTGAATTTGACCGAAAATTGTAACGATTACCGGGCTGGACGGGACTAGAACCCGGTAAGAAACTGGTAACTCCTTACAACATACAAGTTCGTCTAAGCTTTGTTGCTATAAGTCAATAGATAATATACAAATTCTATGATTCTCAAAATAAAATGGAGACCAAAGATGGCGATGATAACCAGTTCCAATTATTTGTGAAAAAAGCTTGTGATCTCAGGGTCACTTCAAGTGAAACGAGAGGCCAGTAATACATAAAGGCGCCACGTGGACAAATCATTGGTTAGAGAACATCCAATTTTATCTTGTGGTATTTGAATGGCCATTCATTTTAGCTTAGATAGAAGCTTCTCGAAGTTGGAATATAGCTATATTTTGCTATAAGTTAACAGGTTCTTGGAATGCTTCTAATTAATGGCTATCATTATGTCTTTAGGATAAAGTAGTAGTAGGGATGGTCACCTAGCTCATAGAAGTGATTGGAGTGGAGAGGCCAAGTTTTAGACTTTACTCTTAAGTTAGGTGCTTTGTAGGTGTATTGTTTAATTGTTGTTATTAATGGTTATGGTTCAAAATTTTCAATATCAAATCAAATCAATTGTTTCGGATATTTAAATCTATAAATCAAATAAAACCAATAAAAGTTAGGTTTTTCAATTACGATTTTTCTCAGGTTTTTCAGATTTTTTAAGTTTTTTTCTGACAAAAATTTCATAGCATAAATAGTATAATTTGTACTCTAATATTTTTTAGGTCCTATTATGATAAAACTATATAAGATGTTACCCAATAAAATAATACAAAATAATGTGAGATGACTCATGGTTATACTAAAATACTCAATAAATCGCATAAGATAGATATTGCTAATTAATAAGCCATAATAAAATTAATAAACTTAATCTAAAAGTACTAAATCATATTAAAATAAATACAGCTAATAAGTACTAAGTATTAATTACATGAATAAATAATTTAAAAAATAAGTCATGCCCTTTCACTATCTAAACCAACGCGAAACTAATAAAATAAATATCCAATACTATCGTCATTCCTAGTATTGATTTTTTTAAGCATTAGCATTGATTTGATATTGCTTTGAGCTTTATTTGAGTTACTAACTTTTATAGCCCATAAAACATATTTGACCATTCAAAAGTTTTAAGTCCAAATTTGAAATAATACATTAAAAGATAGAATTATTAAAGAGTTTAACAAATATTTATAAATTACATTACAATAGTTATTTTTGTGTATAAGATATTTTTAAAACTTGTATACATATAATGTCGGGTTAGTTTGGTATCGGTTTGACTTTTTTTAGTTAAAACTAGATCAAACCAATTATGATCGGATTTTTTTTTCTAACACCAAACTAAATCAAATCAAACCATAGTTAAAAAAATTTATCGGTTTGATTCGAATTATCGACTTAATACGGTTTATTGGTTTATTTTGTACACCCCTATTTATGTTGTTACCAAGAAAAAAATTGAATTTCTTATTTTTTTTCCATTAATAAAATACTTTTATAGTTACGTAACTGTCATGGCATATTTTGATAATTTACAAATCCTTCTTCAGTTTGTAAACTACGTGCCTAGTTCAAAGGGTGTTCCCCTTTTTCCTTTCTACTTAAATCATTTTATATTGTCAACAAGAGCAACGGACCATCGGTAAGCCCTAGCATAAACAATTACTAGTAAGAATAAATACCATTAAAGAAATGTTCCGCTTATTTTAAATCATAGGTCAATTGGCTGTGAGATATTTTTTAGTATGCATATACTTTTTTTACACCTCCCAAGAGCTTTCTGCTTTGCTTCCGCGGTGGATTGAACCTGCAATCTTAGAGTGAAAAGTAGCGAGTGTTCATTGTCATATGAGTATTTTCTGTCCGCCAAAAATATTGTCCGTTGTGCGGCTCTCAAGTCCCCGCTTGACATCAGTATTGTCCAATTTTCTTTTGCATTCGAGGTTTAATACTTAGAATAAATTTAAGGCAACTAAAATAAATGAAGGCACACAGATTTACGGGAACCCTTTCCCAACCTTTTACAATAAATCAATTACAAAGGAAATTCTCGAGTTTGACAAGGTGTTGCCACCCTTGACAGGCACTAACTCACAAAAATAGACGACACATGCACGATTCTGCCCTATAAAAGCCCCCGCCTAAGGCAGCTCGTGCTGCCCACTCATTATACCTATGACTTAGCGGCACGCCCGCCCACTGCCACAGTTGTTTGTTCTTGTCATGTCTCCCCTACTTGATCAAGTCTGCCTTTTGCCAACGCCAAGCTGATTTTAGCATCAAATCACCAAGCCATGATACCTTTTTCTTTGCTAAGTCGGTTGCCCACAAGTTTCTTAGGTGCCAGCCCGCTCATGTAAGCCATGACAACATCATATTGCCAATGCCACTGCCTTGGCACTAAGCTGCCCCATTTTAGCGTCGATGTCTTTCCCATTTAGCATTGTCAAGATTCCGTCCACCTTCCTAGTTCCGTCAAGGTCTTGGCCTTTGCTTGCACGCAGCCCACTCATATTTTAGTGCAGTCCGTCACACCATAGGCCTCAAATAGAAGTGTAGTCCGGCACACTTACGCTTGTAACAGTTTGTTGCCATTGACGACACCCGCATTGTCTTGCATGTTGATTTGCCCCGCACATAGGTCAATGGCAAGGCCATCATGCCAAAATCCTTGCCACTACCGCGCCGCTTGCCGATTAGCTTTGTCAAAGGTCTAACAAACCACCCCAATTAGTTAAATTCGACGCCCTCGTCGAATAGATCACAACATATGTTGCAAAGATATCACAAGTTCAACACCCTTTTAAGAATTACGTTGTCCCTGCCCTCAAGTGCAATGTTTGTTTTTTCTAATTGCATTTCTTGCCCATCATTCGCACAGCAAGTCCAATGCACCAACTAACTAATTTGTAAGAAACCGACACTGGTTTTCGGCACCCACAAACTTAAAATTTCTGGATCGCTATCTTCCTTGCCTTTTTTGAATTTCTAAGCCAAGACGGTCCCTTCCACAAAAAAGAACACTGACCCACTGTCTTGAAATCTCATCCATGGTTGTCTCAACCTCAACACAAAACTACTCCACTCTTATATATCAGTTGTCACAAGGGCGTTTTCTGTCCGCCGAAAATGCTGCCCGTTGTGCAGCAGTCAAGTCCC
This sequence comes from Nicotiana benthamiana, assembly GCA_034376525.1. Classification (NCBI taxonomy): domain Eukaryota; kingdom Viridiplantae; phylum Streptophyta; class Magnoliopsida; order Solanales; family Solanaceae; genus Nicotiana; species Nicotiana benthamiana. Next base: position 54,584,519 of record CM067341.1, on the reverse strand, counting down.
CACTTGACATCAGCCTTGCCCAATTTTCTTTTGCATTCGAGGTTTAAAGATTAGAATAAATTTAAGGCAACTAAAATAAATGAAGGCACACAGATTTACGGGAACCCTTTTCTCAACCTTTAATAATAAATCAATTACTAAGGAAATTCTTGAGTTTGGAAAGGTGCTGCCACCATTGGCAGGCAGCAACTCACAAAAATAGCTGACACTTGCACGATTATGCCCTATAAAAACCCATGCCTATGGCTGCTCGTCTTCCCACTCGTTTGGCAAGGCAATGACACATATTTTTCCATGCTCAAGCCTTAATATAGACAACGCTATGCCTATATCTTTGCTAAATTCCCTCCCTAGGTACTTTTCCCGTTTTGAGGCCGCTAACACACACACACACACATAGATATATATATATATATATATAGAGTAGTCAGCCCAAAACTGTTTCCTATTTTCAGTTGACATCCCCCAACTGATAGGACTTGATGCCCATGATCAAAACATGCATGTCATGCCTAGAACATGCTTAAAAAACATGTAAAGACTCAGCCTTATAATCATCTGCTCTTGGACATGGCAGTTGTAACCGCGTAACTGTTGAGCATGTACACAACACACTTGAAAACTGCTTCATGTGCGCGTTTCTTGGTAGGTGCTGCACGCCCAAGGCCGGCATTGAACCAAACCTTCGCCTTTAACACTACTCCCACTCAATACCATCGCCACATCTCGTCGCCCATGACTTAGCCGCACATCCGCACGCTGCCACAATTGTTTGTCCTTGTCAAGTCGCCCCTACTTGATCAAGTCTGCCTTCTGACAATGCCAAGCTTATTTTAGCATCAAGTCACCAAGCCATGATGCCTTTCCCTTTGCTAAGTCGTTTGCCTTCAAGTTCCTTAAGTGCCAGCCCGCTCACCTAAGCCATGGCAATATCATATTGCCAATGCCACTGCCTTGGCACTAAGCTTCCCCATTAGCGCCGATGTCTTTCCCCGTTTAGCCTTGTCAAGCTTCCGTCCAGCCTGTCTAGTTCCGTCAAGGTCTTGGCCTTTGCTTGCACGAAGCGCACTCTTGTTTTAGTGTAGTCCGTCATACCATAGCCCTCAAATAGAAGTGTAGTCCATCACACTTTCCCTTGCAAGAATTTGTTGCCATTGACAACACCCGCATTGTCTTGCATGTCGATTTTCCCCGCACATTGGCCAATGGCAAGTCCATCATGCCAAAATTCTTGCCACTGCAGCTTCGCTTGCCGGTCAGTTTTGTCAAGGGTCTAACATTTATCACAGAGCGACCCTCTTTTGTCGGCTTATATATATAAATTCTATAAAATAAATTATGTTCTTTTTACTATGATGTTGTCTAGTGCATCATGCATCCACCTCAGTTATTCTACTATATATCTATTACCTATCAATAACACATGTACAGTGGCGATGGTAGTACATACTCGACGGGGTTCAATTGAACCTATAATTTTTTAAACGAAGTAAAAATTTATATATATATTTATTAAAATTATAAAATAGTAGATATGAACCTATAACAAGAGTGGTAACTAGGAGGCCCAAATTTTCAAATTTGTGGTAGAATTCAAATAGTTGTACAATAAGTGCATCAACTCTTTATCTACGAACATACTAAAAATAAAAGCACAAAAAAAAAAGTAAAAAGTTAAGAGAATAATTCTGGAGGAAAAAACAGCTTAAATCATAACCTCAAAGCCAAGTAGTTCCAAGAAATCTCAATCTTTATTGTTACTCAATCCAATCATCCAACCAAATAAAAAAAAAACAGAGGCCATGTCAAAAATTAAAGACCCTTTGAAATGTCCACCTAATATAGCCAATCTTCAATTGTGTGGCCGTTAGGAATTCGTTACCCAAATCCACATAAATTTTCTTACTCACTTTAGCCATACACTTCATACAAGTAACAACTTGTGCTATAAAGTCTCTCACTTGCCCAAACTTTCTTCACCAACTAACTGTTGAATTTTTTTCTCAGAAAATTTTAAAAAAGAGTTTCTAAATCAGTTTTCTGTTTGTTGTCAGAGTTAGTCAAAGACCATGGCTACCTCTGTCTCAACCATTGGAGCTGTTAACAAAGCACCGGTACTATATTTTTTCTTGTTACTCTTTAAAAACTGTCAGTTTTTTTTATTATATATGATACTACTTTCTGTCTTTTACTTAGTTATAATACAGTATATAAATATTGGACTAAGATAAGCTTAAATAGAGTGACATGGTGAGTGAATATTCATATAACGGACTCCAATTTGCTTGGATTGAGACGTAGTTCTTTTTGTTGTAATGATTTGAAATTGAAGTTCTTTGAGGGACGTAATTGGTAAAGTTGTTGTTATGCGATCAGGAGGTCACGGTTTTGAGCCGTGGAAATAACCTCTTGCAGAAATGTAGGGTAAGATTACATACAATAGACCCTTGTGGTCATGTCCTTCTCCTGACCCCTTGCATGAGGGAGCTTAATACACCGGACTACCCTACTTGAAATTGAAGTTCTTTTAGTAAAATTTTTGGATGGCGTCCTTTGAATTTTGTATAAGAATAGCAAGAAACTTATTAAGACTGGATTGATAATTTAGGGATGTTTGTGTTTAAAATTGGTAATAGGATGATATAGGTTTGACATTTGAACCAGAATTTAGTAGAAAAGATACTATGGATTGTGTGATTTATTCAAGATTTTACCATAATTCAGTGACTGTTACTAATTAAACATCATTGTTGCAGTTGAGTTTGAACAACTCAGTTACTGGAACTTCAGTTCCAAGCACAGCTTTCTTTGGCAAAACTTTGAAGAAAGTGTATGGGAAAGGTGTTTCAAGCCCCAAGGTTACAAACAAGAGCTTGAGGATTGCAGCTGAAAAAATAGATGCTGATCCCAAGAAACAGACCGACGGTGACAGATGGAAGGGTCTTGTCCAAGACTTTTCCGATGATCAACAGGACATCACCCGGGGTAAGGGTATGGTTGACAGTCTTTTCCAGGCTCCAACCGGTACTGGCACTCACCATGCTGTGTTGCAATCCTACGAATATGTCAGCCAAGGTCTTCGCCAGTAAGTCTGACTGTCTCATCTAAAAGCTTAAACTGTTGAAAAATTACATTTCTTTGATACTCCGTTAAGGGAGGAAATTGTGTTAATAATGAAGTTTTGGTTCTAAATGTATTTTCACCTTGCTTATCTAGATACAACTTGGACAACAAGTTGGACGGATTCTACATCGCTCCTGCTTTCATGGACAAGCTTGTTGTTCACATCACCAAGAACTTCTTGAAATTGCCCAACATCAAGGTATGTTAAGGAAATGTTTTGCTTATAAATTCTGGTGTTACCATTCTTTTGGTGTAAAAAGAAGATTGAACATTGTTTATGTTTCTTACAGGTTCCACTTATCTTGGGTATTTGGGGAGGCAAAGGTCAAGGTAAATCATTCCAGTGTGAACTTGTCTTCAGAAAGATGGGAATCAAGTGAGTTTTGCCCTAAGTTACATACTATTTTAACCTATATTGCGCGGACTCTCCAAAATGTTGTCCTACCCGTGTCGGATCCTCCAAAAATTCACTACTTTTGGAGTATCCAATAGGCACCTGGAAACATTTTTGGAGAGTCCAAGCAATATACACTCGGAACTTATCTAGTGAAATGGATTAATGTTACTTACTATAGTCGGTCTATAAAACAGCCCCATTATGATGAGTGCTGGAGAGTTGGAAAGTGGAAATGCAGGAGAGCCAGCCAAATTGATTAGGCAAAGGTACAGAGAAGCAGCAGAAATCATCAGAAAGGGTAACATGTGTTGCCTCTTCATCAACGATCTCGATGCCGGAGCGGGTAGAATGGGTGGAACAACTCAATACACTGTCAACAACCAAATGGTGAATGCCACTCTCATGAACATTGCTGACAACCCGACAAATGTCCAGCTCCCCGGTATGTACAACAAGCAAGAGAATGCCAGGGTCCCTATCATCGTCACTGGTAACGATTTCTCCACATTGTATGCTCCACTTATCCGTGATGGTCGTATGGAGAAGTTCTACTGGGCACCAACTAGGGAGGATAGAATTGGTGTTTGCACAGGTATTTTCAGGACTGACAACGTTCCTGCTGAGGACGTTGTCAAGATTGTCGACAACTTCCCTGGACAATCTATCGGTAAGGACACTAAAATTACACAAAGTTTTAACTTCAGATTAATAAAGAAAGTCAATGATGATATCTGATGGATACCTTTGTTCTTGAAAAACAGACTTTTTCGGTGCACTGAGGGCGAGAGTGTACGATGATGAAGTAAGGAAGTGGGTATCAGGCACTGGAATTGAAAAGATTGGAGACAAACTTTTGAACTCTTTTGACGGACCACCAACTTTCGAGCAACCAAAGATGACCATTGAGAAGCTCCTCGAGTACGGTAACATGCTTGTACAAGAGCAAGAGAATGTGAAGAGAGTTCAGTTGGCTGACAAGTACCTGAAAGAGGCTGCACTTGGTGATGCCAATGCTGATGCCATTAACAATGGATCCTTCTTTACTAGTTAGTATCTTCGTCGACTTGAAGCCTAAAACAAGAGGTTTGATTAATGTTGTTTATAATTGCTTTAACAATAAGATTGAAAATTTTGAGAAGAGTTTCATAAACTTATGTATTACAACTTGCATGCAGGAAAAGAAGCACAACATGTTGATGTTCCTGTTGGTGAAGGCTCTACTGATTCAATTGCAACAAAACTTGATTCAAATTCTATGGCTGAAGATGGAAGTTATCTTTTCAAATTTTAAGGGAACTTTTGTGGGAGTAGCTATTTGATATGACCAGAATTGTGTATTTTTGAAGTCAGTTCTGTTTTGTTAATACAAGATTTGGTTGAGCTTTCGTATCAGTTTTCTAATGCGATGTAATCAATTTCTTGATTTTGAATCTCAAGGTTTGGTTTCCCAGAATACATTAAATATGGAACCCTCAGTGTTTGAACTCCGCAAGGTAACATCAATAACTCTAAAAAATAAAGAATAAACACCAAAAGAAACAAGATTGAGTATCATTTCTATTTTTGAGGGGCAGGTTGAAAGAAAAAAATACTACTTACTACACAGGGGCGTGGCGGGCGGGTTGAAATTTTTGTGAGTAAGACTTGACCCGTCTGCCCTGCCTGCCATCTTTAACTGTTGCCCCTTTCCCCAAACATCAAAAATAACAATATCTAAAGAGGCCAAGACCAGCTAAAAAGAAGGTTGTGAAATATATATTTGTAGTGGCTTTAAAAAAAATATTCGGTAAAAGATATCATGCATGTATATATGCATATTATACACAAAATATATACATGTTTCATACACTTTTCGGCTAGAGAATATAATTAATTTCAGTTATACCGACAAATCTTGTATTTTGCCCAAGAAAGTTCACATATAAAACAATATAGATGGCCCAATAGCTTTCTTGTATGCTGCGATTGTTCAGCGACATTTGCATTTATACTAAGTTTTGGGGTCTCAATTAAAGTTATACTCACTTGCACAAAAATTTACAAACCTATCACTTTAGGATCAATGTCAAGTTTATCGGGTATGAGATTGAAAAACAATTAGCAATATACCTAAGGTCAATTAAGGCCTCATTTTCTTTTTAAGATTAAGATGTCTGAATCTGAATAAAGATTTGAATATTAAAATGTGTATTTGTGATAACCCAAAGGGTCATCTTATGTTTAGAGCTCGATTCCGTATTTCGAGGCCTTAAAAAACCTCATTTTATTTCTCTTCAATTTACGTGCGCGGTCCGCGCGTGATTCCGAAAAGCCAATATTGGGAAAATTTATGAAAATAGCAATTTTTGGCCAAAAAAGTTTATTTTAGTTGACTTTAGTCAACGTTTTGGGCAAACGGACCCGGATCCGTGTTCGGACAGTCCCGATGGATCCGTAGTAAAATATGAGACCTGGGACGTATGCCCGAAATCGAATTCCAAGGTCCCTAACCCGAGAAATAAATTTTTGATGAAAATTGTAAGACTGAAATTAAAATGGTTTTTAAGAAGTTGGTTAATATTTGATCTCGTTGGTATCGAGTTCGTATTTTGGTTCTGGAGTTGTAACAGCCTGCATATTTGAATTAGGTATGAATGAGTTAAAGGAGTAGAAAGGTTATATTTTGGACATATAAAATCCCATCGGAAAATGATTATGGGTGAAAATAGTTATTTCAAAACCAAGATTGGAAGTGAGGTGCATAAAATTTGACAAAATTGACTAAGTTTGTAGAAGGTCTGTCTTCCGGTAGAGTTTAGTGAAAATGTATAAGGCATTTAAGAAAATTCAAAGCATGAATGTTGTAGGCCATGGAAATAGCTTTCCAACGATATATTTTGAAGCCCAAACGGAGCTCTGTGCAAAACGTAATGACCGCGGTGGTGACGCAGTGTCCCAGTGATTTACCGCGGTCGCACCAACTGAGATGCGGTGGTGAACTTGGGAAGTCATTTTTTAGCCCTATTTCGTCCCCCACAGCTCCAAAACATAAAAACTTGCTCTAGAAAGTGAAGCTCTTAAAAACCTAACTTCTAAAATGGTCCATCCACCATCCAAGGTAAGTTCTGATGGTAATTCTAACTTAATTTCAATTTTCTAACATCTTATTAACATGATTAAACCCTCCATATTATTAGATATTCGATTGAGATATCATTGTTGAGAGAAGGAAGCCTAGAACTCGAATTCAAAGGGTTTGAACCTCAAAAAGATAATGTCTTCACCCTCTAATTGATTCTAACATTAATTTAATTATTATAAATCCTAGTTCATGAGATATGAGTTGTTGGATTTGATAGAAAATCATGAACGATTATAGGGTTGGTGTGTTGATTGTTGATTATTGGTTAAGAATGTGGTTTACCTTATGGGTGATGAAGAATAATGTTGATTATAATCGTTTGAGACTTTAAAATTTATCTAGAAACAAAAGAATGGGTTGTTGGGTGTAAAGATACCATTAATAAGGACTGTGAAGCTTTATCTTCACCAAGTGTTTGATAAAATACTTAAGTGACCAAAACATGAGCATCATAGATAATATGGAATCCCTTTGACTTGTACTGTTATAGATTAAAATTGAAAGGGTTGAAAAGCGTTGTATTACGCTCAAGAGCACTAAGGTAAGGTATGTGAAGCTAACTCACTATGTTTGGGAATGTTAATGATTCTCCCTATACTACATATCTTTAGGGCATATCAATTGCCTCAGAAATATAGTAAAGCTTAGTTCCTTGAATAGTTGTAGAACTTCAATTCTCTAGCTTCATAACTCGTTCATGACTTTTATTTTGAACGTTATGAGCTCAGTTTTTATTCAATATAGACTTGGGTTTGATGTTCCTAAGTCTTAGTATATCTTACTCAGCATATCATAAACAGTTGAAGTTTCAGGGTTCATAATCAGTTCAAGAATACATGTCCAGTCTAGTACTATTCACTATTCTAGTATTATGTAACTCAGTGTAATCCAGTATCATGTAACTTGGTATAATTCAGTATTTCACTATCACGTATGCAGTATGATTCTCAGTCCCTGATTTTAAATCCCTGAATGTTGAACACCTATATTTGGGCCTAAGGACGCAATTTATGCTTTATGAATCTTTGGGCTTGAGGCTGCAGTTTATATTTTATGCATTTTGGACCTGAGGTCGCAGTTATATATACGTATAATTGGGTCCGATGTCATAGTTTGTGCACATACATATATTGGGTTTGAGGGCGCAGTTTCATATTTAGATAAACAAGTTGTTCATCATTAGGAAGAGGGAATATTCATAACTTACTTCCTTTGTTCAGTTCATCTATCAGTTATCATTTCATTTATCAGTTATCATTTCAGTTATCAATTAACATTTCAGTTATCAGTTATCAGACATCAGTTAATATTTCAGTTATCATTTCAGTTTCAGTTTTAGTTTCAACAATTATTATTTTAGTTATAAATTATCAATTCTCAGCTATCAGCTCAGTATTAATTTCATCATTTATAGTTCTTTCTTTCACTTTATTTACATACCAATGCAATTCAAATATACTGACGTCCCTTTTGCCCGGGGCCTGCATCTTACAATGCAGGTAATGATTTACAGGTTGATGATTCAGAGCGTTAGGACTCTCATATCAGTTGTTTGGTGATCCCTAGTTCTTTCGGGCATTATCATTACTTTACAGCCTTTCGGTTTACAGATAGTTAGTGTTTTCAGTACTTCAATGGAGGCTTCATATACTACAGTAACAGTTAGACAGAGACTCAAGTTTTTCATGTTAAGCATGTTTACTACAAATATGTTTCAGAAATTATTTTCGTATTTCTGCACTTTGATTTATATCATTCAGACTTTCAGTATAGCAGCATATGTTAATTTATCTTCCGCATTCAGTTGTTATGATATCACATGTTGATTCAGACAGCCAGTTGATTCGCTCGGTCAAATGTAGTCAGGCAGCGAGTGTCGTGTTACGTACAGGCCCATGTTCGGGGCATGACAAAAGCCCGGTACAGGTCCATTATGATATTTATATCTTATTTATAAAATTTGGTAAGAAACGAAACTGATTTGATATAATTCGAACCTTTGTTTGAGAAAATAGAAGTTTGCAAATTTAATGCAATTTGTTGCTAAATTCGTAGTTCTAGGTATTTTTTGGAGATTTGATCGTGCGATCAAGTTCATATACGTAATGTTTTAAAACTTCTGTGCAAGTTTGGTTTGGAGCCCCAAGGGCTTGGGTGAGTTTGGAATAGGCTACAGAGTGATTTGGACATAAGAAAATTTGCTGGTATGCTTCAGGTCTGCAGACTTATCAAATACAAGGTCTGGCTCACAAATGCAAGGCGAATGTTCGCATTTGCAAAGAAGGGGAAGGGACTGGGTTGTTTGCATTAGCGAAGAATAGGCAGCATATGCGGAAAACCAGGTTCGCATTTGCGACTAGGACTTCGTATTTGCGATGGCTGCAGAAATACGATGAGTTCGCATTTGCGTGCAAAGATCAAGTCACAAATGCGACATCTGCAGCTGATTAGTCTAGACATAGACGGGATTGTTCATTCATTCTCCCATTTTTCAAAACCTAAACCTCAAGAGGCGATTTTCCAAAGACCAATTCTTCCCCAAATCATATGTAAATCAATTTTAACTCATTTATTTCAATCTTTTACTTCTTTTTACAAGATTTCATCCTAGAATCTAGGGTTTTCATGGTGGAATTGGGGATTTTTGGGTAGTACTTAAGAATTTCAAAATTTGGGGATATAGACCTCAAATTGAGGTCGGATTCCAAAACAATTGTGTATCCGGGCTCGGGGGTAAATGGGTAATTGGGGTTTAGTCCGAATTTTGGATTTTGACCAGCAGGCCCGGGGTCGATTTTTAAGTTTTTGGGAGAAATGTTGGAAAAATTATAATTGCATTGGAATTGATTTCTTTAGTGATAATTGATGTTATTAAGTTGATTATGACTAGATACGAGTAGATTGGAGGTGGAAACTAGAGAAACAACGGTAATTGAGATTTGAGTTGGCCTGTGGATCGAGGTAAATGTTTGGTTGACTCAAGGGATTAGGGATCCCCGACTTAATTGTTATGTGAAATTTTCAAATGCGTGGTGTACAGGTGTGGTGACGAGTACATATGCACCGCCAAAATATTTGTTTAGCCTGTTCCCTTCCCCATTCCTAATATATTGTCTTCATGTCTTAACTACTACATGTTTATTCGTGCTTTTATATTTTATTGCTTCTAGAGATAAATTAAACTCTTTTCTCTCTCTTTCACCAGATGCTCTTAGAAGCTTTGTGTAACGGTCACCGACCACCTCCGGCGACCAGCAGAGGCGTTGGCGATCCCATCCCCAGCAGATAAGAACCACCACAACCACCCCTCCCCCTCCCTTCTCCTCCCTTACCCTTACCTTATTTGTGGCGGTGTTCCGACGACCACGCCGTTGGTAACCACTTCCGGCGACCCTTTTCTTCTTCTTTAGTTCTCAATTAGTTTGTTGTTTCTTTTTCACATTTTTTAACTTTTTGTGGAATTTAATTTCTCTTGAATATGCTTTGTTCTTTACAGTGTTGAATTTTAAATTTTCCCCTCTTTGTTTGGTATAATCGTAATTTTCCTTATCTCTTTCCGTGAAAATTTTCACAATTTTATCTATTTGTCATATACCGTTTCAATTTTTGGATATGTAGGCTATTTGGATATTAATTATTGGAAATTAGAGTCTATTACTAGATTAAGATGTTTGTTTTTAACTACCATTTAAGGTACTTCAGGCTTTTGGGTGTCGCTACATTTCCCCTACTACCCCGTGGTAACGGTGATCGCCCTTTTTGGTTTTTGGGTCATCGTAATTTTGTATTTCTCAGGGAAATTCTTGAAGTTTTTGGAGAAAAGTTGGGGGCACGAGCACTAGCAAAGGAGAGCAACCTAGACGAGCGTCAGCAAAGGGCGGTGGGAAGCGATGCGTGAGAATACAACTACATCGAGTACAACAAATCAACATAGGTTTAGTTCTCAGGAGTTGGTACCACCCATTCTACTATTTCCGTTTTGGTGTTAGCTAAATTGATATTACTTTAGTTCACAATAGTTCAATCATTCAACTAGTTACTTGTAGTAACTTATTTCCTTCTAGTTTGATTCGTTGGCCGTTGTGCACTAGCGAGTCTTCTTTAGATTTTTTATAGGTGTAGTGGTTGCAGTCTGGAATGATAGACTAAGGGCATGTCCTTAGGTAGGGAAGAGTGTGGGGTCATGGTCAGGGTATGGGAAGGGAGGCTGGGGAGGTAGAGGGGGAAAGGGAGCCCATAGGTTGAGAATCGGGTCATGGAACATAGGTTTGCTAACGAGTAAGTCTATAGAGTTGGCGAAGATCCTTCAAAAGAGGAAGATTAATATAGCGTGTGTCCAGGAGACTAGGTGGGTCGGATCGAGGGTGAGAAGCACGGATGGGTATAATTTGTGGTACTTTGGAGTCCTGAGGTGTAATAATGGAGTGTGTATACTGGTAGATAGCTGTTAGGACCTGACTCTTTGTCATCGGGCGTGGCACGACTGTGGCACGGATTTTGGCATGATGGCCTTGTCATTGGCCTATGTGCGGGCAAAATGATCATGCGGGTGACGGTCTGTTGTGGTCAAGTATTGGCCAAGGCCTTGGAACGGGCAAGGAACGCTTAGAAAAGGCTTGTCGAGACAGCATGGGCAAAGTTAGGGTGGCATGGCACGGCATGCATGCCAAAAATCAGTGGCATGGCACTTTTGGGTCGTGGCAGCTATGTGCGGGCTAAACTAAGGCGAGGCGGAAATGCCGGATGATGGAAATGGTTTTCAATAGCTAAGGCAAGGCTATGGGAAAGAAAATACAAGCAATGGCATAAGGAAAATGGGGGTTGGCATGAACAAGACAAAAAATTAGGCCAAGGCGGTGTAGGGGCGGCAGCGGCGCCGGGTGTGTGCGGGAAAATCATGGTAGCGGGTTGCGGGTAAGAAATTGGTAAGAGCAAGGTCAAAGTGATCTAAGGCATGGCACAAAACATGCCTTGGGAGAAATTCAGCTGGCCAAGTGAGGGAAGCACATGCAATGCACATGGAAAGCGGTTGGCTATATTTTAAGGGATGCCTATATTTTATAAATATGGCCTATAACTTAGGCAGAAGAGGGAGGTGAATTTCGTGTGAAATTCTAAGTGGGAAAAAAGAGAGAAACGTGAGGGTTTCTAGTGTTTCAAAAATGGGCTAAGGTTTGGCTTCGGCAGATCTTAGTGTTGGCCAAGAATGACTTGTGTTCTTCGTCAAAAGTGGGCTGTGAACGGACTATGTTCATAGCAAATGAGGGTCCTTTGTATATTTTTATAATTAATGCAAAGGTTAGGAATATTCCCCGTATATGCTTAAGTTCTTTAAATTTTTTTTTATTGCCTAAATTTCGTCCAAGCCAAAATTGCTAAAAATTAGTTAAGTATTTCGGAAAGGCCTCCGGGGAGTTGACTGCCGCGCGGGGGTGATGTTAGACTGATCAAAAATGCCCCCGTGACAACTGGTATCAGAGCGGAGTAGGTTCGTGGAGTGGCAAGACGATCAATGGCAGAATATGTGGGAATATTTGAGAACATGGCCGGTGGCACAAATGCGGAACTACGTCAAAGAGTTGAGCAGTTGGAAGCACTAGTTGGGCAGGCTCTTGAAGTTGGTGACGATTCTTCTGTTCTTACTAGAATGGCACGGTTGGAGGTATACTATGCAGTGAGATATGAGATAACGCTGGCAGAAATGGCCTTGGTTTGCTAAGAGAAAGAAGAACTACATGAGGAAATGGCAGATCTTCGAAGGGCATTGCAAAATTCTGTCCCTAGAAGTGATGAGCGCACTAAGTTGAGGATTCCTGAGCTTAAGGCTTATGGTGGTGCAAGAATTTCCGAAGAACTGGAAAATTTCTTGTGGGATATGGATCAGTATTTCCAAGCTGCACCTGTGCCGGATGATGAAAAAGTGGTGATCACATCAATGTCCTTGACGGATGATGCAAAGGTATGGTGGCGTACACGAGTTGCGGATGGCGAAAGTGCTGGACTGCCCAAGATTGAAACTTGGGAGATGCTGAAGAAGGAATTAAAATCCCAATTTCTTTCCAACAAACTTGTCGTGGATGGCTTGAGATGGACTACGTCACTTGAAAAAAGTGGCACGGCGAGGGAGTATGTCAAGGAATTTTCGTCCTTGATGCAGAATGTAAGTAATATGGCAGAAGAAGACAAGTTGCATTACTTCATGAGTGGTTTGAAGGGCTGGGCGCAATTGGAGTTGAGAATGAAGAATGTGCAAAGCATCTCTACTGCCATTGCAATGGCAGATGCGTTGGCGGACCTGAATATAGGTGATGAACCTACTGAAGCTTCGCATTCGAAGTTCAAAGGAAGGAAGGACAAAGCAAGGGAATGGAAGAAGAATGGGAAGGGCCAAGCTTCTGAAAATGAGGGTCTTGTCAAAACTGTGAGACAGGAAATTCACAATGGCAAGGAAAGGAGTGGCAAGTTTAAAGGCCGCTTTACTTGTGCTGGACCGCACTTGAAGAAGGAATTTCCGGTGCAGGCTAAGGTAAATTCAATGCTAGCTACAGAGAAACAGGAACAAGTGGTAGAGGCAAATGCTATAGTGGCAGATGCGAAGGCAGCACCCGGGGCGTTGTTTGTCAACAACCCCTTGGGGTTGATAAATTGAGTTGGCTCGACAAGGACGTCGATTTCAAAGGGTGCGGGTGGTTTGTTAGGATCTTACGCTTTGTCATCGGTCGTGGCACGGCTGTGGAAAGGACTTTGGCGTGATGGCCTTGTTGGCCTATGTGCGGGCAAAACGATCATGCGGGCGATGGGCTGTTGTGGGCAAGTATTGGCCAAGGCCTTGACACGGGCAAGGAACTCTTGTAAAAGGCTTGACTAGACAGCATGGGCAAAGTTAGGGCGGCATGGCACGGCATGCGCGCCAAAAGTTAGTGGCATGACACTTTTGGATCGTGGCAGCTATGTGCGGGCTAAGCTAAGGCGAGGAAGAAATGCGGGATGATGGAAATGGCTTTCAATAACTATGGCAAGGCTATGGGAAAGAAAATACAAGCAATGGCACAAGGAAAATGAGGGTTGGCAGGGACAAGGCAGAAAACTAGGCTAAGGCGGTGTGCGAGCGGCAGCGGAGCCGGGTGTGTGCAGGTAAATCATGGAAGCGGGTTGCGGGAAAGACATTGGCACGGAGCAATGTAAAAGTGATCTAAGGCATGGCGCAAAGCATGCCTTGGGCGAAATTCAGCTGGCCACGTGAGGGAAGCACATGCAATGCACATGGAAAGCGGTTGGCGATTACCTTGTTTTTAGCCATGATCTCCCATTATCCCATGATTTGATTATTGCTTGTATTATGACCCTATTTCGTGTATAATGTGTCCTAAGTAGTTTTGGATGTCAACTACATGTTATGATCAAGAATTAAACTTAGTCCGACAAGTGGTAAAAGCTGTAGCCGACAAGTGTCATATGCTGTCAAGTTTAAGAGCTGCCTATATTTGATAAATAGGGCCTTTAACTTAGGTAGAAGTATGAGGGAGGTGAATTTTGTGTGAAATTCTAAGTGGGAAATAATAGAGAAACTAGAGGATTTCTAGTGTTTCAAAAAGGGGCCAATTGGCTTGGGCAAATCTTAGTGTTGGCCAAACGATTTGTGTTCTTCATCAAAAGTGGATTGTGAGCGGACTGTGTTTATAGCAACTGAGGGTCCTTTGTATATTTTCAAAATTAATTCAAAGATTGGGAATTTGTCTTGTATATTCTTGTGTTCTTTAAATTTCTGTTTGTTGCCTAAATTTCGTTTAAACCAAAGTTGCTGAAAATTGGCTAAGTATTTCGGAAAGGTTGAGTCAAGCGGAGGACTTGACTGCCACGCGGGTGTGACGTTAGACTGACCAAAAATGCCCCCGTAATAATAGCCATCTTAAAAAGTCAGTGGTAGAGGTCAGGCGGGTGAATGATAGACTAATGACTATTAAATTTGTGGTGGGTGAGTGTATTTTAAATATCATTAGCGCGTATACGCCGCAAGTAAGCTTTGATGAGGAGATTAAAAGGCGCTTTTGGGAGGGGTTGATGGCATCGTTTGTAGTATTCTGCCTTCCGAGAGGTTATCCACAGGAGGAGATTTCAATGGTCATATTGGGTCGTCTTCAGGTGGTTATACTGAGGTTTATGGCGGCTTTGGTTTCAGGGAGCGGAACGGAGGGGGCACTTCGCTGTTAGACTTTGCCAAGGCATTCGATATAGTGATTGCAAACTCAAGTTTTCCGAAGTGGGAGGACCATTTGTTTTCTTACCAAACCTCGGTGGAAAAGACTCAGATTGACTATCTCCTCCTCAGGAAATGCGACAGAAGGTTGTGCGAGGATTGCAAAGTTATCCCAGGTGAGACCCTTGCAATGCAACATAGGCTTTTGGTGATGGACATTGGCATTATGATAAGGAGGAAGAAGAGGTCAATACGAGGCTGCCCGGCGATTAGGTGGGGAACCTTGACTGAGGATAAAGCTCAAGAGTTGGAAGGAAGGTTATCGGCAATGGGAGCTTGGAGAAGTAGTGGGTATGCAAACACTATGTGGTCGACGACGGCGGATTGTATACGGAAGGAACTGAGAGAGGTGATAGGGATATCTTCGAGCCACGCCGGTGGCCACGAATGAGACCAGTGGTAGAATGCAGTTGTCCAAGTTAAAGTGGAGTCGAAGAAGGTAACTTACATGCGGTTAATAGGGAGCATTGGCGAGAAGGAGAAGATATAGAACAGTGAGAGATATAAGGTACATATGAGGGAGGAGAAGTTGGTCGTAACGTAGGCTAAAAGGACAGCTTTTTCTCGTCTGTACGAGGAACTAAGGAACAAAGGCGGGGAGAATAAGTTAATCCAACTCGCTAAGGTGAGAGAGAGAGGACGGCTCAGTATATGGACCAAGTGAGGTGCATAAAATATGAGGAGGGGGGATGACCATATTAGGAAGATATGGCAGTCCTACTTTCATAAATTTCTAAATGAAGAAGGGGATCAAGATATTGTACTAGGGGAATTTATGAATGCTGACCACCCCCATGAACTAATCTATTGTAGGGACATTAAGGTTGATGAGGTCATGGAGGTAATGCATAGGACGAGGAGGGGCAGAGCTATTGGGCCAGATGAAATTCCGGTTGAACTTTGGAGGTGTGTGGGTATAGCAGGCTTGGAATGCTTACGGGGTTGTTTAATGTTATATTCAAGACAAATAGGATGCATGAAGAATGTAGGTGGAGTACAATGGTTCCGTTGTACAAGAACAAAGGTGATATCCAGAGCTATAACAACTATAGAGGCATCAAATTATTGAGTCACACCATGAAAGTCTGGGAGAGAGTGGTACAGATGAGAGTGTGAAGGACGGTATCTATTTCAGACAACCAGATTGGGTTCATGCCGGGGTGATTTACCACAGAAGCTATCCACCTTATTAGTAGGATGGTGGGAACAATACAGGGATAAGAAGAAAGATCTTCACATGGTGTTTATCGATCTAGAGAAAGCGTACGATAGGATTCCTAGGGAAGTCTTATGGAGCTGCTTGGAGGTTAAAGGGGTACCGGCGGCCTACATTAGGGTGATTAAAGACATTTATGATGGGGATAAGAGTTGGATGAGGATAGTAGGAGGCGACTCCGAGCATTTTCCGTTTGCGTTGAGCCCTTTCCTATTTTCTCTGGTGATGGATGCCATATCATAACATATTCAAGGGGAGGTGCCATGGTTTATACTATTTTCTGATGACATTGTCCAAATTAATGAGACATGATGCAGCATCAATAGAGTCTAGAGGTTTGGAGACATGCCCTTGAGTCTAAAGGGTTTAGGTTGAGCTGGACGAAGACGGAATACCTCGAATGCAAATTTGGGGCCGAGCCGATGGAAGTGGGAGTGGAAGTGAGGCTTGACTCTCAAGTCATCCCTAAGAGGGGTAGTTTCAAGTACCTTAGGTCAATTATTCAGGGGATCGGGGAGGTCGATGAGGATGTCTGGCACCGTATCAGGGTGGGGTGGATGAAGTGTAGGTTAGCGACTGGAGTCCTGTGTGACAAGAAAATGCCACCATTACTAAAAGGTAAGTTTTATAGAGCAGTGGTTAGGCCTGCCATGTTGTATTGGACGGAGTATTGACCGGTTAAGAACTCCAGAAGATGAAAGTAGCAGAGATGAGGATGTTGAGGTTGATGCGCGGGCATGCAAAGATGGATAAGATATGGAATGGAGATACTCGAGAGAAGGTAGGCATGGCCCCCATGGAGGACAAGATGTGGGAAGCAAGACTCAGATGGTTTAGGCTCATTCATAGGATGAGCACCGATGTTTCGGTGAGAGGGTGTGAGCGACTGGCTGTGGTGGGCACGAGGAGAGGTAGAGGGAGATCTCAGAAGTATTAGAGAGAGGTGATCAGGTAGGACATGGCGCGTCTTAGGATTACTGAGGACATGACCCTTGATAGGGAATTGTGGAGGTCGAGCATTAAAGTTGTAGGATTAGGAGGTAGTTGTGGATATTGCTACAACGTACTAGAGTGAGACTGGCCAGTTAGAATTAATCTTAGGAGACCACTGATCAACTACTGATCCAGGTTGGATATACAGTATACCTTCCATCTTTTTTGTATTTCCTATATTACTGTTATTATGTTATTTTACGTATTTTATGTTATTTTAGCATGAGTCTATTGATAGTACTAATATATCATCTCTTGTTGTTGTCTTGAGCGGAGGGTCTCCTGGAAATAGCCTCCCTGCCTCTCGAGGTAGGGGTAAGGTCTGCTTATATATTACCCTCCCCAGACCTCATTTGTGGGATAATACTGAGTTGTTGTTGTTGTTAGATATTGTTTTCTTTATTGAAAGAATTAATTATTTTATAGTTTCACTATAATACTTTATTGGTTTAAGTTAGCTTATCGGTGTTTCATGGAATATTTTGGTTGGTCTCGCTGTGTAGTACAAAGGTATTGAGGTTTCATAATTGTGTAGTATACTGTTTTCTTTGGTTTGAGGCTTAAATATTGAGGGAGTTTTTTTAGCCGAATTGTGAAATTTCTATACCTATTATGTGATTGGTACTAATATGGTAGGATCGGGTTGCATACCACAATAGGAAGCATAAGGGTGATATATTGAGAAAGAATAAGGGTGAAATGTGGTTGTCTGGTGGGATCGAGTCGCGCACCGTAATACGAGGAATTATGATAATATATTGAGGAGTAATAAGGGTGAATTAATATTGTGTGGTGGGATTGGGTTGCGCATCGCAACAGGAGAAATAAGGGTGGATTGATAAGGAGTAATAAGGGTGAATGTTCCTATTATTACATATTATATGGTGGGACCGGGATGCGCGCCACATCAGTTTATTGTTTATGTATTCTTCTCTGCAGTGAAGTTAAATTGCAGTGTTGTACCTCACTTAAGGATTGGTTATAGCTGGCACTGATAAGATATTTGAAGTTTCATATTCATTTTGTTGCAAGTTACAGTTTCATTAGGTACTGTAATTCTTTTCTGCTTTATTATATATTGTATGTAGGTTATATTGTAATTGCCCCGCCGTAGCTTCATCATTACCTCGTCGGGGGTAGGCTCGGCACTTACCAGTAGATGGAGTCAGTTATATTGATACTACAATCTGCACTTTCTTTGCAGATCTTAGAGCTGGTAGTGGCTGATCATGAGGTCGGTTGTGGACATTTCATCTAGGAAACCCAAGATAGTCATGTTGGTGTAGCAGGCCCTAGCGTCCCCTCCTATGTTTCTACATTGCTATTTCTTTTCTTTCAAAACAGATGTAAATTTCTTTTAGACCAATATTTGTAGATATTCATAGTTGGTTCGTGGATTGTGACACTAGTTTTTGGATAGTAGTAATACATCTGGCATTAGCTTATAAATGAAGCAGCGTTTACTTACTTCCGTAATTATAATCACATGTTTTAACCTGTTTATTTTTATTTAATGAATATTAAATAAAATGGTTGATTCTTTAACATTAGCTTCCCTGGCGAGTATGATGTTAGGCGCCATCACGACCTCGTTGGTGAGAATTTTGGATCGTGAAAGTATTAAGATCAAGACATTTAAATCTGAATACACATATGGATATTAAGATGTGTATTAACATATGAATATGAAATAATTAATATTTTTTAGTTTTTAACATCTGAATGTATAAAATTTATCTTTATTTAAAATTAATAAACATAAAATTCAAATGAATCTAATTAATCTAATATTCTATCAATAAAATATATAATTTTTTAAAATACGATAGTTACTGGTTGTGATGGCTAACGGTAGTGTTTGTGAATACTAACTAGAGGCAGTGGTTGGTGGTGGTGATTCATGGTAGTAATTAGTGATGATTGATAGTGGTAGCGATTATAATTAGGGATGGTGGTGGTGGCTAGTAACAGTTAATAATGGCGGGTGATGGTGGTGGTTTATAATGATGGGCAGTGTCGACTATATTTTTTTATGGTGATGTGGTGGTTAGTTGTGCTAGTTGAGGTGGATGAGTTTTGATTATGGTTGAAAATGATTGTGTTGGGAATGGTGGGTGGTGGTAGTCGATGATGGTAGCGACTACGATTGAGGATGGTGGTAGTGGTGGTGGTTGAGTATAGTGGTGGTAGGTTGCATGGTGATAGTTGATAATGTTAGCCAGTGGCAACAGTTAATCTTTGTAATAGATCTTAATCATACACATATATTCAGACCCATTAAGAGGTTGTTAAGTAAAACTAACACATATAATGATTAAGATCTGAATAATTAAGACTTAGACTTGTGACGACCCAATGGGGTCATCACCTTTTTCTAATTGAATTCTATGTTTCCGAGGCCTTAAAAACCTCAATTAGGGTTGTCTTAATTTACGTGCACAGTCCGGGCACGTAGCCGGAAAGATTAAATATGAATTCTGTGAAAAAATGCTAAGTTTTGATATTAAAATGAATCAATTTGACTTCGATCAACATTTTGAGTAAACGGACCTGAGCTCATGATTTGATGATTCTGGAGGGTCTGTAGGAAAATATGGGACTTGGGCATATGTCCTGAATCGAATTCTGAGGTCCCGAGCCCCAGATATGAATTTTTGAGTAAAATTATTTTTCTGAAATCATTAAGGAATATTGAAATTAAAATTGATTAGAATGTATATCCGGCCCGTATTTTTGTTCCGGTACCTCGTATAGATCTGATATGTGGTTTAAGATATTTCTATAAAGTTTGGTTGAAAACAGACATCGTATCACGTGTTTAAGACTTATAGTGGAAATTTGATGTTTTATGGAAATTTGGAAGGAATCATGAATTTTGAGGCTTAATTCGATGTATATGATGTTATTTAAGCGATTTGATCGCACGGATAAATCCATAGGATGTTTTGAGGCTGTGTGTTTGGTTTGGAGTTCTAAGGGCTCGAGTGAGTTTTAGATGGGCCACGAGTGCATTTTTGGACTTTGAAAGTTAGCTGTTGCATTTCTGACCTGTAAGCTTCGCATTTGCGAAGCCTCGTTCGCAAATGCGAATGGCTTCTTGCAATTGCGAAGTTATCCCGGGTCTTCAACTTCTTGCAGATGCGAGGCATTTCTTCGCAAATGCGAAGGTGTTCCTGTAGGCTAGGGATCGCAAATGCGACCACAGTACTCACAAATGCAAAGCTGAGACTTTCGCAAATGCGATATATTGAAGTCCATCCATTTGTTTAGTGTTCGCAAATGTGAACTAGTCTTCGCAATTCCCAAATCTGCAGAGTCGAGGTTCGCAATTGCGAACTCCAGTTCGCATTTCCCACATCTGCAACCTGCGTTTTTCATACTTAGTCGATTTTAAGAGATTTTTCACCCCATTTTCAAAACACAACTACTATTTTTCAAAACAAACCTTCTTCCAAATCAATTGTAAGTTGATTTCTACTCATTTCTTTCAATCATTAAATCATTTAACATGTTTTCGACTTAAAATCAAAGATTTCCATGGATGAAATTGGAGATTTTGGGTAGAACTTAGAGTTTTTTCTAAATTGGAAATTTGGACCTCAATTTGAGGTCTAATTTCAAAACAAATCATAGAAATGGATTTGTGGGGGAACGGGTAACCAGGTTTTGGTTCGAACCTCAGGTTTTCACCATGTGGGCCCGGGGGTATTTTTGGTCTTTTTGGGAAAAACTTTGGAAAATTTATTTTTATACATTCAACTTGATTCATTTAGCATTTATTGATGTAATTAAATAACGTGTGACTAGATTCGAGTGGATTTGTGGTGGAATCGAGGGTAAAGCCATAGTTGGGATTTGAGTTGAATTCAATGCATCGAGGTATGTGTCTGGTCTAACTCTAGCTTGAGGGATTAGGAGTTGAGTCATATTTGCTACTTGTTTTATGTCGAGCACGACATATAGGCATGGTGAAGAGTATCTATACGTTGGTGTCTAGCATGACCGTGAGTCTATAAATTGTGAATATCTTGATTCATGTTATATATTTCATGCCTTAGAGATGATTCTTAGTTGTTGTGAATCATTTGTGGAAAGGATTATAACTGTTGAATGTCGAAGAGCATTAGCTCAAGTTATTTTATGAATTGAGAAAGTATATGAAATATTGCACTCTTTGGAGCATTGACTCAAGTGGTAATGAGAGTGATGAGACGAAAGTGAAGAAAAGAGGAAGAATAATTAATTGTACCCTTGCCGGGTTGTTGTTGTCTACTGATTATCTCCCTTGCCGGGAGGTGAAAGTTATTGATGTTGTTTCTTTGCCGGGATTTAACTCTTACCTGTATTCCCTTGCCAGGATTTCAATTATTGTTTGTTTACTCCCTTGTCCCCTTGTTTGTGATTGTTATTTGGGCGAGGATGAGTGTTAAAGCATGAAGGGTGATGTCATGCATTGTTTTCTATTGTGAGAAAAGAGAGTAAAGCACGAAGGGTGATGTCGTGCAGTATTATGTACCATTCCGTACTAATATTCATTGATTATATGGTGAATAAAGAGAGTAAAAGCATGAAAGGTGACGTTGTGCACTTTATACAATTAATTTGATACAGATAGAGTAAAACCATGAAGGGTGATGCCGTGCAACTGTCGATTTCTTGCTCTTGTTAATACTCTAGTTGTACAGTTTCATTCCCTATTTGGTGTTCCTATTTCTGAACTGTTACTTTTCCCGCAACATGTTCCCCTCCCTCTTTGACTGGTTAAATTCTATATTTCTATCCCATCGCATATGTATATATTGAGCTGCACAAGTTTGATTGGTAATCTGATCCTAGCCTCGTCACTACCTCGCCGGGGTTAGGCCAAGCACTTTACCAGCACATGGGGTCAGCTGTATTGATGCTACACTCTGTGCTCTTTTGTACAGATCCAGCTGTTGGAGCCATATTTGAGCAACAGCATTAGAGCGGGAGCCAACCTTCAGTCCAAACACAGCTAGGTAGCCTTGCAGACGTTCGCAAGACCGAAGTCTTCTCTATCTTTCATTTTAGTCTATTATCCCTTGTATTCGGGACAAAACAGTTACATTTTCTTTCAGACATTGTTTTAAGTAAATCTTAGTAGTTCGTGAGTATGTGACACCGGATTTTGGGTAGAGCCTATGTTGGATTTTCGCATTGTTATTTAGTTTTCTTTAATATAAGTCTTTCGCTTTAGTATTTAATTTCCGATGTTTCATATTATTGATAATTGTGTAAGAAGTAATTGGTTAATGAAAATGATATATGGAGGTTGGCTTGCCCAACCCTCAATAGTAGGTTCCATACCACGATCCCCGAAGGTTGGGAAATTCGGATCATGACAAGAATTTAAAAATAAATGTACTCTGAGATCTAAATGATTATGATTCATACCTCCATTAAGTGCAAACAAATTAGGCCCAAGTCTAAAGTGCGAAAATTGAACTTAAGCTATATTTGAGACCAAATAGCTCTGAAGTGTAACAAATATTTTAATGCATTTAAGGCCAAATAGCCTGAAATAAAAATTACACGCCAGATGCACTTAAGACTAAATAGGTCTGACGTGAAAAAATTGCACTTCAGATGCACTTAAGACCAAATAGGTCTGAAGTGTAACCGATGACATTCACTTAAGGCCAAATAGGTCTGAAGTGTAGATAGCCTGGAAATAAAAAGTTATTCTTCGAATTTCAACAATTTAATACACGATTTAGCACCAAAATTTAGTTGAGCTCCAATTTGAAATATAAATACAATAATAAATCTAATAATCTCATTTTGAAATTAAGAATAAAGCGTCACAGTAGCTCAAGAAGAAGAAGAGGAGGAAACCCTAACCAATAGTAAAAAAAATAAAGCATCAAAGTAGCTCAGCATTGTAAAACACCATTAACTACCTTAAAACATGCTCGCAAAAACTATATAAATTCATCATCACCTTTATTTTCACAGCAAAGAAGAAGAAGGAGGGGGATAAAAGGCCTGAATTTTTCTATACTTTGAGTACTAGTTGAAAAAAAATTTAAAAAAAAATTTAAATGAGGGAGACCAAAAATCGTTCCACTGATTGAGAAGAAGTTAGGCAAAGTAGAAAAAGGCTGAGAAGCAACATGACATAATAATTGCTTTCTAATAAGAGATTTAAAGTTACTACTCCCTCTATTTAAAAGATTGTCCTAGTTTGAGTTTACACAAACTTTAATAAAGAAGGAAAGACTTTTGAGATATGTAATACATGTGTGGTTGTAAGACTTTTAAAACTTCAATCTGCCATAACATTTGTATGGATATAAATACTTTATATTAAGAAAAAATTAAAAGTTATCAATCTTTTCGAATAGACTAATAATGAAAATAGAGTCAGTTTTTTAAAAGAGAAGAATAGTAGTTTACAATTTCTTCAATATTTTTCTAGATGCAAAGCTATTTGACACTTTTCGTTAGAGGTTTAAACTTTAAACACCAATTTCTCACTTCTACATATGAATGATTTAATTTAGATCTGTTAGTATGGTGTGATGATCCAAAAGGTCATTACTTGTAAAGTAAATTTCGCGTTATGAGGCCTTAAAACCTCTTTCAGCTTCACCTCAATTTGCGTGCATAGTTCGGGCACGTAGCCATAAAGACATTATATAAAAATTTGTAAAAAAATAATAAATTTTGACTATAAAATGAATTAAGTTGACATCGGTAAATATTTTGGGTAAACGGACCCGGAAAATATGGGACTTGGTCGTATGCCCAAAATCGAATTCCGAGGTCCCAAGCCCGAGAAATTACTTTCTAAAGAAAATTATTTATGATATTTGGAAATGAATTGTAATAAATGGTATCGGGCTCGTATTTTGGTTCCGGCGGCCGGTACAGGTCTTACGTGTGTTTTAAGATAAGTATGTGAAATATGCTAAGAAACGACGTGAATCAGATCGGTTTTTAAGAAAATTGGAAATTTGAAGTTATTAAGAGAATTTCATGATTTTGATGCTAAATTCATAGTTGTTGATATTATTTTAGTGATCTGAATGTACGAGCGAGTTTGTACGATATTTTTAATTTGGTGTGCATGTTTGGTTTGGAACCCCGAGGGCTCGGGTGAGTTTTGGATAGGCCACGAGGTGGATTTTGAACTTGGTGAATTGCAGGTTTTTAGTTGTTGCATTGCTGGCCTGCAGGATTTGCATTTGTGTCGCAAATGCGAAATCGCAAATGTGAGGGGCATGTCGCAACTGCAAAAGAAGCTTAGGCCAGTCTACCTTGCAATTGCGAGGATTCCATCGCAAATGCGATACTATCCCTTTTAGCCAGTCGCCGCAAATGTGACGCATCCTTCGCATTTCCCACTTCACAAATGCGAGAACCTCCCTTCGCAAATGCTAACATAGCAGAGGTTGGGGTTCACAATTTCCATAGATGCAACCTGTAATTTTTATACTTAGCCGAAAATCAATCATTTTTCACATCTTTTCAAAACATAAACTCCCTACGGCTATTTTTCAAGAACAACTCTTCTTCCAAATCGATTGTATGTCAGTTTTAACTCGTTTTCTTCAATCATTTACATCTTTTAACATGATTGCAACTCAAAATTAATAATTTTATAGGAAAAATTGGGTGTTTTGGGTAGCACGTAGGTTTTTCAAAAATTGGAGATTCAGACCTCGATTTGAGGTCTGATTTCAAAACAAATTATATATTTGGGTTCGTGGGAGAATAAGTAATCGGGTTTTGGTTCGAACCTCGGGTATTAACCATGTGGTCCCCGTGGCAATTATTGACTTTTTGGGTAAAACTTTAGAAAACTTATTTTCATGCATTGAAATTGATTCATATAATGTTTATTGATGTAATTAAGTAACTTGTAGCTAGATACGTGCGAATTGATGGTGGAATCAAGGGTTAAAGCGATGTTGAGACCTGAATTGTGTTCGTGGCATCGACTTAAGTGTTTGGTCTAACATTTGTTTGAGGGATTAAGAGTCGATTGCTATTTGCTATGTGGTATTTGTTGGGTACAAAGTATAGGCATGGTGACGAGTATCTATACATTGGTGTCAAGCATGCCCGTAAGTCTTATATTGTGATTATCATGACTTCGATGTATTGTTCATGCTTTGGTGATGCTTTCTATTTGTTGAGCAAAGTATGAGGAAGGAATTGTGACATTTTAACATTGAGGAGCATGGTTCAAGTTGTATAATGAATTGTGAAAGTATAAGCGGTTATGGAACCCTTTGTCGCATTGGCTCAAATTGTAAGTGAGTTATGAAGTAAAAGTGAAAAAAAAGAATCACTATATTGAATCCATTGCCAGGACGTTGTTGTTGTTTGATGTTTTCCCTTGCTCATACTTGTTGTTGAATTAATGTTCCCTTACCGAAATTCTTATTGTAACTCCATTTGTTTCCTTGACCTATTGTTTGTGATTTTTATTTGGGTAAGGAAGAGTGTTAAAGCACGAAGTGTGCTGCCGTGTATTATTTTGGTAAGAGAGTGTTAAAGCACGAAGGGTGATGCCGTGTATGATTTGTGAGAAAAGAGTGTAAACCATGAAGGGTGATATCGTGCCACACGATGTACTATTCCATGCCGATTATATTAATTATATGGTGAGGACGAGAGTAAAAGCACGAAGGGTGATGCCCCTCTTATTTTCATTACTTGATTGCTTGGTGAAGACGAGAGTAAAAGCACGAAGGGTGATGTCGTGCATTTATTGATTTCAAATTCTTTGTTGATATTTGAGATATGTTGTTTCTTTCGTTTCCCGTTGTCTTTCTATTCTAAATTGATATTTCTCCCACAACATGTTACCCCTCCCATACTTGACTGTATTTTACTGTTCTTCTTTTCCGCTGTATATAGCTGAATTACACATGTTTATTTGGTAGTCTGGTCCTACCCTCGTCACTACTTCGTCGAGGTTAGGCTAGGGACATACCAACACATGGGTCGGTTTGTGCTGATACTATA
This sequence comes from Nicotiana benthamiana, assembly GCA_034376525.1. Taxonomy (NCBI): domain Eukaryota; kingdom Viridiplantae; phylum Streptophyta; class Magnoliopsida; order Solanales; family Solanaceae; genus Nicotiana; species Nicotiana benthamiana. Next base: position 54,558,415 of record CM067341.1, on the reverse strand, counting down.
CTCTGCACTATGTGCAGATCCTGAAGCAATTTTTGGACCGTAGATTGGGTGGCTACCTTCAGTCCACGCGGAGATCCAAGGTAGACTTGTAGGCGTCCGCAGGCCCTGGCGTCTCCCTCTATCCCTTATTTTTTGTTTCATTTCCTTAATTCAGAAATAATGTGCCGTTTATTATTAGATGTTGTATGTAGTATTCCTAGATCGTCTATAGTACTGTGATACCATTTCTAAGAGGTTGAGACTCAAATAGTTGTATTAAATATATATTCAGATATTTTATTGCTTTTCATCCGCTTATTTTAAAATTTTGTTGTTTACACGTTATTTTATAATTGTTAAAAAGTATAAAACGGATAAAGAAGTAATATGCTAAAAAAATTGGCTTGCCTAGCTCACGTTAGTTGGTGCTATCACGACTTCGGAGGGTGAAAAATCTGGATCGTGACACATGGGCTGGCCTGGTCCGGCCCAGCCTAGCAAGCCCATGCTAGTTTTGGCATTTGATGGGCTAGGCTGGGCTGACCCACTATTTCTATGGGCCTTAAAATGATCAACCCAGCTCAGCCCTATGCGGGTCACGGGTCGTCCCATTATTTTTAAAAATCATTTTTTATATGTTTTAAAGTTTTAGTCATAACCAAATATTCAAAAGAGATGATAATATTTCATTCATTAAAAAATCAATACTCAAAATAAACTACTCAAAAGTATTTTTATGGTGACCATGGCATATTCAATACCATCGATCTTCATCAAGAACATTTGCATCCTCTTGTGAAATAAAGATGTCTTAACATCTTTATTTTTATTCAAATCTATAATTATATGCCATATTAATTAGTTAAATATTAAGAAGTAACTTAAGCATTAAGAACAAATAATATTTAACTTCAGGGGCTGGGTTGGGCTGGTCTGGCGGACCAAACCCTTTTTATCCTCTCTAATTTCATTGTTGTCTGATTTCACTTGAAAAAATAGGCGAAATGCATAAATGACCCCTTTAAGTTGTCCATAACGATCATTTGAACACCTCAACAGACCATTTTGCCATTTTAATACTTCAAGTAGCTATTGAATGTATCAAATAAATGCCCAGCCCATCTCGCGTGTTACACACCGTCCGAAATGCGCGTTGCACACCAAATTATTTATTTTAAAATTAATTTGAAGCGGACCCCAAAACTCCAACATCTTCTTCCAACCATTACAGGGCCATTATCGCCGCCTTGCCACCACTGTGACTGTTAAACCCACATTAGCAAACAAACATTTTCATCAGATTAAAGCCAATCGTTAATCAAAAAATTGTTAAACTCATAATTCATGAATGAAATCTCACTAGAATTATTTCATCCATACATTTTTGTAATCAAAACCGTCAAAGCCATGCAAACATCCAACACGAAATTCAAAAGCCCTCATAACCTCTTCACCCCAGCGACATAAACCTAACACCACTGAGTTCAACAAAAGCCCCAGAGCTCCGACGTGCACACCCAAATCGTACAATCTACCGTCACCAACTTTTCCAATGTACACTTCCTTAGCCATCTAATTAATATCCACATGGTTCTTGGTAAATTCTTTAAAGCACCGGAAATCTCACCGAAGAACTGGGGGGAGGGGGGAAAGAAGATGAATGCAGGGTCAGTCTCACGTTAGGTAAATAGGAATTTTTTTTTTTCTTTTTTGCTTTAAATGGTTTATTTTTTGTTAATTACATTTATCAGATTTTTATGTACAATTTATAGGTGTCATTTTTTTATTGGTTAATTTGACAAGTCATAGGCGAGTATAACTCACACACATGGTCTGTTGGACTGGGGTGTTCATGAAGCTTATTTTTTACGGACTATAAGTGTTAAAATGATAAAGGAATCAATTGAGGTATTTAAATGACCGTTTAGAACAATTTGAAGGGACCGTTTATGTATTTCGCCAAAAAAATAAAAAAGTAAAACTCAGTCGCTGTGAAATGAAAAATGAATAAACATTTTGGGACAATGTTAGTCTTAAACAAAGGCAAAGAAATTCCTCATTATTAATAAGATTGGCAGAGGCAATTTTCAAAAAATAAAGGTATGTATCTAGAGTAATGTTGAATGTTAACAGAACGTATACGCTAAAATATCACATGTATACATTTATGCATATAACGAGCCAAAATATATTGGTGACCTTTAAAATTCAGTATAGTTGAATTCGTATCAAGATTTATAAATGCGTGATTAATTTGATTCAAGAATATAAAAAAATAAAGAATAAAAATGAATTAATTAAATTAACTTAAAGATAATACAAACCTTATTGTGAAATTAGCTTCTCCTGAAGCAAGAGTAAAACAATGTGTAGAATGTGTGTAAGTTTAGTATTTGTGCATACAGATGTTTCATGTCTCATAGTGAATATAAATTCTTCTATTTGTTGCTCAATTCAGAAAGACATGTTAATTATGGAGCAAGAACAACAAATTGAGTGTACCTTATTACGTGCAACAGAAATCATTGTAACTGCTACCAAGAAACTTTCTCCCAGATCTACTTTGAATTACCAGAAAACGAAATTAATCTTTTACCAATTAAATGCACTAACTCTTGTGTGTTTTTGGTGTAGAAAAAAATTATACGTTAAAAAGGTTCTGTATTTTCTCTTTAGTATAAATAGATAGAGTAATAGCAGTTAAGAAAGATAACTCTCCACTCCCTTTTGCACATTTACTTTAGGTGGAGTTTGTGCTTGTGTGGTAACTTCTCACAACCTCTCTTACTTATTTCTCCTAACCGGGTTGGATCAGCCCACGTTGAGCGACCAACGGCCCATAATCCAACATGATAAGATACTCAAATCAAGCTCTTCTTTAATATGAATAAAACACCTCTTGATGGTTGTATAACGGTTGAGTATAAATATTGCGAGCACGTGATTTTTGCCCTATATATGAATCATTCCCATAAACTTCAAACAAAAAAAGATTTTTCCTTTTTTTTTTACATTTTTTTGTGAATTTTGTGTTAATTGTTTGCATTTTATTTGTGCATGTTAATTCATATGAAAATACAAAAATTGTATTTTCCTTTAGGATTTAATTTCATATTTTAGTCTTAATTAGGGGTTAATTTGTTTTAGAACAAAACATGAAAAATACCAAAAATTAGTTCATTTTGTATTTTAATTATTCTTATTGTGAATTTATCATGAAATAGTTTTTAAACAATTTTCGGAATTAATTAGTTTTTTCTTTGAAATGTATTAGGATTTTATGTTAATTTTTGCATCTTTATAAAAATTAGAAAAAAATATAAAAATGGAAAAACAAAAAGGGAATAAAGAAAATACAAAAAATAAAAGGAAAAATAGATAAAAGAAAAGTCTTGTTATTGGGCCCTTTTGAATTAGGTCCCAACCAAAACCCCAAACACCCCACACCCTTACACGCACCCAAGCCCAATCCCATTAGTCACTTACCCGATCCAATTGTCCACTACCCATACAACGTCGTTTCGTTGTTAAATCTGAGCCCTTCGATTCCCTGATCCAACGACCACATTTGGCTCTCGAGATTGTAATAAAAGTGTCTGATAATATGCCTAACCCTACACGACACACCCTCCCTTCCTCGTATAACCCTCCTCTGTAACGCCTCCGCCACTCGCCGCCGCCGGAGAAAATGCCACCATCTCCGGTGGCTCTCAAATTCACACCTCGGTACCGCTTCGACGTCCCCATCATGAATATGCCATTGTCATCTTTCGAATCACACTGGTGGGCGTCGAATAATGAAAAGAATGGCCGCCGTCTCCACTGTCCACGTTGGCGACACTGACCAAATCAATTCAAATTCACACCATGGAATCTCCTCCATCTCCTCAGCACCAATCTACAAATAATCTCCTTCAAAACATGACCCAACCCTTTGAGTTTCAAACCCAAAATTGGACAGAAAACCCCTAGTTCTTCCCATTGATTTCAAGTGAACGTACAAGAGTCTATTTGCTCCCCTCGCGAGGAATTCGATGTCGTCAGACTCAAACTTCATCGGAGATTGTCAAGTTGAATATAGAAAGTCGCCAGTGAGCCTCTTAGAATCTCTCTTTTGTTTTCTCTTTCTGTTTAATTCATAATGTTTTCTTCCCCATGTTTCTTTGTGTCATTAATGGATTCCATTTCAGTTTTATCCTCTAGTTTTAGTAACTGATTTTGTTTTATTTGGATTCATGCTATTATAGGTTAGGCTCATTGACTAGTCCAAAATTGGTCTAATTCCTTTTTGATTCTGTGTATATCTTTGAGGTCATTCATATGCTTTAATAAATATTTGTTCAAAGTGATTACTTAGTTTAAAGTTGATTCGTTTAAATGCGATTAGTATGTGGCTTGATAGTTGTTAGTAATTTGTGAATTAAAATTCGTGAGTGGATTTAGGGTTGGAATAAGAACCAAGTTTAACTGAATAAAATTTGATTGAATGTTTAACTAGGGTTCAATCAGGGTATGGGTGGTAGTTCTTTTGTGGGTGGAAGGTTAGTTTAGGAATTATAAGGTAGGGAATCTTTTAGTTACTACTTGAAACTCCTAGAAACTTCTATATGGGGTTGAATAGTAAATAATAAGGTCTAACTTGGCCAACAAGCTAACAATTGAGGGACTAACTCATAAAATTAGAAATCTGAGAATCTTGCAATTTCTGCCTATAAAAGACAATCTCTTCTACCTTTAATGACAAGTTGGGAGCCCAAAATTCTCCCCAAAAATCCCTCTCCAAGTTTCAGATCTAAAATTTCAGATCTTAAATAAAAAAAATCTCATGCTAGTTCTTAGTTAAAACAAAAGCCAAAAAAACAAAAAAAAAATCAGAAAAAATCAAAAATATGTACTATTTCATTCAATTGTGAAGTTCATTTATAGTTTTAATATCTGATTTACAACTCTCAGTTCATTTTCTGGTGATTTAAGGTTTCTGAGAAATTTCTGTGTGATTTCAAGTAAGCTCGGGGTTTCAATCAGTCTATTTTGGGTCAATTTGTTGAGTTTGCGTGTATTAGGGTGTTCCTGGTTGTTTGAGAGTTCAGTGTTGGTTCAAATTGGGATTCTGTTGTCGCTATGTTGTTGATTTCTCTATTTGGATGTTGAAATAATTCCTAAAATGTTGTTGTTGCACTGCTGCTTCTGATCCCTTCTTCTTCTGTTGAAAATTCAATTTCAGGTACACAGTTTGAGCTCACCTTGATGTAGCTTCGAAATTGAACATGAAATGAAGTTTCAGGAGTTTATTTGTTGATTGATGCAGCCACAGTTTGGTTGATATTAATTATAGCATAGTGTATTCTAATTTGATTTACAAATTCAATGAAACTCAGACTCTGAATTCTAATAATTAAATTTGGACTGTAAATAGGTTTGTTTTAAGCTATTTGGACTGTTCGTTTGTGAATCCCAAAATTAGTTAGTTGTTAATGTTACAAATTGTTGTTTAGTTTGTTAGAACTATGCTTGTGGTTTCAGTAGGTGAAATGTGTTAATAACTGGATTTGAGCTAGCTATCAGCAAGTAGAAATGAAATAAATTAGAGTAAATGTCCATCCAGAAATGGGAAATTAAAAGCATGTTAACTCACAATGTGTCCGGGTAAAAACAGTAATCGATAGTAGTTGAGTATAACTGAATTGCGCGAATTCCAGATTCGTGTATCATCAGGTTGATAATCTCATTGGCATCTGACACCTTGGTGAATCATTTACCTTTTAAACATCGTTTTATTTGTAGCTTCTCCACTAGACAAGTGCTTGAATAAATGCAACTGTTATTTAGGAAATTTCATCTGAGTTTAACAAAATAGTGGACTGCTCAGACGCATGAGAATGCTGAATTGCTTCCTTCCGAGTTTGAACCTGAGTTCATTAATCTGCGGCTATGAATGTGAGTTGGTCCTCTTTGTATTTGGACTGCATGTGTTCCGCAGGCCCATATGTTGGGCAGCCTTTCTCTTAATTGAAGATGTGGGCTGCTAGTTGATTAAGGGCCCTTTTCGAGACAATATTAAGTAGAAATATATATTACTCTAGAATTGCCTTTTAAAATATAATGAGGCGAGCCTCGTCCAATAAAAGTACCAAATTGCGGGGCCCTCAATAAAGGTTAAAAAATACTTAGAAATCGATAAGGGCCATTTATCTAATTTCACAATTTTTCGAAAAGCTAATAACGTGTTAGACTCTTTAGGCGCGATTTTAAAAAAGTTACGTTCCTAAACTCGGGTGTGCATTTCATGCAACCCAAATAAAATCCTAAAATGTTGAATAAAGTGTGTTTAGGGTTGCATGTGTATTTTATGTGACGCAATCCGAAGGCACGCTTTAAACGACGTTCACCTTTCTCTTTTAAAAATATATATTGAATAAAAGCGGTAAAAAGTAAAATTGGCACATAGGTTCTTCATCTAATAAAATCAAATAATAAGCTAAATGCGGCAGTTAAGGGACCATGCTAGAACCACGGAATCCGGGAATGCCTAACACCTTCTCCCGGATTAACAGAATTCCTTATCCGGATTTTTGGTTCGCGGACTGTTAACAGAGTCATCTTTTTCCTCAGTTCGGGATTCAACCGGTGACTTGGGACACTATTAATCTCCCAAGTGGCAACTCTGAATAAATAATAAATAAATTCTCTTTCGATTGTCCTTTAATTGGAAAAACTCATTTACGCCCTTGCGGGTGTAGTGAAAAGGGAGGTGTGACTGCTCTGGCGACTCTGCTGGGGAAAAGAACTTAAAACGTTTTGTTCAGAGTTCAGAATTTGAGCTTGGAATAATAGTTGTGTTTGGCTTTGTCTGATTTTGTTACATGATCTGTGCCTAATGTGCTAATTGACTGCTTTTATCGCTTTGATATTATGTGAACTGTATATAAACTATGCCGAAACACATCTCCTCTCTGAGTCTTCTAAATCATGAAGAAGGTTGCGCTTCTTGTGACTTCTTTTCTATGTAGTGTCTAATTACCAATTTAGAACGAGGTTTGGATAAGTTTCAAAGTCGATGAAGCTTTTGTATTCCCGATACGCTGCCTCCCCCTCGGCTCGATCTGTCCGCTCGGGTAAGTCGGGTCTAGAACAAACATTCAGGTTCTGAACCTAGAATAACTCAACTTCATGCCGGATCCCTAGTAGGAACGCTTATTTGCATCATGTGCATTTTGACTTAGGGAACTCAACATAGGGGTTCGATCCATCTAGAGCTAGCAACCTGAAATAAAAAAAGATCATCTTGATGCATCCTACTTGTGTTCTGTGCATTTTATTTATTTAAAACCTGCATGTTGACTGGCTTTTTAATCTCGGGAATGTTAGAAAATTAAGAAAAAAGATAAAAGATAAAAAAGAGAAAAAAATCCGTTGGAAAGTTAATTGATTGTTTTGGAAAATTCAATGCCCAAGTACTATCGAAACTCTGCCAAAATTTTGAAAAAAAAAGTTTTATTTTTAATAGTTTGTTTTACTAAAAAGCAAAGGAAAAATAGCAAAAAGAGTATTTTATTTTTGACAATTGTTTGCTAAAAAAAAAAAGAAAAGAGTCTTTATTTTAGTTTGGGAAATAGGTTGTTTTGTTGAAAATGAAAAGAAAAAAAGAGAGTCGTTATTTTGTCTTGTTTTCAAAAATAGAAAGAAAAAAATAGTTTGTTTTTCCATGAAAAATGAAAAAAGGAAAAAGAGTCTTTTATTTTAGTCTTATTTTCGAAAATGAAAAAGAGAAAAATAGTTTGTTTTGCCATAAAAATTAAAAAATAAAAAGAAAAAAGAGTTTTATTTTCAGGATATTTAATTGTTTGCTGAAAAAGAAAAAGAAAAAGAGTCTTATTTTTAAAATTTTTATTTATTTGTTTTATTTGCTTATGAATCAAATGAACCCCCTAACCCAAATCTCTGGTGCAGACTTGGCTTTAGAGTCAGAATTGTTTTAAAAAGAAAATTTATTTTTTAAAAAAATCGTGACCTTGCACACCGAAATTATATTCAGGTGGCGACTCTGAGTTATTTTCCTTTTGAACACCATTTTTGTCACGTTCTAATTGGTAAACTCTTTCGAGCTTTGTGAAATCTTTTTATTTATTAAGAGGGCTAAGTGAGATTTGTAAATAAGGATGTCACATATTTATAAGTTAGGATTTTTACATGATTTATGACCCTACTTGCCTATGCTTTGGATATAAATTGCTACAAAATAGTTCGGTTAATTTGCTCGAACTACGCAGGTTTGATTCTCACCGGATGTAAGATACGTAGGCAACCCTCATCGGGTCCAACCTCCCCTTTAAAAGAATAGCCCAAAAATGTCAAAATTCTAATTGTTGTCATAAATAAACCAGGTGATGTCGTTTTTGCCAAAAATAGACAAATGTTCCCAAACGGGGTGCCGGAAGGTTGACTTTGCATAAACAGCCACCTTTGGTCATATTTTAATTTTTGACCCTCACAGCCTTAAAATCTTCGTCCCCGAGGAGCTGGAAGGCCGTGTTTGCAATACCGGGTCAGTTATTTTAATGTGAAAAACAAGAAAAAAAGTTAGTGGTCAAGTGAATACTGTTCAGATATTGGGTCAAAATTGGTATATAGGGGAAGGAATCTGTCATTTTATTTTTGGGTTTGTATTTCTTTTGATTAGAATATATGGGTCGTTTGATTTTCGAGCTTGTATTTCATCACGAAGTTGGTCAGTTTTGTTGTTATTATGAAAATGAAAAATTTCAAAAATGTTTTATTGTCGTTCACTTTTTATTTGCAAGAACTACGCACGGTCTGATTCATGTAGGATCATGATACGTATGCAATATCTATAAGATTCAACCACAACCAAAAAAATGGAAAGAAAATTGAATAAAGAAAAATTGAAAAAAAAACTGGAAAAGATGTTGTTGATAATGAGGACCGACTCAATCCATTCTAACATGTTTTGTTTTATATTGTGAAGAAAGTTGCGGTGGTTGGTTTGTGGTAACTCATCCATACAACACAAGGCCGAAAAGCAAGCAGTCATGGCTGGCAAAGGGTTGAAAATAGGGATTACTGATCCGTCTAGGGGAATTATTGAATCAGAATCTAAGTTGAAAGAAGAGGTTTTCAGTTTGAAAAGACGGATAGTTGGAATGAAGAAAGCTTGGGCCAGTGGGTATCCTCTGTCAGCAGTCCCCGATGCCCAACATTATGCTCCGGAACCAATTGTCAAGGCCTTCAGTCCATACCATCATGCCCTTCATTTTGGGTCTCCCAGTGAGACTACGAAGTTTGCTAAAAGAATGGAGCGGGATGAGATATCCAGAAAGCTGGAAAGGTTTAAGATGTTGATGTTTGATTTGTATGATGGGTGGGGAAGATCCAGTAGCCCACTTGAGGGATTATTGCAAAAAAAAAAGGAATATAGAGGTGAGTTGTTGATGTCGCATTTCAGTGAGAGCCTGACTGGGGCAGCCTTGGAATGACATGATCGTCAAGATGTCGGGAAGTGGCACGTTGGGCGACATGGCTCAAGATTTTATGCAACCTTTTCAGGACAATAAAGACATTGTCCCAAACCATTACTCCCTATCTAGAACGGAAAAGAAACCAGGGGAAAACTTTAGAGAGATTGGGCTCAGATGGAGGGAGAAAGCTGCTCGAATCAATACACCGATTGGTGAAGAAGAGATGGTTGAAATTTTTATACAGGCCCAAGGGCCCACCTACTTCAATCATTTGATCCCGGCCGTGGGCAGACCTTTGGATGATGTGTTAAGAATGGGGGAATTAGTAGAACAGGGAATCAAGTCGGGCAAAATAATGAGTTTCTCGAAAGACATTCAGGACATCTAGATAAGCTCGGAAAGGAGAAAGAGAAACAGAAAAGATGATCCAAAGGACTCTCGTGATTAACATTTCCAACCTCGACATCGTACCCGTGAGTATCCTCGTGCACTGGATGACCCTCCCCAACGTTACTTTTCTCCACACTACTCCTAAAGACATACCTCACTCTCCAAGTACCCAGCTCCAAAAAATGCCTATCCACCCCCACGAGCATACCAGAAACCCCTTGGGTCAAATTTTAGGCCAAATCAGGCGTTTAGGAATGAGAGGTTGCTGAAACGAGAAAAGGCTCTCACCCCTATTGGAGAATCATATGTGGTGTGCTTCAGAAGTTGAAGCAAGTGGGCATGCTAAGGCCGATTCAGATAAAATGCCAAATCCTCTTAAATGTGATTTTTCTCTAAAGTGTGCATATTGCTTAGATTCTCCAGGGCATGACACCGAAAAGTGCCGAAAGTTGAAGAAAGAAATTTAGGAGATTATTAATGCCGGTAACATAGTCGTACAAAGTCCGGATACATCGGACACCAGCCAAAAACCGTTGCCTGCGCATAATGAGGTAGACAGAATGGGTATGATATGTTTTGAACAGGAATGTGAGAATTCTCTAAGAGCCTCGGAGACCCAAAACAACTTGTTGAAGACGATGTGATGAAAGTTTGAAAAGTTCCTAATATAGGTGATGCAGAATTCAGTGGCTAAGATACCGTACTTGGTAATTGAAAAGATGCTCCATTCCTAGGTCAGCCGGGGAGGAGCTTTGGTGGTCCATTTTGCTGTCATTTCTGCTGTCCGGGTTATTTGCAGGGTTGTAATCCGGATATTGTCTTGTGATAAAACCCGCTTGTCCTTTTGTTTTTTTGTCTAGTTTGTTTAGTTGTAGTGGTTTGTTAGGGTTGTCCAGGTATATTTTAGTTCATTCTAGGGTTATACTCCAGTTTGTTTTATTTTGTTTTGCTATTCAAACTGTTTCATCATTTGTCCAATGCAAATTTCGATCTTTTGTTACCCCCGATCATTTTCTTTGTTTATTTCTTTTCTATCCTTTTATTTTGTCTTTTATTGGTTCTAGTGACATGACATGCACGCATAATTCTCATACTGATCTTTAAAAGCTACAATAGTCGGGAAAAAATGAAACCATTTTGAAGACGATGAGGGCATTTGAGAAAAAAAGAACATATTTGGATGTTTGAGAATTGTTTGACGCCTGAACTATGTGAAACTGGGTCAAAAAGAACAAGTCGATCAAATTAACAGGGGGCCGGACGTGGTAATAAGAGTAAGCGTGTTTCCCAATGGCACATTATATCTGACAAAAGTAGAAGGAATATGTGTAAAAATGGCCGTCAATTCCGATGCGGTCAAGAGATGATGAGGATGGTTTCTTTATTCTGATTATACTTGTTTGTATTTGGCATATTTTGAAGTTTTATATGACGAAGGCGTTTTTGTTCTGCTATCTAATCACTTTACCCTTTGGTCACCCTGTTTGAGCCTTATTTATTTTCTTTCATACCCCTCTGTCGGAGTCAATGGAACAGTCAAAGAAACGTAGGTGCCGAAAATAAGCAAATAGGAAAAGAAGGAAAAATAAAAGGAAGGAAAGAAAAAAAAAGAAAAAGGAAGAAGAGAAAAGGAGAAAAAAAGGAAGAAAAGGAAGAAAAAGAAAGGAACAGAAAAGAAAAGAAAAGAAAAGAAAAGAAAAAGAAAAGAAAAGAAAGAGAATAAAGAAGAAGAAAAATGAAGAAAAGAAAGGAAAAAGCAAGAAAAAAGCAACAAAAATAGAAAGAAAAGAAGAAGGGTAAGAAAATCACATCAACGTAGTTTCTAAGATGTGAACAACGTTTGACTTGATCCCGAAAGGGTACGTAAGTAGCCTCTCTGAGGTTCAGTCATGCCAAAATAAAATTCAAAAGTTCCCAAGCAAGAAACTGGGGCAGAAGTTGTGATTGTTGAAAGATGTTGGATTCCTAAAGTTGTAATTTTAATCCATTTTGAATCATTTTAAGCCTTTTATATCCTTTTTTCTAACCCCGTCCAAAAGACACATTACGGTCCAAAGAAAGACCTTCCGATCAGTCTTTGAGAAATTCCAAGTCAAGCAGGTGACGTAATTCATGTCAGGGGCATTATTCTGGTCCAAAGAAGGAAGTAAGAATGAAAGAGTCTTTGTGATGAGAACCTTCATGGTCACCCCAAGGTGATGAAATTGAGAGAAAGAAAAATGAGAGAGTCTTATTGGTGAAAAACCCTCATGGGCACCTTGAGGCGACGGTAAGTTGAGAGAAAGAACAAATGAGAGAGGTTTGTTGGTAAAAACCCTTTGGGCATTACAAGCCGAATAAGGAATGTAAATCAGATTGGATAAGCGGAGCATTGGAGCCCAGTTTCACAGCAAAAAGTACAATAAGAGCTGAACATCAAGTTTGATTGACAGAATAGCTATAGGTGCATGTCATGGTCATTAGAGTTGGTATCCTCACCTAATAGGTCTCTACTTCATAGTTTTTTTTCTTTTAGGAATCATCCCTTTCCTGTGTCCTTCACTTCATTCCTCTATTAGCTCACTTCCTCTTTCTGACTCTGTCAGTTCTAACAAGTGAGAAATGACTTCAAAATCAGCCACCAACTTTTCAATTGCACAAAATGGGGTCACAAGTCAGGGAAAACAATAAGAGCACTAAGCTAGTAATAATCAACATGCTTTGGAGAACCTGTTGAAACATAAAGGTTTGGTAGACATCACTTCATGAGCAATGCAACAGATAAAGGTTATTGAGTTTGAATGAAGAATAGATGTTTTCCGTGGCGAGGGTCAAGCGAATTAGCAATAGACCTTAGGGTCAACGGGCTAGGGGTTGTGATTTAAGAGGCAACAATATACTATTGGGGCAATAGACGCAATTTGGGAATTCATGTAAGACTCAAAGGTCAGGAAAATACCAAGTCATGAGCGGTGTAACAAATAGAAGATATTGGATATAAATGGGGAAAATGGTATTTTGGTGGCACAGAGGACGGAGAAAGTGGATAATCAGTAAACATGCAAGATCCTCAAAAAGAATCAGCCGTCAAAGAAAACATATGGGGTCAGATAAGAAGACTAGAAGTAATAATTGAGAGATAGTCATCAAGAAGGGAGGAAGTTATCAGCCAAGTTTCAAATATGGTCGGACAACACTGAGCATAGAAAGGAGAAAAGGAAAGCCATCCCTAGCAGGAGTACCACAACCAACCACCGCACTTTAAACTAACATAATTTTCTTTGATTTGAAACAGGGGCATGAAAATGTTATTGATGGCCGCAAAATATGCAACAGGAGGATTATCAAACTGGGGCAGAAAACTTTTTGTCGTGTTGAAATTTTCTTGAAGTTGGATACCCATATGAAGAACATGAAGGTCAACACAATTTTTGTTTATGAAAAGTGGGGGGGGGGGGGGGGGAGTAGTTTTTAGGAAAGAAACACCAGTTTTAAGAAAAGTAATTTTTGGAGGAATGAAACACCAATTTTTAGGGAAGTGATTCTGAAGGAGGATAATTCAAGTTAGAAGGTTCTTAAAACAAGTTCGGAGGAAATGGATAAAAGGAAAAATCTTAGTCTGTTGAATCTCACCAAAGAAAAGAGTCTTAGTCTGATGAATTTTTCACCAAAGATAAAGAAATCTTAGTCTGATGAATCTTTCACCTAAGATAAAAATCTTAGTCTGATGAATCGTTCACCTAAGATAAAGGCAGAAATTGGAAAAAAGAAAGATAAAGGCATAATTTGGGGAAAAAGAAAGGAAAGCATAATTTGGGAAAAGAAAGGAAGGCAGAATTTGAAAAAGAAAGAAAGGAAGTTTGAATTTGAAAAATTAAGAAAGTCTGGATCATACAAAAATGGACTTAGTCTGATGAATTATCTCCTAGAGTCAAAATCTCGGTTCGATAAATCTTCCTTCTGAGATCACACAGAAATGGACCTAGTCTGATGAATTATCTTCTAGAGTCAGAATCTTAGTCCGTTGAAACTTTCACCTAAGATAAAAATCTTAGTCTGATGAATTTTTCACCTAAGATAAAAAGATAAGATCTTAGTCTGTTGAATCTTTCACCTAAGATGAAAATCTTAATCTGATGAATTTTTCACCTAAGAGAAAAAGATAAAATCTTAGTCTGTTGAATCTTTCACCTAAGATGAAAATCTTAGTCTGATGAATTTTCACCTAAGATAAAGAGAAAGAAATCTTAGCCTGTTGAATCTTTCACCTAAGATGAAAATATTAATCTGATGAATTTTTCACCGAAGATAAATTTTAATTTTCAAGATACATTTCAGTCTTTAAATTTTTAAAGTTGCATTTCATTATTATCACAATTTAAGTTTTAGTTCTTACTAGTATGTGGTAACAAGCCCCAGTTTTCCAAATTGGGGCAGAAAGTTCTTTGTTTTGTCTATTTTTGTGAAGCCAGGAGCCCGCCTGGAGAAAAAAGGAATACATTCAAGTTTTGAAGTCAGGAGCCCGCCTGGAGAACAGAGGAATACATTCAAGTTTTGAAGTCAGGGTCCCGCATGAAGAACATAGGTATTACAATTCAAGTTTTAGTTTTTAGATGCTCATCCAGTAACATGTATGCAGTTTCAAAACTGGGGCAGAAAGTTCTTTGTTTTGCCTATTTTTGTGAAGTTAGGAGCCCGCCAGAAGAACAGAGGAATACATTCAAGTTTTGAAGTCAGGAGCCAGCCTAACTTGAATGAACAACATCTCAACTAACCAGTTGAAGTGACAACAAGGGATTTTACAGAGAAAACAGAAGACAATGAGGCAACAAGAAAAAACAAGATAACAAGGAAGTATAAGAGCAAGTTTGAAGAATCTAGAGAGGACTTCTGTAATTGATAGAGCATAGCTAATTTAGATTCTTTTTATCTTTAACATGGTGTAATAAGGGAAGTCAGCAAGCAGTAGCAGCAACAAGCGCAGTGAAATCACAGCTCCTGATAGTCCCAGCCACCAAACAATCCTGAACTACAGTAACCTGATTCCTGTTTCCAGAATATGTAGGCAACCTCTGAAGTAGGGTACGGTCAAGCTTTTCAAATAAACTTCACAATGGAATATTTGAGCGAGCAAAAATCGCTCGTATTTGCTCACTTATCTTTGCATGAAAACTCTTCGTGTTTCCAAGCAAAGAAGGGAAGCTGTGAGCACGTTTTGCCCTATATATGAATCATTACCATAAACTTCAAAGAAAAAAAGATTTTTCCTTATTTTTCTACAATTTTTTGTGAATTTTGTGTTAATTGTTTGCATTTTGTTTGTGCATGTTAATTCATATAAAAATACAAAAATATGCATTTGCATTTAGTATTTAATTTTATATTTTAATCTTAATTAGGGGTTAATTTATTTTAAAAAACATGAAAAAATAGTTCACTTTTGCGTTTTAATTATTTTTATTGTAAATTTATCATGAAATAGTTTTTAAACAATTTTAGGAATTAATTAGTTTTTGCATTGAAATGTATTAGGATTTTATGTTAAATTTCGCATCTTTATAAAAATTAGAAAAAATATAAAAATGGAAAAATAAAAAGGAAATAAAGAAAATACAAAAGATAAAAAGAGGAAAAATAGATAAAAGAAAAGTCTTGTTATTGGCCCTTTTGAATTAGGTCATAGCCCAAACCCCAAACACCCCACACCCTTACATAGCCCAAGCCCAATCCCATTAGTCTCTTACTCGATCCAATTGTCCACTACCCATACGACGTCGTTTCATCGTTAAATCTGAGCCCTTCAATTCCTTGATTTAATGGCCACATTTGGCTCTCGATATTATAATAAAAGTGTCTGATAATATGCCTAACCCTACACGACACACCCTCCCTTCCTCGTATAACCCTCATCTATAACACCTCCGCCACTCACCGCCGCCGGAGAAAACGCTACCATCTCCGGTGGCTCTCAAATTCACGCCCCGGTATCGCTTCGATGTCCCTGTCATGAATCTGCCATTGTCATCATTCAAATCACACTGGTGGGCGTCGAATAATGAAAAGAATGGACGCGCTCTCCGCCGTCTACGGCGGTGACACCGCCCAAGTCAATTTAAATTCACACCATGGAATCTCCTCCATTTCCTCAGAACCAATCTACAAATAATCTCCTTCAAAATATGACCGAGCCCCTTGAGTTTCAAATCCAAAATTGGGCAGAAAACCCCTAGTTCGTCCCACTGATTTCGAGTGAGCATATTAGAGTCTTTTTGCTCCTCTTGCGAGGAATTCGATATCATCGGCCTCAAACTTCATGTGAGGCAGTCAAGTTGAATATAGAAAGTCACCAGTGAGCCTCTTAGAATCTTTCTTTCGGTTTCTCTTTCTATTTAATTCATATGGTATTCTTTCCCATGTTTCTTTGTGTCATTAATGGATTCGATTTCAGTTTTATCCTCTAGGTTTAGTAATTGAGTTTGCTTTATTTGGATTCATGCTAGTATAGGTTAGGCTCATTGACAAGTCCAAAATTGGTCTAATTCCTGTTTGATTCTGTGTATATCTTTGAGATCGTTCATATGCTTTGATTAATATTTATTCAGAGTGATTATTTAGTTTCAAGTTGATTCGTTTAAATGCGATTAGTATGTGGCTTGATAATTGTTAGTAATTTCTGAATTAAAATTCGTGAGTGGATTCAGGGTTGGAATAAGAACTAAGTTTAACTGAATAAAATTGGATTGACTGTTTAACTAGGGTTCAATCAGAGTCAGTGTGGTAGTTCTTTTGCGGGTTGAAGGTTAGTTTAGAAATTATATGATAGGGAATCTTTTAGTTACTACTTGAAACTCCTAGAAACTTCTAATATGGTGTCGAATAATAAATAATAAGGTCTAACTTGGCCAACAAGAAAATAATTGAGGGGCTAAATCATAAAATTAGAAATCTGAAAAGCTTGCAATTTTTGCTTATAAAAGGCAATCTCTGATGTCTTCGATGACAAGTTGGGAGCCCAAAATTCCCCCCAAAAATCCCTCTCCAAGTTTCAGATATAAAATTTAAGATCTGAAATCAAAAAAAAATCTCCTGTTAGTTCTTAGTTAAAACAAAAACCCAAAAAAAAAACAAAAAAACTCAGAAAAATTCAAAAATATGTTCATTCAATTGTGAGTTCATTTTTAGTATTAATAGCTGATATACAGCTCTCAGTTCATTTTCTGGTGATTTAAGATTTCTGAGAAATTTCTGTGTGATTTCAAGTAATCTCGGGTTTTCAATCAATTTGTTTTGGGTCAATTTGTTGAGTTTTCGAGTATTAGGGTGTTCCTTGTTGTTTGAGAGTTCAGTGTTGGTTTAAATTGGGATTCTATTGTCATTGTGTTGTTGATTTCTCTGTTTGGCTGTTGAAATTATTCCTGAACTGTTGCTGCTGCACTGCTGCTTCTGATCCCTTCTTCTTCTGTTGAAAATTCAATTTCCAGGTACACAGTTGGAGCTCACCTTGATGTATCTTCGAAATTGAACATGAAATGAAGTTTTAGGAGTTTATTTGTTGATTGATGTAGCCACAGTTTGGTCGATATTAATGATAGCATAGTGTATTCTAATTTGGTTTACAATTCAATGAAACTCAGACTGTGAATTCTTGTACTTAAGTTTGGAATGTAATTAGGTTTGTTTTAAGAGATTTGGACTTTTCATTGGGGAATCCAAGAATTAGTAGCTGTTAATGTTAGAAATTGTTTAGTTTAGTTTGTTAGAACTATGCATGTGGTTTCAGTAGGTGAAGTGTGTTAATAACTAGATTTGAGCTAGCTATCAGCAAGTAGAAATGAATTAAATTAGAGTAAATGTCCATCCAGAAATGGGAAATTAAAAGCATGTTAACTCACAATGTGTCCGGGTAAAAACAGTAATCGATAGTAGTTGAGTATAACTGAATTGCGCGAATTCCAGATTCGTGTATCCTCAGGTTGATAATCTCATTGGCATCTGACACCTTGGTGAATCATTTACCTTTTAAACATTGTTTTATTTGTAGCTTCTTCACTAGACAAGTGCTTGAATAAATGCAACTGTTATTTAGGAAATTTCATCTGAGTTTAACAAAATAGTGGACTGCTCAGACGCATGAGAATGCTGAATTAATTCCGTCCGGGTTTGAACCCGAGTTCATTAATCTGCGCTATGAATGTGAATTAGGCCTCTTTGTATTTAGACTTCACGTGTCCCACATGCCTATATATTGGGCAGCCTTTCTCTTAATTGAAGATGTGGGCTGCTAATTGATTAGGGGCACTTTTCGAGACAATATTAAGCAGAAATATATATTACTCTAGGATTTTCTTTTAAAATAAAATGAGACGAGTCTCGTCCAATAAAAGTACCAAATTGCGAGGCCCTAAATAAAGGTTAAAACAATACTTAGAAACTGGGAAGGGTGGTTTAGCTAATTTCATGGTTTTTCCAAAAGCTAATAACGTGTTAGACTCTTTACGCGCGGTTTTAAAAATGTTACGTTCCTAAACTCGGGTGTGCATTTCATGCAACCCAAATCAAATCTCAAAACGTTGAATAAAGTGTGTTTAGGATTGCGGGTGCATTTCATGTGACGCAATCTGAAGGCAGGCTTTAAACGACGTTCACCTTTCTCTCTTAAAAATACATATCGAATAAAAGCGATAGAAAGTAAAAATTGGCACATAGGTTCTTCATGTAATCAAATCAGACAATAAGCTAATTACGACAGTTGAGCGACCCTGCTAGAACCATGGAACCCGGGAATGCGTAACACCTTCTCCGGGTTAACATAATTTCTTATCCGGATTTCTAGTCACAAACTGTTAACAGAGTCATCTTTTTCTTCGGTTCGGGATTCAACCGGTGACTTGGGACACCATTAATCTCCTAAGTGGCGACTCTAAATAAATAATAAATAAATCCCGTTCTGATTGTCCTTTTATTGGAAAAACTCCTTTATGCCTTTGCGGGTATAGTGAAAAAGGAGGTGTGACGAAAATAAAGATTCTTTCTAACGGCTGCTCATTGAATATGTCTTTCCAATCGAGATCTTCCTTTTAAATTTATCGCCCCTAGTTCTAGTGTCTTGGGAACTCACTCGGCACATATCACATGTTTGTAATTGATATCATCTATTTGCTGACTCATATCTTATTTAAATTTACTGTCACGTGTCAATTATAAGAACACTTGTCAATTATCAATTTTACCCTATACAAATAGGTGTCATAGATCTTATGGATCAATCATAAACATATCTCTTCTCTTATTGTTAGGTCGTCAAGTCGTCATATAATCATCATCAAATGGCCAAATGGGAAAAATTGTTAAAATAACTAAGCTGATAACTGAATCAAACAGATGCTGACACAAATGCAGCACTATCCAGCAGAACCTCGGCTCAACGGAGTAGCAAAAGCCAGAGAACTTTTGTACTTAAGTGCTTCACTTTTCATAATTGAATCACCAAGTTTAATAATTTAATGGAATTTCTGTTTCTTTTGAATCCAAAAAAAAAAGGATTAGGCCCGAAGATTTTCTTAGCCCCACTAAGTAAGTGGCAAGTGGAAACCTTTTACAGAAGTGAATCAATGATGAAAGAATTTGGAGTTTCTTGACACAAAGTTATGTGGTGATTATATTAATTGCACATATACATTATTATAATGTCATGTTTTTTGTTTCTTAAGTTTGGTTCTGTTCAAACTTGGTAGAATTGGGGCAAACCCATCCATTATTAAACACAAAGTGACCCTGAACCTAGGTAGGTTTTAATTTAAATATTCTTTCCATTTAAAATTAAAGATTCCTCTCCACTTGATTGCCTTTTACCTATGGTAATTTGTGTTGTATATTACATGTGGAATGATGCAATCAATAAACCATCTAAGGTTCCAATAATACATGCAATTCTTGAATTTCCTAGTTGGTAAATTTGATTTTTGGGTATGAAATACAAAACCTTCCAAGAAATTATTTTGGAGAAAAAATACAAAAGAATGGGACAAAAAGACAGCATAATTGTCCAGTTGGCATTTTTGGCAATTTTAACGAGGGAAGTACATAAACACTGAATGTAGCTATTCTTGGAATACCAAATTTCCCACTTAGTTTTCTTTCAAGAAACAGGAAACTTCTAAAAAAAAACAGATGATAATCTGACTGTTTATCTAATATTTCTACTGCTTTCTAGGAAAACCACGTTTGCCGGGGAAAAAATTATTGCAAATTAAGGCATGATTTGTGTAGTCTCGTAGTGGAACAACGTGAATAGACACAAGTAAAATGGGGCCTCTAGTGTTCTTAGGGGCATTGGACATACAAATTGTGGAATTCCGGCAAAAAGAAAAAAAAATTATATTGAAAATTAGAGTTGTGTTTGAATTTGAATATAAGTTAGAGATATTTTTGAAATTTTGCGAGTGTTTGAAGTGACATTTTTTAAAAATACTAGGTTTACAATGTTTTTAAAATTTCCGAAATTCAACTTTAAGTGGAATTTGAAATTTGAAATTTTTTCAAAAAATAAAAATAAAAAAATTATGGCCAAACAGGCCCTTAAGCGTTCAGCCTACATGATTATGCACTATGTGTATTTCTTCTTTTTTTTACGGATAATAACTTACTCACTCCGGTTCATAATAAATGTCTAATTTACTTTTTTATTTTGGTTCAAAATAAATGTCCAGTTATGTAATCAAGAAATAATTCAATTTATTTTTATAAAATAACCATTATGTACATATCCCTAAAAAGTTTTGTTACTTCTAACATTAAATGTTTAATTAGGGGTAGTTTAGGCATAATAGACATTTTTGTATAGAATTTAGTATTTTCTTAATGAGAGGACTAAAAGCAACTGGACACTTATTGTGAACCGGAGGGAGTATCGTATAAGGGTGTCAACCGGGCCGGGTTGACCCGGGACCGGCCCGGACCGGCCCGGTCAAAACCGGCCCGGACCGGCCCGGTCAAAACCGGCCCGGACCGGACCGGTTTAGCGCGGGGGGGGGGGGGGGGGGGCGGGCGGGGGTTGGGGGGGGAAGGGGGTTGGGACGTAAGGCCTTACCGGGCAATTAACCCGGACCGGACCGGCCCGGAAAGAGAAATACCGGGCGAACCGGCCAACCCGGACCGGCCCGGACCGGTTATAACGGTAAAATTTTTTTTTTTTTTTTTTTAAAATTTTTTTTAGCTGCTGGGGCCCACTTGCCCGTTGGCAACGGTCCAGAACCGTTGGCCAACGGGTCTTTTTGCATTTTTGGCCCTTTTTTGTTTTTTTTTTGTTTTTATTAAATTACATTAATAACCCTTCTAAAAATCTATAAATACCCTCCCCTCTTCTTCATTTCCTCACTCAAAATTATCTATCTCTCTCTCAATTCTCAAATTAACAAATATCAATCACTCTCTTCTCTTCAATTTTCAAGAATTCATATTCTACTTTCATAATTTTATTGTCTTTATTTTCCCGAATTTAATTTATCGTAATTTCTTATTTGGAAATCGGCATTCGAAGCTTGATTCTTGAAGTTCAAGTGTTCAACATTCTTGAAGTTCAACTGTTCAAGTGCTCAATTTATTGTCGAATTCGGTGCAGTCTCTCCAACTCTTTCTCTTATTTAATATTTTAATTGCATATTTGATTTTAGCTTATATATTAAATTTTCCAATATGTTGAATGCTGCTAAAAGAGCGTGTAGAAAAGTTACTGGTAGGAGTGGAAGTGGTAGTGGAAGTAGTAAAAAAAGTCCTGTAGCTTCTGGTAGTAATAGTAATAATGAACCAATAACACATGTTTCTGAATCATCGCCTAATTTGCAAGATGTAAATATTGATTATGAACAATTACACCAAGATTTCGGAATAGAAGATAGTGATAGAGTTAAGTGCAGACTTTGTAACGAAACGTTTAAACATTTGACCGGAGGTAATTTAGGGGGGACTGGCACACTAATTAGACATATGCAAAATTATCATCCTATAGAATGGGGGGTTAATGGGGATGGAAGTCAAACAACCGGTAACCCTACTACTGCAGGTCTCCTAAAATATGATAAAATGAGGGATCGAGAGGAATTAGCGAAAATGATCGCTTTGGGTTGTCTACCTTTTTCTTTTGCTTCTTCCTCTTATCTTGTTACGTATATTCAAAGGATATACAACCCTATGTTTAAAGGTATCCCTAGAAGTACCTGTAGATCTGACATCTTTAGACTTCACGGCCAATATCAAACATACATACGTTATTTGTTTAGTCACCTTCCTTCTAGAGTATGTCTAACTTCTGATATTGGCCATGCTGTAAATGGAAATGATTATTTAACAATTACATGTCATTGGATAGATGACAATACTTGTATGCAAAAACGTATTATTGCTTTTAAATATGATGAAGATCAGAGTCATACTGCAACATTTATTAGTAGTACAATTGTTGAAGTTGTCGAATTTTATAATCTAAACCAAAAAGTTTTGTGTATGTCTTTTGATAATGCTTCAAACAACAATGCTGCAGTTTCAATTTTAAAATTGAATTTACATCCACCTCTTGATGATATTTTTCATGTTAGATGTGCATGTCATGTTTACAATTTAATTGTTAAAAGTGGGCTCGATTTATTTTCAACTGAGATTACTCTAGTTAGAAGAGCTGTTGGAGTAATTCAGGGAAATAATAGACAATCTAGAATAAGAGAATTTAAGAACAAGTGTATGCAATATAACCTTACACCTAGATTCATGCCCGACGAAGTAGTTACTAGATGGAATTATACGTATATATTTTTAAAATGTTGCTACAAATATAGATTTCCAATAACAGAAGTTGCTAATGCACATTGTACTGATCCTAGGCGTATGTTAACCGGTGATACCTGGGAGGTCATTAGTGATGTGATTAAATTTTTACATAAATTTTATACTGCTACTGTTGTATTTTCTGGGGCATATTACCCAACTATTACTTTGGCTTTAGTACATATAGCTGAAATTTCTTTGCTACTATTTGAATTTAAGAAGAAAGATAGATATACGGATGCTGTTGCAAGTATGCAAGCAAAATTTAAAAAATATTTCTTTCCAATTCCTCCTGTTTACTTAATTGGTGCAGTTTTAAATCCTTCAATTAAAATGTCTGATTGTCAACAATTAATGAATGCTTTATACAATTATATGGAGATTGGGCCTACTGAAAGCCCAAATTTGTATGAATCTATGAACCAACTAAATGAACATTTACAATATCTATATACTTATTATGCAACTCAATGTGATAATGCTCGTGCTTCAACTGCTGCAAATCCCACTATGCAATGTAGCACTTCTAATGTAGTCGGAGATGATGATGAAGGCTTTGATAGTTTTAATATTTTTTCAACTTTTTCTAACACTCAAAGTAGTAGTAGGAATATAGATGAACTGCAATTTTACTTGCAGAAGCAAAAGGAGCCTCGCAGCAAGGAATTTTCACCGTTAGGCTGGTGGCAGGAAAATTCAAAGCAATTTCCCGTTCTTTACGCTATGGCGCGGGATGTCCTGAATGTCCCAATTTCCACTGTTGCATCCGAGAGTGCATTTAGCCAAGCAAGACAACAACTTGGAGACACGCGGCACTCATTGGGAAGCAATGCTTTGGAAGTCTTAGTGTGTCTAAGAGATTGGATAAGATCTGAACGAAGAAATCAAGGAAAGGAAGATCTTGATAGCCCGGAAGACGAAGAACTTGGAGATATATTAACGCACGAAAACCCATTCGAATTTAACACTCCAGAAGAAGGTCCAGAGGTTCATATTAATATGGAAGAACTTGCTATTGCAATGCAAGCCATTTGATGTAAATTGTAAACTAATTATGATACATTTTAGTTTTGAAATTTTGAATTTAAGAAATAAAGTAGCACTTGCAATAAGTGCAATTTTTTCCCCATCTTTTGTTGTGTTCATTCAATTATTACAAAGTATTAATATAACTTAATATTTATACTATACGTAATTCAAAAAAAAAAAAAAAGATTAACCCGGCCCGGCCCGGACCGGACCGGCTCAACCCAGCCCAATTGCAACCCGCCCCCAATTGAACCCGGACCGGACCGGCCCGGACCCGGACGGGTCATAAAATTTGGACCCGGACCCGGCCCGGCCCACCCACTGGTCACCTATAGTATCGTATTTCTTTTTGGTCACTACACCCTCCGGTTTACAATTAGTGTCCAATTTACTTTTTCGTTGTGGTTCAAAAGAAATGTTCGGTTATGTAATCCAGAAAGAATTCAATTTGTTTTTACAAAATAATTCTTATGTACATATCCTTAAAAAATTTTCTTACTCACATTAAATGTTTAATTAGGGGTAGTTTAGTCATACTAGGTATTCTTGTATAGAATTTAGTATTTTTTTAATGAGCGTGTAAACACAAATGAGATACTTATTATGAACTGAAGGAGTAATATACAAGCTAGAGGTCCATGTCATATCTTGTCACTTAGTCGAGGCAGGTCCCTGATTAAACGAGTTCTAACTTTATAGGTTTTTAACATGGAATATATTATAATATTGCCATTATAGGATAAAAATTAAGTATTTATTATATATATTGTGAAAATACACAATCAGTTAAGTCCTAGGTTATAAACTCCCTCCGCCGCGGTTTTACATAAAAAAAAAAAAAACTTTAGTGAGTATGGCTACTGGCGTCACGTCATAACAACCTAAAAGTTTCTAAAAAATAAATAAAACATAGCCACTATAATAATGCAGTCCAAAGACAATACATCTGCAGAATAAATGTCACTCTTCTTGTTTGGTTGTATTTCTATAACTTTTCGCAAAAGGCTACTGAAGGGGAATGCTGGAAAAGCAAAAAAAAATCTGACTTACTCTTTTAGAACAATAAATCCAGCGGAAATTTCTCTCTCAAACACCAAACCCCCCTTTTCATTAAAAACCAACATTCTTACAACAAATTCCTCAAATCTACTATAGCTTTCAATCCAAATCTTATTATCTATGACAAAATCTTGAAATTAAACCTGAAAATGTTTCAAACCCCATTAGAAATGGTCAGTTTATGTCTTCTACTACTCTGCTCTCTCATTTCCTCCTCTATACAGCTTGATGGCTTTACCTACACAAGATTCAATCAACCAAACAATAACATGACCTTAAGTGGAGTTGCAAAAATAAGCCAAAATGGATTTATTCAGTTAACCAATGAAACAAGTAGACTTATGGGTCATGCTTTCTATTCTTCACCTTTTCAGTTCAAGAACTCAGCTACAGGCACTGCTTTTTCTTTTTCAACATGTTTTGCTCTTTCTATAGTACCTGAATATCCAAAACTCGGTGGTCATGGACTTGCTTTTACCATTTCTCAATCCAATGATTTAAGCACAGCTCTACCAAGTCAGTATTTAGGTTTACTCAATGCTACTGATGTTGGTAATTTCTCTAATCATATATTTGCTGTTGAATTTGATACAGTACAAGATTTTGAGTTTGGAGATATTAATGATAATCATGTTGGTGTTAACATTAATAGTTTAAGGTCTGATATCTCTGCTGCAGCTGCTTATTTTGATGATGATTTGGTAAAACAAGATCTGAATCTTAAATGTGGTAAGGTAATATTGGCATGGGTAGAATATGATTCAGTTAAAAACTTGGTTAATGTTACTCTTTCAAGATCTTCTTTAAAACCCAAGTTGCCACTTTTATCTTATCATGTAGATCTCTCTCCATTTCTCAAAGGAAATATGTATGTTGGTTTTTCTGCTTCAACTGGTTTGCTTGCTAGTTCTCATTATATTTTTGGTTGGAGTTTTAAGTTGAATGGTGAAGCCAAATTTCTAGACTTGGATTCACTTCCTTTATTGCCTGGTCCCAAGAAGAAGCACACTGGCTTAATTTTAGCTATCTCAACTATAGCTGTCGTTTTTACATTGATTTCTATCTTAGTTGGTATTTATTTGATCAAGAAATTCAAGAATGCTGATGTTATAGAGTCTTGGGAGCTTGAGGTTGGTCCTCATAGATATTCTTATCAAGAACTTAAGCAAGCTACTAGAGGTTTTAAGGATAGTGAGCTTCTTGGTTTTGGTGGATTTGGTAAAGTGTACAAGGGTGTTTTACAAAATTCAAAGATGGAAATCGCTGTGAAGCGTATTTCGCATGAATCTAAACAGGGTTTGCGCGAGTTTGTGTCTGAAATTTCTAGCATTGGAAGACTTCGTCATAGGAATTTGGTTCAATTAGTAGGATGGTGCAGACGTCGTGGTGATTTGTTACTTGTCTATGATTTTATGCCTAATGGGAGCTTGGACAATTTCTTGTTTGATAAACCTAGAATGGTATTGTCTTGGGAGCAGAGGTTCAAGATCATCAAAGGGGTTGCTTCAGGTTTACTATACTTACATGAAGGTTATGAACAAGTTGTGGTGCATCGAGACGTTAAGGCTAGTAATGTGTTGCTAGATGGTGAGTTAAATGCCAAGCTTGGAGATTTTGGACTAGCAAGATTATATGAGCACGGATCAAACCCGTGCACCACAAGGGTAGTAGGCACATTGGGTTACCTTGCACCAGAATTGCCAAGAACAGGACGGGCTACAGAAAAGTCTGATGTCTTTGCCTTTGGGGCATTGTTGCTTGAGGTGGTTTGTGGGCGTAGGCCGATTGAATCAAAGGCAGGGCCCGAGGAGTTAGTCTTAGTTGATATGGTATGGAACAAAATGCGAGAAGGGAAAACTCTTGATGTTATAGACAAGAGATTGAAAGGCGAGTTCAACGAACGTGAGGTTGTGATGGTATTGAAATTGGGGCTGATGTGTTCAAACAACGAAGCGTTGGCGCGGCCTAGCATGAGACAAGTGATGAGTTATTTGGAAGGTGAAATTGAAATGCCAGATGCTCCAATGGCTCCTGGTGTTTATAATGGAGGATTTGGATTCGACGAAAATGAACTGCATTCTTTAGCATCTTCAAGAGGACACACATATTTGGCTAATGGAGATGTAGATGGTACATTTGTTTCTATTTCTACTGCACCAATGTCATGTTTATTTACTGATGAAGTACCTAGGTAGTGATTTTGAAGTTGTGTGCAGAATTTTCTCTTTGTTTTTCCAGGAACATTTCCTGATGAACAGTACTATTTCAAAGTTCAAAGCTAAATCACAGTACATTAAAGGGCAGGTCAGTCTGGCACACTAACCTCCCCTATGCGCGGGGTTCGGAGAATGGCCGGACCACAAAGGTTTAATGTAAGCAGTCTTACCCTGCATTTCCACAAGTGGTTGTTTCCACGGCTCTTGGAGGATGAAATTGAAATGCCAGATGCTCCAATGACTCCCGATGTTTATAGTGGAGGATTTGGATTCGACGAAAATGAACTACATTCTTTAGCATCTTCAAGGGGACACACATATTTGGCTAATGGAGATGTAGATGGTACATTTGTTTCTATTTCTACTGCACCAATGTCATGTTTATTTACTGATGAAGTACCTAGGTAATGATTTTGAAGTTATGTGCAGAATTTTCTCTTTGTTTTTTCCAGGAATATCTCCTGATGAATAGAAATATTTCAAAGTTCAAAGCTAAATCACAGAGTACTTTAAAGGGCAGGTCAATCCGGCGCACTAACCTCACTTATGCGCGGGTTCGGAGAAGGGCCGGACTACAAGAGTCTA
Organism: Nicotiana benthamiana; assembly: GCA_034376525.1. Classification (NCBI taxonomy): domain Eukaryota; kingdom Viridiplantae; phylum Streptophyta; class Magnoliopsida; order Solanales; family Solanaceae; genus Nicotiana; species Nicotiana benthamiana. The sequence goes on along the minus strand of CM067341.1, from coordinate 54,530,883 downwards.
TTGTAAGCAGTTTTACCCTGCATTTCTGCAAGTGATTGTTTCCATGACTTGGACCCCTGACCTCTAGATCACATGACAATAACTTTACCTGTTATGTCCTTTTTTTGTTCTTAACTTCTTTCTGTCCTTCACTAGTGACTATTATCATTTAAGAAATGAAAGAAGATTTGATTAAACTATGCCAGAATTATGAAAATAACCAATTTTTTTGGTCAAGAAACGTAGAAAAATATGGTGACCCATATCATGTCAAAGGTTTAGTGGAGAAATGAGAAAAATGAGGTTACTGAGTCAATCATCACCAAATCCATATAATTAAATATATAACTAGTCTCACAATGAATAGATAGAAAATAAAAACAAAGTTACGTAAAGATAGTGACGTTTCATCATATTGAGAAGTCAGAAATGCCGCCATGCTCTATACAATTAGCATTGTACCTCTCTGATACCAATGGACATAAACGGAGAAAAAGTAAAATCCTACTTTTTCGATCCTAATTTACACACTCTTTTCCTTTTATGTTAAATTAAAAAAGATTAAAATATTTTTATATTTAAAATTAAGTTATCTTTAAATTTTTAAGTTCATTCTTAATGTAATAATTATAACCAAAAGAAATACCTAAGACTTATTTTAGACCTTAGTCAAACTCTATCATGTAAATTGAAACTACGAAAGTATTACTCCCTCCGTTCTAGTTTAAATGACATACTTTGTTTTATTAGAAAGAATTCATATTTCTATTATTGAAAACAATTTAATATTAAACTTTTTATTTTATCCATTTTATTCATAATGAGAAACTTTTATAGTCACACAATTGCATGATTTCACAAAGTTTTTACTCCTGAAGGTTTTATCCACATATTTTATAAGTCTTTTTTTTAACTTTGTGCCACGTCAAACTAAATCATCTAAATTGAAGAAGGGAGTGTTATTTAAGCAATTCACTTCCAAAAATAATTAGTAACTCCCACCAAGAGATCAGTGGTACACCTTGAATGTCTAGAGGGAATAGAAAATCATACCGAAATTGGACTTTAGTAAATTCTTTTACTGCGACATTGCATGGAAAGCTGTGGTCAAGCCAATAAGGATTTTATAGCATAGCTCCTATTTGGCCATAAAATTTAAGTTTTTTTTTAATTCTTATTTTTAAATATTTATTTGTTTATAAAATTTAACTATTTTTTGGAAAATTTTAAAAATAAAAATTTTACATCCCAAAAACAACTCTAGTGTCATTTTTGAAGTTTTATACTCACAAAATTTTAAATTTTTTTTAAGTAAAATGCACGTCCTAACACAATTTTAACTTTCAAAATCTATTTTTATCTTAGTTTTTTAAAATCAAATTTATATACAAACGCTAGCTAGAAAAATTCAAGAAATGAAAGAAGCATTCTAACCATATTATATATTATTCAATGTAGTATAATGAGACTTTGACCTTCTTAGTTATGGTCTATCTGCTTTTTGAGACTGCGGCAACCAGTTAGAATTTAAATATCTATTCTCGCGTTTAAAATGACAAATCCATCATCTTTCACACAATTAGGAAACTCTTTACCACAACATGAAATCATTCTAAGCATTTTTACCCTCAACGACTTTATAATTACTTACATGTGACTAAACTTTATTTATATATATATATTTGCTAGGTTAAAATGTGTGACAATATTTCTGTTTAGCTCAAAGTTCTCATACACTTTATAAGCATAAATCAATTAAAATCAATGGAGGGCCAATCATAACAGATCGTAATAAACCAAAAGACCAAACGAATAAAATGTAAGAGACAATCGTTATTGGTTAAGGGAAGAAGGGTAGAGATCTTTTATTGATGAGATCGATTTGGTCGGCCTCTCCATGGAGAGGTTCAGAGCCTTACAATGATATATATTCTCTTCTTTTAGAAGTGGAGGTGAAGAAGAAGAAGAAGCCCCTTTTTAGGGTTCTTTCTCGTAATATTTATAGCTGTGTACCTTACCAGCTGGTGTTGGGCAGCAGTGGCCACGTCGAGAGGATGCCTTCATGAGGGCGGATAGGTTATGACCTTGCTGACCCAATCAGTTAACCATCGGGTAACCTTATTAACAAATGGTCGTACCATTTGTTAATCATAAATGGATTTAAAAATGGGTTGGTTCCGTTAATTATCGTGGAGTCAGCTTTTGACCCATACAGTTAGTCCCTCCGCTTATTGAGGTCGGAATCCGGCCGAGCTCGATAAGCGGACTTTGTCGAGTATAGTTCAAGAAATTCGGAGAGGGAGATCGAACGCCGTTTTAGTCGTGACCTAGGATGGCCGTGGTCGTTTATACATGGGAGATTATAATGTCGAAATAGATGGCCTTAGCCATTTTGTGTTGACGGTCTTGGCCGTAGTGGAGTCAATGGTCCAGGCCGTATTCGAATTTGATGACCCCAGTCGCACTTTGTCGAGAGCCCCAACCGTTTATATATGGGGGGATGGCTGTAGTCGTTGATACTTTGAAAATGACCATAGCCATTTAAACTTTGACAATGGTCGTAGTCGTTTATATTTTGGAGATGGCCGTAGTCATTTATACTTTGAAGATGACCGTAGCCATTTATACCTTGAAGATGGCCGTAACCATTTATACCTTGAAGATGACCGTAGCCATTTATACTTTGAAGATGGTAGTAGCCATTTATACCTTGAAGATGGCCGTAGCCATTTATACTTTGAAGATGGTCGTAGCCATTTTTACCTTGAAGGTGGCCGTAGCCATTTATACTTTGGAGATGGTCGTAGCCATTTATACTTTTGGAGATGGTCGTAGCCGTTTATACTTTGGAGATGGCCGTAGCCATTTTTATTTTGTAGATGTCCGTAGCCATTTATATTTTTGAAGATGGCCGTAGCTATTTATATTTTTGAAGACGACCGTAGCCACTTTTACCTTGAAGGCGGCCGCAGCCTTTTTCAATCGAGACTGTATCTTCATGCCGACGTCCTTTGGCCTCGTAAGATGTTAACCTTATTCTCGGTAGTCGAGTTGTATGTCGTACGATCGAAAAGAGTATGGGTATGCCTGGCGCGTATCTTGGCGGCGTCCAAAGTTTGAAAGTGTACGGAACGCCCTTTCAATAATCTCAGGTCGTTATAATCGTTTCGAAGGCAAAGCGCCAGCTGGCGGTTGAAATGTCGTTTCGTGGTGCTTGTCATAGTGGTACACGTTTCTGTAGGACTGAACCACAAAGGAATTTTTCCTTAGAGTTTTTCTGGCAGGTGTGTTAGCCCTTTTATGACTTTAGTCGTGGTAACGTCGATGGCCTTGACCATGATGATGTTGATGGCCTTTGGCCAGGTAAATGACTTCGACTGTTGTCAGGTCGTTTACTTGCCTTAGTCAAAAACTAGGTAGGTTGTTAGCATCGATGGCCTTAGCCATGATTACTTGCTTTTTGCTTTATCATTTTCCTTTACTCGGTATGAGCAAGTTGTAGTCATTATTTGGCGAGGGCGGCATATAGCCTTAACCACATATAGCCTTAATCCTAGTTCGAGCGTGGTCGAACTGTTGGCCGTGGCCTTGCAAATCGACCGGGGCAAAAAATTTGCGGCTTGAATCTTAGTTAGAGTTAGGCGTACTTACTTGATTGGCGAGGGTGCTTAACTTGTCCATTCGCTCGTAGGTGAACATGCCTTGCCGCGTTCAATGGTGAGGGCGCTTGACCTGAGTCTTGGTTTTTTCTGTAGTTGAATTTTTGTGCAAGGTCGCGTGGCCTGAGTTGTTGTTCAACCGTGGTTGAGCCTTTGCAATTTCTGCTATCGAAGGAACATAACCTGATTTATTATTCAGCCGTAGTTGAACCTTTGCAATTTTTGATGGCGAAGGCACATAGCCTGAGTCCCAGTTCAACTTATAGTTGAATTCTTGGGTGAAGGCACATAGCCTGAGTTGTTGTTCAACCGTAGTTGAACCTTTGCAATTTCTGATGTCGAAGACACATAGCCTGAGTTGTTGTTAAGCCATAGTTGAACCTTCGCAAATTTTGATGGCGAAGGCGCATAGCCTGAGTCCCAGTTCAACTCATAGTTGAGTTCTTGGGCGAAGGCACATAGCCTGAGTTGTTGTTCAACCGTAGTTGAACCTTTGTCATTTTTTTTGTCGAAGGAACATAGTCTGAGCGAGGCACGTAGCATGAGTTGTTGTTCAACCGTAGTTGAACCTTTGTCATTTTTGTTGTCGAAGGCACGTAGCCTGAGTAAGGAACGTAGCCTGAGTGAGGCACGTGGCCTGAGTAAGGCACGTAGCCTGAGTAAGGCGTGTAGCCTGAGTTGTTGTTCAATCGTAGTTGAACCTTTGTCATTTTTGTTGTTGATGGTACGTAGCCTGAGTAAGGCATGTAGCCCGAGTTGTTGTTCAATCGTAGTTGAACCTTTGTCATTTTTGTTGTTGAAGGTACGTAGCCTGAGTAAGGCATGTAGCCTGAGCCGTTGTTCAACCGTAGTTGAATCTTGCAATTTCTAATGGTGAAGGCACATAGCCTGAGTCCCAGTTCAACTCTTAATTGCACTTTTTAGGCGAAGGCACGTAGCCTGAGTTGTTGTTCAACCGTAGTTGAATCTTGCAATTTCTGATGGCGAAGGCACATAGCTTGAATTCCAGTTCAACTCTTAGTTGAACTTTTGGGCGAAGGCACATAGCCTGAGTCGTTGTTCATCTGTAGTTGAACCTTTGCAATTTTTTATAGTGAAGGCATATAGCCTAAGTAAGGCATGTAGCCTGAGTAAAGCACGTAGCATGAGTGAGGCTCATAGCCTGAGTGAGGCACATAGCCTGAGTGAGGCACATAGCCAGTTCAACTCATAGTTGAATTTTTTGCTGAAGGCGCATGGCCTGAATGTTGTGACGTCGGCGTTTAAGAGCAGAAGCTCGGGTTTGATTCGAGATCTTGAGCAGCTCACGCGTGCTCTTCCCGATCGGGGTATGTAGGCTTAGGTGACTCTTGGTTTGAGATATCTTCATGCTGATTTTCGGCCAGATCTCGCATCACGGATACGGGGGTGCCCTACAGAGATCCTCTATCGGGGGGGGGGGGGGGTCCGCTTCTCCTTCTTCTTCTTTCGCTTTCTCGAAAATGGGGGGAATAGGCTTCGGGTTCTTGCGGAGTTTTTGAGTTCCCTTCACCTGCTGTTTGGCTCATTTGAGGTAGGTTGCTTTCCCTTTTGGGTGTTCTCTTTCCTTTTTGGTCTAAGGATGAACTACACGATTCTGCTATGAAGTCCCCACAGACGACGCCAAATTGTTTTACTCAAAGTTCTTATACACTTTATAAGCATAAATCAATTAAAGTCAATGGAGGGCCAATCATAGCAGATCGTAATAAACCAGAAGACCAAACAAATAAAACGTAAGAGATAATAGTTATTGGTTAAGGGGAGGAGGGTAGGGATCTTTTATTGATGAGATCGATTTGATATGCCTCTCCATGGAGAGGTTCAGAGCCTTACAATGATATATATTCTCTTCTTTTAAAGTGGAGGTGAAGAAGAAGAAGCAACCCCCCTTTTAGGGTTCTTTCTCTTAGTATTCATAGCTGTGAACCTTGCCAGCTGGCGCTGGACGGCCGTGGCCACGTCGAGAGGACGCCTTCATGAGGGCGGATAGGTTATGACCTTGCTGATCCAATCGGTTAACCATTGGGTAACCTTATTAACAAATGGCCGTACCATTTGTTAATCATAAATGGATTTAAAAACGAATTGGTTCCGTTAATTATCGTGGAGTCAAGTTTTGACCCATACAATTTCCATAAAACTGGTTAGATATTGAATAAAGCAGCTATAAATTCTGGAAATTTATTTAGCAAACGTTGGGATCTCAAATGAACTCTTTCGTATTTTGTTCTATCCCGCATGCCTTATTGCCCAATAATGTTGAAGAGCTTTCCAAACAAAAAGGAAGATCGATAACCAAACAGGATTTTTATTCTTTGTTTTTCTTCATTAAGAAAAAAATTCCTTGTTACGCCATTTAGGCTGAACGTCAGTTGCATTTGATGTAATCTAAATTCAGTGCTCCGCTCAATGTGCGTGTAAATTCAGTACGTACTTCTACCCTCCTAATTATTCCATTCGTTTCAATTTGTTTGAATTTATTTGACTGGACAGAAAGTTTAAGAAGAAATTTTTTTTTTTGAAACTTATGATATACATAATTTATAGATATTTGTTTGACTATAAATTATTTCATTAAGGATAAAAAAAAAATTTAACGTCCAATTATTTTTCAAATTTAAAAAAGGCTCATTCTTTTTTAAATTGATTTAAAAGATAACAATTATATTCTTTTTTAAATGAAGGGAGTATATCTTACCATCTCACCCTTTGGTACAGCTGAGTTAACAACCATTTACATAGGCCTCTGGTCTCTTGTCACTTGGACTATTGGTCCTCGTGTGGTCAAGTGGTTACAAGCTGTGAAATAAGTTGTTGCAGAAATATATATATATAAAAATAAACACAATATGATCTTATCCTTTTTCGAACAACTTTATCGGCCATAACGGAATTTAGTACCAGGCATTCTTTTTTAATTTAGAGTAGGGATTGAATAGGGTAAAATTTGGCTCTCAACGTCCTCATGTCGATTGGGCACTTTCATTATGATAAGGTCGACCCGAGTGAGGGCACGACCCAGTTGATAAAGTAAAGACGACGTCGTTTAGGGTCTTGCTTCTTTGGTACACAGCAGCTACCTACTTTTGTACTTTTTCTTTGATTATTTCGAGGAAAGTCTCCTACTATATAAAGGAGACCTTCACCTTATAATAGAGAGGATTCTGAATAATACAACTCTTTTACTCTCTCTCTCTCTCTATCCCTAACACACATTCTCTCTCATACTAATATTCTTACTAGTTCTTCACACTTTCAGATCTACAACGATCTTAACACAATTATCATCTCTAGGACTCATTATATTTGATTACGATTTACCCTTATCCATTTTAGATTGTTTCTAAGCTTATAAAGTGTGAATATAACTTTTGAGCCAAACAATTTGGCGCCGTCTGTGGGGATTTCGAGAATCAAAATCATAGTTTGTACCTAGAGAACCATCGAAAACCCTTCTCTACAACACACAAACAAAAGATGGCTGACCAAGCCTAAGGTATTCACACATCAGTAGAACAGAAAATGACACAAACAAGCTCCAAGACCTCGATGAAGCCGAGGAGAGAAGAGAAATGGCACACATAAGAATGGTGGCCTAAAAATAGCAAATCGAAAGATACTATAACAAGAGGGCGAAGATAAGACCACTCAAAGCGGGAGACTACACCCTCAAAGCCAAGACATTGGCATCCAAAGACCCAAGTGAAGGAAAATTAGGCACCAACTGGGAAGGACCCTACAAAATCACAGCAGCACCCAGCAAAGGAGCATTCCAGTTGAAAAAAATGGAAGGAAAACGCTCCAAAAACAATTGGAACGTTGCCCACCTAAAGTATTTCCACTTCTAAAAGGCGTTTCCCGATTCGTACTCTTTTTCCCTTACTCGAGTTTTGTACCAATTGGGTTTTCTCGGGAAGGTTTTTAACGAGGCGACAGAGGGACTAGGGGTGTGCAATCGATTTATCGGTTCGATTTGGACCCTTATCGATAATTACTTATCGATTATCAATTTGTACATATGCTTATCGTTATCGTTTCAATAAGGTTTCGATTTTTCGATTTTAATTTATCGATTTTGGGGGCTTATCGATTTGATTTATCGATTTTCAATAAGACAGATTATACCGTTCAATAGTAGTAGTTGTCCAACTGGGATATATGAACTTTAAAGTGTGCGCACACTTTAAAACTATAACCAAGTTCTCATATAGTTAGAAAATGCAAATAGACAACAAATCAATAATCTACATACATATTTATTATTCGGAAAATGGTCAGATATGCCCCTGAACTATACATTTTGGATCAATAATGCCTTACATCCACCTATTGGGCCAAATATGTCCTTCCATTAATGTTTTTGGCTCACAAGTGCCATTTGAGTTAACGGAGGAACACGTGTCATCGTCTTGTTGGTCTATTCTAAATATTTCGTAATTAATTAAAAATACACATTATTCATATCAAAAAAAAAAATTTCGAAAACAGTTCTTCTAAAACTTTTTTTTACTAAAAACTAAAGAAAAATTTTTATTTTTTCCAATTTTTACAAAAAAAATAATTTTTTTTACTAAAACAATATTTTTGTAAAAATAAACACAAAATCTAAAAAGAAATAAATTTGTAAAAACTAAAAAAAGGTAGATGTTGTTTGCCAAAATTTCTAATTTTTTCCAGTTTTTACAAAAGACCAATTTTTTTTTAACTTTTTTTTTTCAAGTTTTTTCCAGTTTAGCAAAAAAACTAGTCACATCAAAGCAAATTTTCCAGTTTTTGATAAATCTAATTTTTTCATTTTTACAACGATGATATATGTGTATTATTGTATTATAATATAGAGTTTAAGTTGGATACGTGTCATGAAATTTTTACACCATCACATTATATTTTTCTAATTTTTTTTTTCAATTGTTTTCCAGTTTAGCAAAAAATCTAGAAAAATAAAATCTAGAATAAAAAATGGGTCTTTTGTAAAAACTGAAAAAATCTTGAAATTTTAGCAAAAAACTTCAACTTTTTTTTTTTCAATTTTTACAAAAATATTACTTTTTAGATTTTATTTTTATTTTTACAAAAATATTGTTTTAGTAAAAAAATCTCTTTTTTTTTTGTAAAAACTAAAAAAAATCCTTTTTTCTTCAGTTTTTAGTAAAAAAAAGTTTTAGAAGAATTTCTTTGGAAAATTATTTTTTGGGTATGAATAATATGTTTTTTTAATTAATTACGAAATATTTAGAATGAACCAACAGGACGATGATATGTGTCCCTTTGTTAACTCAAATGGCATATATGAGCCAAATTATTAATGAAAAAACATATTTAATTCAATAGGTGAATGGAGAGTATTATTAATTTAAAACGTATAGTTCAGAGACATATCTAACCCTTCTCTGTTTATTATTTCCTTTAGCATCTAACATTTTCTTCAAAAAAATCTCATGCCCTATAACTGTCGATTTTGAGCAAAACAAGAAGATAAAGGCAGTGAAAAAACCTGGAAAGAAAGGCCAACTAGTGGAAGAAACAGCGGCCAGTGCAGTTTTTTGAATATTAAATTCACAAATGATTCAACCATGACTAGGAATGCACATATGCTTCTGGGCAGTCACCAAAGGCCAATGCAACTTTACATTTGTTTAATATACGCATGCACTAAATTTTGTCCTATGTTTTCATTCACGTTTCTGACCTATTTTATTTAATGAAGAAATATATTTTATTTAAAAAAATCCAAATTCATATATTTGTATTAGAGTTTGCAAACACTTTTTTCCGAAAAATCAAAAATACAGCTTGCTAGCAACTAATATTTCCACCTTACCCTGTTAAAATAAGTCAGTTCATTATTTACTTATTTTTGCAAAATTCTTCTCAAACAAGCACTTTTAAAATCTCTATAAAAAGCAAAACTCAACTAGTGGCAGAGACGAGCAAAAGCAAAACTAACGAAACACATACAATGATACAAACAAGATCTGTGAAATGCAAATAAGAAAAACGTGAAGAACAAAATTCTAAAAATTGAAAGAACCCATTTGGAGAAAAAGAATTACCAGATATGTGGGAGAAACCGAAAAAGGAGTAATTTTGAGTGAAGAAAAGTTTGCTAAAAATGTTGAGGCTTGACACTTGAGGAACTTGAATCTTCAGAATATGGAGACTTGGAGAGGGCAGAAGCGGCGCTGAGCGGGTGGAATGAAAAAATGGCTAGGGTAGAGGAAATTAGGGAATAACAAGGGTAGGGAGAGTAGAGAAAATGGAAATAATAAGTTAGGGTAAAAGAAAAAGCATTATAGAATAAGGATATAATTATATTTTCAGTATATTTTATCGATTACTCGATAAGTCGATAATTTGGGAGGACGAAATCGAAATTGAAATCGATAACTCGATAAGAAAATTTTCTTGATCGAAATCGAATTCGATAAGTCGATAACTCGATGTCGATAACTCGATATCGATAACTCGATTCGATTTATCGATAAACCGATTAGAATACAAACCCCTAGAGGGGACACCTAGAGATATTTGCGGAACAAGTTTATCATATCAACCTCTCCATACGCTCTTCAGGCCAACACGATATAGGGACTGAACCAGCATGATTTCCAATGTAAAACGACTATGGCCATCTCCAATGTATGAACGACTACGGCCATCTCCAATATATATAAATGGCTGAGGCCATCTCCAATGTATGAAAGACTACGACCATCTCCAATGTATAAATGTCTATGACCGTCTCCACTATATAAATGGCTACTGCCATCTCTAATGCGCAAATGGCTAAGGCCATCGCCGCCAATAATCAACCTAGTTCGACTACGTCAAGCAAATGATTCGACGACAGTCGAAATCAACCATATGGCCAAGACCATCAACAAGTTATGACCAAAGGTCATAGTGGCTAAGGCCATCGCCGCCAACAGTCAACCTAGTTCGACTACGGCAATAAAATGATTCGACGACAGTAGAAATCAATCATATGGCTAAGGCCATCAACAAGTTATGACCAAAGTTCATCGTGGCTAAGTCCATCGCCGCCAACAGTCAACCTAGTTCGACTACGGTAAGCAATTGATTCAATGACAGTCAAAATCAACCATATGGCCGAGGCAATCAACAAGTTAGGACCAAAGGTCATCGACTTTATCATGGCTAAGGCCATCGCCGCCAACAATCTACCTAGTTCGACTACGGCAATCAAATGATTCGACGACAGTCGAGATAAACCATATGGCCAAGGCTATCAACAATTTATGACCAAAGGTCATCAACATAACTCTAGCCAAGACCATCACCATCAGACATCGACCCAGGTCGACCATGGTGAATAAGCGAATGACTCGACGATAGTTGATGTCGCCTATGTGGCCAAAGCCATCAACTCCATCATGGCTAAGGCCATTGATTCTATTATGGCTAAGGCCACCGCTGCCAACATTCGGCCTAAATTCGACTACGGCGAACAAATGACACGGCGACAATCGGAGTCTTCTATATGGCCAAAACCATCAATTCCATCATGGATAAGGCCATTAACTCTATTACGGCTAAGGCCATCGCCGCCAATAGCCAACCTAGATTCAAATACGGAAAATAAGTGACTCCACAACAATCATAGTCACCTATATGGCCAAAGGCCAAAGCCATCAATTCCATCATGGCTGATGCCATCGTTTCTATCATGGCTAAGGCCATCGACTCCATCACGACTAAGGTCGTTAATCTATGCCTGGCTAAGGCCATCGACTCCATCAAGACTAAGGTCACTAATCTAAGTCTGACTAAGGCCGTCACCACCGATAGTTGACCCAGTTCGGCTATGACAAACTAGTAATTCAATGACAGTTGAAACCGCCCATGCTGACCTAGCTTAAACTACGGTGAAAAGCGCGAAAGCAGCAATCAGAAACATAACAAAATCTCTAATGAACAAAAGAAGAACAGCAATAGCAAAAAGTCATATTCCATTATCTCCAAAAGTATACGTAAATCTTTCCTTAGAAAAAGTCCCCATTTACAAAAAAAATATACATACAAAATCCTAAGAGCCTTCACCGCTCCGTTCATCACGACCCGCCTGATCGTCGTTCGGTCTATTGCCATCTCCAGGCTGATAAGTCTTAGAAATCCATGAACTAGAGTCCAGACGATTGACTTCATCAGAGTTATAGCCCTCCCTACCTGGCGAGTCGGAGCTGTAATCGGCCGCTTCATGGGCAACCCAAACTAAGTGCCATTGCCTTTCAACTTTTGTCTTAGAAGCCCGACCTGCCGCCAAGAACTACTCATATATGACCAACCTGGTATCATGGTACACCCATATCTCGTGCGCATCACGATGCGCAGTGTCTTGTGGGGCAGTTCGCCTGAGGACTTCAACCTCGACTGTCCTGGCATCAAGCTCGGCTTTGAGGGCCGTGACCCGGGTCCGTAATTCCACAGCTTCCGCCGCTACCCCACGGTTTATCTCCAGTTCCTCCTCTTTTTATTGAAGGAGAGTCTCCAGCTCGATGTTTCGAGCCAAAGTAGCCATCAGCTGCTCGTCAACCTCCTCTAGCTCGGCCACCCACTTCTTCAATAGAGCTTCCGATTCTTCAAGACCCTCACGTTACATCCGAAACTGAGGGTCCTGCTTGAGTACATCTGCCAACTCCTGATGCTTGACACATCACTCCTTGTATTTCTTTGCCATTTTATTGAAGGTGGCCGCCTTCTTTTGTTCGCACCACCGCCCCTCCACCTCCAAGATAAGGGTCTGAAAAGAAGAGAGGAAATACAAGTCAGTACGTACCAAAGTTGCCTTTACGACTCATAAAAGAAAAACTGAAAGCTACATGCAAAGCTTCACTAGCGGCACTCCTCGACAAATCCCTGTTACTAACACTTTTTAGCATTTCATGCTCCGCAGCCGCACATAACAAGGTCATGTCCGCTGCGGTTTGCTCGTTGTCTTCTAACATGTTATGCCCACCAGGGATCACAATTAGGTGAGTAGACCTCCCTCCCCCATCTCCACATGGGCTAAGTCCCCCGTTGCTTCTCCAAGAGAGGCCTCAGAGCCCGTCCTCTCAATTTCTATGCATGCTCCCCCAACTGGAGAAGACGACCCGCCTTCTGGGGCAGGGGATGAGCTGACAACGGTTGTTGTTCTCTGAGGGGCCAATCTCCTTGAATGCATGGCCTCAGCCATAAAAACTAGCCTCATCTCTCGGCGGGGCTCACTAGGCCTCACGCCCACAGTCGCAATTCCCTTGCCGGTAATCAGTCGCCGCCTCTTTCTCTCCGACGGCTCTTCGCCTTCAGAAGTTGCCTCTGCTGGAGAGGCTTCAGGCACCATCACAGGCATGGCTTCAGGCGTCGTTACTGGCCGGCCTCAGTTAGTATCACATGCATAGCCTTAGGTGTCATCACTATAACAACTTCAGGCGTCGACTCAGATACTACCACCAGAGCAGCCCCCTGCTGAGAAGCTATCGGAGCGCTATCACTAGGCGAGCCGCGTGATACAACCTCGTCATCTGAATTGACCTCCACCCTAGACGGGACAACGACAGTCTTCTTCTTCTTTTTAGAAGCACACCGATCTGCAAGAACAAGTGCATTAGATAACAAAAACTAAAGAAAACTTCAAGACAAAGCCAAAAATTATTATTACCTGCTGGGCCGTATAGTTTACAGAACTCGGTCCAAGTCAGACACTCCTCTGCATACGGTATCAATATCCCAAGCCACGACCTGATGTCGCCAATAGTTCAAGGAGGGCGAGCTACCACTACAAAAAGGAATACAAAGAAACCACCATGATTGAGCCGCTTGGGCAAAAATCATTACAAAATCACACACAAGGGTACTAACATTCCGAGTTCCACACCTCCGGGAAACCTTCGCGGTTGGATACCAGGTGTCTCGTCCTAATATAAAAGTATTTATGCCAGAAGTTACGGTTAGATTTATCGTCAGACTTCACCACAAAGCTCTTCTTACCACGGCTCCAAAATTGGAGCATGGTACCTCTCATATAACTAGGCTGAACATCTGCAGTAGGTGATGAGCAAACACTATGTTACCGGCCTCACCCGCAAGCGTGGTGAGAATTCGGCACACCTTCAAGGCATAAGGTGTGAGAAGAGCCAGGCACACATGGTAGAAGCGGCAAAGCTCCTCTGCTAGAGGATTAAGCGGCAAAGCTCCTCCGCTAGAGATCCAAGCGGAAAGATGTATCCAATCCTTAGCGTGTATTCATAGAACGTGCAGAACCCATGACTATGCACACTAGCATAGTCCGCCCCGGTCGGATCCATTTCAACATAGTCGGGGATATTGTACGTAGTTCTGAGGGCATCTAAGTGAGACTGCAATAACTCACTGGGTTCCCAAGGAAGAGAGGGGAATTTTCGAGTTGAAGTCAATTCGAACACTCAGGTTTTTTGGAAGGATATTATCCACCTTTAGAGGAACGAGGGGTTTTCTCCACTTCTTCCACCTCACCATCGGAGGAATGCGGAGCCCTAGAATGGGCATTATCCTTAGTCTTTTTGTTGTCTTCACGACGCTTCGCCATGGTATAATTTATGAAGGAAGGTGTCAAGGAGAAGAGCTACAATCCTAGAAATGGTAGCTCTCAAATGAAGCAGCAATTACCAGAAAGAAAGATGAAGAAAGAAATAAAGCGACACTCTCCAAGGGTTCGAAAGATGAATCACATTGAACCACTCCTCTATTTATAGGGATAAGGTACGCGGAAATCGAAATGTACAATTCAAAAACTGGCGCGGGAAACTAAAACATCACGTCATGCTCTAAATTGTCTCGGGAACAAGTATGATGATGACACACGTGACCAGTGACGTCATTCAAGAAAAGGGGTCGTATGTCAACAGCTCGACAATATTACACATGGTGCCTATGGGTGCGGCCAAATTTTCTTAAAAGCGAAGTATGCATGTTTGTCCATTGAAGACGGTCATCGAGCACGTCTCCAACGAATGGAGGGACTAACTGTATAGGGTGAAATTCAGTTCTCAACGTCTCCACGCCGAGTGGGCACTTCCATCATGATAAGGTCGGCCCGAGTTAGGGCATGACCTAGTTGATAAGTAAAGGCGACGTCGTTTAGGGTCTTGCTTCTTTAGTACGCATAAGCCACCTACTTTTGTATTTTTTCTTTGATTATTTTGAGGAAGGTCTCTTACTATATAAAGGAGATCTTCACCTTGTAATGGGGGGGAGGGGTCCTGAATAATACAACTCTTTTACTCTCTCCCTGTCTCTATCTATGACACGCATTCTCTCTCATTCTAATATTCTTACTAGTTCTTCACACTTTAAAATCTGCAACGATCTTAACATAATAACCATCTCTATGACTCATTTTATTTGATTATGATTTACCCATATCCATTTTAGATTGTTTTTAAGCTTATAAAGTGCGAATATAACTTTTGAGCCAAACATGGGAGTATATGGACCGGGTTCATTCGGTTTTTATCAAAATCAAACCAAACCAACTATATCGATTCGGATTGGTTCGGTTTTGTCAATTTTTTCCGGTTTCTGGTTTTTTTTATTACGTGAATATTATTTCAATCTTACTTTGTTAAAAGTGTAGATAAAGCTTTGATAAGTAAATATATGTTTAGTAAATATAGAAAAAATTGACAAACGTATGTTCTTTTAAAATATTCTAATGGAAGAAATTTTTTAGCAACACGTTATAGTTATTTTCTTAGTCGTCAAACAATTATTTTTCGTTAATTTACGCTTTCAAGGCTAATACATGAGAGGATCCCAAATACTTCTACATTTTTAAAGAACATTCACTATAAAGTCTTACAATATAAATAAAATTTATATATTTATATAT
Source organism: Nicotiana benthamiana (assembly GCA_034376525.1). Taxonomy (NCBI): domain Eukaryota; kingdom Viridiplantae; phylum Streptophyta; class Magnoliopsida; order Solanales; family Solanaceae; genus Nicotiana; species Nicotiana benthamiana. The sequence goes on along the minus strand of CM067341.1, from coordinate 54,515,355 downwards.
CGGTTTTGTTCGGATTTTTTAACTCAATACCAAACGAAATCAGACCAAACGAGTTCAAACCAAACCTAGTCAGAGTTTTTAATCGGTTTAGTTTGATTTTTCGCTTTGGTGCAATTTTGCTTGATACATTTTAAGCTAGCAGTACAAACATTAATTATAAAAGAACGATTATATTCCTTCAAATCTTGATCAACTTGAATCCCATTTTTATTTATATACTAGTGAAACTTCCCGTGCCTTGTGCCGTGTAAATTCATACTTTACCACATGTGAAATAGCTCCGACAATTTAAAATTGCAAAAATTAAACCCCAATAAAATACAAATATATGTATAACACATATCTCCAAGACCTCCAATTGATGAAGCGTTACGCCTTAAAGTAAAAATAATTTCTAAAGTTTGATTGTCCTTTTTAAAAAATATAATTAAACCACATTTTTTTTATTTTGATGTGTAATATCAAGCACGAAATCTTAATATGATTGGTGCATCAATGCAAATTTGCTCTTTAGCCTTGAGTAAGTCATCGAATTTGAAGTCATTTTATCCAACTACAGATATCTAGCAACACAGGTAGTAGAAGCATTGATTTGTTTCTAATGTCATCCTCAAAGCCTCAATATTTTAACTATTTCTTGAGCTTTCAAGTATTCAGTATACAGAGATCTAAACTCAAATAGTTAATTTTCTTTTCAAAAATGTCAAATGTAAAACAGTCAACACAGATTTTAGTCCCATTTGATGCTCAGCAATTTTTTTTAATCATTTTATTAAAAATTCCCTACAACTTTATTACTTTGTTGAAGCACAAATTGTGACGATCCGACCAGTGTCGTCTCATGAGTTACCATTCCATTTTCCCTATTTTTGCTTCTAATTATTTGTACAATGGTTCAATATGTGATCGAGTTGATTGGTTATGGTTCGGAAGGATTTGGTAAGGTTTGAGACACATTGTCTTTTTTTAAAAAGGTTAAGCTGGAAAAGTCAATCGAAGGTTGACTTATGTGTTAGAGGGTTCGGATATGAGTTCCGATGGTTCGATTAGCTTCGGGAAGTGATTTGGCACTTAGGAGCATGATCAAAACGAGTTTTGGTGGTCCGGAGTATATTTAGGTTTGAATTGGCAAAAGTAGATTTTTGGCGATTTCCGATAGGTAGATGAGATTTGGATATAAGGGTCGAAATGGGATTTCGAGAATTGCAGTAGTTCTGTTGTGTCCTTTGGGATGTGTGTGCAAAATTCAGGTCATTCGAACTTGGTTTGGTTGGGTCTTTGATCAAAGCGGAATTCGGAAGATTTTGAAAAACTTAGGCTTGAATCCGATGTGTTTTGGTCGATTTGATGTTGTTTGACGTTTTTTGAAGACTTCACCAAGTTTGAATAAGATTTTGGAATATATTGGTGGCTTTGGTTGAGGTCCCGGGGGCCTCGGGTGAGTTTCGGAGGGTTGATCGGACCATTTTGAGTTAAGGAAAAGTTGGAGAATTTTGTTTAGCTGTTGCAGGCATTTTACTTTTCGCGTTTGCGTCAGTTGAGAAAGGAAAAGATTGAGCCTTCGCGTTCGCGATGGGAGCTCCGCGTTAGGAAAGGGCTAAGGATTGATGCATCGCGTTTGCAAGTTAGGTGACGCGTTTGCATAGAAGGAATTGAGAGGGTTGAGCTTTAGTGGAATTAACTCATCGCGTTCGCGATAGATGGAACGTGTTCGCAAAGGTTCGCTTGGGTAAAGCATTACGTTAGTGAGGTTGGTCGCGATTGCGTAAGAGAAAATTGGTCAAAAGTTAAGTTATGCTTCGTGAACGCGAAGCTTTGACAACATTGGCGAAGAAAGATTTTAGGCGTGGGAAGAAGTTTAAAAGGTCATCTTGTCTGCGAATGTGGGGTTTATTTCCTCCATAGTTGCTCTTTTTTGGAGATTTTTGAAGGAGAGTGAAGAGAGATTCAAGGAGAAACTTTTGGACGTAAGAATTTTGGACTTAAAACTCAAATCTATTGTGAAAACTACCTATTAAATCATGGAATCTAAGCCTAAAATTGAGGAATTAGGGCTTGAGACTGATAAACTATAAATGAGGATTTGAGGGGTCATTTGGACCCCGATTTCATTGTTCTTGATATGTATAGACTCGTGGGATGATAAGAATTTCAGTGATATAATTTTTATCGAGTTTTGAAATATGGGCTCGTGGGTCGGGTTTGGCCAATTTTGAGATTTTTGGTATTATTTAATTGTTTTCGCTTGAGCTTTGTTCACTTAGCATATTTTGACGTCGTGATTCTGATTTAGGATAGATTTGATGCGAGTGAAGGTCGATTCGAGGGGCAAAGTCATCGCGGAGTAGTATTTTCACAGGTTTAATGTAAGTAACCATTGTAAATCTGGAACCGAGGGTACAAAACCCCGCTATTTGACTTGTTTTGATAAATGCGGTGATGCACATACTAGGTGACGAGCGTGTGGGCGTGCACCGGTAGGGATTGGTACTTGGTCCATCCCGTAGCGACTATTAAGCCGCATATTTGATTTGGAAATATTATGTTATTTCGTATTTTGGATATTTATACTGTATTGTGGGTTTTATGCCACATTTGGGGCCTTGTGCCAACCTATAGAAACCGTTAGGGGAATTTTGATTGTTTTTCCTCACTTTATGTGACGACCCAAAGGTCATCACCTGTTTTCTCTCTTTTTCCACCCTATCGAGGCCGTAAAAATCTTACTTTTAGTCACCTGAATTTGCATGCACAGTCCGGGCGCATAACTGGAAAGCTTAAATATGAATTCTTGTGAAAAATGATGAATTTTATATTAATATGATTAAAGTTAACTTAGGTTAATGTTTTGGGTCAACGAACCCAAACTCGTGATTGGAAAGTCCCAGAGGGTCCGTAGAAAAATATAGGAGTCGGGCGTATGTCCGGAATCGAAATACGAGGTCCCAATCCCGAGAAATGGATTTTTAAGAGAAATTATTTTTCGGAAATTTATATGGAATTTTGAAATAAAAATGGATTAGAAAGTGTAGGTATTGGGCTCGTATTTTTTGTTTCGGCACCAGATACAGGTCATATATGTGATTTAAGATGTTTCTATGTAATTTAGCTGAAATCAAACGTCATTTGACGTGTTTCAGACCTAAATATCTAAAAACTGAATGTTTATGAAGATTGATGAAAAAAGTGATGTATTTGAGGTTGGATTCCTCGTTTATAATGTTATTTTGGCGATTTGATCGAACGGTTAAGTTTGTAGGATGTCGTTGAGTTAGTGTGCGTGTTCGGTTTGAAGCCCCGAGGGCTCGAGGGTGTTTTAGAAGGTGTTCGAGATGGTTTTGGAGTTAGGAAAATTGCAAAAAAATCTGTTATTGGTGCACAGTGAAATCCTTCTTCGCGTTTGCTCTCCACCCTCGCGTTCGCATAGCTTCAGTGTTTTTTCCCTCCTTCGCGTTTGTATGGCCTTCTCGCGTTCGCGTAGTTCCAGTCTTTCATTCAATGCGTTCTCGTTTCCCCTATCCCGTTCGTATAGGCCAATTTCCTGGACCCCAACATTTTACCCTACGCGTTCGCATCCCCCTCTCGCGAATGCAATGCATGCTAGGCCCCCTTCTTCGCGAACACGATCACTGTGCCGTGAAAGCATAGGGAATTTTTGCCTAGTCATTTTTAGTCTTCAAAATCATAACAGTGATGCATTTTTAATCAAATTCAACATGATCTCTCTTCTTCCCCAAGCTCTAGGAGTCCATTGAAACCCCCATTCTTCAAGGCCGCTTGGGTTAGTAAATCCCCACTTATTTCCTTCATTAACTAATGAATTTCTAAGCGTAAAATCACATAGTGTAGGGTGGAAATTGAGGGAAATGGGTAGAATTAGGGCTTTTAAATTTTCTTTGATTTAGACCTCGTTTTGGGGTCGAATTGGAAAATAATTATATATCCGGGCTCGTGGGGGGAATGGGTGATAAGAAATTGGTTCAAACATCGTGTTTTGACCAAGCGGGTCTGGTATCGATTTTTTGGAATGTTTTGAAGAAAGGTTGAGAATCTATATTTAGGCATTGAGTTTGATTTGTTTAGCTATTATTGATTTTATAAAGTCGTTATTTCATAGATTTGATTGCGTTGGAGACGAATTCGAGAGGGAAAACGGTCGTTGTGGTTTGATTTAGCCGTGGAAGTTGAAGTAAGTGTTTGGTCTAACTTTGGCTTGAGGGAATAGGAGTAGAGTCTTATTTGCTAATTGCTATTTGTCGAGTATGGTGTATAGGCATGGGGACGAGTATCCATACACTGGTGTCGAACATGACCGTTAGTCCTAAATTTGCTAAATTATCGAATTCTTAATTGTTGTTTATGAAAAATTGGTTTGAAATCTTTAACACCGCTCCAGTAATTGTTGACACTGAGTATTGATTTAATTGTGTTAAGCAAAAAATTGAATAGGTTTGGTTATAGCTGGATTTCCCTAGCCGGGATAGTTGAATTGGTATCTTGTTCCGTTGCCGAGAGACTTATTGTATTGTCTTGATCCCTTGCCGGGAATTTACTATGTTACCTTACCCCCTCATCGAGATTTCTTGGTGATATTGTCTTAAGGAAATGGGAGAGTGTGGTACGCCTGCCACATGATATTATGAAATGGGAACGTGTGGTACGCCTACCACGTAATAATATAAAATGGGAACATGTGGTACGCTTACCACGTAATATTATGAAATGGGATCATGTGGTATGCCTATCACGTGATATGAGGAAATGGGATCGTGCTACACTCCTGTAACGTGAGGAATTTGAAACAAGTGAAAGTGGTTTGTTTTCCCTTATTCCGTGTTAGATGGAATCAGATGTAGTTTCCCTTGTTTTTCATGTAATTTTGTTTTTATCTGCTACACCCATAAGCATGTTCCCCCTCCCAGCTTTAATTGTTTACTTTTTGCTATTATTTTATCGTACTTGTATATAGAGACCTTGGGTACTGCAGGCGCATTAGGGCGGAGGAGGTCATGGGGTTGCGTAGGATGAGTAGGGGTCGAGCGACCGGGCCTGACGAGATCCCAGTAGATTTCTGGAAATGCATGGGTAGGTCAGGAGTGGAGTGGCTCTCCAGGTTGTTCAATGCGATCCTCAGGCATCTTTTTGGTCCTGAAGATCGCATTGAAAGACCTGGAGAGCCACTCCACTCTTAGCCTACCCATGCATTTCCAGAACACTACCGGGATCTCGTCAGGCCCGGTCGCTCGACCCCTACTCATCCTACGCAAAGCCCCCATGACCTCCTCCGCCCTAATGCGCCTGCAGTACCCAAGGTCTCTATGTTGCTCTGAATCCTCCGGCTTTGGGGTTAGGAACGGAGGAGGCACGTCACTGCTTGATTTCACCAGGGCTTCCGAGCTTTTGATTGCGAACTCGATATTTCAGAAGAGGGAGGAGCATTTGGTCACCTTCAAGAGTTCGGCGGCGAGAACTCAGATTGATTACCTCCTCCTCAGAAGGAGCGATAGGGGTATGTGCAAGGACTGCAAAGTTATTCCGGGAGAGTCCCTTTCGAATCTTCATATACTCCTAGTGATGGATGTCGGTCTCTAGGTGAAGAGGAAGAGGAGGGGTGCTCGGGGACAACCGCGAATTAGATGGGGTGTTTTGACTAAGGAGAAGGCACATGAGTTGGAGAGGAGGTTAGCTGAGGGCGGAGCTTGGATGAGTTGTGGGGAAGCGGATGATATGTGGTCAGAGACGGCGAACTTGGTTAGGGAGGTAGCACGAGATGTGCTCGGGGTTGCCAAAGGCTATTCAGGCAGACATCAGGGTGATTGGTGGTGGAACGATGTAGTCCAAGGAGGAGTGGAGGTGAAGAAGGCGGCATTTGCTAAGATGGCAGGGAGCACAAGCGAGGAAGAACGGAGAGCGAACAGGGAGATCTACAAAGCGGCAAGGAAAGAAGCAAAGATGGCGATTACGGAAGCAAAAAACGCGGCATTTGGTCGCATGTACGAGGAATTAGGGGAGAAAGGCGGGACAGGAAGTTATTCCGGTTAGCTAAAGAAATGGAAAGGAAGGCGCGTGATCTTTACCGAGTTAGGTGCATCAAGGGCGAGGATGGTAGAGTTCTGATGGGGGAGTCTCAAGTCAAGCAGAGGTGGCAGGCGTACTTCCTAGACTTACTTAACGATGAGGGGGATTGCAACATAGAGCTAGGGTAGTTGGGGCATTCAGAGCAACATAGAGACATTGGGTACTGCAGGCGCATTAGGGCGGAGGAGGTCATGGGGGCTTTGCGTAGGATGAGTAGGGGTCGAGCGACCGGGCCTGACGAGATCCCGGTAGAGTTCTGGAAATGCATGGGTAGGTCAGGAGTGGAGTGGCTCTCCAGGTTGTTCAATGCGATCTTCAGGTCCAAAAAGATGCCGGAGGAGTGGAGGTGGAGTACAGTGGTGCCCTTGTACAAGAACAAAGGTGACATCCAGTGCTGCAACACTATAGGGGTATCAAATTAATAAGTCACACCATGAAGGTCTGGGAGCGGGTGATCGAGGTGAGGGTGAGGGAGATGACATCTATATCTATGAACCAGTTCGGTTTCATGCCGGGTCGCTCCACTACAGAAGCTATCCACCTTGTCAGGAGGCTGGTGGAGCAGTTCAGGGATAAGAAGAAGGACATGCACATGGTGCTTATCGACTTGGAGAAGGCGTATGAAAAGGTCCCAAGGGAGGTGCTTGGAGGCGAAGAGCGTTCCAGAAGCCTACATCAGAGTTATTAAGGACATGTACGATGGAGCTAAGACTAGGGTTAGGATGGTAGGTGGTGACTCAGACCATTTTCCAGTGGTTATGGGGCTCCATCAAGGATTGGCGCTTAGCCCTCTCTTGTTTGCCTTGGTGATGGATGCTCTTACCCGACATATTCAAGGGAATGTGCCTTGGTGTATGCTATTTGCTGATGACATAGTCTTGATAGACGAGACGAAGGCCGGTGTTAATGAGAGGTTAGAGGTATGGAGACAGACTCTCGAGTCTAAGGGTTTCAAAATAAGCAGTTCTAAGACAGAATACCTGGAGTGCAAGTTTAGCGCCGAGCCGAGCGAAGTAGGCAGGGACGTGATGATTGGATCATAGGTCATCGCCAAGAGGGACAGTGTCAGATATCTTGGGTCAGTGATTCAGGGGGACGGAGAGATCGACGGGGACGTCACTCATCGCATTGTAGCGGGGTGGCCAAAGTGGAGGCTTGCATCAGGAGTCCTGTGTGACAAGAAAGTTCCATAGAAACTCAAGGGGAAATTTTATAGAGATGTGGTTAGGCCTGCCATGTTGTATGGGGCGGAGTGCTGGCCAGGGAAGAACTCTCACGTTCAGAGGATGAAGGTTCCGGAGATGAGGATACTCAGGTGGATGTGTGGGCTCACCAGGTTAGATAAGACTAAGAATGAAGTTATTCGAGAGAAGGTGGGAGTGGCCCCGGTGGATGAGAAGATGCGAGAAGCGAGGCTGAGGTGGTTCGGGCATGTGCGGAGGAGAAGTCCTGACGCCCCGGTGAGGAGTTGTGAGCGGCTGGCGATGGTCTGCGTACGGCGAGGCAGAGGGAGGCCTAAGAGGTATTGGGGAGAGGTGATTAGGCATGACATGGCTAGAATGCGGGTTTCTGAGGACATGATCGTGGATAGGAAAGTATGGAGGTCTAGTATCAGGGTTGTGGGATAGGGGCCCCTAGAGTTTTTCATACTCCACACCCGGGGTTGGGTGAGGCTTGGCAGGGCTATTCATAGATGATTTGTGTATTGGATTTTTTCTTATGCTAGTTACTATATGATATTATTGCATGCTATTTTATTTATAGTTTTTATGTTTTTTATTTTTAGGTTTTTATGTTTAGATAATTATTTACATTATTTATGTTGAAGTTACTAATGCTCTTTTGTTGTTTTTGTTGTTTATGTTTTTGTTGTTACTTTCCTTCACTGAGCCGAAGGTCGATTGGAAACAGCCTCTCTGCCTTTTGGGTAGGGGTAAGACCCGTCTACATATTACCATCCCTAGACCCCACTTTATGGGACTATACTGGGTAGTTGTTGTTGTTGTTGTTGTATATATATATATCTGCACAAGTTTATTTGGTAGTCTGGTCTAGCCTCGTCACTACTTCGCCGGGGTTAGGCCAGGCACTTACCAACACATGGGGTCGGTTGTGCTGATGCTACACTCTGTGCATCTTTTTGCACCGATCACAGTGCCAAAGCAACAGCTTTTGGAAAACAGTATTTTATTGGGAACCGACTTCAGTCCAGGGACATTCGAGGTAGCCTTGCTGACGTCCGCAGGCCTGGAGTCCCTTTCTATTTTATTCAGTTTGTTATCATCTTGTACCGAAGCCAACTGTTTCATTTTTTATTCAAACCTTGTATTTCGTATTCTCTAGACTTTTGTGAGTATTGTGACACCAGTTTTTGGTAGAGAATTTTGTTAAACTTCCGCATTTCTTTCAGTTAATTATATTTGAGACTTCCATTTTATCATATTATGCTTTGTTTTCATTGAATGGACGATAATTGCTAAAAGACGTAAATTAAGTTAGCTTGCCTAGCTCCTATTAGTAGGCGCCATCACGACTCCCGAGGGTGGGAAATCCGAGTCTTGATACTTTACTTGTTAAAAGCATACCCTCAGTCATGTTTTACTTTTTTAAATGTTTAAAACTGGTTTTATCTTTCCACTTCTAAATGAGAGGACTATTTGGGGTGAGTTCCCTAACTTCCACTGCTGTGCCCGAGAGGCTGTGAGGTTAATGAATGAGCGAGATTGAGAACCTAACTATGAGGATATTTATATATGTGAGTTATGGATAGGGTTGCACGTTGCAGGGATACTTATATGGATTAGGCTGCACGCCGCAACGATATATATTAGATCGGTCTACGCGCTTGAGCAATATGACACTTGGGTTATAGGAGCCCCTCGGAGTCTGCACACCCACATTGAGCATAGTAAACTATAAATTATGGATCGCCTACACGCCGTAGCGGTTATCATGATTTCTATTATTAAGAGATATTAAAGAGACTGAGTGACGGGAGTTTAGTCATGAGTGACTGAGAGGCTGCCCGAGATGCCACATTTTGAGTGATTCCTTGCCCGAGGGGCCAAGTTATGATGTTTTTCACTGATTTCATTCTTCTTTTAAATAAGCCTCTATTGTTAAATATTGCTAAGTATATGATTTCGAGTGTTTAAACTGAAAATGTTGATTTTACGACGAAACTGGTTTTAAAGTGTAAAGTTGATATGTTGTTCAATTCTATAATTTAAAACTACTCGTCACTACTTTCCGTCGTTATTTACCTTAGTTACTTACTGAGTTGGCGTACTCACATTACTCCCTTCACCTTATATGCAGATCCAGGTGCCCAAGCGATCGAGTGAGGGTCTTCAGCGGATCCTTTGTTTGACGGAGATTTCAAGGTAGCTGAATGGCGTCTGTAGCCCTGTTTATTTCTCCCTATCTTGTTATTTTCCGCGTTTTCTAGGCTTGTTATGTAATAGATGCTCAGACATGTATTAGAGGCTCTAGACTCGTGACACCACATTATGGGGCTGTGTAGTTTCACATTTATTTGACTTGCGCATATTTTTCTGTTGCTTTAAACGTTTATAATGAAATTTGGATTAAACTTGTGTTAGAAAATGACTTATTGTTAAAGAAAAAGGGTTGTGGTTATTTGATTGGTTGGTGTGACGATTCGGCCAGTCTTCTCATGAGTTACCATTCTCTTTCTCCAATTTCTGCTTCTAATTGCTTTGTATTATGGTTCTATATGTGATCGAATTGTTTAGTTAGAGTCCGGAAAGGATTTGGTTATAATTGAGACATTTAGTCTTTTTATGGACGTTTAAGTTAAAAAGTTAGTCGGATTTTGACTTGTGAGTTAGAAACTTGAGATGTGAGTTCCGATGGTTATGTTAGCTTCGAAAGGTGATTTATGACTTAGGAGCACGATCAGAATGGGTTTTGGAGGTGTAGAGAAGATTCAGACTTGAATCGGAGAAGTTGAGATTTCGGCGATTCTTGGTTGATAAGCGATATTAAGATACACGGGTTGGAATGGTATTCCGAAAGTCTCAATAGCTCGTTGTGTCATTTGGGATGTGTGTGTAAATTTTCAGGTCATTCGGACGTGGTTTGGTTGGGTTTTTAATCAAAAGCGTATTTCGGAAGATTTTAGAAACATAGGCTTGAATCTGATGTGTTTTGGTTGATTTGGTTTTGTTTGAGGTGTTTTGATGGTTGGAACAATTTTGATTAATGTATTGGGTAATGTTGGTTGAGGTCCCGGGGGCCTCGGGGTGATTTTGGATGGGTAACAGACGAGTTGAAGTGCAATTGCAGCTGATGAAGTTCTGCTGCTTCTGGTGTTTTAGCACCTACTGTATGGGGACCACAGGTGCGGTGCCGCACGTGCGGAATGAGAGGTGCATATGCGGATTTGAGAGGAAAAGTTTCGAGCCGCAGATGCAGTAGTTGGGCCGCATCTACGGAGTCATAGATGTGGAGCATGGACCGCAGGTGTGGAATCTGGCCCATTAAGTGATTTCCGCAGAAGAGGAAGGTAGATCGCAAATGCGGTACCGCAGAAGCGGTTATGGGACCGCAGATGCAAAAAGGACCCTGGAGAATGTATATATTTCTTCCTTCGATTTTTGAAGGGTTTAACCATTTTTGGACTCGGATTGAGAGCTTTGGGTGATTTTGAAAAGAGAAACTAAAGAGACTTCGTTGAGGTAAGGATTTTGACCTAAAACATATTTCTATGGCAGAATTTCATGAATTAAATATGTAATTAATGGGATTAAAATGGAGAATTAGGGCTTGAGTATAAAAGGCCTTTAATGGAGGATTTGAGGGGTCACTTTGACTCCGATTTTTGTGTTCTTTATATGCCTAGACTCGTGGGGAGGCGAGAAATATATTGATGTAAAATTTTTAAATTTCGAGACGTGGGCTCGGGGGTTGGGTTTGGCCAATTTCGGATCTTTTTGGTATTTCGATTGTTTTCACTTGGGCTTCGCTCACTTAGAATATTTTGACGTCGTGATTCTGATTTTGAATAGATTCGACGTGAGTGGGTGCCGATTCGCGGGGAAAACACATCACGGAGTAGTATTTTCACAGGTTTGAGGTATGTAACCATTGTAAATCTAGAACTGAGGGTCCAAAACCCTGGTATTTGACTTGTTTTGATAAATGCGGTGACTCACATGCTTGGTGACGAGCGTGTGGACGAGCACCTGTAGGGTTTATGACTTTGTCCACCCCGTAGAGACTATTAAGCCGCGTCTTTGGTTTGGAAGCATTATATTATTTCATATTTTGGATGTTTATACCGTATTATAGGTTGTATGCCATGTTTGGGGCCTTGTGTAGACCTGTAGAAACCTTTAGGGACAATTTTATTGTTTTCCTCACTTTACTTGATAGAAGCATATCCTCAGTCATGTTTTACCCGCTTAAAAGTTTAAAATGGATTTTATTGCTCTACTTGTAATTGTGAGGACTGTTTAGGCTTTCCCTAATTTCTATTATTGTGCTCGAGAGGCTATGAGGTTAAGGACTAAGAGAGGTTGAGAACCCAATTGTGAGGATACTTATATATATATATATATATATATATATATATATATATATATGTGTGTGTGTGTGTGTGTGTGTGTGTGTGTGTGTATGTGTGTGTATGTGTATGTGTATGTGTGTGTATGTGTGTGTGTGTATTGGATCGGGCTGCAGGCCGTAGCGATATGATGCTTCCGAAGTGTGCACACCCACAGTGAGGGTAGTCGACTATAAATATGGATCGGGCTGAACATTATTGTAGTTACTATGATTTATTCTATTATGAGATAATACTGAACCGAGTGTTGACAGTGAGTTTCGTGTGACGAGAGTTGAGTCATGAATAACTGAGAGGTTGCCCGAGGGGCCACTCTTAGTTATTTCTTGCTCGAGGGGTCCTATTATGATATTTTCGTTGTTTTCACTCTCCTTTAAATAAGCCTCTGTTGAACATTTTACTAAGTATCTGATTTCAATGTTTTAAATTGGAAATGATAATTTTATGACAGAACTAATTTAAAGTTATATGTTTTAGAACTGCTCGTCACTACTTTCAGTCCTTATTTATTTTAATTAGTTACATAGTTGGCGTTACATTACTTCCTGCACCTTTTGTGTAAATCCAGGTGCCCGAGCGGCCGAGCAAGCATCTTCAGCTGATTTAGTTTATGTCGGGGATTTCGAGGTAGATGCATGGCGTTCAGAGCCTTGTTTTCTTCCTTCTATCATGTTATTTTCCATATTTTCTAGACATTTGATGTAGTAGGTGTTCAGACTTGTATTAGACGCTCTAGACCGACACCAGATTATTGGGGCTGTTTAGCTTTCATGATTTATTGATTTTTGCATATCTATCTTACTGTGTTAAACACTTATTATGTCAATTTGGTAACTGAACCGTTCGAGGAAATGAGATACTGAATGGAAAAAATGGGTTCTGGTTTGATAGTTGGTTTGGCTTGCCTAGTAATGTGATAGGCGCCATCACGATCGGTATTTGGGGTCGTGACAAGTTGGTATCAGAGCCTAGGTTACATAGGTCTCGCGAATCATGAGCCGGTTTAGTAGAGTCTCGCGGTCGAGGCCGTGGCAGCGGCGCTACAGCCAGAGCAGCACCGACAGATCCACTAGCTGCCCTAGTTCCGGATCAGTTTCTGGTTATGGACATTACAGCAACACCAGTTCAGGCACAAGTTGTGCCTATTGTGATCCCAAGCCTCCAGGAGGCTTTATCTCAGATCTTATTAGTGTGTATCGGTTTGGCTCAGGAGGTCTCTGCTACTACGGCCGCAGCTACTTCCCAGGCCGGGGGAGGCACCTAGACTCCCTTGCTCGCACACCTGAGAAGGTAGTGCAGGGACTACAGACAGCGGGGGCACCTCCTTCCTAGCCGGTCGTACCAGCTCATGAGTTTGTAGTACCAGTTATGAATGATGATTAGCAGTGTCGACTTGAGAGGTTTGGTAGGCTTTAGCCTCTATCATTCAGTGGTGCAGAAGCCGAGGATTCTTAGGGTTTCTTGGATAAGTTCCAGTGGATGCTTCGTATAGCAGGGATTCTTGAGACTAGTGGTGTGACATTTACTACCTTTACGTTTTCTTGGGCTGCCTTCACTTGGTGGGAAGCGTGTGAGAGGCGTAGGCCTATTGGTACAGCGCCCATTACTTGGCAGCAGTTCTCTGTTCTCTTCCTGGAGAAGTATGTACCTCAGTTGCGCAGAAAGGAGATGTGCAGGCAGTTTGAGCAGCTGCGTCAGAGGGAGATGATGTTGACACAGTATGAGATGCGGTTCTCTGAGTTAGCCCGTCATGCGGTTTGGTTGGTTCCCACAGATTGAGAGAGGATCAGGAGGTTTGTTAATGTCCTTACGTACCAGCTTCAGATTCTTATGACTAGGGAGTGGGTGACAGATGCTACCTTCGAAGAGGTTGTTGTTATCGCCCATGAGATTGAGTTAGTTTGCCGGCAGGAGCGAGGGGAGTGGGAGACCAAGAGGCCTCGGGGATCTGGTAGCTTTAGCAGTGCTCCTTTGAGGGGTCAGTTCTAGCAAGGTAGAGGCTATTCATTCAAGAAGGCTCATTCAACTCGCCCAGGTTACCGTGGAGCCTCATCGGGTCATGGATTTCATAGTTCTCATCAGGGCCACTCATAACTTAGTGCCCTTCCAGCTCAGATCTCATCTCGTGCTCCATCTCCAGGGTTCTTCCATGACAAGTCCTTCTGCTAGTCATTCCTGTGCCAGGGGATCCCTTCATACCCCATCTCCAGCACCAGGGAGTTGTTACGAGTATGGAGAGTTTGGGAATATGTGGAGGCAGTGTCCTCGTCTTCATGATGGTTAGTCTCAGTAGAGGGATCAACCCTCGACTTCTGATCCAGTTACTTTACCACCTACCCAATTAGCGAGGGGCCGCCCTAGAGGAGGAGGTCGATCAGGTGGTCGTCAGGCTCATTTCTATACTCTCTCAGGTAGATCAGATGTTGTTGCTTCAGTTGCTGTGATTTATGGTATTTTTTCAGTCTGCCACAGAGATACCTCTGTATTATTTTATCCCAGTTCCAACTTTTCTTATGTGTAATCATACTTTGCCTGTTATTTGGGTACGCCCCGTGGGTTTTTTGCTTTACCTATTAATGTATCTACCTCGGTAGGCGATACTATTATTGTTGGCCGTGTGTACCGGTCGTGTATGGTGACTATTGGGGGTCTAGAGACCCAATTGGATATGTTATTATTGAGCATGGTTGATTTTGATGTCATTTTGGGCATGGATTGGTTATCTCCGTGCCGTGCTATTTTGGACTGTCATGCTAAGACAGTCAGTTTGGTTATGCCGGGTGTGCCACAGATTAAGTGGAGAGATATGATTGATTACGTTCCTAGTAGAGTGATCTATTTCTTGAAGGCCCAGCGTATGGTTGGGAAGGGTTGACTTTCTTATCTAGCATTTGTGAGGGATGTTGGAGCTTGGGCTCTCAGTATTGATTTTGTTCCTGTTGTGAGGGATTTTCCCGATGTGTTTCCTGCAGAACTGCCGAGCATTCCACCGTACAGGGATACTTATTTTGGTATTGACCTAGTACCAGGCACTCAGCCCATTTTAATTCCGCCATAAAGTATGGCACCAGCCGAGTTGAATAATTTGAAGGACCAGCTTTAGGAACTCCTAGATAAGGGGTTCATTCAGCCTAGTGTGTCACCTTGGGGTGCACTGGTTCTGTTTGTGAAGAAGAAGGATGGCACAATGAGAATGTGCACTGATTATAGGCAACTGTATAAGGTAACAATTAAGAACAAGTATCTTTTCCTTGCATTGATGATTTATTTGACCAGCTTCAGAGAGCAGTTGTGTTTTCCAAGATTGATCTCCGCTCGAGTTATCAACAATTGAAATAAGAGATTCAGATATTCTTATGACAGCTTTCAGGACCTAATATGGTCATTATGTGTTGTTGGTAATGTCTTTTGGCTGACCATTGCCCCAGCAGCATTCATGTATTTGATGAACAACATGTTTCGGCCTTATCTTGATTCGTTTGTCATAGTCTTCATTGATGATATTCTGATGTATTCGTCTTGTCATGAGGAGCATGCGAAGCACTTAAGATTTGTGTCGGAGAGATTGAGGGAATGGAAGATTTATGCAACGTTTTCCAAGTGTGAGTTTTGGCTCAATTCATTGGCTTTCTTGGGGCACGTGGTGTCCAGCGAGGTTATTCAAGTTGATTCGAAGATAAGGCCATCCTCATCCATAGAGATTTACTGCTTTCTTGGTTTGGTAGGCTATTATTGCCGGTTTGTTCAGGGATTCTCATGTATCGCATCACCCTTGACCAAGTTGACTCAGAAGGGTGCTCCATTTGTATGGTCGGATGAGTGTGAGGAGAGCTTTCAGAAGCTCAAGACAGCTTTGACCATACCTATAGTGTTGGTTTTGCCATCAGCTTCAGGTCCATATACTATGTATTGTGATGCTTCGAGAGTTGGTATTGATTGTGTGTTGATGCAGATGCGTAGATTTATTATTTATGCTTCTCGTCAGTTGAAGCCCCATGAGAAGAACTACCTCGTTCATGATTTGGAGTTGGCTACCATAGTTCACACATTGAATATTTAGAGGCATTACTTGTATGACATATCTTGTGAGGTATTCACTGATCATCACAGTCTTCAGCATTTGTTCAAAGAGAAAGATCTCAATTTGAGTCAGCGGAGGTGGTTGGATTTGCTTAAGGATTATGATATTAGTATATTGTATCATCCGGGAAAGGCCAATGAGGTAACCGACGCTTCGAGCCGAACGATAGTGAGTATGGGGAGTTTGGTGTATATTCCAGTTGGGGAGAGAACCCGTGTAGTTGATGTTCAGTCTTTGGCCAATTGGTTCGTAAGGTTGGATATTTTGGAGCCCAGTCGGGTATTGGCTTGTCCAGTCACTCGGTCTTCCTTATATGATCGCATCAGAGAGCGCCAATATGAGTTTAGCATGATGATGTCAGAGACGTGATCATTGGTGATTATGGTGTATTGAGGATGCAGGGCCGAATATGTGTGCCCAATTTAGATGGTCCTTGGGAGTTGATTCTGGAGGAGGACCCACACCTCGCGGTATTCTATTAATCCGGGTGTCGCGAATATGTATCAGGATTTAAGAAAACCCTATTAGTAGTGGAGAATGAAGAAAGACATTGTGGGATTTGTGGCTTGGTGTCTCAATTGTCAGTAGGTGAAATATGAGCATCAGAGACCGGATGGTTTCCTTCAGCAGATGGATATTCCCGACTAGAAATGGGGGAGAGTCACCATAGATTTTGTAGTTGGACTTCCTCGGACTTCAAAAACGTTTTATGCTATTTGGGTGATTGTGGATCAGCTGACCAAGTCCGCGCACTTCATTCCTGTGTGTACTACCTATTCTTCAGAGCGGTTGGAGGGATTTATATCCGAGGGATTGTTCGCTTGCATGGTGTTCCAGTTTCCATCATTTCAGATAGAGGCACTCAGTTCACTTTGCAGTTTTGGAGAGGCGTGCATAGAGAGTTGGGTACTCGGGTTTGAGTTGAGCACATCTTTTCATCCTCAGACGGATGGCATTCTAAGTGCAGTATTCAGATATTTGAGGACATGTTACGCACTTGCATCATTGATTTCGGAGGGTTTTGGGATAAGTTTCTACCTCTTGGAGAGTTTGCTTATAATAACAACTACAAGTCGAGTAGCCAGATGGCTCCCTATGAGGCTTTGTATGGGAGAAGAAGTATATCTCCGATTGGTTGGTTCGATCCTGCAGAATTTGCTTATAATAACAACTACAAGTCGAGTGTCCAGATGGCTCCGTATGAGGCTTTGTATGGGAGACGGAGTACTCCGATTGGTTTGTTTGATCCCAGTGAGGATAGGCTATTAAGGACATACTTGGTGCAGGATGCTCTAGACAAGGTGAAAGTGATTTAGGAGAGGCTTCGCACAGTGCAGTCGCGACAAAAGAGTTATGCGGACAAGAAGGTTCGAGATGTGTCCTGTATGGTGTGTGAGAATGTCTTGCTGAAGTTTTTGCCCATGAAGGTTGTTATGAGATTCGGGAACAATGGGAAGTTGAGTCCTCGATTTATTAGGCCTTTTGAGGTGCTTCAGAGGATTGGAGAGGTGGCTTACGAGCTTGCTTTGACACCCAAGTTGTCGAGTGTGTATCCGATGTTTCATGTTTCCATGCTCCGGAAGTATATTGGAGATCCGTCTCATGTTCTGGATTTCAGCAGGGTTCACTTGTGTTGGAGTAGCTTCGTTGTGTCATTTGGGATGTGTGTGTAAAATTCCAGGTCATTCGGACGTGGTTTGGTTGGGTTTTTGATTAATAATGTATTTTAGAAGATTTTAAAAACTCAGGCTTGAATCCGATGTGTTTTGGTTGATTTGGTGTTGTTTGAGGTGTTTTGATTGTTGGAAACAAGTTGAATAAGGTATTGGGTATTGTCGGTGCTTTTGGTTTAGGTCACGGGGGCCGCGGGGTAATTTCAGATGGGTAACGGAAGAGTTAAAGTGTAATTGCGGCTGCTGAAGTTCTGCTGCTTCTGAAATTTTTGCACCTGAGGTTTGGGGACCGCAAGTGCGGTGCCGCACGTGCGGAAGGTGAGGCGTGTATGTAGATTTGAGAGGAAAAGTTTGGAGCCGAAGATGCGGTAGTTGGGCCACACCCACGGAGTTTGGAGTCGCATATGCAGAGCGTGGACCGCAGGTGCGGAATTTGGCCCAGTAAGTGATTTCCGCAGAAGTAGAAGGTAGACCGCAAATGCAGTACTGAAGAAGCAGTTATGGGACTGCATGCAAAAAGGATTATGCGGAATGTATATATTTCTTCCTTCGCGATTTTTGAAGGGTTTAACCATTTTTGGACTCAGAATTGGGAGCTTTGGGAGATTTTGAAAAGAGAAATCAAAGAGACTTCATTGAGGTAAGGATTTTGGACCTAAAAAACATTTTTATGGAAGGATATCATGAATTAAGGTTGTAATTAAGGGGATTAATAGGCTAAAAAGGAGGATTAGGGTTTGAGTTTAGGAGGCCTTTAATGGAGGATTTGAGGGGTCATTTGGACTTCGATTTTGGTGTTCTTTATATGCCTAGACTCGTGGAGAGACGAAGAATTTATTGATGTAAAAATTTTTGAATTTCGAGAAATGGCCCCAGGGTTCGGGTTTGGCCAATTTTGGGATTTTTGATATTTTTCGATTGTTTTCGCTTGGGCTTCACTCCCTTATCATATTTTGATGCCATGATTCTGATTTTGACTAGATTCGAAGTGAGTGGAGGTAAATTTGAGGGGAAAAGACATCGTGGAGTAGTATTTTTACCGGTTAAGGTAATTAACCATTGTAAATCTAGAACTGAGGGTACAAACCCCGGTATTTGACTTATTTTGATAAATTCGGTGACGCACATGCTAGGTGACGAATGTGTGGACGTGCACCAGAAGAGATTGTGACTTGGGCCGTCCCGTAGCGACTATTAAGCCGCATATTTGGTTTGGAAACACAATATTATTCTGTATTTTGGATGTTTATACTGTATTATAGGTTTTATGCCATGTCTGGGGTCTTGTGCCAACCTGTAGAAACCCTTAGGGGCATTTTTATTGTTTTCCTCACTTTACTTGCTAGAAGCATATCCTCAGCCATGTTTACCTACTTAATGTTTAAAATGGGTTTTATTACTCTACTCCTAGTTGTGAAGACTGTTTGGGCTGAGTTCCCTAATTTATATTGTTTTGCCCGAGAGGCTGTGGTTAAGGGCTGAAGAGGTTGAGAACCCAATTGAGAGGATACTTATATATATATATATATATATATGTATGTATATATATATATATATATATATATATATATATATATATATATATATATATATATATATATATATATATATATATATATATATATATATATATATATATATATATATATATATATATATTGGATCCAAGTGCACGGCATAGCGATATGACGCTTGGGCTGTAGGAGCCCCACCGAAATCTGCACACCTGCAATGAGCGTAGTCAACTATAAATATATGGATCGGGCTGCACGCCGCAACATTTACTATGATTCTTCTATTGTGAGATAATACTGAGCCGAGTGATGAGAGTGAGTTTTGTGTGACGAGAGTTGAGTCAGAGGCTGCCCTAGGGGCCATATTATGAGTAATTTCTTGCCCGAGGGACCCTGTTATGATGTTTTCACTGTTTTCACTGTTTTCACTCTCCTTTGAATAAACCTTTGTTGAACATTTTGTTAAGTATCTGATTTCAATGGTTTAAGGTGGAAATGATGATTTTATGACAAAAGTAAATTTAGAAGTTATATGTTCTTGAACTACTCGTCACTATTTTCAGTCATTATTTACTTTAGTTACTCACTGAGTTGGCGTACTCACGTTACTCCCTGCATCTTGTGTGCAGATTTAGGTACCCAGCGGTCGAGTGAGCATCTTCAGCTGATTCAGTTTCTGTCGGGGATTTCGAGGTAGTTGCATGGCATTCGTAGCCCTATTTTCTCCCTTCTATCATGTTATTTTTCGCATTTTCTAGACATTTGGTGTAGTAGGTATTCAGACTTGTATTACAGGCTCTAGACTCGTAATACCAGATTATTGGGGTTGTGTAGCTTTCATGTTTTGTTGACTTCCGCATATCTATCTCACTATGTTAAACACTTATTATGTCAATTTGGCAAGTAAACCGTGCTAGCAAATGACTTATTAAACGGGGAAAATGGGTTGTGATTTGATAATTGGTCTAACTTATCTAGTAATGTGATACGTACCATTACAATCAGTATTTGAGATCATGACAGTTGGCTTGCGTAGTAATGTAATAGGCACTATAACGACCGATATTTGGGGTCATCACACAATTATTCTTTTGTGAGAAGTCTCGACAACTGCACCATTACCGAGGGGACTTGATGTATGCTGACACTATTTGCAATCATCTGCAAAAGTTCATGTCATAGTTTCTAGCACAAATTAATTACAGTTCGATTCGACCATGTGCATTTCATGGCTGAAATTAGTTACTGATGTCGTCCTTTGCTTCCTATTCTCTTCCGTTGTTTCACTTTCTACTCTACGTTGGAAAGTTATTACGAGTTCCCAAGTTGGTAACTTGTTAAATATGACATTAGACATAAAAGTGAGTCCGAAACCTAAATAATGACTTTTGGAACTTAAAATATGTTTTTTGTTATTAATAGAATTTTATTTATGGTAAATATATATATTTAAAATTTTTTTAGGGTTTATTAATTGATGGCTAAGTCACTTCTCTCCCTATAAATACAGGGTTCTTCCATTGTAATTTATCCCAAATCAATAAGAATTTTCCCTCTCTCTTTTTCTGTAATATTGTTCTTCTTCTTTTATTATTTCATAACACGTTATCAGCATGCGACTTTAACCAATTGAGTAGAAGCTTTGGGATTGAGAATAATGATTGTTAATTGTTCTATGAAATTCCTTCATGATTAAATTCTTGATTTAAGGTAAGTATTTTACTTTCCTCTTTCAAATTCTTGACATTCTATAATTTGTTTTATATACAAGCAAAGATGATAAATTTTTATTGCAACTTTAATTGAGTTTGAAAGATATTATAACCACCCAAACTTGTAAAATTTCTATGTCTTCCCATGATCAAATTCATGTACGATTGCGGGAAAAAAATTGAAAACTTGTCCCATTGAATTTGCTCCATTCTCATTTCCTTTAGAGTATGTGATATCATTATGTGATAAGTCTGAATAAAGACAAAATTACTACTATGAATGTATATGTGAACGTGGCAATAGACGAAATGGAGCGCCGTCTACGTTAAATGGATCGGGATGTACGCCACAGCTGGTCATGTGCATTGCATTGCATTCTTGCATTTTACTTGATTGATATACTTGATATTGATTTGCTGTTGGTTCGTAGTTAAGGTGTCAGACTATTAGTTTTAGCTTTGTTTTGTGGCATTTCGTGAATTTCTTATTTTCAGACATTTTATATGCTTATTACTCACTGAGTCGATAGTACTCGCCCCTATTCCCTGCACTTTGTGTACAGATCCAGGTGTACCGGAGGCTTAGCTGAGCAGTCGTTGTCTTCAGAGATTGTCAGAGTTGTTGAGGTAGCTGCTTGACGTTCGCAGGACCTGGCTATTCTTCCTATTTCGGTTTTATATCTATATATACATTTCTAGAATTGTGTATTTTCGTTCAAATAATGGTTATCCAGTTTGTTTTATAGGCTCTAGACTCGTGACCCCAGATCTTATGGGAGTGTCTTTATCAGATTTCGTATCTCTCCGTATTATTTTACTATAAATATAGGATTATTATTCTAAAATTACTATATTCTCCTTAAATTATCGGTCTTGAGATTACTTGTTGAATTGCGAGCGACTGTTGGTCAGGCTTGCCTAGCTTTAGGGTTGGGCGCCATCACGGCAGTGTTTGGGTCGTGACAACTATTCATCCATATTTTATTATTTTAATTATTTAATCTTTTAATTTAACTCTTTATATATACCTAATTATGTTTATGTAATATCTTTATAATATTAATATTATATCTTAACTTTGGTGTATAGTTTTGATAATTAATTTTTGTGCATTTATTATTTTTATGAAAAATTATAAGTTAATTTTATTATAAGTTAATAGTACAAAAATATATATATAATTATCTCAAAAAAGTGAATGGTTCAAATATAAAATATTAGATGTTGTTAATATTGAAAGGTGCGAATATAAAATATTATATGTAAAATTGAAAAAGTGAAAATTAAAAATACATTAAGATGAATACTTATCTAGTATTTCGAATGAATTTTATGTTATATAATATGTATTCAATTAATCTTGTATCGCAATGATTACACTTTTGTTTAAGTTATTAATTAATCTATAATAATTGCTTACAAATTATATTATTTAAAATTTTATGGAATCATTTTAATTATGAAAATTACAAATCAATAAAAATAAAAGTGGAATTTGTTTAATGGAAATTAAAAAAATAAAATTGAAATGAAAGATAATAATATATTATAGAAGAGAGAGAAGAATATAAAAAAATTTGGGAGAAAAAATGGGTGAATGATTGGAGTAAGTTATCCCTAAAATGGAAATTTTCTTATTTTAGAAACAAAAAATAGGGGCAAGGTTGGACATAAAATGATTCGAAATTGATACAAGGAATAGAACAGATAATAAATGTATAAGGCAAATAAAATTGAAAATATGTCTTTTAAAGAAGAGATTTTTACCTATGTATATCATATAGCAAACCTTATTACCTACCATGTTTAAGGTTTGTGTTTATTACATTTATGCATACCTAATTTCTATTTATGTACCATAATTCAAATTAAGGCTTTAATTATAGGCTCATTTGTTGTAGGCGAGCATTTAGGGACCGTATCTTCCAAATTTTTACATTACCCGCTTCTCTCTCCTAACCCACGATTTACCTACAGTTAATTCCCCTCCACCCCACACGATTTTTCTTCAGTTTTTCCTCCCATTCTCGTACAACTCTTACCCGCAATTCCCATCACGTTCTGTTGAATCCCCCACCATTTTCATTCACTTCCAACTTTGTATTCAACCCCTAAATCATGACCCATTATTATTTCTTCTTTTTCTGTTTTCTTTGCTAATATAAATTAACTCTACTTTGTAATGTGGATACAAATTATAGTGGCATCTCTCATTATCATCTATATTTTATAATTTTAATACAAAGTAGTTGTTTTCAATTTAATGAAAAGTTAATTAAATTTAGGTTGTGCAATTGTAAAGGAAATGATTTTTTCGTGGAAGACTATAAATTTGATAGTGTAGGTGCAATTGTAGTTTATTTGTTGTTTTTATGTAGAAATTTTGTAGATGAAGAGCAAATTTTGTTGTCGATATTTTTTTAACACAAGATTGTAGTTTAATTGTAGTATAAATGTAATAATTTTGTAGATACTCTTAAAAACAATACAACTTTTAACTTTATACAATACTTAAACTGATTTGTAGTTTATTTGTAGAAATTTTATCTACAAGATATCTACAAACTGAATACATTGAATTTTAATATCCCAATTCTCATTTCAATTGTAGCATAATTGGCATTTTCTATATACTTGTAGAAGATTTGTGGAAGTTTTAGTCTTTCCAATCTACAATTTATCTACATTTTAACTATAATTCTAGAAATATGTCTTCTTCTTTTCCGACGAGTTTCAATCTCAAATTCAGTCAAAATCAAGTCTAATCTTCACCAAAACCCCTCAAAATTTAGATATAAACTCCTAAACATATTCCGAATTATTTACAACAACACCCAATCCAAACAAATAATGATTTTTTGAATATCAAATTTGAATTCAAACTTTTCAAGCTTTTTAATGGCTATCAATGGTGGAAAATATATGGAGAAGGAGAGAATTACGCAACAATGAGATTTTTTTCCGTTTTGAATTTCGAATTTAATGGTGATAGGATCACACGCAGATCTGATTCCTACAAATTTAGAATGTTTTTAGGGAGAATCTACCTATTTTTGATTTGGTACAAATTTTGTAGTGAAACTGTAAACTAGACGGATAAATATCAAATTATGAATATTTTTAATAATAAAATTTGATATATGATATAGATAGAAAAAAATCCCTTTAAAAAATTAAATAGAAGTACGTGTATCAATAGGGTAGGCTAAGTGAGGGCCTTACTGACATGCATTCATGATTTAATTTTCATTATCATAGTGACTAATCAATTCATGAGTCCCTACATCAAAGAAAAGAGAGAAAGCAATACCATATACTCCCTACATTTAAGGGTGTGCTTTTTCAGATATCTAGTAAGGAACAGAGGTATAAAACACAAAAAGAAGTATAATATGTGTTTTACTTTAACGACTAATATTCTATTAAAGTAAAATATAATATTATATTATTTTGGTTTCGAACTTCTATAGAAGTCTTGATTTTTGCACATTTCAAGATGCCAGATATTTTTGTTCCTATACATCTTAATCAGTCAAGAGAGACTAAAACAGATTTTCATATTTTTGAGCATAATTCCTTTTCGGCTACTTGAAATCAAGGTACAACTCCTTATTTTTCAGTTTTTATTTTTTATTCAGGTGTATTCTATATCTTGAATATTTATGTTTCTGCGACTGTAAAAGAATTCCCTAACAAAAATTCAACTCTGCATGAATTTTCAACTGCATTGCAAATAGGTTAGTCAAAGGGTAATGGTGCAAAGATACTCAAGCATTTGGACAAACTAGGTTGAAGTTAATGGAAAAAATAGAAGTATAAAAGTATAATATATACATAATAATTTTATATTATAAAATTCATTGTTTGGCTAGAAAGTTATTGGAATACTTAGATAGCTTTAAAACAATAAAAAAATGATATGGGTTAATCAGAATCAAGGGTAATGTGATCTAGAAAATGTGAGATGATAGAAATCAGTGGTTATAATGTGAAAATCGAGATGTAAAAGCAGTAAGATGTATAACAGACTTTTGCACAAGAGAGAGAGAGAAAGTTATATATTTTCAATAATAAAATACACATGAGTCCTTACGAAGGGAGAATGTCCCCTTTATATACTAAGGGACCTTCCTCGAAATAATACAAAGAAAGTACAAGAGTTAGTGACATCGGTATACGAGTGTCAAAGCTTGATGTGACGTTACAGCAAGGCACGTCACTTGGTCCGTTTATTGACTTGGCCGGCCTTACTTAAGTCGACCACGATAGGGCCGCTTTATTTAGTGAGGCCGTATGCGGATAATACGTGGGCGTAGGGAATCAAATTTGCCCAATACAGATAGTCCCTCCGTTAATTGGGGACGCAGTCGAAAGGCGTTTCCAATGGACAGACATGCGTCCTCGATGCCTATGAAAATTCGGTCGTTCCTGTTGATTCCTCTGTGAGAGACGCGCTCGTGTGTGAAGAGGTCATGCCGTTGGCATGTTACCTCATTTTTGGAATTTCTTTTTAAGGTGACGTCATCGATCACATGCGTGATCATTACTTCTGCTCCCGAGGTGGTTCAGGTTGTGATGTGACGTTTGGGCTTTCTGCGCCAATTTTTGAATCATGCCCTATCGATTTCCATGTACCTTTTCTCATAAATAGGAGGAGAGTTGGACTAGGTTCATCTTTCGATCCTTTTCGGAGAGTATTTTCTCAAATTTTTCCCTATCTTTTTCTGGTGCTCGCTATTCTTTTCTTCGCTGAAATTCTCATTCTCAGGAATCGAACTTGTGACCCGTAATACCTTTTTCTTATATCATCCACTATGGCTAAACGTCGGCGTGACGATACCAGAACCAGGGACGTTGCTTCCACTAGGGCTTCGTCATCCTCGGACGGTGAGGAGGCCGAGGAAGTTTTTCTTCCTCTATCAACGGTCAACCTGCTCCCACGCGATATGAGCAAAAGGAGCGACTTTCTGAATAAGCATAAACTCCTCCATTTGGAGCATAGTGAGATGATGCTGTCCCACTTGGCCTCTCTCAGGGAGTCGTACGATATTCCCGATCATGTTGACATGGTTCCCGCAGGGACAGACTATGTTAACGTGCCTAATATCGAGTACTGTGAATTCTACGAGTACGCCATCCGAATTGGATACACCTTTCCGATTTATCCTTTAGCGGAAGAGCTGTCCCATTGGTTTGGAGCATGATCAGCCCAACTTAAGCCGTATTCCTTGAAGGTATGCATGGTAGTATCCATTGACGTGGCGAAGGCCGAAAAGGAGGCGACCGTTCATCACCTTCTGCAAATGTTCAATGTGGTTTCATGAGAGGCTCGATGCTCCAGTTGAGGAGTAGGGGCAAGAAGAGCTTCGTGGAATGGGTGGACGACAAGGACAACCGTAAATTCTGGATGAGGTTTTTCTATGTGCGTACCGAGCACCTTGTGTCCAACCCTGATGGGTTTCCAGAAGTGTGGAATGCCGCATGTAAGTATAGTCGTGCGTGATGTTTACTATTTTGACCTTATTTTGCTGGTTCTCAATGTTGATAGTTTTCCTTTGTGTTCATGCAGTGGCTGCTCGTCCTCCTCGTAGGGTTGACGACATTAGGTCGTGGGTGCAAGCGTTGATACCGTTTGCAAAGAAAAGCCGTTCCTGGTCTGAACTCCTTAGACTCTACGCCTCGGCTACTTACGGATTTACCTGATTTTCGTTATGGTTTGGGGGCTCCTATAATTTCCTTGCCCGTCTCACATGTGTTTTGGCAGGTCGGGATGCCTCTAAGAAGTCGAGGAAGAAGAAGTAGCATAAGAAGAAGAAGACTGTGGCCGGTCCTTCTAGGACAATATCCGATCCTAAAGAGGATCTGGTCTTCGTCGGCACGTCTAGGAGCAGTGCTTCGACCACTTCAAGACAGGAGGGTACGTTAGAAGCGGCCCCCGAGATAGCATCTGAGGCCGTGATGGGGGTCGTACCTGAGACGAAGCCCATGGAGGTGTCGGTGGTTGTTCCTGAGATTGCCCCCGTAAGGCCTTCTGCCATGCCGACCCTCTCTGAGCCCGCTCTGCATCCCGCGGAGGGGGATGGTGAAGAGGAGGAGACGTTGCAGAGGAGGCAGCGTCGTATTCTCACTGGCAAGGCCGTGGCTACCCAGCCGGGAAAGGCTAGGCCATCCAGCGCTGTATCAAGGCCGTCCTTTATCGCAGAGGCTATTCGCTCAGGAAGAGCTGATCTTAGGAGGGAGGCCCCGGCGAGGAGAAGCAAAGATATGGACGTGGCAAGCTCGGGGGCTGCCACGGAGGGCGCAAACAGAGGAAGCAGGTTCTTGGATCGGGTGGAGATGATGACCGGCCAATCTTCTCGTCGTATAGTGATCCCAAGTCACTATAATTTGTTGGATAAATGTGAGGAGGCAGCCTCCAGTATGATGCTCTTGTGCACCGGTGCCGAGCGTGCGACCCTGGCTGAGCTTAGTGATAATGTATTGGCCCAAAGTGTGGCAGGTGCGGCCCTACAGGTATGCCTTTGCCTTGCTTGATGACCTTTCTTTTGGTAGAGTTATGATTTTCCCGTATTTACTTGGTTTCTTTTCCAGACTCTTGTCTTGGAGGTGGAGAGGGATATGCGTCGGAAAGAGAATATGGCCAAATACAACAGGCTGGCGCAAAAGTACAATAAGACGCGCGAGGCGCATCGAACCCTGGCCGATATGTACAAGTGGGACCCCAACTTTAGAGTGGTTCACGAGGGCCTAGCGGAGTCTGAGGCATAATTGCAGAAAAGAGTGGCCGAGATGGAAAAGGTTGATGAACAGCTAATGGCCGCTGTTGCTCAGGCGCGGAGATGGAGGTCCTTATACAGGCCAAGGACGAGGAGCTGCAACTCGGTCGTGTTGTGGCGGAGGCGTATGATGCACCTAACGAGGGCGCGGTTTCCAGTGTGGGTGCTGTAATGGTCTTCGTGTACTTCTTCGAGTACAGATCTTGCTTGTTGCGATCCTAAGCACTTGGCTAGGGGCCATCGAACGTCGTTTTATAAAGGTCATTGTTGTTCATGCAGTATCGGGCGGCCTGTACGCGAAGCTTTTTTGCTTCTTTTTTATCAAGGGGGAGTATCCCGTCCTGCAAGTAAGATACGAACTGGTTGCGCCAGTCCCAAGTCAGGTTTAACGAAAGCACCTCGGTGTGATCAATAGCTGAGTGGAGAGTGTGACCACACTCTCTTTGTTGACACTTTTGGTGGCGCCAGGCAACTTCGCCCGGCCGTCCGCTTCGATATTCCGTGCTCTGGGAATTTTTTCGAAACGACATTCGTCGAATGTAGTCATCAGCCTATGGATTTCTGACTGGTACCTTTGTAACCTCTGTTCCTTGATTTGATAAGTCCCAGTGATCTGGTATACTACAAGCTGGGAGTCGCAATGGAGGAGAATTCGACGAGCTCCATACTTGTTGGCCAGCTTCATGCCTGCAATTACAGCCTCGTACTCGGCCTCGTTGTTAGTCATTTCTGGGCATCGTATGGACTGGTGAATCGTTTCGTCCGTGGGGACTTCAATAACGAGTCCCAGTCCCGATCCCGATGCATTGGCGGTGCCATCCGTATAATGGAGCCATAGGTCGTCTTTGGAGGATGCGCGTTGTGCCTCGAGTTCTATCTTTGGCAGGACTTCCGCGCTGAAGTCGGCGATGAAGTCAGCTAAGAATTGTGACTTGATGGCGGTTCTTGGGAGGTATGTAATATCATGCTAGCTGAAAACGGTCCATCTGGCGAGTTGCCTTGAATGTTGGGTTTATGCAGGATGCTTCTTAGAGGGAAGGTCGTCACCACCCGTATGGGATGGCATTGGAAATACGGTCATAGCTTTCGTGAAGCTACTACAAGTGCTAAGGCTAATCTCTCAAGGTGGGGATACAGGGTTTTGGCGTCCACTAAAGTTTTGCTAATATAATAAATAGGAGATTGCATACCTTTGCTTTCGCGCACCAGGACGACGCTGACTGCGACCTATCATACGGCCAAATATACCAGTAATGGTTCTCCATAGTTGGCTTTTACCAGTAGGGGCAGTGATGATAAGTATGCTTTTAAGGTCCTCAGGGCTTCTACACGTTCTCCGTCACACTGCAGTCCTTGGTCTTTTTTCAGTACACCAAAGAACTTGTGGCATCTGTCGGAGGAGCATGAGATGAACCGATAGAGGGTGGCTATTCGGCCTGTTAATCTCTGCACCTGCTTCTTGCTGCTTAGCGTTTCTGGAATGGCCTCTATGGCTTTGATCTTGTCAGGGTTGACTTCGATTCCCCTTTGTGATACCAGAAATCCTAGGAACTTTCCCGATGCTACTCCAAAAGCGCACTTCTCGGGGTTCAGTTTCATGTCGTACTTCCTTAGTATTTTGAAGGCTTCCTTCAGGTGAGTGAGGTGGTCCTCCTTTTTCATGATTTGACCAGCATGTCGTCGATGTAGACCTTCATTGCTTTGTCGAGTTGTTCTTTAAACATTGTCGTCACTAGCCTCTGCTAAGTGGCCCCTGCGTTCTAGAGCCTGAAAGGCATTACTTTTATAGCAATACGTTCCCTGATGGGTGATAAAAGTTATCTTCTGCTGATCTTCTTCGGCCATCATGATTGGATTGTAGCAGGAATACGCATTAAGGAAGCATAGCAGCTCATGGCCTATTGTTGTGTCTATCAGCTGGTCGATGTGGGGTAGCGAGAAAGAGTCTTCGGGAACGCTTTATTTAGTTAAGTGAAATCTACGCACATCCGCCACTTCCCGTTCTTCTTTTTGACCATTACGACGTTGGCCACCCATTCCGTGTA
The DNA here is from genome assembly GCA_034376525.1 of Nicotiana benthamiana. NCBI lineage: Eukaryota > Viridiplantae > Streptophyta > Magnoliopsida > Solanales > Solanaceae > Nicotiana > Nicotiana benthamiana. The sequence continues at coordinate 54,485,889 of CM067341.1, read as the reverse complement.
CTTGGATTCCCTGATAGATCCATTGGCTAGCAATTTGTCCACTTCTTCGCTCACTGCTTCGTTGATGGCGACATTGAATTTTCTTCTTATCTTCCACACGGGCGGGTGCAATGGATCAACGTTGAGTTTGTGAGAGGCAATTTCTCGTGGAATTCCTGGCATATCTACATGAGAAAAAGTTAACAGATCCGCATGGTTAGATAAAAATTCATGGTACTGACCTGGGTTTGATAGGCCGTGGCCTATGTATGTTTTCTTTGCGAGGTCGCTGCTGTCCAGCTGAACGGGGTCGACTTCTTCGACCGTAACCTTGCTAGCCTCGACCTCCTCAGGATCTTCGATGGCGTTCTCTGTCGGATGGACCTTAGTCCCCGACAGGGCTGATTGCTATGCTACTGCACTTTCTCCTTGGAGCTTTTTGGTATATGTGTAATCCTGATAACATTCTTTGGCGGTGCGGGGCTCTCCCTGTATGCAGTGCAATCCGTATGTGGTTGGGAATTTGATTACTAGGTAGAAGCTGTTGGTTACGACTCTCATGGAATGAATCCACGGGCGTCCGATAATGGCATTGTATGTTGTCTCTTGGTTCATCACGTGGAAGATAGTTTCCATCGTGACTCCACCTGCAAGAATGGGCAGCATCACCTCGCCTGAGGTTGTTTGCACTGCATTATTAAAACCTATTAGTGTGATGCAGCGCGAGATTATTTTATTCTCGAGTCCCATGAGTGCAAGGACTCTTGGGTGAATGATACATGCGCCGCTTCCATCATTGACCATGATCCTTTTAACATCAGTATCTAGTATGCGTAATGTAATAACTAAGGCATCATAATGAGGAAAACACAAACCTTTGGCATCCGACTAATCGAAGGTGATACTATCTTCGAAGTCATCATACCGTTCGTGGGCGATAGTTCGCTTCGGCTTGTGGGTGGTGGTGAACTTGACGTGATTGATTGCTGAATCATTGCCATATCCAATGATCATGCTGATGGTGTGTGCTGGTGACGGTGGCCTTGGTGGGACATGGTGTGGTTCCCGCCCTCGTGCGAAGTTGAGCTTTTCTTTGTCGCTGAGCAGCTCTTTCAGGAACCCTTCGTTCAGAATTCGGACTACCTCATGACAGAGACCTATGCAGTCCTCCGTTCTGTGCCCCTATTCTTGGTGGAACTCGCACAAGGCGTTTGACTTTCTGGTGGCAGGATCGGAATTCATATTTTCTGGCCATTGTACTTTGTTGCCCAGCTTCTCTAGCCCGTACACTACCTCTAAAGGAGACACCCAATAGCAGGCGTACCTCTGTCGTTCATTAATGGAGCGATATGTCGTTGCAAGGCATCTGCATGCCTCGGTGGTGGCGGGTGTAAGGACCTGATATATGGTTGATGTCTTTCCCTGTTGTGGCATGGGATTTGTTCCCGCCTTCCCTCGTTGCGTCGGTTCCTTCGGATTTCTGGGTGCACCGTTATCAACCTTCGTGTCGGGCCGTTAAGGTCGTCATCATCCCCACGTACCTCGGCGCAATAGACATTGTGTATTTCTTCTGAGGTGGTGGGGGGATATTTCAGGAGACGGCTGAGTAGCTTCTCGATCGCCTTCGAGCCACCTCTGCTGAGCCTGTTATGAAAGGCCGCAACTGCCATGCCTTCAGATACGTTTGGTAGGCTCATTCTGACTCTGTTGAATCTGGCTAGGAACTCCCTGAGTCCTTCTCCTGGGGTTTGACGCACAGCAAAAATGTCGTTGACCCGTGCTTCCGCCTTCTTCGCCCCCGTATGGGCGATAGCGAATTTATCCTCCATCTCCTCAAAGATTGAGATGCTCTTGGACGATTGTTGTGAGTACCACGTTAGGGCCCCTCTTGTCAGCGCCTCGCTAAACTTCTTCAGAAGTACGGATGGTACGTGTTCTTTCGATAAGTCTTTGCCTTTGACGGTTGTAACTTAGTGGATCATGTGGTCGTCGGGATCGTTGGTCCTTCATATACTTTCAAGTAGGGGGAATTTTGAAGGTTTTTGGGATGAGGTATGGCGCGGCTCCTTCCGTGTAGGGTTGTTCAACGAACCTCCCTATGTCTCGCTTTGGCAGCAACTTAGGCGCGCCTGGGATCTTATTCACCCTTTTTTGGTGTTCCTTCATCTGGTCGTGGAGCGACCTGTTCTCGTTTTCCATTTCTTCCATTTTTTTGAGGATGGCTGCGAGTGTTCTGTCGTTAGCTTGAACATCGACGCGTACGTTGTTTGTTCTTGTGACCTCGAGTTCATCCTCTGTCGCAACATGATCTCCTGGTGGGGTGCATCGATCAATTTGAGGTAGCTTCTTGGCTAGGCTTCTCAGAGTGCTTGTCAGCCACTCTTCTAGTAGTTACTTTATTTCTGGGGGTGCTTCCTTAGTGGTAGATGTCGAAGCTTCTCTTTCTCGTGGCACCATCAGGTCTTGTGATGAGGAGGGTAAGGCTTCCAGGCCTATTAAGTACTGGGGTTTGTGTGTAGGGTGTCTTCTTCGGCAGCTGCGTTGAGAGACCTGCGAGGTCTATTCTAACCTCTAAGATAGCCTTCATTCTAGCGTTGTTCTCAACCATTTTAGGTTGTAGAGAGTGGCTCTTCGAAGGATCTCTAGAAACAAACTGCAGCTTTGATTCTTGAAATCTCCACAGACGGCGCTAAATTGTTTGGCTAGAAAGCTATTCGAATACTTAGATAGCTTTAAAACAATAAAAAAAATGATATGGGTTAATCGGAAACAAGGGTAATGTGATCTAGAGAATGTTAGATGATAGAAATCAGTGGTTATAATGTGAAAATCGAGATGTAAGATGTATAACAGGCTTTTGCACAAGAGAGAGAGAGTAATATATTTTCAGTAATGAAATACACATGAGTCCTTACATAGGGTGAAAGTCCCCTTTATATTACTAAGAGACCTTCCTCGAAATAATACAAAGAAAGTACAAGAGGTGGTGGCCTCGATATACGAGTGTCAGAGCTTGATGTGACGTTACAGCGAGTCACGTCACTTGGTCCGTTTATTGACTGGGGCCGGCCTTACTTAAGTCGACCACGATAAGGCCGTTTTCTTTAGTGAGGCCGTATGCGGATAATATGTGGGCGTAGGGAACCAAATTCGCCCAATACACTCATCTAATATTTTCATACATTATTTATACCAAGTTATATACAACTACAATATCATACCACTTAAATATAATTTTTTTGTATATAATATGTCTTTTGTATTATTTGTGTCCGATTTATATATATTGTAAAAATAAATTTCGCACAACTAATTATATATTACACAATTTATTCACAACTTTCATATATTATTTCTACGCAATTATGTATAATTACAATATCATAAAACTTAAATATAATTTTTATACTATATATATATATATATATAATATAACTACAACTTTGCTACAATTTTTGCAGTATAATGTATGTCACGTCGTCGTCGTCTTCGAGTTTCAAAAAATTCAGCCAAAATCAAGTCTACTCTTCATCAAAACATCCTCAAAATTGAGATATAAACTCCAAACCATATTCCCAATTATTTGCAACAATACCCAACCCAAATAAATAATAGTTTTTAAAAACCTAAATTCGAATTTGAAACTTCAAAGCTATTAATGGCTGACAATGGTGGAATTACTGCTCTCTTTTCCTTAGCTTTACATTATTGCAATTAGGGATTGAGAGATAGCGAACGACGTAGAGAGAATTCCAAATCATTGCAACAACACCCAATTCAAACAATTAATATTTTTTGAAAACCCAAATTCGAATTCAAATTTTCAAAGCTTTTTAATTATTGTCAATGGTGGAATTGCTGCTTTCTTGTGGAGGGGGGGGGGGGGGGGGGAAGGGAAGATATAGAGAGAGAAAAGTGGAGTGAGTGGGATACAAAGAGAGAAACTTGGGGAGAGTGGGAGTGATTGTAGGAATTGATTAATTATATTTGGTCTATAGGAGGTAATTAGAGTGAATCTTGAGTTGGAAAGATGATAAAGTTTTTAATAGTGTATAGAGAGATTTTTATATTTCTATACCATATAAGAAACCTTATTACCCTTAATATTAAGATTTGATATAATTTCATTTATTATACTAAATTATTAATTCTATACCATAGTGTCAATAATATTTGTAACTCCTCTAATCAGGCAGAATACACAGCTTTTATTTGCTTCAGATTAGATTGACATACCTACATTGCGTTAAATCCTTTTCGTATTCCAATAATATTCCTAAGACATGTTATCATGAATTTTCCTCCCTTGTCTATTCTGTTAACTTTAATTTACTTCAAAAATACCTTTATACATTTACATTCTATAATTTCTTTCAATACGAAATTCAATCAAAACCAAGTCTAATATTCACCAAAACTTCTTAAATTTGAGATATAAATCCCAAATCATATTCTCGATTATTTTCAACAACACCCAATCCAAACAAATAATGATTTTGAAAACTCAAATTTGAATTCAAAGCTTTCAAGTTTTTCAATGGCTGTCAATAGTGAAATTGCTGTTCTCTTTTCATTTGCTTTGCACTACTGAAATTTGCGATTGAGAAATAGAGAGAGATGTAGAGAGAATGTTGTCAAACTGAGCTTTTGCACAACTGATTTCTACAATTTAATTCGAATTTGTTGACGATTTTGTCTTTTTTTTTTATTTGTGGCTTAAAAAAACCATATCGAAGAACAGAGTTTTTACATAAAAGAGTCTATGTAATTTGATTTAAATCGAAGATATAAGATTTGCGTTTCAAATTTGATATGAAGGTCGCTTAATCAGTTAGAATATTCAGTTTCTGATTTGTTGCGCGCCTAATTAGGAAGGAATCAACGTTTAATAATTAGTATTTAATGAATGATATAATAATTATAAAAAACCGTAAATATAACGGATAAATATAAAACTATGCATATTTTAATAATGAGATTTCATATATGGTATAAGAAGAAAAAATCTCATTTGTATTTAGGTTTTGCCAATCCGAAACCCAAAAATGGAAGCATGGGTCTAATGTACTTTCAATTCACATGTTTAGTTTAGCCCAATTTCAATGAGAAGATTTGGATGCACTTTTTGGGCCAGGTCACTTTTGGGGCTATGGCTTATGCCAATGAAAAGAGAGATTTGCATAAATACGATTATTTGAAGGGAGAAATTCAAAAATAGCTAAATTTATAACTGGTCACTGAAAAATAGTTAAGTTTCAAAAGTAATTGAAATTGCGGTAATTTTTATGCAAAGATAAATTTGAGCAAAAACACTGTTCAAAATCCGGAAAATAAGCCAGTTTATTATACTGGAGTTCTAGGATAACTATGCTGGAACTCCGTCATAATATGGTGGAGTTCCAGCATAAGTACACTAGAACTCCAGCATAATATACTAGAATTCCAGCAAGTATAATTGTCCAGTATAATATACTGGAGTTTTGAGCATCGATGCTCCAATCTCCAGTATATTATACTGGAGTCAGCAAAATGTACCGGCCTAGCATAATATGCTGGAGTTCATACACAGGTCCACCGAGCTCCAGTATATTATGCTGGACCGGTCTCTGTTGTAACTAAATAATGACTATTTTTTATTCACTTCGTAAACGTTGGATATTTTTGAATGACCAGTACGAAAACTGATTATACCCTTATATTTTATTTTATTTGAAGCCACTGTTTATATTGTGTCTCATTTAAGGAAGTTTTGCAAAAACAACCTTAATGCTATGCACGTCGAAGAGTGAAAAAATTTACGCTTGTTATATTTTTCACAAGTCTTTTTGATTGGGATAAAATTTATACTATTTTTATTCTATCACAAGTTTTACCGCATAGGTAAATCTTTCCTTGTTCACAAGTTTTGTTGGATGGACCAAGAAAAAACTTTGATAATATCTTTATCCTACTATTTTTTTTTAAACTCATTCACCCCGTTAAGAGGATCAATAGTGTTCTCACCGATTAAGGGTGGAGGTGCTCAACTGCTGCAGCAAGCGTCTCTTATCCCATTCTACTTATCTTATTAATTTATTCACAAGTTGTTTTCTAATGGACAAATGTTGATCATGTTGTTCAATGTTTACACGGCAAAACTTCATATTATCTTCCTTCGTCAATCTTATTAAATTACCCACAAGTTTTTCCGAAGGAGAAAAAGTCTTGCCTATGTAAGTTTAATTTCTCACAAGTTTTGTTGGACAAACTAAATTTGGTGCTATCTTCATTCTACCTGTCTTATTATTAAATTGTTCACAAATTTTTGAAAAAGCAAATCTTTGTCTGTGTTGTTCAATTATTCACAAATATTTTTTATTGAATAAGCGTTATTCTTTACCAGTCAAATAATATGTGCTTTCTACACTACATGATGTTGAACACAAAAAAAAAAAAAATTAAAATCCTAGCATGCCAATTGATCTAAATATGCAAACACCACAGTTTCATTCCTAAAAGTGAAAAATAATTTTCAAATATAATAGACAATGCAATTCATACAATATGAGAATCTATCAATCTAAAGTATACCAATTTCAAGGTCATTTTTGATGGGTTAAAATCTATTTTTAGAATATTTAAGCCAATATAGTACTAAGGGAAGAGTTCCCAAGTCATCGTTTGTCGAATTTGCCCAAGAAGCGATGAAGTCTGTGGACTAAAAATCAACAAGGGCCGAAGTCTAAGAATCGACAAGTGCCGAAGTCGAGGTGTTAAACAAGGATCAAGGCCGAGGTCGATGTGACGACCCAAAGGGTCATCATTGTAATTTTTTCTTTTTCGCGCTTCCGAGGCGTTGAAAACCTCACTTTTATTTGCCTCGATTTATGTGCGCAGTTTGGGCACGGAGCCAGAAAATTTCTATGTCAAAAATATGTGAATTCTGTGGAAAATTTGAAGAATTTTGATATTAATATTGATATAGTTTACTTTGGTCAATATTTTAGGTAAACAGACCCGGACTCGATGTGACTTCCGAGAGGTCCGTAGGAAAATATGAGACTCAGACGTATTTTCGGAATCGAAATCCGAGGTCCCTAGCCTGAGTAAGAAAATTTTGAAAGAAATTATTTTTCTGAATTTGTTAAGGAAAATAGAAATGAAAATTGATTAAAAGACAATGGTATCGGGCTCGTATTTCGGTTCTGATACCCAGAACAAGTCTCATATATTGTTTAAGCACTTTCTGTGAAGTTTAGTTGAAAACGGACGTCGTATGACGTGTTTCAGACTATGAGTTCCAAGTTTGAAAGTTTATAAACTTTAGAAGAAAAATCATGAGTTTTGTGGCTTGATTCTATGTAAATGATGTTATTTTGGCGATTTGATCGCGCGAGCAAGTTCGTAGGGTGGTTTTGAGGTTGTGTGCATGTTTCTTTTGGAGCCCTGAGGGCTCGGAGAGTTTTGGATAGGCATCAGATTGCATTTCTCATGTTTTGAAAATCTGGTATGAGGCTTCTGCAATTTTTGCAAATGCGAAGCCAGAGTGCGCAAAAGCGAATGCCCAGCTATCGCAACTGCGAAGGCTGGTTCGCAAATGCGAAACCAGCCCAAGTAGGCCAACGTTCGCAAATGTGTACTTTTCTTCGGAAATGCGAGGAAGGGGAGTTTGACCTATGATCACAAATGCGATCAAATGTTCGCAAATGCGAACCTTCCCCAAATGGCCCAAGTTCGCAAATACGACTTGTTTCTCGCAAATCCCAAGCTTGCTTTGTTTGCAATTGCGAACCCAGCTTTACAATTATGATATCTGCATTTATATATTTCATACGTAGACGATTTTGAAGCTTCACTTTTCATATTTTAAAAACCTGAACACCCATTGGCGATTTTTTACGAAATCTCTCTTCTCTAAATTATTTGTAAGTCAATTTTTACTCAATTTTTTCAATCTTTAACATCATTTATCACGTTTTCATCTTAAAATCAAGGTTTTCCATGAGAAAAAATGAGAATTTTGGGTAGAACTTAGGTTTTCACTAAATTGGGGATTTGGACCTCAATTTAGGGTCCGATTTCAAAACAAAACATAGATATGAACTCGTGGGGGAATGAGTAACCTGATTTTGGTTCGAACCTCTGGTTTTGACCATGTGGGCCAGGGGAGGTTTGGGAATTTTGGGCAAAACTTTGGAAAATTTATTTTTATGCATCCAAATTGATTTAACTAGTATTTCTTGATACAATTGAGTAATTTGTGGCTAGATTCGAGCGGTTTTGTGGCGAATTCAAGAGGTAAATCTATTCTAGAGGCGTGAGTTGAGTTTGGAGCTTTCGAGGTAAGTGTTTTATCTAACTTTGGCTTGAGGGAATAGGATTAGAGTGTACTGATTGCTATTTGCTAAATGATCCAGTACGGTGTATAGTCATGGTGATGAGTATCTATACACCGGTATCTAGAATGGCCGTGAGTCATAAATGCTTTTAATTTGAAAGATATGACACAAGCGTCTTGTTAAATTGATAATTTCCATGTTAAGTGTTAGATAAGAACGAAATGATATAAAAGAGAATGTGATGCAATGATTCCCTTGCCGGGACGAGTAGATTGTTACTATTAAATCTTCCCTTGCTGGGATATTTAGGCTGTTAATTAGCTGTACCTCTACCGGGTTTAATTGTTATGTTGTTGATTTTCCTGAATGGGACTTCCTTTGGAGAGAATATTTGTGCTATTCATTATAATATGGGATCGTGTGGCACGCCGACCACTTATGAATTATTTTACGGGATCGTGTGGCACGCCGACCACTAATGAATTATATTATGGGATCATGTGGTACGTCGATCACTTATGAATTATAATATGGGATCGTGTGGCACACCGACCCCTTATGAATTATGAATTGGGATCGTGTGGCACGCCGACCACTCATGAATTATGAATTGGGATCGTGTTGCATGCCGACCACTTATGCACTGGTAAATGGGATCGTGTGGCGTGCCGTCCACTTAGACATATACATACGAGTTAAGTATTGAGATGGTTACATTGTTATATCCGTTGATTTGTTCTATACTATATCTCCCCGAGCATGACCCTTTCCTTTTACTATTGGTATTTCTTTGTGTTATTTTCGTTGTCTCGTACATATATATATATCTGCACAGTTTAATTTTGGTAGGTCTTGTATAGCCTCGTCACTACTTCGCCGGGGTTAGGCCAGACACTTACCAACACATGGGGTCGGTTGTGCTGATGCTACACTTCTGTGCTTTTTGAACAGATTACGGTGCTGGAGCAGGTTTTGGACCACAACAGTAGCCTATTCGAACAGGAGCTGACTTCAGTCCAGGGACTTCGAGGTAGACTAGCTGGCGTTCATAGGCTGGAGTCATTTTCTATGTTTAGTTTGTTTTCTTTATACCGAGACAAACATTTGTACTTCCATTCAGACTTGTTTGTAGCACTCTTTACTAGTCTGTGAGCTAGTGACACCAGATTTTGGGTAGAGAAGTTAATGTTAGCATTTATTATAATTGTTTAAACAAATCACCAGAATTATTGTGATATTTAGATTTCCTAGCTCCGATAGTAGGCGCAATTATGACTCCCGATGGTAGGAAATTCGGGTCGTGACAAAGTTGGGTCGTGACAAAGTTGGTATTATAGCACTAGGTTACTTAGGTGTCACAACTCATGGACAAGCTCGATAGAGTCTGCGGGATTGGTACAGAGACGTATGTATTTATCCCCAGAGGCTACAGAGATAGGATTTTTTTTTTATTTTGTTCATTCTTGTTGTGCGATTTTTGTTTCGCAAATATCAATTGTCATTCTACCCTATTCTTTCACAGATAGAGAGAACACGTGCTTCCTTTTCTACCCCACTGCAGCCTGAACCCCCAGCAGCAGCTCCTATCAGGGGCAAAGGGTGAGGCCGAGGCCGTGCCAGAGGCAGAGGCCGAGGTAGAGCTCAGCCCCAAGTAGCAGTCCCTGAGGTGGAGCCTCATGTTGACTATGATGAGGAGGTTCCAGCACTAGCAGCTCCAGCGGGCCCATCTTAGCTCTAGAGGGTTTCATAGAAACTCCAATACTCTAGGATTCTTTGGTCCGACTGATAGGCTTTATGGAGAGTGTATCTAGAGCGGGTTTTCTTCCCGCATCACCAGCCACATCTCAGGCTGGAATAGGAGTTTAGACTCCCGCTACGGATACCCCGGAGAAGGTAGCTCCTCATCTTTAGGTTCCAGCTAATCAGCCAGCTGTGGCAGCCCTGCCAGGTATTCCAGCTCAGACCAGCGATGGTATGGCGATGTCCCTGCATGCTTGTTGGAGGCTTGATAGGTTCACCAAGCTCTTCACCAGCACCTTCAGCAGTGCTTCTACAGAGGACCCCCATGACTTCTTATTCAGCTGCCTTGAGGTTCTCAGGACTATGGGTATTGTGGAGACCAATGAGGTCGACTTCATCACTTTTCGACTTGTAGGATACGCCAAGACTTGGTGGAGGGACTATTGTTTATCTAGTCCAGCAGGGTCTCCATTATTGACTTGGGATTAGTTTGCAGAGTTGTTCTTGGAGAAGTTTCTCCCGGTGACTGAGCGAGATGTTCTACGCAGGCAGTTTAAGCATCTTCATCATGGTACTATGACCGTCACGCAGTATGAGACTCGTTTTATTGATTTGGCATGCCATGCCATTTTTGTACTCCCCACTGAGAGGGAGAAGGTGCAGAGATTTATTGATGGATTGATTTAGCCGATCCGATTTGAGATGGCCATGGGGGCCGGTAGTGATATGTCCTTTCAGGAGGCGGCCAATGAAGCCCGCAAGATGGAGATGGCAGTTGCACGAGGAGGTGATCAAGGGTTAGATAAGAGGCCTCGTTATTCTGGTTGGTTCAGTGGTACCTTATCTGGAGGTAGGCATTCATATGGTAGAGGCCACCCTCAGAGGCCCTTTAAGTCAGCACTTCAAGTTTCACGTGGTACTATGGGTAGCCGTGGTTCCCAGCCACAGTATTCTGATCAGCAGCTTCTAGCTCACTATCAGCACCTATCAGCACCTATTAGCACACCACCACTTCGTTATTCTCAGCAGCCGAAGGCTTGTTACACATGTGGCGACACGAGACATATTTCCAGGTATTGCCCTCAAGTATCTGATAGCTCTCAGCAGCAGGGTGATTGCCGCATGATTCAGGCAGCAGGTGATCCCGGGCCGCCCATCCAGCTATAGGCGGGGGTAGAGGCCATAAAGGTGGAGGTAGGGATCAGAGAGGAGGAGCTCGGACCGCCAAAGGTAGGGTTCAGCCAGTAGCCGATCTTCCTAGAGATGCAGTTCAGGGAGCAGGGGCCCAGCCCCGTTGTTATGTTTTGCTAGCCAGGCCACAGGCCGAGTCATCAAATGTTGTGATTACATGTACTATTATGGTATGTGATAGAGGTGCTTTAGTGTTATTTTATCTGGGATCTACGTATTCATATATGTTGTCCTATTTTGCACCCTATTTGGTTATGCCTAGTGAGGCTTTGGGTATTCCTGTATATGTGTCTACACCGGTGGGTGATTCTATAGTGGTCGACCGAGTGCATCGTTCATGTGTGGTAGTATTTGAGGGTCTTGAGACATGTGTCAACTTATTGATCTTAGATATGATGGACTTCGACGTTATATTGGGGATGGATTGGTTGTCCCTGTATTATGCCATTTTCGATTGTCACGCTATGACCGTGACCTTGGCCTTGCCAAACTTGGCCCGACTTGAGTGGAGAGGGACCCCAGGTCATTCCACCCGCAGTGTTATATTCGTATGTCAAGGCTCGACGTTTGGTCGAGAATGGGTGTCTAGCATATTTGGCGTATGTTTGTGACTCTAGCGCAGAGGTTCCATCTATTGACTCTGTTCCTATTGTTTGGGAGTTCCCCAAGGTTTTCCCTTAAGACCTACTGGGTATGCCACTCTACAGGGATATTGATTTCTATATTGATCTGGTTTCGGGTACTCAGCCTATTTCCATTCTTCTGTATCCCATGGCTCTGCCAGAGTTGAAAGAGTTGAAGGAGCAGCTTCAGGACTTGCTTAATAAGGGTTTCATTAGACCCAGTGTATCGCCTTGGGCTGTGCCCCTGTTGTTTGTGAAGAAAAAGGATGGGTCGATGAGGATGTGCATTGATTACCTGCAATTGAACAAAGTGACGATAAAGAACAAGTATCAAATGCCGATGATTGATGATTTATTTGACCAGCTTCAGGGTGCTAGGGTGTTCTCGAAGATAGATTTGAGGTCTGGCCATCATCATATGAGGATTAGGGCATTTGATGTCCCTAAGATAGTATTTCGTACTCGGTGTGGGCATTATGAGTTTTTGGTCATGTCATTTGGGTTGATCAATGCCTCGGCAAAATTTGTGGAGTTGATGAACAGAGTGTGCAAGCCTTACTTGGATTTGTTCGTGATTGTATTCATTGTCGACACTAGGCAATTACACCAAACCGGCCACACTTATTTACACCTAAGATCCTGATTCTACTGTTACACCCTTGGAAAAGAACCAGAAAAAGAAAACCCAAAGGGGATTGATTCACAAAATGATATTTAACAAACAAGAACACAAATTCAACTACTTTTATCAAAAACCAAAAATCATACATCACTCTTATACCAATGTCATACATCACAGATACATGAGTTTCCAATTATATACACAAGTATATATATGACAAAAATCATATAAGGCTACCTGCCCACCCCCAACTGTAAACGATGCATTGTCCCCAATGCATAGAAATAAAGAGTAGAGTTTGAGGGGAAGCTCCCTGAGGCACACTAAGTGTGATGGGAGTCGGTAGCTGGTTGAGTGATGGATGGATCACCCTCTGATGTTGTGGTGAGCACTGGCACTGGATCCGCCGGGGGTGTGATCTCCTACACTAGTGGCTGCTCTCAAGTAGGGGAAGGAAATAACTGTGGAACTGGAATAGCGGCTGGGGGAACAATCTCATCTGCTGGCACCTGAGAGCTACTAGATGCACCTGGTGTAGGTAGGGGTACTACAGGAGCTGTCCGACCCCCTATGTTAATCAAAGACCTCTCCAGGGCAATCTTCATCTGTACCCTCTCCTCCTCGTCAGCAGCAGAATCTGCACTCTCACCCTCATGAATAACCGTCTTCCCCTTATCAACAAGCGGAGGGGCTTCGTCACTAGAGAACCCCAGACTATCTTCTTCCTCATCCTCCTCGATACCCTCCAACTTGTCCGAGCTACCTATCCCCTCATCAAAATCAATATCAATAGGACTGGTGAGAGCGTCGGCATAAGAACCTCCGGGGGTAGGAACCATAGGGTCCGCCATCAAGTTTGTGAAATCAAGCCCCAATTCTGTGATGGAGCCTGTACCTGGAACAACTTCCGATGGAAGGGGGGATGAAAGATCGAAATCTAAATTTTGCATTTTTTGGAATTCGACCTTCATAGAGGTAACCTCCTTCTTGAGGTCCGGCAGACCACTCACCTTACCTCTTTCCACCTTCTCCAACCTCAACTCAATTCCCTGTAGTCGTTTCGCATACGCTGATTGCCTTTGTTGAATATCTGCCACGATTGCTTAAATGGGAGTGAGGGCTTGCTTGATCAAATTCGGCAATGTCTTCAGAAGTTGGTCAACTTTGGCGTGTGCATGTTGGGTTAGTATGCAAAGCTTTGAGACTGCCGGAGAAGCAGATGGAGTCTGAACAGTGGTAGATGTAGGGGCAGTCTGAGGTGTAGAGGATTCTGCAACATCTGCTGGAGGAGTGACAGTAGGTTGGGAAGAAGGAAGGTCCTCCTAAACGACACCAACGAGCCACTACAGCGTCACCAAGACGGGTGATATCTATAATGCCTGCCTCTCTGCCCATTTTGTCCTTCCGGGCATCCACCGGGACATTGGCTGCTTGGCATTGAGCTGTGATCAATGCTGGGAATGGGAGAGATAAAGCATCTTGCATTTCCCGCTTAGCCATTTCCTAAAATATAATGGACCCCACATTGATCTTGATATCCTGCATCATGCAAGCTACTAGGAGAGCCTTCTCAATAGAATTTCTGTCTTGTTTTGCGTAGGGATCAAGCTGGATGTGAGGAATGCAAGCCAGTATCATCCCTCCCGCGAGAAACTCTCCTTGTAGATTTGTGCCCTGGTTGTATCAATGCTGGGGTTCCACTTGCAATGACAGAGGCAATCCAGCTACGTTCACCCTCTTTGTTGGCAAACTTGATACTCCGCCGTTGCTGTGCGTTCTTCCCATTCTGGGACGAGCAGTTTGTTTATGGCCTTGGCGGTGCACTTAAAGGTGAAGCCCCGAACCTCTACCTTCTCCAAATACATCCTTTGTCGCGTGTGGTGCTTGGTTCTACATGCGCCGTAGGATGCATAAAATTCGCACACCATGGATTCATTGTATTCAATTGGAGGTTCAGTGAAAGCCATCCATTTCCTCCGCTTGATGTTACCGAGGATGTTAGGGTATCTCTCCTTCAGTCCATTTAGACTAAATTATTTTTCAGGCAGAAGCAACCTCCGGAGGAGCCTAGCTTTATACCTATCCCTAGATCCCTCAACTCCCCAGCAGAGATGGTATTCTGCACCTTTGGCCCATTGCTTTCTCCGGGCTTCAGCATGTATGTCTACCTCAGGGCGAAGATCCTCCTCCTCAGGCTGGGGTGGTTGTTGTTGTGCATGTTCCACCTTTTGTTTCTTCGTCTGAGGAGGCTTCATTGCTATTCTCTTTTTTCTGGGTGACATATCTGCACAAGGATGAATAACACTGTTATAATTTTTGAAGAATAATCAGAGAATTAACAAGGAATAATCAACAATGCAGTCCATTATGCGGTCGCAGAACCACTCTGCGGACCACAGAAATCACCGCAAATTTGTATGCCTAACCAGTTGGACAATCTGCGCTGCAAAGTGTGATCGTATAACCACTATGTGAATCACAGATGCATCACAAAATGAACATTTGAAATACAAAATTTTTTCAATTCTCTATTTCAATCTGCGGTAGAGATGCGGTCCGCAGATCAATTCTGCGACCGCATTCTCCACTGTATTTTCACAGCTTAGCTCAGCCAATAACGGAGTCGAAGATGCGGTCATTATGCGGACCGCGAAATAGGTTTGCAGTCGCATAATGACCACAGAAGATCATCGTCTCCAGGTGATCTAGGGTTAGGTATGCGACCAAAATGCGGTCTTTATATCAAACATGCGGACTGCAGACTTCGTCGTTCTTCACCAGACAACCCTAGTCTCCAACAATGGCGACCCTATTCTAGTTCAATCCCATTTCCCCCATCATGCTTAGCCCAAATGTGCCCATTTTTCGCAGATATTCAGCATACAAACTAACTTAGATCAAACCTTGCACAAAAGCTTCGAATGAAAAAAGAGGGGACGAGATTTACATACCAGGAGTGATGCTCAAGCGTTGATTTAAGCGATGTTTGCGAGCTCAAGTATTTCCCTTGCTTGGGTTTGATTCAGAGTGCCCATTTCTCTCCCTTTTTTTTTGAAAATTTTCTTTTTTCTTTATTTTCTTTCTTTTTCTTCTTTTCTCTCTTTTTTCTTTTGTTTTTGTGTAATTTTGTCGCAGAGTGTAAGGGAACGTACATGGAGATTATGCGATGTATTCTACGATAGCCAAAACATTGCATAGCACGCTATGCGATCACATATGTGTTCTGCGATGTGGGAGTGAAGGATTTTCGAAGGCCTCAAATGCGGTCAAATCTGCGGTCGCAGATTCAACATGCAGATCGCAGAATTAACGTGTTCACCGCATTTCCAGCTGCTAATTTGTGGCCCTTCTTTGCTTCAATCTGCGGTAGATATGCGGACCGCAGATCAATTCTGCGACCGCATTCTTACCGCATTTTTCACGCTGTTCTTTCCTTCACTTTTTCAAGCAGTTTTACCAAGTGTTGAGATCTTTTGAGGTTCCACCCGTGGGTTGCCTCCCATGAATTGCTTGATTTAACGTTGCGGCTTGACGGGATTGATGTTCCTTCAATTCTTCTCAGAGGTAGGGCAAGGACAATTTTTAGAGCCAGCTACTCCACAAAATGCTTTTCACCATCAATGCACAAGTAATGTTTGATGGCCATTTACTTTGAATGTTGGGGAACCGTCTGTTGGTTCCATTTCTACCGCATACGGTGAGACATTTACCACTTTGAAAGGACCATATCATTTGGATTTGAGCTTGTCCGGAAACAGTTTGAGCCTTGAGTTAAAGAGCAAGACCAAATCACCCACCTTGAACTCCCTCTTCAAGATCTTTTTGTCATAGGCAAACTTCATCCTCTCTTTGTACACAACCACACTTTCATAAGCATGGAACCGGAATTCTTCCAGTTCATTGAGTTGTGTCAACCTTAAATTTGCAGCCTCAGCCCATTCTAGATTCAACTTCTTTAATGCCCACTTGGATTTGTGTTCTATCTCCTCGGGTAGATGAAATGCTTTACCAAAGATGAGCCGGTAAGGAGAAGTACCAATAGGAGTCTTGTAGGCGGTATGGTATGCCCACAATGCATCATCTAGCTTTCTTGACCAGTCAGTCCTGTTTGCGTTCACATTTTTTGCTAGAATATTCTTGATCTCCCGGTTGGACACTTCAACTTGACCACTCCACTGCGGATGGTAATGTGTGGCCACCTTGTGCTTGACACCATACTTTTCAAGTAACCCCGCAAAAGCTCTACTGCAGAAGTGTGATCCACCATCACTAAGAATGGCTCTAGGAGTGCCAAACCGAGTGAATATGTGCTTCTTCAAAAATGTAGTGACACTTCTCGCCTCATTGTTTGGTAAGGCAACGACTTCAACCCATTTGGACACGTATTCCACAGCCACTAAGAAATATTTCATCCCATAAGAACTCAAAAAGGGGCCCATGAATTCGATCCCCCACACATCAAAGATCTCTATCTCAATCACAAAGTGCATCGGCATTTCATGCCTTTTGGAAATAGACCCTTGTCGTTGACATTGATATCAAGCTTTTACCATTTGATTGGCATCATGGTAGATGGACGACAAATAATATCCACATTCAAGAACTTTTGCCGTCGTTCGATTTGCCCCATGATGACCCCCAACTGGAGAGTCATGGCACGCCTTGAGAATTGGCATCATCTCTTCTTCAGGAACACATCTTCTAATGATATTGTCGGCACAAACACGAAACAAATATGGTTCGTCCAAATAGTATTGCCAGCAATCTCTCCAGAACTTTTTCTTTTGATATGATTCCAAATCCTCAGGTATAAGGTCACTCACCAAATAGTTAGCAATATCGGCATACCAAGGAGCAAAGGTGGTCGATAGTGCCAATATTTTCTCATCCGGAAAAGCATCATTGATTTCAAGATCACCTTGTGGTCTCCCTGCTTCCTCAAGCCTTGACAAATTATCCGCCACTTGATTTTCCGTTCCCTTGTGATCCTTGACTTCAAAGTCAATTTGTTGCAACAATAAGACCCATCGTATCAACCGAAGCTTTGCATATTTATTTGCCATAAGATATCGAAGAGCCGCATGATCCGTATGCACTATCACTTTGGATCCCAAAAAATATGCCCGGAACTTCTCATAAGCATATACAATAGCAAGAAGCTCTTGCTCAGTCACTGTGTAGTTTACCTGTGCTCCATTGATGGTTTTACTGGCATAGTTCACCGGATGAAGAATTTTGTTGTGGCACTGACCTAGCATCCTCCAATAGCCACACCACTGGCGTCACATATGAGCTCGAAAGGAAGAGACCAATTGGGAGTGACAATAATGGGTTCCGTGGTGAGCTTGAGTTTCAACTCCTCAAAAGCCTTAAGACACTTTTCATCAACCACAAATTTGGCATCTTTCTTGAGGAGCTTGCACAATGGGTTAGTGATCTTTGAGAAGTCCTTGATGAAGCGCCGGTAAAACCCGGCGTGCCCTAGAAAACTTCTTACACCCTTCACGGTCGTTGGTGGAGGAAGCTTAGAGATGATATCAATTTTCTCCCGGTCAACCTCAATGCCCTTCTTTGAAGTTTTGTGCCCAAGCACAATACCTTCGTCAATCATGAAGTGACATTTCTCCCAATTTAGCACGAGATTTGTCTCTTCGCATCTTTTAAGTACTCGCTTGAGGTTGCCAAGACAATTCTAAGTGCCCAACTACCGAAAAATCATCCATGAATACCTCATGAAAATCTTCAACCATGTCCGAGATAATGGACATCATACATCGTTGGAAAGTAGCCGGCGCATAACACAAGCCAAATGGCATTCGGCTAAAAGCAAACGTGCCATATCGCAAGTGAGTGTTGTCTTTTCTTGATCCTCCAATGCGATGTTGATTTGATTATATCCAGATCACCCATCAAGAAATAAACAGAATGACCTTCCCGCTAGCCGATAAAGCATTTGATCAATAAAAAGAATAGGGAAATGGTCTTTGCATGTTGCACCGTTCAACTTCCGATAGTCCATGAACACTCATCATCTGGTCACTATTCGTGTTGGGATGAGTTCATTTTTTCTATTTTCTATTACGGTCATGCCCCCCTTTTTTGGCACACACTGAACTGGGATCACCCATGAACTGTCTGCAATTGGGTACACTACTCTGGCATCTAACCACTTTATGATCTCTTTTTTCATCACCTCCTATATTGACGGGTTCAACCGTCTTTGATGCTTAATGCTTGGCTTTGTGTCGCTCTCCAATTGGATTTTATGCTCATAAATCCCCGCGGGAATCCCACAGATGTCTGCGATTGTCCATCCAATAGCCTTCATGTGGTCTCTCAAGACCTCCAACAACCTGTCCACCTGCAAATCATTCAAAGAAGGCGAAGCGATTACGGGTATGGTGTGATTAGAGCCTAAGAAGTTATATCTTAAATGTGCCGGGAGAGGCTTGAGCTCTAATTGCGGTGGTTCAATGATGGATGGTTAGGCGGGAGGTGTGGCTCTATTTTCCAAGTCAAGAGAGAGCTTGACCGAAGCATAAGTGTATGATCCAAGACCCTCAAATGCATTCACCGACTCCATGTATCCCTCCATGTCCTCACCATCAAAATTCACTAAGATTGCCGCCAATTCCTTACCAAGGCATTTCTCTTCCATTTTCACTTCGACGGCATCTTCAATCTTGTCAACCACCTCAATCATGGAGATGTTCTCATATTCATGGGAAAACGTCATACGCTTACTAGCTTGAAAGGTAACTTCTTCATCATTCACCCGGAATTTGTTCTCATTTCGTTCCGAATCCATAAGTGCTCTTCTGGTTGCCAATAATGGTCTCCCCAAGATGATGGGGATATCTTTTTCTACGGCACAATCTAGAATCACAATGTCAGCGGGCAAATGAAATTCACCAACTTTCACAATCACATCATCAACAATGCCTACCGGTCACTTGATAGATCGGTCGGCCATTTGTAACCTCATGCTTGTTGGCCTTGGCATACCTAATCCTACTTTCTTGTAGATGGCAAGTGCCATCAAGTTGATACTATCCCCATTGTCACAAAGAGCTCTAGAAAAATTTCGCTCTCCGATAGTGCAAGAAATGACGAATGCTCCCGGGTCCTCTTTCTTTTGGACGGGACTCTTGGAAATGATAGAGCTAACTCGGTGAGTCATATTCACAACCTCATTCTTTGTTGTCCTCTTCTTGGTGATCAATTCCTTCAAATATTTGGCAAACCCCAGCATTTCTTGGAAAGCTTCCAAGAATGGAATGTTCACCGACAATTGCGTAAGGATATCATAAAATTTTTCAAACTTGCTATCTTCAATCCTTCTGACAAGTCTTTGGGGAAATGGTGGAGGAGGTCAAGGAATAGGAGGTGGAGTTTTTGATGTCTCCCTTTTTTTTTTCTTTTCCTTCACCTCTTCTTGGAGCACTTCTTGAACTTTTTCTTTTTCTGACAACCTCTCAACTTCTACAACCCTTTGCTCTTCGACCTCCACTTCTTGCTCGGCTTCTTCTCCCACAACCTTTGTTCAATGTCACTTTGTAGAAGTTTCCCACTTCTAGTCGTTATCGCCATAATGTGAGAGGTTGAACCACTTCCGCCACTCTTCAGGTTCGCAATTGTGTCACTTGGAAGTTGCCCTTTTAGCTTTGGGTTTTGCTCCCATGAAAGGTCTCTCATTTGCATCTCTAATTTTTGGATAGTTGCGGTATAAGAGCTAACCACCTCGGTCATTTTTCTCATGGATGCATCTGACTTTTCTTGATTTTGCAAAACTCTCTCAAGCATGCTTTCTAACTTTGAATCACTGGATGACCCTTGATTCGCATAATTACCTTTCGGGGGAACATATGGGTTGGAGCTATGGTTTGCAAAGTTGGTGTTGTTGTTCCAACTTCCTTGTTGAGAAATACCTTGGTCATTTCTCCACTGTTGGTTGCCTTGCCCTTGCGGGTTTGGCCTCCATTGATTTTGTTGCCCAGGACCATGGTATGGTTGCCTTTGGTACCCTCCATGAGGGTTGTTGATGTAGTTTGCTTCCTCAAAAGTTGCCTCAAAGTTGGGAGGAACATCCTCCAGTGCATTAACTCTTTTTGTTTGGTTATCTTTCAACATCTTGGTAAGCACACTTACATTTTTAGCAAGCTCGACAATCACCTGATCCCTCTCCTGATTTTCTTTGATCAAAGTGCTCAAGGAAGGAGAGCCATACAAAATTCCTCCGGTAGAATCTTCGGAGTGCCATGCCTGGTTGTGCTTTGCCATTTTGTCCAGAATTTTCTTCACTCGAGAAAATGTTTTATCTATGAACGACCCGTCAGCTGCATTCTTGGCCATGCCTCATGCAACTGCTCCCCCTGCATTTTCTTGAAGAAAAATATCTTGTCCCGCAATTCAAGCTTTTTACTTTGCGGGAACCACTTGGACTAAAATGCCCGAACAAGCTCGGGCCATGTATGAATGGAGTTAGGAGGTAGATTTTGGAGCCATTTATTTGCATCCTCAACTAGAGAGTACTTGAAGCATCTCAACCTTAGGGCTTCGTCAGTTACATTGTTTTGCTTATGCATTGCGCACACACCCACAAAGTTCCTAAGGTGTTGCGTTGGATCATCAAGAGTGGAATTTCTGAAGAACTCTTCTGCCTTAAGCATCAAAATTAACTCATGTTCCACTTTAAATGTAGCCGCTCCAACGGGTGGAGGCACAATAGCATTGGTATCTTCAATGTATTTTTGGATGTCTGCAAAGGGAATCTCCCCCATTTCACCCTCCACATCTTCTTCATAGTCCGACATGTTTCGTATCAACACCAAGAAAAACAAGCAATGTGTGATGGAATAGAAATAAACTTAAGTAAAATACACACTAAATAGAAATTTCAAGAACCGTATTCCCCGGCAACGGCGCCAAAATTTGATACACTCAAATTATACTTTTATAAATAGTGTTAGGCAGTCGATGTCAAATATAATAACAAAACAAGGTTGGGGTTGAATCCCACAGGGAATAGGTCTGAAAAGATTACTTGTTTAGTGTGTTGCTCGACTCGAGTTCGATCTCTATTCGGTTAATTATGACAAGAGAGAGAATGGTGTATCGTGACAAGAGTATGTATAATTTCTTGAGTTTGATTAACAACTAGTTTTAACAATTAAGGAGTAAACAAGTGGATAAAAGTAACCAAGGTTGTGTCCCCTTTAATGTAGTGTAATATCAACGGGTGTTAAGATGATATATTTCTAATGGGAAGTCCTTTAGATGTGCAAATGATGTCTAAGATACAACCCAATATTATCCAATGAATGAGTAGTATTTCCTCTTTATGATTTTTCAAAATATGAAAGCGTTTCTACTAAGAACCATCAATAAATGCCAATTAAAACCCACTTATTCCTAAGCGATTTTATCAAACAAGGTTTAAAGCCTTGAGTCATTAATATTCACTTCTACAAAATTCTAACCCACTTTCCCAAGCAAAGAAAGAATTTAATGGCTTTTGCTAATGTTTGCAACCACCAACAACGAATGAAGAACAAGAAGTAAATAAACATCAACCACCCATTATATATATATATTCAATGTCAAACACCCATTAACATAACACCCATTTAGGGTCCACCACCTTAGTATTTAAAACAAGCTACTCATGCTAAAACACAAAAACCAACTAGTAATAAGTGTCATAAATGCTTACAACGAGAGGATTCTTCACCCAAAAGCTTCCAAAAAGGGAGAATATTAATGTCTTGGAGTGAAGCTAAAAGGTAAGACAAAATGTTCCCACAAAATTCTCTTAAAAATATTTATAGGTGGACCAAATTAGGGACAGAAAATGGACAAATTTGCCTTTCTAGGTCGCTTCTGTGACAGCAGACTTGTCGCAGAACAGGTCTGCAGTCTGCATCTTGAATAGCCATGTCACAGATCCAATACCCTAGGTTCCAGGCCTTCATCGCAAGTTCAATCTGCGGTCCGCATTTGAGTTATGCGACCGCAGATTTGCATCGCATCTTTGTCCTTGAGTTTCTTGTTGTTCATTCTGCGGCTCATCTGCGGTCCGCATGTTGATTCTAGATTGCAGAACACGCCACTTTCTTGACATGTTTTTGTGCTCCAGACTCTATAAAGCTCTGCTATGTGAGAGACGAGTCTGCGGTCCGCATGTGTGTTCTACGACCGCAGACTAGACCGTATTTTGGTAATTTGTAAAAAATCATGCTCTTTTCTTCTTTTTTTGCGCCCATTTTCATATCCTTGGTCTTCCCTTCCTCTTGTGCTATAAGAACAACAAATCTTCATGAATATTAGTTATAATTGCATTAAAACAAGCTAGCATCTAAGCAATTAGTATTAAAATGCGCCAAAATTCTCCGTCGCATCAACATCCCCAACTTAAACTCTTGCTTGTCCTCAAGAAAGCCAAACATACTTAGCCTATTCCTAACTGTATTTACAAATACGAATAAGTTGTGGCTCGGGATGGTTTTCATTGCTAGTTCTTCGAGTATGCATTTACAATTTCTTTATCCTTCCTAGATTAGAATTATGTACGGAGAAAACCTAATAAATCGTGTAAACTCAGACCCTCAACATTGTGACTAGATGCTACCCTCAGCTGAGTGCACGTTCAATTGACTTTAAAAGCTCAACTTCAGTCCAATTCCACAGTTCATATACCCTTACCATAAAGAAAGTCCCAGAATCACAATATTTACAAAGACGGCAACGAGGGACAATTTACAAACACACTCACTCTCAGAAAGAACTGAAGTATTACAACATGTCATACCATAAGCTTGCCCTTATTTTAATTCACCGCTTATTCCATCATGTTTGGCTGAAGGTCTCATACTTTTTGGCTTGTAATATAGGTTCATGGATGGTTGGATAGACATTTGGGTACAAGTGACTTCACCCTCCTTGAACACTAATCACATCTTACCATTCTTTTGCATTCCTTTTCAAGACCCCATATCTTTATTTTCGTCTAGCCTCCAGAATAGAGCTACCTTACATACCTTTTCATTATCGTTCAAGACTCCCAATTTTTGTAACGTAAGTATTACTAGATTTTTCTTTTCTTTGTCTTTTTCTACTCTTGCTTTTGGTCATTATTTTTTTTTCTTTTTTCTTTGGAGCTTGAACAAATTCACAAACTCTTTTGAGGTATGATGCCCTAAAATCACATACACCCTTAACGGTCTTCCACTTTGACCTTACCCCCAACTTAGACTTTTAGCCTCATTCTTAGTGTTCTAAGAGGGACGGGTTCAAGAGAGGAAATTGTTTTTCAAAACGGGAAAGGTTTGTAATGAGTTGGCCTAAGAAAGGTTTAAAAAGCTCAAATTGGGTGCTAGTGGTATCTTTTATGCACGGGTAGGCTTGAAAGGCGAAAGAGGTTTTGCATATAATTACAACAAACTCCTAAGATCATTCCTCCAACCAAACATACTATTGTTAGTTGTGAAAGACTAACCGGGCAAGTTCTAGATGACAAAAGTAAACACGAGAATTATATACAAACAAAGAACTCACACACACATGGTACATGAACTGCTTCAATCACATAATTTTACACTTCCGAGTAACTATTTTGCAACTCAAATCCTTCATAATATATACAAGTATAATTCTAGGTTGCCATAGAGTCAAAAAGTGAGCCTTAGATTCACAGAATTGATCATAGAGACAAATTCCCTTACGACAGTTGTCAATCTATCTATCATTGGGAAAAGTCGACAAAAAGCACTATCGGAAGTTATGTGATATGTACAGACACACATACTCGATACTAGGCAATTACACCAAACCGGCCACACTTATTTACACCTAAGATCCTGATTCTACTATTACACCCTTGGAAAAGAACCAGAAAAAGAAAACCCAAAGGGGATTGATTCACAAAATGATATTTAACAAACAAGAACACGAATTCAACTACTTTTATCAAAAACCAAAAATCATACATCACTCTTATACTAATTTCGTACATCACAGATACATGAATTTCCAATTATATACACAAGTATATATATGACAAAATCATATAAGGCTACCTGCCCACCCCAATTGTAAACGATGCATTGTCCCCAATGCATAGAAATAAAGAGTAGAGTTTGAGCGGAAGCTCCCTGAGGCACACTAAGTGTGATGGGAGTCGGTAGCTGGCTGAGTGATGGATGGATCACCCTCTGATGTTGTGGTGAGCACTGGCACTGGATCCACCGGGGGTGTGATCTCCTCCACCGGTGACAAGAGAGAGAATGGTGTATGGTGACAAGAGTATGTATAATTGCTTGAGTTTGATTAACAACTAATTTTAACGATTAAGGAGTAAACAAGTGAATAAAAGTAACCAAGGTTGTGTCCCCTTTAATGTAGTGTAATATCTACGAGTGTTAATATGATATATTTCTAATGGGAAGTCCTTTAGATGCGAAAATGATGTCTAAGATACTACCCAATATTTTCCAATGAATGAGTAGTATTTCCTCTTTATGATTTTTCAAATATAAAAGAGTTTCTACTAAGAACCATCAATAAATGCCAATTAAAACCCACTTATTTTATAAAACAAGGTTTAAAGCTTTGAGTCACTGATATTCACTTCTACCAAATTCTAACCCACTTTCCCAAGCAAAGAAAGAATTTAATGGCTTTTGTTAATGTTTGCAACCACCAACAATGAATGAAGAACAAGAAGTAAATAAACATCAACCACCTATTATATATATATATAGATATATATGTATATATATATATATATATAGATATATGTATATATATATATATATATATTCAATGTCAAACACACATTAACATAACACCCATTTAGGGTCCACAACCTTAGTATTTAATACTAGCTACTCATGCTAAAACACAAAAACCAACTAATAATGCTTACAAAGAGAAGATTCTCACCCAAAAACTTCCAAAAAGGAGAATATTAATGTCTTGGTGTGAAACTAAAAGGAAAGACAAATTGTTCCCACAAAAGTCTCTTAAAATTATTTATAGGTGGACAAATTAGGGACAGAAAATGGACAATTTGCCCTTTTAGATCTCTGCTGCGACCGCAGACTTGTCACAGAACAGGTCTGCAGTCCGATCTTGAGTATCCACATTTGAGTTATGCGACCGCAGAATTGTATCGCATCTTTGTCCTTGAGTTTCTTGTTGTTCATTCTGCGGCTCATCAGCGGTCCGCATGTTGATTGTGCGATCGCAAACACGCCACATTCTTGACATGTTTTTGTGCTCTAAACTCCGTAAAGCTCTGCGATGTGAGAGACGAGTCTGCAATCCCATGTGTGTTCTACGACTGCAGACTAGACCGCAATTTGGTAATTTATGCAAAATCATGTTCTTTTATTCTCTTTTTGCGTCCATTTTTATATCCTTGGTCTTCCCTTCCTCTTGGTCTCTAAGAAGAACAAATCTTCATGAGTATTAGTTATAATTACATTAAAACAAGCTAGAATCTAAGCAATTAGTATTAAAATGCACCGAAATCTCCGACGTATCATCCAATAATAATAAATCAATTCGGTCTCCAGACCCCCAATAGTTACCAGATAGGATCGATAAACATGATCCACAATAATAGTATCACCCACCGGGGTAGATACATGCACGGCAAGGCAAGAGAACCACGGGTCGTACCTAAATAATGAGCAAAATAAGATGATACATATGAATAGGTAGATCCGGGATCAAATAAAATGGAAGCATTCCTATGGCAGACTGAGATAATACCTGTGATAACTGCATCCGAGGCAATAACGTCCCTCTGATCTGGAAGGGCATAGAAACGAGCCTGGCCACCGCCAGTATAGTCCTCACCCCTGGGGTGACCTCTGGCTTCCTTCCTCCACCCTTAGCTGTCTGAGTGGAAGCTGAAGAAACCTGTGCAGAACACGAGGGCTGATTCCTCTGCTGAGGCTGCCTACTACGGGGTCAAGGAAACTGCCCCTTTATGTGACCCAACTCACCACAATCATAGCAACGAACTAAAGTCAGAGAAGGGGACTGATGAGAACCCCTCCCTGCAGACGAACCTTGAGCTGAAGGAGCAGGAGCAGAGCTCTGAGCTGGAAGAGCACTCAATGCAGGCTGACGCTGCTGATGACCCTGATGGCCCCGACCTGAAGAGGCTCCACAGGACTCTGTGCGTCCAGACTGAGGAGGCCTGAAGGAACGACATCTACCCTGGTGGAAATGGCCCCTAGATGGAGCATCGCTGAAATTACCTGAACCTCGAGGCCTCTTGGCCTCTCTCTCCACACGCTCCCTGTGGCGATCTGTCTCAATCAGACGAGTCGCATCAACAACCTCCTCAAAAGTAGCTGTTGTATCCCTCTCTCTAATCATCAATATACGGATCAAATAGTTGAGGCCATCTATAAATCTCTTGATCCTCTCTCTATCTGTCGGGAGCATCCACATAGCATGCCTAGCCAGCTGAGTAAACCGCAACTCATACTGAGTCACTGACATATCACTATGAGTCAACCACTTGGAACTGATGACGCAGCTCTTCCCTGTGAGACTGGGGCACATACTTCTCGAAAAACATCGTGGAGAACTGCTGCCAAGTGAGGGGCGCTTCCCCAATAGGCCTACGCCTCTCGAACTCTTCCCACCAAGTAAATGCAACTCCTGTGAACTGAAAAGTGGTAAAAACCACTCCATTAGACTCAAGAATACCCGTCGTATGAAGCATACGCTGGCATTTATCCAGAAAACTCTGGGCATCCTCACCCTCAGCACCTCTAAATGTCGGATCCTGGAGCCTACCGAACCTCTCCAACCACCGTTGCTCATCATCCGGCATAGCTGGGATGACATGAGCTGGAACAAGTGCGACTGGCGCAACTGGAACAACCGGTGCAACTGGCTGAACTAGAGCAACTGGGTGAACTGGCGGAAGTAGCGGATCTGGCTGAACTGGAGCTACCTCAGGCGTCTGTAAGCCTTGAACAACCTGCTGGGGAGTGCGAGCATCAGGGGTTTGATGACCACCCCTGGACTGAGAAGTAGACGCTGCTGTGGTGGCTGAAACACCTGAGCTAAGCTAGTGCAAACGGAAGAAATTTGGGCCAAAGCCTTCTGGAGACCAGGAATCACAATGGGCACTGCCGGTGCTTGAATAGGTGCAGCTGGAGCATCAACAGCTGGAGGCTGATCCTGGACATAAGCATCTGGTGGGTCTGCAGGTGCAGCCCCTGCTGGTCAGCCTCGTCCAGCACCACGACCGCGTCCACGGCCTCTAGTAGGTGGTACTCGTGGTCGTCCTCCACATCCATTAGCCTGATTTCTCGCCATCTGCGAGAGAATAGAATACAAAATTTTAGTTTTCATGTTATCAAACCGCACGATTTGAATTTCAAGAAAGGGAGATATTTCCTGAAAGTTCTGTAGCCTCCTCCTTATATGTGTGGTGCACGACACACCCATACACAAGACTCTACTAAACCGACTCATGACTTGTGAGGCCTAGTAACTTAGTCTCTGATACCAACTTGTCACGACCAAACCCGGTCGTGATGTCACCCATCCTTAAAGCTAGGTAAGCCTGACAAACAATCGCTTCCAATTTAACATTTAGTCTCAAAACTGAGAATTTAAAATAAAATCCAAGAATATAATTAATGTATTATAGGTAAATACGGAAATCGATAACTCATCCATAAGATCTGGGGTCACGAGTCTAGAGCCTCTAAACAAAACTGAGTAATAATAATAGCATATGAATACCAAAACCAAAATATGGGAAATTATATAATAATAATAATAAAATGAAGAAATAATGAAGATCAGCCAGGTCCTGCGAATGTCATGCATCTACCTCAACGACTCTGAAAAATATCTCTGGAGACTACGAGAATCAGCTAAGCCTCCGGTGTACCTAAATCTGCACACAAGGATAGGAGTAGGGGTAAGTACTACTGACTCAGTGAATAATAAGTATAGAAAATGATTGAAAGTAAGAAATCCACGAAAGACCACAACACAAAGCTATAACTAACAATCCTATTACTTAGCTACAGGCTAACAACATAACAGTATCACAACAATAACCAAGTATCAGATAAAGATGCAATGCAATTCACATGAATACATTAGAGCGTGCAGCTCGAGCCAACCATGCATATGATTTAACGTCGACGGCGCTCACTAGAGGTGTATACAGACTCCGGAGGGGCTCCATTAGCCCAAGCGCAATATCATCCATGTATCGGCGAAGAACAGGCACTCGACCTTAATATCAATATATAACCGCTGCGGCGTGCAACCCGAGTCAATCATGCAGTCCATAGTATGCATGTAAGTCACAAAACAGATTCAATCTGATTCAATCTGTTGTGGTGGCTGAAACCTCCTGAGCCATGCCAGTGCAGACTGAAGAAATTTTGGCCAAATCCTCCTGGAGACCACAAATCACAATGGGCACTGTCGCTGCCTAAATTGGTGCAGTTGGAGCATCAACAGTTGGAGGCTGATCCTGGACCTGGGCATCTGGTGGGTCGGCAGGTGCAGCCCCTGCTGGTCAGCCTCGTCAAGCACCACGACCGCGTCCACACTCAACAGTAGGTGGTACTCGTGGTCCTCCTCCACATCCATTAGCGTGAGTTCTCTCCATCTGCGAGAGAATAGAATAAAAAATTTTAGTTTTCATGTTATCAAACCGCACGATTTGAATTTCAAGAAAGTGAGATGTTTCCTAAATGTTCTGTAGCCTCGTGCTTATATGTGTGGTGCATGACACACCCATAAACAAGACTCTACTAATCCGGCTCATGAATCGTGAGGCCTATTAACTTAGTCTCTGATACCAACTTGTCACGACCCAAACCTGGTCGTGATGGAACCCATCCCTAAAGATAGGTAAGCCTGACAAACAATCGCTTCCAATTTAACATTTAGTCTCGAAACAGTGAATTTAAAAATAATAATCTAAGAATATCAATAATGTAATATAGGTAAATACGGAAATCGATAACACACCCATAAGATCCGGGGTCACGAGTCTAGAGCCTCTAAACAAAACTGAGTAATAATAATAGCATCTGAATACCAAAACCAAAATTTGGGGAAGTATATAATAATAATAAAATGAAGAAATAATGAAGAGCAGCCAGGTCCTGTGAATGTCATGCAGCTACCTCAACGACTCAAAAAAATATCTCTGGAGACTACGAGAATCAGCTAAGCCTCCGGTGTATCTGAATTTGCACACAAGGTGTAGGGAGTAGGGGTGAGCACTACCGACTCAGTGAATAATAAGTATAGAGAATGACTGAAAGTAAGAAATCCACGAAAGACCACAACGCAAAGCTATAACTAACAATCCTATAACTTAACTACAGGCTAAAAACATAACAGTATCACAACAACAACCAAGTATCAGATAAAGATGCAATGCAATTCACATGAATACGCTACGGCGTGCAGCCTGAGCCAACCATGCATATGATTTAACGTCGACGGCGCTCACTGGGGGTGTGTACAGACTCCGGAGAGGCTCCTTCAGCCCAAAATCAATATCAGCCATCTATCGGCTAAGAACAGGTACTCGGCCTCAATATCAATATATAATCGCTGCGGCGTGCAGCCTGAGCCAACCATGCAGTCCATAGTATGCATGTAAGTCACATAACAGATTCAATCTGATTCTTTGCCAGTTTCCAATTTATTAAGGTGAATACAATTTAATTAGTCAAATTTCAGAAATACGATGACTTAACATTTACTAACAGTGAATAATACAAGACTGAGATCAATGATTATACAAATCATGTTGTCACAAAGACATTTGCCCTAGACGGGTAATACAAAACGGCACAAGGCCCCAAATATGGCATCAAGCCCAATTATCAACAACACAATGTGCGTATCAGATGCCGATAGTTCATATTCAGCTCTCAGGATGGACCAAGTCTCAATCCCCAATTATTTACAATCCCGCACCTGCCATGGGGTGCGAGTCACGCCCTAACATAGCGTCACGAGGTGATAATCTTGGGTTTCAAACCCTCAGGCCATCATCTATACAAACTACTTACCTCTAACTAGTCGTAGCCTGGTCTGCAATGCCTTTTCCCTTCAAATCTTCTCCTACGAGCGTCGAATCTATTCAAAAACACAACGAATAGGTTATTATAGGCTAAATAAACATAACCCAATTGAAATTATTCGAAAAATGCTAAAAATCACGAAGTTGGTAAATCCCGAGCCCCGAGATCACTTCTCAAAAAATTCCAAAATTTGCAACTTTGGATTTCTCGTCTTGCCACGAGTCCGTACAAATAAGGTTTATCAAAAACGGATTTCGTTTACCCTGTCAAATCACCATTTTCTCTCTCTTAGGCTTCAAGCCCTAACCACCAATTTTGACCTTAAAACCTTGAATTTCATTGTTTAATCTACTATTTTACACTCTATTGACATAATTTGAGGCCAAGAATCATTACTTGAAAGAAACCCTCGAAACCCTCTTCAAAATCACCCACAATCGTATCTTCCCTAAGTCAAAAGTGTTTTCTTAACTTATGAAATTTGCAAACACTGTTTCAATTATTCCCTGCAATTTTCGCTTCCACGACATAGTGACCGCTTCCACTGTGGTCACCTCTGCGGTCAATAGACCGCTTTTGCGGTCTCCCTTCAGTCGAGTGGGACCGCCTCTGCGGTCCTAAACCGCTTTTGCAGTCTCCGCCTACGCGATCAACTTGGCCGTTTCTGCGGTTGCCCAGCTATACCATGACCGCTTGTGCGGTCGATGAACGCTTTGCGGTAGCTGTTTTTGCGGTAGCCGCTTTTGCGGTAATTCTTCCGCTTTTGCGTAAATACCATAAGCCTGTGCAACAGACCTGTTGCAGCTTCAAAAATTTTTGTTTTCATCATCCGACTTCACCCCGAGGCCCTCGGGACCCCAACCAAATGCATAAATATGTCCCATTACTTCATTCAAACTTGATCGCAACATAAAAATGCTATCATAAACATAAAAATCATCCAATTTCTATGATTTCAAGCCTAAGTTAAACTAGAACTTCCGAAACTTGCATTTGTTGCAAAAACCAACCTAAACACCTCCGAATGATCTGACAATTTGCCCACATATCATAAATCACCTATCGGAGCTATTGCAAATGTAGGAATTTCATTCCGACTCCCGGATCAAAATATCACCTATCAACCGGACTTTGCCAAATTCTAACTTAGCCAATTCAAGCCTAATTCTACACCGGATCTCCAAATTTAGTTCTGATTTTGCTCCTAAGTCGCAGGTCATCATCCAAAACTAGTTGAATTATCGGAAAACCATTTTGAGCCCTCTAACCCATAAGGCAATATTCGGTTGACTTTTCCAAACTAACTTTCTCTAAGAGACTAATTGTCTCATTTCTATCCCAACTCCCTCCGAATTGCTTCAAGCTCTCCAAATATATATATTGAAACACAACACAGCAGAAAATGTGGAAAACAAGGCAGTAATACACGGGACGACGGATCAGGTCGTTACACTGACGTATAGAGTAGGAATTCCGCCATCATGGGTAGTCTTGCCTATATTCTGGTCAGCCAGAGACCACCTGCTTTGGATGTTCAGGACTTGGCCAATCGATTTGTGAGGTTGGATATTTCTGAGCCTAATAGGGTGTTAGCTTGCATAGTTGCTCGTTCATCTTTGATAGAGCGTATTAGTGAGTGTCAGTTTGATGATCCCCATTTGTGTGTCCTGAGAGACACGATGCAGCGTGGAGGTGCTAAGAAAATGACCTTGGGAGATGATAGTGTATAAAGATTGTAGGGGCGAGTTTGTGTGCCCAATGTTGATGGTATTCGAGAGTTGATCATATCGGAGGCCCATAGTACTCAGTATTCTATTCATCCGGGCGTCGCAAAGACGTATTAGGATTTGAGGAAACATTATTGGTGGCGCAAAATGAAGAAGAACATTGTTGCATATGTGGCTCATTTTCTAAACTGTCAGCAGGTTAAGTACGAGCATCAGAGCCCGGTTATTTATTTCAGAGGATTGAGCTTCCCGAGCTGAAGTGGGAGAGAAATACCATGGATTTTTTTCTGGCCTTCCAATGACTCGGAAGAAGTTTAATGCTATATGGGTTATTGTGGATAGGCTGACCAAGTCAGCGCATTTTATTCTTGTTGCCACCACCTATTAATCCAAGGGATTAGCTGGGATTTATATCAGGGAGACCGTTCGCCTTCATGGGATGCCTATTTCTATCATTTCGGACCGGGGCCCGCAGTTAATCTCATATTTATAGAGAGCGGCACAGCAGGAATTGGGCACCCAGGCTCAGTTGATTACAACATTTCAACCCAGACGGACGGTCAGTCCGAGAGGACTATTCAGATTCTTGAGGATGTGCTCCGAGCCTGCACTAGTGATTTTTGAGGCTCGTGGGACCAGTTCCCGCCATTAGCAGAGCTTGCCTACAGCAATAGCTACCAGTCCAGCATTCAGATGGCTTCATATAAGGCATTGGATGGTAGGCAATGCCGGTCCCCTATCGGATGGTTTGAGCCGGGAGAGGCTCGGTTATTGGGTACAGATCTAGTACAAGAGGCCTTGGATAAGGTCAAGATCATTTAGGATTGACCTCGGTCGGATCAATCTAGGAAGAAGAGTTATGCAGATCGCAAGGTCAGGGATGTTGCTTTCATGGTTGGTGAGCAAGTATTTCTCCGTGTATCGCATATGAAGGGCTTGACAAGATTGGGGAAGAAGGGAAAGCTTAGCCCTAGGTACATTGGGCCATTTGAGATTTTGGAGTGAGTGGGAGAGGTGGCTAATAGACTTGCCTTGCCGCCTAGCTTGTCAGTTGTACATCCAGGTTTTCATAGGTATCACGACGATCCAGCCCACGTATTAGATTTCAGCACTATCTAATTGGACAAGGACCTATCATATGAGTAGGAGCCGGTGGCTATTTTAGACCGGCAAGTTTTACAGTTGAGGTCAAAGAGTTTTCCATTAGTGCATGTTCAGTGGAGAGGTCAGCCTCCCGAGGCATCGACTGGGAGTCTGAGTCTGAAATGCGGAGCTGTTATCCTCATCTATTCCCCACCTCAGATACTTCTTTCTTTTTTTCCGTTCGAGGATGACATCTTGTTTTAATGGAGGAGGATGTGACAACCCAATGGGTCATCACTGTAATTCTCCCTTTTTCCGCACTTCCGAGGCCTTGAAAACCTTACTTTATTAACTTGATCTGCGTGCGCAGCCGGGCGCGGAGCCGAAAAATTTCTATGTGAAAAATATGTGAATTCTATGGAAATTTTGAAGAATTTTGATATTAATATTGACATAGTAGACTCTGGTCAACATTTTGGGTAAATGGACCCGGACCCATGACGTGACGTTCCCTAGAGGTCTGCATGAAAATATGGGACTCGTGCGTATTCCTGAAATCAAAATCCGAGGTCCCTAGCCTGAGTATGAAATTTTTGAAAGAAATTATTTTTCTGAATTTGTTAAGGAAAATGGAAATGAAAATTGATTAAAAGACTATAGTATCGGGCTCTTATTTTGGTTCCAATGCCCGGTACAAGTCTCATATATTAATTAAGCATTTTTGTGAAGTTTGGATGAAAACGGACGTCGTATGACGTGTTTCGGACTATGAGTTCCAAGTTTGAAAGTTTATGAAATTTAGAAGAAAAAACATGAGTTTTGAGGCTTGATTCTATGTAAATGATGTTATTTTGGCGATTTGATCGTGCGAGCAAGTCCGTAGGTTGATTTTGAAGTTGTGTGCATGTTTGATTTGGAGCCCCGAACGCTTGAGAGATTTTTGGATAGGAATTAGATTGCATTTCTCATGTTTTGAAAATCTGGTAAGAGGCTTCTGCAATTTTCTCAAATGCGAAGCCAGAGTTCTCAAAAGTGAATGCCTAGGTATCACAAATGCGAAGGCTGGTTTGTAAATGTGAAACCTGCTCAGGCAGACCAACGTTCGCAAATGTGAACTTTTCTTCGCAAATGCGAGTAAGAGGAGTTTCTATGATCGCAAATGCGATCAAATGTTCGCAAAATGCGAACCTTCCCCAAATGACCCAAGTTCGCAAATGCGACTTATTTCTCGCAAATCCCAAGCCTGCTGGGTTCGCAATTGCGAACCCTACTTCGCAATTGCGATATCTGCACCTGTATATTTCATACTTAGACGATTTTGAAGCTTCACTTTTCATATTTTAAGAACCCAAACACCCATTGGCGATTTTTCACGAACTCTCTCTTATCCAAATAATTTATAAGTCAACTTTTACTCAATTTCTTTAATCTCTAACATCATTTATCATGTTTTCATCTTAAAATGAAGGTTTTCCATTGGTAAAACTGGGGATTTTGTGTAGAACTTAGGTTTTCACTAAATTGGGGAGTTGGACCTCAATTGGAGGTCCGATTTCAAAATAAAACATCGATATGAACTCGTGGGGGAATGAGTAATCCGTTTTTGGTTTGAACCTCAGTTTGGACCATGTGGGACTGGGGCGTTTTGGGAATTTTGGGAAAAATTTGGAAATCTAATTTTTATGCATCCAAATTGATTTAACTAACATTTGTTATATAATTGAGTAACTTGTGACTAGATTTGAGCGGTTTTGTGGCGAATTCGAGAGGTAAAGCTATTCTAGAGGCGTGAGTTGAGTTTGGAGCTTTCGGGTATGTGTTTGATCTAACTTTGTGTTGAGGGAATAGGATTAGAGTGTCTTGATTGCTATTTGCTAAATGATCGAGTACGCTGTATAGGCATGGTGACGAGTATCTATACACAAGTGTCTAGCATGACCATGAGTCATAAATGCTTTTAATTCGAAAGATATGACACAACTATCTTGTTAAATTGATAATTTCCATAAAATGTTAGATAAGAAAGAAATGAACTAAAAGAGAATGTGATGCAATGATTCCCTTGCCTGGACGAGTAGACTGTTACTATTGAATCCTCCCTTGATGGGATATTTGGGCTGTTAACTGTACCCCTGCCGCGATTAACTGTTAAGTTGTTGATTTTCCCGAATGGGACCTCTTTCGGAGAGATTATTTCTGCTTTTAATTATAAGATGGGATCGTGTGGCACGTCAACCACTTATGAATTATATTATGGGATTGTGTGGCACGCCAACCACTTATGAATTATAATATGGGATTGTGTGGCACGCAAACCACTTATGAAATATGAATTGGGATCGTGTGGCACGCCGACCAATTATAAATTATGAATTGGGATTGTCTTGCACGCCGACCACTTATGCACTAATAAATGAGATCGTGTGGCGCGCCGTCCACTTAGACATATACATACGAGTTAGAGTATTGAGATGGTTACATTGTTATATCTGTTGATTTGTTCTCTACGGTGTTGGTATTTCCGGTGTCTAGTACACACACACACACATATATATATATATATACATATATATATGCATATATATATATATATATATATGTATATATATAGATATACATATATATACATATATATATATATATATATATATATATATATATATATATATATATATATATATATATATATATATATATATATATATATATATATATATATATCTGCACAGGTTAATTTTAGTAGGTCTTGTCTAGTCTCGTCAGTACTTCGTTGGGGTTAGGACAGGCACTTACCAGCACATGGGGTCGGTTGTGCTGATGTTACACTTCTGTGCTTTTTGCACAGATTACGGTGCCGGAGCAGCTTTTGGACCACACGCTGCCTATTTGATCGGGAGCTGACTTCAGTCCAGGGACTTCGAGGTAGCCTAGGTGGCGTTCGCAGGCCAAAGTCCTTTTCTATGTTTAGTTTGTTTTCTTTGTACCGAGATAAACAGTTGGCGGTCACTGAATGTCATTTGTTTGTCCCTATTTCGTCCCTCGTAGCCCCACAACATAAAAACTTGCCATAGAAAGGAAAACTCTCAAAAACCTAACTCCTTAACGGTCCATCCACCACCCAAGGTAAGTTCTAATGGAGATTTTAAGTTAATTTTAATTTTCCAATATCTTATTAACATGGGTAAACCCTCCATATCATAAGACATTTGATGGGGACACCGTTGTTGAGAGAAGAAACCCTAGAACTCAAATTCAAGAAAATTGAACATCAAAAAGGTAATATCTTCACCCTCTAATTGATTCTATCATTGAATAAATGGTTATAAACTCTAGTTCATGAGATATAAGTTGATGGGTTTGATAGAAAAGCATGAACAATTATATGCTTGGGGTGTTGATTGTTGATTATTGGTTAAGAGCGTTGTTTACCATATGGTTGATAAAGAATAATGTTACTATAACCATTTGAGACTTTAGAATTTATGTAGGAGCAAGAGAATAAGTTATTGAGTGCAGAGACACCATTAATAAGGACTATGAAGCTTTATGCCACTAAGTGTTTCAGAAAATGCTTAAGTGATAAAAGAATGAGTATTATTGCTAATATGGAATCCGTTTGACTTGTATTGATATAGGTTGAAGTTGAAAGGGTTGGCGAATGTTATATTACGCTAAAGAGTAGAAAATTAAGGTATGTGAGGATAACTCTCTATGTTTGGGAATGTTAATGATTCTCCCGACACTAAGTTTCTTTTACGACTTTAGTAATTGTATTAGAAATATAGTTTATCCTAGTTCCTTGAATAGTTGTAGAACTTCTATTATCTAGCTTCATAACTCGTTCATGACATTCATTCTGAGCGTTGTGAGCTCAGTTTGTATTCCATATAGACTTGGGTTTTATGTCCCTAAGTCTCAGTATAACTTAATCAACATGCCACAAATAGTTGAAGTTTCAGTGTTCATAATCATTTCAAGTATACATGTCTCATTCTAGTCCTATTCAGTATTCCAGTATTATGTAACTCAGTCTGATTCAGTATTCTAGTAGTATGTAACTCCATGTGATCCAATATTCCAGTATCATGTAACTCAGCGTGATTTAGTATTTCACTATTATGTATTGCAGTATGATTCTTAGTTCCTGATTTTTAATTTCTGAATGTTGAATGCCTGTATTTGGGCCCGAGGCCGCATTTTATGCTTTATACATCTTTGGAACTGAGGCTGCAGTTTATGTTTTATGCATCTTTGGGCCTGAGGCCAGTGTTTATGCTTTATGCATTTTGGACCTGAGGTAGCAGTTATGTATACGTACACTTAGTCCCGACGCTAATATATATATATATATATATATTGGGCCTGACACCGTAGTTTAATATTCAGATAAATAGGTTGTTCATCATTCAAAAGAGGGAGTATTCATATCCTTGCTTCCTTTCAGTTCAATTATTAGTTACCATTTCATTTATCAGTTATTAGTTCAGTTATCAGTTATCAGTTATCAGCCCAGTTATTAATTATTAGTTATCATTTCATTTATCAGTTATCATTTCAGTGTATCAGTTATAATTTCAGTGATCAATTATCAATTCTCAGTTATCACCTTCGTTTCAGTTTTAGCTTTTATAATTCTTGCTTTTACTTGCTTTACATACCAGTGCAATTCAAATGTACTGGCGTCCCTTTTACCTGGGGCTTGCATTTCATGATGTAGGCAGATTGACGATTCAGAACGCTAGGACTCTCGTAGCAGCTGTTTGATTATCCCCAGTTCTTTCGGGGAATTATCATTACTACACTCTTCAGTATTTTCAGACAATCAGTGTTTTCAGTACTACGTTAGAGGCTTCATCGACTAGATTAATAGTTAGATAGAGTCTTAAGTTTTTCATGGTAAGCTATATTTGCTACAAATATGTTTATGAAATTGTATTAGTCTTTCCGTACTTTGATTTATATCATTCAGACTTTCAGTATATCAGCATGTGTTAGTTTATCTTCCGCATTCAGTATATTATGATATCACATGTTGATTCAGCCATCCAGTTGGTTCGCTCAGTCACATGTAGTCAGGTACCTAGTACCGTGGTTCGGGGTGTGACAATATCACCTTCTTCTTCTTCACCAAAACAAAAACCCTACGAATTCTCAGCAGCCACCGGAGCTCCACCAGGAACCATAGAGGCGCTGCTCATCTTCCACTCATACCACCCTACACTGCTGCATCTCCTCTATCTCGTTCATGCCAAAACGACACAACAAGTAGCCGCTGCTGCTTCTTCATCTCACGATCTCACACCAACCAACAACCTTCTTCATCATCCTCACGCCCCAGTTGTTCCCTCTTCTCTATGCACCCTAAGCTTCTTCTTTTTCAACTCTTTCTAAACCTATCTCTTCTGATACCTTACAAAAACGCAGCCATGGATACACAAGAAAAAACCTAGAAACCTTAAGCCATCAACAGAGAGAGAATAGAAGACCCTAGCAGCAACAACGACCCTTCTTCTTCACTCGATCTCACTAACTCGCCGGAAAATTGCTAACGTCCCTAAGCAGCTGGCCAAATCTCGACCATTCTCCAGTACCCATCACTGCTCCTCCTTATCTTTACCATAATCTATTGGAACACACACACACACGAGCAGAAAAATCGAAAACAATAAAAAAATATTTTGTCTTCTCCATTCTTGATTTGATTTTTAGTTTTCTGTAACATGGAGTTTAATTGATGTTTGGAGCCTTTCTTTGAGTTTAAGTCAAGTGGAGGTTGCTGTTGAAGGTATAAGTCCAAAACTCAAGTTTGATTTGTACTGATTCCGTTGAGGTCGTCGAGCCCTTGTTTACTGTTCCGGCTGTGGTCGTCGACCGGAATTCACAAATCCGTTGAAGGTTTGATTCCCTAATTCTATCATGCTTTATATTTTTTCTTATTTTGGGAAACTTTAGCTGATTTTGATTTAGATATTATGGAAATCTACGTGTGCTTTGATTTGATATTCTTATATATTCTCACAGTATGTTCAATTTGGAATCAAGTGGTAGTTATCGTGAATTTGAAGTGATCCAATAGTGAAAAATTGTTGCTTGATTTGGAACGTAGTTATTCACCTGGTAAACCATCTGACCATGTGTAATGCATCTTATTCTACTCTATGATTCGGCTGTTGATATTCATAAATATCTTAACTTTCTTTAGGCGCAACTAGGGGTGACAATTTGATCCCAAAACTATTTAACATGCCCAACTAACCCAGAGATTAATGGGTTGTGCTACAACATTTTAGCTCATGGGTCAATTTGGATTGAGCTCAAGTTAACCCATTATTTTTTATAGCCCATTAGGACCTATTTCACAGCCCAAATACAACCCATGAAACTCACCCTCAACAAAGGATCTCAACCCAATCTATCTAGAAATTTTCTTAATTATCCCAAATTGTTTTTTGTATTTTTAATTTTCTATTCTTTTGTTTTTCTACACCACCCACCCACTCACCCTACCCCTACCCCCCCCCCCCCCCCAAATTTGTATTTTTTATTTTTTATTTTTTTGTGTTTCTGCGCCACCCAACCTCCCTCCTAACCCCAGCCCCAATCCCCTCTAAACCCCTAAAATAAATTTCACTTTTTTTTTTAAATCTTTAA
The DNA here is from genome assembly GCA_034376525.1 of Nicotiana benthamiana. Lineage (NCBI taxonomy): Eukaryota > Viridiplantae > Streptophyta > Magnoliopsida > Solanales > Solanaceae > Nicotiana > Nicotiana benthamiana. The sequence goes on along the minus strand of CM067341.1, from coordinate 54,445,860 downwards.
TTTTCTAATTTTATTAATCTATATGCACCACCCACCCTACCCCTACCTATAGCGCAAACCCCCTAAAAATTACTTTTTTTTGCATTTTTAATTTTCTATTTTCTTATTTTTATGCACCCCCACCCTACTCCATCCCCACCCCACCAGTACAAACTCCCTCAAATTTTTTTTACTTTCTTTGTATTTTCAATTTTCTTTTTATTTTTTTATTTTTATGCACCACTAAACCTACCCCACACCCACCCCCACCCCACCCCACCCCATCCCCATATTCATAATATATATTTGTCAACTTATATATTTTAAGGTAAAATATTTATTTATGCAAGATTAACATGGTTCTAAAACATGGGTGAAGTTGGGCGGGTTTGTTTATGACCCATTGTTTAGCCCATCTTGACCCAATTCATCTTAGCCCAAATACACTTTGTGTTGGGTTGGACAATGACCCATTTATTACCTAACCCATCTTGAGCCGCCTAAATTCAGCCCAACCCGCCCATTTGCCACCCCTAGGTGTAACTAATAAATTATCGTGGTTATGGGTATGAATTCCGTGGCATAGTCATGATAGGTAATTACCAAATTCGGGTATGCATTTCATGTGTTCCGATCATAACTTTGAACAACAACAAAATTAACATGTTGTAGATCGTGGGTACGATTCTCATGATGCGATTCACAATGTGTACAAAACAATAAGTGTAGGACAATAGTAACTTGTTCCAGAATGATTCCATGAATAATTAAAAGCTATTTTAAAAGGTTACAAATGCTCAATAGGTTCTAAATGTCTAATTAATCAGATAATTAGGTCGATTAATAATAATTGAGAAATCCTGCTAAACCCATAAAACTCGAGAATACCTAACGCATTCTCCCATATTAACAAAATTTCTTACTCGGATTTCTATATTTCACGTACTATAAAATAGAGTCAAACTTCCTCGATTCAGGATTTTAAACCGGTGAGTTGAGACACCATAAATTATCCTAAGTGGCGACTCTGAATTTGATATAAATAATCTCGTTTCAACTATTGTCACTTTAATTGAAAAAACTCCCTCCATATCCCTTTGTGGGGAAACGGAGATGTGACACCAGGTGTGACTGCAGAAACTGCAAGAGCTTGCACAATACAACAAACAAACAAGCAATGCAACCAACCCCTCCCTCCAACAACATGTATAACTCACAATGTTATTGATAGTGCATGTAATAATGCCCTCGCTGTCATTATAAAAAGGATAGAAGAAATGGAGAATGAAAACAAGGCGCTCCTAGGCTGGATAAAAGAATACAAAGAATGGGTTGACAACATACTGTACAATCCTAAGCTGCTACCAAAAAGAGATACCAGCAAGTTTGTAGAGCAACCATATAGCATTGATGCAGGCCCGCATGCCATATCAAATACTTTCAAGATGTCGCTCTACCTCAGTATATACGATGACACAGCCGATCTTAAAGATCATGTGACTCACTACGTTACCGCCGTGAATGATAACGATATCGATAAGGAACAAGTGTCCTCCATTCTACTGAAGAAGTTTGACGAGATTCTCACAGCAATAACAACAGCATACCTAGTATTATCCTATACCGTGGGGTCTGGGGAGGGTTGGGTGTATGCAAACTTTACCCCTACATTGTGAGGATAGAGAGACTATTTTCACTAGATCCTCGGCTCAGGATACCATGAGCACTACATTAATAAAAATATAGAAAAGAAGGGACAGTACAAAAAATGCAAATAAAATCAGAATAAAAACTACAATACAATAAGGTGATCAAGAATGAAATAGCACAACGGTGAGTCATAAAAACCTACTACCAATAAAAAGCAAAATTGCATGCCAATACTACTGTTATGAACACTCTAGACTACCTACTATACTACCCCGATCCTCGACTTCCATACCTTCCTATCAAGGTTCATGTCCTCAGTCAGCTGAAGTTGTGCCATGTCTTGCCTAATCACCTCTCCCCACCTCTTCTTTGGCTTACCTCTACCTTTTCATAGGCCTTCCAATGTCAACCTCTCACACCTCCTCACCAGAGCGTGTATGCTCCTTCTCCTCATATGAACAAACCGCCTAAGCTGCACTTCCCGCATATTATCCTGAATAGGGGCCACACCCACCTCTATACGACAGGCATTAACATGGTATTCACAGCTACCGACACGCTCCATAGAAAATTTTGAAGAAATGGACGATACGTTAGTAAGTGCCCATGTTGGAGCCAAGAAGGCCGAGGCGGGAGTAAATGACATATTCGTTATTAAGCACTCCTCGCCCTAATTAACAGATTAAGGATGACTTTGCTAAACCTATCCAAAGGGATGGTGGTTGCAGCTTTTTAGAACGGGCTGAATTGAGAGGGTTCAAGTGCAACTAGAAAACCTGTTGAGTAGATTGATGAAGTATCCTCCAACCACATGGGATGAAATACACAATGCATATTGTGCCGAGGTCCGATCGTATAATGACGACCTCAATGGGCCAACTCATCAGGTAACCTATGTACAAGCCAAAATCCACGAAAGAACAAAGAGACATTACTAGAAGAGATCACCCGATTCCATGATCAAACAGGGAATGACACCAACCATATGTCAAGGCAGCTGCCACACCCTTCTCTCTCTATAAAATAGGTCCGTCCAGACCAAGGAAATGGACTCATCAGAATGAATGAGGTATGTCTCCTTTGTTATCCGCTCACAACTTTTGTGTATTACCTATAGAAATAGTGTATGCTCTTGAGAAACTCGGAACAAAGTAAAATGGCCGATAAAGATGAGATCAGAGTCGAACACTAGAAAGTCCAATTCCCTCTATGAGTTCCACTAGGAAGATGGGTACAAAACAGAAGATTGTTTCGCCCTTAGATAGAAAGTTATAAACATGTTACGACAAGGGCACCCTAAAAAATAGATAAGAGACAAGGGGAAGACCAACTTTGCTAGGGGACGTGAACATCATGGCCTACCAAAGCCTCCATCACCACCAAACTCCGTCTTCTCTAGATCCTCTGCCATCTCGGCGACCTCTCCAGTTAGAGCCTCCACCCTAATTTGACACTCCTCAAGCTGGGCATGCAACAAAACCACTTGATCTTGGAGATCTCATTACTGGGCACCGACCCCCTTGGTGAGCTCAAACTCTTCCTCTTTCCTCCTTAACATCCCCTCTAGGATGCTACACTTCCCACCATCCGCACCAGTTCCTTCTCTTTGGTGTTCAAGTCCTCCATCAGTTGACGCATATTTCCGCCCTCACGAATCTGACATCAATGCTCTCGGTAATTCTCAAGGACTCTGAAGTACTTGTCCTTCAACTTCACATAGATGTCTTTAGGCATTTTCTCCCTACAAGAACTCTCAGTTTCTAAGATGACTGTCTATAAAACGAACAAAAGAAGCTAGAGAAAGTGCAAGAAAAACCAAAGGAAAAACGATAATAGCAAATGTACATAACCGAAGGGCGAGGCCGGCAATGTTATTCGACAGGTTACTGTCATTCATATCCTTGAGGGTCCTAACCTCAAATTTGAAATTAAGAGGGACAAGGCAAGGGATAATCTTCTCGGTATCCATGAGAAGAATACGGTCCATCAGCATCGTAATAATCCTCGAACCCCCCTCCAACCTCACTTCAAGCTGAGTAAGCCCCTCGTCCATTATCCTCGGCTCATCTACATCCATGTTGAAATCAGATCCAACATCCTCCTCGGCAACAACCTTATTTCTATCATCACTCAAAGGAGGTACATTTGTCGTAACGCCGAAAGATGAGGTCTCCTAGAATCTTGGAAAAACATGTTGTCATGGGCGGAAGAAAACGAACTTGGTGACCTAGAGATCGTAGAGTCCGCGCCCATGCCAAAAGTGAAGAAGCTTTCCTCTATTTTTAGCCAAGCATGGCCACCCACCACGCCTTTGACCACAACCCCCTCAGATCATATATCTATATCCTCCTAATAGTTGTCTCACTACAAGCCTCTGCGATCTCCATGATATGCACTATGGCTATTTCGTGAAGGAAAAAGCCACTGTCTCCCACATCTATTGCCGCCGAATTCTCCCCCTCAACTTCCACGGGCCTTCTATTATGAGGCATCAAATCACCATAACCAAGCAAAGGCTCGTCATCCTCATCGATAAGAAAGTACAAGGGAGAAGAAGAGGTTTCTGTGATCAACGTTTTGATGGCTGAAGTCTCCACGGTTGAAAAAAAGATTATTCAAATGCATCCACTAGAGAGGCCAAGGCACAAATAGAATTATTCATAATCAAAGAAGGACCGGGAGTCGAGGATGTAGTAGCTTTCCTTTTCGAAATGAGGGTAAGGGAACTTTCGACCTCCTCAAGGATCCTCTGGTCGAAGCTAGAAAAACACAAGGAAAGGGGAAAGTCCGTGAAGGTAAACAAAGAAAAGAAGAGAGAAGAAAGACACAAAGATAGAGGGAAGTTAGCCGAAGGGACAGAAAGCCCAAACTTCTTGAAGAAACATGTCCACTCACGAATCCCTGCATTGTGAGGGAGAAAATGATCAACTCATTCAGAAATGTCTTCAACCAAAGGAGGAGGTGAGGTTTTTGATGCACGAGAAAAGGATAAGAGGTCAAAGCCCACGACCAAGCCTGGGAGAAAAATCAAAATCTACAAACAGGGAAATTATGTACTTATGTGCACAATTCCAAGGCCGAAAAATTGTCAACATTGGCCACCACGTCCTTGGTTCTAACAAAGAAGAAGTTGAACCAGAATTTGGTGGTTGAATTCATCATCCATCTTTACCACCAATCACTTGCTTCCTTGGTGGTAAAGATTCAGCATTGTCCCCCTATAAAACTGTGACAAACCGACCCGGTGCCTCATGAGTTACCACTCCATTTTCCCTATTTTCAGTTTCTTTATGCTTCATTATTGGTATTTGATGTGATCGAGGTTATTTGGATTGGTTTTGGTAAGAAATGAGACACTTAGTCTCTTTAAGGAAGATTTAGTTTGGAAAGTCAACTCGAAGTTGACTTATGAGTTAGAGGGTTCAGATATAATTTGTGGTGATTCGGTTAGCTTTGGGAGATGATTTGCGGCTTGAGAGTGTGATCAGAAGTGGTTTTGGAGGTCGGTGAAGAATTAGGCATGAATTGGCGAAGTTAGTATTTTGGAAATTTCTTGTTGGTAGGTGAGATTTTGATCCGACGGTCAGAATAGAATTTAGAGAGTTTTAGTAGCTTTGTTAGGTGATTTGGGATGTGCATACAAAATTTCAGGTCATTCGGAGGTGATTTGATTGGATTTTTTATCGAATGCGTGTTTCCGAAGTTTTAGAGAAACTTAGGCTTGAATTCAATGCAATTTTATAGATTTGGTATTATTTGAGGTATTTTGATGATTGGAACAAGTGTGGATGATGTTTTAGGATGTGTTATTGCTTTTGGTTGAGGTCCCGGGGGCCTCAGGGTGATTTCGGATGGCTAACAGGAAATATTGAACTTGGAGAAGATGGTACAAAATGCAGCAGTAGTGTAGGTCCGTACTAGTCATCGCGTTCGTGAGACTGGGGGTAACGTTCTCGGACGAGGACTTTGGCAGGCCAGGCATTGTGCTTTGCATTCGCGCATGGTACCCCGCGTTTGCGGAAGGTGAGAATCTTGTGGTTCGCATTTGCGGGGAGCATTACGCATTCGCAAAGAAGGATCTGAGGTCCCATTTATTTAGTTCATCGCGTTCGCGGTCAAGCTGACGCGTTCGCGTTCAAGCTGACACGTTCATCGCAAACGCGAGAGAGCCCTTGCGTTCGCATAGAGGAAATGTCAGCTGGACAGAAGGATTTTTAATAATATTTCCTCAGCGAGCTAAGTCTTATTTTTCACCATTATTGATCATTTTAAGAGCTCTTTGGGATAAATTGAAGAGGGTTTTGACTGAGATTGATTGGCTGTGAGTCTTATGAACTGAATACGTAATTTAATCATGAAATATACCTTGAAATTCATCGAAACATAGAAAAGAGAGGAAGAACTAGGGCTTGCATTTTTGAATTTTAAATGGGATTTGAGGGAGCATTTGAGCTCGGATTTGGGAGTTCTTGATATGTATAGACTTGTGGCGAGATAAGGAACCCGTTTATGTGAAAATTTCTATGTTTTGAGGAGTGGGCCCGGGGTTCGGGTTTTGCCAATTTCGGGGTTTTTGATATGTTTTTCTTTTTTCGATTGGGTTTTATTCCCTTAACATATTGTGGCATATTCATTGTGGTTTTGGTCCTATTAGACGCGTGAGGGGGCCAATTTTAGAGGCAAGGGCATAGCTAGCTAGAGTTTTGGCCGGCTTGAGGTGAGTAATGATTATAAATGATGTTCTGAGGGTTTGAAACTCCAGATTTGCACAACGTAGTGCTATGTTGAGTTGAGGCATGCACTGTATGATGAATGTGGAGTCCGTTACTACTTGGTATTGTGACTTGGTCCATCCCATTGATAATTTTACCGTATTTTAGACTAAAGCGTGTTTATTAATATTTTTATTTGGGCTAGTCACCATGTTTGGGGCCTTGTGCCGATCTGTAGAACCCTTTGGGGCACTTTTACTGCTTATGCTCACTGTACTTGTTAAAAATTGTATCCTCAGTCATGTTTCTAACTGTTTATCACAAATTGAACTGATTTTCGAAATGTTAATCCTAAAGGAAAGTAATATGTGGGTTGAGATCCCTATTTATATTAGTATGCCGAGAGGCTGTGATTATATTTACTGAAAGGGGTTGTGAACCCAATAGTGAGGATGTTTTATATATTATGGATCAGGATGCACGTCGTGAAAATATAATTATATGGATCGGACTGCACGCCGCAACAAATGTATGTATATGTGGATTGGGTTGCGCGCCGTAGTGATATAGTGCTTGGGCTATTGGAGCCCCTCCAGAGTATGCACAGCCCTAGTGAGCGCAGATGACTATTGTTATGGATCGTTTTTTGCGCCACATCGATATACGGATTGGGCTGCACGGTGCATCAGTATATTTGTGAGTTCGATTGTTGTGAAAGGCATACAAATTGAGTACTGAGGAAAAGTAATAAGTAAATGAATAATATGCTCCAGGAGCGGATTTTATACTTGATTAATACTTGTTAAACTACCCGTTTTACCCGGTTTAAGGAATTTCACTCGACTTCTTCATTATCCGGTGTTTAAATGGTTTTACTTCTTCGATATAGAACTGCTTTGTGCCTTTACGTGATTTCATTCTATCAGTGATTATTTATTTTTATTATTCATTGAGTCGGAGTACACACATTACTCCATGCACCGTGTGTGCAGATCCAGGTGTTCCTGAGATGTAGAACGAGTTTTCCTGCAGTTCAAATTGCACCGGAGTTATCGAGGTAGCTGCATGGTGTCCGCAGACCCGATCCCTCCCTCTATTTCTTTACCTTTTTCTACATTTTAGATTGTTCCTGTATTAGGCTATTGAACTCATGTAATAGAGGCTCTTGACTGGTGACACTGGATCGGTGCACCATTGTAAAGGCTGTTAGTATAAATATTATTATGATTTCCGCACAATTCAACTTTTATTTCAGAATTCTATTCATGTCAATTGGTAATTAAATTCTGTTAATTGCTATTTAACTTTTATAAAAGGGTTGTGAGTGTTGATTATCGGGCATGCGTATCTTTGTGTTGTCGCCATCCCAATCGGGGTTGGGGTCGTGACATAAAGCTAGGGCAAAAATATGTATTAAATGTCAGAGTGTAAGTTCGACCACAGCTAGCTCGAGAAATTTGATGAGCATTGCTATAAGTTTATAAACGTACGTCATGAGTTGAACAGGGCGTAGGCCGTAATAACGACATAATTCCTCCTTCAACGAAAGGAGAGAGAGTATAGTCGACTTCGATGGGGTAGGCGTAGAAGGCACAGTACCCCACACAGTGGAACTAAACCGTTTGAAACCCAGGCGGGATAAATTCAATATGATTGGGAAGGCAGAATGTAGCTTTAAATTCTTCTAACTCCTCCAGCATCATCACTGACCGAAAGGCTCCAGGATAAGCTTCAGATAATTTGGTAAAATTGGATCTAGAATCAGGGTTGCGAGGAATTATCTCCTCCACCGATAGGGAGGATCCATCCTCGATAGTGGCAAGAACATTCTCCTTGTGAGGGGGAAAAACCATTGCTAAAGGATCGCATCACTTCCCTCACCAAACTCAGAAGGCATGTTAGACATATTTTGATAAAAGAAAGATAGGTATCGATTAAGGAAGATCTAAGAGAAATGCAAATCACTAGAAAAGAGAACAGAGGTTTGGAACGAGAAAAGAGCAAGAGCAAGAGCAAGAGAAAACTTTTGAAAAACTACTTCTCAAAATAAGATGATTTTAGAAGTTTGGCCAAGTATGCGTGTCACAACCAGGATTTTCCACTCTCGAGAGTCATAATTGCGCCTACTGATGAGAGCTAGGCAAGACAACCCTTAACTACCTTTTTCCTTAACCAATTTACTTCTTTTAACCATTATCAGTAATAGCATGAAAACAACGAAATTAAATAAGTAAAGGGAAGACTTAAATTAAGGAAACTGAACAATTATGCGGAAATCAACAAAAGCCTCTATCCAAGAACTCATGTCACATCACTCACGAACTATAAGAGTACTAAATACAACCATTTGAAAGAAATATAAATTGTTTGTCTCGAATACATGAGATAACTGAATGAAATAAAGATAGAGAGACGCAGGACCTGTGGATGCTTGCAAGGCTACCTCGGCGTTTGATGAACTGAAGGCTGGCTCCCGCGCTACTGCTGTTGTCCAGTACCTGGATCTGTGCAAAATAGCACAAAGTGTAGTATTAGCAAAACCGACCCCATGTGCTGGTAAGTGCCTAGCTAAACCACAGCAAAGTAGCGATGAGGCTAGGACCAGACTACCAAATAAACTTGTGCAGTTCAAATATACATATACAACGGAAAAGAAATATAGGAAATAACTAGTCAATATGGAAAGGGGAAACATGTTGTGGGGATGGTAACATTTCCAAATAGAAAATCTCAATAAAAGAAAGAAACGGCAAAGCTAGAATATCAACAAGAATCAGAAATTGACAATTTGCACGCAGCACCCTTCGTGCTTTTACCCTCGCCCTCACCAAATCAATTGTATCATAATAATGTGCACGACATCATCCTTCATGCTTTTACTCTCTTCCCTCACAATATAGTCAATGAATATCAGTACAGAATGGTACATTGTACATCACAGTATCACCCTTCGTGCTTTATACTCTTTCCTCACAATAGCAAGCAATGCACGGCATCACCCTTCATGCTTTACACTCTTTCCTCACAATAGCAAGAAATGCACAACATCACTATTCATGCATTAACACTCTTCCTCACCCAAACAACAATCACAAACAAAGAGGCAAGGGAGTAGATAATTAATGGTAGAAGTCCCGGATATGGAATACAATTAAACTACTAAATCCAGGAAAGGGATCAATATCAATAAATCTCAACATCCCAACAAGGGAGATAATGATCAAAACAACAAACATCTCGTCAAGGGAACAATTCAATAACTCTTTCGCTTTCTTTCACTTCTTACTTTATAACTCACTTTACCACTTTAGCCAATCCTCCAAAGGGTTCAATTATCTCATATACTTTCATAATTCGTACTATAACTCTAGCCAATGCTCCTCGAAGTTCAAAGATCACAATTCCTTTCACATGCTTTTTTTACAACATATAGAAATCATTATTAAGACATGAAAGATACAACAAAATTAGAATATCTGCAATATAAAGATTCATGGTCATGCTAGTCACCAAAGAATAGATACTCCTTACCATGCCTATACGCCGTACTCGACAATTAGCATATAGCAAATAAGACCCAACTCCTAATCCCTCAAGCTAAGGTTAGACCAAACACTTACCTCAAACTTCCACGGCCAAATCAATCCTCAATTACCGCTTTCCCTCTCGAATTCGGCTCCAAATAGATTGTATCTATACCATAATGATATCAATACATCAATAAATTCTAAACAATGCAAACCCAATACCTAATTATATCTTTCCAAGCATTCTTCCCAAAATCTCAAAAACTGACCCCAGGCCCGCTTGGTCAAAACACGAGGTCCGGACCAAAATCATATTACCCATTCGCCCACGAGCCCGAATATATAATTTTTTTTCAAATTCGACCCCAAAACGAGGTCTAAATCCAGAAAAATCAAAAAGCCCTAACTTTACACAATTCAGTAATTTCTACCCTTAATCATATGTTTTAGGCTTAGGATTTTAATAAATGTTGAAGAAAATTGAAGAAAATGAGCTAAGAATCACTAACCCAACAGGTTTTGATGAAGAATTGCATCAATGGTCCCCCAAGAGCTTGGAGAAGAAAGGTTTTGTGAATCTTTTGGTGAATCCTATAATGACAATGTTCTAGACCTTTAAAATTTCACTGGGCGAGATTACTCATCGTGTTTGCGATAGGCTGGTCGCGTTCGCAATCAGTAACACTTAGCATGCCATCGCGATTGCGAGAAGAAGAATGAGAATGTGGAGAGTAAAAATGTCGTGGCCCAACAATTATTCTATGCGAACTTGTGGGTCAACGCAAACACAAAGAGGGAATCCTATAAAGCTACGCGAACGCGAGTATATAAATGTGAACACCTTGAGGAAAAGAAATGTCACGCCCCAAATCCAAGGGACATGACCGGCACTCAACCAGGTACCCCCGGTCGAGTGGACATGGGTGCCTTTCCTATTTCCCACGTGTTACCCCACATTATTCTTTGTTAATTAGGCCAAAAGCAATTGAAAGAAAATATGAATTCTCATTTCTAAGCATACATTATGATTAATAGGGAACATCTTTTACAAAACACACATTATGATTAACAGGGAACATCATTTACAAGACACACATTATGATTAACAGGGCACGTGGTGTACAAACTTCAGCGCCCAAAACATACATCTATATACATAAGTTCTAACCCACATGACACTGTCTATGGAGCCTCTAGGAGAAAGATAATACAACACTTGATGGCGACAAGGCTCCGGCTATACCTTTACAATGACATCACAAAACTACTATTATAGCAACAGAGGCGGCCTGAACCACGCAGGTCCCTAGAAAGAGAGGGGCTCACCAACATGTACACAGTTGATAGAAATGAGGAGGAGCCACGGACGGTGGACGGGAGTGCCTGCTGCAGATCCACTTACAATCATAACACGAATGTAGTGCCCCCGGCAAAAAGAGACGTAAGTACATTTGAATTGTACTGGCATGTATGAATAAACTCGTGTCCCAAGTAAACCAAGCCAAAAATGCATATACAAGTGTAAAGCTGAACAACAATAGTGCAATCATGGAGATCCAAACATTTCACAACAAATGATACAATTAGTCAAACAAGGGGCAATCAGTGCCCCACAAGTTACAAACTCTCATGCTGTCTCCTTTCACAATTCCACGTTGATAATTTCATGATTCATATTCATTTCAATAGTGATATTGTGTCACATTTTGCACCCTTATTACCTAGTCCACCTTTATTACCTCGGACACCCTTATAACCCTAACCCACACCTTATTTCACTGTATTTCGGCGCGCAACCCGGCCCTACCTGACATTTTCAGTTCACAAACAACATACAACACAACAACATACAAGAAATCAATTATAGCACATTATTAAGATAGAACCACAACAAGGGTAATGTATTTCCACAACTAGAAATAACAATTTCCTCATGTTCATCAATTTGTACACAATCTGGGTTACCACAACAGTTGTTCACAACCAATCATACACGTTGTTCCACATTATTTCCATTTCCACCATTTCCAAGCTCTTTCAATCACAAGTTCCTCAACTTCCACCAAAAGGTGTTACCACACATGTTTACATCACAAGAGCTTCACTATGATCCCCACATGAATATCAATTATCAAACATTTCACAACTAACACAGGGTGATTTCACAAGGATCAGAGTTAGCCATACATACCTGGAATTGAACATCTCTTTCTAACTTCCACTCCAATTCACCAAGCAATCAAGAAGTCAATCTAGTTCATGATCAACATTTAGGTTTTAGAAATCTAAACTCATAGTTAATACCCAATTCCCCTTTTTTACAAGATTCTAGGGTTTCGAAGACATGCATGAAGGCTTAAGAATTTCAAAACAAGTGCATGGGGTTTTCATCCCAAGCATAAATTTAGAAATTTAAGGGAAATGGGTTAGGGATTTTACCTGAGAAATCACTAGAGAAGACAATGCACGAAGAATATTTTGAGCTCGATGGTTTTGAAAGACTAGATGATGAAGATTTAGCTTTCTCTCTTAAGAACTCTCTCTTCCTCTCTTATTTCGATTAGAGATATGTTAAAAATGAGGGAGAGGGTATTTTAATAAAAGGTGCGTTGGGTCTAAAATTTTAACACTGAGATGCGTTCCGCAGAATGGACCATAGAAATGGCTCAAGTGTCAGACCTTTCTGGTTGGGAATGCGGTAGATATGCGGTCCTCATTCCTGTTCTGCGATCGCAGAATGCACCGCAGAACTCACCTTCAAATTTCATCAGGAACCATATGCGATCAATCTACGGTCTGCATACTGATCATGCGACCGCAGATCTGACCGAATTTTTAACATCAAAAATTGGTTGCTCTCTGGAACCTTCTACGGCAGAAATGTGGTCCGCATTTCAAATCTGCGACCGCATTCTGGACCGCAGATTGGACCTTTTCTGGAAAAAATTTGATTTCACATTTTTAAGTGCAAAACAGTAAAAAGAATACGATCCACGTAGGTAGACTCGACTCTATGAGCTGCTAACATCTGAGCACTCATTTTCACGGGGCCTTACAAGAAGACTCAGCCTCAGCGTAAAATAACATTACGCGAACGCGAGGGATGGGATGCGAACGCGAAAAAAGGAAAAGTCAAAGCTTTGCGAATGCGAGAGATGAGATGCAAATGCGAAGAAGGAATGGGATCTACAATGGTAGAAGCAAAATCTGAAATTTCTTAAGTGCAAAATCACTCCGAAACACCTCCGAAACACCCATGAGCCCTCGAAGCTCCTAACCAAACACATGCACTAACTCAAAAATATCCTACGAAATTAACCGTGCGATCAAATCGCCAAAGTAACATAAAAAACAATGAATTAAACTTCAAAATCAAAAGTTTTTCCTCAGACTTCATTAAGTTTCAAATTTAGAATTTTTAGCTCGAAACACGTCAAACGATGTCCGATTTTAACTAAACTTTACAGAAACATCTTAAATCATATATAAGACCTGTACCAGGCATCGAAACCAAAATATGGGCCCGATACCAATACTTTCTAATAAAATTTTATTTCAAGTTTCCTTAATATTTAAAAATAATAATTTCCTTTAAAAATTCATTTCTCTGTCTCGGGACCTTTGAATTCGATTCCGGGCATACTCCTGAGTCCCGTATTTTCGTACACACCCCCCGGACCGTCAAATCACAAGTCCGGGTCCATTTATCCATTTTGATCGAAGTCAAATTTATTCATTTTAACATAAAAATTTTGCATTTTCACAAAATTTCATATTTAAGCTTTCCGACTTTGCACCTTGACTGCGCGCACAAATCAAGACAACTCTAGATGAGGTTTCCAAGACCTCAAAAGCACAGAATGGATATGAAAATAGGTGATGACCCTTTGGGTCGTCACATTCTCTACCTCTAAAACAACTGGTCATCCTCGAATGAACAGAAGATGGAAGTACTTGAGTCGGGGCATAGATGAGGATAACGGCTTCGCATATGGGACTCACACTCCTAGGTCGATTCCACAAGAGGCTGTCCTCTCCACTGAACATGAACAGAAGGGAAACTCCTGGATCTTAACTGACGAACCTGCTGGTCTAAAATAGCTACCAGCTCCTACAAATAAGACAAGTCCTTGTCCAACTGGATAGTGCTCAAATCTAACATGTGGGCTGGATCATCGTGATACCTCTGAAAAATGGAAACATGAAAAACTGGATGCACGGGTGATAAGCTCGACAACAATGCAAATATTAAAGCCACCTCCCTAACTCGCTCAAGAATCTCAAACGGGCCAATAAACCTAAGGCTAAGCTTTCCCTTCTTCCCAAATCTCATCATGCCCTTCATAGGCGACACTCGGAGCAATACCTGCTCACCAACCATAAAAGCCACATCTCTAACCTTGCGATATGGATAGCACTTTTACCTGGATTGGGCTATACGAAGCCTATCCTAAATAATCTTGACCTTGTCCAAGGCCTCTTGAACCAAATCTGTACCCAACAACCGAGCCTGTCCTAGCTCAAACTATCCAACCGGAGATCGACATCGCCTACCATGTAAAGCCTCATAAGGAGCCATGTGGATACTCAACTGATAGCTCTTGTTGTAGGCAAACTGCCCTAAAGGCAAAAGCTGATCCCACGAACCTCCAAAGTCAATGACGCAAGCTCGGAGCATCCTCCAATATCTAAATACTCCGCTCGGACTGCCCGTCCATCTGAGGATGAAATATTGTACTCAACTCAACCTAGGTGCCTAAATCTTTGCTGAACTGCCCTCCAGAAATGCGAGGTGAACTACGTACCTCGGTCCGAAATGATAAATACAGGCACACTATGAAGATGCACAATCTAATATAGATCTGAGCTAACCTCTCGGATGAACATGAGACTGCTACAGGAATGAAATGTGCTGACTTGGTTAGCCTATCAACAATGACCCAAACTGTGTCGAACTTCTTCCGAGTCAGCGGAAGTCCAGTAACAAATTCTATAGTGATCCGCTCCCACTTCCAATCGGGAAGCTCAATCCTCTGAAACAATCCACCGGGCCTCCGATGCTTATACTTAACCTGCTGACAATTCAAACACCGGGCTATATATGCAACAATATCCTTCTTCATTCTACTCCACCAATAATGCTGCCACAAGTCCTGATACATCTTTGCGGTGCCCCGAATGATCAGAGTACCGGGAACTATGGGCCTCTTCTAAAATCAAATCTCGAAGCCCGTCCACAATGGGCACACACACTCGCCCCTGCAATCTCAAACCTCCATCAACATCTAAGGTAATCAGCTTGGCACCTCCTCACTGCACGGTGTCTTTGAGGACACACAAATGTGGATCATCAAACTGCTGATCACGGATACGCTCCAATAATGTAGAATGATCGACCGTGCAAGCTAATACCTAACTAGGCTCAGAAATATCCAACCTTATCAATCCATTGGCCAAGACGTAAACATCCAAAGAAAGTGGTCTCTAACTGACCGGAATCTAAGCAAGGCTGCGCATATTAGCTGACTTCCTACTCAAAGCATCGACCACTACATTGGCCTTCCCTGGGTGGTATATGATAGTAATGTCATAATCCTTCAACAACTCAACCACCTTCTCTGCCTCAAATTCAACTCCTTTTGCTTGCACAAGTACTGAAGACTCTTGTGATCAGTGAGAACCTTGCATGCCATGCCATACAGATAGTGCCTCCAAATCTTCGATGCGTGAACAATGGCTGCAAACTCTAAATCGCGTACTAGATAGTTCTTCTCATAAATCTTCAACTGCCCCGAAGCATAGGCAATGACCTTGCCATCCTGCATCAACATTGCACCAAGACCAACATAGAAAGCATCACAATAGATTGTATAATGCCCTGAACCTAAGGGAAAAACCAATACCCGTGTCGTAGTCAGAGTTTTCTTGAGCTTCTGAAAGCTCGTCTCACACTCATCCAACCATATAAACTGGGCACCCTTCTGGGTCAAACTAGTCATCAGGGCTGCTTAGACGAGAAACCCTCCACGAACCGATGATAATAGCCTGCCAATCGCAAGAAACTCCTAATCTATGTAGCTTATGCTGGTCTAGGCTAGTTCTTGACTGCCTCAATCTTCTTCGGGTCAACTTGAATACCCTCTACTGATATGACATGACCCATAAATTCAACTAAACTCAACCAAAACTCACACTTTGAAAATTTTACGTATAGCTAACTATCTTTCAGAGTCTGAAGAACCACTCTAAGATGATGCTCGTGCTCCTCATGGCTGCGGGAATATATCAGAATATCATCAATGAAGACTATCACGAACGAGTCCAAATAAGTCCTGAACACTCGGTTCATCAAATCCATAAACTTTGTTGGGGCATTTGTCAACCCAAATGACATGACCAAGAACTTGTAATGCCCGTACAGAGTGCAGAAAGCTGTTTTAGGGACACCGGATGCCCTAATCCTCAACTGATGGTAGCTAGATCTCAAGTATATCTTTGAAAATACCTTGTCACCCTAAAGTTGATCGAATAAATCAACAATCCTCGGTAATGGATACTTATTCTTGATTGTAACCTTGTTCCACTGTCGGCAATCAATGCACATTCTCATCAAACCATCCTTTTTTACAAACAATACCGGCGCACCCCAAGGCAAAACACTAGGTCTAATGAAACCTTTCTCAAGAGAGTCTTGCAACTGCTCCATCAACTTCTTCAACTCTGGCGAGGCCGTGCGATATGGCAGAATAGAAATGAGCTGGGTGCCCGGAGCCAGTTCGATGCAAAAATAAATATCCCTATCGGGTGGCATCCCCTGCAGGTCTGAAAGGAAAACCTCAGGAAACTCACGAAACACAGGTACTAAATCAATGGAAGGAACCTCAGTACTAGAATGATGAACATACGCCATATAGGCCATACATCCCTTTTCGACCATAAGCCAAGCCTTCACATACGAAATGATACTGCGGGTAGAATGACATGAGTCCCTCTCCACTCTAAACGGGGCAAATCTGGTAAGGCTATGGTCTTAGTCTTGGCAAGGAAATCCAAGATAGTGCGGTATGGGGATAACCAGTCCATCTCCAATATAAAATCAAAGTCGACAATGCATAAAAGCAATAAATCAACACGGGTCTAAAGACCCCCAATCACCACAACACACGAACGATGAACTCGATTGACCATAATAGAATCCGTATTGGTGTAGACACATAAATAGGAATACTTAGTGAATCATTAGGCATGACCAGATATGGTGCACAATAAGATAACGCATACGAATACGTCGACCCTACATGAAATAGCATTGAAGTATTTCTATCACAAACCAGAATGGTACCTATAATGACTGCGTCTAAAGACTCAGCCTAGGGCCTGGCTGGAAGAGCATAACATCGGGGCTGGGCCTACCACCTTGAACTACCTCTCAGGGATGGCCTGCTGGTGGATGGCCTCCACCTCTGGCTGCCTAAGCTCCACCTCTAGGACCTCTACCCCCACCTCTAGCTGGCTGGGCATGGTGTGGAACACATGGTGCCTGTACCATGGCATGAGAACCCTGATATTGAGAACTACTCGGTGCTCTAGGGAAAAATCTAGCAATGTGACCCATATCACCATAAGTGTAACAAGCTCACTACTGCTGACACTGCTAGCCGTGTCGACCTGAATGACCATCTTGGAAACTTTGAAGCGACGACCACTGATGGGAGCTGGTGGTGCACTGTATGGCTGGTGATCAGAGTAGTGCATCTGAGAACTACGACCACTTGAAGTACCATAAGAGACCTGGAGAGCTGACTAAAAGGGCCTAGGAGGATGGCCTCTACCATTTGAATCTCTATCCCAGACGAGGTACCACTAAATCTACCTGAATGGCAGGGCCTCTTATCCGACCCATGACCACCTCCTTGCGGCAAAACCATCTCAACTCTGTGGGCCACATTGGCTACCTCTTGAAATGTGTTCTCTCTCACGACCTCCTTGTCCATCTAAAGATGAATCAGCTGAATAAGGCCATCAATAAACCTCCCCACCCTCTCTCTCGGTGGGGAGTATGACAAGAGCATGGCGAGCTAGATCAATGAACCTTGTCTCATACTGAGTGACCATCATGGTACCCTGCTGGAGGCGCTCAAACAACCTCCGATAATCCTCTCGCTACGTAACAGGGTGAAACTTCTCCAGAAACAACATTGTGAGCTGCTCCCATGTCAAAGATGGCGAACCGACTGGTCTAGCTAAGCAATAATCCCTCCACCAAGCTTGGTAGATCAAGATAGACGAAAAGTAGCAAAATCCACTCCATTATTCTCAACGATCCCCATGTTCCGAAGAACCTCATGACAACTATCCTAATAATATTCGGGATCTTCAGTAAATGCACCGCTGAATGTAAAACTGAAGAGCTTGGTGACCCTATCCAAACTCTTCAAAGCATCAAAGGATATAGCCGCCCCATCGCGGGTCTAAGTCACTGTACCCAACTGAACTGCCACAGCTGGCTGAACCGCTAGAACCTGAATCTGGGGATCTATTTGCTCGGGAGTGCGTGCAAAAGGAGTCTGAGCCCCTCCTTTAGCCTAAGAACTAGCTGGTTCTACAGGAAGCAAACCCACTCGGGTGACACTCTCCATGAGGCCCACCAAGCGGACCAAAGTATCTTGAAGAACTAGGGTGGCTATGAACCCCTATGGGACTTGAGCTGGGCCCACTAAAATTGCTGGGGCGGCAACCTCCTCAAAATCAACCTGAGGCTCCGCCAACGGTGTTGCTGCTTGAGGCTGAGTTCTTCCCCTAGCTCGGTCTTTGGCATGGCCTCGGCCTTGCCCTCTGTGACTAGTGGGAGCTGTTGATGGGTGCTCGGGCTGTTGAGCGGTAGATGAGGAAGCGCGTTTCTCGCCATCTGCGAAAGAACATAGTAGAAATGCAATTAGTATTTGAGGAACAAATTCGCACGACAAGAAAGAACAAACGTGAGATTTTCCTAACTATGTAGCCTCCGGGGGATAAATACAGAATCTGTCAAGCTCTACTAATTTTGTCCGTGAGTTGTGAGACCTGTGTAACCTAGAGCTCTGATACCAACTCGTGATGGCACCTACTGATGAGAGCTAGGCAAGCCAACCCTTAACTACCTTGTTCATTAACCAATTTACTTCTTTTAACCATTATCAGTAATAGCATGAAATAATAGAACTAAATAAAAAAGTGGAAGACTTAAATTAAAGAGACTGAACAATAATGTGGAAACCAACATAAGCCTCTACCTAAGAACTGATGTCACATCACTCACGAACTACTAGGAATACTAAATACAACCGTTTGAAAGAAATATAAACTGTTTGTCTCGAATACATGAGATAACAGAATGAAATAAAGTTAGAGGAGACGTTGGGCATGTGGATGCCTGCAAGGCTACCTCGGTGTCTTGATCGACTGAAGGCTGGCTCCCGCGCTACTACTGTTGTCCAATACCCAGATCTGTGCAAAATAGCACAGAATGTAGTATTTGCACAACTGACCCCATGTGCTGGTAAGTTCCTAGCCGAACCCCGGCGAGGTAGTGACGAGGCTAGGACCAGACTACCAAATAAACTTGGGTTGTTCAAATATACATATACATCAAAAAATAAATATATAAAATAACCAGTCAATATGGGAAGGGGAAACATGGTGTGTGGGTGGTAACGGTTCCAAATAGAAAACCTCAATAAAAGCAAGAAACATCAAAGCTAGAATATCAACAAGAATCAGAAATCGACAATTTGCACGGCATCACCCTTCGTGCTTTTACTCTCGTCCTCACCAAATCAATCGTATCATAATAATGTGCGCGACATCACCCTTCATGATTTTACTCTCTTTCCTCACAATATAGTAAATGAATATCGGTACGGAATGGTATATCATACGACACAACGTCACCCTTCGTGCTTTACACTCTTTCCTCACAATAGCAAGCAATGCACAATATCACCCTTCGTGCTTTACACTCTTTCCTCACAATAGCAAGTAATGCACTGCATCACCCTTTAACACTTTTCCTCATCCAAACAACAATCACAAACAAAGGGACAAGGAAGTAGACAATTAATGGTAGAAATCTCGGCAAGGGAATAAAATTAAACAGCTAAATCCCTGTAAGGGAACAATATCAATAAATCTCAACATCCCAGCAAAGTAGATAATCAACAAAACAACAAACATCCCGGCAAGGGAACAATTCAATAACTCTTTCGCTTTCTTTCACTTCTTACTTTATAACTCACTTTATCACTTGAGCTAATGCTCCAAAGGGTTCAATTATATTATATACTTTCATAATTCGTATTATAACTCGAGCCAATGCTCCTCGTAGTTCAAAGATCACAATTCCTTTCAAATACATTTTTTACAACATATAGAAATCATCATTAAGACATGAAAGATACAACAAAATCAGAATATCTGCAACATAAAGATTCACGGTCATGCTAGACACCAACATACACTACAAGAAAAATTCTTATCTGTGAAAAATATTTAGGGACGAGTTAATAATCTCGTCGCTAAAGTATATGTATTGGGAGATAATTATGTTGTGGTCCTTAATGGTATATTTTATTGAGAAGGTACTAAATTTGATCCCTAAAGAAATTACCAACTGGTCCTAAATTATAATTGAGGGGCCATGAGCGGGAGAGAATACCACCAAATATAATACTAAAATATTAAAAATTAATTATTTTCTAAAGAAATAGGCACCAAAACTAATATATTAAAATTACAAATTCTAAAAGTTAAAGAAAATCTCTAGTTTCCCAAAACATAATTAGGGGTGTGCATTCGGTTTATCAATTCGATTTTTATCCTTATCGATAATTACTTATCGATTATCGATTTTTACATATGCTTATCGTTATCGTTTCAATAAGGGTTCGATTTTTTCGATTTCGATTTATCGATTTTTGGGTTTATCGATTCGATTATCGATAACACCAATAAGCCAAGATTTTTACCTTTCAGTAGTGAGTCCACCAAATATAAGATACAGTAGTAAGAGAAAAACCAAAATTCTTTTTCTTTTCCATTTGTAGAAAACCGAATCTTATGAATACACTTCTATTTACATCATATGAATTGCACATATAATAAGCGTAACCAATAAACAATCAAGCATACCATTTGATTACCAAATCATTGTAAAAAATAAACAATAAAGCAATTCCATCTCATAGTAAATTTGAAGTCTGAACATAGCTTAAAGGAATACATACCTAATAGCAGGGAAATTGCAGCAAAAAGCAACCCAAATAAGGTTGGAATTGAGCACGGAATTCAGCAGCTCAGGAACAGCGTAGTCGACTTCGATTTCGGATCGAAACCAAACTCGAAATTCACTGAAATGTCAAACAAAGCTCCTTGAATCAACAGGAACAAACCACAACTTTTTCTCCCTTTTTTCAAACTGTTTGACTACAAAATCACTCTAAACCTCAACTGTTTTTCCTTGAATTTCAGAACATTTTGGTTTTTCTTTTTTTGTATCTAGATTTTAATTCTAATATATCTGATTTTCTCTGTGTATTATAGAATGTGTGTGTGTGTTTTTCAGAGAAAATGAGAGATTGTTGTGTTCGAGAACCTATCTAGCCAAGTTTTCAGAATCTGTTTATTTTGAAAAACAATTGTAATTATAAGGGTCGTGGCTTACGTAAATTGAATTCTTGTGTGGTCCCAACTTGGTGGAACTGCTACTAAATTTGAGCAATGGAATGAGAGCAAATGGAAGTTCAAAAGAAAGTATCATTTGAAAAATGGCCAAAAAAAGATTATTTTTTCAAGTTCCTTAACCATGTTTTCATCTTAAGATCCAAGAATCCCTAATTCAAACCAAACAACATTATCATAATTAGACATACATAATTTATAAGTACTGTAAAGACAACGAAAAAGTTTTCTTTTAAATATAGAAAAAATTGTACACTTAATCCCGATGCTAATAATGCAATAGCATAAACAGTAGAACTTGATTTTCCAAGTACATTCTGCAAATTAAAATTAAACATAGTAATAACTGGTACTTATGCTGGCCAATTTAACTATGAAAATTAAACTTCTCCTTAATTAAACAAGACAATTATACACAAATTCACTCAACTACACAAACAAACACAGAAGAAATAAACACATAAAAATAGTTCTCCAAATTCGATTTTATTGAGAAATAAGTAGGACTACCTACTCAGATTTAAAACCCTAATAAACTACTATTATAAGAAATTAAGAATCCATTTACCAGATAGACAACGAACAGATCTTAACCGTTTGGTCCGGTTTTCGGTAGCAATTGAGGTAGTGGGAATGTTCGAGAACCGAAGAGCACGTGCGAAAGGAGTAGTAGGGAGCGGTAGAGAAACATCCGCCGTGCGTGACTCGGCTCTAATGGATGGTGAAGTCCTGAAAAGAGTAGGAATTGCGAGCGACATGGTCAATGCTTCTCACTTCCTGTTGTCTCCGGCATGAGGGTATCATTTGGTCGGAGAAGACGAAGAGTAGCATGAGGGTGGCGGCTAGGTGTAGGTTTTGAGAGGATTAGGGTTTTTTTATGTATAGTATAATGAAAAAATGAAATTTTGGGACTCATATCAGCATATGCAAAGGGATAGGGTAGTAATAATATTATAAAATAAGGGCATGTTTGTCTTTTTAATATATCTTATCGATTTATCGATAAACCGATAAACCGAATGGCCAAAATCGAAATCGAATCGATAAACCGATAAGGAAAATTTTTGTAATCGAAATCGAATCGATAAACCGATAAATCGATATCAATAAACCGATAACAAATAATCGATTCGATTTATCGATAAACCGATTCGAATGCACACCCCTAAACATAATGTATACTCTGCCCTAGTCTCTAAAACACAACGCAACTCTGCCTCCCTCTATCCATCTCTCAAAAACTAAGTTTTCTCAAAGCAAAGGTTGGAAATTTGTTGGTTGGTGAATCGTAGGACTACCCTATTTTTTAACCTCGCTTATCGTGAATCTCAGGTATGCCTCCTCTTCTGAGTTGCTCTTTTTATTGTGTAAGTTTTTATTTTCGTTCATTTCTAATATTAAATTGGTAAAAGGTTTCTTAATTTCAATTATTTTTCTATTATCAATAGAAATATTATTGGATTGGGATTTCTAATTTAGTAATTTGATTTCTCTGAACTATATTCATGTTTGTAGTGTATTATGTGTCTGAAAAGTTAATATTCAAATGGGGAAAAGGTATATTCATATTTGTTCATGTTTTTAGTTTGGGGAAAGTATATGGTATGCAGTTGCAAGATAAAAGAAAATAGTGATTAGCTTAATGTACTCATCAGAGACCACGAGCCTTTGGAAAAAGCTTCTTCTATATTATACCCGTATATAACTGTCACGACTCCAACCCGGTCGCGATGGCGCCCAACACACTACTAGTCAACCCCAGCTTGTTACCACAATTACCAAAAACTTACATAGATTTCAAAATAAATAACGCCATGTAATAGGATTCTGAATTTACTGAAAAATGCGAGAATAACAAAATACATGAAATAGTTCCACTAGGACCCGGTGTCACAAGAATGAGCCTCTAGAATACATAGTGTCGTTGTTGATACCCTATTTTTCCCCATATATTTTTAATATATACCAAAATACTTCAAAAATAGTGTATATGTGCATATATGAGTACACCCATGAGCTTTGGTATTTTAGCGATTTTTAAACAAATTTATCGCCTATTTTAATACCACAAAAATTATAAATATTATTCCCAAAAATTATCTTTTGGTGAATAACTTATTTTATCCTTATATTTACATCAAAACATAATTAATATAATTTTCCCATATTTTTACAAATTTATTTGGCATTTCTAAAGCCAAATTGTATATAATTGCAATTGCAGACTATTTTGTAATCAATTGTATTTTGTGATTGTAAAATTATTCCTAATATTTTTTGATTATTAATTATATATTATTAATTAGTTCAGTATTTTTAATTTGTTTTTAAATTATAATTAAAAAGGAAAAAAGTGGCTATTTAAGAATTGAGCAATTTCTATTTCAATTTTAGCATCAATTCACCTCCAATTTGAAACCCAGTTAAATCAACTCACATTTCAATTTGGACTTGACCCGTTAGCCCGATCTAACATTGATTCAATCTGAAGCGTTGATCAAATGAGATCAACGGTCCAGATTAAGTTACCTAAATTACATTCTAACCTTACCCCCCCCCCCCCGACCCCTCATTCTTTCAGAGACTGGTCTCTCTCTCACTCTCTCTCTAACGCTTTCTCTCCCCTCTCTCTAGAACTTTTTGGTTATCTCCTACTTCTCCAATGAGATCCATCGCCTCTCCGGCCATTCTCCGTCCTCACTTCTCTCAACCCCTAGTCACCATGGAATCCTATACCGTCGCTTCTCTCCAAGTTTTGAAGCCCCAGAAGCTTCCACCATGAAAGACGGTCACTGAAGCCTCGCCGGGGTCCGTTTCTGGCCTTTCTCCGGTGGATTTTGGTCTGATGATGTTGTAAACACTATTATCCTTAAGTTTCACAGCCAAGTTTCTCTTACTTCTCTCACTGGTTTCCTATGAAACCCTAATCTTGACCCAAACCTCTCAAATCTCTGATTTTTTAACGATTTTAACTCGTACCTTTATATTTTGCACTATTTTCTACTCGATCTTTACGATTATCCCTAATATAATGATTTCTTTCCTTTTAAATAGTTGCTTATTACCGTTTGACCTTGATTCCTTAATTAAAGGGGAGTCGATATACTGATTTAATTATGATTGATGTTAGTTCCTTAATTAGGGATTTCTACCTTATTTTTTTACTCGTATTCAGTACTATAATTACCCCTCCCCATTCTATTTTGCTTAACACCAACACATCGCATAACACTTGACACACACAGACACGAATAAACTCAGTGTTCTGAACTCTCTCTCTTTCACATAAACATAGTTGGTGCTCTCCATTGTTTTTACTCAACTTCTTTCACTTTCCCGTTAAATGCTAATCACTCAATTGTCTGCAAGCCAAGATTGAGTAACCTTGGTTACTTTTATCACTCTGCTGGCCTCTACTTTGTTGCTTGCTTTTGGTCTGCCTGCTGTTCACTTCTTTGTATACTGCTGCCCTGCTCTCTGCTTCTCTCTGCACACTATTGATCACTTCTCTGCACATTATTGCTCACAATTGCTTGTGTTACATTATTTGCAGTTGGATACTGCACACATATATGGATGTAACTGTGTTTGAAAGAATGCATATTTTCCCTATTCCTAAGTGATACGCATTTTTTACTACTTTACCTTCAAATTTTTTTTCAACTTCTCTTGACCCTATTCTGCCCAGACTTTCAGCTTTCTACATTCAGATTTTAAAACTCTCACTCTCTTAGACCATTGTTTTGTCCATAATGTCGTAAACCCGATTTTTTCGCTCTTGAGAAAAAGGGGGCATCGACAATCGTACCAATACAAAGTCTGTCTAAGCTGAAAGTGCAATAAATAAGATATAGGGATAGAAGGGAGAAAGTCAATTGTTGCGAACACCGTGCATCTACGTTGACACTCCCGGAAAGCTGAATCTCCCGAACTGCTGGATCTACTCTGCCCGTGACTGCTCTGGATCTACACACAAGTTTCAGGGAGTAAAGTGAGTACTCTGACCTAGTGAGTAATAAAAGTAAATAAAGTCCGACGATAGGAAAACACAGAAATACACAAGATAAGCTAAAGTCCAATGATACAGTAACATGTGAAACTTAACACCAGAGCAACAAGTAAGGTGCAAACGTATTAATGCAATGCAATGCATATGATGGTACAATCCAGTACACACTGCGGCTTGCAGTCCGATCCATTTATTTATTATCGACGACGCTCACTGGGGAGGTGTACAGACTCCAGAAGGGCTCCTACAACCCAAGCGCAATATTAATGTGGCATGCAGTATGATACAATATATATACACTGCTGCGATGCGCAGCCCGATCTGTGATCATATACACTGCTGCGGTGGGACGCCCGATCCATGCTCATCTCAATATAATACTGTTGCGGCACGCAGTCCGATCCATGCACATTCAAGAAATTATCATAAGCTCCATGGGCATTTATAAAACAGTAACTCAGCCCGGAATATCATTCAAAAATATCATATGAGTTTCAAAACTTAGAAAACATGGCTGAGTTTGCAAAACAATGTTTAAAGGCTGTGGACTGGACCAAATGATATGCAAGTGTATGCAAAACAACAATATCATTCCCCAAAAGATTTTACAAGTCGGCACGAGGCCCCAAACATGGCAACAAGCCCAAATTATATTAGTATTGTATCGTGTATCAATCACCAATATAGAGTAAATCTCACTCGGGATGGACCAAATCACAATAGCCAATAGCAACCCCCCCCGTACTCATCATGAAGTGCGTGTCACGCCTCAATATAGCATTACGATGTGAAAGTCTGGGTTTCAAACCCTCAGAACAGCATTTACAAGCATTACTCACCTCTAGCCGGCCAATGCCCTTTCAGCTCAAATCGACCTCCTCGCGAGTAGAATCTAGCCAAAGCTACAAGGAATACATTACAATAGGGTAAGGGAATATAACCCAATCGAAAAGACTCAAAAAATATCAAAAATTGCAAAATTAGGAAAACCCAAGCGGTGGGCCCACTTCTCGAAATCCAATAAATTTTACACCAAAATATTCCTCAACTCGCCACGAGTTTATACATATAAATTTCATCAAAATCAGAGCTCAAATGGGCCATCAAATCCCAAATTTTTATTTCAAAAACCAAGTCCTAGTTCTTCCAATTTTTACCCAAATTTCCAAGAATGTAAGATTGATTCTTCAATTAAATGATGTTTCTAAGTCACGAGACTCACCTCCAATCAATTCCCGTCGAAACCCCTTCAATCTCTACAAAAAAGCTCCCAAGGTATTCAAAAATGGAGGAAAAATTAATAGGCTCGTGGATGAAATTTCATTAAAAAGCCTTCTGTCTGCCCAGATTTCTCTCTATGCGATCGCAGCCCAAGGCTTGCGATCGCAGAGTAAAAATTTTCGACCTCCAGATTTCCTCTTATTGGATCGCACCAAAGGCCATGCAAATTTTCCACCTCCAGATTTCCTCTTATGCGATCGCACGTAAGCTCAGGCGATCGCAGTGGACCAGATCCTCGAGCTATGCATTCACAGCCAATACTATGCATTTGCGTTGAAGAAACACCATTAGGACCGCAGGTCCATTCAACACAGTGCGATCACAGCCCTCTTTATGAGATCGCACTACACAACCAAGCAACCCCTCGAAACCTTCTATGCAATCACAATGAACCGTCTGCAACCGCATAGAGCAAAAGCTTTGCAACAGCTGACTGCAATCTTCTGCAACTTCCTAAGTCCAAAAAACCTTCCGTTAACCGGCCGAAATGACCCTGAGGCACCCGGGACCTCAATCAAAAATACCAACACGTCCTAAAATCTCATTCAAACTTGTTTCAATCCTAAAAGCATATCCAACGACACGAAAATGATCAAATCACAACGAATTCAAGCATAAGTTAAACTAAAACTTCTGAAACTCGCATTCGATAAAAAATCCGACCTAAACACCTCCAAATCAACTGAAATTTTGCGCACACATCCAAAATCACCTAACTACGCTGATAAAACTCTCGGAATTCCATTCCATCCCTCGGATCAAAATCTTGCATATCAGCCGGATTTTGCCAAATGCTAACTTCGCCAAAATAGGCTAACTTCTATACCGAACCTCCAAATTCACTTTCGATTGCGCTTCTAAGACTTAAATCATTCTCCTAAACTAACCGAATCATCGAAAATCTATTTCGAGCCCTCTAAGTCACAAGTCAATATCAGGTTGATTTTCCAAACCAAACTTTCCCTAAAGAGACTAATTGTCTCATTTGCAACCAAACTCTATCCGAATCACTTCAAATTCACCAAGAACATATAATGAGACATGTAGAAGCATAAAATGGAAAAAACGGGACAGAAATACATGAGACGACGTATCGGGTCGTCACATCAACAACAGGTTTGTGATACTTTCAATCATAACAAGAGCATCTACAAAAATATTACTACTACCTTTTCTTTTCTCCGTTGTTAAGTGGAAAAAGTGCTAGATATTTGAACAAGAAGAATGTCTAGGCAATTTGATTTGTGGTCAAATGAGGTAGCCAAGTTGCAAGACAAGGCATGTAAAGATCAAGCTGTAGCTGTAGCTGTAGCTGCTGAACCAATTTTCTCAAGTGGCTCCAAAACTACTTTAGTTTCTCTTCTTTTCTTTTGTTATGGATATGTTGAGAAATTTAAAAAGGAAATTTGATAGGAGTCAGCACAATCGAGTGAAATTCACACACCCAATCCATTGTCTGACCTTACTATATTCACTCTAGAAATTGAGATAGAAATCCTGACCTTCACATCTAATATAGTCAACTGCACCCTTGTGCTCAACTGACGAGTCTTTTTCTTGCGACTTTTCCTTCTTTTAGTTGCTCCTTGGGCGTTCGAGCGCGGAGCCAGGATTTTAACCTTATATATTCTATATGTTAAAAACAACTTTATGTGTTAGTTATCGGGTGGCAAATTTAAGTTGGGTAGCAAATTCAATATTTCTATATGTAATAGATATTTCGTAAATGTACATACATCCACGATAAAAGGTCTATAGCTTATTATCTAGTGTCCAGAAGAAATGCTTGAAAAGTTCTAATTACATCTGTTCAAATGTAATTGCAAATTGTTATTCAGAAGAAAATCTTGAAAAGTTCTGTTTTTCAAGTTCTATTATGGAACAGTAATATTTATATGATTCTAAGTGTTTATATTGCTTCTTATATCTACCCTTAGATGTTCTGGAAAAAGATCATCTAACTTTCAATCTAGTTATACTATATCTAACAATCCTATAACCATTTACGGGCAACAACTATAGGCTTTCTAGATTTTACGGTTTGATGAGATATCACTAAAAATTTGGTTAGTCTGATTCTAAAAGTAACATTGTACACTTGTTCTTAGTCTTATTGTACAATTATCTTCTCAATTTTATTTGAATTTTGAAAATAGAAAGCATTATTATCTCATAGTACATTACAATGCATTAACTAAAAAGAGAAAGAAGCTTAATCCTCTAGTGCTACCTTAGAGTTCAACACAGTTGAGTGCATCTGATCATAATAACTTGTGTTCAACACAATTCTTGCCTTGCTCTCTTGCAATCTTGCAGTCTTCACATGTTATACTTCTTTCCTTATTGGACTAAAGAAGAGAGGGTACTTTTGTCTTCTTGCCAGAGAAAATTCTTTTCACATGTTTTCGTCATCTTTTTGCTGTATTTTTGCTCTAACTTGGTGGATTGTTCTGATGGTAAGCAAACCTCACTTTCAACCGAGAAGTTGTAAGTTCGAGTCTCCCCAAGAGCAAGGTGGGAAGTTCTTGGAGGGAAGGATGCCGGGGTCTATTTGGAAACAGTCTCTCTACCCAAGGGTAGGGATAAGGTATGTCTCTCTATCCAAGGGTAGGGGTAATGTCTGCGTACACACTACCCTCCCCAGACCCCACTAAGTGGGATTATATTGGGTTGTTGTTGTTGACGGTGGTGCATGCTTTCTTGTGCTCTTTTTATTAACAAAACCTCAGCTTTAACTGATAAAAGTAAATTTTGATGATTTAAAATGATTTTTAAATGGTAAAGAGAAAATTCAGAAAACTCACCAAGGGGGTGCAATCCTTTATAGAGAGAATTAAAAATTAACAATCAGAGAGGTACAAAAGCAGTGCTCATTTACCCTTTATTGATGAATTAAATAGTGCACATTTACTCTTCGTTTTATTTTTATACCGAACTTGTTCCATTCCTTATTTGGAAATTCAAATATCCAATTAACTTTCAGTGAATTCTTGTGCAATTTTGCATGTAACAATTCTTGTGGATTGTTACTGACAGTTCAAATCCTGGGACTATTAATCTAGTTGCCTTTAAATATTTCTAATTTCTGATTGAGAAGTTAATTCATATATACAATTTGATATCTTCTCAGGATAAAGGGTGAATTTGAAAGTGGTGGAGAGCAATTTCAGTACATTGGGCAGCTTGTCACAGTCAAACGATTCACTTCTATTACGCCATAGCTGGCTATTTGTGAAAAGAATCTTCCTGACTTTGGTTGGTTTCGCTTTGAAACTTTTAGGGGAACACTTCGCCTCCAGATTACCTCAACGAAAGTGAGTTGATCTCTTTGATGGAGAAACATGGTATTGGAACAGACGCGTCAATCTCCGTACATATTAATAACATATGCGAACACAACTATGTCCAGTTTTTGCTCTATGCATTGTTTTCCATTTCTGGTTGCTGTAGGTGGTCCTCTCTGTTGCTTTCAGTTATGGTTCCTTTGACATGAAACCATCTTCTATTACAAATTATGCGTCTGAGTTTGGCCAATTCGAATTGCAGGTACAAGCTGGTCGAAGATTGGTTCCAACTCCTCTCGACATCAGCTTGATAAGAGGTTACCAATGCATATATACTTATCTCTGTTTGCGTGACATACGAAGTTTCATTGAGCATCAAATCACGAAAAGTCTGGGTAAAATAATTGGTTTGAATTGAGGTAAGTGATTTAATCATTGCTAGTGTAAATTTTATAATTTATCAATAGTTATTCATCGTATTTTTAAAATTTTATACTTGCAGGTTTTGAAGATTGAAGCTACAAGTCAAGATTCATGTTCGTAAGATACACAAGCTCATTATTATTTTGCTAGGAATATTATGTACAACATGATATCATAGTCTAGCTCAGGATGTTAGCTAAATTTTTTTTATTAAGATGTTCAGAAAATATTGAAACGAATATCATGGGATGTTAACATAGTAATTAATAATTTTATTTATATTTTATATATATATATATATATATATATATATATATATATATATATATATATATATTACCTTTTATATTAGATTTTTCAATAGCAATTTGATATTTGTTAATAAAACAACTTTTTTATGACATTGATATTTAGGACTATATGTGGTTAATAAGAGATCAGAAATACAATCGTTAAAACTATCACAATTATTTTAAATAGGGACAAGTGATGCTCGTCTCTAAATGATAAGTTATGACCAGTTAAATGCTGGTCGCCAAAACTATTTAACTACGGAAAAATATATATATATTATATAATATAATTATCGTTTATTAGGGAGGAGAAGAGTGGTCGCTAAAACCCATTAACGACGGGAAAACAATAAATTTCCATAATATTTTAATGCGCTAATGGGACGAGATATGTAGTCTCTAAAAGTATTTAACGACTGGATTTTTTTTCCGTTTCTAAAAACAGTTAGCGACCAGGTTTCTTAGCCCGTCATTGTTGACCTTTAGCGGCGAAAGCTATTACGACGACGTGCGATAAGTTTTTTCCCGTTGCAATTGGTGTATTAGGACCAGAGTTTGAACTTTAGGGACTAGATTTTCCTTCCTTAAAGGCCGTTTTTCTTGTAGTGATATATATACTCGCCAACATGCCTATACGTCGTACTCGACAATTAGGACGTAGCAAATAAGACTCAACTTTTAATCCTTCAAGCTAAGGTTAGACCAAGTACTTACCTCAAACTTCCACGACCAAATCAATCCTTAATTACCTCTTTCCCTCTCGAATTCGGCTCCAAATCGATTGTATCTATACCATAATAAGTTCAATGCATCAATAAATGCTAAGCAATTCGAACCCAGTGCCTGATTATAGCTTTTCAAGCATTCTTTCTAAAATCCCAAAAATCAACCCCGCGCCCGATTGGTCAAAATACGAGGTCTGGACCAAAATCAAATCACCCATTCGCCCACGAGCCCGAATATATAATTTATTTTCAAATTCGACCCCAAAATGAAGTCTAAATCAAGAAAACTCAAAAATCCCTAACTCTACCCAATTCTCTGATTTCTACCCTTAATCACACATTTTAGGCCTATGATTTTAATAAATGTTGAACGAAATGGAAGAAAATTAGCTCAGAATTACTAACCCAAGAAGTTCTGATGAAGAATTGCTTCAATGGTCGCCCAAGAGCTTGGAGAAGAAAGGATTTGTGAAATTATTGGTGAATCCCGTAACGACACTATTCTAGAATTTTAAAATTTAACTGTGCGAGATTACTCATCGCGTTCGCGATGAGCAACACTTAGCAGGCCATTGCAATCGCGAGAAGAGGAACGGGAACGCGGAGAGTAAAAATGTTGTGGCCTAGAAACTGTTCTACGTGGATGCGTGCGCCATCACACGAACGCTAAAAGGGAATCCTATAAATCTAAGTGAACGCGAGTATATGCACATGAACGCGATGAGGAAAAGAAGACTCAACCCTCAGCGTCAAATAAGACTACGCGAACGCGAGGTTTGGGATGCAAATGCGAAGAAAGGTGAAGTCAAAGCTTTGCGAACGCGAAGAAGGTATGGGGTTTGCAACAGTTGAAGAAAAATCTGAAATTTTCATAAGTCCAAAACCACTCCGAAAGACTCCTGAGCCTTCAGGGCTCCTAACGAAACACATGCACCAACTTAATGATATCCTACGAAGTTAACCGTGCGATCAAATCACCAAACTAACATAAAAAATAATGAATCAAACCTCAAAATCAAGAGTTTTTCTTCAAATTTCATTACGTCTCACATTTGGAACTTTAAGCCCAAAACATGTCAAACGACGTACGATTTAACCATCTTTTATAGAAACATCTTAAATCAAATTTAAGACCTGTACCGGGCACCGAAACCAAAACACGGTCCCGATACCAAGACGTTCTAATAAAATTTCATTTCAATTTTTCTTAACATTTTCAGAAAAATAATTTTCTTTAAAAATTCATTTCTCGGGCTCGGGGCCTCGGAATTCGATTCGCGACATATGCCCGAGTCCCATATTTTCCTACGGACCCTCCGGGACCGTTTATCCGAAATGTTGATCGGAGTCTATATTCATTTTAACATCAAAATTTTTTGCATCTTTTTTTTTTTTTACAGAATTTCATATTTAAGCTTTCCAGCTACGCGTTCGAACAGTGCACGTAAATCGAGGCAACTCTAAATGAGATTTCCAAGATCTCAAAAGCATAAAATAGATAAGAAAATAGATGATAACCCTTTAGATCGTTACAATGCAAGTATTAGTTTGGAATTGGGCATATATGTGTGATATCCATACACAACTTAAGGACATTGTGTTAACTAAGCTTGAATCCCACTTTCATGTCACGTTGACCCAATTTATTCTGAAATCAAAATGTAGTGGTGGTTCTCTTTTAATAGGACCATTTCCTAGTGTGGGTATGCTAACAATCTATACATAAATGCAAGTGTACGTCAGATTGGTAGGGCATGGTGGCAAATGGGACTTAGCGCCATAAGATTTCAAAACAAGAGAAAACTTAAACCTCAAAATTGCATCCAAATACCTCTATTTGTGAGGGTCTTGGCACCCGGACCGAAAATAGCTCATCATTACTTTGCATCAGAACCGAAGCGGCAGGCTCAATTAGAGGTCACACGCGAGACAAAGCAACGCATCGAAAATACGTGCCATAATGATACACGATATCATGATATTATCCTAACTCGTGGACATTATAGATCTAGGGAATCGCCCAGGAAAATTGAAGCTTTTGAAATATGTGAAGACTACATAGGACCACGCTGCCAGTTTGCCCCAACCACCACAACCTGTGTAGTTCGCTCTATTATGCCGACCACATAGTATTAGAATATATTATGTGTGTCTTTTTATTATTGGTAGAATATTCTCTCATTATTGTACAGTCCTATAGTTGGTAGGATTTGATTTCCTTCATTATTGTACGGTCCTATAGTTGGTAGGATTTGATACATCTCTGTACTCTATATATACTTTTGTGAGCAATACGAGAAAATTAATTCTCCCAAAACTCTCTACATGGTATCAGACGCCAGTGGATTATCGCCAAAGAAACCCTAATTCTACCCTACCCGCGCCGCTGCCGCCGCTGCACTAATCGGCAGCCCGCCGCCACCGACCTTCTCGGTCCACTGCCTCTATCCGGCGTCTTGCCGCGCCGCCGCTGCACTAACTGGCAACCCTCTCTCACTCGACGTCATTCAGCACCTCCTCTCTTTTGCCTCACGCTTCATGGCCGCTATGACTTCAAACGATCTTCTCCAGCCGATTGCCATCAATGCATCGGCTCAGATTCCACTCAAATTGGATTCCACTAATTACCTGGCATGGAAATTCCAATTTCGAACCCTTCTTACGGATTACGACCTCCTCGGCTTCTTGGACGGATCGAAGTCGTGCCCACCAGTCACTATCGTCGACAAGGAGGTAGCTTCCCCCAATCCAGCATACCTTTACTGGATTCGCCAGGACAATCTTATTCTCAGTGCCATCATCTCGTTGATCACACCGACGATCATCTCCTTTATTGCCTCTGCCGAAACCTCTAAAGAGCCTGGGACATCCTCGCGCGCACATACGGCACTGCTTCTCGTGGTCGTGGCTCTCAAACAGCAGCTCCATAATCCGGTAAAAGGTTCTAAATCTGTTACTGATTTTATGCACGGTATTCGCGTGATGTGGATGAATTATCTCTCCTGGGTGTTACTGTTGATTCTGAGGATCTTGTCATTAAGGTTCTCAATGGTCTTGATGATCCGTATATGGAGCTCTCTCATGCTATCCAAGCCCGTGAATCTCCAATCTCTTTTGCTGAATTACATGACAAGCTGTTAAGCATGGAGGCTCAGATTACTGCTCGTGCGCCAGCCTCCTCCGCCGCATCTGATTTGGCTCCGTCGGCTGCCTTCGTCGTAGGAAAGCAGTACGGTCGTAATTGCTTCAGTGGCTGTGGGCGCGGCCGTGGCAGTCGTGGTTCATTCTCCGGTCGCGGTGGTTACTTCAACAATGGCCAATCTCGCCGGTACAATGGGAAGTGCCAGCTCTGCAGTGAATTTGGCCACTCTACGCGCCACCATCTTATCCGGCTGCTCACATAGCCCATCACTCTCCGAAAATTCCCTCTACATCTGGTTAGATCCTGGACTCTGGTGCCTCTCATCACATAACCAATGATCTTGCCAACATGTCTCTTCAGAATCCTTACACTGGTTTCGATGATGTGGTTATTGGTAACGGTGAAGGTTTAAAAATTACACATACTGGATAACTTTTCAGTTATTCCTCTTTTTTATTGCCTGGGGCTCTTTGTGTTCCACATAATCGTAAAAATTTGATCTCTGTTGCTCAATTATGTCGTCACAATAATGTTAATGTTATTTTTTCTGATACTGATTTTCAGGTGAAGGATCGTCGCACGTGGGCAACCCTCGTCACCGGCCCACGTAGGGACGACGCCTACTACTGGCCGGCGGCTTCCCGTCTACCGTCCACCCTCACGGCACAAAAGCTCCCTGCGTCTTTGTGGCATTCTCGGTTTGGTCATCCGTCAGCTAAAATCCTGCGTCATTTAGTGTCTTCTAGCAGTATAGCGTCCAGTAGTGTGTCTGATTTTACTTGTGTCTCTTGCAAGCTTCATAAGTGTCATAAGTTACCTTTTTCTGAGTCAAGTTTATCTTCTACTGCTCCGCTGGAGCTTATTTTTTCTGATGTATGGACCTCTCCAATTATTTCTAATGAAGGATTTAAATATTATGTCATATTTGTTGATCATTTTTCTAAGTACGTTTGGTTTTTCCCTTTATGCTGTAAATCTGATGTCTTACAAACCTTCACCACTTTTAAGTCCATTGTAGAAAAATATTTCTCTGCTAAAATCATTACTCTGTATACTGATAATGGGGGTGAATTCCTAGCCTTACGCTCTTTTCTTGCCTCCCATGGCATCTCACATCTCACTTCACCTCCTCATACACCTCAACACAATGGCTATGCTGAACGCCGTCACCGTCATATTGTCGATACTGGTCTCACTCTCCTTCATTATGCCTCTGTCCCTCTCATTTACTGGCCTTATGCCTTTGCCACATCAGTCTATCTCATTAATCGTCTTCCCAAGACAAATCTCTCGATGCTCTCCTCATTTGAGTCTCTCTTCCATAGGAGCCCCAACCTTGCCAAACTGCGTGTCTTCGGCTGTCAATGCTTCCCTTGGCCTCGGCGCTACACCTCACACAAAATGGAACCCAGATCTCGTGCATGTGTCCTCTTCGGCTACTCATCTACTCAAAGCGCATATCTATGCTTTGATCCCTCAACGTCTAAAGTCTTCGTCTCGCGTCATGTCACCTTCCATGAAGATATCTTCCCATTCTCCAAATTATCTAACCTCGAGTCTCCACCCGTACCCATTCCGGTCACCCTAGAAGTCCTTCCGCTGCCTCCGCCAGTACCTACCGCCGCTCCATCTAGCAATCCTTCACCGGACGCACCGCCGGCACCAACGCCCGAGCCACCAGCGCCTCCTACTGCACCGCCAGCGGCCCCCGCCGCCGCTCCACCCACTATGCCGCCACCTTCATCCTCTCAGGATGGTCATCACATGCAAACTCGCAGCAAAAATAACATCTTTATGCCCAACAGGAAGTTTGGTATATCTGCTGTAACCTCTCCAGCAGTTACAGAACCTTAGACTTTGTCTAGTGCTATGTCTGATGAGCGTTGGCGCGCTGCTATGTCATTGGAGTTTGATGCTCTGCTACGGAATGGCACCTGGGATCTTGTTCCACCTCAAACAGGCACCGCGGGCATGGTACAATGAGCTCCGCCAATGCCTTTTGGCCATGGGTTTCGTCAACACTACCTCTGACACTTCGCTCTTCGTCTTTCAGCATTCTGGTATTACAGCCTATTTTTTGGTATATGTTGATGATTTCATATTGACTAGTAATGACTCTGCCTTCTTAAACCGTGTGATTGACTCTCTTGGGACTAAATTTTTTCTTAAAGACATGGGTGATCTAAGCTACTTTCTTGGTGTTGAGGTTCTGCGCAGCTCCAAGGGGTGTTTTCTTTCTCAGCGTAAGTATGCTGTTGATCTTTTGACTCGTCATAATATGCTGGAATCCAACCCTGTTCAGACGCCAACAGCGGCGTCCACCCGCCTTCATCTGGTCGACGGCTCGGCTCCTGCCGATGCATCCGCCTATCGACAGGCCCTTGGGGGCCTCCAGTATCTCTCCTTCACTCGTCCTGATATCTCCTATGCTGTGAATAAACTCTCACAGTTCATGCACGCTCCTACTGGCACTCATTGGGGTGCAGTAAAGCGCCTCTCCCGGTATCTGAATGGGACGCATGACTTCGGAGTCTGTCTGCGTCCTTCATCTACTATACCCCTGCATTGTTTCTCTGATGCTGATTGGGGTGGAAACTGTGATGACCGCTCCTTAACTGGTGCCTATGTTGTCTTTCTGGGCCTAATCCTATTTCCTGGAGCTCCAAAAAGCAGCATTCCGTTGCACGGTCTTCTACTGAGGCTGAATATCGTGCCATTGCTTCTGTTGCCGCTGAAGTTCGTTGGCTTCATTCCCTACTGCGCGAGCTTCATGTCCCTCTTCCGGCTGCTCCTGTCATTTACATCGACAACATTGGCGCCACTTACCTCTGTGCCAGCACTGTGTTTCATTCGCGCATGAAACACATCTCCATTGGTTATCTCTCTGTTCGTCAATTGGTTCAGAATGGGTCTCTTCGTGTTGCTCACGTATCCTCCATTGATCAGATTGCTGATGCTCTCACAAAGCACTTATCTCGTCCTCGGCTTCTTCTGCTGATGTCCAAGATTGGCGTGTCCTCTGGCCCTCCATCTTGAGGGGGCGTGTTAGAATATATTGTGTGTATCTTTTTATTATTGGTAGAATATTCTCTCATTATTGTACAGTCCTATAGTTGGTAGGATTTGATTTCTTCAATATGGTACAATCCTATAGTTGGTAGGATTTGATTCCTCTATGTACTCTATATATACTTTTGTGAGCAATACGAGAAAATTAATTCTCCCAAAACTCTTTACACATAGAATCATATCTGTTTATTGAACCCATTTGAAGTCGGCCTCAAAAAGCAGATGGTCTAACTGTATGAGTCCAAATCTACTTTTAGAATATTTAAGCCAATGTAGTACTAAGGGAAGAGTTCTCAAGTCATCGTTTATCGAACTGTCCCAAGAACTGGCGAAGTCTATGGACGAAGAGTCAACAAGCGTCGAAGTAGAGGTTGAGTACCTCTGATAGAGTTATAACATCTGGTTTGAAAATAAGGTATTAAAGAAAATATTCTAGTGCATATTCTCTGCACTTGTACTATTATGGTTTCTTAGAAACATGTTCTCTATAAATAAAAAAAGACACTATGATAGGGGATATGTGATTTGTAAAGAACACACTTTGACTTAAGGAATGAGATCTCACCTGCTAAGATACAAACATCACCTTTTCACTGAGATTCTTATCTATACTTTTCCATAAGATCCGAGAATAGCTCAAATATTTAAATGATTGTCTATCATTCATCATTGTGAGAAAGAACATATACTTATTCTATCCTTTCTTGGGTGACTCATTCACTCTATTTACTTATCCTTGAATACTACATTATTGCTTCTGATTTCTAGAATATTTATTGTATGCCACCGCCATTGTCCGACCAGATTTACATAGTATTTAATTTAAGGCACTTCTTTAAGAATATTGTATAAGTTATGTTTAATTCTTTAATATTATTGTAAGCTAAGATTAATCCTTATTTATATAAATATAATATTTGAACCAAGATTTATATTTTTTTGTCAAATAATTTTACGTTGAGATTATTATATTAGATATGAATACCGATTAACCTCTAATCTTAAGGGATTGTTTGATTGAAAAACGCCACTGATGTAGGTAAGATTATTTGCTTTTTACGTGAGTCGTCCATTTTTCTCATTGTGCCGCAAATTCTGAAAAAGTAAAAGCGTAGGCGTCTCGGCATGTTGACATTTTAATATATCCAACTTATTAGGGATTCCAACTTACTATGATCAAAAGTAGCTAGAATAGATTGATTTATAAATTAAAAGAAGGCCATGTCAACATGAATTCATGATTTGCAAATCATAAGGTCATCATCTTCAAATTCAACTTAATTATTACCAAAAAGCTAACCTTTCAATCTTTATTTTTATAAGCCGTAACAATCCAACATACGAACTCCATAAAAGTGACGAAGTTGGTATGATCGGGCCTGCTGCTGCCCCATCCTCCCTTCAATTTCCTTCTCTTAATATGAACCTTGAGTCATCAAAACCTTGCTGGACCTTAAATTATTAAAAAAAAGAAGAAAAGAAATCAACCTTAATTGCGTCGACCTCTAGAAGCTTTAGGATTTTTTTTATTTGCATGGCCTCAGTTATTAGATATTTTGTGGCCATATACTCCATTAATTTGAATTTTTGCTGGATAATTTTATTAAGGGAGATAAAGCACTCCCTATTAAAAAGTTCTTCATCCTATGTACTCGAATATTTTGTTAGTCAAACCATCTCACTGTACTCTTCGAAGGTCCAATCATTCAACTACTGATTAAGTATTTCGTTTATTCCAGTCGAGAGCTTGGAAAGATTCCAAATGAAAAGGAATTCCATGCGAGAATGGTACTGTAATTGAAATATAGAAGCAAAATTTCCAATTTTCCTGCTAAAAGGAGTGCCAGATCTTGGAAATAAACTTGTGCAAATGTCTCCTGGTATGATGGACTTGGACATGTGGTCCATTCATTTCATTGGATGTTATTCCCTCCGTCACGCCACTACGTTCAATTAGAAAATACAAAATTCTATAGAAAAATATCTAGTACTACTAAATTATTCTTAATTTAATGTGAATAGTAAGAAAATTATTTTAGGGATGTGTACATAAAATATAATTTTGTAAAAACAACGTGAATTTTTTTTATTATATAAATGAACACTTAATTTGGATCAAAATAAAAAAGTAAATTGGTCAATTATTATGAAACAGAGGGAGTATTAAATTCATGCCACTGCCAACATTATTTTCATAGCTTACAGATTTCAACAAATGGCAAATCACGTGCTTCTCTTTGTTAGTATTGTTTATTTATTTTGTACCACATCTGTTGAGTGGTTAGCATCAAACACGTCGATCATTAATTTATTTAATTTCCAAAACATTTTATTAATTCAAATTAGGAAATGTACAAATTATATCATCCTTAGTTTGTGTACTCCGTATCTACTGGTTATAGATGTTTTACTACATTAAGCTATTACATTTTGCTTAAACAATTAAAAGAAATAACGACAATATCAATAATAACAATAATAATAAATTTAGTGTAATTTCATAAGTGAGGTCTAGTAAAAGTAAAATATATGTAGATCATACCCATACATCTACTGAAAAACAGCAATTTTGCAACTGAATAATTCCGATCGACTGAATTAATTCAGTCGCAACTTTCGACTGATTTAAAATTAAAAATACATATTAATTTTTTTTGGCTCCAAATTGCGACTGAATCAGTCACTCAATTACGCAAAAAATACCGCAAAAATATTTTTTATTGTTCCCGACTAAATCAGACGCAAAAGTAAAGAAGCCGTTTCGAACGGACCTTTTTTGAAGAAAGGGGCTGCAGTTGAAACTTGAAATATACCTTCTTCTTTTTCTGTTTTGGTATGTAGCCCAAATTATGGTACAAAAATGATGAACCAACTTGGTGGATGATTTTTTTGGATTACTTGAGAAGACGTGGCCAATGACTCATGGAATATGACCTTCTTGGATTAGTATAGAAGACTTGGACATTGCCTCTTGCACGTAAATTTTTAATGCATTTATTAGTTTTCTCATTTTTTATGACATTGACGTACGAAGATTCATTAATTAGACTGTATTGAAAAAAAATCTTGTCATGATCATAAGTATAAACAGTAGAACAAAGCTTCATTTGGTCACAATAGTTTCCCAATCAAACAACATTGCCAATGTTTTTCAATCTTGTCATACTAGTGGCTTTCTTCTTAGTTGATTTTGCACCAACTTCTTGTGAAGTTGATGGATTCATTTACAATGGATTCCAATCAAGGAATATTAGCTTGGATGGCATAGCTGAATTCACATCAACTGGCCTTTTGCTATTAACAAATTCTAACACACAAGATCAAGGCCATGCTTTTTATCCAAATCCAATTCATTTCAAGAATTCACCAAATGGTACTGCATTTTCTTTCTCCACAACTTTTGTGTTTGCCATAAGGTCTGATTATGGAAATTTGAGTGGTCATGGACTGGTTTTCGTTATCACGCCAAAAAGAGGAGTTGAGGGGGCTTTTCCTAGCCACCATCTTGGCCTTTTTAACTCAACCAATAATGGAAATAGTTCAAACCATGTTGTTGGAGTTGAATTTGATACAATCATAAGCAAGGAATTCAATGACATAAATGACAATCATGTTGGAATTGATATCAATGGATTGGATTCTGTAGCAGTTCAACCAGCAGGTTATTTTGATGAAACTGGTTTGTTTCATAACTTGACTCTTATTAGTGGCCAGCCAATGCAAGTTTGGGTGGATTATGATGGCTACACTCCGCATATTAATGTAACATTAGCTCCATTATATGTGACAAAACCAGTTATGCCACTCTTGGTTTTGAAGTATGATCTTTCAACAATTCTTGATCAGACTATGTATGTTGGTTTTTCATCATCAACTGGTTCAGTCCCAACACATCATTATATCTTGGGATGGAGTTTCAAGACAAATGGAAAAGCTGAAGAACTTTCTCAACTTCCCAATCTTCCTCGTCTCGGGCGCAAAGAGAAATCAAGATTTTTAACAACTGGTTTGCCAATAATCTCTTTGGTATCTTTAGTTATAGCAACCTCAGTAGTGGTGTATTACATAAGAAGGAAGAAGAAATTCGAAGAACTTCTTGATGATTGGGAACTTGACTATAGACCACAAAGGTTCAGGTATAAAGATTTGTACACTGCTACTAAGGGATTCAGAGAAAAGGAACTATTGGGAGTTGGAGGATTTGGTAAAGTTTACAAAGGAGTGATGCCTATTTCGAAACTTGTGATAGCAGTAAAGAAGATATCTCAAGAATCACAACAAGGAATGAAGGAATTTGTTGCAGAGATTGTAAGCATCGGTCGTATACAACACAGGAATTTAGTACCACTTTTAGGATATTGCAGGAGAAAAGGAGAGTTGCTTTTGGTTTATGAATACATGCCTAATGGAAGTGTAGACAAGTACTTATTTGATCAACCAAGATTTACCCTCGATTGGAACCAACGGTTCAGAGTCATTAGAGGCGTTGCATCAGGACTGTTCTTCCTACACGAAGAATGTGACCACGTAGTTGTTCATCGAGATATTAAGGCTAGTAATGTCTTGTTGGATGGTGAACTAAATGGAAGATTAGGAGACTTTGGCCTCGCGAGGCTATATGGTCATGGAACCGATCCTCAGTCTACTCGCGTCGTCGGTACTCTTGGTTACCTTGCACCAGAGTATGCTAGAACTGGTAGAGCAACACCTAGTAGTGATGTATTTTCTTTTGGTGCTTTTTTGCTTGAAGTTGCCTGTGGTAGGAGGCCGATAGAGCCAAGACAAGACAGTGATGATCTGATTTTGGTCGATTGGGTGTTCTTTTGCTGGAATAGAGGTAATATTCTTCAGGTTGTTGATCCAAACATAGGCATTGATTTTGTTCAAGGGCAAGTGGAGTTGGTCTTAAAGTTAGGCTTGTTGTGCTCTCATTCAGAGCCTTCGTTTAGGCCAACCATGCGACAAATCTTGTTGTTCTTGGATGGTGTTGTGGCATTACCAGAGTTATCAGCACTCGGCATTTCATCAGCTGGCCTAACATTTGATCATCGTGATGGTTTTGATGATTTTGTCAAGTCATATCCGTCATCTTTGGGTAATGCACATTCCCGCGGTCTATCAGTAACTGACTCTCTTCTCTCTGAAGGCCGATGATTCATGATGAGTTGGATAGAATTCTTGGAGGAATATAAATGTGTTAAGCCTAGTAAATATAACCTAGGATTATGTACTTCTGATAAATTAGAGTATATTATGAGGGAATACTATAACCTTTTTCACGCTTGAAATAGTTTATTGAGAAATGTCCAAGATGTCAGCCATGGTATCCTGATCTTATAGTTTACTTTAATCACAATGTTTTTATATCCATGTAAACTGCACATCTATGGATATTACTAGTGTTAATTTGGCTTTAGTAGTTGCGCTAGAATTTCTGTGAAGTTTTACATTATCTTGAGCTTGACACTCTATTCAGCTATAAATATGAAGATATCAACGACAACAATGTTGGGATTGACATAAATCAGAGGAAGTCAGAAATAATTCAGTCAGTAGAATATGTCACTAGTTGCAGCTTGTCATTGCAAAAGTTGATTCTTGATGGAAATGGGCAATGCTAAACCAAACACTTGGATTAGGTAAGGCAAGCCAAGATAGGCACCCCAAGAGAAAAAAGGTTCCAAGTGATTAAAGGGCTATGCATCAAGCAGGACGCAACTTTATTTCTTAACCAAACCCGTCAACCAAGCTCCATGTTCGACCATGACTCCAACCCCGGCCATCCCGAACCCATCATCTGGGACTCACCTAGGCAGAATGGTGGTGTCACCCAACGACCCCCCAACACCTTCCACACACAAGCATATTGTACCTGAGAATCGAATCTAGAATCTATGACTTTGGTTTGATACTGCTTGTTGGGATCAAGTGCTTACCATCATGCTAAAAGTTATAGCTAATATCAAGGTGCTGGGAAAAAGAAACTAGAAGGAGAAAGTGAACAAAGAGCAACAGAAAACTAAGGGAGAAAAATTTGCTGTAAAATTTATTTTGCTGAAACTATTTTACAACTGAAACAAACGGGAAGTGCCTATAAATAGGCTTACAATGAAACTTGTGTTATGAAATAATATAAAGACAAGAACAATAATGCAAGAACAAAGAGCAATAGAGAGAATAGAGAGAGAGGAGTATTCTCATTGATACTTAGAGATTGTTAGGGATTGTTTACAATGGTAGAAGACCCCTTTATTTATAGGGAGGGGGATGATTTAGCTACCAAGAATAGAACTCTAGAATCTCTCTAATTATAGACATTCACCTTAAATAGAAGCCTATTTATAACACTCCCCCTTGAATGTCTATTCAACAATGTGCCTCGTTAATACCTTAAAACCAAAACCCAATGGGAAAAATTAAAGAAAGGAAAAAGAGTACACATGTTTGAATATGCGCCTATTGGTTGCCTCGTTAAAAACCTCGCAAGGAAAACCCATTTGGGACAAAAACCTTGTAAGGGAAAAAGAGTGCAACGCGCATTAACTCCCCATAATAAGAATATCAATTTATATCCTTGAACATTTGCATTCCAATCTTGTGCATCATCTTCAAAACGATCTTTGGTAGACGTTTGACAAATCAACCATATTGACTTGAATAAATATTCCGCACCTTGAAATCATCATTCTTGATAGATATGAACATCTTCATATAATGTCGTGGAATAACTCTTCAATATCTCCATAGATGCATTCTCAATGCCATCATGCTTATAGTTATAGCAAGATACATATGTACACAAATTGTACTAAGGATGTGGTACTTCAGGACCAAGAATTGCATATGCTTCAAGCAACTTAAATCTTTCAAGTTAATTCATATAAGCCATATAATAGACTTTAGATGCATATCAAGTTTTCCATGTAGTGCTAGACAAATAAGATATCGAAAACTGACTATACATACCTTTGACTTTTATACTTTCAAGCATTTGAACTATAGGTTCAAAATTACATGTCTTTCATATGGAATCAATTCTTCTTGAATTGTATCTCTTCCATTTAGTTACTTTCTTTGGGTCAGCAAATGCGTATAGCATGCTTTGCAATATGTTGCAATTGAATT
This sequence comes from Nicotiana benthamiana, assembly GCA_034376525.1. Taxonomy (NCBI): domain Eukaryota; kingdom Viridiplantae; phylum Streptophyta; class Magnoliopsida; order Solanales; family Solanaceae; genus Nicotiana; species Nicotiana benthamiana. Next base: position 54,400,926 of record CM067341.1, on the reverse strand, counting down.
ATCCCTTTTATGAACTTCAGGTTCATATCATGATATTCGGGGATATACATATACAAATGATAATTCATCCCATGTAACCTTTTCTCAAGTGTTTATCATGTCTCCCCCTCATGTTAGAAAAGCTAACTTGTTTCCTCAACTTTGGGAAATCATCTTTGTGCATTATCATGTCAATATACACAGCACATTAATAATAAGATGAAATTATTTGGTTCCTGACCCTGAACCACTTGTGAGGGGAGAATATAATATACTCTCGTATACAACGTATATCAAACTGATATATATAACTTTGTTCTCATAAGAAACAGTTTAGCTATTAAGTGGAAGCACTCAATAATTATCTTGCTAAACCAACTTTGATATAAACCAACTTATCAAGATGAACTATCTTGAGTAGAAAATCTGGAAATTATGCTCGAAGTTAGATTACTGAGCAATTTACCTCGCAAGCACCGGCCAGGCTGTGGGTTAATAACAATTGCGCATGTAACCATATCATAGATGCATCATATGTGGTATACATGGCAGGTGAATGGGCCCATATTCACCTTTGATATTTCCAGAATTTATGGGCTTCAACCCGAACTCTTTAGTTGGTCAGTTCATTAATGAGAACAAGTGATACAAGAGAATTCGTAAAGAACTTTCTAGTTCTTTGATATTCACCTGTGTGAATTTGCATATCATACTTAAAATGAGATGGCTAATACGAATGCTAACTGAACAAATTATCAATATTGGTAAACTTCAAATTTACACCATGACATGTGCACTTATCAATAAACTTCAGGTTTATTATGACATGGGTTTTTATACCAATAGATATCCACTTTATTGTGGCATTCTTTCTTTTGTGTAGTACAAACTGGAGAACAAAGCGGGTAGCTTTTCATATGCAAATTACCCCGCTACAAGTTGTAGTAATAGGAGATATCAAAGCCTTCCTTTATTTATAGTCTCAATATAATCAATCGCTTTCGCGTGTACTTTGGAAACTGAATAAGTTTCTTTGAGACTTACTACAGCACAATACTCAATTGTGTTTCTCCAACATAGTAATAATTGGCTCTTCTAGAGCCCTCAATTAATTTTGTACTACCACAGATTCATCAACATCCATGTGGTGAATATCTTTCTTAAAGAGAAAGTTATACCATTATGGTCATGTCAAACTTATATGCAAGATATGTTTCTTGCATTATCGTTGTCCTTTAATAGTCATATTTCCAAAATACTTTGGCGTACAATAGGTACGTGACCAACGATCATTCATGCCATATATCATCTCAAACCTCTTTCTAGGGGTGAGTGTGGTATCATCTCAAACCTCCTTCTAGGGGTGAGTGTGGTATATTTAATACCAATTTCATGTTCATATTCTTCCAATAATGAATATGTATTCGTGAATCAGATGTTGTCACATTCACTTCGGGGATATGTGATTTTGTTATCCTTTTCAAATCTATAAATGCGCCAGGCATTTGATTTGCTATTCTTTGCAAATGGATAATCTTTTGTGCCTCTTTCACAAATAGAGGTTTGTGGATCAAGATGAGATAATGATGCATTTTTCCACAAAATTTCCCGTTTGGTTTCACCAACTTCTCCCCCTAATTTTGGGAAAAGTGTCTCATCAAATTGACAGTCTGCAAATCGTGCAGTGAACAAATCTCCTGTCAATGTTTCGAGGTAGCGAATAATGGAGGGCGATTCAACCTCAACATATATTCCTAACCTTCTTTATAGACAATCGATTGTTGACAATTCTTGAAAAATTCCAGATCACACTGTTTTAAGACAATCGATTGTTAAACATAGACAATTGATTGTTGACTATTTTTGACATTCCAGATTACACTGTCTAACGACAATCGATTGTTAGACATAGACAATCGATTGTGGATGATTTTTGAAAAATTCCAGATTACACTGTCTAACGACAATCGATTGTTAGACATAGGCAATCGATTGTGGATGATTTTTGAAAAATTTCAGATTACACTGTCTAACGACAATCGATTGTTAGACATAGACAATCGATTGTGGATGATTTTTGAAAAATTCCAGATTACACTGTCTAACGACAATCGATTGTTAGACATAGACAATCGATTGTGGATGATTTTTGAAAAATTCCAGATTACACTGTTTTAAAGACAATCGATTGTTGATCATTGACAATCGATTGTTTTGCAGTTTTTATGCGAAATATGAGATAACCGACTAGTTTTTCAGGTTAGTCGATTACCTCTACTGGAAAGTAAAAATATTATTGATATTTGAGCATATTGATACATTCTAAAGAACTAATACTAACATTATATCATGAACTAACTAATACGAGCTAATACTAATGGCTATTAGTTTATTCATTCACTAATACAAACAAGTAAAATAAAATCAAACAGCTCCATCTTCTTTCATCACTGATCCATCACCGATTAGGTGGTCTATCTTCCCCTCGGGTTGCTCAAAGAAGTCTGCCACATCCAAGTGGGTGATGTCAAAGTTGTCGTCAGAGACAAAATTCGTTTCAGGGCGTTTACTCTTTCGAGATGCTTGATAAAAGTCAACCAAATGTCATGGTATACGGCAAGCCTTTGACCAGCGCCCGTTTCCACCGCAACGATAATATATAGTTTATAAACTATTTGCTTTTGGATTCTTATCGTATCGTGCTTGTGGCAGAGTGACCAACTTCAGGTTGTCATATCTCTTCTTTAAGCCATTCCACAAGATGGGTGGATCTTTGACTGTGATATATTCAATTTTCAAACCTTCATCAAGGTGATGGCGCAAGAAAATCAAGGCCTTAGCATAGTTTCAAACCTTCATCAAGGTGATGGCGCAAGAAAATCAAGGCCTTAGCATAGTTTTGGGTGGATGCATTATTTCTGTCTTTAATGGCGTCTCCAAGACCCATAGCATCTAAGTGGATTTCAGCATCCAACACCCATGTCATATAGTTCTTGCCCGAAATTTCAAGGGCAACGAACTTTCTTTTCATAATGTCAGACATAAAACAAATTTACATCAAGAGCGTGTTCATACTTACGGGCTCTATTACAATTATCACATTCACTTCAGGGAATGGATCATAATCATGTGTTTTACACAATCTCATGTCAAATATTACTTTCATAAAGTGAAAGATTATTTTGAGAATCTTTATTATTCTCATTATCACAATAATGACGATTATAATTTCGTCTATTGCCACGTCCACATCCATTGATACCTTTACGGTAATAATTTTGTCTTCTTTCAGACTTATCACATACTGCTTCCACATTCTCTAAAGGGGATAGAGCAAATTCAATGGGACGGATTTTCAATTCTTTGCCCACAATCATACATGAATTTAATCATGGCAGGACATAGAGATTTTACCACTTCATGTGGTTACAATATCTTACAAACTCCATTAGAGTTATAATCAAACTTTGTTGTCTATGTTTGTATATAAAATCAAATTATGGAATTCCAAGAATTTGAAAGGGAAAAGTAAGTTACTTACCTTTAAGGTATACCAATAAATGTTGTGATATCGAATATACCTCTTCTATTTTCCGTATAGAAAATCTCTGCATAAGCTCTCAAATCGATAGCGAAGATGTGATAATGAGATTGAGCAGTACTCCAATTTGTTTACAGTAATATCAAATTCCAGCAACTCGAACTTGACGAAGAAAATGGATAGCAACGAGAGCCATGACCGAAACCTCAAATCGGTGACAAACTTGAATTAACTTCAAACAAACCTCCTCACTTTAATAAAACTCCATGGTTTTAGCATAAGAAATCAGAAGAAGGAAGAAATCAAATTCAATTGTAACAAAGAAAGGAATAGCGGAAGTAAATAGCTAGGATCACTTGTATGTAATATAGACAACACATAATTATAGATTTTAATCGAACATAAACTCGATACTTATCTCTTGAAGCGTGACCCGAATAATGCTCGGAATTAGCGAAATTCGTGTGGGCGAATTTCTCCTTAATCTTCTCAAAGTACTTCTTGAGACGGTAGAGTCTCGTGCTGATAACGTGTTATGAAATAATATAAAGACAAGAACAATAATGCAAGAACAAGAGCAATAGAGAGAATAAAGAGAGAGGAGTATTCTCATTGATACTTAGAGATTGTTAGGGATTGTTTACAATGGTAGAAGACCCCTTTATTTATAGGGAGGGGGATGATTTAGCTACCAAGAATAGAACTCTAGAATCTCTCTAATTATAGACATTCACCTTAAATAGAAGTCTATTTATAACAACTTGAAAATTCTAAAATCTAGGTCCAATAAACCCACTACTAGATATTTATTTGCAACAACCATATCTTAAATATAGGAAACAAACTAACAACCTACTGCAGGCTTAGTCAAATGGTTTTGAATCACTTTTCAACACAAGGATGTAACATTGTTCATTAATCAAGACTATCAAGTAAGCTGCATGTTCGACCATGACTCCCACCCGAGCCATACCTGACAAATTACCTAGGCCACGCTATAGGCAGGATGTTGGCATTACCTAACAAGTCTAACAACATAATGCTTGGAGCAGTTAGTATTTCACAGAGAGGTACATGCTAGTAGTCATGTTTTCAAAGAGATCATTAACCACCGAATAAGGGGTCTTGGGATTTGAAGATTCTAGCTCAAAAAAATAGCTCCTCAGTATTATTAGTTGAAAGATGTTGAAGACTCTAGCTCAAAGAAAATGCCTCGTAGAAGTAGCCATGCATCTTAGGATCAGCTCCTACTTGTGCAGTGAGTAGAACATTGTCAAGAGAATGGCTTATGCTAGGAGTTTTGAAATTTGCCCATTATACATCTAGGTAGAAGAATTCTGCTAACTGTAGAAGACCACGGACATTAACTAAGAGGAATCAGATTTTGTTTCTTTTTGGTTTTCTTGGATTTCTTATGACTTCACAACTTTGCCTATAGAGAAAGCTGGAACGCAAGTGTATGAAGGAGAAAGATTATGCTTTTTATCATCCTCACTACTTGGTTTCCAATGGAATACTAAGAATATGCAATGTTCGCATTCTTCTTTTTGGTACGTTATAAGCTAATAAGATTATATAGTCATGGTTTAAATACTCCAAGACTGCTGAAACTAAATGGTTTAACAATAAAAAATAATCTTACTGAATTTCACAATGACCATGGATAATTTGAGTATTCGGCCAAGTATCTATGCTTATAGCTGATTAACAATAAAATTTGAAGACTAGAAGGCCAGATCCTAATTCCTAAGACCAAAATCATAGTTCTAAAATGACATGTTACATCAATACTTAGACAAGAGGGGTTGCTCTAATGGTAAGTAACCCCCATTTCCAACTGATAGGTTGTGAGTTCGAGTCTCCCCAAGAGAAAGGTGGGAAGCTCTTGGAGGGAAGGATGCCGGGGGTCTATTTGGAAACAGCCTCTCTACCCATGGTAGGGGTAAGGTCTGCGTACACACTACCCTCCTCAGACCCCACTAAGTGAGATTATACTGGGTTGTTGTTGGAAGATTTTTGCCTATTTTTTCCTTACCGACATAGATATATTCTACTTTCTCTCTCTCCAGTAACTCTCTCTTTCTCTCCAACGTTTACTTCCATCAACCCCTCCCCAGCTCCCAGCCCCCACTCTCCCCCTCTACCCCCACCCCCTCCGGCGACCCTTCTCCGCCGACCCTCTAAGTAAGTTCTGTCTCTTCTGTCTCTCTCCTCTATCTCCACTACCCAGCCCTCACCCCTACCCCCACCCCCCTACCCACCTTTCAACCCTAACTCCGGCGACCCTCCTTCTCCGGCGACCCTCAGTAAGGCAACCCCTCCCCCTTTCCCGAGCTATGCAGCCCCCCTCGCTTTTTTTTTGTGCGTGATTTTCAGGTACAAGCCGCGGTGGACAAGGAGAGGTGACAACATTTGGACGCGAAGAGCAAAGCAACACCGGACGAAGTGTGCAAGAGCTAGCGGTAGTTGATCTCGGGCGAATCAAAGCATACTTCCACATTTTTCCATCGGGAGTTGGTACCTCCCGACCTCCTTTTTTTTACTCTGTACACCCTTTTACGTTTTCTATCTAAGCACCCTTCGCGTGGTTTACTTTGTCGATTCCTAACTTGTAATCTTTTGCGTACTGCGCTGTAATACGTGGGTGCATCACTGTTTTCCGTATTCGGTTGGGGATAGTGGCTGCGGCGGGGGATGGTAGAGTAAGACCATGTCCTCGGGGGGCAGGGGTGGGAGCAGGGGCGAGGAGGGGGGCTGGGAGCAGTTCTGCGGGTAGGGCCGGAGGCAAGGGTGGGAAGAGGGTAGCGGACGCTCATAGATTAAAGATCGGGTCGTGGAACGTAGGCACTCTGACGGGTAAGTCCATTGAGTTAGCGAAGGTTCTTCAGAAGAGGAGGGTTAACATAGCTTGTGTCTTGGAGACTAGGTGGAAAGGGTCGAAGGCAAGGAATGCAAACGGGTTTAAGTTGTGGTATTCTGGGATCGTGAGAGGTAAGAATCGAGTGGGCATATTGGTTGATAGGGATCTAAGGGAGTCCGTGGTCGAGGTTAGGCAAGTGAATGATAGGTCAATGTCTATTAAGTTGGTTATTGGGGGTTGCGTCCTCAACGTCATCAGCGCTTACGCACCGCAATCGGGCTTAGACGAGGAGGTTAAGAGGCGCTTTTGGGAGGACTTGGATGATATGGTGAGTAGTATTCCCCAATTTGAGAAGTTAGTTATTGGAGGGGACTTTAATGGTTATATTGGGGCTGATGCTGGTGGTTATGGTGAGGTGCACGGTGGCTTCGACTTTGGGGTTAGGAACGGAGGAGGCACGTCTCTGCTCGCCAGGGCTTCTGAGAGTTTGATTGCGAACTCGGCATTTTAGAAGAGGGAGGATCATTTGGTCACCTTCAAGAGTTCGGCGGCTAGGACTCAGATTGATTACCTCCTCCATAGAAGGAGCGATAGGGTTATGTGCAAGGACTGCAAGGTTATTCCGGGAGAGTCCCTTTCGACTCTTCATAGACTCCTAGTGATGGGTGTCGGTCTCTGGGTGAAGAGGAAGATGAGGGGTGCTCGGGGACAACCGCGAATTAGATGGGGTGTATTGAATAAGAGAAAGCACAAGAGTTGGAGAGGAGGTTAGCTGAGGGCGGAACTTGGAGAAGTTCTGGTGAAGCGGATGTTATGTGGTCAGAAACGGCAAACTTGGTTAGGGAGGTAGCACGGGATGTGCTCGGAGTAGCAATGGGCTATTCAGGCAGACATCAGGGTGACTGGTGGTGGAACGATGTAGTCGAAGGAAAAGTGGATGTGAAGAAGGCGGCGTTTGCTAAGATGGCAGGGAGTATAAGCAAAGAAGAACGGAGAGCGAACAGGGAGATCTACAAGGCGGCGAGGAAAGAAGCAAAGATTGCGGTTACGGAAGCCAAAAACGCGGCGTTTGGTCGCATGTACGAGGAAATAGGGGAGAAAGGCGGGGACAGAAGGTTATTCCGGTAAGCTAAAGAAAGGGAAAGGAAGGCGCGTGATCTTGACCAAGTTAGGTGCATCAAGGGCGAGGATGGTAGAGTTCTGATGGGGGAGTCTCAAGTCAAGCAGAGGTGGCTGGCATACTTTCGAGACTTACTTAACGATGTGGGGAATCGTAACATAGAGCTAGGAGAGTTGGGGCATTCAGAGCAACATAGAGACCTGGGGTACTGCAGGCGCATTAGGGCGGAGAAGGTCATGGGGGCTTTGCGTATGATGAGTAGGGGTTGAGCGACCGGGCCTGACGAGATCCCGGTAGAGTTCTGGAAATGCATGGGTAGGTCAGGAGTGGAGTGGCTCTCCAGGTTGTTCAATGTGATCTTCAGGACCAAAAAGATGCCGGAGGAGTGGAGGTGGAGTATAGTGGTGCCCTTGTACAAGAACAAAGGCGACATCCAGTGCTGCAACAACTATAGAGGTATCAAATTAATCAGTCATACCATAAAGGTCTGGGAGCGGGTGATCGAGGCGAGGGTGAGGGAGATGACATCTATATCTGTGAACCAGTTCATTTTCATGCCGGGTCGCTCCACTACGGAAGCTATCCACCTTGTCAGGAGGCTGGTGGAGCAGTTCAGGGATAAGAAGAAGGACCGGCACATGGTGCTAATCGACTTGGAGAAGGCGTATGACAAGGTCCCAAGGGAGGTGCTATGGAGGTGCTTGGAGGCGAAGAGCGTGCCAGAAGCCTACATTAGAGTAATTAAGGACATGTATGATGGAGCTAAGACTAGGGTTAGGACGGTGGATAGCTACTCAGACCATTTTCCAGTGGTTATGGGGCTCCATCAAGGATCGGCGCTTAGCCCTCTCTTGTTTGCCTTGGTGATGGATGCTCTTACCCGACATATTCAAGGGAATGTGCCTTGGTGTATGCTATTTGCTGATGACATAGTCTTGATAGACGAGACGAGGGTCGGTGTTAATGAGAGGTTAGAGGTATGGAGACAGGCTCTCGAGTCTAAGGGTTTCAAAATAAGCAAATCTAAGACAGAATACCTGGAGTGGAAGTTTAGCGCCGAGCCGAGCGAAGTAGTCAGGGATGTGATGATTGGATCCCAGGTCATCGCCAAGAGGGACAGTGTCAGATATCTTGGGTCGGTGATTCAGGAGGACGGAGAGATTGATGGGGACGTCACTCATCGTATATGAGCGGGGTGGTCAAAGTGGAGGCTTGCATCAGGAGTCCTGTGTGACAATAAAGTTCCAAAGAAACTCAAGGGGAAATTTTATAGAGATGTGGTTAGACTGGCCATGTTGCATGGGGCGGAGTGCTGGCCAGTGAAGAACTCTCATGTTCAGAGGATGAAGGTTGCGGAGATGAGGATGCTCAGGTGGATGTGCGGGCTCACCAGGTTAGATAAGATTAAGAATGAAGTTATTCGAGAAAAGGTGGGGGTGGCCCCGGTGGATGAAAAGATGCGAGAAGCGAGGCTGAGGTGGTTCAGGCATGTACGGAGTAGAAGTCCTGATGCCCCGGTGAGGAGTTGTGAGCGACTGGAAATGGTCGGCGCACGACGAGGCAGAGGGAGGCCTAAGAGGTATTGGGGAGAGGTGATTAGGCATGACATGGCTAGAATGCTGGTTTATGAGGACATGGCCATTGATAGGAAAGTCTGGAGGTCTAGTATCAGGGTTGTAGGATAGGGGCCCCTAGAGTTTATCGTACTCCTCACCCGGGGTTGGGTGAGGCTTGGCAAGGCTATCCATAGATGATTTGTGTATTGGATTGTGTCTCCCTTATGGTAGTTATTTATGGTAGTTACTGTCTGATATTATTGCATGCTATTTTATTTATGGCTCATATGCTTAAATAATTATTTACGCTATTTCTGATGAAGCTACTAATGTCCTTTTGTTGTTGTTTTTGTTTTTGTTGTTCCTTTCCTTCACTGAGCCGAAGGTCGATTGGAAACAGTCTCTCTGCCCTTTAGGGTAGAGGTAAGGCTCGTCTACATATTACCCTCCGCAGACCCCACTTTGTGGAACTATACTGGATAGTTGTTGTTATTGTTGTTGTTATTGATATGTGGGATAGTGTTAACAAAAGTGTTATAGAAGTATGTTCCTTTGAACCTTTGCCTGGTTTACAGAAATAAACCCTAATTAAGGGGATCAAGTATTAGTAGCTGTGGAAAAGCTAAGTTGGTGGAAATACTTTGTTGGCCACTTTCAGATATTTGTATTACCCGTAGCTATATTGCCCCAGAGCATTCTAGAACTGGTAACCCAACAACCAGCTCTGATGTATTTGCTTTTGGTGCTTTCTTGCTTGAGGTTGAATGTGGAAGCACTGGCGAGCCAGAAATTTTATTTAGGGTGTTCAAATATGAAAGAATTAAAAATAATTCGCAATAACGAATGTTTAATATATATTGTATACCTCTAAAGTTTAATATTTTATTAATATTTTTCAGCGAGCTATGTAGCTTCGTCCCTGTGTGGAAGGAGCCGATAGATCGAAAAGCACCATCCGATGATCTTGTTTTGGTCGAATGGGTGTTTTCTAGTTGGGGTGGAAGTGAAATTCATTAGGCAGTTGATCTCAAATTAGGTGCTACTTTTTACCAGAGGAAGCAGACTTAGTGTTAAAACTTGGTTTGTTATGGTCTCTTTCAGAGCCAACAACTAGACCAACAACCACAACAACAATCCAGTATAATTTCATTTAGTGAGGTATGGGGAAGGTAGTAAGTACGCAGACCTTATCCCTACCCTTGGGTAGAGAGACTGTTTCCAAATAGACCCCCGACATCTTTCCTTTCAAGAATTTCCCACCTTGCTCTTGGAGAGACTCGAACTCACAACCTCTCGATTGGAAATGGGGGTTGCCTCACCAGATTGAGCATCGCTGAGTTTATCTGCTGCAGGCCTTATTGCTACATATGCTGAAGGGTTTGATGATTTTGTTGCTTCAGGTTCATCTTCTGTGGAGAAGACATGTTCATATTGTTCCCTATTACAAACTCACTTCACTCTAGAGGTTGATTATTAGGCTCATCTTGAAGTCCATTCTCAAATGAAAGCAATTCCGCAGATTTTTTTTATCTAATATATAATTTATTTCATATTTTTAGCTACAATGATTGAATTAGGCTTTGTTATTATTTTTTATTGATATTTTTTGTTCATCATGTACCCGTGAGATTGAATTCAATTCACATGCTTTTGCCTTGTCTTCCTCTTAATTTTGATATGAAAGTTTTATATGCCATCAGAAAGTTCAATAAATCAAAATAACATATCATACAAAATAGATTGAGAGATTATTCGCAATAACTTGTGGTTTAATTTCTCAAACATCAATATTTAAGGTAATGAAAGAATTCTTTTTCCTTTACGTGTTTGGCAATTATGTTATCAGTGGTTATTATTTTTTTCTTGGGCAGTTTTTTGCTTCGTCTAATTGATATATATCTCTGTAGATGACGAATTTCTAGATAATCACATTCGATGCACCAAAGTCATATATTGTCTATCATATAACATGCAAAGGATTTGTTATTTGTATGAATGTAAGTTGGCAGTCAAGCTAACTATATATACCTGTGCATTGGTATTTTTCCGAAGAAATGTTGCGGATACGAATCTATTTTGTCATATATATATATATATATATATACATATATATATATATATATATATATATATATATATATGTCGTTCTTTCTCTGTTATTTTTGTGCTTTTGTGTTAGTCTAAACTCTCTTCTTTTGTTAAAATTCAAGCTTCGAAGTATTCAAATTTATGGCAAAACTAATTATGCAAAGAGAATGAGCACGAGACTCTAACCAATTGAGTAGAAGCTTTGGAATTGAGCATAATGATTGTTAATTGTTCTTTGAACTTCCTTCAAGAATAAATTATGGATTTAAGGAAAATACTTTACTTTTCTCTTTCAAATTCTTGTAATTCTATAATTTGATTTTAAATATAAGCATAGACGGTAAATTTTGATTGCAACTTTAAGGTAGCTTGAATGATATTATAACCACCCAACGTGGTAAATTTTTCATGTCTTGTCATGATCAAATTCATGTATGATTGTGGCAAAGAATTAAAAATTCGTCCCATTGAATTTGCTCCATTTTCATTCCCTATAGAGAATGTGATAGCAATATGTGATAAGTCTTAAAGAAGATAAAATTATTGTCGTGAAGGTATCAATGGATGTGGACGTGGCAATAGACGAAATTATAATTGTCATCATTGTGATAATAAGAATAATAAGGATTCTCAAAATAATTCTTCACTCTGTGAAAGTAATGTTTGTCATCAATTTGACATGAGATTTCGTAAAGCACATACATATGACTATGGTCCATTCATGATGTGAATGTGACAACATCTAATTTATGAATACATATTCATTCTTGGAAGAATATGAACGCGCTAGTGGTAGTGAATATACCACACACGCCTCTAGAAGAAGGTTTGAGATGATATAAGAAAATAATGTCATTATTATGGCATGCATGATCATTGATCACGCACCTATTGTACGCCAAAATATTTTGGTAATGTGATTATTAAAAGAAAATAATAATGCAAGAAACATATCTTGCATATAATTTTTACCATGACCATAATGATATAACTTTCTCTTTAAAAGAGATATTCACCATATGGATGTTGATGAATATGTGGTAGTACCAAATTAATTGAGAACTCTGCAAGAGCCAATTATACTATTTTGGAGAAACACAACTGATTACCAATAAGGTATTGTGTTGTAGTAAGTCTCAAAGAAACTTATTCAGTTTCCAAAGTGTATGCGAAAGAGGTTGATTATATTGAGACAATAGATAAAGGAAAGATTTGATATGTTCTATTACTACAACTTGTAGCGGAATAATATGTATGTGAAAAATTACCCGCTTTATTCTTCAGTTTGTACTGCACAAATAAAAGAATGCCACAATAAAGTAGAACTTTATTGACATAAAACCCATATCATAATAAACTTGGAGTTTATAGATATCCAGTTGGCATAGCTGTCATATTAATTAAAGTATGATGTGCAAAAATAAACGAGAATTTACATGGATAAATATTAAAGAACTAGAAAGTTCTTTATGAATTCTCTTATATTGCTTGTTCTCATTAATTAATAAACCAACTAAAATTGTGATTGAATCCCATGATTGTTGGAAATACCAAAGGTGAATATGGGCCTATTCACCTGCCGTGTATACCACATAAGATGCATTTATGAGATGGTTACATGTGCTATTAATATTAACCTGCAACCTGGTCGGTGCTTGCGAGGTAACTTGCTCAGTAATTTAATTTCGAGCATAACTTCCAGATTTTCTATTCAAGAAGTTCATCTTGATAAGTTGGTTTACATCACAGTTATTTTAACAAAATAATTTATTGAGTGCCACTTAATAGCTAAACTATTGTATATGAGAACAAAGTTATCTATATTAATTTGATATACGTTATATACGAGAGTATATTATATTCTCCCTTTACAAGTGGTTCACGGTCAGGAACCAAATAATTTTATCTTATTATTATTGATGTGCAGTGTATATTAACATTAACATGATGATGCATAAAGATGGATTCCCAAAGTTGAGGAAACAACTTAGTTTTTCTAACATGAGCATAGGACATGATAAACACTTGAGAAAAAGTTACATGGAACGTATTATCATTTATATATATAGATCCTCGAATATCATAATATGAACTTGAAGTTCATAAAAGGATAATTCATTTGCAATATATTGCAAAGCATGCCATACACATTTAATAACCCAAAGAAAGTAACTAATTCTCATTGCAAATGCTCATATTAAGTCCTAGAAGGACAAAGTCTATGGTACGCTTAAAGCGTATATACAAATCGGTTTCAAATAGAACTTCTTGATAAAGAAGATGAGCAAATGATCAAAGTGATCATAATAAAGGAGGCAAGTGATCTAGAAGGTCACATGACATAACACTTCATAAAATCTCATGAGAGATTCAGGTACCTGAATATATGAATGAAGAGATCTCTATGTTATGTCTTTATGAAAATTTATTGGAACCGATATAGCATGTTCGTCGACGACATCTACATAACGCTAAGTATAGATGAGGATCTTAAGTCTATCGAATATAGACACAAAAGTATTGGCCAAATGGAAGAGATACAATTCAAGTAGAATTGATTCCATATGAAAGACATGTCGTTTTGGACATGTAGTTCAAATACTTGAAAGTATAAAGTCAATGGTATGTGCAATCAGTTTTTGATATCTTATATGTCAATGCAAGACATAAAAACTTGATATGCACTAAAGCCTCTTTAGATGGCTTATATGACTTAACTTATATGACAATCCTTGAAGGACTTAAACCGCTTAATGCATATATAATTTTTGGTCTTAAAGTACCACATGCTAAGTGCAATTTGTGCACATTTGTATTTTGCTATAACTATAAGCATGATATTGTGATAGCGAGGATACCTTTATTGAAATATTGAAAAGTCATTCCACGATATTTGTGAAGACATTATATATCTATCACGAGTGATAATTTCAAGGTGCAAATATTCATTCAAGTTAATATGACTGATTATTTATCAAATCTCTACCAACGATCTCTTGAAAATGACGCACAAGATTGGAATGCGACTCAAGGATGTGAAATGATACTCTCCTCAGGAGGAGTCAATGCGCGTTGCACTCTTTTTCCCTTACAAGGTTTTGTCCCATTGGGTTTTTCCTTGCAAGGTTTTTAACGAGGCAACCAATAGGCGCATTTCTAAATACGTGTACTCTTTTTTCCTTTTCTAGAGTTTTTCTCCCATTGGATTTTATTTTAGTTAAGGTTTTAAATGAGGCACATTACTTATTGAGTAGACATTCAAGGGGGAGTCTTAAGAATAGAATTCTATTTGGAGTGAATGTCTATTTTGTAGAGAATTTTACTTTGAGACTAAGTCATTTTTCCTCCTATAAATAGAGGAGTCTTACCCCATTGTAAATCACTCCAAAATTCAATAAGAATTTTCTCTCTCTCTTTCTCTGCAATATTGTTCTTCTTCTTTTATTATTTTATAATATTATAAGTATATTTGGTAAATGGTACATGTTGATAAGTGTGAAGATCAATCTTTTATTTGTCTCATCCAATGCTATATACATATTCATTAATTTTATCCACACTTATTTTTATAATTATGACCATTATATTTCCCATTCCTTCTCATTTGTCATTTGGGTCCCGTCAAATCCTTCCAAAGGTTAATTATGATAAATTACTTTTTATCTATTGGGTATGATATTCGTAGTTTATTTGTAGGTTGTGTTTAATACTTCACTTTAAATATTGATGGCTTGACTGAGTGTTTTTTAAGAAAAAAAAAACTGGGATGCCTGTGTGTAAGAAATTTAATCAAGTGCATTTAGAGCGATATAAGATAAAAAATGTGATATTATTTTATTAGTTAAATAATTTTGTTTGCAAAAACTTGTTCCTCGTATGAAAAGTGAATAGCATGACTTTTTACATTTTTGCCTTTGCACAGCAGAGCAAATTGTATCAAGATGGTATGAATGGTACTAATATTATTATCAAGTATATGTATCACTAAATAACTGGATCTTTCTAGAGCCATAATCATCTTGCTAATCCAGCGGACTACATATTTTTAGTTTTGTCTGTATGAATTTTACTGGTGTATTATTCTCTATTTTTTTTTTCTCATTTAGTCTGTTTGCTAAATAAATGTATATTTTATCCCAAATTATTGCTGTCTTCAATATCATCCATCAATTTATCTTTACCCAAGGCATGAAAAATAATTGCTTAAATTTCTGTTCTTTAATTTTATAGTTTGAGGCAAACTTAGAATATAGTATTGCCTTTCATGTTGGGCCCGGCTTTGCACGGGTATACCTATTTAGTGCCTTCAATAAGTACAGTATAATATAGTGTTGAACTGCATGTCACAGAAATATACTAGTAATATATACTAATGACATAGGATGCTTCTTTCTTTGTTATTAGCTTTAGTTCCAAGTGCATTAATGGTTAAAATATCAAATTTGGAAGAATCAAATGTACCGCTACCTCTTCCATATCATGGTTTGTGTCTCTGTATATTAAAATATGGCGAAATACATAACCAACCTATCCAAGTTATCCACAACGGTCAGTTGAACACCTTAATTGAGATTTTTTCACTTAAACATATCACGTATTAAAAAACTGAACTCAATAAACGCCCGACTTTACCAACCCTCTTCGCGTGTGTTACACCTTCAGAATCGTGTGTGTAGTAATTACAACGGTAATATAAAAAGTTTTTTGTGAAATTCCAAAAAGACCCTTAATGAACTCTCTAATTTAAATACCCAAACACAACCCTAAAATGTATCTACCTAGGCGCGTATATCTTCTTCCTCTTTAGCAAAGAAACAATTTTTTTTCTTCTCTCTCTACCTCTTCTATTTCAATGGAACCTGTTGTTAATTGCAATTGTGGTCAAATTGCTCCTTTGAAACTTTCGTGGTCACCATTTAATCCGGGTAAAAGATTCTATCGCTGTAGATTTGGGAAAGCTGGCAACGATGGATGCAATTTTTTTTGTTGGTATGATGTTGAATTGTCCGAACACTATACCAAAGTCATGTAGGATTATTAAATAGGGTAAAAAAATCATGAAGAAGAAAAGTTAAAGTTGATGAAGAAACGGAGGATTTTGGTTTGGATGCTTGTTATTGTAATTGTGACTTGGTTATTGAGGGGAATATTCTATTATTTAGGTGTATGATATATATATATATATATATATATATATGGGAATGTATTTCGCCTTTATTGTACTGCAATGTTGTTTATCATTTGTGGTCAATGTTGCCTATTCAATGCAGTTGAAATTTTCAAAGTGTATGATGAACTTTTCAATCATCAAATGTGTTTTAGTTTCTGCAAAAATATTAGACAGTAAGGTTCATACATTCGATCTCAAAAAATTCACTGTCAAAACCCTAAGATCACCTTTCTTCATGTGATAAATCTTGAACCAAGCTACAATTCGAATAAAGAACAACTAATCATACTTAGTAAGTTAAAGAAATCTTTAATTTTACAATAAAAATGCCGATTGTCCCAAGCTTAATCGAAGAGATGAAGATGGATTATTCGGTGGAGAGAGAGAGAGAGAGAGAGAGAGAGAGAGAGAGAGATTAGACTTTGGAAACGATGAAAACATTACCTTTATGTTTTATGTTTTGTGTTTTTAATTATTTATTTCTTGGTGTTTTTCCATGTATAACCTTCTAATTCGTTCTAATAAAAGACATCGGAGGTGTAACACACGCGACGGGAGCTGGTGAGATCGGGTGTTTATTGAGTTCAGTTTTAAACATGTGGTATATATGTTCAAGTGAAAAAGGTCTCAGTTGAGGTGTTCAACTGACCGTTGTGGACAACATATAGGGGCTATTTATGTATTTCGCCTTTAAATATCTAAACAAGTAATTTACAGAGTATGTGGACTAGCATATATTTAATGGACTCCAATAGGTTATGACATGTATTTCGACACCTCAAAGTATATTATCCATTTTTCATACTTGGGAAAACGTTGTTTATAAATAATGAATATCCATAATCAGGTACATGGGCTATGAATACTCCATTCCTTCTTTCGTTTATTTCCAAATCCAACACAAGACATCATCAAAAGTACCAACAATCAAAATAGGCCTTGTAAAATGCATACATTATCTTTTATGGGCACCTCAAGCAAGATAAAAAGACTAGACTAAGAATGACCCAAGAGAAGATATAAAAATCTAGTTGTATACTGTAAAATCAGGCCTACCCGATTTTACTATTTGATCGAGACAACGGAGTTGCATTAGGGGTAGCCTCATAATGAATCAGACCCGAGCTCGAAGACCAGGCATCGAGTCTAAAGATCGAAGTGTCCGTTAAGACCGAGACCAGCATCAATTGAGATTAAGTATGACCGAATTCGAGTGAAGTGCAATAATGGAAAGGCGAGATATCCATAACCGATCGAAGATCACGATGGAAATTCCGAAACAAATAGAATCAAGGGAGGTTATTTGTACCAATCACGAGATTTACTTCTGTAATTAGAATTGTACCATCATTAGGATTCCTCTAGTATATAAAGAGGAATCCCCATCATTTGTAGACTACCTTACATTCACGAATATCAAGGAAATATAATATTTCTTTCTTCTTCTTATCAACTTACTACTCTCTAACTATTCATACTTCACTACTCTTGAGGGGCACTGTCCAAGCATTGGTTTGTTTTACATTCTTGTCAATTCCCATCATTTATCTTTAAGTTAATCAATTGGAATAAAGTGAAAATTACGTATTCTTAAAATCACATTACAAGTTTAATTGTTACTCGATTTTTAGGGTAAACAGTTTGGCGCCCACTATGGGGCTAAGGATAATAATGATTGCTTAATGTTAACCTTCATTGCACACACAGCTTTTACACATGTTCTCGTACGTGTTTTTGATTTCAGGAATCAACATGTCAAACTCTCAAGAAGTACCCACTCATACTGACACCGTCCTAGGTCTTCATGGAAAAAACAAGCACATAATCGCCCTAGGAAATAGAGTGCCTCCGATCAATGCTGACGCACTATATGTTGTGGATCTTGTTGATGTCAATTCTCATGTCGCCATTCATGGAGAGTTAGACGTTGATCCTGAAAGTAGTGTCCGTAAAGATGCCCGAGCAGCTGATCGGGATGCATAAAATGGTAAAAAAGGCAGAATTAGCTTTCAAATGATATTTGACATGCTTCAAACTCAGTAGGACACAATAACGCAACTCCAAAATCAGAATTGAGCCCCAAGCAGAATGGAACTCGATACATCATAGGAAGTTTCTCATAGGGTAGAACTCGTGCAGGAAAAATTGAATGATAATGGATCACAAACTGATCCGGCTATCATGAAAATGCTTGAGGAGCTCCTTAAATGGAGAGAATAAGGTGAAAAGAAAATTGAGGGTAATAACAAAAGGATAGAAACGTACAACTCATGAGTTAACAAAATACAGGGGGCATCCCCGATCCTAAAGGGTTTGAATTTGAAGAAGTTCGTACAGAGCGTTTTCCTCAAAGTATGACTCCGAAGCCCATTTCTAAGAAGTTCCGTATGCTGGACATCCCCATGTACAATGGGACCACCGATACAAATGGACACACTACTTCATACACATGCAAAATAAACGGAAATGACTTAGAAGATGATGAGATTGAATCCGTTTTGTTGAAAATTTTGGAGAAATTTTATCGAAGGGGACAATGATATGGTACCACAATTAGCCGTCCAATTCCATCAATTCTTTCCCCATGCACACTGATTCGTTCATAAAGGCACACACCGGAACAATAGAGGTCGCAACCAGGAAGTCAAACCTCTTCAAAGTGAGACAAAATGACAGTGAGATGCTAAGGGAATTCATATCTCTATTTCATATGGAATGCATAGACCTTCCCCTAGTTACCGATGATTGGGTTATCTAAGCCTTTACTGAGGCTTTGAACGAGCGAAGTTCGATAACATCACGCCATTTAAAGCATAATTTGATTGAATATCCACTGGTGACCTAGGCCGATATGCATAATCGATACTAATCAAAAATCAGAGTCGAGGATGATCAGTTAGGAGCTCCATCCGGTTTCGTTTACCCAAATAGATCTGAAGGCAGGATTCACAAAGACATCGACAAAGAGCCTCAATCGAATAGAGGTCGATACAAACCATATAGCGCAGATAGAAGAAACAACGGACATATACGTAATCATGTTCGAAATGATCAAAGGAATGATCGAGGTTAAAATTCTCGAGGCCTCATGAGTAAGAATGGATTCGACAACTAACTCAAGCCTAAGGAAGCACTACGGTTATCAGATGCTTCAGGTATTATGTCAGCCATTGGATGAATCAAGGATACTAGGTGGCCTAGACCCCTGCAATTCGATCCAACTCAAAGGAATCCGAATCAAATGTGTAAGTACCATGGAACCCATTGTCACAGAACATAGGGCTACAGATAATCAAGGGAGGAGGTAGCTCCTCTATTCAACGAAGGTCATCTTCGAGAGTTCTTAAGTGACTGAGCAAAAAATCACTTCTGAGACAGGGATGCAAAGAGGAAAAATGAATTGGAGGAACCGCAAAAAATGACTTATATGATCGTCGGTAGGGACGATAACCCTCAGGGTCCGACATTAAACATATCAAAGTCACAATCTCAAGAAAAAAGCGTACCCGAGACTAGTTATCAGAATATACCTTATCCTTCAATGATGAGGATGCAGAAGGAATCGAACAACCTCATAATGACGCACTAGTAATATCTATCCTTATGAATAAAATTCAAGGTAAATGTGTATTGGTTTATCTAGGTAGCTCGACAAATATTATTCGATCGAGGGTCGTGGAGCAACTCGGTCTTCAGGATAAGATTGTGCTTGCAGATATAGTGCTCAACGATTTCAACATAGCGAGTGAAATCACCAAAGGGGAAAACATGTTGCCAGTAAACATGGTCGGAATTATCCAGGAAATGAAGTTCCCCATGATTGAAGGAGATATGAGGTACAATGCGCTGCTAGGAAGACCTTGGATCCATAATATGAGGGCAGTACCTTCAACGCTTCATCAAGTCATGAAATTCCCAACACAAGAAGGAGTCAAAATGGTGTACGATGAGCAATCAACAGCCAAAGAGATGTTTGTAATTAATGAAGTAATACCGATATTGGCACTATCATCAACAAAGGGACCAGAATTAAAAGAAAAACATGGTGTCAAATTGCAACCACAGTTGCCGGCCTCGACCAGATCAGAAGACCAGGAAATTATCGAGGATGATGATTACACGATACCTCGAACCTTCGTAATCCCTGATAATTCCGATGCCACAGAGTCAATGGTCGAAGAGCTGTAGCAAGTCATACATATCGAGCTTTTGATCGATCGAAAGGTGTACCCGGAAACAAAGTTAACTCCCGAGCTTAGGGAAAACTCATTAAATTCTTTATTAAAATGTGAATTGTTTTGTTTGGTCCCGCCTTGACATGACAGGGATCCTACTAGAGATCACCACTCATCAATTGAGTTCGGACCCTAACTTCGGACCGGTAAAGTAAAAGAGAATGCCACAGTCTGAGGTAAAGCATGCCTTCATCAAGGACGAGGTAGCTAAACTTCTCAAAATAGGATACATCCGGGAAGGAAAATATCCCGAGTGGTTAGAAAGTATAGTTGTGGTCTCCAAGAAGGGGAATAAACTTAAAATGTGTGTAGACTACAAAGACTCGAACAAAACATTGCCTAAGGACTATTTTCCCGTGCTAAATATCAATCGTATGATTGATGCCACGACCGACCACGAGATCCTCAGCTTTCTCGATGCCTACTCCAAGTAAAAACAAATACAAATGAACTCGAAGGATTAGGAAAAGACTTCATTTTACTAAGTACAGTACTTATTACAATAATGTAATGTCGTTTGGGCTAAAAAATGTTGGTCCTACCTATCAACGCCAAGTAAATTGAATGTTTGAAGAAAAATAGGGAAATCAATGGAGGTTTATATTGATGAAATGCTAGTTAAGCCCCTGCGCGCAGAGGACCATTTGACATATTTGTAGGAAACCATTTAAATATTAAGATAGTACAATAGAAAGCTCAAGAAATGTGCATTGGGGGTCAGTTCAGGCAAGTTCCACGGCTTTATAGTGTCAAATCAGGGAATCAAGATTAATGGCGATAAAATCAAGGGAATCAAGGACATCGTAGTCGTGGATAGAGTTAAGGCCATAAAAAGATTAATAGGGTGGATAACCACTCTAGGTCAGTTTATCTCGATGTACTCAGATCTAAGTCACAGGTTACTGTCACTGCTAAAAAAAGAACAATTTCACTTGGACCCCGGAGTGCCAACAGGAATTGGAAGATCAAAAAAGGTATCGTTCGAGCCCGCCGTTACTTTATACTCCAAAAGCAGATGAGCTGCTCTACTTATATTTGGAAGTCTCTGAAGTTGCAGTAAG
This sequence comes from Nicotiana benthamiana, assembly GCA_034376525.1. Taxonomy (NCBI): domain Eukaryota; kingdom Viridiplantae; phylum Streptophyta; class Magnoliopsida; order Solanales; family Solanaceae; genus Nicotiana; species Nicotiana benthamiana. The sequence goes on along the minus strand of CM067341.1, from coordinate 54,379,316 downwards.
TGGTATCCTAGTTCGGAAAGAGCAACGTACTAAATTTTCTGTTTACTATATTAGCCGAACTTTAGGCGAATCAGCGACCCAGTACCCCACACTAAAAATAATAAACGGTTTCCCTAATAAGCGCCTCTAGGAAATTAAACTATATTTTCAATGTCACCTAATTTATGTCATAACCACTTATCCCCTTTGTAATATTTTGTACAAGCCCGAACTTTCGGGCTATTTGGACAAATGGGTCATCGAAATTAATGGGTAGGATATCGAATATCAACCTCGAATGGCCATCAAGTCCCAGATCATAGCAGACTTGGTGGCCGACTTTACGACAGCCCTTGTACCCAAGGTCGAAAAGGAACTTTTGATAAAATCGGATAAGTCTTCGGGGGTGTGGACCCTTTTCATAGATGGTGGTTCAAATGTGAAAGGGTATGTCCTAGGCATCGTTTTGAAGCCACCTACAAGAAGTACAATTCAACAATTTATCAAAACCCTAAAGTTGACTAAAAATGAGGCCAAATATGATGCCACGATTGCAAGTCTCGAGCGGATAAAAGCCTATGAGCAGAGTTCATTGAGGCCACGTGTGACACCCAACTTGTGATTAACCAAGTCAACAAAACCTACGAGGTTCGAAAAAGATCGAATGCATAGGTACTTGGAAAAATTGCAGGTAACCTCACACTAGTTCAAAAAAGGGCCCTATAACATGTACCTCGAGAGCAGAACCGTGAGGCCGACGTCCTTGCAAACTTGGGATCATCAGTCGAAGATGATGAAATTAGTTCGGGGGTTGTCGTACAACTTTCAAAGTTGTTAGTCGAAGAAGGCCACACCGAGATAAACTCCACAAGCCTAACTTGGGTTTGGAGGAACAAATGCATAAATTATCTAAGTAATGAGAAATTGAATCCGAAGGAATTGAGGACTCCGCGAACGAAAGCTACACGATTAACATTGTCCGAAGATGGGACATTGTATAGAAGGACGTTTGATGGCCCATTGGCAATATGCTTGGGTCCGGGAGCCACCGAATATGTCCTGCGAGAAGTTCACGAGGGAACTTGTGGGAACCATTTCAGTGCTAAATCACTAGTTCACAAAGTCATCAGAGTAGGGTGTTGATGAGTGGTGATTTTACCACTCATTCTAGCCTCTTTTCCTTAGGTTTTATTTTGTTTAAGTATATAATGAGGTTATTTATAGTGGTTATTGTTAGATTTTTAGGTAAATGATGCTATGAAGTGGTTTTAATTGAAGTGAAGTGGAATTGAACAAAATTAAGGTGAAACCATGCAAAACCTTCAGTGAAGTCCGCTTCTGCGGAAGTTTGGTCCCAGGTGCGACTTCCGCTTGTGCGGATTCATGGCCGCTTATGTGGAATGGGAGGAATAGGCAAGAACCGCTTATGCGGTTGAAATGTCGCTTCTGCGAAACCACAAAAGTGGTTGACTTTTCTCTCATGCGGATCTAGAGAAACAAGCTAGAACCATTTTTGCGGTTTATATCTCGCTTCTACGAGACCACAAAAGCGGCTAACTTCCCGCCTATGTGATCTCTGCTACAAATGAAGGATTCGCTTTTGTGATTGAGATTCCACTTTTGCGGATCCGCTTCTGTGGTTAGTGTTCCACAGAAGCGGAAGTTGTGCATCAGACCTGGGCAGATTTGGTATTTCACATTTCCTCACCCCAAATAATTTTATACTCGTCCAAGAAGACTTTCGGAATATCTTTGGCTTATTTTTCAGTTTGTATAGACTAGAAAGAACAAGTTCTTGAGCTATGGTTTGCAGAAACACAGTTGGGTCTTTAAGATTAAATCTTGTGGTTAAGGTTTTCTTACCCATTTATGTTTATTTCTTCAAATCCTTGCTTTGTATTATTTATCTAAGTGCGTAGTATTTTATCCAACACTTGAATCTTGTTTATGGGAATATTCATAATTAAAGTGTGGATTTTATACCTTGTTATGCTTATGCATTGAATATTTTTCTATATTTATGAAGTGAGTTGTTGTTTATTTAATTATTCTTGTTCCTTGATATTTTCAAAGGGATTAGCTAACCCTAGGACTTGCCCATTAACTCAGAATTAGTTTTGGGAAAAATAGTTTGGGGTTGGGAAAGATTAATTAACAATAACTTAACCATCATTTTATAGATTCTACCTAGGGATAGGATTGAACTACTTATAGCCTTTCGGGTGTGCTTAATCTTCTAATTTTGATTATGGATAATTTAATTAGGAAGCCTTGTTAGTCTTTGAAAGAAGCTAATTAAGAATTATTATCCGTGGCTAATTTACATAAACTCGCTCATATTTGTAAAATCATGAAATACATTGGATCGTTACATGAGTGTAATTCCCGATGCTTTCATACTTGTTGCCATTGATCATATTACTTGGTTTCTAGGTTAGTTTATATTTTTGCATTTTAAATGTAAAAACAATTTTCAACCCAAAATTCTTAGTGTTTGGCACTGCGCGACTAGCGATAATTTTCTTACATTCCTAATCGGCTACACATTGTTCTCTATGGGATTTGACCCCGAATCATAATTGGGTAATTATATTGCTGCGACCGTATCTATTGATTTTTAGCGGTGGATTTGGACGTCACCAAACTTTGGCGCTGTTGCCGGGGAACAATTTGGCGTAATTTAGGTTGTTTGAGAAGTAAGCAAAAGTGTTTTGATCCAAACTTGTGAATATTTGTGTAATTATTTTTCTTACCTTGGGTCTATTTTTCTTGTTCGCTTCTTGTTTATATTCTTATTCTTAAAAAATGGTATCATATAATGAAAATTGGTCGGATGGTAGTTGTTAATATTTTGACGACCCGTGTCCTTATTGTGGAGGACCACACTCGTGGAAAAATTTCTTAAATTCTCCTGGGGGTGGATTGTGCGCAAAATCTCAACCCCATTGTTGGAATATTGATGATAAGTGTGGTTGCCAAAATGGTCATTGGAAGCATATTTGACCTTCCCTTCCCCAAGCCCCCACTATGATGAGTTTGATTTTTGTGATGAGAACTATAGGGATATGGAAATGGAAGAAAGTGAGCATGGCCAAATTGGAGAGTTCAAGCTCATGTTGGAGTGTCTACTTGAAGAAGGAAACAAGGAGCAAAATGCCTTGGAACATCTTTTGGATACTAGTCTCCAAAATGATTTAGCACTTCCACGATTGCACTTACAAATGGATGAAATGATCGAAGCCTCAAGGGTTCAAAGAGACTTTGAAGTGAATGAAAACCAAAATCCTTCCTTGGTGATTGAAAGTGAAAACCCCTTCTTGGCACTTGATCAAAACTTAGAAGAACTCCCAAATTCTCAAAATGAGAAAATAATGCTCATGTTGGAGGCCATTCTTGAAAATGAGGAGAAGCACAACGTTGCACTCGAGGACTTGAAACAAGGCTTGAATTACAATGATGAACATATCCGCACTTTGGAAGATCAAATGCAAACTTTGGTTGAGGCTCGCTATGCCCAACAATTTGAGTGTATGGAAGAAAGCTAAGAAGAGTTCCAATTCCGAGGAAGAAAGTGAGCTTTGCTTTGAGATATCAATAATTGAACATCCACCAACCGACTCAATGAGTATTAGTGACGCCGAGGAAAAAATGGAATTAGAGTCAACCGGTGTAATCCTGGGGAAAAGGAGGATGTCAAGATAGAAAAATTGCAAAGTGAAGGCTTGAAGTCACATTCCAAGCATTTTTCAACATTGGAATTATGTGGTGACATGGAATTTGAACTACATGAATCAATGAAGGCTTGCGAGGAGGAAAAATTCAGGCCATACATTTTACAGATTGAGGAAACAAGAAATTAAAATGACATTCCTCACTTGAAAGCAAAAAAGTGCAAAATGAATATTTTAAGCATTGGCTTGATCATCAACTTACCGCCCCCCAAGGCTCATGGTCACAAGCTTGATTCAAAGCTAGAGGCCCAATTCATATCATCCAACAGGCGAGAAAAGTGGTAATGTTGTTTGCGTCGTGTCACAACGTTAAATGCGGCGCTTGTTGGGAGGCAAACTATTGTTTTTCAAAATATTTCATCGTTTTTTAAATTTACATTTTTAGGATAGCTTAGAATATTATTTTTGACTAATATGCCAAGTTTTAGACTTTTTGGAGTTGATTTGAGCAGGTCGGGAGGACACGGATGGAAAAATCCAGTAGCTGCCAGCATTTTGTATACAATCTCTGTTAAAACTGCTTTTGCGGTATTTGGACCGCATCCGCGGTCCCTCAAAAGCGGAAAGTTGAATGCAGAAGTGGCTGTCACCGCAGAAGTGGAGCATAGGTCGCGTACGCGGAACTGCAGAAGTGACCCAAATGTCGCGTAAGGGAAAGTCGCCCAGATTTGGAAGAGTAAAAAGAATTATAAATGGATTGTTTACAAAAAAATTCAAACTCAACTTCTCATCAGTGCCCTAACCCCCCAAAGAACGAAAATTTTCCAAGAGGCTTAATCTTAACTCTTTCCATTGCATAAACTTCAGGTAATCTTCCTTATCCTCTTTTCAATCTTCATCTCTCACTTCTTATTCTCTAAATGCAACAAATTTTTTTTATTGTGTTTTGTTTTATGTCTTTTCTTCTTCCTCTTTTTGTTTTGAATTCTTGTTGGTAACCTTAAGAAAGTGAAGATTTGGTTGAGTGTAAATGTGTGTCTGTTTATATTGAACGAAATTGGGGGAAGTCTTGAGTACCTCATCTTTGTGAAAGAAGGTCCATCCTCACTCGCTTGCAACGTGTTCGATGCAATGCGTGAGTGAGAAACTTATACGAAGTGGAACAACTTTAGTCTCAATTGAATCATGTGCTATTATATTGCAAAAATATTCTACTTTGGGTGCCAAAATTTTTATTGAAATTGAAAAAAGAACACAAAAGTGCCTTGCAATGCAGTGTTTTTTTTGAAGAATAAAAAAACTGCATAAGCAGAACTTTTGCCGCTGAAGCGATACTACTTTTGCGGTAAGAAGACCTCTGAAGTGAGAAAAATATAAATAAAAAACGTTGAGGACCACAGAAGCGGCTGGTTGACCGCAAAAGCGGAACCGCCTCTGCAGCCTTGGTTCCGCATAAGTGGAAACTGCCAGTTTTGCCCAAAATAGTGGGTTTGCAAAAATTGCTTTCCGGGCACGTTAATCCTAGTTTTTTGGCTCAAATCCAGTGTTTTAAATTGCTTTACATGATTCAATTGTCCGACTAATTTTGTGTTGATTCTTTGTAGGTGTTTTAACTAAAAATATGGACCCAACTGCATGCGGATCGCACCCGGAAATCCAAGAAGAGGGTGATGAGCTCTTTGATTATTCGTGCTTCATGTCTGCTTCATGTGAGCGCCGATATTTGGACGACATGGTCCATAAAAGATCCTGCTCGAAAGTGGGATAAATGAGGAGAAATTGGCCGAAAAGCTCCCAGACTTCCATGCCAGGCTTTTTACGTCCGGATGGTCCTGGATTGCCACACCTCACCAATCTTCGATGTACGAACTTTGATGATTCACATATCATAATCAAAGGACAAATGGTGAGGTTTGGGGTTGAACACATCAATGATACTCTTGATATCCCCAACTATCCCTTTGAGCCGGCAAACGAGAAAGATAATTATTAAAATGGAGAGTGGATTGTGTCCAAGCTTATCTTCCCACAGTTGAGAGACAAAATGGGGGAACAAACGGAAAGGGCTGTAATCAACGGACTTTACTGTAGAGGCAAAGAGATGGTTGCATATAGTGAGCAACAAAGTATGTCCGTGTGGGAACGTCAGTGATGTCTCCTACACTCGGGCATTGATCGTAACATGCCTCATGGATGGAATTCAGGTTAATGTGGGGCACTATTTTCTTTAGGAGATGAGGCAGTACATGAGAGAGTACTCTAGAGAGAAGGATGCAGTGTTGATGTTTCCCTCACTGATTACGAGGCTATGCACCAGAGTTGAGGTTGCTGTCCATCCCACTGATCATTGGCTTCCAGCTGACAAACCTCTCCATCCATTTTAAAGTGATAGGAGAGGGCACTGTTGTCAAGAGCAAGTATGAGCCGTCCTCGCAGGGGCCATTTGGGGATACTTAACTTTGAGCTTCAATCAATTAAGGAGTTAGTATCGCAGTTTCCAAGTGTGCCCTCCTCCTCACAGCCTGGCCCTTCTTACTTCTCCAGGGAAGACATGCAGGGTTACTTAGATGCTCAAAAGCGATAGGAAGAGAACATGAAAGAAAATGAAAGCATCATTGACAAGATGGAGGGAGTCTATGGTACTTTGGCCAAGGCCCATGCTGACCTTCAGGTGGACTTTCAAAATGAGAAGAAGAAGAACAATAAGAAGAACAAATTTGTGGTCAAGATGTGGAGAGGCATCAAATATATCTTCAAGTGGGGACGACCAGATGCAAAGATTCCAGTGGCAGCCGAAGATGATAGTGAGGAGTATTCCTTCATTTTAGAGTCTGCTGGAGATGGTGGCAATGATTATGATGATGATGATGATGATGATGATGATGATGATGATGATGATGATGATAATGATGATGATGAGGCCGATGATGGCGGAGCCACGAGTGCAGTTCAGCATTGATCAGTTGTTCTTCCACAGTCTGCTAGTCTGACGCAGACCTGAGGGAGACCCTCAAACTCTTTTTATTCTTTATATGAGATATTGTGCAGTGAGGACACTGTAAAGCTTTTAGTTGGGGTGGGAAAATTTAGCACTATATTTATATTTTGGTATATCATGTGCCCTTGCCGGGCTTATGTTTATGTATGGATATTCTGTGCCCTTGCTGGGCTTGTGACTGTGCTTGTTGGTATATGATGTGCCCTTACAGGGCTTGGTTTTGATTAATCGTGTTTATGTGTTTTTAGTCTTTCTTTCTTTATTTATTTTCTTAGTATAGCTTATTTTCTTTTTAGTAATAGTAGCTTCTTTTATTTGGGTTACCTTTGTAGTAGTTTTCATTTCCTTAAATAAAATTTCCTTGGGTTTTCTTCATGCTACGGTTCTTTCCCAAGGAACACTTTTGAAGTGAACCGGGTGACTTTTCCCGATGATGGATAGATTGACAACTTTCTTAAGAGAATTAGTCTTGTTTTATTAGGATGAGGCTTTTGGATTATTTGGTACTAATAACATTAGTCTCTTGTGTGTAAGTTGTGAATTGAGAATACCCCTACGAAAATGTGGTTTGAATTAAAGCAAGTAAGTTGCATGGTACAAATTTGATCTTGTGATAAAATTTTGGCTCTTTTAGTGACTCTTTTCTCACTAGTTTGATATTGCACTTGAAGCTTTTATTAGAAAATAAAATTGATCCATCTTGATTAATTTATGTGCCATGTGTGTTAACGTTTGTTCAAATAAATCTTGTGTCTACTTCTATCATCTAGAACTTACCTGGTTGGTTTTTCAATGCTAATGATACTATGTTTGGTCGGAGGAATGATCTTAGGCATTTTTTGCTTTTATTTGTAAAACTTCTTTAGCCTTTCAAGTCTACCTTTGTATAAATAATATCACTAGTACCCAATTTGAGCGTTTAAACCTTTTCTTTGGCCAACTCATTACAAACCTTTCCCGTTTAAAAAATAATTCCCTGTTTTGAACCTGTCCCTCTTTGGACATTGAGAATGAGGTTAAAAGCCTAAGTTGGGAGTGAGATTGAAGTGAAAAATTGGCAAGCTTGTATGTTGAGTTTAGGACCTCATGCCTAAAAAGCGTTTGTTTAAGCTATTCAAGCTCCAAAAAAAAGATAAAGAAAATATGTGTATAAAGTGTGGAGTCTTGAATAAAAATTAGAAAAGGTGTGAGGCGATTCTACACTGGGAACTAGATGAAAATAAGGCTATGTGGGTTTGAAAAAGAAGCAAAGTGCAACATGAAAAAAAAAGTGAGTAGTATTCAAGGAGGGTGAAGTCACTTGTACCCAAATGTATATCCAACTCGTCCCTAAACCTACATACAAGCTCAAAAAGTCCTTATGAGACCTCCAACCGATCATTTTTGAATAAGCGATGAATTAAAATTAGGTCAAGCCTATGGTATGAAATGTTGTAACACTTGAAGTTCTTTGTGAGAGTGAGTGTTCTTGAAAAATTTGTCCCTTGTGTTGTATTATAAATATTGTGATTTCTGGGACTTCCTCTTCTTGTGTGGGCACATGAATTAGGAAAGATTGGTGAAATTGAGTAAAGTGAGCATTTTTAGCGAACTAGTATTTTTGAGTCACTTCTTGAGGCTTATGTTGATCACTTGATTATATTTGAAAGCCTTTGCACACTCTTAAAGTGTTTTCTTTATGAGGGAGTTATTCAGAAAAGATGTGCATACTTGAGCCTAATTGTTAGTACCAACCAAATCCATTAGTATGATTTTAAAATTGGAGAATGTGTAATCAAAGTAATGGCAATACCATTTGTGTTTGAAATGGTAAATCCTCATTGAAGTTTTGGTTTTGATTCTTTTGAGGACAAGCAAAAGCTTTATGTTGGGGGTGTATTAAGTGGTGATTTTACCACTCATTCTAGCTTCTTTTCCTTAGCTTTTATGCGTTTTAAGTATACAATAAGGTTGTTTATAGTGGTTATTGTTATATTTTCAGGTAAATGATGCTATGAAGTGGTTAGAATTGAAGTGAAGTAGAATTGAGCAAAAACAAGGTAAACCATGAAAAACCTTCAGTGGTTTGCTTCTGCGGAAGTTTGGTCGCAGGTGTGACTTTCGCTTATGCGCATTCATGGCCGCTTATGCACAATTGGAGAAATAGGCAAGAAACACTTATGCAGTTGAAATGTCTCTTCTGCGGAACCGCAGAAGAGGTTGACTTTTCGCTCATGCGGATCTAGAGAAACAAGCTAGAACCGCTTCTGCGGTTAATATCTCACTTCTGCGGGACCGCAGTAGCGGCTAACTTCCTGCCTATGCGATCTCAGCTACAAATGAAGGATTCCACTTTTGTGATAGAGATTCTGCAGAACCTCTTTTGCGGTTATTGTTCCGCAGAAGCGGAAGTTGTGCATTAAGTCTGAGGCAGATTTGGCATTTTACATTTCCTCACCCCAAATCATATTTATACTCGTCCAAGCAAACTTTTGGAACAACTTTGGCTTATTTTCAGTTTGTATAGACTAGAAAGAACAAGTTCTTGAGCTAGGATTTGCACAAACACACTTGGGTCTTGAAGATTAAAGCTTGTGGTTAAGGTTTTCTTACCCAATTATGTTTATTTCTTCATTTCCTTGCTTTGTATTGCTTATCTACGTGTGTAGTATTTTATCCAACACTTGAATATTGTTTAAAGGAATATTCATAATTAAACTGTGAATTTTATACCTTGTTGTGCTTCTGTATTGAATGATTATTCTATACTTATGAAGTGAGATGTTGTTTCTTTAATTATTCTTGTTCCTTAATGTTTTCAAAGGGATTAGGTAACCCTAAGACTCGCCATTAACTTGAATTTAATTTTGGGAAAAATAGTTTGAGTTGGGAAAGATTAATTAAGAAGAACTTGAGGCGTTAACCCTCATTTTATAGATTCTACCTAGGGATAGGATTGAACTACTTGTAGCCTTTTAGGTGTACTTAATCTTCTAATTGTGATTAGGGATAATTTAATTAGGAAGCCTTGTTAGTCTTCGAAAGAAGCTAATTAAGAACTATTATTCGTGTCTAGTTAACATAAACTCGCTCATATTTGCAAAATCATAAAATACATTGGATCGTTACTTGAGTGTAATTCCCGATGCTTTCATACTTGTTGCCATTGATCATTTTACTTGGTTTCTAGGTTAGTTTATATTTTTGCATTTTAAATATAAAAACAATTTTGAACCCAAAATTCTTAGTGTTTGGCACTAGGTGACTAGCGATAATTTTCTTACATTACTAATCGCCTACACATTGTTCTCTGTGGGATTTGACACCGACTCATAGTTGGGTAATTATGTTGTTGCGACCGTATCTATTGCTTTTTAGATTTGGATTTGGACGTCACCAGGTATTAATAGGACAGTATAGAAAAGGATACTAAGGAGTTCGTTTGGAAATGCGACAAATTCTAAAGATATGCGATGATGATTCATCAACTTGGGGAGCATCTTCATTAAGTCTTATCCCCATAGCTGTTCATGAAATAGGGAATGGATATCCTTGGCCCTTTGCCATCGCCCCCTCATGTAAAGCTAAGTTCACTTTATTTATGACTGACTATTCACTTAATGGGTTGAAGCACAGGCCTTCGAGAAAGTCAGAGAGAAATAAGTTATAGATTTAATTTAGGATCACATCGTTTGCCGATTAGAGATAACCGCCGAGATAGTGTGCGACAATGGAAAACAATTTATCGACTGTAAAATAATGATGTTCCTCGAAGATCACAAAATAAAAGGATGTTATCAACATCTTATCATACTAGTAGGAATGGACAGGCCAAACCAACAAACAAGTCCATCAATCAAAACACAAAGAAGAGGTTGAACGACGTTAAGGGGAAATGGAGAGAAATTTGCCCCAAGTTCTTCGGGCATATCGGACAATGGCATATCAGCAGATAGTCGAGAAAACAAGCAGGATTCTATAGTCTAGCCTTGGCTTTCAGCCGGCTAGACACAGATAGTAGTGCAAGTAGTAGAGAAGAGAACGGAGTTTAGTGTGTGTGTATGTGTTTTTGAACTCTAATTGTTCGTGAGTTTTAAGAGAAGGAGTAGGTTATTTATAGTTTGAAAACAGGTGATGGGTAAGGCAAAATATAATTCAGTATCAAATCAAAATCAATCAGGGGAAAGAACTTCCTTATATTAAGGAGTCGAACTAGAGTAATAAAAAAGCAGAGTTTATTTGAGGAAAGAAGATCAAGAACAGATGGTGCAATCAAGGGTAAATACACAATGGAAGTTTTGAAAATACATGGTTTAGATAAATTAGGTAAGGGCAAAATCAATCAACACATAGTAACTCAAGGAATTAGGGATTCCATCTCAGTATTGAATTAAGTAAGAAAACATGTCCAAATGAGAAAAGGGTAGAATCAAATAAGTTTACATAGAAATCAATCCCCAAAAATTAGGGTTATTTTGAGAGGAAAAGGTTTGAGTATAAAAGATGCACAAACTTAAACATGCAGGGCTAAGCTTAAACGAACAGTGTAGTCATGTGACAAAAATAGAAGAACATAGACATGCGAGAAATCAAGAGGTCTTGCAAAGCTTAGCAAGAATCAGAAACATGAGACGGGTTTAGAGAACTAGGTTTTGAAATCAAGCAGGAAGTAAAATAATCGAACATAAGTAGTTTGAAAAACTCCAAAATCTAGGGTTTCTTCCACAAGTCAAGAGTAGAGTCGAAATCACATAAAATCAGGCAAAATATAAACTCAAGAAGTCCAAAGAACCCAAACATTCATGGAAACCTTAGTAAAGAAAAAGACAGTAAAGAAATTACTCGGAAACCCTAGGAAGCAACACAGTAAACAAAATACCTAGAAATCATAGTGAAAACACTTAGGATTTACAGCAATGCCAAATAAAGTAAGGAATCACAGTAGAATAGGTAAAAATGACAGAAACCCTAGGTTTGAAGAAGATGAACAATTTTGAAAACAAAAAATTGAAAAGATGTGAAACATACTTAAAAACCCTGGAAAATAGCACGGATCTAAAGTAGATCTTAAAGAGAAATAAAGAAAACCTCGAAGACTTTGGGTTTCCGAGAAAATCCTAGAAAATGAGAAAGGTCTGGAACGGGCTGGTCTTGAGTCGAAGATGACTCATATGGCTAGGAATCGCCGAAGATTAGCTAGAACGGGCCATAGAACTTTAATCTGAAAGATTCTGAGTCAAGATCTTCAAGTTCTGACTCTGAAACGTCGAGCAAAAGGAGTATACAGGTACGAGAGGGTAGGTACATGCTATTCAGGGTCTGAGAAGCCATAGTTTTCGATAAAATAAGGCCGAGGACCGGTGTTGAGAGGATTTTTAGAGATGAAGGGGATACAAGGGCGGCTATCTGTGAGAAATGTTTTAGGGTTAGGGGTAGGTTGGGTTAAAAAAGGAAGGATAACGTGGACCGTTGATCTAAATGATCAACGATCGAGATTAAGGGGTGCGTGGGTCGGGTTATATTAAATGGGTCTAGGTTGGGGTAGTTATTGAAATCGGGTAGTGTATTTAGGGGTAAATTGGGACTGAAATTAGGCTAAAATTGAAAGTAAAATGGGCTACAATTGTAATAGCCACTTTTCCCTTTTTAAGTTTACAAAAATAGTAAATGATGTTTAAAATCAGATTAAAAATGCTAATTTAATAAAAAATGCAATAGTATTAATTTAAAAATATTTGAAAAAACTTGTGATTAAAAATGCTATTAAATATAGAAATATGCTCAAATTGCAATTTTAGTTTAAAAAACCAAATAGACTTGTAATATTATGCAAAAAAATGTAAATTATATTTTGGTGTAAACGTGAGAATCAAATAAATTATTCACCAAAATGACAAGTTTTGAAAATAATTATTGGGTTTTATATTGAAAAATAGGCCATAAATTGGAATTAAAAATCATCAAAAAAATTTGAGAAAAATAGCAGAACCTTTAGGGATGGTTATATATGCATATACATGTTAATTTGAAAGTATTTTAAGTAAATAAATACATAGAGAAAAATTAGGTATCAACAACTTTTCCTCTTTACCGAGGAGGATTACAGTGTTGTCTGGTAAAGTTAAGATGGCGAATTTTGAGCGGAATTGGCGGTTGGAAAGAATTTTGACCGCGTTCTAGTTTCTGAGCTGCCTGTGTATCACTAGTTCTATAGGAACCAGATCACATGTAGTTTAGGAACCATTGACGAAATATGCCGATGGAAAATCGAAAAACGGACGCGATGGCCAGACCTGAGAGGGTGCTTGGAATCGTACAGGCTACGGAGAACTGAAGCGGGATTGCTCCTTCCGAGAGGCCGTGAGCCAGCCGAAGTAGCTGCAAATGAGCGACGTGCGTATATACTGCGTAATTTAAACGTGATGCAAGTACCCGTTGGACCATGAATGTTTTTCTTCGGACGGCTAGGATGACGTCCTCACACGATGATGTCGTGGGCCATGAGGAGTATAAAAGTAAGGGTTCGCAAGCCATGAAGTGATCTTCTCGGTCTATACAGATGGTGCCTCCGAACTATGCTGCCTTTCAACGAGTTGTCGATCTTTCAGCCCATGAGAAGTTGGCAATCTTTCAGCCAAATGAATGTGAAGGGTGGCGATATTTCAGCAAGATAAATGCGAAGGGTGGCGATCTTTCAGCCAGAGCAAGAGTTTGTTTTAAAAAAAAAAAATAGGCGGCGATATTTCAGCCGAATGAGAATTTAAAATGCAGGTGGGGATGTTTCAGGTGAATGACAATTTAAAGTGCAGGTGGTGATGTTTCAGGCAGTCAAAAAAATAAACCGACGATATTTTAGCCATACAGGGCAGAGACAATGCTTAGTCTTGGAAGGCAGATAGGAGCCTTATGCAATCTGGAGGTAGAGCTTAACCTTGGAAGGCAGAGAGTAGCCTTATGCAAAGTACGGATAGAGATAGAGCTTAGTCCGAAAGGAATATAGTAGCCTTATGCGATACAGAGGTAGGGCTTAACCTCAGAAGGAAGAGAATAGCCTTATGCAAAAATGCAGAAGAAGTCAGAGCTTTGTCCCGAAAAGCAGATAGTAGCGTTATGCAACATAGAGGTAGAGCTTGACCTCAAAAGGCAGAGAATAGCCTTATGCAAAAAAGCAGATGGAGACAGAGCTTAGTCTTGAAAAGGAAGATAGTAACCTCATGCGATATAAAGGCAGAGCTTAACCTCGGAAGGCAGAGAATAGCCTTATGAAAAAATGCAGATGGAGACAGAGCTTAGTCTAGAAAAGAACGAATATTAGTAAGTTTTCTTAGCTTGTAGGAGGTTTGCGATATTAGGGCTGCATGGGAGTGTTGAGAGCGGATAGTTACTCTCTGGAGGGTTTTGATTCTGATGAGCAAATATACTTTGATTCGTGGCCTGAATTCCTGCATCCAAAGAAGGATTGTGAGTTTTGTAGTGGGGAGGTTAGTTCGTATCCTCCAGCTCTTGGCGTCACGTATCACGGGGGTAGAGATGCTAAATGATGGTGATGCAAATGATATTTGTGCATGATTAAGTAAATGCAAATACATATATGTATAAAAAGTGGTTTAATTTGGATGTACAAACAACTGTAACGTGGTTCAAGACACGATGACCTCGCTTGCTCCATAATTTTAAGGGTCCTCAAAATTCTGCCCCTGTTACTTGGCTGGTGTTGGTGACGGCTTTGTTGGATAACTGAACGCGAGACGATTCCAAAATTTTGAGGACCCTCCTCAAAATTCTACCCCAGTTTGTTGTGTTAGTGCTGATGCAAAGACTAAAACTTACTTTTGAATTTTGAGGGTCCTCCTCAAAATTTTGCCTCAGTTCCAATTGTGGGGGGGGGGGGGGATGAAATTTTTATAAAAATGTGACTGAAACTATAGGTCTGCCTACGTATCCCCTCTTAAACGGGAATCAAGTCAGTCGTAGTTCAAATTACATCACGAAAGTAAAAAGTGTATGATTAAATGTAGTATCTTTTCACTGCATCTGAGTTGATAGGCTTCGGCCAGACTTCTCTGTCCATCTCTGTGAGACTAAGGGCTCCTACAGTTAGAACCCGATCAACCATGTACGGACCCTGCCAATTAGGAGAGAATTTCCCTTTGGCTTCATCCTAATGCGGAAATACTTTCTGCAATACCAACTGTCCTGTCATGAACTTCCTTGGCTTGACTCTCTTGTTGAAGGCTCTAGACATTCTGGTATGATATAATTAACCGTGACAGACAACATCTATTCTCTTTCCGTCTATGAGGGCTAACTACTCGTAGAGATTCTTGACCTATTCTGCATCATCTAACTGCTTCTTGTATGACACTCAGGGAGGGAACTTCTGCCTCGGCGGGCATGATTGCCTTTGTACCATACACCAACATGTAGGTAGCGGCCCCAGTTGACGTGCGGACCATGGTACGATAACCCAGTAAGGCGAATGACAACTTCTCATGCTATTGTTTGTACTTTTTGATCATCTTCCTTAGTATCTTCTTGATATTCTTATTGGCTGATTCTACAGCTCCATTCATTTGAGTTCTGTACGCCGTAGAGTTCTTGTGTTTAATCTTGAATTTTTCACATATTGCCTTCATCAGGTCACTTTTGAGATTAGAACCATTGTCGGTGATGAGTGATTCCGGAACCCCGAACCGACAAACCATACGATCTCGAATGAAATTCGCTCTACTTTCTTGGTGACTTCCTTGTATGATGCTGCTTCAACCAATTTTGTAAAGTAATCAATTGCCACTAGGATGAACTTGTTCCCATTTGACGTGGTAGGTTCAATTGGTCAATTGACATCCACTCCCCAAGTGGCGAACTGTCGTGGTGAGCTTGTTGCAGTAAGCTCATTTGGAGGTATTTTTATCACATCTACATCTACCTGACAGCGGTGGCATTTCCAAACGTACTAGATGCAGTCTGTTTCCATAGTCATCCAAAAATATCCTTCTCGGAGTATCTTCTTTACAAAAATGAAATCGTTCATATGCGATCCACATGATCTCGTGTGCAATTCCTCCTATAGTTTGGTTGCTTATCTATCCTCGACACATCTTAATATTCCAAAATCAGGAGTCCTCCTATACAGGATTCCTTCGCTGTGAAAGAAATTATTGGATAATTTCCAAAGTGTTCTTTTCTGAGTAGCGTTGGTAAGCTCTGGGTACTCTCTTGTTGTCAAGTATACCCTGATATCATGGAACCAAGGTTTCTCGTTGGCTTCTTCCTCGAAATGAGCATAATAGGCTTGTCAGTCATGAATCTTGACCTCGATGGGATTGATGAAATTCGTATCCGGGTGCTGAATCATGGATGATAAAGTGGATAAGGCATCGAGGAACTCATTCGGTATTCTAGGAACATGTTGGAATTTAGTCTTTCTGGATCTTTCCCTCAACTCCTGTACATGTTGCAGATATGGGAAGTATTTTGGAGTTCTTGGTTTCCCAAAGGCTCATATCCCCTCCAATTCAGAATGCTCTCAATTTTATTATCCCACTACTTGTCTTTGTCTATTGCGTTGACTCACTCGATGTGATGATATATTTCTCCACCGATTTTCCTTCTACTTCCGATCATCAGGGTGGCATGGCGACTGTATAGGGTTTCTACCGTCACCATGGATGATTACTTCCTGATGACTCTATTCAAATTTTATAGTGTGGTGCAAAGTTGACGCCACATCCCAGCTGCATGGATCCAGGGTCGTCCCAGCAACAAATTGTAGGATGTCGGTATGTCAATGACTTAGAACTCAACATCAAACTAGGTGGGTCCCATCTGTAGACATAAGCTAATTTTTCCAATGGTGGACCTCTAAGATACATCAAATGCTTTGAAACTGATAGCTCCATCCTTGATCTTGTGCAACCCTTTACCCAATGTCCTGAGAGTTATCAATGGACAAAGTGATCCTCGCATTGCACAGTGATGTGCAACGCTTTATTGTAACAGAGCCCTTCTGGCAGTAATTCATCTTCGTGGAAGGTGATCTTATGGCTTTCCAGTACCTGTACCACCTTGTTTGCCATTTCGCCTCCTATATGTTGTTGGGAATATAAGTTTCACTCGGTATTTTCAAAGGCATTTTTATGTGCCTGAGAGCTTTTTAGAAGAGCCAGAATAGAAATATTTGCTGGCGTTTTGTTCAGTTGCTCGACGGCTGAGTACTCTTTGGCCTGTTCCTTTCTCCAATGGTCTTCGAGTCCAGTTTCAATAGCCCGCTCAAAGGCTTGCTTAAGTGACGCAAGTAAATGTTTTGGGGTGTACACCCTGCCTGTCCTGGTCATGCCCTATGCGGTGATTGCTTCCCTAGTATATGTCTTTCCCTTCCTTCTAGCCTTTACTGTGTAATCCCAAGGTATGACGTTCGAGATGAACAAGGTCACGTCTGTCATGGAGATCGGAATTGGCATCCTGGAATGTAACACAATAACGTAAAATGGTGCGGGTGCCTTTGGAATCACGAATTCATCCTCAATTGGCTTTGGTGCTTTTGTAAGAGGTGCATCAAACTAGAATGGTAAAGACACATCTACCATATTGCCCTTAAAGGGCTGAATCTGAAAAACAAAGAGATTGAGGGTAACTGTTGGTTTCTTAGGTTCATCTCCTTTAACTATCAAACCGATTGACCCCTCAAGGGTCCCAATCGTCTTCAATCTCAATCATATGGATGCCTCCACCCTTGTGGTTAGGCAGAGGGTTGTTGCGGACATTGGGAGTGGGCTCCATTGCTATAATGACCCTGTTATCAGTTAGATTTTGAATATTGTCTTTCAACGAGCGATACTCGTCGACGATATGGCCTTTTATCTCGGAATGGTATACTCGAGTCTTGTTTGGGTTGATCCATTGAGAGGGATTTTTTGGAGTTACGGCTGGGATAGGGGTAATATAACCGGCTGCTTTAATTTTTCATATAATTGGTCAATTGGTTCCGCTTTGGCGGTATATTATCTGGGAGGCTTACGTTTGAAGCTTGGTCAAGGCTGGGAAAAGTTTTTGCGGGTAGGTGGTGACCGGTAGTGAGAAGGTTTGGAGTTGTATGCTTGGTACACAGGCGCGGGTTGGGAATATCTTGGTGAAGTGGGTCGATACGTAGGTGGTGGAGGTGATTGGTAGGCGGGTAGTAGAATTTGGTAGGTGGGTGATGGTGCTTGGTTGATTAGGGTAGGTTGATATGTGAGTGGAGCTGAGGGATATGTTTGGTACTTCATAGGGGAGTTGTTCCTTTGCGCAACCATTACGGAATTTACATCCTTCTTCTTTGTCGAACCACCGGACTGTAAATCCTTGTTAGTAGCTTGCAATGCCTCAAGGTTAGTGACCAAACCATTTTTATGCCTTCTTCGATCCTTTCTCCCAACATGATGATGTCGGAGAACTTTTGGCCCTCTATTAGCATCAGGCTCTCGTAGTACTGAGAATCTTGAGCACGGACGAAGAACATTTTCATTTGTTCTTCCTCCAAGGCCGGTCTGACCTTAGCAGCTTCTGGCCTCCAATGGGTAGCATACTCATGAAAGGTCTCTGTGGGCTTAATCTTGAGATTCTCGATATAGAACACAGCTGGCACGTTCTCAGAGTTGAACCTAAATTGATGCATAAAGTCAGACACCATGTTCTCCCAACTAGTCCATTTCTTTGCATCCTGGCTAATATACAAGGATAAAACATCACCTTTCAAACTCCTCATGAACAGCTTCATGCGAATCTTTTCGTCCCTTCCGACTCTTACCAACTTGTCAAAATACATTCTCAAGTGGACCCTGGGATCACCTGTTCCATCGAATATCTCAAATGTGGGTGGTTTGTACCGCTTCGGAAGTTCCAAATCTGGCTGAACACAGAGATCTTCATAGTTCAACCTTTCGACACCCTTGTTACTTTCGAAACCTTGAACCTTGCCAGTCAACTTCTTGATCTCAGTGGCCAAATTATGAGTGAGAGAGCTCTTGTCATCTGACTCGGCTGCACGGGTGATTGGCTGACTGTAATGCGGCATAGTGCCTACAAATATTGGAGTGTTATGGTCTTTTGTGGTGTTTTGTGGTTCAGGAATGAGCAGTGGAGTGTTATGAGTGGGTTGCATTGGAGGTTGTGGGATGTTTTGTGGAGGTGAGGTGTTCTGGGTGTTGACACCAGGAGTGGCAAGAGTGATTGAGAGGCTTTCCAGGTTTCTAACTTGGTCCAATTCGTCTCTGAATCTTAGCAAAGTTTGCTCCAGATGATCAGCAGTCTCCTTGGTGATGGCAGTGTTTTGAGAAGTTTCCGCAAGTTCCTTTCTACCGTTTGTATCTCCCATTTTTCCTTTGTTCCTATTTCTGGTAGGACTTGGAGGAGGATGAGGTGGAGGACCCTCGGATCTTGTGGAGCATGCTGATGGTGCCAGAATGCACGAACTAACCTTTGGGGAAGGGAATAAAAAATAAAATAAAATCAAAAGGTAAGAAGTCAGTGCAGGTTCAGATAAATAATATTGGAATATTTAAAAACATTGAGCGGGAATATAAATCACTTCTTAATTTGGGTGCCTCACCGTGTCCGGGGTAGGCCTAGCGAAAAATTAAAATTGGAGAACTTATAATCCTAAATGCCTCATTTAATTAATAAAAATAAGACGAGTTTTAAAACCCCTAAATTATAAAGATGATACTAATAACTGTTGGCCTTATTACATTAAGAAAGCAGGAAATCATATCCTAACTACTTGGTCCCAGAAAGACCTTCCCTAGATTCAGTACTCTTGCATCTCTCGTACAACTGCATCAACTCGCACATTCCTAACAATCGATAAGCTCGAGCCAGATGTCCGCCTGCACTTCCTTCAGCATTCTGGCAATCCTCAATTCTTTTCAAGAACTTCTTTTCCAACTCTACCATACATTGGTCTAGCTATCCCAAGTGGTTGTTGGCGTTGATGTCCATATCATTCCACTCGTTAATCAGCTTCTCATGGGATTCCTATATTTCCCGATATTCATTCACACATTCTCGCATCCTCTCGCGCAGTTGATTGTATTTGACTTGCACTTCAGTTTTCGCGTCAATAATCCTATGACTGTGGACAAACCCTGGACGACCCAAACCAATGTGATCATCTTCCAACCAACCTGTGTAGTTCGGCACACACCCGGCATGATACCAATATGGTTCGATAGAGTCCTATCCTAAGACAAGTTTCCAGTGCCACATATGCTGAGCGTGACACCTGTGCGGGCTATCATCTTCGTGAAAGTCAGCCTTGAAATGACTCATCTTCTCTATCTTGGTATGATTTATTTCCTTCCGGTTTGCCTCATAACTCGCAGGGGGACATAAGGATGAGTTCCCCTCAGACGAATGAGTATAAGGAATGGTGCGTCTCGAGAACAGAAAATGAACACCCCTATTGGGAACTACTCGAACATCCATTAAATTTGCTTTTCTTTCAGATTCTCGAACAACTTTACCCATCCACTGGCGTCCTATGGCTGAGCGAACATGTTGGGCTTGAAGTTCATTCGCTTTGGATGATGAAAAGTGATATGGTCATCCCAACCCCTGCGTATGATTTCCTATCTGTAGTTGCCTTTTTGAAGGTTTTATATCAGCCAAAGTTGAAGTAGCATATTACAACCCTCGAAATATGGAGCCCATTGCTTACACTTTCCCAAGGCTCGATAGATTACCGCGACAATCATTGGCACTATGCTGAAAGACTGCCCGTCGATTCCTTTCATTAAGGTCTTGGTCACCATGTCTAGTCTAGTGCGGATCCTAGCCTTCTTCAGAGGTAAAATTATCATGCCCAAGAAGCAAAACATGAACACAAACACCCTTCTATGTATATGTCCCAAAGAAGTGAGAGCGAATTCGTCCATGTAGGTACGATAGGACTTGCTGTGTCCATATCTCTCCTACAAGAAGTCGAATGGTATGTAGGAGTCCTTCAAGCAAGAAAGGGCAGAATTTTTCTTGAGTCCCATCATCTTAAGAAAGCCTCTACTTTCGCATTTCTCCGGCATAAACAAACCCGGAGTCTCCCAAGGGATACCAGCTAGGCCTAATATCTCTTCTAGCAAAGCGATCATTTCCAAGTCTCCGAAATGAAACACAAATCGATCACTATCCCAAAGCAAAGTGGCAGCCTCAATGAACTTCTTGTTGGGTTAGATTTCCAGAATTGAGGGTAAATTGCCTAAGTACTTGCAGACGAGGATTAGATCGATGCCATGAAGATCTTCCCACCAGCTTAGCAATCTTGGGTGGATGTTGGATACCATACCGAATCTAGGGACCTCGTGCCTCATTTTCTACAAAAACAAAGCGTTAGGCCCTTAACCCCGCCAGACTCGACTATTTAAACCAATAATTAGCAAAAAGCATTTAGTTCTCCAAATAAATGCACATAACGTGAAGGCTTCCGTTTGGGTTTCAGGAAACCCGATAGACTTTGGTTTAGGCTATCTTAATGAGTCATTATGCGGACAACATAACTAACTCGACCAAGCTTGACCATGATGCATGAACAGTCTAATAGATTGAGGTTTCTACTTTGAAGTTCTCGACAAGGTACCCTTGAGAGGAAAACTCAAGAGGGAAAGGTGCGGAACCATCGACTACACCGTTGATCGACTGGTTTTACCACAAATATGCTTTTTCCACAATTAGAGGGTTTATAATATCGGAAGGGCGCAACCACTCATTATAAGCGTTGCTATAGGATTTGTTTTTGGACGAGGGGAATATGATGTTGAGGAATGTAGTTACAATAATGAAACAAATTATATGTATTTTCACGTTCATAAGATAAATGACCACAATGCTTGCTCGAAATTACAATAGGGTCGAAATAATAAGGCAGCAAAAGCGGAAATTAAAAGGAAAGAAAACATGAAGATCCAAGTTAGTAATTATGATGAAATAACCAAGGACAAGAAATAAATGCGATTAAGGAAGCAATAAAGTCACAAAAGCAAGTAATGGTAAAAGACTTAAAGAAATTCCCCAGCAGAGTTGCCATACTGTCGAGGCCTTCCTTTTTCTCTCGAGGGAAAGAAACCGGGTTTACGACATTATGGGTGGAATGACTCCCTTATCCCATTTTTGGGGGAATTTGGCCTATGGCGTTTGGAGAGTTTCCACCTAATGTTTAGAGTGCATTAAGACACTTTTAGAGAAAAGAAGAAGGATTTGAGGGAAAACCAGAGTTTGGGTAAGGGATTGAGATTATCTCAAGGGGAAGGTGTTAGGCACCCCTCAAGATCTACTAGTGTGGTTCCCGAACTTACTTATTTGTGACTTTAAGAAGATGGAGTAGACAAGCAAAGTTTATACGTAACAAATACAGGCAAGTTGGAAATTTTGAAAGAAGAAAAGAATAAGTAAAAGAGAGCTTAGTTTAAAGGAAACATTTAAATAAAAGAAAAGCAAAGGAAAAGGGGTCCTAAGTTTGACTATAATATGGATCATTCGGTGCAATACCCAACAATCATTCTCACACAAGATTTTAGCGCACCATCATCATCTCCATATTCTACCCTTCCCACCCTATTAAGGTAATTATATGCGATTAGTATCGTTTACCTATTCCATGCTAATACCCGCCCCAACTTATCAGTCTCGGGGTATTTGGACTTGTAATCCTAAAGGGGAGCAAGGGATGGGGCATATATGGAGTTTAAAAGGACAACATTCAAAGGCGCTAATCAAAACAAATAGCAAATAAGTGGGGTACAAACCAAACATTCAAAGGCTCATACAAAACCCCATAGATCACAACAGCAATTAGTTTAGCTTGACTTGCAATTACTTATTTGGTCTTTAATTAAAGAAATTAAGAGAAGGAAGAATCATCTTGACTCAGGAAGTTGGATAAAAAGTCTGCATCAAGCCCCTCGGGTCTGATTTGTTAGTTATTGAGGTCTTAATGCAGAAGAGTTTTAAGAGAAAGTAAAATTGTAGTAAATTTGTAAATAGATTTGAAATCAGCTGACCGTTTGAGTAGAGAAATGCAGAAGTCGTGAAAGAATTTTTAGAGACGGGAACATCTTAAGAAAAGATTGAGTTACAAGACTATTTTTAAAAGGGCAACTTAATGGACTGAGTAAAACATTTAGGCATATAAATATTTAAGAGAGATGTAGATTTGGGAAGTTTTAATAAGCATACTATTTTACATGGGTTTATTGAAAACTTTACATTAGGATTTTAAAGACCAATTAACATACTGTTGTTACTTAAAGAGAATCGGACAAGTTTAGATGTAGTCCTGTAGGCATGATATCTATTCCTCTGATTTGTTACTACTTTTAGAACATTAGGGAACTGATTAATTAATTAACCTACTGTTTGCCTAGCGTTTTATGTGTTTCCTATAGGCATGGTTTCTATTGGCTTGCAATGAAAAGTATTGCAGACAAGATTTCCAAATGATTTGCAATACTAAAATCCTATTGGCATGGCTTCTAAATTCATTGCAATATTAAAGTCCTATAAACATGGTTTCTAAATGATTTGCAATACTAAAGTCCTATAGGCATGGTTTCTAAATAAATTGCAATATTAAAGTCCTATAGGCATGGTTTTCATATGACGTGCAAGCAATATAAACTCATCCCACACCCTTTACAAATGTTTTCCCGAGTTTTATTACATAGTTATTACAAAACTGAACGAAAAGGACTAAAAGAAATACATCAAAACTAAAGCCAGGCCCAAGGAGGCTCAATGCAACCTTCGACATCAACCACATGCTTCACCAAATCTGGATTCCAGATTCCAGGGCCTTCTGTTAGAGTATTTCAAACTTCCAAGGGATTTCAGGAAGCCCATGCAATGCTTACATCCCTAAAGATTTAATGTGGTAATATAATAGTGAAATGTGCGGAATTACTAGCCCTTAGGCATCCAAGTTCAGAGGGAACTCTGGGGTCCCTAAGCATGGCTTACCATAGGGGAGAATAACTTCAAGAACTAATAATAAGTGTAAAGTGAGGGGATTAGAGGAAACAAAAGCAAAGGGTAGTCATACCTAGCCATGGGTAAGACTGGCACACCCCTGACCCTTTACGTGATTAAAGCAAATAAGAAGAAGACATTTAGAAGTCTGACGGGGGTCTGGGTGGTGATTGGGATACTTCCAGAACCTAGTCAAGGTCAACATATAAAGGGGGATTAAAGGAATGGGACTGATTTGAGTAAAGGTTCAAAACAACCTGGTCGCATGTCATGGATAGTAATAGGATGCTAACCCCAGCCTAGAACCAATACTCATACATAAAAGGGGGTTAAAGGGAATGGGGTAACATGAAAGTATTCACATAAACATCAAGGAATGATAAGAAAATCATAATAGCACTTTAAAGATGAAAAAGCGTGAAGAAAGGCATAACAGACTAATTTATAGTCACAGAATGCAAGAAAACATGTAGTGAGAGGTTATGTAAAGTAAGAAATGAAAACATAGTTTTGGAGAATTGTATTTAAATTATAGAGACATACCAGTTGCAAGTTCAAATAGAAGAATAAATAAAGCAGGAAAACAGTCAGAGAATTCACTCAGGCTTCAGCAGATACTCAAGAAAACAAGAAGGATTCAGAATCAATCAGGGCAAAGGACTTGCTTTAATTAAGGAGTTGAACTAGATTAATAAAAGAGCAGAGTTTATTTAAGGAAAAAAGATCAAGAACGCATGGTGAAATCAAGGGTAAATACATAAGGGAAGTTTTGAAAATATACGGTTTAGATAAATAAGGTAAGGGTAAAATCAATCAACACATAGTAAATAAAGGAACAAGGGATTCAGATTCAGTAATGAATTAAGTCAAAAACTAGGTCCAAATCAGACAAGGGCAGAATCAAATAAGTTTACATAGAAATCAATCCGCAAAAATTAGGGTTATTTTGAGAGGAAAATGTATGACTATTAAAGATGCACAAACTTAAACATGCATGGCTAAGGTTAAACGAACAGTGTAGTCATGTGATCTAAATAGAAGAAAATAGACGTGCGAGAAATCAAGAGGTCTTGAAAGGCTTAGCAAGAATCAGAAACACGAGACGAGTTTAGAGAACTAGGTTTAGAAATCAAGTAGGAAGTAAAATAATCGCACACAAGTAGTTTGAAAAACCACCAAAATCTAGGGTTTCTTCCAAAAGTTAAGAGTAGAGTTTAAAGCATATAAAATCAGGCAAAAAATAAACCCAAGAACTCCAAATAACCCAAACATTCATGGAAACCTAAGTAAAGAAAAAGACAGTAAAGAAATTACTTGAAAACCCTAGGAAGCAACAGAGTAAAGAAAATACCTAGAAATCATAGTGAAAACACTTAGGATTTATAGCAAAGCCAAATAAAGTAAATAATCACAGTAGAACAGGTAAAATAACGGAAACCCTAGGTTTGAAGCAGATGAACAGTTTTCAAAACAAAAAATCGGAAAGATGTGAAAACCTCAAAGATTTAGGGTTACGTGAAAAGAAAATGAGAAAGGCCTGGAACGGGCTGGTCCTGAGTCGAAGATGGACTCATAGGGCTAGCACTCGCCGAATATGAGCCGGAACAGGCCAAAGAACTTGAATTGGAATGATTCTGAGTCAAGGTCTTCAAGATCGGACTTTGAAACCTTGAGCAAAAGGAGTATAGAGGTATGAGGGGGTAGGTACAGGCTACTCAAGGTCTAAGAAGCCATAGTATCCGGTGAAATAAGGTCGGGGACGGGTAAAATGGGCTAGGGTTTCGGAGAGTGGTTGAGAGTATTTTGAGAGATGAAGGCGATACAAGTGCGGCTATCTGTGAGAAATGTTTTAGGGTAAGGGGTAGGTTGGGTTAAAAAAGGAAGGGGCTAACGTGGACCGTTCATCTAAATGATTAACGATCGAGATTAAGGCGTGCGTGGGTTGGGTTATATTAATTGGGTCTAGGTCGGGTAGTTATTGAAATTGGGTAGTGTAATTAGGGGGTAAATTGGGACTGAAATTAGGTTAAAATTGAAATTAAAATGGGCTACAATTGAAATAGGCACGTTTCCCTTTTTGAGTTTACAAATATAGTAAATGATGTTTAAAAACTGATTAAAAAACAGAGTTAATGAACAATGCAGAATTAGTAATTTAAAAATATTAAAAATGATTTTGAGATTGAAACTGCTATTAAATATATAAATAGGCTTAAAATTGCAATTTTAGTTTAAATATACCAAATGGACTTGTAAAATTATGCAAAAAAATCATGTAAATTATATTTTGGTGTAAAGGTGAGAATAAAATAAATTATTCACCAAAATGACAAGTTTTGGGAATATTTATTGGGTTTATAGTGCAAAATAGGCCATAAAGTGGTTTTAAAAATCTAAAGAAATTTGAGAAAAATACCAGAACCTTTGGGGATGATTATTATGTATATACATGCTATTTTGAAAGTATTTTGAGTACAATAATACATAGGGGAAAATTGGGTGTCAACACCACTAACTCTGGAATATCAATAACGTGTTCCCAAGACGGGTTCATGACTTCTTGTGTCGCAACCTCAACCTCATCATTTATATCAATTTGCACATCATCGTTCACATGTTGTTCTACTACATCATCAACCTTCAACGGTTCATTATCATCATGAAGCGCAGCACCAATATCTACAACATGCTTTTCTCCTGAGGCTTGCACATCACTGGCTCGCTCACTTCTTGTCGTGACCGCCATTATTTGGTTGGTATTTCTGTCCTTTGGGTTTACTATCATATCACTTGGTAGAGCTCCCTAGGGGCTATTATTCAAAGCTTGAGACAATTGCCCTAGTTTCACTTCCAATTTCTGGAGGGACACATTATGAGAAGCCAATTGCGCATTGGAATCTTGGTTCTTTTTCTTCATGTGCTCAAACATATTCTCAATTCTACCCAAATTATTTCCGGAAGAACTCGGTCCTTGAGATTGAAACGGCGGCTATTTATTTGGTTGTTGAAACATCGGTAGCCCTTGAAAGGCTTGAAAACCATTGTTATTCCACCATATTGCCCATTGTTATTGTTCCAATTGGTGTTGTTGTTTTCGCTTATAATTACCTTGATTACCCGAATTTTTGTTCCCCCAATTTCCTCCTTGGTTGTTGTTATTGTTCCAATTACCACATTGTTGATTGGCCCTATTTCCTTGGGTTCTCAATTGTTGGTTCCCTTGATTACTTCTATTTGCTTGATAGTTGTTGACGTGTTGGACTTCCTCTCTTTGATCATCATAGCATTCATTTAAAAATCCACCACCATCATTATATTTATCAAACTTTCCTTGAGGTTGTTGCCTTGTTTTCCTTCTTTTCATCATATTCAGTCCTTCCATTGCGTTGACTTGCCGCAGGTTTTGAACTTGTTGTAACTGTGCTTTAGCTAACTGATTCATTATTGATGTAAGTTTGGCAATGGATTGGTCGTGATCATGCAACTCCTTATGTAAGTGCATGACATTCGGATCACCTTGAGGAACATTATCCTGGCTTTGCCATGCCGATGATGTATCGTCCATCTCATCTAACATATCACAAGCTTCATTTTACGGAAGCTTCATAAACTTTCCTCCCGCCAGTTGGTTCACAATACATTGGTTGGTTGTGTTGATGCCCCTATAGCACATCTTTTGGATCATCACATCATTCATATCATTGTTATGGCACTCTTTTACCATCGTTCTAAACCTCTCTCATATCTCGTGCAATGGTTCAGTCGGCTCTTGCTTGAAAGCTAGAATCTCGTCCCGTAGAGCCTCCATGTGACTTGGAGAGAATAACTTAAGCGATGAACTTGTCTGCCAACTCATCCCATGTAGTGATGGAATGATTGGGGAGCTTCTCCAACCAATCTAACGCCATCCCCCGAAGTGAGACGGGAAAAGTCTAAGTCTCAATGCATCCTCCAAAATATTTGTGTGCTTTCTTCCTTAACAAGTATCTACGAAGCCTTTTAAGTGTTTATAAGCATTATGATAAGCGCCCCCTGTAAAATAACCTCGTTGTTCGAGCAAGGTGAGAATCACATTTGTAATCTGGAAGTTCCCCCTCGGATTCGGTGAGGAACTATTGCACTTACATACCCTTGATTTGGTAGAACTCATGGTGCAACTCTTGGTAGAGGTGGAAGAGGGTCTAGTATGTTCTCATTTGCAACTGCATTTTGACCTCTCCTAGGAGCATGAGGTAATACATCTTCTTTTTCTAGATCCCCAACCTCCTCCCGTACGACTACGTTGCCAAAAGGGTCATTTGCGTTTAAATCCATGTGTACCCGAGTGAATTGACACAAATACAATTAGTAAAAAGAATGAAAAGAAGCAAAACGCAAAACTAGCTACAAAAATAGTCAACACCGTAAGCCCCCTGCAACAGCGCCAAAAATTGATCGCGATGGACTCAACCTTAGGAAGAGCAGGCGCTCGGATTTTTACCCAATAGTGGCATCAGGGTCAATTTCCACAGGGAGCTTGGAATGGAGTTGCGTATTTGTTCAGACTAGAAATGCATGTTTGCACCTAATTTAACTTATATCATTTTTGGTTTTCTTGTTTATCAACTACACTTTAACAACTACAAATTCAAACTAAATTATGCTAATATATTAATTCTAGGTTGTATGCAAGATAGAGAAAGGTACTAGGGTCGTGGCATTTACCTAGGTGGTCAACTAACGGGTAGCGTTTCCTAATACAAAAATGATTATTATGGGGCTTATGCTATAACCATTGCACGATTGCACTCACTCTCATAACTCTCGGTAGAGAGAGAGAGAGAAGGAGAGAGATAGAGAAAGAAGGAGAGAGAGAGAGATTTTGTCCAATAGACTCTGTCGAGACCAATTGGGTAGGCCAATTTTCCCAAGTAACTTAGGGTTCAAGTTGGGTAATTACTCTTTCGAGGTTTAACCCGTTAGTTGGGACTACCATTCTCATGGGTCCATCCCAATTCCTTGATAGGTCAATTTTTGGGTCATAAACGCTCTTTCTCAAGAAGAGTCAAGACCCACTAAGTTCGACTTAGTGTTTGCAACCACCAAATCCTAATGAAATCATAAAATTTACCCAAATAGCAAATACCCAACATCATTCAAGCATTAAGCAATCACACCCATTAATTATCGACACTAGGGTTGAGCCACAACCCTAGCTATTCGGTTTAGCTAGGCATAATAGAAACAGAAATTGAAAAAATAGAAGATGAAACAAACATATTAGTTAATTAGTAATGTTAATCAACAAGAATCCATGGTGAAACAAGATAAAATTGCCCCAAATAGTCTTAAACTTGAGTCTTAGAGGTGCAGCAGCTATCTGATATCTAATACATAACATAAATAATTAAAATATTATATTTATAGTGCACAAGAAAAATTGGACAAAACAGCCCCTGCGGGGTTGGCACGGACCGCGCATGAATGTAGCGCGGGCACGCATGAATGTAGCGCGGCGCGCAAGGGTCTTGGTCTTGATATCTATCCTCTAAAGCTAGGGACGCAGACCACACAAGAAGGTAGCACAACCGCGCTGACTGAGGGACGTGGACAGCGCATAAATCGGGCGCGACTGCGTTGAAGGACTTGGCGAAATGACAACTCTTTGAACATCATCCACGCGTACCGCACTGTTTTGGTGCGTGGTCGCGTGGGATATGCCTTGAATTCTTGTGTCTCTGAACTCCCACAGGCAGGACTGTGCAGGAGTGAGCGCGAATCACGCAGGTTACCATTGAAATTTCTCAGTCTCTAAACTCCTAGCATGGTCACGTGGCAAAGCAATGCAGTCCACACTAGGAATGCTTGTTCCACACTTCACTTGTCTTGAGAATTGGCAGATTTCACTCTTTTTTGAGCCGATCTTTGACATTTGCTATCTTGTCACTCAAACCTGCAATCAAGCATAACTTGTATGCATTTTGGGACTAATTTATGGCAATTCACACACAATGCTTAGGAAAGAATGGGTATAAAACGTGTTAAATCATAGTTATCAGTCACTCGACTATAGAAACAATAGTAATCTGATTTCAACAAAATTTTCACAAGGCAACGAAGTGAGTAAAATTTCTCACAAGACCTAAAGTTTATTAGAATTATCATAAGGCGAAATCAAAACAATGTTTTCATAAAAACAAATCAGAGACAAATCTAAAAGAAAAAGGATCTTTCATATGTACAAAAGTATTTACAAAGACCACTCAAGATCTTGCACAAAAAAATCCAAAAAAGCAGAAGAAAAAATTCTAAGTGCCTAATATTTCCCGGGTGCCTCCTCTTCATCTTCTCTGCTTTTGGATCCACTTGTTTTTATATAGTTATCATCATCAGAGAAAAAATATCTGTCGGCCTCGAGCACTTTTGCATTCTCGATATCGGTAGTGAGGTCCAAACCACGAACATGAATTTATTCGAGAGTCTCTCTCTGAGACCGAGACTTTTCATGCTTGGCCTCGCAAAATTGTGGAACCTAAGATGCATTAGAAATTTCCTTTTCTTGAGAGTGAGCAGCTTCAACATCAGTTTGGTAGATGGCCACGACTGCCTCTGCCTCGGCCTTTACTCTTTCTATCTTAGATGTGACATTTGCAAGCTCAGTGGGCAGCCAAGACTCGAGCTCCTCAATTGTTTTGGCTTAGGCCAAGCTCTCCTCCTTCACGCTTTGTATTTGACGCTCAACCAAAGACATCTGGACTCGAGTCATATCTTTCTCCAAGGTGAGCCTGTCCATGTTCTACTTCAACACCAAAGTCTCTGCCTCTTTCATTTTAGCCTCCTCGTGAAGCTGCGCAATCTTTTCTGACTTATACTGAACCTGCAGTATCTAAGTGTTAGACACCAATATCAAATTGATATGTCAATCTCCCAAAAATTACATTACATGCTCGATGAGATCGGTCTGCTCTTTATGAGCTGTTGCCAATTCATCTTGGAGGTCCCTCACCTCCATTTGTTTTACACATAGAGGAGTTTGAAGGCATCTCTCTCCTCCGTAAGCCCTTTGAGATCAGCCTCACACCGGCTCAGCTCAGGTCGGCATTTGGAAAATGCTTTCTGATGAAGCGTGACAACCTATGGAGAAAGGAAAGAAGTCATACAAAAAGAAATAAAAGCAAACGTAAACCTAATAGGGGGATGAAATCTACATGGTTTAGGAGTCATTGAGCCTTATAAAAACTTATTGATGCATCCAGATCAGAAACATAATCAACCCCCATGAAGTAGCCACGAAATAAGTCATCCCCTTCGTGGCCCGTTCCCATATCGAGGGTCTCCACAGAATGGGACTCCCGATATTGCCCTTAAGAAAATGTGGGAAGGGGCGGAAAATCATCACTATTTATTTCCCAGAGCAAGACACTTAAGGAATTCTCTCCTTTTCGGACGGCCTCAGAATCAGACCCTTCAAGAAGACTCGCCGATTGTTCGTCACGGTGGACAGGCACACTTTCATCATGGCAGGAGATATATGTAGCCCCCGATGACTCGTGGACTTTGCTTGGACAATCTTCCGATATCGTTTTGGTCCGAAGATGGGCGTCCTTGACCGTCACCAGCTCAGCCTCTTATGAAGCTATGGCACTTCCCCTCTTTTGAGCTACCATCCCACAGTTAGCATCTTCTTTCTCTTCTTCTTTATTTGGTAGTTTTTGGGATACGTCGGTAGACAGTGTGGCGTAGTCATTCTTCAACTTGCGAGCCTTGATCTTCTTATGCTTTGAAGTATCGGATAACGAGACCCTTCTCCTTTTCTTATCCTTGTCCAATTTATAGGCCTCCTCTTCCCTAAGCGGGGGCGACCTCAATTCAGCAATTCCCTGAGACCTGCATAAAAAGGATCAAGTACATATGAAAAGGAAAATTTTAGAGAAGAGCATCAAAAGCGTATAAGATAAGCTTACCATGATTCTTGGCCTCCCATCGCCCCTTGATATATCGCACCACGAGCGCTCAGCATATGTAGAAGTCGAAGCCAGCTTGCGAACCCAACTTTCGAGGTTTGGGATTGCACCGTGGACCCAGGAAACCGCTGCATCATAAGAAACAATGTGGGTGATGGAAGATTAAAGAAACAAGGGGCAATCAACATAAGATGTTGATGGGTTTGTACTTACACTTTATGTTCCATTCCTCGGGGAATGGCATCTTCTCGAACGGGATTATATCGGAGGTCCTCACTCGAATAGAGCAGCCCATCAATTCCCGATCTTTGTCGTCATCTATACCCAAGAATAACACTTTGTGGCTTGGAGCTGGAGTATTACTAACCTCCCTCAAAAGAGATAGGGGCTATACAGTCTAATGAGGTGGTCGAGGGTAAATGGCATCCCTTCGACCTTGCTCACGAAAAATCAAAGCAAGATAACAATGTGCCAAAAAGAAGGGTGTATATGGCCAAGAGTTATTTGGTATTAGCAGCAAAATCTGAGGATAACCAAATCAATAGGACCCAGTGTTAAGGGGTATGTGTAAACATTTAAGAACCCTTCCCCATGAGTGGTAATATCTTCCTCGAGGGCAGGAACCACCACCTCTTTGCTTTCCCAATACAATCTTCTTTCAGAGTTCAAGATTGGCCTCTCTTATTGAGCATATGTATCTAAACATTGGTTCATAACGATCGAGACTGACGAGAGTTTTTCAACCCTAAAATCGGAAGTAAGGTCGCATGACCAAGGAATGCACTCTTTGATACATGGCTCCACCGGCTTTTTATCATCGGTCGGCCGCGTTGATGAGGCTTTTTTCCTTTGAGGAATAGTTTTTGATGTTTTCTCCATTGTTATATGTGTTCAAAGAAAGTAGAAGACGAAACTCGCTGTTTTAAGAAAAAATTGGCAAACGGGATTTGAAGAAACAACATAATTGATAAGCTTGAAAGGAGTAGAAGAATTTTTGAAGATTAGGGGAATTTTTGGAATGTAAAGTTGGAGAAAATTTTGAAGATGGTGTATTTATAGTATCTGCTATGACGGTGTGAAAACACTAGTGGACGACCATCAACTGACTTTAATTAATGTTCTTGAGAACTGTACAGACGCAACGCTTCTGTCGATTCTGTTGCTTACTTCACCATGTAAACTTCATAATTGGTCGAGGTACTAAATCGATGGCCCAGTTAATTTCTTCCGTTACACTCCAAGAAATAAGGAGACTATGTGTATACAGTCAAAATCAGGCCTACCCAATTTTACTATTTTATCGAGACAAGGGAGTTGCATCGGGGGTAGCCTCATAATAAATCAGAACCGAGCTCGAAGACGAGGCATAAAGTGTACAGATCGAAGTGTCTGTTGAGACCGAGGTTAGTAGCAATGGAGATTAAGTATTACCAACTTTGAGTGAAGTACAATAATGGAAATACGAGATATCCGTAACCGATCAAAGATCACGGCGGAAATCACGAAACAGATCAAATCAAAGGTGGTTATTTGTACCAATCATGAGATTTGCTTCTATAATTAGAATTACACCATAGTTATGAGTACTCTAGTATATAAAGGGGAGTCTCTATCACGACCACCTTGCATTCATGAATATCAAAATAATATAGTATTTATTTCTTCTTCTCATCAACGTACTGCTCTTTAACTGTTCTTATTTCACTACTCTCGAGGGTTCCACGGTTCGAGGATATTGTCCAAGCATTGGTTTGTTTTACATTCTTGTCAATTTCCATCATTTATATATAAGTTAATCAGTTGGTATTAAGTGAAATCACATATCCTTAAAGCCATGTTACAATTTTAATTGTTACTCAATTTTTAGGGTAAACACTAGTAATATGTTGTTAGATGGTGGATTAAACGGAAGATTAGGGAATTCTGGCTTAGCAAGATTATATGATCATGGGACTAATCCTTAATCCATATATCCTCTGATTTTCAAACTCTTGGTTACCTTGCCCCTGAGCATACACTGATGTATATTTTATTTGGGGCTTTTTTGGTTAAGGTGGCTTGTGCGAGAAGGCTAATTGATTCAAGGGTAATATGCCTGTTGTTGTTGGGGCTTGGGGCAGAAGTGATATTCTTGAAGCCATTGATCAAAATTTGGTCAATTTTCATGTAAAAGAAGAGGTTGAGTTGGTACTAAAACTTGGACTAGTTTGTTCTCAGACAGAGCCAGCAGCTAGCCCCAGTATGAGGCAAAATTTAATCTACTTGAAAGATGTTATACCTTTGTCAGGATTGTCACTGGTGCTAACTTCAAATACTAGCTTAACATTTGCAAGGTTTGATTATTTCGCAATATCATTTCCATTTTCTGCTGGAAAATCACTTGAATTTCCCTTCTTCTGTTACAGAGTCCCTTCTCCCTGTGGGCGACGACATGTGGAATAAAATTAAGCATTTTGGTGGACTAATCTCTTGCTGTATGGGGTAGGGAAAGAGTCACCAGACAATAATTTTTCTCTTTTCCTTGTAAAGAAATTTTATAGTACTATTATTTATTTCGTTCAGTCATCTTGGAAACTTCAAATTTTTAATCCCTTAAGCTTATGCGCCAGCTTTGTTTATAGGAAAAAAGACTAAGAGATAAGTCCAGAAAAATATTTTTCAATTTTTCATTTTTGGTTAGCTTAAATATTTTGAAAAATATTTTTATTATGAGCTTATATTTTCTGCAATTGAAGAAAAATATTTTCATTATCAAAAAAAGGAAAAATATTTTCCAAAACTTCTTTTTTTTCCCATCCTATCCTCCATCCTTACCAACCCACCTTATACCCCCACTTCCACCCACCCCAACCTCACCCTACACTTATCCACCCCACCTCCTGTCTCCAAAAAGGCTTTTTTTTTTAATGTTAATTTTTCCGTAAAAATTTTTTACCTTTTTTTTTTATAATTTCAACTTTCTGTTTTTTCGTTTTTCTGCACTACCCACTAGCCACCCTCATCCCTACCCACTACCGTCCCCCCAATCCCCACAAAAAAGGTTTTTTTTTGTAATTTTTTTAATTTATGCTTTTTCATTTTACTACATCACCCCCACTCCACCCCACCCCACTGCCCCCCCAACCCCGAAGGAAAAAAATATTTTTTGTAAAATTTTCAGTTTTAGTTTTTTCATCTTTTGGTTTATAAGTTCGAAAATTTTACAAGCTCCAAAGTTATGAATTCGGATGTTTATGTCTTTGGAAGGGTATGAGTTTAGAAATTATAAAATTTACGGGTTCGAACGGTTGCAGTTTCGAAAGTTTAGTAATTCTTGGAAGTTTGTAAAATTAGTGGGTTCGGAAGGTTATTACTTGAAAGTTTATGACTTCATGTTTAGTGTATCTAAATTATTTACGAATACTCTTGAGAAGTTTTTTTCCTTAAGTTGCTTACCAAAGATCGGAAAATGAATAAGATTACTACTTATTTCCAAGAAAACATCTTCTTGGAAAATATTTTTTACGAAAAATATTTTTCGTTATAGCAAACATACCCCTAATTTTCTCTTTATGAAAATTTCAATACGCTTATTCATCACTTAGAACATTATAACAAAAGGAGTGTCAGTCGTTCTTTCTAAATCTCAAGTTCCCATTTGAAAAATTCCAGGACATTTTAGCATAAAAAATATATTTCCCACCTTTCAATTTAGTTGAGTTAGTTTGACTCGACACAGAATTTAAGATTAAAGATGGAGATTTTAAAATGTGCGATCTTAAAATTTAAGGTGTAAAAGTTTTGTGGGGTCATGTTATTTGTGTGCTTATAAAAACATCTCACTAAAGATAAAATTGTTAAAATGAAAGTTTAAAATTAAATAATTTTTCATAAAAAAAATGTATCATTACTTTTTAAATTGGACTAATAAGAAAATTATGTAATCTAAATTGAAAAGAGGGAGGGAGCAGTGGAAATTGGAAAAAGGTTTCCAAGTTGAATGGACAATGGTGAAACTAGTAAGCTAATTTCTGACTCCAAAAGAACATAATTTGACTTGCATTGATCAACCAATCTATTACGGATTGTTTGGTAGGACGTATTAGAAAAAATAATGCAAATATTATAGGATATGTCGATGCTCCAGTTCACTGATGAAATGACTCTTGATAGGAGGGTGTGGAGGTGGAGGATTAAGATAGAAGGTTAGTGGGTAGTTTTTTATGTTCACCGATAGTCTTAATGGTGTGAATGTCTCCTCATATTCTTAGATTTTTATTACATTATGTGACTTTATTCGCCTCAGATGTTGTATTCCCCGTTGTTATTATTATCTCTCCTTTTTTCTTATCTCTTCCATTCTTGCTTTCATTTTCTTCTTCTTGCCCTTCCTGAGCCGGGGATCTATTAGAAACATTTTCTCTACCCATATTAGGTAGGGGTAAGGTCTGCGTACAGACTACCCTGCTCAAATCTCACCTATTGGGATCATACTGAGTTTGTTGTTGTCGTATTAACTCTATGAATTATTAATATTTTGTTTGATACATCTTTTCAACATGTATAACACTAATACTATACATCATATTTGGTATTATCCTATTATAAGTAATGCGTAAAAAACCATGGCACTAGTAATACCAATACTATTAATGCATGCATTAGAATGATTAAAGACAAAAATTATCCTTCAAGTTCCTTGGAGCTAGAGAATATGGAGAGCATTTTTGTAAACATCTATTTTTCTTAAAAATTATATAATGCATTATAATTTTAATACACCACACTATAGTGGATAAGAAATACTATATGCCTAACTAATGCTTACACTAGTAACACATGCATTACTAATATATGTATTACTAATATAAATTCCGCATTATTCTTATATACTCGGCCAAACGATGCCTTAGTTATATCACTCAATGACGTCCATATTAATGTGTGACATTTCTTACGAAAGTCCTGTCACTATCAACGTAACACTATCAACGTAGACTTTGCTACGAAAGACCGAGTCACAGTCAATGGAGACAAAATCCTATTATAGAAGAAAAAAAATTGTCATACTGATCTGTTAATTGTGACACTAGATTTAACTAGGGGAGAACTTGTCTAAGATACAAAATCCTTTCATTAGGATTATCGACTCTTCTCCGATCAAAATGCAACTCATCAATTAAGAGTTCGTGCATAAAAGGAAGACTTCTATAATAAGAATGGCCAAAGCACTAAAGTTGAAATCATCTCTTGAAATAACTCTGTACCTTAACCCTCTTAGGAAAGTTGTTTTAGCACATTGTGACGACCCAAAAGGTCATTACCGTAATTTCCCTTTTTATCGTGCTTCTGAGGCCTTAAAAACCTCTTATTTGGTCGTTTCGATTTGTATGCGCAGTCCGGACCTGAAGCCGGAAAGTTTTTATGTAAAAGTAAATGAATTTTGTATTAAAACTATGAATTTTGGTAATAATATTGATATAGTTGACTTTGGTCAACATTTTGGGTAAACGGATCCGGACCCATGATGTGACGTTCCTCGAGGGTCCGAAGAAAAATATGGGTCGCGGACGTATTCCAAGAATCGAAATTCGAGGTCCCAGGCCCGAGTACGGAATTTATTGAAAGAAATTTATCTGAAATTGATGTGAGGAAATAAAATGAAAATGAGTTAGAAAATGATTGTATCGGGCTCGTATTTTAATTCCTACGTCCGGTACAGGACTTAAATGAGCGTTAAGCACTATTCGTAAATTTTGGTTGAAAACACACGTCATTTGACGTGTTTCAGACAAAAAATGGGAAATATTAAAATTCTTGGGAATTGAAAGGAGAATTTTGTGCTTTGAGGCTTAACTTATTGATTTGATGTAATCCTAGCGATTTGGTCGCTCGATTGTGCTCGTAGGGTGCTACTGAGTCAGTGTATATGTTTGGTTTGGAGCCCCGAGGGCTCGGGTGAGTTTTGGGTGAGACCTGGGAGGTATTAGGCTTAGATAAAAAGCAGGTTCAGGTATTGCAGACACCATACGGCCGCGGCCACTTCCATGCAGTCCGCGCTGGAGCCACGTGACCGCGATGCACTTCTGTGCGGTCCGCGTGGCTGAGTCAGGCTGGGATTTTGGTTAACCAGTGTGGCCACGCACCAAAACAGTGCGGTTTGCGCTAGAGGGTTCAGAGAAGCCACAGTTTTCATTCCACTCGGTGTGGCCGCAGTACATTTTTGTGCGGTCCGCGTCCGGTCATCAGAAAGGCATAAAAGTCCAAAAATTTCAGCCATTTTTCCACTTTTCAAAAACCTAAAACTTAAGGATCGATTTTTCAAACAACCTTTCTTCTCCAAAACGATTGGTAAGTGATTTCTAACTTAATTTTTCTACTCCCAACATCTTTTAACATAATTTCAACCTCATTCAAAGGTTTTCACGAATGAGAATTTGGGGTTTTGGGGTAGAACCTAGGTTTTCTTAAAATTGAGGATTTAGACCTTAATTTGAGGTTCAATTTCAAAATAAATCATAGATATAAACTCGTGGGGGAATGGGTAACCCTGTTTTGGTTCGAACCTCGGGTTTTGACCATATGGGCCCAGGGTCCATTTTGGGAATCATGGGTAAAACTTTGGGAAATTCATTTTTATGCATTCACATTGATTTAACTAGAATTTATTGATACATTTGGGTAACTTGTGACTAGAGTCGAGCGTTTTTGTTGCGAATTCGAGGGGTAAAGCCATCCTAGAGGCGTGAGTCGAGTTTTGAGCTTTCGAGGTAAGTGTTTGTTCTAACTTTGGCTTGAGGAAATAGGATTAGGATAATATTTTCTCTATGATATGTGGAGTCGGTGCATAGGTATGGTGATGGTTACCTATACGCCCGAGTCTAGTATGACCATGAGTCGTAGTTGCTTTTATATTCGAAAGATGTGAAACAATTGATTTAATTACTTGCTAAATAACATACGAAATGATGGTTGAGGAGTAAATGAGTTAAAGAGGGAAGTGTGATATTTTTTCCCTTGTCGGGACATGTTGTTTATTCGTTTCCCTTGCTGGGACTTATTGTTGAATTGCTCTCCTTTTCTAGGATGTTTATTCTTGTTGTATATTCCTTTCCCCGATAAGTCTTGACCGTTGATTGGGTGAGGAAGAGATATCATGCACGAAGGGTCGTTCCGTGCCATGTTTTGATTAATGGAGCACGAATGGTCTTTCCGTGCCTTGATGCGAGAGTTATGTGAGGAAAGCACGAAGGGTGATGCCGTGCAATTATATCTAACAGTTTGGTGAGAATTGAGAGTAAAAGCATGAAGGTTGGTGTCGTTCAGTTGTTGATTACTTGCTCTCTTTCATTGATGTTAATTATTCAGTTTCTGTCTCTGTGTTATTGATCTCATATCTAAATTGTTATACCCCATAGCATGTCCCCTCCCTATTATCTGTTTTAATTTTTTTGTATATCTTTTTGTTGTTGCTCATTTATATGTACAGGTTAACTGTGGTAGGTCCGGTCTAGCCTCGTTACTACTTCGCCGGGGATAGGCCAGGCACTTACCAGCACATGGGGTCGGTTGTGGTGATGTTACACTTCTGTGCCGTTTGTGCAAGGACAGGAGACAGCTTACGGACGGTAGCAGTAGCTTGGGAGCGTGCTTTCAGTCCAGAGGCTCCTAGGTAGTTCGTTGGTGTTCGCGGGCCCTGAGACTTATCCATTTCAGTTCCGTTTGTTTTCATTGTATCGAAAGAGAGTTCTCATTTATTTTCTTTCATAATCGTAGTTGCAGTATTTTATAGTAGTCTGTGAGTATCGTGACACTAAATCATGGATATAAGATGATGTTAATTATTCCACATTTTCTTCATTTAATATTACATTAATACTCTCGCTTGAATTGCTTATTTTATTATTATCTTATTGAAAATTAATTGAAAAGGTATATTTATGTTGGCTTGCCTAGCTCCGACAGTAAGCGACACCGCGAGTCCCGATGGTGGAAAATCCGGGTCATGACAAGTTGGTATTAGAGTGCTCGGTTATTTGGGTGTCACAACTCACGGACAAGCTCGATAGAGTCTGAGAGATCGGTACGAGACGTCTGTATTTATCCCCTAGAGGCTACAGAGTTAGGAAAATTTTCACTTTGTTCATTCTCTTCGTGGGATTGTATTTATTAATTATTGATTGTCGCTCTACTC
This sequence comes from Nicotiana benthamiana, assembly GCA_034376525.1. Lineage (NCBI taxonomy): Eukaryota > Viridiplantae > Streptophyta > Magnoliopsida > Solanales > Solanaceae > Nicotiana > Nicotiana benthamiana. The sequence goes on along the minus strand of CM067341.1, from coordinate 54,339,581 downwards.
TGTTCTTTTGCAGATGGCGAGAACACGTGCCTCTTCTTCTATCGTGCGGAAGCCCGAGCTTCTAGCAGCAGCTCCCGTAAGGGGCAGCGGCCGAGGCCGTGCAGGGGCCGTGGTAGGGGCAGAGCTCAACCCCAGGCAGCAGTTCCAGAGGTGGAGCCTCATATTGACTTTCATGAGGAGGTTCCAGCCCCAGCAACTCCAGTGGGCCTAGCTCATGTCCCAGGAGGGGTTATGTTTCTCCTAGATCTCCGGGATGCTCTCGTTCGGGTTTGCTGCCAGTAGCACCCAGGACTCAGGTTCCAGTAGTTCAGCCGGCAGTGGCAGCTCAGACAGGTGTTACAGCTCAAGCCGGTGATGGGCCGGCCATGTATTCGAATGCTTTGTGGAGACTTGATTGGTTCTCCAAGATTTTCACCACCACTCTCAGCAGTACTTCATCGGAGACTATCCAGGATTTTCTATTTAGTTGTCATGAGATCCTCAGGACTATGGGTACAGTGGAGATCAATGGGGTCGATTTTTGCGCCTTCAGGCTTGAAGGATCTGCCAAGACTTGGTGGAGGGATTATTGCCTATCTAGACCAGCAGGGTCTCCAGCTTTGACATGGGATAAGTTTGTGGAGTTATTCTTTTAGAATTTTCTCCCCATCACACAGCATGAGGCACTTTGTAGATAGTTTTAGCGTCTCCATCAGGGCTCTATGATAGTTACACAATATGAGACTAGATTTATTGATTTGGCATGCCTTGCAGTTGTGATACTCCCTACAGAGCGAGGGAGGGTCCAAAGATTTATTGATTGATCGATTCAGTCGATCCGTCTGCAGATGGCCATGGGAGTTGGTAGTGATATATCCTTTCTGGAGGCGGCCAACGCGTCATGCCGGATAGAGATAGCACTGGTTCGAGGAGGCACCTCATCATTCTGGTAGGTTTAGTGGTACCTCATCTGGAGGTAGGGACGCATATGACAGAGGCCACTCTCAGAGGCCCTTCCAGTAGGCACTTTGGGTTTCTCATGGCACTCCAGGCGGTGGTGGTCCTCAGTAGCATTATTCGGATCAACACACTTTCAGCGCACCACCATCCTTCAGAGCTTCAGGGGAGGACATACAGGTCGACAGGGTCAGCAGTGTCAGTAGACGAGGGCATGTTATGGTTGTGGTGAACCGAGTCATATTTTCAAGTTTTTCCCTCGAGCCTCGAGTTATTCTCAGCAAGAGGGTCCTCGCACTAAGATTCAGGCAGCAGGTGATCCACAGGCCGCCAGTCAGCTAGAGGTGGGGGTTGGGATCATAGAGTTGGAGGGAGAGACCGTAGAGGTGGGGCTCGAACCGCCAAAGGCAGGGGTCAACCAACAGTCGATCACCCCAGAGACACAATTCAGGGGGGTGGGGTCACCCCCGCTGTTATTCTTTACCAGCCAGGCGTGAGGCCGAGTTATCAGATGCCGTGATTACAGGTACTATTCTGGTCTGTGATAGAGGTGCTTCTATGTTATTTTATATGGGATCTGCGTATTCTTATGTTTTATCCTATTTTGCACCCTATTTGGTTATGCCAAGTACGACTTTGATTATTCACGTGTATATGTCCACACCGGTTGGTGATTCTATAGTGGTCGACCGAGTGCATCGCTCATGTGTCGTGGTATTTAAGGGTCTTGAGACCCGTGTCGATTTATTGCTCTTGGACATGGTGGATTTCAATGTCATATTGGGGATGGATTGGTTGTCCCCGTATCATGATATCCTCGATTGTCACGCCAAGACCGTGACCTTGGCCTTGCTATATTTGCCCTAACTTGAGTGGAGATGGACCCTAGTTCATGCCACCCGTAGTGTTATTTCGTATGTCAAGTCTCGGCGTATGGTCAAGAAGGGGTGTCTAGCATATTTGGCGGATGTTCGCGACTTCGGGATAGAAGTTTGATCTATAGACCTGATGGGTATGCCACCTGACAGGGATATTGGTTTCTGTATTGATCTGGCCCCGGGCACTCAGCCTATTTCCATTCCGCCATATTTCATGGCCCCGCCAGAGTTGAAATAGATGAAGGAGAAGATTCAGTACTTGTTTGATAAGGGTTTCATTAGACCTAGTGTATCACCTTGGGGTGCACCAGTATTGTTTGTGACGAAAAAGGATTGGTCGATGAGGATGTGCGTTGATTACCGCCAGCGGAACAAGGTGACGATAAAGAACAAGTATCCACTGTCGAGGATTGCCAATTGTTCGACCAACTTCAGGGTGCTAGGGTGCTCTCGAAGATAGACTTGAGGTCTGGCTATCATCAGCTGAGGATTAGGGCGTCTGATGTCCCTAAGACGGCATTTCGCACTCGGTATGGGCATTATGAGTTCTTGGTCATGTCATTTGGATTGACCAATGCCCCAGAAGCATTTATGGAGTTGATGAACCGAGTGTTCAGGCCCTACTTGGATTTATTTGAGATTGTATTCATTGACGACATTTTGATATACTCGCGCAGTCAGGAAGAGCATGAGCAGCACCTCAGAGTGGTTTTTCATACTTTGAAGGATAGTCAGTTGTACGCCAAGTTCTCGAAGTGCGAGTTTTGGTTGAGTATAATCACATTCCTAGGTCATGTCGTATCAGCAGAGGGTATTCAGGTGGACCCGAAGAAGATAGAGGCAGTCAAGAACTGGCCTCGACCAGCTTCAGCTACAAAGATCCGCAGCATTTTGGGATTAGCTAGCTACTACAAACATTTTGTGGAGGGGTATTCATCCATCGTAGCCCCGATGAATATATTGACCCAGAAGGGTATCCAGTTCAGGTGGTCGGATGAGTAGGAGGCGAGCTTCCAGAAGCTCAAGACAGCTCTGACTACGGCACCGGTATTGGTTTTACCCACGGGATGTAGGCCTTATGCTGTTTATTGTGATGCTTCCCATATCAGACTTGGCGCAGTGTTGATGCAGAGTGGCAAGGTCATAAAATATGCTTCGAGGCAGTTGAAGATCTATGAGAAGAATTATCTAGTTCATGACCTAGACTTGGCAGCCATTGTTCATGCCTCTAAGATCTGGATGCATTATTTGTATGGTGTGACGTGTGAGGTGTACACAGATCAAAAGAGCCTTCAGTACTTGTTCAAGCAGAAGGAGTTGAATTTGAGACAACGGAGGTGGTTGGAGTTGCTGAAAGACTATGATGTTTCTATCTTATACCACACAGGGAAGGCCAATGTGGTGGCCGTCTCATTGAGTAGGAAATCCGCCAGCATGGGTAGTCTTGCCTATATTCCGGTCGGCCAGAGACCGCTTGCCTTGGATGTTCAGGCCTTGCCCAATAGATTTGTGAGATTGAATATTTCTGAGCCCAGCATGGTATTAACTTGCACGGTTGCTCGCTCGTCATTAATGGAGAATATTCGGGAGCTGCTGTTTGATGACCCTCATTTGTGTGTCTTGAGGGACACAATACAGCGAGGAGGTGCCAAGAATATGACCCAGGGAGATGATGGTTTATTGAGATTGCAGGGGCGAGTTTGTGTGCCCAATGGTGATGGTATTAGGGAGTCGATCTTCGCGGAGGCCCACAACTCTCGGTATTCTATTCACCCACGCGCCGCAAAGATGTATCAAGAATTCACACAACATTAGTGGTAGCACAGGATGAAGAAAGACATTTTACATATGTGGCTCGTTGTCTGGATATTCAGCAGGTTAAGTACGAGCATCAGAGGCTCGGTGTGTTATATTAGAGGATTGAGCTTCCCGAGCGGAAGTGGAAGAGAATCACTAATGATTTTGTTACTGGCGTTTCGATTACTCGGAAGAAGTTTGATGCTATATGGGTTATTGTTGATAGACTGACCAAGTCATCGTATTTTATTCCAATTGCCACCACTTATTCATCCGAGAGATACGCCGAGATTTATATAAGAGAGATCGTTCGCCTTTATGGGGTGCCCATATATAGTATTTTAGATTGAGGTCCACAGTTTACCTTGCATTTCTAGAGAGCAGTGCAGCATGAGTTGGGCACCCAAGTTCAGTTGAGTACATCATTTCACCCCCATACGGACAGTCAGTCCAAGAGGACTATTCAGATTCTTGAGGATATGCTCTGAGCCTGCGTTATTAATTTTTGGAGGATCGTGGGACCAGTTATTACCCTTAGCAGAGTTTGCCTACGACTACAACTACTAGTCCAACATTCAGATGACTCCGTATGAGGCGTTGTATGGTAGGCGGTGTCGATCCCCAGTCGGATAATTTGAGCTGGGAGAGGCTCGATTATTGGGTACGGATCTAGTGTAGGAAGCCTCGGATAAGGTCAAGATCATCCAGGACAGACTTTGGTCAGCTCAGTCTAGGCAGAAGAGTTATGCAGATTGTCAGGTTAGGGATGTTGCTTTCATGGGTAATGAACGAGTATTTCTCCGGGTATCACCTATGAAGGGCGTGACGAGATTCGGGCAGAAGGGTAAGCTTAGCCCTAAGTTTATTTGCCCATTTGAGATTTTAGATCGTGTGGGGAAGGTGGCTAATAAACTTGCCTTGTCGCGTAGCTTGTCAGACGTGTATCCGGTTTTTCATGTATTCATGCTTCGGAAGTATCATGGCAATGCCACCTATGTTTTAGATTTCAACAATGTCCAATTGGACAAGGACTTGTCATACGAGGAGGAGCCGATGGCTATTTTAGACTGGCAGGTTCGACAGTTGAGGTCAAGGAGTTTTCCTTCAGTGCGTGTTCAGTGGAGAGGTCAGCCTCCTGAGGCATCGACCTAGGATTTCGAGTCTGATATGCGAAGCTGTTATCCTCATCTATTCCCCGACTCAGGTACTTTTTTTTTGTCCATTCGAAGAAAAAAGGTTGTTTCAGATATGGAGGATGTGACGACCCAAAGGGTCATTACCGTAATTCCCCCTTTTCACCATGCTTCCGAGGCTTTGTAAACCTCTTATTTGGTTGCCTCGATTTGTGTGCACAGTCCGAGCTCAAAGTCGGAAAATGTTTATGTGGAAATATATGCATTTTTGTGCTAAAACTATAAATTTTGATAATAATATTGATATAGTTGACTTTGGTTGACATTTTGTGTAAACATACCCGAACCCGTGATGTGACGGTCCTGGAGGATCCGTAGAAAAATATGGGACCCGAGCGTATTCCCAGAATCGAAATCCGAGATCCTATGTCCGAGTACGGAATTTGTTGAAAGAAATTATTTATCTAAAATTGATGCGAGGAAATAAAATGAAAATGAGTTAGAAAGTGATGGTATCGGGCTCGTATTTTTCTTTTGACGGTCGGTACATGTCTTAAATGAGCGTTAAGCGCTATCTGTAAAGTTTGGTTGAAAACGGACGTCATTTGACGTGTTTCGGACTAAAAATGGGAAATATTGAAATTCTTGGGAATTGAAAGGAGAATTTCGTGCTTTGAGGCTTGACTCATTGGTTTTGATGTAATTCTAGCGATTTGGTTGCTCGACTGTGTTCGTAGGATGCTACTGAGTTAGTGTGTATGTTTGGTTTGAGGCCCCGAGAGCTCGAGTGATTTTTGGGTGAGGTCTGGGAGGTATTAGGCTTAGAGAAAAAGCAGGTTCAGGTATTGCAGACACCAGCGCGGCCGCGGCCATTTTCGTGCGGCTCGCGCTGGAGCCACGCGGCCGCGAGGCACTTCTGTGTGGTCCGCGTGGCTGAGTCAGGCTGGGATTTTGGTTAACCAGCGGGGCCGTGCACCAAAATAGTGCGGTCCGCGTTGGGGTGTTTAGACAAGCCCCAATTTTCATTCCACACGGCGCGGCCGCAACACATTTTTGTGCGGTCCGCGTCCGGTGGAAGGTATAAAAGTCCAAAAATTTCAGCCATTTTACAACTTTTCAAAAACCCAAAACCTAAAGAGTGATTTTCCAAACAACTTTTATTCTCCAAAACGATTGGTAAATAATTTCTAACTTAGTTTTCCTACTCCTTAACATCTTTTAACTTAATTTCAAACTCAATTAAAGGTTTTCACAAATGAGAATTTGGGGTTTTGGGATAGAACCTAGGTTTTCTTAAAATTGGGGACTTAGACTTCAATTTGAGGTCCGACATCAAAAAAAAATTGTAGATGTGAACACGTGAGGGAATGGGGAACTTGGTTTTGGTTCGAACCTCAATTTTTGACCGCGTGGGCCCAGGGGCCATTTTGGGAATTTTGGGTAAACTTTGGGAAATTCATTCGTATGCATTCAAATTGATTTAACTAGCATTTGTTGATACATTTGGGTAACTTGTGACTAGATTCAAGCATGTTTATTGTGAATTCGAGGGGTAAAGCTATCCTAGAGGCGTGATTCGAGTTTGGAGTTTTCGAGGTAAGTGTTTGTTCTAACTTTAGCTTGAGAGAATAGGATTAGGACAGTATTTTCTATGTGCTATGTGAAGTCGGTGTATAGGTATGGTGACGGTTACCTATATGCCCGAGTCTAGTATGAACGTGAGTCGTAGTTGCTTTTAAATTTGAAAGATGTGAAACAATTGAGTTAATTACTTGCTAAATGACTTACTAAGTGATAGTTGAGGAGTAACTGAGTTAAAGAAGAATGTGTGGTATTTTTTCCCTTGCCGGGACTTGTTGTTGATTTGTTTTCCCATGCCGGGACTCATTATTGAATTGTTCTCCCTTGTCGGGATGTTTAATCTTGTTATATATTTCTTTCCCCAATTGGTTGTGACCGTTGATTGGGTGAGGAAGAGAAATTATGCACGAAGGGTCTTTCCATGCCATGTTTTGATAATTATGCACGAAGGGTCTTTTCGTGTCATGTTATGATTAATGGAGCACGAAGGGTCTTTCCGTGCCTTGATGCGAGAGTTATTTGAGGAAAAGCATAAAGGGTGATGTCGTACAATTATATTTAACAGTTTGGTGAGAATTGAGAGTAAAAGCACGAAGGTTGGTGCCGTGCAGTTGTTGATTACTTTCTCTATTTCATTGATGTTAATTATTCAATTTCCGTCTCTCTGTTCGTGATCTCATATCTAAACTGTTATACCCCACAGCATGTCCCCTCCCTATTATCTATTTTAACTTTTTTTTTGTAAATCTTTCCGTTGTTGCACATGTATCTGTACAGGTTAACTGTGGTAGGCCCGGTCTAGCCTCGTCACTACCTCGCCGGGGTTAGGCCAGACACTTACCAGCACATGGGGTCGGTTGTGCTGATACTACACTTCTATACCTTTTGTGCACAGGACAGGAGACAACTTACGGACCGCAGCAGTAGCTTGGGAGCGTGCTTTCAGTCTAGAGACTCCTAGGTAGTTCGCTGGCGTTCCGGGGCCCTGAGTCTCATCCATTTCAGTTCTGTTTGTTTTCATTGTATCGAAACAGACTTCATATGTATTTTCTTTTAGACTCGTATTTGTAGTATCTTGTCGTAGTCCGTGAGTATTGAGACACCAAATCTTGGGTAGAGGATGATGTTAATTATTTCACATTTTCTTCATTTAATATTACATTAAGACTTCTGCTTGAATTTATTGTTTTATTATTATCTTTTGTAAATTAATTGAAAAATGTATGTTTAAGTTGGCTTGCCTAGCTCCGACAGTAGGCACCACCACGACTCCCGATGGTGGGAAATCCGAGTCGTGACAAGTTGGTATCAGAGCACTAGGTTACATGGGTCTCACAACTTACGGACAAGCTCAGTAGAGTCTGAGGGATCGGTACAGAGACGTATGTATTTATCTCTTGAGATAACTCTATACTTTAACCCTCTTGGGAAAGTTTTTTTAGCACATACAGTAGGATAGAAGACTTATAGCAATGAGAAGCAGTCTCTTGGAGAAATATAAGTAAAATTGTGCATAGCGGAAGCTTAGTGCACCGCACTATCTTTTAGGAGTATGATAGAAAACTTATAGCAATGCATGTACAAAATTAGGAAATAATAATGCTAAGCATCAAGTGAAAGACCTTTACTAAAATGGAAATTTTGTCTAAAGGGAAAGGAAAGTCACATTATAATTTTCTAGCTAATTAAACCAACCACTAAACAATGCGAGGCTTGGTAACTAAGTAATGGGGTACGTTGACAACAAAGTATTGGGTGGACACTTTCTTTTTCCTCTTTCTCCTTTTGTTTCCTTCTTTTACCGACTTAAACTTGCATAAATCTGTCCATGCACGTATTTTCACTAATAAAGTCATTTAATTATTCGTTTTACACAGCTAACTAACAAAAAAATCCAGGCCACATAGTGGAAATTAATGAAGAATATACATTCCCACAAAGTTTGACTACTTGTGTTTCCAGTACTTGTCATTTATCACAACCAAGAAAATAAGTTGGGTCACTCTTAACTTAGATTTAGGACCACAATGAAGAAAACATATGAATTAGCATAAAGGGTGTCCATTATTTGAATCATCACATCAACTTACCTTCTATAAAAGATTTAAGTATAGTTGAATCTGAGTTGTGTGAAATTGTTGAAAGATTTTTAGCCATGTTTTTCAAGATCTTGGCCTTGATTATGGCTGCTGTTTTTGGTCTTGTAACCTCTGAAGATCTTGGATTTACTTACAATGGCTTCAATAAAAGAGCAAATTTAACTATTGATGGCATAGCACAGTTGACACCAAGAGGCTTATTACAGCTAACAAATACTTCTCGGCTGCAGAAAGGCCATGCTTTTTACCCTACACCAATAAATTTCAAGAACTTACCAAATGGCTCAAATTTCTCTTTTTCTACAACTTTTGTCTTTGCTATAGTGCCTTCAGTTTTGCCTGGTCATGGCATGGCTTTTGTAATTGCACCTGTCGGAGGATTAGTACAAACACTTCCAAGCCCATTTCTAGGCTTATTTAATGATAACACTACTGGTGAAGCCACAAATCATATTTTCGCGGTGGAGTTTGATACCCTTCAGAACAGAGAATTCAATGATATTGATGGTAACCATGTTGGAATTGACATCAACGAATTAAAATCTGTTGATTCAAAGCCAGCAGGTTATTATGCTAGCAATAGTGTCAAACTCAATAACATGACTCTTGCTAGTGGCCAACCAATGCAAGCTTGGGTGGACTATAATGGTATGGCAAAGCAAATTAATGTCACATTGGCTCCAATGAATATGGCAAAACCAAATGTTCCTCTTTTGTCTATATCCTGTGATCTTTCACCAATTTTAAATAGAACCATGTTTATTGGCTTCTCTGGATCCACAGGCTCAGTTGTTTCAACACAATATGTTCTTGGATGGAGCTTTAGAATGAATGGAATAGCTCAAGGGCTTGATCTTGCTAGGCTTCCTAAGCTTCCTCGAGTTGGACCGAAGAAACCGTCCAAACTCTTGTTGATTGCTTTGCCATTGATATCAGCAGTTGTTGTAGTAATAGCCTTCTCTGTGTTAATTTATTATGTAGGAAGGAAAAGGAAGTTTGCTGAATTGCTTGAAGATTGGGAGCTTGAATATGGCCCTCATAGGTTCAAGTATAAAGATCTTTATATTGCCACCAAAGGATTTGCAAACAAAGAGTTGTTGGGTTGTGGGGGTTTTGGCAGAGTTTATAGAGGCATATTACCTAATTCTGCTCTTGAGATAGCAGTCAAGAGGGTATCTCATGAATCAAAACAAGGGTTGAGGGAATTTGTAGCAGAAATTGTTAGTATTGGTCGACTACGCCATAGAAACTTAGTACCATTTTTAGGCTATTGTAGGAGAAAAGGAGAGTTGCTTTTGGTTTATGAATGTATGCCTAATGGAAGTCTTGATAAGTTTCTATATGACAAACCAAGATGTGCTCTCAAGTGGAACCAAAGATTTCGTGTCATTAAAGGCGTAGCATCAGCGCTAGTCTATCTGCACGAAGAATGGGAACAAGTTGTAATTCACAGAGATGTAAAGGCAAGTAATGTATTGTTAGACAGTGAGTTAAATGCCAAGTTGGGGGATTTTGGCTTAGCAAGATTGTATGATCATGGGAGCGATCCGCTCACTACACACGTAATTGGAACTGTAGGATATCTTGCCCCTGAACAAACTAGAACTGGAAAGGGTACAACATGCAGTGATGTATATGCTTTTGGTGCATTTTTGCTTGAAGTGGCTTGTGGGAGAAGGCCAATAGATCCACGAGTATCGGACGAGAACATAGTTTTGGTTGACTATGTATTTTCTTGTTGGGCTAAAGGTGATATTCTTGAAGCCATTGATCAAAATTTGGGAAGTGATTATGTTAAAGAAGAGGTTGAGTTGGTATTAAAACTTGGATTAGTTTGTTTACAGACACAACCAACAGCTAGACCAAGTATGAGGCAAGTGTTGCTATATTTAGAAGATGATCTGCCTTTGCCAGAAATATCACTGATGCAAACTTCAAGTACAAGCTTAACCTTAGCAGGGTTTGATCATTTTCCATTGTCATATCCAACTTCTGCTGATCAGCCACTTTCTTGGCCTACTTCTGTTACAAACTCCATTCTCTCCAACGGTCGATGAAAGGGTAGTCTGATGCACTAAGTTCTGGAGTTCGCGGAAGGATCGGACAACATTGGATCATATGTACGAATATTCAAATATTTTTTTCTTTTCCTAGTAAAGAAAAACTAGTTATATTAGCTATATTCAACCTAAAGTTGATGACTTGGTTTATTCAGTCATCTTGGAAGCTTCACTTCTTTGATCCCCTTAAGTTTATCCTAGTGTTCTCTATATGAAAATAAGATCTTCCTTATTCACTACATAGAAAATTACATCAAAAGAAATTCTGAATTTCTTTCTAAATCTTCAACTTCCTGTTTAAAAAATTCTCCAGGACTGGAAAAATGTTTCCAAATTGATTGGAGGATGGGAAAATTAATATTTTCTCCCGGAAAGTGGTCGTATTCAAGAATCTATGGATATCCATATTATCTTTCGGTTAATTTATTTTTTATTCGTATTAAATATAAATCGGGTTAAATAATTTATCCAGTTTTGCATTACTCGTTTTCGATCCTCTCATGTCCGAACCGACCTGCCGGTTTGCCACTCCTAACTTTGTTAAAGAAGAGGTCGAGTTGGTACTAAAACTTGGACTAGTTTGTTCTCAGACAGAGCCGGTAGCTAGGCCAAGTATGAGGCAAATTTTGATCTATTTGGAAGATGTTGTTCCTCCACCATTGCTAGAGTTGTCATTGTTACAAAGCTCTGCTCCTGCTTTCACATTTCCAGGGTTTTGATCCCTAGACTACAGTATGTTTTTTTAAAAAATGGGACAGCAAAAAGATTAAAAGTGTTGATTGAAAAACTCTTTTAATAATTTTATTAAGTATAATAACGCTTTAAATAGCCAATTAGGAACGAAAAATCCACATAATTTAAAATTTAAAAAAACTAAAATATCTCAACTGTTATGAAATAATATAAGAACAAGAACAATAATACAAGAACAAGAACAATAGAGAGAAAAGTAGAGAGAGGAGTATTCTTATTGATACTTAGGGATGATTTACAATGGGGTAAGACCCCTCTATTTATAGGCATAGAAAAGACTTAGCCTCAAAGTAAAACTGTTCTATAAGATAGACATTCACTCTAATTAGAGTTCAATTTATAACACTCCTCCTTGAATGTCTATTCAATAATGTGCCTCGTTAAAACCTTAACTAAAACAAAACCCAATGGGAAAAATAATAGAAAAGAAAAAAGAGTACACATGTTTGAATATGCGCCTATTGGTTGCCTCGTTAAAAACCTTGCAAGGAAAACCCATTGGGACAAAACCTTGTAAGGGAAAAAGAGTGCAACGCGCATTAACTCCCCCTGAAAAGAGCATCATTCATATCCTTGAGTTTTCGCATTCCGATCTTGTGAACCAGCTTCTTGAAGGTTGACGTTGGCAGAGATTTTGTGAACAAATCAGCAATATTATCGCTTGAACGAATCTGTTGCACATTGATATCACCATTCTTTTGAAGATCATGTGTGAAAAATAACTTTGGTGAAATATGCTTTGTTCTATCTCCTTTTATGAATCCTCCCTTCAATTGAGCTATACATGCTGCATTGTCTTCATACAAAGTCGTGGGTAGTTTGTTACACTTCAAACCACATTTGTCTTGAATATGATGTATTATAGACCTCAACCACACACACTCCCGACTTGCTTCATGAATAGCGATTATCTCGGCATGATTAGATGAAGTAGCCACAATTGATTGCTTAGTCGATCGCCAAGATATGGCGGTGCCTCCACAGGTAAACACATAACCTGTTTGAGATCGAGCCTTGTGTGGGTCGGATAAATATCCAGCATCAGCATAACCAGCAAGATCAGGACTGCAATTATTGCCATAAAATAAGCCCATATCGGTAGTACCTTTTAGGTACCTCAATATATGTTTGATCCCATTCCAATGTCTCCTTGTGGGAGCCGAGCTATACCTTGCTAAGACATTAACTGAAAAGGTTATGTCAGGCCTTGTAGTATTTGCAAGGTACATTAGTGCGCCAATTGCACTAAGATATGGTACTTCAGAACCAAGTAGCTCTTCATTCCTTTCGTGCGGTCGGAATGGATCTTTATTCACATCAAGTGATCGAACAACCATCGGAGTACTTAAAGGATGTGCTCCATCCATGTAAAACCGTTTCAGTACCTTTTCTATATAGGTAGATTGATGAACAAAAATTCCGTTTGCCAAATATTCAATTTGCAAACCAAGACATAATTTTGTCTTTCCGAGATCTTTCATCTCGAATTCATTCTTTAGATAATCAATTGCCTTTTGGAGTTCTATGAGGGTTCCAATAAGGTTTATGTCATCGACATATACGGCAAGTACAACAAATTCCGATGTTGTTTTCTTTATAAAAACACACGGGCAAATGGCATCATTTATATAGCCTTCTTTTAACAAATACTCACTAAGACGATTATACCACATTCGTCCTGATTGCTTTAGACCATACAAGGATCTTTGCAATTTGATTGAAAACATTTCCCATGACTTTGAATTATGAGCGTTCGGCATTTTGAGTCCATCGGGAATTTTCATGTATATCTCATTATCAAGTGAGCCATAAAGATAGGCAGTAACCACATCCATTAAATGCATGTCAAGCTTTTCAAGGACAGCAAAACTAATGAGATAACGAAAAGTTATGGCATCCATTACAGGCGAATATGTCTCTTCATAATCGACACCAGGCATTTGAGAAAATCCTTGTGCAACAAGGCGTGCCTTATATCTTTGTACCTCGTTTTTCTCATTTCTTTTGCGTACAAAGAACCATTTATAGCCAACTGGCTTAACACCATTAGGTGTTTCAACTATAGGGCCAAAAACTTCACGTTTTGCCAGCAAATTCAATTCTGATTGAATTGCTTCTTGCCATTTTGGCCAATCATGTCTTTTTCGAAATTCTCCAACAGATTGAGGTTCAAGATCCTCATTTTCTTACATAATGCTAGATGCGACATTAAAAGCAAAGACATAATCCACCACTATATCCACATGATTAAAATTTGCCTCAATATCGATTGGATTTATGGATAGTTCCTTATTTTCCTGAGTCTCGGGCTCAAAGGATTCTTCATGAATCTCAGAGTTTATTAAATCATGAATTTCCTCATGAGATTCTTTCGTAGTGTCATTTTGATCGTTTGCTTTCCTCTTTCTAGGATTTCGATCTTTGGAACCTAATGGCCTGCCACGCTTCAGGCGTGCATTCGACTCATTGGATATGACACTAGATGATTGTCCAACAGGGACATCAATACGGATTGGAACATTCTCCGCGGGGATGTGGGATTTCGTTATCCTTTTCAAGTCCGTAAATACGTCAAGCATTTGATTTGCTATTCTTTGAAAATGGATAATCTTTTGCACCTCTTTTTCACAAATAGAGGTACGTGGATCAAGATGAGATAATGATGCATTTTTCCACAAAATTTCCCGTTTGGTTTCACCGACTTCTCCCCCTAATTTTGGGAAAAGTGTCTCATCAAATTGACAGTCTGCAAATCGTGCAGTGAACAAATCCCCTGTCAATGTTTCGAGGTAGCGAATAATGGAGGACGATTCAAACCCAACATATATTCCTAACCTTCTTTACGGACCCATTTTGGTGTGGTATGGCGGTGCTATAGGCACATATACTGCGTATCCAAAGATTCTTAAATGGGATATATTGGGTTCATGACCCAAAACCAATTGCAACGGGGAATATTTGTGATAATTCGTCGGTCTGAGACGAATTAGCATTGCTGCATGCAAAATGGCGTGACCCCATACCGAAGTGGGCAGCCTCGTTTTCATGAGTAATGGTCTTGTAATCAACTGCAGGCATTTAATAAAAGATTCTGCAAGACCGTTTTGAGTGTGAAAATGAGCTACAGAATGTTCCACTTTTATCCCAATTGATAAGCAATAATCATTAAATGCTTGGGATAAAAACTCAGCAGCATTATCCAGTCTAATAGACTTGATTGGATTATCAGGAAATTGTGCTCGTAGTCGAATTATTTGTGCCATTAGTTTTGCAAACGCAAGGTTGCGTGATGACAACATGCACACATGAGGCCATCTACAAGATGCATCTATTAGGACCATAAAATATCTAAAAGACACACTAGGTGGGTGAATAGGTCCACAAATGTCCCCTTGTATATGTTCCAAAAACGTAGGTGACTCAGTCCCAACCTTTGTTGGTGATGGTCTTGTAATTAACTTGCCTTGATAACAAGAAGTGCAAGAAAATTCATTATTTAATCTTGAAATTCTTTAACGGATGCCCATATGAGCTTTCTATAATCCGTCTCATCATGATTGATCCAGGGTGTCCCAATCGATCATGCCAAAGTACAAAAGTATTGGAATCAGTAACCTTTTGGTTTACTGTTGAATGTGCCTCAATTGCACTAATTTTTGTCCAATACAGGCCACAAGATAATGACGGGAATTTCTCAATAACCCTCTTTTGGCCAGAGACATTCTTTGTAATGATGAGATATTCAAGATTATTCTCATCTATTGTCTCAACATGATAGCTATTCCGGCGTATATCTTTAAAACTCAACAAGTTTCTCTTAGACTTGGAGGAGAACATTGCATTCTCTATGATAAACATTGTTCCTCTAGGCAGAGTTATAGTTGCTCTTCCGGAGCCTTCAATCAATTTACTACTACCAGAGATTGTAGTAACATCTGCCTTACACATACTTAGTTGAGAGAAATATTTCTTTTCTTTGAGTATCGTATGTGTAGTACATGAATCAACTAAACAAATATTTGATCCAAGATTGCTTTGTGAGATATCCATATTTGCTTTCCCATGGTTTGAGATACAAAATAAAATACACGAACATGAGAATAAACAAATTCAATCCGTTTGTTTCACATTTAAACAATATTTTCAAAATCTGCTGAGGTTAGTCGATTAACTTAGTTGATAGTCGACTATCTTGGGAAGCAGTCATTAGGTTAGTCGACTATCTAAATCAGATAGTCGATTATATGTTTTCCATAATCAATTACTTTGCAGTTTGAAAATTTCAGTTTAAGCACTGTCTCAATGTAATCGATTGTTAAACATACATAATCGATTATTTGCTATTTTGAAAAACTTCAGATCACACTGCCTTAATATAATCGATTGTTAAATATACATAATCGATTATTTGCTATTTTGAAAAACTTCAGATCACATTGTCTTAATATAATCGATTGTTAAACATACATAATCGATTATTTGCTATTTTGAAAAACTTCAGATCACACTGTCTTAATATAATCGATTGTTAAACATACATAATCGATTATTTGCTATTTTGAAAAACTTTAGATCACACTGTCTTAATATAATCGATTGTTAAACATACATAATCGATTATTTGCTATTTTGAAAAACATCAGATCACACTGTCTTAATATAATCGATTGTTAACAAGTATATAATCGATTGTTTTGCAGTTTAATGTGAAATATTAGATAATCGACTAACTGTTAGGTTAGTCGATTAACTCTACTAAAAAATAAAAATATCTTTGAAATTTAAGCATATTGAAATATTCTAAAGAACTAATACTAACATTATATCATAAACCAACTAATACGAGCTGATACTAATGACTATTAGTTTATTCACTAACTAATACAAATAAAATCAAACAATTCCATCTTCCTTCATCACGGATCCATCACCGATTAAGTGGTCTATTTTCCCCTCAGGGTGCTCAAAGAAGTCTGCCACATCTAGGTGGGTGATGTCAAAATTGTCGTCAGAGACAAAATTTGTTTCAGGGCCTTTATTCTTTAGAGATGCTTGATAAAGATCAACCAAATGTTTTGGTACATGGCAAGCTTTTGACCAGTGCCCTTTTCCACCGCAAAGATAGCACATAGTTTCTGAACTATTTGCCTTTGGATTCTCATAATCCCGTTTCTGCTTTTGGTGGTTATTTCTCTTTGGGGGGTGACGGACATTAGGGAAATCTCTTCCTTGTCTACGTCCACGGCTATGACCCCGATTACCACCACGACCATGACTAGATCCATGGCCTTTTCCATGCTTGGCATAATGAGAATACACCTTATCTGCTTCAGGCAATGGTGTAGACCCAGTGGGTCGATTTTCGTGATTTCTCATGAGCAGGTCATTGTTTCGCTCAGCCACAAGGAGAAGAGAAATAAGTTCAGAGTACTTTTTAAAAGCTTTCTCTCTGTACTGTTGTTGCAGTACCATATTGGAGGCATGAAACGTTGTAAACACTTTCTCAAGCATATCATAATCAGAGATATTATCTCCATAGAGTTTCAATTTAGAAGTAATTCTGAACATTGCAGAATTATATTCAGAAATAGACTTAAAGTCTTGGAGCCTCAGATGAGCCCAATCATATCGTGCTTGTGGCAGAGTGACCAACTTCAGGTTGTCATATCTCTCCTTTAAGTCGTTCCACAAGATGAGTGGATCTTTGACTGTGACATATTCAATTTTCAAACCTTCATCAAGGTGATGGCGCAAGAAAATCAAGGCCTTAGCACAGTCTTAGGTGGATGCTTTATCTCTGTCTTTAATGGCGTCTCCAAGACCCATAGCATCTAAGTGGATTTCAGCATCCAACACCCATGTCATATAGTTCTTGCCCGAAATTTCAAGGGCAACGAACTTTCTTTTCATAATATCAGACATAATTAAAACCAAATTCGGAAAAAGGGAAATACCTTAATTTTCTCAAGAGGATTCTTGAGACGGTAGAGTCTCGTGCTGATAACGTGTTATGAAATAATATAAGAACAATAATACAAGAACAGGAACAATAGAGAGAAAAGTAGAGAGAGGAGTATTCTTATTGATACTTAAGGATGATTTACAATGGGGTAAGACCCCTCTATTTATAGGCATAGAAAAGACTTAGCCTCAAAGTAAAACTCTTCTATAAGATAGACATTCGCTCTAATTAGAGTTCTATTTATAACATCAACTAACTTAAACAATCTAATAAAAATTTAAAATTAAAATTTATTCGAAAACTAAGCAACTTATTCTGCTCAAAACTTTACTGCAACAACTGAAAGCAACAAAATTTCAATACTTCTCCATTGTTTCAGTTACTACAATTTTAAAACTTGCTCCTCCTCAATTCTTGCTTCTGTTGTTTGTGCTTGAAGTTCCTTTTGAGCATTGTAGAAATTGCATACTTTATAGTGCAGTTCTTTTTCTTCTTTTCTTCTTTCTTTTCCGTCTTATATTTTTGTGCATAAAAATACCCTTGGTGACCTTGTTTTATTTGAAATCTCTTTTCAAAGTTTGATTATGGACAATGATAGGATTTTCAGGGATTGCTCGTAAGGATTGTTGAAATTTTGTCTCTTGATTTTTTAAAAGATGGGACGGCAAAAAAAGTTAAAAGTATTGATTGAAAATATTTCTCAATAAGTTTTATTAACCAATACGGCTTTAAATAGCCAAGTTAAAATAGAATCTATGTACATAATAAATATTTAAATTTAAAAACCAAGTAAGTTATTGAACTAAATTTAAATTTAAACAAAAACTCCTTCTACGATTAAACTACTTATTATTCTAATAAATTAAATATTAGCAGTACCAAATACAAAATCCAACACTCATCCTTGTTTTGTTGATGTAATCTGCATTAATCTATAAAAGTTGATCATCCTCAATTTATACTTTGGCAATTTGTGCTTGTATATTCTTTCGAATATTATTAAACTTACATCCTTTTGCAATATGACTCGTTCATTGTATAAATAATCTTTTTTTTTTAGTTTTGTGCATAAATAATATCAGCAACTTTGTTTTGTGTGAACGTCCTTCTAGAGGAGTTTTAATTTGGCTAGTGATAAGATTTGTAGGGAGTGATTGTAAGGATCGTTCTACTATTACAACATTCTATAAATCATAGGTTTCAACATACGATTTTATTTACTGACCAAATTTGATAATTTTTCACCAATAAATGTGTGTGAAGCATTCAATGAGAGATTATGATTGCCATGTTTGAAAATGGGTATAAAACTAATATTGGTTAAAAATAATTTGAAAGTCGTTCTTTGGAAGAACTCACAGATCCCAGAAGACCAATGAAGCTTTGATACCACTATTAATATTTGAAAAGATGGAGCAACAAAAAGATTAAAAAGTACTTATTGAAAATATTTGTCAATAAATTTTATTAACCAAGAGGGGCTTTAAATAACCAACTTAAAATAGATTTTGCAGAAAATCTACAGAATAGATAATCAAAATCAAAAACTTAAAATATCCCAACTAACTTATCGAATTAAATTTAAATTTAAACAAAGACTTCTCTTACAACTGAACTATTTATTATTCTAGTAAATCAAATATAAGCAATAACAAGTGAAAAATCCTAACACTATGTCTTCTTCATTTTCTGCATAAAAGGAAGTTTCATATCCTTCGTGTCACGACCCAAACCGAAGGGACGCGACAAGCACCCGGTGCCTTACTCAACCAAGTACCAACATAACATATCTTTTCTGTTATACTATCTTGAGTAAATGAGGAAGAAGCCCGTCATGAGATAAGAAAATAAAATATAATGGAATACTCAACATATGACGACCCAATATGATATACAAACTTATACATGTGACATGGACCTATAAGGCCGACATGACCATGTGTAAATTCAACACATAGGCCAACAAGGCCATACAAGTATCCATAAACCTGGCATTTGTCTATAAGCCTCTAAGAGTACATAAAATCATAAAGGTTAGGACAGGGTCTTGCCATATCAATCAATATATATCTAAAGCATACTAACCAAATAGGCAACTCCGGAGCAAGTGGTGTGCACCAACACCTCCGCTGAGCTGATAGCCTACTAAGAGGAAAGTCAACCTATCAATTGGGACCTGCGTGCATGAAACGCAGTGTCCCCAGGAAAAAGGAAAGTCAGTGCAATTAAACTACCGAGTATATAAGGCAAGAGAGCATAAACATTAATAGCAATATAAAGAGAGATAAATGAAATACAACCTGTAACATATGCATGCCTCTGGGGCTGCTGACATAAAATGCATATACATATATATACATAAACTTTTACAAAAATACGCCTCTGTAGACATCATTGTCATCATCATATCATAACCGGCCTCAAAGGGGACTCGATAAGACCGTACCCGACCATCATAAGGCTCGGTAGAATCGTATCCGACCATGTGGAGCTCAGTAAATTCAACTGATTAGTGGTTGCACAATAGGTATTGTACCCGGCCTACTATAGCAGGACTCGGTCGAGTAAAATAGATACTATATATAATGCATGCTAGACTCATGGAATCGCGTTCTAAACCTTTTGGAGTGACTTAAGGTCGTTGCACCTTCGATTAATATTATGGACACCATACCATCAATATAAGCTTCAATAGGATTCAGGGATCATACATACTTGCTTAAAATAACTTTATAAGGAAAGAATAATATGGGCAACCTTGATTTTTAGGAGTAGATCTGTTCTGAGATAGCATATTCATTTCACTTTAAATCATATCAAAATAAGAAAAAAGTGCCTTAATGACGACTTTATCGAAGGCTATGAATTTGGACTTCTCCAGACATAATCGCAATAAGTGAGAAAGAATTAGATTCTTTAATTAGTTGCACAAGTAGATAAGTTCACTCCTTAGACAGCAGGATGCCTTCGTTGTTGTCATTCTTGGTTCATTGCAAAAATATAGCTTCTAAGGATAGTTTTCTAGCTAGAGAAGATTATCATTTTCCAATTGTTTCCATTCTTAGCATATCCGCACTTATTTGTGTCTTAGTAGTAGTATAAAACACTTTTCACATACTTTATATACTTTACTATTATGGTCATATGACACTTTGCATGACACTGATTCATAAATATCGGATATTAACGCTCGGCCCGATTTCTATCCCAACATGTCAAACTTGGACGAAAATTCATGGTTTTTGATTTGCTTACCCTACCACCTTCACAAATTTACTTATAACTTATGAAATAGCATAATCCTTATAATCCCCAAATAATATTTTCCTTGAATTTGATGTCAATACCTTACGAAAAATTCAACGTAAAAATACTGTAAGGTGCAATACTGTCATAACTTATTACTGCAAAGCGGAATATCACTGTAATTTAATATTGCTGGGTAGAACACTGCAGTAACTTAATACTGTAGGACGTAACATCATCCTAACATATTACTATAGAGCATAACAATATCGTAATATAATACGGAGGAACGTAATATCGCGGGGTGTAACACTTCTTCTTTTTAGTCTCTTCCTTTTACTGGTCCATGATTAGAAATCTTTCATAAATTATGATCTCAATAACAATAGCAGCAGCAATAACTATACTTCAATTCAGAGCAAGCTCGTGTTGGCTATGGGAGTTCTTACTATCAAAACTTAATGGCATGTTCTACAAAATGGTGGTCAGACCAACGATATTATATGGGCTGAGTATTCGCCAGTCAAGATTCCATATGTCCAAAAAATGAAGGTAGCAAAAATGAGGATGTTGAGGTACATGTGCGGGCGCACCAGGTTAGATAAGATTAGAAATGATGTTATTCGGAATAAGGTAGGGGTGGCCTCTATTGAGGACAAACTACGGGAAGCACGACTTAGGTGGTTTGGTCATGTGAGGAGGAGGAGGAGCAGAGAAGCCCCGGTGAGGAGGTGCGAGTGGTTGACATTGGAGGTCCTATGAGGAGGTAGAGGCATGCCAAAGAAGATGAGGGGAGAAGTGATTAGACAAGACATGGCGCAATGCAACTTCAGCTGACCGAGTGACATGACTCTTGATAGAAAGGTATGGAGGTCGAGAATTAGAGAAGTAGAGTAGGTACATAGCACGCTTTCTCGTTTTCGGTTGGTAGTAGATTTTTATGTAAAATCATTTAATTTTTTTCATTGTTGATGTGTTACTTCATGGCTTTTTGATATTGTCTATTCTTGCATATATTTTTCTCAATGTGGTAATTATACTATCTTGAGCCGAGGGTCTATTAGAAATAACCTCTTTATTTTCACAAGGTAAGAATAAGGTTTGCGTATATACTATCATCTCCAGACATTACGATATAGAATATATATTGGGTATGTTATTATTGTTATGTCATTTCATTTAAGCATGTCTTAGTTAAATAGAAAGTATAACGCTTTTATACAAATAATGGACTAGTCTCACTCTTTAGTCCTACTTCTTTTATTTAATGAGTTGTCGACTTCTTTTGTTTATATTGTTGTAAGCCAATTGTAAGATGCAGATTTTTTTGTTTTTTCTGTTCTTGTTGGCCATTTTTTGTCGATAACACTCCTGTCCTTTAATTTTTGTTTTTTCTGTTCGTGTTGAATATGTTCGAAGTGTCCAAATTTATGGAAAGATCAGTGAGTTATAAACTTCTTCATTGAGCCCTACAATGACTTTCGGAAATATTAATATTCCCACTGACATAGACTTGTTATGATGTTATTATTCATCATTAATGATCTGATTGTTTTAAAACAAGATAATTTTAGGTGTTTTCCTATTCGAAAACTCGAAATCATCCTACCAAGTTTTTCAATTTCTCTTTCCACACACAAAAAGTATCAAGAAAAAAATAGGGCATAAGGGGGAAAAGAAAAGAAATAATTACAAAAAAATACATATGGTTTCACTCCATAATAAAAAATGGTTTGTGTTTAAGTTTTATATGACCTAGCCTATATTATACATATTTTGAAAGCACTAAATTTTAAATTTGTGTTTTTATAATCATTGCTTCTAAATGCTATGGAGTTAAATTTGTATTCTCACAACCATTGCTTTCATTCTCTCTTCTTCTCACATCTTCTACATATGCTTAAAGGGACCGTATATTTTTTGCTTCTCCTCTTGTGTCAACTGGTTGCAATGTAAAACAATTACAATAACAACAACAACAACAACAACAACCCAGTATAATCCCACTTAGTGGGGTCTGGGGAGGGTAGTGTGTACGCAGACCTTACCCCTACCCTAGGGTAGAGACGTTGTTCCAAATAGACCCCCGGTATCCTTCCCTCCAAGAAATTCCCAAAGTAGAAATCCATCATGGAAGACCATTCAAAGCTTAGATTTCGAAAATGGATTTTTTGAGTTTGTTAGTTGTTTAGATTGGGTGTTGTTCCAATTGATTGAAAATATCAAAAGAAGTTCAAGATTTAAATTTGAAGTGACTTGGA
The DNA here is from genome assembly GCA_034376525.1 of Nicotiana benthamiana. NCBI lineage: Eukaryota > Viridiplantae > Streptophyta > Magnoliopsida > Solanales > Solanaceae > Nicotiana > Nicotiana benthamiana. The sequence continues at coordinate 54,316,875 of CM067341.1, read as the reverse complement.
GTACATTTGAGCAACATTTGAGTTAAATTTCAGAAAATACTCAAGTAAGAAGACGAAGTAAGTTTTTTGTATAATTATGTGTAATCTCGTATAATAATGTATATGAGTGTATAAATACATCTTATACACTATTATACACATTTATACACATACAAAGCGCCTGTAGACGAACTTCTTTCACGATTTTCAGTTGCAATTCTTATTTAAAACCAGTCCAAATCTCCGTTAAATGACTTCAAATTTTATATACAACCTCCTTATACTATTTTTAACAAGTCTAAATAGTATCCACTTCAAATTTCTCATAAACTAAATTCGAAATTTAAATCCACATATTTAAGCTTTTAAAAATCTAATCTTCACAACCCAACTGAATTTGGTTTGTTGAACTAACATTTGAGTCCAGTTACTGATTCGAAAAGTAACTTAAAAGTTTGAGGAATCATTTTAAAAACTTAAATAGTAATTTTGAGATCCCATTTGAGATAGATGTTGAACCTTAGCCTATTATTTTTGAACTAGTCGGTTGTAAATTGAAATACTGGCTATAAAATTAAAAAATAAAGGAGCTCAGTTGTACTTATGTGTAATTGTCCCAAAAGAAAAAGGAAACGCTTCAATATTTTCTTAGCATTTTATTACCCCTATTATTAGGGCTGATAAATAGCGATGTTATAACAATATGATAACACAATCAGACCTCTATGGAATAACATTTTTATATGATGGACATTCACTATCCGATTTTTTTATTTATTCTATATATATAAAATCGCATTTTACTATAACATTCAAAAAATATCAGAACAAAATATAGTTGCTATAGATAGTTTTAACTGTAATATTATTTTGACGTCTAACATACTATATTTACTTTAGAATATGTAAAGAAAAATAATAATTCTTTAAACGTTAATTACTACTAAATAATTTCAAGATTACCAAGTTCATAGATTAACACATAGAGCTACCATCTGATGGACATCATACTACTAAACTTGCATAACTATGAAAATGAAACTAGTCTAGTTTGATGGGATTGTAAATATTGACTTCATTTTGCAGTCATTTTCCGAAGCTGGAAACAAAATCCACCAAACAATGGAAGACCAGGTCTCGAATATTTTGTCGTTTGAAATGGAGTAACTAACTTGACGATACGAGGTACAGAATGTTATCACAGTATATGTATTATTGAAGCCTTTGCTTTGCAAGGTCTCTTAAATATTTCCCCAGTGAACCATGTAACTAAACAATCTTGATCTCTAGTTCTACACCATCTTTTGGGTGTATGTATATGCACCGTACATTGTTGGAACTATTTTGGATTCCAGTTTGTTTGCTCAAAAGTAATCTAAGATTTTTGTCGATAAATCAATCGAAGATGAAGGTGTAAAAGACGAGTCTCATAAAATGGAACTATAACATTTATTAGAGGAGATAGAGAGCAGAGAAAAAAGCTTGTAATTTATCAAAAACTATCTGCCTACTACAAAGGCTTGGATTCTCCTTATATAGCGGTGGATCTAGCACTCAATCATGGGAATGGCAAAGAAAATAAAATAAATCTTATAACGAGGCCGTTGACGGCGCTGGGGCATCCCTTCCTTTCTCCCAGACTTGTCCCCCTTATACAGACACGCGGGTACTTAATAGTTTGTCGTGCTTCCCTTTAGACGTGATCAACCAAATTCGACCCCATACAGTTAGTCCCTCCGCTCATCGAGGTCGCAGCAAAGTGCGTCCTTGAAGGGCGGAACCAATTTCTTTTTTTTGAGAGAATTTAGCTTGTTGGATCGGCACATCGTGGCCAGTATAGGAGGTCGTATTCACATTCGTCAGAACGTTGAAAATATTGATCCTCCTTGGTGACGTCAATGTTCGCATGCATCATAATTATGCATATTTTTGAGGTGTAAAAGCTGAGGATTTAGCGTTTGGTTTTCCGTGCTGATTTAAAGTCTTCCGCATCGATTCTGGCGCTACCCAACCCTATAAATAGGTGAAGGGGTTTATTTCGTCGAAGAACTTTAGCCATTCTCGATAATTCTACAGTCTTCGTATTCCCTCATTTTCTTGCTTTCATTCTAGATCGGATGCTTTCTTTTTCCCACTCTCCATTGATGTGACTTGCTACACTTATATAACATCATGCCAAGATCTCATCGTCCTACCGAGGAGGTTCCTGAAATTGCTCCGGTGAGTGCAGTACCTTTCTCCGATAGCAGGGAAGTAGAGATGGAGGATGATGACATTCCTCTTACAGTGGAGGCATTATTACCACGGCATCCATCGTCTATGGGTGATTTCAGTAAGAACCCACCTCCTACTCTGGACCCCGTACATTCGGAGACGGACCAAACTCATCTCGATGCTCTTTCGTAAAACAATACCGTATTCCCGCTCACGTGGAGATGGTTCTGGCGGGTAGGGATTATGTCAACATTCACAGACCTGGATACTGCGCCTTCTGCGAGCATCCATTTGTGACTGAGTACACGCCACCTCTTTTCCATTTAGTAGAGGAGTTCTGCAGATTCTATCATATTAAGCTCCGCTTATGCCATACACACTCAAAGTTCTCATTTTGTTGGCTAAATACGTGGAGTTAGCCGGAAGCGATGTCTCCATGCACCATCTCCTGCATTTATCCTCACATGGTTTCCTTAGGGGTACCATGATGCACTTGAGGCTTCGTGGAACTAAGGGATTGGTGGTCGGAACAGACGACCGGCCAGGCCGTACGTATTGGCACAAATACCTTTTTATCAAGACCGAGCACATGGTCTCAAACCCCACGGGGTTCCTAGAGAGGTGGAATGACAATCGTAAGTACCGTAACTCATTGTATTTCCCATATTTCGCAAATGTTGCTTCTAACTATTCATTTCGCCGCTATGGTACGTCCACCCCAACCTGTTATCAGCCTCAAGAATTGGGTTGTCGGTCTGTTGCCGTTCACAGAGGAGACTCGAACTTGGGCTGACTTTGTACAATGTTATGGACCTAAGGTTTCCTCATGTAAATCTTTAATTTATCACGTTGTTCGTCGTGTGTCTTTCTTATAGTATGAATCTTGTTGGTGGCAGGTTGGGGAGCTTCTAGGAGAAGGGCGTCAGTTCCCGCTTTTAGATAACCTACTGCTGTCATAGAGGCGCATGATATTTTGTGTGCGTCTATCCAAGAAGGTCTTCCCCTATTTCTTCAGTAGGAGACTATGCCCACCTCTTCAATTGTAGGAGATACACCCTCGTTGGTGCCGCCTTATCACCTGGTTGACGGATCCTATGATGGTTACGAACCATTAGGGACAAAGAGGAGAAGGTTAGAATTGGGAAAGGTGGTAGAAATTGAGGCTGGAGGGAGCGGGGCATCTCGAGCAACGTCAACGCCCGTACTTATGGCTGATGCCATTTTGTTGGGAAGACCAGCCTACGACAGGACGGCCACCCCTAGAACTAGTTTGGTGCGCTCTTCTGAGGGAGGTACGTCAACTATTGTTGGGAGGCCTAGAGTGGAAGCGGACGTGTCTGGATCCGACGTCACCCTAGAGGCTGTGAACGAATTCTTGGGTGGCCACACCTACGTGTAAATGATGGTGTATGGATTCGACCGTCGCTTAGTAATCCATAGGGATTACAATTAGTTGCTAAATAGTGAGCAGGTCCCATCAACCCTCTCCCTTTTGTGCGTCGCTCCTGAGAGTGGGACGCTCGGAACGATAAGTGAAACGGAGCTGCATCGCTCTGCATGTAGATTTTTTGTCCCCTTTTGCGTATTGTAGGATTGACATGAAAATGTACTTACTTATGTTTTCTCTTTTCAGACCCTCGTCCTGGAGGTGGAGAGGGGTCGTCTTGAAGGAAGGAGGAACATCTCTATAAGAAAATATTGACAAAGTACCATTAGCACCGTGCCAGGCATCAGGCAATGTCCGACCTCTATCTTTAAGACCATGAAATTTAGGTGTTCCGTGAAGTGCTTAAGCATAGGGAAGCCCAGTTGGATAGCAGGGTTGCAGAACTAGAAGAGAGGGATGTAGAGCCTGCGAGGGTCGTTTCTCATAACAATGAATTGGAGGCCTTCCTTAAGGCAAAAGAAGATGAACTCGAATGCTGACCTTCAATTGAAGGTGGCCGAATTGAGTGTCGAGCTGAGCGCCAAGATAGTAGATATTGACGGGCTCAAGGGAGAGTTAAATGCTAGTGCTGATAAGTTAGCCGATGCCATTTCATTAGAGGATTCCCTTCGCCTATCTAGGTTGGAACTTATGTGGGAAGTAGAGGTCTCAAGCAGTCGAGTTATGGATCTTGAAAGGCATAATGGGGAGTTAGGGGTGGAGTTCTTCTCGCTGCAAAGGCAAATAGCTCTGCCTAGGGAAGGAGAAGCAGATCGTTATCCTGGACCTTCGACATCCCGTCCTCTAATCGGTGAAGGCTCGAATCACTATTTATATGAAATGTGGATCTATGCGGAGGCTCGACTCGATATGTATAGGGCTTTTCGCACAGAGGATCGCGTTAGAGAGGCGCAGGTTAAAACGGTGCACGCAGAAGCACGTACGGCCCGTGAACCTTGTGGGTATGAGCCTAACACTCCTGATAGGGAGGGTGCCTCCTCTAAAAGCGTGAACCGCCTCGATTCAGACTCATGGTATGAAGATGCTTATCCTGTTGAGGCCGACGAGTAGTTTTTGTGTAGTCTTTTTATATGGAAGTTTTTTAGCATTGTATGTACTGAGGCCCGCCTGTACGGGCTACTGCAAATAAATTTTTGTTGTAATATAAACTATTTTTGCCATTTTTTCCTGCTCTTCATTTTTCTTCTCTTTGTTTGTTTGAAGCAAGACACTTAGTCTTTGATTTTCGTATAACTACTTCAGCGTGGCTTGATAAAGGTCGAGTTAATATCGATGGCCTTAGCCATTAGGATGTTACGTCGATCGTGGTTGAAGTAATGTCGCGCCCCCTTTTTCCTCGGGGAGTCCGGGTTATGCCATTTGGAAAAACAACTCGTTTCCTTTCGGGAATTGGGTTTTATATTGAAGAGTCGCCACCTAAGCACATTAGGACATTAAGAAAGGTTTGATTTGAATAACCAACTAGTGGGCATACCCAACAATGGGAAATGCTGGCACACCCATAAGCCTGTTAGAACATATTGTTTGTAGGTTAGGATCCTCTAAGTGATCAAGTTCAACCCATACACAATAACTTGCATATTTCCATGTTTTAAGCTGTAATTTATAGCACATAAAAGGAAATAGGGGGCAGGGATTCATAGCAGAAACAAACAAAAGAAATCAACATGCTAGTTAAATATTTAACTCTGCAAATGTATTAAAGTAGACATAGATGCAAAAAGTTTTAAGTGATCACATTGTGGTGATGCTGAAGCTTAAATTAGGACATACCGGTTTTGAAGAAACAAATAGGAAAAAGAGGTAGTCTTGTGAAAGCCAGAATACTGACAAGAAGTCAAAATACTATTATGTGTGAGTATGGGTGTAGAAGAAGTTCTGAATTATGTGTGTTTGTGAAGGAAGGGTCGTGCCTTTTATAGTATAAAAAGCAGGAAGAAATAAGGTAAGAAAATAGCTAAAGAACCGATTTTCAATCAATTACACAAGACATACCTTAATTAACGGATTCAATTCAAACGGGTATAGACCAATTATGGAAAGAAATTAATCAATCACTTTTTGAAAAGTAGACAATTAGGGGTGAATACGTAAAGTTATTAAGGATAGGTTTTTGAAAAACACAGTATATGCAAATAAGGTTAGAAGATCAATTAACAACCTGTAAATCAAAAGGGTTTGAGATTTTGTATGAATGAACCAAGTCATAAAAGATGAAGAAGGGTTGTACTTAGGTCGAGTCATAGAGAAAATCAATAACAGTGGTCAGAAATCAGCCAGGCTATATTCAAAAGGAATCTAGAACTAATTGCAAATTTGAAAACCATTTAGAGGGAAATTCATCATATATATATAAAGAGCATGTTAAGTATGAAAGAAGACTGTCTTGTTACTGCAAAATCAATAGTAAAATCCAGTGTGAAAGAGCTTAGTAGAAATGTCAGAATCATATGAAAACAAGGAATCGCCAAACTACATTTAGAGCCTTGAAGTTGGTCTAGAAGAATTAGAGGTTTTGAAATAAAACCCTAGTTCAATCAAATCCCTCAATCAAACTTGGCGGAATCCCCAAATTCTAGTGTTTCCACCCTGAATCAAGTATAGAGATGAGAAGGCAAGTAGTCAAAACAGGCTCAGAGAGAAACATAAACTCATGAGAAAACATGATAGCAAATTAACACGCAAACTCAATAGAAGGATTCAAAGAACATAATGAAAATAAGAATAGTAGAAGAAACATGCTTATGAAGATCTTTTTAGAGGGAACTCAAAGAAGGTTCAGTAGAGGAAAAATAGTAAAGACACTTAAGAACACAACAACAAAACATAGTAGGCGAAACATACCTGAACATGCTAGAAGAAAATACCAAAACATAGTATAGAAACACAATATAAGAACAGACAAGAACGGGGTATAGCAGACACAGTAGAAGAACATACATGGTAAAAATTAGAACCCTAGAAATGAGAAAGGATTTGAAAGGTCACTGATCTGGGTCGAAGAATTTAGAACCAGGATCAGAAAACCTTGATATGCCAGAGCAAGGCCGGAGATGACCCTGGAATCGACAAAGGTCTGGGTTCAACCCTTCATAGTTAGGCCTAAAATATTTAGGAATCAGGCACGTGGGAGCAAGAGGAGGTGGGTAGAGGGCTCTCACAACCTTGGAAACCATGGATCTCGGTGGGTTTTAAGGCAGAGATGGTGAGAGAAGTTTAGGGTTAAGGAAACTTTGAGAGAGGGGGGGATATTAGAGGCGACAGATAGGTGAAAGTGATTTAGGGTTAGGGGTGTTGGTGGATTAAAAACGGAAAGGAAGAATTGTGGTTGTTGATCGTTTTGATCAACGGTCTGGATTTAGTGGGGAGTCGAAAGGGTTGATTTGATTAGGTTAGGGGTGGGTAATTTAAGAATTAAGCATGTCACAACCCAAATCTCAAACCCGGTCATGATGGTGCTTCTCGTGAAGACGAGGCTAGCAAACAAAACAAATGTTTCCTTTTTGGCATTTATTTAACATTTATAAAACCAAAAAATGATTAGCATGAACAAAAGTGCAGATAACAACGATAACGATAGGGAACCATCCCGTCACAGCCCGACATCGGGGAGTCACTAGTCATGAGCTACTTCAGAGTTCACAAAAGAACTGAAAGTCCGGAAATGGGAAATAATTCAGAAAAACAAAATGCATGGACAAAATAAAATAAGGGAGAAGATCTAGTGCCGCGGACGCTAGCGGTCACCGGCTCAGCTACGATAACCAATCTTCAATTCGCTAATAACCCGCTACCGGGCGAACAATACCTGCAATTGCAGGCGAGGTGCAGGGAGTAAAGTGAGTCACTTCAATGAGTAATAAGAGTAAATAATAACTGAAAGGGAAGAAATCACGTAAGAGCACTTCACCATGCAATATAGGACAGCACAACCCTTTGAGAAAACAGTAAGTCCAAGAAAATTCTTTAGACAATATATGACTCAGTTTAAAATCACTTTAAAAAATCTCTTTTACCAACAGTTAAGCAAGTAAATGCAGGACACGTAGTGCAACTCAGGACAAAAGTCAGCCTCTCGGGCAGAAACATGTATGCATAATTGCACTCACAACTCGTCCTTCAGGTAATATTCTTATCTATGGTCAACCACTGTTACCTGACCTATTTACATCCTACAGTGTCACTTTTACCACCGTCTCTAATTTATCCAGTTTGAAAGGGATCAGACAATATTAGAACAACAAATAAATATCTCAAGAAATGACACGAACAACAAGTAGTGCACAAATGTAAGAATGCATATGACTGTACACTTTAGTACCCGCTCCGGCGTGCAGCTCGCTTCACGTATTTAATGTTGACGGTGCTCATTGGGTATGTACAGACTCCGAAGGGGCCCCCTACAGCCCAAGCTCAATATCAGGCCATCTCATGGCATCAATCAAATCCTGGCCAGTCATTGTTACCTGGCCAAGTGGATACCCGTGCTCACTGTCGGTGAACAGACTCCGGATAGGCTCCTATAACCCATGTGCAATATCTGCCATGTCTTGGAATCAAACAGCCTTTCGGCCTCAATATCAATATAACACCGTTGCGGCGTGCAACCCGAGCAATTCGTATATTCAGAATTCACTTTAATAATGATTCGGTGCGCAACCCGATCACATAAGCCATTTGAGCAATATTGACATGAAAATCCTCAGCTCAAAAAGTCAATAAAATGTTGTTTAAGTTTTCAAGTATTAGAAAAAAGAATGGTTGAGTTTTCAAATTAGTGTTAAAACCTTAGACCTAGATCAAATAATATGCAAGTAATGCAAAAATCGTAATATGATTCCATGAAGGGTTCATATAGTTTGCACGAAGCCCAAGCGTGTAAATCAGCCCAAATTATGATGACAACAAATAAATTTTAGTCAAATACGCGGTAAAAATAAACAACCGGGATGGACCAAGTCATAGTCCCCAACGGTTCTCTACCCCACGCTCATATCCGGCGTGCAAGTCAGCTCAATACAGCACTATGATGTGAAAATCCAGGTTTTCAAACCTACGAGATATCATTTACAAGTATTACTCACCTCGAACCGGTGAAATATCTAGCCCACAGCGCCTTTACCCCTAAAATTGGCCTCCACGCGCGTCAAATCTAACAAATATTAGAAGGAATACGTTACAATATGCTAAGGGAATGTAACCCAATCGAAAAGACTCGAAAAATATCAAAAACCACCAAATTTGCAAAATATGAACCCCGGACCCACTTCTTAAATTCCTGAAAATTTTACAGCAAAATGACCCTTATTTTAACCTTAAGTTTCAAGCACTAACCCCCAATTTTAACCTTTAATTCCTTGGGTTTTCAGTGTTAATCCATGCTTAAACACCATTATTTCATAAATTAATTCCAAAAATCCATACTTGATGATAGACCTTGTTACCCTCTTCACAAATCGCCCAAAACTCTCTTGGTTCGAAGTCCAAAATGTTTGTTCTTTCAAAATTCACGAAGAAGACTTAACATAAATCTGTCCAGGTCTTTCCGCATTTGAGCTCCATTTTCTTGTTTATGCGGTCACCGCTTTTGCTGCTTTCCAACCGCTTCTGCGGTTATTCCCAAAACTTCCTAGACCACTTCTGCGGTTCAATTTACGTATTTGCGGTCTCTCGCTTTTGCGGAAAGCCCTCTGCTTCTGCAGAAGTTCCCTAGGCCCTCATGACCGCTTTTGTGACCTCCTAGCTGCATCTGCGGAACCGCCTATACGGTCCCTTTTCCACAAATGTGGAAATGACACAACCAGCAATATTAAACATGCATTAACTCCAAACTCTCCGTTTAACCACCCGAATTCACCCCGAGGTCCCCAGGACCCAACCAAAAGCACAAATATGATCTTTTACTCTATCTAGACTCGCTCGAATCATCAAAACACAATTGTTAACACCAAAATCCTCAATTTTCACAAAATCCAAGCCTAAGTTTATAAAATTCTTCCAAAATTCACATTCGATCAAAAACCCGATCTAAGCACCTCCGATTCAACTGAAATTTTTCACACACATCATAAATCACCTAATGAAGCTACTGCAACTCTCGGAATTCCATTCCGACTTTCGGATCAAAATATCACCTATCAACCGGAATTCGCCAAAGTTCAAACTTAGCCAATTCAAGCCTAATTCTACATCGAGCCTCCAACTTACTTCCGATTGTTATCCTAAGCCTTATATCATCGCTCAAAACTAACTGAATCATCAGAAATTCATCCCGAGCCCTCTAGCTCACAAGTCAACATCCGGTTCACTATTCCAAACCAAACTTTCCCTAAAGAGACTAATTGCCTCATTTCCCACAAAACTCTATTCGAATTGCTTCAAATTCACAAAACACATACGATGAAACATGAAGAAGCACAAAACAGGGAAAATGGGACGGAAATACATGAGATGTCTAGTCGGGTTGTCACATCCTCCAAACATAAACAAATGCTCTTCCTCGAGCGTACACAGAGTTGTACTAGAGCCAACCATTTATGAAGCCACTTCTCCTCCGACAATCACCATGGCAATTTCTAAGCCAAATCTCGATATTACCCTTCCAACAAGCTGAAATCAAATCTGTTCGTATTCATTAATGATCCCAAAGATCTCTTCTGGGCAAACACACCATCCTGGGACATGACACATCAATACAGCCTAAGCCACAACTTACATAACACACATACCAATAAGAGATGGCCTGAACATACTCATCTCATGAAAATTACTCAAACGAAAGAGTTGTACCTTAAGCTCATCAATACCATTACAGCACAAGGCTGGTACCCCGTCCCACATCATAGAAATAGAACACTTGAATCTACCCCGAAGGGTCTAATCTCCACGTAGCCTTTCTATAATACGCGATCTTATCCAAACACCACTACAAGTGAAGCACCTCAAGTCGGTATACTAGATATTGACAACCACGCACGATTGGTTTCTCGAACCCAAACGAATCATTATACCATGGGGAATTAAGGCATACGAATAGCATATGGAAACCATTCTCCATATCACACTGTTGCGGCACAATCCGATCTAGATAACATACCCATGGCGGCGTGCCACCCGGTCCACATATACTCATGGCGGCGTTCCATCCGATCCACAAATACTCATGGCGGCGTGCCATCCGATCCACACATACTCATTGCGGCGTGCCATCCGATCCACATATACTCATGGCAGTGTGCCATCCGATCCACACATAATCATGGCGGCGTGCTTTCCGATCCACACACACACATATATATATATATATATATATATATATATATATATATATATATATATATATATATGTATATATATATATATATCATATAACGAGGTGCACATCGAGCCAAATTAACTCATTACAACAAAATACCGAGTACCGGTCATAAGAATACTGAGTGCATACGATATCTACATATAGTGTTATAAGCTGCAAAACCCACACGCAACTGAGGTTTCCCTCTCAACTTTCCACTATGAATCCCGATAGCAATAGTCCGTAAATCATATCGTCTCGCAATGTAGGAAACAACTTATAGATCCTTCCAAATCACTGATAAGCTCAACAATGGTTGAGTCAACCTATCCCTCTACAATGCAATTTGGATCTACCCGAGTCAACTCAAACTGGAACACGCATCCGAAGAGTCCCTTAAATTCAGTAACTGCCTCAATAATAACAACCTATGCACTGACATCCATCATGAAGGTTCAATAGGAATAGCAATCCCTAAATACCGTCCGCTGGGTCCTTGAAATATAAACCACTCCACAAGAACGTAACCCAAATGTATCTCGCCACTCGAACCATGGCGTTTCTGGCATAGCCCATAATGCAATAGTCCAAAATTAATTTAACAAAGAGACAACCAGTCTGAACTCAAACTTCACATCCAATAATATAGCATGCCAGCAACGAAAGATTCACTCAAGACTTCAAATACCAATAGTCTCCAAACAGTGCTGATACACATGATCCACCATCACAATAGCCGAATATGAGGACTTCCGCCTCCAATTCCACATAGCACATGAATCATTATACCTGATCCCAATTTGTTCCGTCCGAACACATACCACAGCTCAATATCCTATAATTCTGCGACACATACTCAGAATCTCCCTGTGCCCTCAAGAAACCCGAATATCACCAGTCGAACTAACATGAAAGTGTCGCAATACTACCGAAGTATCATCAGTCTAATACATTACCCTTCTCAACCGACACATATACTCTCATTAAATCACTTCCAATTAGCAGTACCATTTCCTTGATTACCTGAGGCAACCCGTTGCCTATGAATTTTAAGAACTTTTTTGCAGAACTTAACTATAACTTATCTAGCCAAGACCTTTCGTCAATCCCATCTAGAAGAAGAATCATTACATATTTCATGCTTCGCATGACTCAAGAATATATATATATATATATATATATATATATATATATATATATATATCTCCAAACCACGGTTAAGCTCAACAAGAACTCTTTCCCAGTTCTATTTACCCAGGCTAAACTGCCAGGACTGAATCCTTCTACCCAGACCAAGCTAAGCAAGCTGACAAAACTCAAGGCATTGCTGCCAAATGCATGTAAGGCTCATTACCTCAAACATATACGACTAATTAATCATGCCCTTACCATACCGACTTAGTCTACTATCACGATATTCCATCTATTAATTTTTTCCTCCTGATTCATGATCAATTTGATATTCCCTCTTGCTGTAGTACCACAATGCCTCAACCGATGCTTACCACACGAGACTCGAACATAAGACCACACTGTCTAAGACTCATAGGCCACTGAATACTCTCTCAAATGTTCCCAGAAATACCACATTCTATAATACTTTACTTTAAAGAACTTGCTGTGAATCTAAATTTATTACCATGACTTTCCCGATACCGGCAGATAGGATCCCATAATCAACATAAAATCACCACAAGTCTTGACCTTTTCCAGTGAAACTCAGTCTCTACTCACATACACACCTTACGACACATGATTGTTACATGTAGAACCTTGAACACAATAAAACCATTCTCGAGAGTCATTTACTTCATATTTGATCTGCAATTTATCGGACATAGCGAAATGAACCACTCGTGCCTTAATAGAACCGTGACACCACAGGATATTATCGCATTCAAATACTAACAAATATCTTTCTTCTCAATACACTGAGCATTGTTTATCCACAATAGCTCAAGACATCCTATTGTTTCCACACATCTACAAGTACCATATAACTCTTTTCAAAATTTTGCTTCACTCGTGCCATCCTCGACTAAATTTATGCAACCAGAACTTGTCCGCCAGCATATCTCGAAATGGAACCAACATTCCACATGACCGTGCAATCATCTAACTTCCCCAACTTGGCTCGAAGCCATAGACCAAATATTTCTATAGCTCATATCACTTTTACTCCATTGATTCCACAAGAACAAAGTGAGGATACGCCCAAATAATTTATAAGTTGTGAAACACAGATTCCTTTAACATGCACACAAGGACCATACCACGCTAGAACATTGTGCAAGAGATAGCCCACCTACATTGCCTCAATATAATATATCCATATACCTTCCATAGTCATACACAATACACAGTCGACCAGTCTTTTTGAGTCTAAACTCGAACCGCAACACGCTATTTACTTCAGTCCTAACTAGGAGACTTGAAAATATTCTTCATGCACTCGTAACTCGGGGAAACACTTCCAATCACAATGGAAATCAAACACCTAATGGTTCATCTATCATCGAACAAAACTTCTTTGACAACTCCAAGTCATATAGTAACATCTCGCAGTACCAACATACTCACCAAATAGATATCCAACTGCCATTCCCCCAATTAGGGACAATACTGAACATATAAATTCAAAACACCAGCTCGTAAAACCAGCACCTCGGCGCTCAAGCCATAAGCAAAGATCCGACCTCAAGTCCCCAAGACTGGCCCAACATCAGCTTATAGAATTCACATCTTTCCCCTCGATCGGGGAATCATAAGTTGTCAAGGAAAATCTGATATTGAGCGCTCGCGTGCGCATACAATCGCGTGGAAGGAATTTCAAGATTTATTTTGAAGCTGAATCAAGGACGCACGATAACAAAATCAAGAAGCTGATGTTTTTGTAATGGTTCTGCACCCTCTCGAGTAAAAATATAGACGTCTCCATACCGATCCACGAGACTCTACTAAGCCTGCTCATGACTCGTGAGACCTAGCCTAGGCTCTGATACCAACTTATCACGGCCCAAATCCCAAACACGGCCATGATGGCGCCTCTCATGAAGATGAGGCCAGCAAACAAAACAAATGTTTCCTTTTTAGAAATTATTTAACATTTATAAAGCTAAAACATGATTAGCATAAACAAAAGTGAGGACAACAACGATAACGACAGGGAACCATCCAGTCACAGCCCGACATCGGGGTGTCACTAGTAATCAGCTACTACAGAGTTCACAAAAGAACTACAAGTCCGGTAACGGGAATAAAGTCTGAAAAAACACATGGACAACGTAAAATAAGGGAGAAGATCTGGTGCCATGGACGCTAGCGGTCACCTGGCTCAGCTACGAAAACCAATCTTCAATCCGCTAATAACATGCTACCAGGCAAACAATGCCTGCATCTGCACGCGAGGTGCAGGGAGTAAAGTGAGTACTCCAACTTACTGAGTAATAAGAGTAAATAATAACTGAAAGGCAAGAAATCACGTAAGAACACTCCACCTTGCAATATGGGACATCAAAACCCTTTGAGAAAACAGTAAGTCCGGAAAAATCCTTTAGAAAATATATGACTCAGTTTAAAATCACTTTTAAAAATATCTTTTACCAACAGTTAAGCAAGTAAATGTAGGACAGGTAGTGCAAGGCAGCACAAAATTCAGCCTCTCGGGCACAAGCAGGTATGCCTAATTGAGCTCACAACTCTCCCTTCACGCATCATTCTTATCTATGGTTAGCTACAGTTACCTGACCCATTTACATCATACAATGTCACTGCTACCACAGTCTCAAATTTATCCACTTTAAAAGTGATTAGAAAATGTCAGAACAACAAATAAATATCTCAAAAATGACACAAACAACAAATAGTGTATAAATGTAAGAATGCAATGCAATGCATATAACGGACTATGGGTGTGCAGCCCGCTCCACTTCTTTAACGTCGACGACGCTCACTATGGGTGTGTACAAACTCTAGGAGGGGCCCCTTATGGCCCAAGCGCGATGTCAGGCCCTATCGTGGAATCAATCAAATCATGTCCAGTCATTGTTACCTGGCCAAGTGGATACCCGCGCTCACTGTGGGTGAGCAGACTTCGTAGGGGCTCCTAAAGCCCATGCACAATATCAACCATGTCTTGGCATTAAATAGGCTCTCGGCCTAAATATCAATATAACACTGTTGCGGCGTGCAACCCGAGCTATCCATATATTCAGAATTCACTATAACAATGCTTCCATGCACAGCCCGGTCCATACTCAGTCCAAAATGAACATAAGCCATTTTGGCAATATTGACATGAAAATCCTCAGCCCAAAATGTCAATAAAATGTTGTTTATGTATTCATGTCTTAGCAAAAATATGGCTGAGTTTGCAAAACAGTATTAAAACCTTGGACCGAGATCAAATAATATGCAAGTAATGCAAAAATAGTAATATCATTCCACGAAGGGTTCACATAGTTGGCACGAAGCCCAAGCATGGAAATCAGCCCAAATTATTATGACAACAAATAATTTTCAGTCAAATACATGATAAAAATCAACAACCGAGACGGACCAAGTCACAGTCACCAACAGTGCTCTACCCCACGCTCATAGCCAACATGCAAGTCACCTCAATACAGCACTATGATGTGCAAATCCAGGGTTTCAAACCCTCAAGATATCATTTACAAGTATTACTCACCTCGAACTGGTGAATATCTAGCCCCGATGCCTTTGCCCCTCAAATCAGCCTCCACGCGCGTCGAATCTAACCAAAATCAGAGTGAATACGTTACAATAGGCTAAGGGAATATAACTTAATTGAAAAGACTCGAAGAATATTGAAAACCACAAAATTTGCAAAACTCGAGCCCCGGTCCCCCTTCTCAAAATCCAAAAATCTTTACATCAATACAACCCTTATCTTGCCACGAGTCAATGCATATCAAGTTCCCAAGAATCGGAGTCCATTTGGCCCCTCAAATCATCAATTTAATCTCTCTTAAGTTTCAAGCCCTAACCCCCATTTTTAACCTTTAATTTCTTGGGTTTTCAACGTTAATCCATGCTTAAACACTATAATTTGATAATTTGATTCCAAGAATTCATATGATAGCCCTTGAAACCCTCTTCAAAAATCGCCCAAACCCCTCTTAGTTCGAATTCCAAAATGTTTGTTCTTTCAAAATTCGCGAAGAATTAACATAAATCTGTCTAGGTCTTTTCGCATTTGCGGTCACCGCTTTGCGGGTTTCTAACCGCTTTTGTGGTTCTTCCCAATACTGCCCAGACCACTTCTGTGGTCCAATTTACGCATTTGCAGTCTCCGCTTTTGTGGAAAGCCCTCCGGTTTTGTGGAAGTTTCCCAGGACCTCATGACCTCTTTTGCGACCTCCTAGCCACATCTGTGAAACCACCTATACAGTCCCTTTTTCGCAGGTGCGAAAATGACAGAACCAGCAATTTTAAACATGCAATAACTCATAACTCTACGTCTAACCACCCGAGTTCACGCCAAGGCCCCCGAGACCCCAACCAAAAACACAAACATGATATTTTACCCTATTCAGACTTGCTAGAATCATAAAAACACTATTGTTAACACTAAAATCCTCAATTTTCACCAAATCCAAGCCTAAGTGTATCAAATTCTTCCAAAGCTCACATTCGATAAATAACCCGACCTAAACACCTCGGATCAAAATCTTACCTATTAACCAGAATTCACCAAAATTCAAACTTAGCCAATTCAAGACTAATTCTACACCGGGCGTCCAAAATTACTTCCAATTATACTCCTAAGACTTAAATCATCCCCCTGAAACAAACCGAAACATGAGAAATCCATCCGGAACCCTCTAACTCACAAGTCAACATCCGCTTGACTATTCCAAACCAATCTTTATGTAAAGAGACTAATTGACTCATTTCCCACCGAACCTTATCCGCTTTAAAGTCACCAAACACATACGATGAAATATGTAGAAGCATAAAATGGGGAAAATGGGACGGAAATACATGGGATGACAGGTCGGGTCGTCATAGAGCAGTTTAATTTGGGGATTGAAATTCGGTTCAATTGGGGGCAGATTTGGGATAAAATTAACATACGTAGGACTAGTAATTAAATAGACATTTATTCTTTTAATTTTATAAAAAAATAGCAAAAAAATTCTGAAAAGAATTATAGGTACTAAATTAATTAATTATGAGTAAATATTGAATTACAATACTGGAATCATTTTTGTACTTATAAAAGCAATTAAATCTTAAAATAGGATAAATTTGCAATTATATGCAATTGAACTTTAAAATACTAAATAAATGTGTACAAAGTGTGCAAAAAGTATCTTAGCTATGCTTTGGTATAAGTACGAGAATACAATAAATGAATTACCAGAAATGATAATTTGGGAAATAATTAGTGGTTTTTTACTAATAAAATGAGGCGATAAATTGGTTTGAAAATCCAAAAAATAATAAAATTTGGACATGCTTATATATGCACACATATGCTATTTTGAAAGTATTTTGCGTATGAAAAATGTATGGGGAAAATTAGGTATCAACAAGTAGTATACATCGTAATTCGAGCAAGGTCGAACTGATATTGATGGATTTAGCCATTAGAATGTTACATTGATCATGGCCGAGGTAGTATCCGTCGTAGTTCGAGCGAGGTGGAACTGATATTGATGGCCTTAGCCATTAGGATGTTACTTGGATCATGGTCGAGGTAGTATACGTCGTAGTTCGAGCGAGGCTGAACTGATATTGATGGCCTTAGCCATTGGGATGTTACTTTGATTGTGGTCGAGGTAGTATATGTCATAGTTCAATCAATGTCGAACTGATATTGATGGCCTTATCCATTAAGATGTTACGTCGAGCATGGTCGAGTTAGTATCCGTCGTAGTTCGGGCGAGGTCGAACTAATATTGATGGCCTTATCCATTAGGATGTTACTTCGATCGTGGTCGAGGTAGTATACGTCGTAGTTCGAGCGAGGCTTAACTGATATTGATTGCCTTAGCCATTAGGATGTTACATTGATTGTTGTCAAGGTAGTATCTGTCATAGTTCAATCAAGGTCGAGTTGATATTGATGGCCATATCCATTAAGATGTTACTTCGATCATGGTCGAGGTAGTATCTACCGTAGTTCGAGCGAGTTCGAACTAATATTGATGGCATTAGCCATTAATATGTTACTTCGGTCTTTCCAGCAAGGTCAAACTGATATTGATGGCCTTAGCCATTAGGATATTACTTCAATAGCGGTCGAGGTAGTATCCATCGTAGTTCAAGCGAGGTCAAACTGATGTCGATGGCATTAGGCATTAGGATATTACTTCGATCGTGGTCGAAGTAGTATCCATCGTAGTTCGAGCAAGGTCGAACTAATGTTGATGGCCTTAGCCATTAGGATGTTACTTCGATTTTGGTCGAAGTAGTATCCATTTTAGTTCGAGCATGGCCGAATTAAAGTCGATGGACTTAGCCATTAAGATATTACGTCAATCATGGTCAAAGTAGTATCTGTCGTAGTTCGAGCGAGGCCGTACTGATGTTGATGGCCTTAACCATTAGGATTTTACTTCAACCGTGGTTGAAGTAGTATCCGTCAGAGTTTGAGCGAGGTCAAACTGATGCCGATGGCCTTAGCCATTAGGATGTTATTTCGATTGTGGTCGAAGTAGTACCGATCGTAGATTAAGCAAAGTCAAACTGATATTGATGGCCTTTGCCATTAGTATGTTACTTCGATTGTAGTTGAAGTCGTATCTGCCATAGTTCAAGCGATAACTGATATTTATGGCCTTAGCCATTAAGATTTTCTTCGATCGTGGTCGAAGTAGTATCTGTCATAGTTCGAGCGAGGTCGAACTAATGTTGATGGCCTTATCCATTAGGATGTTACTTCGATCATAGTCGAAGTAGTATCGTTCATAGTTCGAGCGAGGTCGAGCTGATGTCGATGGCCTTAGCCATTAGGATGTTACTTCGATCATGGTCGAAGTAGTATCCGTCGTAGTTCGAGCGAGGTCGAACTGATGTCGATGGCCTTAACCATTAGGATGTTACTTTGATCGTGGTCGAAATACTATTCGTCGTAGTTCGAGTGAGGTCGAACTGATATTAATGGCCTTAGCTATTAGAAGGTTGCTTTGATCTTGGTCGAAGTAGCATCCGTCGTAGTTCAGGCGAGGTCGAACTGATATTGATGGCCTTAGCCATTAGGATGTTTCTTCGATCGTAGTTGAAGAAGTATCCGTCGTAGTTCGAGAAAGGTCAAATTGATGTCAATGGCTTAGTTATTAGGATGTTACTTCGATCATGGTCAAAGTAGTATCCGTCGTAGTTTGAGCGAGGTCAAACTGATATTGATGGCCATAGCAATTATGATGTCACTTTCATTATGGTCAAAGTAATATCCATCATAGTTCGTGCGAGGCCAAACTGATTTGGATGGCCTTAGCCATTTGGATGTTACTTCGATAAATGTCAAAGTAGTATCCATCGTAGTTCGCGCGAGGTAGAACTGCTTTTCATGGCCTTAATCGTTAGGATGTTACTTCGATCGTGATAGAAGTAGTATCTATTGTAGTTCGAGTGAGGTCGAACTGATGTCGATGTCCTTAGAAATTAGGATGTTATATCGACCATTGTCAAAGTAGTAGCGAGGTCGAACTGATTTCGATATCCTTAGCCATTGGGATGTTACTTTAATCATGGTTGAAGTAGTATCTGTCGTAGTTCAAGCGAGGTCGAACTGATGTCAATGGCCTTAGACATTAGGAGGTTGCTCTGACCGTGGTCGAAGTACGATTTGTCGTGTTCAAATCAAATGTTTCGCATGGAGGTGTTCATTCGAATGGTGGTCGAACTAATATCGATGGCCTTATCCATTAGGAGATTGTAGCGACTGTGGTCGAAGTACTATTCTTCGCGTTCAAATTGATTGCGTTTCGCATGGAGGTCTTCATTCAAATGGAGAAATCTATTCATACAATAGATATTTCTATTTATGCAATTATGTTCGTACAATGGAGGTTGCCTGGTGTAGTCTCTTCATTACTTTGGCCTAAAGGCCATGCCGATGGGCCAAGGTAAAGAATAGCGCTCTAACTTATAGGGTGTCCACTGTTGCTGCCTCGTTAAAAACCTCCCTGAGAAAACCCGATTGGGTCAAAAGTCAGGTAAGGGAAAAAGAGTACGGTTCAGGTGGCGCCTTTCAGAAGTGGAAATACTTGAGATGGGAGACGTTCCAGTTGTTTTGGAGTGGTTTTCCTTCCATCGTTTCTAGTTGGAATGCTCCTTTGTTTGCCATTTCTATGATTTTATATGGTCCGTCCTAGCTGGTACCCAACTTTCCCTTATTTGGATCTTTTGATGTCAAAGTTTTAACTTTGAGGCTGTATTCACCAACTTTGAGTGGCCTTACCTTTACATTGTTGTTGTAAATTCTCTCTACTTGCTGCTTCTGGTCTACCATTCTTATGTGGGCCATATCTCTTCGTTCTTCTGCCTCGTCTAGATCTATCAATCTACTCTCATCCTTAGCTGCTTCGCTTACATGGGAGTATCTCATACTAGGCTCCCCGACTTCGACGGGTATGATTGTGTCGGTCTCGTAGACCAGTGAGTGGCATTTCTCCCGTGATGGACTTTGGTGAGGTTTGATATGCCCATAATACTTCTGGTAACCATTCGGGCCATAGCCCTTTGGCTTCATCTAGATTATTCTTTAATATGTTCAATATTACTTTGTTGGAGGACTCGGCTTGGCCATTTGCAGCGGGATGATATGATCTGGAGAGTATCCGCTTGATGGGGCATTTTTCAAAGTACTCAGTCGTTTTCTTCTCGACAAATTGGGGTCCATATTGCAGTTCATTTCTTTGGGGATGCTGAAATGGCATATAATATTCTTCCATATAAAGGCAATAACCTCATGTATGCGTATTTAAGTGAACGCATCTGCTTCCACCCAGTTAGAAAAATAGTCAGTTAAAACCGAAAGAAAAAATACCTTTCCTCGTCCTGCCGGAAGGGGGCCAACTATGTCCATTAAATGCCACAGCGAAGTGACAAAATGTAAGATTCTCCCGCTTGATGTATCATAGGGGAATACTTTTGGCACTGCTCGCATCTCCGAACATAGTCCGCTGCTTCTTTTTTCATAGTGGTCAAGAAGCAGCCAACACGGATGTGGCATCGGACTAGGGCGCGATTCCCTTTGTGGGATCCGCAGTGAACCTCGTGTACTTCCTCTAGTACTTGTCTGGTTTTGTGAGGCCTCAGACACTTGGCTAGGGGACCGTCAATTGTCCTCTTGTAGATGTCGCGACTTACAATGATGTACCGATCGGCTTGTACTCAGAGTTTCTTGGCCTCCTTTTAGTCTTGTGGAAGTGTTTAGTCCTATAAATAGGATACGAGATTGTTATGCCAGTCCGAAGTTAAATGTAGAGAGAGTACCTTGACGTGGTCTATGGCTGCATGAAAGAGGTTGACCATATTTCCCTTGTTGGTATTTATGGTGGCCGTAAATAATTTGGGAGGCCATCTGCCTCGATATTTTGTGACCTGGGGATCTGATCGAAGCGGCATTCGTTGAATTCAGGCATTAACTTATGGATTTCCGATTGATACTTCTGCAGTCTTTGCTCTTTGATTTGGAAAGTCCCGGTGACCTGATTTACGTCGAGTTGATAGTCGCAATATAGGATGATTCATCGGGCACCATACTTCAGGCTAACTTTAGACCTACAACGACAACCTCACACTCACCCTCGTTGTTAGTCATCTCGGGGCATCGTATCGACTGGAGATTTATTTCGCCCGTAGGGACTTCGAGTATAAGTCCTAGTCCTAATACCGAGGCGTTCGAAGTGTCATCGGTAAGAGGGCGCATAGGTCGGTACGTGCGGAGCCACAAAGTTCTTCTTGCTCTGCCTGTGGCAATATTTCTACGTTAAAGTCGGCGACAAAATCAGCGAGCACTTGCGACTTAATCGCGGTTCGCAGGTGATACATTATATCACGTTCACTGAGCTTTATTTCCCATTTGGGAAGTTTTATTTAGAGCTCGGGTTTATGTAGGATGCTCCTTCGGGGAAAAGTCGTTATTACTTTTATGGGATGACATTGGAATTATGGTCTTAGCTTTCGTGAAGCTGTGACCAGTGATAGAGCGGGGATTTCAAGGTGAGGGTACCTTGTCTTGGCATCCATTAAGGTCTTGCTGATATAGTAGATAGGAGATTACGTACCTTTGCTTTCACGAACTAGGACTGCATTGAAGTCCACACCTGATAAGGCTAAATACATGAGAAAACACTTGCCTGGGTCGGCTTTAACAAGTAATGGAGGTGAGGATAGGTATGCTTTTAGTTTCTTCAAGGCGTAGATTCATTCCTCGTTCCAATGCAGCCCATGGTCTTTCCTTAGTACGTTGAAGAATTTATTTGACATCAGTCTGAGGATCATAAAATTAATCTCGACAAGGCTGATATTCACCCCGTCACCTTCTGCACCTACTTTTTACTGGTCAGTGCCTCAGGTATTGAGTCAATGGCTTTGATTTTATATGGATTGACTTCGGTTCCTCATTGTGATACGAGGAAACCCAAGAATATTTATGAGGCACACCGAAAGCGCATTTTTCTAGGTTCAACTTCATTCCGTACTTCCTCAATATCTTTGAAGTTGCCTTCAAATGGTCAATGTGGTCCTCTTTCTTCATCGACTTTACCAGCATATTATCAACGTAGGCCTCCATCATTTTGACGAGCTATTCCTTAAACATTTTGGTGACCAAAAGCTGATAAATGGCCCATGCGTTCTTCATTCCGAACGGCATTACCTTTTAGCAATAGGTCCCTTGATAGCTGATGAAGGTTGTCTTTTCTTGATCCTCCTTGGCCATCAGGATTTGGTTGTAAATGGAATAGGCATCCAGAAAGCTCAATAGTTCATGCGATGTCGATGCATCGATTAGTTAGTCGATATGAGGTAACAAGAAGGAGTCTTTTGGGCATGCTTGTTTCTGATGAGTGAAGTCCACGCACATTAGCCACTTCCCATTCTTTTTTTTGACCATGACTATATTGGCGGTCCAGTGGGGATACTTCGATTCTCTAATGGAGCCATTGTGAGCAACCTGTCCACCTCTTCAATGACCACTTTGTTGATTGCGGCATTGAATTTTCTCCTCGCCTATTGTACTGGCGAATAGAGCGTGTCAACATTCAACCTAGGAGGGGCGATGTCCCTTTGGATGGCCGGGATATCTTAGTTGGAAAAGGCAAACAAATCAGTGTTGTTAGTCAGAAATTCGTTATATTTACCTAGATCTGAGAGGTTGTGCCCGATGTAAGCCTTTCTCATGCTATCACTGTCGTCGAACTGGACCAGGTCGAGGCTTTCTACAGTTGCTTTGTAGGCTCGTATGACATCCGGGTCTCAGACCTTTGCTAATTGGTCTGGCTTAGTCCCCTACATGGCTAATTTCTATGCCTTTCGCTCCTTTTATTTTCTTGGTATACATGCAATGTTCGGCAATCTGGTAGCATTCTTGGGCAGTACGTGGCTCACCTCGAATACTATACACCCCCCATAGGGTGGGAAATTTGATCACTTAGTAAATTCTCGATGTGACTGCTCTCATGGCATGTATCTAGGGGCGTCCTATGATGGCATTATAGGACGTTTCCTAGCCCATAACATGGAATGTGGTTTCTAGCGTAACTCCTCATGCTAAGACAAGCAACATTATTTCTCCGGATGTTCACTCTACTACATTGTTAAAACCCGTTAACGTTATGCAATACGATATTATTTTATCCTTGAGGCTCATCTGCGCAAGAACTCTTGGGTGGATAATACACATGTCGCTTCCGTTGTCGACCATGATTCCTTTCACATACGTATTAGCAATGCGTAAAGTTATAGCTAAAGCATTATAGTGAGGAAAAGGCAAACCATCGACATCTGATTTTAAAAGAAGACACTGTCTTCGAAGTCGTCATATCCTTTGTGGGGGACCGTGCGTTTGAGTTTGTGCGTGGTGGTTAACTTTACGTGATTGATCATCGACTCATCGCCGCCAGCGATAATCATCTGTATGGTGCGTGCTGGTGATGGCGGTTTTGTAGGCCCTTGATAGGGATTGATACGCTCAAATAACAATTTATGAATTGTGTACGACAATCGATGTCAAATATAATAACCCAACAAGGTTGGGGTCGAATCCCACAGGGAATAGGAGAGAAAAGGTTACTTGTTTAGTATGTTTCTCGACTCGAGTTCGATCTCTATTCGGTTAATTGTAACAAGAGAGAATGGTGTATGGTGACAAGAGTATGTATGATTGTTTGAGTTTGAGTAACAACTAATTTTAACAATTGATGAGTAAACAAGTGGATAAAAGTAACCAAGGTTGTGTCCCTTATTGTCAACAGGTGTTAATATGATATATTTCTAATAGGAGTTCCTTTAGATTTGCAAATGATGTCTATGATACTACCTAATATTTTCCAATGAATGAGTAGTATTTCCTCTTTATAATTTTCTTAAATATAAAAGAGTTTCTAGAAAGAACCATCAATAAATGCCAATTAAAACCCACTTATTCCTAAGTGATTTTAGCAAACAAGGTTTAAAGCCTTGAGTCATTGATATTTAAATCTACCAAATTCTAAACCACTTTCCCAAGCAAAGCAAGAATTTAATGGCTTTTGTTAATGTTTGCAACCACCAACAATGACTGAATAACAAGAAGTAAATAAACATCTACCACTCATTATATATAAATTCAATGTCAAACACCCATTAACATAACACCCATTTAGGGTCCACAACCTTAGTATTTAAAACTAGATACTCATGCTAAAACACAATAACCAACTAATAATAAGTGTCATAAATGCTTACAAAGAGAAGATTTTTCACCCAAAAGCTTCCAAAAAGAGAGAATATTAATATCTTTTGAGTGTAGCTAAAAGGGTAAGACAAGATGATCCCAAAAGAGTCTATTAAAACTATTTATAGGTGGACCAATTTCGGGACAGAAATGGACAAATTTGCCATTCCAAGTCACGTTTGTGACCGCAGACTTATCGCAGAATAGGTTTGCGGTCCTCATTTTGAGTAGCCGCTCCGCAGATCCAAAACCCTAGGTGCCAAGCCTTCATCGCATGTCCAATATGCGGTCCGCATTTGAGTTATACGACCGCAGATTTGCATCACATCTTTGTCCTTGCGTTTCTTCTTGTTCATTCTGCGGCTCAGCTGCGGTCCGCATATTGATTCTGTGATCGCAGATCGCGCCACATTCTTGATATGAATTTTAGATCCGGACCCTGTAATACTCTGCGATGTGAAAGACGAGTCTGCGGTCCGCATGTGTGTTCTGCGACTGCAGACTGGGCCGCATATTGGCATTTATGCAATATCATGCTCTTTTCTTCTCTTTTTGAGTCCATTTTCATATCCTTGGTCATCCCTTCCTCTTGTGCTGTAAGAAAAACAAATCTACATGAGTGTCAGTTATAGTTGCATTAAAACAAGATAGAATCTAAACAATAAGTATTGAAATGCGCCGAAATTCTCCGGCGCATCAACACCCCAACTTAAACTCTTGCTTCTCCTCAAGAAAGCAAAACATACTCAGCCTATTCTTAACTCTATTTACAAATACGAAACAGTAGTGACTCGGGATGGTGTTCATTGCTAGTTCTTTGAGCATGCATTTACAATTGCTTCACCCTTCCTGGATTAGAAGTATGTACAGAGAAACGTTAATCAATCCTGTGAACTCAGAGCCTCAACATTGTGAATAGATGCTACCCTCATCTGAGTGCACGTTCAATTGACTCAAAAAGCTCAACTTCAATTCAATTCCACAGTTCATATACCCTTACCAGAAAGAAAGTCCGAGAATCACAATATTTACAAAGACGGCAAAGAGGGATCATTTACAAACACACTCACTCTCAGAAAGAACTTCAAGTGTTACAACATGCTATATCATAAGCTTGCCCTTATTTTAATTTGCCGCTTATTCCAGAATGTTCGGTTTGAGGCCTCATAAGGGCTTATTGGCTTGTAATGTAGGTTCAGGGATGGGTTGGATAGATAGGGTACAAGTGACTTCACCCTCTTTGAACACTAATCACATCTTACCATTCTTTTGCATTCCTTTTCAAACGCCCATATCGTTGTTTTCGTCTAGCCTCCAGTATAGAGCTACCTTACATACCTTTTCATTATTGTTCAAGACTCCCAATTTTGTAAACATAAGCATTACTAGATTTTTCTTTTCTTTTTATTTTTCTTCTCCGGCTTTTGGTTATCATTTTTTTGGAGCTTGAACAATTTCTCAAATTCTTTTGATGTATGATGCCCTAAACTCATATACACCCTTAACGGTCTTCCACTTTGACCTTACCCCAAACGTAGGATTTTAGCCTCATTCTTAGTGTTCAAAAAGGGACGGGTTCAAGAGAGGAAATTGATTTTCAAAACGGGAAAGGTTTGTAATGAGTTGGCCAAAGAAAGGTTAAAAAGGCTCAAATTGGGTGCTAGTGGTATCCTTTATGCAAGGTAGGCTTGAAAGGCTAAAGAGGCTTGTAGGTCTAATGAGGAAAAGAACCAAAAAAAAAAAAAAAGAAAAACCAAGGGGAATTGATTCACAAAATGATATTTAACAAACACAAACACGAATTCAACAACTTTTATGAAAAACCAAAAATCATACGTCACTCATATACCAAAGTCATAAATCATATATACATGAGTTTCCAACTATACACACAACTATATACACGACAAAAATCATATAAGGATACCTGCCCACCCCCAACTGTAAATGATGCATTGTCCCCAAGGGTAGCTCCCCGAGGCACACTAAGTGCGATGGAAGTCGGTAGCTTGCTGGGTGCTGGAGGGATCACCCTCTGATGTGGTGGTGAGAACTGGCACTGGATCAGTAGGTAGTGTGACCTCCTCCACTGGTGGCTGCTCTGAAGTAGGGGAAGGAACTGGCTGTGTGACTGGAACTGAGGCTGGAGGGACAATATCATCAGCTGGCACCTAAGAGCTACTGGATGTGCACCTGCTGTAGATAGGGTGCTACCGCAGCTGTCGGACCCCCTCTGCCAATCAAAGACCTCTCCAGGGAAATCTTCAGCTGCGCCCTCCCCTCCTCGTCAGCAGTATCATCTGCACTCTCATCATCCTGAAACTGTCTTCCCCTTATCAACAAGCTGAGGGGCTTCGTCACTGGAGGACCCTAAACTATCTTCTTCCTCATCCCCTCTGTCACCCTCCAACTTGTCCGAGATACCGGTCTCCTCATCAGAATCAATATCAATATGAACGTTGGGAGCATCGGGATGAGAGCATCCGGGGGTAGGAACCATAAGATCCGCCATCAAGTTTGTGAAATCAAGCCCCAAGTCTAGAACAGAGCCAATACCTGGAGCACATTCCAATGGAAGGAGGGATGAAATATCGAATTCCAAATTTTACATTTTTTGGAATTCGACCTTCATAGAGGCAACCTCCTTCTTGAGGTCAGGCAGGCCACTCACTTCACCTCTTTCCACCTTCTCCAACCTCAACTCAATTCCTTGTAAGCGTTCCGCATACGCTTATTGCTTTTGATGTATATCTTCCACGGCCGCTTGCATGGGAGTGAGGTCTTGCTTGATCAAATTCGGCAAAGTTTTCAGAAGGTGGTCAATTTTGGCATTTGCATGTTAGGCTAGTATTCCAAGCTTTGAGATTGTCGGAGGAGAAGATGGAGTCTGAACAGTGGTAGATGTAGGGGCAGTCTGAGTCGTAGAGGACCCTGCAACATCTGTTGAAGATGTGACACTAGGTTGGGATGAAGGAACGTCCTACTGAGCAACACCAACAGGAGTCACTACAGCGTCACCAAGACGGGTGATATCTATAATACCTGCCTCCCTGCCAATTTTGTCCTTCCAGACATCCACAAGGACATTAACCGCTTGGCATAGAGCTGCGATCAATGCTGGGAATGGGAGAGATGTAGCATCCAGCATTGCCCGCTTACACATTTCCTGAAATATAATGGACCCACTTCGATCTTGATGCCCTGCATCATGCAAGCTACCAGGAAAGCCTCCTGAATTGCAATTTCCATCTCGTTCCGTGTAGGTATCCATCTGGATGCGAAGAATGCAAGCCACTGCCGTCCATCCCGTGAGAAACTCTCCTTGTAGATTTTGTGCCCTGGTTGTATCCAGGCTTGAGTCCCACTTGCAATGACAGAGGCAATCCAGCTACGTTTACCCTCTTTGTTTGCAAACTTGGCATCATACTCCGCCATTGCTGTGTCGTCTTCCCATTCAAGGATGAGAAGTTTTTTATGGCCTTGGCACTGCACTTGACGGTGAAGCCCTGAATCTCTACCTTCTCTAGATACGTCCTGTACCTCTTGTGGTGTATGGTTCTGGATGTGCCGTAGGATGCGTAGAACTCGCACACCATTGATTCATTGTACTCAGGTGGAGGTTCAGTGAAAGCAATCCATTTCCTCCGCTTGATTTAGCGAGGATGTAAGGGTATCTCTCCTTCAGCACATTTAGACTTAATTTCTTTATAGGCAGAAGCAACCTCCGGAGGAGCCCAGTTTTATACTTGTCCCTAGACCCCTCAACTCCCCAGCGGAGATGGTATTCTGCACCCTCGACCCATTTCTTTCTCCGGGCTTCGGCATGTATGTCTACCTCAGGGCGAAGCTCCTCCTCCTTAGGCTGGGGTGGTTGTTGTTGTGCATGTTCCACTTTTTTCGCCTGAGGAGTCTTAGTAGATATTCGCTTGTGTCTGGGTGAAATATCGGAACAAGGAGGAATAATAACGTTAAGATTTTGGAAGAAGAATCAGAGAATTAACAAAGAAAAATCAACAATTCAGTCCATTATGCAGTCACAGAACCACTATGCGGAACGCAGAATCACCGCATATTTGCATGCCTAACTAGTTGGTCCATCTGCGATGCAGAATGCGATCGCATAACCACTATGCGAACCGCAGATGCATCGCAAAATGAACATATGAACTTAAAAAAATTCTCAATTCCATGTTTCAATATACGGTGGATATGCAGACCGTAGATCACTTATGCGACCGCATTCTCCACCGTATTTTCATCGTGTATCTCAGCCGATATTGGAGGCGAGTATGCGGTTAGTCTGCAGACCGCATAACAGTTGTGCGATCGGAGACCAACTGCAGAACGTCATCTTCTCCAGGTGACCAAGGGTTAATTTTGCGACCACAATGCGGTCCACATATCAGACATGCGGACCGCATAACTCGTCGTTCTTCAGCAGACAAACCCTAGTCTCCTACAATGGCTACCCTATTCTTTTTCAATACTATTTCCCCCATCATGCTTAGCCCAACGACGACCATTTTAGCAGACATTAACCACACAACTAACTTAGATCAAACCCTTGCACATGAGCTACAAATGAAAAAGAGGGGAAGAGATTTACATACCAGGAGTGATGCACAAATGTTGATCAAAGTGTTTTTTGTGAGCTTGAGGATCGCCCTTGCTTGGGTTTGATCAGATTGGCCCCCTATTTTTTTTAAAATTTTTTTTTTCTATGTTTTCTGTCATTTTCTTCTTTTCTCTCTTTTTTTTTGTTTTTGTTTTGTTTTAAAATGGAGTATAAGTGAGACGTACCTGGCAATTCTGCAATGTTATCTGCGGAAGCCAATGCATCGCAGAGCACACTATGCGATCGTATATGTGTTCTGCGATATGGAAGTGAAGGATTTTAGAAGTCCTAAAATACGGTCAAATCTGCGGTCCCAAATTCAACATGCGGACCGCAGAATGAACATTTCTGCGGCATTTCCAACTTCCAATTGGCCCCTCTATGGTTATGTTTGCGGTAGATATGCAGACCGTAGAACAATTCTGCAACCGCATTTCTACCGCATTTTTCACGCTATGCTTTTCCTTCACTTTCTCAAGCAGTTTCACAAGTGTTGAGATCTTTTGAGCTCCTTGCGCTCCAACACACTTTGTAAATACAAAAAAAAATGAAAAATGTAAAGATAAAAAGGTGTTACCACCCACGAATTGCCTCCCATGAAGCGCTTGATTTAACGTCGCGACACGACAGGATTGATGTTCCATCAATGTCACTCAGTGGTCGGGCAAGGAGCATCTTTGAGAGCAAGCCGCTTCACCAAATGCTTTTCACCATCAATTCCCAAGTAATGTTTGATGCGTTGGCCATTTACTTTGAATGTTTGGGACCCGTCTGTTAATACTAGTTCTACCGCTCCATACGGTGAGACATTTACCACTTTGAAGGGACCAGACCATTTGTATTTGAGCTTGCCCGGAAATAGCTTGAGCCTTGAGTTAAAGAGCAAGAGCAAATCACCCGCATTAAACTCCCTCTTCAAGATCTTTTTGTCGTGGACAAACTTCATCCGCTCTTTGTACATAGCCGCATTTTCATAAGCATGGAACCAGAATTCTTCTAGTTCATTGAGTTGTGTCAACCTCAAATTTGCAGCCTCAGCCCATCCTAGATTCAACTTCTTCAATGCCCATATAGATTTGTGTTCTAACTCCATGGGTAGATGACATGATTTAGCAAACATGAGCCGATAAGGAGAAGTACCAATAGGAGTCTTGTACACCGTACGGTATTCCCACAATGCATCATCTAGCTTTCTTGACCAGTCAGTCTTGTTTGCGTTCACAGTTTTTGCTAGAATATTCTTGATCTCCCGGTTGGGCACTTCAACTTGACCACTCGACTACGGATGATAAGGTGTGGCTACCTTGTGCTTGACACCATACTTTTCAAGTAACCCCGCAAAAGCTCTGTTGCATAAGTGTGATTCACAATCACTAAGAATCGCTCTAGGGGTGCCAAACCGAGTGAATATGTTCTTCTTGAAAAATGCGGTGACACTTCTCGCCTCATTGTTTTGTAAGGCAACGGCTTCAACCCATTTGGACATGTAGTCCAAAGCCACCAAGATGTATTTCATCCCTTAAGAACTCACAAAAGGGCCCATGAAGTCGATCACCCACACATCAAAGATCTCTATTTCCACCACAAAGTGCATCGGCATTTCATGCCTTTTGGAAATAGACCCTTGTCGTTGACATTGATCACAAGCATTTACCATTTTATTGGCATCATGGTAGATGGACGGCCAATTGTATCCACATTCAAGAACTTTTGCCGTTGTTCTATTTCCTCCATGATGACCCTCAACCGGAGAGTCATAGCACGCCTTGAGAATTGACATCATCCTTTCTTCAGGAACACATCTTCTAATGATATTGTCGGAAAAAACATGAAACAAATATGGCTCCTCCCAGTACTATTGCTGGAAATCTCTCAAGAACTTTTTCTTTTGATTTGATTCCAAACCATCAGGTATAAGGTCACTCGCTAAATAGTTAGCAATATCAGCATACCAAGGAGCAAAGGTGCTAGATAATGCCAATATTTTCTCATCCGGGAAAGCATCATTGATTTCAAGATCAACTTGTGGTCTCCCTGCTTCCTCAAGCCTTGACGAATAATCCGCCACTCGATTTTGCATTCCCTTGCTATCCTTGACTTCAAAGTCAAATTAATGCATCAAGAAGACCCATTGTATCAACCGAGGCTTTGTATCTTTCTTTGACATAAGATAACGAAGAGTCGCATGATTCGTATACACTATCACCTTGAATCCCAACAAATACGCGTGGAACTTCTCAAAAGCATATGCAATAGCAAGAAGCTCTTGCTCAGTCACTGTGTAGTTTACCTGTGCTCCATTGAGCGTTTTGCTGGCATAGCACACCAGATGAAGTATTTTATTGTGGCATTGACCTAGCATCACTCCAATAGCCACACAACTGGAATCACACATGAGCTCAAAAGGAAGAGATCAATCGGAAGTGACAATAATAGGTGTCGTGGTGAGATTGAGTTTCAACTCCTCAAAAGACTTAAGGCACTTTTCATCAAACACAAATTTAGAATCTTTCTCGAGGAGCTTGCACAAGGGATTAGCGATCTTTGAGAAGTCTTTGATGAAGCGCCGGTAAAACCCGGCGTGCCCTAGAAAACTTCTCACACCATTCAGAGTCATTGGTGGAGGAAGCTTAGAGATGATATAAATCTTTGCCCGGTCAACTTCAACACCCTTCTTTGAAATTTTGTGCCCAAGCACAATGCCTTCGTCAACCATGAAGTGACATTTCTCCCAATTTAGCACGAGATTTCTCTCTTCGTATCTTTTAAGCACTTGCTTGAGGTTGCCAAGACAATGTTCAAATGAGTCCCCAACTACCAAAAAATCATCCCTGAATACCTCAAAAAAATCTTCAACCATGTCCGAGAAAATGGAGATCATACACCGTTGGAAAGAAGTCGGCGCATTACACAAGCCAAATGGCATTCGGCTAAAACCAAATGTGCCATATAGACAAGTGAATGTTGTCTTTTCTTGATCCTCCAACGCGATGTTGATTTGATTATATCCAGAATACCCATAGAAAGGCAATAGAATGACCTTTCTGCTAGCCGATCAAGCATTTGATCAATAAAAGGCATAGGGATATGGTAATTGCATGTTGCACCGTTTAGCTTTTGATAGTCCATGTACACTCGCCATCCTATCACTGTTCGTGTTGGGATGAGCTCATTTTTTTCATTTTCTATCACGGTCATGCCCCCCCCCCCTTTTGGGCACACACTGAACTAGGTTCACCCGTGAACTCTCTGCAATGGGGTACACTACTCTGCCATCTAACCACTTTATGATCTCATTTTTCACCACCTCTTGCATTGACGGTTTCAACCGTCTTTGATGCTCAATGCTTGGATTTGTGTCGCTCTCTAATTGGATTTTATGTTCATGAATCCCCGCGGGAATCCCACGGATGTCTGCGATTGTCCATCCAATAGCCTTCATGTGGTCTCTCAAGACTTCCAACAACCTGTCTACCTGAAAATCATTCAAGGAAGACGAAAGGTTGCAGGTAAGGTGTCATTAGAGCCGAAGAATTTATACCTCAAATGCACCGGAAGAGGCTTGAGCTCTAATTGCGGTGGTTCAATGATGGATGGTTTGGCAGGAGGTGTGGCTCTATTTTCCAAGTCAAGAGAGATCTTGGCCGGAGCATAAGTGTAGGATCCAAGACCCGCCAATGCGTTCACTGACTCCATGTATCCCTCCACGTCCTCACCATCAAAATTCACTAAGATTGTCGCCAATACCTCACCAAGGCATTGCTCTTCCATATTTAATTTGACGACATCTTCAATCTCGTCAACCACCTCAATCGCGGATATGTTCTCATACTCATGGGGTAACTTCATACCCTAGCTAGCTTGGAAGGTAACTTCTTCGTCATTCACCCGGAATTTGATCTCATTTCGTTCTGAATCCATAAGTGCTCTTCCGGTTGCCAAGGATGCTCTCCCCAAGATGATGGGGATATCTTTATCCATGCACAATCTAGAATGATAAAGTCATCGGGCAAATGAAATTTACCGACTTTCACAATCACATCATCAACAATGCCTACCGGTCGTTTAATGGATCGGTCGACCATTTGTAACCTCATGTTTTTTGGCCTTGGAATCCCTAATCTCGCTTGATTGTAGATGGCAAGTAGCATCAATTTTATACTAGCCCCATTGTCACAAAGGGTTGTAGCAAAGTCTCGCTCTCCGATAGTGCAAGGAATGGTAAATTCTCCCGGATCCTGTTTCTTTTGGACAGGACTCTTGGCAATGATAGAGCTAACCTGATGAGTCATGTTCACCACATCATTCTTCGTTGTCCTCATCTTTGTGATCAATTCCTTCAAATATCTAGCAAACCGCGGCATTTCTTGGAAAGCTTCCGAGAATAAAATGTTCACCGACAGTTGCTTAAGGATATCATTAAACTTTTCGAGATTTCTATCTTCAATCCTTCTTACAAGTCTTTGGGGAAATGGTGGAGGAGGTCTAGGAATAGGAGTTGAAGTTTTTTATGTCTCCGTCTCTTTTTCTTTTTCCTTCACCTATTCTTGGAGCACTTTTTGGACTTCTCTTTTTTCGGCAACCTCTCAACTTCTACAACCCTTTGCTCTTCGGCTTCCACTTCTTGTTCGGCTTCTTCCCCCACAACCGTTTGCTCAATGTCACTTTGTTGAACCTTCCCAGTTCTACTCGTTATCGCCATGACGGGAGAGGTTGAACCACCTCCGCCACTCTTCGGGTTCGCTATTGTGTCAGTTTCCCTTTTTGCTTTGGGTTTTTCTCCCATGAAAGGTCTCTCATTTGCATCTCTAATTTTTGGATAGATGCGGTATGAGAGCTAACCACCTCGGTCATGTTTCTCATGGATGCATCCGACTTTTCTTGATTTTGCAAAACTCTCTCAAGCATGCTTTCTAACTTCTAATCACTGGATGACCCTTGATGTGCATAATTACCTTTCAGGGGAACATATGGGTTGGAACTACAGTTTGCGAAGTTGTTTTTATTGGTCCAGTTTCCTTGTTGAGAATTACCTTGGTCATTTCTTCACTGTTGGTTTCCTTGCCCTTACGGGTTTGGCCTCCATTGATTTTGGTGCCCAGGACCATGGTATGGTTGCCTTTGGTACCCTCCATGAGGGTTATTGATGTAGTTTACTTCCTCAAAAATTTCCTCAAAGTTGGGAGGAACATCCTCCACAACATTAACTCTCTTTGTCTAATTATCTATCAATATCTTGGTAAGCACACTTGCATTTGTATCAAGTCCGACAATCACTTGATCCCTCTCCCGATTTTCCTTGATCAAAGTGCTCAAGGAAGGAGGCCATACGAAATTCCTCGGATAGCATCTTCGGAATGCCATGCCTAGTTGTGCTTTACCATTTTGTCCAAAATTTGCGTCACTCGAGCAAATGTTTTATCCATGAAAGACCCATCAGTTGCATTCTTGGCTATGGCTTGGTTCATAGGATCCAAACCCATGTAGAATTTTTCCAACAACATGGAATCCGTGAACCCATGGTTTGGAGACCTCACCAAGTACAATTTGAAACAAGCCCATGCCTCATGAAACTGCTCCCCCTACATTTGCTTGAAGAAAAATATCTTGTCCCGCAATTCAGACTTTTTAATTTATGGGAACCACTTGGACAAAATGCCTGAACAAGCTCGGGCCATGTATGAATAGAGTTGGGAGGTAGATTCTAGAGCCATTTGCTTGCATCCTCAGCTAGAGAGTACTTGAAGAATCTCAACCTTAGGGCATCGTTAGTTACATTGTTTTTCTTATGCATTGCGCACACACCCACAAAGCTCCTAAGGTGTTGCGTTGGATCATCAAAAGTGGAATTTATGAAGAACCTTTCTACCTTAAGCATCAGAATTAACCCATGTTCAACTTTAAATGTTGCCCCTCCAACTGCCGGAGGCACAATTGCATTGGTATCTTCAATGTATTCTTCGATGTGTGCAAAGGGATTTTCCCCCATTTCTACCTCCACATCTTCTTCATAATCCGACATGATTCCTATCAACACCAAGCAAAACAAGCAAAGTGTGATGGAATAGAAATAAACTCAAGTAAAGTACACACTAAATGGTAATTTCAAGAACCGTATTCCCCGGTAACGACGCCAAAATTTGATACGCTCAAATTACACTTTAGTAAATAGTGTGAGGCGGTCGATGTCAAATATAATAACCCAACAAGGTTGGGGTCGAATCCCACATGGAATAGGTGTTAAAAGGTTACTTGTTTAGTGTGTTGCTCGACTCGAGTTCGATCCCTATTCGGTTAATTGTAACAAGAGAGAATGGTGTATGGTGACAAGAGTATGTATGATTGTTTGAGTTTGAGTAACAACTAATTTTAACAATTGATGAGTAAAATAGGGGATAAAAGTAACCAAGGTTGTGTCCCTTTTAATGTAGTGTAATGTCAATAGGTGTTAATATGGTATATTTCTAATGGGAGGTCCTTTAGATATGCAAATGATGTCTAAGATACTACCAGATATTTTCAAATGAATGAGTAGTATTTCCTCTTTATAATTTTCCCAAATATAAAGGAGTTGCTATTAAGAACCATCAATAAATGCCAATTAAAACCCACTAATTCCTAAGATTTTATCAAACAAGGTTTAAAGTATTGAGTCATTGATATTTACTTTTACCAAATTCTAACCCACTTTCCCAAGCAAAGCAAGAATTTAATGGCTTTTGTTAATGTTTGCAACCACCAACAATGAATGAAGAACTAGAAGTAAATAAACATCAACCACCCATTATACATATATTCAATGTCAAACACCCATTAACATAACACCCATTTAGGGTCCACAACCATATTATTTAAAACTAGCTACTAATGCTAAAACACAAAAACCAACTAATAATAAGTGTGATAAATGCTTAAAAAGAGAAGATTCTTCACCCAAAAACTTCGAAAAGAGCGAATATTAATGTCTTTTGAGTGTAGCTAAAAGGGTAAGACAAGATGATCCCGCAAAAGTCTCTTTAAACTATTTATAGGTGGACCCATTTGGGGACAGAAAATGAACAAATTTGCCCTTCCAGGTCACGTCTGTGATCGCAAACTTGTCGCAGAATAGGTCTGCAGTCCGCATTTTGAGTATCCGCTCTACAGATACAAAACCCTAGGGGTCAGGCCTTCATCGCAGGTCCAATATGCAGTCCGCATTTGAGTTATGTGATCGTATTTGCATCACATCTTTGTCCTTGAGTTTCTTCTTGTTCATTCTGCGGCTCATCTGCGGTCAGCATGTTGATTATGAGATCGCAGATCGCACCACATTCTTGGCATGTTTTTTAGCTCCAGACCCTGTAATGCTCTGCGATGTGAGAGACGAGTCTGTGGCTTGCATGTGTGTTCTGCGACCGCAGACTAGGCCGCAAATTGGCATTACATGAGCATACGTTATAATTGCATTAAAACAAGCTATAATCTAAGCAATTAGTATTGTATTGCGCCGAAATTCTCTAGCGCATCAGGGGTCTCGTCTTCTAGCGAAGTTGACTCTCCCTTTGTAAATGAGGAGTTCCTTTTGGTACCCCTGGTTCAACTTCCTGACCACCTCTTGTCGTAGGCCTATGCAATCTTCGGTTTTGTGTCCTCTTTCCTGGTGGAATTCGCAGAGGTCATTTGAAATTCTGGTGCTCGGGTCCGATTTCATGTTAGGCGGCCACTACACCTTCGTGCCCAGCTTCTCCTGTGTGTACGCTATTTCTGAAGTGGAAACACAAAAGTTATGAGCAGATAACAGTGGATGCATAGCTCTTTCATTCTGAAGGGGTGCGCTGTGTCGTAGCATGGCATCTGCAAGTCTCGGAAGGGGTTGGGTTGGATGTTCTGACATACGGCTAATGCCTTTCCTGATTGAAATGCGGGACTTGATCTCTTGTTCCATCGTTACGTCTATCCCTCCTTGCCTCGTCTTGGACCGATGTTAGACCGTTAAGATCCTATTCATTTTCCCTTACCTCAGTGTAGTAAGCATTATAGATCTCCTCCTTTGGGGTGGGAGGGTACTTCATGAGTCTGTTAAGCAATTTCTTGGTTGGTTTCGACTCGTTCCTTTTTAACCCATTTTGGAAGGCTTCGACCGCCATTCCTTCCGACACATTTGGGAGTCCCACTCTTACTCTATCGAATCAGGCCAAAACGTCTCGAAGTCTTTCGCCAATGTTTGCCTGATGGAAAATATATCGTTAACCTTGGCTTCGGCCTTTTTAGCCCCTACATGAGCGATAGCAAATTTGTCGGCCTTTTTCTCGAACGTTGATATAAATCGTGCTGGTAATTGGGAGTACCATATCAATTCTCCTCCAGTTAGCGTCTCACCTATCTTTTTTAGTAGCACAGATTGCACCTGCTCCTTTAACAGGTCATTGCCCTTTACCGCAATGATGTAGCGGATTAGATGATCTTCTGGGTCCGTGGTTCCATCGTATATTCTCAAGTATGGTGTAATTTTGAAGGTTTTCGGGATGGGATGAGGAGAAGCACATTCATTGTATGGGTGTTCGATAAATCTACCCACATCGCGTTTTGGTAGTAACTTGGGAGCACCGAGTATATTGTCAACCCTTTCGTGGTGCTCTTTCATTTGGTCACGAAGCATTTTGTTTATGTTCTCCATCTTCTCCACTTTCTTCAAGATGGCTGTGAGTGCACCTTTGCCTACATAGATGGCAGTGCAGGTGTTGCTCATTCGTGTAGTGCATGGCTCGCCCGCGATAGTCGCAATCTCTGTCGTTTGTGAATCTTCGGTATTTCCTAGAGGGGTTTTTTTGAGCATGTCGCTTAGAGCACTTATCAAACACTCTCCAGGATGTTTTTGGGTTCTGCTGGTATTTCTTTCGTCGTAGATGTGGAAACTTCTCTTCCACGTAAGATCTTCTGATTTTCATGTGGAAAGGGTGAAACCTCCCCCTCTGGTGTATATCTCTTGGTATTGTATTCTCAGTATCTTCCCTACCAGCTCCGTTGAGGGAGTTTAAGAGGTTTTTTGAGACATCTGCTATCGCCTTGAACCTTGCTCTTTTTCTGCCATTGTTGGTTCTTATGGGATGTGAAGAACATTGATTGTTGTTTTTGAAATCCTAGGTGAGAACTATGATTTTGTCTATGAAAATCCAAACAGATTGAGCCAAATTGTTTGACTAAAAATTATGTAAGATTGTTTTTCAACAAATCAATCAAAGATGAAGGGGTAAATCCGTGTCGGAAATAATCAATCCTAGGATAATTTTCGTAAAGTGGAACTATAACAATATAGGGGACAAATTAGAGAGATAGAGAGCATAGAGAAAAGCTTGTAATTTATCAAAAACTATATGCCTATTACAAAGGCTTAGATCCTCCTTATATAGCGGTGGATGTAGCACTCAATCATGGGAACGACAAAGGAAATAAAATACATCTTATAATGAGTCCACTGATTGCACATGGGCGTCCCTTCATTTCTCCCAGGGTCGTCCCCCTTATACAAACACGCGGGTACTTAATAGTTGATCCTGCTACCTTTTATACGTGATTGACCAAATTCGATCCCATAAATAGTTGGCATTTGGCATCCGAACATAATAGAATAGAGTTCAATTTGTTTGACCGTCTAGTTAGCTGGATGACAAACGATATGTAATCATCCCTAAAAAATACATAAAACTTAATGAAAATATATTGCTAGTGTATAATACATAGAACATAATAGAATAGAGTTCACTAATTTTTTAGCTTTTGTAGATGACTTTCCTACTTAAGCGACGAGTAACTTAGTATTGAAATCATGGGATAATTGGATTATATTTAGTGCATTATGTTCAACTTATGACTCAAGAAAAGAAAAGTTTCATCTTGGTATAATTAGATGATAAGGTGGCTAAACTAGTAGATGATGAACATTAGAATTTAGAATGAACCTACTGTGACAAATTTATTGGGCAAAATAAAAAATTGGTCAGTCGATCGAAACTAATTGAATTTATTAGCCAAATAGTAATAAATGTTATAACCGACCCGTCGTCTCATGTGTTACTATTTTGTATCCCCCATTTTATGATTCTCCGTGTTTTGTTATCGGTATTCGGTGTGTAGGAGTTAAATCAGATTGATTTTGATAAGAAATGAGACACTTAATCTCTATAAGGAAGGATTGTTTTGAAAACGTCAACTGGATATTGACTTATGAGTTAGAGAACTTGGAAGTGATTTCTGGTGATTCATCTAGCTTCGGGGGATGCTTTTTTACATAAGAGCGTGATCGGAAGTGTTTTTTTAGGACCGGTGTAGAAATAGACTTGAATTGCGAAGTTAGTGTTTTGGCGATTTACAGTTGATAGGTGATATTTTAATCCAGGGTCGGGATGGAATTCCGAGAGTTGCAGTAGCTTAGTTAGATGATTTGGGATATGTGTGAAAAATCTCAGATGATTCGGAGGTATTTTTGTCAAGTTTTTAATCAAATGCGTATTTTGGATGTTTAGAAGAATCTAGACTTGAGTCTTATGTAATTTGATAGTTTTGGTGTTGGTCGTGGTGTTTTGATGATTTAAGCGAGTTTGAATGATGGTTTAGAGTGGGTTGGCACTTTTGGTTGAGGTCCCGGGGGCCTTGGGGTAATTTCGGATGGCCAACGGGAAGGAATTCGGACTTGTGTGATTGCAGAAGATCTGATATCTGGTGTTTTCACTTCTGTGGAAATGGACCGCAGAAGCGTATGGGGGGTTGCTGATAACTATGATTTTTACACGTTTTATTCCAATACTTGCCTAACCTTTGTGCGTGAATTGCCATAAATTAGTCTCAAAATACTTACAAGTTGTGCTTCATTGCAGGTTTGAGCGACAAGATGACAAATATCAAAGATCGGCTCAAAAAGGAGTGAAATCTGCCAAGTGTCAAAAGACGAGTGAAGTGAGGAACAAGGTAACCTAGGTAGTCCGTACTGCTTCGCCACATGGCCCTGCAGAATAGTTCAGTGGCTGCAACATTCAGAGGTATCCTGCACGGTCCGCACTATTTTGACACGCGGTCGCGCAAGAAAGTTCAGAGACGGTGTAATTTCAAAGCTAACATGTGCGGTCCGTGCTCACTCCTACGCGATCTGCGCCAATGAGAGTTTAGAGACTTAGGAATTCAAGGCAAAAGCCCATGCGGCCGGACACCAAATTAGTACGGTCCGCGTGGATGAAGTTCAGAGAGTGTGTATTTTTGCCAAGTTGTGCATGCGGCCGCACCCTATTTCTATGCGCTCCGCACCCTTCATCCAGCGCGGCCGTGCTACATATTTGTGTGATCCGCGTCCCCAGCATTAGAAGTTAGAATTGAAGACCAAAACCCCTACACGGCCGCGCTGCATTTCTGCGCATTCGCGCCTGACCCGCAAGGGT
Organism: Nicotiana benthamiana; assembly: GCA_034376525.1. NCBI lineage: Eukaryota > Viridiplantae > Streptophyta > Magnoliopsida > Solanales > Solanaceae > Nicotiana > Nicotiana benthamiana. The sequence continues at coordinate 54,276,000 of CM067341.1, read as the reverse complement.
ATTTTTGTGCAGTTTTTCCTGTGTTACCTTTTTAGGTTAAGTATTAGATATTAGATAATATATGAGCTCGCGAATTCAAAGTTTTAGCCTATTTTGGTCAATTTCATCTTGTAGTATTGTGGATTTGAGTAGACTAACATCATAGTTAATTAATATGTTGATTTTATCTACTATTTCTTCAATTTCTGTTTCTTCCATGTCTAGCTAAACCCATTAGCCGTGGTTGTGGTTCAACCCTAGTGTGGGTATTTAATAGGTGAGATTGTTTAATGCATGAATGATGTTAGGTGTTTGTATTTGGGTTAATCTTATGTTTTTATTAAGATTTGATAGTTACAAAAACTAGTCTAACTTAGTTTTTGACTATTCTTAAGAAAGAGAGTCTATGACCCCAAGATCAACCCAACAAGAATTTAGGATGGACCCATGAAAATGGTAGTCCCAATTAATGGGTTAAACCTCGAGAGAGTAACTACCCAACTTGAACCCTAAGTTCCTTTGGCAAATTGGCCTACCCAATTGGTCTCGAGAGAGTCAATTGGGCAAAATCACTCTCTCTGCCGAGAGGCGTGAGACATATTCCTCATAATCATCACTCTTCTATTTGATGTCTCTACCCGTTAGTTGACCACATAGATGGATGCCACGACCCTTGTTTCTTTCTCTATATTGCATACAACCTAGAATCAATATCTTATCATAACATAGCTTTAAATTTGTAGTTGATATATTGTATTTGATAATCAAAAGAAAACCAAAAATGTTAGAAGATCAATTAGGAGCTAAAACACAGTCCTAGACCATACAAACACTCAACTTCAATTGAAGCTCCCTGTGAAAAATTAACCCTGATACAACTATTGGGTAAAAGTTTTAGCGCGCACTCTTCCTTAGGTTGAGTTTTTTGCGATCAGTCGCAGAAGCGATGTTTGGCCTTTTGGAGATTTCCACATAAGAGGACAATTTTCCGCATAAGCGGCATACGCAAAAGCAGATAGTTTCCGCAAAAAGCTGTCCGTGGCATAGTAGTGTAGTTCCAAAAAAAGCAGAACAATTTATGCACAAGCGAGTGTGCAGAAGCAGTATGGCTATCGTAGAAGCGAAAAGGCATGTTTAGAGGTATTAAAATTCTATCTTTGCTAATTTTTGAAAGAACCTAATATTTTCATTTCGGACTTGGAGGGCTTCGTGCGATTTTGGAGAGGGAATCAAGAGACTTCATTGAGGTAAGTAATTCTAAGTTTGAGACATAAATCTAATATGTTATTACATGAATTAAGTGTTAAAAATCAAGGAATTTGGGATCAATAAATGGAGATTAGGGCTTGAACTTAACAGAAGGAAGAATGGGGATTTGAGGGGTTCATTGGACTCTGATTTTGGAGATTTCTACATGAATAGACTCGTGGCGAGATAAGGAATCCGGTGAATGATAAATTTTCTGACTTTTGAGAAGTGGGACCAGGGCTCGAGTATTATAAATTTCGTGAATTTTGATATTTTTCAACTCTTTTCGATTGGGTTATGTTCCCTTGGCCTATATCGGACGGGGAAACTTTATTGAATTGAGTTCGGTCTAGAAGGTTCAAGCAAGGGATGTGGATTGAGTCCAAGTTCTGGAGAAAGAGGGGGCCTTTGTTTTTTCATCTTTAGGAATGTAATCATTGTGGTTTTGGCTAGATTCGATGCGCAAGTAGGTTGATTCGAGAGTAAAAGCATAGCGAGCCACACGTTCGGCCGGCTAGAGGTGAGTAATGCTTGTAAATGACATCATGAGGGTTCGAATCCCTGAATTGCACATCGTAGTGCTTTATTGTGGTGAGACACACGCTCAATGATGAGAGCGGGTTGGGGATTGTGACTTGATCCGTCCAAGTTGAAATTTTACCACATATTTGACTAAGACTTGTTGTTTTTCACGATGACTTGGGCTTATTGGCATACTTGGGTTTCGTGCCGACTATTTGAAATACTTTGTGAACTCCCATCACTGTTTCCTCACTAATTAAAATATTATTTAAACTCAGTCCCACTTGAACTATGTTGTTTCGTGAACTAAGCTATACTTTTGCTTGACTTGAGATTTGAATGATATTTGACCTGATGTTTGAGCTAAGCACTATTGTTTTATTGTTGCCCAAGGGACTTATGATTATTTTCTGGACTGATTGAGGTCGAGGGCCATATGTGAGGATATGTTGAGTGATGTGAGGAGGCTTTCAGGCCTAGAGTGATATGTGAGGAGGCTTTCAGGCATCGAGTAAATTGTGAGAAGTCTTTCAGGCCTCATGTTGATATGTACAGGCTTTCAGGCCTTATGATATACCGCTTGGGTTGTAGGATCCCTTCCGTATTCTGAGTGGGGAACTTCTAGATTACAAATGTGATGCTCATCTTGCTCAAAAAACAAGGTTAGTTCACGGGGGCCGCTGATCAAAATGCTTATAAACACTTTAAAGGCTTCGTGGATACTTGTTGGGGTAGTAAGCAAACAAATGTTTAGGAAGATGCATTGAGACTTCAACTTTTCGCGTTCTCACTTTGGGGGAAGGCGATAGATTGGTTGGAGAGGCTCCCCAATCATTCCATCACTACATGGGATGAGTTGGGGGACATAATGCATCGCTAATATTTTCTCCCCAAGTCATATGGAGGCTCTACGAGATGAGATTCTAGCTTTCAAGCAAGGGCCGACTGAACTGTTACACGAGATATGTGAGACGTTTAGAACGATGGTTAAAGAGTGCCCTAACAATGATATGAATGATGTGATGATGCAACAAATGTTCTATAGGGGTATCAACACAACCAACCAATGTATTGTGAACAAATTGGCGGGTGGTAATTTTATGAAGCTTCCCTACAACGAAGCTTGTAATATGTTAGATGAGATGGCCGATATATCTTCAGCATGGCAAAGTCGGGCTAATGTTCCTCAAGGTGATCCCAATGTTATACGTTTGCACAAGGAGCTACATGACCACGGACAAGCCATTTCCAAACTCACAACAACAATGAACCAATTGGCTAAGGTGCAACTTTAACAAGTTCAAATCAGTGCCAAGTCAATGCCATGAAGGGAATGAATATGACGAAAAGAAGGCAAAGAGGGTAAAAACAACCCCAAGAACATTTTAACAACTATGATGATAGTGGTGGATATTCGAATGAATATTTTGATGACCAAATTGAGGAAGTCCAATACGTCAACAACTACCAAGGGAATAGAGGTAATCAAGGGGATCAACAATGGAGACCCCAAGGTAATTGGGGCAATCAACAAGGTGGAAATTGGATTTATAATAATAATCAAGGAGGCAATTGGGGGAAAATTAATTCGAGGAATTAAGGTAATTGGAATAGGAACAACAACTGGAACAATAACAATAGTGGTCAATATGGGTGGAACAATAATGTTGGTCAAGGTAATAGGGGACATGATTTTCAAAGGCCCGTGATGTATCAACAACCGAACAAATCACCTCTGTTTCAATCACAAGGGTCGAGTTTGTTGGGAAAATGACATGGGTCAAATAGAGAACATGTTTGAGCAAATGATGAAGAAGAATCATGACCCCGATGCTAAATTGTCCTCCCATAACACTTTGATCTATAACTTGGAAGTACAACTCGGGAAAATTTCTCAATCTCTCAACACTCTCCCAAAGGGTGCTCTACTAAGTGATACGGTAGTGAACCCCAAGGGTTGTCACAATATCCATGTGATGGCAGTGACTACGATAAGTAGGAGAGGTGGTAATGTGCAAGACTCAAAAGGTAATCGAGTGTGGTTGATGAAGAAGAATTGCAAGATGATGAGATATTGTTAGTAGTTGAGGCTGTTTTTAAACAACATGCAAGTGATGATGTGAGAATTGAAATTGATTAGGGTGAGGAGGAGACTCAAGAGGCCGTGAACCCATCTAGGGAACACGTCATTGATATGCCCAAGTTGGTGGTACCAAAAGCCAAGGCACCTTTGCCTAGGCCTCCTCCGCCATATCCCAAAAGATTGGCCAAGCAAAAAGGTGACAATCAGTTTAAAAAATTTATTGAGATTATGAAGAGTTTGACCATCAATGTGCCCTTGGTAGAGGCACTTGAACAAATGACGGGTTATGCAAAGTTCATGAAGGACTTGGTTACTAAAAAGAGATCTATGCAGTGCGAGATAATCAAGATGATCCACCAAGTGAGTTCCATTGAACACTCCATAGATCCAAAGCTAGAGGATCCTGGAGCATTCACGATACCATGTACCATTGGCAGTGCTGATTTTGCAAAATCCCTATGTGACTTGGGGCGAGTATCAATCTAATGCCATATTCGGTCTTCAAGACCTTGGGAATCAGACAACATTGTCCAACTTCAATGAGGATTGAAATGGTAAACCGATCAATGAAGCGGCCTTTAGGGATTATTGATGATGTCCTTGTTCGAGTTGAAAAGTTCATATTGCCAGCCGACTTCGTTATCTTAGTTTGTGAAGTGGATTTCGAGGTGCCTATTATTCTTGGAAGGCCTTTCCTAGCTACGAGGAATTCATTGGTTGATGTTGAAGCGGGAGAATTGACCTTCCGCGTAGATGATGAAAAGGTGGTTTTCCACGTGTGCAAATCTATGAGGCAACCAAATAGCATCGACGTGTGCTCGTTTGCTGACATTGTCACGGAGGTGATAATGGATGACATAAGAACAATGGAAAATGTTGAGGAACCACTTGAGGTAGTGCTCTTGAACATGGATGTTGATGATTATGCCGCAAGGGTGAAGTGTGTGAATTCATTACATGGAATGGAATCGTATTCTTATGAGTCGAGGAAGTTATCTCTTGATCTTGAAAATTGCAAAACTGCCCCTACCAAGCCATCTATTGAGTAGCCATTGGCGTTTGAGTTGAAACCACTTCCTCCTCACCTTAGGTATGAATTTCGCGTTCCCAACTTCACTTTTCATGTGATTCTTTTGTCTTGCTTGACTAACATGCAGGTTGATGCCACTTTGGCAATTCTACAAAAGCGCAAACGGGCGATTGGATGGACATTGGCCGATATTCAGGGTATTAGCCCCGCATTTTTCATGCACAAGATAATATTGGAGGAGGATGCTATGCCTTCTCTTGAACATCAAAGGAGACTCAATGAGGCCATGCAAGAAGTGGTCAAGAAGCGAGTTATCAAGTGGCTTGATGTCGGTGTGGTGTATCCAATTTCTAACAGTTCGTAGACTTCTCCGGTACAATGTGTGCCGGAGAAGGGAGGAATGACGGTGGTGACCAATGACAACAATGAACTTATTCTAACTCGTACTATGATGGGTTGGAGAGTATGCACGGAATACCGGAAGCTGAACAAGGTGACTATAAAGAACCCTTTCCCATTGACCAAATGATTGATCGTCTTGCGGGCTGGGCTTTCTATTGTTTTCTGGATGGGTATTCAGGCTATAACCAAATTCTAATTGCCCCAGAAGACCAAGAAAAGATAAGCTTAACATGTCCTTATGGCATATTCGCCTTCTCCCAAAAATTATGTAATGCGCCTGCGGCCTTCCAACGATGTATGATGGCAATCTTCACCGACATGGTCGAGGACATATTGGAGGTCTTCATGGATTATTTTAGTGTGGTTGGGGACTTATTTAGTGAATGCTTGCAAACATTGGATCGTGTTTTGGCTCGATGTATAGAAATAAACTTTTGTTCTCAATTGAGAGAAATGCCATTTCATGGTAGAAGAAGGAATTGTGTTAGGTCACAAGATTTCGAAAAGAGGGATTGAGGTTGGTACAAAAAAAATTAAGGTGATATCAAGGATCCCTCCCCTTACTTTTGTCAAAGGGGTGAGGAGTTTTCTTGGAAACGTGGGTTTCTACCGAAGATTTATCAAAGGCTTTTCTAAGGTAGTTAACCCGTTGTGTAAATCGCTAGAGAAAGATGCCAAATATGTGTTCGACGAGAGATGTGTGGAGGCTTTCGAGATTCTAAAGCAAAAGTTGATGACTACCCCCATCATTACCGCACAAAATTGGAGCTTGCCCTTTGAGCTCATGTGCGACGCTAGATATGTTGCGATGGGGGCGATCTTACCCAAAGATTCAAAAAAATGTTCCACCCGGTGTACTATGCAAGTAGGACAGTGATCAAAGGAAATACACGGTTACCGAGAAGGAATTGCTTGCCATTGTTTTTGCATGGATAAGATTCGCCCATACCATATGGGGGCCAAAGTGATTATCTATACCTATCACGCCGCTCTTAGATACTTGATGACCAAGAAAGATTGAAAAGCAATGTAAATGAGATTGGTGCTTTTTCTTCAGAAATTAGATTTGGAGATTGTTGATAGAAAGGGAAGTGAAAACCAAGTGGCGGACAACTTGTCTCGATTAGAGGAGGAAGGGAGGCCTTAGGATGGCCTTGAGATAAATGATGCTTTTCCGGACGAACAACTCCTCTTAGTTTCAATGCTAGACATGCCGTGGTTTGCTGATATTGCCAAATATCTCGTTACCGGTGTAGTCCCATATGAGCTCTCTTCCAACCAAAGGAAGAAGCTCACGCGGGATTGTTTGGACTATTATTGGGATGAGCCATACCTTTTAAAAATTTTCACCAATGGTGTAATTCACCAGTGTGTTCCCGAAGAAGAGAAATTGAGTACTGTGGAAGCTTGTCACTCCTCGCCGTATGGTGGCCATCATGGCGGGGTGAGGATAACTTATAAAGTGCTGAGTTGTAGATGCTATTGGCCTTGTTAGTTCAAGGATGTTTGTGACTTTATCAAGAGATATGATGAATTTCAACATGCCGGAGGGATTTCTAAGAAAGATGAGATACCCATTTACATGATTCTTGTGGCTGACATTTTTGATGTTTGGGGGATCGATTTTGTGGGGCCATTCGTGAGTTCTGGTGGCAACACCTACATCTTGGTAGTGGTTGATTATGTGTCGAAATGGGTTGAGGCCGTCACTTTTCCCAACAACGAAGCTCGAAGTGTGGTGACGTTCTTTAAAAAGAGTATCTTCACTAGGTTTGGCACTCCACGTGCTATCATTAGTGATGGTAGTTCTCATTTTTACAACCGGTAATTCAATTATTTGCTTGCCAAGTATGGGGTAAATCACAAGGTCACCACTCCTTATCATCCTCAAGTTGAGGTTTCTAACCGAGATATCAAGAGTATTTCGTCCAAGACTGTTAACGCAAATAGGACTGACAGGTCAAAGAAATTGGATGATTCTCTTTGGCTTATCATACAACTTTCAAGACTCCAATTTGTATGTCGCTGTATTGATTGGTGTTTAGGAAGGTTTGCCATCTTCCGGTGGAATTGTAACATTAGGCCATATGGGCTCTAAAAAGGTTGAACTTAGAATGGGATATTGCAATAAATCTTCGGGTTGAACAATTAAATGAACTTGATGAGTTTAGGTTTCATCCTTACTCCAACTCATCCTTCTATAAGGACAAGATGCCGTACCTTCATGACAAGTATGCCCGAGGAAAAGAATTCAAGGTTGGCGAAATGGTTCTCCTCTTCAACTCCCGCTTAAGGTTGTTTCCAGGCAAGCTAAAGTCTAAGTGGAGCGGTCCATTTGAAGTGATTGGTGTAACTCCTTTTGGTGCCATTGATCTCAAAAATAAGAATGGTGAAGTATTCCGGGTCAATGGGCATCCTGTCAAGCACTATTTGGGAAAGTTTGATGACAGCCACGTGGTCATACTCATTCATTTTTAGTGACTGTGATGGTAACATGCGTCTTGCCGCAACGTTAAATCAGGTGCTTCTTGGGAGGCAACCCGTGTCTTTTTTTCTTTCTTTTTGTTTTCTGATTGTAGATTAGGATTTTTGGGCTAATAGTTTTGTGAAGTGTTGCAGAGACAATGTTGAACCAGTGCAAGTAAAATAAAAAATAAAAAATAAAAAAAAATTAAAAAGTTCCCTATCTCTGAAGACTGCCTACACGGTCGCGCACCAAAATAGTGCGGTCGGCGTAGGCTTGATCGTATGGGAGTTAAGTCTCCAAAGACCCAACGTGTCCGCGTCCCAATTATATACGATCCGCGCTAGGAAGCACCACAGTTGCATGTTCTCTGACAAAATCCCACGCAGCCGCGCACCAATACAATACGGTTCGCGTTGGGAAGGACTGAGATTACCGGTTCTCTGAAGTCTTCCACGTGGCCACGCACCAAAACAGTGCGGTCCACATGGTTTGAGCAATTGATGTGAAGGCTGGAAAATCCAGCGCGGTCCGCGGCCCTTTTTGCATGGTTCGCGCTGGTAGGTAGATCATGAGTTCCAGGGTTCTTCTATAAATAGAGGCCTTGGGCCTCATTTTAACCTTTTCACAAATTTTCTACCTGAGCTCTAATATCACTGTTCATCAAGACTAATTGCTCACATAATTCAAATTCATTTATCCCTGGTAACAATTCTTGCTTACTTTACTCATAGTCTAATTTGATGATTATTTTATTTTCTTTCCACTAGTATAACTTCTTCTTTTCTTCTCTTTCTTCTTAGTTTACACTGATAGGTTAGATTTTTGTGTGTTTATTTTGAACAAAGGGCATGAAATCATGTTTAGTAATTGAGTAGATACAAATAGGACCCGTAAATTGAACAAAATGGACTTAACTCAAAAATCCCAAACTCAGTTAAATTTTAGCCCTGCGCGGCCACGAACATTTTTTGCGTGGTCCGCGCTGCTTCTGCAATGTGGGCTAAGTTCTTACCTGTGTGGTCCGCATAGCATTATTGCGCGGCCGCAGTAAGAAATAGTGCGGACCGCGGCGGTAAGGTTCAGAGAAGGTTTATTCGGGTAATTGATTTGTGCGTTCCGCAGTCCTTTTTTGTGCAATCTTCGCTGAACCAACGCAACCGCTGTCCATATCAGTGCAGACCGCAACGATTAGTTTAGAGAGGAATGAGTTGGAATCATTGAACAGCGCAGTCCGCATTCCTTTTTGCACGGTTCGCGTTCCTTTTTGTGCGGTCCGTGCCACCTTTCCTATGTCACTGTGTCTGCAATTCTAGAACTTAACTATATTGTCTAAGTCACCTCAAATGCTTCTACGAACAATGTTAGACATTTATTCCTTGCGTATAATGGTTCAAAAATGTGGGGGCAAAGAACTATAATCCAAGAGAGGTGGTTCCTCCCAAGGGGGAGAGGAAAGAGAATTGTAGATCTCACTTCCCAGGTTAGGGAGAATATCAAAAAGACTCATAAGATAATATGGGCAGCCGACAGGGCTTTATCCCATTCAACGGAGGATTGAGTATGCACTATCCCGAGACATCACTTCAGAATCTACCCCACTCACATGTTTAAATCATTCCAGCTACAGGATACTCCTTCTCCTGATCATGATCATGTAGCTACTTTGTCTTGGATTTGTCTAAGGAGTCCGAGGTAGAAAATGAAGAACAATACTCCACGTATCCCACATCTTCATTATCAGGGGCGAGTAAAGGGTATGGTGAGGGGGTGAACCACAAGTTGGGGGAGTGGAGCAGACTAGAAAAGTGGAAGCATGGGTAGACAGATTCGTCAGTGAGATAGCATTCCATTAATTCAGGGATTGGTGGCCCAAAAGAAAACTAATTCCGGAGAGGCAATTCATAGACTCTAACCTTGTTCCTCTCAACCCGCATGGGCAAGCCCAATTCCGAACTAGAGAGGGTTGGGGATTCTTCAAGGAGTGTTGTGAAATGGCTAATAAGCATATGGTAAAAGAGTTCTACTGTAATGTTCATCACAAAGTATAGGACTCAAAGGCAACGAAAGTGCGGAATAAAGTTTGGTGCTTGATGGAAATTCACCGAATGACTTTTTGGGTTCCACGAAGAGGACGAATCCCAATACATAGAAAAGCTTGCAGTGAAAGAAGAGTTCCATCCTTGGTTGGCCCAGCACTTGGCATCTCCGGGTACTATCCCAGTTTTGTTGAAAGCAGGGGAGAAGATCCTGAGGAACACTTTGAATATCGAGGCAAAGGGTTGGTTGACTGTCAAATGTAGTAGACTAGACCCCACCACCCATGATCAGTTCATTCCTATTCCCCGTGCTATTTTGGTGGCATCTATTATGGTCGGGTTTCCTCTCAATGTAGGAAACATTATGTCAAGGGTGATCTCTACAGTCGGACATGAGACCAACATGAACTATCCCTTCCCGAACACTCTCTCCCTGTACATCAGAGAATTATAGGTGAGGAAAAAGAAATTTGATGTCAAGGTACCTCTAGTGGCCCCCTATTCATGGTACAGTCAGTTAGGTCCAGACAACTCAAAAGGGGAAAAAAGACTGAGGCATCCACTTCCACCGAACCTAGCTATTCTGAGGAGCCAACGGGATTGAGATTTCCACTGAGCCTTCCACCAGCCCTACTGCCGGTGAGACATTTCCCCCGGGTCTTTCTTCTGTTGTTGGTACATCTACTTCAGCGGACCAGGTTTTTCCTTCATCGAAGACTCACCGGTTCATTGCCCATCAGCTTATTCAGTCCCTAGCTAGTTTGAACAACTGGATGTCACTTCCAAGTTGTCCACTTTCACCAGTGCACTCCAAACACAGTCAGCTCCTGCTACTGTTGAGATTCCTCAATCTCTAGAGAAACACTGAAAAAAGATCTTGGCCAACCAAAAAAGATGATGGCGATGCTGGATGCCTTGGCTAAGGCAGTTGGGGCACACAATAAAGCATTGGAGAAATTAGCTCGGGAGCATAAGAAGTTGAGGAAGCAAAAGTCTTCCAAGGAGTCTGTGATGAAGTTAAGAGTGGATGTGGATAAGCTCTTGGCGGATCAGATGCCACTTGACTTATTATTTGGGGATCCACCTGTAGAGCCAGAAACAGTTAAACCTCAGGATGAGGAGCTTAGGCCAGGGAATAAGAGGAAACTACCTAGCACTTAAGTAGTTGTGATAGAGGTGGCTCCAGTTCAGGAGGGTCTCTACACTACTCTACCAGTTAGTCAGTCAGTTCCTGATTCGGCACTTGTCCTAGCAGAGCAGCAGTAGCAGGCCGGAGACCAGTCTGAGGTTTCCGCCAGTACAGAGGACTTGGGGGCCACTGATCAACATAGGGCAACATATGAGGCTTGAAGGGACATTATATATCCTTTCTTCTTATTTGGTGCTTATTTTGGTAATTAGCATTGGGGACACTTCTAGCTTTTATATGTGGGGGTGTTCCCTACAATTTTTTATTGACATTATGGATGACTATATATATTATCTTTACTTTTAGCACATTCGTAGTTGATAGATGGGTTGTATATAATTTTTCATTCTCGATGATTTTCAAACTTATGTATATATTCATTACCCCTAGTTGTATATTCTACTCCCTTTTGTACATATTCATTCATTTTTCCATTTTGGTTTTCTTGGTTTTCTATTTTTGTTTTAGTTTCAAAGTTAGACTCGTAGCCTTTTTGGTTTTTTTTAGCATTTACAATAAGCCCTTGGTTTTCTTAATTCCACGGTTCATTCCAAGGGTAGAGTGTTGTGTAACCGAGTGGCTCTTCCCAATTATTGATGGTGTGATAACCTTCTTAAGGGTTTACTCCGTTTTGATTTTTCTTTTCGATTCTTAAGTTTTATAGTTAAGGGTACCTCAGGAAAAGTTTTACTTGGGCCTAGCACATTTTCCTTTGATCCTATGGTCAAAGACATTATGTTGTGTTTAAGAAGGTGAAATTTGTGGCCTTGAGACTCTTGTGTTGACCAAACAATAATCATGTGGTCATTTTTTACTATTGTGTGCTTGAATCGTAACTAAAGTAGTTGTGGGCTCTTGACTCCGTCTTTAGCAATCCTTGAGTGTGTGTGGTGAGAATTCAAATTGTGCGCCCAAGTACCGATCCGATGATCTAGAACTTGCCCTGAATGTTTGTTGAGGCAAAATCATAGGTGAAACTTGACTCGAGAAGTGATTACAACCTCTCCTTGATCATAAATGCCAATTTGAACAATTTCATAACCTACCAATCAAAAAATTCCTAGATCACCCCTTTCGAGCCTTAAACCTTCTTCTTTCATGAACTGAAGCTACAAGCCTATTCCCGTTCTCAATTAGACACTCTCTTGGAATCCAAATATTCCCTTCAGTAATGGAAAATATCTAAGTTTGGGGGGAGATACAAGAAAGGAAGCAATGTGGTAAAAATGTAAGTAAAATAAAAGGAAGGCAATGAAATAGTGAAAAAGAAAAAAAGAAAGACAAAAAGAGAATAAGAATAAAAAAGGAAATCCAAGGACAACAAAAAGGTGAAAAAGGTGTGGAAAAAGTGGACAAAGGGAGAAAAGATTTTGAATTGCAAAAGAAAGAGTGACAATGTGTCTCTCTAACCCCTTGAAAGAAGCAAAATACTCAAATAAGTCAAGAAAGTGTGGGAACATGAATCAAAAGGAGTGATGAAGGGAATATTGAACCCAATTGAACAAAAACATGTCCTACCTTTACCCAAAAGCCTTCATAATGACTCCTCAAAAGCTCTATATGATCTTGAGTTGAGGGAATGCTACATTAGTGGATACTTACATAAGGGGCAAGCATATGGTACTTAGAGCCGGACTTATGGCCTTTTCATTGAGAGAGATGAGGGAAACCCATCCACCTCGGTTTGTGTGTCAATACTCTAAAAAGGTGAGGTTCACTTATGGAGAGTTGAGGATGTGTTAGTTTGCGTTCCACAATGACCAAAGTAATTTAGAAGTTCTTTGATGAATATGTCTCAACTCTTGATGCTCATATGTCACACTTGATCCACAAGTTTTTAAGGTTAAATGTGTTAATGATGCATTCCTATTGAGGGCAATTGTTAGTCCCAATTAATTCTTGTTGAGGTTACATTAGGATAAATATGAATTACTTAGGTGTTTCTCTTTTAGGGGTAGGTATTATTTTATTTTCTTAAGACAAGCAAAGGTTTATGTTTGGTGGAGTTGATAACTATGAGTTTTACACGTTTTACTCCTATTCTTGCCTCAGCTTTGTGCGTGATTTTCCATAGATTAGTCCCAAAATGCTTACAAGTTGCACTTGATTGCAGGTTTGAGCGACAAGATGATAACTGTCAAAGATCGACTCAAAAGGAGTGAAATCTGCCAAGTGTCAAAAGACAACTGAAGTGGCGAAAAAGGTAACCTGTGCGGTCCGCACTGCTTTGCCATGCGGCAGTGCAGAAGAGTTCAGAGGCTGCAACATTCAGAGGTATCCTGCGTGGTTTGCACTATTTTGCCATATGTTTGAGCAAGGAAGTTCAAAGACAGTGTAATTTCAAACCCAACCTGCACGATATGCGCTCACTCTTGCGCGGTCCGCGCCAATGAGAGTTCAAAGACTCTGGAATTCAAGGCAAAAGCCCACGCGGCCGCACCTCATTTCTACACGGTCCGCGCTCTTCATCCAGCGTGGCCACGCTACATATTTGTGTGGTCCATGTCCCCAGCTTCGGAAGTGAGAAGTGAAGACCAAAACCCCTACGTGGCTGTGCTGCATTTCTGTGCGGACCACGCCTGACCTGCAGGTGTATTTTTGTTCAGTTTTTCCTATGTACTATAAATAGAATATTTTTTACTTTTTTAGGGTAAGCATTAGATATCAGATAGCAGTTGAGCTCGTGACTTCAAAGTTTTAGCCTATTTTGGGCAATTCCATCTTGTAGTAACAAGGATTTGAGTATATTAACATCATAGTTAATTAATATGTCGATTTTATCTACTATTTCATCATTTTCTATTTCTTCCATGACTAGCTAAACCCATTAGCAAGGGTTGTTGCTCATCCCTAGTGTGGGTAACTAATGGGTGTGATTATTTAATGCATGAATGATGTTGGCTGTTTGTATTTGGTATAGTCTTATGTTTTCATTAGGATTTGGTGGTTGCAAACACTAAGTCTACCTTAGTGGGTTTTGACTCTTCTTGAGAAAGAGAGTCTATGACCCCAAGATTGACCCAATAAGGAATTGGGATGGACCTATGAGAATGGTAGTCCCAATAAATGGGTTAAACCTCGAGATAATAACTACCCAACATGAACTCTAAGTTGCTTGGGTAAATTGTCCTACCAATTGGTCTCGAGAGAGTCAATTGGGCAAAATCACTCTCTTTACCAAGAGGTGTGAGAGCGAGTGCAAGAGTGCAACGGTTATACATATTCCCCATAATCATCATTCTTCTATAAGAAGTCTCTACCCGTTAGTTGACAACCTAGATGAATGCCACGACCCTAATGCATTTCTCTATATTGCATACAACCTAGAATCAATATCTTAGCATAACCTAGCTTTAAATTTGTAGTTGATAAATTTTATTTGATAATAAAAATGTTAGAAGATCAATTAGGAGCTAAAATGCAGTCCTAGACCATACAAACACGTAACCCCAATTGAAGCTCCCTGTGGAAAATTGACCTCGATAACACTAATGGGTAAAAGTCTTAGCGCCTACTCTTCCTTAGGTTGAGTTTGTTGTGATAATTCGCAGAAGCGAATTTTGCCCTTTTGGAGATTTCCGCAGAAGCGGATGATTTCCAGCATAAGCGCTTACGCAGAAGTGGTTAGTGACCGCAAAATTGATCCTTGGCATAGTAGTGTAGCTCCACAAAAGAGGAATAATTTACACACAAGCGAGTGCGCAGAAGCGGTATGAGTATCGCAGAAGCGAAAAGGCCTGTTTAGAGGTATTACAATTCTATCTTCTCAAATTTTTGAAAGAACCTAATATTTTCACTTTGGACGTGGAGGGTTTTGTTCTATTGTGGAGAGGGAATCAATGGAATTCATTGAGGTAAGGAATTCTAAGCCTAAGACATAAATCTAATAAGTTATTACATGAATTAAGGGCGAAAATCAAGGAATTCGGATCAAAAAAATGGAGATTAGGGCTTGAACTTAAGAGAAGGAAGAATGGGAATTTTAGGGGTCAATTGGACTCGATTCTGGAGATTTTTACGTGCATAGACTCGTGGTGAGATAAGAAATTCGGTGATGATAAATTTTCTAACTTCCGAAAGGTGTGCTCGGGCTCGAGTTTTTGTAAATTTTGTGAATTTTGATATTTTTCGAGTTTTTCGATTGGGTTATGTTTCCTTAGCCTATTTTAATGTATTCGTTGTGGTTTTGGCTACATTCGAAGTGCAAGGAGGTCTATTCGAGCGGAAATAGCATAGCGAGCTAGTCTTTTGGCCGGCTAGAGGTGTGTAATGCTTGTAAATAATATCCTGAGGGTTTGAAACCCCGAATTGCACATCATAGTGCTATACTGAGGTTAGAAACGTGCTCAATGACGAGCGCGGGGTCATCTACTATTGGGGATTGTGACTTGTTCCGGCCCAGTTGAAATTTTACCGCGTATTTGACTAAGACTTGTTTCTCTTCACTATAACTTGGCCTTATTTCCAAACTTGGGCTTCGTCCCAACTATATGAAATAGTTTGTGAACTCTCATCACTGTTTCCTCAGTAATTGAAATATTATTTGAACTAGTCCCACTTGAATTACACTGTTTTATGAACGGATCTATACTTTTACTAGACTTGAGATTTGAATGATATTTGAACTGATGTTTGAGCTGAGAACTATTGTTTTACTATTGCCCAAGGGGCTTATGATTGATTTCTAGACCGAATAAGGCTGACGTCCATATGTGAGGATATATTGAGTGATGTGAGGAGGCTTTTATTCCTCAAGTGATTTGTGAGGAGACTTTCAGGCCTTGAGTGTATTGTGAGAAGACTGTTAGGCCTCATGTTGATATTTACACGCTTTCAGGCCTTATGATGATATAGTGCTTGGGTTTTAGGAGCCCCTTTGGAGTCTCAACCCCCACAGTGAGCGCGGGTATCTATGTGATTTGAGATATTGGTTACAATGATATTGTATGATGCAATTTGGTCAGGTAACAATGGCTGACCAGGACTAACACCATGTAGTCAGGTAACAATAGCTGACCAGGAACTAATTTGTGCCTGAGGGGCTGGTAATATTCTATGTAATTACCTGAAGGGAGAGGTTTATTTATTCATTTGGCATACTTACTTGCCTTTTTCTTGTTTAACTATGGTATTTGTGCCCGGGGGTGGATTTCTGTGCGTGGCAACACTGCTTATTTGAAATTATTTCACAACTGTCAAAAAGATCATTTTCAAAGAGGTTTAAAACTTAGCTAAGATACTTTCTAAAGATGTCACAAATTTTACTATTTTTCTCATAAAATTGTACCCTTCTATACAGCATGTTAGTTTCTTTACGTGATTTCTTGATGCTCGGTTATTATTTACTCTTACTACTCACTGAGTTAGTTACGGGTATTTATTTATCCATTAGTGGGTATTGGCTGCATGGAGGCAGATTTGTAGAGGTTTTAACTAGGTGACTGCCAGCATTCGCAACACCACTGTCTCCCTATAATATTCATTATTCTTTTTCGCAACACCAGCGAGGCTTGTTTTCTTCTTAACTCTTTAAGAGCTATAAGAAGATCAATTGTATATATATCCATCAAAATTCGTTTCTTCCTCCAATATGGTACAATGTCCCTTTGCCAAGGAGGAAAATTCAAGTATTCCATTTTCCCTCCATTTCCCATTCACCCTTTTTTTTAATCTACCCAAGCTTAAACCCAAGAATCCCCTACATGAATGGGGAATGGCTATAAGATAAATGAATGCGTGGATGAGTGTGTGATTTACATGAAAGAATTAATTGCATCTAGATAAGTAGGTTTTCCATTGAACTTTCTGTAGTGAACTTATATCAAACATACTCGGTCAATAGATAAATTTGATATCTTTAAACCGTCAAGCTTCTTTATATACATAGACAATGTCGATGCCCCTCTTTTCTCTCGAGGGAAAGAAATCGAGTTTGCGACATTATGGGTGGAATGACTCTTTTATCCCCTCTCGGGGAAATTTGGGCTATGGTGTTTGAAGAGTCGCCACCTAATGATTATAGTGCATTAGGACACTATTAGAGAAAAGAAGAGGAATTTGAAAGAAAACGAGAGTTTGGGTAAGGGCTTGAGATTATCTTGAGGGGAAGGTGTTAAGAACCCCTCAAGATCCACTTGTGTGGTTCCCGGCCTTGCTTAATTGTGACTTTAAGAAGAGTAGGAGTAGACAAGGAATGTTTGCACATAAAAAATATTAATAAGTTGACCATTTTGAAAGAAGAAAGGTACAAGTAAAAGATAATTTTAATTTACAGAAAATATTTAAATAAAGGAAAATCAAAGAAGGAGGGTCCTAGGTTTAACTATAATATGGATCATTCGATGCAATATCCCGCACATGGTCTCAAAGAGGGGTCGCCTTATAATATTAGCACATCATCACCATCTCCATATTCTACCATTCCCACCCCGTTAAGGTATTTAAATGCAATTAGTCTCGTTTACTTATTACATTCTAGTACCCGTACCAATCTATCAGTCTTGGGGAATTTGGACTTCTAATCCTAAAGGGAGAAGGGGATGGGGGTATATATGGAGTTTATAAGGATATCTAAGGTGTCAATCAAAACAAATAACAAATAGTGGTATATAAGTCAGACACTCAAAGGCTAAAACAAAACCCCGTAGATCATAATAGTAATTAGTTTAGCATGGCTTGCAAGTACTGATTTGGTTTTAAAAAATTAAAATTAACAGTGGACAGACTAGTATAACACACAGTGTTGGATAACAAGTCCGCATTATGCAACCCGAATCCAGTTTGCCAGAACTTAATGTACTTTTAAAAACCATTGATTAAGAAACCACTAATTTAGACAAGAACCTATATAGAAGAGTTTTGGAAACAGGAAATTGAAATTTGCAGAAGTTCAGAGATGGCTTGCAAATTAGCCGAACTGCTTAACTAAAGTAAAGTTGCAAAGAGGCGTTTTTCGAAAAAGCATTGAAGTAAAGATTTAGGCAGAAAACTGAGGGGTTAGTCTCATAATAAAGATGCAAATTTGGAATTTAAAAGACACTATAGATTTAAAACAGTGTTAAAAAAGGACAAACTTGGCCAGGTTTCAAAAGCATACAGGTTTGGACAAGTTCTTGCTTAAAGTGTTTGACAGATTATCCCTCATATTAGGCTAGTTTGAACTCCTATAGGCATGATATCTACATATTGATATTTTCAGACTCGTTACAGCCATTGAACTGTTAGAAAGGGTGAATATTTGATTGCCCTACAGCTTTCCTCACGTTTATGCATTTCCAACAAACATGATTTCTATGGTGCTTGCAATGTTAAAATCTTATAGGCATGATTTCTAAATGATTTGAAATATTAAAATTCTTCAGGCATGATTTCTAAACGATTTGCAATATTAAAGTCCAATAGGCATGATTTCTAAACGATTTGCAATATTATAGTCCTACAGGCATGATTTCTACCCATTGAATTATGCAAATAAATGGTAAATCCCTTCCACACCCTTTTTACTATATTCCCCAAATTCTTTTACAAGATTGTTACAGAATCAAAAGAAAAAAATACATTACAACCTACAGTTATATCCTAGAAGCCTAATTCAATCTTGATACCCAATAACATGTGTTATACCAAATTCGGATTTCAGATTCCAAGGCCTTCTCTTGGAGTGTTTCAAAGTTCCAAGGACTTTAATAAATCCCAGGCAACGCTTACACCCTAAAGATTTAAAAGAGTAGTGCAATCTGTGGAACTACCTGCCCTTAGGCATCCAAGTTCAGAGGGACCTCTAGGGTCCCTAAGCATGGTTTACCATAGGGGGGACGAACTTAAAGAACAAAGAATAAGTGTAAAGTGAGAGTATTAGAGGAAACCAAAGCAAAGGATGGTCATACCCAGTCATGGGTAAGACTGGCACACCCCTAATCCATTACTTGATTCAAACAAATAAAAGAGCAGACTTTCAGAAGTCAGACCCGGTCTAGGTGGTGATTATAACACTACTAGACCCTAGTCAAGGTTCAATACATAAAAGGGGTTAAGGGAATGGGACTGGTTTGAGTGAAGGTTAAAAGAACCTGGTCCTAAGTCAAGGATAAAAATAAGCTGCTACTTTAACTTAAAACATACTCACATACATGGGATTAAAGGGAAAGGGATTGATTTGAGTAAAGGTTCAAAACAACCTGATCCCAAGTCAAGGATAGCAATGAGATGCTACCTAAACTTTGGACAATACTCACACCCAAGTGGGATTAGAAGAGAAGGGGACCACATGAAAGCATTCATATAAACATCAAGAAAACCATAACAGAACTTAAAGATACAGGATCATGAGGCATGACAAACTAAGATATAGTCATTTAATACCTGAAAACATATAGTTGAGAGGTCATGTACAAAGGAGAAGTAAACACATAGTTTTAGAGAACAATATTTAAATTATGGAGAACTACCAGTTGCAAGTTTCAAATGACAAAGTAAGAAAACAGCCAGAGAAGCGAACACAAGCAAGACAGCAAAAGATTCCCAAAGTCTATCCTTCGCTTTCAGCCGACTAGACAGAGCAGTAACACAAGTAGCAGAAAAGAGAGGCAAACTTTGAGTGTATGTGTATTGAACTCGGTTGTTCGTTTTAGTCTGAAGGAAAATATTGGGGTATTTATAGTTTTGAAAGCAGGTGGTATGTAAGGAAAAAATATAATTCAATACTAAATCGGAATCAATTGGGGGAAAGGACTTCCTTTTATTAAGGAGTCAAACTAGGGTAATAAAAGAGCAGATTTTATTTAAGGAAAGAAGATTAGGAACACATTAGGTAATAAAGGGTAAATACATAGTAAAATTTAAAGTACTCGGTTTAGGTAAATAAGGTAAGAGTAAAGTCAATTAATCACATAGTAAATAAAAGAGTTAAAGATTCGAACTTAATAATGAATTAAGTCAGGAAAGTGGTCCAAAAAAAACAAGGAGAGAATCAAATAAATTCATATAGACATCAATCCGAAAAATTAAGGTTGTTTAGAGAGTAAAAGGTTAGACTATAAAAGAGAGTGTAGACTTAAACATGCGAGGCTAAAAAATTAATAGAGTAGACATGCGATCAAAGGTAGAAGAACATAGCCATGGATGAAATAAAAAGGTCTTGCACGGCTTAGCAAGAATTAAAAACATAAGACGAGCTTACAGTGAAAACTAAGTAAAGAAAAATATAGTAAAGAAATTACTCGGTAACCCTAGGTGGAACTACAATAAAAACAATACGCAGAAATCACAGTGAAACGTTTAGGAATTACAGAAAAATCCAAATAATGCAAGAAATCACAGTCGAACAAGTAGAAATCACAAAATCCCTAAGTTTTAAAAAGATGAACAGTTTTAAAAGCAAAAATCGGAAAAGGTGTGGAAAATACTTTAAAATATTAGAAAATTTCACGGATCTAAAGTAGATATTAGAGAGAAACAAAGAAAACCTTGAGGGATTAGGGTTTTAGAGAAAACCCTAGGAAAACGAGAAAGGCCTGGAACGGGCTGGCCCTGAGCCGGAAATGGCCATAGAACTTGAATCAGAGAGCTTCTGAGCCGGGGTCTTCAAGGTCAGACCTTGAATCTTCATGCACGATGAGGATAAGGGTGAATGAGGGTCGATGTAGGTTACACAGGGCCTGAGAATCCATGATTTCCGGTGGAATAAGGTCGGAGACCAGCGTAATGGGCTAGGGTTTCAGAGGGTGGCTGAGAGCATGTTGAGAGATGAGGGGATGCAAGGGCGGATTGTTTGGTATAAAATGATTATGGTTAGGGCTGTGTTGGATTAAAAAGGAGGGGGTTAACATGGACCGTTGATCTAAATGATCAACGGTCGATATTAAGGGGTGTGCGGGTCGGGTTTATTTAAATGTGTTTGGATCGGGTAATTTTAAATTTTGGCAGTGTAGTTGAGGGGTAAATTTGGGCTGGGATTTGGCTTTAATTTAGGCTATAATTAAAATTAAAGAGTCTACAATTTAAATAGCCAATTTTCCCCATTTTGAAATTACAAAAATAGTAAATGATGTTCAGAACAAATTAAAAATACTGAGTTAATAATCAACAAATAAGTACTAATTTAAAGATATTAGAGATGATTTTTTGATTAAAAATGCTATTAAATCGAGAAATAGGCTACAATTGCAATTTCATGCAATTTTTGTTTAAAATATCAAATGGACTTGTAAAATTATGTAAAAATCATGTAAATTGTATTTTTGTGTAAATGTGAGAAAAAAATAAATTATTCACAAAAATGACTAGTTTTGGGAATAATTATTGGATTTTATAATGCAAAATAGGCAATAAATTTGTTTTAAAAATCTTTAAACAATGTGGAAAAATACCAAAACCTTTGAGGATGCATGCATATGCATATACATGCTATTTTGAAAGTATTTTGAGTATAAAAATACATAGGTAAAAATTGGTATAAGCAGCTTCCCCTCTTTACCCGAGGAGGATGAAAGAGTTATCGGGTAAAGATAAGATTATCAATTTTGACCGGAATTGGCGATTGCGAAAGAAAAATTTGACTGCGCTCCAGTTCTGAGCTACCTACATATCCCTGATTTTACAGGAATCGGGCCATATATAGTTCAGGGACCATTGACAGAATATACCAATGGAAATTAAAAAAACGGACGCGATTGTTAGATCTGATAGGGTGCTTGGAATCAGACAAGCTGTAGAAAACTGGAGCGGGATCACTCCTGCTGAGATGGTCGTGAGACACGTGGAGTACCTGCAAATGGGTGGTGTGCATATATATTGAATAATTTAAATGTGATGCAAGTTCCTGTTGGAATATGAATGTTTGTCTTCGGACAGTTAGGATGACTTCCTCAGACTATGATGTCTTGGGCCATGAAGAGCATAAAAGCAAAGGTCGCAGGCCATGAAATGATGTTATTGGGCTATGCAGATGATGCATTCGAACTATGATACTTTTGAACGAGTTGGCGATCTTTCAGCCCATGAGAAGGTCGAAATCTTTCAGCCTAATGAATGCAAAGGGTGGCGATTTTTCAGCCAAAGCGAGAATTTAAAAGCAGGAGGCAATATTTGAGTCAGATGAGAATTTAATATGTGGGTGGTGATGTTTCAACCAGTCGAGAAATAAGATGGTGATATTTCAGCCATGCATGGTAAAGACAATGCTTAGTCTCGGAAGGCAGATAGGAGCCTCATGCAATTTGGAGGTAGAGCTTAACCTCGGAAGGCATAGAGTAACTTTATGCAAAAAAAAATGCAGATGAGACAGAGATTAGTCTCGAAAGACAGAGAGTAGCGTTTTGCAACATGGAGGTAGAGCTTAACCTTGGAAAGCAGAGAATAGCCTTATGCAAAAAATACAGATGGAGACAAAGCTTAGTCTTGAAAGGAAGATAGTAGCCTTATGCAATATGAAGGTAGAGCTTAACCGCGAAAGGCATATAAACAACCTTATGTAAAGATGCAGATGGAGAAAGAGATTAGTCTCGAAAGGAAGGTAATAGCCTTATGCAATAGGGAGGTGGAGCTTAACCCCGGAAGACATAGAATAACCTTATACAAAAAATGCAAATGGAGTCAGAGCTTAGTCTCGAAAGGCAGATACTAGCCTTATGCAATATGGAGATAGAGCTTAACCTCGAAAGGAGGATAAACAGTCTTATGCAAAGATGCAAATAGAGACAGAGCTTAGTCTTAAGAGGAAGATAATAGCCTTATGCAATAGGAAGATAGATCTTAATCTCGGAAGGCACAAAATAGCCTTATGCAAAAATGCAGATGGAAACAGATCTTAGTCTCGAAAGGCAGATAGTAGCCTTATGTAATGATGGAATGCAAAAGAGCGAATAGTAATAAGTTTTCTTAGCAGGTGGGTGGTTTGCGGTAATAGGACTGTTGGGAAGTGCGGATAGTGACCCTATGAGGGTTTCAATCCTGAAGAGTGAACGTGCTTTGATCCGTAACCTGAATTCCTACATCTAAAGAACAATCGTGAGTTCTGTAGGGGGCGAGGTTAGTTCATATCTTCCAGCTATTGGCGTTGTGTATCATGGGGGTAGCGTTGCTAAACGATGGTGATGCGAATGATGCTTATGCATGGATAAATAATGATTTTGTCTTGGATGAACCAATGACTGTAACATGGTTCAAGCAGCAGCGACCTGGCTTGCTCCGGAATTTTAAAGGCCTTCCTCAAAATTCTTCCCCAGGGTTGGCGCTGATGAAAAGACTGAAAACCTTACTTCGAAATTTTTAGGGTCCTCCTCAAAATTCTGCCCCAGTTCCAATTGCGGGGGAAAGATGGAATTTTATTAAGATGAGAGTGAACCCATAGGGCTGCATACGTATCCCCTCTTAAATGGGAATCAGGTCAGGCGTAGTTCGGATTACACCACAAAATAAAAAGCATATGATCAGATGTAGTACCTTTTCACAGTGTCTGCGTTGATAGGCTTCAGCCAGACTTCTCCGTCCATCTCTGCGAGGATAAGGGCTCCTCCGGTTGTAACCCAAGGAACTATATACCGACCCTGCCAATTGGGGGAGAATTTCCCTTCGGCTTCATCTTGATGTGGAAATATCTTCTTCAATACTAACTGGCCTAGCGGGAACTTCCTTGGCTTGACTCTCTTGTTGAAGGATCTGGACATTCTTTTCCGATATAATTGACCGTGACAGACATCATTAATTCTTTTTTGTCTGTGAGGGCTAACTGCTCATAGCGACTCTTGACTCATTCTATATCAGCTAATTCTGCTTCTTGTATGACCCTTAAGGAGGGAATTTCTACCTCGGCGGGATGACCGCCTCAGTACCATAAACCAGTATGTAGGGAGTAGCCCCGGTTGATGTGTGGACTGTGGTATGATAACCCAGTAAGGCGAATGACAACTTCTCGTGCCGCTACTTATGTTTTTTCATCATCTTCCTTAGTATCTTCTTGATGTTCTTATTGACTGCTTCTACATCTCCATTCATCTGAGGTCTGCAAGCCGTAGAGCTCTTGTGTTTATTCTTGAACGTTTCATACATTGCCTTTATCATGTCACTATTGAGATTAGAACCATTGTCGGTGATGACTGATACCGGAACCCCGAACAGACCATATAATATCGGACGAAATATGTTACTACTTTCTTGGTGACTGCCTCGTATGATGCTGCTTCAACCCATTTGGTAAAGTAATCAATTGCCAGTAGGATGAAACTATGCCCATTTGACGCGACCGGTTCAATTCGTCCAATGACATCCATTCCCCAAGCGGCGAATGACCATGGTGAGCTTGTTGCAGTAAGCTCCCTTGGAGGTACCTTTATCATATATGCATGTATTTGAAAAACAGTGGCATTTCCGGATGTAATGAATATAGTCCGTTTCCATAGTCATCCAAATATACCTTTCTCGGAGTATCTTCTTTGCCAAAATGAAACCATTCATATTCGGTCCACAGGTCCCTGCATGTACTTCCTCTAATAGTCTGGTTGCTTCCCTTGCTACGACACATTTTAATTATCGCAAATCAGGAGTTCTTCTATACAGGATTCCTCCGCTGTGAAAGAAGTTGTTGGACAATCTCCGAAGTGTTCGTTTCTGAGTAGCATAGGCCAGCTCTGGGTACTCTTCTGTTGTCGGGTATTCTTTCATATCGTGTAACCAAGGTTTCCCATCGGCTTCTTCCTCGACGTGAGCATAATAAGCTGGTTGGTCGTGAATCTTCACCTGGATAAGGTCAATGACGTTTGTCAGAATGTTGGATCATAGACAATAAAGTGCCTAAGGCATCGGCGAACTCATTCTGTATTCTGGGAACATGCTGCAATTCTGTCCTTCTGAATCTTTTCCTCAAACTTTACATGATGCAGATAGGGGAGTATTTTGTAATTCTTGGTTGCCTATGCTTCTCGAACCTTATGTATGATTAGGTCCGAGTCTCCGATCACTAATAGTTCCTAAATGTTCATGTCAATGGCCAGCTTGAGCCCTAGGATGCAGGCTTCGTACTCGGCCATGTTGTTGGTGCACGAGAATCTGAGCTTGGAAGATACTGGTTAATGCTAACCGGTTTCTGATACCAAGAACGCTCCTATACCAACTCCTTTGAAATTTGCAGCTCCGTCGAAAAACATCCTCTGGCCGTCATAGGATTCTGCAATGTCTTCTCCAATTAAGGCTATCTCTTCATCAGGAAAGTACGACTTCAGAGGTTCGTATTCTTCTCCTATTGGATTCTTGGCGTGGTGATCTGCTAAGGTTTGTCCTTTGACTGCCTTCTGGGTAACATAAACGATGTCAAATTCGATTAACAATATCTGCCACTTGGCGAGATTGCCGGTAGGTATGGGCTTCTGAAAGATACTTCAATGGATCCATCCTGGATATGAGAGAAGTGGTATAAGCCCAGAAGTAGTGCCTCAATTTTTGAGTTACCCAGGTTAGAGCACAGCAATTGCGCTCTAATAAGCAATACCGAGCCTCGTAAGGGATAAACCTCTTGCTAAGGTAGTAGATGGCTTGCTCCTTTCTTCCTGTTTCATCATGTTGTCCCAAAACACAACCAAATGCCCCATCCAATACTGCAAGATAAAGCAATAGAGCTCTCCCTGGCTCGGGTGGAACTAAGACTGGCGGCATGAACAAGTATTCCTTGATTATGTCAAAAGCCTTTTGACCGTCCTCAGTCCATTTAGTGGCGGCATCCTACTTTAGCATCTTGAAGATGGGTTCACAAATGACAGTGGACTGGGCTATGAATCAGCTTATGTAGTTGAGTCTACCCAGAAGACTCATCGCGTCTTTCTAACTCTTCGGTGGTGGCAACTCTTGAATGGCTTTGACCTTTGACGGGTCCAATTCTATTCCTCGGTGGCTCACAATGAAACCCAATAATTTCCTAGCAGGAACCCCGAATGCACATTTGGCGAGATTCAGTTTGAAGTTATATCTCCTCAGTCTGTTGAAGAATTTTTGCAAATCTCCCATGTGATCTGCGACTTTCCTGGATTTAATGATGATGTCGTCCACATACATCTCGATCACTTTATGTACTATATCATGAAAGATTGTGGTCATGGCTCTCATGTAGGTAGCACCATCATTCTTTAAATCGAACGGCATCATTCTGTAACAGTACATTCCTTATGGCGTGATGAATGTCGTTTTCTCTGCATCTTTTTCGTCCATCCATATCTGGTGGCATCCACAAAGCAATTAACGAATAACTTCCCATCCTTTTTTCATATCGGCACAACGTTGTCTAACCATATTGGATAATCCACTACTCTGAAAACCCTGGCTTTGACTTGCTTGGTGACTTCCTCTTTGATTTTCAAACTCATGTCTGGTTTGAACTTTCTGAGTTTCTGTTTTACCGGTGGGCATGCCGGATCTTTCGGCAGTTTGTGAGCCACAATACATGTGTTGATACCGGTCATATCATCATACGACCAAGAGAATATATCCTCATATTCTTTCAAAAACTCTGTGCATTATTCCTTTTCCAATGGTGACAAGTGTACTGTGATACGTGTTTCCTTGACATTTTATGCTTCTCCCAAATTAATGATATCAGTTTTGTCTAAGTTAGACTAAGGCTTGTTCTCAAAATTCTTGACCTCTCTAACAACCTCTTCTGAATCTATGTCCATTTGCCTAACTGTCTTGTTGTAAGTTACAATCATTGGTTCATCGTCGAGATATGTAATAGTAATACTATGTAAAATAAACTAAATCGTAGAGAAAATAGATGATCGCAAAATATAAAGATAAAATTGGAAATTGCTTTTGATTAAATTCATAATTGTCTAAAACATCGGAGCTCTTTTAATAAGTAAAGACAATGCAAAAAAGTAAAATCAACTAAAAGTAAAGTGCGATGCATATGCGTCGTTTAGCCTTACTACCCCAAGGCTCTCCGAGCACTGGTGGTCCTAATTGACCTATTGGTAAGGCGTTCTCCTTGATTCACAGCTTGAATGGAAGGGCCCTTCTCCCCTTCCTCCTCGAAGATAACATAGCAATCCATATTATCCTCCAGAAACAGGTTCTTCATTGCTGCCAGTGTCTCATCTTCCTCTGATCCATATATGATATCAGCTGGATAAAAATTCTACTCCAACTGAAGTAGAAGGTGCTCCAGTGGGTAGAAGGGACCGCGCCATGGTGGCGACCAGTCTTTGAACTCCTCCCAAGTGTATTCATAACCCAAGCCAAATGTATTTCCATGCTTCTTCAATTGGATAGCCTTGGTGATGCCCTGGAGATTCATGCCAAGCCCCTTTCCGGGCTCGTATCCGCTCCAATTCAGAATGCTCTCAATTTTGTTATCCCACCACTTATCTTTGTCTATGGCGTTGACTCGCTCGATGTGATGGTACATTTCTCCACTGATTTTCCTTCTACCTTTGATCATCGGGATGGTCTGGCGACTACATATAGGGTTGCTACCGTCACCATGGATGATTTCTTCCTGATGATTCCATGCAAACTTTCCAGCCTGATGCAAAGTTGACGCCACAGCCCCAGTGGCGTGAATTCAAGGTCGTCCTAGCAACAAATTGTAGGATGTTGGTACGTCAATAACTTAGAACTCAACATCGAACCAGGTGGGTCCCATCTGCAGTCATAAGCTAATTTGTCCAATGGTGGACCTCTGAGATCCATCAAAAGCTTTGACACTGATAGCCCCGTCTTTATCGTACAATCCCTTACCCAATGTCCTAAGAGTTACCAACGGACAAATGTTGAGGCTGGATCCCCCGTCGACTAGAATCCTGGTGATAAAGTGATCCCCACATTGCGCAGTGATGTGCAACGCTTTGTTGTGACCAAGCCCTTCTGGCACTAATTCGTCTTCGTGGAAGATATTCTTATGGCTTTCCAATACCTGCCCTACCATGATTTCCACTTCGCCTCCTGTTATGTTGTTGGGAACATAAGCTTCACTCAGTATTTTCATTAAGGTATTTTTATGTGCCTCGGATCTTTGTAGAAGAGCCAGAATAGAAATATGTGCTGGTGTTTTATTCAATTGCTCGACGACTGAGTACTCTTTGGACTGTACCTTCCTCTAAAGGTCATCGGGTCCAGTTTCAATAGCTCGCTCGGAGGCCTGCTTGCTAGATTCATCCAAGTGTTCTGGGGTGAACACCCTGCCTGTCCTGCTCATGCCCTATGCGGTAATTGCTTCCCTAGTATATGTCTTTCCTTTTCGTCTAGCCTCAGCAGTGTAATCCCAAGGTATAGCATTTGTCTTGAATGTGGTGACGTTTGTCATGGAGACTGGAATTGGTACCCTGGGAGGTAACACAGTAACTTCAAACGGTGTAGGCATCATAGGAACCTCAAACTCAACCTCATTTGGTTTTGGCGCATTTGTAGGAGGTGCTTCAAACTTAAGTGGTGCAGACACATTTACCACATCGCCCTCAGAGGGCTGAATCTGGACAACAATGGGATTGAGAGTAACTGTTGACTTCTTAGGCTCGTCTCATTTAGCTATCAAACCGATTGACCCCTTAGGGTCCCAATCATCTTAAATCTCGATCATATGGATGCATCCACCCTTGTGGTCAGGCAGAGGGTTATTGCAGACATTAGAAGCGGGCTCCTTTGCTATAATGAGCTTGTTGTTAATCAGATTCTGAATATTATCCTTCAACGAGCGACACTCGTTGATGGTATGGCCTTTCATACCGGAATGGTATGCGCAAGTCTTAATTGGGTTGATCCACTGGAAGGTTTTTCTGCAGTTACGATTGGGATAAGGGTAATGTAACTAGCTGCTTTGAGTTATTCATACAATTGGTCAATTGGCTCGGTTATGGCGGTATATAGTCTATGAGGTTTGCGGTCGAAATTTGGTCTAGGTCGAGGGAAGTTTTGGCGGGTAGGATATGATGGGTAGTGAGAAGGTTGGGAGTTATATGCTTGGTTTACAAGAACGGGTTGGGAATATCTAGGTGAGGTGGGTTGATATGTAGGTGGTGGAGGTGATTGGTAAGCAGGTGGTGGAATTTGGTAAGTGGGTGATGGTGCTTGGTAGTTTAAGGTAGGTTGATTTGTGAGTGGAGCTGAGGGATAGGTTTGGTACGTCATAGGGGAGTTGTTCCTTTGCACAGCAATTACAGAATTTACATCCTTTTTCTTTGACGAGCCACCAGACTGTAAAGCCTTGTTTGTAGCTTGCGATGCCTCGAGGTTAGTGACCATACCATTTTTATGCCTTCTTAGATCCTTTCTCCCAACTTGATGATGTTGGAGAACATTTGGCCCTCTATTAGCATCAGCCTCTCATAGTAGCGCGGATCCTGAGCATGGACGAAGAACCTGTTCATTTGTTTCTCCTCCAAGGCCGGTCGGACCTTAGCAGCTTCTGACCTCCAACGAGTAGCATACTCGCGAAAGGTCTCTTTGGGCGTTTTCTTGAGATTCTGGATATAGAACACATCTGGGGCGTTCTCAGTGTTGAACCTAAACCGATTCTTAAATTCATAAGCAATGTTCCCCCAACTAGTCCATTTCTTCGCATCTTGGCTAATATACTAGGATAAGGCATCACCCTTCAAAATCCTCATGAACAACTTCATGCAGATCTTCCCGTCCCTTCCGACTCCTACCAACTTGTCACAATACATTCTTAAGTGGACCCTAGGGTCACCTGTGCCATCAAATTGTTCAAACTTGGGAGGTTTGTACCCCTCCAAGAGCTCAACATCTGGCTGAACATAGAGATCTTCATAATTTAACCCTTCAAAACATTTATTACCTTCGAAACCCTGGACCCGGCTAGTCAACTTCTTGATCTCAGTGGCCAAATTCTAAATAAGGGAGCTCTTGTCATCTTCCTCGACTGCACTGGTGATGGCTGACTGTAATGCGACATAGTGTCCACAAAGATTGGAGTGTTGTGGTTTTTGTGGTGTTTTATGGCTCAGGAATGTGCAGTGGAGTGTTATGAGTGGGTTGCATTGGAGGTTGTGGGATGTTTAGTGGTGGTGTGGGGTTCTGGGTATTAACATCGGGAGCGGCAAGAGTGATTGACAGGCTTGCCAGATTTCTAACTTATTCCATTAACTCTTGGAATCTGAGCAAAGTTTGCTCCAAATGTGGAGCAATCTCTTTGGTAATTGCAGCATTCTAAGAAGTTTCTTCAAGTTCCTTTCTAGCACTTGTATCTCCCATTTTTCCTTTGTTCCTGTTCCTGGTAAGACTTGGAGGAGGAGGAGATGGAGGACCTTTGGATCTTGTGGAGTATGCTGATGGTGCCAGAATGCATGAACTAACCTTTGTAGAGGGGAATAAAAATAAAAGAAAAACAAAAAAGGTAAAAAGTTAGTGCGGGTTCTGAGAATAAAAAAATATTTCGATATTTAAACACATTGTTGAAAGAATATAAGTCGTTTCCTATTTGGGTGCCTCGTTGTGCCCGAGGTAGTCCTAGTAACAAATACTATATGTAGAACTTATCATGCTAAATGCCTCATTTTATTGATAAAAATAAGACGATTCAAAAACAATTGAATAATAAAAGACGTCACTAATGGCCAGTGGCCTTATTACATTAAGAAAGCAGGAAAAATAAAAGATCCTAACTACTTGGTCCTAGAAGGACCTTCCCCAGATTCGGTATTCTTGCTTCCCTCGTATAGCTGCACCAGCTCGCGTAGTCCCAGCAGCAAGTAAGCTCGGGCCAAGTGCCCACCTTCAATATCCTCAGTATTTTAACAGTCATCGACCCTCTTCGGAAATTTACCTTCCAGTTCCACTAAGCCTCGTTCCAAATACCCTAGCCGGTTGTTGGCGTTGACATCCATATCCTTCCACTCATTGATCAGCTTCTCATGGGCTTCCAATATTTCCCGGTGCTCATTCTCACATTCCTGCATCCTTTTGTGAAGTTGATTTTGTTTAACCATGCTTTTGTTTTCTCGTCAATAAGCATATGCCATGGACAAACCCTAGGGGATCCAAACAAATGTGATCGTCCTCTAACCAACCCGTGTAGTGCGGCACATACCCTGCATGATACATGTCTAGCTCGAGGGATTCCTTTCCCAAAACGAGCTTGCAGTGCCACAAAAGCTGAGCTTGACACCTGTGCGAGCTATCATCGTGCTGACCGTCAGCCCTATAATGACTCATCTTCTCTATCCTTGGTATAATCTGCTTCTTCCCTACTTTTCTCATGGCTCGAAGAGGGACGTATAGGTATGTTCCCCTCAGGCCAATGAGAATAAAAACGGTCCATCCCTAGGCCGAACGATAAAATCCCCAGTTGGGAACCATTCATACATCCATTGCACTTGTTCTTCTTTCAAGTTCTTCGAACAACTCTTCCCATCTACTGGCGTCTTCTGGCTGAGCAAACAAATTGGGCATGAAGTTCATTCGCTTTTGGTGGTGGAAAGTAATATGGTCATCTCAATCTCTGCGTATGATTTTTTGTCTATAGTCGCCTTTCTTAAGGTGTTCAATAAGCAAAATGCAATAGCAAATTAAGTCTTTCAAAGTGTGGGGCCCTCGTTGACACTTCTCTAAGGCTCGATACAACTCGGTAATGATCATGGGCACTATACTGAAGGTCTGCCCATCAATACCCTCCATTATGGTTTTTGTCACCATGGTTAGTATGGTATGGATCCTAGCCTTCTTCATCGTAAAGACTATCATGCCCAAGAAGCAGAACATGAACACAAAGACCCTCCTATGTATGCGCCCCAAAGAGGTAAGGGCAAACTAGTCCATGTAGGTGTGGTAAGACTTGCTATGGCCAAACCTTTCATACAGGAAATCAAACGGTATGTAGGAATCCTGTAAAAAAGTCAAGTCCGGGTTCTTTTTGAGCCCCATAATTTTTAAGAAACCCCTACTCTTGCGATTCTCTGGCATAAGTAGACCCGAAGTCTCCCAAGGAATTCCAGCTAGACCCCTAATTTCTTCAAACAAAGGGGTCATTTCAAGAATAGAGTAGCAGCTTCGATGATTTTGTTATCAGGCCTCACTTCCAGAAATGAAAGAAGGTTTCCTAAGTGTTTGCAGACAATGGTCTGATCGCTAGCATGTAAGTCCTCCTACCAGCTTAATAACCTTGGATGAATACCATACCGAATCTGAGGACCTCGTGCCACATGTCTGCAAAACAAAGTGTTAGGCCCTTAACCCCACCAGACTCGACTAGTTAAATAAATAATTAGCAATAAAGGCATTTAGCTCTCCAAATAAATGCACATAACGTGAAGACGTCTGTTTGGGTTTCGCGGAAACCCAATGGACTTTGGCTTAGGCTATCTTAATGAGTCATTATGCGGACAACATAACTGACTCGGCTATGTTTGACCATGATGCATGAACAGTTTAACGGAGTAAGGTTTCAACTTTTTGAAGTACTAGTTAAGGTAACCTTGAGCAGACAACTCAAGAGGGAAAGACGCGGAACCGTCGACTACACTGTTGATCGATTGGTTTTACCGCAAATATGCTTTTGCCACATTTAGGGGGTTTATAATATCGTAAGGGCGCACCGACTCATTGTAAGGGTTGCTATATGATTTGTTTTAGCACTTGTGGAATATGATGTTGAAGAATGCAATTATAACAATGAAATAAATTTCATGTATTTCCACGTTCATAAGATAAATGATTACAATGATCGCTCGAAATACAACAGTATTGAAATAAAGCAATAAAAGAAGGTAATTAAAGAAAAGAAAATACATGAAGAGCCAAGTTAGTAATAGTGATGAAATAATCAAGGAAAGGAAATAAATGCGATTAAGTAAGCAATAAACTCACTAAAGAAAGTAATGGTAAAAGGCTAAAAGAATTCCCAGTAGAGTCGTCATGCTGTCGACGCCCCCCTTTTTCTCTCGAGGTAAAGAAATCGGGTTTACGAAATTATGGGTGGAATGACTCTTTTATCCCCTCTCGGGGAAAGTTGGGCTATGGAGTTTGAAGAGTCGCAACTTAATGATTATAGTGCATTGGGACACTTATAGAGAAAAGAAGAAGAATTTGAAAGAAAACTAGAGTTTGGTTGAGGGCTTGAGATTATCTTGAGGGGAAGGTGTTAGGCACCCCTCAAGATCCACTAGTGTAGTTCCCGGCCTTGCTTAGTTGTGACTTTAAGAAGAGTAGGACTAGACAAGCAAAGTTGGCACAGAAGGAATATAAACAAGTTGACCATTTTGAAAGAAGAAACGTACAAGTAAAAGAGAATTTTAATTTAAAGAAAATATTTAAATAAAGGAAAAGCAAAGAAGGAGGGTCCTAGGTTTAACTAAAATATGGATCATTTGATGCAATATCCCGCACATGTTCCCAAAGAGGGGTCGCCTTATGATATTAGCGCATCATCATCATCTTCATATTCTACCCTTCCCACCCTGTTAAGGTATTTGAACGTGATTAGTCTCGTTTGCTTATTGCATGCTAGTACTCGTCCCGACCTCTGTCCTGGGGCACTTGGACTTCTAATTCTAAATGGAGAAGGGGATAGGGGCATATATGGAGTTTAAAAGGATTAAATTCTAAGGCATTAAACAAAACAAATAATAGATAGTGGTATACAAATCAGAAACTCAAAGGCTCAAACAAAACCTCGCAGATCATAACAGCAATTAGTTTAGCATGACTTCAAAAGTGATGATTTGGTTGTAAAAAATTAAAATTAACAGTGGACAGATTAGATTAACACATAGAGTTGGATAACAAGTCCGCATTAGGCAACCCGGATCTTGTTTTCCAGAACTTAAGGTATTTTTAAAAAATAGTTATCCAGAAAGTGCTAAATTAGACAAGAATCTGTATAGAAGAGTTTTGGAAATAGGAAATTAAGATTTGCAGAAGTTCATAGATGGCTTGCAAATTCGCCAAACTGCTTAAGCAAAGTAAAGTTATAAAGAGGCGTTTTTCGAAAAAACATTGAAGTAAAGATTTAGGCAGAAACCTGAGGGGTTAGTCTCAGAATAAATATGAAAATTTGGAATTTAAAAGACACTATAGAATTAAA
Organism: Nicotiana benthamiana; assembly: GCA_034376525.1. Classification (NCBI taxonomy): domain Eukaryota; kingdom Viridiplantae; phylum Streptophyta; class Magnoliopsida; order Solanales; family Solanaceae; genus Nicotiana; species Nicotiana benthamiana. The sequence continues at coordinate 54,242,024 of CM067341.1, read as the reverse complement.
ATAGTGTTAAAAAAAGGACAACCTTGGCCATGTTTCAAAAACAGACAGGTTTGGACAAGTTCTTGCTGAAAGTGTTTGACAGATTATCCCTCATATTAGGCGAGTTTGAACTCCTATAGGCATGATATCTACATCTTGATTTTTTAAGACTCGTTACTTCCATTGAACTGTTAGACGGGTGAGTATTTTATTGCCCTACAGCTTGCCTAACGTTTATGCACTTCCTATAGACATGATTTCTATGGTGCTTGCAATGTTAAATCCTATAGGCATGATTTCAAAACGATTTGCAATATTAAAGTCCTATAGGCATGATTTCTAAATGATTTGTAATATTAATGTCCTGTAGGCATGATTTCTAAACAATTTGCAATAGTAAAGTATTATAGGCATGATTTCTACCATTGATTTATGCAAATAAATGTAAACCCCTACCACACCCATTTCACTATATTCCCCAAATTCTTTTACAAGGTTGTTATAGAACCAAAAGAAAAAAATACATTACAGCCTACAGCTAGATCTGAGAAACCAAATTCAATCTTGACACCCAATAACATGTGTTACACCATATATGGATTCCAGATTCCAAGTCCTTCTCTAAGAGTGTTTCAAAGTTCCAAGGACTTTTATGAAGCCAAGGCAACGCTTACACCCTATAAATTGAATAGAGTAGTGCAATGTGTGGAATTACCAACCCTTAGGCATCCAAGTTCATAGGGAACTCTAGGGTCCCTAAGCATGGATTACTATAGGGGGACAGAACTTAAAGAACTAAGAATAAGTGTAAAGTGAGAGGATTACATGAAACCAAAGCAAAGGATAATCGTACCCAGTCATGGGTGAGACTAGCACACTCCTAATCCTTTACTTGATTCAAGCAAATAAAAGAGCAGACATTCAAAACTCAGACATGGGTCTGGGTGGTGATTAGGACACTACTAGACCCTTATTAAGGCTCAACACATAAAAGGGTTTAAGGAAATGGGACTGGTTTGAGTGAAGGTTCAAAGAACCTCGTCCTAAGTCAAGAATAGTAATAGGTTGCTACCTTAACTTAACACATACTCACATACAGAGGATTAAAGGGAAAGGGATCCCAAGTCAAGGATAGCAATGAGAAGCTACCTCAACTTTGGACAATACTCACATACAAGAGAGATTAGAAGGGAAGGGGATCACATGAAAGCATTCATACAAACATCAAGAAAAGTATAACAGAACTAAAAGATACAGGAGCATGAGGCATGAAAGACTAAGGTATAGTCATTTAATACCTGAAAACATATAGTTGAGAGGTCATGTAGAAAGGATAAGTAAACACATATTTTTAGAGAACAATATTCAAATTCTGGAAACCTATCAGTTGCAAGTTTCAAATGTAAAAGTATGAGAACAGGACAGCAAAAGATTCCCAAAGTGTAGCCTTGGCTTTCAGCCGGCTAGACAGAGCAGTAACACAAGTAGCAAAAAAAGAGGGAATTTGAGTGAATGTGTATTGAACTCGGTTGTTGTTTTAGTATGAAGAAAAAGATTGGGGTATTTATAGTTTTGAAAAGAGGTGGTAAGAAAGGCAAAAATATAATTCAATACCAAAATCAAAATCAATCAAGGGAAAGAACTTCCTTTAATTAAGGAGTCGAACTAGGTTAATAAAAGAGTAGAGTTTGCTTAAGGAAAGAAGATCATGAACACATTAGGTAATACATGGTAAATACATAGGAAATTTAAAGTACTCAGTTTTGGTAAATAAGGTAAGATTAATATCAATTAATCACATAGTAAATCAAGGAGTTAAAAATTCGAACTGAATAATGAATTAAGTCAGAAAACATGTCCAAATCAAACAACGTGAGAATCAAATAAATTCACATAGAAATCAATCACAAAAATTAAGATTGTTAAGAGAGGAAAAGTCTGACTATAAAAGAGAGTGTAGACTTAAACATGCGAGGCTAAAAAATTAGCAGAGTAGTTATACGATCAAAGTAGAAGAACATAGCCATGGATGAAATCAAAAGGTCTTGCAAGGCTTAGCAAGAATTAGAAACATGAGAAGAGCTTAGAATATTTAGGGTTTGAAATCAAACAGGAAACAAAATACTCGTACTCAAGCAAGTTTGAAAACCCCAAAATCTAAGGTTTTTTGTCAAGAGTAAAGACGAAAGCCTAGAAAATTAGGCAAGAACATTCATGGAAATCTAAGAAAAGAAAAATATAGTAAAGAAATTACTCGGTAACCCTAGGAGAACTGCAATAAAAATATGCAGAAATCATAGTGATACATTTAAGAATTACAGAAAAATCCAAATAATGCAAGAAATCACAGTCGAACAAGTAGAAATCACAAACACCCTAAGTTTCTAAAAGAAGAACAGTTTTTAAAGCAAAAATCGAAAAATGTGTGAAAAATACTTTAAATTCTTAGAAAATAGCACGGATCTAAAGTAGATCTTAGAGAGAAATAAAGAAAACCTCGAGTGCTTAGGGTTTCATAGAAACCCCTAGAAAATGAGAAAGGTCTGGAACGGGATGGCCCTGAGTGGGAGATGGACTCACAGGGCTAGGGCTCGCGGGAGACTTGTCGAAAATGGCCAAAGAACTTGAATTGGAGAGCTTCTGAGCTAGGGTATTCAAGGTCAGACCTTGAAGCTTCATGCAAGAGGGGGATAAGGGTGAATGGGGGTAGATGTAGGTTACACAAGGCCTGAGAAGCCATGATTTCTGGTGGAATAAGGTCGGAGAACGACGGAAAGGGCTAGGGTTTCAGAGGGTAGTTGAGAGAATTTTGATAGACGAGGGAATACAAGGGCGTGTTTAGAGTAAAATTATTAGGGTTAGGGGTGTGTTGGAATAAAAAAGGAAAGGGTTAACATGGACCGTTGATCTAAATGATCAACGGTCGAGATTAAGGGGTGCATGGGTCAGGTTTATTTAATGGTCTGGGTCGTGTAATTTTGAAATTGGTTGTAATTGATGGATTGATTTAGGCTATAATTGAAAGTAAAGAGGCTACAATGTAAATAGCCAATTTTCCCCATTTTAAAATTACAAAAATAGTAATGATATTTAGAATCAAATTAAAAAAACAGAGTTAATAATCAATGCATAAGTACTAATTTAAAAATATTAGAGATGATTTTATGATTAAAAAATGCTATTAAATCGCGAAATAGGCTAAAATTGTAATTTCATGCAATTTGAGTTTAAAATATCAAATGGACTTTTAAAATTAAATTAAAATCATATAAATTATATCTTTATGTAAATGTGAGAATAAAATAAATTATTCACAAAAATGACAAGTTTTGGGAATAATTATTAGATTTTATAGTGCAAAATAGGCCATAAATTGGTTTTACAAATCTTTAAAAAATGTAGAAAAAATACCAAAACCTTTGAGGATTCTTGCATATGCATATACCTGCTATTTTGAAAGTATTTTAAGTATAAAAATACATAGCAAAAAAGTTGGGTATCAATTGACCACATAAGTCACCCAATCAACTCTTAACCATCTATATTTCTCATGGTTGTGTTCGTTTTAGCCATGAACACCGTTTGGTGTCATGAGTGCTTAGAGAATGGGATTTTACTTTCATTCTCCTAGAAGAGACTTACACTTCGCACTCACATAGGTGATTTCAAAACATGTAATCATATAGACACACTATCTGATCATATCCTACTAGACTTAGCAAATCATTAAAAAGCTTTAAGCTTTATTGACTCATCAAAAAGCCTTAATGCTTTACCTCAATTTCTGGACATTGTCTTTATCACGAGAATGGGTTGAGTTATTTGACAATGTTGAACCGTCATTCATAACTTTGTTTAATCTCTTTGAACCTAGCTCTTGGGATCTCCAGACTGCTAGGTTGAGTTACGATATGATGACTTGTACTAGGCCTTAACCTCATTCCCTTTGATGAACTTTAAACTGCCTCTCTAGATAGGTCTTTTGTAAGTGGATCGGACGCGTTATCTCTTGACATTACATAGTGAATCGTGATAATATCACTACAGAGTAGTTGTCTAATGGTATTGTGTCTCCATCATATGTGACTAGATTTTCCATTATACATAATACTCCTTACCCTACCTATTGGCGCTTGACTATTACACTGTATACATTTATGTGCCAAAGGTTTGGGACAAAATGAAATATCTTCCAAGAAATTCCAGAGCCATTCAGCTTCTTCACCGGCTTTATCTAAAGCTGTGAATTCAGATTTCATTGTAGAACAGGCGAAGCACATTTTTTTGGGTAATTTCTAAGACACTGCTCCACCCTCAATTGTGGAAACATAACCACTTGTGAATTTAACTTTAGATGATCCGGTGATCCAATTTGCATTATTATATCCCTTAATCACATAAGGATATTTGTCATAATGTAAACCACAATTTTGGGTATGTTTCAACTACCCCAAAATGCATTTCAATGCCATCCAATGTATTTGATTGGGATTACTTGTAAATTGTTTCAGCTTGCTAATAGCGCATGCTATATTTGGTCGCATACAATTCATGATACACATCAAACTTTCTAATACTCTTGCATAGTCCAGTTGTGAGTCACTTTTACCTTCAATTTTTAAGTGCATAACTCACATTATTTGGAGTCTTAGCAATTTTGAAATCCAAATACCTGAACTTGTAAAATACTTTTTCAATGTAGTGAGATTGTGATTATGCTAGACTTTGTGGAGACTTGTGAATTCTGATTCCTAAGATCACATCAGCAATTTCTGAGTCTATGTCAAATTTGATAGCCAACATGCGCTTAATAGCATTTATATTTGTCATATGTTTTCTCATTATCAACATGTCATCAACATATAAACAAATAATGAAATCATGACTTGAGGTGTTTTAATGGAATTATATATATCACACTCATTGACTGTAAACCCACTTGCCAATGTTGTTTTGTCAAATTTGGCATGCTATTATTTGGGTGCTTGTTTACTTCCATAAAGTAAATTAGCAAATTTGCGCACTTTCTTTTCTTTACACGGAACCACAAAATTCTCAGGTTGTTCCATGTAAATTTCTTCCTCCAATTCTCCATTTAAGAAATTTGTTTTAACATCCATTTGATGGATTTCAAGATCATACATGGCCGCCAGTGCAACTAGCACCCCAATAGATGTTATTCTCGTTACTGAGGAGTAAGTGTCAAAGTAATCAAGGCTTCCTTTTGTCTATAACCTTTGACAAAAAGTCTTGCCTTATATTTTCCAATAGTGCCATCAGCTTTCATTTTTCATTTAAAGATCTATTTCGAACCTAAAGGTCTATTTCCTGGAAGAAGATCAACCAATTCCCATGTATGGTTATCCAAAATTGATTGAATCTCACTATTCACTAACTATTTCCAAAATATTGAATCACAAGAACACATAGCTGCTTTAAAAATTTGAGGTTCATTTTCAAGCAAGCATGTCACAAAATCTAATCCAAATAAAGTAGATGTTCTTTGATGTTTTCTACGGCTTGGATATTTTTCACTTGGAGTATTTTCCTTTGGCTTCTCTCGTGGTCGTTTAGGCCTTTCACTTAACGAATCACATTCAATTTTATATGGATAGATGCTTTTAAAGAAATTAACATTATCTGATTCAATTATCATATTAACATGAATTTCAGGATTATCATATTTATGAAGCAAAAATGACATGCTTTACTATTTGTTGCATATTTAGTAAAAATGCAATCCACGGTTTTTTGGACGATTTTTACCCTTTTGGGTAAAGTTACTTGTGTGACGACCCAAGGGGTCATCACCAAAATTCTCCCTTTTTGCGTTTTAGAGGACTTGAAAATCTCTTATTTTAGTTGTCTCGATTTGCGTGCACACTTTGAGCGCGAAGCAATAAAATTTTTTTGTGGAAATATTTGAATTATGTGTTAAAAACTATGAATTTTGATAATAATATTGCTATATTTGACTTTGGTCAACATTTTGGGTAAATGGACTCGGACCCGTGATGTAATAGTTCCGGAGGGTCCGTATGGAAATTTGAGACCCAGGCATATTCCCGGAATTGAAATCCAAGGTCCCAAGCCCGAGTACGGAACTTTTCTGTGAAATTGTTTTCTGAAAATGCTTAAGGAAAAATGAAAATAGAAATTGATCAAAAGTAGTGCTATCGGGCTCGTATTTTGGTTCTGATGCCTGGAACAAGTCTTAAATGAGCGCTAAGAGCTATACGTAAAGTTTGGTTAAAAATGGACGTCATTTGACGTGTTTCGTACTAAAAAGGGAAAATTTGAAAGTTTTGAACTTTGAAATGAAAATCATGAGTTTTGGAGGTTGATTCTTTGATTTTGATATTATTTTGGCGATTTGATCGCTCGAGAAACTCTGTAGGATGATATTGAGTTAGTGTGTGTGGTTGGTTTGGAGCCAGAGGACTCGGGGGTATTTTCGGGGGTGGTTCGGGGTGTTTTACGTTCTTTGGACTTGGAAGATTTCTGCAATTTTTGCACAGATGCTTTCTTCTATGCGATCGCACTCATCCATCCGCGATCGCATAAGGGTGTCCTCAAGTGACTGATATTCTTCTATGCGATTACAGCCTTACCTGCGATCGTTTAGGTTGGCCAGTTATTTCAGTGCGATCGCACTCCTCATATCGCGATCGCATAGTTCAAATGTTAGGCCCCAGTTTTTCTTCTATGTGTTCCATCCTTTCCTCGCGAACGCATAGAGCTAACCAGACTTCCCCTGTTTTTCTTCAATGCATTCGCATAGATCCTTTGTGAACGCACTCCTATGATGCAATCGCATAGAGTCTTTTCGTCAAGTGATTTTAAGTTAAAAACAGAACAATGGCTCGAGAATTTCCTCACCATTCCACACGAGCTATTCTCCTACACTCTCCAATGACGAACTCCAAGCCCCTATTTTGCCATAAATCTTTGGGTAAGTGATTCCAACTTCCTTCTTCCATTAATTCTTCATCTAATCATCAATTTTCTAGCCCAAAATAATAGGATCATGGTAGAAATTAGGGCTTTTCGGTAGGGTTAGGTTTTTGAAAATTTTGGATGATTCAACCTCAATTTGGGGTCGAATCTTAAAACAAATCATATATTTGGACTCGTGGGGTTATGGGTAATAGGAATTTTGTCCGAGCCTCGAGTTTGTACCATGTGGGCCCGGTGTCGGATTTTGGCATTTTTTCAAGAAAAATTAGAAATAAATTTCTAAGGTAGGAAATTGTATCCTTGTGATATTATTAATAATATTGAATCAATTTATGTTAGATATCGTTGGTTCGGGGTCGAATTCTAGAGGAAAGGTGATTGTTGAGCTTTGAGCTGCTATTTTAGGATTCGAAGTAAGTGTTTGATCTAACTTTGGCTTGAGAGACTAGGATTAGGATAATATTTGCTATGTGCTATACGGAGTCGGGGTATAGGTATTGGACGGTTACCTATGCGCCCGTGTCTTGCATGACCGTGAGTCATAATTGCTATTAAAATTTCGAAAGAAGTGAACAGTTGTGATAATTACTTGTTATATGAACTAAGAAGTGGTGGTTGAGAAGTAAATGAGCTAAAGAAGGAATTTTGGGTATCTCTCCCTTGCCGGGATTTATTTGTTGAATCGTTTTCCCTTGCCGGGACTTATAGTTGAGCTATTTTCCCTTGCCGGGACTTATTGTGGAGTTGTTCTTCCCTTGCTGGGATATTTTGGGCTGTTTGATGTACCCTTGCCGGGTTTCACTGTTATATTGACGAGCTTCCCTAAAGTGACCTCCTTTGGAGAGATTGTTAGACTTATATATTGCATCATGGGATCATGTGGCACGCCGTCCACTAATATATTAAATTATGGGATCGTGTGGCACGCCGTCCACTTATATATTACATTATGGGATAGTGTGGCATGCCTCCCACTTATTGTTATTGGCCTGAGATGAGGTGATATTGTGCACAGAGAATACAGAAGTGTGTGGCAGGCCGTCCACTTATATATTATATTATGGGATCGTGTGGCATGCCATCCACTTATATATTACATTATGGGATCATGTGGCACGCCGCCCATTTATTGTTATTGTCCTGAGATGACGGTGATATTGTGCATGGAGAATACAGGAGTGTGTGGCGCGCCGTCCACTTATATATTACATAATGGAATCGTGTGGCGCACCGTCCACTTATATACTGCATTATGGGATCGTGTCGCGCTTTCCATTTATATACTACCCTATGGGATTGTGTGACATACAGTTCACTCAGATTATACATTATGGGATCGTGTGACGCGCCGTCCACTATAGATATGAGTATCACAAAAACCTGGAATAGATCTGATGTTGCATTTATCTCTAATACTCCCCGATAGCATGTCCCCTCCCAGCTTTATTTGTATTATGTTGTTATTGTTTCTTTCCCGTACTTGTATATCATATTTGCACAGGTTAATTGAAGTAGGTCCTGTCTAGCATCATCACTACTTCGCCGGGGTTAAGCCAGACTCTTACCAGCACATGGGGTCGGTTGTGCTGATACTGCACTTCTGTGCCTTTTTGTGCACAGGTCAGGACACAGCTTACGGACCGCAGCAATAGTTAGGGAGCGATCCTTTAGTCCAGAGACTCTGAGGTAGGTCTGCGTTCGCGAGCCCTGATTCTCCTCTATCTCTTCCAGTTTTTTTTATTTTATCAAAATAGATATGTTATATATTTCTTTCAGACTGTTGCATTTAGTACTCTTTTAGTCGTCCGTGAGTAGTGACACCAGATACTCGGCAGAGGCATGCTATTAATTTCTGCGCTTTATCATTGCTATTGTTGCTAAAAGTCTTCCGTGTGGATTATTTAATTATTTCAGCGTTTATATTGTTTTAGATTAAGTTTTTAAAAATGATTTAAAAGGGTTGGCTTGCCTAGCTTCGATAGTAGGCGCCATCACGACTCCCGATGGTGGGAAAATCCGGGTCGTGACAAGTTGGTATCAGAACACTAGGTTTCTTGATTCTCACAACTCACGGACAAGCTCGGTAGAGTCTGAGGGATCGGTACAGAGACGTCTGTATTTATCCCCCAGAGGCGAGTTAGGTAAAACTTCCATTTGTTCATTCTTGTCGTGCGATCCTATTTCTCAAATATTGATTGTCATTCTACTCTGTTCTTTTGCAGATGGCGAGAACACGTGCGTCTTCTTCTTCCGCACAGCAGTTCGAGCCCCCAGCAGCAGCTCCCATAAGGGGCAGGTCTGAGGCCGTGACATAGGCCGTGGAAGGGGTAGAGCTCAGCCCCAGCCAACACTTCAAGCCCACCAGCTCCAGTAGGCCCAGCTCAGGTCCCAGGAGGAGTGATATTTTCCCAGGATCTTCAGGATGCCCTTGTCCACATAGCAGGCTTTATGGACAGTGTCGCTAGAGTGGGACTGCTGCCTGTATCACCAGCCACTTCTCAGGCTGGAGGAGGGGTTCAGACTCTTGCCACACATACTCCAGAGCAGGTAGACCCCTAGACTCAAGTTCTGTTGGTTCAGCCCGCAGTGGAAGCTCAGACAAGTATTACAGCTCAGGCCGAAGATGGGACGACCATGTCATTGGATGCTTTGTGGAGGCTTGATCGCTTCTCCAAGCTTTTCACTACCACCTTCAGCGGTGCTTCATCAGAGGATCCCCAGGATTTTTTATTCAGTTGTCATGAGATCCTCAATACTATGGGGATAGTAGAGACCAATGGGGTTGATTTTTGCACTTTCAGGCTTGTGGGATCCGCCAAGACTTGGTGGAGGGATTACTGCCTATCTAGACTAGCAGAGTTTGCCTACAACAACAACTACCAGTCCAGTATTCAAATGGCTTCATATGAGGCGGTGTCGATCCCCAGTTGGGTGGTTTGAGCCGGGAGAGGCTCGGTTATTAGTTACAGAATTGGTACAGGATGCCTTGGATAAGTTCAAGATCATTCAGGACAAACATCGGTTAGCTCAGTCTAGGCAGAAGAGTTAGGCAGATCGTAAGGTCAGGGATGTTGCTTTCATGGTTGGTGAGCGAGTATTGCTCCGTGTATCGCCTATGGAGGGCGTGATGAGGTTTGAGGTTTGGGAATAAGGTCAAGCTTAGTCCTAGGTATATTGGCCATTTAAGATTCTTGACCGTGTGGCGAAGGTGGCTTATCAACTTTCCTTGCCGCCTAGCTTGTCAGCTGTGCATTCAGTTTTTCATGTATTCATGTTTCAGAAGTATCACAGTGATCTCGCGCATGGGTTAGATTTTAGTATTGTCCAATTGGACAAGGATCTGTCATATGAGGAGAAGTCGGTGCCTATTTTAGACCGGTGGGTTCGATAGTTGAGGTCGCGAAGTTTTCCTTCAATGCATGTTCAGTGGAGAGGTCAGCCTCCTGAGGCATTGAACAGGGAGTCCAAATCTGATATACGGAGCCGTTATCCCCATCTATCCTCTGACTCAGGTACTTCTTTCTTTTGTCCGTTCGAGGACAAACGGTTGTTTTAGAGGTGGAGGATGTGACGATCCAAGGGTTCATCATCGTAATTCTCCTTTTCTTTACGCTTCGGAGGCCTTGAAAATCTCTTAATTTGTTGCCTCGATTTGTGTGCGCAGTCCGGGCGCGAAACTGGAAAAGTGTTTTGTGGAAATATTTGAATTCTATGTTAAAAACTATGAATTTTGATAATAATATTGCTATAGTTAATTTTGGTCAACATTTTGGGTAAAGGGACCCGTACTCAAGATCTGACGGTCCCCGAGGGTCTGTAAGAAAATTTGGGACCCGGGCATATTCCCGAAATTGAAATCCGAGGTCCCAGGCCCGAGTACGAAATCTTTCTATGAAATTATTTTCTTAAAATGCTTATGGAAAAATAAAAATAAAAATTGATCAAAAGTAGTGGTATCGGGCTCGTATCTTGGTTCCGATGCCTGGTACAAGTCATAAATGAGATTTAAGAGTTATCTGTAAAGTTTGGTTGAAAACAGACGTAATTTGACGTGTTTCGGACTAAAAATTGAAAATTTGAAAGTTTTGAACTTTGAAACGAAAATCATGAGTTTTGGAGTTTGATTCATTGATTTTGATGTTATTTTGGAGATTTGATCGCTTGAGCAAGTTTGTAGGATGATATTGAGTAAGTGTGTGTTGTTGGTTGGGAGCCTCGAGTGCTCGGGAGTGTTTTCGGGGGTGGTTCGAAGTGTTTTTTGTTCTTTGGACTTGGCAGATTTCTGCAATTTTTGCACAGATGCTTTGTTCTATGCGATCGCACTCATCCATCTGCGATCGCATAAGGCTGTCCTCATGTGACTGAAATTTCTTCTATGCAGTCGCACAGCCTTACCCGTAGTTGCATAGGTTGGCCAATTATTTCTGTGCGATCGCACTCCTCATATCGCGATCGCATAGTTCAAATATTAGGCCCCAGTTTTTCTTCTATGCATTCACATCCTTTCCTCACGAACGCATAGAGCTAACCAGACTTCCCTAGTTTTTCTTCTATGCGTTCGCATAGATCCTCCGTGAACGCATAGAATCTCGGCCAGTTATTCAATACGAACACACTTCTATGATGTGATCGCATAGAGTCTTTTCGTCCAGTGATTTTATGTTAAAACATAACAGTAGATCGAGAATTTCCTCACCATTTCATACGAGCTCTTCTCCTACACTCTCCATTGGCGAACTCGAAGCCCCTATTTCGCCATAACACTTTGGGTAGGTGATTCAACCTTCATTCTTCCAATATTTCTTCATCTAATTATCAATTTTCTAGCCCAAATCATAGAATCATGGTAGAAATTAGGGCTTTTGGGTAGGGTTAGGTTTTTGAGAATTTTGGGCGATTCAACCTCAATTTTGGGTCAAATTTTAAAACAAATCATATATTTGGACTCGTGGGATTATGGGTAATTAGAATTTGGTCCGAGCCTCGATTTTGGACCATGTGGTCCCGGTGTGGAATTTTGATATTTTTGGAAAAAAATTAGAAATGAATTTCTATACTAGGAATTTGTATCCTTATGCTATTATTGATAATATTGAATCAATGTATGTTAGATATCATTGGTTCGGGGTCAAATTCTAGAGGAAAGGCGATTGTTGAGCTTTGAGTTGCTATTTTCGGATTCGAGGTAAGTGTTTGATCTAAATTTGGCTTGAGGGAATAGGATTAGGATAATATTTGCTATGTGCTATGTGGAGTCGGTGTATAGGTATGGTGACGGTTACCTATGCGTCCGAGTCTAGCATGACTGTGAGTCATAATTGCTATTAAAATATCGAAAGAAGTGAACAGTTCTGATAATTACTTGTTAAATGAACTAAGAAGTGATGGTTGTTATTAGCTAAAGAAGAAATTTTGGGTATCTCTCCCTTGCCAGGATTTATTTGTTGAATCGTCTTCCCTTGCCGGTACTTATTATTGAGTTGTTTTCCCTTGCCGGGACTTATTGTGGAGTTGTTCTTCCCTTGCCAAGATATTTTGGGCTGTTACCCTTGCCGGGTTTGACTGTGATATTGACGAGCTTCCCTAACGAGACCTTCTTTGGAGAGATTGTTAGACTTAAATATTGCATCATAGGATCATGTGGCACGCCGTCCACTTATATATTACATTATGGGATCGTGTGGCATGCTATCCACTTATATATTACATAATGGGATCGTGTGACACGCCGCCCACTTATTGTTATTGGCCTGAGATGCCGGTGATATTGTTCATGGAGAATACGGGAGCGTGTGGCGCGCCGTCCACTTATATATTATATTATGGGATCTTGTGGCACACCGTCCACTTATTTATTACATTATGGAATCGTGTGGCAAGCCGCCTACTTATTGTTATTGGCCTGAGATGCCGGTGATATTGGCACGGAGAATACGGGAGCGTGTGGCTCGTCGTCCACTTATATATTACATTATGGGATCGTGTTGCAATCCATCCACTAATATAATGCATTATGGGGATCGTGTGATCCACTTATATACTACCCTATGGGATTGTGTGGCGTACAGTTCTCCCAAATTATACATTATAGGATCGTGTGGCGCGACGTCCACTGTAGATATGTGTATTAGAAAAACCTGGAATAGTTCCATTTATCTCTAATACTCCCCGATAGCATGTCCCCTCCCAGCTTTATTAGTATTATGTTGTTATTGTCTCTTTCCCGTACTTTTATATCATATTTGCACAGGTTAATTGAAGTAGGTCCTTTCTAGCCTAGTCACTACTTCGCCGGGGTTAGGCCAGGCACTTACCAGCACATGGGGTCGGTTGTGCTGATACTACACTTCTGTGCCTCTTTGTGTACAGGTCAGGACACAGCCTACGGACCGCAGCAATAGTTAGAGACTCTGCGGTAGTTCGATGGCGTACGCGGGCCCTGAGTCTCCTCTATCTCTTCCAGTTTGTTTTTATTGTATCAAAACAGACATGTTATTTATTTCTTTCAGACTGTTGCTTTAAATACTCTTTTAGTCGTTCGTGAGTACTGACACTAGATACTGGGTAGAGGCATGTTATTAATTTATGCGCTTTATCATTGCTATTGTTGCTAAAAGTCTTCCGCATGGCTTATTTAATTATTTCAGTATTTATATTATTTTAAATTAAGTTTTGTGAAAATAATTAAAAAGGGTTGGCTTGCCTAGCTTCGACAGTAAGCGCCATCACGACTCCCGATGGTGAAAAATCCGGGTCGTGACAACTTGTATCTTTGTTAAATACCCACACACTTTAAAATATTCGAATTGGATTTTTTTCTTTTCCATTTTTCAGACGAAATAGATTGCGTTTCGCTATGGGGTACTTTGTTGAGTATTCAGTTAGCTGTAAGGATAGCTTCCCCACAAACTATGCAGTAATACAGATTTTATTAATAAAGAATTCATTATTTCCTTTAATGTCTGATTTTTTTGTTTCTGCAATATCATTGGAATGAGGTGTGTAGGGGCAGTGGTTTGACGGATAATTCTACATTCCAAACATATTTCTGCAAACGGAGATTCATATTCTCCACCCCTATCACTCTAATCATTTTGATCTTTTTACTCAAATGATTCTCTACTTCATTTTTGTATTGCTTAAATGCTTCAATTGCTTCATCCTTACTATTAAGCAAATAAACATAACAATATCGAGTGCAATCGTCAATAAAAGTAATAAAATACTTTTTCCCACCTCGAGATGGTGTCGACTTCATATCACAAATGTCAGTATGAATTAAGTTTAAATGATTTAAATTTCTTTTGACAAACTTATAAGGATGTTTTACGAATTTAGATTCAATACATATTTGATATTTTGATTTATTACACTCAAATTTAGGCAATACTTTTAAATTAATTAACTTTCTCAAGGTTTTGTAATTGACATGTCCTAAACAAATATGTCATAAATCATTTGACTCCAATAAATAAGAAGAAGCTGAAATTTTATTCATATTATCAATAACCATTATATTTTATCTAAAAAGGCCCTATGTGAGGTAGCCCTTTCCAACATGCATTTCATTCTTGCTTACAATCAACTTTGTCAGATACAAATACACATTTGAATTCATTCTTAACAAGTAAAGAAGTAGAAATTAAATTCTTCCTAATAGTACGAACATGAAGAACGTTGTTGAGCATTAACACCTTGCCAGAAGTCATCTTTTGGGAATATCTTCTCATAACCTTCAATCTTGGTTGTTGCAGTATTTCCGATAGAAATTTCTTATTCAGGACCAGCAGTAGAGTAAGTCGCAAATGCTTTTTTGATAGCACAAACATGTCGAGTGGCTCTGGAGTCAATCAACCACTCCTTTTAATTATCAACTAGGTTGCATTCTGAAAGTATTTCACACAAACCATCAATTTCATCATTCTTCTCCACTACTGACTCGTCCCTTCTTCTTATTCTTTTTCGAGAGACGACAATCAGGGGCTTTATGATCAGATTTTCCACAATTATAGCTAGGGGTATTCATAAGAATCTTAAAAACTAAACCAACCCCACAAAAAACCCGATCCTTTTTGGTTTGGTCCAGTTTTGATTTTGAATTTTAAAAATCAATCAAATTTGATTTGCTTTTGGTTTTAATAAGAAAAAAAATTTAAAAAATCAAACCAAATCGATTATAGGAGTAGCTATTTTAAATTTATTATTATACCTCTGCATATGTATATTTTTATATAAAGTTTCAAAAATTTAATAGTAAATGTTAGTAGTTTGCACTTTTTAGTATAGTTCTTTACCTTTACATTCTAGTTTGATTGGTAGTTTTCTTTTGCTAATCGTAAGAATCCATTTCTTGTTAAAATAATATATTTTAATTGAGTCCTTAAATTATTCATCACTATTTGATTCAAATATCATCAATATATCTTGGTAAATAATAGTTTTCTCAAAAGGCAATTAATTTGATAGTGTTACATACAAAATGTGGTCGGGAGAATATGTGTTTGGTAGTGTATGTCTTATTTAAGAAAAATTGACAAAAAACCCAAAAAAAACAAAAAAACGACAAAAACCCGGAAAATCTAATCGAGAAACAAACGACTTAACTGGTTTGGTTTGGTTTGGTTCTAATGTTTAAAAAATTCACTTGCTTGGTTTGATTTCTTTATAGGAAAAAATCGTTCCAAACAGAACCATGAACACCCCTAATTGTAGTAGTTTCCCTTGAATTTCTTTTTGTTATGCTCTAGCATGTCCAGAAGACCTCTTCATCTTCTTACTTTTTGGAGGAGACTTCTCAACGATATTATCTCCCATTGTCTTCCTCAATCTTGAAACGAATCACAAGATCTTCCAACTTTTTTTTTATGCTTGTGCTTAAGATAGTTTTTGAAATCTCTCACGAAAGAGGAAATTTTTCTATCATAGTAGCCACTTGAAATACTTCATTCGCGATCATACCTTCAGCAATAAGATTGTAAAAAATAAGTTGAAGCTCTTAATCTTGGGTTCCAACAGTTTTGTTGACTATCATTTTATAGTCTAGAAACTTGGCAACCACAAACTTGTTCAAGCATGCATCCTCGGTCTTGTACTTCTTCTTAAGTGCGTCCCATAATTCTTTTGAAGTATTTATAGCACTGTAAATATTGTACAAGTCATCCTACAAAGCACTTAGGATATAGCCTTTGCAAAAACAAAATCTAAATGTTTCCACGCCTCAACAATTAAAATTTTTCATTGTTTGGCATGTCCGCAGTAGACACTAAAGGCTCTTCACTAGTGAATTTCTGGGTACCAAGTATGGTAAGACAGAAGAACACCCTTTGTTGCCATCCTTTGAAGTTGGCTCCAAAAACTTTCCCTGGTTTCTTGGGCAGTGGAATAGCAGTTCCGCTTGATGAGGCTATCGTCATTGGTGCAACAGTCGTAGAAGAATTTTCACTATCAATTGCCATTTCTCACTGTCAACAAAGTAGAGTTCAAGTAATGGTGAAAAATATAACAGTAAACAGTACTGTAATTAACGATGAAACAACACGATTGATAAATAAAAACCAAAATTTTTATATATTGTTTCATAGAGAACGATAAAGTTTTAATGTTCTTCAAATCGTTTCTCAGTTTTAATACTCCGATGAATTTTATATATCTTCAAATCAGAATAGAAATAGAAAATCATATAGGTTTTAATCTCCAAAAACAGAATATAGATTACAATAAAATAATTCCTTTAAGATTGATATGCAATCTGTATCACTTGTAATAAATAATAAAATAATAAACTTTCTAACATAGAAAAAGAAACAGAAACTTAGTAGCAACAGAATGTTGAAATAATATCTGAAAATAATTTTAGAATAAATCAAGCCCACTGAATGAACAATGCGTCCTTAACGAAATTATTCCCCACAAGTACCCTAGGTGCTGAAATATTATCCTTCCAGGATAGAACGATTTTAATTCACCAGTGTATTGGAACCAAAAACTCTGATGAACTGCGAACCATTTAATGGTTGTAAATCACACTGGAATAGTTTGTGCAGAAGAAGAAGAAATCTTGAAGTTCAGAAAATTCATGAGGAACAATCTGAGGAATCAAAGGAATTTATAGCCACTGGAAGTACTGTTTCGGGAAGTTCACAACTCTTCAGAATAGCCACTTCAAAATGGAAGGTAAATTTAAATAAAATTCCGGGAAAAAAGTGAGTTAGGTTGCGCAGGGATCCGGTTCGGGTTTGATATTTGTTTAATTAATATTTTATTAAATAATTAAAGAAATTTTGTCCCAAAAAAAATAATTAATCAATCAATCTTTGACCGAAACCGAACCCAAGCTGAGCGACGACGATGAAGCGAGACTTTCCTTCTCTTAATTAACTCTTTAAGAGATAGAAGAAGAGCAATTATATATATACTCATCAAAAGACTTTTCTTCCTCCAATATGGGATAATGTTCCTTCGCCACGAAAGGAAATTTAAATATTTCATTTCCCCTCAATTTCTCATTCACCATTTATTTTAAGTTACCCAAGCTTAAACCCAACAAGATATTCATGCAATGGTATTAATTATGCCAAGATCCCAGAGTTTACTACTATTTAAATTTAAATTATACATTAATTGTTTAAAGACGCTCCATTATGCTATAAGCAAAGAATTTTTACACAAGCATGATACTTTAAAGTAGGTTGCTTATCGTGTGGATCTAGTGTATATTTACAGTTAATGGTTCGGCTTATCAATTATCGATTTTAGATGACTGATATATTAGCCAATCGATAAGATATCGAGGGGCTTGGTATAGAGTTAGCAATTAACGGGCGATTAATAGGCTTAAAATATACATTTCTTTATATAAAGACCAAAATTTAGCAATTACAACATTTTATCATTAACTCCTGAAATTTTATAAAAATAAAAAATGTACAGTTAAGGGAAGCCACAACAGTAAAATTCGTATTTATATTACATCCAAAAGACTCAAAGTTGCTGGCAATGTAAAATTAAGATAACAAGTTAAACTCATAAAACTAGTTATGGCTGAGATTGGACTCTTCAATCTTATCCCACAAATTTGTCTTAATTCCAACTGATTTCACCCTCGAATCATACAGTTGGATCTCTGCTCTTTAAAAATGCTACAAATTAGATATGGCAAAACGAGAATTGAGATAGGAATTAAGTAGCTAGTTAGATACTTCATATAGATAGGAGTAAAAATATCAATATTGTTATAAAATAGAAGTCTATTTTGAGTGAATGTCTAAGAGTTTTAGCTTGAAGCTAAGTCATTCATCTTCCTATAAATAGAGGGGTCTTACCCCATTGTAGATCACCCCAAGTATTAATAAGAATACTTCTCTCTCTCCCTATTCTCTCTCTATATTGTTCTTATTCTTGCATTATTGTTCTTGTCTTTATATTATTTCATAACACGTTATCAGCACGAGTCTCTAACCAATTGAATTTAATATTCAGCAATTAAACTTCTTGTGTTTGTTTTCTTATGTTGTCTTGACGGATGAATCGTTATGATGGGGTTTGTGAAATTTGATGTCTACTGTTGCAAAGGGTGTCAAAAGAAGTTGAAGAAATAGTTAACAAAAGTCGAAGGTGGCCAGCAATAGATTATGCACGGTTAAATCACGGTACTGTTTCTTTCTTCAATTACTTGAAACCGGAAACGGCGGCTTCGCGGTGGAATCGCGTCGGCTTAAAAGCTTCCAAGAATTTATTGGTATACCTTAAAGGTAAGTAACTTACTTTTCCCTTTCAAATTCTTGAAATTCTACGATTTGATTTAATATACAAACAAAGTTTGATTATAACTCTAATGGAGTTTGTAAGAAATTATAACCACATGAAGTGGTTAAATCTCTATGTCCTGCCATGATTAAATTCATGTATGATTGTGGGCAAATAATTGAAAATCCGTCCCATTGAATTTGCTCCATTCCCTTTAGAGAATATGGAAGCAGTATATGATAAGTCTGAAAGAAGACTAAAATATTACCATGAAGGTATCAATGAATGTGGACGTGGCAAAGAATTTCATCCAATTGAATTTGCTCCATTCCCTTTAGAGAATGTGGTAGCAGCATGTGGTAAGTCTGAAAGAAGACAAAATTATTACCATGGACGTGGCAATAGACGAAATTATAATCGTCATTATGGTGATGATGAGAATAATAAAGATTCTCAAAATAATCTTTCACTTTATGAAAGTAATATTTGACATGAGATTGTGTAAAGCACACGATTATGATCCATTCCCTGAAGTGAATGTGATAATTGTAATAGAGCCCGTAAGTATGAACACGCTCTTGATGTAAATTTGTTTTATGTCTGACATTATGAAAAGAAAGTTCGTTGCCCTTGAAATTTCGGGCAAGAACTATATTACATGGGTGTTGGATGCTGAAATCCACTTAGATGCTATGGGTCTCGGAGACACCATCAAAGATAGAGAAAAAGCATCCACCTAAGAATGTGCGAAGGCCTTGATTTTCTTGCGCCATCACCTTGATGAAGGTTTGAAGATTGAATATCTCACCGTCAAGGATCCACCTATCTTGTGGAATGGCTTAAAGAAGAGATGACAACCTGAAGTTGGTCACTCTGCCACAAGCACGATACGATAAGAACCCAAAAGCAAATAGTTTATAAACTATATATTATCGTTGCGGTGAAAACGGGCACTGGTCAAAGGCTTGCCGTATACCATGACTTTTGGTTGACCTTTATCAAGCATCTCGAAAGAGTAAAACGCCCTGAAACGAATTTTGTCTCTGACGACAACTTTGACATCACCCACTTGGATGTGGCAGACTTCTTTGAGCAACCCGAGGGGAAGATAGACCACCTAATCGGCGATGGATCCGTGATGAAAGAAGATGGAGCTATTTGATTTTATTTTACTTGTTTGTATTAGTGAATGAATAAACTAATAGCCATCAGTATTAACTCGTATTAGTTAGTTCATGACATAATGTTAGTATTAGTTCTTTAGAATGTATCAATATGCTCAAATATCAATAATATTTTTACTTTCCAGTAGAGGTAATCGACTAACCTGAAAAACTAGTCGGTTATCTCATATTTCGCATAAAAACTGCAAAACAATCGATTGTCAATGATCAACAATCGATTGTCTTTAAAACAGTGTAATCTGGAATTTTTCAAAAATCATCCACAATCGATTGTCTATGCATAACAATCGATTGTCTTAAAACAGTGAGGTCTGGAATTTTTCAAAAATGACCAACAATCGATTGTCTATATTTAACTATCGATTGTCTTAAAACAGTGTGATCTGGAATTTTTCAAAAACAGTCAACAATCGATTGTCTATGTCTAACAATCGATTGTCGTTAGACAGTGTAATCTGGAATTTTTCAAAAATCATCCACAATCGATTGTCTATGTCTAACAATCGATTGTCGTTATACAGTGAGGTCTGGAATTTTTCAAAAATAACCAACAATCGATTGTCTATGTCTAACAATCGATTGTCTTAAGACAGTGATCTGAAGTTTTTCAAAAATAGCAAATAATCGATTGTCTATGTTTAACAATCGATTGTCAATGTTCAACAATCGATTGTGTGTGTTTAACAATCGATTGTTTTATGAAAGTGCTTAAACTGAAATTTTCAAACTGCATAGTAATCGATTATGGAAAACATATAATCGACTATCTGATTTATTTTAGTCAACTGACATCAGCAGATTTTGAAAATATTATGTGACACAAACGGATTGAAGTTGTTTATTCTCATATTTTCTTTTATATATCAAACCATGGGAAGTAAATTGATTGAAGGTTCCGGAAGAGCAACTGTAACTCTGCCCAAAGGCATGACGTTTATCTTAGAGAATGCAATATTCTCCTCCAAGTCTAAGAAGAACTTGTTGAGTTTTAATGATATCAATCGCAATGTTCTCCTCCAAGTCTAAAAGGAACTTTTTGAGTTTTAAAGATATCATTCAAAATGGATATCATATTGAGACAATAGATGAGAATAATCTTGAATTCTTCATGAAAACGAGGCTGCCCATTTCGGTTCGGGTTCACGCCATTTTGCATGCAGCAATGCTAGTTCGTCGGCTGCCCACTTTGGTTTGGGTTCACGCCATTTTGCATGCAGCAATGCTAGTTCGTCGGCTGCCCACTTTGGTTTGGGTTCACGCCATTTTGCATGAAGCATTTTAGTTTGTCGGCTGCCCACTTCGGTTTAGGGTCACGCCATTTTGCATACAGCAATGCTAGTTCGTCTCTGACTGACGAATTGACACAAATATTCCCCGTTGCAATTGGTTTTGGGTCATGGACCCAATATATCCCATTTAAGAATTTTTGGATGCACAGTATATGTGCCTTTAGCACCGCCATCCCGCACCAAAATGGGTCTGCAAAGAAGGTTAGGAATATATGTTGAGGTTGAATCGCCCTCCATTATTCGCTACCTCGAAACATTGACAGGAGATTTGTTCACTGCACGATTTGCAGACTGTCAATTTGATGAGACACTTTTCCCAAAATTAGGGGGAGAAGTTGGTGAAACCAAACGGGAAATTTTGTGGAAAAATGCATCATTATCTCATCTTGATCCACATACCTCTATTTATGAAAGAGGCGCAAAAGATTATCCATTTGCAAAGAATAGCAAATCAAATGTCTGACGCATTTATAGATTTGAAAAGGATAGCAAAATCACATATCCCCGAAGTGAATGTAACAACATTTGATTCACGAATACATATTCATTATTGGAAGAATATGGACATGAAATTGGTATTGAATATACCACACTCACCCCTAGAAGGAGGTTTGAGATGATACCACACTTACCCCTAGAAGGAGGTTTGAGATGATATATGGCATGAATGATCGTTGGTCACGTACCTATTGTACGCCAAAGTATTTTGGAAATATGACTATTAAAGGACAACGATAATGCAAGAAACATATCTTGCATATAAGTTTGACATGACCATAATGGTATAACTTTCTCTTTAAGAAAGATATTCACCACATGGATGTTGATGAATCTGTGGTAGTACAAATTTCATTGAGAGCTCTGGAAGAGCCAATTATTACTATGTTGGAGAAACACAATTGAGTATTGTGCTGTAGTAAGTCTCAAAGAAACTTATTCAGTTTCCAAAGTACACGCGAAAGCGATTGATTATATTGAGACTATAAATAAAGGAAGCCTTTGATATCTCCTACTACTACAACTTGTAGCGGGGTAATTTGTATATGAAAAGCTACCCGCTTTGTTCTCCAGTTTGTACTACACAAACGAAAGAATGCCACAATAAAGTGGATATCTATTGGTATAAAAACCCATGTCATAATAAACCTGAAGTTTATTGATAAGTGCACATGTCATGGTGTAAATTTGAAGTTTACCAATATTGATAATTTGTTCAGTTAGCATTCGTATTAGCCATCTCATTTTAAGTATGATGTGCAAATTCACATAGGTGAATATCAAAGAACTAGAAAGTTCTTTACGAATTCTCTTGTATCACTTGTTCTCATTATTGAACTGACCAACTAAAGAGTTCGGGTTGAAGCCCATAAATTCTGGAAATATCAAAGGTGAATATAGGCCCATTCACCTGCCTTGTATACCACATATGATGCATCTATGAAATGGTTACATGCGCAATTGTTATTGACCCGCAGCCTGGCCGGTGCTTGCGAGGTAAATTGCTCAGTAATATAACTTCGAGCATAATTTCCAGATTTTCTATTCAAGATAGTTCATCTTGATAAGTTGGTTTATATCATAGTTGGTTTAGCAAGATAATTATTGAGTGCTTCCACTTAATAGCTAAACTGTTTCTTATGAGAACAAAGTTATATATATCAATTTGATATAAGTTGTATACGAGAGTATATTCTCCCCTCACAAGTGGTTCAAGGTCAGGAACCAAATAATCTCATCTTATTATTAATGTGTTGTGACATGATAATGCACAAAGATGATTTCCCAAAGTTGAGGAAACAAGTTAGCTTTACTAACATGAGGGGGAGACATGATAAACACTTGAGAAAAGGTTACATGGGATGAATTATCATTTGTATATGTATATCCCCGAATATCATGATATGAACCTGAAGTTCATAAAAGGGATAATTCAATTGCAACATATTGCAAAGCATGCTATACGCATTTGCTGACCCAAAGAAAGTAACTAAATGGAAGATATTCAATTCAAGAAGAATTGATTCCATATGAAAGACATGTAGTTTTGAACCTATAGTTCAAATGCTTGAAAGTATAAAGTCAAAGGTATGTATAGTCAGTTTTCGATATCTTATTTGTCTAGCATGACATGGAAAACTTGATATGCATCTAAAGTCTATTATATGGCTTATATGACTTAACTTGAAAGATTTAAGTTGCTTGAAGCATATGCAATTCTTGGTCTTGAAGTACCACATCCCAAGTACAATTTGTGTACATATGAATCTTGCTATAACTATAAGCATGATGGCATTGAGAATGCATCTATGGAGATATTGAAGAGTTATTCCACGACATTATATGAAGATGTTCATATCTATCAAGAATGATGATTTCAAGGTGCAGAATATTTATTTAAGTCAATATGGTTGATTTATTTATCAAATCTCTATCAAAGATCGTTTTGAAGATGATGCACAAGATTGGAATGCAAATGCTCAAGGATATAAATTGATGTACTCATTAGGGGGAGTCAATGCGCGTTGCACTCTTTTTCCCTTACAAGGTTTTTTCCCACTGGGTTTTCCTTGCAAGGTTTTTAACGAGGCAACCAATAGGCGCATATTCAAACATGTGTACTCTTTTTCCTTTCTTTAATTTTTCCCAATGGGTTTTGGTTTTAAGGTTTTATGAGGCACATTATTGAATAGACATTCAAGGGGGAGTGTTATAAAATAGAAGTCTATTTAGAGTGAATGTCTAAGAGTTTTAGCTTGAAGCTAAGTCATTCCTCTTCCTATAAATAGAGGGGTCTTACCCCATTGTAGATCACCCCAAGTATTAATAAGAATACTTCTCTCTCTCCCTATTCTCTCTCTATATTGTTCTTATTCTTGCATTATTGTTCTTGTCTTTATATTATTTCATAACAAATATAATAATTCTTAAGGAGTAATAATTTATTTGATAAGGGAATCAAGTAATCTGCTCTCAAATCGATAAAACGTTATTAAAATTTTAATATAGTCATCAACCACTAATTTGATAACTTAATACCATTAAGCTAATTTTGCAATTTGATTGATTATCTGTTGTGGTTCGATTTTAAACGGCCAATTTGGCTACACAAATCTTTCTATATATCGTAAACGTATTTAACTTAAAATCCTTAAGGTTTTAGTGCATATCAGCCTCAGTGTGATCAAAATTAAATTGCATTCTGGTTGAGCCAACCATGAGGCCTTCAATTCGTCTAGCAAGTTTAATTTCAGTGCAACTGAATATTATGTAAGTTAGCTTCAAGTATGCAAGCCATGAGAGTGAAGTATAGTTTTTGAGAAGCTAGAAAGAGAATGTCCAACCTTTCACTATAAGAATCACCATCTACTATCACTAATATCTCACCAAAACCATCGGATAAATCTAGCCACCAATTACAAAACTCTACTTCATATAAGGAAACCCTCCTAAGAGATAAATTTACCACCAAAGTAGTAAATCCTCCACCCAATAGTTAGAAAATCATATGAATATGGACATTGCCCAAATCCAAGCTGATGATCCAAGCCAAAAATGATTTAACTAGCTCATTAAGACAAATAATCCTCAGCCAAGATGACCTTCATCGAATGTACATGCCTTAGAAAAATTTGATCATCATCAAACCAATAGGGAAGAGACTTATGTACTACTACCTTAAAAAGAAATTACAAGACCTTTGGAAACTCAGCGAAAATTTCCCTCTAATTGATCTTGGAGAAGACTACTATACATTCAAACTAACTAGTGAGGAAAACATGACAAAAATCCTACATAATGGACCTTGTTTCGTTAATGTTTTTTTTCTATCCACTCAAAAATGGGTTCCAAAATTTGTTGCAAACAAAGCACAATACAACTTCACTTCCATTTGGATCCGATTACCACAATAACCCACTGAGTTTTATGATGGAATAGTCCTTGCAAAAATAGGTAACTCAATTGGCAAACTTCTCAAAGTAGATGCATGCACCTCAGCTACACTTAGGAGACGTTATGTCAGACTATGTGTTGAACTTCCTCTTGACCAACTTGTCCAATACCACATACCCATTGGACAACATAAACAACCAATTGTGTATGAGGGAAGTGATATATTGTGCAAATCTTGTGGCAGACTAGGACACACGACTCAATATTGCACACAAGGAAAGCTGTCAATCACGGAAAGAGTAACCAATGCAAAGGAAATCCATGGAGAAAAGCAAGGTAACAGCCAACAAAATTCAGAAGAAGAAGGATAATGGATGACAGTCAAGTTCCCAAGAAAAGTTAAAGCCAAAATGGTCAATGCCCACACTGCCACAACTGAACCAAATCCTCTTCCAGGTTGAATGTCTGCTTGTTCGATGAAAGATCAGGTAAGTACCTCAAAACTCAAAACTTATACTATATTAACAAGCAACTATTAACCAACCCTCCAAAAGCCCTACCAATAATTGCTAATTCATCCGCTAGCATTGATCAAAGTTTATTTAATAATTACTCGTCTTTGGACCAAATGGAGGAAGACAAAAGTAGTTTCAAAAACCCTCAAAACCAGCCCATGGGAATTTTTTAAAAATAATACTAATATTTTGCATGCAAGTCAAGTGACAAATGGCACAAGAATGCCCACCCACCCGGCTAACAAAGTGCCTAACACGAAAATGCTTAGTAACTTGGTAATAGACTCCACCCCCAACCCATCAATTAAGATTAATAATAACACTATCATTACCCCTAATAATACTAACCTATCTCCTAATGATCATCTTACCCCCATGCATGCATGTCCCTTAACCACAATCCAATCAAATGACAAACATTTGGATGATCTCCTAGGCCAAGTGGCAAATGACATCTCCATGGGAGATTTTGCTATAAGGAACACGCAAGTATGTACCTCCCAATCACAAATAGAGCCAATCATTAGCACTACATCTACTTCGTCTACTACTCCACACCCTATAAATACTATCCCATCTTCAAAAAATGGCCAGAACCTACTTACCCCTCAGGAGAAGATACCGACTCCTCCAACTATTCGCCTATCACGTAATCAAAATATGAACAACCTTCCCAACTTCCCTCCCCATCCTCAACAAACTCCAGAAATCTATGCCCAACCACCAACACCACCAAATCACCTTGTCTAGTCGTGGATAGAATTGGGACTTCAAGGCCATACAGTAACTTTAAATATGGAAATCAATGGCCAAGAATCAATCCTAGTGATACAAAACACTCACTTCCTTGCCCAACTCATATCGAAAGGTATGAACTTAGCAATGAACAATTATGTGAACCAAATGTTGTTAAAAAATATACTCCAACCATTAGCTCCCAATATGAACCAAAACTTGGTGAACAACATGCAGCAAATGTGGAACATTCCACATCACCCGAACCAACAAGTCTTACAAAACCCTCCCCTCAATCTACCCTTCTTTGCATCGGAGGACATGATGCTCCTCAACCCAGTCTTCATCCAATGGAATGCTACAGTCTTCCCTAATCATCCAGACCCACAACCAGATCCCATGGAAGAGCAAATTCAACAAATGAACGTACCAAATCACGTAGGGAACCAAGAGGGAGACGAGGCAGCGGAAGACTTAGCACACTTGGTGGAACCAGCTGTGACTCTTTCAAGTCTAAATGAGGTAAAAATATTGATATTCAAGGAGATGCTCGACAGGAAGTAATCTTCAGCTGCCCAATGACATTGTACAACTGCTCGTTGGACTTCCGTCCACCTCAGGATCCAACAGTGGGAAAAATGTAGTGATTATGATTCCATCCCAAAGAGTGATGCAAAACACCAATCCACCGAACGTACCAACCCAAGAACATAGTCATTTGGAATGTTAGAGGTGCAAATAATAAAAATTTAACCAGAAACTTTAGGGAACTAATGGACTCACATAGTCCGTGTTTGGTTGCTCTTCTAGAAACAAGAATGGAAAGCCACCTCTCAATATTGGAAGCTTTAGTTTTACAGAGATGATAGAGGTGCCTTCCGATGGACAATGTGGAGGTTTTGTGATCTTTAGGAACAACGAGGTGGTCACTGTCAAAACCTTCAATAGAAATGGACAAGCTATTCATGCCATGATTGAGGTTAGACCTAAAAACTTAACTTGGCTAATTCGTGTTATATATGCTAGTAATGATGTTAATTATGATATATGCTTTGGGATAACCTATGGAAAATTTATGATAGTTACAAAGGGCCTTGGCTAGTAGGCGGGGATTATAATGAAATTACTAACGTATCGGATAAGTTTGGTGCTAGGCCTATTAATCAAAGGAGCACAAAACCCCTCCGAAATTGCCTAGACTATTGTAACCTATTAGATTTAGGTTTTAAAGGGTACAAATACACTTGGACAAATTTTAGGAAAAATAATATTGGGTTGATCATGGAAAGACTTGATAGGGTCTATTCAAATGAAGGTTGGCTAGAAGCCTACCCCAACGCCACTGTCACCCACATCCCTAAAGTCCATTTGGACCATAATCCCATTTTGATAAACTTGAACAACACCATTAATTCCATTAGAAATAAACCCTTCCGGCTAGAAAGTTTTTGGTGTAATCATCCAGAATTTAGCAACTTAATATCCGTCAATTTGGGTGACAAAGACTTACTAGAAGGCTCGGAGAGTTTCAGGGATATGGTGATAAATTGGAAAAACCAAAACTTTGGAAACATCTTTACTAGGAAAAAGAAGCTCCTAAATAGAATCAATGGTATCCAAAATTCCCCAAACTACCAAACAAGCAGTTTCCTCAGGAATTTGGAAACCAAACTAGTTGAGGAATTTAATTCAATCCTGAGACTAGAAGAGGACTATTGGAAAATAAGATCAAGAGTGGATTGGTTACGCAAAGGGGATGCTAACACTAGATTCTTCCACATCAAGTCCACAAATAGAAGACGAAGAAACAACATAGTCTTCTTTAAGGATGACTTAGGAAAATGGATAGAAACCCCTTTATTAATAAGAAATCATGTCACAAATTACTTTAAAAGGTTATTCACCACCTCCCATGAGTGCTCTACCAAATGCAATGACACTGCTTATTACTCGCACAATTGTGACCTATCAATCCTTGATAGACCCCTCACAAACCACGAAATTAGAAAAGCTATCTTTTCTTTTAAACCATTCAAAGCACCAGGACCGGATGGCTTTCATCCTTTCTTCTTCCAAAAATTTTGGCATCTATTAGGAGGGAAAATAATCAAGCTTTGTCACAGTATATTTGCTACCAACAAAATTCCTCCAGAGATAAACCACACGTACATCTGCTTAATCCCCAAAATAAACAATGCTAACCTATTAAAAAACTTTCGTCCTATAAGTTTATGCAATGTTATTTACAAAACCATTACCAAGATAATTGCAAATAGAATAAAGCCCTTCCTAGACCACCTTATAAACATTGAGCAATCCAATTTTGTAAAGGGAAGGAGAGGAAGTGACAATGCTATTATAATTCATGAAATCCTGAGATACTTCAACAAATGTAAGAGAAAAGGAAAAATGATCCTAACGCTTGATTTAGAGAAAGCCTTCGATGAGCTCGAGTGGTCCTATATCTATCGAACACTTAGGTACTATAATTTCCCTAAAAACATTACAAATCACATAATGAACGTTGTCCCAACTAGCTCATTCTCAATCCTGGTCAATGGAAATAAAACTGAAGAATTTACCCCTTCTCGAGGAATCAGGCCAGGTGACCCCTTATCCCTTTACCTTTTTATTCTATGTATGAATATGTTATCTAACAATATTAAGCATGAGGTGGATATCAAGAACTGGACTCCACTTATGCTTAATTCCTTGGCACCTAGTATATCCCACCTTTTTTCCGCGGATGATATAATTCTTATGGGAGAAACAAACTATAAGACCATCACCAGCATTAACCAATGCCTAGAAAATTTTAGTAAGCTTTCAGACCTAAGAGCTAACAAAGCCAAATCTAAATTAATAGTGTCCAATAATTATTGCAACGACACAAGGACTCTGTTAACAAATACTACGGGAACAACATCAAGTACTAGCTTTGGGAACTACTTAGGCTTTCCCATGGTAAATGTCATCCCAAGGCATACAGACTACCTTCCTCTTCTTGATAAAATGAGAGCTAAACTCAACAACTGGAATGCTTAATGGAGCAGTATGGCTGGTAGATGTACTCTCATAAAGTCTACCCTTAACACTCTTCCCAATCACCAAATGCAAACATCCATTTTTCCCAAAAAACTTTAAAGGAAATCGACAAAATCCAAAGGAATTTCTTATGGGGTACCACCCAGGACCAAAAGAAACTACACCATATTAACTGGGACATTGTCACTAAGGAAGTTTCCAATGGGGGGTTAGGTATAAGAAAAGCCTACCAAAAAAATCAAGCCCTAATTACAGGCCTACTTGGAGAATCCTCAACAATACTCACTCCCTATGGGCAAAGGTACTAGTTATCATTTATGGAAGAAAAAAAAATAATTGGCTCATCAATCACTTGAAAAAGTCTGTTGGAAGGACGGAATATCTGTAAAAAGGCATTAGATGGCATGTTCACAACAACTCATGTCACAACATTTGGGACACAAATTTGATCCCTAATTATAAGAACCTTAGGAGCAGTATACAAGGGCCCCTTCCATAAGGAGAGAAAAAATATCAAATTAAAAATATTAGGGATAATAACACCTGGTGCTTAGGAAAAATCTCCTTTGAACTATCAACCCCTTTAAAGAATTGTATCAATTCCATTCCTTATAATAATGAAAACTCAGTTGTCCTAAGTAATATATGTTGGATTCTCATCTCAAATGAAGGGTTTACAACATATTCATCCTACCAGCTAATTGATAATAACAACAACAATACCTTAAATAGCATCTGGTTCTGGAAGCTCCAATGTCCTAACAAAATAAAATTCCTCCTATGAAAAATATACAATGGACGACTTCCCACAAGAAGCTTATTATCCAAAATTGGTATAAACATTGATCCTTTATGCCCAAGTTGTAAAAATAACAAGGAAACTATTCGTCACATATTTTGGGAATGCCATATATCCAAACTCCTTTGGCACAACTTTAGTATCAACACTGTTGACAACCCTAGCAATAAACCTTGGATGGACTTCCTCTTGAACACACAACCAAAAATAAGCCCGAAATATGTACATTGTCACCAATTACTTCCTTTCATAATTTGGGAAATCTGGAACAACAGGAACCGAAATAATATTAATAATAATACCAACCCTATCAACAATAAAAAAAATATTTGACTACACAATGAATATCACTTTTACACTAATAAAAATGTGATAGTGGAGAGGACTATATTATTACAAGTAAAGTGGACGTAACCACCCTTCGGGTGGTACAAAGCAAATATTGACGGTGCCTTCGACATAAAAATAATGGAAGGTGGCATTGGAACTGCTATACGTGACTCGAAAGGACGCTGGTGTATAGGATCATCGATGAAAATTCTTACAACATCACCATTACAAACTGAACTCATGGCTCTACGCCACAGCCTTCAATTAATAATCAAGGAAGACCTCTTCCCCGTGGAAGTGGAAACTGATGCAACGGATATATTAAACATAATATACAATAACACCCTTACTAACGACAAACTTTCCTTTGAATGCAAATTATTAGTGGAAGAGGCAACCAAGCAGGGGAGGATATCATTCATGCATAGCTTCAGACAAGGAAATGGCGTGGCTCACACTTTGGCAAATGAAGCTCTAAGAAACAAGACTTTTGACAAACTATGTATTTTTGCTAAGCCTCCTAATTTTGTAATCGATCTCTATGAAAGAGATATGGAGGACTATGTCTATGTAAAATCGTGTTGTGCCAAACAATGCGAAACTCTAGTTGCTCTATGAAATATTAGTGTCATAGATAGCCTAATGGTTGGCAAAAGTAATGCATGTATAAATAATATCTATAGGGAGGAGACAACCCTCCCTAATTAGCCTTATATAATATATATATATATATATATATATATATATATATATATATATATATATATATATATATATATACTTTTCTTTCTTTTCAAAAAAAAAAAGAATATTATGTAAGTTGGTAATAAATTTATAAGCAGGATTTATTTTTTCTTTTTTTTTTTTTTTTGCTATGTTATTTTCTTTGGGAAGTAACGAATTAGCTGAAAATAAGGGACAATATGGGGAGAAGCAGTTGGTTTAATTTCAGTACAGTTACTTCAGCACATTCCTCATCAATACTAGAAAAGCGCATTGTGGACCCTTTACGTGTGTGTTCATAAATACAAAACCTTATAACTGCAATAACTTAATAGCCCCACAAAATACAGTGGTATATAAATTATAATATAATATAATATAATATTTCAGAATAACAAAAAATCTCAAACCAGAAGTTTGGTGAAAACTAGATCTCTGCTTATCTATCTATATAAAAACAATGCAAACACAATAAAATCACAAGGCAAACAGCGACTATCCTCGTGTGTTCACGCAATTGGTTACTGCAGTCAAAAACATCAAGTATCTGATATTGCATTTACCTCTCTTCATGAGTCTCATCTCCTCTTTTTTGTTCCTCTTCATTTTACCAACTCCACCCCCCTCTCTATAATCTATACCCTTCTTTTTATCTCAATTTTTCTAATAGGATTTAAGTTATATATACACGCTCTACTAGTATAGTTCTATCTGTTGTAACAGATTACTTACTAACGTTTTGCACAGGTAACCATTTCATCCTTGCTATCAGGTGCGAAGCTACAGTTACTTAACGGTAGCCAGTTGATCATCCTTGTAATATAGGTAAAATGATAATTTTCAGAGGTATATAATAAATATTAAATACTTTTTGTCGGGGAATTTTTTTTTACTTTTTCATGTTTGACCAGGCTTGGAGAAATTTTTGGCTTCAATTTTTAAGTGATCTAATAGTGTACAAACATTTTACCGTGATACTATATAGAAATTAAACTCTTTGTAGTATGATTTGCATATCCAGCCTGTAGTAGTACATAGACTATTTACTCCACACCAAGAACCTGTTCAAATAGTAGTATATATTAAAGCTTTCCTTAAGCTTTCTGTGCATGATACAAAACACTAAAAAGGACAAAATAATGAACCCCTTTATAGTTTTGCAGGCTATCATGTAGTGATCATTTGCTTTTGTCCTCGTTTTCAACCATTTCTGGTCTGACATTCAGAGATAAGTCCAGTATTTCTCCATTGTTTTTGCCATTCTTGGAATTAAAGATTGTCCGTTTTTTTCAGTCCAAAAAATGGAGAGTTTGCTATGTGATGAAGTCTGGCTAATGAGCCCTGAAGATCATGACGTGCATGTAAATAATGAAGAAGAAGGAGATACGAGTTTTTTCTACTCAACCAAAGAAGAATGTGAACAAGCTTTTGGGATATTATTAGAGAAGGAGATGAGTTACATGCCTAAACCAGATTATGTGAAGCAAATAAAAGAAAACTGTTTTATTGAGAACGCTAGGTTCAAAGCTATTTACTGGCTTATTAAGGTAAATTCAATTTTATTTTCTTGCATAACATTTTTATTTTTATTTCTATCTTTTATTATATTAAAATTACTCTACAGTGTCAAAGGAGGTGGAATTTATCTTTTGGAACTATATTTGGTGCTGCAAGTTACCTTGATCGGTTTATCTCTTTAAATAAGTGCCAGGTAAGAATACGTTAAACGAAAGTTTTTTTATTAAAAAAAATCCAAAAAGAAACAAAAACATAGAATTGAATTCAGTTGATCAAAATTTTATACTATGTCAAACTAAATTTGTAGGGATGGAGATACTGGATGCTTGAGTTACTTTCAATTGCTTGTTTGTCCGTGGCATCCAAATTCCATGAAACAAACCCTCCTCAATTACTTGAATTACAGGTGAGTAGTCCTCCACCATTTATTTTTATATTTATTTTGTTTAATCCGGATGCTTTCATTTTTTATTCTTTTTTCTAGACGGTTTGTGAAGGGGAGTCGTGGATCGGAGCAATAGTAAAATTGCCTTTGTGTGACTTATAAGTCAGTGGTTCGAGCTGTCGAAGCAACCACTAATGCTTGTATTAGGGTAGGCTGCCTACACCACGCCCCTTGGGGCGGGATAGTTCCCCGGATCATGCATAACACGAAATATTTTGTGCATCAAGCTGCCCTTCTAGACTATTTGTATCTTTATGGTTAGATGTTATTAATGTTATGATATTGATTGATAAATTAACAGTTGGTTGAATGATGGCAGATGGAAGGTGTTGAACATTTGTATGATCCAAAAATGATCAAACGTATGGAGCTGACATTGTTGGAGTCTTTAGGATGGAGATTAAGTTCTACAACACCATTTTCATACTTTGAATTACTTCAATGGAATATCAAGTCTCTCAAATTACCTCTCTTTCAAGATTTTACTTCTCGTGTCAAGGACCTACTTCTTGGAGTTCTTTTAGGTATACAAAAACACTTGGAACCCTTGCTCTTTCTTCTATTTTTTTTTTCCAATTTAACTTATATATAATTCATATATAGTTAAACTTCTCTATAACAATCATATTCTATAAAAAGTATTTCACTATAAGGATCAGGTATTTGTTGGTATTTTTTTATGTTGTGATATATGTTGTTCATAATAGCAGTTTGCTATAATAGTCACAAAATGCTGAGGCTATTATAGAGAGGTTTGACTATATTATTGGTGCGCAGAAGTTAAACTTTTAAGAAGAACCAAATAAATTTGATTTGAATATCTGAGTTTTCCTAGCATTAACCACTAAGCCTGTTGACAGATGCTAAATTCTTGGAGTTCAGTCCTTGTGTCATTGCACAATCTGCTGTTAACTGCGCTTGTGAAGATTTCTCTCCATTAATAGATCACTATTTCAACAATTTTACTAGCCTCTTCCCTCAAGATCAAAAGGTAATTAAGATTTATCACACATATTAATCTTTTTACTTTTTTCATAAATAACACGCTTTCCTATAAGAACGTGAGTACTATTCCATTGATTTCTCATTAATATATTTTGGTTTTTCTCATTAGGATGATCTAACAAAGTGTCAAAAAATGATGAATAAGCAACTCTTGGTAGAGGAATTTCAAGAAATGGTGACATATGGAGGTTTTTATTATGGCCCTTCAAGTCCAGTAACTGTATTGACAATGGAACAGCATGAGTGGTGTGATTGCCAACTTCTTCATCATTGCTATTGCTGTCTCTTCGACATTCCTCAAGGGGACATCAATTTCATATCTAACGTCAAAAAACGTAAAAGGGATCAAGAAGAAGACCCTAATGTCGTCTAAGGTTGTTAGCTACAAAAAATATTGTAGTAATTTGTATTGTGTTGTGCTAATTGATAACTCTAATCGCTACTAGCTAGAAGTATAAGGAGATTGAGGATCAAGATTATCATTGTTTATTTGAATCGCATAAACTAGAGAAATCTCTCTGCTAATAGCGAAGCTTTTAGCAAAACTTTTAACCGTAGTCACCTTATCACTTTATTTTTGTTGTTATTACTATTTGTCGTGTCTGCTTCTTTTTTATTTTTATCTTGAGCCGTGGGTTTATCGGAAATAATTATTCAAATTACTTCCAAAAGGAGGTGTAAGGTGTGTGTGCATTCTACCTCGTCTAATCATTTAACTTTTTCTACCAAAATTAATATTTCTGACTAAGCATTCTCTCAACATTTAAACCCTTCATTCTCCAATATTTGACATTAAGAACAAACAATTATTCTCTTAACTTTTGAACCCTTCATTCTCCAATATTTACATTAAGAACAAATATTTGTCATCTTCAATTTTGATCATTATTTGTCATAATCAAAACATAAAGGTTACTGACTTAGATCGAAAACTCAACTGACAAATAAACTCTAATGAAATAAAGATTCTTTTTTTATATCTCAAAATAGTACTCACTTAAAGATTTATGCAGATATGCTAGAATTAGTTGCATGGGATAATGCAACGTGAGCTTTTATAGCGATTGTAGTTGTAGAAGTGAGCCAAGTGGCTACGGGGCCCTTTGAAGTAGAGGTTACGTGTTTCATTCTTGTCTTCTTAAATTCAACCGTTGAATTTTTAATCGTTATTTTTTTTTTAATTTGCCAATAAAGTGAGAAAAAAACAAAGTACAAAGAGAAAAACAGAAGAAAAAATGAGCAAATTTGCTTAATCTTTCAAGGGTAATGATGAACAAATTTTACTCTGCATAATTAGATTTTTTGCTTTCTTGGTTAACTTATACTCCATCAGTACAAGTTTTTATAGTATTTAATATAATAATTTTTAATACTCCATATTTTATGTAATCTTACAAGTTTCTAAGGTCAATATTAGAAAACCACAATATTCGTATATTTAGGATTAATAGTCTCAATGATAAATAGATCATTCCATATCCTTTTGCTTCTGCGATGGAATGAAAGAAAAGTAATAAAACTTGCCAGGGCTACTGAAATAGTTTTCATGTACTTTCTCAATAATAAATCAACCCGTTGCAAGGTAATTATATTTCATCCTCTACCCTCTCTAACCGGAAATAAGCCCTCAATCCACATGAATCAGTAAAAAGGGTAAATTGCGTATGATATGTCACGATCCAAAATTCATTAAGGATTCGGATGGTGTCGGACACTGTTATCAGTCAAACTAACTAAAAATACTTAATTAAATTTTAATTTTAAGTGTTTCTTGCATTTAAATAATAAATAATGAAATTTACAGAAATAACCATGGATTTTCTAACAAACTTAATATTTAATAATTCAGAAAAATCATCCGAGAACCCGGTGTCGCAAGTGCATGAGTTATTTCTAGGAAAAAATACAATACCACAACCGTCCGAAATACAATGGACAGAAAGTAAATACAATAATGAAAGAGACTATACTAGCTGCTGGTCGCCTCGAGAAATGCAGCTCACTTAGTCCCCCTATCATCCACGCTGCTACGCCCAGTAGGCCATTAGAATTACATGTGTCTGTGCAAAAAAAATGTACAGTAAGTGTAGCATGAGTACGAAAACGGCGTGTACTCAGCAAGTATCCCGTTTAATCCCAAAGAAGTAGAAACGAGAGGTCGATTGTAATACTTGCTAGTGGTCCAATAATAATATATTGAAAATGTGAGGAAGACATGGATTTATCTAGAAATTATAACTCATAAAGCCGGAAAGCAGGTAACACCTCAAATAATAAGAGATTTTTCAAGATTTACTTTTCATTATCTTTATCAATTTATATCGGGTCATGCAAGGCAATATCAACATTTGAAACTCTTAGGCAAGCAATACAACCATGCGCATATCATGTTGAGGATGTACGGCCCGATCCAACAGAAATGTAAAATGTGCACTACCAAGGGTTGAATGGCGCGAACAGTAGATGCATCTATTACCCCACTCGTGAATTATCCATGTGATAAGGTAAACATAAAATAAACAAATAACTTGCTCGCGTGTCATACATGCGACGCAGGTACACATAGAATCACATATTCAAACGGTTAATCAAAATTTATTACGAACGACTATCCGAGGAAAATCCAAATTCTCTTTTATTTAACTATTTAAGAAAAATGAAGTTTAATCATTTTAGAAATTTATTTACCAATTGATAGAATTTAAGCAACTCAAACTGTCAATAGGATTACAAATATTTCCAAGTACAGCATGCTTTGGGTCCTAGACTACCCGGATAATAGTATAATAGTAGCTACGCACGGGCTCTCCTCTCCTCATGTGTACGTAGCCCCTACAAATAGGAGCACATAACTAATTATTTTCATATGGGGACAATTCCTTCTTACAAGGTTAGAAAGGAGACTTACCTCGCTCTGAAAGATCCATAACTGACATCTCACGCTCTTCCGAAACTGAAATCTATGAACAAACCTCCAAAGCTAGTCAATAATAATACGAATCCATTAATATATACTCAATTACCCCTAATGATATAATTTATAACAATTCCTACCCCGATCGAAAAGCTGGCAAATATGCCATCGGGCCCACATCCCCAGATTCCTAAAGTTTTCGAAGATAAAATTTACCCATGGACTTACAAATTCAACAATATGATTTTCTCTTAATTTCATACCCAAAATCGTGATCAAAATCCAAGAATGTCAATTTTCTAGGTTTTCCCTCAAACCCCAAGTTTTTACAAAATTTTCATGCTCAAATCTGCATATAATCAATATATTTAACTCAAGATATGTTGGGTTAGCTTGCCTTGTCGTTGACGATGAAAATTCCCTCTTGAAGGTCTCCAAATATCGCCCCAACAATAGTAAAATGGAGGGAAATTTCCAAAAACCCTCGATTTGAAAACACTCACTGCCTCGATCACTTTCCGCATATATGGTCCCTTGACCGCTTCTGCAGTTCTGCATGTGCGAGGCACTCTATCGCTTCTGCGGTTTCCTCCAGGCTCCCCTTTTTTACTTTTGCGCCTCGTCCACCGCATGTGCGGTCCCGCTTTTGCGGCTCCATGACCGCATCTGCGGTCTCTTCACTTCTAACCCAAAACCGCATCTACGACTTCTCTAGTCGCTTCTGCGGCTCCGCACTTGCGGCCAAATTCTCGCAGGTGCGGTTATACCAGCAACCAGCAACTTCAGCCTTCCAAAACTTCTGTTTTTGATCCATTAACCACCTGAAATTCACCTGAGGCCCTCGGGCCCCCAACCAATTATACCAACTAGTCCAAAAATATATTACAGACTTGCTCGATGCCTCAAATCATATTAAACAACGCAAAAACCATGAATCACAATCAAATTCAAGCTTTATGAACTTTGAAATTTCAAACTTCTACATTCGATATTGAAACCCGTTAAATCACGCCCGATTGGCCTCAAATTTTGCGTACAAGTCATATTCGATATCACGGACCTAGTCCAACTTACGGAATCAGATTCCGACCCCGATATCAAAAAGTCCACTTCCGGTCAAACTTCTCAAAACCTTCAAATTTCTGTCTTTAGCCAAATGAATTCAAAATGACCTACGGACCTACGAATTCACTTCTGATCGCGCTTTCAACTCCAGAATCATCGAGTTATTCCCATACTCGAAATCCCAACTAGACATCGATAACAATGAAATGGACTTCAACCCAAACTTATGAAATTTCTTCCAAACTATTATCTTCCACAATAGGCGCCAAAATGCTCCCGGGTCATCCAATGCCCGATCGGGACATACGCCAAAGTCCGAAATCATCATACGAACCTATTGGAACCTTCAAATCCCGATTCCGATGTCGTTTACTCTGAAATCCAATCTTAGTAATTCTTTCAACTTAACGCTTCCGAAATGAGAACTCCATTTCCAAATCCACTCCGAACTACGTGAAATACAATTCTAACTATGCGCACAAGTCATAATACCTGAAGTGATGATTCTCATGGCCTCAACTGCTGAACGACGTGCTAGAACTCAAAATAACTGTTCAGATTGTTATATGATACACTATATTCGGCTAGGTTGTTAATAAAGTGAATAGATCTATCATTTCTTGAAATTTCTCTTCTGAAACGTTATTTAAACTTAAAGGATTACAATGTGAACAAGAAATTAATGTCGTCATTCATTAACGTTATGGACCGGACTTTTGCATGACTCTATTAAGTATTTTTAATATTATTGTTTAAGATGATATGGAAAATATATGTTAATTAACGATAATTAAAGACTAATACCTGTAGTTAAATAATGTGACATGTGTTTTTTATTTATTGGATGGGCGTAACTATAAGTTTTGCAAATTGTGGTGTTGTGCTGCAAAAACAAAAGAAGGTAGCCAATAATGTTTGAGAAAAGAATATGAGGTGCCAAGTGAGACACCTAGTGTGGGTGGGACCCAACTCATAGAAGGTAACTCTGCTTATCGGAATTTGGAGACCACAAAATTGTTGATAAGGTAACAGAAAACAAGAACACAATGTGTATGTACGTACATTTGCTTGCAACTTTTCTGCAACAATGGCTGCTGCTACTTCACCTGCACTCTCATCTTCCTTCCTCTCTACAGCAATTCCTGCTCATTCACAGAATCAGCTATTCTTTCTCCCCCTTAATCCCAACTTGAATATCACCAAAAGGTCCTCATTCAAGATTCAGGCTGCAAAACTTCCTGCCGGAGTATGTTCTTTACTATCTATATATTTCCTCCGTTTCGTTTCATTTTATATGATACTACTATTTTCTTAATCTAACATACTCTTTATGGTGCGGCCCTTTCCCCGGACCTTTCCCCGAATTCTGTGTGAACGTAGAATAATTTGTATACCGGGCTACCCTCTTTATTATTTTTTTAATTTGTACCAAAAGATGACATATTTGTAAGTTCTTTTCATTTAATTTTTTATTCTTACTAATAATAACAAGAGCTTATAACAATAGAAATATCATGTTAAGTTTAAGATCGACCTCCAATTATACATGTCCCTAGCTCTACTAACTACCAGAGGCGAATGCACTTCAATTGAATTCAGTATTTTTGATACGTAAATGTAATATAAGTTTATACGTGGAAAGCTACTAAAATTTAGCAAATATTTTAAATTTTTAACCCATAATATTGAAGGTACAACGAGGTCATTACATTAAAAAATTTAAAGAAAATTGATGTACTTGTAAACTGAACTACATTGAGTAGGTGGAGTTGCCAAAGGAAGTACCAAAATTGAGCAGGCCGTTTCTGGGATTTACAAGGACAGCAGAGATATGGAACTCTAGAGCTTGTATGATTGGTCTTATTGGAACATTCATTGTGGAACTGGTAAATTACATATCTTTATTTTGTGGTTTTAGTTACTATACTAAGTACTGTATTATGATGTTTGTGGGCTTTTTCCTTTTCCTATTTTCAGATTTTCAACAAAGGAATTCTTCAAATGATTGGCGTAGATATTGGAAAAGGCCTTGATATTCCACTCTAATCATTGTATATGTTTACTTTCTTCATGCACAAACTCCAATTCTGTTCACTATGTATTCAGTAATGTACGACAGTGATACATTCATAATTCAAGAAAATTTTGAAACCCCTTCTGAAATTGATGTGGAAAAGCAATTCAGCTTCAACAATAGAGAGTATTAAAATCATTCCATATCACAAAAAATTCCAGACCTTTATTGTTCATCAGGTCGTTTCTGATGGACCCTAAAAATTTTAGACGATTCGAGGTTGGTCGAGCGTATTCAAAGGTGTACTACCTAGAAGCTTACATAACTCTCAACTTTTAACATTGCAACTCATAAAGAGCATATTATATCTACAAAAGTATATAGATACATGTTAGTTGTGACCATAATACATCAGGAAACTACAGGACCCGGCTGATTCGAGTATCTATGACAGCCACCTTGGTAGATGACTCGGATGGCTCTAGTGC
Source organism: Nicotiana benthamiana (assembly GCA_034376525.1). Taxonomy (NCBI): domain Eukaryota; kingdom Viridiplantae; phylum Streptophyta; class Magnoliopsida; order Solanales; family Solanaceae; genus Nicotiana; species Nicotiana benthamiana. The sequence goes on along the minus strand of CM067341.1, from coordinate 54,201,383 downwards.
CTCAACGAGTGACAATCTGCGATTTGTCCAAGCCTTTTCAGCCCACTGCTTCATTTTTTCGCCTTCTGCCTTTCTATTTTGTTGCACGATAAGCGTCTCAGCATACCCACCTGCACAACAACAAAGCAGCTTGATCCAGGCACTAGCATGGAATTGCCATATAATTCATACACACATAAAAAGTTACAGTTTCTGTATAGCCAGAGTACATCAAAAAGTCATTTCATGATACTTATCAAAGTAGGTGGCAATCTTGTATAAGAAACAGCAGCAAGCGGAAGGAGAGTGGATAAATGGAAGCTTGCAATCTTATCGACAGTCAACATAACAGATGTGCTCCTTTAAACAGAATCATTTTGCAGAAGAGGCTATCAAACTGTTAATGCTAATATCAACCCTTCAAGTTTGAACAAAACTTCCACCGATCGCTGCAGCGGAATTCTTGATGAATTTTCTGTATCTTTTTTTTAAATTCTTTTGAGTCAACTTAAATAGATCAGCCATTCTTGAAAAAGATAGAACTGAAAATCAGGAGGCATCTGTTACTTCGCTCAAAGCACAACGTTCTGGGAACATGCTAACACCGATAATCTATAGCTTGTCTCTTTCAATGAAGACTCAGAAACTAGACTGCCAGAGGGAAGCAGGGGTTGAGGAAAGAGAGATACTTTACCGTAAACAGTAAAGACACAGCTTCTGCTACTACTATAAACTTTGGTCCAGAAGAAAGTCTTGTAATTTGGGTAAAAGAAGATTTTCTTGAAGAGTCAAACAGCTCCGCAAAGTAAATAAGATCCACTATATTTCAGAAACAATGAATACCTCTTGCAAGGGCAAGTATGTCCCTTCTGGACAGTTTTGCTTCAACACCTGTAAAAAAAAATCAAATGGTTATCATTCTATCTCTAGTTGACTTCCGCACGATGAAAACCTGAAAATTTTTCGTTATTCCTCATACCTTCTATTTCCAAGGGTGGAGCTTTGAGAACTTCAATTGCTCTTCTATAGAGTCCCTGCATTTAAAGAAACCTTTTGAGGGAGTATTCTCACTTTCAACTATTAGAATTCTAATACTTAGATCATTCATTAAATCTTTGGATTCAGGTCACTTGAAGCAAACTGTTTCTTAGCAATAAAATTTTGAAAGAGCTCTTCAAAATTATTAAAAATATCCTAAACAAACACCACCAAATCATATAGGCAATAGACCCAAATTCTGTCCATTGAACCATGTGTCTTACAAAATTGGAAATGCATCCGAAAATCTTCTCTAAGGGTTAAGGTGAATTCGACCCATGCCAAATAATTGTTAATGGCCTGATGTTGCATAGGCGTTGCAAGGTAAAAGAGATAAAGGACTAAAGGTACATGGTGTATGGATATTTGTAATGGATTTGAGCATAGACTGAGACTCATACCTCTTGAATCAAAAGAGAGCTTGACCGTTCCATGGCTGCTTTATGCTGATACATGAGAGCTATGCAGGTCAAAATAATACCTACCTTTGGATGATAATTACCTGCATCACATAAATAAAATAAAAAATCATTAAGCATACAAATTATTCTGTAGCTCATGCAACGATAAATTGATGTATCAAACCAAAACACTCTTCTGCTTTCTTCAGTGCTGCAGTCAGTATTTCCTCAGCATCATCAAAATTCCTACAATCAGAAAGGTTAGTGCATGAGGGAAAATAACAGAATTATAGGCATTTACAAGGGAAAGCTAGATAATAAGTAGTAGGCTCACCCCAAATGAGCCTCAAGCTGTCCTAAAGCACAAGTAGCTCCTAACAAAGTCTCCTCCAAATTCATGTTACAAGCTGATAAGGACTGTGAGTCGGTAAAATCTTTACTTTCTGATACATCCTGCATTGCCTTCTGATATAACCCCCTCGCCTTTTGGAAATCCCGCTTACAATGAAGGAATTCACCATAAGATAGTGCAACGTTGCCTATACATCACGATATCAATACATTGTAGAACTATGTCGTCCATGATGTCTCACAAGGCAAATCCTTACCAAAGCAACCTTTATCACCCTGAGCTCCTTCAAAGAATGACTGGGCTGAAATGAACCGGCTCAAATTTAAACACCTTAAAAATAAAGGATACAGAAAGCAGAGGAAAAAGCTCGACCACTATATATGTCTCACCTGATTCAATGTTACCACGGACCAACTCCACCAGCCCCTTCAATGCCTTTGCTTGAGCTTCCAAAAACTCAGATCCGCCACCACCAATCTCGAGCCTTATGGTTTCCAGCAGTTGCAAGCACATATCTGCAGTTGCTGATGAAGCATCATCCTAACATGGGAGACAAATTTGCTTATTTCTTTAATATATAAAACTTTAACTCATTTCATGCAGACATCAGAAGTTCAATAGTTCTTACTTGATGTGATTCTAAATAAAGCCCAGCAAGCGCTTCAGAGGCGGCAACTGCAATCATATGCCTAATTGTTACCATGGGAACTCCAAAATATGATTTCTATCAAAAGTTTCCACAAGTTTTTACCTTTAACAGCTAACGATGACAAGCCTAAATCTTGAATTTTCTTGAGCTTCTCAATGGCTTCACCAAAATTTCCTCTAAAATTCCACCCAGAAAGTAGAATAAAATAATTAACTTCAACTTACAAGTGAGTCAAAATTGTAAGCACTAACCCGAGAATTAAGACTGAAACCTTTCAGAAAATAAGGTTGACATGGCAAGCAAAGCCAATCCTTTAGCACTCTCATCCAGCTGAGCTGAGTGGCACTGCTCAAGTACCAATTGAGCTTGCGCATATGATTCATCTACGAACCCCGCACGGAAGATCAAAGAAAACTCACAATTACATCAGAGAACCAAACTAAAGACGCAAACTTGATGAGTTGGAAAGTAAAAATAGCTGATTTTATAGAAGGCCATTTGTGGCCCACACGGGAAATCAAAGTAGATTCTTATTTTAAATGAAGAATCAAACTCAAGACATGAACTTGATGACTTGGTGAAATGTGAAAGAGCTGATTTTGGAATGAACATCTACCACTATATGGAAAATTAAACAAAATTCACATTTACAACTATTACATATAGTCGACCGCTCCCAGAGCTTAGCTCAAGTGGCAAAGGTTGAGCGATTTGTGACTTAGGTCACAAGTTTGAGCTTTGCATCATGTGAACTAAGCCTGGTATTTAAGTGGAGAATGGTAGAGCAGCGAGCACATTATCCCGAGTTTCATAAGTTGCGGTTGGTCATAAGGCTTGGCCGCAAACAGATTTCTCGGTCTCATATGTGGTAGGTCACAAATTTCAGAACCGCTTAGTCCTAGTCCATCTTCTCGAAAAGACAAGTTCATTAATGAAAGGGTATCACTTGAAAATTCACGACTTTTGTTTCCATTAGAAAAGTCGTGAATCCGAGGGTCGATTGGAAGCAGCCTCTCTGCCCTTTCGGGCAGGGGTAAGGCTCGTCTACATATTACCCTCCCCAGACCCCACCTGGTGGGAGTATACTGGGTAGTTGTTGTTGTTGTTGTTGTTGTTTCCATTAGAAAGCAACTCTTCCTAAAGAAATGAATTGATGCCTTTATTAGTCTATACCTAGAATAAGTAAGATTAACAAATTACTCATGAAATGTGTTAATAAGTGTTTAGATTAGAGTGAATTTCCAAAACTTAGAAAAGAGAGAACTAGGAATTTTTCAGTATTAGTAACAATATAAATCATATGATTTGGTTTTATCCTAGCAGAGTCTTTCCATTAAATAACTTCGTGCAGGGGAAAATAACAAATCCAAACAGAGCGTTTAGCATTAATCTTCATTTGCTTCTGTCAACTTTGTTTCACCAAACATTACTAAAACACAGAATCGAACCCAAGAACTGAAAACAGGCAACCAAGACCCACATGTAAATCAAAGCAAAATTCACATTTACAACAGCAAAACAAACTCAAAGAATCAAATTCATGAGATGGGTATAGTGAAAAAAGACCTGATTTTTGTGCACGGGCAAGGGAAAGAGCATAATTGATCATCTGAAGAGCAACTGGGTTGGTCTTAAAACTACTGGTGTTAACATTGTTGTTGTTAATAGAGAAGAATCTTGGGGGTGGCAGTTGTGATGACACGAAAATAGAGCCACCAATTCTTGCAGTTCTAAAGAGCTTAGCTCCGATTCTAAGCATAGTAGCTGCTTCTCCAAAAACCCTATGAGGTATTCAAAGCGTTTATCAGATGAAGAGAGAGACTTATTTTTCAGTAGCTCTTTCTTTCTGAATTTGGGGTTGTGACCATTTTAGGAGGTTTTGTCCTTCAGGTCCAAATTATTCTTGGAAGAGTAAATACTTTTTAAAAACCCATGGTATTATTATTCTCTCTTGGAAAAAAATATTTTGTAGTACATGGATTAAAAGATAAACTTATCTGTATGCTTCTAATTAGTATCTCAAATCTTAGTCTCATACAAATATAGGATATATTTAAAATAATAATTAGTTTTTTTTTTAAACTTCATGCCAATTTATAGCCTATTTAATTAAGCCCTTTTGGCCAAAGTACTTTTGTCTAAAGTTCAAATATTTGGCCAAATATTTAGAAGTTAAAAAAGTATTTGGAGTAAAAGCAGTAGCAATTTTCGAAAAGCAAAAAAAAAAATCCCAAATATATTATTGCGATCAAATGCACTCACGCAAGTGCACGTGATCGTCAAGTAATAAAGTAGTGAATAGAATATCGTTCCCATGATAACTTGTAATTAACTATTAACTAAATTAGACTATCCTAATTATCTATACAAGAATTAAACCTAGAAGTATTTGATCTAAACTAATTAAAATAAATAAAAACAAATAATGAGCTTTGAACAGAGAGAAAGAGCATATTTTATGATATCAATGTAATGAAAATAATCTTGGGTAACATTCCTATTGTATTCTTCAATTGAATTGACTAACTAATTTATCTAGTTTATTGCTCATAAGAATCTGTCGAGTTCTTACTCGCCTATTCAAGCTAACCTAACGTATATATGTCTATAGAGTTAGAATCAAGAAGAACGCATTTATAACTCCTGTAAATCAACCAAACAAGGCAATTAGGTATATGTCTATCCTAACCGCGAATTTGTTCCTCGATGCCCAGGTGCAAGAATGATCTACTCAATCCTATATGCAATCTAGAATTCCCACTTTCGAGTTCAATTCTAGATTTGTAGGTAGTATTCAATTGGTGATCATGCAATCAAATAATTAAGTGCGGGATTAAATAAATAAACCAATATGATAAATTAAGAAATCAAAATCAATATTCGAATAACAATAGTCATGAAAGAACCACAACCCTGGAACGTGAAGTTTAGCTCCACATAGACATGGTAGCAAAACAACAAATCATATAAAGAAACATAAAAAGACTAAGTTGGTAGAAGAAAAGATGAAACTCAGCCTCTACGGTAGCTTTGTACTCTTACTTGGTCAAAAATTACTCCAAAAATGTTCTCTCATCTATATATACCAAGTAGGGTTGGGCCAAATAGTTATACCTTCTCCAATGTGAAAAAGGACACTTTTCCCGGGTGACTAGCGCGACTTCGTGCGTCATTCTGCCTCCAGCTCCTTAACGCGCTCGACTTTTCGCAGGAGCTCGCGCACCTGTTCTGTTCCGAGTTTGGAAAAACGTAAAACATGAAAGTTGTAGCCCTTTGAGTTAGATTTCCAACCATATATTATGAAGCCAAATTGGAGTTTTGAGCAAAGATTTATGTCTATTTTACTAGACACTGCATAATATACCTACTGAGTCTTCGTTTGCTCTAACTATCATCCGTTGACCCCCAAACACGACCACGGATTAATTCCTTGAACTTTTACCCAAACTTTAAAGCTAAAAATCACTTGAATTCATTCCATAATATCTACATAGCTCGGAATTACTCCTACAAGGCATAAAACACAGTTAGTGCAAGATACTAGCGATTAAAGCTCAAACTCAATTAAAGTGCAGTAAATTAGAGTGTAATAATCAACTAAAATATGTAATAATAGCCTATTATCAACACCCCACACTTATCCCATTGCTCGTCCTCGAGCAATCAGACTATACTATCTAGAGGTTCCACTCAACAATTTCCCTTAACGATTTACATCCAAGAACAATTTCACATATGCTACGCCTAGTAGTGAACAATCTCAATCTCAAAAGTTGACTCTCAAGTGTCACGCAATATTCACACTTTCTCAAATTACTCTACACGGACGCCCAGACTTTCTTTTCTTTCACGAGTCACATGCCTTCACAATCACAGAAACAAGACTAGAATTAATCCCCACATTTGAATTTCCTGTTTACATATATCAAAGAAAATCACTCACATTCACAAAAAAAGTCACATGCATGCAATTGGTATCATAAGCTTGCCCTTAACGTAAATCTCTACTAATGTAGGCTCGCTCGATCTAAAATCAATTGGAACTTTTTTCTGGTTGTAATATGGGCTAAGGGACGGGTAGGATATATTTAGGAATAGAGGTTCACCCTCCTAAGCACTTTAACACATAACATACTCAACTTTAAGCGCAATTTCTTCAATCTACTTCACTTTCACACAATATCACTCCACAACATTCCCTTTCTCTTTAAGCACTACCTTAATGTATTTCCCACTAGCAAGAATAGGACAACAATTTATTCACTTTTCCTAATCTATTTTTTTCTTTCTTTTTTCTCTTTTTTTTAGATTTCTTTTTTCTTTTTCAAATTTCGCTAGTGGTGTATTATTTTACAGAATAAGCACACTCTTCCTTCTTTCATCGGTTCCACTCAAAAGGCACCCCCACTCTTAGTTCCTTCTTATATTTTTAGCACTCATCTCACGATTAAAGTGCTTTAAGTGGAAAAAGGGATCAAAATAATGCCAATTAAAAACAAAAAGGGTGTAGGCTTGTAATGTGGGTGTCAAGTAAAAGTCTATAGGCTCAAAAGGATTGACTAGGGATAAATTTTGTTTGCGATAATCAATTAAGCTCAAAAGGATAAAAAAAAAACCTAAAATTAATTTTTCAAACCTAGCATCACCTAAAATTTCGCTTCGACTCACATACCGGGCAAGTTCTAGACACAAGTACAATACATGGACTACACAAAAACCTCACCACATATGGCATATGACTCATTCTAGATTAATGCAACGACACACTCCATTATGAGTATTCAAGCAAGTGAAAAACATACAAATTAAGGCACTTTAGTGGAGTTCAACAAATAAGACTAAGCGTTACACTCTAGCTCGTAGCCCATTAAACCTAATCTACAACTCAAAAATAGCAAAAAATAAAAAATAAACTAACAAAAAAACTACTTAAACCCGGTTCAAGTTTAAACCCTTGAAAAAAAAACTGTGACATAAAAAAAATCAAGGGAAAATTACTACACTACCTAAAAATAAAAACTAAAAAAATCTTTTTGGTATTTTTTAGACTAACTTCCCTCAAGAAAATTATCTAAGGGATCTGTCATCAGGAAGAATTTTCATATCTTTCATTTTATTTTATTTTTTCATTGATCGACTTAGTCTCTCAAGAACCCCGCCGAAAGGGATCCATCGTCGGGACAAGCCACTTATCTACAACTAACTAATGAAGACAAGCATACAGCTACGTATATACACAGAAGTATCCCCCACCCCATTCTTAAAGTTGTTCAATATCCTCAATGCACACTAAAAATAACAAGAGGGCAAAAGAGACTCCCTGGTAGGCCAAAGGCCGAATCATTAGCATCTCACGGGACACTCAGACTTCTCCCAGGTACGATCCTTTGTGTGGTTACTCCACACTTATTTTGACTACACAGCTCACTTTTGCACACTTTCAATGACTTTTTTTATGCTCATAATCCTACCAAAAAATGCTACAAAGATAGAAAAATAAAATAAACAAAAATAAATAAAACTAAAAGAAAGCAGTAAAGCTGGGTTGCCTCCCAACAAGCGCCTAATTAAAACACGCGACATGACTTGAACCAATTTTTATCTCCACCTTGAACTTATAAATTGTACCCCTAACATGGCATCCAGTATGTGGCTATGCACCTTTGGTGGGGCTACAACGATAACCAGGCCATAAATTTTTTGCTCTGCAACTCTCGCCCTTTAGATGAGGAATGTAATTTTTACTTTTTGGCACAACAAATTCAAGAATATAGCCGCTTTCATCCTCACTCTTTGATCCCTTCATTGGCAGATGGATCGATTACTATCTTACTATCTAAATATAATGTGAAAAAATAATTGGAATGAGGTCTAGTGCGCTCTAACTCATGAATTTTACTACAATTTTCACCCTCATATTTACACACATTCAAGTCTCCCAAAGTAATATTATCTACTCCCTCACATGACTCTAAAGCACTCTTCTCAATATTGGCATCCTCAAGAAAAACAGAGTCTAGTGATTGATATTCTCGTTTTAGCTCCTCAATTTGATCTAGAAGATTTTTTTCAGCTTCACACAACTCATTATTAAATTGTTGGGCGTTACACAATCAATCTTTACACTCAAATCTGCATCTAAGTTATGTATAACCAAGCCAAAATTTTCAATTTTATGTGCAAGTTCATATCTCTCATTAGACCAATCATTCACCAACGTTATCAGAAGATAACGCCATTCATCATATTCCCTTAATCGTGAATATTTTTCCCAATACCAACCCTTAATCCCATATTCAAATTCAGATCTCCAAGAAGTCATGCCATAACAAGACCAAAAATACGAGTCATAGAAGTCTTTTGTCAACCAAGCATCTTCATCAATAGCCTTACCTCCGTATATTTCATCCCCACATGTCATGACGAGAGAACTAGGAACACACCAAGAGAAAAATCAAATTGTTATAAAAATAAAAATATATACAAAACAAAGTGGATAAAATTAAATGTCTAATCTAGGAAAATAGTTAATTTCTAAGTCCCGACAACGGCGCCAAAATTTTTTTGCGGTCAAAAGCACTCACGCAAGTGCACATGATCGTGAAGTAATAAAGTACTGAGTAGAATATCGTTCCCACGAGGACTTGTGATTAAATATTAACTAAATTAGACTATCCTAATTATCTATACAAGAATTAAACCTAGAAGTATTTGATTCTAAATTAATTAAAATAAATAAAAATAAATAATGAACTTTGAACAGAGAGAAATAGCAGATTTTTATGATATCAATATAGTAAAAACGATCTAGGGTTATGGGCTATCTAGCATTCATATTGTATTCTTCAATTGAATTGACTAACTAATTTATCTAGTTTATTGGTTGACATGGTTAATATTGCTCATAAGAATCTATCGAGTTCTTACTCGCCTATTCAAGCTAACCTAACACCTATATGTCTATGGAGTTAGAATCAACAAGAACACATTTATAATTCCTGTAAATCAACAAAGCATGTCAATTAGGTATATGTCTATCCTAACTGCAAATCTATTTCCCGATGCCCAGGTTCAAGAATTTGCTCTACTCATACCTATATGCAATCTAGAATTTCCACTTTCGATTTCAGCTCTAGATTCGTAGATAGTATTCAATTGGTGATCAAGCAATCAAACAATTAAGTGCAGGGTTAAACAAATAAACCAATATGATAAACAAAGAAATCAAAAGCAATATCTAAATTACAATAGTCATGAAAGAACCACAACCCTAGAACGTGAAATTTAGCTCCACATAGACATGGTAGCAAAATAGCAAATCATACAAAGAAACATAAAAAGACTAAGTTGGCGGAAGAAAAGATGAAACTTGGCCTCTACGGCAGCTCTGTGCTCTTCACTGGTCAAACATTACTCTAAAAAATAGTCTCTCATCTATATATACCAAGTAGGATTGGGACCAAACAATTATATCTTCTCCAATGTGAAAAAGGACACTTTTCCTGAGTGACTAGCGCGACTTCGCACATGACTTCGCGCATCATTCTGCCTCCAGCTCCTTAATGCGCGCGACTTCGCCCATGAACGTGCGCACCTGTTCCGTTCCGAATTTAAAAAAACGTAAAACATGAATGTTGTAGCCCTTAGATTTATCTTTCCAACCATATATTGTGGAGCCAAAATAGAGTTATGAGTAAAACGTTATGTCTATTTTACTAGACAGTGGCGCAATATACCTATTGGGTCTTCGTTTGCTCTAACTATCATCCGTTGACCCCCAAATACGATCCCGGCTTAATTCCTTGAACTTTTACCCAAAACTTTAAAGCTCCAAATCACTTGAATTCATTCCATAACTCGAAATTACTCCTACAAGGCATAAAACACACAGTTAGTGTAAGACACTAGCTATTAAAGTTCAAACTCAATTAAACTGCAGTAAAATAGAGTGTAATAATCAACTAAAATACATAATTATCGACTATCATCATATACCTTTTTAAAAAATCTTTTGGAGAAAAATATACTTAAGAGTATTTTTCTAGAACTTAGTCAAATACTAGTTACTGCTTAATGATATTTTTCAAAGTAATTAGCTAACACAAACGGAATCTTACCATTTTTTTAAAGTACTTATTAAAATAAGTCAATTTAAGAAGCCTGGCAAACGAACTGTTATACTCATATGAAGTAGTGAAAAAGTTGAAATAATAGCTACTAACTGTCATGTCTTGAATTTTTACTACTTGTTGTCATTTATTAATTTTTCCCTATCCTTGCAAATAAAAGATTTATAACTTACTATTTTATCGATTGTAAAATGGAGGATAAAATTGACTAAATAAAGCATTTATAGTTTAATCGAAAAATATAGGAATCCTTGGTCGAAAATTATACATGTTTGCATATTTGAAAAGTTCTTGAAGAAAATTAGCATCCATTGTGAATTGTCATGAAGGAATAACAAAAATTGGTTTGAAACATCCATGTGTTTAAAATCTTGAATCCCTTAATAATAGACGTAAGTGGAAGGATCTTTTATCAAATGTTCTTTTGCTAATATGTTCACAATTAAGTACATGGGGTCGAGGTCGAAAATTTAGTTTGAGGGTTAACAAACAGTCGAGCGCTTTTCTTTTTAGTACCAGTAGTATTTATGTAATCTTTATATTTTCTTATTTGTAGATTTCTATTATTACTTGTTATTTTTTTCATTTTGGTTTTTTACTATGTTGTTGTTGTTATTGATTGTTGCTATTGTTGTTCTTTTTCATATTTTCTTGAGTCGAGGTTCTATCGTAAACACTCTCTCTAACTTCTTAGGTAAGGGTAAGATTTGCGACTTTGCGCATACACTATCTTTCACAACCCCAAATATAAAAGAGATTTTTACCTATCTATACCATATAGCAACCCTTATTACCAAAAATGTTCATAATCTTGTATTTACCCGCGTAGTCCATAGTTTGTCTACAAAATCTGTAGCAAACCAAAAATAGATGAATTCCACCCTAAAAACGCGCCAAAATAGAAGAAATCAGATTTAATGGTGATTCTAACACCATTAATTTCGAGATTTTAAACGGAAGCAAATCCATTGCAGCGTGATTCTCTCATTCTCCATGCATTTTCCACCATTGATAGCCATTAAAAAGCTTAAAAGCTTTGAATTAAAATTTAGATTTTCAAAAATCATTATTTGTTTGGATTAGGTGTTGTTGTAAATAATTCGAAATATGTTTAGGAGTTTATATCTCAATTTTGAGGGGTTTGGTGAAGATTAGACTTGGTTTTGATTGAATTTAAGATTGAAGCTCGTTGAAGAAGAAGAAGACATATTTTTCCAGAAATTGTAGTTAAATTGTAGATTTGTAGATAACTTGTAGATAAAATATAGATAAATTGTAGATAATTTGTAGATAAATTGTAGATTGGGAAGACTAAAAATTCTATAAGTCTTCTACAATTATGTCGAAAATGTCAATTATACTACAATTGAAAATCCCTTGGATTGGGTGTTGTTGTAAATAATTTGGAATATGCTTAGGAGTTTATATCTCAATTTTGAGGGGTTTTGGTGAAGATTAGACTTGGTTTTGACTGTATTTCACATTGAAACTCGTCGAAGAAGAAAAAGACATATTTTTTCAGCAATTGTAGTTAAATTGTAGTTAACTTGTAGAATTGTAGATAAATTGTAGATAAAATGTATATAAATTGTAGATAATTTGTAGATAAATTGTAGATTGGGAAGACTAAAACTTCTACAAGTCTTCTACAATTATGTCGAAAATGCCAATTATGCTACAATTGAAATAAGAATTGGGATATTAAAATTCAATGTATTCAGTTTGTAGATACAATTTCTATTTTTTTGTAAAACAACTGTTTTTGCAAATGAATAAATTATTTTTTTTTGAAAAAATCTTCTTCAAATATCTAAAGATATTTTTGTTCCTTTTCTTATATGACTCAATAGAACGAACTCTTTAAACTCATTTGTACACTAAAGAATAATTGATATCCTAAAGAATAAATAACGACTAAATTTCATAGGTTTCCTTAACATAAATTTTTTCTGTTCATTCGAAATAAAATAAAAAATTTTGCTAGGTAGAAACAATTTGTTTGGAAAGATTCGATTTTGTTTTAGAAGGCCGATTTTTTATGCCATTTTTTATTTTTGATAAGAGAGATTGTCGTTATTTCCTAAGCTATTTTGGCTTCGAAAGAGAAGAGGAGGAAAAAAAGAAAAAAGGAATATATGCTCCTAAAATCATGCCTAGAATAAATGAAGCAATATTTATACTTTTAATTTGAATTATGGTGCATAAATTGAAATTTGGTATGCTTAAATGTAATAAATACAAACTTTAAACATGAAAGGTAATAAAGTTTACTATATGGTATAGATAGATAAAAATCCCAATATAAAATTACACTGGGCTTCTTGTTGTTGACTATTAAGTTGAATTAGATTTGAGGGAACCATTCTAATCTCTAATGTGAAGTTAAGCGCCGGCTTAACACTTAATGCAGCTAAAATTCTCCCTTATAAAGAATAATGATTCTTTATTTTAACTTCGTACTCGACTTGTCCTTAATATTGTTCAACAAGTTAAATAATTCAGGCACGTAGCGGACATGTATTATGGACGAATTCTCTGATCAGACCTCAGTAAATCAAAGATGATTTAAGCGTCTAATGAGAGAGTCAAGTTGAAAATTGTACACAAGGCAGTTAAGCATGTTCCATTACATCTAACCATGTTGTATCGGGTAAATTTGGTTTACTACGTCCTCATGCTATTTATGCACGTCCTTGGCATCAGGGACGGCTCAACTAAGGCCAACCCAAGTAGGGTCGACCCCAGTAAGTGGACGGCCCGGGTGACAGGACCCAAGACGACGTCGTTTGAAGCTCTGGCTCTTCCGTACACTGAAGCCACCAACTTCTGTACTTTTCTTTGATTATTTCGAAGAAGGTCCCCTAATATATAAAGGGAACCTTCCCTTTGTAAAGGCTCATGTGTATTTTGCTACTCATAATATACAACTCTCTCTCTCTCTCTCTCTCTCTCTCTCTCTCTCTCTCTCTCTCTCTCTATATATATATATATATATATATATATATATATATATATATATATATATATATATATATATTGTGCAAAGATTACTACTTGTTCCATTATTCTCACATCTTAAGATATCTACATCTCATTATTATCACCGATCTTAGCTCGATAATACTCTGTAGTTCATATTATGCTTGATTTCGATTTATCCTTGTTTATTCTCGATTGTTCTTGAGCTTAACAAGTATTCATATAACTTTTAAGCTAAACAATTTGGCGCAATCTGTGGGGATTTCGTGAATCAAAGTTGTAGCTTGCTTCTAGAGATCCTTCAAAAACCACTTTCTACAACCTAAAATGGCTGAACACAATGCAAGAATGAAAGCTACCGTAGATGTTAGAGCCGATCTCATAGGCCCTCTCAACGCAGCTGCTGAAAGATATGCTCTACACGCAACCCCTAGTACCCTGATAAACGCGGAAAACCCACCTTCCCCTTCTGAAAATCTGGTGGTTCCACGAGAAAAAGAGGATTCTACATCTACAACTAAAGAAGCACCCCCCGAAGGTAAAGAGATTACTGGAAGAGTGGTTGACAAACGCTCTGAGTAGTTTAGCTAAGAAGCCACCCCAAAACTCTAGATGCGCACCAGCAACAGACCATGTTGCAGCCAAAGATGAACGAGGTCACACAAACAAACAACGTGCTCGTCGATGCTCAAGCTCACGGCGGCACACTCACAGCCATCCTAAAAAATATGGAGGAAATGGAAAATGAAAATAGGTCGCTTCGCGACCAGATGAAGGAGCACCAAGAAAGAGTGGACAAGATCCTGGGTGCGCCTAAGCTACTGCCAAATCGAGACGTGCGGAGGTTCGTCGAACAACCATACATAGAATGAGCTGCACCATACCCCATCCTAAAGACCTTCAAAATGCCCCCCTACTTGAAGGTATATGACGGGACCTCAGATCCGGAGGACCATCTGATTCATTATGTCACGACAGTCAAAGGTAAGGATCTATCAAAGGAGAAGGTATCGTCCGTACTTATAAAGAAGTTCGGCGAAACACTAACGGGAGGGGCCCTAATGTGGTATTCCCAGCTACCGGCAAAAAGCATCTCCACGTTCGAGGAAATGGCAGATAAATTTGTCACCTCTCACGCAAGAGCCAAGAAAGCGGAAGCACGGGTCAATGACATACTTGTTGTTAGACAGACCTCAGGAGAAGGGCACAGAGAGTTCTTAGCCAGGTTCAACAGGGTCAGAATGAGCCTACCAAATATGTCAGAAGGCATGGCAGTCGCAACTTTTCAGAACAGTCTTGGCAGAGACGGCTCAAGGGCAACCAAGAAACTGCTTAGCCGCCTTATGAAATATCCCCCCACCACCAGGGAATAAATTCACAACGCATACTGTGCCGAGGTATGTGGAGACGACGACAACCTTAATGGCCCAACCCGGTGGCTAACGATGCACCCCGAAATCCCAAGAGACAGACGCAACGAGGGACGACGGGAACAAAACCCACGCCTCAACAAGGAGAGGAACAAACCATACCCCAGATCTTCGCATCCTCAACCACCAAGGCACGCGGACGCCTTGCAACTACATGTTGCCCCACTGCGGAACGACAGAGGTATGCCTCCTTTACTATCTATACATAACTTTTGTGTATCTTCTTCAGTAGTAGTGTACGCACTAGAGAGGCTGGGCAACAAAGTACAATGACCGACGAAGATAAAGTGCGACCCCGCCACCAGAAAATCAAATTCCCTATATGATTTCCACCAGGAACGAGGGCATAGAACCGAAGACTGCATACGTCTCCGATAGGAGGTGGGCCGGATGTTGAACCAAGGATTCTTGAGAGAACTACCCAGCAACAAAGGACGGCTCAACCTTGCGTGTGGACGAGAACAACCTCACGGCCCGCCAAGGCCGCCCTCGCCAACATGCACCATCAACATGATCATTGGGGACGGCCCGCCAAGGCCGCCCTCTCCAACATGCACCATCAACATGATCATTGGGGACGGCAACGATTCAGCGATCAACCATGTCACCACTCACAAATTAAAGCGAACCATCGCTCACGAATGGTATGACGACCTTGAAAATAGTATCACCTTAGATAAGTCTGTACCGATGGTTTGTCTTTCCCCCATTATGAGGTTTTAGTTATTACTTTACGCATAGTAGATACTGATGTTAAAAGGATTATGGTCGACGATGGCAGCGGCGCATGTATCATTCATCCAAGAGTCCTTGCACTAATAGGACTCGAGGATAAGATAATACCACGCTGTATAACACTGACTGGTTTTAACAATGCACTGGAAAGAACCTCTAGGGAGGTAACACTACCCGTTCTGGCGGTAGGAGTTACGATGGAAACCACTTTCCACGTAATGAACCAAGAAACAACATACAACGCCATCATCGGACATCCGTGGATACATGCCATGAGGGGAGTCCTCTCCAGTCTCAACCAAGTGATCAAATTCCCTACCCCATGGGGGGTGTTCAGCATACGGGGCGAGCCGCTCATCGCCCAAGAGTGTTATAAAATAGCTCAAGATTACACGCACACCAAACAACTTAAAGGACCAAGTGCAGAAGCATAGCAATCAGCCCTATCGGGGACTAAGGTCCACCCGACAGAGGACGCCATCAAAGATCCCAATGACGTTGAGGCGATCAAGGCCACGGTCGAAGACCTCGACCCCGTCCAGCTAGGCAACAACGACTTCACAAAGAAGGCTTACATAGGCCACAGCCTTTCAAATCCAAGTAAATATCGTGCGTTTCTATCTAACCATGCAGACCTATTCGCTTTTTCCCATGCAGATATGCCAGAGAGTCCACAAGAAATTGCCTCCTACAAACTGAACATCGATCCGCTACACCCTCCCGTGCGACAGGCAAGGAGAAAATTCAATGTCGCCATCAACAAAGCAGTAAGTGAAGAAGTAGACAAACTACTGGCAAACAGTTCCATTAGGGAGTCCAAGTATCCGGAATGGGTTGCCAACGTTGTAATGGTCCAAAAGAAAAATGGGATGTGGCAGATTTGCGTGGATTTCACCGACCTAAACAAAGCATGTCCAAAAGATTCGTTCCCACTACCCCACATCACCAATTAATAGACACAACTGCAGGACATGAGCTATTAAGCTTCATGGACGCGTACTCCGGCTACAATCAAATCATGATGGCCGAGGAAGATCAGTAGGACCACCTCGATCACTTGAAAGAAGCCTTCGAAATATTAAGAAGATACGGTATGAAACTGAATCCTGAAAAATACGCCTTCGGCGTAGCGTCGGGAAAGTTCCTGAGGTTTCTGGTGTCACAAAGGGGAATTGAAGTCAACCCAGACTAGATCAAGGCTGTAGAAGCCACCCCAAAAATACTAAGCAGCAAAAAACAAGTGAAAAAGTTGTCGGGTCGAATAGCCGCCCTCCCCAGTTTCATCTCATGCTCCTCCGACAGGTGCAGTAAATTCTTCGGTGTATTGAAAAAAGACCAAGGACTGCAATGGAACGAAGAATGTGTCGAGGCCTTGAAAATTTTGAAGGCATATCTATCATATCCGCCCCTACTAGTCAAAGCAAACCCAGGCGAACCGCTGTTGGTGTACTTGGCCGTATCAGAAGTCGCGGTCAGCGCCGTCCTAGTACGTGAAAATAAAGGTACACAATCTCCTATTTATTACATTAGCAAAACTTTAGTAGACGTCGAAACTCGATACCCACACATTGAGAGGCTGGAATTAGCACTTGTAGTAGCTTTACGAAAGCTACGACCCTATTTTCAGTGCCGTCTCATAAGGGTAGTAACGACCTTCCCATTAAGAAGCGTCTTACACCAGCCCGAACTCTCAGGCCGGCTTGCCAGATAGGCAGTTGAGCTCAGCGAGCATGATATCACATACCTTCCAAGGACCGCCATCAAGTCGCAAGTCCTAGCTGACTTTATTTCCGACTTCAGCGCGGAAGTTCTGCCTGAGGCGAAACTCGAAGTACAACGCGCATCCTCCAAAAATGACCTATGGGTCCTTTATACAGATGGCACCGCCAATGCATCGGGATCAGGACTGGGACTCGTCTTTGAGGTCCCCACGGGCAAAGCAATTCGCCAGTCCATACGATGCTCGGGAATGACTAACAATGAGGCCGAGTATGAGGCTGTTATTGCAGGCATGAAACTAGCCATCTAGTATGGGGCTCGCCAAATCCTCCTCCATTTTGACTCCCAACTTGTGGTAAACCAGGTCACTGGGACTTATCAAATCAAAGAGCAAAGGCTACAAAAGTACCAAATAGAAATCCACAAGCTAATGGCTACGTTCGACGAATGCCGCTTCGAACAAATTCCCAGAGCACGGAACATTGAAGCGGACGGCCTGGAAAAGTTGGCCGCAGCCACCAAAATCATCAACAAAGAAAGTGTGGTTACGCTCCTACACTCGGCCATTGATCATACCGAGGTACTTTCTTTAAACTTAACTTGGGACTGGCGCAACTAGTTCATACCTTATCTACAGGACGGGACATTACCCCCCCCCCCCAACAAAACATAAGCAAAGAAACTTCACGTACAAGCCGTTCGGTATTACATGATCGACACCAACCTCTACAAAAGGACGTTTGGTGGGCCCCTGGCAAGTTCTTAGGGCCACACAAAATGAGGACAGTACTCGAAGAAGTGCATGAAGGCCATTGCGGCGCCCGCACTGGAAACCGCGCCCTTGTGCGACGCATCATACGTGTCGGGTATTACTGGCCCACCATGAAAAACGAGGCAGTTGAATATGTCCGCCGACGCAAATAATGCCAAAAATACGCCCCAATGATACACCAACCAGGAGAACCCCTCCATTCTGTCACTTCCCACGGGCCCTTCATCAAATGGGGAATGGATATAGTCGGCCCCCTACCCACAGGATGAGGAAAGGTACGATTTCTACTTGTTTTAACTGACTATTTCTCCAAGTGGGTGGAAGCAGGTGCGTACGCACAAATACGCGAACAAGAAGTCATTGCCTTCATATGGAAAAATATTATATGCCCCTTTGGCATCCCAAAAGAAATCATTTGCGACAATGGACGACAGTTCATCTGTCAAAAAATGACCGAGTTGTTCGAGAAATGGCACATCAAAAGGATATTATCCACTCCGTACCACCCCGCCACCAACGATCAAGAGGAGTCCTCCAATAAAACAATTCCAAACATACTGAAAAAGAAGCTTGAAGACGCCAAAGGGATATGGCCCAAACTACTACCTGAAGTATTATGAGCACACAAAACTACACCCAAGTCCAGCACCGGGGAAACCCCATACTCACTAGTTTATGGAACCAACATGGCCATACCCGTCGAAGTAGGCAAACCTAGCCTAAGGTATTCGCACACTAATGGAACAGAAAATGACACCAGCAGACTTCAAGATCTTGATGAAGCCGAAGAAAGGAGGGAAATGGACCACATAAGGATTGTAGCCCAAAAACAACAAGTCGAAAGATATTACAACAAAAGGGAAAAAATAAGGCCACTCAAAGTAGGAGACTACGTCCTCAAAGCCAAGACGTTGGCCTCCAAAGACCCAAGTGAAGGAAAACAGGGCACAAACTGGGAAGGGCCCTACAAGATCACGGCGGCAAGCGGGAAAGGAGCATTCCAGCTAGAGACAATGGAACGAATAACACTCCAGAACAACTGGAACATCGCCCACCTCAAACATTTCCACTTCTAAAAGGCGTCCCCTAAGTCGTACTCTTTTTCCCTTACCCGAGTATTGTCCCAATTGGGTTTTCTCGGGAAGATTTTTAATGAGGCAGCAAAGGGAACACCTGGAGATGTTTGTAGTACAAGTGTATCATATCAGCCTCTCCATGTACTCTCCAAGCCTGACATGATACGGGAACTGGACTAGTGACATCTCCAATGTATATAAAGGCTACGGCCATCTCCAATGTAAAGAAAGGCTACGGCCATCTCCAATTTATGAAAAGGCTACGGCCTTCTCCAAATGTATGAAAAGGCTACGGTCATCTCTAGATGTATGAAAAGGCTACGGCCATCTTGAACATATGAAAAGGTTACAGCCATCTTGAACATATGAAAAGGCTACGACCATCTTGAATATATGAAAAGGCTACGACCATTCCCAAATGAATGAAAAGACCACAACCGTACAATAAAAGGACTAAATCCATCAAACACAACATATCTAAGGCTATCGATTTTACACGGTTAAGGCCGTAAAAGTTTATATGGATAAGGCCATCATTTTTACACGGTTAAGGCCGTAAAATTTTACATGGCTAACGCCATTATTTTTACATGGCTAGGGCCATCATTTTTACATAGCTAATGCCATCGTTTTTACACGGTTAAGGCCTTAAAATTTTACATGGCTAAGGACATCGTTTTTACATGGCTAAGGCCATCGTTTTTACACGGTTAAGGCCGTAAAACTTTACATGGCTAAGGCCATAGTTTTTACATGGCTAAGGCTATCCTTTTTACACGGTTAAGGCCGTAAAATTTTACATGGATAAGGCCATAGTTTTTACATGGATAAGACCATCATTTTTACACGGTTAAGGCCGTAAAAGTTTACATGGCTAAGGCCATCGTTTGTACACGGTTAAGGCCATGAAATTTTACATGGCTAAGGCCATCGTTTTTACATGGCAAAGGCCATCCTTTTTACACGGTTAAGGCCGTAAATTTTACATGGCTAAGACCATCATTTTTACACAGTTAACGCCGTAAAATCTTACATGGCTAAGGCCGTCGTTTGAACACGGTTAAGGCCGTCAAATTTTACATGGTTAAAAGCCATCGTTTTATACGGCTAAGTCCACCCTTTTGCATAGCCAAGGCTGTCTAATTTTACGTGGCCAAAGCCATCATTTCTGCACGGCCAAGGCCGCCGAATCTTACACGCTCAAAGTGGTCACCACCGAATGAACCACTTAGCTTCAACTACGGCAAAAAATCGCAAAGGCAATCATAAAAAATACAACAAGGTTCCAGAAAACAGAAAAAGATTAACTATGGAAAAAGTCATATGTCTTTATCTCCAAAACATAAAACATAGATACGACTGACCTTAGAAAAAATGGTCAGCACCAATGATACAAAAACATGTATTTACAAACATACCCTAAAAATCCTAAAGGCCTCCGCCACTCCCCTCATCCTGCCCCACCTGGTCTTCATGTGGCCCGTCTTCATTCCCAGGAGGGTACGTCTTGAAAATCCAAGAGTTGGATTCCAAATGGTTAACATCTACGGAGTTACCTCCCTCCCGACGATGATTCAGGACTATAGCCGGCCGCTTCGTGGACAACTCTAGCCAACTGGCATTGACTCTCAACCTCAATCTCAAAAGCTTGCCCGGCCGCCAAAAATTCTTCAAGTACGACCAGACGAGACTCCGCATACACCCACATCTCATGTGCCTCACGAGACACATTAGCATATGCAAGAGCCCGCCTGAGGACGTCAACCTCGGCCTTCTTAGCATCAAGTCTGCTGTTAAGGCCGTAACTCGAGTGCGCAATTCTTCTGCCTCCTATGCCATTACACGGCCAAGCTGTAACTCTTCATCCTTAGATTGAATAAGGATCTCCATCTCTGCAGCCCAAGCAACAGTGACCATGAGTTTCTCGCCAACCTTCTCCATCTCGGCCACCCTCTTCTTCAACTGCGCCTCAGACTTCACGAGGCCCTCACAGAATACCCTAAAGCCGGGGTCCTGTCTATACATGTCGGCCAAGGTTTGGTGCGCCTCGCACGTCTTGTTGTATTTCTGCACCAACCTATTGTATTTGGCCACCTTCTTCTTCAGGCGTCGACCCCTCTCCGCCTCCAAGACAAGAGTCTAGAAAAAGCCAAAAGGTAAGTGCACTGAAAATCACCGACCACAAATTCGAAAAAAATCAAGTTAAAGATATACCTGCAAAGCCACGCCCGCCACTCTTCGGACCAAGTCCATGTCACTAGTCTCCGCCAAGGCCTCTCTCTCAGCACCCGCACATAAAAGTGTCATACTTGCGGCTGCCTCCTCATAATTTTCCAACAAGTTGTAATGACTGGGAATCACTATACGACGGGTAGACTGGCCGACTATCATCTCTACTTGGTCTAGGGACCCGACTTATTCGCCTGTGTCCTCAATAGCTATTTCCAAGCTCGCCACATCCACATGATCACCCCCTCTGTCCGCGGCCGTCCGCGACCCGCCATCCCGAGCATGTGCCAGGCGGGGACTAACAATGGCCTCCCTTCGAGGACCAGACCTCCCGAGCGAATGGCGTCCGCCATAAAGACCGGCCTAGACTCAAGGCGGGGTGACCTAACCTTCTCTGTCTGTGTGAGCACTACCTTGCCAGCACGAATCCGGCGTCTCTTCATCTCTAACGACTCTTCTTCTTAAGAGCCCCTCTTCCGTGGGACGCAAGTTTGGCTTAGATGGCGCCACTTCGGTAGTAGGCGCCCCTATGGGGACAACCTCAGGGATGATCTTAGGAACCGCCATCGTCGGTACCTCCTCGGGCATCATTTCAAGTACAGCCCCAGGCACCGCCTCAGACGTTGCTTTAGGAGCCGCCACTGGTTCAACCTCCTGCCTTGAGGGGGGAGAAACACTATCATTAGGTGCGCTTATAAGGAGTATATCCTCCTCGTCAGAATCGGACCTGGAAGGGCCGGCCACAGCTTTCCTATTCTTCTGTACCTTTTTAGGAGCACCCCGACCTACCAAAACAGGTATGATTTGAGCAAGGAAAATTAAGGGGAGCCTCCAAGCCAGAACGGAAGGGAAAACAAAGCAAGGCCGTTACCTGTCGGGCTATAGAGCCAGTGAAATTCTGGCTAGGTGCGGCACTCCTCTGCAAACGGTATCAATGCTCTCACCCACGACCTAATGTCATCGATCATTCGAGGAGTGCGAGCTGTCACTACATAAAGGTAAAAAGAAATCTACGGTGATTAAGCCGACGCAAAAAGATTGTCGTAAAAACTGCATACATGAATGCTTACATGCTGTGTTCCATGCCTCTGGGAACCCTTCTGGGTTAGACACCAGATGTTTTGTACGTATGTAGAAAAACTTCTCCCAAAATTTATGATTGGCCTTATCGTGAGATTGCACCACAAAAACTTTCTTTCCCCGACATACCAACTGAAGCATGGTACCTCTCATGAAGCTCACGCTGAACATTTGCAAGAGGTGGTGAACGGAGACTTCCTCCTTAGCCTTAGCCGCATAGATGGTAAGAATCCTACATACCTTCAGCGCATACGGGGTAAGTTGGGCCGGACACGCCCCATACAAACGACAAATCTCAGGATTGAGCAGGATGCTATATCCAATTCGAAAAGCATACTCATAAAATGTACAATATCCAGGCCTGTGCACATTGGCGTAGTCCGTCCTGGCGGGGGCCATCTCAACGTAATAAGGAATATTGTACGACGTTCTAAGAGAAACCAAATGAGAAAACATCAGCTCACTAAGTTCCCAAGGAGGAAGTTTACATTTATTATTGAAATCCTTCCGCGTAACCATGTCCTGTGGAAGTATGTTGGTCGTCCATAGAGGAATGAGGGCCTCCTCGGCTTCTCCTTCCCCATCATCTGAGGACGATGAAACCCTAGAAGGGGCATCTCCCTTGGTCTTTTTGCTATCCTGGTGACGCTTTACCATGGTGAAAGTTATGAATGAAAGGTGCTTCAAGGGTATAGTGTTCGATTCCCTGGAACGGAAATTGTAAGAGGATCAACGGGTACCAGAAAAAGACGAGGATAAAATTGAGGAAATATTCTCTGAAAAGGTTCGAAAGATGAATTAGATTCAACCTCTCCTCTATTTGTAAGGAAAGATACACGGAAATCGAAAGACATGATTCGAAAATCGGTGCGGGAAACCAAAACGTCACATAATGTCTTGAACCTCCTCAGGAGCAAAAATAATGATCACGCACGTGATCAATGACATCATCCTAAAAAGAAGCCCTAAAAGGAGGTTATATGTCAACGGCATTGTGTTTTGCGACTCGAGAGCAGATTTCCTCCCTCTATCAACTCTTTTTTTATGGTAGGGAGGATCCACAATTCTTCATTGATCCACAAGACCTGGATTCCATACTGAGGGTGCACCTTGAACCCTTAGAATTCAAACACGCCTTCGCATACGTTCACGCCTTTTTAGACAATACCTATGGATACAGACAAATTTTTAGAAAGGTCAAGCACATATCTTCGTTCGTTGAAGACGATTCTCGACTACGTCCCCAACAAACGGAGGGACTATCTGTATCAGGAAAACTTGGGTTACTACGTCCTTATGCTATCTATGCACGTCCTTGGCATCAAGGCCGGCTCAACTAAGGCCGACCCAAGTGGGGTTGACCCCAGTAAGTGGACGGCCCGGGTGACTCGACCCAAGACGACGTCGTTTGAAGCTCTGACTCTTCTGCACACTGAAACCAACTTCTGTACTTTTCTTTGATTATTTCGAGGAAGGTCCCCTAATATATAAAAGGGACCTTCCCTTTGTAAAGGCTCATGTGTATTTTGCTACTCAGAATATACAACTCTCTCTCTCTCTTGTGCAAAGATTACTATTTGTTCCATTATTCTCACATCTTAATATGTCTACATCTCATTATTATCACCGATCTTAGCTTAATAATACGCTCTAGTTCATGTTGCGCTTGATTTGATTTACCCTTGTTTATTCTCAATTGTTCTTGAGCTTAATAAGTATTCCTATAACTTTTAAGCCAAACACATGTGAAGTCGTTATCTCCAAATCTCATTAAGCTCTAGGGCCTAGGGGTACAAGTCCTTCCCTTGAAGTAATGCATATATGCCTTTGCTCTTTAAAAAGGTAGAAAAATACCTATGACAATAAATAAAAAACTAAAAGCACTCTTAAAACAGAATGTTCAGTCTGTACTTTAAAATCCTTAGTTCTCAGAGTTATGCAGCTAGCTCTTTCACTCCCCACAAACTCGGTATATCTCGGTTCACTCTCAAAGTGCCAAAATGCTGGTTTTATCTCATCTAATCAGTATCTCACTGTGTATTCCTCTTTCTTGTCAGCACAAGTAATTCTTAGCTCTTAATCCTTTTCTTAGTTTCAAGTCTGCATGCATAATATTTTCTTGACTTCTTTTACTTTTTATCATGTGACTGCAGATGGGACACAACTTATTCTAGTTAACAACTGCAGAAGAAGCATATGGCCCGGAATTCTTGGCAATATCGGACAGATGACTCCTAGAGATGGTGGCTTTCATATGAAAAGTGGCGAGGAAGTAGTCTTCGATGTGCCTAAGAAGTGGTCAGGTAGGATATGAGGCAGACAGAATTGCCACTTCGATAGAAATGGCACAGGCTTGTGTGACACTGACGACTGTGATGGCCAGTTAAAATGCCGGGGGCTAGGAGGTAAACCCCCGGCTACTGTTGTGGAAATGACACTAGGCTTATTGACTTCGCCCTTGCATTTCTATGATGTGAGCTTAGTCGATGGCTTCAACGTGCCAATTTCCATGAGACCTGTGGGTGGAGGAATAGGTTGTGGTGTGGCAGAGTGTGATGTTGATCTGAATGTATGTTGTCCATCAGCACTGGAAGTGAAGGTCGGTGGATAAGTGGTAGGATGCAAGAGTGCTTGCTTGGCTATACAATCAGCCAAGTATTGTTGCACAGGACAGTTTGCAGATCCCAAAACTTGCAAAACAAGTATTTTTGCTCAACTTTTTAAAGCCATCTGCCCTAAAGCTTATAGTTATGCATTTGATGAGTCTTCTAGCCTAAACAAATGTAGAGCTTCAAGGTATGTCATTATTTTTTGCCCTCCTAAATGAGGAGAATTTGAAAAAATATATACAAGTTTTTGTACCTTAGGAGTGGATGGAAGCAGTATCTAAAGGAACTTTTTTGTCCAAACTTATGTAATTGATCAGTCTCAATGAAAAAATTAGTTGAAGACAATGAACAGCAATATTAGTACTAGTTGAAATTCCCGCATGGTGATAGAATTTACTAAAACAAAAATACATCCAACAATTGATGCTCTAAATGTGCTGTAACAAAAACAGCATCATGTGCAGAAGATTTTAGTAAAACAGCGAATGAAAAGAAGAAACTGAAAAGGGTGACACTGCAGAGAGGGAAGGACGATAAATTATCCGGAAAACATTAGACATCTAACATGTAATATCACAAGATATGTTCAGATAAAGAATCTCGTAGTGCCTATACACCATAGGTCATGCAGAAGCGTCTCCATTTTCTTCCCCAGCCAAGGCTCAACTGGAGCTATTTTAGGCGGGAGGATCCTGTGCAGGTGGGCCTAGGCCGAGCAATAATGGGGCCTGTTTCTTTTCACTACTCGGCTTCGTATCCTCATTCCTATTAGCAGCCCAGGCTCTCAAAGGTGGTTCAAAATGCTTACTAGCAACATCAGGCGGTAATGCATCATCCTCTCCTGGGAGAACAACTAGGCCTTGTTCTCTAAGAGAAGAAGGCTCATTGTAGCAGGTATTCCAGAGGGAATCCACAAGCTGCCTCTCTTCTTTAGCAGCACCAAGATCTTCAGGTGACATGGCAGAAATCCCCTTAATTCGCTCTTGGAGTATTTGCTTGAGTTTTTCATCATCTTCACTTGACAAGCCATCTGCCGCCTGTGCTGTCCTGTCTTGGCCAAGATCAAGAAGGCCTCGTAGGGCACCCTCTCGCACATCTCCATCCTCGCTGGAGGCTAAATGCATAAAAATTCGAGGAAATCCTAGCTCGGTTACTACAGCACAGTCTGAACGATTTTCATGTAGTAAATAATGGATCAAGTTAAGGGCTTTCCTGGAGAAAGAAAATCAATACCTATTATTAGAATGAATACAACAGTGGAAGCTTTTACAGAAAGTAAGCAGTAACTCTATCCGATTCTTTTGATTCTCAAAACATCTGGAACATGAAATTGCAAAATCATACCTTTGAAATCTCACACTCTCGGAACTCAAAGCATCTCTTAGAGCTGCATAACCATTTGCAAGACGAAATGCAGCAATGCCAGGCTTGTTGTGCCTGATTAAAGCTGGAATAAAGGGAAAAGAATAATTGATCAGTGTTATTGCAACACAGATGACATGTCAACTGAAATTAAAGGACTTAATTTACTAATGAATCATTCATCAACAGGAAAAATACCCACATGAGATTGCACCAAGAGCTTTAGTGCGGGCA
Organism: Nicotiana benthamiana; assembly: GCA_034376525.1. Lineage (NCBI taxonomy): Eukaryota > Viridiplantae > Streptophyta > Magnoliopsida > Solanales > Solanaceae > Nicotiana > Nicotiana benthamiana. The sequence goes on along the minus strand of CM067341.1, from coordinate 54,174,610 downwards.
GTAACATCAGGATCTGAGGTGAAATTTGAGAGAAGAGGTTCTAGGCCGTTAGCTTCCATTACAAGTTGTTGGCTCTTCGGATTGTTCTGAACAATTGTACTTACGACTTCCGCCGCTTTGGCTCTAATGTTAGCATGGGAGTTCTTTAAGTAACCAAGAAGAGGCACCAATCCACCAATTGAGTGCAGATCTGCCAAATTAACAGTATAAAGGAGAGAGCATGAGAATAAAACATCTAATAATGGAAATTGAACATAATTAACTATTGAAATCTCAAAGGAAAATGTCAACGTAGTCTCTTCCAAGAGTGGAGGAAGAGAGGAGGTGTAGGGGAGGCAAGGAGGCAAATATCCTCTATTCCAAGAGTGAACAGTAAAAAGATAGCTATAAGCCAGTAACACTAACAGAGTATAACCTGCTTCCCAGGTCTCTCTGCTTGTCTTCATTTTTCTAGTCTCCACATTGTTAACCAAAGGAATACTGCCTCCCAGGTTCAACTGGCTCTTGAGAACCGACACAGCTCAGTCATAGGCTTTCTAGTTCAACATTAAAGGATGAGAGCTGAAGTGGCTTAAGTGGGTTCCTTTATTTCATACTCTTTGATACTCTTCAAGCCCTTAAGTGTTCCATTTTACCCTAAGAAGAAAACCAGTTACCAAGCTCTTAAAGAGGCATAATTTCCACTCTTTATGCCCATGCAAACCCCTTGACTGCAGTAATATCAAAGCATCTAAGATACCTCATTTTTATCTTTTCCTTTTGTTTACTGTCTTTTTTCCTTCTAGGTTGAATAGAAGTCTCAAGGACCTCATACTGTAGGGCACAATGACACTGAGAATATACAACAACAACAACAACAACAACAGCAACAACCCAGTATAATCCCACTTAGTGGGCACTGAGAATATACCTCTATGAAATATATATTAAAAGAATACTGCAACTGCTTATATAAATTATCAGAACTAAGCTTACGACGCAAAAAAGCAGGACAAAGGAATAGTGTCAGCTTGATCCATTAGCTTCATTATTTTGCTTTCCAACAAGTACTACAAGTACTACAGGGTAGAATGGGTAATATCTGGACATCACCAATAACAACCCCTAGAAACCAGGGATGAAGGAAATCAGGTGTGACATCCAAGAGGGTTACGTGAACACATGTTTCATTTGTTTTGGATATGTGACTATTAGCACAAGCCACAAGGAACATCAATAGAGACATGAAGTTACATAAATTTACTGAGTACTTATGGTCACGTGCATGTGTTCCTTACGATGAGCGGATAAATGTCCTTGAATTAGTCGGGAGTCAAAGATCAGAGCAACATCATTACTGCTATTTGAGAGACTTCATCAGTCTAAGAAAAAACCAAACTAGAACGAAAGGATTAAACAGGCTCATCATACATACTGGTAAGTAGCTACTCTACAGAAATACAGGATGCTTGTCAGGCCATAATTCACAAAAAAGAGAAATTTACAGGCCTGGCTCCTAGATGAACGCATGATATTCACCACCTTTGCGGATCAGCAAAGGAACATAGCAGAAGAAAGGACTCATATAATCAACAATTACTCCTTGATTAGGCAGTTTTTTTTAAATTATTGATGGCCAGTGGTGCACGGTTCTCAACTCGGTAGTGATGGGTATGGCAATCTACCATTCTCTACTTATATAGCAGGCTTTTGTATACCGTAGAGTTCAAACATGAGACGAGAGAAATTTCGACTAGACCTGCACGATATTATCGAGAAAATGAATCTTGTGCCTAACTCTAACTCCAAATGCTACCTCATAAGGCGAGAAGTGCGGAAGATCATATAACAAGAGCCGATTCTCTCAAACGATGTGGGACATGCTAATACTCCTCCAAATGACCCGGCTAGACACATGGAGCATGAACCATATAACATGGGGGCCTAACCAAGAATCATATTGGTAAAGCTCAAACGTCATATTAAGAAAATGGACCCTGGTATATCAACACCAAAAACTAGTCCACTGGATGAGAATTGACCGAAACCACATAAGGAGACAACAACTTATTCCTTTAACTAAGGTGGGAAATTCTAACAAATATCTGAACAACAACAATAATAACAACAGCCACCCAGTATAATTTCACTGAGTAGGGTCTGGGGAGGGTAGTGTGTACACAGACATTACCCCTACCCTTAGGTAGAGAGACTGTTTCCAAATAGACCCCCGACATCTTTTCCCTCCAAGAACTTCCCACCTTCCCACCTTGCTCTTGGGGAAACTCGAACTCACAACCTCTCGGTTGGAAGTGAGGATTGCTTACCATCAGAGCAACCCCTCTTGTCCCAAAAGAGGGGTTTTAAAAAATCTTCCACATATCAATCAACAAGGTCTCAATCCCTAGTTAGTTTTAAAAAATTATGCAATACTTAATAGATATCGAATCATGATATGCAACATGTTGCTCAAGATCAAAGAACTAACCGTTAGCCATGTCAATCGATTCGACGTGTTCTTCCAGCTCATCCAGCATATCTGAAAAGAACACCAGACCAGCAAATAAGACAAAACGTTCAAAGGTCACAAAATAGAATTACACATTAGCCAGAAGACTACAAACAAAGGCCTCAAAACCAAGTACCTTCAATATCTTGGGAAGTCACCCCCTGTGATTCCAAGACCTGCTCTGGAGTTTGCATTACAAGAGTAATCTCCTTCATTCTCTTTACTACATCTACAGTTTGAGCTTGCATAGCTTCCATGAACCACCTCCTGTCCTCCTCACTGGTAAGCCAATAAACCCATCAGCGACAAACTTCAATCCGAAACACAAACTCCCACATAAAAGAACAATGAACAACAAAAACTGCATTTAAATTACAACACCAATCAACCACAACTCTATCCCAAAACTAATTTGTCAACTATATGAATCCTCTTTTATCCATTCCACTCCTATTTAAACTATTTTTAGCTGGTCCTCAACCTACAACAACACCCCTCGTTTATCTAGGCATAAAACTGGTTTGGCGTTCCTAACATACGTGGAGCTATTATTACTACCGTTCTTCGCTCAAAATACCAGGTTTTTGCCCACAGCACGTGTTCGAACCTAATCACATAGGTGAAGTTCTTATTCAAATAATCACGACAAAAGAAAAAGGAAATTAAATAACAAAATACCAAATCAAAGTTCCAATCTTTTAACTTTTCAGTCTCATTAACAATTCATAAAATCACTCAAACAAGATTCAAATTTTCCATGACCTCTTGAGATAAATTCGACCCACTTTAAGAAACCACATAAACATAAACATAAATATTTAAACAAAACAAAGATTGTACAAAAAAAAGTTGTTACCTCAAATTGCGAGAAGCATTAGTACCATCAGCATGAGACAGACTCCACTTTAGTAGACCATCCCAATTAGGTCCCTCTTTTGCCATTGTTTGTTCTTGTTTTTTAATGAACAGCAAAAATTTCTCAAAAACCTTATAGCTTAGTAATAATAATAAATATAAAAACAAGACTTCAGAGAACAGGGGTATATATAGAGGTGGGTATGCAGACACGAAGAGGCGGTACACATGAAGGTTTGGAGGGGTCTGAAAGACTTTCTCGAATATACGCGAACTGTCTAGACATAAAGAATGTACATTTTTCGAACGGATCTAGAATATAAAATTGGCCTCTTAGTGGGTAGACTATCAAGAATTTAAGCCCATTGATGTACCACTTCGGCCAATTCTTTTATGGGATTTTTTCTATTTCAACTATATATGAAACCTTATTATCAAAAAAGTATTATAAATAGACTTCTATTTAAGGTGAATGTCAATAATTAGAGAGATTTTAGAGTTTTATTCTTGGTAGCTACGTCACTACCTCCCTATAAATCAAGGGGTCTTCTACCATTGTAAATCATCCCTAACAATCCCCAAAGTATCAATAAGAATACTCATCTCCCTATTCTCTCTATATTGTTCTTGTTCTTGCATTATTCTACTTGTTCTTATATTATTTTATAACACGTTATCAGCACGAGACTCTACCGTCTCAAGAATCGTTCTCAAGAAAAACTAAGGTATTTCTCTCTTCCTAATTTGATTTTTGATTATGTCTGACATTACAAAAAGAAAGTTCGTTGCCCTTGAAATTTCGGGCAAGAACTATATGACATGGGTGTTGGATGCTGAAATCCACTTAGATGCTATGGGTCTTGGAGACACCATTAAAGATAGAGATAAAGCATCCACCCAAGACTGTGCGAAGGCCTTGATTTTCTTGCGCCATCACCTTGATGAAGGTTTGAAGATTGAATATCTCACCGTCAAGGATCCACTCATCTTGTGGAAAGGCTTAAAGGAGAGATATGACAACCTGAAGTTGGTCACTCTGCCACAAGCACGATATGATTGGGCTCATCTGAGGCTCCAGGACTTTAAGTCCGTTTCTGAATATAATTCTGCAATGTTCAGAATTACTTCTAAATTGAAGCTATGTGGAGATAATATCTCTGATTATGACATGCTTGAGAAAACGTTTACAACGTTTCATGCCTCCAATATGGTACTGCAACAACAGTACAGAGAGAAAGGCTTCACAAAGTACTCTGAACTGATTTCTCTTCTACTTGTGGCTGAGCGAAATAATGACCTGCTCATGAGAAATCACGAAAATCGACCCACTGGGTCTACACCACTGCCTGAAGCAGATAAGGTGCACTCTCATTATGCCAATCATGAAAAGGGCCATGGTCGTGGTCGTAATCGGGGTCATAGCCGTGGACGTAGACAAGGAAGAAATATCCATGATGTCCGTCACCCCCCGAAGAGAGATAACCGCCGAAAGCAGAAACGTGATTATGAGGATCCTAAGGCAAAAGGTTCAAAAACTATATGTTATCGTTGCGGTGGGAAAGGGCACTAGTCAAAAGCTTGTAGTGTACCAAGACATCTGGTTGACCTTTATCAAGCATCTCGAAAGAGTAAAGGCCCGGAAACAAATTTTGTCTCTGACAACAACTTTGACATCACCCACTTGGACGTGGCAGACTTCTTTGAGCAACCCGAGGGGAAGATAGACCACCTAATCGGTGATGGATCCGTGATGAAAGAAGATGGAGCTGTTTGATTTTATTTTACTTGTTTGTATTAGTTAATGAATAAACTAATAGCCATTAGTATTAGCTCGTATTAGTTAGTTCATGATATAATGTTAGTATTAGTTCTTTAGAAAGTATCAATATGCTTAAATATCAATAATATTTTTACTTTCCAGTAGAGGTAATCGACTAACCTGAAAAACTAGTCGGTTATCTCATATTTTCGCATTAAAACTGCAAAACAATCGATTGTCTATGTTTAACAATCGATTGTCTTTAAAACAGTGTGATCTGGAATTTTTCAAAAAATAGTCAACAATCGATTGTCTATGTTTAACAATCGATTGTCTTAAAACAGTGATCTGGAATTTTTCAAAAATGTTCAACAATCGATTGTCTATGATTAACAGTCGATTGTCGTAAGACACTGTGATCTGGAATTTTTCAAAATAACAAATAATCGATTGTCTATGTTTAACAATCGATTGTCTATGTTTAACAATCGACTGTCTTAAAACAGTCTGGATTTTTTCAAAATAGCAAAATAATCGATTGTCAATGGTCAACAATCGATTGTCAATGTTCAACAATCGATTGTCGTAAGACAGTGTGATCTGGAATTTTTCAAAATAGCAAATAATCGATTGTCTATGTTTAACAATCGATTGTCAATGTTCAACAATCGATTGTGTGTGTTTAACAATCGATTGTTTTAAGAAAATGCTTAAACTGAAATTTTCAAACTGCAAAGTAAACGATTATGGAAAACTTATAATCGACTATCTGATTTAGTTAGTCAACTAACCTCAGCAGATTTTGAAAATATTATTTAAATGTGAAACAAACGGATTGAATTTGTTTATTCTCATGTTCGTATATTTTCTTTTGTATGGCAAACCATGGGAATTAAATTGATTGAAGGCTCCTGAAAAACAACTATAACTCTGCCTAAATGAACAATATTTTAGAGAATGCAATGTTCTCCTCCAAGTCTAAGAGGAACTTGTTGAGTTTTAATGATATCAGTCAAAATGTTCTCCTCCAAGTCTAAAAGGAACTTGTTGAGTTTTAGAGATATCATTCAAAATGGATATCAGATTGAGACAATACATGAGTATAATCTTGAATACCTCATTTACTCATGAAAACGAGGCTGCCCACTTCGGTTTGAGGTCACGCCATTTTGCATGCAGCAATGCTAGTTCGTCGGCTGCCCACTTCAGTTTGGGGTCACGCCATTTTGCATATAGCAATGCTAGTTCTTCTCTGACTGACGAATTGACACAAATATTCTCCGTTGCAATTGGTTTTGGGTCATGAACCTAATATATCCCATTTAAGAATCTTTGGATGCGCAGTATATGTGCCTATAGCACCGCCATCCTGCACAAAAATGGGTCCGCAAAGAAGGTTAGGAATATATGTTGAGTTTGAATCGCCCTCCATTATTCGCTACCTCGAAACATTGACAGGAGATTTGCACGATTTGCAGACTGTTAATTTGATGAGACACTTTTCCCAAAATTAGGGGGAGAAGTTGGTGAAACCAAAAGGGAAATTTTGTGGAAAAATGCATCATTATCTCATCTTGATCCACATACCTCTATTTGTGAAAGAGAGCTACAAAAGATTATCCATTTGCAAAGAATAGCAAATCAAATGCCTGACGCATTTACGGACTTGAAAAGGATAACGAAATCCCACATCCCCGCGGAAAATGTTCCAATCCGTATTGATGTCCCTGTTGGACAATCATCTAGTGTCATATCCAATGAGTCAAATGCACGCCTGAAGCGTGGCAGACCATTAGGTTCTAAAGATCGAAATCCTAGAAAGAGGAAAGCAAATGATCAAAATGACACTACAAAAGAATCTCATGAGGAAATTCATGATTTAACAAATTCTGAGATCCATGAAGAATCCATTGAGCCCGAGGCTCTGGAAAATATGGAACTATCCATAAATCCAATCAATATTGAGGCATATATTAATCGAGTGGATATAGTGGTGGATAATGTCTTTGCTTATAATGTCGCATCTAGCATTATGCAAGAATGTGAGGATCTCGAACCTCAATCTGTTGAAGAATGTCGAAAAAGACATGATTGGCCAAAGTGGCAAGAAGCAATTCAATCAGAATTGAATTCGCTGGCAAAACGTGAAGTTTTTGGCCCTATAGTTGAAACACCTAATGGTGTCAAGCCTGTTGGCTATATATATGGCATGAATGATCGTTGGTCACGTACCTATTGTACGCCAAAGTATTTTGGAAATATGACTATTAAAGGACAACGATAATGCAAGAAACATATCTTGCATATAAGTTTGACATGACCATAATGGTATAACTTTCTCTTTAAGAAAGATATTCACCACATGGATGTTGATGAATCTGTGGTAGTACAAAATTAATTGAGAGCTCTAAAAGAGCCAATTATTACTATGTTGGAGAAACATAATTGAGTATTGTGCTGTAGTAAGTCTTAAAGAAACTTATTCAGTTTCCAAAGTACACGCGAAAGCGATTGATTATATTGAGACTATAAATAAAGGAAGGATTTGATATCTCCTATTACTACAACTTGTAGCGGGGTAATTTGTATATGAAAAGCTACCCGCTTTGTTCTCCAGTTTGTACTACACAAACGAAAGAATGCCACAATAAAGTCGATATCTTTGGTATAAAAACCCATGTCATAATAAACCTGAAGTTTATTGATAAAGTGCACATGTCATGGTGTAAATTTGAAGCTTACCAATATTGATAATTTATTCAGTTAGCATTCGTGTTAGCCATCTCATTTTAAGTATGATGTGCAAATTCACATAGGTGAATATTAAAGAACTAGAAAGTTCTTTACGAATTCTCTTGTATCACTTGTTCTCATTAATGAACTGACCAACTAAAGAGTTCGGGTTGAAGCCCATAAACTCTGGAAATATCAAAAGGTGAATATGGGCCCATTCACCTGCCATGTATACCGCATATGATGCATCTATGAAATAGTTACATGCGCAATTGTTATTAACCCGCAGCCTGGCCGGTGCTTGCGAGGTAAATTGCTCAGTAATCTAACTTCGAGCATAATTTCCAGATTCTCTACTCAAGATAGTTCATCTTGATAAGTTGGTTTATATCAAAGTTGGTTTAGCAAGATAATTATTGAGTGCTTCCACTTAATAGCTAAACTGTTTCTTATGAGAACAAAGTTATATATATCAGTTTGATATAAGTTGTATACGAGAGTATATTCTCCCCTCACAAGTGGTTCAGGGTCAGGAACCAAATAATTTCATCTTATTATTAATGTGCTGTGTATATTGACATAATAATGCACAAAGATGATTTCCCAAAGTTGAGGAAACAAGTTAGCTTTACTAACATGAGGGGGAGACATGATAAACACTTGAGAAGAGGTTACATGGGATGAATTATCATTTGTATATGTAAATCCCCAAATATCATGATATGAACCTGAAGTTCATAAAAGGGATAATTCAATTGCAACATATTGCAAAGCATGCTATACGCATTTGCTGACCCAAAGAAAGTAACTATATTCTCATTGCAAATGCTCATATTAAGTCCTAGAAGGACAAAGTCTTGGATACGCTTGAAGCGTATAGACAAATCGGTGTCAAAAGAAACTTCTTAATAAAGAAGATGAGCAAATGATCAAAGTGATCATAAATGGAAGAGATACAATTCAAGCAGAATTGATTCCATAAGACATGTAGTTTTGGACATATAGTTCAAATACTTGAAAGTATAAAGTCAAAGGTATGTATAATCAGTTTTCGATATCTTATTTGTTTAGCATGACATGAAAACTTGATATGCATCTAAAATCTATTATGTGATTTACATGACTTAACTTGAAAGATTTAAGTTGCTTGAAGCATACACAATTCTTGGTCCTGAAGTACCACATCCTAAGTACAATTTGTGTACATATGTATCTTGCTATAACTATAAGCATGATGGCATTGAGAATACATCTATGAAGATATTGAAGAGTCATTCCACGACATTATATGAAGATGTTCATATCTATCAAGAATGATGATTTCAAGGTGCGGAATATTTATTCAAGTCAATATGGTTGATTTATTTATCAAACATCTACCAAAGATCGTTTTGAAGATGATGCACAAGATTGGAATGCAAATGCTCAAGGATATAAATTGATGTTCTTATTAGGGGGAGTTAATGCGCGTTGCACTCTTTTTCCCTTACAAGGTTTTGTCCCACCGGGTTTTCCTTGCGAGGTTTTTAACGAGGCAACCAATAGGCGCATATTCAAACATGTGTACTCTTTTTCCTTCTCTTAATTTTTCCCATTGGGTTTTGGTTTTAAGGTTTTAACGAGACACATTGTTGAATAGACATTCAAGGGGGAGTGTTATAAATAGACTTCTATTTAAGGTGAATGTCTATAATTAGAGAGATTCTAGAGTTTTATTCTTGGTAGCTAAGTCACTACCTCCCTATAAATAAATGGGTCTTCTACCATTGTAAATCATCCCTAACAATCCCCAAAGTATCAATAAGAATACTCCTCTCCCTATTCTCTCTATATTGTTCTTGTTCTTGCATTATTCTACTTATTCTTATATTATTTTATAACAAAAAGTATATAATTTGTTAATTATTTACTCAGTTCATACTTTTACTACAATTTATATATCAAATCATAATTAGGCGTATTTTGCCGTACTAAACGCCCTAAAAATAAGGCAAGGAATCTGCGTTTGATTCTTTCCACATTAAATTCGAATTTTCAAACGGAAAGAGATCTCAATGCTGCGTAATTGTCTCATTCACTAATATTCTAAAATCAACGAAACTTCAGAAGCTCCAGAACTCAAATTGCGTTTACCATTTCTACAACGCAATACAAATTGTAGAATTCAAAATTGTTCTTCGTCGACAACAATACTAAAATCATCGAAACTCTATCTGTTCTTCTCTTAACTACACGAAATCATGTCCAAAATCTCAATAATGCTAAATTGAATGGGAATTGGGATAACTACGGTAGATGTAGAGATTTTGAAGTTGATGCCATTTTGGTAGATGAGAATGCAAGCTACGGAATTCTGATTTCTACAATTGCAGAACAACTTTCGATGGGTACATCGGATAAAATTATAGAAATCAAGTACATTGTGAATGACAATTACCCTCCAATTGAAATTAGGAATGATATGGGGGTTCATGTGTATATGGAGACGAAAAAGGAGAATAAGAACTTAGGTTCGTATCCTCTATGTATAAGTGTAAGAGATTTCAATATAAAATTGACAATCATCAACAAAAGCACAAGTGCTGGTATGTTTAATTCGACATTGCAGAGACTTATTGTGTTAGTGTGTTATCTACAATATTACAATTTTTATCTACAAATTAATTACAAAAAACAATGTATTGAAGGTCATAACTCAATGTATTTTTTAAAAATTATCTACAGAGAAACTACATTTATCTCTATGTTGTTGCAGGTTCGTCTGGATCCCTAAAGTTACTTGAAATTCCATCCTCATCAGCTATAGAGGAATATCAAAGTGAAAAAATAACTGAATCTACACAAACATATATTGAAGAAGGACAAGTTTATCAGGACAAGAAAACTGTAGCTGCTGCAATGAAGAATTTTTTTGTAATGCACGAGTTCCAGTTCTGAATAAAAAGATCTAGTCATAGAAGGTATGGAGTTATTTATGGAGAATAGATCAGTAAAAGTAGTGTTTTGGTGAAGATATGTTGTTTATATAAATTGTATTTATTTGTAGTTAAACTGTAGTTTTGCGGAATTTATGTTAAAAAATTCTTTTTTGTTGCTTCTACATCTGTAGCCTGTATTAAATATTGTATTTTTTGTTGAAGCTACTGGCTTATATGTGTTGCTGAAAACTGTAAATGGCACTTCAAATGATTCGGCAATGTTCAAGATAAGGAATTTCAGCCGACAACACACATGCTCCTTATTGGACGAAACATTCATACAACGCAAACGTACTGTAGCTGTAGTTGGTAGCATGGTCGTTCCAAAGTATTGTGATCCTAAGACTGTTTACACACCAAAGTACATACAAACGGACATGTTATCCGAAAATGGACTGAACCTAAGCTACATGCAAGCATGGACAGCTAAGGAAAAGGCTTTACAGTGTTTGAGAGGGAATCCGCCTGACTCCTACAGCAAATTACCCAAATATTTTTATATTCTTGAGGAGACTTATCCTAGTTCTATTGTTAAATTGAAGAAGGCAGCAGATGATTGCTTCTTATACGTATTTGTTGCTCTTTATACATCAATAAGTGGTTCGCAACATTATAGGTATGTACTAGTGGTTGATGGGACATTCTTAAAGTCAGCCTACAGGAGGATTATGCTTACAGCAACCACCATGGATGCAACATGTAAATAATGTAATAATTTTATAGTTATTTTGTAGACAGTCTATAAAATGTAGTTAAGTTATAGTTATATTTTAGTTATTTTATAGTTAACAGAAAAGCATGTAAGTGAAGCATGTAAACATCCTTAGAATTTCCAAATCATGTTTAAACAACGTTCTAATGCCGGACTGATATCATGAAAACATGCTATGATTCATAGAAACAATGCTAACGATCCTCACGGGATCCAAATAACTGGCACGCATCCCAAATATGTTCATAACCATCCAAGAAGGAGGTTTACCGGCTCATTGATAGCCAACGACACAGTACAATGCTACTCGCTCGGACTAAGCCATAGTCCCCAGTCATAATCGACCCCGCACTCACAGTAGAGTACGTGTCTCTCCTCAATACAGCGTCACAATGTGATATGCCGGGGTTTTGAACCCTCAAGTCATCATCCACATCTATTACTCACCTCAAGCCGGCCGCAAACTAGCTCGAAATGCCTTTCCCTCGACAATCAACCTCAGCGGATGCCAAGTCTGATCAAGACCAATAGGAATACATCAAAATAGGCCAATGGAACATAACCCAATCGACGTAACTCGAAATACACCAAAAAATATGAAGTTGGCAAAACCCGAGCCCCGGTCCCACTTCTCGAAAAATTATAAAATTCACATTTTCGAAATCCTCGTCTCGCCACAAGTCCATACATATCAAAATTACAAGAATTAGAGTCTATTTGACCCCTCAAATCAACACTTTAAGTTCACTTGGGTTTCAAGACCTAACCACCATTTTTAACTTTCAAAACCTTGAATTCTTAGTGTTTATTCCATGATTTTACACTATAATGACATACTTTAGGTTCAAGAGCTCATACCTGATGAATTCCCTCAAAACCTCTCTCCAGAAATTGCCCACAATCGCCTTAGCCTGAGGTTCCAATGTTCTTCAGTTTTAAAATTTTGAAAGCCTACTGTTCCTAAACCGGGTCGATTTCCGCTCCAGCGGTCCTTTTTCCCGCTTCAGCTACTCCCGCTTCCGCGCCCATTTGACTGCTTCCGCGCTTTAACTAAAATCCTCAGCGACCGCTTCCGCGACCACCGCTCCGACGGTCGCTTATTCGCTTCTGCAGCCCTAGCCAAAATGCCCTTGGCCGCTTCTGCGGCTCATCTTCCGCAAGCGTTCCTTAGTCGGCAAACACGGAAATACCAGAAGACAGAACTCCCATACCTTAAGCAAACTCCAAAATTCTCGTTTAACCACCCGGAATCACCCCGAGGCCCCTGGGACCCCAACCAAAACCACCAACCTACTCTAAAACATCATACAAACTTGCTCTCATCATAAAAACACGTCCTTAAACACAAATATCATCAAATCATGGAGGATTCAAGCCTAAGTTTCAACTATAACTTCCGAAACTAACATTCGATCAGAACCCGAACAAACAACGTCCGAATGACCTAAGAATTTGTAGACATATCCAAAATCACATAACGAAGCTACTGCAACTCTCGGAATTTCATTTTGACCCCCGGATCAAAATCTTACCTATCAACCGAAATTCGCCGAAATTCAACTTAGCCAAATTCAAGCCTAATTCTACACCAGACCTCCAAATTCAATTCTGATTTCTCTCCCAATTCAGAAATCATCCCCTGAAACTAGTCGAATCACCAAAATCCATTCCGAGCCCTATAACTCATAAGTCAACATCCGGTTGACTTTTCCAAACTAGCCTTCTCTTAAAGAGACTACTTGCCTGAATTTCAACCAAACTCAGACCGAATTACTTCAAACTTTACAAACACATAAAAAATGTAACATATAGAAGCATAAGACGGGGATAACAGTGCGGTAACTCACATGACAACGGGCCGGGTCTTCACATCCTCCCCAACTAAAACAAATGCTCGTCCTCGAGCGTGTCAAGAAATGTACCTGAAGACTCAAATAAACAAGGATATCTGCTCCGCATCTCCTGCTCGATCTCCCAAGTGGCCTCCTCCACGGGCCGACCTCTCCACTGCACATTCACCTAAGCTATGTCCTTAGATCTCAACTTTTGAACCTAACAACCCAAAATAGCACTGGCTCCACATCATAGGTCAAATCCTCATCCAGCTGGATCGTGCTGAAGTCTAATACATGAGACGAGTCCCCCACATACTTCCTACGCATAGAAACATGAAACACCGGGTGAACCCCAGACAAGCTGGGTGGCAAAGCAAGAATATAGGCCGCCTCCCCAATCCTTCTGAGTATCTCAAAAAGTCCAATAAACCGCGGACTCAGTTTCCCTTTCTTTCCAAACCTCATCACGCCTTTCATAGGCGAAACGTTAAACAAAACCTTCTCACCCACCATATAAGATACATCCCGAACCTTCCGGTCCGCATAACTCTTCTGACGCGACTGAGCCGTACGAAGTCTCTCCTGAATAACTTTCACTTTCTCTAAGGCATCCTGAACTAACTCTATCCCCAATAGTCTAGCCTCACCGGGATCAAACGAATCGACTAGAGATCTACACCATCTCCCATATAAAGCCTCATAGGGCGCCATCTGAATGATGCACTGATAAATATTGTTATAAGCAAACTCTGCAAGCGGCAAGAACTCAGCCCAAGAACCTCCAAAATCAATAACACAAGCGCGCAACATGTCCTCCAATACCTGAATAGTACGCTCGGACTGACCATCCATCTGAGGATGAAAAGCTGTGCTCATCTGAATCTGAGTGCCCAACTCCCGATGAAAAGTCTTCCAGAACTAGGAAGAAAATTGAGTACCCCTGTTTGAGACAATAGAAACTGGAACCCCGTGCAACCCCACAATCTTACGGATGAAAATCTTTGCCAATCATTCCGAAGTATGTGGTACACAGCGGAATGAAATGCGCAGATTTGGTCAGCCTATCCACAATCACCCAAATAGAATCAAAGTTCCTCGAGGTACGAGGGAAACCACTCACAAAGTCCATAACAATCTTCTCCCATTTCCACTTCGGAATATCCATCTATTGAAGTACCCCACCGGGTCTCTGATGCTCATATTTGACCTGCTGACAATTGAGACACCTAGCCACATCACTCACAATTTCCTTTTTCATTCTCCTCCACCAATAATGCTGCCTCAAGTCCTGGTACATCTTCGCGGCACCGGGATGAATAGAACACCGCGAACTGTGGGCCTCCTCTAATATCATCTCTCGGAGCCCATCCACATTGGGCACGCAAATCCGGCCCTACATCCGCAACAAACCATCACTACCAATAGTCACATCTCTGGAATTATCATGCTGGACCATGTCCTTCAGGACAAGCAAATGCGGGTCATCATACTGGCGCTCCGTAATGTGCTCATACAAAGAAGAGCGGGAAACCAGACAAGCTAACACCCGGCTGGGCTCTGAAATATCTAACCTCACCATCCGATTGGCCAAGGCCTGAACATCAACTGCAATGGGCCTCTCCTCAACTGAAATGTACGCAAAGCTACCCATACTCGCCGCCTTCCGGCTCAAAGCATCGGCCACTACATTGGCCTTCCCCTGATGATACAATATGGTGATATCATAATCCTTGAGTAACTCAAGCCATCTCCCCTACCTCAAATTCAGATCTTTCTACTTGAACAAGTGTTGAAGGCTGCGATGATCCGTATACACCTCACAAGATACGCCATATAGATAGTGCCTCCAAATCTTCAAAGCATGAACTATTGCAGCCAACTCTAAGTCATGAACATGGTAGTTTTTCTCATAGGACTTCAACTGCCGAGAAGCATATGCAATCACTCTACCCTCCTGCATCAGAACACATCCAACACCAATCCTCAAAGCTTCACAATATACCGTATAAGAACCTGAAGCTGCTGGAAACATTAACACTAGAGCCATATTCAACAATGACTTGAGCTTTTGGAAGCTCTCCTCGCACTCATTAGACCACACAAATGGTGCATTATTCTGCGTCAACTTCGTCAATAGCAAAGCAATAGATGAAAAACCATGAACAAACCTGTGGTATTAACCCGCTAAGCTGAGGAAACTCCGAATCTCAGAAGGTGAGGACGGTTTGGGCCAACTCTACACCACCACGATCTTCTTTGGGTCAACATGAATATCATCACTGGACACCACGGGTCCCAGAAAGGCCACGAAACTGAGCCAGAACTCACACTTGGAGAACTTTGCATACAACTTCTCCTCTCTCAACCTCTGCAATACTACCCTCAAATGATGTGCGTGCTCCTCCTGGCTACGCGAGTAACCAAGAATATCATCAATAAACACAATCACAAAAAAATCCAAATACGGCTGAAATACACTGTTCATCAGGTGAATGAAAGCTGCGGGGGCATTAGTCAGCCCAAATGAGATAACTAGAAACTCATAATGCCCATATCTCATCCTGAAAGTTGTATTCATGATATCAGAATCTCTAATCTTCAGCTGGTGATATCCTGAACGGAGATCAATATTGGAGAATACCTTTGCTCCCCGAAGTTGGTCAAACAAATCCTCAATACGGGGCAATGGATACTTGTTCTTTACTGTCACTTTGTTCAACTGTCTGTAATCAATGCACATTCTCATTGTGCCATCCTTCTTCAGGGGTGTGATTATTAACCGCTGCAGATTGCATGTCACAAGCTGGTTCTATGATTGAACAGTAATTTGTAATAGTTACATCATGTCCTGCTCCAGTGCCCACTGTTCTCTGGTCCTCCATTGGTGCAGTTTCCCTTGAAAAGTCATGTTGAACATTAGTAACCTCTAGATATAAAGACAAGTCTACATTTCTTTTCCTTGACTGAAAGGGGAAAATATTCTCCTTGAATGTCACATCCCTGCTCACAAAGAATCGTTTAGCCCTTAGATCATACAGCCTATAACCTTTCTGAGAGCTTGAATATCCCATATGAACTGATGCCATAGCTCTAGGTGAGAACTTATCAATTTTCTCTGTAATTGTAGCATAGCACAAACAGCCCATAACCCTTAAATGCAGGAATTTTTTTTAGACTTATGGAATATCTCTTAAGGAGATTTATTCCCCAGAATTGAAGAAGGTATCTTATCTATGAGGTAAACAGCTGTTAGTACACAGTCTCCCCAGAAATCCAGTGGAATGTTCCCCTGAAACCTCAATGCTCTTTCCACTTCTAGTATGTGTCTATGTCGCCTTTCAACTACTCCATTTTGATGTGGAGTATGTGGGCAACTACTCTAGTGAAGAGCTTCATAGCTAGATAAGAAATCCTGACACTCTTTACTAAAGAATTCTGCACCATTATCTGATCTTAGTACTTTGATTGTTTTTCCAAACTGCACATTTACAAGCTTAAAAAAGGATTTCAACAGAACAATGGTGTCACTTTTCAACTTCATCAAAAACATCCAAATCATTTTGGAATGATCATCTACAAGTGTTAAGAAATACGTGTTCCCATTATATGTGGGGACTCTATATGGACCCCAAATATTTGCATGGACCAATTGAAAAATGTCACCTGCTCTATTGTTACTAAGTGGAAATGGTTTTCAAGTTTGTCTAGCCAAAGGGCACGCAGTACAATTATTGAGATTATTATCTACCAAGACTTTATTTTTCACAAAATCCATTTTCTTCATGACAGCTACTGGAATGTGTCCAAGCCTCCTATGCCAGGTTTCAACACCAACCATCACCTCTACTGCTAGACACTCCTTGACTCTTTGGACCTCCCTGTGTTGATTTGTCTGCCTTGGAGTTAAGAGATAAAAGCCACATTTCCCCTTACCAATCCCCTTCACCTTCCAAGTGAACAGATCCTAGAAGACAAAAAATGTTGGGAAAAAATTCACTGAGCACTGTAGCTCTCTTATTAGCTTAGAGACTGACAACAAATTGTACTTAAATTCAGGCACACACAGCACATCATGTATTGTATCATCTTCTGTAAGTTTGTAACTGCCTTGATAAGTAATAGGAACTGACTTACCATTTGGCAGGCTAACATTGCATCTCCTATTTACAGGAATCTTTGTTATATCATTCAACATATTATGGTTTGAAGCCATATGATCTGTTGCTCCAGTGTCTAGAATCCAAATTTCTTACAATTTTTTAACAGGTCTGAATCATTACCTGCCATATTAGCTGTATGCTCCCCTTCCTTGTCCTTATTTAGCAACCTTATTATCTGCCCATACTGCTCCTCAGTGAAGAAATTTGACATGTCTTGAGGCATTTCACTTTTTCTTTCACCTGTACACTCTCCTGAACATTACTGCTGCTATTTACAACTGCATTTGCCTGTTTGTACTGTTGTTGCCTCCTTCCTTTGTATCCAGGTGGATATCCATGTAACTTGTAGCAAGTGTCTTTCGAATGGAATTTGAAGTGAAAACACTCAAAATACAAATTACTTTGCCTCTTGAACCTTGACTGCTTTCCTCTTGTGCTCATGAAAACTGTAGACTCATTCATTTCATTTGCTAAACTAATATGAGAGTTAGAAACACTCACTTTCCTTTGATTTTCCTCATTTATTAGCATCGCAAAAGCACGACTAACAGAAGGTGATGATGACTGCATCAGAATTTGGCTTCTAATGGCTCCATACGACACATTTAGTCCCATTAAAAATTGAAATGGCTTTTGCTGTTCTAGATGTTCAATAAAATCTCTAGTGCTAGCAGTAACTAGAAGTGAGGATATTAGCAAACCATATTCATCCCATATTGACTTCAATCTAAAGTGATAGACAGAGATACTAGAAGTAACTTGAGAAATTGTGGTTATCTCTCGCTGTAAATTGTAGACTCTAGAGCCATTGACCTTGTTGAATTGATATTCTAGATCTACCCAGACTTCATGAGCATGTCTCAGTATACACTATGCCATTTACTAGTTCTGGAGAAATAGTATTCATGATCT
Organism: Nicotiana benthamiana; assembly: GCA_034376525.1. Taxonomy (NCBI): domain Eukaryota; kingdom Viridiplantae; phylum Streptophyta; class Magnoliopsida; order Solanales; family Solanaceae; genus Nicotiana; species Nicotiana benthamiana. Next base: position 54,156,178 of record CM067341.1, on the reverse strand, counting down.
ATGTAAATACTGTTGCATTTTACCCTTTTCCAGTCTTCTCCTAGATTTTCAACAAACTGAGATTTGGTACAAGTCCATCAATGAATCCTAATTTTCTCTTTGCTCGTAGTGCGATTACCATAGCCTTACTCCAGACCGAGTAATTCCCCGTTCCTTTCAGCTAAATTGAAACTATCACATTACTAGGATTATCAAATGGTTGCAAAAATAACGGATGTCTAGGGTTATCAATCTCCAGATCGCCATAGTTAAGCTTTGATTGAGCTTCGATTTCAACACGGAATAAGCTCACAATAGAAACACCTACGCTCTGTCCGCGATCAAATCATTCAAGCTCTGATACCATGATAAAATCCACCATTGGAGGGTGGAGAATTGATATTGAGATTGAGTCGAGGAGGAGAAAGAAAGAAAGATCTTCTGGAAGAAAATGATTTCCATTAACTGAGCTGAAGAGTACAATGGCTTATCAGCCAATATATCACTGTACACGTAGGAAAAAAGTATAATTAACTCCTACCCCTAACTAATTAACTACTTGCTACTGTACACAGCTATCACCTAGGTCACTTTGTCACCCTTTAAGCCTTTACATGTATAACTGTCACAAGCTGTCATCTTAACTATCTCAATAGTCTCCAACATAATTACTATGTGAAGCATAGATAGATTATGGATACATATCTCATGCAAGATAAGAAATATGTTGAGGAGGCTAGGTATGACTGCACTAGATTCGAAACAATGAAGAAATTCTCTATTAAAGCGTTCTACCAGAGGTTACTTTGTGTATTTTGAAAGGTGCATTGTAGGAGATTAGCATGCAACAACCATGGAATTCCTAAACAGATCTTTGTTGTCGGATTGGCTACTTTGGAAATATTGGCTACTAAAGAAAGATTCGCAAAGTGGGGAATGAATGTTGATATCAAATTCAATTCCCTCTGTGCTTGACTGCAAATGAGATAGTGTCTCGCCTCTTCTTTGAGTGTCAATTTGATTCTAATAATTGGAACAAATTGCTCAGCTAGCAACGAATAAGTAGACAAGCTTTCAGGTGGCAGGAGGAGTTAGAATGGATGATAAGCAATTGGAAAGGAAAGTCCGCTAGTTTTCACATCTATAGAATGGCTTATTTCAGGCTATATAAACCATGTATGAAAAGAGAAGAACTTCGAGAAATTTTCAAGGCAAAAGTACAGGTGTAGAAGGCATTGTTAGAGCTGTCATACTAGAGGGGAAACTTGAAGACCAAGATTATGTCACAGTTGGAAAAACTGAATTTCTATCATGGCCAGGGGCGAATTTAACGGGTGCAAGGGTGTTCACCCGAACATTCTTCGCCGAAAAATTACACTGTATATATAAGGCAAAATCTATTTTTATCTTTATATATTAAATTTTGAAAACCCTTAACACAATCCAAAAATATAGTTTAGTGGTCAAGAGAGTTCCAAATCTACGCAAGGTCATGGGTAGGTGTTGTTTGAAGTTGGACCTGTAATACAGGCCTCAAGCATTTTTCTGCTCTCGCTTGTAGTTCTTTCATTGGTTAATAAATTTTTTTATTTATAGAAAAGAAACTCGGGCAATTTTAGCGTGACTACTCCGAGATAGAACAAGTAAAAAATGATTAATTTATTTCTGGACAACAAAAAATTACAAAAAAATGAGATGATTCAATTTGAACGACAAAGAGCAATTAATCAATCCGATGAAATGTGCAGCTTCAAAGAAACTCTGGGGAGCTCTAAGAACTCTTGAATAGTTCAACTTTACTATATTCCAACTCTTTTCCACGTTAGGTAAATTTAAGCTCTATTTTAAATAGATCCATTTTAGGATTTGCATAAAGGAATGAATAATAAAGCAAAAACTGGTTTGTCTTCCTAGATATTTTGATGTTTACATCAAATTATACTATTTTACTATAGTTACGTAATTTTTTTTAGGTTAAAATGTGTAATTAACTATAATTTAACAATAAGGTATATATTAAAATATGTATCTGAATTCATTGGATTTGTGTAAACATTCGACAAGAGTAAATTTTATATATCTTGCAGATAAAATTTTTTTAAAAAAAACTTAGACATAAAAAGTGGCCCTACCCTCCCCACCCCAAATTAAGGGAGGAATATAAGGAAATTCCTACTCTATAGTATTCTCTTTTTAACTACTGAAAATGGATAGACACCGAACAAGTGAAAACTATTCTTTCACCAACTTAAGCTTCTTCAGTTCGTCTTTTCTAAATTATCTTCCTCCTGAAACACAGCACACCAATATATTTGATTTTTAAAATAATTTTTATTTTTACTTTCTAGAAAGATTATGCTATTAATGTTGTCTTGGACCACAGTCATCTATTTCTTGTTTTGCTTCTTATACAAATTATTATATGAGATGGTGTACCACTTCAATATATTTACCCTCGCGGTGAAAATCATCTATGTAAGATATATGGACTTATATCTACATACATATGAACAATATATAGATAAATTATATGTTATGTGCTATCTTTTGGTTTGGTCTAATTTTGTGGTCTTATGGACATTATGTTAAGGGGGCCAATGTGTTGTCATATAAAGTGTAGGACTAATGTGTAGATACCCAAAAGGGTAACCTTAGTTATGATGGGCTAACTAAGGTTACATATATGTAACCATGGTTACATCTTGTGACTCTTGAGTTATGTAACTCTTGTAACTCTTGTGACTCTTGGGTTATGTAACTGTTTTGTTATAAAGTGGGGGTTATGGTTCCCACATTAGTGCAAGACAAGACTCTTCTTCCTCCCATTGAATCAAGAGCCAAAATACTCCATTGTTGTCTTGCAAATAGTGCGGAAAACCATATACCTATTTGATTATTGTCACAACATTATTATTGTGAATAATTGTTTAAGGTTTGTTTCTTGCATACTTGTGGATACATATACTACTTCAAGACATTCTTGAAGGAAGGCTAAGGAGCAAACTTCATAGAGACATAAGGACAATTATCAAAAGGAGGTTCAATAATTTCCACATATGGATTCAGGTTAGCTTCCGCTCATGTAGTTTAATTCCGGATTATTCAATATGAAGGTTGTTATATTTAGTTGGAATCATAATCCTAACAATTGGTATCAGAGTCACCTTCATTTTTGGATAATTTGGAACTTCATATGGTTCATGTTATGTTAGGATTCATGTTTAAGTTTAATTAGAATTTTGTTTATGAAATTCTACCATGAAATAGCATGATCTTATGAATGTTATGTTTTGATGTAATTTGATGTTTTAATATCATGTTAAAACATTGTATATAGCATGATTTTAGTTGGTAAACAACATGTTTTCATGTTTATGATTCATGTTGAAAATCATGTTTTATTCAGAAAAATTATTTTTGGTCACTGCCTAAAGATAATCGATTGTTTTCTTAAACAATCGATTATCCCTCAAGTTTAAAATTCTGGCAGTTTTTTTGGAACACCAGAATAATCGATTGTATAAACTATACAATCGATTATTCTGGTCCAGTGAGTTGAAACGTTTTTTAATTATACCATATAATCGATTATCTATTGTAGACAATCGATTGTAATGGTCCAGTAACTTAGAAAGTTTTTCTTAAAACCAAAATAATCGATTGTCTGGTTTAGACAATCGATTATGTTGCTCCAGTAACTTAAAAAATTTTCTTAAAACCAGAATAATCGATTGTCTGGTTTAGACAATCGATTATTTTGGTCCAGTAACTGAAATTTTTTTTAATGCCAAATATAATCGATTGTATATTGCATATAATCGATTGTTTTTGTCCAGTAAGGTTAAAAACGTTTCAAATATCTTAAGTTTCAGTGAATGTTAATTGTTTTAAAGTCCATCAATTCTAATAATTTATGGAATTGTACGATTCAGTAAACAACAATTAATAAGTTACATATCAAACCATGTAACATATTAAGTTGAGATTCATAATAAGGCTTAAGGAACTAAAGTTTAAGCATCTAATATTTTAATTATTCAATTGAAGCATTATGTTGCCAAAGTAACCTCTATTATGTAGATTGATTAATCTTAAAATATAAGATGACTGTGGATGTTAGTCTTCCACGCGTTTAATACCGGCCCAAAGGAAGGTGTTATTTGGCAGGAATTCGAACATGCTTGTGGTGGTAAATATGAGACAATTATTTGGTTTTCCATGTGAATATTAAATCGGCCCAAAGGAAGGTTTAATATTTGACAGGAGTTTATTGTCTATGTTTGATCACTACACCAAGAGTACCACTTACAAGTTGTTTTTCTGTCCAAAGACTAAAATCAATGTTGTGCTAGGTATCTTGTAATGGGAAATGCCTAATTTTGAATCTATAAAGTTAAATTTCAAGTATTTGTAAGCATATATTTAGTGATCCTTTTGTTCTATTTTCAGTTAATTCTTCTGCTTCTATGATCTCTGCCAACATCAATAGCATCCATGTGCTTAATGGCACAAACTTTAAGGAATGGAAAGAGAACGTCATGATCGTTCTCGGTTGCATGGATCTTGACCTTGCTCTTCGGACCGAGCAACCTACTCCTCTTGAGTATACATCCTCTCCTGATGAAAGGAAGGTGATGGAGAAGTGGGAACACTCGAATCGCATGAGTCTAATGATTATGAAACGTGCAATTCCAGAATCATTCAGGGGCACTATGAATGATGAACCTAATGCCAAAGTTTTCCTTGAAAACCTTGAACAGCGTTTTATTCAAAATGAAAAGGCGGAAACAAGTACACTATTGAGTAAACTTGTTTCCATGAGGTATAAGGGCAAGGGAAACATTCGGGAGTACATTTTGGAAATGTCTCATCTTGCTTCGAAACTTAAGTCACTCAAGCTGGATTTACTTGAGGAACTGCTTGTGTACTTTGTTTTGATATCTCTTCCAGCACACTTTAATCAGTTTAAGGTCAGTTACAACTGCCTGAAGGAGAAATGGACTCTTAACGAGCTCATTTCACACTGTGTGCAAGAAGAGGAAAGGATAAAGCTAGATAAGACCGAAAGTGCTCATTTGGCATCCTCTTCTAAGGAAACTAAGAAGAGGAAGGGTAAGGAAGTTGCGGTTGCAAAGCCTAAGATTAAGCAACATAAGGAACCTAAGGTTGAAATCACTGAATTAGGTTGCTTTTTCTGTAAGGGGACTAATCATGTGAAGAAAGATTGTACCAAGTACCATGCCTGGCGTGCGAAAAAAGGTACATTTCTTTCTCTTGTTTGTTCTGAAGTTAATTTAATTTCGGTACCTAAGGATACTTGGTGGGTAGATTCTGCTGCTACTACTCACATAAGTATATCTATGTAGGGTTGCCTGAACTGCCGAAAACCAAATGATGGTGAAAGATACATCTATGTGGGTGACGGCAAGAAGGTGCCAGTTGAAGCTATTGGCAAATTTAGGTTGTTGTTTAAAACCGGTTTTCATTTAGATTTGGAGGAGACTTTTATTGTACCGTCTTGTAGACGGAATTTAATTTCGGTTCCCCAATTGGACATATCTGGTTATAAATGTACATTTGGGGATAATAAAGTTAGTCTCTTTCAGAATTCAAATCTTATTGGTACTAGTGTTTTATCAACATTTGATAGCTTATATTTGGTTGATACAATAACTTCAAATAAAGAAACTTTGCATACAAGTTTAAGTGGTACCAAAAGAAAATTAACTAATGAGAATTCTATTTCACTCTGGCATAAACGTTTGGGTCACATATCCATTCAAAGAATTCAGAAACTCGTGTCAGATGGAATTCTTGATTCTCTTGATTCCTCAAATTCTGAAATTTGTATTGAGTGTATCAAGGGAAAACAAACAAACAAGACTAGATTGGGTGCTAAGAGAGCTTCGGACGTCTTAGAATTGATACATACGGATATTTGTGGGCCATTTCCTACTCCTTGTCGGAGTGGTCAACAATACTTTATCACATTCATAGACGATTACTCTCGTTATGGGTACCTATATCTTATTCACGAAAAGTCCCAATCCATACACGTGCTAAAATCATTTAAGGCTGAAGTTGAAAATCAACTAAGCAAACGAATTAATTCCGTTAGATCTGACCGTGGTGGTGAATACTATGGTCGATATGATGGTTCCGGTGAACAACGTCCAGGGCTTTGCTAAATTCCTAGATGAGTGTGGGATCGTCCCTCAATATACTATGCCAGGCAGTCCTACGATGAATGGTGTAGCTGAGAGACGAAATCGGACCCTTAAGGATATGGTAAGAAGTATGATTTCTCGTACTACTTTGCCTGACTCACTCTGGGGTGAAGCATTAAAAACCGCAGCTTATATTCTTAATAGAGTTCCAACTAAAGCTACAATCAAAACCCCATATGAACTTTGGACTGGGCATAAACCCAGTATTCGGCATTTACACATTTGGGGTTGTCCAGCTGAGGCAAGGCCTTATAGGCCGAACGAAAAGAAACTGGATGCTAAGACGGTTAGTAGCTATTTTGTTGGATACTCTGAAAAATCCAGGGGTTTTAAGTTTTATGATCCCACTTCTAGAACTATTTTTGAGACGGGTAATGCTAGGTTCTTTGAGGATATTGAGTTTGGGGGGTGGGGAGATAAAGTTGTTAGAGATTTTGTCTTTGAGGAAGAACATGTGTCTTTCCCTCAAGTTGTTGATCTTGGTCTTCCTGACACGGATCACACAACTCCGGTTCAAGACAATCTCGAAAATCTCCCCAATCAGGATCCTGAAATTAATAATGAAAATCAAACTCAACAACCTCAAGAAACTGAAATGCCATTAAGGAGATCCACTAGAGAGAGGAGAAATGCAATTTCGGATGATTATGTAGTATTTCTCCAAGAACAAGAAAGTGATATTGGACTTGAGGAGGATGATCCAATCAACTTCCGTCAAGTCATTAAGTGTTCTAACTCTCAAAAATGGATTGATGCTTTGAATGATGAGATGAAGTCTATGAGCGATAATGACGTTTGGGAGCTTGTTACATTGCCCGAAGGTACGAAACCTATTGGTTGTAAATGGATTTTTAAAACCAAAAGGGATTCAGGGGGCAATATTATTAAGTACAAGCTCGTCTTGTCGCAAAAGGCTACACTCAGAAGGAAGGCATTGATTATAAAGAGACTTTCTCTCCAGTTTCATCGAAAGACTCTTTCAGGACTATAATGGCATTAGTAGCACATTTTGATCTTGAGCTTCATCAAATGGATGTTAAGACAGCTTTTCTCAATGGCGACATTGAGGAAACAATTTATATGGTGCAACCTGAAAACTTTGTTTCAGATGAATCAGAGAAGAAGGTTTGCAAATTAAAGAAATCCATCTATGGGCTCAAGCAAGCTTCTCGTCAATGGTATTATAAGTTTCATGCAGTCGTTACATCTTTTGGTTTTGAACCGAATATTGCTGATGATTGTATATACCATAAGTTCAGTGGGAGTAAGTATATTTTTCTGGTTTTATATGTCGATGACATACTGCTTGCCTGTAACGATATAGCATTATTACTTGAAACTAAGAAATTTCTTTCAAAGAAATTTGAAATGAAAGATCTTGGTGAAGCTTCTTTTGTATTAGGAATTCAGATTCTACGAGATCGCTCCAAAGGCGTTCTCGGTCTGTCACAAAAGGGCTATATCGATAAGGTTCTGAAAAGATTTGGCATGCAGGATTGTAAACCAGGCAACACCCCTGTTGATAAGGGAGATAAGTTTAGTCTCAAACAGTGCCCAAACAATACATATGAAATTTCGGAAATATAGAAGACACCTTATGCTTCGGCGGTAGGTAGTCTGATGTATGCTCAGGTATGTACACGACCTGATATAACATACATTGTTGGGATGTTAGGCAGATATCTAAGCAATCCGGGAATGGACCATTGGAAGGCAGCCAAACGGGTCATGAGGTACTTACAAAGAACAAAGGATTACATGCTTACATACCGGAAATCGGACCAGCTTAAGATCATTGGGTATACCGATTGCGATTTTGCTGGATGTCAGGATAGTTTGAAGTCTACTTCAGGCTATATTTACATGCTTGCGGGTGGTGCTATCTCTTGGAGAAGCATTAAGCAAACTCTTACAGCCACTTCCACCATGGAAGCGGAGTTTATGGCATGTTATGAAGCATCCAATGAGGCATTATGGCTGCGGAATTTTGTTGGTGGACTGCGAATTGTTGATAGCATCAAAAAGCCGCTTAGGCTATTATGCGATAACAGATCGGCAGTCCTTTATGCTAATAACAACAGTAGTTTGACGAAAGCAAAACATATGGACGTCAAATTTCGGTTTGTTAAAGAAAGAGTACAAAATGGACAATTGTGCATTGAGTACATTAGTACAAACTCCATGCTTGTGGATCCGCTAACTAAGGGATTGACACCAAAAGTATTTCATGAGCATATTGCTTGTATGGATGTCAAATCAGATAAGGATTATGTATTTTAGTGGGAGTTTGTATTGTACATTTATGTAATTGTTCATTATATTCAGAAATTCAGTAATTCAGTTATATATGCAGATATTCAGTTTTAAAGTTTTTATTGTACTCTTACAGTTTATGATTGATCTCAATAAAGGGAACCAGTTGGAAATAGACATTCTATTGACCACACTTTATGTTATTTTCATGCTATATGCCTACACTTGATCCATGTCGTTGGTTATATTGATATACGTGATCTATGATTGGTTCTAGTTATGAATGAGTAACGACGAGCACTTAGTTCCTATGTTGGTATGATTGATGGACCGGATTGTTCATGACAATTTTATTGTGATAGCAATTTTGTGCACCTAAGGTTATTTTGTAACATATAATGCTAAGGTTTGTACATATGTTTGTGTATCTCGTCCAAGTGGGAGATTGTAAGATATATGGACTTATATCTACATACATATGAACAATATATGGATAAATTATATGTTATGTGCTATCTTTTGGTTTGGCCTAATTTTGTGGTCTTATGGACATTATGTTAAAGGGGCCAATGTGTTGTCATATAAAGTGTAGGACTAATGTGTAGATAACCAAAAGGGTAACATTAGTTTATGATGGGCTAACTAAGGTTACATATATGTAACCATGGTTACATGCTTGTGACTCTTGAGTTATGTAACTCTTGTAACTCTTGTGACTCTTGGGTTATGTAACTCTTTTGTTATAAAGTGGGGGTTATGGTTCCCACATTAGTGCAGGACAAGACTCTTCTTCCTCCCATTGAATCAAGAGCCAAAATACTCCATTGTTGTCTTGCAAATAGTGTGGAAAATCATATACCTATTTGATCATTGTCACAACATTATTATTGTGAATAATTCACATATTGTTTAAGGTTTGTTTCTTGCATACTTGTGGATACATATACAACTTCAAGACATTCTTGAAGGAAGGCTTAAGAGCAAACTTCATAGAGACATAAGGACAATCATCCAAAGGAGGTTCAATAATTTCCACATATGGATTCAGGTTAGCTTCCGCTCATGTAGTTTAATTCCGAATTATTCAATATGAAGGTTGTTACATTTAGTTGGAATCATAATCCTAACATTATATATATGTTGAAAAGGTATTAAAAACTACTATAATTTGACCATGTGATTACATAAAATATGGCCACTTGCCCAATGTATTAGTCGACAAGCTATCTAACAAGCTTAGTTTTCCTAATTCCTTGAAATTAAAGCATCTTTAACATCGTCGATAATATGGTGCTATGCTTAACTTGTCAATATTCAATTAAGTTAATGACTAAACCGCTCGGAAAGAAACATCATGCACTCTCTTTTAATTTTATCAAGTACTGATTTAGATGGATTTAGTTTAATGAGTTAAATTAGGGGTGGCAAATGGGTGGATTGGGCTGAATTTGGGCTAATCAAGATGTGTTAGGTCAATAAGTGAGTCATTGCCCAACCTAGCCCAAGTGTAATTGGGGTAAAGATAGGCTGGATCAATATAAGCTAAACAATGGATCATAACCAACCCGTCCAACTTGACCCATGTTTTAGAACCATGCTCATCTAGCATAAAAAGATCTTTTTCCTTAAAATGTGTAAATTGAAAATTTTTTCGCGGGTCAAAATGAGCTATAATAAATAATAGGTTAATTTGGGCTCAGTCCAAATTGACTCATCAATTAAAATATTTATAGTCAAACCCATTAATCTATGGGCGGGTTGAATGAATTTGTCCTCAAATTGCCCAGTTAAACTAATCTTCACTCATACAGTTTTTGTTTTAAAAATATTTCTTTAGCACCACCAAAATACTAAAATTGTGGTAATTTTATTGTTTTTAAAACTTCGTACAAAATTCTATTACGACGAACTAATTAACTTCAAAACATACCTAGAATATGAAGGCTTTGCATGCCAAAAATATACAAATACTATACATTATCTGTATTCTTTGGCACCACTCTAAAGTTTGTTATACAACTACAGTTGGTCTAACCAAAGATATCTTAGAATCAAGCTAACCAAAGTTTGTTCATTTTTCATTTCACCAAATCACCGACAAACATCTATATATACATGGCTTCCATGCACTTATAGAATAACAGCAGAAAAAGAAGTTTACAAAGTAAGGAAAAGCAAAGAGATTTTCTGTGCAAAAAATATGGGCGCTATTGGAATATTTCTTGTCTCTCTGATGATTGTGTCATGTCTACTGCCTAGCGTTTCAGCTGCAACCAGGCACTATAAATTTGAAGTATGAATATTGTTACACAATCTCCTCTTTTATATTATTGGATTTAACTGTATACACTGACATTATAAAATTTAATATTACTGGCGCATCTTAACCTATTATAGAAAATTACCACCTTAATTAGTTATATTTCAGTATAAATATCTTTAAGGCGACCTATAGTGTAAATATTCTTCTACAAGTATCGTTTTATGCCTAGAATTAGCATAACCAAAACATGTTTTTCATCTCTTTGGATTATATTTCAGATCAAAATGCAAAATGTGACAAGACTATGCCACACCAAGAGTATAGTAACAGTGAATGGGCAATTCCCTGGGCCTAAAGTTGTGGCAAGGGAAGGTGATCGTCTTGAAATTGTGGTGGTCAATCATGTTCAGAACAACATCTCCATCCATTGGTAATTACAGGAATTCTTTATTATTTTCTGACGGTTCAACAACTAATTGATATTTCACGATTAAGGGCGTCTTTTCTTGCAAATTAACTTTAAAAACTCTCCAAAGCTTAATGATATTTTTGTTCCTATTATAGGCATGGAATTAGACAGCTACGTAGTGGATGGGCAGATGGACCAGCATATATAACACAATGTCCCATTCAAACTGGCCAAAGTTATGTCTATAATTTCACTATAATTGGTCAAAGAGGAACATTTTGGTGGCATGCACATATTTCATGGTTGAGATCAACTGTTTATGGTCCTATAATCATTCTCCCAAAGAAAAATACTCCTTATCCATTTGCCAAACCATACAAAGAAGTCCCCGTCATCTTTGGTAAAAAAAATCATTAGTTAATTTGATTATATGAAGTTATTAAAATACTAATGATGAATGTGATTGTCGCAGGAGAATGGTTCAATGCAGATACTGAGGCCATAATTTCCCAAGCTTCGCAAACGGGTGGAGGTCCTAATGTTTCTGATGCCTATACTATCAATGGACTTCCTGGCCCTTTGTATAATTGTTCAGCCAAAGGTAGTAAACTTTATTTTGTTTAATTACATTAATGCTATTATTATTAAATATATTTTCTCATCCGTTCCTAAATAAATGATACATTTGAATGTGCATTATACAGATACTTTTAAGCTGAAGGTGAAACCTGGAAAGACGTATCTTCTTCGATTGGTCAATGCTGCACTTAATGATGAGCTTTTCTTCAGCATTGCAAATCATACTCTTCGAGTTATCGATGCTGATGGCGTTTATGTTAAACCTTTTGAAACAAATACACTTATTATTACACCGGGACAAACTCACAATGTTCTTCTCAAAGCTAAACCTCATTTTCCTGATGCCACATTTTACATGACCGCTCGGCCATATGTGACGGGTCCTGGCACATTTGACAACTCTACAGTTGCTGGAATTTTAGAGTATGAATCAAAATCGAAACTCCACTTGAAAAACCTACAACTCTTTAAGCCATTGCTACCTGCCCTCAATGACACAACTTTTGTCACCAATTTTACGAGTAGATTAAGAAGTCTCGCGACTCCTCAATTCCCTGCAAATGTACCTATAAACATCGATAAACATTTATTTTTCACAGTAGGTCTTGGAACAAGTCCGTGTGATCAAAACAAAACATGCCAAGGACCTAATGGTACAAAATTCTCAGCTTCAGTTAACAATGTATCATTTGTCCAGCCTACAACTGCACTTCTCCAATCTCATTTCTTTGGACAATCCAAGGGTATATACAAGCCTGATTTTCCTTATAGTCCATTAAATTGGTTTAACTATACTGGAGATCCTCCGAATAACACCTTAGTTAAAAATGATACAAAACTTATGGTTTTGCCATTTAACACAAGCGTGGAGTTAATCATGCAAGACACAAGTATTCTTGGTGCTGAAAGCCACCCTCTTCATCTTCATGGATTTAACTTCTTTGTTGTTGGCCAAGGGTTTGGGAATTTTGACCCTAAGAAGGATCCAGCAAATTTCAACCTTGTTGACCCTATTGAGAGGAACACTGTAGGTGTCCCTTCTGGTGGTTGGGTTGCTATTCGATTTCTAGCAGACAATCCAGGTAACTAAAAAAATTTGCATTTAAAATGTCTACTAATATCATTCATTCAATTATAAATCTATGTATCCATCCGTTATAATGTTGTTTGTGTTACATGATCAGGAGTATGGTTTATGCATTGTCACCTGGAAATTCACACGAGCTGGGGATTAAAAATGGCATGGTTGGTTTTAGATGGAAAATTTCCTAATCAGAAGCTACGTCCTCCCCCAAAAGACCTCCCCAACTGTTGAGAATTTTCGTTCAATTTTTGTACCTCTGATTTTTTGCTTGATTGTTGATCTTTCCTCATTTTGCTTATGTAGCTGGTGGATCATTGTATTTTCCTTTCGTTTCTTATAATTTTTTTATTTTTATTTTTATTGATTACATGTGTTAGAGAGTCCAGAATTTTGTAAGTTCAAAATTCTATGTAATTTGGAATCAATAATCATCTTTATATTTCTTGCATTCAAGTAATTGTGTTTTTTGTCCTTTAACGCACAAATGACAGTATGGTGCATTTTACATGTACATCTACCAGAGAAATCTTATCGATCAGCTGAAATAATTAGATTTATTGGTCAATTTGAGCCATTGATTGTGACTTGGTAAGAGATAATCACAACATGAGTTGCTCTAGCATGAGTTCGAATCTCAGCTAATCATGTAAAAGTTTACGAAACATAGGTTAAAAGTATAGAATTTCTTAAATGCTACCGTCAAACTCCTCTCAGTTCACCAATGGCAAAATCTCATCAAAACTCCAATCTTGACATTGCAACAAAACTCGAATTTGACCATTTTTAATAGTTTTTTTAGTGGATATGGGTATGGATGACATTCATTGAATGACCTAGACAAAGTCATACACAAAATTTGAGGAAGGTGGGTGGCGTTTGACTCTGATCACTCCCAACTATGCCTTATAAAAAAAATTAAATGGTCGTTGTAAATATAATCCGGTTTACAAGTTCGGAGTCGAATCTCACAGAGAACTAAGGCTTAGCTACAGTTGTTCACTATCACCAAGAATACAAGCTTGAACAATTCCTAACTTATAGATATCAAGATTCTCGTGTTTAACTAACGAACTATCTAACAAATTAAAATAATAAATTAACACTAAAGATACTACAGGTTGGAGAAAAGATTAAGGAGGTCTAGAGTTATAATTTTCCCAACTGTCAGAATCCTTCCCGCTATGTCTTCTATAATTTCGCCTAAGTATTCTCTACTGATCATGTGCGCTCTGCGTGTTGTAATTCTCTCCTGAGTAAATACGATAATTTACTACACATGCTCTCCCAAATTATGCTAACTGGCTTTAATTACAGCTCACTTAGATCGCACTCAAGGTTTTGTTATCCCTAATCTCAACTTTAAACACTAGGTTATTGACTCCTCACATACGCCGGGAGTGATGTTGTTCAACAACTACCTAAATATGTACTCTCTCCCGAGTAATACATACTAAATAGGCATAGCTAATTGAGAGCTCTTCAACCAACCACAATAATAATATAGTGGAACAAATAGAGAAAATACTACAACAAATCTATATTAACGTAACATGAAAATCATCCTCCAATAGGTAACATCAAGACCCTAGATAACAAATTAGCTATTCATAATAGTATGCATAACTACAATACTAGCATTCATAACCAACAATGAAAATAGGACGAAGGAAGTGAAAAACACGTAGAAGAATTCTTCGCCTTCCTCCAAGTGTGTTCTTTCCTCCTTAGGTTGAATCCTGGCCTCCGTTGGTCTAAATTATGTCCTCCCTTTCTCGAAATAGCATTTTTACATGTATTTATACCAAATAGAATCGGATCCAGATGAAAGTACCTTATCCCGTGCGAAATAGGACAATCACTCTGTAAAATTTGCACTATCGCGCCGTATGGGACAACGAACACGCGGGGCGGCAGTGTGAAAGTTCAAATTACTGATTCTGACAGGCGGCAGGAATTTTTCATAGGCGCGGCACACTACGCGCCGGTCCAGGCGCTGCAGTGGTGGGAGTTCGAGAAAATACAAAACATAAAAGTTGTAGTACTTTCAAATACCTTTCCAACGATATATTGTGGAGTCCAAACAGAAGTCTGAGCGAAAAGGTATGTAAATTTTACTAGACAATGCATCGCATGCCTGCTCGATTCTTCGTTTCGCTCTTAACTATCATCTGTTGATCCCTGAACACGATCAAAACTTAATTTCTCTAGCTTTTACTCAAACTACAAAGATCCAAATCAGTTGAATTCATTCTAACATCTATATAGCTCAGAATTGCTCCTACAAGGCATAAAACACACAATTAGTGCGAAACACTAGCGATTAAAGTTCAAACTCAATTAAAGTGCAATGAGTTAGAGTGCAATAAACGATTAAAATACGTAATTATAGTCTATCATCAACACCCCACACTTAAACCATTGCTCGTCCTCAAACAATCAAACTACACTTATATAGACACGATCTTTTTTTAAATCTAACTCATCATACCAAGAATATTTAAAATAGATTAAGTATAAACGCGTAACATCTTCACCTCAAGATTTGACTCACAAGTATCACGCATTATTCACAACTCACCCACTTACTCTAACCTAGAGGTGTGCGACCCAAATGGTCATCACCTGTATTGAATTGAATTTTGTATCTCCAAGGCCTAAAAATCTAATTTAGGGTTCCTCGATTCGTCTGCGCAATCCTGGCGCATAGTCAGAAAGATTAAATATGAATGCTATGAAAAATACTTATTTTTGACATTTCAAAATGAATAAATTTGACTTGGGGTAATATTTTGGGTAAATAGACCTGGACCTATGATTTGACAGCCCCGGAGGGTTCGTAGAAAAATATAGGACTTGGGCGTATTCCCGGAATCGAATTCCGATTTCCCAAGTGCGAGAAATGAATTTTTGAGTAAACTTGTTTTCTGAAAATATTTAAGGAAATTGAAAATAAAATCTGATTAGAATGCGATGGAATCGGTACTGTATTTTGGTTCCGGCACCCGGTACAGGTCTTATTTATGGTTTAAGTCCTTTCTCTAAAATTTGGTTGAAAATGGACTTCGTTCGACATGTTTCCGACTTAAAATGGAAAATTTGATGTTTTGATGAAATTTGAAAGGATTCATGGATTTTGAGGCTTAATTCGATGTATATGATATAATTTTAGCAGTTTAATTGTACGGATAAGTCTGTAGTATATTTTTGAGATTGTGTGTATATTTGGTTTGGAGCCTCGAGGGCTCGGGTGAATTTTGGATAGGCCACAAGTGCATTTTTGGACTTTGAAAACAGCTGTTGTGTTTCTGATCTGCAGTGCGAACAGTCTCACAAATTCGAGCCATGCATCGCAATTTCGAAATGGATACCTGGGCCGGCCTGATCGCAAATGCGGCCATTGGGTTCGCAAAATGCGAAGGCTAGTCGCAAATGCGACGCCTGGGATCTCAAATTCGAGACCTGGGAATATTTGTGTGTTTCGCAAATGCGAACTGTTTCTTTGCAATTCCCACCTTATCACGTCGGGGATTGCACATGCGAACCCTTGTTCGCATTTTCCACATCTGAGGTCTGTATTTCTTTTTTTATACTTAGCCAATTTTTTAGCCATTTTTAACATTCTTTCAAAACACAAACTTCATTGGGCGATTTTCCAAGAGCAAGTCTTCTTCCAAATCAATTGTAAGTTAGCTTTTACTCACTTCTTTCAATTATTAACATCATTAAATATGTTTTCAACTTAAAATCAAAGATTTTTGTGGGCAAAATTGGGTGTTTTGGATAGATCCTATGTTTTTTAAAAATTGGGGCTTTGGACTTTAATTTGAGGTTCAATTTCAAAACAAATTATATGTTTGAGTTCGTGGGGGGAATGAGTAATCGGGTTGTTGTTCGAACCTCGGGTTTTGACCACGTGAGACTGGGGGAGATTTTTTACTTTTTGGGCAAAAACATGTGAAATTCATTTTTATGCATTGAAATTGATTCATTTAGCGTTTATTGATGTAATTGAGTACTTTGTGACTAGATTCGAGCGGTTTGGTGGTAAAATCAAGGGGTAAAGCTATAATTGAGACTTGAGTTGAGTTCAAATCATCGAGGTAAGTGTTCAATCTAACCTTAGCTTGAGAGATTAGGAGTTGAGTCATATTTGTTACTTGTTTCGTGTTGAGTACGTCGTATAGGCATGATGACGAGTATCTATACGTTGATGTCGAGCATGACCGTGGGTCTTAAATTGATAATTTTGTATTCTTAATTAATTTTATGAACGATCGATTGATGATTATTGATACTGAGCAAATATTTAGTTTACCTCCATGGATTTAGTTATGATTGAGTATTGCAAATTGGCTACTAAAATTAGACCTAGAAAAGGCTTTTGACAAATTGGAATGGTCTTTTGTTCAACAAGCCCTTAGATACCATGTAATACCCCCTAATATCTCCACATTAATTATGAACTGCATCTCTACATCTTCCATATCAATCCTTGTTAATGGCAACACGACAAAGTACTTTTGACCTACTAGGGGAATAAGACAAGGGGACCCTATGTCACCATACATTTTCATTCTATGTACGTACTTGCTCTCTAAAAATATAAAACATCAAATTGATACTCTAAGATGTGATCCGATTATTTTAAATAAACATAGCCCCCATTAGCCCATTTATTCTTTCTGGATGATCTTACACTAATGGAAAAAACTAATAAAAAGACCATTAGTAACATGAAATATATTATGAACACCTTTGGTCAATTATCTGGCCTGAATATAAATAAGGACAAAACTAAACTACTTCTTTCAAGTAATTGTTCTAGTGATATGCTTAGTTGGATCACATCCATGCTAGATATTAAAGTCAGTAGGGTCTTTGGTAATTACCTTGGATTTTCTATAAGTGGCACCTCTCTTAAACATAGAGACTACATCCCCTTAATTGAGAAAATGAGATCCAGGATTAACATCTGGAATGCAAACGGGCTCAGTATGCCTGGTCGATGTACCCTCATTAAATATTCTCTCAACACAATTCCTAGCCACCAAATGCAACTGTCAATGCTACCCAGTAGAACACTAAAAGAAATTGACAAAATTCAACGAGAATTCTTATGGGATCCACTCGTGAAAAAAGGAAACTCCACCTGGTTAGTTGGGATATGGATACAATGCCTAAAGAGTTAGGAGGATTAGGAATAAGAAAAGAAAAACAAAAAAACCTAGCCCTCCTTACAAGTGTAGTGTGGAGACTCTTAAGTAACACCTCTTCACCTTAGGTTCGTGTTATTGGAAGTTGTTATGGCCTTAACAACAATGTTAAAAATCCCTCTCACACATGAAAAAGTATTCTAAATGGCTGGGTCATTTACAAAGAAGGTATTAGATGGTCAGTTCCGAACAACCCCAACTTATCCATTTGGGACACAAATTGAATACCAAAGTATGGCTCTCTAAGGAAGGCTGTCATTGGCCCTATTAATAAAAGAGAATGTGACCTAACTCTAAAGGATATTGATCGCCATAAAATGCCTAATATTTCGTTCAAAATTCCTACCAACATACTCAATAGCATCATCTCGGTAATAAAATAAATAAAATAAGGGGAATAACATTATTTGGGCTAGTAATACTAGTGGCATTTTCACCATCTCCTCTTGTTACAATCTTATTGATAGCAAATCTTGTGACACGCTAAAGTGTCAAGATACTTCAATTGGATATGGCAGTTGGAATGCCCAAAAAAATTCAATTCTTCATATGAAAATGTTGTCATTCAAGGTTACCTACTAGAGAATACCTAGGGATGATAGGTATAAATATTAATACAAATTGTCCAATTTGTAAAACAACATAATCTCTTCTTTTTTTTTTTTTATGAATATTGCTTCTATTAATATCAACAAATATACAATGGAGTGTTCTTTTGTGGTAGTATAGACTAACTACCACATCCTAATCCTTTGACCTTGCTATACAATCATTCACTGCTATCAAGCTATATTATTACATATCATCTATAAAACTAACCACACTAAGGATAATAATTGAGTTGTCGCAGTCCTTTTAACCAAGTCTTGTATCTTCTACCTCTTGCATGAATAAGGATTGCAATTTCTCTGCACAATTTGTTGTCATCAAAAGGTTGTTTCTGAAATCGTATTGCATTTCTCCCTCTCCAAATCAATGAAACAGTAGTAGCAAATGCAATAGCAATTACAGCTTTTTTGAACTGTTTGCTCCTTGCATTGCTACATATCCATGTTAATTCAGATTTCCAGCAAACAGGCCTTCTATGATATCCCAGCCAATGACAAATCTTGCTCCAAATTCTGTTTGTGACTGAGCAATCAAAAAACAAATGTTCAAAATCTTCAATGTGATGGTTACAAAACACACATGCTGCATCCACCTGAATCCCAAATTGGAGGAGTCTATCAACAGTTGGTAATCTACCATGTGCAGCCATCCATATAGTAAATAAGTGTCGAGGCAAAACATTTGGGGTAGCCATCAAGTTCCTCCAGTCCATCTTAGGAAAATCTGGCAACAGAGAAAGGTAGAGAATATGGATTTGGAATTTTCCAGCCTTACATACCTGTTGCAACCTAGATATGAGATCACCTTGTAGACTGTGAGTGTTCATAATTTGAGTTCTACAGTCAATGATCTTCCTAGAAATCCAAGAAGCATTCTTTGGACTTGCCATTGTTTCAATGTCATCATTTTTTATGTAATAAAAATGAATCCATTTAATCCAAAGACAATCCTTCTTCCTAGCAAGGTCCCAAAGCAATTTAGAAACAGCTGCTTTATTCCAGGTCTGGATGTCAATGATGTTTAGCCCTCCAGCAGTAACAGGTCGACACACTTTGTCCCAAGCTATCAGTGATCTCTTGGACACTATTCCATTGCCTGTCCATAAAAAGGACCTGCAAATAGCTTCAATTGATTTCACCACCTTCTTTGGCAATATAAAGATCTGAGACCAATATGTTTGAACTCCAAATAGTACTGACTTTATAAGTTGACATCTACCAGCATAGGATAAAAATTTTGCAGACCAACAGGTAATTTTTTCAGTGATTTTCTCAATCAAAGGTAAGTATTGATGTATGTTCAGCTTCTTTGAGTGTAATGGAATGCCCAGATATTTGAAAGGGAGATGCCCTTCATTGAATCCCAAGTCTTCAAGAATATCTGCCTTCTCAGCAAGAGATATACCAGCAAAATATATGGCACTCTTAGCTTTGTTAGATGAGAGTCCAGAAGCCACAGAAAAGGAGGAGAAAGCAGCTTGAAGAAGCTGAATAGAAGTAGGATCAGCCCTACAAAATAATAATAAATCATCTGCAAAACAGATGTGAGAACAGTTGAGTTTTCTGCATCTAGGGTGAAAATTAAAGTCACCATTTTTATGAAGTAGGTTGAGGTTCCTGTTGAGATATTCCATAGCAATAACAAATAGGTAAGGAGACATAGGATCTCCTTGCCTAATACCTCTTTTAGCTAAGAATGGCTTAGTGAGACCTCCATTAATCACTAAGGAATAAGTGACTGCTGAAACACAAGCCATAATCCAGTCCACAAACTTTGCAGGAAATCCAAGATCCACCAGCATCTGCCTGAGAAATCTCCATTCAATTGTATCATATGCCTTCCTCAAGTCAACCTTAAGCACACACCTAGGTGATATACCTTTCCTTCCATACCCTTTAAACAATTCATGACTGAGTAGTATATTATCAAGAATACTTCTACCTTCTATGAATGCTGACTGTCCCTTTCCAATGATGTGATCAATTACAGCTTTAATTCTTCTAGTGAGAACTTTAGAAACAATCTTGTATAAGGTGGTGCAGCAAGCAATAGGCCTGAAATCCTTAACAGTTTGAGGAGTTTTCACCTTTGGGACAAGAGCAATAGCAGTGGTATTTATCATGTGTGGCATGTGACAAGTAGTAAAGAACTCCTTAACAGCAGCATAGACATCCATTTTGACAGTTTCCCAGTTTTTAGTGAAGAACTCCACAGGGAAGCCATCAACCCCTGGAGCCTTATCATTTGGCATTTCCTTCACAGCTTCATTAATTTCCTCCATAGTCACTTCTCTAATAAGGGTCTTCTGTTGTTCAAAAGTGAGGCAGACTCCTTCTTTGACAACAGTAGAATTTAAACAAGGAAGCTCACTAGGACTATCCCCCATCAATGACTGAAATACTTCAATAAATTCTTTCTCAATAGCTAAAGGATCAGTAAGTTTGATACCTGTTTCTGTATATATAGAAGTGATGTTGCTTTGACTGGATCTAATCTTCCATTGAGCATGGAAGTACTTGGTATTAGAATCCCCACAAGCTATCCAGTTTGCCTTTGATTTTTGTCTCAGAACCTGTTCCTCAACATTACTCCATTTTTCTATGCTAAGGAGAGCTTCCTTTTCTGCACTGTACAAGTGGGGTGAAGCAGGGTCCCTCATAATCTGACTTTGGATAATGTCTAATTGTTCCCTAGCACAAGTTAGCTTTTGCTGATAGGAAGCCATATGTCCATTTAAGTCCTTCAACTGTTGCTTCATATTCTTAAGCTTTTGCCAGATGAGTTGCAGTGATGATCCTTGTCCTCCTTGATTCCATACCTGCTGTAGAATGTCATCAAATTTAGGATCCTCCATAACATTGTGGTAAAGTCTGAAAGGTTTGGGATGAAGCAGTCTTTGCCTTCCAAACTTTATAAAAATAGGAGTATGATCAGAAATAGAATGATTCAAGAAGTCAGCTTCTACATGGCTAAATTGCTGCAGCCACTGAAAGTTCCCAATTGCCCAGTCTATCTTACTATAGACCTGTTTGTTTGTCCAAGAGTATCTCCAGCCTTTTGACCTGATAGGAGTAAGTTGAAGATCATAAAGCAGTTCCTTGAAGTCCTTAACCTCTGCATCTGTTACAGGGGAGCGAATCCTGTCCTCAGCTGTTAGAACAGCATTAAAATCTCCACTAATTAACCATGCTTCCTGTCCAGAAATAGGAATTCCCCTGATATCATTCCAAAGCTGCTTCCTTAATGCTATTGTGTTGTATGCATAAATGATACTCAATTGATACTTAACTGCTGAGGCTGAGTCTTCAACACAGCAGTGAATAAGCTGATCTGTGGTTCCCAAAATATGAAGCTGTAAATGTGCTTTCCAAAGTAACCAAATCCTACCATTGGTTGCCATAGGATAGTTGCAATGATACTTCCACCCTTTAGCAATCTTATTTATTATATTATGAGCTTTAGGTTCCTTTACCCTGGTTTCAATGCAGCCTAATACATCCACCTTATTCTTCAACAGAAAGTTTTTTAATTCTTTCTGCTTATGGGCTTTATTAAGCCCTCTAATATTCCAAGTGACCAATATCATGAGAAACTAGACTTCCCTAAGGAAGGTCTAGGATCCTGCATTTTTCCTCTTCTCCCTTCATCTAACATCAATTGTGCTATCTCACCAGTTACCTCCTGCATTATGCTCACAGAAGCTACAATCTCAGGCCTTCCATATGTAACCATATCTTCAACACTAGCAGTCATGTCAGTGCCAATAGAGACCCTTGATATGTCTCTATTTTGGTCAGCATTAGCAGGATTAGGAATGACAGTATTTCCTACTTCATCCAATGGAATCTGATTCATTGGAAGAGAGGGATTTACTGTTACATTGCCTTCAGCATTTTCAACAGAGGTATTGGCTTCAATGTTTCCTTTAGGGATCCATTTTTGCCTTGGCTTTTTGGTCCTCTCCTTGTTCCTATCCAGGTTTGCCTTTACTTCCTGCTCATGATTTCCATCTGTATGACTATTGTACCAACAGTCCATAGCATTATGTCCAAACTTCAAACAATGATTGCAAAATTCAGGTTTCCAATCATATTCAACATCCTGTATTTTCACACCAAATGGAGTCTCTAACTCAATTTCCTCAGGGAGAGGAAATGCTGCATCAACTTCCACCAGCACTCTTGCAAATGATATCTTCTCAAATTGAGCTGTTACTTTATCAGTGAATAGAGGCCTACCAATAGTACTTGCTAGCTTGCTGAGGATCTCAGGGGACCAATATCCAAGAGGCAACCCAGGGAATCTCACCCATATAGGGATTGTGCTAAGGATACCATTCTGCATTGAAAAGTCAATATCCCAAGGCTTAAGTATCATCGGTTTGTTTCTGAAGGAATATGGACCAAATTGGAGCACCTGATTCATATCCTCTGCAGATTTAAACCTAAAAATGCAATAGCCATCTCTGTGCATTAAGATTTGTGGCTTAGTTACAAAATTCCAAACATGCAATGCAAAATTATCCATGGCCTTTTCATTTGGATTATCTCCGATAATATAACCAATAAGTGAATTGCTCCAGTACTCAGCTTGTGGTTTCAATTCATCCATATTGATTTTAACAATCTTCTTCCCATCCTTATCGGTTGGGGGAACAAATGTTAAAACCTTCCCCATATTATGCTTACCTCTTACTATTTCAGCCATAGTAGGTTGATTTTAAGGTTGCGGTTGGTCATCAACAGCAACATCTGAAAATTGAAGTTTCCTTATAGCTTGATTATCACAATCTTCCACAGTCTCCTTCAATTGAGCCTTAGAACTCACATTTTCCTCTGCATGCACAGGAGATTTGGGTTGAAACTTTTCAGGCAAAAAGCTTCCAAATGTCAAAGGCTCAAGTTCCTTCGCAGTCCCTTGAGCTGGTGTGACGATCTGTGTAGGAGGTGGGATTATCTGCCGCCGGCGACGCGCCATTTTGACGGAAAAAGCAACGTGCTAACGTGCGCATCAATCGCACTGTTCCATCTTAACGTGCGCCGAGAGAGTGTTCCATCTTCGATCTTTAATCACTTCCATAATCTCTTCTTTACATATTCTGGGATTGTGAAATAGCCAAAAAAGTTTGGGCCACCATAGAAGTACCATTCACCAACCCTAGCCCTCAAGAAAACTGGTTAGACTTCCTAAAAGGAAAATTTACACAAGCCAGGCATATTGATGTGAGAGGACTTAATGCCTTTCCTTTCGTCTTGTGGTCCATTTGGAACAATAAAAATGATAACAATATCAATAATACAAATCATAGGATAAATACTAGCAAAATTTTCAAACAAGCACTGGAATTCAAGTTACTAGCTACAACAAACAAATCTACTACCACCTCGATATAAATCCAAGTAAAATGGCACCCCCCCTCCTAAAGGTTGGTACAAAATTAACTTTGATGGTGCCTTCTATGAAGATAATATGCATGGTGGCATTGGTGAACTGATCCGGAATCATAGCGGAGATTGGACAGTAGGGTGCCATGCAAGCTTGGAAAGCACCT
This sequence comes from Nicotiana benthamiana, assembly GCA_034376525.1. Lineage (NCBI taxonomy): Eukaryota > Viridiplantae > Streptophyta > Magnoliopsida > Solanales > Solanaceae > Nicotiana > Nicotiana benthamiana. The sequence goes on along the minus strand of CM067341.1, from coordinate 54,132,011 downwards.
CTCCAATTCATTCGGAATTACTAGCCTTTCAGCAAGCATTACAAATAATCATGCAAAGGAACCTTATGCCTTGTGAAATCGAGACGGATGCAACAGATGTAACCCATTTCCTAGAAGAAGATTACCCATCTTACAAACATTTGCTTAATGAAATAATGGACAGGCTAGCGGAGACGGGAGAGATCAAAATGAAGCATAATTTCCGCGAAGGCAACAAAGTGGCGCATCTCTTGGCAAAGGAAGCTCTAAAACATAGCATCTCTAATAGTATTAGTATTATCGGAATACACCCAAATTTTGTTGAAATAGCGTTCCTAAATAACAAGGAGGGTAGTTATATTAGTAGGAATAGTACTTTAATGGCATGTAATATGTTAGCTTCGTTTGGAAATGATAATGCCATAATAGGCATCAAACAATCATGTAACTATGTTGGCCCTAAGGGACATGTCCTGAGGGGTTCGGCAAGGGACTAGTACTACTATTACTACTACTACTACTACTACTACTATTATTATTATTATTATTATTATTATTATTATTATTATTATTATTATTATTATATACTTTAACCTTTAAAAAAAAGATGTCCAAGAATGTATATATATATTTTTTACCGAGCATGATGTGGTCGTTGATATTGAAAATAATCACGTCGGATGTTTTATTCACGCTAATTATACGTAGTATATCAACAACAGCAACAACAATCCAGTATAATCTCACTTAGTGGGGTACGGGGAGGGTAATATGTACATAGACCTTACCCCTACCCTTGGGTAGAGAGGCTGTTTCCAAATAGATCCCCGGCATCCTTCCCTCCAAGAACTTCTCACCTTGCTCTTGGGAAGACTCGAACTCACAACCTCTCGGTTGAAAGTGGGGGTTGAGCAACCCCTCACGACGTCGGATGTTTTATTCACGCTAATTATACGTAGTATATCCTAGGTCAATATTTAATACAACAACACAATAACTTAGTTTAACTGGCTCATTCCTCTTTATAGGATCATAACAGTCCAACCACAGAATAATGGTAAAACAAAACAAGGGGGGTTGGAGAAGATTGAGCAGTTTAACTACAACAACGGTGACATTTGTTTGTCTATAAATTTAATTTTAAGCATGATTAAGCTAATCGTAAATACCGATTAAGAAAAGTTGATATTAGGATCGATTCGCCTTGGTAATAAAGATTAGATTGAACATAATTAAGGTCGACCAACAGCAAAACGAAAATGAAACCTTTCTTTCATTCAAACAACTTGAATTCTCTTATTCAATTCATAATAATTCCAAAGGTACTATTACATAATCATGTACCTATATATAGTCCTCTTAGATATGATAATTAATATCCTTACAAAAATAACCAATACATGGGCTACTGTTATCTTTCTAGTTCCACTTCTATGGCAGCAACTTTGCTCTTTGGAATTCTCATTTTTTGGCTATTGCCTCAGACTGCATTTTGCATGACCAGACATTATACATTCAATGTATGTTAAGTTTATAACCATAAGCAAAAGTGTTTCATATGACTTAATTTACCTTTACTTCATCTGATTGTCTCTAATATCATTGAAGCTAAATACATTTTCATTTCATGTGTTGTTCTTACAGATTGTGCAGCATAATGAAACGCGATTATGCACCACGAAGAGCATAGTTAGGGTGAATGGACGTTTTCCTGGCCCTCGTCTTGTTGCAAGAGAAGGTGATCGAGTGATCGTTAAGGTGGTCAACCATGTATCTAACAATATCTCAATTCACTGGTAAGAACTCAGAAATTAACCATGAAAAAAAATAGTACCGAAAACACTAAGTGATTTTTTTCTATATGTCCAAGACTTGGTAGATAGAGTTACCCGGTACCTGTGCTTGTAGGGGATATTAGGTACCTTGTGGAACTAGTCGAGGTGGGCGCTATTAGAATATATTGTGTGTATCTTTTTATTATTGGTAGAATATTCTTTCATTATTGTACAGTCCTATAGTTGGTAGGATTTGATTTCTTTCATTAATGTACAATCCTATAGTTGGTAAGATTTGATACCTCTCTGTACTCTATATATACTTTTGTGAGCAATACGAGAAAATTAATTCTCCCAAAACTATTACATGGTATCATACACCAGTGGCTTATCACCAAATAAACCTTAATTATTCCCTACCCGCGCCGCTGCCGCCGCTGCCGCCACTGCACTAATCGGCAGCCCGTCGCTGACGCCGCTGCCCTACTCGGCAACTCTCTCTCTCGACGTCGTTCAGCATCTCCTCTCCTTTGCATCGCGCTTCATGGCCGCTACGACTTCAAACGATCTTCTCCAGCCGATTGCCATCAATGCATCGGCTCAAATCCCACTCAAATTGGATTTCACTAATTACCTGGCGTGGAAATTCCAATTCCGAACCCTTCTTACGGGTTACGACCTCCTCGTCTTCTTGGACGGATCGAAGCCGTGCCCCACCAGCCACTATCGTCGACAAGGAGGTAACTTCCCCCAATCCAGCATATCCTTACTGGATTCGCCAGGACAATCTTATTCTCAGTGCCATCATCTCGTCGATCACACCGACGATCATCTCCTTTATTGCCGCTGCGGAAACCTCTAAAGAGGCCTGGGACATCCTCGCGTGCACATACGGCACTGCTTCTCGTGGTCGTATCATGGCTCTCAAACAGCAGCTCCATAATCCGGTAAAAGGTTCTAAATCTGTTACTGATTTTATGCACGGTATTTGCGTGATTGTGGATGAATTATCTCTCCTGAGTGTTACTGTTGATTCTGAGGATCTTGTCATTAAGGTTCTCAATGGTCTTGATGATCCGTATATGGAGCTCTCTCATGCTATCCAAGCCCGTGAATCTCCAATCTCTTTTGCTGAATTACATGACAAGCTGCTAAGCATGGAGGCTCAGATTACTGCTCGTGCGCCGGCCTCCTCCGCTGCATCTGATCTGGCTCCATTGGCTGCCTTCATCGTCGGACAGCAGTCCGGCCGTAACCGCTTCAGTGGCCGCGGGCGCAGCCGTGGCAGCCGTGGTTCATCCTCCGGTCGCGGTGGTTACTCTAACAATAGCCAATCTCGCGGGTACAATGGGAAGTGCCAACTCTGCAGTGAATTTGGCCACTCCGCGCGCCACTGTCCGTCCTATCCTATTTCGGCGCCAATCACCCCCCATACGGTGGACCACTGCCGCGGCCAGCACACGCTCCGTCATCTTATCCGGCTGCTCACACAGCCCATCACTCTCCGACAATTCCTTCCACATCTGATTGGATCCTAGACTCTAGTGCCTCTCATCACATAACCAATGATCTTGCCAACATGTCTCTTCACAGTCCTTACGCTGGTTTCGATGATGTGGTTATTAGTAACGGTGAAGGTTTAAAAATTACACATACTGGACAACTTTTCAGTTATTCCTCTCTTTTATTGCCTGGGGCTCTCTGTGTTCCACATATTCGTAAAAATTTGATTTCTGTTGCTCAATTATGTCGTCACAATAATGTTAATGTTGATTTTTCTGATACTGATTTTCAGGTGAAGGATCGTCGCACGTGGGCAACACTCGTCAGCGGCCCACGTAGGGACGATGCCTACTACTGGCCGGCGGCTTCCCGTCTACCGTCCGCCCTCACGGCACAAAAGCTCCCTGCGTCATTGTGGCATTCTCGGTTTGGTCATCTGTTAGCTAAAACCTGCGTCATTTAGTGTCTTCTAGCAGTATAGCATCCAGTAGTGTGTATGATTTTGCTTGTGTCTCTTGCAAGCTTCATAAGTGTCATAAGTTACCTTTTTCTGAGTCAACTTTATCTTCTACTGCTCCGCTGGAGCTTATTTTTTCTGATGTATGGACCTCTCCAATTATTTCTAATGAAGGGTTTAAATATTATGTCATTTTTGTTGATCATATTTTTCTAAGTACGTTTGGTTTTTCCCTTTACGCTGTAAATCTGATGTCTTTCAAACCTTCCCCACTTATAAGTCCATTGTAGAAAAATATTTCTCTGCTAAAATCATTACTCTGTATACTGATAATGGGGGTGAATTCCTAGCTTTACGCTCTTTTCTTGCCTCCCATGGCATCTCACACCTCACTTCACCTCCTCATACACCTCAACACAATGGCTATGCTGAACGTCGTCACCGTCATATTGTCGATACTGGTCTCACTCTCCTTCATTATGCCTCTGTCCCTCTCATTTACTAGCCTTATGCCTTTGCCACAGCAGTGTATCTCATTAATCGTCTTCCCAAGACAAATCTCTCGATGCTCTCCTCCTTTGAGTCTCTCTTCCATAGGCGCCCCAACCTTGCCAAACTGCGTGTCTTCGGCTGTCAATGCTTCCCTTGGATTCGGCCCTACACCTCACACAAAATGGAACCCAGATCTTGTGCCTGTGTCCTCTTCGGCTACACATCTACTCAAAGCGCATATTGATCCCTCCACGTCTAAAATCTTCGTCTCACGTCATGTCACCTTACATGAAGATATTTTCCCGTTCTCCAAATTGTCTAACCCCGAGTCTCCACCCGTCCCCATTCCAGTCACCCTAGAAGCCCTTCTGCTGCCTCCGCCAGTGCCTGCCGCCGCTCCCAGTAGCGATCCTTCACCGGACGCACCGCCCGAGCCACCGCCCGAGCCACCAGCGCCTCTTACGGCACCGCCAGCGGCCCCCTCCGCCGCTACACCCACTATGCCGCCACCTTCATCCTCTCAGGGTGGTCATCACATGCAAACTCGCAGCAAAAATAACATCTTTACTCCCAACAAGAAGTTTGGTATTTCTGCTGTAACCTCTCCAGCTGTTACAGAAACTCAGACTTTGTCTAGTGCTATGTCTGATGAGCGCTGGCACGCTGCTATGTCATTGGAGTTTGATGCTCTGCTACGGAATGGCACCTGGGATCTTGTTCCACCTGATTCTTCTCAGAATGTTGTGGGCTGCAAGTGGGTTTATCGTATCAAACGAAAGCCTGACGGTATTGTGGATAAGTTCAAAGCCCGACTTGTTGTGAAAGGCTTTCATCAGCGACCAGGTGTCGACTTCCAGGAGACCTTCAGTCCGGTTATTAAGCCGGCAACTGTGCATTTGGTTCTCAGTCTAGCTGTATCCAAGGGCTGGCCTCTTCGTCAAATGGATGTGAACAATGGCTTTCTCCACGGGAGGCTTACAAAGGATGTCTATATGGCACAACCACCAGGTTTTGTTGACAAATCTTATCCATCTTATGTTTGTAAGTTACAGAAAGCTATTTATGGTCTCAAACAGGCACCCCGGGCATGGTATAGTGAGCTCCGCCAATGCCTTCTGGCCATGGGTTTCGTCAACACTACCTCTGACACTTCGCTCTTCGTCTTTCATGATTCTGGTATTACAGCCTATTGTTTGGTATATGTTGATGATCTCATATTGACTGGTAATGACTCTGCCTTCTTGAACCGTGTGATTGACTCTCTTGGGACTATATTTTCTCTTAAAGACATGGGTGATCTAAGCTACTTTCTTGGTGTTGTGGTTCTGCGCAGCTCCAAGGAGTGTTTTCTTTCTCAGCGTAAGTATGTTGTTGATATTTTGACTCATCATAATATGCTGGAATCCAACCCTATTCAGACGCCAACAGCGGCGTCCACCCGCCTTCATCTGGCCGACGGCTCGGCTCCTGCCGATGCATACGCCTATCGACAGGCCCTTGGGGGCCTCCATTATCTCTCCTTCACTCGTCCTGATATCTCCTTTGCTGTGAATAAACTCTCACAGTTCATGCACGCTCCTACTGTCACTCATTGGGGTGCAGTAAAGCGCATCTTTCGGTATCTGAATGGGACACGTGACTTCGGAGTCTGGCTGCGTCCTTCATCTGCTATACCTATGCATTGTTTCTCTGATGGTGATTGGGGTGGAAACTGTGATGACCGCTCCTCAACTAGTGCCTATGTTGTCTTTCTGAGGCCTAATCCTATTTCCTGGAGCTCCAAAAAGCAGCGTTCCGTTGCACGATCTTCTACTGAGGCTGAATATCGTGCCATTGCTTCTGCTGCCGCTGAAGTCCGTTGGCTTCATTCACTGCTGCGCGAGCTTCATGTCCCTCTTCCGACTGCTCCTGTCATTTACAACGACAACATTGGCGCCACTTACCTCTGTGCCAACCCTGTGTTTCATTCGCGCATGAAACACATCTTCATTGATTATCACTTTGTTCGTTAGTTGGTTCAGAATGGGTCTCTTCGTGTTGCTCATGTATCCTCTGCTGATCAGCTTGCTGATGCTCTCACCAAGCACTTATTTCGTCCTCGACTTCTTCTGCTGATGTCCAAGATTGGTGTGTCCTCCGGCCCTCCATCTTGAGGGGGCGTATTAGAATATATTGTGTGTATCTTTTTATTATAGGTAGAATATTCTTTCATTATTGTACAGTCCTATAGTTGGTAGGATTTGATTTCTTTTATTATTGTACAATCCTATAGTTGGTAGGATTTGATACCTCTCTGTACTCTATATATACTTTTGTGAGCAATACGAGAAAATTAATTCTCCCAAAACTATTACAGGCGCAAGCTGGTCCAGACACTACAGTTATCAAAAAAGAAGTTAATTCAAACACTTACCTGCATTCAGAAAAGATGCTGAATGTAATGTTTCTTTGCTATGTAGGCATGGAATTCGGCAACTTACAAGCGGATGGGCAGATGGACCAGCATATGTAACACAATGTCCGATACAAACTAACCAGAGCTACACGTATAACTTCACGATCATCGGTCAGAGAGGAACTCTGTTCTGGCATGCGCATATTTCATGGCTGAGAGCAACAGTTTATGGACCTATTATCATTCTGCCACGGCATAATGACTCCTATCCAATTAAGAAACCTTACAAAGAAATTCCAATCATATTTGGTAAGTATCATAAACCAGAACCACTTTGTTAATTGCTCTTCATAGTCAAAATTTTTAAATTAGTTGACACAAGTATTATATTAATGCTCTTTTGTTTTTCAGGGGAATGGTGGAATGTAGATCCTGAGGCTGTAATTAACCAGGCTCTTCAGACAGGAGGTGGTCCAAATGTTTCAGATGCATATACCATTAATGGTTTCCCAGGGCCCTTTTATAATTGTTCCTCTAAAGGTATAATCAATGGCTATAGCCTATTATGACAAACACAATGTTTCCATTATGAAGAATCATCATTATAGCCATTTGTATTTAGGAGTGCATGTATTACACAACTCGCATTACTTTATCAGCACTTAAGGTTAATCTTAAATTAATTAACTGAGCCATCCCATCATAATGTTAATACATTGTTTACATGCAAGTGATTGAGATTTAAAATCTTGAGACAAGTTAACTAGGACAGTACCAATGTCAATTTCAAAAAACGTTTTTATTGAAGAATTAACCTAAACAGCAGCATATTCAACCGCTTAATTAAAAATAGCCGGGCAGATATATAATATATGTGTAATCCATGTATATGTATATAACCGTATATAATCCATGTATAATCTATGTATCCTGACTAGAAAAAGCAAACAGTGAATTCGGCCGGCTTTTAGCATAAAGAGCCCAAGTTTATTTAATGTTTCATGTAATTCCTCCTAATTTTCTTGATTTCAGATACATTCAAGCTGAAAGTGAAACCAGGAAAGACTTATATGCTACGGTTGATCAACGCTGCACTAAATGATGAACTGTTCTTCAGCATTGCCAATCATACCCTCACCATTGTTGAAGCAGACGCTGTTTATACCAAACCATTTGACACAAATGAGTATTTATTACCCCTGGCCAAACCACAAATGTTCTTCTTAGAACAAAGCAGCATTACCCAAACGCCACCTTCCTAATGGCGGCTCAGCCATATTTCACCGGCCAAGGAACGTTTGACAACTCGACTGTTGCCGGATTCCTAGAATATAAACCCCACTTAAATGGTTTTCCCACCAACAAAAATAAAATCAAGCTCTTTAAACCAACTCTACCAAATATAACTGCAACAGGTTTTGTTGCCAATTTCACCAAGAAATTCCGCAGCTTAGCAAGTGTTCGGTTCCCAGCAAACGTTCCGCAAACTGTTGGCAAGCGTTTTCTGTTTACAGTAGGACTAGGTTCGAGCCCATGCCCTAAAAACTCGACATGTCAAGGACCAAATGGCACAAAATTTGCAGCATCAGTAAATAATGTATCTTTTGCTCTTCCAACAACAGCACTTCTGCAATCTCATTTCTTTGGACAATCAAACGGAGTTTACACCACAGATTTTCCAACCAACCCTCTAAATCCATTCAACTATACAGGAACACCACCAAACAACACTCTTGTAACCAATGCAACAAAGACTGTTGTCTTGCCATTTAATTCGAGTGTTGAGGTTGTGCTACAGGACACTAACATTTTTGGCGCCGAAAATCACCCTCTTCACCTCCATGGTTACAATTTCTTCGTCGTTGGTGAAGGGTTTGGCAACTTTGATCCTAACAAAGACCCTGCCAACTTCAACCTCAAGGATCCTGTAGAGAGGAACACGGTTGGCGTCCCCGCTGGTGGATGGATTGCTTTTAGATTCTTCGCAGATAATCCAGGTAAGAACTTTATCCTTAACAAGTACTATAACATTAATTCTTCTATAGAAATGATGATCTTAAAGTGCAAGCTGTTAGGGATATAGTAGATATGCCCTAGATCTAATATCATATTTGATAACTTGAACATATTTTGTGAATGTCATTTGATATAAAATATATGACATTTGATATTCTTTTATTATTATTATCAATTGTTTGATTATTTTGATAAGGCCCTTGATTAAATTTTGAGATTTGTCATCGTGATAGAGATCATGATAATGAGAGCAAAGTCTTTGACAATTTAATCTAAATTTGCTCTTGATCGTAAGATTATTAATTTGGACATTAGTAATCCGGTTAGATCAATATTTATGTGATCGTCTTTATCGGATAAAGATTAGTTGATCTCATTAACTAAATCACATAGATAGATGATGCATATAGAGATATGATCATTGAACCGATTCATTGGATAATTCCTAATGGTTAGAATTACCATAACTGTCAATAGGATATTTTCTTGAAGAATGTGATGTAATCGTTTCCTTTGACTTGAGATCGTCATAGTAATTGACAAGTTATTTATTGTGCTTTGATACTAGACATCTATGGCCCTAGGGCGATAGTTGAAAGGATATTGGGTACGATTAAATACTTGTTGAATTAGTGATTGATCAAGACGGAATCTGTCAACTCTTGGTAATGAGTTTAAGCTCCATGTTGTCATGAATTATAAACGACCAAACTAAGACCTTGGCCAGAGCAATTGAATGAAAGAAGAAATGAGTTTCTTAGGTCATTCAATGGTTGATTATATTTGACGTGAACACATAGTTGATCGCCTATTAGGATTTGACTGTTGAACCATATCCTAGGGTGATCCAGAACTATAAGGACAGAAGGAATTACTACATTATTCTTGTACTGGTTCTTGAGAGTAAATTGTATACTTCATGCTATCCGGTCGTTAAGGAGTGTTGCTAGACGCCACCCTTGATTAGTATATTGATATGATCAATTTACTACCGGTTTAGTATTGAACCTATGGGGTCGCACACTAACGAGTGTTCTGATCGTTGCTAAAGGATTAATTAACTTATTATTTGATAATCAAATTAAAGAATTTAATTAGTCAAATAAATTTAGTTATTAGTCCAAATGAAATATTATTATATTCTTTGCTAGCACAAAGATTATAATTAATATTGTAAATAGATTGAAGTTTCTATTTGGAATAGAAATTAAATAATATCTCTTGGTTGAAATATATGTGATATATATAATTAATATTATTTACATAATAGATGTATATAAAATATGATATTAATAAAGACTTATTAATAAATCCAATTTTGAATTGGATTATTAATGTGTAATTGAAGTTTTATCCTATTTGGAATGGGATTAATATTTTCAATAGGAAAAATATTGTACTAATATAAAAGTTTAAAAATTAGAATCCAATTTAGAATTGGACACAAAATTTGTAAAAATTTTCGTCACTCAACATAGAAGGAAAATTATACAAAAGTTTAATTCTTAGAAATAAAACTAGTACTTTGCGGAAAAAAAAGAAAAAAAAAAGTAAGAGAGCATTATTCCTAAAAAGGAAAATTTTTCCTCGTCAGTTTTTTTTTCTAAGATGGAAATTTGGAATTTTCATACAAAATAAACTTTTACCCTAGGAAAATTATTACCTCAACCAAATAGGAAAATGGTTTGTAGGTGATGCTATATAAATAGTAATGGAGAAAATTTGTATGGTTCTTTTTCGGTTTTTTATAATTGTTCTTGAGAAGAAAACTCACTTTGTGAAAGTGAGAGTACAATACAAAGCCAAGAGAGAAAATACAATTACAAGAAAAGTGTTTTTTGTTCTTCTAATTTGAGTTGAGATTTTTGAGAAAAATTTCAACACAATATTCTTCGTTCAATTTGTTCGCGGGTTTCATTGATTAAAGAGTTGATAGCAAGGATCGGTGTCGGTGTGGATACGCATAGAGTCTTCGCACTATCGAAGAAATTTCGAAAAAGAAACTCTCTTCACCAGGTACGTCTTAGATTCTATCTTTGACACGTAAATAAATTTTAAACATGAAAAAAATCTACCAAGGATTGTAATTGTCTTCCGCTGCGTGTTACGAACACCTATACGCAATCCTTCAGTGGTATCAGAGCTGTGGTTTATTGTGTCTAAAATTTATTTATGAAATATTTTAATATTATATTTGAAGAGTTCAAACCATAATAGATGTGCCTTGTGCAATAGCCAAATCGTTTGAATGTTGATATTATTTTATTGTGGATAAAATATGCATTCATATAACTATTGAGATCGTTCATGAAATTTTATATTAGATACAATGGGAATCTATAATAGGTTAAATGATTCTATTATTAATTTAATTGTTATTAGTTCATGAGATGTTAATTAATAATAATATTTTAGCCTGAATTCTTTTTATGTGATATATAAGATAAATATGTTAGAGGGTGTTGAATTTTGTTTTATGCCATGTGCTTGCTCATTACATAATTTTGAATTATTTATTGCATGTGATGTAAATTAATTTAGGGCTAAGCATGTAGAGAATTGAACTAAATTCACATGCTACAAAAGATTCGATCTTCGTGTTATTAAAAATAGTTTTTGTGACAATTCCCTCTTATTAAAAATTTGAGTTCTTAAATGAAAAATATAAGATATTTTATTATAAAGCTATCCATCAAGGTAACTAATTTTACTTACTTCTTATTTATAAGGAGCGGCCTGACTACCAGGAGACTAATAGTTCGAGAATATGTTAAAATTATTTATTGCATTAGATGTATGGATTGAAAGAATTATTCAATTTTACACTAAATGCCTGGACTACCCGTGGGAGTACAAAATTTAATAAGTTCTTTGCTATCATGATGGTTGAACTCAACTATGCTAATAGGATCGACCTGACTACCAGGGGACTATTTGACATAGAGCCATTTAAGGAAATTGTATGGGGATACAATTGGTAAGAGTACCTACCTTTAAAATATAAGTGAGAAACGACTTGATTACCAAGGGGCTCATACATATTGTTAAAGGATTCCTTTACTCCACTAAAAGAAATAAATATTTCGTAAACTATAATGAGGGTAAATAGTTTAAAATAATTAATGGAAATATCATTTAGATAAAAGTCCATGTCTTTATGATATATGCAAATATGCTCTTATAGTATTGCCTTTTCTTTCCTATATTTTAGATTTCTCAATATGTCTGCTATATCTCTGCGTGGAATACTTGAGACCAACAAGTTGGTAGGACCAAACTTTGATGATTGGTACAGAAATTTGAGAATTGTTCTCATGCATGAAAAACTTATTGATGTGATCGATAAGCCCACCAAGGAAGTCCCAGATGTAAATGATGATGATGCTACCAAGATTTATCAGAAATACTTGGAAGAATGTCTTACTACCAAATGCATCATTCTCGCTTCTGTGATTTCTGAACTGCAGCGGAACATCAGGATATGGATCCAACTGCAATTATTGAACATCTTAAGAAGATGTTTGGTACACAAAGTAGGACAGCTAGATACCAACTATCTAAGGCTTTATTTGGATCCAAATTGACTGGAAACTCACCAGTTGGACCCCATGTCAATCATATGATTGATCTTATTGAAGAACTTGAAAAGTTGGGGTGCAAACTGGGTAAAGAGCTTTCTCAAGATTTGATCTTGCAGTCACTACCGGAATCCTTTTCACAATTTGTTATTAATTTTAATATGAATAAAATGGATTGTGATCTTCTGAGATGCTTAACATGTTGATTGATTATGAGAATCAACTTGTATCTGAGAAGAAGAAAGGAACTATCATGTTGGTTGGAAACTCTTCTAAGAAGAAGGGTAAGAGTAAAAGTAAACCCAAGAAAAAGCCTACTGCGCCCAAGGGTGGTGTGACCAAAGCCAAAGGCAAAGAAGGCAAAGCTGATCAATCTGATGCTGTATGTTTCCATTGTAAGAAAATAGGACATTGGAAGAGAAATTGCAAAGAGTATCTTGCAATTTTAAAGGACAAGAAACAAGGTAAGACTTTAATGAAAAATGTTTTCAAGGTTTCTTTAACTACTACTAATTCTTCATTGTGGGTATTAGATACTGGCAGTGGTTATAAAATCTGCAATATGTTGCAGGGGTTCCAAATAAGTAGAAAGTTGAAGAAAGGAGAAATTAATCTACAAGTTAGAAATGGTGCAAAAGTTGCAGCCGTAGCTGTAGGATCAATTTCTTTAATAATGCCTACGGGCAAAGTACTTATGTTGGATGATTGTTATTACGTTCCTAAATTTGTTTCAAACATAATTTCAGCTTCTATGTTAGACAAACATGGTTTTCGCATTAATATAGGCAATGGTGTTTGCTCTATTTATAATAGTGATAATTTATGTGTGAATGGCTATCTCCAACATGATGTTTATGTCTTACCTAGTGTGAATGCTAATTCGATTATGCATATTTCAAGTCTGAAAGGAAAAACAGAACCTTATTAGATATGATGAGATCTATGATGGGGTTCACTGATCTTCCAATAAATTTATGGGGATATGCTGTGGAAGCAGCAACATACTTACTTAATAAAGTTCCCACTAAGTTAGCCTCTACAGCACCATATGAGATATGGAAAAGATGTAAGCCTAACCTTAAACATATTAAGGTTTGGGATTGTCCAGCTTATGTTAAGAGACTACAGTCTGATAAACTTGACTCAAGATCTGATAAGTGTAGATTCGTTGGGTATCCTAAGGAAACAAGGGGATATTATTTCTATCACCCTTCTGACCATAAAGTGTTTGCGGCCAGAGGAGCAACCTTTTTGGAAAGGAAATTTCTTTTGGAAGGAAACTATAATTAAGAAATAGAACTTGATGAAGATCAAGAAACTAATGAATCAACACAATATAAAGATCATGAGACCCAAGTTGAAGAACCTTTATTGGATGTTTTGAAGTTGCCAAGGAAATTGCCATCTTCAACGGTTAAAGTTCAAGAACTAAATGAAGTTCAAGAACAGGTTAATGAACCAGTTGCAAACCAAATTGAGCAACAACGAAATCCAACACAAGGTGAACAGGTTGTACAAGTACCTCTTCGAAGGTCTACACGAGAACGTCATGTACCAACTAGATTAAATTTATTGGTACAAGATGATTTATCAAATAAGGTTGATCATAATGATGATGACCCTAAAACCTATGAAGAGGCTGTACAAAGTTCTGATTATGAGAAGTGGCAAAAGGCCATGGAATCCGAAATGGAATCCATGAAGGAAAAAAGTATGGACTTTAGTTGAACCTTTAAAGGATATAAAACCTATAGGTTGTAAATGAATTTTTAAGAAAAAGATTGGAGCAGACGGAAAGGTGGAGACCTACAAAGCACGTCTTGTTGCCAAGGGATATCTTCAGAAAGAAGGAGTCGACTATGACGAGACTTTCTTTCCCGTGGCAATGCTCAAATCTATTCGGATTTTGCTTGCTATAGCAGCATACTATGATTATGAAATATGAAAAATGGATGTGAAAACGGATTTCCTTAATGGTGATCTAGAAGAGGATGTGTACATGACACAACCTGAAGGTTTCATATCTTCGTCTGATAATAATAAAATTTGTAAGCTACAAAGATCTATTTATGGATTAAAGCAAGCTTCTCGAAGTTGGAATATTCGATTTAACAAAACAATTGAAAAGTTCAATTTTGTTAGATGCGAAGAAGAACCTTGTGTGTACAAAAAGGTTAGTGGGAGCACAATTATATTTTTAGTGTTGTATGTTGATGATATATTGCTCATAGGGAATGACGTACCGGCATTGCAAAATACCAAGATTTGGCTATCTGAACAGTTTTCCATGAAAGACTTGGGAGAAACAGCTTATATATTAGGATAAAGATCTATAGAGATAGATCTAGGAAGCTGTTTGGACTTTTCCAGTCTTTGTACATTGATACTATCTTAAAGAGGTATAACATGGATAATTCCAAAAGATGCTATCTACCGATAGGCACTGGAATTTCTCTCAGTAGGGAGGATTGTCCTAAAACACCTGAAGAGAGAGAACGCATGAGTAGGATCCCATACGCTAGTGCAGTGGGAGCTATCATGTATACCATGACATGTACACGTCCTGATGTGGCTTATGCACTTGGAGTGACTAGCCGATATCAGGCAAATCCTGGTGAGGAACATTAGAAGGACTAAAGACCAGTTCCTTATCTATGGAGATTTTGAGTTGAAACTTAAAAGTTATACTGATGCAAGTTTCTCTTCAGATAGGAATGATAGCAAATCTATTTCTGGTTATGTATTCATCTTAAATGGTGGTGCAGTGAGTTGGAAAAGTTCCAAACAAGCTACAGTTGCTGATTCAGTGACTGAAGCAGAATATATAGCAGCTAGTGAAGCTGCTAAGGAAGCTGTATGGATGAAAAAGTTCTTCATTGAACTTGGTGTGGTTCCTTCAATGGAAGGTACGGTTCCATTGTTGTGTGACAATACTGGAGCCATTGCTCAAGCAAAAGAACCAAGATCACACTAAATGTCCAAACACATTCTGCGAAGGTATCACTTGATAAGAGAGATCATTGAACATGGAAACGTCGAGATTCAAAAGGTTGATTGAAAGGAAAATGCTGCAGACCCATTCACTAAAGCGCTTGGCACAAAAGGAGTTTGACAAGCACAAGTGAAAATTGGGGATGAAGTACAAGAGCAATTGGCTCTAGTGCAAGTGGGAGATTGTTAAGGATAAAGTAGATATGCCCTAGATCCAATATCATATTTGATAACTTGAACATATTTTGTGAATGTCATTTGATATAAAATATATGGCATTTGATGTTCTTTTATTATTATTATCAATTGTTTGATTATTTTGATAAGGTCCTTGATTAAATTTTGAGATTTGTTATCGTGATAGAGATCATGATAATGAGAGCAAAGTCTTTTACAATTTAATCTAAATTTGTTCTTGATCGTAGGATTATTAATTTGGACATTAGTAATCCGGTTAGATTAATATTTATGTGTTCGTCTTTATCGGATAAAGATTAGTTGATCTCATTAACTAAATCACATAGATAGATTATGTATATTGAGATATGATCATTGAACCGACTCATTGGATAATTCCTAATGGTTAGAATTACCATAACTGTCAATAGAATATTTTCTTGAAGAATGTGATGTAATCGTTTCCTTTGACTTGAGATCGTCATAGTAATTGACAAGTTATTTATTGTGCTTTGATACTAGACACCTATGGCCCTAGGGCGATAGTTGAAAGGATAATGGGTACGATTAAATACTTGTAGAATTAGTGATTGATCAAGACGGAATCTGTCAACTCTTGGTAATGAGTTTAAGCTCCATGTTGTCATGAATTATAAATGACCAAACTAAGACCTTGGCCAGGGCAATTGAATGAAAGAAGAAATGAGTTTTTTAGGTCATTCAATGGTCGATTATAGTTGACGTGAACACATAGTTGATCGCCTATTAGAATTTGACAGTTGAACCATATCCTAGGGTGATCTAGAGCTATAAGGACAGAAGGAATTACTACATTATTCTTCTACTGGTTCTTGAGAGTAAATTGTATACTTCATGCTATCCGGTCGTTAAGGAGTGTTGCTAGACGCCGCCCTTGATTAGTATATTGATATGATCAATTTACTACCGGTTTAGTATTGAACCTATGGGGTCGCACACTAACGAGTGTTTTGATCGTTGCTAAAGGATTAATTAACTTATTATTTGATAATTAAATTAAAGAATTTAATTAGTCAAATAAATTTAGTTATTAGTCCAAATGAAATATTATTATATTCTTTGCTAGCACAAAGATTATAATTAACATTGTGAATAAATTGAAGTTTCTATTTGGAATAAAAATTAAATAATATCTCTTGGTTGAAATATATGTAATATATATATAATTAATATTATTTTATATAAAAGATGTATATAAAATATGATATTAATAAAGATTTGTTAATAAATCCAATTTTGAATTGGATTATTAATGTGTAATTGAAGTTTTATCCTATTTGGAATAGGATTAATATTTTCAATAGGAAAAATATTATATTAATATAAAAGTTTACAAATTTGAATCCAATTTAGAATTGGACACAAAATTTGTAAAAATTGTCACTCAACATAGAAGGAAAATTATACAAAAATTTAATTTTTAGAAATAAAACTAGTACTTTGCGAAGAAAAAAGAAAAAAAAATGTAAGAGAGCATTATTCCTAAAAAGGAAAATTTTTCCTCGTCAGTTTTTTTTTCTAAGATGGAAATTTGGAATTTTCATACAAAATTCTTTAAAGTTTATTTTGGAATAAACTTTTACCCAAGGAAAATTATTACCTCAACCAAATAGGAAAATGGTTTGTAGGTGATGCTATATAAAGGGTAATGGAGAAGATTTGCATGATTTTTTTTCGGTTTTTTTATAATTGTTGTTGAGAAGAAAACTCACTTTGTGAAAGTGAGAGTGAAATACAAAGCCAAGAGAGAAAATACAATTACAAGAAAAGTGTTTCTTGTTCTTCTAATTTGAGTTGAGATTTTTGAGAAAAATTTCAACACAATATTCTTCGTTCAATTTGTTCGCGTGTTTCATTGATAAAAGAGTTGATAGTAAGGATCGGTCTCGGTGTGGATACGCATAGAGTCTTCGCAATATCGAAGAAATTTCGAAAAAGAAACTTTCTTCACCAGGTACGTCTTAGATCCTATCTTTGACACGTAAATAAATTTTAAACATGAAAAAAATGTACCAAAGATTGTAATTGTCTTCCGCTGCATGTTACGAACACCTATACGAAATCCTTCACAAGCATGAAACAGGAGTATGGTTCATGCATTGCCATTTTGATGTGCACACGAGCTGGGGTCTGAGGATGGCTTGGATCGTGTTAGATGGGCCATTACCGAGCCAAAATTTACCTCCTCCGCCTTCAGATCTTCCAAAATGTTGAACAAGAACAGAGATTCGACGGCTCGCTTACGGTTTCTTGAGTGTTTTTATCTCCTTTTTAGTTCCGGCTAATTTGTATTCATTAAGTTAATGTGTTATTCTTTTCTGTTACCTTGAAAAGTGAGAACTGTCAACAATGTTCTTCACTTATTTGACAAAAGTATTCTCCATCAAATTTTGTTGCCACTTCTCTTAAACGTTTACTTCAAATCCTTCATATCAAATGATTTCATTTCTTCAAACTTTGGAAGTGTAACAGAAACAATAACTAACGTGTAAAATACTTATTAGTGTGTTGGACCCAACAAAAAGGATCCATGAAGAATGGATTAAGTAGCAATTTTACAGAATGCGGACGAGCATTTAAGCTGCCGAAACATTATAATTCCAAGAACATAAATTAGATAACTAGTAAACAACATTGATATGCAGAAAGTACTATAATAGATAAATTCCACAAGCAAAGATGTGTGAACAAGGGACCAATTTAATAAGGTAGTGAACGGTACGGTTGAATTTGTAACGTGATTTATGGATACGTGAATTAATTTAATATAAAAATATGAAATAAATAAGAACATAAGTAAGATTGTAAAATAACTTAAAAGAAATACGAGTCTGGCTATAAGTTTAGCTTCTCCAATAGCAGTAACAAGAGCAATATTAAGAATAAAGTAAAAAGAGCAATTCTATAGAATAAGAGTCGATTTTCGCTTTTGCATACATAATGTTTCGTATCCTACAAGGAATATTACTTTTTCTATTTATAGCTTTATTCAAGGAGACACGATCTCCAAATCAATCTCTTCTTGAATGAGAATAAAAATATTGATGGTTGTATAACGGTTGGTCATTAATACAGTAATGGCTACTTATTGAATGATGTCTTTTCCAATTGATGCTTTCTTTCAAATTTTCGCTCTCGGTCTCAATGCCTTGAGAACTCACTCAGCACAGGTCACATGCTTGTATCTGGTGCCAACTATTTGCTGACTCACATCTTACATCTCTTCATTTTCACCTGTCATTTCGGCTTTCGTCCAACTGTTATTTCAGCAATGCCCCTCTTCCGTTGAGGGCGTTTCCACTCTCCATTTTAATTTTTCAACAATCCTGCTCACAGTACTATTAGGAATGAGAGCCATGTATCAAAATTTAAGTACAAAAAAGCAGCTACTTTTGGTGTCACAATGAGGTACTTGTGCCACCATTGTTTCCCTTTTCAAGTTCCTACAGTTGTTCTTAACATCCTTGACTGCAGGTTTTTACTTCTTCCTGCTGGAAGTTAAATGTTATTTCAAATTGTATTGAATTTATTGGTTAACATTGTACAGCTGATTAAGAGGAGAGCACCGATCACAAAGAGCTTTGACCGTTCAACGCTGAGAATTCCAATATCTTGGACGAACTGCTTATTTTTGAAGATATTCTGTTTTAGAAGATAGCATGTCAGACTTGGTTGATCTAAGTTCACAATCCAATCACATTATATGGAACCATCTCTGCTGGGTTCTGTAGACTCTTTTTATCTCCACATCTAAAAGCTCTTACAGAAATAATAGTTGGACTCAGAGGCGACGATAGGATTTGAAGTTTATAAGTTCGAGATTTTTAATGCTGAATTTTATATTAATAATTTGTGCATTTTCAAGTTCGTGCACCCCCTCTCATTCTGATATTTATCCTCGGGGAGTTCCCAAAATGCTTCTGTGCAATTAAATTTTCTTATATTTTTGTGTATTGTTTATATTTGCATGCACTTCATACTCGTTGAATGATAATCATGCAAGAACAAACAAGAAGATAAGCAATAACAAGGAAAAAAAATCATTATACTAAGATATTTCTCTGAATTAATGTTTTTCTTTTCAATTTCATACAACTTGCACCTAAAGCTCCTTAACAAGAAACTAATTGTATTACAAGCCTAGTGTGTTCAACCAAAAAATTTCAAAGAATGAGTGATACTCTTAACAAGAGAAATGTTCTGCCTTAGCAGAAAAGAGAATAAAAATATGAAAGATCATCAACATTTAGGAAGATCAGCTGGTGGAGGAGGTAACTTCTGCTTGGGGCCTTTTCCATCCATAACCATCCATGCCATTTTCAAGCCCCAACTTGTGTGAACTTCAAGATGACAATGCATGAACCATACTCCTAAAAATTCATATACACATTCATAAATATCATGTCAAAAAAATTCCAACTCAAAATAGATATTTCAACATTTAAATTCAAATTGTAAAAGGGCAGCCAGGTGCACTAAGCTCTCGCTATGTGTGCGGTCACAGAAAGGGCCAGGCCACAAAGGTCTATTGTACGCAGCCTTACCATACATTTCGACAAGTGTGTGTTGATTATGCTTTGTGCACTGACATGCAATGTATTTTTACACCAGCGATCAGGTTAAATTGATATACAATAACATGTAACTTCCGTAGACTTCGTATATGGTAACTTGAATGATAGAGCATTAACCTGCTATTACAATCGAATTGCACTATCAGTATATATAACTTACGGAAAATGCCTAAATATGCCATCGAACTTTTAGAAATGGTTCATCTATGCCATCCATTAAAATTTTGGTATATCCATGCCATTATCGTTAAAGAAATGGCCCAGATATGCCATTCCTCCGTTAATTTTCAGTTTTTTCAGTTTTTTTTTGTAAAAAACTTGATTTTTTTTTATATATTGTAAAAACTTGATTATACATTGTAATTTTAATTATGGTAGTATTAAATTAGCATATTTTATATATATTGATCACATTTTATATATAACAAACATTTTGTAAAAATATTTCAATTTTAAAAATTATATTATTGATATAAATCGGAAAAGGCCTAAAGGAGTATAAAAAGGAGATTTATATATATAATATAGGTGTAGTAACCGAAGTCAAAAAGAGAAGAGTATAAAAGAGAGATTTTGAGTCAAATCTGTTAAGGATTTTATGATATGTTTATCCTATAGTTTAAATCCTTGAAATATTGTAATTTTAATTATGGTAGTATTAGATTAATTTTAACTATTTTTCCCTTTAAGACTATAATAATTTCAAATTTCAAATGTACTAGTAATTAATTCTAATTCATGTCGGATTAAAGATACTTTTTTGTTTTTTCAATTTTTTTAAAAATACTAAAAATATTCATGTTGGAAATCATTTAGAAATTTCTATTTCTGGAGTTACTTTCTTTTTTCTTTTGTGATTCTTTCTATTTGATTTTTGATTGTACTTGTTCTATCAGTCAAATATCAGTGAGGAATTTGTCCAATTTCCAAAGTCAATTCGACTAAATGATTCGTTAATTATCTGATTACTAATTAGAGAATAAAAATGAAAATATTTTTCTTTATAAAAATTTGAATAACGATAATAAAATGAAATGCTTAAAAAAACTGAAAAAATTTCTGTTTTTACAAAAAAATCAAGTTTTTACAGAAAAAAACTGAAAAAACAGAAAATTAACGGAGGAATGGCATATCTGGGCCATTTCTTTAACGGCAATGGCATATCTGGGCCATTTCTTTAATGGCAATGGCATGGATATAGCAAAATTTTAACGGATGGTATAGATGAGCCATTGCTGAAAGTTCAGTGGCATATTTAGACTTTTTCCGTATAACTTAAACTATAATTTAATACCTGGGTTGTCAGCAAGGAAGCGAATGGCGACCCAACCTCCGGATGGTACACCAACAGTGTTCCTTTCAGCAGGGTCAACAAGGTTAAAATTAGCAGGGTCTTTACTAGAATTATAATTTCCAAAACCTTGACCAACCACAAAGAAATTAAAACCATGGAGGTGAAGAGGGTGACGTTCAGCACTAATGATACATTTATCTTGCATAACTAATTCCACACTAGTATTAAAAGGTAGCACCACAACTTTTGTGCCTGTGGTAACAGAAATATTGTTTGGTAGATTTCCTGTGTAATTGAATTTAAATGGTGGAGTGATTGGAAAATCTGTGGTATAAACACCTTTGGATTGATTATAAAAGTGAGATTGAAGAAGTGCTACATTTGGCTGAACAAAAGATATATTGTTAACAGAAGCTGCTAATTTTGTGTTATTTGGTCCTTGACATGTTTGTGGTTCTTAGGACATGGATTCAATCCTAATCCCACAGTGAAGAAAAAATGTTTATCAGCTTTTTTAGGAACATTGGCTGGGAATTTTGCATTGCCTAAACTTCTTATTTTCTTGACAAAACTTGTAGCAAAAGTTGTGTCATTAAATATAGGAAGTTTTGGGTTTAACAGAGGGAATTTGCTGCTCTTCTTGATTCTATTAGATGGTTGATGATATTCTAAGATTCCAGTGGTAGTGGAATTATCAAAGGCAGCAGGACCAGTGGCATAAGGCCGAGCCGCCATGAGGAAGGTGGCATTAGGATGAAAATGTTTGGTTTTCAAGAGGACATTTGTGGTTTGTCCTTGTGTTATAAGAATTGTGTTGGTCTTGAATGGTTTTACATAAACTGCATCAACTTCTACAACAGTAAGGTTGTGATTTGCTATGCTGAAGAAGAGTTCATCATTCAGTGCAGCATTGACTAATCTCAGTAAATATGTCTTCTCTGATTTCACCTTCAATTTGAATGTATCTGCAAAACTTATGAAATTTCAGCTATTTTAATGTGACAAAAATAGTTTTATGACTTTACTGTTATAGTCACGTGGACAAGAGGGGTTGCTCTGATGGTAAGCAACCCCACTTCCAACCAAGAGGTTGTGAGTTCGAGTCTCCCCAAGAGCAAGGTGGGAAGTTCTTGGAGGGAAGGATGCCGGTGGTCTATTTGGAAACAGCCTCTCTACCCAAGGGTAGGGGTAAGGTATGCGTACACACTACCCTCCCCAGACCCCACTAAGTGGGATTATACTGGGTTGTTGTTATAGTCACGTGACAAGAAATACTTTTATGATTTTACTGTTATAGTGAGTATTCTACCTTTAGCAGAGCAATTGTAGAGAAGTCCAGGAAGACCATTGATGGTATAAGCATCAGAAATATTTGGAGCTCCTCCTGTTTGAAGGGCTTTATTAATAATTGTTTCTGTATCTTCCTTCCACCATTCACCTGCAATCCATGCAAATACATATAAGTAATTTTGGTTAAAAATTACTGTATGACAATAAAAAGGGCATCTTGCATTCCGCAGGGTTTAGGAAGAGCCGCGTTCCAACAGGGTGTGATGTAGGGCACCGTACCCTGATGCAATCATCATTGGCTAATTTCATGGTTTGAACCCGTGACTTATAAGTCACACAGAGATAATTTGACCATTGCTCTAAGGTCCCACCGTATGACAATAGACTAATAAAATGAGTACTGATATAACTGATTAATAATGTAAGTTGAATATTACCAAAAAGAATGGGACTTCCTTGAAGGGTTGTGGAAAAGGGTAAGCAACGCCTTTCTTTGGAAGAATAACAATGGGCCCATAGAGAGTAACTCTCAGCCATGAGATGTGAGCATGCCAAAATAAAGT
Source organism: Nicotiana benthamiana (assembly GCA_034376525.1). Lineage (NCBI taxonomy): Eukaryota > Viridiplantae > Streptophyta > Magnoliopsida > Solanales > Solanaceae > Nicotiana > Nicotiana benthamiana. The sequence continues at coordinate 54,108,888 of CM067341.1, read as the reverse complement.
TCCTCTTTGACCAGTGATTGTGAAATTGTATACATAACTCTGCCCTGTCTGAATAGGGCATTGTGTAATATATGCAGGTCCATCTGCCCATCCACTTCTTAGTAGTGTCACTCCATGCCTGGAGTAACATAACAAGCATATATTATTAGACTAGACGTTCTGAGCCACAGTGGCGGACGTACGTGGTGGCAAGCGTGTTCAACTGAATTTGGTTCATCAAAACAATACTGTGTATATGTATAAATTACGAGTAAAACTGCGTAATTTTATATAAATATTTTATTTGAACCCACTTGACAACTACTATTTTGTGACTAAAGTTATGTACTTCTAAGATTAATCCCGCTTGCACAAAATTCTGGGTCCGTCACTGCTGAGCCACTATGTTGTTCGGACTCTCTATGCTACTGTACTCATGTCGGACCATCCAAAAATATAATGCACTACTTTTGGAGCATTTAATGCGCACTTCTTGAAGAGTCCGACCAACATAGCTGAACCATAGGCCCTTGGAGTATTTTATATTTTACTTCCTCTTTTTGTTAAGGAGATTATGTTATTTGCATGTATAGTATATAAATTTTCTGACACTATCAGCTTAATTAAATTTACCTGCAATAGTTAATTCTTCATAGTAAGTATATGATAGCATGGAATACAAAGTAATCACATGCTGTAGTCAGTTGTAAAAATTCTTTACAATAACTTAAACTTCTGTTAAAAGATAATACTCCATAGGAAAGAAATAGCTCGCAACAGGAAAGATTGTTACGTAACAATGAATGGTGAGATTGTACTGAACATGGTTAACAACCTTGATAACAAGTCTGTCTCCTTCTCTTGCAATAATTCTAGGCCCTGGAAACTGGCCATTCACTGTTACAATGCTCTTTGTTTGACACAATCTCGTCAAATTTTGCATTTGAATCTGCAATGCCAGAGACATTTTAAAAGAAATACAGAAAGGAAAATAATCATGAATCTATAATGCACTAACAAAAAGTGATCAATCATATAATACGTACATTAAACTTGTAGTGTCTGGTAATGCCTACATGCTTTGCAAGTACTAGTGTATCAACTAAAACCAACACAAATAGAGTCAACAAAACGAGATTTGAACTCTTCACAAAAGAGTACTCCATGTTTTAGATTCTTTTTTGTTTGGGATATACAGATGAGTGATGAGTTGAAAACTGAGTTGCTTTGGATGATAATGAAAATGGAACATTTATATATATTGTGAGCGTTCAGTCAATTTGGTGGTTAAAGAGGAAATTATTAGATTCCATATTAATCTGCTTAGGGTGTTGGACCAACCATATTTTTGAGTGGCGTTCAAGTTTGATAATTATTCTCTTATTCTATTCATATTCCACATAACGGTTTCTCAATGAATTCTGGTGGATATTTGCAACTTCTTTCTTTTCTTTTGATAGCTAGGAACTGATGTCTATGAATTGAATCCTGTATATGACCAAAAAAAAGATTTTGCTATTAATTTTTCTAACATTATGGCAGCTGCCTCAGTACCCCATAACATCAAATTTGCAATCTTGATTACCACAAGAAGACAAAACATGAATTCGTGCATGCACTGCATGGTGCAAATTGCCCCGCAACAAGAATGAGAGCTAGCAGTGGGAGTTCGGCCGCAACCAGTTACTTTAGCTTAAATATTATATCTGCACTAGAAAATTTATTATATATATAATTATGAACCCAGTAGCTAAAATGATTTATATGATTTCGTGGCAAATTTAGAATTCATAAAGTTTAAAATCTGCCTCTGCCTCTGCTCGCAAGCCATAAAACTCAAAGGATTCAAGCTATATATATTGGTCGTACAAGGACGCTAGCTGCAGCGAATATCATCTGTGATAGTAGGTATGTTAGAACTATTTTTAACAGATTACCAATTAATGTTTATCAAGAAATTTACCTGTAATGCTTAATAAGTAATCTGATTGTGTTTTTTACGGAACTTAATACTAGTGTTTAGCTGGAACAGAGGAAAATAAAGGTTACATTTGCAAGTATAGTGATGATTAATACTATTGTTATGGACAAATAGTTAATTTATCAATATCAACGTCATATATGACACCTGCAATCTGTAACTTGGAGTTGAAATTCGAATACTCACATCAAGTTAAAGTGAAGAGAATATTTGGATAATTCGCGAACCAACAATTGGCAAATTTTAAGTTAATCAGTTGCACTCATTCTCCAACTTTTAACACTTAAGTACTAATCTAGTCAGGGACTTAATCTTAACTTCATCTTCTGTTAGTTGCTGTCGGTTGTTCGTTTTTCTCAATTGTTGTGTACCTAATAACAACTTTGATGTTTATTGATAGCTCATTCATTTTTCATATTTGTGAATTTGTAAAAATTCCAATTAGAGCGAACTCATTAAGGCAATAATACACTTCCAAATATGGATATTATTCTACAGAGAACTAGCTAATAGCTTCTATTCTGTAGCTGAAACTAGAAAATTCATCTAGAGATTTTAAATTCCAAGTTTCCAACCGTTGACACAACCAGTAGCGGAGGCAGGATTTCCGTTAAGTGGGCCAAAAAAAAGTTATTACAAGAGATTGTGGTCAATGAGAATTGAATTAGCTACCTCACAAAGGTTTTGTACCCCTTAACTACTAAGCTATGTTTTTGGGCTATGTCAAGGGAATTCAAAATATAGTACATATATATACAAATCGGATTATGTCTTAAATGCATAGTGTTCCCCATACCTCCCTCTCTCTCAGCCCAGCCCTAACGGTCACTAATGACCGGCCGGCGACCACCCCACCAAGCAGGTAAGTCCCTCTCCCTCCCTCATCTCTCTCTCGCCTCCCCCCTGTCGCCTCTCATCTCCCTCTCACTCTTTTCCTTCTTTCTCCTCTTCTCCCCACTCCCAATCCCAACAGGAGCGGCATTTTCGGCGATCGTTCTCCCGCCGATGACATCTTTTTCGGCGACTGCAGCACCCTCGGCCCCATTCTTCTTCTTCTTCTTCTTCTTCTTCTTCTTCTTCTTCTTCTTCTTCTTCTTCTTCTTGCAAGTTCTATTCTTGGGAGTTGGTACCTCCAATTTTCATGTTTCCCTTCTTTGTGTTACTAAATTCTTGCCATTTTAGTTCACATTAGTTTAATCATCATATTAGCATGCATGTAGTTAACAACTTGTTTTCTTCTAGTTTGGTATGTTGCCTATTGTTTATTAGTAATTTTCCTTAGTGTGTCGTAGGTATAGTGGTTGTAATATGGGATGGTTGAGTAAGGTCATGTCCTCGCGGGAGGGGGTGAAACGGGGAACAGAGGGTGGGATGGGAGGTAAGGGAAACAAGGGAGCCTATAGGTTGAGAATTGGTTCATGGAACATAGGAACATTGACAGATAAGTCTATAGAGTTAGCGAAGATCCTCTAGAAGAGAAAGATCAATATAGTGTGTATCCAGGAGACAACATGGGTAGGATCGAAGGCGAGGATGTGGACGGATATAATCTATGGTATCTGGAATCCTGAAGGGTAAGAATATAGCGGGTATTTTGGTGGATAGGGAACATAGAAAGTCTGTGGTATAGGTAAGGTGGGTGAATCATAGATTAATGACTATTAAGTTGGTGGTTGGAGAGTGCACCGTCGTTAGCGCTTACGCGCCGCATGCGAGCCTAGATGAGGAGGTCAAAAGGCATTTCTATGAGGGGTTGGATGAGATTGTGCATAATGTTTTGCTTGTTGAGAGGTTATTTATAGGAGAGGATTTCAATGGACATATTGGGTCGACTGCAGGTGGCTATCGCAAGGTGCATGGCTGCTTCAGTTTTGGGGATAGGAACTGGGGAGGTACTTCGTTGTTGGATTTTTCTAAGGCTTTTGAGCTAGTGATTACAAACTCTAGTTTTCTGAATAGAGAGGAGCATTTGGTTACTTCCAATGTACGGTGGCAAAGACTCATTTTTACTATCTCCTCCTTAGGAGATATGATAGAGAATTGTGCAAGGATTACAAGGTTATCCTGAGTGAGATCCTCGTGATGCATCATAGGCTCTTGGTGATGGACATCAATATTATATTGAAGATGAAGAAAATGTTTTTATGAGGAAGACGAGGGATCAGGTGTGGAGCCTTAACTAAGGATAAATCTCAGGAGTTGGAGGGGAGTTTATCGGCTAGGGTAGCTTGGAGGAGTAGTGGGGACATGAGAGCTATTTCGTCGACAATGGCAGACTGTATAAGAGAGGTTGTGAAAGAGGTATTAGTCTCGACGAGCTACTCTGGGGGCAGAAAAGCGACTGGTGGTGGAATGAAGTCATCCAAAGAAAAATAAAGCAAATAAGGCGGCGTACCTGAAGTTAGTAAGGAGCACATATGGGGAGGGGAGGAGAGCGAGTAGGGACATGTATAAGGTAGCTAAGAAGGAGGCTAAGCCAGATGTCACGGAGGCTAATACTACGGCTTTTGGTCGTATGTATGAGGAACTAGGATACAAAGGCGGGGAGAAAAAAATTATTCTCGCTAACCAAGATGAGAGATAGGAAGGCTCGGGATCTGGACCAAGGGAGGTGCATCAAATATGAGGACTGTAGATTATTGATGGGAGAGGCCCAGATTAAGAGGATATACCAAGCTTACTTTCATAAAGTTCTTAGGGATCGGGATATTGTGCTAGGTGAATTGGGGCATTACGAGAGTCACCGTTACTTTAGGTACTATATGTGCATAAAGGTTGAGGAGTTCGTGAGGGATATGTGTAATATGAGTAGGGGCAGAGCGACCGAGCCAGGTATGTGGGAAGAGCAGGCTTGGAGTGGCTGACTAGGTTGTTTAATGTTATTTTTATAACGAAAAGGATGTCGGATGAGTGGAGGTGGAGTATAGTGGTTCTGTTTTATAAGAACAAAGGTGATATCCAGAGTTGTATCAACTATCGGGGTATCAAATTACTGAGTCATACCATAAATGTTTGGGAGAGGGTGGTAAAAGTGAAAGTGAGAAGGATGGTGTCTATATCTGACAACCAGTTCGTGTTCATGCTGGGTTATTCTACTACGGAAGATATCCACCTTATTAGCAGGTTGTGGAATATTACAGGAATATGAAGAAGGGTCTGCAAATGGTATTTATTGATCTAGAGAAAGCGTATAACTAGATCTCTAGAGATGTTCACTAGATATGTTTGGTGGCAAAAGGTGTGTCAATTGCTTACATTAGGGCGATTAAGGACATGTATGATGGATCTAAGACTCAAGTTAGTATTGTGGGAGGTGACTCAGATCATTTTTTAGTTGTTACGGGGTTACACCAAGGATTTTCACTCAGCTTGTTCTTATTTTCCCTAGTGATGGATGCACTAACACACCATATTCAAGGGGATGTGCCATAGTGTATGTTATTCACTGGCAACATAGTTCTGATTGATGAGACACAAGGAGGTGTTAATGAGAGGCTGGAAGTTTGGAGACAGGTCCTTGAGTCTAAGTGTTTCAAGTTGAGCAGAACTAAGACGGAATACCTAAAGTGCAAGTTCAACACCGATCTGAGGGAGGCGGGCATGGCCGTGAGGCTTGAATTATAGTCCAACCCCAAGAGAGGCAGTTTCAAGTCCTTAGGTCGATTATAAGGGGGGATGTGGAGATCGACGAGGATGTCACACACTGTATAGGGGTGGGGTGGAAGAAGTGGAGGTTAGCGTCTGGAATCCTGTGTGACAAAAAAGTGCCACTGATGCTCAATAGTAATTTTTATAGAGCGATAGTTAGACCGAACATATTGTACGGGGCGGAGTGTTGACCAGTTAAGAACTCACACATCCAGAAGATAAAAGTAGCATAATTGAGGATGTTGAGATGGATGTGCGAGCACACTAGGATGGATAAGATTAGGAATGAGAATATTCGGGAGAAGGTGGGCGTAGCTCCCATTAGTGACAAGATGCTGGAAGCGAGGCTCAGAAGGTTTAGGCACGTACAGAGGACAAGCCCAGATGTCCCGGTAGTAAGGTGTTAGCAGCTGGATTTAGAAGGCACAAAAAGATGTTTGTGGAGGGGTTTTCATCTATAGCAGCCCCATTAATCAGGTTGACTCAGAAAGGTACCCTGTTCAGATGGTCAAACGAGTGTGAGGCGAGCTTTCACAAGCTCATAACAGCTTTGATTATAGCATCAGTGTTGGTGTTACCCACAGGATCAGGGCCTTATACCGTATATTATGACACATATCGTATTGAACTTGGTGTGGTATTGATGCAGGGTAGCAAGGTTATTGCATATGTCTCACGGAAGCTGAAGGTTCATGAGAAGCATTATCCAGTTCATAACTTGGAGCTAGCGGCCATTGTTCACGTGCTACAAATTTGGAGGCACTATCTATATGTTGTGTCGTGTGAAATGTTCACGAATCATAGGAGTTTGCAGTATCTGTTCAAACAGAAGGAGCTCAATTTGAGGCAGAGAAGGTGGTTAGAGCTATTGAAAGACTATGATATCACCATCCTGTATCATCCCAGAAGGCCAATGTGGTGGCCGAGGCTTTGAGTATGAATTCAGCTAGTATGGGCAGCCTTGCGTACATTCGAGTCGGTGAAAGACCGCTTACATTAGATGTTCAGGCCTTGGCCAATTAGTTCGTGAGGTTGGATATTTTTGAACCCAGCTGTGTTTAAGCTTGCATAGTTGCTGGGTCTTCCGTATTTGAGTGCATCCAAGATCGGTTGTATGATGACCCTCATTTGCTTGTCCTTAGGGACACAATGCGGCACGGTGGTGCCACGCAGGTTGCTGTTGGAGATGATGTAGTTTTGAGGATGCAAGGTTTTGTTTGTGTGCCTAATGTGGATGGACTGTGTATTGATTCTAGAGGAGGCTCATAATTCCACGTATTATATTCATCTGGGCACCGCTAAGATGTATCAGGACTTGCGGCAGTATTACTTGTGGAGGAGGATGAAGAAAGACATAGTTGCACATGTAGCTCGATGTCAAGATTGTCAGCAAGTAAAGTATGAGCATCAGAGAACTGGTGGTTTGCTTCAGAAGATAGAGATTCTTGAGTGGAAGTGGGAGCGTATTACTATAGATTTTGTTGTTGGACTTCCACACACTTAGAGGAAGATCGATGTAGTATGGTTTACTATGGACAGATTGACCAAGTCACCGTATTTTATTCCTGTGGCAGTTTCCTATTCTTCTGAGATCGTTTCTTCGTGGTGTGTCCGTGTCTATCATTTTTTATCGAGGTACGCAGTTTACCTCGCACTTCTAGAGGACATTGTGAGTTGGGTACGCGGGTCGAGTTGAGCACAACATTTCATCCTTAGATGGATGAACAGTCCGAACGTACCATTCAGATCTTGGAGGATATGCTTCGCACTTGTGTTATCGACTTTGGAGGTTCTTAGGATTAGTTCTTGCCATTAGCTGAGTTATCCTACAACAATAGCTACCAGTCGAGAATCTAGATGGCTCCCTATGAGGCATTATATGGTAGACGGTGTCGATCACCGATTGGTTGGTTTGAATCAGGGGAGGCTCGGTTATTGGGTATAAATTTGGTACAGGATGCCTTAAGGTTAAGATCATTCAGGATAGAATTCGTATAGCTCAGTCCATGCAGATGCGTTATGCCGACAGTAAGGTTCGTGATATGGTATTCATGGTCAGAGAGAGCATGTTGCTTTAGGTGCCGCCTCTGAAGGGCGTAATTAGGTTAGGAAAAACGGGGAATTTAAGCCCTAGGTATATCGGGCCTTTCGAGATCCATGAGCGAGTGGGAGAGGGGGTACAGACTTGTGTTGCCACTAGGTTTATCAGCGGTACATCTAGTGTTTCATGTGTCCATGCATCAAAAGTACTACGGTGATCCATCCCACGTGTTAGACTTCAGCACTATCCAGTTGGACCAGGATTTTCCTACGAGGAGGAGCCGATAGACATTTTAGACCGAGGATGCTGAAAGAACACTCCTTCAATACTTTATATACTATTGTGTTAGTTCTAATGTGTTAGAACTAATTTACTATTATGTTAGAACTAATTTACATTGTGTTAGTTCTATTGTGTTAGAATTAATTTACATACCAATTTAGTATTGTGTTAATTCTCTTTAGTTGGAATGGGCTTGTAATAAGTGTTAACTTAATTTTATTAGCTTAATGTATTAGTTCTATTGAAGTTTATTTTTTGTTGCTTTTAATTGCTTTTTATTGTTATTGTTGTTGGCATAAAATGTCTATTTAGGAAATTGGTATGACTGGCAGGTGGTGTAGCTGCAGAAAAAGGGCGTTTCTGGCAAAATAATACACAGAAAAGCGACCAAAGTTGGTCTTTATTTGGTCGTTTTTCAAGTAAAAACATATTTTTCTGGAGAAAAGCGATCAACATTGGCCGCTATTTTCCCAGATTTCTAAACAAGCGACCAAATTTGGTCGCTATCTCATTAAAAAATATTCTGCTAATATAGAAACCAAATTTCGTCGCTATTTTTTAAAAATTAAATTAAATTCATGTAATTAGGGATGGTCGCTAAACTAATAAAATAAATAAATAATTGAATAAAATATCGACCAATAATGGTCTCTAGTTTCCATATTTTAAAATATAATTTTTGGATTAGAGACCAAAGTTGGTCGCTTTTTAACGATTAATAATAAACAAATAAATAATGTTTCTTTTTATTTAGAGACCAATTTTGGTCGCAAAATTTATATTATTAAATTAATATAGCGACCAAAGTTGGTCTTTATAGTCAACATCCGGAAAAATGGGTCCATCTAAAGTAGAGATCAAAATTGGTCGCTTTTTTCGGTCGATTTTTCCCGAATTTCTAGTAATGAAGCCTAATGAGTAAAAGAACATCCAAGAAGACAACACGTCTGTCCTGAGGAAGCCACCCAATTTACACTAGACCAATTAAATAGTTGCCTAATAAATCAAGACATGTTCTAATAGGTTCTTGTGACAGCTAGTTTTATGTTATGAAGAGTATCACAAATTGGGGCTGGATTGGGGCCTTCAATGGTAAAGAAGAGAACAGGTAAAAGTTCCTTTTCATACCATTTAGCATAAAATCTTTTCAACCTTTTTTCTCCTTTTTTTGGTGCTTTTCAAATATGAAAAAGGGAATAACTTTTTATTATCCTGGTTTCCACCAGTGCATTTTGCAATAAAAAGTTAAGGAACTTTTGCTGGGAGACTATTCCTACCTCTTCATTAAATGCTTACATACAACTGCAGATTAAGATTTTGGCCTCCTGGACATTGTTTTTATTAGTCACAAAGCAAATACTGTGGTACTTCACTGAGCCGGGGGTCGATTGGAAACAGCCTCTTTGCCCTTTCGGATAGGGGTAAGGCTCGTCTACATATTACCCTCCCCAGACCCTAATTTGTGGGACTACTGGGTAGTTGTTGTTGCTGTTGTAAAGCAAATACTGTGGTAATAGTTTGGAGATAACGAAATTATACATACCAATACTGTCTAAACTTTGCAATACAGGAAGGACGCCAATAGTTGATAACCAACTTTTCACTAGAGACCACTCTCAAACAGAACAAGAAAATACAATCAGAATGTAATTTACAAAAAGAAAAATCTTTTCTTTGACCAATTGAAAGAAAGTAAAACCTTATTGTTTTCCTTTTTATTATCAATCCTTCACATAAAGTAAAACAAAAAGCAAGCAGAGAATAGGTCACAAAAAAATGGATGTAATAACCTTACGGGGATCGAAGTTCCAATATTTAAATGATATGCCAATGTCACATTTGCTAAGACCAAAACTACATATATATGCAAGAAAACTGTTATTTTTCTTTCCTTTAATTAAATCAATTAAACATAACTATATTGTTCAAGAGATATGAATCCAGAAAGAAAGTAGTACTAATATTTTTTTTTTTTATAGAAATCGCTGATCTGCCATCCTCCATTTCTTCTTCTTTTCAAAAGTAATCTCCAGTATGCTTCCTCGCACCGTGTTCCTGACAATAAAAACCATATTTTTCTTGTAATCATTATTGATCCAATACCATCAAATCTACCTAATGTTGCTTCGAAGAGTGAGGATCCACTACGGGAAAGTGGACTACTTAGAGACAGTGTTATCAAAGGCGAAAAGCGCAAAAAAACTCAATTGTGAAGTATCAATTGTAAAGTGAAATATCAATTGTTTAAGGTCGACTTTTGAGGATTACACATATTGACAAGGAAAAGTTTGCCTTCGAGCATTGATACGACACTAAACCGCCCACAACACTGCTTAGAGAATGCTTTGGCTATTGCATCAATTCAAATGAAACTATCCAACTGCAATGTGGATCAAAAAGACAAAAAAACACATAACACGAACTCTTGAAGTACCTTGTAATTCAATACAGACAAGGACGAATGGAATCAAAACTGTTGTTTCAACTTCTTCCATAAAAGTACACATTATATAAGCATAACCAACAGTACACGCTCTTCTTGATTCTCTGTACGCAGTTTAGACTATATACTTCTAGCTGAAGTCCATACAACAACAACAACAACAACAACAACCCGATATAATCCAATTTAGTGGGGTCTGGGAAGGGTAGTATGTACGCAGACCTTACCCTTACCCTTGGGTAGAGAGTCTGTTTCCAAATAGACCCCGGCATACTTCCCTCCAAGAACTTCCCACCTTGCTCTTAGGGAGACTCGAACTCACAACCTCTCGGTTGGAAGTGGGGGTTGCTTACCATCAGTTAATATTTTCTGGAGGAAAAACTTCATACATCTCCACATAAGAAGAATGCATAAATGGTCCTTGTTAACAATACATCTCAGCCATTAAAAATCTGAAGAGTAATTAGGCATCCTAAATCCTTTTACCACATATTGTAATATCCATGAATTAAGTATTAACCCAGTAATTCTATTAGTATTTAGAGACATAAAATTGAATAAAAAGAAGAAGCCCTCAAAAAAATACAAAATAAAACAACAGTAAATCATTTAAATTTATTCGGATCCAAACCATTTCAATAATTTACTAAATGAAAATGAAGAAATTTTCTAGTGTTTCTACTTAGAAAAACGGACAACAGCACTAACCTCCGATAAAATTTGGCTTTTTCAATAATAACTTTACCATGAGGAGCCAAAGTCTCTGCCCTTACCGCACCGAATTTGCAGCTTCTCCACCCCCTACTACTACCAAAATTGCTTCACCTACTAGTTTTTTCAAAAATACTAAGGGAATCAGTGTATCTTACCATAAACTTCTAGAAAAAATTAAGAGTCTTTAGATATCACTATCGCTATTACCTTTGCAGCTAAGGAAAAATTAAGAGTCTTCGCCTTCTGCGGCGGCTAGGGATTGGGTATCTTCAGATTTGCTTGGATTTATCTAAAGGGGGAGTATTCTTTGATATGTTGAGACAGTATTTTTGATGGGTTTCAGGAGATAGAAAGGGTTTTTCTTCGATGTGCTCCAGAGAAATATTTTATCTGAGTGCGGCTATGGCTCTATCTTCGAAAAGGTCTAGGGTTTAGTGAAATAAGGAGGGAAAAACGAAAATAAAAATAAAATTGGGTAAAGTTAGGAGGGAAATTGAACAGCCTGATGGTAAGCAACCCACACTTCCAACCGAGAGGTAGTGAATTCGAGTCTCCCAAAAAACAAGGTGGAGGATGTCGGGGGTTTATTTGGAAACAGTCTCTCTACCCAAGGGTAGGGTTAAGATCTGGGTTGTTGTTGTTGTTGTTGTTATGAGGAAAATTGAACCGTCTCAGTCCCATTTTGCAAAGAACCGTAGCCACAGGTAGTCCTATTAGTACGGTTACAACAACTGTCGCAATAGAAACCCCTATGGCAACGGTTATTTCACTAATGTAACGGTTTACTTGCAAAAATGTGCCAGTTGATCTGATACTCTATTGGAACGGGTACATCGTTGCAATAGACAACCTATAGTAACGGTTATATAAGCGTTGCGGGAAATATCGTTGCTATAGGTCCAATTTCTAGTAGTGTTTCCTGCAAAAACAATTTCACCCAATAGAAAGATCGGTCAGTTACACTAAAAATTTCAATAATATGATTCAATTTCGAATACTATGAAATACCTACACATATACTCCCAATGAGGAATTTCTTAACTAAGTATTGTATTGAGAAAAAATTGAATTTAAATTAAAGGTTATGTGGCATGATACGTGGAGTGGTCAAATAGTCAAAATATAATAATCAATTAAAAGGCACGGGAGATGACAGATACGGGAAGAAAAATTTAAACAGGCGCGAGAAACAGTTTAGACACGACACTACAAAAAAAACAACATTTAGCGATGGAATTTAGCAACAAGAGGTATTCCGTAGCTAAATAACGATGGATTAGCGACAAATTTTACAGCTTGTCGCCAAATAAGCTAAAAAAATAATTTGCATAAAATATAGCGATGGAATAGCGACAAACACCAATATTCGTGGCTAATATTGGCGCTAAATATTTGCGCCTTTATTTTACCTAAAAAATTAGCGATGAAAATTGAGCGACAAAAATTATTAAAATTTAGCGACGGATTTAACATAAAAAACTCCGTCGCTAAATTTATTTTATTTATCAAGACATTAAAGTTAAAAGGTCTGTCGCTATATTCCGTCACGAAAAAACTAGATCCATTATCCGTCGCTAGTTCGCACGCTAGTTCCGTCGCTATTTGCGTCTGAAAGAATTAAATTGGTTAAAAGACCACATTGTAACAATGAGGAAATACTCTCTCCTCTCTATTAAGAAACTCCTTCACTCCTCTTCAACAGAGTTTCTTTGGTCGTTCCATCCATCAGATTTGGGGGAATCAAAATAAAAAAAGAAACCTTCAAATCCCTCACCTCTCAAAAGGAGCCGCTGCAACATCTGGAGGGGTCGTTCCATCAGATTTGGAAACTTTTCAAGGAGTTTAATCCATCTGCCCCTACATCAAAGTAAGTGTAACACAACTCAAATGGCTGTACAGAAGTATTTACAATTAGGTCTTTAGTTATCCTTGCGAAGAGAGTAAAATCATGCTTCTATTTGTTGTAAAACTAATTCTTCTAGGAACTAAATCCTTGAGATGGTTGTTAATCCTCATTTTTGGAAATAATAGCTAGCAGTATAAGAAAGTAAAGCAGTTCTTGATTAAAAAATACATTTACTTATCTTTATCTTTAGGTTTCCAGGTTTCATTATCATAGTGGCATTCTGCAGTATATTTTACCTTAATTATTCCATTTATTCAAATTGCCATTGGCGTTTTTTTCTGATTTCGTAGGGGCACTTCTTGGTGGAGAAAGAGTAGCAAGCAGTGCAGTACACTTGTTTGTGATGTTTGTGAGGAGCAAGTTCGTGTTCCCATTCCTCAAACGTCTTTCCCGTTTTTGCACTTTGTATTCATTCTTTCTTGAAATTATTTATCCTTGTCAAATGTGAAGATGATTATAAAGTTCCTGGATGAGTTAACTGATACTTCTATTATTTGATTATTGCCTTTTAACATCATAATATTGGTACAAATTTGCTCGGCGTGGTTAAGGTGTACCTACTGGGGACAGACTGCCTGTCAAAAGCATACATCTGATGGAACCCCTTACTGCTGCGCCTGTTTGATATTTAAGGTTTTTAAACACCACCTATATTATTAGATTAAAGATGTTCCTGATTGAATCAATGTACATTAATCAAAAGAAAGTCAATAATGCTAAGCTTTGTTAACCCCTTACTGCTGCGCCTGTTCGAGATTTAAGGTTTTTAAACACCACCTATATTATTAGATTAAAGATGTTCCTGATTGAATCAATGTACATTAATCAAAAGAAAGTCAATAATGGTAAGCTTTGTTAAGCCTGAAGCACTAAAGTAACTGGTCATGGACAATCTCATTTTCCCTTAATATCTTCTGACTCAACCTTTCAGATTTAATCCCATCGTATAGAGGGATTTATAGACATGCATATAAATTGTCTGTGCTGTGATCCACAGACAGGAATGAGTTGATTTAGTATAATTAGTTCCCAATAGCAAGTTTCAGAAAATGGCTGAGAATCATCAAAAATAAAATGCAAACTGATCTTTCAAAATAAATCAACCACTAGCAATTGCATGATGAAAATTGCTGAACTGCAAAATACACAGTGAGCTCTCTAGTTGCGAGGCTGGCTTAATGCAATAATAACATATGTCAAGTTAAATATACACCTCCTTTAAATTTATTTTACGGTTGCTCAACTTATAACATGTTAACTGAGAACTTACTCATATATTTGCAGATAGGAGATATGAAGTCTATCACTCGGAGTGATGGTCGAAAACTTTGTCCTGATTGTCGTCATATAGCAGTGGTGGATTCTGAAGACTGTAAGCCCCTTTCGATGAAGTGCACAGATTTTTCAAAGGATTAGACATGAAAATCAGATATTACATTCCAATTCTGTTAGTAGATAACGACGAGCTTATCAGAATCCATTAAAAGGTGAGTAGAAAATGTGTCAACATTATCAAGAGGAATTCTATCGCATCTTTTAGTCATAATAGCATTTGATTGGTTTCACAGAGCCTACTTGGATCGACGCTTTATGAGAACAAGAATTTCAGTCCTAAAATATCCGGATACAAAAGTATGTCGCACTGTTTTCTTTCAAGTTGCATGTTTTATTTAGCTTTCTGTAAGAGTACAGTTAGAGCTCCTCTGCCTTATAATATCAAGTTAAAACCAGAATTACTTTTTTATGTGTAGGCACACAGGGAGGCTTCCTATTCACGGTGATGCCTCTGCAAAAGCCACCTTATATGAGGATAGATTCCTCTTATTATTCCAGAGGTTATCTCGTGATCCACGGTTTTCAACCCTTGCTTTTGATGCCCCGACTTCAAAGTATGGCAGCTCTGAGGTGAGTAGCAAACGTGCTCCTAGTTTAGATTCACATCTCTCTAGATGGACTGTGCAGAGATGTGGTTCTCAAGTTTTGTGCAAAATGATGCTCACATTAGGAAAATGTTTGTCTGCAGATATCTCCCATTCAATCTCTTGTTGGGGGGGATAGGGAGAATATGGATAATGGGTGTAATATCTCAGTTGGAGGATGGTCATTTTTACTTGGAAGACCTTACTGCAGCTGTTTAAGTTAATTTATCGAGTGCAATATCCTTTTCAGACATTTTATCTCACTTCACTGCTCATAATAGTTGATATAAGAACTGTGCTAGTGCTATGAAGTAGAATACAATATACTTGAAACTGAATAGTTAGCCTTCATTAGTTTTTCTCTTCTGATGTTGAATAGCGACCCATGATTGTTTATTTATCTTTAGCTCTTTAGTGGTCTTAGGAACTAATCCATTTGTTTATGCCATATATGCTTTTTTTCCTTAAACCCTTGGTTGCAATTTTGCTTTTTAGAAATTGCTCCTGTAATTAGCCTTAGTGTTTTATAATTTTACTTCTCGGTTATGTATGGATTATGCCTTACATATGGTCCATCTTATAATAGAAAGAAAGCGCAGTGAATCTGTTCCCTCTTTGTAGATAACAATGCTTAAAAGCTGTGTCTTAGAGTTACAATGTTTGCAATAACATGCTGTGTATCCATAACCTGCAGTACAAGATAACTACAGGTTTCTTTGCGGAAAATACAATTGTCCTGGCAGAAGGTGAAATGCAGTTGGATGGTGTTTTTCAGGTCCGTTCTTGTGCTGAATCTCTTCTTTGAAGTATAGGAAGCTGATAAATATTCAGTAGCAATCTCAATTTTCATACTTTGTGATGCATAGGCTCTGAGGGAGTTTCATTAGTGTGCTCTTTTAGTTTCTTATCATCATCTGATGAACTAAATACATGAGAAGTGAGATCCGCTCATTT
Source organism: Nicotiana benthamiana (assembly GCA_034376525.1). Taxonomy (NCBI): domain Eukaryota; kingdom Viridiplantae; phylum Streptophyta; class Magnoliopsida; order Solanales; family Solanaceae; genus Nicotiana; species Nicotiana benthamiana. Next base: position 54,093,021 of record CM067341.1, on the reverse strand, counting down.
AGAAACAGTTTATATTCCTATTCATACAATTGAAGTATAAGATCAATAAAGCTTATTTAAGCTGACATGCTTTAATATAATTGAGTTTGTTGAGTTATATTTCTGGAACAGCCATTTCCAGCTATTGTTTTCACCCAAGGGTAGGTTCTTACACGCTACTCTTCCCATGATGTCACCAAGATTCTGAAACTAAATATTGAATGCCTACCAGTGGGGGTTGCAGATGTTGCTGTCCATATTCTATCCATTAGTGGTCTGGTTTTCTTGACTTAGATCGAAGTTAATAAAGATATACCTTCTTTTTTTCCAGAAATATGTTGCTTCAAGTTTCATAACGAGTTCCCTACTTTAATATCATGTGATGCAATGGTCTTTGTACGTAAGCAGTACGTAAATAATATTTGACAACTATCTAGCTTTAATTTATGACATCTCTTTTACAGAACCAAAGTGTGATATGCATTGAGTTGTGATTTTGTGACATACTGTAACTTTTAGTTTCTGTCAATAATATATTTAGGACTTGTAAAAATTAATAAGTGAAACTACAGTTTCCATCAATAATAAATCAGGAGTATATACTTCAGAAGAGATTATCTAGTAGATATGATTAAACAATCATCACAAACCTCTGTTGTTTCTTTTCCATTACAATTTATGGTCTTAGTCTTCTCCATATACTCAGAGTTTGACATTGAAAGCTTTATTATCAGTGAATATGGATTCAGACTGAGAAAGAAAAGTACATGCTTTCCACTATGTTCACATTATGCTCCTTGTATATAAATATCTCTTTGATAGAATACAGTAATGTGGAGGAAAGGATGCAACTATGTAGACAAAAGTTAGCTGATACACAAGCTATGATGAATAATCACAACCATCCTGCTGAAACATTACTGAAAAAGAGCTGCAAAAGGAATTGGAAAAATGGTGCCTTGTGGAAGAGAGTATAATGAAGCAAAAATCTAGAACTAAATGGTTGCAGCTGGGGGAGGGTCGAGATCCAACACCAAATGAGTTGCATTTGCATGTCCATACACATGGTAATGATGGAAAATCTTTTGTTGCTGAGAAATCCCGAATCATACATGTAAGATAACTTTTTAATTGACTTTATTTTCATATATTTTTTCATTTTTTAAATTGAATGTTCTTATTAATTCTTCTACAGGAAAAATATTTGGAGATATTACAACAACAAACGCGAACTCGATCTGATATTGACGAGGTTCATGCATTGGGTTCTGATGATGACCGTAACTCTCCAGCCTAGCATAGTTAGCTTACTTTGTTTGGACATTATTGTTGGTCCTTGTGGATTTTTTGTACTAAATGATACTATTATATGCATTATGCTATATATTTTGGACCTTGTTGAATTTATATTAATATCAGTGACTTTTTATAAGTGTATTTGATAGTTTATGTAATATGTTTGAATAGAGAGTACATTTAAAATAATAAATAAAAAGAATTTTAAAAAAGAAGCAATATATTAAAAAAATATCAGCGACGGATACGTTCCATAACTAAAATTATAGCGTAAAATTAAATCTTGTGATGAACTGGCGACAAAACGTTTTTGTTGCAAAAAGTAGCTATAACACGGCTAGCGACGGACAATTTTGTCGCTATAAGAACAAACGACAAATTTTATTATGTATTACATCGACAAATGGCGTCAACATAGCGACAGAAACAGGTTATATAGCGACGGATATTTTCGTCGCTAAATGTTGCTACAAAAAATATGTCGTCGCTCATCCGTCGCTAAGTCTGCGATTGTATTATTTATCGCTATAAGCCTAGCAACGAGGATTTTAAGGACAAACCTGAATCCGTCGTTATTCCATCGCTAAATGTGTTTAGTGACGGAATACGTTGATTTAGCGACGGAATAAGGTCGTCGCTAAACGATATTTTTTTTGTTGTGCGAGTCTTGTACCAATTCGAGTCATTTAATGCCAACGGGTAAAAAAGACATTGAAGACAAGAATCTGATGACAAAAAGTAGTCTATATTCATTATTAAATACCTGATACATTAGTGAATCAGTATTTAATAGCAATGGTTGTGTAACACCTCATTAAATGTTCTTTATTATTTAGATTAAGCCGTTACTCCTTATTAACTATAAAAGGATGAGGTTTCATCATTTCTAAGGACACGAAATATCATCTATATCATATTGAAATACAAACTTTTTTACTTCTTTATTCTTATTCTCAAAAAGTCAATTATTCGTTTTAGTCTCTTGATTATCAGTACCCCGATTTCTTTTCTCTAGCTTTGACCAAATTATATTTTTTGGTTAAACAAATTGGTTTCGTTACCGAAAATCTGATAGTCCATCCTTTCTAAAGTTACATTCTACCCATTATTAACATCATGTCAAATAATAATGACAACAACAATCAGAAATCCAGATCCATCAAGTTGATGGCGATGAACTCAATAATGTTATCACTCAAGCTTCTCCACGTGGATGTCGAGAAGGAACTCCTAATGATATATCTGGACATGCTTACAGAGGAGTTGAAACAAGAGATGAACTTTTACAGAAAATAATTGACGCAAGAATTGACAAAGCTTTGGAAAGCTTTAGTTAATCGATTGCCTGTTGCACCAACAACGCCTAATAACAATACGTTGGAAAACCCCCGCTCTGGTCTAGTTAATTCTGGTAATGGAGAAACCCCCAGTGACTCACAAGAAGGAGAACCAGGTAATTCAGGTAATTCTCATCTTCAAAATTTAGTACTAACCTTGCAGAAATAACTCAAGGAGCAAAATGAGCGTATCAAGAAAATCCCTGGAGTTCCACCTGTCATAAAAGGAGTGGACGTGGATAAATACTCACAACAACCTTGGAAACCAAGTGTTGCTTCCCTACCAATTCCAAAGAAATTCAAAATGCCTGAAATCCCAAAATATGATGGTACAACATACCCACGTGAACACGTAACTGCATTTACAATAGGAGTGAAAGGCAATGATTTGACCAAACAAGAAATTGAGTCAGTGTTGGTCAAAAAGTTTGGGGAGACGCTCACCAAGGGGGCATTAACCTGGTATTCTCTTTTACCTGAAAATTCTATAAATTCTTTTGCTGAGCTTGCAGGTTCTTTTACTAAAGCACACTCGGGAGCTCAGAAGATTGAGAAAAGGATGGAGGATATCTTCAAAATCAAATTGGGGAACTCTGAATTGCTCAGAGATTTTGCTGATAGATTCCAACATGAAAGAATGACTCTACCTCGTGTACCGGATAATTGGGCAGTGATAGTTTTCGCAAGTAATTTGAAAGAAAAAATTTCAGAAGCCACGAGAAGGCTTAAAGAAAGCCTCGTGAGTTTCCTGAAACCACTTGGAAAGATGTTTATAACAGGTACAGTACAAAGCTTAGAATCGAGGAGGATACCGTACCTTAACATCATCGTGAAGAAAGGAGCGGATCCAGGAGATCAGAAGCCGAAAAGAGATCAGGTAAAAACATGTATGATCCATATATGGGACCTGAAGGAAAGGATTCACGATCTAGACAGAACAACCAACACTACGACCAAAGATCAAGAGACAAGGGAACCGGGTCTTCATCCAGGTTCAGAGGCGATCGAAACAACCAAGAGTCACAAGATGATGATAGGAATTTAATGGCATGATTCGCTGGTCATAGTTTCAATGTAACTAATTCTAAGCTCGTAGTTGTTCTAAGGAGTATGGGAGATAAGGTACAGTGGCCAAAAGAGATGTGGTCAAATCCAAACAGACATAACCCGGACCATTGGTGCAAATTTCACAATGACCACAGACATAAAACATCAGAATGCAGATTCCTAAAAAGTGAAGTAGATCATCTGCTGAAGCAAGGATATCTCGCAGAGCTGTTTAGTGAGAAGGGAAAGCAAGCTTACATGAAAAATAGGCAGGAGCCACCAAAACCACCCTCATCTAAGAGAATAGTGAATGTCATCAGTGGAGGGGAGTATATTTACGGAGTAACGTACGCGGCTTCAAATAAGGTTTCCAAAATGACGATCCCACACGGCAAGTGAGTACGGTAAAACTTAGAACATGAGAGCATAAACTTCGATGATGCATATACAGAAGGAGTGATTACTCCTCACAATGATGCACTAGTAATATCCTTACTTATACATGATACTGATGTAAAACGAGTTTTAATTGATCCAGGAAGTTCTGTGAATATCATTCTACTAAGAGTGTTGCGGGAAATGCAAGCTGAAGATAAAATGATACCCAAAGCGCGTGCTTTGTTAGGCTTCGACAATTCAAGCGTGGTATCAAAAGGCGAGGTAACTCTACGACTTATACTGTAGGTGTTATTAAAGAAACTAAATTTCAGGTAGTTGATATGGAAATGGCCTGCCACATAATTATGGGGAGACCATGGATCCATGATATGGATGCTGTTCCATCAACTTTACACCAAGTTATCAAGTTTCCGTCACCATGGAGAATATGTCAAATTCGAGGGTATCAACAAACAGCCAAGAGTATCAATGCAGTAATAGATACGAGTACCACAATTAAATAGAAATAGCAATTACAGGAAACAGTTGGAGGCGCCAGTAATCAAACTTCAACTGAGAAAACAGATTTAGATTAATTTAAGAACCCGAAGAAAATGAGAATATTAAAACAACAATAGAGGAGCTCGAGCCTGTGGTGCTATTTGAACAATGGCCAGAAAGAAAAGTTTACGTATGAGCTAATCTAAATCCTGGTATGCGAGGTATTTAATTGAATTTTTAAAAACTAACGTGGACGGTTTTGCCTGGTCCCATGCTGATATGACAGGTATTCCATCGGATGTGATGACTCATAAACTCAATGAATACCCATCCTTTATTCCAATCAAGCAAAACAAAAGAAAGCAAGGGACTTTCAAAAATCAAGTAATCCAAGATGAGGTCCAAAAGTTGTTGAAAATTGGGTCACTCCGCGAGGTAAAATACCATGATTGGTTAGCTAATACGGTGGTCGTACCTAAGAAGAATGGTAAGTGGCGAGTTTGTGTAGATTACACTGATCTAAACAAAGCTTGTTCAAAAGATTCTTTTCCTTTACCCCATATAGATCAATTGATTGATGTGACTGCAGGTCATGAACTTTTGAGTTTTTTAGATGCATATTCGGGGTACAACCAAATTAATATGGACCTAGTGATGAGGAAAAGACTTCTTTCATCACAGACCAAGGGACTTACTGTTATAAAATAATGTGCTTTGGTCTAAAAAATATTGGAGCAATCTATCAAAGGTTAGTCACCAAAATGTTTCAAGAACATTTAGGGAAAACTATAGAGGTATATATAGACGATATGCTCGTCAAAACCCAGTACTTTCATGATCATATCTCTCATTTAATTGTTACCTTTGAAATTTTGCGAAAATTCAATATGAAACTCAATCCTGAAAAATGTTCATTTGGAGTTGCTTCAGGAAAATTGTTACGTTTTCTTTTTTCTAACCGTGGCATTGAGGTAAACCCTCCTCAGATTAAAGCAATTGAAGAAATACCTGATGTCCTTACGAGTAAAAAGGAGGTTCAATGATTATCAGGAAGAATCGTGACCTTAGGGAGATTTATTTCCAAATCTTCCGAAAAGTACTTCAATTTTTTCTCTGCGCTCAAAAAGCAATATTATTTCGAGTGGAATGAAGATCGCTAACAAGCCCTTAAAAATTTGAAAGCTTACTTGTCAAATCCTTCTTTATTGGCAAAACCTAAGGAATGTGAAAAGCTACTCATTTATTTGGCAGTTTCAGACGTAGCCGTAAGTGTTGTTTTAGTCCGTGAGGATCAAGGTAAGAAATCTCATATTTATTATGTAAGTAAAAGTCTGCTAGATGCTGAGATAAGGTATCCGCAACTAGAAAAGTTAGCATTAGCTCTCATCATGGCATCGAAAAAATTAAAGCTTTATTTTCAGTGTCACTCTATTGTTGTTGTTACTGCTTTTCCATTGCGAAATATTTTGCATAAACATGAGCTATCAGGAAGATTAGCAAAATGGGCTATAGAGTTAAGTGAATATGAAATAATTTACCAACCTCGAACTACTATTAAATCCCAAGTACTCGCCGATTTCGTAGTTGATTTTAGTCAAGGAATGCATTTAGAAGCAGAAAAAGAGTTACAAGTTTTTAATGGTGCTAATCCGGGGTCTTGCACATTATTTACTGATGGTTCATCTAATGTAAAGGGAGCAGACTTAGGAATTGTTATTATACAAACTACGGGTGAAACAATTAGACAAGCTATAAAATGTCACCCTATAACTAATAATGAAGCAGAGTATAAAGCTATGATTTAAGGTTTAGAGCTATCACTGGAACTTGGTATCATGCAAATCATAATCAAAAGTGACTCACAGCTCATAGTAAATCAAATGCTGGGGACTTAGGTGGCCAGGGAAACTCGAATGCAAGAGTATCTTGAAAAGGTACGAGAATTGATAAGACAGTTCCAGACTTGGAAGGTAATACAAATTCCAAGAGAAGAGAACGTGGAGCAGATGTTTTAGCCAATCTTGCGTCTGCGGCAGATATAGCGAAAGATGCAAATGCATCAATCATACATTTATTCCACTCTGTTCTTGACTCTGATAAAAATGAGGTAAACTTTAATCACTTAACTTGGGATTGGAGAAACGAAATCGTATCTTTTTTTCAGCATGGAACCATACCTGAGGATAAAATAAAGGCTCGTGCACTTAGAAAGAAAGCTGCTCGTTATTGCCTATATCAAGTGAACTTTTATCAGAAAATATTTGGTGGACCATTAGCCAGGTATCTCGGACCTTCTCAAACAGAATATGTGATGAGAAAAATACACGAGGGACATTGTGGAAATCATACAGGAGGCAGATCCCTTGTAAAGACATTGATTCGAGCAGGATCTTATTGGCCTAAAATGGAAGAAGAAGCAAATGACTTCGTATCTAAGTGTGACAAATGTCAGAGGTATGGCAATAACATGCATAGACCAGCTGAGCTCCTACATCCTGTCATAGCTCCGTGGCCCTTCATGAAATGAGGAATGGATATCATAGGTCCATTAATCCCAAGCAAAAGGTAAGGTAAAGTTTCTACTCGTGCTTACTGATTATTTCACTAAATGGGTAGAATCATGGGCGTTTAAACAGGTGCGAGAGAAAGAAGTTAAGGACTTCATTTGGAGAAATATAATTTGCCGCTTTGGTGTACCAAAGGAGATAATGTACGATAATGGACCACAATTTATAGGAGCACAAGTCACAGAATTCTTTCAAAGTTGGCAAATCAAAAGAATTACGTCAACACTATATCATCCAGTGGGTAATGGATAAGAAGAATCTACTAACAAAGTAATCATCAACAACCTTAAGAAAAGGTTACAAAACTCAAAAGGTAATTGGCTTGAAGTATTACCAGCGGTATTATGGGCATATCGAACAACGGCAAAAACAAGTACGGGAGAAACACAATTTTCAATGGTTTATAGTGCGGAAGCTTTAATACTAGTACAAGTCGTGTTTAAGCAGAGGAAGACTCGAACAATGAAGAGTTACAGGTAAATCTTGATCTACTCGAAGGGAGAAGAGAAGCTGCGCTAATAAGGATGGCAGCTTAAAAGCAAGTAATTGAGCGATATTACAATAGTAAAGCATGCCTCATGTTCTTTAAAATTGGGGACTTCGTGCTAAAAAAAGTGCTCCAATCTACAAAGACAACTAATTCGGGAAAGCTAAATCCAACGTGGGAAGGACCTTATAAAGTTCGTGAAATTGCAGGGAAAGGAGCATACGAGTTGGAAATAATGGATGGCAAGGTTTTACCTTCACATTGGAATTCCATTCATTTAAAGAGATATTACTTCTAAGGAAGCACCCACGGTCAGGTATCGCCATGTTAGAATCTTTTTTCTTTGAATTGTTAAAATTTTACTAACGATTTTAGATGCTAGGGAAAAACACTAACTCGTGCCAAATGATAAGTCACGGCTTGCACGGCAAAATGGAATACTCTTAAATTCCCAGCCCAGGGTTGCATTAATCTAATGGAAATACACACGAGTTAGGCAGTCTTCATCTACAATCGCACCTCCGAGTCCCGTATATTTTTCTGTTTCAGGAAAATGACCAAATTAGGAGAAAACACACAAGTGATTGAGGCTTCATACTTCACCGCTCAAGAACTTGGGGGACTATACTATATACACACGAGTATGTGCAGAAGAATAGATTCGACCAAGCAAGATTTAAAATGAAGCTACAAGAAGTCAAGTATCAAGCAACGGAGTCACCTCTCAAACTCTCAAACCCATCCTAATATGTAAAGATAGGGTCATGGCTGTATTAAAAACAGGTTATGAAAAAACTTGTTTATTTTATAATCTGTTGAAAGAAAACAGTTACGAGAAAGTTGTAGATGTACTTCAATACATGTAATATTCAAAAAACATGTCAAAGTTCATGAAAAAAACTTGTCAAACGTTATTTCATACAAAACATGTATGTTCATATTTCTTTCATCGTATCATAACACCATTATGAAGTTGAGACGTCTTCTCATTAAGTGTCGATAAATAAAAGGCCCTCTTTTATTTTCCTCATGATGATAATCCATGAGAAGAATCATAAAAGAATTTTCTAAAAAGATAAATATTCTAACCTATTCTCTAAGTCCTAAAACGAAAAATAGGCAAGAATAGGGTAATCTGAAAACTATTCTATAAAGTCTAGAACAAAGTAAACAGACAAGAATAAAATATAACGAAGTATTAATCAAACTTCTTAACATAAAAGACTAAGAAAAAACTAAGTCATCTAAAATATTTGTTTAAAAATTCCCTTTATAGTAACTGGGGACTTCGTCAAAAGATCCTTTAAAAGATTGTCAAGGGATAACATCAACAGTACTAAAAAACAGCAAAAACTTAATTGTTACTGAAGGAGTTGGAGCTTCAGAAGTTGTAACCTCATTTTCAGAGGCAACAATAGGCATGGTAACAACTTCTTAAGAAGCAGAAATAGGTATGGATTCAGCTAAGCCTGAAGTTTCAGCAAGGGAAACAGTAGTCACGGAACCTCCATTCCCACAGGTTGTGTCATAGAAGCTTCACCTTCAGAAACTGGAATCACAGCTTCAGCCACCTCAGTAATTGCTCCAGAATTTAATAACTCATCCGTTCCATGAGCTTCAAGAGCTGAAGAAGGGGTACCAATACTTCCAAGGGCAGGAGAAGGATTATCAGCAAGTTGTTGGCTTTTCTCGATAGTATCCATGACTTTGGCCAATTCAGATTGCATGTCAAAATTTTCTTGTGTAGCCTCCATCAAGACATCACGGCGAGAATTTAGAAAAGCCCAACTCACTTCTATGTTAAAATTCTTTTCAAAGGCATTGTACTCCTTGTCCAAAGTCTTGTATTCTTTTCACACAAAGCAATATCATTTTTTGCTATTTGGTGCTTAGCTAGGTGGGAATCCAATGAAGCTTCAGGAAAGGCATGGGAATTCTCCAAGGCACGAATTTTCTTTGAAGAAGTCCTCAGGTCATTTTGAGCACGGGTCAGGTTCTCAGCCAACTCCCTTGCATATTCCTCCTTCTTCTCCAAAAGTGCCTTAAGCACTTCAACCTCATCATTGGCCTTAGATAAAGAGCATTCTAAAAGCTCTTTATCCTTTTTAATCTGACCCCACGAAGCATTGGCAATTCCCAACTCCGAAGATAAGCTACGATTTTGATGCTCCAAATGAACCCCGCTCTCCTGTAATTCCTCTATAGTCCCTTGGGCACTCTCGAATTGATCCTTCCAGTTCACTGCCTCAAGAAGGCATCCTCAGCTATTTTCCTAGCTTTAGAGATAGCCTTTGTGGACTCACGCTCCTCTTCGAAGAGACTCGCCCCATTAGCTTGGTCCTAATAAGATTAGCCTACGGTTATGAAACATAAATGTCAGGACTTAGAAAGAAAAAGAAGAAAAACATTCAAGGTCAAGAAAATTACCTTTAAAGTTGAATAAACTATGTCATTCATCAAGGTGTAACAACTGTGGCTCTGCATTTTGTTCCTCTCAATCTCTCCAATAAAAGGCTCGAGCCAAGTATCTGCCCCCCCCCCCCCCAGATTTTCTTAAAATACTTAGATTGGCAGGGATTTCGAGGGTGACACTCCTCATAGTCGTGCCTCTATTGCTAGAGCTTGCTTCTATCGGAGGGGCAGATGAACATGGAACAACAGAGGGGGGAGTAGTGGAAAAAGTAAACACCACAGGAGTTGTAGGAATTGAAGCAGGAACGGAAGGAGAAGATGTAGAAATTAACCCAGGAACGGGAGCGGAAGTAGTCAAAACTGGTGAAGGAACAGAAGCAATCAATGGTGACAATGAAACACTTACAATTGGCAAAGGAATGGAGGAAGTAGGAATGAATGAAGAAAGAGGGGCTTCATCAAAAACAGGTCCGAGCTCACCACTTCAAAAGACACTATCAAAGGGACGCTGAGTTGGTTCACTCGTACCTTTTGTCACTGTATCCTCGTCTGAAAGAATCAAAACAGGCTCGGTGGTTGAAGGTTGAGCAAGAATATCTTCAATTTCATCATCATTGATGACTCGTATCCTAACCCTTGTCCTGGCTACTAACGAGGTACCTTTCTCTTCCTCATTCTCCGAGCCTTCTCCTATAGCTTTTCTTTTTTGAAGCAAGGCTCGAGCCTTGTCCAAGTCAAGTGCAGCGTTGCCAGACATACGAATGGTCATAGCTACTTCGGTTGCCATTCCTTTGTACCACATCCTGATCAAAAGAAGGATATACAATCAATATTAAGGAAAATGTGCTTATGGTGTAAAAAAATGTGTGTAAAATATGATACCATGTGTTTTAACTTTCCAGCCGTGTATGGCAGAAATTGATTTCCAAGTTCTTTTGCTCCTTAGGAGCAATCTTCAAAATTGAAGTTGGGAACAGATTCCACATCTCCCATGGTTGCTACAAAAATCAAAAGATGAAATAAGAAAAAGAATCGAAATTCTCAAAAAATAGGTATGGTCCAATAAAAAAAAACTTACGTGCAAAATTCCACTTCTCAGGGAAGGAAATATTTGTTTTACCAAGAAAATCCACCGTACGTACAGCAACGTAACGGGCATACCATCCACGATCTTTATCGTTCTCTGGGCTTACCAAAACCTTCTTGCTCCTCGCCGTTAAGGTAAAAACCCCATGGCGTATTAAGTTGGGATGGTATAAATGGATGAGGTAAGAAAAAGTGAAGTTGACGTTGGCTTTGGTGGATAGAAATCTTAAACAAGCCACTGTCCTCCACACTAGAGGACCAACTTGGGCATAACAAATATTAAAGAAACGGCAAAAATCGAGAATGACCGGGTCAATCGGAGGATTAAAACCCAAAGTAAAAGGATAACTATAAACAAAAGAGTACCCAATCTTGAAAGAAGAAATTCTTTGATTTGGGGTAGGAATAGATACTCAGAGCCTGTTTTTTCAGTTACAATATTTTCTAATGGAAGGGATTGTAAGTTCGGTCACTAAAGTAGGATAAGTATCGGCTTTTTCCAAACGAGCAACTTGCTTTTCAAGAGATTGTCTATCACTAATAAAAGATAAATCACCGGGTATGATTTCATCCACTAAAGGTTCTCGAGAAAAATCAGAAATTTCTTTACCTTTAGAGGAAGGCGTCTTTTGAATAGAACTCCTAGAAGAGGAACCAGAAGATCCGCCTCGAGTAGATTCTAACCCTGGTCGAAGTCTGCCACATCTGCCTCTTCTCTGTCTAATAGGGGCATTGGGAAATTTGTCTAAAATTGAAACTCTTTTGGTGTTAGGGTTTGGAGATGCCAATGTTGAACAAAGATGGATCAAAAGTAAGTAAAAGTAAGGAAGGGAGTATTTGCTAAAGGTTTGTGAAGAAGAAGACAAAGGAAAAAAAAGGTTAAATATGTATACGATGACAACCGTCAAACTTAGAATTGTTATGGTGGAAAGCCTATTATAAAGGTAACTATCACTTCGTGAATAATGGAGTAAAGAAGCTTTGAAAAAGGGTGCATAACTACAGATCCAATCAGAAGATGACACGTGTGTGGAGCATTAAATGAGAAAGACAGCTGAGACGTCAACACTGTTACATGCATTAATTGTGACAAAAATTCTTTTTTTATGAAGATCCACTTTCCAATTATTTAATTAATAAATAAATAGAAAATGAGGGGACTATCTGTATTGGAAAAACTGAATTTAAATTAAAGATGATGTGGCATGACAGGTGGACTGGTCAAATAGTCAAAGTGTAATAATCAAGTAAAAGGCACGGTAGATGACAGATACAGGAAGAGAAATTTAAACAGGCGCGAGAAGGAGTTTAGACACGAGTCTCGTACCAATTCAAGTCATTTAATACCAACGGGTAAAAAGGACACCGAAGACAAGAATCTGATGACAAAAAGTAGTAACGTTAGTGAATCAGTATTTAATAGCAATGATTGTGTAACGCCTTATTAAATATTCTTTATTAGTTAGATTAAGTCGTTACTTCTTATTAACTATAAAAGTAGGAGGTTTCATCATTTGTAAGGACACGAAATATCATCTACATATTGGAATACAAACTTTTTTACTGCTTTATTTTTATTCTCAGAAAGCCTATTATTCTTTTTGGTCTCTTGATTATCAGTAACCCGATTTCTTTTCTCTAGTTTTGACCAAATTATATTTTTAGTTTAAACAAAATACATTAGAATTATAAATAAAAAGTTGTTCATATTTTTATTTTAGTTCATTTATTTATTTTTCCATTTCAAAATTATTATCTTATATTTACTTTTAATTTGTTTCATTATATAAGAGGTTTACAAATTTTTAGAAAGATAAGGGAACCAAAATATTATATTTAAGAGTTTTGAAAGAAATTTTTAAAAAAATATTCATAAAATTTCGAGTTATCTTACCAAGTTTGTTTTTTCGTTTCCTGTTTGAGAGTTTCAAACAATACATGCTTTACAAACGTTTATTCTCTTGTTTAATCAAAGATGCGAGTAAAGCGTTTTAACAAAAATATTTACACTCTTTGTGTCATCCCGTACCATAAATAGTGTGTATGCAAATCTTACTCCTATCTTGTGAGACAAAGAGGTTATTTACCCCAACTTAGAAAAAATAAGCACCACATTAATAAAAATATAGACAAAAAGAGACAATACTGTTATGAAATAATACTAAAGACAAGAACAATAACTCAAGAACAAGAGCAAATAGAGAGAAGAGTAGAGAGAGTTCTTCTTATTGATACTTAGAGAATGTTAGGAGTGATTTACAATGGTAGAAGACCCCTTTATTTATAGGGAGGGGGATGATTTATCTACCAAGAATAGAACTCTAGAATCTCTCTAATTATAGACATTCCCCCTTGAATGTCTATTCAACAATGTGCCTCGTTAAAACCTTAAAACCAAAACTCAATGGGAAAAATTAAAGAAAGGAAAAAGAGTACACATGTTTGAATATGCGCCTATTGGTTGCCTCGTTAAAAACCTTGCAAGGAAAACCCGGTGGGACAAAACCTTGTAAGGGAAAAAGAGTGCAACGCGCATTAACTCCCCCTAATGAGTACATCAATTTATATCCTTGAGCATTTGCATTCCAATCTTGTGCATCATCTTCAAAACGATCTTTGGTAGACGTTTGACAAATCAACCATATTGACTTGAATAAATATTCCGCACCTTGAAATCATCATTTTTGATAGATATGAACATCTTCATATAATGTCGCGGAATGACTCTTCAATATCTTCATAAATGCATTCTCAATGCCATCATGCTTATAGTTATAGCAAGATACATATGTACACAAATTGTACTAAGGACGTGGTACTTCAAGACCAAGAATTGCATATGCTTCAAGCAACTTAAATCTTTCAAGTTAAGTCATATAAGCCATATAATAGACTTTAGATGCATATCAAGTTTTCCATGTCATGCTAGACAAATAAGATATCGAAAACTGATTATACATACCTTTGACTTTATACTTTCAAGCATTTGAACTATAGGTTCAAAACTACATGTCTTTCATATGGAATCAATTCTTCTTGAATTGTATCTCTTCCATTTAGTTACTTTCTTTGGGTCAGCAAATGCGTATAGCATGCTTTGCAATATGTTGCAATTGAATTATCCCTTTTATGAACTTCAAGTTCATATCATGATATTCGGGGATATACATATACAAATGATAATTCATCCCATGTAACCTTTTCTCAATTGTTTATCATGTCTCCCCCTCATGTTAGAAAAGCTAACTTGTTTCCTCAACTTTGGGAAATCATCTTTGTGCATTATCATGTCAATATACACATAATAAGATGAAATTATTTGGTTCCTGACCCTGAACCACTTGTGAGGGGAGAATATACTCTCGTATACAACTTATATCAAACTGATATATATATAACTTTGTTCTCATAAGAAACAGTTTAGCTATTAAGTGGAAGCACTCAATAATTATCTTGCTAAACCAACTTATCAAGATGAACTATCTTGAGTAGAAAATTTGGAAATTATGCTCGAAGTTAGATTACTGAGCAATTTACCTCGCAAGCACCGGCCAGGCTGCGGGTCAATAACAATTGCGCATGTAACCATATCATAGATGCATCATATGTGGTATACATGGCAGGTGAATGGGCCCATATTCACCTTTGATATTTTCAGAATTTATGGGCTTCAACCCGAACTCTTTAGTTGGTCAGTTCATTAATGAGAACAAGTGATACAAGAGAATTCGTAAAGAACTTTCTAGTTCTTTATTATTCACCTATGTGAATTTGCACATCATACATAAAATGAGATGGCTAACACGAATGTCAACTGAATAAATTATCAATATTGGTAAACTTCAAATTTACACCATGACATGTGCACTTATCAATAAACTTCTGGTTCATTATGACATGGGTTTTTATACCAATAGATATCCACTTTATTGTGGCATTCTTTTGTTTGTGTAGTACAAACTGGAGAACAAAGCGGGTAGCTTTTCATATGCAAATTACCCCGCTACAAGTTGTAGTAATAGGAGATATCAAAGCCTTCCTTTATTTATAGTCTCAATATAATCAATCGCTTTCGCGTGTACTTTGGAAACTGAATAAGTTTCTTTGAGACTTACTACAGCACAATACTCAATTGTGTTTCTCCAACATGGCAATAATTGGCTCTTCTAGAGCTCTCAATTAATTTTGTACTACCACAGATTCATCAACATCCATGTGGTGAATATCTTTCTTAAAGAGAAAGTTATACCATTATGGTCATGTCAAACTTATATGCAAGATATGTTTCTTGCATTATCGTTGTCCTTTAATAGTCATATTTCCAAAATACTTTGGCGTAAAATAGGTACGTGACCAACGATCATTCATGCCATATATCATCTCAAACCTCCTTCTAGGGGTGAGTGTGGTATCATCTCAAACCTCCTTCTAGGGGTGAGTGTGGTATATTCAATACCAATTTCATGTTCATATTCTTCCAATAATGAATATGTATTCGTGAATCAAATGTTGTCACATTCACTTCGGGGATATGTGATTTTGTTATCCTTTTCAAATCTATAAATGCGTCAGGCATTTGATTTGCTATTCTTTGCAAATGGATAATTTTTTGCGCCTCTTTCATAAATAGAGGTATGTGGATCAAGATGAGATAATGATGCATTTTTCCACAAAATTTCCCGTTTGGTTTCACCAACTTCTCCCCCTAATTTTGGGAAAAGTGTCTCATCAAATTGACAGTCTGCAAATCGTGCAGTGAACAAATCTCCTGTCAATGTTTCGAGGTAGCGAATAATTGAGGGCGATTCAACCTCAACACATATTCCTAACCTTCTTTGCAGACCCATTTTGGTGCGGGATGGCGGTGCTACAGGCACATATACTGCGCATCCAAAGATTCTTAAATGGGATATATTGGGTCCATGACCCAAAACCAATTGCAACAGGGAATATTTGTGTCAATTCGTCAGTCAGAGACGAACTAGCATTGCTGTATGCAAAATGGCGTGACCCCAAACCGAAGTGGGCAGCCGACGAACTAGTATTGCTGTATGCAAAATGGCGTGAACCCAAACCAAAATGGGCAACCGACGAACTAGCATTGCTGCATGCAAAATGGCATGAACCCAAACCGAAATGGGCAGCCTCGTTTTCATGAAGAATTCAAGATTATTCTCATCTATTGTCTCAATATGATATCCATTTTGAATGATATCTTTAAAACTCAACAAGTTCTTCTTAGACTTGGAGGAGAATATTGCATTCTCTAAGATAAACGTCGTGCCTTTGGGCAGAGTTACAGTTGCTCTTCCGGAGCCTTCAATCAATTTACTTCCCATGGTTTGACATATAAAAGAAAATATACGAACATGAGAATAAACAACTTCAATTCGTTTGTGTCACATAATATTTTCAAAATCTGCTGCTAACAGTTGACTAACAAAATCAGATATGTTATCCATAATTGATTACTTTGCAGTTTGAAAATTTCAGTTTAAGCATTTTCTTCAAACAATCGATTGTTAAACACAAACAATCGATTGTTGAACATTGACAATCGATTGTTAAACACACACAATCGATTATTTGCTATTTTGAAAAACTTGAGCACACTGTTTTAAGACAATCGATTGTTAAGTATAGACAATCGATTGTTGGCTATTTTGAAAAATTCCAGAGCACTGTCTTAAGACAATCGATTGTTATGCATAGACAATCGATTGTTGGCTATTTTGAAAAATTCCAGAGCACACTGTTTTAAGACAATCGATTGTTATGCATAGACAATCGATTGTGGATGATTTTTGAAAAATTCCAGATTACGCTGTTTTAAAGACAATCGATTGTTAATCATCGACAATCGATTGTTGACTGTTTTTGTAAAATTCCAGATCACACTGTTTTAAAGACAATCGATTGTTGATCATTGACAATCGATTGTTTTGCAGTTTTTATGCGAAATATGAGATAACCGACTAGTTTTTCAGGTTAGTCGATTACCTCTACTGGAAAGTAAAAATATTATTGATATTTGAGCATATTGATACATTCTAAAGAACTAATACTAACATTGCATCATGAACTAACTAATACGAGCTAATACTAATGGCTATTAGTTTATTCATTCACTAATACAAACAAGTAAAATAAAATCAAATAGCTCCATCTTCTCTCATCACGGATCCATCACCGATTAGGTGGTCTATCTTCCCTCGGGTTGCTCAAAGAAGTCTGCCACATCCAAGTGGGTGATGTCAAAGTTGTCGTCAGAGATAAAATTCGTTTCAGGGCGTTTACTCTTTCGAGATGCTTGATAAAGGTCAACCAAATGTCATGGTATACGGCAAGCCTTTGACCGGTGCCCGTTTTCACCGCAACGATAATATATAGTTTATAAACTATTTGCTTTTGGGTTCTTATCGTATCGTGCTTGTGGCAGAGTGACCAACTTCAGGTTGTCATATCTCTTCTTTAAGCCATTCCACAAGATAGGTGGATCTTTGACTGTGATATATTCAATTTTCAAACCTTCATCAAGGTGATGGCGCAAGTAAATCAAGGCCTTCGCACAGTCTTGGGTGGATGCTTTTTCTCTATCTTTAATGGTGTCTCCGAGACCCATAGCATCTAAGTGGATTTCAGCATCCAACACCCATGTCATATAGTTCTTGCCCGAAATTTCAAGGGCAACGAACTTTCTTTTCATAATGTCAGACATAAAACAAATTTACATCAAGAGCGTGTTCATACTTACGGGCTCTATTACAATTATCACATTCACTTCAGGGAATGGATCATAATCATGTGCTATACACAATCTCATGTCAAATATTACTTTCATAAAGTGAACGATTATTTTGAGAATCTTTATTATTCTCATCATCACCATAATGACGATTATAATTTCGTCTATTGCCACGTCCATGGTAATAATTTTGTCTTCTTTCAGACTTACCACATGCTGCTACCACATTCTCTAAAGGGAATGGAGCCAATTCAATTGGACGGAATTCTTTGCCACGTCCATATTCATTGATACCTTCATGGTAATATTTTAGTCTTCTTTCAGACTTATCATATACTGCTTCCACATTCTCTAAAGGGAATGGAGCAAATTCAATGGGACGGATTTTCAATTATTTGCCCACAATCATACATGAATTTAATCATGGCAGGACATAGAGATTTTACCACTTCGTGTGGTTATAATTTCTTACAAACTCCTTTAGAGTTATAATCAAACTTTGTTGTCTATGTTTGTATATAAAATCAAATTATAGAATTTCAAGATTTTGAAAGGGAAAAATAAAATACTTACCTTTAAGGTATACCAATTCTATTTTCAATGTTTTCTCCTTTCTTCCTTTCCTTTCTTTCTTTCTCTTTTCAACGTTTTTTCTTTCTTTGCTTTCCAGAATATTTTTTTTTCTTTCTTTTGTTTTCTGTTTCTCGTTCCTCTTTTTTTTTTCTTTTTCTTTTCCTTCTTTCTTCATTCTTTCTTTGAAGCAAAACCCTACACAAACAAAAGTTAAGACAATCGAAAATTTCAATTGGTTAGAGACTCGTGCTGATAACGTGTTATGAAATAATATTAAAGACAAGAACAATAACTCAAAAACAAGAGCAAATAGAGAGAAGAGTAGAGAGAGTTCTTCTTGTTGATACTTAGAGAATGTTAGGAGTGATTTACAATGGTAGAAGACCCCTTTATTTATAGGGAGGGGGATGATTTATCTACCAAGAATAGAACTCTAGAATCTCTCTGATTATAGACATTCACCTTAAATAGGAGATTTTATAACAAATACCAAAAATTCATACAAAAACATAATAAAAATAATAAGATACATAGTAAGGTGATCAACATTGAAATAAAATAAGGGATACTACTACCTCATATTACATGGTGAAAGAAACATGCACAAACATTACTGTGACTCTGATTGTTTTCTCTGTTTTTTCAACACAAGAAGAAACCGATGGACGTGAATGCACCAGAAGATAGATTTGGAATGAAGGACTTATAATTGTGGAGAAAAGGAAAAAATGATATAAATGAAAACTCAAGCTTTAGCTGCTGAAGTACTATTCATAGTAAATACCACTATTACCCCACTGTATATCTTCCAAACAGAAGCAACCATAATTCACAAAATAGAACTTCATTTTCATGTTCAAGCTTTTCGCTTTGAAAACACAGCAGCCACCAAAAGGTAAAAAGAACCAAAAACAATCATTGTACAAATTATATAATTTCATTTTTCACATCCAAACTTTCCAAATTTGCGACCTAGTGCTAACAAACTTACAGCCAGAACATGTATTTTACAATCTAGTCAAGAAACCTTCTTATCCTACACTAAACAATTGCTGCAATATTCTACTGGCTAAACAGCTAGAAAATTCTAAATGTAGAGAATAAAAACAAAGAGAAAGGCATAACGCTTCAACTAATTGGAGCAATAAACAACTACTATGCTTCAGTCCCAAACAAGTTGGGGTCGGTTGTAAGTTGAAGCAGTAGTTACAACAAAAATGGATTCAAGATCAGGAGGGTGGAAGAAACCATTCTTGGGCTGCTGTTTCCTCTTCGTTGCTGCTCTGTACTCAGCAGTCTTTTTCCTCGGAGCCGGTGGACATTCTAATGGCGCTTGTATTTGACATTCTTGGTTCTTTGGTGTTGTACATTCTTCCTCCATATTACTCATTATATTCTCCTTGACAATATATAGTACTATATTCTTGTGTCACCACTCACCACCTTAATTTTAAAACTAGTATTAGGTAGAGAATGTGTGTTTTATAGAGGAGTTGAAGAAGAGTTGATCAGAAAATGGTTGCAAGGAGCAGCCTACGTGGGGAGAGAATGACGGAATTTATAAACATGGGGTTTGAGTTTGAATATTTGACTTTGTATACCTAAAATATCAATAAAGTTTAAAATGCCAAATACTTAGTTTAATGGAGAAAAAATTATATTACTATTAAATATTTAAAATTTGTTAGTTTAGTGAAATTTGTCATAAAAACAATGTAATACAATAATATTAGTGATTGAAAATAGAGAAAGTTTTATACAAGTGATATTATATTGTATCATACATTTTGAGATTTGCCTTTTAAAATTTTGCATGTCAATTAGGAATGACATTTGATAATTTATCATAAGAATATTTATCTAAATTATATGTTATTTTCATTGTTTCAAATTCATAAAATAGCTTAGTTTGTCAAAGTGATTAATATTCTATGCATGCGTTAGTATTAAAATTCATATTACTATTTTATAGGTACAAAATTTTGGAAATTATTTAAAACAATTAGAGCTAGAAAATTTGGTATAACACTATATTTGTCAAACATTAAAAATAAAAAGAATTGACAGTTGAGTATGGGTTGGCACCGACTTATGTTTGAGCTGTGTGCGTTTGGAACGTGGCCCACGTAGACCGCGTATTTTGACATTTCAAAATAGGCGGCGCCCTTACATTATTTGGGTTGACAATTTTGGCGGGAAAATTAGGGGATGTGGAACTGAATTTCCACCATTGGATCAATCATTGTTTTTGTGATTAAAGATTCGTAGTTGTACCTTATGGATCATTAGATGTTTTCTTGTTTTACTAGTAGCAGTACTCCATGCCAATGAAAATCTGATAAGATTGATCGACGTGAACAACCTTGACACACAAAAAGTACAACCAAAAAAAAGTGACACAATTCTATTGGGAATTTTAATAAGTGTATAATAATGGGGGAATGGAATAATCCCGAAGGGTAGCTCACCTGGTAAAAATTTGCGGATAAAGTCCTTTAGGTTGTCAGTTCAAGTCCCCCCAGGGCCACTGGAGGCATTACAAATTGATCGCGTCTCCAGGACCATGTGGAACTAATCGTGGTGTACGCATTGAAACAGCGGGTCCCGTTGGGTACAGCTAGTCAAGTTTGCAAAGCGATACCCGAAAACTACTCTTAAAAAAAACCACAAAGGAATTTAATAGCTTGTTGGTCAAACTTCTAAAATCAATTTATTTTGATAAGTATTATTTTTTAAAGTGTTTTTGAGGAAAAAGACAAGAGTAAGTTGCTTTAGTGTGTCCATTTCCAATCAAAAGGCTGTGACTTCGAGTTACCCTTAGAGTAAGGTGGGAAGTTATTGAAGGGAAAGATGTTGAGGTTCTATCGGAAACAACCTCTCTATAGCAGGGTAGGGGCAAGGCAGGGAGTTCTTAAAATTAATTTTCAAAAAAGTGCTTTTAGGAAGAAACTATTTTTATTCTCAACAACTACTTCTGTTTCTATTCAAAAATTACTTTTTCCTTTAAAAATTTGGCCAAATACTCTAATTTGGCCAATTACAAATTATTAAATTTAGCACAACACAAACAGCTAATCTCAAAGAAAAGAAAACATAATTAAAGATCCCGACTTTTCTATACATTAGTGTCAGTAGCGGATCCAGAATTTTCATCAACGGATGTCAAAATATAAATAATTAGATACATCAAAAAATTAAGGAGAATTAACATAGTGAATATGCATAAAATAAAAAAATTTATCTAACAAAATAGTGTAATTTTTCTGACGAAGGGGTGTCGCTTGACACCCCTTGCTTCTATGTGGCTTCGCCATTGATCAGTGCTATGTGTAGATTAAGTAAGACACTTAGAAACCTAGCTTTTTCATTTGTTACGACCCAGATTTTTCATCCTCGGGAATCGTGATGGCACCTACTAGTGAAAGCTAGGCAAGCCAACTATTTCGATTAATTTATCCTTTTCATTTTTCATCTCTTAACAATTTTAAATTAACATATTATAAACAACGGAAATAGTAATGCGGAAGAACGAAATTTAACAATTAAGCTATTACTAATAAGAATTCATAAACATAAACCACTCATAACTGGTCAAACAATCTCACGAACTATCTAAGAAAAACTACAAATAGGGTCTGAACAAGAAAGTACATGTCTGTCTTTGAAACATAAAAGAACAGAAAGAAACTAGATGGAAAGGGGACTCCAAGGCCTCCGGACGCCTGTAGGACTACCTCGGGTCTCCGATGGACTGAATGCAGCAACCCCTAGCTAAGGTCCGTACGCTCCAGTACCGGAATCTACATGTCACGATCCGAATTTTCTACCATCGGGAGTCTTGATGGCGCCTACTAATGAGAGCTAGGCAAGCCAACTCCTACATTTTTCTTTCTATTTAATAATTTTTATTTAAATCAATAATCAATAATAATAATATTTCAACGGAATAAATAAATATAGCAGAAGCCTTAAGGAAATAATACAAGATACGATAAAGAAATCCAAAACATAAACTTCTACCCAAGACTGGTGTCACAATACTCACGAACTTCTAAGAATACTAAACACAACTGTTTGAAAGAAATAAAAAAATGTTCATCTAGAATATATGAGATAACAGACTAAAAGTAAAGACAGAGGAGACGCCGGGTCCTGCGGACGGCTGCAAGGCTACCTCGGTGTCTCGATGATCAAAAGCTAACACTCGCACTACTGTTGTTGCTACTGTACAAAACCTGTATCTGCGCAAAAGAGCGTAGAGTGTATAATCAGCACAACCGACCCCATGTGCTGGTAAGTGCCTGGCCTATCCCGGCGAAGTAGTGACAAGGCTAGAACCAGACACTCACATAAACCTGTATAGTTCAAATATATATACAACAAATATAGCTGGAAGCAATATTAAGTATTTGGGAAGGAAACATGCTCTAGGGTAGCAGCAAAATATAATGGCAGAAATAGAATAAAGGATTTTAATTCACTTTCAAGTTCAAATCATCTTATTACAGGCGTGCAACCCGATCACATTTCATCTCTTATGGTAGGCATACCACCCGCTCCCATTTCAATACTATCTTGTGGTAGGCGTACCACCCGCTCTTATTTCAATTAATATCTTGTGGTAGGCGTACCACCCGCTCCATTTTAATTAGTATCTTATGGTAGGCGTACCACCCACTTCCATTTCAATTAATATCTTATGGTAGGCGTACCACCCGCTCCCATTTCATTATCAACACTTTGCGCAATATGTCACCGTCAACTAAGGCCAATAACAATACATATAGGTGGTCGGTGTGCCACACGATCCCATTTTAATAATATATTACGGTAGGCGTACCACCTACTCCCATTTCAATTAATATCTTGTGGTAGACATACCACCCGCTTCCATTTCAAATAATATCTTGTGGTAGGCGTACTACCCGCTCCCATTTTAATTAATATCTTGTGGTAGGCGTACTACCCGCTCCCATTTTAATTAATATCTTGTGGTAGGCGTATCACGCGCTCCCATTTCAACTAATATCTTGTGGTAGGCGTACCACCCGCTCCCATTTCAATTAATATCTTGTGGTAGCCGTACCACCCGCTCCCATTTTATTAAATATATAAGATAGCTCACAATATTTTATTTACAAGAGAAAACAATAACTCAGTGCTAAGGCTCAACAATTTATTCTTTATTTTTTATTCACTTCTTACTCAATTATCATGTTTTCTAGAAATCAGTAATTAGGTATGGAAGACTTACAACAATATCAAATATTCAAGAATAAAGACTCACGATTATGCTAGACCCCCAACATATAGATACTCGTCACCATGCCTATACGTCGGTTTCCGCACATAGCAAATAGCAAATAGACTCAACTCCTATTCCCTCAAGTTAGGATAGATCAAACACTTACCTCGAAGGTTTAAGGCCAATTCAATCCTTAAGCACCGCTTTTCCTTTTAATTTATCTCCAGATGCTTCAAATCTATTCACAAACAATTCGAAATACTCAACACGGATCGTATGAATGAATTGGATAATAAGTTTACTAATTTTTTGAATAAAATCCAAAATTTATTTTAATATTCAATAGCGGGACCCACATTTTGAATCCCGAAAAAACATGAGAAATCCGGACACCCATTCCGATACGAGTTCAACCAAACAAAAATTACTAAATTTTGATTACATTTCAATCCTCAAATTCTCAAACCTATTCGAGAGGGTTCTAAGCTTTTCCCGCTAAATTCACGGAATTAATGCCAAAACTTACAATAGATTCGAGTAATATAACCAAAATTAAGTTAAGAACACTTACCCCATTGTTTTCTCTGAAAACTCTCGAAACATCGCCTAACCCGAGCTCCAAATTGCCAAAAATGGCAAAATATTTTCGGAACTTCAAAAATATTCTATCCAGATTTTTTTTGTGTTACTGTTCACCACGTGTGTACTGTTCAACTGTGTTACTGTTCACCACGTGTGTACTGTTCATGGGTACTGTTTCTGCACTTTTCTGAATCCTTTCCTAAGTCCTAAATCACTCCGAGGCACCTCCGAAACACTCCCGAGTCCTCGAGGCTCCAAACCAAATATGTACATCGACTCAAAAACTTCATACGAACTTGCTCGAGCGATTAAATTGCCAAATAATATCGAAAACACTGAATTGAGCTTAAAATCCAAGAAATCTTTCAAATTTCATAAACTTTCAAATTTTCCAATTTAAGGCCGGAACACGTCAAACGACGTCTGTTTTCAATCAAACTTTTCAGGAAGCACTTAACCAGCATATATGACATGTACCGGGTGTCAGAACCAAAATACGGGTCCGATACCATTACTTTTTTATCAACCCAACAACCGAGCCTCTCTCGGCTCAAACCATCCAACCGGAGAACGACACTGTCTACCATACAAGGCTTTATAAGGAGCCATATGAATGCTCGATTGATAGCTATTATTATATGCAAACTCTGTCAAAGGCACAAATTGATCCCACGAACCTCCAAAATCAATAACACATGCTCGGAGCATATCCTCCAATATCTGAATAGTCCTCTCGGAGTGACCGTCCGTATGGGGATGATATGATGTACTCAGCTGAATGTGGGTGCCCAACTCTTTCTGAAATGCTTTCCAGAAATGCGAGGTAAAATGCGGACCTCGATCTCGAATGATAGATATAGGCACCCCATGAAGGCGAACAATCTCCCTAATATAAATCCCCGCTAACCTCTCGAACGAGTAGGTGGCGGCAATCGGAATAAAATGTGCTAACTAGGTCAACCTATCAACAATAACCCAAACCGCATCAAACTTCTTCCGAGTCATCGGAAACCCAGTAATGAAGTCCATTGTGATCCGCTCACACTTCCACTCAGAAGCTCAATTTTTTTAAATAACCCACCAGGCCTCTGATGCTCATATTTAACCTGTTGACAGTTCAAACACTGCACTACATATGCCACAATGTCCCTTTTCATTCTACGCCACCAATAATATTGCTGTAAATCCTGATACATATTCACCTCATCTGGACGAATAGAATACAGGGAACTATGAGCTTCTTCTAAAATCAATTCTCGAAGCCCAGTAATGTCTGGCACACAAATTTGCCCTTGCAATCTCAAAACTCCATCAGCATCTAAGGCGACCTGCTTGGCACCTCCTCACTGAACCGTGTCTTTAAGGACACATAAATGACGATCATCAAACTGTCGATCGCGGATACGCTCAAATAATGAATAGCGAGCGATCATGAAAGATAGCACTTGACTAGGCTCAGAAACATCCAATCTCACAAAGCGATTGGCTAAGGCCTGAATATCCATAATGTCATGACCCGAATAGTTCCGAATACATGGGACAACAGGATAAAGTAAGGATAGAGAAGATGTCGGTCCTACAGACGCCTGCAAGCTACCTCGGTGTCTCCCGAATCAGAATGCCAACACCTGCAAGGCTGCTGCTACTGCTGATCGAATCCTGTATCTGCGCAAAAGAGCGCAGAGTGCAGAATCAACACAATCAACCCCATGTGTTTGTAAGTGCCTGGCCTAACCCCGGAGAAGTAGTGACGAGGCTAGACATGAATACCACATATACTTGTGCATTTCAACATATATGGGCAATAGAACATGATACATGAATTTAAACAATTAAGAGGGAGGGAAGCATGCTACAAGGGGTGAAACAGTTCAGATATAAAATCAATAGTTAGAAAAAAAATAAAAATGTACAACAACATTCCATAAAAGCAGAATAAGCAATAGTTTCACGGCACCGCCCATCGTGCTTTTACTCTCGTCCTCACAAAGAAAATCAATTAAAATGTACGGCATTACCCATCGTACTTATTCACTCTTCCTCGCCCAATCAATAGTATAAGGTAAATACATGGTTACACGGCATCACACATCGTGCTTTATCACTCTTGCTCACCCAGTCCATAGTATGGAGTAAATCGATGGTTACACGGCATCACCCATCGTGCTTTATCGCTCAGCCTAACCCAAGCAATAATAATAAGTAAATCAATGGTTACACGGCATCGCACATCGTGCTTTATCGCTCATCCTCACCCAAACAATAATCACAAATAATAGGGAGAAGGCATATACTAAACCGTAATAATAACCCCAGCAACAAACAACAGATCAGTCCCAGCAAGGGTACAACTAATAGCTTAAATATCCCGGCAAGGGAGAATCCTAGTAATACATAAATCCCGGCAAGGGAATGATCACAGTGCTCTCGCTTGTAAGCACTTAGCTGCCAACAAGTTCTAAGTCTAGCCAATGCTCCACAATTTTACATATCACTATTTATCCTCAACCATTCATATCACGTGAACTAAATCAATTCCAACAAGAAATCGTATCATATTGTTCGAAATAAAGACAATTAAGACACACGGTCATGCTAGACTCGGGTGCATATGCAATCGTCACCATGCCTAAACAACGACTCCACACTTAGCACATCGCAAGTAATATCCTAATCCTATCCCCTCAAGCCAAAGTTAGAACAAACACTTACCTCGAAAGCTCCAAACTCAACTCACGCCTATAGGATAGCTTTACACCTCGAGTTCGCCACAAAACCGGTCGAATCTAATAATAATTTACTAAAATGATTCAACAAATGCTAGTTAAATCAATTTGAATGCATAAGAATGAATTTCTCAAAGTTTTGTCCAAACATTCCCAAAATGCCCCCGGACCCACATGGTCAAAACCCGAGGTTCGAACCAAAACCGGGTTGCCCATTTCCCCACGAGTTCATATATGTAATTTGTTTTGAAATCGGGCCCCAAATTGAGGTCCAAATCCCCAATTTTAAGAAAACCTAGGTTCTACCCCAAAACTCCATTTTTACCCGTGGAAAACCTTGATTTTAAGATGAAATCATGATTAAAGGTGTTAAAGATTGAAGAAATTAGTTAAAAGTTGACTTACCAATGCTTTTAAGAAGGGTGAGTTCATGGAAAAATTGCCAGAGGTGTTTGGGTTTTGAAAAAATGTGGAAATGGGCTTCAACAATCGTTTAAGTCTGAATATACAGGTGCAGGTATAGCAATTGCGAAGATTTGTTCGCAATTGCGAACTCAGCAGGCTTGGGAAATGCGAGATTTTAGTTCACAATTGCGAACTATGAAGGGTTCTGCAGAGTTCGCATTTGCGAACTCTAGGCTACAAGGGGAGTTTCGCAAACCCAAATGACATAACCAAGAACTCATTATGCCCGAATCGAGAGCGGAAAACTATCTTAAGGACGCCAGATGCCCTAATCCTCAACTGATGGTAACTAGATTCCAAATCTATCCTTGAAAAAACCTTGGCGTTCTGAAGCTAATCGAACCATACCCTAAATCCTCAGTAGTGGATACTTGTTCTTTGTCGTCACCGTGCTCAACTACCAGTAATCAATGCACATCCTCATCGACCCATCCTTTTTCTTCACAAAAAACACTGGTGCGCCCCAAGGCGAAACACTGGGACCTAATGAAACCCTTATCAAGCAAATCTTGAAGCTGCTTCTTTAACTTTTTCGACTCTGGCGGGGCCATGCGATATGACGATATGGAAATAGGCTGAGTGCCCGGCGCCAGATCAATACGAAAATCGATATCCCTGTCAGGCGACATACCCGCCAGGTTTGAAGGTAAAACCTCGAAAAAACTCCCGAACCATAGGAACAAAACCAATGGGAGGAACCTCTGCACTGGAGTCGCGATCATACGCCAATTGAGCTAAATACCCCTTCTTATCCATGGGTCGAGCCTTTGCATACAATATCGCACTGCTGGTCGGATGATCTAAAATCCCTCTTCACTCTAAATCGAGCAAAACGGGTAAAGCCAAGGTCACGGTCTTGGTGCGACAATCCAAAATATCATGGCACGGGGAAAACTAATCCATCCCCAATATAACGTCAAAGTCCACCATATCCAAGAGAAATAAGTCGACACGAATCTCCAAACCCTCAGATACTACCACGCATGAACGATGTACTCGGTTGACCATTATAGATACTCACCGGTGTAGACACATATACAGAAAACCAAGGCTTCACTAGGCATAACCAAATGGGGTGCAAAACAGGACGAAACATATGAATATGTATATTCAAGGTCAATTAGCACTGAAGCATCTCCAATACAAATCAGAACAATACCTGTAATGTCTGCATCTGAAGTCTCAACCTCCAAACTGGCCGTTGGTTGATCCCTACTGTTGGCGGTCTAGACTCTACCTCTAAGACCTTTACCCCCGCCTCTAGCCGGCTGGGTAGGCTATGGGACCTCCGGTTCCTAAAGCCAAGCACGATAACTCTGATACTGAGAGCTGCTCAGAGCTCTAGAGCAAGATCTAACCATGTGCCTCGGATTGCCACAAGCATGGCAGAATCTCGGCTGTTGTGGATGAGCACCCCACAGCCTCGGGCAGGCCCTCTTGAGGTGACCATACTCGCCACACTCGTAATATCTACCCACACGCTACAACTAAGGAAACTGGGGCTGACCCAGTCGACCACCTGAAGTACCATGAGTGACAGGGGAAACTGGCTGAAAGGGCCTGGAAGGATGGCCTCTACCATAAGAACCTCTACCTCCAGAAGAGGTACCACTTTATCGGCCTGCATGACGGGGTCTCTTATCCGATCGATGACCACCTCCCTGTGGCAGTACCATCTCAACTCCACGCCCTCATTGGTCGTCTCCTGAAAAGGGACCTCACTCCTAGTCTGAGCCGCTACAGCCGGCTGACCTACTATCGCTGACAGACACCCTAGACGCAAACCCGCTCGAATAACACCCTCCACAAGATCCACTAAACGGACTAAAGTGTCCTGAAGTGCTGGGGTGGCTATGAACCCCTCCGGACCTGAGTTGGGCCCACCAGAACGGCTGGAGCTTGAACCTCCTCATCGTAATCAACTTGAGGCTCCACCTCTAGGACTGCTGCTCGGGACTGAGCTCTGCCCTGGCCTCGGCCTTGCCTTCTTCCTCTGATAGGAGCTGCTGCTGGAGACTCGAACTGCTGTGCGGTAAAAGAGGAAGCACATATTCTCGCCATCTGTGAAAGAATAGAGTAGAAATTCAATAGGCGTTTGAGGAACGGAAACGCACGACAAGAAAGAACAAAGTTAAAATTTTCCTAACCCTGTAGCCTCTGGGGGATAAATACAGATGTCTCCGTACTGATCCCTCAGACTCTACTGAGTTTGTCCGTTATTTGTGAGACCCAAGAAACTAGTGCTCTGATACCAACTTGTCAAGACCCGGATTTTCCCACCACTGGGGTCGTGATGGCGCCTACTATCGGAGCTAGGCAAGCCAACCTTTTAAAACATTTCAGAAAACGTTTTATCTAAAAACAATATGATAAACTGGAATAAATAATTAAAATATGTGGAAGACTTTTAATAAAATAATAGCAAGTGCGGAAATTTATAACCTATCTCTACCGAGTATCTGGTGTCACTACTCACGAACTATTAAGGAGTACTAAAAACATCAGCCTTGAAAGGAAACACGTATAACTGTTTGTTTCGAATACATGGGACAACAGGATAAAGTAAGGATAGAGAAGACGTAGGGCCTGCAGACGCCTGCAAGCTACCTCGGTGTCTCCAGGATCAGAATGCCAACACCTGCACTGCTGCTGATACTGCTGATCGAATCATGTATCTACGCAAAAGAGCGCAGAGTGTAGAATCAGCACAACCGACCTCATTTTCTGGTAAGTGCCTGGCCTAACCCCGGCGAAGTAGTGGCGAGGCTAGACAGGACTACCACATATACCTGTGCATTTCAACATATATGGGAAATAGAAGAGGATACATGAATTTAATTAAATAAGATGGAGGGGAGCATGCTATGGGGGGTGAAAAAATTCAGATATAAAATCAACAGTTAGAAAAAAAATAAAACTGTACAAAAACAACAATCCATAGAAACAGAATAACCAACAGTTGCACGGCACTGCACATCGTGCTTTCACTCTCATCCTCACCAAGAAAATTAATTGAAGTGTAAAGCATCACCCATCGTGATTTATCACTCTTCCTCACCCACTCCATAATATGGAGTAAATCGATGGTTACACGGCATCACCCATCGTGATTTATCACTCTTCCTCACCCGGTCCATAGTATGGAGTAAATCGATGGTTACACGGCATCACCCATCGTGCTTTATTTCTCAGCCTCACCAAGCAATAATAATAAGTAAATCAATGGTTACCACAGCATCACCCATCGTTCTTTATCTCTTAGCCTCACCCAAGAAATAATAATAACTAAAGCAATGGTTACACGGCATCACCCATCATGCTTTATCGCTCATCCTCACCCAAACAATAAAAAAATAATAGGACGAGGTATAAACGAAACCGTAATAATAACCCCAGCCAGGGGAACGCAAACAACAGATCAGTCCCGGTAAGGGTACAATAAACAACTCAAATATCCCGGCAAGGGAGAATCCAAGTAATAGATAAATCCCGGCAAGGGAATGATCACAGCGCTCTCGCTTGTAAACACTTAGCTGCCAAAAAGTTCTAAGTCGAGCCAATGCTCCACAATTTTACAAATCACTATTTATCCTCACTCGTTCATATCACGTGAACTAAATCAATTCCAATAAGAAACCGTATCATATTGTTCGAAATAAAGGCAATTAAGACCCACGGTCATGCTAGACTCGGGTGCATAGGCATCTGTCACCATGCCTATACACCGACTCCATACTTAGCACGTGGCAAGTAATATCCTAATCCTATTCCCTCAAGACAAAGTTAGAACAAACACTTACCTCGAAATCTCCAAACTCAACTCACGCCTCTAGGATAGCTTTACCCCTCGAATTTGCCACAAAACCGGTCTAATCTAATCACAATTTACGGAAATGTATCAACAAATGCTAGTTAAATCAATTTGAATGCATAAGAATGAATTTCTCAAAGTTTTGCCCAAAAATTTCCAAAACGCCCCCGGCCCACGTGGTCAAAACCCGAGGTTCGAATCAAAGTCGGGTTACCCATTCCCCCACGAGTTCATATATGTAATTTGTTTTGAAATCGGACCCCAAATTGAGGTCCAAATCCCCAATTTTAAAAAAAACCTAGGTTCTACCCCAAATCCCAATTTTTACCCATGGAAAACCTTGATTTTAAGATTAAATCATGATAAAAGGTGCTAAAGATTGAAGAAATTAGTTAAAAGTTGACTTACTAATGATTTGAAGAAGTTGGAGTTCATGGAATATTCGCCAGAGGTGTTTGGGTTTTGAAAAATGTGGAAATGAGCTTCAAAAATCATTTAAGTCTGAATATGCAGGTGCGGGTATCGCAATTGTGAAGATTTGTTCGCAATTGCGAACTCAGCAGGCTTGAAAAATGCAAGGTTTAGTTCGCAATTGCAAACTATGAACGGTTCTGCAGAGTTCGCATTTGCAAACAAATGTTCGCATTTGCGAACTCTGGGCTACAAAGGGGAGTTTCACAAATGCGAACTCTGGGCTAAAAAGGGGAGTTTCGTAAAATGCAAACATTTGTTCTCAAATGCGAACTGTGGACTACAAAGGGGAGTTTCCCAAATGCGAACTCTGGGCTACAAAGGGGGACTTTGCATTCACGAAAAATTGTTCGCATTTACGAACAGTACAGGTCAGGCATACCACCGCTTTCAAACATGCCAAAAATGAACTTGTAGCATATCCAACATTCGCTCGAGCCCTCGGGTCTCCAAACCAAATATGCACACATCCCCAAAAACATCCTACTGACTTACTCGTGTGATCAAATCGCCAAAATAACATCATTTACATGGAATCAAACCTCAAAAAATATGATTTCTTCCAACTTTCCATAAAACTCTTATTTCTCATTTTCAAGTCCGAAACACGTCAAACGATGTCCTTTTTCAACCAAACTTTATAGATGGTTTAACGCTCATTTAAGACTTGTACAGAGCATCAGAACCAAAATATGAGCCCGATACCATTACTTTCTAACCCATTTTTATTTCAATTCTCATATTAATTTCAGATAAACAATTTCTTTCAAAAATTCCGTACTCGGGCCTGAAACCTCGGATTTCGATTCCGGAAATACGCTCGAGCCCTATATTTTCCTACGAACCTTCCGGGACTGTCACATCATAGGTTCGGGTTCGTTTACCCAAAATATTGACCAAAGTCAACTATACCAATATTATTTTTAAAATTTATTGGTTTTAACATAGAGTTCATATATTTCCACAAAAAAAGTTTCTAGTTTTGTTTCTGGACTGCGCATGCAAATTAAGGTGACCAAATAAGAGGTTTTCAAGGCCTCGGAAGCATGGTGAAGGGCGAATTATGGTGATGATCCTTTGGGTCGTCACACATAGCAACTGGCCTCTGACTGACCGGAATATAAGCAAGACTGCCCATACTGGCTGACTTCCTGCTCAAAGCATCAACCACCACATTTGCCTTTTTCGGGTGATATAAAATGGTGATATCATAATCTTTCAACAATTCCAACCATCTTCTCTACCTCAAATTCTACTCCTTGTATTTAAGCAGGTACAGAACGCCCTTGTGATCAGTGACTACTTCACATGCCACATCATACAAATAATGCCTCCAAATCTTCAATGAGTGAACAATGGCCGCCAACTCCAAGTCATGAATTGGATAGTTCTTTTCATGAATCTTCAACTTCCTTGAAGCATAGGCAATAACATTGTCATCCTTCATCAATACTGCACCAAGCCTGATACGGGAAACATCACAATAAACAGTATAAGGTCCCGAACCTGTGGGCAAAACCAACACCGGTGATGTGGTCAAGGCTGTGTTGAGCTTCTGAAAACTCGCCTCACATTCATTTGACCATTCGAACTGGACACCCTTATGGGTCAATCTGGTCATCGGGGTTGCAATAGATGAAAACCCCTCCACAAAGTGCCGATAATAACCTGCTAATCCCAAGAAACTCCGGATTTCCATGGCTGATATTGGTCTACGCCAATTCTTGACTGCCTCAATCTTCCTTTGACCAACCTGAATACGTTATGCCGTCACAACATGACCCAGGAATGGAACTAAACTCAACCAGAATTCACACTTTGAAAATTTTGCATATAGCTGACTATTTTCAGAGTCAGAAGAGCCACTCTGAGATGCTGCTCATGCTCCTCCTGACTGCGGGAGTATATCAATATATCATCAATGAAGACTATTAAAAACAAGTCTAAATAAGGCCCGAACACTTGATTCATCAGTTCCATAAAAGTTGTTGGGGCTTTTGCCAGCCCAAAAGACATTGCTAGGAACTCCTAATGTAACTTATCTCAATATTCCATATTCTCCTAGATTTTCTTAGGAATTTTGGCAGAGTCTCCCTTGTAATTGGGCATATACATCTGTCAGTGTGATACCCAAAACAACTCATAGCAATCTTTCCACAATCCAACAACACACCATAAGGTATATATCAAAATAGAAATGGCTAAATATGAATAGAAGTTATACAAGAATTATTAAATAAGCCTAACAGACATGACCCCCATTTAAAATATAGTACACGATTTTTATTTTCGTAAAAGAAAAAAATTTTAACACGTAAACTTTTCACCACCAGGACCTTGTCCTCATATAACATCCACCGCAACTTCTAGCTTGGTTCAAAATATTTCACATTATATAAAAATTTGAGGATCTCATCATTAACTCTGAATCACAAGTATTTGCACATTATACCAACTGAAATCTTTTATTTGCTTTCTTTCTTATATTTAATAATTTCCCTCAAAGAAAACCACAACATAAAATAAACCCTCATACCGATAGGTCATATAATTGGCAATTGAAATCAATTATCTAGAAGTTACATCAAAACCCACTGTAGTAAGTAATATAGTCACTTTTAGCCTCATAACTATTCTTATTGACTAATACATAATAATAGGGATAGCTATCTCCATATAATAGCCCAACGTAAGTATTCATATAAGTAGATTTGATGATTACGAAGCTCACTCATGAGTGGAGCATAATAAGAGGACTCGTTTCAATTTTTCAAAACCAAATCAAATTAAGGGGAAGAAAAAAAATCCTTTTTCTATAACCATCGGAATTGTACATGTGATGAGACCATCTAGTGTAGTGACCTCAGCCATACCATAGAAATTATATCAACAGCTGGGTCTCCACCTTCAGGAGTCTCACCTCCACCTCTAACATCCTGACCTCCACCTCTGGTCGGTCATGTCAGATAAGTATTGACTGCAATGGAGCACGTAGCCTGAGTGTTTTCCTAAATTATATTTCTCCAAACTACCACATTCACAACAGTTCCTTTGAGGCTCAGCTAACTTGTTGAACATGACGACATATTCGGACACTGTCATGGTGACCTGGCACAACCGTTCAGATCACATATACCACATATTGCAGAGAATCCGGGAGGAAACCTCCTCCAAAACATCTCAAAATAGAGTTGAGTAGGTAGTATCGCATTGGCCAGTCTTCCCTCTTCGTACGCTTGTCACAAACACCGACGGCCAATTTCCTCTTTTGCTATGCTGGCTTGACACTGCTGAACTACCACATTTATTCAGATACTCTTCATTATTCTTGGGGGCGATTCTTACCCCCTACAAAGTGCCAAACCTTAAATGTGTATAAATTATTTTGGGGGACCTCTCCGTACCATATTTATACATTCCAATCCAAAACTGACATAACACATGGCCATACAGTCCATTCACTAATAGTGGAATTCCCCACTTGGGGCTAAGTCAAAGTGACAACATCCGATAATCCACAATATTAGTCCTTCTCAACTAAAATAAATCAACCAGATGTCAAGGTCCATTGAACCCTTGCATGTATCATTAGGTGATCTCTTGATACGTCTATATCTTTCGTTGGAACCACAACTGGTTTGGTAATTACGTTATCGTTCCACTACTTTTATTTGCCATTCGAAGCACAATAGAATCAACCCCCTCGCTTTCAATAATTCCCACATTCTGAAATACCTCAGAGCAGCGGTCCAGAAAAAGCCTGTCGGTTCCCAAAAGATGCACCGGTGAAGGTGGTAGCGAATAGTTTTGGTCACTTATCCGACCTCCGCAAAACCTCTGAAGGTGTCGTTGATCTATCACCAGCAGGTTCCATTCTTGGGAAGATAAGAGTATAAATTCAATTAACAATTGAAGAACAAATTCGCACGATAGGAAAGAATGAAGGTGAAATTTTCCTAAATTTGTAGCCTCTTGAGGATAAATACAGACATTTCCGTACGGATCCCTCAGACTCTACTAAGATTGTTCATGAGTTTTGAGACCTATGTAACCCAGTGCTCTGATACCAACTTGTCACGACCCAAATCTTCCACCATCTTGAGTCGTGATGACGCCTACTAATGGGAGCTAGGCAAGCTAACTCCTATATTTTTCTTTCTATTTAATAATTCTTATTTCAAACAATTAGCAACAATAACAATATTTCAGCGGAATAAATAAATTTAGTGGAGGACTTAAGGAAATAATACAATATATGCTAAAAATTTCCAAAACATAAACTTCTACCTAGGACTGGTGTCACAATACTCACGAACTTCTAAGAATACTAAACACAACCATTTGAAAGAAATATAAAACTGTTCATCTCGAATATATGAGATAACAGACTTAAAGTAAAGATAGAGGAGATGCCGGGTCCTGCGAACACCTGCAAGGCTACCTCGGTGTCTCGATGATCAAAAGCTAACACATGTACTATTGATGTTGGTGTTGTACAAAACCAGTATCTGCGCAAAAGAGCGTAGAGTGTATAATCAGCACAACCGACCCCATGTGCTGGTAAGTGCCTGACCTATCCCGGCGAAGTAGTGAAAAGGATAGACCAGACACTCACATAAACCTGTACAGTTCAAATATATATACAAAATAAATAGGAGGAAGCAACATTAAGTATTTGGGAAGGAAAATATGCTCTAGGGTAGCAGCAAAATGTAATGGGAGAAATAGAATAAAGGATTTTAATTCACTTTCAAGTTCAAATCATCTTGTTATAGGCGTGCAACCCGATCCCATTTATTTCATCTCTTGTGGTAGGCGTACCACCTGCTCCTATTTCAATAATATCTTGTGGTAAGCGTACCACCCGCTCCCATTTCAATTAATATCTTGTGGTTTGCATACCACCCACTCCCATTTCAATTAATATCATGTGGAAGGCGTACCACCCGCTCCCATTTCAATTAATATCTTGTGGTTTGCGTACCACCCACTCCCATTTCAATTAATATCATGTGGAAGGCGTACCACCCACTCCCATTTTAATTAATATCTTGTGGAAGGCGTACCACCCGCTCCCATTTCAATTAATATCTTGTGGTAGGCATACCACCTGCTCCCATTTCATTATCAACACTGTGCACAATATGTCACCGGAAACTAAGGCCAATAACAGTGCATATAGGTGGTCGGCGTGCCACACGATCCCATTTCAATAATATCTTGTGTAGGCGTACCACCCGCTCTCATTTAAATTAATATCTTGTGGTAGGCGTACCACCCGCTCCCATTTTCAATTAATATCTTGTGGTAGGCGTACCACTCGCTCCCATTTCAATTAATATCTTGTGGTAGGCGTACCACCCGCTCCCATTTCAATTAATATCTTATAGTAGGCGTATCACCCGCTCCCATTTAAACTAATATCTTGTCGTAGGCGTACCACCCGCTCCTATTTCAATTAATATCTTGTGGTAGGCGTACCACCCGCTCCTATTCCATTAAATATATAAGATAGCTCACAATATATATTATTGGCAAGAGAAAATAATAACCGTGCTAAGGCTCAATAATTTATTCTTTATCTTTTATTCACTTCTTACTCAATTATCATGTTTTCTAGAAATCAATAATTAGGTGTGGAAGAATTGCAACAATATGAACTATTCATGAGTAAAGACACACGGTCATGCTAGACCCCCAACGTATAGATACTCTTCACTATGCCTATATGTTGGCTCCGCACATAGCAAATAGCAAATAGACTCAACTTCTACTCCCTCAAGCTAGGATATATCAAACACTTACCTCGAAGGTCTAAGGCCAACTCAATCTTTAAGCACCGCTTTTTCTTTTAAATTTGTCTCCAGATGCTTCAAATCTATTCACAAATAATTCGAAATACTCAACATGGATCGTAGGAATGAATTGGACAATAAATTTACTAATTTTCCGGATAAAATCCAAAATTTATTTTAGTACTCCATAGTGGGACCCACATTTTGAATCCACGAAAAACATGAAAAATCTGAACACCCATTCTGATACGAGTTCAACCAAACCAAAATGACTAAATTTCTATAACATTTCGACCCTCAAATCCTCAAATTTATTCGAGAGGGTTTCTAAGCTTTTCCCGCTAAATTTACGGATTTAATGCCAAAACTTACAATATATTCGAGTAATATAACCAAAATTTAGTTAAGAACACACGCCTCATTGTTTTCTCTGGAAAACTCTTAAAAAGTCGCCTCACCAGAGCTCCAAATTGCCAAAAATGGCAAAATATTTTCGGAACTTCAAAAGTATTCTGTCCAGATTTTCGTGTTACTGTTCACCCCGTGTGTACTGTTCACCCGTGTGTACTGTTCATGGGTACTGTGCATGGGTACTGTTTCTACAATTTTCTGAATTTTTTCCTAAGTCCAAAATCGCTCTGAGGCACCTCCGAAACACTCCCGAGCCCTCGGGGCTCTAAACCAAATATGCACACTGACTCAAAAACTTCATACAAACTTTCTCGAGCGATCAAATCGCCAAAATAACATCGAAAACACTGAATTGAGCTTAAAATTCAAGAAATCTTTCAAATTTCATAAACTTTAAAATTTTCAATTTAAGGCCGAAACACGTCAAACGACGTCCGTTTTTAACCAAACTTTACAGGAAGCGCTTAACCAGCATATATGACATGTACCAAGCGTCGGAACAAAAACACGGTCCCGATACCATTATTTTTTGATCAAATTTCATTTTTATTTTCCTTAAATATTTTCAGAAAACAATTTCACGGAAAAATTCTTTTCTCGGGCCTGAAACCTCGGAATTTGATTCCGGGCATACCCAAAGTCTCATATTTTTCTACGGACCTTCCAAGACTGTCAAATCCCGGTTCCGGGTCCGTTTATCAAAAATATTGACCAAAGTCAAATTTATTCATATAAATATCAAAATTCTTCAAATTTTTCACATAACTCATATATTTCAACATAAAAAGTTTCGTGCTTCGCAGCCGTACTGCGCACACAAATCAAAGCAACCAATAGTGAGGTTTTCAATGCCTCGGAAGCTCGAAATGATTAATAAATAAGTGATGACCCTTTGGGTCGTCACACTATACAAAAGAGTGCAGAGTGTAGTATCAGTCCAACCGACCCCATGTACTGAGTAAGTGTCAAGCCTAACCTCGGCGAAGTAGTGATGAGGCTAGGACACAACAAATAAATAATCTACAGTAAAACAGTACCTAGCAGAATAACAGTAATAGAAGTAATTTGTAATATGCTATTGGGGAAATACTAACATATAGAATCACAGTAATAGTAGAATAAGACAATTAAGGCACTTGAACCGATATCAGCAAGAAATCATATCAAACATGTAATAAGTGCATGTCATCACACTTCGTGCTTTTACTCTCAAACCTCACCAATGCAATCAAATAATGAAAATCTACACGGCATTACCCTTCGTGCTTTATCTCTCTTACTCACCATATAAATATTAGAAATGTGCACAACATTACCCTTCGTGATTTATCTCTCTTCCTCACCATATGCATCAATATCAATGTAAATGTACACGACATCACCCTTCGTGCTTTATCACTCTTTCCTCACTATATACATAAGTATGAATGTGTACGGCATCACCCTCCGTACTTTATCTCTGTTTCCTCACCCAAACAATAGCAACAACAATATCTCGGCAAGGGAATCAACAACAAGAATAAATGCATTCCGGCAAGGGAATCAACTATAACCAAACTTGTATCAATAATTAACTTCACAAATGAGCATCAACTGGAGCCAATGCTAAATAATAAACAAATACCAAGAAGATAATCATAAGTCTTGGTCAACATGGATAATCAACAATTTATTAAGAAGCACAATGATCACCATTTAAGACTCACGGGCACGCTTGACACCAACATATAGATACTCGTCACCATACCTATACGTCATACACTATACTAGCACATAGAAAATAAGGCGTAATACCTATTCCATCAAGCTAAGGTTAGACCAAACACATACCTCAAACTTGCACGATCAAACTCAAGCCTCAAACACCGCTTTCCCTTTAGAATTCGCCTCCAATTTACTTGTATCTAACCCAAATTAATTTAACAACATCAATAAATGCTAAAGAATTCATACCCAATGCTTCATTATAGGTTTTTCATCATTTTTTCTAAAAAGTCAAAAATTGACCCCAGGCTCGCTTGGTCAAAACTCGAGGTCCGGACCAAAACCCAATTATCCATTCACCCACGAGCCCGAATATGTAATTAATTTCAAAATTAGACCCCAAAATGAGGTCTATATTCCAATTATTTAAAAAGCCCTAACTCCACCCAAATTCTTAATTTCTACCATAAAAACCATAGATCTTTGGATGAATATTGATGAAATATAATAAGAAATCGAAAGAAAAAGGTTTAGAATCATATACCAACAGTTTAGGGAAGAACTTGCTTCTTGAAAATCGCCTCAATGCTCTCTAGTTTTGAAATATGAAAATGAGGTCTAAATCCCGTTTTTGCAACTATTTTAAGAAGACTTGGGAGGCCTTCTTCGCATTCGCGATGGGCCTGCCGCGTTCACGAAGAGCTTCCTTCCCCTCGCTTATGCGGTCGCGAGTTCTGCTACGCGTTCGCGAAGGGCAAGACCATCTGACCTTTATGTTCGCGAACCAACATATGCGTTCGCATAGAAGAATGATATATTCTCAGTCCACCCCTATTTACTATACGCGTTCGTGTTCCTCCGATCGCCTTCGCGTAGAGCAGCCCCCTAATGCTCCGCGTTCGTGATCCGGGTTTCACGTTCACGTAGAACAAATTCCATCCCCAGCCCAGTTCCCTTCTGCGATCGCGATGCATAGTGCATCAGACACCAGAAGTAGTAAAACATGCAACTTTTCAAAGCAAAAAAACATCTCGAAGCCTATCCGAAGCTCAAGCGATCCCTCGGGGATCCAAATAAAACATGCACACAATCAAAAAAAAATATACGGACTTACTTGTGCGATCAAATCGCCAAAATAACGCCTCGAACTACGAGTTTAGCATAAAAACGAAGAAAAAATTTCAATAACTCTTACGATCAAATTTTTTATAACCGAGGGTCCGATTCACGTTATATGAAGTCTGTTCCTTATCAAATTTTAAAGGCTTAACTTAAATACCACATAAGACCTCTACCGGGCCCCGGAACCAAAATACGGGCCCGATATCATCGAATTCGAACATCTTTAAATTTTCAGTCAAACAATTTTCTTCAAAAATTCATTTCTCGGATTTCGGACCACGAAATTCAATTTCGGGTATACGCCCGTCCCTTTTGCCAACAACCCTTTGGAGGCCATCAAATTATGGGTTCGAATCCGTTCACCCAAAATATTTATTGAAGTCAACTCTAGTTCAATTTTAAAGACAAAATTAGAATTATTGTCAAATTTTCACATAAAAGTATTTCGGATATATGCCCGGATCGGACACACAAATTGAGATGAGATAAAAGGAGATTTTTAAGGTCTCAGAACACAGAATTGACTTTTAAATCAAGTGATGACAAGGTCATCACAGCATTAAGCATTCCAGCTCCACAACAGCCCTGCAGCTACAAACGCATGCTTTCTCTTTTGCTACTCCTTCACAATCTTTGGCCACCCTTTCAGAGACTCTTGCATTCCTCTCTCATATGGCATATATAACTTCAGCATATATCATCTTAATGAGCCTGACTTTTGTTGTCTTGCCTTTGTTTTTTAACGATCTCTTGGAATCATAGTTCCCAGTTATTGCTACCATAGAGTTGTTGTTGCGCCCACTAAGTGACTATTCCAAATTGCCTGAATATATTTGCATTCAGCAAATAAATGATTTCTTGATTCATTGTGAGCTTGACAAATTGTATCTCAACAATTTATCCATCGTTAGATGTCTGTCCTGATTAGGAGTGGCAAATGGACGGGTCAGGTTCAAAGTGGATAATAAAAAAATATAAATTATCCGACCTAACCCATTTTTAATATGATTAAAAAATAGGTTAACCGGTGGATAATACGGGTAATCATATTATCTATGACTTCTAGAGTATGATCACTTTTGAAAAAATTTCTAGTCTTTCAAATTTGAGTAACTCCCAATTTGTGGCTTTACAAATGTGAAAGTTAAACACATTTGTTATCCATTGATTATCTATTGATTATCCATTTTATAAATAGATAATATTGATTATCCATATTTGACACATTGTTAAAAAGTTCATTATCCAACCTATTTGTTAGTAGATAATACAGGTGATTAACTATTTTCTTTTAATTATTTTGCCACCACTAGTCCTGCCATTTCAACCACATCTATATATTATTAAAAGGAGAGGATAAAGCCATTTCCTTAAGCCAAGTGGCTGCATAAAAAAAGTCACATGGCGTAATTAGATTTTTAGTTATAATTAGTTATTAGTTATTAGTTATTATATTTGAATTTAAATATCAATAAAAAATAAAACTACCATATATATATATATATATATATATTTCTTTATTTTAATTAATGAATATAGATATCTTATAATAAAAAAAAACAAAACATAAATTTTATATAAAAAATAGCTACTCATTCAAATTTGGTGGGAGTAGTTTCAAGTTTGAGTTTTAAAATTATCATAAAATAAAAAATAAAAAAACAAAAAAATTAACTATAATAAAAAAAACGAAAAGAGAAGAAGAAAAATTACCTATTCAAATTGGGGAGTAGTTTCATGATGGATTTTTAAAATAAAAAATTAAATTAAAAAAATAAAAGATTACCATTTCAAATTGCAGAGTAGTTTCAAGTTGGAGTTTTATAATTATTTTAAAATAAAAAAATAATAAAGCAATAAAAAAACTTTCAAATTATGGAGTAGTTTCTTTCTAATATTCTATATTCTATATATCTTCTATATATTGAAGAGGATAAAACCCACTCCTTAAATCACATGGTAGCCTAGAAAAAAGCCACATGACATAATTAGTTAATAATAAAAAAATCTATATATTATTAAAAGGAGAGGATAAAGACATCTCCTTAAGCCAAGTGGTAGCATAAAAAAGTCACATGGCATAATTAGTTACTAATTAATTTTTTAGTTAATAATTAGTTATTAGTTATTATATTTGAA
Source organism: Nicotiana benthamiana (assembly GCA_034376525.1). Classification (NCBI taxonomy): domain Eukaryota; kingdom Viridiplantae; phylum Streptophyta; class Magnoliopsida; order Solanales; family Solanaceae; genus Nicotiana; species Nicotiana benthamiana. The sequence continues at coordinate 54,050,142 of CM067341.1, read as the reverse complement.
TTAAAATATATACATATATATATGTATATATATATATATATATATATATATATATATATATATATATATATATATATATATATATATATATATATGTATGTATATATATGTATATATATATAAACTTGATTAATTTATTTTAATTAATGAATATAGATATCTTATAATAAAAAAATTAAAAACATAAATATATAAAAAATAATCATTCATTCAAATTGGGTGGGAGTAGTTTCAAGTTTGAGTTTTAAAATTATCTTAAAATAAAAGATAAAAAAAAAGAAAAATAAATTGACTATAATAAAAAAATGAAAAGAGAAGAAGAAGAACTACCTATTCAAATCGGGGAATTGTTTCAAGTTGAATTTTTAAAATAAAAAATTAAATTAAAAAATTAAAAGATTACCATTTCAAATTAGGGAGTAGTTTCAAGTTGGTGTTTTGTAATTGTTTTAAAATAAAAAAACAAAAATAAAGCAATAAAAAAAGCTTTGTTTCTAATTATGGAGTAGTATCTTTCCAATATTCAATATTCTATATATCTTCTACATATTATTAAAAGGAGAGGATAAAACCCTCTCTTTAATCCAAGTGGTAGCCTAGAAAAAAGCACATGACATAATTAGTTAACAACAAAAAACCTATTTATTGAAAATTAACAAAGAAATTAATTGTCTAAACTAACTACTCAAACATCGTTGGATGTTAGGTATATCGTATTGACAAATAAGATGACAATTGAAATTTATTAAAGCAGTACGGTCTAATAGGATCAAACAAGTCCGATTATAATTTAATTAATATTTTTTTAATATTAAATGCGCATCGCACGGATACGACTACTAATTGTGAATAAAGCTTTTAGTTTTGCTAAATTCTGGAACATTAATTTTCTCCGTTTTATACCTTTGAATATTCTGATATTAGTTGTAAGTTTATTTGTTTAATGACACTCTTATGTTCTATATATAAGTTACTTTTCACTTAGTAATATACTAGAATTTCAGACGAGGTTTGGTGTTACCTAGGGACATAATTAATGAAACTATGAAAGTACTTCATAGTACTAGATTTCGCTAAGTGGCACTTCATCCTTTATAGTTTATTCGTCTTCTAAAATTTTGCATATTCTAAACTAGCTTTACATTATTTTTATATATATCTTGTTTAATTAATTAACACTTTATCGATTGAAATAATTAGAGTCAATTTTGAAAATAATAATAATTGACTTTTCGTACATTTTTTGAAGCTAAATATTTTAAAACAAATGAGATTAGCCTGCCAAAATGACTAAATAAAACTGAACGTAATATGATATATTCCGACAGTCAACAGTACTCAAAAATTATTGAACTATTTTACTTCCCTATGTTATATTTCTAGATTTCTAATCAACGAAGGTAGATTTTGTATAAATATTTATTTGAACCCATTTGATAATTATTATTTTACGACTAAAGTTATATATTTCTACAATTGAACAGCTTGCCAAAATTCTGAATTCGTTACTTAGTATCCTTAATGCCGTTTGGTAGAGTACATTAGAGAAAATAATGCATGCATTAGTTTTGTGTACTAATTAGAAACAACCTCTCTACCTACATGTAATGCCCCGACCCGTCGTCTTTTGTAGTTCAGCCCCGTTATCCCCGTATTAAGCTTCCCCATATGTGTATATATGTGTTTGATGAGTTTGAAATGTGTTGGATTGAATTTGGTTAGAAATGAGACCAATAGTCTCTTTAAGGAAAGCTTAAGTTGGAAAAGTCAACCGGGCGTTGACTTATGAGTTAGAGGGCTCGGAATGAATTTTTGATGATTCGACTAGTTTTGGATGGTGATTTGTGACTTGAGAGCGAAATCGGAATTTAAATTTGGAGGTCCGGTGTAGAATTAGGCTTGAATTGGCTAAGTTCGAATTTTTGCGAATTCCGGTTGATAGGTGAGATTTTGATCCGAGGGTCGGAATGGAATTCCGAGAGTTGCAGTAGCTTCGTTAGGTGATTTTGGATGTGTCTGAAAATTTGTAGGTCATTCGTACGTTGTTTGGTTGAGTTTTGGATCGAATACGAATTTGAAAAAGTTCTAGTTTGACTTAGGCTTGGATTTGAGGAATTTGGAGATTTTGGATGTTAATGTTAGTGTTTTTATGGCCCGAGCAAGTTTGAATAAGGTAATAAGTCGTGTTGGTGCTTTTGGTTGAGGTCCTGAGGGCCTCGGGGTGATTTCGGATGGTTAACGGAAGGATTTTGATTTTGAAAGATAGCAGATTTTTTGCTGTTGGTGTTGCAGACCTCAAGGCACCGTGTTCGCGTGGTGGTGGAACAAACGCGTTGAAGGAATCTGGGAGCCGGGAATTTTAACTTCGCGTTCGCGAAGGGGAGGCCGCGATCGCGTAGTAGAGGGTTGTTCTTGATCGCGTTGAGAGCTCACTAACGGATTTTTGAAGGGGATTTCAACGGGAAGTGATTGGTGGTAAGTCTCGTGGCCTTAATACGTCATTTTATTGAAGAATCAACCATTAATTCTCAGAAATTGGTGTAAAAGTTGATAAACTAGGGCTTGATATTTCAAATGAAAATTGGGAATTTGGAGGAGCAATTGGACTCCGATTTTTATGAATTTTATATGTATGGACTCGTGGCAAGACGAGGATTCTGAAAATATTTTTGGGTGTATTTCGAGTTATTTCGATTGGGTTATGTTCCATTAGCCTATTGTAACGTATTCCTATTGGTTTTGATTAGATTTGGCATCCGCAGAGGTTGATGTTCGAAGGAAAGGCATTGCAAGCTAGTTTGCGGCCGACTTGAGGTGAGTAATGGGTGTATATGATGACCCGAGGGTTTGAAACCCTGGTATATCACATTGTAACGCTATTATGAGGCTAGACACGCACTCCATAGCTAGTGCGGGGTCTTATATGTTGGAAATTGTGACTCGGTCTAATCCGAGGGATGTATTTTACTATGTTGGCGATTACTTTGCATATATGTTTGGGGCTTGTGCCAACTTGTAGGGATCGTTATCTCGGGATTTTCATGATTTGCATATTATTTGAAATCATTCCAGGTTTAAATACCATTTTTGCAAACTCATCCATATTTATACGTTTTGAAAACTCTAATGATTTTTAAATAATATTTCGGGCTGACGAGTACTATCTCGCTATTTTTGGACTGTATGTAATTTTAAGTGGAAACATTGGTAACTAAGGACACCGTGTGTTTTAAATGGAAATGGTGGTAACTAAGGACACAGTGTAATTTAATTGGAAACGGTGGTAACTAAGGACACCGCGTATTGTAATGAAAACGGTGGTAACTAAGGACACCGCATATTGTAATGGAAATGGTGGTAAAAGGACACCGTGTATTGTGATGAAAATAGTGGTAACTATTGGCACTGTATGATATGGATCGGGCTGCACGTTCCGCAGGTGTTCATGCATTGCATTGTATCTCATGCATTTATTCATTGTTTCTTATTCTGTATTTCTCTGAGGCTGGTATTGTATAGAACTGCTAGATAGCTTTACTTTGTGTTATTTCGTGTTTTCTTATCTTCGGATTTTTATACATGCTTATTACTCGCTGAGTTGGTAGACTCACCCCCATACACCCTGCACCTTGTGTGCAGATTCAGGTGCTCCAGAGGCGTAGAGTTGCTTTTGTTGTCTATTCCAGACGTACTAGAGTATAGAGGTGGCTTTCAGCGTCCGCAGGACCTGTTTACTCTGTATTCATCAGTCTATTTCCCTTATTGCTTTTTCATACAGTGTAGTTCCTTTCAGTCAGTGTATTGGTACTTATTAGAGGCGCTGTACTCGTGACCCTTCAGTTTTGGGAGGATTATTGTTCAGTTGTGTTTTCCTTGTTATAAATCATCCCTGGCTGGGAGGTTTTTTTATTAAATCTTGCTGTTTGATCTTGAAATTTCTTCTTCTTAGGCTGGAATTCCATTCGTGGCTTGATTGGTCAGGCTTGCCTAGCCTTGCGGCCGGGCGCCATCACGACCGAGAATTTGGGTCGTGACAAGTTGGTATCAGAGCCTAGGTTTACTAGGCCTCGCGTGTTATGAGCCGGTTTAGTAGTGTCTCGTGGATCGGTACATAGACGTCCGTATCATATCCTCGAGGGGCTACAAAACTTATAGGAAACACTTCACTTTCTTGGAGTTCTTATCGTGCGGCTTTGTTGATTTGAGAACTGAAACATCTTGTTCTATTCTCTCGCAGATGGCGAGAACCCGTGCTACCTAACGTGGCGGTCGACCCCCATTGCCACCATCTAGAGGCCGTGGATGCGATCATGGTCGTGGTCGTGGTAGAGCATCAGGGGCAGTACCAGTTGACCCACCTGTTGCTCCTGTTCAGGATCAACCCCCAGTTGTAGAGGCTCCAGCAGCACCTACTCAGGCACTGGCAGTGCCCATTGTGATACCTGGTCTCCAGGAGACGTTGGCTCAGATCTTATCTGTCTGCACCAGGTAAGCTCAGGTGGTATCAGCTACCACTCCAGAGATTACTTCTCAGACCCGGAGTGGTCATCGAACCCCCGTAGCTCGCACTCCAGAGCAGGGTGCTCAAGGTTTGCAGACCCCAGAGGCACCACTAGTTCAGCCAGTGGCCCCTATTCAGCCAGTTGTTCCAGTTCAGGGTAATGGGGTACCGGTGATGCTAGATGACGAGCAGCGTCGTCGGGAGAGGTTCAGCAGACTTTCACCTCCGACTTTTAGCGGTGTTCCGGGCGAGGATACCTTGGGGTTTCTCGACAAGTGTCGGTGCATGCTCAGGAAAGCAGGTATTTTGGAGACTAGTGAGGTATCTTTTACCACTTTTCAGTTCTCACGAGCAGCCTTCACCTGGTGGGAGGCATGTGAGTGGCGTAGGCCGGCAAGGTCAGCACCGTTATCTTGGCAGGAGTTCTCCACTATCTTTATGGAGAAGTGGGTACCTAGGTCGCAGAGGGAAGAGTTATGCAGGCAGTTTGAGACGCTTTGCTAGGGGGATATGTCTGTGATGCAGTATGAGATGAGATTAGCTGAGTTAGCTCATTATGCTCCGTGGATGGTCCAGACGGATGAGGAGAGGATTAGACGATTTATGGATGGGCTTATTTATCCATTCGTATTCTGATGACTCGAGAGAAGGTCCTGAGTCATACCTTTGAGGAGGCGGTGGATATAGCCCGCGATATTGAGACGGCTCGCTGTCAGGAGCGAGAGGAGAGGGAGGTCAAGAGGCCTCAAAGTTCGGGCAATTATGGTGGCGTTCCATCTAAGGGCCAGTTTCATCAGGGCAGAGGTCGTTCTTTCAGGCTTCCTCAGTCAGGCCGCCCAGAGTACATTGGAGTTTCTTCCGGTCGTGGCCGTCAGAGTCACCAGCAGAGCCAGTCTTCACTCAGTGACCTCCCAGCTCAGAGTTCTGCACCCAGTTCGTCAACCCAGGGTTCATCTGCGGCGAGGGGTTCCCTTCAGTCCCCTTCTCCAGTTTCAGTCGTATGTTATGAGTGTGGGGAGCTTGGTCATGTGAAGAGACATATGCTTTTGAGTATGGTTGATTTTGATGTTATTCTGGGCATGGATTGGCTATCACCATGCCATGCTATCTTAGACTGCCACGCCAAGACAGTCACGTTGGCTATGCCGGGTATTCCGACGGTTGTGTGGCGTGGTTCGACTGATTATGTACCCAGCAGGGTAATCTCTTTCTTAAAGGCCAAGTGGATGGTTGGGAAATGATGGTTATCATATCTGGCGTTTGTGAGGGATGTTGGTACAGAGACTCCTAGTCTTGATTCGGTTCTCGTGGTGGGGAGTTTCCTGATGTATTTCCAGCAGACAGGGATATTGACTTCGGTATTGATTTGGTGTCGGGCACTCAACCCATTTCTATTCCTCCCTATCGTATGGTGCCAGTAGAGCTAAAGGAGCTGAAGGAGCAGTTGCAGGAACTCCTAGATAAGGGGTTCATTCGTCCTAGTGTGTCGCCGTGGGGCGCACCAATGTTATTTGTTAAGAAGAAGGATGGCACAATGAGAATGTGCATTTATTACAGACAGTTGAACAAAGTGACAGTTAAGAACAAGTATCAATTGCCTCGTATTGAGGATTTGTTTGACCAGCTTCAAGGAGCAAAAGTATTCTCTAAGATTGATCTCCGTTCAGGCTATCACCAGCTGAAGATTAGGGATTCTAATATTATGAAGACTGCTTTCAGGACGAGATATGGGCATTATGAGTTTCTAGTTATGTCGTTCGGGCTGACTAATGCCCCGGCAGCAATCATGCACTTGATGAATAATGTATCTCGGCCGTATATGGATTCTTTTGTGATCGTATTTATTGACGATATTCTTGTGTACTGGAGTAGGCATGTGGAGCACGCGCATCATTTGAAGGTGGTATAACAGAGGTTGAGAGAGGAGAAGTTATATGCAAAGTTCTCCAAGTGTGAGTTCTGGCTCAGTTCCGTAGCTTTTCTGGGACACGTGGTGTCCAGTGATGGTATTCAGGTTGACCCAAAGAACATAGAGGCAGTTCAGAGTTGGCTCAGACCGTCCTCAGCTTCTGAGATTCGGACTTTCCTCGGTTTGGCGGGTTATACCGCAGGCTCGTTCAGGGTTTTTCATCTATTTCTTTGCCTTTGACGAAGTTGATGCAGAAGAATTCCCCATTTGTGTGGTTTGCTGAGTACGAGGAGAGCTTTCAAAAGCTCAAGTCATTGTTGACTACAGCTCCACTGTTAGTATTGCCAGTAGCTTCAGGTTCTTATACGGTATACTGCGATGTTTCGAGGATTGGTATTGGTTGTGTTTTGATGCAGGAGGGCAGAGTGATTGCATATGCTTCTCGGCAGTTGAAGCCCCATGAGAAAAACTACCATGTCCACGATTTGGCGTTGGCTGCAATAGTTCATGCTTTGAAGATTTGGAGGCACTATCTGTATGGCGTATCTTGTGAGGTGTACACGGATCATCGCAGCCGTCAGCATTTGTTCAAGCAGAAATATCTGAATTTGAGACAGCGGAGATGGCTTGAGTTACTCAAGGACTATGAAATTACCATATTGTATCATCCGGGGAAAGCCGATGTAGTGGCCGCTGCTTTGCGCCGGAAGGCGGTGAGTACGGGTAGCTTGGCATATATTCCAGTTGGGGAGAGGCCCCTTGCAGTTGATGTTCAGGCCTTGGCCAATCAGATGGTGAGATTAAATATTTCAGAGCCCAGTCGGGTGTTGGCTTGTGTGGTATCTCAGTTTTCTTTATATGATCGCATCAGAGAGCGCTGGTATGATGACCCGCATTTGCTTGTCCTGAAGGACAGGGTCCAGCATGACAATGCCAGAGATGTGACTATTAGTAGTGATGGTGTGTTGCAGATGTAGGGCCGGATTTGCGTGCCCAATGTGGATGGGCTCCGAGAGTTGATATTAGAGGAGGCCCACAGCTCGTGGTATTCTATTCATCCGGGTACCGCGAAGATGTATCAGGACTTGAGGCAGCATTATTGGTGGAGGAGAATGAAAAAGGACATTGTGAGTTATGTGGCTAGATGTCTAAATTGTCAGCAGGTCAAATACGAGCATCAGAGACCCGGTGGTGTACTTCAGCAGATGGATAATCCTGAGTGGAAATGGGAGAAGATTACTATAGACTTTGTGAGTGGTCTCCCTCGTACCTCGAGGAACTTTGATTCTATTTGGGTGATTGTGGATAGACTGACCAAGTCTGCGCATTTCATTCCAGTGTGTACCACTTATTCTTCGGAGTTGTTGGCAGAGATTTTCATCCGTGAGATTGTGCGATTGCAAGGGGTTCCAGTTTCTATTGTCTCAAACAGGGGTACTCAGTTTTCCTCCCAGTTCTAGAAGACTTTTCATCGAGAGTTGGGCACTCAGATTCAGACGAGCAAGGCTTTTCATCCTCAGACGGACGGACAGTCCGAGCGTATCATTCAGATATTGGAGGACATGTTGTGTTCTTGCACTATTGATTTCGGAGGTTCTTGGTGTAAGTTCTTTCCACTGGTGGAGTTTGTTTATAACAATAGTTATCAGTCTAGCATTCAGATGGCACCGTATGAGGCTTTGTATGGAAGGGTGTAGATCTCCAGTTGGTTGGTTTGAGCCCGGCGAGGCTAGACTATTGGGGACAAAGTTACTTCAGGATGACTTGGAGAAAGTGAAAGTTATCCAAGATAGACTTCATACAGCTCAGTCGGGTCAGAAGAGTTATGCGGACCGGAAGGTTCAGGATGTATCTTATATGGTGGGCGAGAAGGTTCTGTAGAAGGTCTCGCCTATGAAAGGCGTGATGAGATTTGGGAAGAAAGGGAAGCTGAGTCCGTGGTTCATTGGACCTTTTGACATTATCAAGAGGATTGGGGAGGTGTCCTATATGCTTGCTTTGCCACCCAGCTTGTCGAGGGTTCACCCGGTAATTCATGTTTCAATGCTCAGAGAGTATGTTGGGGACCCATCGCATGTATTAGACTTCAGCACGATTCAGTTGGATGAGGACTTGACCTATGATATGGAGCTAGTGGCTATTTTGGGTCGACAGGTTCGAAAGTTGAGATCAAAAGGCATAGCTTCGGTGAAGGTGCAATGGAGAGGTCGGCCCATGTAGGAGGCGACTAGGGAGACCGAGCAGGAGCTGCGGAGAAGATATCCTCACTTGTTTCACACTCCAGGTATGTTTCTTGACCCGCTCGAGGACGAGCGTTTGTTTTAGTTGTGGAGGATGTGACGACCCGACCCGTCGTCTTTTGTATTTCAGCCCCGTTATCCCCGTATTAAGCTTCCCCATATGTTGATATATGTGTTTGGTGAGTTTGAGATGTGTTGGATTGGATTTGGTTAGAAATGAGACCAATAGTCTCTTTAAGGAAAGCTTAAGTTGGAAAAGTCAACTGGATGTTGACTTATGAGTTAAAGGGATCGGAATGGATTTCCGATGATTCGACTAGTTTCGGATGGTGATTTGTGACTTGGGAGCGAAATCGAAATTTAATTTGGAGGTCCGGTGTAGAATTAGTCTTGAATTGGCTATGTTTGAATTTTGGCAAATTCCAGTTGATAGGTGAGATTTTTATCCGAGGGTCGGAATAGAATTCCTAGAGTTGCAGTAGCTTCGTTAGGTGATTTTGGATGTGTCTGGAAATTTGTAGGTCATTCGTACGTTGTTTGTTTTGGATCGAATGCGAATTTGGAAAAGTTTTAATTTGACTTAGGCTTGAATTTGAGGAATTTGGAGATTTTTGATGTTAATGTTTGTGTTTTTATGGCCCGAGCAAGTTTGAATAAGTTAATAAGTCGTGTTGGTTCTTTTGGTTGAGGTCCTGAGCGCCTGGGGGTGATTTCGGATGGTTAACAGAAGGATTTTTGGTTTTGAAAGATAGCAGATTTTCTGCTGTTGGTGTTGCAGACCTCAAGGCACCGCATTCGCGTGGTGGTGGACGCGAACGTGTAGAAGGAATCTGGGAGCCGGGAATTTTGCCTTCGCGTTCACGAAGGGGAGGCCGCGATAGCGTAGTAGAGGGTTGTTCTTGATCGTGTTCGCGTGATAGGTAGACACGTTTGTGTAAGCCAGAGGGAGTGGGCCATTGCGGTCACGTTGAGAGGGCCGCGTTTGTTAGATAAGACGCTTAACGCTAGAGGGGGGGTGAATAGCGTTATAATAAAAATTAGCGTAAACTTTGCGGAATTAAAAAATTGCAGGAAGTAAATAAGTGCGATAAATAATAAAGTACGCACCGATGTATTCTGGTTCACCACAACACGTGGCTAGTCCAGTCCCCGAGAGACACTCTCGAGATTTTCCACTAACTTGTCAAGCTTACGGGTGCTCAACAAACCTTTACAGCTTAAGGACACAAGCCTTAACACCTTTGCTCGGAGATACAACACTCCAAGACTTCACTGTTAAGCTTACGGGTGCCTAACCAACCTTTACAACTTAAGGACACAAGCCTTAATACCTTTGCTCGGAGATACAACACTCCAAGACTTCAACCAAGGAAACACAAGTTCCTTACAACAAGAGAATCACAATTCTCTTACAAGTGTGCAAAACACTAAACACTCAAACAAGACACTCCTTAATGAGTAGATATGAGTAAAAGAAGTAAGCTCAAGATCACAACAACTATGGACAAGACTTTGGCTCTCAAAAGCTTTATGAAATGAATATAAAATGATAAACAATAGTATGCAAGCTTATAGCAATAGAATGATCAGTTGTTGTGTGTTGTTGTTTTTAAAACACTGAAATGAAGCTGTATTTATAGTTGAAAAACTTGGCATTACCGTTATCTAATTGTCAATTAAGAGTTGCTGATTTTACTCTGTGACAATCGATTGTCAGGAAGCCACAATCGATTGTTTGCCAATCGTTCCAAAAATCAATCCCAGATTTTACGCTTAACAATCGATTGTCCAAGATCAACAATCGATTATTGGCAACGTTCAAAAAATCATTTCCAGATTTTACGTAAAACAATCGATTATACCAAATCAATAATCGATTATTCAGCAACGTTCAAAAAATCCTTTCCAGATTTTAATTTCAACAATCGATTGTACAAAATCAACAATCGATTATTCAGCAACGTTCAAAAAATCTTTTTCAGATTTTAATATCAACAATCGATTGTACAAAATCAACAATCGATTACCTGACGGTATTTGAGAACTTTACGACAACGGTCAGCTTCACAATCGATTGTGCAATGTTAACAATCGATTATTTATCAGACTTTGAAAATCACTTTAGACACCGCCTCGTGACAATCGATTGTTATATACTTACAATCGATTATTTAATAACTTTGAAAAAGTCTAGAAGTCACTGCCTCAACACAATCGATTGTCATAAGGTCACAATCGATTATTTTGGGACTTTGAAAAATTCTGAAGGACACTGTCTCTTCACAATCGATTGTCATTAGCTTCACAATCGATTATTCTGAGTTTTGAAAAACTTTGATGGACACTGCCTCATCACAATCGATTGCCATAAGGTTCACAATCGATTGTCATGCGGGTTTGAAAAACCTGATGCTCACTGCCTTAACACAATCGATTGTCATTAGTTCACAATCGATTGTCATGCAGTCTTGGCTTAACATAATCGATTATCATAAGTACATAATCGATTATCTTAGTCCAGTTTTTAGAGGCATGTTTAAAAATCATTTTGACTCATGAAAATATGCATGATTTAAAATTATTTAGCATTAAATTAAATATGCATGATTTTGTAAAAGTAATTTTACGAGAGAAGCCATGTCATGAGTCAAGTTGTCGGATCAAGAACACAATTAAGAACGACTCATTTAAACTATAAAACTTTGTCTTGTGCTTGAATCTCGTTATGCATCAATTATGCGCTTGTACTTGAACTTCGTCATATATCAATTTGCGCTTCGTTTGTCATTCATCAAAACCTACACATAAGAACACACGTTTTAGTATAGAGCCTTGAGAACGTGTTTCCAACAATTTCCCCCTTTTTGATAATGGCAAACTTTAAGCGGGATATGCATCTTAAACAATTTATAATGACGATTCAAGACAAGTAAAGATCGTAAAGATATGCAATAAGTATGCGATTAGTCCCCCCTCAATTTAAGCTTATAAATATTGAGAGTGCATACCCGTTATCTTCCCCCTTTTGCCATTAGCAAAAATAATATAAGAAGATGCCAAAGATGTAAATAAAACTTGTTTATTTATTGGAAAGAAAACGTGATTACTTAATAGAGAGTACAATAACTCAAGTAATAGCAGAACAATCGATTATTGATATGAGATAATCGATTATTAGACGACAGAAATCGATTTTTTTGAAGAAGACTTGATTATTGCGCGTCATGCTTTATAATTCCCCCTACCTTTAGGGCGATACCTGCAAAAATTCGTTAGACGTCTCCGACGCTCAAGTTAGAAATCATGTAAAATAAAGAGATGCAATGCATGACTTAGATCAACGTGGAGTCAAGAATCCCGAGTTCACTACGAATTCGGAAGAAGGACTCTTTCTCTAAGGGCTTAGTAAAGATGTCGGCCAATTGGTCTTTGGTTTCAACAAATTCGATTTCGACATCGCCCTTGAGAATGTGATCTCTTATAAAATAATGTCTAATTTCAATGTGTTTTGTTCGCGAATGAAGAACGGGGTTCTTCGTCATGCATATGGCACTAGTACTATCACATCTAAGAGGGATATGATCAAGACTTAGGCCATAGTCCAAGAGTTGTTGTTTCATCCATAGGATTTGAGCGCAACAACTCCCCGCGGCTACATATTCAGCCTCGGTTGTGGACAACGCAACACTTACTTGTTTCTTACTAAACCAAGAAACGAGAGAGCTACCGAGCAAATGGCAAGTGCCACTAGTGCTCTTGCGTCCAATTTGCATCCAGCAAAATCGGAGTCGGAATAGCCAACGAGTTGGCATGAAGAACCTTTGGGGTACCATAGACCCACATTTGTAGTACCAACAAGGTACTTCAAAATCCGTTTTACCGCAGTAAGGTGAGACTCCTTCGGACACGATTGATAACGGGCGCATAAGCACACGCTAAACATAATGTCCGGACGACTAGCAGTAAGATAGAGAAGAGAGCCAATCATACCTCGATACTTCTTAGTCTCGACTTCCTTACCTTTCTCATCTTTGTCGAGATGATCGGATGTGCTTATGGGAGTCGCCATTGCTTTTGCATTGTTCATTTCAAATCGTTTCAGCAATTCTTTGCAATATTTGGCTTGGCAAATGAATGTACCTTCTTTCATTTGCTTTACTTGTAATCCCAAAAAGAATGTTAGCTCACCCATCATAGACATCTCAAATTTGCTTGTCATTAAATCGGAAAATTCCTTGCATAAGACATTGTTAGTAGCACCAAATATGATATCATCCACATATATTTGAACTAATAAAATATCATTGTTTTTATGCTTAACAAAAAGGGTGGTGTCAACTTTCCCCCTAATGAAATCATTTTCCAATAGAAATTTACTCAATCTTTCATACGAAGCTCGGGGAGCTTGTTTTAAACCATAGAGAGCCTTTTTGAGTTTGAAAACATGATCGGGAGATTTAAAATCTTCAAAACCGGGGGGTTGTTCAACATAAACTTCTTCTTGTATAACACCATTTAGAAAAGCACTTTTCACATCCATTTGATATAAATTGAAATTCATAGAAGAGGCAAAAGCGAGCAATAGACGAATAGCTTCTAATCTAGCTACGGGAGCATATGTTTCTTCATAGTCAATACCCTCTTCTTGATTATAGCCTTTTGCTACAAGCCTAGCTTTGTTTCTAGTGATTACACTATTTTCATCTAGTTTGTTTCGAAAAACCCATTTCGTACCAATTATGGTATGATTTTCGGGTCTTGGCACCAAATCCCAAACGTCATTCCGTTTGAATTGGTTAAGCTCCTCTTGCATTGCCAAGGTCCAAAATTCGTCCCCAATTGCTTCGGAGATGGTTGTTGGTTCAATTTGAGACACAAAAGCAGTATGTCCTAAGGTGTTCTTAAGGGAGTTTCGGGTACTTACCTTTTCTCCGACGTCGCCAATTACCTGTTCGAGAGGGTGATCTTTGATTGTCCTCCACTCGTTAGGATTTGTCGTTTCTTTCTCCAATTGTGGCGCTTCCTCCATTGGTTGTTCCAAGATTTCATCTTTATTTTCCTTAGGCGACTCCTCTTGTTTTTTGTCTTTCAAGCTATCTAAAATACCTGCAAGATCAAAACCGGAATCCTTTCTCGCCAAGCGAGCATTATTTTCGGCAAATACAACATGAGGGGATTCCTCCACAGTTTCGGTTCTTTTATTAAAAACCCTATATGCTTTGCTACGTGAAGAATAACCAATGAAAATTCCCTCATCGGACTTAGCATCAAATTTTCCCAATTGATCTTTGCCATTGTTATGAATAAAACATTTACAACCGAATACTCTGAAGTGGGAGATATTTGGTTTCCTTCCCTTATAGAGTTCATAGGGAGTTTTCATGAGTATAGGCCTTATGACTACTCTATTTAAGACGTAATATGCGGTACTCACGGCATCCGCCCAAAAATGTTTGGGAATCTTGGCCTCTTCGAGCATGGTTCTAGCCATCTCTTCGAGACACCTATTTTTCCTTTCCACCACCCCATTTTGTTGTGGTGTACGTGGAGCGGAAAAGGTATGCTCGATACCGAGTTCGTCACAAAAGTCCGCAAAGAGATTGTGATCAAACTCTCCCCCCATGATCACTTCTAATTGAAGTGACGGTTGTTTCCTTCTCGTTTTGAACACGCTTAAGAAAATATTTAAAATTATGAAAAGCATTACTTTTATTGGCAAGAAATAAAGTCCAAATAAATCTAGAATAATCATCAACAATCACAAAAGCATAACGATTTCTTCTTAGACTTTCAATGCGAGACGGTCCAAATAAATCCATGTGAAGCAATTGCAATGGTCTAGAAGTTGAAACAATATTTTTGGATTTGAAAGATGCTTTTGTTTGCTTCCCTTTTTGACATGAATCACAAATAGAGTCATCCTCAAATTTTAAATTGGGAAGGCCAATAACTAAGTTTTGAGAAATCAATTTGTTCAAAAGATGCATGTTGATATGTGCTACTCTACGATGCCATAACCAAGTATCATCCTCTTTACTCATAAGACAATCAACATATTCGGGTGAGGAATTTGCAAGATCAACCATATAAATATTATCCACTCTAAAACCACGAAGGATAATTTTGAAATCACTACGTCTAAATACTAAGCATTCAAATCCGAATCAAATAAGGCAAGATTTCCCTTGTCACATAATTGACTTATGCTCAAGAGATTATGCTTTAAACCTTTAACAAGTAATATATGCTTAATAGAGGAATTTTCATCCTTACCGACCGATCCGATGCCAATAATCTTTCCTTTATTGTTATCCCCAAAAATCACACTTCCTCCTTCTTTGTGTTCTAGTTGAAGGAATTTGGATTCGTCTCCCGTCATATGTTTGGAGCATCCACTATCAAGGTACCATAGTACACTTGATCCCTTCAAACACACCTACAAAATAAATTAATGCGTTTTAGGTACCCATGCCATTTTGGGTCCTTGAGGGTTAGGCATATCATAATGATGGGATTGAGTGATTTGTCTATGTCGTGTAAAACATGCAGGGGCAATATGACCAATGCGTCTACAATAATGACAAGTCACGTTGGGTTATGCATCCTTCTAGGTTCATAGTAACTTGATGGACGAAAATGAATTACTCTATTTTCATTATGACTATTGCGCATTTCATGAGAACCATTTCTCCTACTATTAGTTCTAAAATGAGCAGCATTTCTAGAGTAATGGTCATGTCTAGATGTTCTAAAAGGTTCAAAACTCCTTCTAGTGTTTGGCCTAGAATATGCATAATTTCTAGGGTATTCATTTCTAGGTGCTAAGTCATTTCTAGGTCTTCTAAAATGTTCAACATTTGGTCTAGCATGCATATTTGTTCTAGGATTGCTATTTCTACGATAAGCATTTGTTTTATTAATCCTAGGTTGAGCCTTAGGTGGTTGGGGTTTGGCGTCAACCTTTTCTTTAGGCTCATTCTTAAAGCCTATGCCATGCTTGGTTGATTTCAAATTAACAAGGACCTTATTCAAATTTTTGTGGGAAGAATTAAACTTATCTAAGGTACCTTTAAGTCTATCTACCTCATTTTCGAGATGCATGCAAGAAGAGCAATTTTTAATAGAACTTTCGGGCTTGTCGCCGCTTCTTTTTCCGAAAAACTTGTTTTCCTCTTTCAGCTTCTCATTTTCTATAACCAGTTTTTCTAAATCCTTTTCTTTCAAAGAAAGCTGTTTTTGAAAATCTTTTTCTTTTAGAGAAGCATTTTCTTTTACGCTCTTGACAGTTTTTGAAGCCTTAATAAATTCAGTATATAGCTCATCAAAAGCAGTTCGCATTTCTTCAAGAGTAAAGAAGTTTTTAGAAGAGATTTGACATACCTCATCTTGCTTGTCTTCTTGCGCCATAAGACAAAGGTTTGCGGCTTCGTCTTCTTCTTCTTCGCTTGACTCATCTCCGGAGTCTCCTCCCCAAGAAATGTATGCACGTTGCTTCTTAAAAGGTTTCTTCTCCTTTTTGATGTTTGGGCAATTTGTTTTGATGTGCCCGGTTTCACCGCATTCATAGCACTTTATTTGCTCGCCTTGCTTTTTGCCCTTTTGTTCATACTCCTTTCGCATGAACTTTTGAAATCTTTTGATAACGAGTCCAAACTCGTCGTCTCCGTCCTCATCAACTGGAGGTTGGCTTGTGCTTGCCATAAGCGCTATTCTTTGCCTCCTTTGATCATCAACAAGAGGGTTAAGTATTGTAGATTCATAAGTCTTAAGGTTACCTCTTAATGCGTCGATTGTGACATTTGAGACGCCTATGGATTCTTGAATTTCGTCGGCCTTTGATCGCCATGCCTGAGTGAGACTTCTAAGAATTTTTCGAACAAGTTCTCTATCCGTGAATGTCTTCTTGAGGGCATGTAGGTGATTTACGATTATTGAAAATCGTTCGAACATTTCATCCACCTTTTCACCTTCATTCATGTGAAATAATTCATAAGCATGGGTTAGGAAATCAATTTTAGCTTCCCTTACCTGGTCCGTACCTTCGTACGTAATTTCCAGCTTGTCCACATTTCCTTTGTCGTTGTGCAACACGATATTTTCCTGTAATCGTCAGCATTTACAGCACAATATAATAAATTAATTGCTTTAGCATTATTTTGAACCTTTCGGATATCATCCGCGTCATATTCTTCTTCGGACTTGGGAACCCATTCGTTTTCAACCTTTTTGGTTGGAATTTGATTTCCCTTCGTTATCACCTTCCAGAGATGAAAGTTGTTTGCTTGAACGAAGATTTTCATCCTCTCCTTCTAGTACGTGTAGTTTGTACCGTTGAATAGAGGTGGTCGTGTGGAGCATTGTCCTTCATCAATTCCTGCAAAAGAGTCACGAGTAGAAGCCATGGATGGTTCTCTCAAACTGTTAAGTCTTCAGAGAGTTGGGCTCTGATACCAATTGTTAGATAAGACGCTTAACGCTAGAGGGGGGGGGGGGGGGGCTGAATAGCGTTATAATAAAAATTAGCGTAAACTTTGCGGAATTAAAAAATTGCAGGAAGTAAATAAGTGCGATAAATAATAAAGTACGCACCGATGTATTCTGGTTCACCACAACACGTGGCTAGTCCAGTCCCCGAGAGACTCTCTCGAGATTTTCCACTAACTTGTCAAGCTTACGGGTGCTCAACAAACCTTTACAGCTTAAGGACACAAGCCTTAACACCTTTGCTCAGAGATACAACACTCCAAGACTTCACTGTTAAGCTTACGGGTGCCTAACCAACCTTTACAACTTAAGGACACAAGCCTTAATACCTTTGCTCGGAGATACAACACTCCAAGACTTCAACCAAGGAAACACAAGTTCCTTACAACAAGAGAATCACAATTCTCTTACAAGTGTACAAAACACTAAACACTCAAACAAGACACTCCTTAATGAGTAGATATGAGTAAAAGAAGTAAGCTCAAGATCACAACAACTATGGACAAGACTTTGGCTCTCAAAAGCTTTATGAAATGAATATAAAATGATAAACAATAGTATGCAAGCTTATAGCAATAGAATGATCAGTTGTTGTGTGTTGTTGTTTTTAAAACATTGAAATGAAGCTGTATTTATAGTTGAAAAACTTGGCATTACCGTTGTCTAATTGTCAATTAAGAGTTGCTGATTTTACTCTGTGACAGTCGATTGTCAGGAAGCCACAATCGATTGTTTGCCAATCGTTCCAAAAATCAATCCCAGATTTTACGCTTAACAATCGATTGTCCAAGATCAACAATCAATTATTGGCAATGTTCAAAAATCATTTCCAGATTTTACGTAAAACAATCGATTATACCAAATCAATAATTGATTATTCAGCAACGTTCAAAAAATCCTTTCCAGATTTTAATTTCAACAATCGATTGTACAAAATCAACAATCGATTATTCAGCAACGATCAAAAAATCTTTTTTAGATTTTAATATCAACAATCGATTGTACAAAATCAACAATCGATTACCTGACGGTATTTGAAAACTTTACGACAACGGTCAGCTTCACAATCGATTGTGCAATGTTAACAATCGATTATTTATCAGACTTTGAAAATCATTTTAGACACTGCCTCGTGACAATCGATTGTTATATACTCACAATCGTTTATTTAACTTTGAAAAAGTCTGGAAGTCACTGCCTCAATACAATCGACTGTCATAAGGTCACAATCGATTATTTTGTGACTTTTAAAAATTCTGGACACTGTCTCTTCACAATCGATTGTCATTAGCTTCACAATCGATTATTCTGAGTTTTGAAAAACTTTGGACACTGCCTCATCAAAATCGATTGTCATAAGGTTCACAATCGATTGTCATGCAGGTTTGAAAAACCTGATGCTCACTGCCTTAACACAATCGATTGTCATTAGTTCACAATCGATTGTCATGCAGTCTTGGCTTAACATAATCGATTATCATAAGTACATAATCGATTATCTTAGTCCAGTTTTTAGAGGCATGTTTAAAAATTATTTTGACTAATGAAAATATGCATGATTTAAAATCATTTAGCATTAAATTAAATATGCATGATTTTGTAAAAGTAATTTTACGAGAGAAGCCATGTCATGAGTCAAGTTGTCGGATCAAGAACACAATTAAGAACGACTCATTTAAACTATAAAACTTTGTCTTGTGCTTGAATCTCGTTATGCATCAATTATGCGCTTGTACTTGAACTTCGTCATATATCAATTTGCGCTTCGTTTGTCATTCATCAAAACCTACACATAAGAACACACGTTTTAGTATAGAGCCTTGAGAACGTGTTTCCAACTATGTTCGGGTAAGAGAGCCTGGGAGCAAGCATCGCATTCGCGTGGCCAGGGTGGCGAACGCGATGAAGGAGTTTGCTCGGCAGTTAGGATTCTTATAACATTTCATCCGCGAGCTATTTCATATTTCCTCCATTTTTGCAATACCTTGAGAGCTCATTGACATATTTTTGAAGGGGATTTCAACGAGAAGTGATTGGAGGTAAGTCTCGTGGCCTTAGTACGTCATTTTATTGAAGAATAAACCATTAATTCTTTTAAATTGGGTGTAAAAGTTGATAAACTAGGGCTTGAAATTTCAAATGAAAATTGGGGATTTGGAGGAGCAATTGGACTCCGATTTTTATGAATTTTATATGTATGGACTCGTGGCAAGACGAGGATTCTTAAATGGAAATTTTGTAATTTTTTGAGAAGTGGGCCCGGGGCTCGGGTTTTGCCAAATTCGTATTTTTGGGTGTATTTCGAGTTATTTCGATTGTGTTATGTTCCATTAGTCTATTATGACGTATTCCTATTGGTTTTGATCAGATTTGGCATCCGTGGAGGTCGATTCTCGAGGAAAAAGCATTGCGAGCTAGTTTGCGGCCGGCTTGAGATGAGTAATGGGTGTAGATGATGACCCGAGGGTTTGAAACCCCGTTATATCACGTTCTGATGCTATTATGAGGCTAGACACACACTCCATGGCTAGTGCGGGGTCGTATATGCTGGAAACTGTGACTCGATCTAATCCAAGGGATGTGTTGTACTATGTTGGCGGCTGCTTCACGTATTATCCTTATATTGATGATATTTGGGCTTGATACCATGTTTGAGGCCTTGTGCCGACTTGTAGGATCCTTCAGGGATCGTTATCTCAGAATTTTCATGATTTGCATATTATTTGAAATTAGTCCAGGTTTAAATACTATTTTTGCAAACTCAGCCATATTTATCCGTTTTGAAAACTCAAATAGTTTTTAAATGATATTTCGGGCTGACGAGTACTATCTCGCTATTTTTGGACTGTATATTATTTTAAATGGAAACTGTTGTAACTAAGCACACCGTGTGTTTTAAATGGAAACGGTGGTAACTAAGAACACCGTGTAATTTAATTGGAAACGGTGGTAACTAAGGACACCACATGTTGTAATGAAAACGGTGGTAACTAAGGACACCGCATATTGTATTGGAAACGAAGGTAACAAAGAACACTGCGTATTTTGATGAAAACAGTGGTAACTATTGGCACTGTATGATATGGCACTTGGGTTGTAGGAACCCCTCCGTAGTCTGAACCCCCACAGTGAGCGCGAGTACCCATATGGATCGGGCTGCATGTTCCGCAGTGTTCATGCATTGCATTGCATCTTATGCATTTATTTATTGTTGCTTAATCTGTATATCTCTGAGACTGGTACTGTATAGTACTGCTAGATAGCATTAATTTGTATTATTTCATATTTTTTTATCTTCGGATTTTTATACATGCTTATTACTCGCTGAGTTGGTAGACTCACCCCATATTCCCTGCACCTTGTGTGCAGATTCAGGTGCTCCAGAGGCGTAGAGTTGCTTTTGTTGTCTATTCTAGACGTACCAGAGAATTGAGGTAGCTGCCAGCGTCCGCATGACCTGTTTACTATGTATTTATCAGTCTATTTCCCTTATTGCTTTGTCAGACACTTTAGTTCCTTTCAGTCAGTGTATTAGTACTTATTAGAGGCTCTGTACTCGTGACTCCTCGATTTTGGGAGGATTATTTTTTAGTTGTGTTTTCCTTGTTATAAATTATCCCTGGCTGGGATGTTGATATTAAATCTTGCTGTTAGATCTTGAAATTTCTTCTTCTTGGGCTGGAATGCCATTCGTGGGTTGATTGGTCGGGCTTGCCTAGCCTTGCGGCCGGGCGCCATCACGACAAGGAATTTGGGTCGTGACACTGCACTAGGTAGGGGTAAGGTCTCCGTACAGACTACCCTCCCCAGTCCCCACATAATGGGATCAAACTGGGTTTGTTGTTGTTATTGTTGTTGTATTAGTTTTGTGTACTAGTAATACCTTGTTTGGTACACATTTTCAACTTTTCACAAGTATTATAACTAATACAAATATTAGTTATATATCCTATTTGGTATTATTCTATGTATAGCTAGTGCTTAGCAAACCATGGCATTAGTAATACCAAGACTATTAATACATGCATCAGCATGATTAAAGATAAAATTGTCCTTAAAATTCCTTATATAAAGCTAAAGAATATATATATATATATATATATATATATATATATAGTGTATAAAAAGTAATATCTGAATAATTAATACTTGTATTACTATGTATTACTAATTCCTACATTACCAATACACCATATTCAACATTATTTTTATACACCTTTCCAAATGACCCCTAAATGTTTTGGTTTGATTACCTTGACCATGCATTACTTTTCCCCTTTTTTCTAACACTGGCTTGACTCAAGGTCAGAAATGATACACTCCACTTCCGAATGTCCAGCATATTCTCACTTTCTCAAACAATTTCTCAATATACATTTATTATGGATTATTACTAGTGATGCTAGTCCATATATATGAAAGTATTTTTTTAACGGTTAACTTTTATATATTATTATCAAATGATTTAATACGGTAGGGGATACAGTGTTTCGCCAAGATAAGAGATCAAGTCCACATGACGTGAAGAACACGTGTTATACTTTTGAGAAATAAATAAATAAATATTGTTATGAAATAATATAAAGACAAGAACAATAATACAAGAATAAGAACAATATAGAGAGAGAATAGGGAGAGAGAGAAGTATTTTTATTAATACTTGGGGTGATTTACAATGGTAGAGAGCACCTCTATTTATAGGAAGAAGAATGACTTAGCTTCAAGCTAAAACTCTTAGACATTCACTCAAAATAGACTTCTATTTTATAACACTCCCCCTTGAATGTCTATTCAATAATGTGCCTCATAAAACCTTAAAACCAAAACCCATTGGGAAAAATTAAAGAAAGGAAAAAGAGTACACATGTTTGAATATGCGCCTATTGGTTGCCTCGTTAAAAACCTTGCAAGGAAAACCCGGTGGGACAAAACCTTGTAAGGGAAAAAGAGTGCAACGCGCCTTAACTCCCCCTGATAAGAACATCATTTTATGTCATTAAGTCTTCGCATCCCGATCTTGTGAACTAGCTTCTTGAAGGTTGACTTTGGTAGAGATTTTGTGAACAAATCAGCCATATTGTCGCTTGAACGAATCTGTTGAACATTGATATCACCATTCTTTTGAAGATCATGTGTGAAGAATAACTTTGGTGAAATATGCTTCGTTCTATCTCCTTTTATGAATCCTCCCTTCAATTGAGCTATACATGCTGCATTGTCTTCATACAAAGTTGTGGATAGTTTATCACACTTCAAACCACATTTGTCTTAGATATGATGAATTATCGACCTTAACCACACACACTCCCGACTTGCTTCATGAATAGCAATTATCTCGGCATGATTAGATGAAGTAGCCACAATTGATTGCTTAGTCGATCGCCAAGATATGGCGGTTTCTCCACAGGTAAACACATAACCTGTTTGAGATCGAGCCTTGTGTGGGTCGGACAAATATCCAGCATCAGCATAACCAACAAGATCCGAGCTGCAATTCTTGCCATAAAATAAGCCCATATCGGTAGTTCCCTTTAGGTACCGCAATATGTGTTTGATCCCATTCCAGTGTCTCCTCGTAGGAGCCGAGCTAAATCTTGCTAAGACATTAACTGAAAAGGATATGTCAGGTCTTGTAGTATTTGCAAGATACATTAGTGCGCCAATTGCGCTAAGATATGGTACTTCAGGACCAAGTAGCTCTTCATTCCTTTCTTGTGGTCGGAATGGATCTTTGTTCACATCAAGTGATCGAACAACCATCGGTGTACTTAAAGGATGTGCTTCATCCATGTAAAACCGTTTCAGTACCTTTTCTGTATAGGTAGATTGATGAACAAAAATTCCGTTTGCCAAATGTTCAATTTGCAAACCAAGACATAGTTTAGTCTTTCCGAGATCTTTCATCTCGAATTCATCCTTTAGATAATCAATTGCCTTTTGGAGTTCTGTAGGGGTTCCAATAAGGTTTATGTCATCAACATATACGGCAAGTACAACAAATTTCGATGTTGTTTTCTTTATAAAAACACACGGGCAAATGGCGTCATTTATATAGCCTTCTTTTAACAAGTACTCACTAAGACGATTATACCACATTCGTCCAGATTGCTTTAGACCATACAAGGATCTTTGCAATTTAATTGAGAACATTTCCCGAGATTTTGAGTTGTGCGCGTTTGGCACCTTGAGTCCATCGGGAATTTTCATGTATATCTCATTATCAAGTGAGCCATAAAGATAGGCAGTAACTACATCCATTAAGTGCATGTCAAGCTTTTCATGGACAGCAAAACTTATGAGATAACGAAAGGTTATCGCATCCATTACAGGCGAATATGTCTCTTCATAATCGACACCAGGCCTTTGAGAAAAACCTTGTGCAACAAGGCGTGCTTTATATCTTTGTACCTCGTTTTTCTCATTTCTCTTGCGTATAAAGACCCATTTATAGCCGACAGGCTTAACACCATTAGGTGTTTCAACTATAGGGCCAAAAACTTCACGTTTTGCCAGCGAATTCAATTCTGATTGAATTGCTTCTTGCCACTTTGGCCAATCCTGTCTTTTTCGACACTCTTCAACAGATTGAGGTTCGAGATCCTCACATTCTTGCATAATGCTAGATGCTACATTATAAGCAAAGGCATTATCCACCACAATATCCACTCGATTAATATTTGCCTCAATATTAATTTGATTTAGGGATAGTTCCGTATTTTCCAGAGTCTCGGGCTCAATGGATTCTTCATGAATCTCAGAACTTGTTAAATAATGAGATTCTTTCGTGGTGTCATTTTGATCGTTCTTTTTCCTCTTTCTAGGATTTCAATCTTTGGAACCTAATGGTCTGCCACGCTTCAGGCGTGCATTCGACTCATTGCATATGACACTAGATGATTGTCCAACAGGGACATCAAAACGGATTGGAACATTTTCCGCGGGAATGTGGGATTTCGTTATCCTTTTCAAGTCCGTAAATGCGTCAGGTATTTGATTTTCTATTCTTTGCAAATGGATAATCTTTTGTACCTCTCTTTCACAAATAGAGGTATGTGGATCAAGATGAGATAATGATGCATTTTTCCACAAAATTTCCCGTTTGGTTTCACCAACTTCTCCCCCTAATTTTGGGAAAAGTGACTCATCAAATCGACAGTCTGCAAATCGTGCAGTAAACAAGTCGCCTGTCAATGTTTCGAGGTAGCGAATGATGGAGGGCGATTCAAACCCAACATATATTCCTAACCTTCTTTGCGGACCCATTTTGGTGCGGGATGGCGGTGCAATAGGCACATATACTGCGCATCCAAAAATCCTTAAATGGGATATATTGGGTTCATGACCTAAAACCAATTGCAACGGGGAATACTTGTGGTAATTCGTCGGTCTGAGACGAATTAGCATTGCTGCATGTAAGATGGCATGACCCCATACCGAAGTGGGCAGCCTCGTTCTCATAAGTAATGGCCTTGCAATCAACTGCAGGCGTTTAATTAACGATTCTGCAAGACCGTTTTGAGTGTGAACATGAGCTACAGAATGTTCAACTTTTATCCCGATTGATAAGCAATAATCATTAAATGCTTGGGATGTAAACTCAGCAGCATTATCCAGTCTAATGGACTTGATTGGATTATCTGGAAATTGTGCTCGTAGTCGAATTATTTGTGCCATTAAAAACGCAAGGTTGCGTGATGACAACAGGCACACATGAGACCATCTACAGGATGCGTCTATCAAGACCATGAAATACCTAAACGACCCACTAGGTGGGTGAATAGGTCCACAAATGTCCCCTTGTATACGTTCCAGAAACGTGGGTGACTCAGTCCCAACCTTTGTTGGTGATGGCCTGATAATCAGCTTGCCTTGATAATACGAAGTGCAAGGATATTCATTATTCGAAAGAATTTTGAAATTCTTTAACGGATGCCCATATGAGCTTTCTATAATCCGTCTCATCATGACCGATCCTGGGTGTCCCAATCGATCATGCCAAAGTACAAAGGTATTGGAATCAGTAACCCTTTGGTTTACTGTTGAATGTGCCTCAATTGCACTAATTCTTGTCCAATACAGGCCACAAGATAAAGACGGGAATTTCTCAATAACCCTCTTTTGGCTGGAGACATTCTTTGTGATGACGAGATATTCAAGATTATCTTCATCCATTGTCTCAATATGATAGCCATTCCGGCGTACATCTTTAAAACTCAACAAGTTTCTCTTAGACTTGGAGGAGAACATTGCATTCTCTATGATTAACGTCGTGCCCTTGGGCAGAGTTACAATTGCTCTTCCGGAGCCTTCAATCAATTTACTACTTCCAGAGATTGTAGTAACGTTTGCCTTACACATATTTAGTTGAGAGAAATACTTCCTTTCTTTGAGTATTGTATGTGTAGTACATGAATCAACTAGGCAAATACTTTTACAGTTGGATGTTGATCCAAGTTCGCTTTGTGAGATATCCATATTTGCTATCCCATAGTTTGACATACAAAAGAGATACAAGAACATAAGAATAAACAAGTTCAATTCTTTTGTGTCACATAATATTTTCAAAATCTGCTGCTAACAGTTGACTAACAAAATCAGATATGTTATCCATTACTTTGCAGTTTGATCAGATATGTTATCCATTACTTTGCAGTTTGAAATTTTCAGTTTAAACGTTTTCTTCAAACAATCGATTGTTACTTACAAACAATCGATTGTTGAACATTGACAATCGATTGTTAAACACACACAATCGATTATTTGCTATTTTGAAAAACTTCAGATCGTACTGTCTTAAGACAATCGATTGTTATGCATAGACAATCGATTGTTGGCTATTTTGAAGAATTCCAGAACACACTGTTTCAAGACAATCGATTGTTATGCATAGATAATCGAGTTGGCTATTTTGAAAAATTCCAGAACACACTGTTTCAAGACAATCGATTGTTATGCATAGACAATCGATTGTGGATGATTTTTGAAAAATTCCAGATTACACTGTCTTAACGACAATCAATTGTTAGACAAATACAATCGATTGTGGATGATTTTTGAAAAATTCCAGATTACACTGTCTCAACGACAATCGATTGTTAGACAAAGACAATCGATTGTTGATCAATTATTTTTCAGCTTTAATGCGAAAATAGTAGATAATCGACTAGTTTTTCAGGCTAGTCGATTACCCCTACTGAAAAATAAAAATATTATTGATATTTGAACATATTGAAGATATTCTAAAGAACTACTGCTAACATTGCTTTATGAACTAACTAATACGAGCTAATACTAATGACTATTAGTTTATTCACTAACTAATACAAATAAGTAGAACAAAATCAAATAACTCCATCTTCTTTCATCACGGACCCATCGCCGATTAGGTGGTCTATTTTCCCTTCGGGTTGCTCAAAGAAGTCTGCCACATCCAGGTGGGTGATGTCTTCATCGTCGTCATAGACGAAATTTGTTTCAGGGCCTTTTCTCTTTCGAGATGCTTGATAAAGGTCAACCAAGTGTCTTGGTATACGGCAAGTCTTTGACCAGTGCCCTTTCCCACCGCAACGATAACATATAGTTTCTGAACCATTTGCCTTAGGATCTTCATGACCCCGTTTCTGCTTTCGGCGGTTATCTCTCCTTGGGGGTTGACGGACTTCATTGGAATTTCTTCCTTGTCTACGTCCCTGGCTATGACCCCGTTTACGACCATGACCATGGTCCTTTTCATGTTTGGCATAATGAGAGTGCACCTTATCTGCTTCAGGCAGTGGTGTAGACCCAGTGGGTCGATTTTCATGATTTCTCATGAGCAGGTCATTATTTCGCTCAGCCACTAGTAGAAGAGAAATCAGTTCAGAGTACTTTGTAAAGCCTTTCTCTCTGTACTGTTGTTGCAGTACTATATTGGAGGCATGAAACGTTGTAAACGTTTTCTCAAGCATATCATAATCGGAGATATTATCCCCGCATAGCTTCAATTTAGAAGTAATTCTGAACATAGCAGAATTATATTCAGAAACGGACTTAAAGTCCTGGAGCCTCAGATGAGCCCAATCATATCGTGCTTGTGGCAGAGTGACCAACTTCAGGTTGTCATATCTCTCCTTTAAGCCGTTCCACAAGACGAGTGGATCCTTGACGGTGAGATATTCAATCTTCAAACCTTCATCAAGGTGGTGGCGCAAGAAAATCAAGGCCTTCGCACATTCTTGGGTGGATGCTTTTTCTCTATCTTTGATGGTGTCTCCGAGACCCATAGCATCTAAGTGGATTTCAGCATCCAACAACCATGTCATATAGTTCTTGCCCGAAATTTCAAGGGCAACGAACTTTCTTTTCGTAATGTCAGACATAATCGAAAATTAAATTAGGAAGAGGGAAATACCTTAGATTTCTCGAGAATGGTTCTTGAGACGGTAGAGTCTCGTGCTGATAACGTGTTATGAAATAATATAAAGACAAGAACAATAATGCAAGAATAAGAACAATATAGAGAGAGAATAGGGAGAGAGAGAAGTATTTTTATTAATACTTGGGGTGATTTACAATGGTAGAGAGCACCTCTATTTATAGGAAGAGGAATGACTTAGCTTCAAGCTAAAACTCTTAGACATTCACTCAAAATAGACTTCTATTTTATAACAAATATGTCGTTGTAATCCAACCTTTAAGATTTTAAATAAAAGAGTTCCTACAATTCGATAACTGACACCACTAAATCTCTTTTTGAGGGTAAAAGCCTGATGGGATGCAATATAAATTTTGCATAGTGGTTCTAAAAAATTGAGACTTTAGAGTAATAATAAAATTATTTTTGTATAATGTCATGATTTAAAATTTCTCCGAAGAAATTGTGATAACATCTAGTCTCTATATTAGGTAAATCTAGCATTTGTGGAAATAATATTAGTATTTACTGACTTTAAATTAAATAACTCTCAATAAATCACAATTCCTCAAAATCGGCGGTACAAATCCTAAGTCTTTCTAAGAATTGTTATATAAAATAAATATAATATTGTTCCAGAATGAGAAGGAACCAATGGAACGCATATACAAACAAAGGTGATTCTGAGGCATGCGAATGCAGCAACAAGTTACCCTGAGTCTCCACCGCGATCATCTGCACAGCTGTTATCGATCAATACCTAGATCTGTACAAAAAAAAAACAGAAATGTAGTATGAGCAAACCACAGCGGTGCCCAGTAAGTATCAAAACTAACCTCGGTTAGGTAGTGACGAGGAACATTCAAGACACCTACTGGTCCAATGAAATGAATAAGATATGATAATGAAATATCGAGATAAAGATAACGCGATAATATCAACATCGGAGAAAAATTAAAATATAAACAGTAGTAACAATAAAGGGAGAACACGGGTAGTAACGAACGATAACCAAGTAAATCAGATAACCAAGTAAATTAGATAACCAAGTAAGTTAGATAACCAAATAAATCAGTTAAATCAACACTGACATAACATGAACAGAGACAAGAAAGAATGTATTCAAATAAAGAAGGCAATACCAATTCAATCAATCACATCATATCTAATAAACAATCCCGACCATCTCAATCCTCGATTTCTCATATCATAATTCCAACTTCCAAACCTTCAGCACATATAGCATCTTGTGCCCCCATAATTTCTATCTCACTTTTAAAAATAAAATTCACATGCTATACAGTACTAATGTCCGTACAAATGCACTCAAGATATTCAAGAAGTCTCAATTACCTAATATAAGTAAATTACAATTTCTAAACTAATTGGGAAAGCCAGCGAAAAAAGATGAAGTTATTTTTTTTAAATAATTTGAGTAAAGAAGGTACCTCTTTCAATTAAAATACAACATCGAATTGATTATTACCTGTAACATGGAAGTCAATAACTTAAAGCTTAGTAAAAATTCCTTTTTTAAGTAAAATACAACCTCAGACAGTTTAAGGGAATATAATTGAGAAACTAATTGAATTAAAGATGTAACAATTATTGAAGTTTGAAGTATTGGAATGTATATATATAAATACGGCAAGACATTGAAAACATTGTAGGTTCCAACATAAAAGGATCACAGCAATAAAGGGATTTAAACAGTTAAAGCACCTGAATTAATAAAAACAAATAAACACAGCAACAGAAAGTGCACGACATCACCCTTTGTTCTTTTACTCTCATTCTCACCATAAGAATCAATATTCACTTTTATTTTTTCTTGTTGCGGCGTGCAACCCGATCCCATTTCACATAATACCGTTGTGGCGTGCAATCTGATCCCATTTCATATAATATCGTTACGACATGCAATCCGATCCCATTTCACATAATATCATTACGGCGTGCAACCTAATCCCATTTTATATAATACCGTTGCAGCATGCAATCCGATCCCATTTCACACAATACTGTTGCGGTGTGCAACCCGATACCTAAATAATATTCAACATCAAACATAAAAGAATCCTGGCAAGGGAATAAGAGTATAACAACAACATCACGTAAAGGAGGCAATATCGTAAATAATAACATCCCGGCAAGCGAATAAAAAATTACATCATAAGGGTCACGAAAAAGGAACTAAGAAGCACGATAACCTCAACAAAACAACAAGACATAATAAGCACGTGATATTACACATGTAACCACAACAATTGGACATGTAACATATTTGTACGAAGTCATAGAAGAACTCACAATCAAGAAGTATACAAAACAATAAAGGAGGCAATCACGTCAATTAAGGCAATTAAGGGTCACTATAACAAGTAGGAATTAGAGAAAAGTTAACAACATCGTATGAAGCATATAGAGGAGATTCAAGCAATTATTAAACCAATCATAACAGGATATTTTCCACATAATGGACATAAGGACCTAAGAACACTAGAAGCAAATTTTTCACAAATAAATCCGAGTACACATTTGTCACCTCACGTGCACGGACTACAATTGGCATAGAAAGACTCAAATCCTAAGGGGAAGTCCTCCACACAAGGTTAGGCAGGATATTTATCACAATCTGGCCAATTCAATACACAATTTAACATTTCCTTTACCAATTCATCAACACTCGGCTCAATCTAGCCAAAAACGACTTGAATACATCTAGCATTGCAAGAGAAAATAATTTCAATTAATAAAACTATGATTCTTAT
This sequence comes from Nicotiana benthamiana, assembly GCA_034376525.1. Lineage (NCBI taxonomy): Eukaryota > Viridiplantae > Streptophyta > Magnoliopsida > Solanales > Solanaceae > Nicotiana > Nicotiana benthamiana. Next base: position 54,019,844 of record CM067341.1, on the reverse strand, counting down.
ACAATTTGCAAAAACGTCAACAAAAGTCAACTCACCGGGATCGCACCTCGGGACTCGACAAGATTTACAAAAATCAAACACTCATTCCTCTACGAGTTCACCCATAAAATTTTTTTATTTAATTCTGATACCATTTGGTCATTCAAATCATTATTTCACATTTTTGAAAGATTTCACAATTTTTCCCAAATTTTCTTTTAAATTCTCATGAATTTGATGTTAAATCTAAGATATAATCACAAAGTATAGTTGAAAATTGATTAGAGTCACTTACCCAATGATTTGGAGAAGCCTGGATCTTTGAAAAGTCGCCCATGGAGGATTAGGATTTGAGAAAATAAAAAAATGGGTGAATATCTTGTAAAAAAAACTCACTTAACAAGCCTCAAATGTCGCATTTGCGACCAAAGTTTCGCAATCGTAAATTGCGAATAAAGCAGGGCTGGCAGAAGTTGCATTTTCAGCAAAATGCGAACCGGGCATCGCAAATGCGATGAAAAAATTCGCATTAGCGAATACACCAGAAACCAGGAATTTTTTTCAACGCGAAAATGTGCTAACTTACTCATACGATGCCCAAATTCGATGATTCTTATTATTATGGCTCCGTAGTTTCGATACGGATCTAATGATTCAAACAAAATAGAATTTGGATCTCATTTTCCAATATGGTATTATTTTTGCTTGAAGAAACGAGGATGAAACATCCAAAAACAAGCAGCAACATAGCCTAAACATATTCGAAACTCACCCAAGTCCTCGGGGCTCCAAACCAAACATGCACATAAGTCTAAAACATCATATGGACTTGATCGTCCAATCAAATCATCAAAATAATATCAAAAAATACAAATTTAACCTCAAAACTCATGATTTTCTCAAGAACACTCAAATTTTTTAATTTTTTATCTGGACGTCCAAATCATGTCAAATCCATTTCAGTTCTTACCAAATTTTACAGATAGGGCTTAAATATCATAACAAACTTGTACCGGGCTCCGGAACGAAAATACGGTTATAATACCAAAGTGTTCAAACGTTAATTCATTTCTTTATTTCCTTTAAAAATCAGCACAATAATTGTTTTCAAAAATTATTTTTTAAGGGTAGGGACCTCGGAATTCAATTCTGGGTATATGCCTAATTCCCATATTTTATTGCTGACCTCTCGGAATCATCGGGACACAAATTCGAGTCTGTTTACTAAACATATTTACCAAAGTCAACTAAAAGTTAAATTTTAACTCTAGAAATTAGTATATTTTTCATATTTTCACATAAAAGCTTTTCGATTTCATGGCCGGACTGCGCACACAAGTCGATACACATAATATGAAGCTGCTTGTGACCTTAAACTGCTGAACCTAATACAATTGCTCAAAACGACCAGTTGGATTGTTACATCTAATTTAGAGATTTTAGAATAAACAATTAATATTTGCATTAATGTAAGCTAGCCACAATTCTCACTAGTAACTGCGAGTTTTTTTCGTGCATGTCCTACAGAACTGGAAAAATGGATGGTATGCGGTTCCTAGGTCAGCAAAAGCAACCTTAATGACTTTGTGATACAATTTAGCAGAGGAAGCAGAAGAGAAACAAGAGCAAATGCAGTGAGCTGGCAGTGAGCTGAATGCTGACATGGCAGAGTTTGTTAGTTAGTTAGTTGTTTGTTAAAAAGTAGTTATAGGGCAGTTAAAAGTTAGTTAGTCTAGAACCTTCCTAGAATCAAATTCTATATAGTTGAGTGAGTTGTAGTCATTCTAACTAATCAATGATCAGTATACTTTCTTCTTCTTTCCAAATTTCTTCTCCATTCTTAGCTAACTCTCGCAAGAGCCTTTCTTGACTAGCTAGCACCTTCTTTGAGCTTAGCTCCTATATTGACGATTATCCAAGAGTTGTTGTGTTGTATCAATTGGTATCAGAGAGCTCAACCTTGGCAATTGGAATCATGACTCGCAGCAAAAATTCAGAGAAAAACATGGATGAGCTAGATGAAAAGAAAACTGCTATTAATGAGCAATTGCAGAAATTGATGGATGGGATGATGGTGATCAATGAGCACAATGTATAGACTAATAAGGAATTACTGTAATTGAAGGAGTCGATTGGAATGATGAATCAAAAAGGAAAGGAAAAGGAAACATTGAGGGCTGAATCTTCAAATGTCAGAAATGGGTCGATGGATCTCCAACTGGAAGGTAGAGGTAGAGAAATTCAGCAAGCTATGAATCATAATAGTAATTATTTCACTCAATATTCTAAATTAGAATTCCCTCGATTTGCTGGAATAGACTTAAAAAATTGGTTGTATAAGGTTGATCAATTCTTCTCTATGGATGAAGTTGCTTTTGATCAAAGAGTTAAGGTAGCTTCTATCCATTTTGGTGGAGAGACCATTGCTTGCCATACGCCATTCATGAGATCTAGAAATTATGTGCTAGATACCACTTGGAATGAGTATGTGTTAGCATTGAATGAAAGGTTTGGGGATGGGTTCGAAGATCATATGGAGGCATTGAAGAATCTGCAACAAACTGGTAGTGTTAGGGACTACCATGCAGAATTTGATAGGCTCTTAACTGGTGTTAATTTGTCTAATGAGAATGCAATCAATTGTTTTTTTGGGGGGGCTTAAAATCAGAATTGAATAAGGCTGTCAGAATTCAATATCTTAGAACCTTGTTACAGGCTTATAAGATTGCTAGGTTTTGCAAGAAGAAGTGTTTGAGGCTCAGGCTGAGTCATGGGGATTTAAGCCTAGGTTGAGTAACAGTTCCGTCCTTTTACCTAACCCAAATAATAGCAAACTCCAGTATAACTCAAAGAGCCAAACACTAAACTCCACTATCAAAAAGCCTTTTGAACCTAACTTTATAAAGAACAACAGACCCCCTGGGAGGAGGTTGAGTGCAGCTGAAATGAATGAGAAAAAATCTAAGGGCATATGAAAAATATATACTAGGCCACAAGTGTAAGAACAACAAGCAATTGTATTTGGTAGAAGTAATAGAAGTTGAGGAGTTAGAGGTGGATGAAGTAGGGATAGTGCCTGAAGGTATGGTGGACTCAACTGAGTTTATGGCTATATCACAGCAAGCGTTCACAGGTGCAACACGATATCAGACCATAAGAGTCACTGGTTACCATGAGAAAAGGCCATTGCAGCTGTTTATAGATACTAGGAGCACTCACAACTTTATTGATGAATCAGTAGCTGCTAAATTGGGCTGCAGAGCATGTTCAATTCAGAGGCAGTCTGTTAGTGTTGCAGATGGTAGGAAGGTGCAGACTGTTTCAGTTTGCAAGGATATGAAATGGTTGCTGCAAGGTACTACCTTCTCTTCTGATTTTCTACTATTACCATTGGGCAACATAGATATTGTATTGGGAGTTCAATGGTTGAATACCTTGGGAAGGATATTGTTTGATTTTAAAAAGAGAATATATACCAAGGTAAGAAACATGTTCTGAGGGGTGCTAATGACCAATTCAAGAATACAAAGGTTAAGATTTTGGTCAAGAAGAGTAGTTATGAAGCTCAATTCTTCATGATTTCTTTGGAAAATGAAGCTAGTGGTATTCATTGTCATAGTATACAAGCTATACAAGGAGCTGACCAATTGGCAGAATTGGCAGCCCTTATTAAACAATATGAGAGGGTATTTGAACCACCTACTACATTACCACCTCATAGGGGTTCTTTTTATCACAGAATTCCTCTTAAGGAAGCTTCTAATCCTTTGAATAAGAGACATTATACGTACCCTGGGATTAATAAAGACATAATTGAGAAGTTGGTACAAGAGATGTTGGATCAAGGGGTGATTCAGCACAACAGTGTTATGCTTCTCCAGTAGTCTTGGTGGGAAACAAATATGGTAGTTGGAGGCTTTGTTTTGATTATAGGAGTCTCAATCAAATGACCATAAAGGATACGTTCTCTATTCCTATGATTGGGGACCTATTGGATGAATTACATGGTGCTGGGGCTTTCTCAAAAATAAACCTCAGAGCTGGTTATCACCAGTTGAGAATGGCTGAAGGGGATGTCAACAAAACTTCCTTTAGGACTCATGAAGGACATTATGAATTTTTGGTTATGCCCTTTGGATTGACCAATGATCCTTCTTCTTTTCAAAGCTTGATGAATGCTGTTTTCAAGCCTTTGGTAAGGAAATCAGTGTTGGTGTTTTTTGATGATATTTTGATCTACAACAAGGATGTAGTTACTCATGTGGCTCATGTAAGAGCTGTATTAGAGTTGATGAAACAACATCAATTATATGCTAAGATGTCAAAGTGTGCTTTTGGGGTAGCTAAGGTGGAATACCTTGGCCATTTTATCAGTGCTGAAGATGTAGCTACAGATTCTAAGAAGATTGTTGTTGTGCAAGATTGGCCTACACAATCAACATTAAACAACTGAGGGGATTCTTAGGCCTTGCTGGCTATTATAGAATATTCATTCAAGGCTTTGGAACTATTTGCAGACCATTGCATGATTTGTTGAAAAAGGATAGTTTTGTGTGGAGTACTAATGCTACTGTTGCTTTTAATGCCTTAAAGAAAGCCTTAGTTTCAGCTCATGTGCTGGCCATGCCAAACTATTCTAAACCATTTACCATTGAAACAGATGCTAGTGGAAAAGTTATAGGTGTTGTACTGATGCAGCAAGGTCATCCTATTGCTTATATAAGCAAGTCTTTAGCTCCCAGGTATCAGAGTTTATGATAGGGAACTGCTTGCACATATTTTTGCTGTCACTAAATGGTCATACTACATAATGGGAAACCATTTTATAGTGAAGACATACTAGAAGGCCTTGAAGTAAATGTTAGAGCAACAAATGCATACTGATTTTCAGGTGGCTAGGATTTCCATGTTGATGGCTTTAGATTTTTCTATTGAATATAAGAAGGGATCGGAGAATAAAGCTGCAGATGCTTTATCAAGAAAACCAGAGGCTGAGTTATTAGCTATTTCATTATTGACTCCTCATGAGTCTATTTTTAATCAGATTCAGGCTTCATGGAGAGAGGATCCGGATCTGCAAGAGTTGATAGCCAAATTGCAGAATCAACCTCATAAGTCATACACTTGGTTCAACAACCAACTTAGGTGGAAGGGCAGACTGGTTATTGGTAATAATCAGCAACTATGGAAGCACATAATTACCTTGTGGCATAGCACTACACAAGGTGAGCATTCGGGTATGGGTGCTACTATTAAAAGGTTGCAGTCCCTATTCTATTGGACAAATTTGGTGGCAGAAGTTAAGGATTTCATAAACTGATGTGATGCATGTCAAAGACATAAGTATGATTCTGCTGCTTCACCTGGATGGATACAACCTCTACCTATTCCCACAGTAGTATGGACCGACATTTGTATGGATTTTATTGAAGGTCTTCCGAAATCTCAGGGTAAGGAGGTTATTTTGGTGGTGGTGGATAGGTTAACTAAAATTGGCCACTTTTTAAGTTTGCAGCACCCTTAATAATGCTCAAACTGTGGCTCAAAGTTTCCCGGATCGGGTCTTTAACTTGAATGGGGTGCCACTCACTATAACTAGTGACAGAGACCCAATATTTATGAGTTCTTTCTAGCAGGAGCTCTTTTCTCTGCAGGGTGTACAATTGCAAAGATCTAATGCATATCACCCTCAGACAGATGGTCAATCAGAGGTGGTGAATAGAACCTTAGAGACATATTTGAAGTGATTTTACGCAGATAGTCCTAAGGATTGGGCCAAGTACCTTCCTTTGGCAAAATTGTGGTATAATACTACCTTTCATTCTACTATTAAATGTACTCCATATGAAGCTTAATATGGTCAGAAACCTCCTATTCATTTACCTTACTTAAGTGGTGATACAGATGTAGAAATGGTTGACAGAACACTAGAAGCACGTGAAGCTATTATTCAGTTGCTGAAATTCCATTTGGCTAGAGCTCAGCAGAGAATGAGAGATACAGCTAATAAACATAGATCTGAGAGGCAATTTGAAGAAGGGGATTGGGTGTATCTCAAGGTCCAATCTAATAGACAGATAACAGTAGCTAGCAGGCCATTCAACAAGCTTGTTGCCAAGTTTTATGGACCTTATCCTATTGCTGCGAAAGTGGGATCAGTTGCCTACAGGTTGCTCATGCCTGCCGATGTTCTTATTCATCCCACTTTCTATGTTTCACAATTAAAAAAATGTCATGAAGTACCTACTGTTATCAAAAATCCTCCTATACTTCATTTATATAGCCCTTACTGTCCTCAACCAGAAGCTGTATTGGCACGAAGGTTGGTTAAAAAAGGGAATAAAGTTGTGTGCCAGGTAAAGGTTAAGTGGTTAGGCTTAGAGGCTGATGATGCTACTTGGGAGTATTTGCAGGAGCTTCAAACCAGGTTTCCCACCTTTAATCCTTGAGGTCAAAGATCGTCCTAAGGGGGAGGTAGTGATACAATTTAGCAGAGGAAGCAGAAGAGAAACAAGAGCAAATGCAGTGAGCTGGCAGTGAGCTGAATGCTGACATGGCAGAGTTTGTTAGTAAGTTAGTTAGTTGTTTGTTAAAAAGTAGTTATTGGGCAGTTATTAGTTAGTCTAGAACCTTCCTAGAATCAAATCTATATAGTTGAGTGAGTTGTAGTTATTCTAACTAATCAATGATCAGTATACTTTCTTCTTCTTCCCAAATTTCTTCTCCATTCTTAGCTAAACTCTCGCAATAGCCTGGCTTGACTAGCTAGCACCTTCTTCGAGCTTAGCTCCTAGATTGACGATTATCCAAGAGTTGTTTTTGTCGTATCACTTTGACTTCAAGTCAGCATGTCCCCCTGGAAGTTTGAAGGTTGAAGTCAGTTGTAATTGATTAGACCATGTAATTCATTTTAATGAAGAGATCAAATTAAAATAATTGTCGAGTCCTTTACACATCTGTTATAAATATTTATGTATTTATCAATGTTGTTAAAGCAGGGGTTAAGGGCCTACTTGACTTCAAGTCAGCATGTCCCTCTGGAAGTTTGAAGGTTGAAGTCAGTTGTAATTGATTAGACCATGTAATTCGTTTTAATGAAGAGATCAAATTAAAATAATTGTCGAGTCCTTTACACGTCTGTTATAAATATTTCTGTATTTATCAATGTTGTTAATGTTAGATAATATGCTTAACGCTAGAGGGGGGGGGGGTGAATAGCGTTATAATAAAATTTAGCGTAAACTTGCGGAAATTAAAAATTGCAGGAAATAATTAAGTGCGTTAAATAAATAAAAAGGAAAGAACGCACCGATATATTCTGGTTCACCACAACACGTGGCTAGTCCAGTCCCCGAGAGACTCTCTCGAGATTTCCACTAACTTGTTAAGCTTACGGGTGCTCAACAAACCTTTACAACTTAAGGACACAAGCCTTAACACCTTTTCTCGGAGATACAACACTCCAAGACTTCAACTAAGGAAACACAAGTTCCTTACAACAAGAGAATTATAATTCTCTTACAAGTGTATAAAACACTAAACACTCAAACAAAATACTCCTTAATGAGTAGATATGAGTAAAAGAAGTAAGCTCTAGATCACAACAACTTTGGACTAGAATATGGCTCTCAAAAGCTTTATGAAATTGAATATAAAATGATAAACAAAAGTATGCAAGCTTATAGCAATGTAATGATCAGTTGTAGTATGTTGTTGTGTTTAAAACACTGAAATGAAGCTGTATTTATAGTTGAAAAACTTGGCATTACCGTTGCCTAATTGCCAATTAGGAGTTGCTGATTTTACACACTGACAATCGATTGTCAAACCCCAACAATCGATTGTCTGCCAGTCAAATCAAAATTCAATCCCAGATTTTACGCTTGATAATCGATTACTTACAATCCATAATCGATTACTGGCAACGTTCAAAAAATCCTTTCCAGATTTTACCACAAACAATCGATTGTCCAGAATCAACAATCGATTACTCAGCAACGTTCAAAAAATCTTTTCCGGATTTTAATCAAAACAATCGATTATACCAAATCAATAATCGATTACCCAATAACGTTCAAAAAATCTTTTCCGGATTTTAATCAAAACAATCGATTATACAGAATCAATAATCGATTACCTGACGGTATTTGAAAACTTTACGACAACGGTCAGCTTCACAATCGATTGCACAAAGTCAACAATGGATTACTTATCAGTTTTTGAAAAACATTTTAGACACTGTCTCTTTGACAATCGATTGTCCAATGTAACAATCGATTATTTAATAAATTTGAAAATTACTGGAAGACACTGTCTCAACATAATCGATTACCATTAGTTCATAATCGATTATTCTGAGTTTTGAAAAACTTTGATGGACACTGCCTCAGTCACAATCGATTGTCATTAGTTCACAATCGATTGTCATGCAGGTTTGAAAAACCTGATGCTCACTGTCTTACTCACAATCGATTGTCATTAGTTCACAATCGATTGTCATGCAGTCTTGGCTTAAAACAATCGATTATCATAAGTACATAATCGATTATCTTAGTCCAGATTTTTAAGGCATGTCTAAAAATTATTTTGACTACTGTAAATATGCATGATTTAAAATCATTTGACATTAAATTAAATATGCATGATTTTGGAAAATAGTTTTATGAGAGAAGCCATGTTACGAGTCAAGTTGTAGGATCAAGATCACAAATAAGAATGACTCAATTAAACTTATAAAACTTTGTCTTGAGCTTGAATCTCGTTGTATATCAATTGTGCGCTTGTTTCTTGAACTTCGTCATATATCAATTTTTGCTTCGTTTGTCATTCATCAAAACCTACACAAAAGAACACACGTTTTAGTATATTGCATTGAGAACGTGTTTCCAACAATTTCCCCCTTTTTGATAATGGCAAACATTAAGCGGGATATGCAAGACAAGCAATTTATAATGACGATTCAAGACAAGTATATACATGTAACAAGTATGCAATTTGTTCCCCCTCAATTTTTGAATTCCCCCTCAATTTAAGCTTATGAATATTGAGAGTGCATACCCGTTATCTTCCCCCTTTTGGCATTAGCAAAAATAATAATAAGATGCCAAAGATGAAATAAACCTTGTTTATTTATTGGAAAAAAAATTACAGCAACAGGGAAGACAATAAAAACAAAAAAAAACTACAATTATTCATTCATCATTTTCCGCCTCATCATCCGGCGCTGCTTCATATGGAACAAGACCCGCATATGGATAATGAATGTGGTCAAAATATCCATGGATCTCGTGAGTTAATTGACCGACAGAGGTGGTCAGGGAAGCAATTTGGTCGGAAATGGATTGGAGAGTAGGTTCTTGAGGCGGACGAGTTTGACGGTATGGAGGAGGAGCAGGCGCTACATGATCACCGTCATGATGAAAGGAGGATTTCGAAATTTCCCACTTTTTGGTACTCTTTCTGAGAGGACCATTTCCAGTGACGAATCCGGCGGCTTCAAGAAAGTTCATGATGAGGAGAGCATAAGGAAGAGGCCTATCATCTCCGATAGCGTCACGCATGTGAATTTTGATAAGCCGACACCAATTGATGTTAGCTCCGGTTATTATGGCATGCATGAGCTTAGTGTCCTCTTGAGAAATGGTAGTATGGTTATGCTTACGAGGCTTGAGGACTCGGGTGATGAAATAGAAAATCAACCGATAATTGGGATCCATTCCCGTAATTGTAGGACGACGGGAAGAAAGATTTGGATCATAAGAAGTAAGACCGATTTGGTGTAAGAGGGCTGTTTCATCAAAAAGGGCTCCGGCCTCTCCGGTATACCGAAAAATGTCTTCACCATTATGAGGAAGACGGGCAATGGTATGAAGATTTTCATCGGAAAGAAGAATTTGAACACCATTAATGTTGGTGACAAGCTCACCATCATCATCCTCATGGAGGTTGGAATAAAATGCTTGAACCAATGTAGAATTGATGTAAGGATGGGTAAGGAGTAAAAAGTCAAGAAGTTGAGAATTTTTGAGCATATTTGCAGCAGGCCCAAATGATTCAAGATACTTGTGGGTTGAAAAGCGGGGTGGAAGAATGTCGCGCTTTTCAAATTTGGTTAAGAATCGAGTAAGCTCGATGTCGGAATTAAAATATAGAACGGAACCATCTTGATAGGGATAGTTCGGACGAGGAGGGGCAACAGAGGAGGATGCGCCGTGCCTAGCAGAACGGGAACGTTTTGAGTGACGGCCCGACATTTTTAATGAAAGCTACTGGATTTTGCAAAGGATTAGAGAGAATTTGATATTTTGAAAGCTACAATTGATGCTTGAGTGAATGCATATAAACATATATGAAGCCTATTTATAGAGGGGAGAGTGGCTTATCATTTATGGAAGAAATCTGCTGAGAATTTAAAGCCAAATCAGTCAGAAACGGTAAAATAAATTCACTGACCGTTAGACAATCGATTGTTGAGATGCAACAATCGATTGTTGAAGAGTTATGACCTGACTTGGAACTGACACAAATCGATTGAGGAGCCAAACGGTAACAAGAGTTTAAATTTATGACATGAAATAATCGATTGTCAAAATATGGTAATCGATTGTTATGTTACAGTGAGCACAGAAATTTTCTGATTTTGAAAAGAATCGATTATATTTTGAAACAATCAATTGTTTTGGAAAAGCCTTGCTGAATGATTGAGACGGAAATCGATTTTGCAGTTTAAGGAATCAATTATTTAACGAAACTGCATAATAAACATGAACCATAAACAATCGATTAGTGATACTGCTAATCGATTTTCAGCACAGTAAAATAATCGATTATTTGCTTGGAACAACCAATTGTTCTGTGCCAAAACTTCATAATTCCCCTTATCTTTTAGGGTGATACCTGCAAAATAGAATTAAACGTCTCTGACGCTCAAGTCAGTAATTTGTAAAGAAGTAATAACTTAAACTAGTGTTGCCAAGTGAGAACGTGAGCTCTTAAGAAGTGTGTCATAAAGTGTTCTTAAGAGAGTTTCGGGTACTTACCTTTCCTCCGACGTCGCCAATTACCTGTTCAAGAGGGTGATCTTTGATCGTCCTCCACTCATTTGGCACTTTTGTTTCTTTTTCCAATTGTGGCTCTTTTTCCGTTGGTTGTTCCTCAGTTTCATCTTTATTTTCCTTGGGTGGTTCCTCTTGTATTTTGTCTTTCAAGCTATCTAAGATACCTGCAAGATCAAAATCGGAATCCTTTCTCGCCAAGCAAGCATTATTTTCGGAAAATACAACATGAGGGGATTCCTCCACAATTTGGGTTCTTTTATTAAAGACCCTATATGCTTTACTACGTGAGGAATATCCAATGAAAATACCTTCATCCAACTTAGCATCAAATTTACCCAATTGGTCTTTGCCATTGTTATGAACAAAACATTTGCAACCAAAAACTCTAAAATGGGAAATATTTGGTTTTCTACCCTTATAAAGTTCATAGGGGGTTTTCATGAGTATCGGCCGAATTACTACTCTATTTAGAACATAGCAAGTGCTACTCACGGCGTCCGCCCAAAAATGTTTGGGTATCTTAGCTTCGTCGAGCATGGTTCTAGCCATCTCTTCGAGACACCTATTTTTCCTTCCCACCACCCCATTTGGTTGTGGTGTACGTGGAGCGGAAAAAGTATGCTCGATTCCGAGTTCGTCACAAAAGTCCGCAAAGAGATTGTGATCAAACTCTCCCCCATGATCACTTCTAATTGAAGTGACGGTTGTTTCTTTCTCATTTTGAACATGCTTAAGAAAATATTTAAAATTTTGAAAAGCATCACTTTTATTGGCAAGAAATAAAGTCCAAGTAAATCTCGTGTAATCATCAACAATCACAAAAGCATATCTATTTCTTCCTAGACTTTCAATGCGAGAAGGACCAAATAAATCCATATGAAGCAATTGCAATGGTCTAGAAGTTGAAACAATGTTTTTAGATTTGAAAGATGCTTTTGTTTGCTTCCCCTTTTGACACGAGTCACAAATAGAGTCACTTTCAAATTTTAAAATGGGAAGACCAACAACTAAGTTTTGAGAAATCAATTTGTTCAAAAGATGCATACTGATATGTGCTACTCTACGATGCCATAGCCAAGTATCATCCTCTTTACTTATAAAACAATCAACATATTCGGGTGAGGAATTAGCAAGATCAACCATATAAATATTATCAACTCTAAAACCACGAAGTATGATTTTGAAATCACTACGTCTAAATACTAGGCATTCATCCGAATCAAATAGAGCAAGATTTCCCTTGTCACACAATTGGCTTATGCTCAAGAGATTATGCTTTAATCCTTTGACAAGTAATATATGCTTAATAGAGGAATTTTCATCCTTACCAACCGAGCCGATGCCGATGATCTTTCCTTTATTGTTATCACCGAAGATAACACTTCCTCCTTCTTTGTGCTCTAATTGAAGGAATTTGGATTCATCTCCCGTCATATGCTTGGAGCATCCACTATCAAGGTACCATAGTACACTTGATCCCTTCAAGCACACCTCATCTTTGTTATCTTCTTGTGCCATGAGGCAAAGATTTGCTGCTTCGTCTTCTTCTCCTTCGCTTGACTCATCTCCGAAGTCACCTCCCCAAGAAATATATGCGCGTTGCTTTTTAAAAGGTTTCTTTTCCATTTTGAGGTTTGGGCAATTTGACTTGATGTGCCCGGTTTCTCTGCATTCGTAGCATTTGATTTGTTCGCCTTGCTTTTTGCCCTTGCGTTCATACTCCTTGCGCATGAACTTTTGAAATCTTTTGATAACGAGTCCAAACTCGTTGTCTCCTTCCTCATCAATTTGCGGTTGGCTTGTGCTCGCCTTTAGAGCTATTCTTTGCCTCCTTTGATCATCAACAAAAGGGTTAAGAATAATAGATTCATAGGTCTTAAGGTTACCTCTTAGTGCGTCGATGGTGACGTTTGAAACGCCAATGGATTCTTGAATTGCATCGGCCTTTGATCTCCATGCCGGTGTGAGACTTCTAAGAATTTTTCGAACGAGCTCTCTATCCGTGAATGTTTTCTTGAGAGCATGTAGGTCATTTACGATTATGGAGAATCGCTAACATTTCGTCCACCTTTTCACCTTCCTTCATGTGAAATAATTCATAAGAATGGGTTAGGAAATCAATTTTTGCTTCCCTTACCTGGTCCGTACCTTCGTACGTAACTTTTAGCTTATCCCACATCTCCTTTGCCGTTGTGCAACACGATATTTTCCTGTAATCGTCAGCATTAACAGCACAATATAATAAGTTAATTGCTTTAGCATTATTTTGAACCTTTCGGATGTCATCCGCGTCATACTCATCCTCGGACTTGGGAACCCATTCGTTTTCCACCTTCTTTGTTGGAATTTGGTTTCCCTTCATTATCACCTTCCAAAGGTGAAAGCTATTGGACTGAACGATGATCTTCATCCTCTCTTTCCAGTACGTGTAATTTGTACCGTTGAATAGAGGTGGTCGTGTGGAGCACTGTCCTTCATCAATTCCTGCAAAAGAATCACGAGTAGAAGCCATGGATGGTTCTCTCAAACTATTAAGTTTTCAGAGAGTTGGGCTCTGATACTTAGATAATACGCTTAACGCTAGAGGGGGGGGGGTGAATAGCGTTATAATAAAATTTAGCGTAAACTTGCGGAAATTAAAAATTGCAGGAAATAATTAAGTGCGTTAAATAAATAAAAAGGAAAGAACGCACCGATATATTCTGGTTCACCACAACACGTGGCTAGTCCAGTCCCCGAGAGACTCTCTCGAGATTTTCCACTAACTTGTTAAGCTTACGGGTGCTCAACAAACCTTTACAACTTAAGGACACAAGCCTTAACACCTTTGTTCGGAGATACAACACTCCAAGACTTCAACCAAGGAAACACAAGTTCCTTACAACAAGAGAATTACAATTCTCTTACAAGTGTATAAAACACTAAACACTCAAACAAAATACTCCTTAATGAGTAGATATGAGTAAAAGAAGTAAGCTCAAGATCACAACAACTTTGGACAAGAATATGGCTCTCAAAAGCTTTATGAAATTGAATATAAAATGATAAACAAAAGTATGCAAGCTTATAGCAATGTAATGATCAGTTGTAGTATGTTGTTGTGTTTAAAACACTGAAATGAAGCTGTATTTATAGTTGAAAAACTTGGCATTACCGTTGCCTAATTGCCAATTAGGAGTTGCTGATTTTACTTACTGACAATCGATTGTCAAACCCCAACAATCGATTGTCTGCCAGTCAGATCAAAATTCAATCCCAGATTTTACGCTTGATAATCGATTACTTACAATCCATAATCGATTACTGGCAACGTTCAAAAAATCCTTTCCAGATTTTACCACAAACAATCGATTGTCTAGAATCAACAATCGATTACTCGGCAACGTTCAAAAAATCTTTTTCGGATTTTAATCAAAACAATCGATTATACCAAATCAATAATCGATTACCCAAAACGTTCAAAAAATCTTTTCCGGATTTTAATCAAAACAATCGATTATACAGAATCAATAATCGATTACCTGACGGTATTTGAAAACTTTACGACAACGGTCAGCTTCACAATCGATTGCACAAAATCAACAATCGATTACTTATCAGTTTTTGAAAAACATTTTAGACACTGTCTCTTTGACAATCGATTGTCCAATATAACAATCGATTATTTAATAAATTTGAAAATTACTGGAAGACACTGTCTCAACATAATCGATTACCATTAGTTCATAATCGATTATTCTGAGTTTTGAAAAACTTTGATGGACACTGCCTCAGTCACAATCGATTGTCATTAGTTCACAATCGATTGTCATGCAGGTTTGAAAAACCTGATGCTCACTGTCTTACTCACAATCGATTGTCATTAGTTCACAATCGATTGTCATGCAGTCTTTGCTTAAAACAATCGATTATCATAAGTACATAATCGATTATCTTAGTCCAGATTTTTAAGGCATGTCTAAAAATTATTTTGACTACTGTAAATATGCATGATTTAAAATCATTTGACATTAAATTAAATATGCATGATTTTGGAAAATAGTTTTATGAGAGAAGCCATGTTACGAGTCAAGTTGTAGGATCAAGATCACAAATAAGAATGACTCAATTAAACTTATAAAACTTTGTCTTGAGCTTGAATCTCGTTGTATATCAATTGTGCGCTTTCTTGAACTTCGTCATATATCAATTTTCGCTTCGTTTGTCATTCATCAAAACCTACACAAAAGAACACACGTTTTAGTATATTGCATTGAGAACGTGTTTCCAACAGTTAAAGCAGGGGTTAAGGGCCTACTTGGCAAATTTTGTGCTTTCTATTGGTTGAGGTGGAGGTTCAAACTAGATCGGTGTCGTTACTAGTATATCATCCTCTTTACTCCTCCACCCCTACATGATAAAATGTATAAAATGGTATTATTCTATTTTTCAGATTGTTATATCATATTACTGATATTATTTGTTATCTATTGTTATAGATCAACTTAACCTAATAATATTGTAGGTAGCTAGTTCACTTGGTGAGTTCCTTGCCTTCTATAATTGGGTGGAGGGTTCAAATGTCACGACCCAAAATTTTCACCGCCGAAACTATGATGGCGCCTTACATTCCACTTGCTAGGCAAGTCAACGTTAGAAGATTATTAAGCCAGACCTTATTCAATTCAATTAGTAACAATAGATAAGCTAAAATGAAATACAGCGAGTGCGAAATAATATAATAACTTCATCATTTACCACTACCCGGATCTGGTGTCACAAATTCACGAACATTCTAGGATATACTACAAGTGGAAGTTTGAAAGAAGCGCAACTGTTTGAGTGAAAGAAACCGTAAAATGGAAAGGACAAACGGAGACTTCAAGGTCTGTGGACGCCGACAGATCTACCTAGTGCTCTGATACCAACTTGTCATGATTCGAAATTTTTACCGTCGAGACCGCGATGGTGCCTAACATTCCACTTGCTAAGCAAGACAATGTTAGAAGATTATTAAGCAAAACTTTATTCAATTCAATTAGTAAAAATAGATAAGCGAAAATAAAATATAGCGAGTGCGGAATAATATAATAACTTCATCAATTACTACTACCCGGATCTGATGTCACAAATTCACGAACATTCTAGGATTTACTACAAGTAGAACTCTGAAAGAAGTACAACTGTTTGAACGAAAGAAACAATGAAATAGAAAATATGGACGGGGACTTCAAGGTCTGTGGATGCCGATAGATCTACTTCGAGTCTCCGATGAACCAGTCCGAGCTGCTACGCCTCTCGATCAACTGGGACCAATACCAAAATCTACACAGGAAGTGCAGAGTGCAGTATCACTACAACCGATCTCATATACTGGTAAGTGTTGAGTCTAACCTCGGTGAAATAGTGACGAGGTTATGACAAGACACCTACAAATAAACATGTGCAGTATAACAGTATATGTATAAAAATAACAACAAGTAAAAAATAGACAACAAATATCGGGATGGGTACATAATGAGGGGTCCACAAGATAAAAAAATAACAGTATCAATAAGAACTTAATCAACCAATATACCTTGAACAGATAAGAATAAGTAAACACAGTAAATGAAAAGACACGACATCACCCTTCGTGCTTTTACTTTCAACCTCAGCATATGATTCAATAGAAATGGCACGGCATCACCCTTCGTGCAATAAGTGTCTCATGACATGGCAAGACATCATCCTTCGTGCATTAACACTCACAATATGGCACATCATCACCCTTCGTACATTAACACTAACAAAATATGGCACGACATCACTCTTCATGCATTAACACTCTCCCTCACCCAAACAATGAAGATTAACAAAAGGGAGGTGGAAATAACAAGAACAAGTCTCACTTTAACGTTTGGTTCCACAATACCAACCTCAACTTTGAATCGATACTCAATCATTACCAATGTCCGTAAACATGATAAGACCGGTCAACATAATGATTAACTAGTCTAAGCACGGATAATATGATTACGGAAAGCAACAATTGCAAGAATAAGACCCACTCGCATGCTATGACCCGACAATAACACATACATACTCGTCACCTCACTTATACGTTGCACCCAACATTCCAACACGTAGCAAATAGGAAGATATGACCTAATCCCTCAAGCCAAGATTAACCACGACACTTACCTCGCTCCAACGTCCAAACTCAAAGCACAACCAAGGCTTTTTCTCTCAAACGATCCTCTGAACCCGTAGAATCTTGAATATTATATACCAAACGATTCAAATTAAGCCTTAGGACGACCCACGGTTGCAAGGAATTTAATTTAGGCTATTATTGAAAGAGTCACAAAAAAGTCAACACCCGAGCCCGCTTGGTCCATATCCAAAATTCGGATTAATATCCGATTATCCATTCACCGCCGAGACCGGATATATGATTGATTTAGAATCAGACCTTAATGTGAGGTCTAAATTCCCGATTTTCAAATTCCTAGTTTCTACCAAAAAACAAAACCCCAATTCTACTATGAAAATCTTTGATTTTAGCTTGAAATCTTGTAAAATACAGTAAAAGATTGAAAGAAACTTGTTTAGAATCACTTATCAATGATTTGGGGAAGAAAAGTCCTTTGGAAAATCGCCTCTAAGGTTTTAGATTTTGAAAATTTAAAGAATGGAAGAAAAAACCCGTCTAAGTCATATTTACTCAGGTGCAGATGTCGCAAATGCGACATGCGTTTCGAAATGCGAAGCCCGTAAATACGAGAAAAGTTTCTAAAATGCGAAATCTCACATTTTTGCTGCCTTCGCAAATGCGAACATATCTTTGCAAATGCGACCCATGTCTTCGCAAATGCGAAGAGTACCTGCCCAGGCTTACTTCCAAATGCGAAGGATATTTCGCAAATGCGAAACCTGTATGTCCCTGCTTCTCTTCGCATTTGCGATGAGAAGCTCACAAATGCGAACCCTTCATAGGTCGCAAATGTGATGCATGATCTCGCATAGAGGACTGCAACAAGATCAGATACACCAGCAATTTTTGCAAGTCAAATTTCACTCCATAGCTTACCCGAAACTCATCCGAGCTCCCATGGCTCTAAACCAAAAGCGTACAATAGTCTAAAAATATCATACGAACTTGCTTGCGTGATCAAATCGCCAAAATAACACCTAGAACTATGAATTTAGCACCAAATCAAATGAAATTTTCAAAAAAATGTTGATATTTTTATTTTCACAACCGAACGTCCGAATCACGTCAAACCAACTCTGTTTCCCACCAAATTTCACATACAAGTCATAAATATGGTATTTGACCTATACCGCGTTTCGAAACTAAAATCTAGACCTATTATCCAAAAAGTCAAACCTTGGTCAAACATTTCTATTTCATTATGCCTTTAACTTTCCAATTTTGACAAAGTCAGACATCTCGGGTTAGGGACTTTCGATTTCGATTCCCGGCATATACTCAAGTCCCTAATGAAGATACGGATCTACCGGGACTGTCAAAATAAGAATCTGGGTCCGTTTACCAAGAATGTTGACCGAAGTCAACTCAAAAGAAGTTTTAGGCAAAAATTCTTATTTGTATCAACTTTAACATAAAAACTTTTCGAAAATCTGCCCGGACTTCACATGCAAATCGAGGATGATAAAGATAAGATTTTTAAGACTTAAAAGCACAAAATTGAGTTCTAAAATATAAGATGACCTTTCAGGTCATCACATCAAACCACATAATTAATGAAGCATCTCCTTTTCCTTTCTCCTTCCTTGATGTAATAATTTTTTTTTAAAAATATATTATATCAAGTTATTATCCTATTTTACAGGTTTTCATATTATGTTTTCTCTAGTTCCATGTCAATTTAATCCGATGATATAAAAATACCATACACATCAACACGTGAAATTTAAATTCCTTTTAATTATCAAATATAATATCCTTAAATATATCTTTGTACATGCATGACCTTCGAAGAATGTGGAAATAGATATTATAAGGACATCTGGAGCTTATATCCTGTCCCTTATCCAAAATTTTGATTCATTGTACAGATTGCCGATAATTTCTTTTGAATAGGTGTGGATTTCAAAGCGATGCCTGCTATTTACTTCGGTTCATAATAAGTAAATTTTTAATATTTTTTTTGTGATTCAAAATATATAATTTTTTCGGATTTTAAGAATAAATTAATTATTTTTTTTCTACATTATTTTTGAAGTAAATAGTGTTAGAATATATATTAGGAGTGTTTATGTTAGATAGTAAAGATTAATATAGTCAATTCTATTATTAATTAATACTAAAAGGTGGACTTCTTAATTCGAGTAAAAATATTCAAAAAAAATTACTTATTTTGAACCGAATGGAATAACTTTTTATGTCTTTGCTACTACTTTGATGCCATAATTGGCTGGTAAAACGATGACTTTGAATTTGGGGATATAGTTCATGCATCCATCATAAATAAATACTATGAAAAGAAAAAGTCAGTTGAGTTACTGGCTCTTTTTCCTTTGTTCAAGCAGTAAGAAATTTTCGAAGTCCTCTAATAAGATGCCCAAATCGAATTTGGAGTATTCCTGAAATTTGGAGATTCAACTACAAACTGTTGCTCTTATTTACTTTCTTTTATTTTTATTGACATATATAAGGCACTTTCAAAAAATTTTATTTGAATCAACTTTATTTTTGTTCTTATTCGTTCTTTATTCGGAAAAGATTAAAACATAAAGAGAAAAAAAAATAGTATACAAAGTAAACAGATCTCAATAAATCTAATAAGGTTTATGGCTATACAAATAATTAAAAATAGTTCTAAACATAGTCCAAGACGAATTGCGGCAGGAGATTTATTAAAGTCATTGGATTCGTAATGTTGCAAAGTAGGTCTTCGGTGGGAAATTACTCATTTGATGGGTGCCGCAGTAATCTTATTTGTGATATTTCTATCTATTATTTTTGGAGATTATAATTCTTTCATTAGATCTAATTTTAATGAATTAGATTTATAAGAACCACAAAGTTCTTTTTTTAATTTGAGTCCAAAGTGAATTATTTAGAGCTCCAATTTCTTGTCTTTTTTTTTTTTGGGTAGTACGATTATGAAAGTTTTATGTTTTTGTATTTTTGAAATATGAGTGTGCAACTTGTTATAATTGATCATATTGGTGGTACAAAAATGAATCTCTCACCTTGATAGAGATGGCTCTACTTCAACTGATATCTATTCTAATATTTGGAACATGAAATAGTTTAAGAAATTTTATCATCCTTTTATTCTTGAAACAAACATATAGTTAAATAGAAACAAGATTATTTTCCACGAGACAACTTCTTTTTATGTGATTTTATGTTACCCGGTTCCCTTTTAACACCCTCATTCATCATAGCTTTACACCTACAGACCGATGCCTGTAATAGGGTGATGTAAGATATGGCCAAACAATATCGAGCGACCTTCTCTTGATTTATTCTCAATGCATGCTACTTGCACCTCCGACGAATGTGATTATTCTTAATCATGTATAGTCGCACATCTATCTTAGCATTCGCATATCTGCAACACTTATCTTGTGGATATGTTGGACCGTAGCAGCTCAACATTCACTATCAGTCGTTATATGGAACTTACCTTTCACTTTGATAGGCTTCCTTCTATTATATAACACTCTAGTATCACTTCTCAATTTTAACCATCCTGTTTTAATCTTATGGACAACATTTTCATCTATCACTCTATTCTCTTGAAACAACAAACCTAGATATCTAAATGATTTGTATTTGATACCGCAATGTCATCTCACCTCAACTTCATTTTTCTTATGCTGACTAAACTTTTAGTACATGTATATAGTCTTACTTCTACTTATCCTAAAGCCCTTACTCTCCAAGTGCTTCTCCATAGCTCAAACTTTTAATTGACTCCCTTGCTAATTTATCAATTAACACAACGCCATCAATAAATAACATACACCATAGGACTTCATCTTTTATTGGTTAGCTCATCCATAACTAGGGTCAAGAAATAGAAGCATAATATCGAACCTTGGTGTAAATCCACTATTATAGGAAACTCATGTGTATTACCTATTACTAGTTTCATGTTAGTAACAATTCATTCATACATGTCCTTTATGGCATTTATATAGTTAATAAAGAATTTCTGTGGCACTCTATCATATGCTTTTTATATGTTAATAAATATCATGTGTAGTTCTTTCTTCCTTTTGCGATAAATTTTTATTATTTTACTTAGCAAGAATATAGCTTTCTTTGTAGATCTATCGGGCATAAATCATAATTTATTCTCTATTACTCTTTTTCGTAGTTTTATGGTATGACTCATAGTTTAACACCAGGAATAGTTCGTAAAACTTTGAATATCTCCTTTATTCTTATAACTTGGGATTAGAGTACTTTGCTTTCATTTTGGGTATCTGGACATTTTTTATTATAACATCAAATAGCTTGGGAGCCATTCCACTCCAACCTCCCTAAGACACTTCATAATCTCTATAAGAATATTATTTAGACCACCAGCTTTTCTAATCTTCATATTTTTCAGGACATTCTTTACCTCTGCCAGCCTATATAATTCCACGAGTGTAACTAAAGTTTCTATCGCACATACATGTATGGAGATCTAAAATACTTTTCTTTTGGTTTGAGTTATATAATCGATTAAGGTATCCTCTTCAACTCTCCTTAATATCATTATCATTTAATGATAATGATATATAAACTTATTTATAGTTTCTATAGATACATATACTCTATCCGTTTCATATTAAATGAGCTACTTTCCTTTTTAGCCTGTTCCAAAATAAATGACACATTTCTAAATTTGAAAATAATTCAACTTTAAACTCTTTTACTTTACCCATTTACCTTTAATGATAAGCTTTTATAGCCGTATAAATGTCATTGTCCCACAAACTTTTTACCCCTTAAGATTTTAGACCACAAATTTCAAAAGTCTTTTTCTTTTTTCTTAAACTACATGCTAAGTCAAACGACTTCATCTAATATGAAACGAAGGGATTGGAGTAATATTTTTGTTGCTACTTCTTTATGCAATCTAACATTTTCTTTCACAAGATGTCAGCGTCTTTCTCTAAATCACAAGCTCACTTCTCCCATAGTTTTTCTTGAAACGCTTATTGGTTAATGCGCTTTAACTTTTACCACCTAATGTGGTGTAGTTGCAAGTCAGCTTCTTTCTTAATTTACTCTTAAGCTTTATATCTAAGACAATTAATCTATGTTGGGTGGTCATCACTTCTCCCCAATAACCTTACAATCCTTTCATGTGCTTCTATATTATCTTCTTGGTAAGTATAAAGTTTTATTTGCCTATGATTACCCCCACTCTTATAAGTTATTATGTGTGAATCTCTAAAAATATATATTAGCTATCACCAAATCATAAGATATAGCAAATTCTAAGATAGCATTCCCTTCATCATTCTTAGTACTATATAACCATAATCTCTATGTACTTGTCCAAACTGTCATTATCTTTACCTACATGGCCATTTAGATCTTCCCCTATGAAGATTTGTTGGTCTCCTAATATCCCTTTAACCAAAGAATTCATATCCTCCAAAATATAGCTTTATCTTCTGCATCTAGTCCTATTTGAGTAGAATATGCACTAATAATTTTGATTATCTACCCAAATTAGCCTTTCTTGGACTAGTTTTTTAACCATATCCGTCTATAATGCGAGAATCCTTGCACTACATCCAAAAACTAATGTGGCAGAACTTACTTCTTTACCTATGCAAGTCCATCATGTAAGAACCCTTTTATATATCGGAACTAACTTCTTTACCTGCATCTGTCCATGATGCGCGAACCTTTAATCATTCTCCCTCACACCCATGTAGCAATGTGATGGAACCCGTTGCTTATTTTTCATCATATTGGGGTGCGTATAACGATACTTGTGTTATGACGATTCATCATAAATTGATAAATTAATCCAGTTCTCAATGAACGATTCTTCAAACAAATTGCAATCTGCCAAATTTCTGATTGGTTTGTAACCAGCCGCCACCGCCGCCGACAAGATTGATTAATTACCATGAGAATTTTAACAGGGTAGTGTTGGATTAATGGAAATAATCTTCCTCTCTTGTTTTCGACGAGGTAGATGTTCCTGGATATAAGATCTTCCTTAGCTCTTTTAATCTGGTTGGTTTCTTACTATCGGTTTTTGGTGAACGGCGAATTCGTCGGAAATTAGAGATTGTTCTTGAACAAAGACAATGGAGTTTGGGGCTGAGCAACTTGATTTTTTGGAAAATATATTTCAATGTATTTCATTGTATTCATTGTCTTTTTTTCATTGTAATTCAATGTATCTAGTTGTATTCCATGTATTTCATTGTATTCACCGTCGTTTTTTCGCATTGTATTTCAAAATATCCGACTGTATTCTATGTATTTCATTGTCTTCACTGTCTCGCTATATTCCATGAATATATTTATAAGTTTTTTTAATTAATATAATTTATGTATTTAGATGTATAATGTAATTTCTTTGAAGATTCCTATGTTTTTGTGGTATTTTTTGGTTGAGATTCTTTTTTATAACTGAAAATATAAAATTTGTGTATTATAATTTAGTTTGTTGATTATATTAGGAGTCTATTATGCTAATTGATTCACTTTCCGTTTTAAAAGCAGTGTAATCCCCTATTTCACATCGTGAATATAGTCGAATACAATAATATGTCCAGTTGTAATTCCTTGAATCACGCCTATTTTTGCTAGTATTCATGAATACAATAGCTTAAATACATCAAATACATCTTATAAAAATATAAAAGATATTTATAACACGTAATATAGCATAGCAAATAATATTTATAAATGGCTAATTAGACCAAAAGGATGGTAAAAATTCCCTTTACTTTTCAACACCAAGAACCCAATTTTATTATTTTCAGTAGGGTGCCAAGTAGGCTAATAGACATTTCATTTTAGATTAAGGATAGGTCAGACTAGTAGCCTGGGCCATAGATTGAGGCTAATAGACTATTTACTGTCCATGGACCATAATAGTCTTGCAGCCTGGGCCTCTAGCCTGTAATTGAATCCTAGGAGAAATTGGAAGACCCGCAGGTTTTTTTTCAGCTAATGGGCCGTTCCAAAAGTCGGAAGCTCAAACACCAAATGGACCATATCAAATTATCTTGGACTTCGTACAATTTTTTCTAAATTATATTATCATAAAAGGAAGACTACCACTTATATCCATTAATAGGTAGCTTATTACAAAAATTGGCAAATTTATTAAATATTATCATTTTCCAGTTGCTACGGGGTTGCATCAAGGGTCTGCACTCAGCCCTTTCCTATTTGCCTTGGTGATGGATGCCATAACGTATCATATTCAAGGGGAGGTGCCATGGTGCATGCTATTTTCTGATGGTCTTAATTGATGATATACGATGCCGCGTCAACAAAAGGCTAGAGGTTTGGAGACATACCCTTGAGTCTAAAGGTTTCAGGATGAGCAGGGCGAAGACGGAATACCTCGAGTGCAAATTTGGGCCTGAGCCGACGGAAGCGAGAGTGGAAGTGAGGCTTGACTCTAAAATCATCCCTAAGAAGAGTAGTTTCAAGTACCTTGGGTCAGTTATTCAGGGGATCGGGGAGATCGACGAGGATGTCACACACCGTATATGGGTGGGTTGGATGAAGTGGAGGTTAACGACGGGAGTCCTGTGTGACAAGAAAGTTCCATAGTTACTAAAAGGTAATTTTTATAAAGCAGTGGTTAGGCCTGCAATGCTGTATGGGACCGAGTGTTGGCCGGTTAAGAACTCGCACACCCAGAAGATGAAAGTAGCAGAGACGAGGATGTTGAGGTGGATATGCGAGCATCTAATGATGGATATGATTAGGAATGAAGATATTCGAGAGAAGGTGGGCATGACACCCATAGAGGACAAGATGTTGGAAGCAAGACTCAGATGGTTCGGGCACGTTCAGAGGAGGAGCATTGATGCACCGGTGAGAAGGTGTGAGCGATTGGCTGTGTGGGCATGAGGAGAGGTAGAGGGAGACCTAAGAAGTATTGGGGTGAGATGATAAGGCATGGCTTAGCGCGTCTTAGGATTACTGAGGACATGACCCTGGATAGGGGATTGTGGAGGTCGAGCATTAAAGTTATAGGTTAGGGGAAAGTTGTGGATATTTCCACAACACATTAGAGTGAGACTAGCTAGTTATGAGGTAATCTTAGAATGTTAATGGTCAGCATCAAATACACGAAGTTATCTGTTGGATATTAGTATGCATGTCATCTATTTCGTATTTCCTATATTTCTTATACTGCTGCTATTTTGTTATTCTATGTTATGTTGTGTATTTTAGATTATTTTTAGTATGAGTCTATTGATAGTACTAACTTATCGTTTCTTGTTGATGTTTTGAGCCGAGGATCTCCTGGAAACAGCCTCTCCGCCCTCGGGGTAGGGGTAAGGCATATTACCCTCCCAGATTATACTGGGGGGTTGTTGTTGTTGTTGTCATTAAATATTACTAATATTAGGCAAATATTACTCAATTAGCTATTTGTATCGAAAACAAGATCAAGTTTTTGCTTTCTTTTGAGTAGATGTTATTAGAATAGAATGAGTACTTCTTAAGGAGTTTTAATCTTAGTTTTTGGATGACTTGGCAAAGTTTTGAGGCGGTTTGAACTGAAAATTTGAAGTAGAAGATGAAAAATAGAAAATAATAATATGTGTATCACACAGTATATCATTTGTATATCATATTTGTATCAAATATGTATCACATGTATATACATGTATGCATATGTGTGTGATATATGCGTGATACGTGCATCGCAAAAGAATTTTTGAACTCAATTTTAATTACGAATTTTAATATCAAATCAGTTCAAATCACCTCAAATCTTTCTCAATATTTTTATATTGACTCATACTCATCTATATGTTTTCAATAAAATTCAACCATATCCCTTGAAAAAGGTTCTTTTTTGCTTAGATATTTAGAATCTCGTATATATCAATATATATATATATATATATATATATATATATATATATATATATATATATATATATATATATATATATATATATTTTTTTTTTTTTATTTTTTTTGGTGTACATCATTCTAGCCCCCCCCCCCCCCAAATAAATCAATATTTTATCTTTCATTATTTTTTCCTTTTTTTTTTCCCACAATTTAACTAGATGAAAATTAAGTTTGTTGCGCAATCAATTCTTTGATGGGTCAATACACTAGGCAACACAAGGCAAAAACACCGACCCTTCGAACTTGATTTGTTCCATATATATAGTGACCAAGATTTTAAGTAATGGCCAAAAAAGAAGTTGACTTTGTGAAAAACTCCAACCAAGATTTGGTCACGGGCTACTTGGAATTTTGCTATAGAAAAATGACACCAAAATTTTGTCATTTGTTTTAACAGCTCCACCTTTCATTCTCAGTCAACCCATATTTTGTCCCTCTTCAAAAATACACACAAACAAGTCACTATCCAAATAACCACCCCCACATTAGGGCTTCCAAGAATTATCATTTTGGGGACTCTCAAAGCAAAAGTCAACTCTATATAGGAACATAAGTTTTACCTGATTTTGAAGCAAACCACCACTTTGGATTCATATGGGGTTGACTCTTGTCAAATAAAAGGTCATTTTATTGTTATGGTATTATTATTTGTTAAACTCATCTTAACCGAGACAAGCTTATAAAAGAAATTATTTATTAGTGATTTTTTATGACAGCGGTGTCCAGATTAACTTGCATACACTTCTAATATTTTGCGAGATATCTACACACCGGATATCTCTATCCACATAATTTTAGGAAAATAGAAATATAAATCACCTAATATTGTTTTGTGTCGTTCTTGGGATTTAACCAAAGACCTCATCATTTGACCACTAGGTCACGTCCACTGGTGCTTATAAGATTTCTTTTATTGTTCTGCTAAGACCATGCATAACGATTAAAATGTTAAGCTTGATCAATGCATTAGGAGTAGGTTATTATTGACTATAACGCAGACTATACATACTTGACCTCATGAGCACTAATCAAACCACCACTCTTGACCTCATGTAAATTTGGTTAGGGTAAAATAAATCATGAATTGTGGAATCTTATCTATACGTATCTTTCGGTACGCTGTATATGTACTATGGATTAGTTTCAAATTAGATATGGGCTAGATTAAAAATCTATATTTAATCCTTTTAAAAATCTATATTTATTTATTTACGTACTTTTATTCCTTCATGTCAAGCCTTAAAACAGCATAAATCTTCTTTTTCTCTTTGGTAGGTTGAAATGGAAGGGAATGTAGAGGAGGTCTTTTTATTGAGGCATACATATCTAGAGGCCGGGGAAGAGAAACTTTGGAGCAATGATAAAGTTGACTTTGTGTGACCTGTAGGTCATAGATTCGAGTCGTGAAAATAGTCATTAGTGTTTGCATTATAAGTTAGGTTGTCTGCGTCACACTTTTGGGGATACGGTCCTTCCGCGAATCCTACATGTATATGGGTACTTTGTGCAT
Source organism: Nicotiana benthamiana (assembly GCA_034376525.1). Classification (NCBI taxonomy): domain Eukaryota; kingdom Viridiplantae; phylum Streptophyta; class Magnoliopsida; order Solanales; family Solanaceae; genus Nicotiana; species Nicotiana benthamiana. Next base: position 53,992,228 of record CM067341.1, on the reverse strand, counting down.
CGGGCTGTTTTTTTGTGTGTTTACATATCTAGAGAGAGAGCAAAAGGGAGAGAGCTATAATTAGGAAATTAAAACATTTGTGAGTGTGCCAAGGAAGGGTTGATCCTCAACAATTTTGTTAGCCAAGATATGGATTATATTCTAACCAATTAAAGATTAAAAGAAGAAAGAACTTTGACCCCTCCACTTCAAATTATATTGGCAACCAAAAGGTTAAACGAATGGAATTGCAAACGTACGCGTATGCATGCAATGTCCTTTATTGTGTGATACCATTTTTTTTCTTCATAATTTAAAAAAAAACCTGTTTTATGCTGTTTCTAGAATAAAGACTAGATATCTACATATTATTTCTTCTATTGGCTGCTTTTATAGATCTTGAGTAGTCATTTCTATTTAGCTGTTCTCCATTTCATGTGTAGCTTTGTAAGAGTATAAATGAAGTGATATATTCAGTGAAATTTCACATTGCAATTTCATTTTGAAATTGAGGAACAACTGTTACTATTGAACTCTATCACTATATCTTTTTTGCTCATGTATTTAATTCTTGATGCCTTCACTTTTTTCTATTTGTTTATTTATCTTCAATGCTCAATTAGAATCGGATGCAATATATATTGGCTTCCAGTTGCCCTGATTATCATTAAATTGGATACAACAGAGAGGGAAAAAGAAAAAGGGATTATAATGTGAATAAGAATAAGGTAAAGGATAAGTAGCAGTTACTATCTACAAGGTACGTAGGTAGGTTTAAATGTATACATATAATACATGCACATGCCCAAAACATTCTTATGGATGGTCATCTAAGTTGTAGAAATAACTCACTAAAGTCACTTTTATTTTATTTTGGACAATAATATCATTCAACTTTAGCTTTGTCTCTTAGAAAGTAACTCCAGTTGGAATAGCCTTTTTCTCTCGCCAAATTACTAAATGACAGCCATGTCATATTAAAACCTATTTTTTAAATCACAAAACCTATTTGTTCTTACCCGAACCAAAATAAGTTTTCTAAAAAAATATATGAAACCGATTAAAACTTGTTCAATCGTTGTTTCAGTCATCTTCCCCTTCTATAGAAATTACTCTTAGGGCTTTTCACTCTCTCTGAAAAGAGAGTGTATTACACTTGTTGTGCCGTGTCAGTGGTATCTGTTCAATAGGCATGGTGTATTGGTGAATATAAAAAGGCATGACACATGGACTATCATTAGGACTATCATTAAAATGACAAGACATGATACATGGACCATCAACAAGGTGACATGTGGCATTTCTAATTAGACGGATTTAGGAATTCAAGAAGGCACGAATGGAACACTCCCGGGGTTTCTCTGAGAAAGAAAACAACTTTGACAGCTGAAAAAGAAGAAATAGGAGCGGAATAGATAAAGACCATTAAAGAAGGAAGATGCACGAACCTGTCACAAATAAGGAAGAGAAATCGACATTATTCACGATTACGGGAAATCCTCATAAATGCTTCCGTCACAATTATATATGGTAACGGATAATCAAGGCAATTAATGCCATTGCCAAGCCCGATGTAAGTAAGAAAACCGTTTATTGTACACTCATATATAAGGACTTAGTCTTCATTTATTATGCCATATGATTATTATTGAAATATATGCAATCATTCTTTACTTGATTCATAAGGTTTTAACCGCAATTCTGGGAGTGATTATCAATCTTTTTCATATTTTATCTCCTTGTCAATTGTTACCATTATCTATTTTATTATTCGAATGATTTGGAAAGTGAAGTAAATCTTGGTTATTAGTAACCCGATTTTTTTATTGACTTTGACCGAAAAATCTATTTTTGGGTTGAACAAATTGATTCAGTTACCGGAAATCTGATTATCTGTTCACTTTCTGAACTTCATTCTTAACGACCAAATATATCAATTGCTAACGAGATCAACTAGCCAAATCAACAAGGTGGAGCTCTACCACATCATACACCCACAGGATCTCCTCAGTAATCCCGTAAAAATTCACCTGAAAGGTCAACTTCACGCGCTGATGGTCAACATGGAGGCGACCAAACCGTTGAGCAGGATGCTCTAAAGCAGTTGATTGCAGAACATATGAATGATGCACTGCAGGCTTTTGTCGAGGATTACCCAATGCAGCAGAAACTCCTCCACCAGTTAATATAACGACTTTGGAGAACCCGCATTTGGGGCTTGATACCTCTAAAAGTGGAGTAATGCCTAATGAGTCTCGCGATGGAGGGTCAGGTACACTAAATAATTCTAGTTTATAAAGTTTAGTGCTAACTTTGTAGAAACGGGTTAAGGGGCAAAACGAGCGTATAAAGCAAATACTTGTCGTACCTCTCGTGATCAAAGGTGTGGATATTCACAAGTACTCACAACAACCCTGGAAGCCAAGTGCAGCACCTTTGCCGATTCTCAAAAAGTTTAAAATGCATGATATTCCCATGTATGATGGACGTCTGTCCCCGGGATCACATAACTGCATTCTATATCAGCATGGAAGGCAACGATTTAACCAAGCAGGAGACTGAATCAGTTTTGGCTAAAACGTTCTACGAAACTCTCCCATAAGGAGTGTTTACATGATATTCTCTCTTACCTAAAAATTCTATTGATTCTTTTGTTGAGTTTGCAGATTCATTAATAAAATCATTTACACGATCCAACGGTCTTCCTAATATAATAGACATTTGGCAATAAGCTTGTGCTTGTTTGGAGGGATCATCATAAATGATTAAAGTGTGTCGTTCATGATACATAAAATATTCAGACAAAGCTTCTCATGTATAAGGATCAAGGTATTATAATGTAGAAGGGGAATCCGCCCTTTTGGCTTTCGGGGGCTCAAAAAGTTTAAAAGGGGATGGAAAACGTCTTCAAATTCAAACAAGGGAATAACAGAATTGCTCAGGGAATTCGTAGATGGATTCCAATGAGAGGATGATGCTGCCACGAGTACCTGATAACTGGGCAGCTATGGTATTCGCGAGCAACTTGAACGAGAAAAGTTCATAAGCCACGAGAAGGTTGAAAGAAAGTTTGTGATAATATCCTGCAACAACTTGGAACGATGTATACAATCGATACAGTATGAAGCTGCAGATAGAAAAAGACATAGCTACACAGCCAAGGGTTGACGAAAGACCAGGCTCGAGACGCTTAGAATCAAAGAGAATGTCCGATTAAAACAGGTACGAGCCTTACATGGAACCCGCGGGGTGATATTTTCGATCTAAACAAGATAATGCAGTATTTGATTTAAGACCAAGTCAAAAAGACACAAGTTCTTCATCCAAGTTCAAAAAGGAACGGGATGCTGGAAGCAACGATTTCGGTACTCAAGCAAGAATAGGGGATTATATCTCTAACATTAGCATCTCTAAACTGGTGTCAGTTTTAAGAGGGTGCGATGGACGAAAGAAATGAGATCATATCCAAACAAAAGGAACCTAAATTTTTGGTGCGAGTTTCATGATGATCATGACCATAGAACATCAGATTGCTAGCTTTTGCAAGGAGAGTTGGAACATTTATTGAAGCAAGATTATTTTACTGATCTGTTCAGTGAGAAAGGGAGACAATCATACATGAAGAATATGCAAGAACCCACAATACCTCCATCACCAAAGAGAACAATCAACATCATAATCGGTGGAGATGAGGTCAATTGAGTAGCATACACAGTCGCGAAAAAAACATCAAAAGTTACTATCACTTAGGAAATGCGAGTTCTCCAAGTCTCGGATGGTGACAATATAATGTTTGACATTGAAAACGTGGATGGCTTGATGATTCCTCACAACAATGCACTAGTAATATATTTACGTGTACATGATACTAATGTAAAACGAATTGATTGACCCAGTTAACTCAGTGAACATCATTTTATGGAGAGTGGTAAATGAAAAGTAAGCTAATGATAATCTCATACCAAAAGCACGGTCTTTGCCTGGATTTGATAACTCAAGCATTGTTATGAAAGGGGAAGTTGTACTGGCCACAATTGCAAAAGGAGTCACCAATGATACGAAGTTCCAAGTAATAGATGCGAACATGGCCTACAATATAATCTTGGAAGACCATGGATTCATGATATGGATGTTGTCTCGTCCATGTTGCAACAGGCTATCAAATTCTTTCACAGTGGGGAATCCGACAAATCTGCGGAGATCAACATGCTTCAGAAGTATTAATTTGGTGGTGATTGCAAACACAACAGCCAATGATGCAGATGCAGATGCAGAATAGCAATTAAAGAGTTTAGTTGAGGACACTATTGTTCATACCTCAACTGAAAATACATGAGGGTAGATTGATGCCGACTCAAGACCTGATGTGATTCAAGAGTCAGAGGAAAATGAGAACATTAAAACAACCATGTAAGAGCTCAAAGCTGTAATACTAATTATCCAATGGCTAGACAGAAAAGATTACATAGGAGCAAATTTGAGCCCGAAAATGAACGGTAAGTTAATTGAATTTTTATGTGCTAACGCAAATTGCTTTGTTTGGTTGCATTTAGATATGACAAGTATCCCACCAGAGGTGATGACTCACAAGCTAAACGAGGATCCATTACACCCACCTATTAAGCAAAAGAAAAGGAAGCAAAGAGTCTTCAAAAATCAAGTTATCCAAGATGAGGTACAAAAAAATTCTAAAAGTTGGTTCAATACGAGAGGTAAAAAACTCTGACAGGGTAGCTAATACCGTTATGGTTATAAAAAAGAATGGAACATGGCGGGTCTGTGTATATACTAATTTAAATAAGGCTTTTCCTAAAGATTCATTTGCTTTATCGCATATAGATCAATTAATTGATTCTACCGCAAGTCATGAGCTTTTAAGTTTTTGGATGCATATTCTATTTATAACCAGATAAAAATGGACCTCTAGATAAGGAGAAAATTTTGTTTATTATAATATGGGGACTTACTGCTACAAAGTCATGCCATTAGGCTTGAAAAAACTGGAGCCACACATCAGAGATTGATGACTAAATATTTCAAGAATACCTGAGAAAAACATTGAAGTATACATAGACAATATGTTTGTCAAGCCAATACATGTGGGGGATCATTTTCAAATCTGTCTGAGACCTTTGAAATTCTCCGCAAGTATATGATGAAGTTGAACCCAAAAAAGTGCACTTTTGGCGTGACTTCAGGTAAGTTTTTAGGTTTTCTTGTTTATAATAGATGTATTAAGTAAATCTCGCACAGATCAAAGCTATTTGAGGAAATACTAGATATACTCACAAGCAAGAAAGAAGTGTATAGATTTACAGGCAGAATAGCCTCTCTAGTAAGGTTTATATCAAAGTCATCGAAAAAATGCTTTGAATTCCTTTTAGTGTTAAAAAAGCTAAATCAGTTTGAGCGGACTAACGAGTGTCAGAAAGCAGAGAAGGACTTAAAGATGTATCTATCAAATCCACCTCTGTTAGCGAAACCAAAGGATGGAGAGATGTTGCTCATTTACCCATTGTCAGAAGTAGCGGTAAGCACGGTATTTGTTCGTGAAAGATAAGGTAAACAATCTTTAATTTACTATGTTAGCAAGTCTTTACTAGATGTTGAGACACGGTATCCTCACCTAGAAAACTTTCCCTAGCTTTAATCATGGCATCGAGAAATTTACGACCTTACTTTCAGTATCATCTTATTTTTATTATAACTGCTTTTCCACTAAGGCACATAATGCATAAACACGAATTATCAGGTAGATTAGCTAAATGGGCAATAGAACTCGGTGAATATGATATTATCTATCAATCCAGAACCACAATAAAATCGCAGGTGTTAGCAAATTTTAGTCCGAACCTGGTTCATGAAGCAAAAAAAGAGCTACAAGTATTTACCGAAGCTAGTCCGGGACTTGGACCATATTTACTGACTGTTTCTCAAATATTAAAGGAGGTGTTTTTTTTTGTTCTAATTCCTCCCTCGGGAGAAGTCATAAGATGGCAATAAATTTCTACGTAATTACTAACAATGAGGCTGAGTATAAAGTTGTGATTGCAATTTGCAGGTTTGGAACTTGTACGAGAACTTGGTATGAACAAATTGTGATCAGAAGTGACTCGCAGTTGGTAGTTAATCACATGCAGGGGACTTAGGTGGCAAGAGAGACACGAATGCAGCAATACCTCGAAAAGGTACGAGGATTGCTTAGATAAATTCATATATGGAAAGCTGTGCAAATACCCAGGAAGGAAAATGTAGAGGCAAATCCACTGGCAAATCTCGCATATCGTGGATGCAACAAACACAGAAAATATTATTGTGGTACATTTATTTCATTCAACACTCGATCAAACCAAGAGTGAGGTAAATTTCAATAATTTAACTTAGGATTGGAGAAACGAATTTATGAACTTTTTGCAGTATGACATTTTTCCTGAGGATAAGAAGAAATCTCAATTGTTACGGTTTAAAGCTACTTGGTACTGCTTAATTTGCAGAAATTTATATCACAAAATGTTTGGTGGAACTTTAACACGGTGCCTTGGACCATCATAAACAGAATATGTAATGAGAGAAGTACATGAGGGGCATTGTGGAAATCATGCCGAGGGAAGATCGTTGGTGAAGACATTAATACGGGCAGGATATTAATTTTCCAAAAATGAAAAAAGAAGCAGAAAACTTCGTAGCCAAGTGAGATAAATGGCAACGATATGCCAATAATATGCATCGACTAGCGGAACGGTTGCATTCAATTGACGAGCGCAAAACACAAAACAAAATTATTGCTCGCTACTCAAAGATAGTATAGATTAATTATCGTCTCCACAGGGATTGGATTTAAACAATATTCGAATAATCTCCCGTTGATTACTATCTAGGAAAATTAACACTTGATTTGATGACTATTAGTACGATTAACTAATAAATTAAACAAATAATAATTGATCACAAAAATAGTAGATGAGCAACAAAGAAATATCAATGAGGGGAATAAGGGTATTTAACTAGATAGGTACAAGATAAGTGACTCATGATCCCATTCTTGAGTTAATTCACTTTACAATACAGTTGAATCTCGTGAATTCAACCGATAATCAGATTACACTTGAAGTTAGTGGTCATCCTTCGATTAAAAATTAATTCAGTAATCAATCCAGTTGAAGCACGGTAAACAATTGCAAGTTATGATCTAAAGGGTAACTTCTCACAAATATTCCCCTATTTTCTAGTTCGATTAACAATTCATGAGGCTCTTTCTATTACCTATATAAATCATGAATTTAAACTAGAGCATAAGATATGAAGAAATTCAATATAAAGCTCCTCTTTTGGTTAAGAAAAATAATACATAACTTTACAATCGAATTAAAACTCCATGGATTAATTCCAACAATTATAAAGAATTGAATCCCTAATCAAATTATTGAAACACAATATCTGTCAATACCCTAATGGAAATTACTCCATAGCAATGGAGTATGATATCTCAATAAGGTTCTAAAATAAATGAATCATCAATTCTAATGATTCGATACAAATTTCTGTATTTCACCGATTGCATGTTGAACTATTGATCAATTCTTGGGTCTTCTTGCCTTGGTTGGTTCTCCAATCTTACATAGGTCAAAAGTCCCCTCAAAATCGTAATTTGGTGTATTTATACCATGTAGAAATAAAACCAGGCGAAGCTACCCTTTCCTAGCAAAAGTAGGAAACTACTCTGTGATTTTTGTACATTCATCTCGCACCATACGCGCGCTTGTGAGAAAATCTAGAGAGCTCACACTTTTCCCGTCAGACCAATTTTGCACTGGCGTGACGCACGCCCAATGCAGTGAGGCCTTTTTCTCCTCTTTTGTTCAATTTTTGACATCCGGACTTGGTCCTCGATCCCAAACATGATCTTGGATTAATATCTTGGACTTCTACTCAAGCTTCAAAGCTCCAACTTATTAGATTTAACTCTTAATTACCTTAATAGCTCGAAATCATTTCCTGTAAGGCATAAACATGTAATAAGTGTAATTCACTATTATTTAAGCTCAAATACACGTAAAATACAGTAAGTTGAGTGCAATACTATGGCTAAAATACGGGTTTATAGCCTACTATCATCAGTCATATCACCATGGCCCTTCATGAAATGAAAAATGGACATCGTAGGGCCTTTGCCTCAAGCTAAGGAAAAGGTACAATTCTTGTTAATTTTAATGGATTATTTCTCAAAATGAGTAGAAACATGTGCCTTTAAACATGTGCAAGTAAAGGAAGTTACGATTTCATTTGGAGAAATATTATATGTCGCGTTGGAGTTCCAAAGGAGATCGCCTGTTATAATGGCCCACAATTCATAGGTGCAAAAGTCACTGATTTTGTTCTAAGGTTGGCTGGTTAAATGATTACTTCCGCACCTTATCACCCAATGGTTAACGAGCTAGCTGAGTTGAAAAATAAGGTTATCAGCAATAACTTAAAAAAGCAATTGGAAGAATCAAAAGGCAAATGGCTAGAAATACTACCAGGGGTGATATGGGCTTACCGAACAGCGACAAAAACTAGTTCGAGCGAGACCCCATTTTCACTTGTGTACGAAATCGAAGCTTTAATTTCGGTGGAGATAGGCGAACCAAGCACGAGGTATACACATGCTACTGAAGTAACAAATAAGGAAAAGTTACAGGTAAATTTGGATTTGACATAAGAAAGGAAGGAAGCGGTACTAATTCGGACTGCATCTCAAAAGAAGTTGATGGAATGATACTATAACAGGAAAGCCAATTTGAGGTACTTCAAGATTGGGGACTTCACCCTCAAAAAGGTATTCTGGTCAACAAAAGTGACAAACGCTAGAATGTTGAGTCCAAATTGGAAAGGCCCATATAGTGTTAGAGGCATTGTTGGAAAAAGAGCATACGAGTTAGAAATCGTAGACGGCAAGGTGTTACCATTAAATTAGAATTCAGCCCATTTGAAGAAGTATTACTTCTAAATGAGGTTAATACCAACAGTGAGGTATCACGCAAGTTCGATTTTATTTTATTCATTTGAATTTTACTATCCATTTTAGATGATAGGCAAAAATATGACCCGTATCATTGATGATATTAGACCCAAAAGACTCACAGAGAACTGAATTATTCCCGGTCTAGGTTACAACTTTTCTAATGGAAAAAAGGTTATGCAGTCAAAAGTTTATCTCAGAGTCCCGTTTGCATTTTCCTTTTCAGGAAAAAGGACCAAAAGAAGGAGTTGATCTAGCGTTCGAGATTTCATACTTCAATGATCCAACATTGGGGGACTATGTATATAGAAGGTTACACAAGGAAAGAATATGTATACCAAGAGCATAGTTCAGCTTGAATCAAACCTTGAAGAAAACTAAAAAAAATTCAAAGGCGTTCAAACTCGCAAAAAGGATGCAAGATATTCCCACGAGCTTCTAGGTCAAAGCTATTAAATTAGTCACGGAGAATATACCCGAATTCGTAAACCTTCTACAATGAAAGTAGTTATGAAATAGTGTACAAAACTTATTTAAAAGTTCAAAAAATAAAACTTCCTCAAATTACTTCATATTTCATATCCACTTCATATTTCTTCGCACCAAGATAAAGATGAGACGTCATCTTCATCATTATTGTTAATATAAAAGGGAATCTTTTATAAAAAAAATATGCATATTGAAATCACCATTTATAAAGCATTTTAAATGCAAGAAACTCAAAAATCAAAGAGCAGAAAGTATAATATGCAGCAAAAGCAAAAAGGATATTTATATCATTACCCCAAACACAGAGGCGGTAAATCTTCCAAAAATGATCCAAAAACACAGTAAAATTCCAGCAAAAACTAACAAATAACAAACACTTTCAAAAAAAAGTCAAGAAGGGAAGAACTAAGGAGCATCATCCACAGGAAAGGAAGGATTAACTTGAAAAGATGAGGGTTGATCATCAACTTCACCAGGAGTAAGTTCATTACCATCACCCTTGGGACCTTCATCCTCGGGTGTGGAGAAGCTTTGACGCTGATGAGTCTGTTCAACCCTTTCTCTAGCCTTTGCAATCTCAGCATTAAGTTCAAAACCTTCCTGGCTAGCTACAGTTGAATTCTCAAGCGAGCGTTCAAAAAAGCCCAGCTAATGTCGAGTGTTGACTTGTCTTTAAGGGCTTTGTAATCCTTCTCCCACAGCTCGATCTCAACCTTCAACTCTTCTTTTCTACCTCTGAGCCTTCATAAATTGCCTTCAAAGGAGCAAGAGAACTTTCAAGGAACTAAATCTTGTCTGTAGAGGCACGAAGGTCTTCTTGAGTTTGGGTAAGCATATGTACCAGATCAGCTGCGTAAACCTCTTTTAATTAAGGAGCTCTTTCAAACTCCTTATCTCCTCAGTAGCCTTGGAATGTCGTTTAGCAAATGAGGATTCCAATCTATCTTTATCTTTCTCGACTTGACTGGAAGAAACTTTAAAACCGCTAGTTCAGCAGAGACTATCCTCAGTTGTTATTCCAAAGCTCCTTTCTCCTTAGCAAGAATGTGTTTCTCCAGTTGAAGGCCTTCAATTGTTCTTCCAGTTGTCATAATTGGTGCACAACTCAATTACATGCTAATCTGTCCATAAATCCTTTTCATAAGTTATGTGTATGTCAAATTAGTCTACAAAAAGACAAAGAAGAGGATTTATGAATGAGAAAAGAAGGAAAAGAAAATAAGTTGGATATACCTTAATAGAAGAGTGGATGAAATCATTCATCAAGGTCAAAGAACTTTGACCCTATAACTTCTTCTTTTCCACGGGTCCTAGCAACGGTTTTAGCCACATATCAGCTTGTCCAGATTTTTTCAACAAATTCCCACCATCAGGGACCAAAACTTTTTTCATACCCCGTTTGCCACTAAAAAGCTCGGGTTCTTCACGAGGAGTAACATCGGGGGCAACCAATGGGGTAAATGTAGGCAAACAGATGAAGGGGGAGGGGTAATAGTAAGTTTAACTGACAACATCGGAAGAGAAGCAAGTGGCAGCTCTTTGAAAACAGATCCGAGTCCTTCTTCACCATTAAATCCATGGGCAAATAACCTTTTGACAAGACTTGAGGGAAGATTGTCTAAGTTACCAACGTCTTTATCAGAAATAACCAAAGGGACATTCTTTGGCTCATCAACGAGACTAAAAGGGATTGAACTTGAAGGGGGATCTCGAGAAACATGGGTTTCATAATCCAAAGCCTGTGCCTTCTCACGCGGCTTTATCACTAAGGAGCCTTCTTCAGTATCCTCTTCATCATCAGATCCGCGGGCTTCAGTAGTTTTACTCTTAGAGGAAGAAGTGCTCAAAATTCGGTTTTATGCAGAATTTACAAAAAGCCTAACTGTGGGAACAGATGCTCGGTTGATGCCACAAATACCAAACTCTAATAAAAAAAGGTGAGGAAAAAGTTATATACGTTAAAATAAAAGAACAAGCAAATAAGAAAAGAAACCACGAGAATAAAAAAGGTACCATGATTCTTCACTTTCCATTCGAATTTTTGTGAAAGAAATTTTCAAGACCTTTTATCTATGGGAACAGTAGTCAATATTTTTTCTGCCCAAGTACAGATTTCAGGAATTTCTTCAAAAAAATTCCATGGTTGCTAAAAAATGAGTATGCAATCATGTTACGAAAATGCACAACATCAAAGAAAGAAAAAGAATAAAAACATATGTGCAAAGTTCCATTTCTTAGGAAAATACATATTTTTATCACTGATTAATCCATTAGTGGGAACATCAACAAACCGGGCATACCAGTCACGCTCACGATCATCCTCGGGGCAGATTAAAACTCTTTTACTTCTAGCCACGATAGAAAGACACATTCACAAAATATTTTTGTAGAATAAAGGCGAAGTAAGTGACGAAAGGAAATGAGGCGGAAACCAAATCTGAAAAATAGTGAAGGAAAGTACTTGTCCTCCACATAATGGGGCCGATTTGACCAAGGCAAACATTAAAATTGTGATAGAACTCAATAATTATTGGATCAATGGGTGGTTTATACTATAAAGTGAAAGGATTGGTGTAAACAAAAGAAAAGCTAGTATGGTAAGAAGTGATTCTTTTATTGAAACCAGGAATCAAACCTAGAAAATATGGTTTCCAATGTAATTCACGTCAAACTAAAGAAATGAGTCATGAAGTGATCTGACTTGGATAATGTTCAGCAGGGCTAAGAAATGAAATAGAAGAAACCTGATTTTTTATGGCTTCATGGTCTGACATGAAAGAAAACTCTTATAGGACAACCTTAGAAGAAGATCTAGGGTTTAAGTGAGCTTTAGACCTAGAAAAAGATGGTTTGACATAACTACTTTGAGAAGTAGAGTTGCGAGCAGATAATGAACCAACACTGTTGAGTCCGCCTCATCTCCTACTCCTAGTAAGGGAAATCTAAGGAGCAAGTTCATCAACAATGACAGCTTTATGAGGGTCTGGAGTTGAAAAAAAAATATTTAACAAAGAAAATACAAAGCAAAAATGAAGGAGTACAAGGAAAAGTTAAGAAGATGAATGCAAAGAAGAAGGAAGAGTTTTCAAAAATCAAGCATGACGAAGTATTTATAAGGAGAAGCAACTGTTATCAAGGTTGATCATTATGAACTGTCGTAATGGAGCCATCACTTCCTGACTAATGCAGTTGCAGAAAAATCCTAAAAAGTTTTGAAAGCTGTAGAACCAATCAAGATAAGACACGTATCTTGAGTATTGAATGAACGTGACGTATGTCGCATCGATTCTGAAAAAAGATTTATGATACTCGAAAAACAACAGCAAAAAATTTCCACCATAAATACTTACCACATCCCGAATATTCAATTGAGAATATTAAGAAAGTAGTGAGGGACAATCTATATTGGTGGAAAAAAGGTATGGCACGTGGACTATCATCAAGGTAACAAGGCATGACACGTGGACTATCAACAAGGTGATTGGTGAAATTCCCAATTAGACGAATAAGGAAAACAAGAAGGCATGGGAGGAACATCCTTGGGAGTTCTTTGAGAAAGAAACCGATTGTGATAACTAGAAAAGAAGAAATAGGAGCGGAATGGATAAAGACCATTAAAGAGGGAAGATGCACGAATCTTTCATAAATAAAGAAGTGAAATCGACATTAATCACGGTTACGAAAAATCCTCAGTCATAAATGCTTTCGTTACAATTATATATGGTAACGGTAATCAAGGCAATTAGTTCTATTACAAGCCCGAATTAAGTAAAGAAACCGTTATAATTATGTACGCCTATATAAGGACTTAGTCTCATTTGTAATGGCATATGGTTATTATTGAAATATATGCAATCTTTATTTACTTGATCCATAAGGTTCTAACGGCAATTCTGGGAGTGATTATCAATCTTCTTCGTATTTTCTTTCCTTGTCAATTATTTCTATTATTTGTTTTATTCTTTGAATTATTGGGAAAGTGAAGTAAACCTTAGTTATCAGTAACTCGATTTCTTCTTGACTTTGACCGAAAACTTCATTTTTGGGTTAAACACATGGTATAGTTAAAGTTCAGATGTTTAATAGGTACACCTTTAAGTTAATTGTCTAAATGAAAAAATTGGATTTTGAAACCAAACTCCTCCTCGGGAGGATTGATGGGGCGGTTCGGGTGAGATTCAATGTAGATCCAATTTTCGAATCACTCATGAGATCCGGGCTATTCAGGGGGACCACAGCGGCTCCTCTCTTCTCGAGAATCTATACATGCCTTATCTGTGTTTGGACAGTTATTGCATATATACTCACCTTATAGAAAATAATAGTTGGCATAAAATAGTTCAGTCCTGAAAAATACAAGTAGGCAGCACACAAAAAGAATAGTATGACAATTATTTTGAGACAGAAAAAGTGATTTGAATCAAATTACGAAAATGTGCAAGCCATTCCTTATTCCTCCTGCTTTTGAATAAAGAAATTGAACCTCTGCTTTATATTCTGGAGCAGCACTAGAAGCTTGTATTTCTACTCTTAACCTCAATTATTGTCATATAAGTTAATCTAACATCACTACTTATACTTGGTATTCAACTACCCATGAGAACCTTTCCTAAAATAGATAAAGGAATACTAAGACCAAAATATTATTCCAATTAAGTATTGCAATTGCATCTTTTCAAATCCTTCTTTAGTGGTTGACTCTTGTTCACATATACACCAAACACAAGTCATGGTTCAGGTGGCCTACGTCCACTTTTATTCAAAGCAGGACAAATATACAAGATAGAAAGATTAGAGAATTCAGCAAATCAGCAGTTCAGTATCTTCAATAAAAATTGTGACAGCTCAAGTGCAGTACCAATTTTTTTTTTAACTTAAATTATTTTTTATTAAATAACACTATGGTAATTTTTGTGACCACATAGAAGTGGCTAAGTTGTTTAGTAAGTAATTTATATGATCACATAGAATAGAAGTGGCTAAGTGCGTTTGGACATAAGAATTATAAATTTCTAGCAGAAGGTTTTAAAAAAAAATCAAGTAAAAATGGTATTTGAAAATTAGAGTTCTGTTCGGACATGAATACAATTTGGGTTGTTTTTGAATTTTTCTGAGTTATTTGAAATGCAAATTTTGAAAAACAACTTTTTTGGATTTTTAAAATTTTTGAAAAATTCCTAAATATATCTCAAAGTTGAAATTAAAGATTTCATGAAAAACACTGATCTTGAAAAAGTGAAAATTTTTCGAAACCAAACGGGCCTTAAGTTTTTCTTCTGGGAAAAAGAGAAAAAGTAAAAATAGAATACAAAAAAACATTAATTAATTTGAAAGTAAGGTCAAGTTAATTTTTGAAATAACCTTGTGCTTAGAATGTACATCCTTATTATTATATATTATACATTGGAATAGAAAATATTCCCAGGTATTGTAAGAATGACACATATAAAGAAAGTGTATAAGAAAAAAAGTAGAACATAGAGATTCTGGATACCTTATCTCTTTAAATTTTATAGTATATATATATATATATATTAATAGCTTTATAACTTAGTAGTAGTAGAGCTATAACAGAATAAGTCAAACACAAACAAAAATCAACAACTTCCCCTTCATCAACTCCACTCTCCTTCACCTTTTCCTCAATTTCTTATAAACCCTTTTGTTACCAATAAATATA
The DNA here is from genome assembly GCA_034376525.1 of Nicotiana benthamiana. Classification (NCBI taxonomy): domain Eukaryota; kingdom Viridiplantae; phylum Streptophyta; class Magnoliopsida; order Solanales; family Solanaceae; genus Nicotiana; species Nicotiana benthamiana. The sequence continues at coordinate 53,977,079 of CM067341.1, read as the reverse complement.
AAAGATAGCTAGTCTATACTAGTATTGAAATGGCAATGGAAGAATTAGAAGAGCTTAAAAATTCATGGAGTTATCAAGATGAGTTGATAAAAGAACTTCTTGATAATGAATCACCATTCTTTTTAGCAACTCAAGATTCAAATTCAACTACCTGCCCCTCTTCAACCCACACGAAGAGCTTCATTTCTGTAGTTTCCTCAGTGCCAAACATGGATGATATAGAGAGTGGTTTGTCAGTGACAAGCTATGGAATTCAATCTCATCATGTTTCACCTGCCAGGTTTGAATTTTTCTTATAATTTGTTTCCGACGAGTTAATAAGTTATATGCACTGACAGAATATATAGCATGTTTTTGTGCATAAAGATAGTAATTGTTATAACATGTTAAATTATACTGCTAGCATAAAAAACTTTCCTGTGTCAGTCTATAGTAACTTAAATCGTTTTTGACTATTTAACGACCATATGCTCCAATCACCAGTTTATTAATTCCATTAAATTAAAGCAAATCTTGGTTTTTGTTTTCTTTGTAATGAGCATGAATTTTGTTCATATGCTGCAGAACCTTTGGGTTGGAGAGAGGATTGAACTTGATGATGAGTAAGCCGGAAACTAATGAGACTAAATATACTATGAGAATTAAGACTTGTGGTAATGCAATGGCTGATGATGGTTATAAGTGGAGAAAATATGGCCAGAAATCTATTAAGAATAGCCCATATCCCAGGTATATCTCATATGTATTTTTCCCTCATTTTCTTGTTGTTAGAAAAAAAAAGAGTTTTGTTTCTATTGCCAATAACAACATTATGTAATGGTTAGCCCAAGCCATTGCATTTGCCATTAAAAAATATTTATATAATCGATAAGTATGACAAAGTTTGAAGTATAAAGATCTAACACATTTGTTTATTTATTCAAATATTACTTTATTAATAATCTTTTTTGAAATTAAGAATACATAGGAACAATATTAACAAGTCTAGTGTAATCCCACAAGAGGGGTCTAGGGAGGTAGTACGCAGATCTTACCTCTTCCTTAAGAATGTAGAGAGGTTGTCTCGTATAATCCTCGGCTTAAAAAAAGATAAAAAAACAGTAATAACAACAAGTAGGATAGTAAAATACTAAAGCTAAAGAAACTTCAAGTAATAATAGAAATCTACGATTAAGAAAATAGGGACTACCCTAACACTACAGGTACTGGGGAAAAAAAGAAGCGCACGACTATCTGTTAACCCTCTATATAAAAGATACTATAAATCGAAGTTTTTACACTTTATATAGTATTGGGAAAAAAATAACAGAAAATATCAGAATTGCCTATTGATGCTATTGAATTGTTTTTCAACAGGAGCTACTACAAATGCACTAATCCAAGGTGTGGGGCGAAAAAGCAAGTGGAGCGGTCCGGTGATGAACCGGACACTTTCGTAATCACTTACGAAAGCTTGCACCTCCATTTCGCTTATCCATTTCTCACACTCGATCCAACTCAATTTCTTGAGCAGCCCAATAAAAAGCCCAAATTGACCATTTCAAAAGCCCAGAACGAAGAATCTGAAAATGCAAGCGAAATTGACGAAAGCCCAAAATGTGTTAATTCAAGCCCAGTTGTAGACTTTGACCAGAAATTGGGCTTTGGTGGAATGGGCCCACAAGGGTTACTTGAAGATATGGTTCCATTAATGGTTAGAAATCCATCTATGAAGCCCACAAGCTCTTATTCTTCATCGTGCTCATATTCGTCTCCTCCAACTTCGCCTTCATTTTCTTGGTCAAATAATTAGTTATTTAGCAAATATTGTATGTACAATATACTACTAGTTTCTATAGAAGTACGTTGCACGTTAATAATGGCACATGATGATTTAAATATTTATTAATATAAAGGAACAATAAAATTTAATTAATAAGAGAAATTTTATATATACTACAACAATTGTCTAAATACCGAAAAATATTGTTACATTAGCATAATACGTGAATTCTAATGTGATGTGTGTGTGTATATATATATTAGTATTAGTCACAATAACATACTTAAGAAATAATAAACTTGACAACAAACATATATGCTAGAAGACCATTTGGTATTAAGGTATTTAAATATTCTTCTTCGTAATAATTGTTGGTATCATCTTCTACTAAGCCAAAACTAAAAACTATTTTATTTTTACCATAAAACTTAGCAATCAACCTTTTATTTAGTTAATCAACAAATTCATTCATGCTTTCTAAGATAGCTCTTTAATAATGACACGTAATTATTTAGTCTTATTTATATGAAAGAACAATATATTTTAATTAATTAGAATATATATGAAGAAAAACACCAATCTAAATTAGAGTGTATATGAAGAAAAAACAATAATCTAAATTACGAAAATATCATAACATTAGCATAATATGTGAATTCAATTTGATTTTTTCAGAACCTGCAAAATTATCAATTTAATCATGTTAGTTAGCTAACATTGTTAGATACTAATAGTTTAGAAATATACGATGTGATGATATCTTGCCTAAGATTTTTTTTGTAGATGATACTTTTTTGTGTATGTTTTCTTTTAATGCTTGGGATGCTTCGCTATGGTCAGAACTTTTGTTGTTGACATTAATAACACTTTTAAAAGTGCAATATACAGCTGCACATGCGAGAAAATATGTTGCACCAAATACAATCTAATATTTTGGATTGTTTGCTCTTGTACTTTATTTATTGTCGTTGCAAAATATTTAGCGCGCTGAAAATTATTTTAGGATAAATGTAAATGAATTTTTTTTGAGGCGAAACTTGAATTCTGGATATAAACACATGCTTGAAAGTAAATTGACCCATCATGGACGTCTCCAAATTGGTCATTCTCTATTTATATTACTATTTGTTACAATATAGCCTTTCAAAAGCGTTAATACAATATGTCTTTGGATTGAACGAAAATAAGGGATATGACAATACAGAGTAGAAGGTTCTTCAGGACATGCTAAGAGTATGTAGGAAAGAAAAAGGAAAATAATATAATGGAAAATAGCTTAGGTTACCCAAAGATGTGGCCTAATGAAGCGGGAGCAGAATTACGAGGTCTCATAAAAGTTCTTCAGGACATGCTAAAGAGTATGTAAGAGAGAAAAAGGAAAATAATATAATGAAAGATAGCTTAGATTACCCAAAGATGTGGCCTAATGAAGCGGGAGCAGAATTACGAGGACTCATGTTCTCATTCTAGCGGAAGCCAAAAAAAGTTAGGTGATTTTTTATTTATTTATAAAAATTACTAAGTTTTAATGAATAGGATTATTCGATATTTGTATTGGCAGTATGTCTGCTTAAGCTTTAGTAGATAAAGTTAATTATACTGATAAGAGCTAGTATATATTACACGTGAAATAATTAAAGTACGCGTAAGTTGATTGGGACACCACCGTCATCAAATGAAAGCGTCTCAACCTACCCGTTGAAATTGAAGGCTTTTATTACAGAACCAATCCCTTTAAATTCCTTTTGCAGTAGTGTTATAATCGTGGAAGAAAATTTCTTTCTTCCACGATCTTGCCTAGTCCTAATCCATCTACCACCTACATTAAGTCCAAATTAGTTGTTAATCATATAACTTGTCTTCACTTGGAAATGTAGGCACCAATGACATCATCCCAACCCATCACACCTATAATTGCAGAAGATGTCATATGGTCACAATCTGAAAATAATAAAATTCCCAAAGCAATTATTGAGCTGATGCCAGACTGATACATCATAATCATAATTTGTTATGTGTAAACAACGTATTATCATCAATATCATTTCCATGTGATTCATGTTTGATACGTCACGCAAGTGGCTAAACTGTATGATCTTTAAACCAATCTTCCTTGAGTCATTTGCATAATTATACGACTTCTCTCAAACCCTTATATGTTAGCTACTATTTAAAGTCCAATCATAGTATGCTTTAAATTAGGAGTGACAATTTAAACACAAACTTATTCAATCCGCCTAAGGTTGGGCTGCTTGTTAATCCATCCATTATTGAACTCAGCACATCTCAAGTCAATTTTAAAATAATTTTTTATTGGATATGTATATATATAACAAAAGAAAAAAGTCTTATTTGATAATTAAATAATGCATAAGAACAGAACATATTAACTAATGTTTGATAAGAGTTGGGCAGGTTGGGCTATGACAAGAGGCAGGCGCACGTTCGTTGCCAAATTTTATTAAATATATGCACTAATACTGTGAGAAAATTGATAAGTAGGATAAAATGACACCATTAAGATAAAGTGTCTCCTAATTATGTGCTTGATTTTGCTCTAAGAGGTCGGAGGAAGACCGAACAGAATTAATGGAACAAGGTTATTTCTTGTCTAGAAGTATGATGCTAAAGTTATTTATCTCATTCTCCTATAAATTTTGACATTGCTTACAAAAATTCCTGTATATACCCCGGGCTATGACCCAAATTTTTAGCTATTTTAACCTAGCTCATCTCAATCCAAATAAATTTTAGGCTGGTCGATTATTAACTCAGTCCATTTTAACCCTCCCTAAATCAACCCAACCACCCAAATTGATGCCCATACTTGGAAATGATGCAAAACTTTATCCTTTAGAACAATAATGACAATAATAACTCAACTTTATTATATAATCATAGAAAGATTAGAGAGGGTGATAAATAGAATGGAGAAAGAAAAGGGAGTTTATTTACAAGATTTGTGGACACTATCATTACTAGTTGAAAGGAAGTACTAATAGACTAATTAATTTGATAATGACAACAAAACATCTACATCATTTAATCAAATTTGACATGAAATTTTAGAATCCCATAGTCATTCATGATTATTCTTTTTCTCTCCCAACAGCAGCAGTACTAAGGTACTGATATATTATGTTAAGCTGTGACAGATGTCTCAACAGCAACACCTGAGTAGTTAACTTCAGCCACCCTGTCAACTTCCCAAAGTTGTGGCGATGCTTCCCTTATGTTGTGGATGCTTTCTAATGCATAATCTGCTCCTACAACTCTTTGTGAATTTCCAACCTGAAAATAACAGCAACAACACAATACATTAGCACTACAACACAATAAGTCGTGGAATCGTTATTAATATTTGCGTCAGATTAGACCATATACATCACATCCTTTAGGGTGAAATTCCTCCTCGGACCTTCTAGGAAAGCGAAATGCTTTATTATACGCCGAACTACCTTTTTTAGTGCGCACAAGATTGCTCCATTAAATACTATTCCCTCTGTTGCATTTATTATGATAGAGTTCGACTGAGTAGGTAAATTTTTGGAAGACAACTTTCGACCACATACAATAAAATAATCTCTGGACTGACTCGTCATTTTAAACATATCATAAAATTTTGTGGTTATAGCAGCGTGTCATTAATGGTAAAATGCATAATTTGAATTAAGAGTATGTTTGGAAAGCCACCTATGAATTAGATTTGAGTTTAATTGAGTATAATTATACAGTTTGACATATTTGTTTGGTCAAGTAATTACCCGGCTAGCATGAAATTGGGTGTGTAATTGGAGGGGTGTAATTAAACTTTCCAATTCTCAAGGAGATGGTGAGAATATGTGGTAATTATACTGTTAATTACAAGGTTATTTTTTATTTTCTTTCCTTTTTATTTTTTAATTTATTTTCTTTATAACTTGTTTTCCTATTATTTTAATTTTTTAAATTTTATTTTTACTTTTTAATTTCTTTTAAAATTTTAAAATATATTTTTTTTGTAGATTTTATATCTTTTATTTCTCTTCCTTTATTTCTTATTGTTTCATGTAATTTCTTATATTTTATTTTTATTTATTTTATTATTCAATTTTTTTAAATTACGCCTCCTAATATTATAAATAATGAGTATTTTCAAACTTGTCATATAATGAGCGATGTAATTAAAGTGAAATTTTATTGTTGAATGTGGTTATAAACTTATTATATTTCCTAGTCTAAAATTATAGTGGAACTTATTATTATTATTATTATTATTATTATTATTATTATTATTATTATTATTATTATTATTATGCTAGAATTTGACATATGCTAAATAACTTTTTTTTTAAATTTTGAAATTGTGTTATATTCAAGGTTCCAATTTACTTGTTTTAGTAGTATTGGCTCACGTCATATATTGTCATTTTTTAGTTAGAATTGATAGATCAATTTCAAACATTTGAATAAAGTTATGACATTATATTTATAAATATTAATTTATTTTATTAAATATGAATTCCATGATGTTCTTACAAAAAACGTATATTTTTAATTTTTGTACGTATCTAAATCAAAATATTATTAATTTTAATATATATATATATATATATATATATATATATATATATATATATATATATATATATATATATATATATATATATTTTGTTATAAATATATGATTACTTATTAATGTATATTTTCAAAAAATATACATCTTAACAAAATAGAATATCATTTATAGTTATAAAAAATTATATACATATATTTAATATATTAACTTTTAAGTTTTGATAATTACTTAATTTAAAATTTAATCTAATTGTTTAATTAGACTTGTGCAACCAAACAGTAAACTTGTAATTACATTATGACAGACAAACAAGTCGCCGTAATACATAATTGAGTAATTACTAGATTGTGTAAATACTACCTTAATAATTATACCAATTCCAATTACAAATTGGCTTTTCAAACATACTCTAAATAATTTCCAAATATACAATAGTGTCATTATTTTTGTAAATTGAAAAGAAAAGTGTCATATCAAGTGAAACAGAGGGAGTAGGACTTACCAGTACTGTATCAAGACCAACACGCTTGCCAGCTTGAATGTTACGGACACTATCTTCAAAGAAAAGCTGAAAAAATGGAAACATTCCAAATCAGTACATTGAAATAACAATAATCTTTTAAAATAGGATTCAAGAAATTGAACTATTAATCATACAGTTCTGTGTGGATTAATGTTGGCAATCTTTAAAGCACGTTCAATGGCGATTTCTGAAGGTTTGCAAACGATTGGTGTTTTTGGCAATAGTGATCCAGGTTTAGGTTGAGCAAAATGAGCAATAATGTCAAAGATCTCAGTGCTGCCATTATTTGCAGCAGTGTTTGAAGATGTGGCTGATCCCAAAAACTCGATATCGTCTTCGTCATCTGATGGAGTGCTCTTGTGAATTGGATTCAGAGTCTCAAAACATAAAATCCCTTCAAAACAATCTTCTAATCCTAGCCTACTCAAAGCTTTCAGAGCATGGACCTTATCAGCATTTGTGAAGATCTGTAATAGAACAAAAAACATTTAAAAAAGGCTCTAAATAGGGATTTTTACACAAATAGCCACTGTTTACTTTTCTATCCATATACATAGATTATACATGAAGGGGGGTCTTGGCAAGTTGGCGTAACTGCTAGAGTTTTTGTCATGTGACCAGGAGGTCACGATTTGGAGCCGTGAAAACAGCCTCTTACAGAAATGCAGGATAAAGTTGCGTACAATAGACCCTTGCGGTCCGACCCTTGCTCAGACCCCACGCATAACAGGAGTTTAGTGCTTCGTACTATTGTAAAAATAGATTCTACACATATAATATACAAATTATACATATATGTGCACAGACTATTTTTGTTCAAGCAGTGGACTTACAACTTTGCGGATGGGCAAACTTAGCAAAAGACTTCTCAAAACAGGGTCAGGCCTTAAATTTTCATAAGGTAACCTTCCATGGACAAAACTGCAAAAGGACAAATTTGCAAATGAAAATCAAGAACCTAAAACAATGAAAGTTTAAAATCAATACAGTGCTACTGCTGCTACAAAAACTCACCTATGGTATTCATCATAATCAAAATCATAGCCAATTGCCTGCCAAAAAAACCAAATGATTTATCTCATTAAGTTAAAGTAGAACTTTCTTTTATTGATAAAATTTTTATGTAAATAAAGGGTAAAAAAAAAGATTTACCCTAAGGCCAGCCATTGTAGTCCCATAATTCTTGTACAGTAAATTACCCAACTCAGCAATTTTGCTTTGTTCTATACCAAGCTTTTCAACCATATAATCTGCAAAAACACATTCAATCATAAATTAGACATCATTTAACCATTTGAAAATGATATTTAGTCTAAAAAAATTTGAACAACAGATCAAGTATACCTTCGATATTCTTACGAACACTTGATGCCAAACCAGTGCTAAGAGGATATAGAGTATCATCTAAATCTGTATATTCCAAATGTTTTATCATCAAACTTGCTCAAAAAGTTAAATGAAAAAAAAAAGGATTTGACAAATAAATTTTTCAGAAAAGATAACATACCAAAAAGAAGACAGTCGTACTTTGGTCTCTGAACATGTCCATATTCCATTTTGGCCTAAGAAAACTTGAGTAAAGAAGTGAAATAGGTAAGAATGGTGGACAAAGATAATCTAAATCCAGCCAAACAAATTTGAAAATTCAATCTAAGTCTCTATCTACATTTCTTCATGATGGTTTCGACAATTATTGAGTTCCAATCAAAAACCTTGAGTCAGCATATATAATTATTACAAGCATAAAAGAAAGGGTAATAATAATACAATTGTTAGTGTATGATAAAAACAAAGCCACAAGTCCATAACCTATACTCCCTCTCTTCCAGTTTAAGTGAACCTATTTTCTTTTTGGTCTATTCCAAAATAATGAACCTTTTTTTGATTTGTAATAATTTAGCTTAAACTTCCAACTCTACTCTTAATGAAAAACTTTTATAACCACACAAATGTTCTGGGCCATATTGGACTTGTTCAGGACCACAAATTTCAAAGTATTTATCTTTTTTTTAAACTCTGTATCCACTCAAATAAATTCACATAAATTGGAGCTGAGGGAGTATTTTTCATGCCAAGCCCAAAGAAAGTGGACCCTTGACCTGAGGCTTGTTTCCCTCAGAAAGCCTCGGAATTCCAAAAAAAAAAAACTCCAAAATAGAAAAATTCAAATTTATTCAAATGCAGAAATAATACTGAAACAAAAGCTAATGCACTTCATAACTAACATCATTTTTATTATACCAATATATATTAACATCAAATACATATGTTTATAATGAGAACTACACATATAAACATCAAGGAAAGGGAAAACAAATTAAAGAAAACAAGAAAGCATAAGCCTTTCCCTTAGATTACTCTTTTTGTAATTTCTTCAATAATCAAAGCAACGTCAAAGGTCAAAAAAGGAATATGAAAACCAAAAAAGAAAACAGAAACCAAACTTCAAGATAATACAACTGTTACATAAAATTAGTAGAAAGTTCGGTAAACACATAAATTTTGACAATAATAACACGGTAAATAAATTTCAACTGTTTTTATGATTTACCTAATCATTACACAATTTGATTAAAAAATGTTTTGGGTGCGCCTATTCATCAGAATACTTTTATTACTTTGAAAAAATTTAACGCTTAATGAAACCCCTGACTTTGGTCAGAAATTAAATCATTTTAAGCAAAATACTTTAGTGGGTAAAAAAGATAACGTCGACCCTCCAATAAAAACAAATGAATGTATCTGTGAGATTTCATTATGTTATTGTTATAATTACGAAACAAGAAACAGAGAGAGGATGAAGGAAAAAACGTACCAAGAATCAAAATGGGAATGATCAGAGAGAAGAAAATGAAGATAACACAGAGACTTTTTCTTTGTAGTAAAAGCTTTTGTGTAGTATTTGAAAGAAGAGAAGGAAGAAGGGGAGGAATACGAGTTGGCATTGAATGGGTTTATATAGGCAAAGCGTTGTGTCTTTTCTCATTTAAAAATTAGAAGTTAACTAATTATAAAACTGCCTAAGGCTTTCTTCGTCTTTTCCGTTTAATTAAAAAAAAACTTTTTATTTAATTTTTTTTGTTGGAAAAGTTCTTTTATTTTTTGCATATTCCTTTTTGCCTCTCCGTGGTACTTTCGGGACTATTTTTATTGAAACTTTTTAAATTGTCCTCTCTATTTGTTCTTTATTTCCCCCTAAATATGCCCCATTTTATCTTTCTCTACCTCAAAATCCCCTTGTTTCTTTTAGATTATACTATTGTTATTTGAGGAGTCTTTTGACAATGGAAGATTATGGTTTAGATATTATATAAAAATGCAAAATATTGAGTATCAACAATTGAATTCAAATGCCAAACTAGGTGTGTTGACCGTTCGTTTCGAGAGAGATTTATGTTTTATGAACCAAGTATTAAATTGCTTTTAATACTAATTATGTGAAAAAAACTTATCTCGTAATATTATAGAGTGAACAACAACAATAACTATCCAGTATAGTCCCATAAAGTAGGGTCTGGGGAGGGTAATATGTAGACGAGCCTTACCCCTTTCCGAAAGGACAGAGAGGCTGTTTCCAATAATATTATAGAGTGAATAACTGAATATATTAAACTTCGCTGAAACACTATATATTGTTATTGAATTATAAGAATAATGATTAATCATTAAATTAGATATATGATTAGTTGACCACTCACTATCTAATGATAGTTCATCAATTAATTTCTGAAATATGTAGAAAATTTGAGCCAAGAGTTATGGGAGAAAATATCAAGATATAATAATTGAACCTGCCATATCTGGTTTTGGTGGTGGAGTGATAATTATTTTTCCATTCTCAACCAGATGTTTCGATTTCAAGTATTGATATAAAGTAGCTTTTGGTAAAAAGTATTTTACTCCTAAAATAAAACTTTTTGGCACACATATGAATTAGTCGGGCTCTTAATCGAATACCGGACACTATTTAAAAAGAAAAACTATTGGCAATTTAATAGAAAGTCGTCCTGTGTGGTTGTTAGGGTACGCGTAGAGCCATTATGCAGGTATTGCATCTCTATTCAATAATATACTTGAATTTTCATGATATCAAATTAATGTATTTGAGCGTGTTATTTTTATTCAAACGAATATTCGTCCGAATTTCTGATCTATAATTAATGATGAGATAAAATTAGATCCTCTTCTTCGCTTAGAAAATGTGGTAGGTAGACTACAGCCATAAACTTGAGATAAATGTTGACTCAATTTGCATCAAATACCAAGTTCTCCTTCCCACCCCAAATTTTAAGATCGGAAAAGATCCAAATATACCCTTAAAGGCTTAAACTGTATAAAATTGTGCGAAATTGTTCGTTATTAATATTTTGGCACAAATATGTATATATTTTGAACAACATTATATGGAGGACATATTTGATCTCGCACGCATACTTTGAGGACAACACACATAAAGTTTTTAGGTTTTTATATTATTGAGTTGTATTGTTTGATTCATAAAAATATAATAAAAGTTCATAATGATAAACACTCCCTCAAATTGATTATTTTCTTTCTGTAATCTTTAATACAAAAAGAAAAAGCAAAATGTAGAAAAATTTAAACCACTCCTATGTAAATATCAAATTAAGGGTGATGTAATTATAATTAGCCCCTACAACATGTTATATAACGCATGATAGTTGGTCCTCGTTTGATATTTTAAGATCAAATTTCCTTTTGGACAATCTATAGTGCTTTGCGTATAGATATATTTGGTTGGTATGAATTATAGATAGGTGTTCCAACAAATCCATTGCTCTCTGCTTACAACATATTTATACTTCAAAAATATTATTATCCCTGATAAAAATCCAAGGTTTAGGGTGTGTTTGGTATGAAGTTCAATTTATTCATATTTGATTAACTAAATATTTTGAAAAATATTTCTCATAAACTCATTTTTCTTCTATTGGAAAATGACTTCTCTGCCAAAAAGAAAAAAAATATTTTAAAATTCTTATTCTCCTCTATCCATTCACATCGTCCCCTCGCTCTACCCTTGCTACTCCACCCCTACCACCTTTCATCCCCACCCCTCCCTTACGCTCCCCGCTCTCACTCCTAGTTACCTCGTGACTGCCATACGACCCCCTAGAGCCTGACCCTAACTCTCGCATGCCCTTATCCATTTTGTCTTCAATAGTGTTTGCCTGAAATATAATCATCAAAAATATTTTCTGCTACCTAACCAAACACCAAAAATAAATAAGAAAATTAAATATTTTCCAATTAAAAAAATTCAGAAATATATTTGCCTCCGTATCAGATACACCCTTAATATTAATAATTTATCCACCATATATGAGCACATACTATATGAAAAGAAAATCATTTTAAGTTGTTCACTTATGCATTCTACTAGTTGTTTCAGAATCAATATTTTAACAATTAGATAGGGAAACCCGCATAGCTCGTCATCAACAATATAATCACCTAGATCACCAATTGTATCTAATAATATAGAAGGGACTCAAAGGTTCTAGAGAGGCATTAAATTGGCACTTAAATTTGTTGGGCTAATGTCACTTTTATGTATAAATTTTTAATTTTTTCAGCTACTAACATAGGACTTTAATCGTATTTATTAATTTGCATTGTGAACTAAGTCCATTGCGTGCCATGCACCAACTTCCTTAGAGTATTTATTGCAACCGAAGGCTGCAACTAATTTTTTCTTTGTATGTGTGTCTCCAAGCTCGTACAGGTAAAAATCGAGCTATGTATGTTGACTTGTCCCACATCGGAGGGATTTGAGGTCCTTGGTCTCGTTATATGGCTTGGGCAATCCTCACCTCATAAGCTAGCTTTTGATGATGAGTTAGGCCTAATGTCCATTCTTATCAATGTACCATCAAGCTACCATTTTAACCGGACTTTGATACTGGTTGTTGGGCTAAAACATTCTAATGATACTCAAACAAAGTGAGATATTATTTGATTTAGGTCAAACTTGCACAATTTTTCCAAAAATCTTACACCATTAAGATATTCTTACACTTTATACGTAGACTCTAACTTTTTCAGCTAGAATGTGGTACTTTATTCACATACGTAACAAAATTACATAAAAAATTCAACGGTCAATAGTTTTGCAACATTTTTCTGTCAATTGTTGGCTTGTTCATCTGAGTACAAAGGGTTATATTGTTATCCCGAAAGACATATTATTCTCCATAATTACAGTGTTTTTCCCATCGTCAAGCTACTCCAGAGGATTAACCTTCCAGCTCAGTTACTTGCTTTCCTAACTAGATTTTGAGCTTTTGCACTGAAACATCTAGATAATTCTAGTCACATGTTGTGCTCATAGTCCTAATAATATTGTCACAGTTATGAGTGAGATATTTTTAGACAGGACAAAGCAACATGTTAAAATTAATAGTAACACCATGTTAGCACATAAACAAAATCGTACATAGAACCTGTACGAGACACAAAAAAGGAATGATGAATGATGGAAGCCTTGCGCCTCTTTAAAATTCATGCAATTTTTTAAGTTAAAAAAATACCGTCAAATTTATATGATAAAATCAAACGAAAAAAAGGTGCATGAAGTGGACAAAGCATGTGCTTCACAGGAGATTAGGTAATGATCTTAGTCCTACAATATTAATTCAACGTGATTTATATTTCAAAAAATATCCTTACTATCAATGTGGTGGATTCAACGGGTGACAATTCTGTGGCTATACGTAGGGTGTACATGGATCCGGTTAGTTTGGTCTTTATCAAAACCAAACTAAATTAAACTAACTATATCGGTTTGGATCGGTTCGATTTTGGCGGATTTATTGGATTTTTTGTTACACAAATTGTATTGGGAAAAATTGAGTTTGCATATAAAGATGACGTGTCGAGACACGTAGAGTGGACAAAGAACTACAACTAGCAAAGAGGCACGAGTTGTAACGGATAGGCAAAGGAAGAGGCACATACAATTATTCAAAGGATTCAGCGCCCGTACCTATTTAAGTCAATTAGGTCCAAGAATCAAGGGGAATGAATCTGACAATATATGAGAGTACAGATACAATATTTAATGAGAATTAAATACTGAAAACATTAGAAAATCTGTATTAAATATAATGATTATCTAATGTAGCATTTAATGTGTTTAGTTGCCCGTAATAGCCTTATTATGACAAAGGCATAACGCATGTCTCCAAAAATAGCTATAAAAGGGAGATGACTGGTCAATTATATGGACACGAAATACCATCTGAAATATTGATTTACTTGTTTTACTCTTGATTATCTTATTTCTAGTCAAATTACTTTCTTTCATATATCATTCTGATTATCAGTAACCCGAGTTCTTCTAAATAAAAGCTTGACTAAAATCTCATTTTTTTTGGTTAAACAAATTGGTTCCGTTACCGAAAATCTGATAATCCATTATATCTTAGCTTAACTTTCCTGTTACATCAACCATGTCGAACAACAATGAGAGCATTCAAGGAAACCAAGAAAACCAAACAAATCAACAACTTCAGGGAGATCCGCATGACAATAACGTACTGATTCTCAAGGCTCTCCACGGCGGTCTCGTGAAGGCACTCCTGATGGATCTCATACAGATTAACATGCTCAATTCGGAAATGTTGAAGCTATGGATGAGGCTTTGCCAACATTTATTGCCTCATAGGTCAATAAAACTCTTCAGGCTTTTATTATCCAATTACATGTTGCACCACCCACGCCCACTCCAAATAGCAATACTTTGGAGAACCCTCATTCTGGGCTTGTTAATTCATGTAGTGATGGAACCCCCAGCAAATCACAAGAGGGAGAACTAGGTAACTTAGTTAATTCTTGGGCCTCAACATAGTGTGTGATGTTGACATCGTTATCTGTCATTTTTTACGATTTTTTGCTAAGAAACAAAAAGCTAAACAAGTCAGTAATATATGCAAGGATCAACTCAATCATGCAACTATCTAAGCCCTACAGTGGGCGCCAATCTGTTTATCCGTCAAACGGTACAGTAGAATTTGTAACGTGGATTATAGAAGCGAATCGATTTGATCCCACAATAATAGGTAAATTAAATAAAATGCAAGACTTCACGTTGAAATTAAAATAAGGCATAAGATAGCTTGGTTCTGGGAGCAGAGCTTCCGAAGGCAATAATACAAATATCAATAAAAAAGAAATAAAGTATTATTAAGCTCTTGAATAATATACAGCATAAGGTTATCACAAAATTATTTTCCTTACAATAGCTATTTATGTCATTATTTATAGTTGCACCTAGGTCCTACGATCAAGCCCCTCTTAAATGATAATTATGGGGGTCATTGACAAATGTGTAATGACAAGCAATGAATGCCAAAATTTTCTATAACGGATTGCGTATTTAATATTATAGAATATTCTTCATTGAATGTCATCGGGTATGAGGCATTCATTTGTCTTCACTAGTAATATTGCCTCCGGGGGCTTCCCCGTACCAACCGAAACTACTGCACCCCTTCTTAATTTCTACCTATCCTCGGTTCCAAGTGCCGCTCTATTACACGAGTACTTAATATGATTCGATTTTACCCTATACAATAATAAGTGGTAAATTGAGCATTCATTAGTTGAAAAGTTATTTATATATAACAAATTTATCAAACATCTCATATTGTAATTTTCATACGCTTCATCATCTGTTACTGTTAGGCAACACCCTTAAACGCAATACAGATCGATCTTTCTTGACAATGATGTGGTGGATAGTCTTGTCCATTTATCTCTTTATGTACCTAAAAATTCCCAAGAATTTGTAAGATCTACACACTCTCAACAATCACATGCTTCAAATGAAAAAGGCCAAATTTCAGTTCTTTGAACCTTACAACGTGATCCATCAAATCTCATAACGTATTTCCAAGAAGTACAAAGTGTACACCTCAACCTTTTCTTTTTCCCTATCTTTTGTTTGAATATGGAGTTGCTTAATGAGGAAGGTTAAATTATGAGCTCATTGTTTCAAAGAGAGGAATTAGGTATTTATAGAAATAAAGTGGGGTTACCATTACTTTGTGCGTGAAATTTGAACTGTCTTCCAACTTGTGAGAGCTAGCTGTCCACCAAAATTAAAGTCTAGAGTCATATTTAATATATTGGCTTCTTTTATTATGTAAATCTTTGATTATATAGAACCTAGATGTGTCGATAGACTAATTCAAAGACCCGACTAATTCATATTTACGCCTGAATTGGTTGAAATAAGATTTTCACCAAGGAGATTCAAAAGATAAAAAAGTAAATACGTGAATATGCTAAGGGGATTCAATATTTAATATAACAAAATAGTGTAATTTTGAGCAAAGGGATTATGAACCCCCTTTCGTTCATCTAGCTCCGTTCCTGCATCCATTAGATTCGCTATGAGGGAAAAGTACTCCCTACTAAGATTTTTTCTTTCTTTTGGCTCGAAATTAAAACCTCTAATTAAAGACAATCGACCTGAACCATTCCACCACAACTCTTAGGTGAACCTTCATTTTATTTTACAAGTATATATACCAAAACTTTCCAGCTAAGATGTTAAAAGAAGGTGTTCTTTTGAGTAATGTTTGGTTTGGCAATTTACTCATATGATTCTTTGTTGGTTTCTAAATGGCCTTGGGGATGGAGATTGGAGATGGTCCTTCCATTCCCCAATGGAAGGTACAATGTAAAACTCACCAAATATACAAACTGACAAAAGCATCTCTAATTAAAGATTCTTGGTTGAATCCAGAGCATTTTGAGTTCTAAGAATATAATTAAGTAAAAATTACTGATATCACTTCTTATTGTGACCCGAACCTCTGACGAATATATTAGGAATAGACTGGACTTCATAAATTTTCTCATAATCATCGTATCGAAATTTATTGGCTCGATTAATTCACGATTTATGCTGCATAGAGCGTATAAAGGGGTACGCTTCCTACCCAATATTTTTTGGACAACTTCTCTCATTTTAAATTGTTTTTCTGTTAGATGCATGATATATACAGGGCAAAAGACAGCTTAGGCATGAAGTTCAAAAGTAAATGTTCCTATATATTATTCATCTGTACATTAATGAATTTATGTTCCTATATATTATTAGTTGGCAACGCCAAATAAGAAGTCATATATCAACCTTTGGGTGTATTCCCGTTCTATTATTATGTTAATCTTTACATGACATGATTAAACAGTATTAAAATTAGTTCTCTTGACTTAAATTATATATACATGTAAAAACGTTCACACCTAGTCCATTTCACATGCTATATAATACCCCTAGATATTTTAAATTAAAGTAAATAGGAGATGTACTTTGGACCTTTCTATGACCCTTCGTATAAAGGCCTGAAAATAAGAATTGTCTTAATATGACAATACAAAATGTGATGCATGACCCTTCGTATAAAGGCAAGATTTATATGAAGGGTGTTCAAAAATAATTTTTTATAGTTAGTGGGAATTGAATTAATGATCCTTATGTAAATTTTAAACCCCATTAATCATTAAATTACACTTTTGGATTGTGTTAAGGATATTCAAAACTTAATATATAGAGATAAAAAATAGATTTTGCCTTATATATACAATGTAATTTTTTGGCAAAAAGTATTTGGTAGATACCCTTGCGCTCCTAAATCCGCCCCGATATATAAACAAAGAACAAATCTGAAGTCTGTGCCGCCATTACCTAATTGAAAATGACTAACCATA
The DNA here is from genome assembly GCA_034376525.1 of Nicotiana benthamiana. Lineage (NCBI taxonomy): Eukaryota > Viridiplantae > Streptophyta > Magnoliopsida > Solanales > Solanaceae > Nicotiana > Nicotiana benthamiana. Next base: position 53,959,496 of record CM067341.1, on the reverse strand, counting down.
AAATGACAATAAATATTCTTTATTTGTTCAATAGAAAAGCACAATAATTGGAACCTACAGTCTTCTGACTTTAATTCTAAGAAAATGTAAAAACTACAAAAGTCCCCTTAAAAAAAGCTAAAATAGACCCTTATTCTAGTCTTTGTTTAAATATCTCCCTCCTTACTAGCTAAATATAAGACAAAAGGGGTTGCTATGATGATAAGCAACATTTACTTTCAACCGAGAGGTTGTGAGTACGAGTCTTCCCAAGAGCAAGGTGGGAAGTTCTTGGAGGAAAGGATGCAGAGTTTCTATTTGGAAACAGTCTCTCTACCCAAGGGTAGAGGTAAGGTCTGCGTACGTACTACCCTCCCCAGACCCCACTATGTGGGATTATACTGGGTTGTTGTTGTTGTTATATATATATATATATATATATATATATATATATATATATATATATATATATATATATATATATATATATATATATATATATATATATATATATATATATATATATATATATATATATATATATATATATATATATAAGTATTTAAGTCTTATACACTATTAATATATTTTAATCAGTAATAATAAATCAATTGGAATTTTAACCAGGTTATATTACTAATTAATAATTATTATAAAATTATATTGAATTATCTTGTAATTTTTATGTAAATATCTTCTATACTGTCAATTCATGCAAAATAAAATAATCAAAGGGAAAGATCAATACGTTAGATACAATGAAGTCATATACTAATAATTGGTGGGTTTCTATATAATTGGTACACTTTGAACGAGCTCTTTAACTCTTTCACTTGAAATGTTATTCCCCCTCAATTATTTACACCACCTGGCTGGCTTTGATTGCGACACATATTTAATCAAATTTTTTTTAACTGATACTCCTAATTATTTGTATCAATTTCGTAACCTTCTAGTAGGTGAAGTCTAGTTTCTATGAAGGATACGGCAAGGGGCATCCTAATTCCCAAAATCAATTACAATTTGATTAATTAATTTTTAGTAAGTTCTTTAATCTTCTTATATTTGTTCCTTTGCAGTGACATTTCCACCCATTGCATATGAATTGTTACAAATATAAATAAATAAAAAGGGCAGTGGGGGTCCACGGAAGGGGCTGACCACAAGGGTCTATTGTGCATAGTCTTACTCTATATTTCTGTAAGAAATCGTTTCCATAGCTCAAACTCATGACCTTTTGGTCACATGGCAGCAACTTTACTAGTTACTCCGCATTTCTGCAAGAAATTGTTTACATAGCTTAAATATGTGACCTCCTAGTCTGATAGCAGCAATTTTACGCCAAGGCTTGCCAATGGTTACAAATATAAACTATCAAAATGAAGAATGAACATCTTTTTTAAGCGAAATAAAAATAGGGATGAATATTTATTCTTAATTTTTCTAAAAACACAAATTTAAAGAATACATTAACTTCATCATTATCCAATGATAATGTGAAACTGACATTATTCTCTGGTGTGTACATAACGAGTATGGCCTATATATCATATGATTCTTTGACTTGTCCTGATCTCGTGAGTAATAATCATACCATATTTACAAATATTAAAACAACAAGTGGCAACTAAGAAAGGCCAATAATATTAGAATCTGATAAACGTGAGGTCAAATTCTGAGGTTTCAAAATGTTCTCATAATTGAAGGTTGTTATGCCTTTGAGGCTTTGACCAATGCAAGCTTCTAAGATAGAGTAAATTATATTTTAAATAGTTCCTATGATCCACGTACATAGCATGAATAGTTGTCACATTAAGATATCTGCACATAGGCACCATAATACATTTCTTGCTTAACTAGTTCTCTGTATTACATTATGTCCTCTAAATATAAAAGAAATGTCAAAAATAAAACACTTTATTTATTTATTTTCACTATGTGACCACGCTCTTTCACATTCGTGCCTAATTCTTGTTCTTGGTTCAAACATGAAACATTTTGTTGATGCGATAGCGAGACTCAAATCCCAGATATCACATAATTAATCTTTAAGTTGTTATTTAGGAGCGCTTATTTATTTTAGGTACACATTATTCTTTGCATACATGAAAATCACATTAAATTCTTTTTTCTTTTCTAGTTTCTCTTCTTTGGAATTTGAAGAGATTGCTCGGAATGAGTATTTGGATAATAAAGTCGAAGAAGGAGAGAGTTAAGACCAGCGGCAAAGCTACAGCCAATCAAAGGTGATCAATTGAACACTGTGAAAACATTGATTTCCATGTATTGACCAAAGTCTATATTGAGAAATTGAAGAGATGGTGAGAGAGAAAGGAACTCGGTCTTTTCATTTCATAAATTGTTCGAAAAAAAATGAATAGTCGTTTCTAGAAGAAATCCTCTAAACTAATATATCCCAAATTGGGGTAACTATCAAAGAACACAAAATAATGGGTCCCACTCAAGAAGTGGGCTGATTACAAAATAAATATCAGTAAATGGACTTGACTTCTTATATGGGGTGTGCCTCAGCAATAGTATTCTGGTCCTTCTTAACTCTAACACCCCCTTACAAGGTAGAGGGTGACTGGACCCCAGCTTGAGCAATAAAGAATGATGCACAAGACCTCTTAAAGGTTTAGTAAAGATATCTGCAAGCTGAGAGGCCGTAGGAACATGATGCAATGTAATAAGACCCTCATGAAGCTTTGTGCTGATGAAGTGGCAATCCACCTCAATGTGTTTGGTTCTCTCGTGAAACACGGGATTCTTGGCAATGTGGATTGCTGCCTGATTATCACAAAAACAGGGACAGCAACAGTAAAAATATCACCAAAATCATAAAGTAATCTAACAAGCCAGGTTAGCTCACCAACAACCTTACTGATGGCCCTATACTCAGCCTCAGCGGAAGACAAAGACACCACAAGCTGTTTCTTTGCCTTCCAGCCAATAAGAGAACCACCTAAGAGAATGCAAAACCCAGAGACAGATCTCCTAGTGTCTCGGCAGAAAGCCCAGTCACTATCAAATAGGCAGACAAGGAAAGGTCAGGGGTGTTGCTGAGGAAGACCCCAACTTCAGAAGAGCCTCGAAGATATCTGAGTATATGCAAAGTTGCATGCATGTGAGAGGAAGTAGGCTTCTGAAGGTATTGACTAAGATGTTGCACAGCAAAAGCCAAGTCAGGTCCAGTGTGAGTGAGGAAATTGAGCTTCCCCACCAAACTTCAATAGGATTCAGGAGAGGGAAGAGGATCACCCATATCCACTTTGAGCTTGACAGAAAAGATCAACAGGACAAGTAACAGGAGTAACATCCTCACAATGGTACTAATTGAGAAAGTCCTTAATAAATTTCTTCTGATGAAGAAGCAGCCCATCAGAGTGGTAAGTAACTTCAATCCCAAGAAAATAATTGAGAACTCCCCAGTCCTAGATTTTAAACTCATGATCCAGAAAACTTTTTGAAGCAGTAATTTCCTCCAAATCATTACCAGTGAGAATAATATCATCAACATAGACAGCCAACAAGACAATTGATGAAGCAGATTTCTTAGAAAAAAAGAGAGTAATCGTTGAGAGAAGAAGAGTATCCCCTGGAACATAAGGAATTAGACAACTTGGCATACCACTGCCTAGAAGCTTGTCTCGAACCATATAAAGATTTCTCAAGAAGGCAAACTAAAGGAGAAGAAGAGCAAGCACAACCAGATAAGGGGGTGGCTGACAGCCCAAGAGGCAATCTCATATAAACCTCTTAATCCAAATCACCATATAAAAAGGCATTATTGACATCAAGTAGAAAAGGAGACCAATTTTGTTTTACAGCCACAACAATGAGGCACTTAACAGTGGAAAATTTGACAATATGAGAGAAAGTTTCAGTGAAATCCACACCCTCAACTTGGGTGTCACCCCAAACAACCAAGCGAGCCTTGTATCCTTCTACAGACCCATCAGCCGTATACTTGATCTTATAGACCCATTTCCAACCAATGGGTTTCTTACCAAGAGGTAGCTGAACTACAGACCAAGTATGATTAGCTTCTAAGGCTTCAAACTCCTTCCTCATGGCCTCCTGCCATGCAGGGAGAGAGGCATCCTGCTGATAAGAGGCAGGCTCTACCTCATCAGTGTTAACTAAACTGTAAAGACAAATAGAAGAAGAACTGGGGCCAGAAAGAGATGGAGGGAGGCTACAAACATAATGTTGGAGATGAGCAGGAGGAACATGAGTCCTGCTAGACCTTCTAGGAGCAGGTTCTGTAGGCAATGAAGTAGATTGGTGTTGTGGGGGAGAAGGAGATGAGGAAGGGGAAGCAATAGGTTCATAGGTGGAAGGAGATGAGGAATTGGTGTTGTGCAAGGAATCATCAGTAGGAGAACTCCAACTAGGAGAGGGGATAAGAGTAGGATAAGGAACATTGGAAATGTTCCTTGAAGAAGCAAAGGGAAAGACATCTTCATAGAAGACTACATCCCTGGATATTAGGGTAAGCTTAGTTTTCAAGTTGTACATCTTGTAACCTTTTTACCCAATGGATAACCCAGAAAAACACAAGGATCAACTCTAGGTTGAAATTTATCCCTATGGCATTTGGGGACTGAGGCAAAACAAATACAACCAAATGTTTTAATATGGTTATAAGAAGGAGCCTGTCTAAAAAGCAGCTCAAAAGGTGTTTTATTTTTAAGGAGTTTGGAAGGAAATCTATTTATAAGATAGGTGGAAATAAGCACACAATCACCCCAGAATCTAATGGGTAGTTGAGAATGAAAAAGTAAGGTTCTTGAGGTTTGTAGCATATATCTATGCTTTCTCTCAACTACACCATTTTATTGTGGTGTGTGAGAGCAAGAAGTTTGGTGGATTATTCCATTTTCAGCAAAGAAATTGCTGTCACAAGCACTAGATCCAAGTTCAAATGCATTGTCACTTCTAATGGTTTGTACAATAGATTGGAATTGTGTTTTGATCATGGCAATGAAATCTTTGATAAGGGGAAAATCATTGCTCTTGGACCCCATAAGGTGAGTCCAAGTAGCTCTAGTAAAGTCATCAACTATTGTTAGGAAATATTTACACCCATTGTGAGTAGGAGTAACATAAGGACCCCAGGTATCCACATGTATAAGTTGAAAAGCATGTGTGGTTTTAATGGAACTATCAGGAAAAGGCAACCTAGGTTGCCTGGCTAATGGACAAACAGTACAAATGAAAGGTTGTTTAGTTGAAAACTTGCAAGGTATATGAGAAATTTCTTTCCTCCTAACAAAGGGTATGTGCCCTAGTCTATTATGCCATAACACATCCATTTTATTCAATTCAGAATGGTATGTACAATGAGAAGAAGAAGAAACAGAATCAACAGCTAATGGAGAATGGTATTTACAAGGATCTTTTCAACAAGTAAAGGGGCAGTTATAGAACTAGACTGACAGGCTGTTGCATGAGAGTGAAGAGAAGAAGAAGAGTGCACAAGCCTGTAAAGACCATCATCCAATTTACCAATTTCCAATGGCCTTGTCAGAGAAAGGGCCTGTATCAAGCAAGAGAATTTAGTAAATAGGACAATAGAATTTAACTGGTGCACAAGCTTTGATACAGAGATAAGATTGTAATGAAAGCTACGAATATAAAGGACATGATGCAATGTGAAGCAATGGAATTGAATGGATGCAGTACATGTTACATTGACCTTATAACCATCGGTCAAGGTAACTAAGTATGGTATGATTAATGGCTTAATGTCAAATAGAAGGTCTTTACTAGAGGTCATGTGATCATTGGCCCCATAATCTATAATCCAAATGCATTCACTTACTTTAGTTAACATGCAAGCCCCATAAGATACATTATTTAAACAACTGGGTGGAGAGAAAATACCAGCAAAGTTGGCAGATGCCATAAGGCTGGATTAAGGCTGAGACTCTGAAATTTGTGTCTGCTGAAGCAGCAACGTAAGTTGTGAATATTGATCCTTGGTCAATCCAGGGATCAAAGACTCTGATTCAGAAGATCCCTGAGCATTCTCAACATTATTCTGAGAACCAACAAAGCTTGGATAGACCTGCACCTCAACATTTGTTGCAGCCCTCTTACCCTTTGTAAATTTAAAACCTGATGGGAATCCATGGAGTTTATTGCAATATCTACACACTATATTTGACTTATTTAGATCAAATTTGACTCTTTGATTGAACTGCTTAGGAGGGGAAGGTGTCCCTGGGAACTTGTTGGTGAGGTGAGGTGGTGACGAAACTTGTCTTTGTCTCTCATCTTGAAGCAAGATGTTGTAGGCAGTGTCTAGAGATCGAGGAGGATGCATCAGGAGAATATTGCTCCTAACCCCAACATAGATTTTATTAAGCCACATGAGAAATTGATGCAGCTTGTTCTCATCATTTTCTCTTTGGAGCTCAGATTTGGCAGCACATGTGCGAATGCGACTACGAGATGCACGCATGAATCCCAACTTATCCCAGAATCTCTTTAGCTTGTTGAAGTAGGATGATATATCCAAAGACCCTTGACTAGTAGATGCTAACTCTTGCTTTATCTCAAAGACCTTGGTACCATTGACAGTGCCATACCTATTATTAAGCTGAGTCCAAATACTTTGAGCAGTGTCAGAATACTAAACACTCTCAGCTATCTCTGGTGTAAGGGAATTGGTGAGCCGAGATACAACTATATTGTTACACCTATCCCACTGCCTAAATTGAGGGGAATTTTTCGGAGGTTTGAGAAATGTTCCATCAAACCCAATCTTATTCCTAGAAGATAGGGAGACAATTATATTTCGTCTCCATCCCCCAAAACCAGTCCCAGAAAAGGGATTACTAACCAAAGAAACTCCCGGAACATCAGAAGACAGGAGGAGAAACATTGGACTCGAGGGGTCAGGTACAAAATTAGTAGAAGCAGAATTAGAATTATCAGCAATATTAACCATTTTGGATTCAATTAGTCACTCAGAATGTTTATAGAGTTCAGTCACAACATATGCACTAATATATCTTCACCTCAAATAGTATCTAAGAGATTTGAACAACAGAAAATTAGCTAGATAAGAGAATATCCTTCGTCTTTGTGATTGAAAGTCGTCAACAACCTTGAAACTTGAAAGGAACCAAACCCTAACAGCTTGTCGATACACAAATCCATAGAAATCGATTTACTTCCATGCAAAACCGATGAATCTCACGCAATACGAACCTTAAAAATCAGCAATTGCGGAAGAAAACTCAATGAGATCAGAAAACCCCAAATTTCTCAGAGAACAAGGAAACTGATAAAAACGAGTGAGGGTAACATCGCGAGGAAGCTGGTGATGAGTAGGAACAGAATCTCTGCTCTGATACCATATGAAAACATTGATTTCTATATTGAGAAATTGAAGAGATGGTGAGAGAGAAGGAAACTCGGTTTTTCATTTCATAAGTTGTTCCAGAAAAAATGAATAGTCACTTCTAGAAGAAATCCTCTAAACTAATATATCCCAAATTGGGCTAGCAATCAAAGAATACAAAAAAATGGGCCTCACTCAAGAAGTGGGTTGATTACAAAATAAATATCAGTAAATGGACTTGACTTCCTTCTTATGTGGGGTGTGCCTCAGCAACAGTATACTAGTCCTTCTTAACTCCAACAAACACCCTTAGTCGAAAAATTATACTATGTATATAGGTAAAAAAATTAAGTTTTAGAGTATATAACATATAATGAACACCACTTATCGGAGAATTTTTTTACTTTTTTAAAGTTTGAACACCCTTTGAAAAATTCCTAGCTCCGCCACTGGGTAAGACATATCTTAAAAAAATCACGTTGGTAATGAACTGTCACGACCCAAATCTACCTTATTGTGATGACGCCTGTCGTGGAACTATGCAAGCCGACTCTTTTACCAAAACAACACAATATTTCAATTTGATAATTACTTCAAGCTATTTAAATGATAAAACTTTATAAGGCAAGTCTGAATAGCAAAGTACGGAAAGAAAAGCCTGTCATCGGGGTATCACTAGTCATGAGTATCTACTAAGAACTGACCGATAAAGCTAAGACTAATATAGTCTAGAAACCAACTAATAACATTTATAGGAAGAAGGAGGTAGGACTGGCATATATCGGGTAAAACCAATAATCTGAACCGTTAATTATTTATTGGGTTATCGATTTCGGGTTATTGGATTAATAGTTCGGTGACAGTCTGGAATTTTTTCATTATTGGAATATCGGCTCGGGCCTTGGATTGCTAATTTTTTTATTGGGTAAACCAATAACCCAATAAGAATTAATAAAATTATAACTTTACCCTTAAGTATATACGTATGCTAGGGCCTCAGTTCATTCTCTCCTATTCTTTCTCAACCGCACTCTTTAGTTGCTTCACTCTTCATTCTTCATAGACCTTACTAGCTACTCCTAGCGTTACTTTTTTGTCTCGTACATTAGGCTTTTAATTTCTATAACAAAATTCATCTTCATATTGGTATTTTTGACTGTTAATGATTCTTTATCTTATTTTTTTCTGAATTTTGTGAGCTCATATTATGCAGCCTATAACTACTACCAATTTCTCTTCACAATTATTAATTCTCAATCAACAATCTTCGTAAATTTTAGTATATTTTTAACCTTATTTTTTTGTACACTATGATGAGCTTTTACAACAGAACAATATTTTCTTGCCTTCTAGGTGATTTTTATTTATGTTTTAGTATTGCCCATGCACAGAAGGATGTGCTCTATCGTTCCTTTTTTCAGGTTAAGCATTTGACAAACAACTTCTAATTTATCTGGGACTTTTAGTACTATATGGTTTGACTTATTAATTTTAAGGTGAAATTGCTACTACTTTGTATTATTATTTATATATTTGGATAACTATTGTTGAAGAATCAGTATATTCCAGTTGTAGCCACCTGACAGAACGCAAAAATGGGTAGTATATTATATGTGAACTCTTCTCTTTTTGCGTAACTCCAGTGAATTATTTTCTCTTTGTTGCTTAACTCTAGATTGAGTTATATTATCGGATAAACCAATAACCGAATCGATAATGATCGATAACCGTTTAATCGATAACCAATAACTGATATCTTCTATGTTCGACTATCAGTTTATCAAATTTGTAATCCGATAACCGATATCTAAACCGATAATATTCATAACCGAATTGAACCGACCGATGACCAACCCTAATAGAAGGGAGAAGAGTAGGGCTGCAATTTCCATGCATCTAGCTTGATAACTTCAACATATCCGTGGCGGATGAAATTAACACTCACAAGCACGTCCAGCAACCCCTGAATTTGCACATAAGGTTCAGGGAGTAATGTGAGTACGCTAACTCCGTAAGTAAAAAAAGTAAATAAAGACAGAGCAGTAGTGACGAGCAATAAAACATATACATTTCATATCATAAAATCTCAGTAGAATACAACAGGCTTGTAAAATCAGGGTTTTGAATCAACTCAGCTCATTTAAATCCAGTTTAAGTAAAACTGTTTAAAACAACTTTCAACAGTTTTCAAACAAAGTGATAAAACAGTGAGTAAAAATGATGAAAACATAACCATCCCCTCGGATATAACTCACTCGTATACGACCCCTCGAGCAACATATATCATAAATAACCCATCGGGCAAACATCACTCATATACAGCCCCTCGGGCAAACATGAATCATAAAAAACCCCTCGGGAAAATATCATTGTCACTCATATACATCCCCTCGGGCATACCTCACAATCACTCGTTACCACCCTCTCGGGCACAACATGAAACAAGAATAGACCCCCATGCAAAATATCATACCACTCTCTTAGGTTACCCGCGCTCACTAGGGGTGTAAAGACTTCGGAGAGGCTCCTACAGCCCAATCGCTATAACAAGCCACCTCGTGGAATAAATAAATCAGGACATCAGCCTCATAACAAGCACCTCGTGGCAGATATCAATCTGGCCCTCGACGTTACAAAATCATGAATCAGTAACAACGTGTTGCGGTGTGCATCCCGATCCCACAAATAACCTTACAAGAACAGGCCCTCAACCTCACTCAGTCATAAACCTCTCAAGCCACTCAGGCTATCAGTAAAAATAGGTGCTAACCCACAATAATATTTTTATATGCATTAATATGGGTAATAAAATGGAGTTTATAAAATCGCTGAACATAGCATGACTGAGTATAGATCTAGAGAATGTAACAATCCGACCAGTCGTTTTGAGAATTTGCACTTCTATTGCTAGTTCTAGGGCATGATTAGCCCTTATGATGTATCATGACTTACGTAAATTGTCGATTTTGGTTTCCAGGATAATCGGAATAGATTTAGAAGAACAATTCTCAGCTTGAAGCATTAAATTAGTTTGACCAAATTTTGACTTTTTAGTGTTCGAAATAGAATTTGGATTTTTATGAATTGGTTAGCTCTGTTAGGTGATTTTGGACTTGGGAGCGCGTCCAAAATGTGATTCGAAGGTCCGTGATAGATTTAGGCTTGAATTGGCAAAATTAGAAATTTAGTGTTTCTCGGTCGACAGTAAAAATTTTGATGTCAGGGTCAAAATGGATTTACAGAAGTTGGAATAGGTTCATAGTGTCATGTATAACGTGTGCGCAAAATTTCAAGTCACTCGGACGAGGTTTGTTAGTTATCGGCATCGTTTGCGAAATTCAGAAGTTAAAGAGATCTTAGGCTTCAATGCGAGGGTGATTCAGTGTTTTGATATTTTTTTGAGTATTCCGAAGGTTTGACTAAGTTTGTATGTTGATATGTGACTTATTGGTATTTTTGGTTGAAGTCGCGAGGGCCTCTAGTGTGATACGGATGGTTGACGGATTGGTTTTTGGTGTTAGAGAGTTGATGAAGACTGCTTATGTGATTATGCTGGTGTTTCCGCACCCGAGGAAGGGAGACTGCAGGTGCATGTTTCGCAGAAGAGGAAAGAGGCCCGATGATACAGGAATAAGTGGTCTGAGCTGGAAGTGCAGGTGTGAGTAATGGAGCGTACCCACGAGACCGTAGGTGCGATGTGTTGGCCGAAGATACAAATCTTGAGGAATAAGTGGAATCCGCACCTGATATGGTTTTTCTGTAGGTGCGGCATCATAGAATCGACATTTTTTACTGCAGATGTGGTACCTCTGGGAAAACAGTATAAATTGTGGACTTCTCGAATTTTAGTTCACTTTTCACTATTTTTTGTCATCTTTGGAACTTTTGGGAGCGATTTTTAGGAGGAATTCAAGAGTTTATCAGTAAGGTAAGTGGCTTAAGCCCTAATACTCATATATGTAATGATTTCTCATTGTTTAATCGTGTAATTGTAAAGATTATGGGTAAAAATGAGGGGTTATGGCTTGGGAATTGGAGAGTTTGATTTGGGGGTTTGAAAGGATTTCAGGTTTTGTTCCTAATTTGATAGTTTTCCTTGTGGAATTCATTCCATTTGCATATATTGATGGTATTGTTATGGTTGTGAATAGATTCGGTGCGATTAGTGGCCGAGTCAAGGGGAAAGAGCATCGCGGAGTAGAAATTTGACCAATTTGAGGTAAGTAATGATTAGAAATCTAGTCCTAAGGGTATAAAACCCCGGATTTTACATTGTTTTAATATTTTGATGTGACTCACATGCTAGGTGACGAGTGTGTGGGCGTGCACCGGTGGGGATTATGACTTGGTATTTCCCCTAGCTTGGGTTGAATGCCATATTTGGGTCTTTTTCCAAAGTTGTTTGGACCCTTAGGGGACTTTTCTTATTATCCTCTCATTGTTTTAATCCACTCGGGCTATCAGTAAAAACAGGGTGCTCAGCCAAAATAATATTTTAATATACATCAAATGTGTAATAAAGAGTGAGAGGTTTATGACTGAGTGAGGCCGAGGTCCTGTTCTTGTGAGGATATTTATGGGATTGGGCTGCACGCCGCAACATATTGTTACAGATTCATGATTTTGTGAGGCCGAAAGCCTAATTGATTTATGGCACAAGGTGGCTTGTTATGAGGCCAAGGGGCTGATTGATTTATGCCAGGAGGTGGCTTGTTATAGCGTTTGGGCTATAGGAGCCCCTCCGGAGTCTGTACCACCACCAGTGAGCTGAGGTACCATAAATGTGTGATATGATATTTTTTTGAGGGGCTGTTCTTGATTCATGTTGTGCCTTCGGGGATGTTTACGAGTGATTGTGAGGTATTCCCGAGGGTCTGCATATGAGGAACAATGATGTTTGCTTAGTGGATTGTTTATGATTATGTTTTCTCGAGGGGGTGTTTGTGAGTGATGTTTGGCCGAGGGGCTGTTTATGATTTATATAGCCTGAGGGGCTGTATACAAATGCATTTTTCCCAAGGCATTGATTATGTTTTCATCATTTTTACTCATTGTTTCATTACTTTATTTGAAAACAATTGAAAGATGTTTTAAACGATTTTACTGAAACTGGATTTAAATTAGCTGAGTTGATTCAAAACCCATATTTTAAAAGCTTGTTATATTCTACTAAGATTTCATGATGTAAACTGTATATGTTCTATTTCTCATTACTACGGCTCAGTCTTTATTTACTTTTATTACTAACTAAGTTGACGTACTTACATTACTCTCTACACCTTGTGTGCAGATCTAGGGGTTGGTGGACATGCTTGTAAGTGTTGAATTCATCCGTCGTGGATTTGTTGGAGTTAGGAAAGCAGCTGCATGGCACTCATAGCCCTGCTCTTCTCCCTCCTATCTTCCTATAAATGTTATTAGTTGGTTTCCAAATAGTATTAGTCTTAGCATTACCCCGATGTCGGGCTTTTCTCTCCGTACTTTGCTATTCAAACTTATCTTATAAAGTTTAATTATTTAAATAGTATGAAGTAATCCTTAAATTGAAATATTGGGTTGTTTTGGTAAAAGAGTCATCCTGTCTAGTTATACGATAGGCGCTATCACGACTTGGTATATTTGTGTCATGACAAGTTGGTATCAGAGCTTAGGTTACATAGGTCTCACAAGTCATGAGAAGGTTTAGTAGTGTAATGACCTGACCCGTCAGCCCGTGATTCACTGCCTAGTTTTCCCCTTTTTATGTCTCTATATGTTTAATTATATGTGTTTGAAGAATTTGAAGTAATTCGGGTGGAGTTTGGTTAGAAATGAGACAATTAGTCTCTTTATGAGATGGTTCATTTGGAAAAAGTCAATCGAATGTTGACTTATGAGTTAGTGGGCTCGGAATAGATTTTTGATGATTCGACTAGTTTCAGATGGTGATTTGTGACCTAGGAGTGAAATCAAAACTGAATTTGGAGGTCCGTGTAGAAGTAGGCTCGAATTGGCTAAGTTAGAATTTTGGCAAAGTTCGGTTGATAGATGGGATTTTGATACGGGGGTCAGAATGGAATTCCAATAGTTACAGTAGCTCTGTTAGGTGATTTTTGGTATGTGTGCAAATTTTCAGATCATTCGGAGGTGTTTAGATCGGGTTTTGGATGAAATGCAAGTTTCAAAAGTTTTAGTTTAACTTAGGCTTGAATCCGTGGTAATTTGATGATTGCGAGGTTTGTGATAGTGTCTTTATGTTACGAGCAAGTTTGAATGAAGTATTAGGACATATATGTGCTTTTGACTGCGGACCCGAGGGCCTCGGGGTGATTTCGGATGGCTAATGGGGATTTCTGAATAAGAAAGTGCAGCAGAAATATTGTAGCAGAGATTTACTCTATGCGATCGCATAGGTATGCCTGCGATCGCATGGAAAGTTCGGAGGGGCCCTGGAATTTTCCCTATGCGATCGCCTAAGAGGATCTGCGATAGCATAGGTGTGGGATTGTGTTCAGTGCGATCGCGTAGTGGCGAATGCGATCGCGTAGTTATAGGGATCAATGTTATACCATCACATGAGGTGTTGTGCGATCGCGTAAGAAGAAATTGGAGGGCCGGATTTTTGGTCTATGCAATCGCAGGAGTAGGGATGCGATCGCATAGAAGGATAACTGCGCGGACAGAATATTTTAAGGGTTATTTCACCCGCGATCTATTCATAATTTCCTCCATTGTTAAGCAACCAAGAGAGCTTTTTGAGCGATTTGAAGCGTGCCTTCAACGATTATTGATTGAAGGTAAGTCTCTTGACTTAAAAACACCATTTTTAGGAAGAATCAACCCTTAATTCCATGAAATTATGTAGAAATGTTTGGAGAACAAGGGCATAGTTTTTAGAAATGAATATTGGGGATTTGAAAGGTCATTCGAGCTCCGTTTTCGACAAACTTTATAGGTATGGACTCGTGGTGAGATGAGAAATCCAATGATGTAATTTTCATAATGTTTCGAGAAGTGGGCCCGGGGATCGGGTTTTACGACCTTCGTGATTTTTAGCATTTTTTCAATAGTTTCAGTTGGGTTATGTTTATTTAGCCTATAATACCATATTAGTTGTGGTTTTTACTAGGTTCGATGCACGTAGATGGAGATTCAAAGGGAAAAGGCATGACGGACCAGTCTACGACCGGTTAGAGGTGAGAAGTTTGTATACATGATTGCCTGAGGGTTTGTTTATCACATCGTGATGCTATGTTAGGGCGTGACTCACACCCCATGGCAGGTGCGGGAGTGTAAATGATTGGGGATTTTGACTTGGTCCATCCCGAGAGCTAAATATAATTATTGGCGACTGACACGCACATTGTATTGTTGATAATTGGGCTTATTGCCATGTTTAGGGACTTGTGCCGATCTGTAGCATCCGTCTAGGGTGGATATCTTTGTGATAACATTATTTGCATAATCATTAATCTCAGTCCTCTGCTTAATCACTGTCATTAAATGCTAAGTCACCTTATTCCTGAAATTAATTAATTAAATTACATTAACCTTAATAATTGGAAAAAAATGGGAAATTTGATTAAATATGTTATGTGAGTCATATGCATACTGTGGACTGAGCATGGGTCGAGTTGCAGGTCGCAGCGGTGATATGATAATATTGCGCTTGGGCTGAAGGATCCCTCCGGAGTCTGTGCATACCCCCAGTGAGCGTCGTCAACGATAAGTGGATCGGGATGCATGCCGCAGTGTATTCATGTGCATTGCATTGCATCTTCATCTGATACTTGGTTGTTATATTTGTCATTTCTTTATTGTTAGTTCATAGTTAAGGCATAAAACGGTTAGTTTTATCTTTGCTTTGTGGAATTTCATGGATTTCTTACTTTCAGACGTTATATATGCTAATTACTCACTGATTCGGTAGTACTCACCCCTACTCCCTATACCTTGTGTGCAGATTCAGGTACACCGTAGGCTTAGCTGACACTTGTAATCTCCAGATAATGTTCAAATTAATTGAGGTAGCTGCTTGACGTTCGCAGGACCCGGCTACTCTTTATATTTCAGTTTATTACTACTATATACATTTCCAAACTTTTACATTTTCATTCAGCTATTATTATCCAGTTTTTGTTTAGAGGATCTAGTCTCGTACCCAGATATTTTGGGAGTGTTTTATTTAGATTCGTATTGTCTTCATATTATTTTATTAATATTATTTGTATTCTTATTCGAGAATTATATATTTTTTCTTAAACTGTCGGATTTGAGAATTATTGCGAAGGCAGAGTGAACGTTGGTCAGGCTTGCCTAGCTTTCGGGTTGGGCGCCATCACGGTTGGGTTTGGGTCGTGACAAGTTGGTATCAGAGCCTAGGTTAATAGGCCTCACGAGTCATGAGCAGGTTTAGTAGAGTCTTGTTTATGGGTGTATCGTGCACCACACTTATAAGCAGGAGGCTACAGAACTTTTAAGAAATACCTCACTTTCTTGAAATTCATATTGTACGGTTTGTTAACGTGAAAACTAAATTTCTATATTCTATTCTCTCACAGATGCCGAGAACCCGTGCTAATGGACGTGGCGGACGATCCCCAATACCACCTGCTAGAGGACTTGCACGCGGTCGTGGTGTTGGACCAGGCAGACCAGCAGGGGAAGCACCTGCAGACCCACCAGCTGCCCAGGTCCAGGATCAGCCTCCAGCTGTGGATGCTCCAACAACACCTATTCAGACACCGGTAGTGCCCATCTTGATTCCTGGTCTCCAGTAGTCATTGGCTCAAATTTTTTTCGTCAACACTAGTCTGGCTCAGGCGGTTTCAGCCACCACAGCAGTGGCTACTTCTCAGACCAGGGGTGGTCATCAGACCCCCGATGCTCGCACTCCCGAGCAGGTTGTTCAGAGCTTACAGACACCTGAGGTAGCTCTAGTTCAGCCACTTCAGCCAGTTGCTCCAGTTGCACCAGATGCACCGGTTGTTCCAGTTGCGCCGGTCGCACCTTCTCCATCTCATGTGGTTCCAGCTATGCCGGATGACGAGCAGCATCGTTTGGAGAGGTTTGATAAGCTCCAGCCTCTGACATTCAGTGGTGCTGAGGGCGAGGATACCTAGGGTTTTCTTGATAATTACCAACATATGCTTCGTACTGCGGGTATTCTGGAGTCTACTGGAGTGGCTTTTCAGACCTTCCTGTTCACAGGAGCTGCATTTACTTGGTGGGAAGATTTTGAGAGGCGTAGGCCTATTGGGGAAGCGCCCCTCACTTGGCAGCAGTTCTCCACGGTATTTTGGAAAAGTATGTGCCCTAGTCTCACTAGGAGGATCTGCGTTGTCAATTCGAGTGGTTGACTCAAGGAGATATGACAGTGACTCAATATGAGTTGTTGTTTACACAGCTAGCTAAGCATGCTATGTGGATGATCCCGACAGATAGAGAGAGGATAGGGATGTTTATAGATAGCCTCAACTATCTGATCTCTATATATATGACTAGAGAAAGGGACACAACAACTACATTTGGCTCGACTGATTGAGACAGATCGTCATCGGGAGCATATGGCGAGAGAGGCCAAGAGGCCTCGAGGTTCAGGTAATTTCAGTGGTGCTCTATTTAGGGGCCAGTTTCAGCATGGTAGAGGTTGTTCTTTCAGGCCTCCTCAGTCCGGACGCACAGATTCCAGTGGGGCTTCTTCAAGCTGGGGCCATCAGGGTTATCAGCAGATTCAGTATGCACTAAGTGCTCTTCCAGATCAGAGCCCTGCTCATGCTCTTTCAGCTCAGGGTTCGTCTGCAGCGAGGGGTTCTCATCAGTCCCCTTCTCCAGTTTCAGTTTGTTGCTATGAGTGCGGCGATTTTGGTCACATGAGGAGACAGTACCCCGCAGTAGGCAGTCTCAGCAGAGGGATCAACCCTCGCCTTCTGCTCAGGTTTTTTCTACTCCCACTCAGCCAGCTAGGGGTGTAGGCTAGGTAGCCAGATGTCACCCCAGGGGTGAGGACCATACTGGCGGTGGCTAGGCTCATTTCTATGCCCTTCCAGATCAGAGGGACGCTATTGCCTTGGATGTAGTCATCACAGGTATTATCTCACTATACCACAGGAATGCTTCTGTTTAATTTGATCCTGGATCTACCTATTCATATGTATCTTCCTATTTTTCTCATCATTTGGGTACGACCCGTGGTTGTCTTGCCTTGCCCGTGCACGTATCTACCATGGTGGGTAATACTATTATTGTGGACATGTCTATCGATCCTCTCTGGTGACTATTGGGGGTCTGTAGACCCGAATTGTCCTGTTATTATTGGGCATGGTAGATTTCAACGTGATTTTGGGTATGGATTGGCTATCTATTTACCATGCTATTCTAAACTGTCATGCTAAGACATTTACGTTGACTCTACCGGGTATTCCGAGGATCAAGTGGCGAAGCGTGATTGATTATGTACCCAGCAGGGTGATTTCTTTCCTAAAAGCCCAACGGATGGTTGGGAAGGGTTTTCTATCATATTTGGCTTTCGTGATACATGTGGAAGCTGAGGCTCCTAGTCTTGATTCGGTCCCTGTTGTAAGGGATTTCCCCGATGTGTTCCTCGTGGACTTGCCGGGCATGCTGCCGGACAGGGACATTGATTTCGGTATTGATTTGGCGTCGGGCACTCAGCCCACCTCTATTCCTCCCTATCGTATGGCACCATCAGAGCTAAAGGATTTGAAAGAACAGCTTCAAGAACTCCTAGATAAGGGGTTCATTTGCCTGAGTGTGTCACCTTGGGGTGAACCGGTGTTAATTATAAAGAAGAAAGAAGGCTCAATAAGAATGTGCATTGACTACTGGTACTTGAATAAGGTGACTGTGAAGAACAAGTGCCCACTACCCCGTATTGAGGATTTATTTTATCAGCTCCAAGGAGCAAGGGTATTCTCTAAGATTGACCTTCGATCAGGCTATCACCAACTGAAGATTAGGGATTCAGACATTATGAAGACGAATTTCAGGATGAGATATGGGCATTACGAGTTTCTAGTGATGTCTTTCGGGCTGACTAATGCCCCAGCCGCATTCATGCACTTGATGAACAGTGTACTTCGGCCTTATCTGGATTCTTTTGTGATCGTATTTATTGATTATATTCTAGTGTATGGCGTAGGAAGGAGTAGCACGCGCAACATTTGAGGGTGGTCTTGCAAATATTGAGAGAGGAGAAGCTTTATGCAAAGTTCTCCAAGTGTGAATCTTAATACTGTGACTTTTCAGGGACACGTGGTGTCGAGTGAGGGTATTCAGGTTGACCCAAAGAAGATTGAGGCGATGCAGAGTTGGCCCAGACCGTCCTCAGCTACTGAGATTCGGAGTTTCCTCGGTTTGGGGGGTTATTACCATAGGTTCATTCAGGGCTTTTCATCCTTTGCTTTGCCTTTGAAGAAGTTGACGCAGAAGAATGCTCCATTTTTAAGGTGGATTAATGCGAGGAGAGCTTCTATAAGCTTAAGTCGGCCTTGACCACATCACCGATATTAGTATTGTCTTCAGCTTCAGGTTCTTACACGGCGTATTGTGATGCTTTGATAGTTGGGATCGGTTGTGTATTGATATAGGATGGTAGATTTATTGCTTATGCTTCTCGTCAGCTAAAGCCCCATGAGAAGAACTACCATGTTCATGACTTAGAATTGGCTGCAATTGTTCATGCCTTGAAGATTTGGAGGCATTATCTTCATGGTGTATCATGTGAGGTATATACGGACCATCGCAGTCATCAGCACTTGTTTAAGCAGAAGGATCTTAATCTGAGACAGCGGAGATGGCTTGAGTTACTCAAAGACTATGATATTACCATTTTGTATCATCCCGGGAAATCCAATGGAGTGGCTAATGCTTTGATCTGGAAGGCTATTAGCATGGGTAGTCTGGCGTACATTCCAGTTAGGGAGAGGCCCCTTGCGGTTGATGTTCAGGCCTTCGCCAACCAGATAGTAAGGCTAGATATTTCTGAGCCCAGTCGGGTGTTGGCTAGTGTGGTTTCTCGATCTTCTTTGTATGAACGCATCAGAGAGCGCCAATATGATGGCCCGCATTTACTTGTCCTAAAGGACATGGTTCAGCATGATGATGCCAGAGATGTGACTATTGGTGATGATGGTGTGATGCGGATGTAGGGCTAGATTTGTGTGCCCGACAAGGATGGCCTCTGGGAGTTGATATTAAAGAAGGCCCACAGCTCGCGGTATTTGATTCATCTGGGTGCCGCGAAGATGTACCAAAATTTGAGAGAGTATTACAGGTAGAGGAGAATGAAAAAGTATATTGTGAATTATGTGGCTTGGTGCCTCAACCGTCAGCAGGTAAATATGAGAACCAAAGGCCCGGTGGTGTACTCCAGCAGATGGATATTCCGGAGTCGAAATGGAAGAATATTACTATGGATTTTGTGAGTGGTCTTCCTCGTACCTCGAAGAAGTTTGATTAGATTTGGGTAATCATGGATAGGCTTACCAAGTCCGCTCACTTCATTCCAGTATGCACTACCTATTCTGTAGAGAAGTTAGCAGAGATTTTCATCCGAGAGATTGTACGGTTGCATGGTGTCCACGTTTCCATCATAACAGATAGGGGTACCGTGTTTACTTCCCAGTTATGAAGGACTTTTGATGGGGAGTTGGGCACACAGGTACATTTGAGCACAACATTTCATCCACAGACGGACGGGCAGTCCAAGCGTACTATCTAGATCTTGGAGGACATGTTGTGTGCATGTGCTATTGATTTTGGAGGTTCTTGGGCTGAATTCTTGCTGCTTGCGGAGTTAGTGTATAATAACAGCTATCAGTCCAGCATCCAGATGGCATCGTATGAGGCCTTAAATGGGAGACGGTGTAGATCTCCGATTGGTTGATTTGAGCCCGGCGAGGCTAGATTATTGGGGACAGAGCTAGTTCAGGATGCCTTAGAAAAGTTGAAAGTAATCCAGGAGAGACTTCGTAAAGCTCAGTCGCATCATAAGAGTTATGCGTACCGGAAGGATCAAGATGTATCTTATGCAGTGGGCGAGAAGGTCTTGTGGAAGGTTTTGCCCATGAAAGGCGTTATGAGGTTTGGAAAGAAAGGGAAGCTGAGTCGAAGGTTCATTGGGCCTTTTGAATTACTTAGGAGGATTGGGGAGGTGGCCTACATGCTTGCATTTCCACCCAGCTTGTCGGGAATTCATCTGGTGTTTCATGTTTCTATGCTTCGGAAGTATGTTGGGGATCCGTCTCATGTGTTAGACTTTAGAACGATCCAGTTGGATGAAGACTTGACCTATGATGTGAAGCCGTGGCTATCTTGGGTCGTCAAGTTTGAAAGATGGTATCAAAGGACGTGGCTTTGGTGAAGGTGCAGTGGAGAGGTCGGCCCGTGGAGGAAGCCACTTGGGAGACCGAGAAGGAGATGTGAGGAAAATATCCTCACTTGTTTGATACTCAAGGTATGTTTCTTGGCTCGCTCGAGGACGAGCGTTTGTTTAAGTTGGGGAGGAGGTAACAACCTGACCCGTCGTCCTATGATTTACCATCTCGTTTTCCCTGTTTTATGTTTCTATATGTTTAATTATATGTGTTTGGAGAATTTGAAGTAATTCAGGTGGAGTTTGGTTAGAAATGAAACAATTAGTCTCTTTATGAGAAGGTTAGTTTGGAAAATTCAACCAAATGTTGACTTATGAGTTAGACGGCTAGGAATGGACTTCAGATGATTCGACTAGTTTCGGATAGTGCTTTGTGACCTAGGAGCGAAATCGGAATTGAATTTGGAGGTCCGGTGTAGAATTAGGCTCAATTGGCTAAGATAGAATTTTGGCGAAGTTCGGTTGACACGTGAGATTTTGATCCGGAGGTCGGAATGAAATTTCGACAATTAGCTCCGTTAGGTGATTTCTGGTATGTGTGCAAATTATTAGACCATTCGGATGTGTATAGGTCAAGTTTTGGATCAAATGCAAGTTTCGAAAGTTTTAGTTTAACTTAGGCTTGAATCCGTGGTAATTTGATGATTTTGAGGTTTATGATAGTGTCTTTATGTTACGAGAATGTTTGAATGAAGTATTAGGACATATCTGCGCTTTTGGATGAGGGCCCGAGGGCCTCGGGGTGATTTCGGATTGCTAACGGGGATTTCCGAATAAGAAAGTGCAGTAGATAATTGCAGCAGAGATTTACTCTATGCGATCGCATAGGTATGCCTGCGGTTGCATAGAAGGTTTGGAGGGTCCCTGGAATTTTCCATATGCGATCGCGTAAGAGGCTATGTGATCGCATAGGTGTGGGATTGTGTTCAGTGCGATTGTGTAGTGGAGAATGCGATCGCGTAACTGTAGGGCTCAGTGTTATGCGATCGCATGGGTTCTTGTATGATCGCGTAAGAGAAAACTGGATGGCCGGATTTTGTTCTATGCGATTGCAGGAGTTGGGATGCGATCGCACAGAATGATTACTGGGCGGACAGAATGTTTTAAGGGTTATTTCACTCGCGACCTATTCATAATTTCCTCCATTATTAAGCAACCAAGAGAGCTTTTTGATCGATTTGAAGCGTGCTTTCAATGAGTATTGATTGGTGGTAAGTCTCTTGACTTAAAATCACCATTTTTAGGAAGAGTCAACCCATATCTCTATGAAATTGTGTAGAAATATTTGGAGAACTAGAGCTTAGTTTTTTAGAAACGAATTTTGGGGATTTGGAAGGTCACTAGAGCTCATTTTCCACAAACTTTATATATACGGACTCGTGGCAAGACGAGTAATCCAAAGATGTGATTTTCAGAATTTTTCAAAAAGTGGGCACAGGGCTCGGGTTTTACCAACTTCGTAATTTTTAGCGTTTTTCGAATAATTTCAGTTGGTTTATGATTATTTAGACTATAATAATATATTCATTATGGTTTTGACTAATTTCGACGCGCGTAGACGGAGATTCAAATCGAAAAGGCATCGTGGACCAGTCTACGACCGGTTAGAGGTGAGTAGTTTGTGTAGATGATGGCCTGGGGGTTTGTTTATCACATCGTGACGCTATGTTATGACGTGACTAGCACCCCATGGCAGGTGCGGGATTGTAAATGATTCGGGATTGTGACTTGGTCCATCCCGAGAGCTAAATATAATTATTGGAGGCTGACACACACATTGTATTGTTGATAATTGGGCTTATTGCCATGTTTAGGGCCTTGTGCCGATTTGTAGCATCCGTCTAGGGCGGATATCTTTGTGATAACATGATTTGCATAATCATTGGTCACAGTCTCGTGCTTAATCACTGTCATTAAATGCTAAGTTACCTTATTCCTGAAATTGATTAATTGGATTACATTCACCTTAATAATTGGAAAAAATGGGAAATTTGATTAAATCTGTTATGTGACTCATATGCATACTGTGGACTGAGAATGGGTCGGGTTGCACGCCACATCGGTGATATGATACTATTACGCTTGGGCTGAAGGAGCCCCAACGGAGTCTGTACATACCCCCAGTGAGCGTCGTCGACGTTAAACGGATCGGGCTGCACGGCGCAGTGTATTCATGTGCATTGCATTACATCTTCATCTGATACTTGACTGTTATATTTTTTATTGCTTTGTTGTTAGTTCGTAGTTAAGGTATAGAACGGTTAGTTTTCATTTTGCTTTGTGGCATTTCGTGGATTACTTACTTTCAGACGTTATATATGCTTATTACTCACTGAGTCGGTAGTACTCACCCCTACTCCCTGCACCTTTTGTGCAAATTCAGGTACACCGGAGGCATAGCTGACACTCGTAGTCTCCAAATATTCTTCAGAGTCGTTGAGGTAGCTGCTTAACGTTCGCATGACCCAGCTGCTCTTCATATTTTAGTTTATTACTGCTATATACATTTCCAAACTTTTACATTTTCATTCAGCTAAAATTATCCGGTTTTTGTTTAGAGGCTCTAGACTCGTGACCTAGATCTTTTAGGAGTGTTTTATTTAGATTCGTATTGTTATCGTATTATTTTATTAATATTATTTGGATTATTATTCAAAAATTTTTATATTTTTCCTTAAATTGTCAGATTTGAGAATTTATTGACAAAACGAGAGTGAACGTTGGTCAGGTTTGCCTAGATTTTAGGTTGGGTGACATCACGACCAAGTTTGGGTCATGACAAGTAGGGTCTCGTGGATCAGTACGGAGACGTCTGTACTTATCTTCAAGAGGCTATAGAACCTTTAGGAAATCCCACATTCTTAAATTCTTATCGTGTGACATTGATTCGGCTTGAAATGTATCTCTTTGAATTCTTCCCACTTATTCGTATGCGTGCATGAACGCTCGGTATTAGCTGTGCATCGAAACCTTGTGATCCATTGAACGAGGGGCGATATGTGATTTCTGTATGTTGACGCTGGGCCGGTCTGGAGGTTTTAAGGCTAGGCTTTGCCTGTAGCTTGAGAATTGAGGTGTTGATTGTGTGAGCACGTGCTTTTGGATTTATATGTTCGATAGTGTCTCTATTAGTGGAAGTGATGGTCAGATGGCTACGTGATGAGTATGATGTGACTACAAGATGTGTTCATGTCATTTGGATGTGACGAGAAGGGTCCGCTTGAGGGTAGAAAGAATTTTTTGGTGCTTGATTTCCATCTTGATTTTATGTATAGCCCCGAGGTATGGGTGTGTTGAAGGACCTCTCATGTAGTTTAGTAGTGGAATGAAGTAGATTTAATGTCGCGATATTAGTTCAGACTCAGATATATTAAGTGATTGCGTAATGTTGACGATGGAAAGGTATAAAAGGATGCTCGTTCGAGGCGGAGCAGGTGGGTTATCTCCCTTGGGGTGTTCCGAGATTTGTGTGATCCTTATGGTGTTGGTTAGGAGTCCTCTTTTTCCAATGAAATATATGTGTCATAACCTGAGTTTGGATTGCTTTTGAGAGTGGTCTTGACTGTTACGAGGGTGAATGCGAGATTTGCAAATGATTTGAAATACGAGATGGTTTGTGTTGCATGAGCTTATGAAGGATTTAGTTGAATCTCACTATGGAATTTTGTCACTTATAAAGTATGGGCATCGTGAGTTATTGTGTGTTTCGATCTATGGCTTTGCCCCAAGTGGAAGAGTCTACTATTAATTAGTTGATTGCACGGTTGTGTGTTGTGTTGGTTCCAGTTTAACGTATACTAGTAAATTGGTTATGGCTTGCAGAGATGATATCGAGGATCACTTGAGTAAAGGACATTTTAGATAAGGAATGTGCTATGCCTTATGTGTATATGAGAAACATAGGATGATTTATTTGTTGTTTGTAAGTAATATAACGTATATGGAGTAGGAAAATCATTTGGCGGCTTAGCAGAATGGGTTACTTCCTTAGGTGTTGCTATACTAAGGGGACGCAAGTCATTCGATTCATTTGATCAATTAATTAAGACAGGAGTTGAGGGATCACTCTCGAGAATTGTTCTAATGGACTCAAGATTTATATGTAACAATTGGGGATCTTCAGGATGTGTAATTGGCTAGAAACTGAGGTTTACATTGGATGGTCAAGACTTATGGCATTTCTTTATCATTATGGATTCTACATATCAGTGTCAGGAAGGTGATGGTAATGGCTTTAGATTCGCAGGAAATCTCTTCGGGGTAATAATTTTGAATGTGGCACCTTGAGGGATATTTAAGAGAGTATTCAGCGGCTTATGAGCCTTAGGGCGATGTGGTTTTATGATTGGGTCTCGTGTGGTGAGTCGGGGTTGAGGATTATGGAGTTATGACGATGAGAAGTATCAATTTAAAGGTTATTCAGAATGAACTAGGATAAATCGGATAGCTTGGTAGTAGGTTGGATTGTCATAGTAAGGGATATGATTAGTTCTTCGAATGCTTATGAGGTAGTGATTTCCTATTGGTGTTTCGTGTCATTGCTCTTGGGTTTTTTTCTATTGACCTGCGTAGCTTGGTTGAGTTAAAAGGATTCAGTCCTGGCGGTTTGGTTTTGTTAAAAGGGGATTCAGAGAAATCTTGATGATTTCTACCATGGTTGGAGATGTATATTTTTTACTAGCGTGAGGAGCATATGATGTATAGTGATTTTCTCCTAGATGGGATCAAATGGAAAAGTTCTTGGCTAGTTGATTACTTAGTTGCTTGTGGATCAGAGTGGATTATGAAGTTCTCATATGCATCATAGGATGGCATGGTATACGCGATATGTTGTGTAGAGTTGAGATTTGCATGTTTAAAGTCACGGTTTAGTTATTAAAGAAAGGTCATAAATTCTTGGGCAATATGGAAAGTTTTGGATGACTAGATAAATGATATTACTAATTGGTGTGGCTTGATGAGGGTATACATTTAAGAAAGGGCAATGTGTTTGAGTTAAGGATACTTCATTGCTATTGCGGCACTTTCTTGTTAGATCGACTAATGATATCCAAGTTTGCTTGGCGGCAGAGAATAATTATAGAAGTATCCCTCGTGGAATGATCGAGTATCAGAGGTGCGTTAGATGTACGAGCGATGAAGTTGGGATCAAATATAGTGTTTCGTGTGCTTAATGGATTTGGACTGGGAGTTCTCATAAACATGCTATGTCATGGTCGTGGACCGTGTATATCGCTCTTGCGTGGTGACTATTCGGGGTTTAGAGACCCGAGTGGATCTTTTATTATTGAATATGGTGGATTTTTATGTGATATTGGGTATGGATTGGTTATCTCCATGTCATGCTAATCATGATTGTTACGCTAAGACGATGACGTTGGCCATGCCGGGGGTGCCATGGATGGAGTGGCGAGGTTCAACCGATTGTGTTTCCAGTAGAGTGATTTCATTTTTGAAGGCCATCGGATGGTTGGGAAGGATTGTCTTTCTTATTTGTCCTTCGTAAGGGATGTCAGTGCAGAAACTCCTATCATTGATTCAATCCCGGTGGTATGGGATTTTCTGAATATATTTTCTACAGACCTACAGGGCTTGCCACCGGACAGGGTTATTGATTTGGTGTTGGAAACTCAGCCCATTTTTATTCTACCGTATCGTATGGTACTGGCGTAGTTAAAGGAGTTAAAGGAGCAACTTCAGGAACTCCTTGATAAGGGGTTCATTAGTAGGCCAATATGGATGTGTGTTCTGCATCGAGTCGGCTTTGTTGACTCCAAATTGCTATTGTTGAGAGATGTGCAATTTGGTTGTTGATAAGCTTATTGTGTCCCAAGATTTGTTTGTGAGTTACATTTGTGAGCTACGCCGGATTGAGATTCGTTGATTTATTCATAAATGATATGGTTCTATTTGGTCTTCATACCATAACTTGAGTGATACATGTATTTGGATGTTGCATGACTAATTGCATATTAGATATGTTCCTTCGGGCTAGTATGGCATTGCGTCATTTACTTCTCTGTGGTTATGGTGATTCACTTATGGTACGAGACATCAAATTGCATGGGGTTGATGATTTTGAGCATGGTGACTTGAGCAATTTCATGTGGACCAATGTTTGGATAGGATCGCGCGTTGTAGCGATGTTATGTGAAGGTATGATCCTTTAGGTTAGATTCGTGTGTTCTGGTTCTATGGTGTGTGATGGGCTCTTAGCATCGTGTTGTAATGGTGCTAGTGAGCTTGCGGTACAGCTCTCTCATTTGAGTCATATTCCACGATTTGAGTATATTCGGACTATTGCGTATTTGTAAGCGGATTTGCAACGGGTTGTGGCTTTACATGGTATTGATGTATCATGTTACTGGAGTAGTCATGTTGGATGAGATGAGGTCATTGGACCTAGTATAAAGACCATCAGTTTTGATTTCAGTATGTTGGAAGGAAAATATAAAAATTCGGCTTTGAAATTTACAATAGTCTTTGCTGAACGAGAGGAACTCCATGACTGATTGACCAGAGGAATGGTTATGATTTCTACGTGTTTCTTTCATCAATGCCAGTATATGAAAGTGTTGGAATGAGGCTTTGTTTGAAAAGAGATTTATTATCAGTGTTGGGTTGTTTTGAGCAGCTGATGTGATTAGAAGTTATCTCTACGAGTGTTTGAGTTATGTGATATATTATGTAACATCTTAGATTACATATATGATTTGATAGAGCTTGTTCGGACTTATGCAGTGCATAGATGTAAAATTCTGATCTTATAGATAATTTTGGAAGTGGAATTTGGTTCTAAGGTTTATGGGCTAGGTTGGATTGCAAAATTTCAGCTGTCACACCTCCTTTTTCCCGCGCCCCGAAGGTCAAAAAAGTTTTTCCAATTAAAGGAAAATTGAAACGGGATTACTTATTAAAGATTCAGAGTCGCCACTTGGAAAATTTATGATATCCCAAATCACCGGTTAAATCCCGAATCGAGGAAAAGAATGACTTTGTCTAACAGTTCGCGCACCAGAAATCCGGATAAGGAATTCTGTTAACCCGGGAGAAGGTGTTAGGCATTCCCGAATTTCATGGTTTTAGCACGGCCGCTCAACTGTCATATTTCGCTTATTTATCCGATTTTATTACGTGTTGTAACTTATGTGCCAATTTTAACTTTTAACCGCTTTTATTCAAATTATTAAAGAAGATTGAACATCGTTTGAAATATGTCTTTGCATTGCGCCACATGAAATGAACCCGCAATCCTCAACATACCTGAGTCGATGTATTGAGATTTGGATTTGGGTTGCATGAAATGCACTCCCGAGTTTAGGGAGGTAAAATTATTAAATATGCTCCTAAAGATACTAACGCGTTATTATTTTGAGAAAGCCGTAGAATTCGCTAGACTGCATGTCCCGCAGTCTAAAATATTTTTTAACCTTTATCGAGGGCCCCTAATTTTACGTATTTTTATTTGGCGAGGCACGCATCATTTTTAAAGCGTAATCCTAAAGTGACTACATTTCTATTAAATTTGTCTCTAAAATAAAAGAGAGAAAAATCCTAATTAATTATATGCTAAAAAATAAATAAATAAACATAACACACTAATTGCTAAATTAAAGCAAATATTAATGGAAAAGAATTTTTCTAAAAAAAGGAAAGAATTTGAAATCATAAATAAAATAAAAATTCGAAATTACAAATAAAATACAAAATTTGACAACTAATATTCAAAAGAAATCTATTATAGCTAGATTAAAACCCGCATTGTTTTATAAAAAAAATTATTGGAATTAATTATTCACAACCATTTGAAACTAAATTTCACCATAATTACTAAAGCTTATTAAAAAAAAGTTTATCAAACTTAAACATTAACTCATCTTGCTCAAACTCGTACCTAAAAAATTAATATTCTTAGCCTTGCTACGTTGAATCACACTTTAAACATCAAGCCTGTTCATTCTACGAAATTATAGGCCTATTATATTTGCCTAATATTTGTGGATCTTTATTACTAACAAGATTCAAAGATTAACTAATGCATAGCGGAAAAATATATATAACTAATGTTTAACTAAAATACAAGTATACTGTAACTAAATACATAAATTTCTGCCATTTCATTTCGTCTTCAAGGCGTAAATCAAAATGATTCAAAGTGGTCTACCTGGTATTGGAATACAAAGAAGAGGAAGGTCAGTAGGAAGCAATAGCAGCATACACACAGCAACAGCAGTTCTACGACACAGGAGTAGCCCAGTGACAGCGGGGTTAGCAGAAAACCCAGGAGATTGCAACCAAGAAAGGAAACCAGTTGCCAAAAAATAACTCCTGATTTTTGACATTCGAGAAAAAGAAGCTTGAAACTTTAATGAACAATAGCAGTTGATGCTAATTGTTAACAGTGAAGAAGAACAGATTTTTCGTTTAATTCCTAACTTTCAAACACTCAAAAATTCTTAAGATTTAAAAGTCTTTTTTCTTTCTTCCCTCTAGTACTGAAATATTTTCTCACCATTCCCAGTCTAAATTTTTCTCTCCAATTCCTCCCTCTAAGTGTTAAATGACTGCCATTATATACCCCAAAAGGCAAGACACTTTCTCCTATTCTTTTAACTATTATTACTGCCCATTTTATTATTACCCTACTATTTCTAATTCTCAATCAGCAAAAGCAGTCAAACGTGGACCTCACAATCCACTCTCTTTTTACTTTAATCATTATGCTCTCCACATGTCTTGTCCCCTCTTTTTACTTTATATAATAATGTCGTCCACTATATTTTTAAGCAATTCTTTATTTTTCAATTCCAAAAATATCCCCCTCAAATTACTAAAATTACCATTGTACCCTCATCCATTTCAATCTGCACCAAGAACGTATCAGCTATAACCAATTTCCCTAAATCAATTAACCAAAATATAGAAGCTAAACCAATTCTTAATCAAATTCAACCAACAACTTCAAACTATATGATAAACAACAAAGAAACAACTAAAATTTATTTTGACTAAAAAAAATTTTACAACAAACATACTTTCGGATTCAACAACAATAACAAACAAGTAAATTCAAATCACTAAACTCATATTCAAAATTAAACTTAATAATTCAAAACAAACAAATTCAAATTTCTAAGTCAGATCCAAATTTAGATTTAAACAGATTAAACTCACTAAACTCAATACTCAATTAAACTTCAAATTAAATCTAACAACATCAC
The DNA here is from genome assembly GCA_034376525.1 of Nicotiana benthamiana. Taxonomy (NCBI): domain Eukaryota; kingdom Viridiplantae; phylum Streptophyta; class Magnoliopsida; order Solanales; family Solanaceae; genus Nicotiana; species Nicotiana benthamiana. Next base: position 53,929,567 of record CM067341.1, on the reverse strand, counting down.
AATCACGATAAAGATTCAAGTGATTAAACTAAAAAACTTCTTTATTAAAACTAAATTCTTTTAGATGAATAAAAACAAACTGAAGAAATAATCACGAAATGATAAACAACGAGCAAGAAAAGAATCAAACATATACCTATTTCAGATCCGAGAATATCAAGCAAAATACGGACAGAAATAAAACTTAAAACAACTAACCAGATCATAACCACGACGCCGATGGAGATACTATCTTCAATATATTAACCAAAAGAAACTCGATCCAAACACTGTACAACAACCATGACCATTGAGCTAAGAAAATAATGAAACCGGACAACTACAACAGGATCAAGGACACGAACAGGACATGGCCTAGAACGAAGCCTGGACAGAAACATAACCTTGAAACTCTTTGTCGAGTTTTCTGAAGCATTTTGGTGAAGTTTGCGGAGAAGCATGGTAATTTGGACGTTGGTCGTTCATGAAGGCGACGGGCAGGTTCAGGCGAACTGGAGGGACGTGAGGCAGGTGAGGTCGAAGCTGGTTCGACGTTGAGGAAGGCGGACTGCTACTGCTGGAGACGGAAAAGCAGCACCAGTGGTTGGAGCTCGGAGGTGCCAGGGAACAGAACTGTTCGTTGAGGGGGAGGAATGGTCGTGGAAGTTGGCGACTGGACTGGTAGTTTAACGATGGTGAGCTGCTGTGGAGTGGGGTGGTTAGACGGGCTAGTTGAGGGGGTGAACGGGAGGGACAGTGGGGTTGTTTGGGAGTGGGGTGGTGTGAGGAAGGTGAAGAGAGGGGGTTGGGTATTTAGGTGTGACGGCTGGAAATATTTAGGGTGTGTTTAAGGTTTTGGTTAAATGAAAAAATGAAAAAACAAAATAGAAAATGGGGGGTGGGTGGAAATGGACTGGGTCGGGTTGGGTTATTGGACTAGGTCGTTGGGTGTTTTGGGCCTAGTTGATTTTATAGAAAATGGCCCAATCCGAGTTTGTTCTACCTATTTTTTGCTCTCTTTTCTTTTACTTTCTAATTAATAAAACTAAAATTCTAAATTAAGTTATAAACTAAATTAACTTATCAAAAATATTAATTAATTCCAAACAACAAGTATCATGCACAATTAAACACCAATTACAACGAAATTGCACAATTTTGACATTAAATGCTAAAATGTAAAAGATGCCTATTTTTTGTGATTTTTATTCTTGTAAAACAAACTTAATTGCTTCTAATTGTAAACTTAAATCCTAAATGCAAATGCGACATATTTTATATTTTTTAATTTAATTTAACAAATAAAATGCATCGATAAATGTGAACAATAAAGGAAAAATGACACAAAATGCATAAAAATCGTAAACAACCCAAAACTATTTTATTTATGAATTTTTTGGGAGTAATTCATATATAGGGCAAAAATCACGTGCTCACATCAGTCATGTTGTGATATCAGACCCATATGGGATAGGGTAACGCGGGATCACATCCGGGTATATGCATGATAAGGTTATACAATTATTTGTTGGCTTTTGGAACAACAATGGACACGTTCGAGGACGAACATATGTTTAAGTAAGTGAGTTTTTGAAATCAGTAAACATAGAATTACTGAGTATAGATATTACATCAAAACAGTGAGAGGATAATAAAAAATGCCCCTAAGGGTCCAAAAAGCTTAGGCATAAGGTCCAAATAGAGGTGTCATATATCGAGTAAAATTGATAACCTGAACCGTGAAATATTTATTGGGTTATAGGTATTGAATTATTGGGTTAACGGTTTGGTAACGGGTTAATTTTGTTTTTATTGGGTTATCAGTTTGGGATCGGTTTGGCAATTCTGTTATTGGGTAAAACCGATAACCTAATAAGGGTAATCTAATTTACTAGTTTACCCTTAAATATATACATACTAGGGTTTCATAATTCATAGTTCACTATTTGATTTCCCCATTCTTTCTTAGTCTCTCCGTCTCATGCCTGAGCAGTCACCCGGTCAAGACTTAGGCCGGTTAAGTCGCATGACACCCTCACCAGTTAGCCTGTCAAAACTCAAGCCGGTATCAGCCGCATTTCTCAACTTTTTTCATTCACTCTTCAGTTGCATCTTAACTTCATTTCTGATCCATCAGATTCTTCAATCGCATCTTCACTTCACTCTTTAGTTGCATTTCTCAGCCGTATTCTTCAGCTTCATCTTGATTCTTCGTGTAGGTTTTTAATTGCTTCATCTTCACCTTTTTCTTAGTTTGTTTGAATGCATTCTGGCTCTGGATTTTTCTTAGTTTGTTTGAAAGCTAAAGTGAGATTTGTTATGTGCTTTAATTGTTAAGCTGTTATAAAGTTATCTTGTGTCAGTTGTTATAAAATTTGTATTTCATAACTAATGAACTTTTAAATTTATATACATAATTTTGTACTAGAGTAAAAAATAGATATTAATGTACAAAGAGTTACTGCTAGTCGTTTGAACAAAGAAGACCTTAAGAACACTGATTTTAACGAAACTATTTTATACATTGCAAATCTAATAAAACAGTTTTAGCAAAATAGATTTATACATTGCGGAACTGTTTTAGCTGTTTTATTTTATTGGGTAAACCGATAATCGAACCAACAATGATTGATAACCGATAACCAATATCTTCTCGGTTTGGTTATCGAGTTATGATATTTATAAACTGATAATCGGTAGGCAAAGCCGATAATATTTATAACCGAACCGAACGGAATGATGCCCACCCCTGGGCCCAAAAATGTCATCCAGCCCAAGTTATAGAAATTCTTTCTAAATCACATAACTATCATATCGTTTCAGTTAAATATGCAACTATATAGTTGTTACAGGACAGACCAAGTCACAATCCCTACGGGTTCACGCCAACACACTCGTCACCTAGTATGTGTGTCACCTCAAAATAGTAAAATAATGTGAAATCCGGGGTTTCGTACCCTTAGGACTAGATTTATAATTATTACTTACCTCAAATCGGTCAAATCCCTACTCCGCGATGCTCTTGTCCCTCGACTCGGCCTCCAAGCTTGAACCTATTCACAACCATAACAATACCATCAATATACTCTAATAGAATGAATTCCACGAGGAAACTATAAAATTAGGCACAAATCTTGAAATCCTCACAAATCCGCAAATCAAATTCTCTAATTCACAAGCCCTAACCCCTTATTTTCACCCCTAATCTTCACAAATTACATTATTATAAACGGGAAATCATCACATATACGAGTATTGGGCTCAAGCCATTTTTCTTACTGATAAACCCTTGAATTCCTCCTTCAAATCGCTCCCAAAAGCTCCCAATCTGACTAAAAATGGTTCGCGAAGTCCACAATTTATACTTTCTCCCCAGAAGTACCACATCTGCGGTCAAAAATGTCACTTCTACGACACCGCACCTACGGAAAAACCATTGCAGGTGCGCATTCCGCTTATTTATCAAGATCCGCATTTGCGGCCAACAGACCGCAGGTGTGCTCCAATACTCGTACTTGGGCTTCCAGCTCAGACCACTTATTCCCACATCTATGGGCCTCTTTCCGCTTTTGCGGAACTCACACCTGCGTCTCCCTTTCGCAAGTGCAGAAACACTAGCAGAATCACACCACTAGTCTTCATCAACTCTCCAACACCAAAAACCAATCTGTCAACCATCCGAATCACATCTGAGGCCCTCAGAACCTCAACCAAAAATACCAACAAGTGACATATCAACATACAAACTTAGTAGAACCTTCGGAATACTCAAAACAACATCAGAACACTGAATTACCTTCGGATTCAAGCTTAAGAACTCCTAAACTTCCGAATTTTGCAAACAATGTCGAAATCTACCAAACCTCGTACGAATTACCTAAAATTTAGCACACACGTACACATGACATATGAACCTATTCCAACTTCAAAAAATCCATTCTGACCCTGATATCAGAATTTTCATTGTCGACCGTGAAACGCCAAATTTTTAATTTCGCCAATTCAAGCCTAAATCTACAACGGACCTCCGAATCACATTCCGGATGCGCTCTCAAGTCCAAAATCACCTACTAGAGTTAATAAAAAATTCAAATCCGAGATCGAACACAAAAAAGTCAAAACTTGGTCAAACCTTTCAAATTTAAAGCTTCAGACTGAGAATTGTTCTTCCAAATTTATTCCGATTATCCTGAAAACCAAAATCGGCAATTTATATAAGTCATAATACATCATATGGAGCTAGTCATACCCGAGAACTAGCAAGCGAAGTACAAATGCTCAAAAAGACGGACCGGATCGTTACATGAACGTTCATGATATTTTAAAGGATAAGCAAAATTAGAAATAGAGAAGCCCTCTTTCATCTGCTTGGGAAGTTTTTAGTTTTCAGCCAGTATAATTTAGATGCTTTGAACTAGATCTTTCTACCTCAAGCACCAATGTAAATAAATCCAACTACAAGTTAAAAGTACAAAAAGAAACTAGCTAATGTGACTATCAAAGCCCTAGCTATAAGAAGAGATAGAATAGTTGTTAAACGATTTTTATTTTAAGACATTTTGCCTTGCCCAACATGGCGAAAACCAAATAGCATATGAGTCTTTTCTTTGTCCTTTTTGCTTTTGGTTTTGAGTTTTGACTAATGGTAATGAGTATTTGTGGTATTGTTTTGTAAACAAATAGCAATTTGTAGCTTATGCTTGTTTCTTTATCGCAAGTGCTAGTCATATTTTAATTTTAGTGAGATTGGAAACATTAACAAGAAGACCTGATAAAGACACCAAATTAGCTATTAAATTAGTCCATCACAAATGTTTTAATTTAAACACGGTTGCACGCACCTCAACTATTTTACCATATATTTACTACTTCCTTCGTTTTATATTATTTGCCATGATTTTCTTGTATATATTTTTCTTACGAAAAATTAATTAGGATATAATATTGGCTACTTTACCCTTATTCATGTCTTAATATATTAACCTTTTTCATTGATATTTGAAAAAAGTAAGGTGTTTATAGTCTTCAAGAATAATTCTTACTAAAGGTAAAAAGGAAAGAGATAATTAATTTTGTTTTGAACTTCTAAAGTGACAAATAATTTGAGACAAAAAATTTTAGTAACCACAATTGATAATATGAGACGAAGGGAGTAATTTATTAGTACAAGTATTTTATAACTTTGTCCACTAAGACTAGGGGAGAGAAATGTGGGAGTAGAGTTGGATATGGACAGTGACGACCCAAAGGGTCATCACCTATTTTCTCCCTTTTTTCATGTTTCTGAGGCCTTAAAACTTTATGTTTAGTTGCCTCGATTTGCGTATGAAATCCGGGCGTATGCCCGGAATCAAAGGATCCGTAGAAAAATATTTGACTCGGGCGTATGCCCGGAATCAAAATCCGAGGTCTCGACCCCGAGAAATGAATTTTTAAAAGAAATTATTTTTCTGAAATTAATATGAAAATTTGAAATAAAAATGGATTAGAATGTGTTGGTATCGGGCCCGTATTTTAGTTCCGGCGCTCGGTATAGGTCTTATATGTGTTTTAAGATGTTCTGTGCAATTTAGTTGAAAACGGACGTCATTTGACATGTTTCCGGCTTAAATCTCCAAAAATGAAAGTTGATGAAGTTTGGTGAAAATGTGTTGATTTTAAGGTTTGATTCCTCGTTTATGATGTTATTCTGGCAACTTGATCTCTCGGTTAAGTTCGTATAATGTGGTAGAGTTAGTGTGTATGATTAGTTAGGAGCCCCAAGGGCTCGGGTGTGTTTTCGGAGGTGTTCGGGGTAGTTTGAAACATAGTAAATGTTGCAGAAAATTATGCAATAAGTTCCCAGGTCTTCCATTCTATGCGTTCGCGGTCCTTCCATCGCCTTCGCAGAACTCCAATGTTTTTCTCCTCCGCGTTCGCACTAGCCCTCTCGTGTTCGCATAGCTTTGAGCCTTCCGTTTCCTGTTCGCGTTCGCATTCTGGCCATCGCGATCGCGAAGCTTTGCTGCCCCTTCAACGTGTCCGCATGCCCGCTCACGCATTCGCAGGCTGTGAGCACGTGATATTTTCCCTACATATGAATCATTCCCATAAAAATCAAACAAATAATTTTTCTTTATTTTTAAAATTTTTGTACATTTTTGCGTCATTTTTCGATAATTGTTGCATTTTATTTTGTGCATGTTATTTATAAAAAATAAAAAAATATATGCATTTAGAATTTAATTTCATATTTCACGATTAGTTAGGGGTTAGTTTGTTTTAGAACAAAGCATGAAAATCATAAAAATAGTCATTTTTGCGTTTTAATTGTTAATTGTTTAGTTCGTCGTGAAAGAGTTTTTTAAACAATTTTAGGAATTAATTAGTTTAATTTTAAAAATAATTAGATCTTTATCTTTATTTTATGTATTGTGTATAAAAACCAGAAAATTTGAAAAAATATATAAAGTGAAAATCAAGCAAAAAGGAAATAAAAGGAGTTAATTTAAAAGAAATACAAGAGGAGGCTGCCCAAATTGGGCTCTTTTTTGTCAGATTTCCCAGCCCAAATTCAAAAATACACGAAATCAGACCCAGCTTGCCCACGGCCCAAAGCCGCCCAACCCGGTGCAGTCCCAACTTAATCGAAACGACGTCGTTTCCCTTAGCTCTCAATCCTGGTCGTTGAGGTCTCCTGATCTAACGGCTAGGAAGCCCCTACCCTTTAATATATAACTGTCCGAACCCTCCCTCCCCACCCAACCTTCCATCGTCTTCTCCAAACACCCCTCTCCCAAGAACCCTAATAGCTGCCGCCCTAAAATCCCTAGCCTCCGGTGGCGGCGCTGCCTCTATATCACCCCAAACTTTCACCACTGAATCTTCGTCCCCTCCTCGTTCCAAATCTTTAAATCTCATTCTTAATATCCTAGCCCTTTATTTCGAATATTAGATCCAAAATTCGGCCAAAACACAAAGTTAGCCAAGTCTGACCAAATTCACACCTTAGAACCGACTCAATTCCCTCGTCCTTAATCTCCAACTGGATTCTCTCGAATCACCGTGCAACTGCTCGAATTTTAAATTTTCTGGATGAGCAAAACCCCTAAAATTCAATTGGGTCTGAGTTTGGTTGATTTATCGCATCTAGCATTCAATTTGAGTACTGAAACAACACTTTCGTTTTGTTTTGAACAAAAACAAACGATTGTGTTATTCCAGTGCTCAAATTAGATTCCTAGTGTCCGGTCCAGGCCCCTCAGGTACTGTGTTCTTCTTTCTATATTTTGTTTATCTCTTCTCGATTAATCAATTTAGAATTTGGATAGTCGTTAATAATAGTCTTCAGTTGAATTCTTTAAATTAGGATAGGTACTTTAGCTTACATGTTCTTCTTTAGCTTTGTTTAGATTTCCTCTGCGTTTGATTCAAGTCCTTTAGTTGATACTATATTCTGAAGTGTATTTTCTTAGCCTTGATCGTCTGATTATTGATATTGCATGAGCCTGTAAGTCTGTGTAGATGATGTTTCATTCTTGTTCTTATTAAGTATTTCATTTGTTAGTACTTGTTAGTTTAATTCAGTCTTGTGCGCTTAATCAAATAATTCATTAAATTCAGTTGTTCATTAGGCTTAGATTAGTGGTTTGGTCATAGCTAGTAGATTTAATTGGGTTTAGTAAATTTCAGACTGTTTAAAGGGTAATTTGGGCATGGAAAGGCGTAGTATATTGAAAAATAGTAATTGCAAGGAAGGTTTAAGGGTAGTAGAGGTATTTTGGGGCTAAAAGAGCATCCTAGAAGTTCCTAGAAGTTCCTAGAATAGGACTTTAATGTAAATTTCAGTAAAACTTAGGGAGTAACTTGAGGAACAAATTAGAAAATTAAGGTTTAAAGTGAAAAGTAAGCAGGGGCTAAAAAGGAAAATAAAAATCTGAGGGTTGCCCTCATTCTTGCCAATAAGGTAAGCAGTGACGGTAATCTGTAGTTGACAATTGTTGTAATTATTTGGTCAAATTCTTTTGGACTGTTAAGGTATGTTGAATTGTCAAACAATTTGTATTTCTCCCCCGATTTCATGAGTTTTAGGTTTCTATAAATGCTAGAATGTGAGCACCAATGATGGTTCATGTCGTAGATTAATAACAGACTTGCTCTTGGTAATAAAATGTTTAGTAATTAGATTTTAATAAATGCAAAAATGGTTAGGTTGTTAGAATAATTTAAGAATTTGTGAGTTCATGGCTATCAGCTAAAATAAATAATGGCAAAAGCGATTTATAAATAAAAGGCACATAAGCTAGTATGTATTAAAATCAAATAAAATCAAATACAGCAGTTGAGCGAGCGTGCTAGAACAACGGAACTCGGGAATGCCTAACACCTTCTCCCGGGTTAACAGAATTCCTTATCCGGATTTTTGGTTCGCGGACTGTGAACAGACTCATCGTTTCCTCGGTTCGGAATTCAAATCGGTGACTTGGGACACCATACATCTCCCAAGTGCCGACTCTGAATAATAAATAACTAAATCCTATTCCAATTATCCTTTAATTGAAAAAACTCCTTTACGCCTTTCGTGGGGGTGTATAGAGAAAAAAGGATGTGTGACATAGGCCTAGATCCTGGACCCCATTATTTTACTTTACGCGTTCGCGGACCCCTCTTGTGAACACGATGCATGCCAATCCCCTTCATCGCGAACGCGACTCACTTGTCGAGAACATGTAGGCCATTTTTGCCCAGTCATTTTAAGTCTTCAAAATCAGAATAATGATGGGTTTTTATTCAAATTTCACACGAGCTCTCTTCTTCCCAAGCTCTAGGAGCCCATTGAAACCCGCATTCTTCAAGACCACTTGGGTTAGTAAATCCCCATTTATTTTCTTCACTTTCCTTCATTAATTAGTGAATTTCTAAACTTACATCACATAGATTAGGGTGGAAATTGGAGAAAATGGCTAGAATTAGGATTTTTTAATTTTCTTTGATTTAGACCTCATTTTGGGTTCGAATTTGAAAACAATTATATACTCGGACTCGTGGGGGAACGGGTGATATAAAATTGGTTTGAACCTCGTGTTTTGACCAAGCAGGCCTGGGGTCCATTTTTTTAAATTTTTGGAAGAAAAGATGGGAATCAATATTTAGCCATTGGGTTTGATTTGTTTAGCTATTATTGATATTTTAAAGTCGTTATTTTACAGATTTGATTGAGTTGGAGCCGAATTCGAGAGGGAAAGCGGTTGTTGTGGATTGATTTAGCAGTAGAAGTTGAGGTAAGTGTTTGGTCTAACTTTGGCTTAACGAAATATGAGTAGAGTCTTATTTACTAATTGCTATTTATCGGATACGGTGTATAGGCATGGTGAAGAATATCTAAACACTGGTATCAAGAATGACCATTTGTCCTTATATTGTGATTTACCCTAAATTTTTGTGATTCTTCCATGCTTATTTAATTTTTTTGTATATACTGTAAAGAGCATGAGAAAGAGATTATGATTACTAAACTTCGTGAAGCATTGACTCGAGTTGTGTTACGGACTGAGAAGGCGCATGATATGAAATGACTCTTTGGAGCGATGGCTCTAATGATAAAGCAAATTATAAGGTGAGAAGTGTAATAAAGAGGAAGAGTTGATGGCTATTCCCTTACCGGAACGTTTTATTGGTTTTGTTGATTTTCTCTCTTGTCGGAATTTAGTGTGTTGTTATATTTCCTTGCCAGAATTTCTTTCACTAGTTGTTACTCCCTTACCTCTTATTCGTGGTTGTTGTCTGGGTGAGGTATCCTTATATATATGGATCGTGTTGCACGCTACAACAATGATAGTTATGGATCGTGTTGCACGCTACAACAATGATAGTTATGGATCGGGTTGCACCACAACAATACCAATGATAATTGCGAATCGGATTGCGCGCCGCAACAATACCAAATGATATGGGCCGGGTTGCATGCTGCAATCGCAACACACCGCGACAGTATGGTTAAGTGATTGTATCGGGTTGCGCGCCACAACAAATTATAGATTAAGTGTGTATATTCTGGATTTAGGTTTCTGTTGGCTGTTCTATCTTTAAGTTTAGACTTCTTGTTTATAATTGGTGTCTCCCCGCAGTATGTTCCCCCTCCCTTTCTAAACTGCTTATTTCCTGTTTATTTTTCGCAATATATATTTCATAACTGCACATGTTTATCTGGTAGTCATGTGCAGCCTCGTCACTATTTCGTCGAGGTTAGGCTAGGTACTTATCAGAACATGGGGTTGGTTGTGCTGAAGCTACACTCTGTGCATCCTTTTGCACAGATCACGGTGCCGGAGCAGCAGCTTTTGGACAGCAGTAGAGGATTGGGATTTGACCTTCAGTCCAGGGACATCGAGGTAGCCTTGCTGACGTCCGCAGGCCCGGAGTCCCTTTTATATTACTTTAGTTTGTTATCTCTTGTACTGAAATAGACAGTTTTATATTTCATTCAAATCTTGTATTTAGTATTCTCTAGACGTTCCTGAGTATTGTGACACCAATCTTGGGTAGAGAATTTTGTTAAACTTCCGCATTTCTTTCAGTTAATTATATTTGAGATTTTTGTTTTATCATATTATGCTTTGTTTAAATGGTCGATATTTGCTAAAAGAAGTAGTTTAAGTTGTCTTGCCTAGCTCCTTTTAGTAGGCGCCATCACGACTCACGAGGGTAAAAAATTCGGGTCATGACATGGACGGGTCCAAAACAGGTAAATTATTCAACCCGACCCATATTTAATATGGATTAAAAGCGGGTTAATCGCCGGATAGCATGGATATCCATATTATTCATGGCTTCTTGAATATGATTACGTTAAGGAAAATTCCTGGTATCCAAACTTCAGGAACCCCCAATTTGAGTCTTAGCAAATATAAAAATTAAACTCATTGATTATCTATTTTTTAAATAAATATTATGGAATTTATTCATATGTTACCCATTTTTAATAAAATTATTATATAACCTATTTTTTAGCGAATAATATGGATAATTAACTGTTATTTTAAAGGCATTTTCACCGGCGCAATCGGTAAAATGTGTGTAAAGAATTCTTCTTCATTAGCAATAGTATTTTATAGCTTCTAATAAGATTACTACTAATTATATAATGAAATGGTACAGATCAGCATGTAGAAACACAACCAGATGATGGGGAGTGAATTAATATTTTTTAAAGTTTTGAAGGTATTTTAATTTCTTCTTTGCTGCTTTCCAAGTAGGAAGTCACTTTTGTTTGGTTAATTTACACTTTACAGTAGCACATCTTAGGGCAGCCATTCATATCTAATCTGTGTGGATCATATTAATTTAATTTCACCTGAAACTGATAGGGTCCTTCTTCTTTAATCAGTGCTTCCTTCGTTTTAATTTATATGAGATAGCTTAATTTGGCAAAGAATTTAAGTAAAAAAAAATTTAAAAGTTAGTCCTAAAAATTTAAGGATAAAAATTTTATAGGGCCATAACATGTGTATGGATTTAAAAACATTTTACTAATGTTATAACGGATAAAAATAAAAAAATTCATAATTAAATTATTTTCTAAATATAAATATCATTATTTTTTAAATGGACTAATAAAAGAAGTGTCTCATATGAATTAAATTAGACTAAGAATCATAATTTCTTGGTCACGTGATTGGATGGGAAGGCCAATATTGGCGAAACATATGAATCCCATGTTAGATATATGGACTTATATCTACATACATATGATCAATATATGGATTAATTATATATTATGTGCTATCTTTTGGTTTGGCCTAAATTGGTGGTCTTATGGACATTGTTAAAGGGACCAATATATTGTCATATAAAGTGTAGGACTAATGTGTAGATACCCAAAAGGGTAACCTTAGTTAATGATGGGCTAACTAAGGTTACATACATGTAACCATGGTTACATGCTTATGACTTTTGAGTTTCATAACTCATATGTTATAAGAGGGGGGTTATGGTTCCCATAAGAATGCAAGACATTCTCTTCTTCTTCCACCCATTGAGATAGAGAGAGCCATTGTTGTCTTGCATATAAAGTGGAAAACCATTCTCCATTTTTGGTCTTAGATAAATTCTTGTGAAAGCCAATACTTCAAGAAGAACAATCTTCAAGAAGGATTAAGGAGCTTTCAAAGCCAAACATTTGTACAATCATCAAGAAGGACTAAGGATTTCCACTTATGGATTCAGGTACGCTTCTGCTTATGTTGTTATTCCAAATATGAAGGCTATTATGTTTTAGTCGGATATATAATCCCAACAATTGGTATCAGAGCCTCCTTCATATTTGGATTATTTGGAAGTTCATGAAATCCATGTTATATAAAACTTCATGTTTAAATTAAGATAGAATTTTGATTATGAAATTTTAGTACCATGATATAGCATGATTTCATGAATGTTATGTTGTTGATGAACTTTGGTGTTTCAATATCTTGTTATCTCTATATGAATTGAAATATTGAAGTTTGCAAAATTCTGGTTGTTGAACAACAAGAAACATAAACAAGGAATTGTTGCTACAAATAACCTTCAGTGACGGCAACTCCAGTTTCCAGTTTCAATACATAGTCGCCACTAATACATTTAGCGGCGACTTTTATGGGTTTAGTGGCAGCATTCATCGCCGCAAAAGGTCCTGGAATAATTTTTAAAGTTCACCAAAATTTTGCAAAACAGTAACAGAGAATAATCGATTATTTTTTTAAAATAGTCGATTATTGCATTTTGTTCATCAAAAATTTTTGAAACAGAACCTGAGGATAATCGATTATCTGGAGTTTTTTCAGCAAAATTGGAAATTCCAGAGAGCCAAGATAATCGATTATCCTAGTTTTTCAGCAAAATTTGAGATTCCAGAAGGCCCAGATAATCGATTATCAGGCTCAGATAATCGATTATCTGGCAATAAATTGCAGAAACGTTTTGTTTTCTGGCAGTTTAATGAGGACATAATGTAAGAAACGTTTTTCATAATTAAAGAAACGTTCTAAGTATTAAGTTTTCAGATTTTAATTGTACATTACTAATATGTCAATTAATATTCAGTTTTTTTTTATTATTAATGTTTTATACATTAATATTTAGTTTTTAATATTAGTTGTTTTTAGTCCATCATGCTTCAGATTTTGGTATTGTCCAATTAAGATTAAAACAATCAATATTCAGATATTACATGTCAAAACATGTAATTTTTCAGTAAAGATTCAATATATGGCTTAAAGAACTATATGATTTAGCATCTAATATTTTAAATTAGTCAATTGAAGCATTATGTTGCCAAAGTAACCTCTTTTGTGTAGATTGATTGATCTTGAAATATAAGATGACTGTGGATGTTAGTCTTCCATGCGTTTAATACCGGCCCAAAGGAAGGTTGTTATCTGGCAGGAATTCGAACATGCTTGTGGTGATAAATATGTGACAATTATTCGGTTTTCCATGTGAATATTAAGTCGGCCCAAAGGAAGGCTTGATATTTGACAGGAGTTTATTGTCAATATTTGATCACTACACCAAGAGTACCACTTACAAGTTGATTTTCTGTCCAAAGACTAAAATTAATGTTGTGCTAGGTATCTTGTAATGGGATTTGCCTATTTTGAATCTGTAAACTAAAGTTAAAGTTCAAGTAATTGTAAGCATGTATTAAGTTATCCTTGTTCTATTTTCAGTGAATTCTTCAGCTGCTTCGTTATCTGCTAATATAAACAGCATCCCTGTGCTTAACGGCACAAACTTTAAGGAATGGAAAGAGAACATTATGATCGTTCTCGGTTGCATGGATCTAGACCTTGCACTTCGGATTGAGCAACCTGCTTCTCTTGAGGATACATCTTCTTCTGATGAAAAGAAGGAGATGGAGAAGTGGGAACGCTCAAATCGCATGAGTCTAATGATCATGAAACGTGCAATTCCAGAATCATTCAGGGGCACTATGAATGATGAAAGTAATGCCAAAGTTTTCCTTGAAAACCTTGAAAAGCGTTTTGCACAAATTGAAAAGGCGGAAACAAGTACTCTTTTGAGTAAACTTGTTTCCATGAGGTATAAAGGCAAGGGAAACATAAGGGAGTACATTTTGGAAATGTCTCATCTTGCTTCGAAACTGAAGTCACTCAAGCTGGAATTACCTGAGGAACTGCTTGTGTACTTTGTTTTGATATCTCTTCCTGCACACTTTAATCAGTTTAAGGTCAGTTACAACTGCCTGAAGGAGAAATGGACTCTCAATGAGCTCATTTCACATTGTGTGCAAGAGGAGGAAAGGATAAAGCAAGATAAGACAGAAAGTGCTCATTTGGCATCCTCTTCTAAGGATACTAAGAAGAGGAAAGGTAAGGAAGTTGCGGTTGCAAGGCCCCAGAATAAGCAACATAAGGAACCTAAGGTTGAAATTACTGAATTAGGTTGTTTTTTCTGTAAGGGGACTAATCATGTGAAGAAAGATTGTACCAAGTACCACGCTTGGCGTGCGAAAAAAGGTACATTTCTTTCTCTTGTTTGTTCTGAAGTTAATTTAATTTCGGTACCTAAGGATACTTGGTGGGTAGATTCTGCTGCTACTACTCACATAAGTATATCTATGCAGGATTTCCTGAACTGCCGAAAACCAAATGATGGTGAAAGATACATCTATGTGGGTGACGGTAAGAAGGTGCCAGTTGAGGCTATTGGAAAATTTAGGCTGTTGTTTAAGACCGGTTTTTATTTAGATTTGGATGAGACTTTTGTTGTACCGTCTTTTAGACGGAATTTAATTTCTGTTCCCAAATTGGACATATCCGGTTATTCATGTTCATTTAGTGACAATAAAGTTAGTCTCTTTCAAAATTCAAATCTTATCGGTACTGGTCTTTTATCAACATTTGATAGCCTATATTTGGTTGACACAATAACCTCACATAATGAAACTTTGCATACAAGTTTAAGTGGTACCAAAAGAAAATTAACTAATGAGAATTCTATATCACTCTGGCACAAATGTTTGGGTCACATATGTTGGAAACACGTTCTCAAGGCTTTATACTAAAACGTGTGTTCTTATGTGTAGGATTTGATGAATGACAAACAAGCGCAAATTGATATATGCGAAGTTCAAGTACAAGCGCACAATTGGTGGATAACGAGATTCAAGCACAAGACAAAGTTTTATAGTTTAAATGAGTCGTCCTTAATTGTGATCTTGATCCGACAACTTGACTCATGACATGGCTTCTCTCGTAAAACTATTTTTACAAAATCATGCATATTTAATTTAATGCTAAATGATTTTAAATCATACATATTTACTTTAGTCAAAATGATTTTTAAACATGCCTCTAAAATCTGGACTAAGATAATCGATTATGAACTTATGATAATCGATTATGTTAAGCCAAGACTGCATGACAATCGATTGTGAACTAAATGACAATCGATTGTGTTAAGGCAGTGAGCATCAGGTTTTTTCAAATCTGCATGACAATCAATTGTGAACCTTATGACAATCGATTGTGATGAGGCAGTATACATCAAAGTTTTTCAAAACTCAGAATAATCGATTGTGAAGTTAATGACAATCGATTGTGAAGAGACAGTGTCCTTCAGATTTTTCAAAGTCACAAAATAATCGATTGTGAACTTATGACAATCGATTGTGTTGAGGCAGTGTCTTCCAGACTTTTTCAAAATTATTAAATAATCGATTGTGAGTATAAATCAATCGATTGGCAAGAGGCAGTGTCTAAAATGATTTTCAAAATCTGATAAATAATCGATTGTAAACATTGCACAATCGATTGTGAAGCTGACCGTTGTCGTAAAGTTTTCAAATAACGTCAGGTAATCGATTGTTGATTTTGTACAATCGATTGTTGATATTAAAATCTAGAAAAGATTTTTTGAACGTTGCTGAATAATCGATTGTTGATTTTGTACAATCGATTGTTGAAATTAAAATCTGGAAAGGATTTTTTGAACGTTGCTGAATAATCGATTATTGATTTGGTATAATCGATTGTTCTACGTAAAATCTGGAAATGATTTTTTGAACGTTACCAATAATCGATTGTTGATCTTGGACAATCGATTGTTAAGCGTAAAATCTGGGATTGATTTCTGGAACGATTGGTAAACAATCGATTGTGGCTTCTTGACAATCGATTGTCACTCAGTAAAATCAGCAACTCTTAATTGACAATTAGACAACGGTAATGCCAAGTTTTTCAACTATAAATACAGCTTCATTTCAGTGTTTTAAACACAACAACACACAACAACTGATCATTCTATTGCTATAAGCTTGCATTCTATTGTTTATCATTTTATATTCATTTCATAAAGCTTTTGAGAGCCAAAGTCTTGTCCATAGTTGTTGTGATCTTGAGCTTACTTCTTTTACTCATATCTACTCATTAAGGAGTGTTTTGTTTGAGTGTTTAGTGTTTTGTACACTTGTAAGAGACTTGTGATTCTCTTGTTGAATGGAACTTGTGTTTCCTTGGTTGAAGTCTTGGAGTGTTGTATCTCCGAGCAAAGGTGTTAAGGCGTGTGTCCTTAAGTTGTAAAGGTTTGTTGAGCACCCGTAAGCTTGACAAGTTAGTGAAAAATCTCGAGAGAGTCTCTCGGGGACTGGACTAGCCACGTGTTGTGGTGAACCAGAATACATCGGTGCGTTCTTTCCTTTTGTTTATTTAACGCACTTAATTATTTCCTGCAAATTTTAATTTCCGCAAGTTTACGCTAAATTTTATTATAACGCTATTCATCCCCCCCCCCCTCTAGCGTTAAGCGTATTATCTAACAACATATCCATTCAAAGAATTCAGAAACTCGTGTCAGATGGAATTCTTGATTCTCTTGATTCCTTAAATTCGGATATTTGTGTTGAGTGTATCAAGTGAAAACAAACAAACAAGACGAGATTAGGTGCTAAGGGAGCTTTGGACGTCTTAGAATTAATACATACGGATACTTGTGGGCCATTCCCTACTCCTTGTAGGAATGGTCAACAATACTTTATCACATTCGTAGACGATTACTCTCGTTATGGGTACCTATATCTTATTCATGAAAAGTCCCAATCCATAGACGTGTTCAAATCATATAAGGCCGAAGTTGAAAATCAACTAAGCAAAAGGATTAAATCCGTTAGATCTGACCGTGGTGGTGAATACTATGGTAGATATGATGGTTCAGGTGAACAACGTCCAGGGCCATTTGCTAAATTCCTAGATGAGTGTGGGATCGTCCCTCAGTATACTATGCCAGCCAGTCCTACGATGAATGGTGTTGCTGAGAGACGAAATCGGACCCTTAAGGATATGGTAAGAAGTATGATTTGTCGTACTACTTTACCATACTCACTCTGGGGAGAAGCATTAAAAACCGCAGCTTATATTCTTAATAGAGTTCCAACTAAAGCTACAATCAAAACCCCATATGAACTTTGGACTGGGCATAAACCCAGTATTAAGCATTTACACATTTGGGGTTGTCCAGCTGAGGCAAGGCCTTATAGGCCGAATGAAAAGAAACTGGATGCTAAAACGGTTAGTAGCTATTTTGTTGGATACTCTGAAAGATCCAAGGGGTTTAAGTTTTATGATCCCACTTCTAGAACTATCTTTGAGACGGGTAATGCTAGGTTTTTTGATGATATTGAGTTTGGGGGGTGGGGAGATAAAGTTGTTAGAGATTTTGTCTTTGAGGAAGAACATGTGTCTTTCCCTCAAGTTGTTGATCTTGGTCAGGGTGTTCTCATTCCTGACACGGATCACACAACTCCAGTTCAAGACAATCTCAAAAATCTCCCCAATCAAGTTCCTGATATTACTAATGAAAATCAAACTCAACAACCTCAAGAAACTGAAGTGCCATTAAGGAGATCCACTAGAGAGAGGAGAAATGCAATTCCGGATGATTTTGTTGTATTTCTCCAAGAACAAGAAAGTGATATTGGACTTGAGGAAGATGATCCAATCAACTTTCGTCAAGTCATTAACTCTCAAAAGTGGATTGATGCCATGAATGATGAGATGAAGTCTATGAGCGATAATGACGTTTGGGAGCTTGTTACATTGCCCGAAGGTATTAAACCAATTGGTTGTAAATGGATATTTTAAACCAAGAAGGTTTCAGAGGGCAATGTTATTAAGTATAAAGCTCGTCTTGTCGCAAAAGGCTACACTCAAAAGGAAGGCATTGATTATAAAGAGACTTTCTCTCCAGTTTCATCGAAAGACTCTTTCAGGACTATAATGGCACTAGTAGCACATTTTGATCTTGAACTTCATCAGATGGATGATAAGACAACGTTTCTCAATGGTGACATTGAGGAAACAATTTATATGGTGCAACCTGAAAACTTTATTTCGGATGAATCAAAGAAAAGGGTTTGCAAATTAAAGAAATCTATCTATGGGCTCAAGTAGGCTTCCCGTCAATGGTATTATAAGTTTCATGCAGTCATTACATCTTTTGGTTTTGAACCGAATATTGCTAATGACTGTATATACAATAAGTTCAGTGGGAGTAAGTATATTTTTCTGGTTTTATATGTCGATGACATACTGCTTGCCTGTAATGATATAGCATTACTGCATGAAACTAAGAAATTTCTTTCAAAGAAATTTGAAATGAAAGATCTTGGTGATGCCTCTTTTGTATTAGGAATTCAGATACAACAAGATCGCTCCAAAGGTGTTCTCGGTCTGTCACAAAAGGGCTATATCGATAAGGTTCTTAAAAGATTTGGCATGCAGGATTGTAACCAGGCAACACCCATGTTGCTAAGGGAGACAAGTTTAGTCTCAAACAGTGCCCAAATAATAATTTTGAAACTTCGGAAATGGAAAAGACACCTTATGCTTCGGCTGTAGGTAGTCTGATGTATGCTCAGGTATGTACACGACCTGATATAGCATACATTGTTGAGATGCTAGGCAGATATCTAAGCAATCTGGGAATGGACCATTGGAAGGCAGCCAAAAGGGTCATGAGGTACTTACAGAGAACAAAGGATTACTTGCTTACATATCGAAGATCGGACCAGCTTGAGATCATCGGGTATACCGACTCCGATTTTGTTGGATGTCAGGATAGTCTGAAGTCTACATCAGGTTATATTTACATGCTTGCTGGCGCTGCTATCTCTTGGAGAAGCATTAAGCAAACTCTTACGGCCACTTCCACCATGGAAGCGGAATTCATGGCATGTTATGAAGCATCCAATGAGGCGTTATGGCTGCGGAATTTTGTTAGTGGACTGCGCATAGTTGACAGCATTAAAAAGCCACTTAGGCTATTATGCGACAACAGATCAGCAGTCCTTTATGCTAATAACAACAGTAGTTTGACGAAAGCAAAACATATGGACGTCAAATTTCGGGTTGTTAAAGAAAGAGTACCAAATGGACAATTGTGCATAGAGTACATAAGTACAAACTCCATGATTGCGGATCCGCTTACTAAAGGATTGACACCAAAAGTATTTCATGAGCATATTGCTTGTATGGGTGTCAAATCAGTTAAGGATTATGAATTTTAGTGGGAGTTTGTATTATACAATTATGTATTGTCCATTATATTCAGTAATTCAGTTTTAAGGTTATATCTGCAGATATTCAGTTTTAAAGTTTTTTGTACTCTTAAGGTTTATGATTGATCTCAATAAAGAGAACCAGTTGGAAATAGACATTCTATTTCAGACCACACTTTATGTTATTTCCATGCTACACACCTATACTTGATCCATGTCGTTGGTTATATTGATATACGTGATCTATGTTGGTTCTAGTTACGCAAAAGTAACTAAGAGCTCTTAGATCCTATGTTGGTATGATTGATGGACCGGATTGTTCATGACAATTTTATTATGATAGCAATTCTGAGCTCATAAGGTTATAATGTAACATATAATGCTAAGGTTTGTACATATGTATGAGTATCTCGTCCAAGAGGGAGACTGTTAGATATATGGACTTATATCTACATACATATAAACAATATATGGATTAATTATATGTTATGTGCTATCTTTTGGTTTGGCCTAAATTGGTGGTCTTATGGACATTGTTAAGGGGGCCAATATATTGTCATATAAAGTGTAGGACTAATGTGTAGATACCCAAAAGGGTAACCTTAGTTAATGATGGGCTAACTAAGGTTACATACATGTAACCATGGTTACATGCTTATGACTTTTGAGTTTCATAACTCATATGTTATAAGAGGGGGGTTATGGTTCCCATAAGAATGCAAGACATTCTCTTCTTCTTCCACCCATTGAGATAGAGAGAGCCATTGTTGTCTTGCATATCAAGTGGAAAACCATTCTCCATGTTTGGTCTTAGATAAATTCTTGTGAAAGCCAATACTTCAAGAAGGACAATTTTCAAGAAGGATTAAGGAGCTTTCAAAGCCAAACTTTTGGACAATCATCAAGAAGGACTAAGGATTTCCACTTATGGATTCAGGTACGCTTCCGCTTATGTTGTTATTCCTAATAATTCGATATGAAGGCTATTATGTTTTAGTCGAATATATAATCCCCATATAATTTATTGCTTATTGATGCATGGCTCTAACATTTTTTGTAAAGAAGAATTAACTTAAATAGTCGTTCCTCATACTGTTTAAATTGAAAAAAGCTATTAGATGTATAATATATATATACAAACCATGTATTATATATATATATATATATATATATATATATATATATATATATATATATATATATATATATATATATATATATATATATATATATAATATTATTATATTATATACTTTATATATATCAACTAAAAAAAATAAACAGTAAATTCTAACGGCTATTTATGTAAATCCTTTTGTAAACCTACTTCTTTACCACCTCACAGGAAGGCATATTGTAGATGAGGAAAGTTTTGAGAACCAAGCCCTAGAATCTGCTTATTATTAGCATTAAGTGAGTAACCGTCTAAAGAGAAAAGATATCTTTCACCTAATGTATCACGAGTTTGATACAAGCTTTAGTTTAATTAATCTGCTTGAATGCGTGTCATATTTTACAAGATTTAATTAACAATTTTTTTCACATTATCAATACTCCCTTCGATTTAAAATAAATAATTTTTTGGTCTTTTTCACACATATTAAGAAATTTATCTTTTAGTATTAGTTAACAATAGAATTGACCATATTAACCTTTATTATCTCATATAAATACTCCTAACACATATTCCAACACAATTTACTTCAAGGACAATGTAGGAACAAAAATAATTAATTCACTCTTAAAATCTGATAAAATCACTTATTTTGGACCACAAGAAAAGGGCTAAAAAATCGCTTATTTTAGACCGGAGGGAGTATAATCTAACACGTTCTTCTTGCAGGTTGCCTCTCTTTTTTTCGAGGTAATTAATTTTATTTTAGAGATAATTACTTGTCACTAGGGTAGAGGTAAGGTATGCGTACACTCTATCCTCTCCAGACTCCACTAGTGGAATTCAAATGTGTCGTCGTCGTTGTTGTTGTTGTACTTGTCGCTAGTGTGTACAAAGGAAACCGACAAACCGCACCAATCCGATAATCCGAGTCAAAACGAGACAAGAAACCCGACCATGGTTTGATTTGATTTGGTATGGTGTTGGAAAAATACCCGACCATAATTGGTTTGGTTCGGTTTTAATTAAAGAAAGTTAAACCAAAATCAAACCAACCCCACATTACATATATAGAAATTTTAGATATATTTAATATATATAAATATACTTATTGTGATTTAACTTATAAAAATTTCTTTAAAATTTTCATAATTTTATCATTTAAGGTATTATTTCAAGGTTTTACTTAGAATTTTTGAATGTTTCAATAAGTTTTATATCCATTAATATTAATAAATTAAATAATACTAACAAAAGCCCAAACCAAAATCAAATCAATAATAATGCTAACAAAGGACGTTTAATTCAATACTACGAACTGGAATATACTGAATATCTATTTTTTGTTTTGCAATAAGTTAGATAAAAACATCTTATCAATGAAGTGGTTAATATGGAATATTAGGGGTGTAAATAAAAGGTATAAGCAAAAAGAGGTTAGGTAATATAATAGGAAAAACAATATTAACCTAGTGGAATTAGTAGAAACTAAGGCCAAACAAGTCCATGCTAGCAGAATTGCTAATCTGCTAGTTCCAGGCTGGGGTGTACTCACAAACTATGTCTCTGGTAAAAAGGGTAGAGTATGGATCCTATGGAATTCAAAATTTTCATAGTCACTAGTATTCTGGAGGAAAGCCAGTTGACCCACAGCAGGGTTTCCAGCAGAACAGGGGAACTCATAGGGTTCCTCACTGTGGTGTATGGGTTCAATGGCCTGGAACAAAGAAGATCATTATGGACCAATCTACAAGCACTGGCAGCAGGAATACAGGATCCTTGGGTTGTTGCTGGGGATTTCAATGCAGTTCTATGTGATAAAGACAGACAATCTACCAAGCCAATAAGACTCCCTTAAACTCTAGACTTCAACAACTGTTTGCAACAAGCTGGACTGACTGAATTGCCTTGGAGGGGAGAATACTACACATGGACAAACAAACAAACTGGTGTGGACAGAGTATGTAGCAGGTTAGATAGAGCCTTTGGTAACCATGACTGGATGATCAAATGGAGCCAGGTGGTTACTGACTATGATTTGCCCCTAATCTCAGACCATAACCCCATGGTGCTGACACTGTCCTCAACTTCATGGCATGAAAAGAAGAATTTCAAATTCTTTAATGTCTGGGCTGATCATGAGAACTTCCAACAGATTGTATCTAGAGTTTGGAAAGAGGGAAAGGCAGATACAATGAAAGCAATTTGGGGTAAACTCAAAGCACTGAAGCACCCATTGAAGAACCTGAATAATAAGGAATTCAAGACAATCTCACAGAAAATTCAGCAGTGTCGAAAGGACCTGGAAACAGTGCAAGCCCAAATGCACCAATCATACACTGATCATCTACAACAGAGGGAGAGGGAGAAGAACTGGTCCTGAACTTAGAAAAATGGTCACTTATTGAGGAGAGTGTTCTGCAACAGAAGGCAAGAGCTAAGTGGATACAACTTGGGGACTCCAATACCAAATACTTCACTGCAGTAATGAAAGAAAGAAACCAGCACAACCAGATTAATGAGCTTACTAATGCAGTGGGCACCAAACTCACTACAGCTGAGGAAATCAAAGAGGAAATCATAGGTTTCTACAAGGCACTGATGGGCACATCTGCAGGAACTCTGCCTGCTATAAACCAAATGTATATGTCGAATGGGCCAAAGCTGACACAGCAACAGAGACAGGAACTATGTGCAACAGTTACTGATAAAGAAATAGCAGAGAGTTTTAAGGCTATTGGAGATGACAAAGCCCCTGGGATTGATGGTTACAATGCTGCCTTCTTCAAAAATAGCTGTGATATCATTGGTAATCAAGTCAATAATGCCACTAAACAGTTTTTCACATCATCTAGGATGTGCAAACCAATCAACTGTGCAACTATCACCCTCATCCCTAAACTGTCCAAACCAACTACAGTCAAAGAGTTCAGACCTATTGCCTGATGTTCTGTCCTATACAAGATCATCTCAAAAATCCTTGCAAATAGGCTGCAGAAGGTAATGTCAAGTATTATCAGTGAAGCTCAGGCAGGTTTCATCCCAGGAAGAAAGATTCAGGACAACATCATCCTAGCACATGACCTTGTAAAAAGTTATACTAGGCAGCATGTATCCCCTAGATGCATGATTAAAATAGACCTCCAGAAAGCATATGATTCAGTCGAATGGGTATTCCTGCAGCAAGTTATGGAGCAGATTGGCTTCCCAGCATCTTCACAAAATGGACCATGGAATGCATCTCAACAGTCACATTCTCTGTGTTAGTTAATGCTGAACCTACCATGCCTTTTGCTGCTGCCAGAGGACTGATGCAAGGGGACCCCATCTCCCCCTTCCTCTTTACCTTGGTCATGGAGTACTTAAGCAGATCCTGCACCTCACTAAAGGATGATCCAGCCTACAAATTCCATCCCAGATGAAAGAAACTGGACATTACACATATGTGCTTTGCTGAGGACCTACTTCTATTTGCTAATGGTGACCTCAACTATGTCAAGGCACTGTCCAATTGCTTCACACAGTTCTCAGCAGCCTCAGGACTTCAAGCCAATCTGAACAAAGGCTCAGTCTATTTTGGAGGAGTACCAGTGCCTATACAGCAACAGATTCTTGATCACCTGGGCTATGAACAAGGCCAACTAACTTTCAAGTACCTTGGAGTTCCACCGTCCACCAAGAAAATCACACTGCTGCAATGGCAACCATTAGTGGATAGAATCACAGCCAAAATCACATCCTTGACTGCCAGGACACTGTCTTATTCTGGGAGGCTACAGTTTGTACAATCTGTTATCTTTGGTGTCCAAGCTTACTGGGCACAGCTGTTTATATTGCCTGTGAAAGTACTCAAAATGATTGAAGGCATCTGTAGGAGTTTCATTTGGTCCGGGATGAACACTGTAACTAAGAAAGCATACATCTCTTGGGACAAAATGTGTACCCGAAAATCAGTTGGGGGGATAAACCTCACTAACCTAAAGCTCTGGAACAAAGCTGCCATTGCAAAGACCTGCTGGGACCTAGCACATAAAAAGGACAAGCTGTGGATTAGATGGATTACGGTTTACTACATCAAAGACAGACCAATAGAATCCATTCCAATTCCTGCCCAAGCTAGTTGGATCGTGAGATAGATTATCCAAGCAAGAGATGTTCTACAAAGGATTCAGAATTGGAAGGAACAGAAGTGCTTGACAAGACAGTTGTACCATTCACAGATGCAAACAGTGCCGAGAGTTCCATGGAAGAATTTAATCATACAGAATCAAGCTAGGCCAAAAGCAACATTCAACCTATGGCTATTCCTCCAGGAAAGACTCCCAACAAAGGACAGACTACACAGCTGGGGAATGACTATTGATCAACAATGCACTTTGTGCCAAAACCACCCGGAAACAAGAGATCACTTGTTAATGAAATGCCCTATCACTGTGGATTTATGGGAAAGAACAATGAAATGGATGCAGGAAACCTACCCACCAAGTTCTGATTGGAACCAGAAAATGCATTGGTTGATTAGCAAAGCCAAAGGTCGAACACCCCGAGCTGCCATCTTCAAATTGGTTACAGCTGAATTTGCATATGCTATCTGGCTGGAAAGGAATGCAAGAGTCTTCAACAAAATATTCCGATGTAACACTGCCTTACTAAGAGACATAGTGTATAATTGTAATGTTAGAGGTACCCCAAGAATTAAACAAATATTACAACACCTTCACATATAGTAGTGCTAGATAGGTAGGAAAGTAGAAATAGTATGTATGTTAACCCCTAGACAGTCAGCTGAGTTGAAGCTCGACTGTGGTTTTGTAAAGTTACTTCATTGATGATTAATGGAAATCTTTAATTATCATAAAAAAAAATTTTAGATAAAAATGCATAACTTATTTTTATTTTTCTTTAGCGTATAGTCATGTAATTATCCCTTATTAGTCTATTTATTTTAGTATGACTTAGTACTTTTAGATTATGTTTATTTTTATTATTTTTAATTAGCAATATTTATATTACATAATTTTATTATCTTTGTTGTTAAATATTTTAGGATAATGCCATGACACATTTTATTATTTTGTATTATTTTCGTCGAAAATACTTTATATAGTTGTATCTTACTAGGAGTAAAGAAATATTTTGAGCACAATTTATATGTTTTATTATACGAAGATTTTACCGGGGAAAAAAATCTGAAAAAAACCCCGAATAACCCGAAAACACAAGAAAAATCTAGAGCGAAAAATCCGAGTTTTATTGGTTTGGTTTGGTCTTTAAATTTAATAACCCGATATAATAAATTTCCTTACTTGTTTTTTCTTTTTTTTCCTCCCAAATTAGGAAGATTTATAGTACTTTCATACTTCCCCTTCATGGTGACTCGAACCCAAAACCTAATGATCGTAGGTGAAGGTACTTTTTACCAACTGAGCAAGATTTTGGTGGTTTCAAAATCTCAAAATCTCAAGACCACACTTCCCCTACTTGTAACCATCCGTTACATAGTTAGTTTGATGGTCTCAAAATTCTCTTTCAATGTATAAAAAGTTTAAAAATCATATTCATATTCTCACATATTTTAAGACTTATTATTAGCCACTAATTAATGTGCAGGGCAGATAAGATGTTTCGTCCAATAGACAATGCCAGATCACCTCTATTTTTATAAATTTAGGGTTGACGTGGCATCAGCTACACCAACCAAGTGTATGACATGAGAGAATACAAAATCCATCTGCCCCTCTTATTGAGCCAAACTCATGGCATCCAAAAGAACCTTATCATCTCCTTGTCGTACAATTACACATGGGAGAAAACTTAGCAAAAAGTTAAACGAGTTGGTCATAACTAGCCTATTGTTTTATTGAGAAAGGTATAATTTTAGTTGTTCTTAAAAATAATAACTGATAAAATATATATACTTTTTAAATATGTATATTATATATATAGATATATATATATATATATATATTATATATTTTTCGGCTAGTAAAATGCAATTGATTAATTTCAGTTAATCGATCAGTTTCGTATTTTACCTTTGTTTGTTTGGTCACGCTAGGTTGATAAATCTCTAATTCGTCCAACTTAAAATTACTTTCAAGTTTTTTATGATATATATGTAATTGCCAAATCAGACTAATATAATTATTTTCGTTAATTTTCATGACTATAACAAACAAATCACACCCAAAAAAATCTTTTTTTGATAATTCAATTTCAGTGGGTTCTCATATTTCTATATATTACTTGTTGACTTTTGCGCTTCGATTTTCTGATTGCCTTGTCTGTATTAGTACTTACTGTTATTTTCTGAGCCTTTTTATCCACTTTGTATCTTTTTCGAACGGAAGGTCTACCGAAAATAACTTTTTTATTTTGTCAAAATAGGAACAAGGATCGTGTACATATTACCTTCCCTACGCTTCAAATATGAGAATGTGCCAAAGTTTTTGTCGTCGTCTAATTTCAGTGGGTCAATTTTGGCCACATATGCAATCCAACTTCATCCAAGTTATGTCCCTCTCGATTGTACTCGTCTACTGCTATTCTAGTAGTATACTCCGTAATAGATAAGTAAAGTACAGTAGAATTGTATTATTTGACTCACATACGCATAGACCATAGTCTTGCTTTAAAGTCGAACAGAAACTTCGATTACAACAATAATTTTGTATAATTTTATAAGTATAATCTGATAAGGATAATATGTATGTCGAGATGGACAGGAAAGCTGTTTATAAACCTAATATTCTTTCTACTGCTGCAAGATTTCTCTCCTTAGCTTTCAATTGCATTATAACTTTGTCATTCATGCCCTCTACCATCTGAGTAAGAAAAATCTTAATAATTATTGGGTAGCTCGCATACACAACTATTAATTAACTATTGAATAATTTGGGCTCGGGAGCCATAGTGTGTTATTGTATCCTAAAATCCAAAATTTATAAACTTAAAATCCTAAGTGTGTTACTCCCTCCGCTTCACAATAAGTAATTTTTTAGCTTTTTTTTTTGTTGTCCAAAATAAGTAATTTTTTCAAATTTTAAGAATAAATTATTTATTTTTTCCTACATTGTCCGTTTGAGTAAATAATATTGCAGTATGTGTTATGAGTGATTATGCAAAGAGATAGTAAAGATTAATATAGTCAATTTTATTGCGAATTAATATGAAAAGATGAATTTCTTAATATGTGTGAACCAAAAAATCGTATTGATTAACAACAATGTTTAACATGAGAGTGACTTAAAGCTTCTAGACTGATCGAATAGGTTAGAGGCATTAATTACATTGGCAATTTGGCACTTGTACTTGATCAAGAACTTGGATTTGTCATTTTGGCGATTTTAAAGGCTTTATTTTCTGCACCGAACTGATATTTACATTTTATCATTTTCAAATGGTTATTATACGTATTGTTTTCGAATAATATTATTTGCTTATATATAAAGAAAAACTTTTTACCAACCATTTGTTGATTAATGATGAACCTTACTAAGAGATGCCTTTCTCACTTTCCATGGGAAGTACAAAATGTACATCTCACAACTTTTTCTTTCCTCTATCTTTTGTTTGAATATGGAGGTGTTTAATGAGGAAGGTGAGATTATGAGCTCATTGTATCAAAGAGAGGAATTAGGTATTTATAGAAATAAAGTGGGGTTTCACGTTATTTTGTGTGTGAGATTTGAACTGTCTTCCAACTGGTGAGAGCTAGCTGTACCCCAAAACAAAAGCCAAGGGCTCAAATTTGTTGTTTTTTATACTCCCTCCGGTTCAAAGTAAGTGACTTTTTAGCATATTTCTTGTGGTCCAAAATAAATTATTTTTCTTGATTTTAAGAATGAATTAATTATTTTTTCCTATATTGTTCTTGGAGTAAATAATGTTGGAATATGTGTTTAGAGTGTTTATGTGAGATAGTAAAGATTAATATGATCAATTTCACTGTTAATTAATGCTAAAAGGTAAAATTGTTAATTTGTATGAAAAAATATCAAAAAAAATCACTTAATTTTTACCGGAGGAAGTATTATTTTCGATCATCAGCTAACATACCCTTCGCCTACCTGTTAGGTATTTGTCCTTATTGTCATAACATATCTAGTTTTTCTGTTTCTTGAACGACAAACAGCATATTTTTCAGAAATTGATAATTTCTTTTCTGGAAAGTAAAATATAATTCTTTTATATTTGTCTAGTCTTTTTCTTTTGAGGAAAATATTTTGAACTTCTATATATTGAGGATTTTTTCTATGATGACGATAGGTCATTTACAGTTTTAATCATAAATTCTGTGTTTCGAAACCTAAATTAGCTCCGTTCAGCCTTCCTTGATTTGTGTGCACAGTTCGTATCTTTTTCCGAAAGTTTTTTATGTGAATTTGATTAAAATGTGAAATCATGCATTGAAACTCATTTTGTTTGACTTCGGTCAACATTTTGAGCAAATGGACTCGGATCAGTATTTTGACGATCCTAGTGGATTCGTATCGTGATTGGCGATTTGGGCGTATGTTCAGAATCGAATTCCAAAGTCTCTAGCTCAAATTAATGCAATTTATTGAAAACTAGAGGCTTAAAGGTTTAAAGAATTAATAAGTTTGACCGAAGTTTGACTTTGCTGCTACCAGGTACGTGATTCGGACGTCCGGTTAAAAATGTGCAAATTCTTAAGTTTCTTTGAAAAAATCATTCGTTTTGGTGTCAGATTCGTAGTTCTAGGTGTTATTTTGATGTTTTGATCGCGTGAGCGAGTTTGTATGATGTTTTTGGACTTGTGTGCATATTTGGTTTCGAGCCTCGATGGCTCAGGTGAATTTCACAAAGGTTTCTGAGTGATTTGAACTTAAAAGCATAGTTGGTGAAACGTATTTCTGGTGTAGGCCTCAGACCTCGCAATTGCAAGGTTCGGTTTCATATTTGCGATGTTACAGTGCCTCTATCAGGTTTGCATTTGTGAACAATTACTTCACAATTACAAAGTGGGGCTGGGTCAACAGATTTCGCATTTGCGAGAAGTCCAAGTTTGTATTTACGAACAAATCATCGCAATTGCGATGGAAGCAGAAGTCCAAGTTTGCATTTGTGGGATTCGAAATTGCGACATCTGTGTTTGGACATAAGAAGGGAAAAGGGGATTTTAGCTCTATCTTTCAAATTCTCAATACTAAATACCTTATATGCGATTTTTCCAAGAGCTTTTCTTCCTCAATTCATTGGTAAGTGACCTTAATCCACTTCCTTTCATTTACTCATTGTATTTCACAAATTTTCATCATTAACCTAGGATTTTCATAGCGAAAATTAGGGATTTAGGTTGAATTAGGAATTTTTATAAAATTGAATTCAGACCTCGGATTGAGGTCGTATTTTGAAACAAATTACCTAATCGTGCTCGGAGTGAATGGATGATCGAATTTTAGTCCGAACCTCAGGTTTTGACCATGCGGCTCGGAGTTTGACATTGATGGGTTTACAATGTCTTAGCTTTATATTTTGATAATCTAAAAAACTTATTATCAAAGGATCAGATAAGGAACCTGACACACTTGGTACATATCTCAAATCAACGGACTCCAGCTAATGTGAACTGCTACAACTTCAGAAGATAGAGAACAAACACAACGACATGATACCTTTGTGT
The DNA here is from genome assembly GCA_034376525.1 of Nicotiana benthamiana. Classification (NCBI taxonomy): domain Eukaryota; kingdom Viridiplantae; phylum Streptophyta; class Magnoliopsida; order Solanales; family Solanaceae; genus Nicotiana; species Nicotiana benthamiana. Next base: position 53,899,294 of record CM067341.1, on the reverse strand, counting down.
TTCCCTGACACCAATACGAAATCAACTGTTTACAGCTGGAAAGCAACGTGACTGCCTGCATTATACACAGAAACAGCACAGCATAGTTTTGCAGTCACTTGTCCTTTGGCCAACCAAGTGATTACATCATTCAAGTGATGTCATCCAAGTTGTATTAGCAAAAGTATTACAACAAAACATCACTTGTATATTTTGAGAATTCACTTCAAGCATTCAAGCCATTTGATATTCGAGCATTCAATTCTCAAGTGCACCAAGAACAAAGTTTAACACTACTACTCACAAGTTCCTATATCTAGTATTTTATTGTCCTTAGTTGAGTTGTAACGTTGTAATTGTTCTTCATTATAATTCTTAATTTCCTTAGCAAAAAGTGTTGCTTAGGAACCCTCTTGTAAAATCATAAACACTTAGTGTTTGTGTCGCGACTAAAGTTAGTCATGAGTTGAAGTCTTTGTAATAGGTGTATTTCAAAGTGGCTTGTAATCGGTGTATTACAAGTTAGTGAGAGATTAAGAGTTTAATTCCTAGATTGCATAGGTTGTAATCTAAATGTTGCTCGTAGTGAAGTTGAAATCCTACCAGTGTAGGTCGTGGTTTTATATCCCCTTGAGCAGGGACTTTTTCACGTAAAACTCCCTATCTTATTTACTTATTGTTTCATTAACATCCTCAGTTGGTGGACTCATATAAACTATTAATTGGTATTAGAGCGAATTCCTCTTATTAGGCTAACACCTAAGAAGGATCCTTATGGCTGCTCCACCAAATTTTAAAGAAGGTCAGTCTACGTATAGACCATCCAAGTTCAATGGGTAATACTTTATCATGGCTGAAGATTCTGAGTTGTAGGATGTTACATGTGATAGGTCATTTTGTCATAACAAAAAATGTCTGAGATCTTTCATTGATGATGCCAATGAACACGGAAGAATACACTGATGCAGATAGGAAAGCTTTAAAGAAAAATTTTCGTGCCAAGAAAATTTTGGTGTGTGGCATAGGACCTGATGAATACAAACAGAATCTAGGCTTATCAATCCGCCAAGAAGATATGGGTAGCTTTGCAAACAACACATGAGGGAACCATTCAAGTAAAGCAATCTAAGATTGATATGCTTACAGCAGAGTATGAGCTATTTAAGATGAAAGACGATAAATGTATTCAAGACATGCACACAAGATTCACTTCTATCCTAAATAAGTTACTCTCACTTGAAGAAGTCATTCCCTGGAACAAGCTTGTGAGAAAAATTCTTAGTATCCTGCCTAGTTCATCGGAGAGTAAAGTAAATGTTATTACTGAAGTAAAGTCTTGTAAGAGCTGACCATAGATGAGCTATTTGGAAATATGAAAACCTACAAAATGAAGAGGAAGATAGACAGTGAAAGAAGAGAAGGAAAATAACCTTGTATTCAAATCTGAAGGCGATGATTCAAGTGAGGAAGACTCTAACATGGCTTACCTAACCAAAAGATTCTAGAAAATGGTCAGAAGGAATGGTGGGATACAAAAGAGAGGCAGTTCCAGCAGACCAAAGAATTATGACCTCCGTTATAAATGTAGAAAGCAAGGGTACTTTATCAAAGAGTTTCCTCTCCTAAAGTAAGAACACTTCATATACAACCCTGATAAAGCAGCTAAGAGGAACCCGGTTCCTGACAAATGCTTCAACAGAAAGAACGTCGTTGATAATGTTGTGAAGCAAGCTCTTATAGCATGGTGAGATTCCTCCAGTGAGTTTGAGGAAGAAATTGATGCAGGTGATAGTTCTATGATGGCATTTGAAAGTGAAGCAAATGAATATGATTCAATATTTGCTTTGATGGCTCAATCAGATGATGATGAAGATGATGACAATGATGAGGTAAATTTCAAGGATGTTCAGAGAAATCTGAAATCAAACTCTCCTAAAAAAACTCATGTCATTAGTAAATGTATTAATTGATGCCCATCATAGTCTTATAGATGATAAAGATGCCTTGACCATAGAATTAGGAGATCCTAAGAAAATCAGAGATGACTTGGTAGTTTGTGCAGTTGATTTAAAAGAAACTATAATCTGGAAAATAAAAATAAGGCTTTAATTAAGAAAATCACTATGTAGAACATGAAAGAAATGATCTGGTGGTAGTAGTAGTTGACTTGAAAGAAACCATTGAGAAATTTAGTAAAGAAAAGGACGCCTTAGTGAAGAAAGTGGTTGTTGTTGAGCAGGAGAGAGATGACCTCTTAATAGTGATTTCAGACTTAAGGGAAACAATAGAGGAACTTCAAGCGGAGGGTAGGCCTGGAAAGTCAAAAAAAGGGAAAGAAGTAGCTACTAAGGTGCGCATTAAGATTCAAAAATGAGTTAAAAGCTGTGAAAACTAGTTTGTGTGCTAAACTTGAGAAAACTAGGCAGCTCCAAGCTAAACTGGAAAGAGTAAAAAATGATCTTGAGAAGTACCTTAAGTAGACCTCGTCCTCGGAGGTTGTTCCATGTATGTTAATAATGGTGGTAACAGGTACGGAATAGGTTTTCAAATGGAGAGAACTCCTTACAATCCTCAGAGAAAATATGATATTGTACCCGATAATTGGTTGTGTACCCACTGTGGGAACAATAGGCACTTCAAGGAAAATTGCCAAGCTAGGGTTCAGTATTTGCAGAAAAAACAAAGATTTTTCTGAGAAAGTAACTGCTAAAAGTGGACCAGGTGCCACTCATAAAAATGTATGTTACTTGCATAGACTAAAAGAGCACTTATTCCTCCTCTTGCTTACTACAAGGGACCCAAACTTGCTTGGGTTCCTAAATCTAACCCGTGATCTCCGTGTGCAGGGAACAGCAAAAAGAAGCAGTCAACAATGGTACATGGATAGTGGATGTTCAAAGCACATGACTGGAAATACCATGGACTTTCTTTCACTAAAAGCCCTGCAATGAGGGAGTGTATCCTTTGGAAATGGGAAAGGATACATTTAGAAAAATTGGAAAGTCACTCACTCACTCAATTGAGAATATATACTTTTTCAATGGCCTCAAGTAAAATCTCTTGAGTGTTTCCTAGATATGTGATAAAGGAAACAAGGTGGAATTCTTGTCCAAGGTATGCACAGGTACAAGTCTAGTGTCCAAAAGATACAAGCATATCTATGTTGCTAATTTCGAGTCTCTACAAAGTGGTGATCTGAGTTGCTTGAAAGCAGTTAATGATGATGCTGAACTATGGCACAGAAGACTAGGACATGCAAGTTTTTCTCTATTGAATAAACTGATTCAGAAAGACCTGGCATGTGGTCTGCCCATGTCAAAGTTCAAAGAACACAAGGTTTGCGATGCATGCGCTAGAGGAAAGCATGTGAAATCCTCATTCAAGCTAATGAAGGATGTCAGCACCTCAAAATCACTATAACTCTTCCATATTGATCTATGTGGCCCTATGAGAGTGCAAATCAGGGGAGGAAAAGGGTACATATTTGTGATAGTGTGATGACCCAAATGGTCATCACTTGTTTTAAAAATAAATTCTATATTTCGAGGCCTTAAAGTCCTCTTTATGTCTCACATTGATTAACGTGCGTAGTCCCTCCACATATTCGAAAAGCCATTATGTGAAAATCTGTAAAAAAAATAATAAATTTTGTCTTTAAAATAAATTTAAGTTGACTTCGATTAATATATTTGGTAAATAGATCCGGACCCATGATTTGACGGTTTGAAGGGTCCATAGGAAAATATGAAACTTGGGCGTATGCCCGAAATCGAATTCTAAGGTTCCAAGCCGGAGAAATAAATTTTTAAAGAAAATTATTTTCTGAAATTAATACGAGCTTTTGTAATGAAATGTGTTTGGAATTTGACGATGTCGGGCCCGTATCTTGGTTCCGAAGCCCGGTACATATCTTATATGTAATCTACATCGAGCCTATAAAATTTGTTAAGAAATAGGGGGTCATATGACGTGATTCAGAACTTTAGTTGTGAGATTTGAAGCTTTGAAAGTTCTTGTGATTTTCTTTGATTTGATGTTAAATTCATAGTTGTTGATGTTATTTTGGTGATTTGATTATGCAAGCAAGTCCGTATGATATTTTTGGGTTAGTGTGCATGTTTAGTTTGGAGCCCCGAGGGCTTGGGTGAGTTTCGGATAGGCCACAGAGTGAAATGTGCACTTACGTATATGATGCAGGTCTGAACGCTTCACATTCTCGGAAATGCGAGCCTGCAAATGCAAACATTATATCTCAAATGCAGAATATCGATTGGAGCTACCTTGGTCGCTAATGCGAAGGTGACTAGAATTTCATTGAGTCGCAAATGCGATAATATCTTCGCATTTGGGAAGTTAGCAGGTTTAGAAGAGGTTCGCAATTGTGAAACCTGGTCGCAATTGCGACATCTGCGACCAGAAAATTCATAACTTAGTCAAAAATCTTTCATTTTTCAAACCCTTTCAAAACCAAAACACTCTTGGGCAATTTTCAAAGACACCTTCTCTTCCAAATCGATTGGAAGTCATTTCTAACTCATTTTCTTGAATCTTTAACATCTTTTCACATGATTTCAACTCAAAATCAATGATTTTCATGGGGGAAATTGGGTGTTTTGGGTAGGACCTAGGTTTTTAAAATTTTGGGGATTTGGAGCTCGATTTTGAGGTTCCATTTCAAAACAAATTATATATTTGGGTTCGTAGGGGAATGGGTAATCGGGTTTTGGTTCGAACCTTGGGTATTGACCATATGGTCCCGGGGGCGATTTTTGACTTTGTGGTAAAAACTTTAGAAAATCTATCATTTTGCGTTGGAATTGATTCATTTAGAATTTATTATATAATTAAGTAACTTATGACTAGATACGAGCAAATTGGTGGTGGAATCAAGAGGTAAAGCGATAGTTGAGACTTGAAATGTGTTCATGGAATCGAGGAAAGTGTTTGGTCTAACCTTAGCTTTAGGGATTAGGAGTTGAGTCTTATTTTCTATGTTATAATTATTAAGGACGACTTATATTCATGGTGACGAGCATCTATACGTTAGTGTCAAGTATGCCCGTAAGTCTTATATTATGATTAATGTGACTCCGTTAGGTACTATTCATGTTCTATATGATGATTTCTACTGAGGAATATGGTTTGTGGAAGTATTAATGTTAATTGAACATGGTAGAGTGTTGGCTCAAGTTGAGAATGTAATTGTTGAACATGGTAGAGCGTTGGCTCGAGTTGAGGGACTTGTTGAACATTCTAGAGAATTGGCTCGAGTTAATAATTGAGTTGTTGAACAGCATTGTCTAAAGTTGTGAATTTAGTTGTGAAGTGAATGTGAAAAAGGAAAGAAAAGAGAGGATCATGATATTGTCTCCCTTACCGGGATGTTATTGTTTTAATATTACTTCTCTTGCCGGGATGATATTGTTTTGATATTATTTCCCTTGTCGGGATGATATTGTTTTTCTCTTGTCGGGATTTGATATTTGTACTATTATTCCTCACCTAGATTTTATTATGATTTTACGTATTTCCTTGCCCTTATTTTTTGTGATTGTTATTTGTGTGAGGAAGAGTTTTAAAGCATGAAGGGTGATGCCGTATATTGTTTTGGTTAGAGAGTATGAAAGCATGAAGGGTGATGTCAAGTATGATTTACTGAGGAAGGGTGTAAAGCACGAAGGGAGATCTCGTGCCGCATGATGTACAATTCTGTGCCAATTATATTGATTTTATGATGAGGATGAGAGTAAAAGAACGAAGGGTGATGTCTTGTAGTTTATATTGATTCTTATGGTAAGGACGAGAGTTAAAGTACGAAGGGTGATGCCGTGCACTTACTTGATTTCTGATTCTTGTTGGTTGTTGAGTTATGGTGTTCCTTATAATTACCTATTGTTATTTTGTTATTATTGGATACTTTCTCCCGCAGCATGTTCCCCATCTCATCCTTATTGTACATTCTTACTTTTACTTTGCATTATATATGATATAACTACACAGGTTTATGTGGTAGTCTGGTCCTAGATTCGTCACTACTTCGCGAAGGTTAGCCTAGGCACTTACCAGCACATGGGTTCCGTTATGCTGATACTATTCTTTGTACTATGTGAAGATCCTGGCGCAGCAGCTTTGGATGTTCTCCTTCAGTCCAGTCGGAGATTCCGAGGTTGTCCTGCAGATGTCCCCAGGCCTTGGCGTCTTATCCTATCCTTTTAGTCTGTTTCTTTGATATATTTCAGAGACAGTGTTTTAATAAATCTTTCAAACTTTTATTTGTAGTATTCCTAGACTGTCTATGGAATTGTGACACTAGTCTTGGGTAGTTATTGTATGAATTGGTATTGGAGTCTTCCTTAAATTATTATATTTTAGTCTTCCGGTTATTAGATTTCATCATTTACCAATTGTTGGTTATTAATTAAAAGAGGACTAAAATGGAAAAAAAAGGTAGATCATTCAAATGGTTGGCTTGCCTAGCTTTCACTAGTATGCTCCATCACGACTCCCAATTGAGGGAAATCCGGGTCGTGACAGATAGCGGATGACTACTCCAGATTCACTTGAACTATGTTCCATAGAACAAAAGATGAAACCTTTGAAGTGTTCGTAGCCTTTGTGAAGAAGATCCAAGTGTAGATGGAATCAAGAGTACCATGATTAGATTAGATTATGGAGCAAAGTTTGGCAATGCTAAGTTTGATGAATTCTGCAATGAGAATGGCATTACTCACAACTTCTCAGCCCCAAGGACTCTCCGATAATATGGAGTTGTGGAAAGGAAGATCAGAACCCTTGAGGAAATGGCAAGAACAATGCTGATCGACATTGGGATTGCTAAGAACTTCTAGGCTAAAGCTATTAACATTGCCTGCTACTTGGTGAATGGGTGCATGATCAGGTCTCTCCTGATGGAAGGACGCTAGAGCTAACTCACCTAAGAACATTTGAGTGTGAATGTTATATTCTTAACATTGTAAAGGATCAGCTTGGAAAATTTGATGCTAAAAGTGATGAAGGAATCTTTTTGGGTTACTCTTCTCAAAGCAAAGCCTACAAGATATACAACAAGCAAACTCAGTTTGTTGAGGAAAGTTTTCAGGTAATTTTTTATGAGTCATATCCCTCCAATGAGAAAAGCAACAAGGATAATCAAGATGGAGAGCCTCTGCTAGTTCCAGGTGTAGTCATTGACATGGCAAATAGAAAGCCAGACATGATGAGTCGGGTGAAGGAGCCACGTGAAGATAATGCAGTATCCTCCTCACTAGTCGGAGAGGAACCAGGTACCATAATTACAACCACTAAAGCTGAAGAAAGAGTGGTTGATGCAGTTCAAAGTACTCCACAGGTAGCTGAGAGAAAAATGCAAAAGAACCAGTCAGACTTACCTATCTCCTCTGCAAATGAAATTCAAGTGCCCAATTGGAAACACAAAAGCTCACATCCTCTTGACAACATAACTAGCCCTGTATATTTAGGTGTGCAAACTCCATCAAAATCCATAAATTCACTTGTGATCACGCCTAACTATGCCTTATAAAAAGGACACTACAGACGTTGTAAATATGACCTGAGTATTTTGCCTAAAGTCGAATCCACAGAGAGTTAACCTACCAATCACTATCTTTAGACCCACTAAACTCTTGAGAACCAATTTCCCCAAACGTTTGAATCACAGTTGATGGTGTCTTTAATAACTAAAATTACAAGTAAATAAACAACTGTAAACTAAGGATGCAAAGGTTGTAAACAATGATGAGAAAACGCTAAGGCAATGATTTTTCCTATTTGTGGAATCCCTTCTGTTTATGCTTCATACAAATTTACCAACATACTCTCTATCAATTATGAACGCTCTTCTTATCGTAAATCTCTCCTGAGTAATTACAGTAATATACTATATGCACTCTCCAGATATATACTAGCTAGCTTTAATTATCACAGTTCCCTTTAGATTACACCCAAGGCTTCGTTATCCCTAATCCCGCCTCGGTTATTGATCCCTCATATACTTTAGGAGTGGTGTCGTGTCGTTCAATAATAATCTAAATATGCACTCTCTCCCGAGTTATGCACACTAAATAGGCACAACTAATTGAGGATCCTGTCAACTAACTACAACAAACACTTAGTTGAACAAATAGAGATTGAAACTAGCAATTTGTATTCAGATAAACAATAAGTTCATCTCTCAATCGGTTCCATCAAAACCTTAGACAAAGGATTTAGCTACTCATAACTATAGGTAAACAAGCTAAAATAATATCCATCATAAAAATTGCAAGAAAAACCAAAGAAAAGAAGAAAGATGCTTTGGGTGATCTCTCACAACAGTTTTGCTTGCCAAAATACTCTCCAAATCAATACATGCCTCTCTTGGGCGAAGTCTAGTGTTTAAAATAGGGTGTTTGGCTAAAAATCACGTGTTTTGCACTTTAGTCCCTGAAGTTCTTCGCCTCCGCCGCGGTCGCAGTCAAACCGCGTCCAAACATTCTCTCTGAATCTAAATCTATCTGCGACCATCTTCTACCGCTGTAGCAGTGGAACCACGACAGTCCTCCTTCAGTTCTGACTTGATCTGTTTGCGTGGTTCACTTGGCGGAATTTTACGATTGGCCTATTTTTCTTCATATTTTATCCCAAATGTACTCCATAGCCTTCTCTGATCATATATAACCTACAAAATATGAAAAGCACTAATAAGAGCACTAATAAGAGCATAGAGTCAGGGGGAACTTGTGAAGTTCATGTTGCTTCATCTGGTTAATTTTTCTCTAAACATGGGTTATCAATTTCTAAATTTGTCATCATCAAAAAGGGGAAAATTAATGGGTTCACAATGTCTTAGCTTTATGTTTTGACGATCTAAGAGACTCACTATCAAACAATCAGATAAGGAACCTGACACACTTGGTACACATCGAAAATCAACAGACTCTAGCCAATATGAACTGCTACAACTTCAGAAGATAGAGAATCAACACAAGGACCTGATACCCATGTGTTTCCCTGACAGCAGTACGAAGTCAACTATGTACAGCTGGAAAGTGATGTGACTACCTTCACTGTACACAGAAATAGTGCAGCACTGTTCTGTAGTCACTTGTCCTTTGACCAACCAAGTGATTACATCAATCAAGTGATGTCATCCAAGGTGTATAAACAAGAGTACTACAACAAAACATCACTTGAACATTTTGAGAATTCACTTCAAGCATTCAAGCCATATGATTCGAGCATTCATATCTCAAGTGCATCAAGAAAAAAGTTTATTATTACTACGGACCAGTTTCTAAATCTAGTATTTGGTTGTTCATAGTTGAGTTGTAACTTTATAATTATTCTTTATTGTAATTCCTAATTTGCTTAGCTAGAAGCGTTGCTTATGAACCCTCTTGCAAAATCATAAACCCTTAGTGTTTGTACTGAGACTAGTGCTAGTAATGAGTTGATGTCTTTGTAATAGGTGTATTACAAGTTAGTGATGTATTAAGAGTTTAATTCCTAGATTGCATAGATTGTAATCTAAAATATTCTCATAGTGAAGTTGAAATCCTACCAGTATACGTCATGATTTTTTATCCCCTTGAGCATGAATTTTTCAACATAAAACTCCCTGTCTTATTTACTTACTATTTCATTAGCATTCTCAGTGGGAACTCATAAGAGGACCTGGTCTCTCTATAGTTAGGTGGACACATATAAACTATTAAACTTTTTCAGTAATAATCTAAATTGAACTTCTTTTATTCGTGGGTAGTTTCTAAGGCTTATTTTGAATCGTTTGGTTGATAAATTGCTAGATTTGGGTTTTCCGGAGGCTTGTTTGAAAGTCAAGTCCGTAGTTGAACTTTGAATTAGTTTCGGAGCGAAGCAATATCGTGGTTAGCCTTGACTTGAGGAATTATGACTTGTTTGTCTATTTGCTACGTGTTTAATGTGTAGGTATAACATATATGTGAGGTGACGAGTACTTATGCGTTGTTGTTGGGTTAAAGCATGCGGTAGAACTTGTTTCTTTGTGATTTACTGCCTCTTAATTGATGACATCCATGCTTATATTAGATTACTGATTTGATAATTCCTTTTGTATTTGTGAATTAATTGTGATAGTTGAGTATTTTGTAAGTTGAGTTTTGGCATCTTGGAATCATTATCAACGTAACGTACATTCTTTGCATAATTTATCTCTCGAATTTATATATTCATTACTATATAGTAAGGAAGAGTGTTAAAGCACGAATAGTGATCTCGTTCCATTTTATTACTTTATTTAATGATTAATACATAGTAAGGAAGAGAGATAAAGCACGAAGGGTAATGTCGTGCCATCTATATCAGTTATTCATTTTTACATGGGCAAATCGAGAGTAAAAGCATGAAGGGTGATATCGTACCATTTTATTGTACTTATGACATCATTACATGGTAAGTAGAGAGTAAAAGCATGAATGGTGATGTCGTACCATTTTTATTCCGTATGTTTTTCTTTTTTATTGGTTGATGATTTATTTGACTGCCTTATATTGTTATTCCAGTTGTAGTTACCTCTTTTGAATGTCCCCTCCCAACTGTACATGTGAAATCTCAATTTGTTATTGTTTGATACATATATCTATGTTTGTACATGTTTAATTACGTGAGTGTCCTGTCATAGCCTCGTCGCTATCTCGTCGAGGTTACGCTCGGCACTTACGAAATATATTGGGTCATTTATACTCATACTACACTCTGCACTTCTTGTGCAGATCTTGGTACTGGTCCCAGTTGTACGTGAGGTGCGCTAGCTCGGATTTTCACATTCAGAGACTTGAGGTAAATCTGCTGACGTTCGTAGACGTTGAAGTCCCCTTCCTCTTTCCTCTCTTACTGTTCATTTCATTCGAAATAGTTGTATTTATTTCAGACTCTAATTGTAGTATTCTAGTAGCTCGTGCACTTGTGACACCAGATTCAGATTGTATTAGATATTTCAGATGTCATGGTTGTCTGCACTTTACTTCAGATTTATTTCGGTTATTTTGGTTTCTTTATTATTATTTTATTTGAACCGGTAAAAATATAAATTATTCTAACGTTGGCTTGCCTAGCAAGTGAAATATTAGATGTCATCACGGTCCTGAGGGTGGATTTTCGGGTCATGACACTTTTTCCTTATTTAGTAGCATCCACTATGTAGTCATAAGGTGTTTGAGAGTATTATTCGGGGGGCGGTTAGAGATAAGTGTTCCTCTAACGCTTGTGTGTGTCTTTTTTGTGAGGTTGTTATCTCGATCGATGCGTTGTACTCTCTTTTATATAATGGATTGCCTATCTCCTCTTGTGGACATAGGTCAATTGACCGAACCACGTTAAATATTTGTGTCTTTTTTAGTACATTTCACTTTGGTTATCTGATGTATCATCGTTCATGATTTGCTTCACTAGCTTCCACCATCAAGAGTTATAGCGAGATGGATAAAATTGTTTTATCCTTAGCGAGAGATTTCATATTCGAGCCTTGAAAATTAAAAAGATCAGGGTAAGGAACGCTTTTCCCTTTAAATATCAAACGTCATATTAAAAAAAAACTCTTCACTTCTTTTTAAAAGGGGAAAAGGGTCAGAACTGCCCCTAACGTATTGACTCCAGGTTAAAAATGCCCTCCGTTAATCTATTTTGAAGAAAATACCCCCACCGTTAAAAATGTGGCATATTTGTGCCCCTAAGTCTAACAACTGACTGTACTTATATTTAAAACGGTAGAGGCATTTTTTTCAAAATAGGTTAACGGTAGGGGCATTTTTAAACTGGAGTCAATATGTTAGGGGCACAAATATGCCACATTTTTAACGGTAGAGGCATTTTCTTCAAAATAGGTTAACGGGGGGTATTTTTAACCTGGAGTCAATATGTTAGGGGCAGTTCTGACCCGTTTTCCGTTTTAAAAGTGTACCATAAGTTTCCAGCTAAAATGTTAAAGAAAGTTTTCTTTTAAACAATGTGTGCATTGGCATTTTGTGATGTCCTTTTTTGCTTTTCATTTGGCTTTTGGGAACAAAGATGCTCCTTCACTTGGGGAATGTAAGGTACAATGTAAGACCCACCATTTATATAAATGGACAAAAGCACTCAGTTGAATAATTCAAAGCATATTGAGTGCGACAACAAAACTTTGCTCAGTTAATGAGATATTTTAACTTTTAATTGATGGATTGCACTTTCTTTTTCTCATTTCCAAGAATAAAAAATATTTTGATTAGAAATTTTTATCTACTTTAGTGAATTTATAATTCGGCGTGACTTCAAATTAATCAGATCAGAAAGTCTATAATATTGTATGCCCAAAGCAACATATAAAATTAACAGATGAGAAAATTGATTTACATAAGAGGCAAATATGAAAGCAATATAATGATTATATGGAGAAAGATAGGCCAAAAAGAAAGTATGTTGAGTGCATATACTACTAAAATTTCATCGAACGTCCTGTCGGAAATTGGCTCATAATAAAAGAAAAAAACCATTGAAAACGTTTTTGACAAGCCAATTTCCGATAAATTTCGTTGGAAATTCGCCCTTTAAAATAGTTAGGTATGAATCGGAAGCAAATACTTACTTAATAGATATTCTTTAAGCCTTCTTATTAAGTACAAAAGAAAAAGCACGAATAATTTACAATCAAATTAAAATTTTCATTAAATTTAAAATTAATTCGATAGCTGAAATTAGGAGTGTAAAAAGGAAACCGACAAACTGAACCAATCCGATAATTCGAGTCAAACCGAGAAATATACCCAACTATGGTTTGGTTTGATTTGGTTTGGTGTTGGAAAGAAAACCCGACCATAATTGGTTTGGTTTGGTTTTAATTAAAGAAAGTCAAATCGAAACCAAACCAACCCGAGATTACATATATAAAATTTTAGATATATTTAATATATAAATATACTTATTGTTATATGATTTATAAATATTTCTTAAAAATTTCATAATTTTATCTTTTAAGGTATTATTTCAAAGTTGGACTTAGAACTTTTGAATGCTCCAATAAGTTTTATAGCTATTAATATTAGTAAATTAAATAATGCTAACAAAAGCCCAGACCAAAATCAAATCAATATCAATGTTAACAAAAGACATTTAATTCAATATTAGGAACGGGAATATATTGAATATCTATTTTTTGTTTTGCAACAATTTAGATAAAAATACATAACCTTTTTTTATTTTTTATTTAGCGTTTAGTCATGTAATTAATACTCCCTTATTAGTCTATTTATTTTAGCACGACTTAGTACTTTTAGATTATGTTTGTTTTTATTATGGCTTTTTAATTAGCAATATTTATATTACATTCTATTTGCTTCAACCGTGTTTCTGATCATAATCCAATGGTTCTTACTGTTTATGAAGATCACAGGATCAGGAAATCCCCTTTCAGATATTATAATGCATGGACTAATCACAAAGATTTTCAGTACATTATCAAAAATCATTGGAAAGAAGATACTGATCACTGTACTCTCAGGGATGTTTGGATCAACCTCAAGGCACTCAAACCTGCTCTTAAATCTCTAAATGTTAGAGAATTTAAGAACATCACCCAAAGAATTGAGGATAGTAGGAGGGAGTTGATGGATATTCAAAATCAGATGAGCTTACAATTTACTGATGAGTTACAGGTTAAAGAAAAGGATTTGATCTTGAAGCTGGAGAAATGGTCAATGATTGAAGAGAATATTCTACAACAGAAGTCCAGAGCCAGATGAATTCAATTGGGAGACTCAAATAATAAGTACTTTCATGCTTTACTGAAAGAAAGAAATCATTACAACAGTATAACAGAATTGTTCACAGCAGATGGCACCAGAATTACTAATCTAGATGCAATTAAAGATGAGATCAAGACTTTTTACAAATCTTTGATGGGTACATCTGCTTCCTCCTTACCAGCAATTAACAGGTCTTATATGGATAATGGTCCTAAACTCTCATATAACCAGATGCAACAATTAACTGCTGATGTTACTTCAGATGAAATTGTAAACAGCCTAAAATCCATAGGTGATCACAAAGCCCCAGGTATTGATGGATTTAATGCTACTTTTTTCAAACAAACATGGAATATTACTGGTAATCAGATTATAAAGGCTGTTAAGGACTTCTTCCAGAATAGTAGAATGTATAAACCTGTCAACTGTGCCTCACTCACCCTGATTCCTAAAGTGCCTAATCCTAAGTCAGTGAAGGATTACAGACCAATTGCCTGTTGTTCAGTTCTCTACAAGTTAATCTCTAAGATACTAGCCAACAGATTACAGAAATGCATTGCTAGTATCATTAGTGATTCACAGGCAGGTTTCATTCCAGGCAGGAAAGTTGCAGATAACATCATTCTAGCACATGAGCTGATCAAACATTATAACAGATCTCATGTCTCTCCTAGGTGTATGATCAAGATAGACTTACAAAAGGCATATGATTCTGTAGAGTGGATTTTTCTACAACAAGTCATGGAAACCTTACACTTTCCAGGCAGAATTATAAGATGGACTATGGAATGTGTTCAAACAGTGAGCTATACTATAATGGTCAATGGGGAAACCACTGAACCCTTCCCAGCAGCTAAAGGCTTGAGACAGGGTGATCCAATCTCTCCATTATTATTTGCTATAGTGATGGAATACCTTAGTAGAGGCCTTGTGGAGCTAAAGAAAGATCCTGATTTCCTTTTCCATCCTGGCTGTAAAAAGCTCAGTATTACTCATCTGAGCTTTGCTGATGATTTATTACTCTTTGCAAAAGGTGACTTGAAGGCTGTCATTACCATGTTTCGATACTTCTCCCACTTTACTAAGGCTTCTGGAATGACTGCAAACCTTAGTAAGAGTTCTGTCTACTTTGGAGGTGTCGCTGCTGATGTTCAACAACATATTGTTAACCATCTTGGATATGTTTATGGTGAGCTTCCTTTTAAATATCTGGGAGTTCCCCTAACTACCAAGAAAATATCATTAATTCAATGGCAACCTTTGGTAGATAGGGTCACTGCTAGGATTACCTTCTGGACTGCTAGGAAGTTATCCTATGCAGGCAGAGTGCAGCTGGTCCAGTCAGTCCTTTTTGGCATTCAAGCTTATTGGGCTCAGATTTTTCTCATTCCTTCCAAAATTTTAAAGATGCTGAATGCAGTTTGTAGATCTTATATCTGGACAGGTTCAGCTATTATAACAAAAAAATCATATGTAGCCTGGGAAAGGATCTGCTTACCTAAATCTGCTGGTGGTTTGAATATCATGAACCTGCAAATGTGGAACAAAGCTGCCATCACAAAGTTAGGTTGGGATTTGTCCAAAAAGAAGGATGTGCTATGGGTAAAATGGATTCATGCAGTCTATATAAAACAACAACAATTGCAGTCTTTAATCATTCCTAACCAAGCTAGTTGGATGGTTAGGAAGACTATAACTGCTACTGTTGCATTGCTACAATACAATTTGGTGCACCAGTCTGCTTGTTCTATAAGGCAGCTGTATTTATTACAGATTGGTCAGTTACCAAGGGTTGTATGGAAGAACTTAACTATCCAAAACCATGCTAGACCAAAGGCTGTTTTCAACCTTTGGCTGATAGTGCAGGACAGATTGCCTACAAAAGACAGAATGGAACAGTGGAAGCTCAAGATGGATACAACATGTGAATTATGTCATCTGGATAAGGAAACAAGAGATCACTTGTTTTTCTCTTGTCCCTTTACTGCAGTAATAAGGTGTCAAATTTTTCAGTGGTTCTCCATTCCTTATGTCACTCACCAGAATTGGGAGGAGCAATTACAATGGATCATTCTCAAGTCCAAAGGAAAAACTGGTCGTGCTCATCTGATCAAGTTGATTTTTGCTGAAATGCTCTATCACATTTGGTTAGAAAGAAACTCAAGAGTGTTTAACAACACATGCTGTTCCAGTAGCCAGATTCTTAGATAACTAGCATATATATGCCATGATCGGAGTCCTCTTAGAGTTTAGTCTTCAATTTAGACTAGTATTTCAGTTTGTAGTGGATTAGTGTTTTGCTACCTGAGGATAGTCAGCTGTATTTGCTGCCTATAGCTTTGTAAAGAACTCATTTGATGATTAATACAAAGATTTTAATTACCAAAAAAAAAATAGAGCTAGCATAAAAAAATAATTTTTTCTCTTTCTCTAAAAATACATCGTTTAAACTCCATTCGGCTAAATCTTTCTTTTAATTTGACTAAAATAATGGAGTTTCAACTGAATTTTGCAGATGTGGAATTTAAAAAAAAAAAGGATACACAATTGGAACTAATAGCCGTCGTATCTAAGACAGAAAAAATATAATCGAGATAAATATGTAATGTATATTAAAATGAAACAAGAAAAAGTACAGTTGAAAAATAAACATTAAATTTGATCATGTTGTAATTAATAATTAAATATCACATTTGAAAACTTACTTTTTGAATTTTTTCTTTTTTACATGATTAAAAGAAAATATATTCATGTTCTTTGCCACATCAGAATTAAGGAGTTCGGGCTTATCAAATTGCCAAGTTTAGATGGTATTACTAATTAGGCTAACGTAAGTTTCAGGTATAAACTAAATAAATGTAATCAAGTTCGGGGATAATACACAATTGACAAATTTCACACAAACTAATATACTTAAACCTTAATAAATTAGGGAGCTTCCAACTAATTGTTACCTTTGAAAGTGTCAGTTCTTTAACGCTTTCACGTGAAATCTTCTTCCACTTGATCTGGCTGGCTCTGATTATGACACATATTAAATCATATGTTATTTTAATTGATTCTCCTGATTGTTTGCGTTAATTTTTTGTTTAATAATTATTCACTGATATTCTAGTAGGTGAAGTCTGGTTTCTACGAAAGCTACAGCAACGTGGATCCTTATTCCTAAGAATCAATTATTTACATTTTATTATTAATTAATTGTAATGTGAATGGGTTTAATTTTTTTTATAATTATTTATTTTGCAGTGACATCTCTACCCTTTTCACATGAATTGCAACATATTAAATTATCAAAAGTTGAAGAAGCTTTACTTATTTTAAATGGGATTGATATTATTGTTTTTCTTCAAACATTTAAAGAATACATTTACATTATTATCCAAGGAGAACGTGAATCCCATATATAGTCTCTTGAGGGGAAGAATAAGGCTTGTAATCTAAGCTATTTCATATGATTCTTTGACTTGTCCTAAAAATGACCGTCCAGTAAAGAAAGTATCTCGTATTCACATTGGATTCAGAGAAGGGCATAAGGATAGAAGTATAAATAAGATTTAAAGTTTATGGGTTCATGATTCTAATTTTTTTTAAATTATTGGATTCTAAATTAATACATGTACATAATTAACGAATTTTTAAAAAATAAATACAAAGTTCAAACAAAAGTTAGTGAGTTCGGCCGAACCCTAACCGCCACTGTTGCTCCGCCTCTGCCTGAGAGATGTAATGTAAATAGTTTACCTTAATGCAAGCATTAAAAGCTACTTTCACTGCTTGAATATGTGATCTATAAGTCGCAAGAAAACAATTTATCGTTATTCTAAGGTTCCCTTTCTTTAATTTGTCCTTATCTCATGTAACAATAATGTATAAATATAAAAACTACTATTGGCAATTATGCTACAATCTGATAAACATGAGGTCAAAATGTAAGGTACTCAAGTGTGTTCTCATAATTGTAAGCTGTTTGGCTGTTCCTTATATGCAAATTTGGCAGGACATGACCAATAATGCCTTCCAAGATATAGTAAAAAATAATTCCAAATTGTTTCCTATGATCCACATATGACAACATTATTCCTCATACTAATTTAGGATAAATTCTACTCTCTCGAGGCCATAGTTATAGTACAACATCAACAATAAACTTAGTTTAATTCTATAAGTAATTTGAATATGGTAGTACGGAGACAGACCTTATCCTACCTTTAGAAGGTAAAAATACTATTTCCGATAAATCATTAACTTAACAAAAATTAAAAAAGAAAAAGTAATAACAACCAATAGTAATACCAGCAAGATACCAATATAAAGTTCAAATAGTTCGGAACTTGTTGATTATTGGAATCCAACAAAAGAATTAAGAAAAGAGGTTAGACATTTTTAGTTGGATAAAGACATTTGCTTGTGCCCAACATAAGAGAAGAAAAATAAATATACAGCACTCTTTTTCCATTTTTTTTTCTTTTGGTTTGGACTTACAGTATTGTCTGTAAATATACAACAATTTTGTAGCTAAATATGCCCTTTTTTCTATTGCAATTTAAAAGTGCTTGCATATTCACCATTTACTAATAATGGCAATCTTTTTATAATTTTTTGGTAAAGTAAGATTGCCAATCTTACTTTAACAAATAGCCCTGATAAAGACAGAAAAAGTGCTACTAAATTAGTCCATTAATACACGTTTTAACTATACACTAATGGAAATGGTGACACCTTGTTGATTAGCAAATATTTGAGATTGGAGTCTTTGGAAAGAGGTAGTTAATGATATAACAACGTCACTAAAAGATTGCGAGTTCGAACTGTAACAGTAGAAATATTTATGGTAAAAAGTGCTTCCCCTTAAGTGGGTCGTAAGCCATGTAAATCCTAATTAGTCGGATCAGTGAAGTTAAGATACCATATAATTAAAAA
Source organism: Nicotiana benthamiana (assembly GCA_034376525.1). Taxonomy (NCBI): domain Eukaryota; kingdom Viridiplantae; phylum Streptophyta; class Magnoliopsida; order Solanales; family Solanaceae; genus Nicotiana; species Nicotiana benthamiana. Next base: position 53,880,638 of record CM067341.1, on the reverse strand, counting down.
AATTCAATATTCAACAAAGTAACACAACCAATGATTGGCCCTGGCATTAGAAAAAGTAAAGTTTTTAGTAAGTACAATCTTCTTCTTTACTGCTTTCCAGGTAGGAAGACATTTAGGTGCTTTTTCATGACTTTGCTTTTATTCACAAAAGCCCACTTGTCAAAAATTAGCAACTCCAGTCCAAAATAATAAGTGTACAGAAAAAGCATTGAAGTTAACATTTTTAGCACAGCCATTCATATCTAGTCCTTGTGCATCAGTATTTATTAAAATTTCACCTCAAATTGTCAGGGGTCATTGTAGTGCTTATCTGATGCAATAGTTGTAACATTGTCCAATGAACCTTAATATTATTTCATACTAAGGGCTTATTGTATAAATGAAAGACAACTGACTAAAACAACAACTGACTAAAACAACAACAACCCAGTAAAATTTCACATGTGTATCTGGAAAGGATAGTATGTACGCAAATCTTAACCCTACTCCGGAGGAATAAAGAAGGGGCAAAACCACATGGTCATAAGAGTAGTCACTTGATCACCCTTCGTCAAAAAGTACATTATGTATAAAGGTATGATATTGTATTTTAGAGGTATATAACATATATTGAACACCCTTTGTCAGGAATTTTTTTTTCACTTCTTTTAAATTTGAACACTCTTGGGGTAATTCTTGACTTCGCCACTAGAATAGAGAGATTGTTTCCGATAAATCCTCGATTCAAAAAGACCAAAATATATAAATGGAGAGGAAAAAAGAATTCTAAAAAGCAGAGTTACGAGAGCCATAGAATCTGCTTATTATCTGCATTAAGTGAGGCAAGGATTCAAGGAAAAGGATAGTAGCATTTTTTTCATCTTCACAGATTTAAGTGTTTTTGTTTGCCACTAAATGTGCAAGTCAGATGATGACTGTAGGTATAGACTTTGCCACATCTTAAAGGCCCACCTTTATTTGTATAAACTCCTGACCTGGCATTAGCTAAACCAATTGGTCAACTTATATGAAGAATACAAAATCCATAGTCCACACAGGAGAGAAATCAAGATAGTATTAGATTAAGTCAATACTATTTGGTACCCAGGAGGACCTTATCCTCATCTTTACGTGAAGGTGTGGAATGAGACCAATAAGAGTGAACTAGCCGTTAATGAAGCGGGTGGAAATCATAGGAGACTTCGTTCAAGCCTCAACATAGACAAAAAATTCTAGGTGATACTCTCATATGCCTGAACATATAGTGACTACAGTTACTCGAGTATTTGTGTTGACGCTAGGTGGCAAGTGCTCGAAAAAATAGTCGAAATGTGCCAGCTGGCGGACACTATAAATGAAAAGAAAGTCTCAAAATACAAGCCCACCAACCAAGCTAGCATTAGAAGGCTATCGCTATATCCTTCAGGCTAGGTCACCACACCTAAAGTTGCCACAATGGAGAGGGACATCCAAGAAAAGAAAGCATGCATGTGAACTAATTGAGAAAATTTGCATCAATCCAGGAAGGTAGAAGCCAGAATAGAGGAGACATGATGTGAAATCCAGAATAGCAACAATTCAAGAGTAACCAACCAAGAAGATGTAATATCTGCATATATATGACATGTCATATTAGTAGACTAGTACAGTAAGATTTTCATTTAAATCAACCGCAAAACAACGGTAAGCCACACAAAAGTATCAAATAATTTAGTGTTTATGTTGAGGTCGAAAACAAAGTTCTTGTATTATAGCTGCCATTACCAGTCTTAGTAAAACCAAAACAAAAGGATGTCCTCCTCAGTTGTCCATCAGACTGTCCCACGGAACAAAAGACGACAAAAACTCTCGCGGAGGTATTGGAACCATTGAATGCTTCTATCTAAGCCAATTATCTTGGAGATTTTTCTCTAGAACAAGTTAAGAGTTGCAACCTCCACCATCAAAAGTCATACAGACAAATCACTCGAGTTATAGCTTATTGATTGCAACCCTACCTTACATCATTCAGGTGCAAGATTCATTCAATTCCAACAAGGCAACAACTATTTTTCTGGTTCACTTTATCCACCAAAAAAATAAAAAAGAATCACAAACATAGGTTTGAGACTGCATACAATTGCTATTGAACTCTACCCAAGCTAAAACCACTGTGCTTCAATAGGCTTTAACGCCCTCTTGATGCTGAATAGGCATAATTTCCTGCCAAAGACAATGCTATCTGATTAACGCAATCACTGCTTAACAATATTAAAAGGATCAAAAATCGCAAACTCATACAAAGCCAAAACATGCCCAACCATCAATCAGGGTTGTAAGCACTATACGAGCAGAAAGGTATGAACACAGTACTAAGGCAAACCCATGGAAATACCCCTTACATCCAAGATAACCAGACAATATGTACCTTTATTGCATCGAAGGGACTATAACGACTATGTAGCCCTTTATGAGCAAACAGTTAGAAATAACACTGCAAGTGGAAGTCTGGTCAACTAGATTTCTACAACTGGAAATCTGGTAAACTAAATTTCTGCAGCCACTGGAAGTCGGGTAAATAAAATTACTGCAGAAAGTAGGGCTTCTGACTTGGCTACAAGACATACCAGTGAGCAACTACAACTAAGAGAAACAGCCCTTGCGTATCTGATACAATTAGATTACAGTATTTCTTATCATTTTTGTTGTTCTCTTCTTGTTTTTCACAATATCATGGGGTGCAAACTGAAAAACTGATTTTTGTGCTATTAATATAAAAACTAGTTCTTCTTTCTTCTACAATTTTCTAACAAGTGAATACCAGACAGCCACAACACCAGTCTCATTTACAAAGCACCATCCCACAACTATACTGGGACAACCTCAGGTTCGACAGGCGATGATGATCCTTTATCTTCTACAGTCTTATTTTCGGGGTTATTTTTGGTTTCTGTGTTCTCTTCTTCAAATCCTTGCTTGAATCTATCGTAGTTCGTGCGCTCAAGGCTCTTGAACGGTCGTTCCCCCAATACCACGACCAGATCTTCTTGATGAAGGACCTCTTTTTCAAGTAGTAACTCTGCAATTTTAGCCACATGTTCCTTGTGCTCCTCTATAAGTTGAACGGTGCGTTCATAGGCCTTGGAGACCCATTCTCTAACTTCAGTATCGATAATTGCTGCTGTCTTGCTACTGTAAGGCTTTGACATCTCAAATCCATCTTCTCTTTGTGGGAAAGAAAGAAGACCAACCTTGTCACTGAAACCATACACTGCCACCTGGGCATACGTCATTTTCGTGACTTTCTCCAAATCATTTTGTGCACCAGTCGAGATCTTCCCAATCAAAACCTAGTCACCAAATAAAATCCAAATGACTATGTTTTCAGAAATCTTATTTAGTCGATAGAAGGTACGAAAGTCAAGCTGCTAAAATGGTAGAAAATTGAAGCTTAGCTTCTGAATAATATTTAACAAACAAAATATTCATGTATACCAGGAACTAAATGTTGTCCGATAGTAAACTAGTTCAGAAGCTATTATTCAGTCACGAAAATATTCATGTATACCAGGAACTAAATTTTGTCAGATAGTAAACTAAATGCACCAGTCGAGATCTTCCCAATCAAAACCTAGTCAACAAATAAAATCCAAATGACTCTGTTTTCAGAAATCTTATTTAGTCGATAGAAGGTACAAAAGTCAAGCTGCTAAAATGGTAGAAAATTGAAGCTTAGCTTCTGAATGATATTTAACAAACAAAATATTCATGTATCCCAGGAACTAAATGTTGTCAGATAGTAAACTAGTAAGGAACTTATCCTATAAGACCCCACTAAAATCAGAGCCATCTTATCCTAGCCTTCTGCTCTGTTGAGCTTTTTATCTTTAAGATTTGAAAGCAGATAATATAAAAGCCAACCGCATTGCACATTATATGACACATCGGTCCCGTTCCATTTATTAAGCATACTAATCTGCAAAAATTAGGTCTTCGGCAAGAAGCCTTCTTTCTATATGCCTAAAGATGTGTTGCATAACTTTACGCCTTAGTTAGATTTAACGAGAACTATGGAACTCCCAGAGTTTAAGTCATAAGATATTCACCTTCTACTTAAGTCATAAGTTTCATTTCTACCAGCTAACATTGTTTTTATCGGGGAAGTTAAGGATAAGGGCTGAGGAAGTCTTAGGGGGTCCCTCGCCGTTTTTATGCAGGATATTGAGTTCAAAAGAACTTAACACTATAATTCAATACCTTCCCATATTACTTATAGAACATAATTCAGAAGACTAACAAAATAACAGCAGACTCACAGGGCAGAATATCCGTACAGTGCATAATAAGGTTTCTGCCCTGTACCTAAAAGTTGGCTTCTGGAATACAATTTAGTATTGAAATCAATATTTAGGACCTCCCCACAGCCCACATGGACAGAATACTTTCAAGTTACTCGCAGGACAGAGTATCCGTACAGTCATAATAAGGTTTCTGCCCTGTACCTAAAAGTTGGCTTCTGGAATACAATTTAGTATTGAGTTCTATATTTGGGGCCTCCGCACTGCCCACATGGTGAGAAGAGTTTCGAGTTAACAATTCTTAGTGTCAACGGGAGAAAATATGAAAGCAAGATAAAACTTTTTTTGGCATATTCACCTGCTCAGCAGCTCGACCTCCAAGAGTCATGCATGTCATATCAAATAGCTGTTCCTTAGTCATTAAAAGATTTTCATTTGGAACATACTGAGCAAATCCCAAGGCTGCAGTACCACGAGGAACAATTGTCACTTTTAGCAATGGTTCTGCATATTCCAAGAACCAACCAGCAACAGCATGACCAGATTCATGGTAGGCAACTGTCCGCCTCTCTAGCTTGCTTATGACCTGCAGAGAGCCCAACAAAAGCTTTTAGATGTGATCTCATCCAAAACAAACACAAAAATTTACCTTTAATTTTCCAACCTACAACAACAACAACAACAACAACAACCCAGTATAATCCCACTTAGTGGGGTCTGGGGAGGGTAATGTGTACGCAGACCTTACCCCTACCCTTGGGTAGAGAGGTTGTTTCCAAATAGACCCCCGGCATCCTTCCCTCCAAAAACTTTCCACCTTGCTCTTGGGGAGACTCGAACTCACAACCTCTCGGTTGGAAGTGGGGGTTGCTTACCATCAGAGCAACCCCTAATTTTCCAACCTATAACTGGAAATTTCTAACACTAGTCACTGCATACTTCTCCAAAAGTGGGCGTCCTCCCAACTTCCCTTTTTAAAAGAAAAGTAGAAAGAAGAAAATAGAAAAAATGGAACAGAATGCATAGAAAAGGACCAGGGCGCATGGAAAGGTCAACCTTTGCTTTGCCCACCTACCCTCTCCATGCCAGTGGGTTCCATACTCATCTCAATTCGACCGGAAGCAGTTACATTGGTGTTAAAGCGGAGTATATATGCTCCATAATGTTAATTCTTACACAAAATAAATAGTGCTCAATACACATAACCAAACTTTCCCAAAAAACTTAATGGACAGCCCTGGGTGCAGCAGCAAAGGACCAAAAGGTCACCATAACTTCCAACCCAACCCTCCAAATATTGAATATCTTCGGATCGATGATGCATGCAAATTTTTGGTTGACAGGACATTCAACAAATGGTCACTCCAGTTGTAGCTGACTTTGTGGGAGGCTGGGATTAAAGCGGCTATTCTTACAATATTGAATGGGTATATTTGGATCCTAGCCACATAAAATCAAAATTTTCCATCTGCTACAAGGAGTTTCAGGCCTGGCCTTTAGAAGAGTGTTTTGCACCGAATTGACCATAAGTATCTCATCAAATTAGAAGTTTTGTTTTAAAAAGGGAAGTTGGGAGGACGCCCACTTTTGGAGAAGTATGCAGTGACTAGTGTTAGAAATTTCCAGTTATAAGTTGGAAAATTAAACACTTCATTGAGTGTTCATAACTTCCCACCACCCCACCCCACCCCACCCCCACCCCCAAAAAAAACAAAAAGGGAGAGGAAGTGAAATAAAAGAAATACTTGCCTAATACTGTAAAAGGAAATAGAGAAATTCTAATTTTATAATCAGCTCTAAAAGTTGTAGGCCATTATATCAATATATCATGCCCTTATCATAATGATATATGTTTTTAGTAGCAACAGAGTGGGAGATATGTAAATCCAAGCACTTCTCTTTTCGTTTTTTATTTTTGCGATAAGCCGCACATATCTGAACATTTCAAGCGGAAAACGATGTATTCCATAACAATCCAGAACAAAGAACATTATATGAAATGTCTAGTGTTGGAAATGTTCTATCCACCAACGAAACAAAAATGTAGAGTAGATAGTGGAACGGAAAAACTGAGGATCGGATACCTTATTCTTCTTCTCGAGACCTCCAATTACCCTGTCTATTGCTGACTCAAAATGTTGCATTGTAATTATTGTACTCTCATTTCTTGCGGCAATTAAAGCAGCTTCATTACAAACATTTGCAATGTCTGCTCCGGCAAATCCTGGTGTTAGAGCAGCAAGCCTCTGTGAATAAAAGGCTGCGTCGTGGTCAAGTTTCAACTTGCTCAAGTAGATCCAGAATATCTGATCGCGGCCTTTTATGTCTGGTTTGTCTATGGTAATTTGGCGATCAAATCGACCTGGTCTTAACAAGGCTTTGTCTAATATATCAGGTCTATTAGTGCCAGCAAGTACAACCACACCTGATGTGGTTGCAAAGCCGTCCATTTCAACAAGCAGTTGATTTAAAGTGCTTTCACGTTCATCATGTCCTCCAGAAAAGCCACCCCGCCCTCTTGCTCGACCAATGGCATCAATCTCATCAATGAAAATTATACTAGGTGCACACTGTCGTGCCTCCTGAAATAAGCTCCTAACTCTGGCTGGTCCAACACCAACAAACATCTCCATAAAATCTGACCCAGAAATAGAGAGAAAAGGTACACCAGACTCTCCAGCTGTAGCTTTGGCAAGAAGCGTCTTTCCAGTCCCAGGAGGACCCACTAGAAGAGCACCCTTGGGTATTTTGGCTCCCAACTGCTCATATTTCTTGGGGTTTTTAAGGAAGTGGACAAACTCCATGATTTCTTGCTTTGCCTCATCACATCCAGCCACATCTTTGAAGAAGACCTGTACTAAAACATGTCAACAGACTTTCCAAGAATTAATCATGATACACATGAAACATCTTCAAATCTAGCTTTTAGAAACACTACAAATACTTCTGAATCTGCGGCCAAGTCAGACACTAGTGCATGGCTAGAAACTAGGACTCACCTTATTCTTGGCATTTTTATCCATTTTCGTGAAATGTGCTTTACCAATGTTAAATATTCCACGAGCACCTTTTCCACCAGGGCCTCCAACACCTATTCCGCCCTGCACTCTTCGTCCCATAAAATAAAGGACAGCAAGAATCAACAATGTTGGACCAAACCTCATCACTTCTTGGAACCAATTCAACTCATCAACATACGTAACAGGAACATAATTATGAGGATCTATTCCTAATGCCTCCTGTGCTTCTTCAAGCTTCTCCTCGAATGACTCAACACTCCCAATGTTAAAATAATACTTGTAGTGGCTTGCGTTTCTTATACCATTTTTACCAGTTGCAGGACCTTGAATAGTGTCATCACCAATTTGAATAGGACCGGGTGCAGAGCTCCTCACATAAACTTTGGCCACAGATTTGTTAGAAACAACAATTCTATCAACAAGACCAGCTTCCAGTAACCTGTTTTTGAACTCTTGGAAGCTAATCTGAAAATTTACATTTACAAAGTCACCATCAGATGATCAGAAGAAGCAAATTACAGAAGACAATCAATCACTCAAGATAACAGACCTGCCCCTCGATTATATTAGAACCTACTTTACTCACCAATCATCAGTTAAACGATTGAACATTTAGAAAAAGACACATAGTATCAATTATTCACAGATACATTGCAGAAATTCTTCCTCAATAATATATGTTTAAGCAAGAACAAAATATCGGCAAAAGCAGTGAGCTCTTTTAAAAAAAGGCGAATGGTTGTATGAAGTAGAATGAGCACTGAGATATAGAGTCTGATTTTCCATGTTCATGCAACAAGTAGGCAATTTACTAGCTAGTAGAACACAGGGCCACTATCTCATATCTAAACTTGTCATAATAGAAATGGTGAATTTCTTGTCCTGACATGTGCTGTAAACCCTACTCCAGGCAACGATAAACCAAATTTTGGATATGTAAAAAACACATAATACCTACTAGTAACACAAAGCGGTGTATCATATAAGAACCTAAGTCTTTAAATTACCATAAAGGGCAGATTCAAAGGAAAAATTAAGTCTTCCATAACTGTTATACGACTTCTTAATTTTCCTTCGAACAACCGGGGGGGGGGGTGGGGGGGGGTTACGGGCTAGACCAGAAAAACAATATCATATGAGGAAAAGGCTACAATCTCCATCAGATCAGTAGAACCATAAAAGTTTGAGCATATCAAAGATGGTCCCATGAGTAAATATCTATGTTGCTCGAACTCGGGTGCGGGTATCTGATACGGGGACGGATCTGAGTACCGGATTCCGCAAAATCTAAATTTTAAGATCTGGGGGTGCGGATCTGGATATGGATACGGGTGCGCAGGGATTCGGCTAATAAAAAATAGAGCTATAAAAATATTGTAAATTTTGAGAGATATCCTCTAAAAACTTTCATTCTCCAAGGTGGACATTATTCTTTCATTCTCCTAAATCTATTTTATTTTTTATTTTGAGAAATTAAAATCTCATTTTTTCTCCCAAATTTGTGGACGGCCTCCGGTCAAAGTGTCTGAAGTTAGTTGACCGTATCCGGAACGTATCCCGCTCCCATCCCCGTCTCGTATCGGGACGGCACCAAAATCGAAGAGTCCGCGCAACTTAGGTAAATATATAGCACAAATGATATGATCTCTTGAAGAATATAATAGCAGTAAGGCGGGGTAGAAAGCTTAATAAAATACCTTAAACTTATTTAATAAAATTCATGTATTAGTGAGATAAAAGATTTGTTCTCTAATTTAGATTAACCATACAGGACAAAGCAAAATATCTGATTTAGGAAAACTTAGTTGAAATTGGAAAGTAAATAGTCAAAATGGAAAGTGAAAGAATATAAGCAGAGGAAGAAAAAAACACAATCAAAAGGAGGTAAACGTACTAATTAATGAGAGGTAAGGAATTTTACAGGGTAAGCCGAAACAGCCTCCAAAAAATCCTAAAAAGAAATATAAATTTGAAATCTTTAATAAAATTATGTTATAATATTTTTTGGTAATTAATTATATTTAATATTGCATATAATAATTTTAATTTTGGGCCTTTAATTTTTGAGGCCTAAAGCAATGGCTTCATTGCTTTGCCTTTGAACCGGCACTGAGTAGCTAGTTTTATCACCATACCGCTTTTCGGAAAGAACACACACACACACACACACTTAAGGACAGCTAAATCTACCTAGCATTTATTACTATCCATTCTACCAGCAAATGTTTCCATGTGATGCCTCAACTTACAGAAGTTGTGCATTTCTGATTATTTTTCCATTATGAGTTCATCTGTGAAAATTTAAACTACAAATCTTCTATAGCCTAAAAAGCTAAAGGAGAAAATTTTAAATCATGGAAAGGTAAAGAAGTGTTATTTCTACCCTACATTTAACATCCTCTATCCAAATAACTAATTCTACGACTTCTACAAGGCGTTCTATTTTTCAATAAAAATATATTCGTTCATGAAGGGCTCCTCGTGGGTGGCTGACTGCGTTTTTTGTTTCCATTAGAATTAATGTAGAGGTAATGTTGGTTCACATATTAATATAGAAATGTTTAAGATCATTTCTTACATCGAGCTAACACTCTAATAGGGCAAAAGGCACTAAGCTCATACCCTTCGAGGGGAAAAAAAGGAGGGGAAAGGGGAGAAAGAAGCTGAAACGAGAAGCTCGGCAAGGGAGAAAAAACTATGTTTAAGCACTGACCTCCTGCTGCTCTCGAGGAGATAAGAGGACAGATGACAGAATAAACCCAATAAATAACAAGGGTGTTAGTAAATTGTAATTAAGCTTCACGAAATACTCCTGAGGATTTCCTTGTTCACCTGCACCTTCCTCTGCGACAATACAAATCAAAGCAAGAATTTATTCATTGAAACACAATCCATAAATAAAACATTAAACAGGAGAAAAAACAATATTCGCAATTCCTTACATAAGTTGCATCTCCATATTAATGCCAAAATGAAAAAACAATATTCGCAAGAATATTTGCATCATCAATACAAAATATAGTGCGTTCAAGGAATTAAACATATCAAATGAAGCACATAAGGGACTCAAACAGCGGATAGTTGTTGGTCTATACAGTAAAACAAACACAACAGCAAGTATGCCTTCCAAACAAGCTAGGAATGGCTATATGAATCCTCACTGACACCGTTACTCCATTTAAACTCATCTCATGCTAATATTTATGCAAGTTTTGTAATTTTAGTTTATATGATACGTAAAGGAAACTTCACTCACACTAGAAAAAATCCATACATTTCCTTCACCACACATTAACCAATACATAAATAACACACCACTACATACCTTTGCCCGACTCTGCCTTTTGATTATTCCCTTTGGGAACTTCTTTCCTGTCCTTTGGATAATAGTTCTCGTAGTCTACAAAACCACAAATTCGAAAGATAAGCAACAAAAAACATTATGTATTTTCTCGAAAATGCTCAAATATTCAAATCTATTCTCACTTCTTCTTTTTGGCCCTTTGCTACAGAAAAACCTCCGCAGCCTATGATTTGCAAAAATGGAATCGAGTTCCGACAAATTTGCCTTACTCAACCCCTGCTTTCCACTTCCAATAGACGTCAAATAGGTTCTCACAAACGTTAACCCGCCATCGACGCGTGTAATGCACCCACCGCGCGTTGCCACTTCATCCAGCACCGCGCACCTCACGCCATATCCGCCACCATATACAAGTCCCTAAACCAAAGAAATCGGGAAAAAGAAATTAACAAATTTTTCAAAAAAAAATCTACATAAAGAGAGCTATTAGTGAGCTTACTTTGTGAATATTGGAGCAAGAAGACTTAGAGAGCGAGCGGCCAATGCGTGAAAGCATCATATTTTTGGTAATTCTCGTAACATGAAATTGAAAACGACAAAACCCTAGAAATTGATTCTGAAACGGTTACTTTGAAGCCAATTGATTGAAATTGTCACCGAAAATGTTAACAACAGCTCTAATATTAACAGATTTATAGGACCCTTTTTTTTCTTTTTTTCTTTTTCGTGAATTACAATAGGCTATGTTTAGTTTAGGTCGGATACTTTGCAGAATCAAAGAAGTTTGCGTGAACAGAGGAACATGGAGAACCGGGAATGAACCGATTTTGTTACTTTGTCAATTTACTTACTACACCTTGTTAGGGGAACTTGTTTAACTGGTGTTTAGGGGTAATTGTGGCATTTAAGGATCTTCTTTATGGTTGTAGGATAAGCCACAACTTTGTAATCAGATCCACGGACGAAAGCTGGACTTATTTAGGCCCACTTTTTGTGTCTATGGGCTAAAAGTTTGGTTCATTGAAGAAGACTAGCGGGTTGTAGGACCGGGCCCAACACAATAAGGTTAAAACATTTTTAATAGGGATTTTTACCTAATTATGCCATATAGCAAACCTTATTATTATTATTGTGCCTTGTTTGGTTATTACCCGCATATTCCATGTTTTCGTTACCAAAAATGTACCAAAAGAAATCAATCTGATTTTGTAGCCTAAAATAGCGCCTGTTTTTAAGGCTCCCAACGAAATCAATCTGATTTTGTAGCCTAAAATAGCGCATGTTTTTAATGCTCCCAATTAATATCTGATTCTGTCCCAATTAAATGGTCAATCAAAAACGGTATAATCTCTTAACCAGCGTGAATCTCTCCAGATTTCAGCTTCGAAAATCAGTCATTCTTCCACATCTAATACCGAAAATCAGAATTTACAGGGTGATAGTCAATCAAATTGTAGTTCTTCCAGATTTCAGTTTCGAAAATCATTCATTTTTCTACATCAAATACTGAAAATCAGAATTTACAGCGTGATAGTCAATAAAATTGTAGTTCTTCCAGATTTCAGTTTCGGAAATCACTCATTCTTCTACATCAAATACCGAAAATCAGAATTGACAGCGTGATAGTCAATCAGTACGGAGATTCTACAATGTCAAAAATTCCGATAATGCTGAAATCTAATGGTTATTGGGATAACTATGGCAAATTCCGAGATTTTGAAGTTGATGCCATTTTGGTTGATGATAATGCAAGCTACGGAATTCTCCAGTCTACAATTGCAGAATAATTATCGATTGATACATCGAATAAAATTGTAGAAATAAAATACATAATGAATGATAATTGTCCTCCTTTGAAGATTAGAAATGATATGGGTGTTCGTGTATATATGAAAACGAAAAAAGAGAATAAAAACTTAGGTTCGTATCCCTTATGTATTAGCGTAAGAGATTTCAATATGGAATTGGCAATTACCAATGAATGTCCCATCAGTACAGGTATGTTTGCTTCGAAACTGAAATCTGAGATTTTTGTGTTCTCTAATCAACTACAATTTGACGCCATTTATCTACAATGAAACTACAATGTGAATGTATTGTCTGCAGGTTCTTCAGGATCACTAAGGTTAATAGAAATACCATCTTCACCAGCTATTGAGGAATATCAAAGTGAAATAATAATTGAATCTACTCAAACATGTATTGAAGAAGGACAAGTGTACCAGGACAAGAAGACGATAGTTGTTGCAATGAAGAGTTATGCAGTTATGCACAAGTTCCAGTTCAGAGTGAAAAGATCAAGTAATAGAAGGTATGTGGTTAGTTATTGATTTGAAAAATTATTGTATTATTGAAGCTAGGTAGGCAGTTGTAGTTAATTGTAGTCAATTGTAGTTAATTGTAGTCAATTTATAGTTAATTGTAGTCAGTTTGTAGTTAATTGTAGTCAGTTGTAGTTAATTGTAGTCAATTGTAGTGCCGTGATAGCCAGTTTGTAGTCAGGTTGTAGTTAATTGTAGTCAGTTTGTAGTTAATTGTAGTCAGTTGTAGTTAATTGTAGTCATTTGTAGTTAACTGTAGTCACTTTGTAGTTAATTGTAGTGTTTAATAAATATGTCTGAAAATTGGTTTTTTTTGTAGCTACTGGCTTGTATGCGTAGCTGAGAACTGCAAATGGCATTTCAAGGCAACGTCTATTCATGATTCTTCATTGTTCAAGATAAGAAGTTTTAGCCGACAACATACATGCTGCCGAATGGACGAAACATTCATAAAGCGCAAATGCACTGCAACAGTAGTTGGTAGCATTATCGTTCCAAAGTTTTGTGATCCTAAGACTGTTTACACGCCAAAGGACATACAAACTGACATGTTATCCGAACATGGAGTCAACCTAAGCTACATGCAGGCCTGGAGAGCAAAGGAAAAAGCATTACAGTTTTTGAGAGGGAATCCGTGTGACTCGTACAACAGATTACCAAAATATTTTTATATTCTTGAGAAGAATTATCCCGGTTCTGTTGTTAAACTGAAGAAGGCAGCAGATTATTGCTTCTTGTATGCATTTGTTGCTCTTTGTACATCAATAAATGGTTGGCAACATTGTAGGCCGGTAGTAGTGGTTGATGGGGCATTCTTAAAATCAGCATATAGGGGTATTATGATGACAGCACCACGGATGCAGCAGGTAATAGATGTAATAATTTTGTAGTTAGAATGTAGTTAGTTTGTATTTAGATAAATCAATGTAGTTAAATTGCCTAAATTCTCCATATATATTTGTATTTAATAGTTAGTCTTATTTTATGACTACAAATTGTAGGTTCAATTTTGCCCTTGGCATATGCTGTTGTTGATTCTGAAAACGACGCGTCTTGGAGGTGGTTCTTTGAACAATTCAAGGAGGCATATGGTGAAAGACCGTCTATGTGTGTTGTCTCAGATAGGCATGAGAGTATATCGAAGGCAACATCAGTTGTCTATCCGGGAATGGCACACTACTTTTGCATGTGGCATATATGGACAAATATAAGGTCAAAATTCAAGAAGGCACATCTACAATTACATGAATTGTACTTTGCTACAACACGGTCATATACTCTAGATGAATTCAATGAGAGGATGATGAAGATTGAAGAGGTAGACCCACGTGTATCGTCTTACCTATATGATATTGGCTATCATAGATGGTCAAGAGTACATGCAACGGTGAATATAACTTTTACTATGACATCAAACATTGCAGAGTCGTTGAACGCTGTAACAAAAGAGGCAAGAGAGCTGCCAATATTTGATCTATTTGAGTATATGAGGACTATTCTAGAACGTTGGACAAAAGATAAGTTATTGAAGGAAAAAGATACTTTCACATTACTTGGGCACAAATTCAACAAAGAATTGGAAGATAACAATACATTATCCCAGAAACTAAAGGTAATATATTCTTGTTTGGTGCAGGAAAAAAAAAACAAAAAAAGTAGTAGCTGCTGCAATGTTTCCAGTTTGTAGTTAAAATGTAGTCAAATATGGGTAAATTTAGTTAACGTTTATATACAGTTTGTTTGTAGCTGATTTGTAGTTAACTGATTGTTGCTAGCATAGTTAACTGATTGACACCTTATTATTTTCTTTTTGGTCTTGAATTGTAGGTGAGGGCTTCAACAAATCATATACATACTGTGTTAGATGGTGTGAAGCGGTACATTGTATGTTTAGAAAACAAGAAATGTAGCTGTGGACAATTCCAACTTGATGAACTTCCATGTGCACATGCTTTGGCAGCATTAAGGCATAGGAATGAAAGGCCGGACAACTATTGCTCACCGTATTACACGACGAAGAGCCTTCTTCTTACATATGAATTGGCAGTTAATCCTCTTCCTGATGAAGCCAAATGGGATGTTCCACAACATATTTTGGATGATGTAGTAAAGCCACCAGCTGGAGATAAAAGGCAGCCAGGTAGACCTCACAAGGAAAGATATAAAACATTTGATGAAATAAACTCAAAGAAGTACAAGGTGTCGTGTGGAAATTGTGGAGGTGAAGGGCATAACAAAAGAACTTGCAAGAATGCGCCGAAAAAGAAATAAATATAATGTAGCTACAATAGTTATTCAAAATACATGTTAGTGATCCCAAATTATCGGAATTTATTGTGTAACTGTTCTACGTTTTGACGATAATAAAGAAGTTTACTCATATATTTGAGTAATATAAACTGTTGGCAGATTGTAGTTATAATGTACTATAAGTGTGTTCTAAATGTGTTACTCGGAATCACCTAATGTGAATTCCGAGTTAAACTGTATTTCAATTTAGTTATATGCAAATGTAGTTATATTGAATTTTATTTATATGTAGTACAATTTTTGTAGTTATATGAACTTTGTAGTTAATTGTAGTTAATTGTAGTATTTAATAAATATGTCTGAATAATGTATTTTTGGTATCTACTGGATGGTATGTGTAGCTGAAAACTGCAAATGGCATTTCTACGCAACGTCAATTCATGATTCTTCATTGTTCAAGATAAGAAGTTTTATCCGAAAACACAACAGCGGAAATGTACCGCAACAGTAGTTTGTAGAATTGGACTTCCAACAATTTGAAGTTATATGCAATTTGTAGTTAATTATAGTGCAGTGTTGTAGTTATATGCAATTGTAGGTAATTGCAATCATTGTACATAAATAATTTATTCCCACAATTATATAAGAACTGACGGTTATATAAAGTGGCAACTGAAGGTATTATATATGCTATTAGATAGCTGTTACGGCAAATATGCTATTAGATAGCTCGAATACTCGTGTATAATGTATTCATGAAAAATTGTTCATTACAACCAAAATGACCTAATGATTACATTGTTTTCAAATCCAACTACCAAATATGAACAATATACTCTACTTCTTCTTTCGTTCAACTTTAGTCCTCTCATTATTTGCCGGTGGACCCTTCCTCCTTGCAAGCCTGCTGGTAACCTCACTCTCAATGATTGAACCATCTGTTAGCTTCTTTGTGGCGTAGTCCCACAACAGAGCTCCATAGCATCTATGGTGTTTGTCAATATCAGTAAGATCTTCCTTTGGTATAGAAAAATCGCCATTGCTAATATACTCCGCAAAGGCAGCCACAAATACACCACAATCCCTGCAGAATATGAGAATTTTTCATTAAATACCAAACCATAAAAAATATTTAATTAAACATATAGAAAGGGAGATTAGTTTTTTACAGTGAGCCTTCTTTTTGTTGTGGAATCTCAGCAACCATCCATTGTATGTCGAGTGGGTCCGTAACTGGTTTCTCTATGTATGACTTTGTAGTCTTGAAGTCAATGTCTTTGCGTTTACCGTAGAAACCAGTCCATGACAAATAAAGAGGAATAATGACTGAAAATTTTTCAACCAAGGTTTGAACAGTTTGGTTACGCTTTGCCCTCACCAATGAATCATAAACATACAGTTGTCGGTCCTTTATGTCAAACACTAACAACAACCAATGAAAGTTCTCTACAAGGTTAACAGGCATTAGCACATAGTCCACAAGATCACATGCTACACTAGCAAGAATTCTATAGCCCATAATGTATTCTCCAATATCATCCTCGGCTTTAATAACATAATTCCTTTGATCCATTGGAGCAGTAGTGAACTTCTCGTAGATACTTTCAATTTTTGTCTTGAACAAGCAATCGGTTGTTGTAAATCTACTTTTGATGTTGGGGCCATATTTCCCCTTTTTTCTCAAATAGTACATTATAACATCAATGTGCTGAAAAAAGTAAAAGTGCAATTTATAATAAGTTGTAGTGTAGACAAATAACATCTACAAAATAACTACATATTAACTAAATTTGTAGTTAAACTGTATTTCACTTTACTTATATCAAAATGTAGTTATATGTAATTTTAGTTATATGTAGTTCAAGTCTGTATATTAATGCAATTTGTAGTTTAAATGTAGTCAGTTGTAGCTACCAGAGACAATAACACTGAGACAGCTACCAGAGATAATAAATTGTAGTGTAGACAAATAACATCTACAAAATAACTACAGATTAACTACATTTGTAGTTAAACTGTATTTCAATTTACTTATATCCAAATGTAGTTATATGTATTTTAGTTATATGTAGTTTAAGTCTGTATATTAATGCAATTTGTAGTTTAAATGTAGTCAGTTGTAGCTACCAGAGACAATAACACTGAGACAGCTACCAGAGATAATAAGTTGTAGTGTAGACAAATAACATCTACAAAATAACTACATATTAACTACATTTGTAGTTAAACTGTATTTCAATTTACTTATATCCAAATGTAGTTATATGTAATTTTAGTTATATGTAGTTCAAGTCTGTATATTAATGCAATTTGTAGTTTAAATGTAGTCAGCTGTAGTTATCTGGTAGTGTTGAATAACTACATATTATCTACAATTAGACAAATCAGCTTGCTTGACAATAACAGTGAGCCAGCTACCAGAGATATATGGGGTCAAAATGACTGCAGTTCCTATTCATGAAGCCTAAGCAATTAATTACATTTAAACATAAATAGATAAAGACAAAACTGCAATGATAAACCATATACTTACTGTACAATTGATTAATTGTCCGGGGTGAGCAAGGGCGTAAAACCAGTCCTTCTTATCAATTTTTTCGCAATCCAAATCCAACCAAGGATTGAGATGGTTATCCTTCTTTGAATATAAGTTTTTCCTCCAGTAATAATAATAGAATTAAACAAATAAAAATAAAAATCAAAAACATTTACAACTTTAAAGTCTAAAAAGGTTCAAAGATATAGAAGACAAGTACATACATACATAAGACATTTAAGCACCATACCTCCTAAATGATTTATCAGTTCGATGGTATAACCAGGTAGTAAAACTATCAATTAGTTCAGGATCAACATCTTCACCAATGAGACTTGTGAATGGGTGATTTAGGTAAAAAAAAAATTTTGCCCAACAAACGTGCTGCCTTCAGTACTGTAGAGTGGAGTGAATGGTGATCGTGCATGTTTTCTGGGTAACCTTGTTCTTCCTTGATGAACAAGGGTTAAATCAACTTGTATTGGCTCACCATACATGACCATATGTGATAGGTTTTCCGGAAGTTCAAAATCATCCAGTGTCACACCTTTCTTTTCAATTCCTCCACGCATAACTCCAATCTCCTCTTCTTTTTCAAGGCATTATTCGACAACTTCAGTCACAGTTCCACCATGAATTGGTGACTGTGGAACATTGTCTTCAACATATGCTACAAAAAAAATGCATATGCTTAAAAGCATTATAACAGTGTATAATCAACTATTTTATATTAAAAACTACATTATTAAACAATACCTTTTTTTGCTACATCAGCTGCTTGTTGAAAGTCATCATACAAATCAACTTGTTGTTCAACATGTTGAGGAGAAGTGGGAGCTGAAAAGAAAAATTGATTATTTATTAGCAATTCTTGAAATTTGTATATATGTATGTAGGAATTATGTAGATACCTGTTGTACTGGTGCCTGCACGGAGTTGAAGACCAACATTGAACTGAAAATGTTTGTTTTTGTCTGCTTGATTTTGTTCGTTATATTTTGTTGAACTAGCAGCAAACTACATTTTGAGAGGAATGTTTTAGATGATTTATTATCATAACTATTATATAGTGTTAGAATAAATTATATGTAAATTCTTACCTTTGACTCATCCAATTCATTCCTCCTGTTGACAGCATTCATTAAACTTTTCAAAGATTCATCTATGAACTCTCGAAGTTTTGAGAGTTCATCAAAAACATCATTCTTTAACTGATCTGACTTTCCATCAACCTAAAAATTAATTATGTCTATTAGTTGGTAAGAATATTCTATTAGTTACACTAAAATAAAAAGAAACTACAATGTCGAAGGTATGAAGGCAAGTGGTACTAAATAATGACTACACAACTGTATTTTCTCACAGTACCTGCTCAAGCTTCTGTTCCAACTTCCTGATCTGGCTGCTGACAGATTCCATGTCATTTGGGGAATTAGCCTCTTCAAGTTCAACTGTCGGAGAAGCAGCAGTTGGGACTTTTGATGGTTGACTAACCTCTTCATCTTCATAATTAATCTTTTCTGGGAGATTAAGCGCTCCAATCTCTTCCCCAGATGCAACCATGTTTGAGAACTGAAAGATGGAAATGACAGTTAAGTAAATTGAAAAGAAAATTGTAGATGTCATGTCGTTACTATAATAGTAATTGAAGAATTATACAAAGGTTAAAAGGAATACCTTGAGCCACTCAGACTTGATGATTTTTTCTTCAAGAACAGTTAACCAAATCTGTCCCTTTGTAGACGACCATCTTAAAATACGAGGAATGGAGTCAGAGCACCATGTAGAAAGCTCGGTGCTGACAGAAGAACAACACTCGTATAGCCACACTTGTAAGGCTAACGAGCATCCCCGTATAAGATAAGAATGGACGTTGGGACTGAGACGATGTCTGACAGATTCAACAACTTGCTTGAAAGATTTTGTACCCCATGGGTACGAATCAAAATTACCACTCTCTAAAAGAAAAAACGTGAACTTGTCTATCAAACTAACATTGTCCTTATCAGAAGGACAAACAAACAATTCCAACATATACAGGATACACAACTGTACATCATCCAAATCATTTGTCCATGATTTGGATGTCACTACGTTTCTCAAAAACCATTTCTCGACCCGAGATTTGTTAGGGAAATATTTAGTCATTAAATGGCTAACATAATTAGCATTGTAACCATAGTCCGATAAACTATCGACACAATTAAAACCAGTTATCAAATAAAAATCTCTCAAGGAAAAAATCATTTTTTGTCCATTTAAAAGAACAGAAAAGTAGTTGTCAGTAGACTTTGATAACTCATACTTCATTAGAAGATGAATTGATTGGTTCTGCATGCAGATTGGGGGCATATCTAATAAATAACCAAAACATGTTTTCTTGAAACCACGTAATTGGTTTGGGGATAATAAAGCCTTTATCTGGCTAGGTATCGTTAGATCGCACAAGCTATGGAATCGGATCACACCATAATCAACATTATGTTGAGCATAGTAAAGTTCATTCTGCAAAAAAGTATATTAATTGTGGTTAGAATGACGCTAGATTTCAGCATTACAATATATAATGTAACATATCATAAAACTACAATTTTAACCTACAAACTACATTTTACCTACATTCTCACTAGAAGTTATTTTACAAAAAGTATAACTACAATTTACTTTACAAATCAACTACACTGTAACTAGATATATACCCTAAATTTTAATCAGGGTTCCAAATAACACTATAAAATTGCAGAACACAGATATACTACATTGTGACAGACTATATGAAACTACATTTTAACTATAAATTATAGTTTTAAAAGCATAACTAGAATTTACTTTACAAATTACAAATCAACTACATTGTAACTACATATATACCCTGACTTATAATCACAGATCCAAATAGCACTATAAAATTGCAGACCACAGATAAACTACATTTTGACAGAATACATGAAACTACATTCAAACGATAAGTTATTTTACTAAAAGCATAACTAAAAATTACTTTACAAATTACAAATCAACTAGACTGTAACTACATATATATCATGTCTTCTAATCACAGTTCCAAACAACACTATAAAATTGCAGACCACATATCAACTACATTGTGACAGACTACATTAAACTACATTATAACTATAAGCAACTATACTGTAACTATAAATTTATTGAGCATGTACAATGTAACTACTTTTATACACTGTATTTTTATCACAATTCCAAATAAAAAGTACAGTAAACTATATTAAACTACAAAAACTATAATTAACTACAAATTTGAGTCAACAGTCACAGTTCCAAATAAAAAGTACATTAAACTACATTAAACTACAAAAACTACAATTAACTACACATTTGAATCAACAGTACATTTTGCCAATTAACTACAAATTAACTCCAAAATGCTACAATTAACTACAATTTGTATAAACAAACCTAGTATGCAATAATACAGTACATTTTGACAAAAAACACTTAAACACCAAAAAAATACTTGCATACTATTTTTTGGGAAAAAAATATTAAACTACACTGAGGAGAAAAAAAAATTGTTTACCTTCAATGAAATTTTTTGTGGAACCAATTTTGTAGGTTTTTTAGAGTGTTTCATCTTTTTTTATTTTGAGGGGGAAGGAGACACCTTTTGTATATTTGTGGTTTGAAGTTTGGGTGAATCGTCCACAAAATCATCATCATCGACCCTCAAGCTTTTCCCCTTTCGCTTGAGTTGTTTATCGGCTTCTGTTTCTACACCGGTAGCATCAACATCGTGCAAGTGCTTGGTTCGCATTTCAGCTCTGATTTGTCTTGGCGATGCAGGAACCCTATCTTTTCCACTTGCATGGACAGATTGTTGTTTTTTTACTGGTGATTTAGGTGTTAAAACACCCAATCAAAAGATGGAATATCGACTACTTTTTGTCTTTTGGGAGTACTAGCTTTTTTCACCATTTTTGACTATGGATACGATTTTAGTGACTGAAACTGTGTTTTCTTGAGTAAACTTTGCAGAGGGTTCGGAAATGGCGGATGAAATTGAAGCAGTGAGAGAGAGAAAATGGTTTTGTAGAGGGTTTGGAACTTTAATGCAACCGTAAGACTGAAAATATGGCGGATGAAACTCTCGATCTGAAACAGTGACAATCTTCGACAATGGAGGATGATATTAAAGCAGAGAACCAGAGAATTCTGTTTTGGTAAATAAACGTGGGGGAGGGGGTGTAAAAAAAGGGGAGAAATGCATCGGTTTTGTTTGGAAGAAAGAGAAAAACGTGTTAAAAAAATCTGAAAAGATTTTCAATTCCACAAATCAAGCCTATAATTAATAAGTTGAACATTAAACCTTAAATATAATTTTGGCACATAAATTGAAAGGTGATATACTTAAATGTAATAAACACAAACCTTAAACATGGGTGGTTATAAGGTTTGCTATATGGTATGTATATGTAAAAATCCATTTTTAATATTGCATCAACCTATAAGGTTAGGCGTTTATATCGTTCATATCAATAATATTATACTAATGCAACTTTTAGTTGCAAATTATATATACATCCTTTAACTTCCTCTTTAAAGTTTAGTCTTAAATCTTGTAAAAAAGTTTTTAAAATTTATAATCGATGTTACTGAACAAAATAGTAAGGAATATCAAATGATTTCTTATCTTAGAATTTAAAAAGATTGTAAATTCTTTGAATTTTTAACCAAAATTATCTCTTATGTTTGAGGTTAGGTTTAACTATATTCATTAAATATACTTCTTAGCACATATCATTCTTTAAGTATACCAAAATTGAGCAGGGTTTGATCTACTTAACAAAAGAACACGAACGGAAACAAAAGAGCTAACAGCCTAATCATGTATTTACACTGTAAATTAAATGCCGACTTGTGAACTCTTCTTCTCTATTCGACTGTTCCTCAAATCTAACTTGCAATGGAGAAATTTTCTTGGAGCTCCTCTTAAATGGTGCTCGGTTAAAGTGCAACCATGCTTAAACAGTGGATTCTGACCATAAACTTGAATATTATTTTTTGTACAAAAGACAAGAGCTCATCAACATCTCTGTCATTTGTATTTCTTTGTTGTAGTTAATTCTATCTACTTCACCTTCAGTTCATTTTCAAAGGTAACCCAATTCAAGTTCTACGTCACATAATTAATAAGATCTCCATGAAAGTGCTCCAGTTGACAATCATTAATTATATCTATCGTAAATTGTTGTAGTTTTGCAAGTTCAGTTTATACATTAATTATATTTGGCAATCATTTTTTGGAAAATAAACTATTTATTTTTTCTCCTTCTATTTTAGTAATTTCATTGGCTCAGATTAAATATGAATTTGTATGTTTAAATCTGGTTGTTGACAATAAATTGTGTCAAAAAAATAAAATCAAGACCAAAAAATGTCACAACAATCGTAGTATTTTATTTCAAATATTTGAGTGTTACAATCTCTATGATTCCTCTTATTCTACTTTTCCAATATAAATTCAAGGGACTTTGAGCTTGATCTTGAATTTGAATTTAATTTATCCGTTACGAACACTTTGATTGTTGCCACAAATTTTTATCACGAACAAGTAGCCTTGATCTTGAACGTCTTGTATTTAATTTGACTTCACTCTTGATCTTGAATACTTGAATTGTTCTTCATTCTTGAGCTTGAATACTTGATTTGTTCTTTGTTATTGAACTTGAACTTGATTTCTTGAATTTGAACTTGATTGCTTGTACTTGAACTTGATTGTTTGAAGCTCGAATCATGTGGAGGAATTTGCAGTGTTTGATCCACGAGCTCTTTCTTGCTTCTTGTTATAACTTCTGATCTTTTCTCTGGGTTATGAAGACCTCTATTCATAGTTGTGGAAGGGAGGAGTTGTGATAAAAACAAACTCTTTCCGAGCAATCAAATTGAAGTGTGGTATGACCGCATTTGATTGGCCAGAACATGTCGCTTGCACACGTGGTGCGATTTCATTGGTTTTTTAGTGTGACTTGGCATGCCTTGTCATTTTGACATGTGGCATGATCCTATTGGCTCTTCCATTTAACTTGGCGCGTCACGTCATACCAAACTGGGCCTCTAGGAGGATGGCATATTACGCTTAATGAACTAAGCTCATCACTTTAGTCCAATTAAGTTGGCTAGCCCAATGAATTAAGACTTATTTAATTCATATATATTGGATTCATATAATTAATTCAATTATATTAGCCCATAGTATTTTTTTATTTGGAACAATATTTTCTTGAATTTAAAAGATAATCCATATTATTTTATGAATTTAATTTTAATAAAATTTATATACCTACAAATGCCCCTACTTCATGGCTAATTTAGAGATGGATATACTAAACTTCCAAGATTAGGCTTGAAGTATTTAGGTAACAAACGTCTTTATTTTATTTTACCTATTTTTTGCAAATATCCTATTGATATAGGGAAAGGGCTAAATATACCCTTCTACTTTCAAATATTATTTACATGTACCCTTCGTTATACTATTGGGCTATCTATACCCCTACTGTTATACTATTGAGTTATCTATACCCCTATTGTCATGCTTTGAAATAAAATATCCCTATTTTTGGATGGAGTGCCACGTGGCAGCACCGGATTAAAACAACTCATTACTTTTTTTTTTGCCCGACCCGTTTTTTTCAAAAACCCACAACCCAACCCCTATTTAATTTTTTTTTAAATTTTAGTTTTTAACAAACGAAAATATTATGTTCAAAAACAAAAAAATATTTATTTTTTCTGTTTTTACAAAAAAAAAATCCAATTTTTACGAAACAAAATTCTTTTAAAAAAACTAAAAAATGAAAAAAGAATAATTCAAAAACGAAAATATTTTGTTGAGAATAATTTTTTCAGTTTTAAAAAACAAAAATATTTTGTTAGAAATGAAAATTTTCATTTTTCAAAATATATCGTTTCTTGTTTGTTATCTTGAGCCGAGGGTCTCATAGAAAAAACCTCCTTTCGCTCGGGGTAGGGTTAAGGTTTGCGTACATATTACCCTCCCCATACTACTTTATAGAATTATACTAAGTTATTGTTGTTCATTTTTCAAAATATTTTCGTTGTTAAAAATTGCAAAAAATATTTCCAACAACATATTTTCGGCTATGAAAAAAATCATTTTTTTAAAAATTTTCTTTTTGTCAAAACGGAAAAAATAAATTTGTATAAACTGATTATTTTTTTTGTAAGAGCTTGCCTTGATTTAAATTTGTCACCGTCGGCGAATGAGCAACCACAAAATAATTTATCGACTTTATATAATCAACAAGAGGAATGGTATACTTCAATTTTGCTATGGTTTTGCGCTGTTTATTTTACATTTGAATTTGATTTGTATTAACGGTCATATTTTTCATAGGGGTACTGTCCGGATATTAATTTTACGAGTAATGAGCCGACCCCTAATTGGAATATTCCTAGTTCTAGAGTATTGGATCACAGTGGTCCATCTGGGAGTCATCACCAACAAGAATTGTCAAGACAATATGACTTGTAAGTAAACTGATATAGCTATATCTAAAATATTTTTCCGGAGTATTGGGTAACTTATCTTGTTGTTCTTTTTGTTCAGTGAAAACCAGCTTCTTGAAGCTCCTAACCTCACACAGCTTCCCATAAACGACGTATTTACTCGTGATTTGGCTGATGCACAGAGTCGGGAATATGATAGTGACTACGACAATAATGCAGATGAGTCTGGGGATGACACACCCTTCTCTTTTGAGGTTTGTGATGAGGAGGAGGAAGTGAATGTTGAACCTGAACCGGCGAGGGAGCATGTTCATCCACCTCCCATGCGACCTAGAGTGTACAAGTCCCACGTGCCATTTCATGAGCGGAATATCCCCTACCTTGATAATTTCCCAAGCATTATCTAGTCCATCAAATCGAAGGTCAAATGCCCCTTCAAATCCTTAGAATTAGGTCTAAAAACTTTACCCCAATTTTCATTCAAAATTTTGAAATTAAAAGTTGGATTCATGATTAGATTAGTAGGTTTTAGTCATAGGAGAGTAAGGAATCATTACCCAATCATTGCCTCTGAAAAGCCCTCGAAACATCTCCCAAAATCGAGCTCTCTGGATTGAGTTTTTTTGTAAAAATAAAAGAAGGGTTCGTTTTGAAATTTTAAATATTGGTTAGGGGTTTAATGAATCGCGAACGTGGGAGGTCCACGCGTTCGCGTAGAAGAAAAACGTAAGTGACCAGATTTGACCTTCGCGATCGCGAAGGGACAATGCGAACACGAAGGCTTTGGGGCATGATAGGTACGCGAATACGACCAGAATACGCGAACGCGAAGAAGGAACTGGGGGGGGGGGGTCCAGGACTTGAACATCGCGAACGCGTGAAATGGGACGCGAACGCGGAAGAGGGGCTGGCTGAACTTCGCAAATGCGAGAGAACAACGCGAACGCGATGAAGGGGGTAAGGGTACAACTAGACGAATGCGATGCCCCTTCGCGATCCCGTAGAAGGAACCACTGACTGCAAATTTTTCTGCTGCACTTTCAAGACTCCAAATGCTCCGTTGAGCATCCGAAACACCCCTCAGGACCTCAACCAAACCAACATACATAACTCATAACATCATTCAAACTTGTTCCAGTCCTTAACCACCTAAAATAAGCCGAAAACTCGAATTATTCAATGATTTGAACTTTAAAACTTCAAAACTTAACCAAACTCGCTTTCGATAAAAAACCTAACCTCAACACATCCGATTGACCTGAAATTTTGCACGCACATTCCAAATGATATGACGGTGCTACATAAACTTTCGGAATCACACTCCGACCCTCGGATCAAACTTTCACTATCGGACCGGAAACTTCAAAATTCTAACTTTCGGCATTTCTAGCCTAAATGAGCTACGGACATCCAAAATACATTCCAAACAGGTTCCCAACCCCGAAATCACCTAACGGAGCTAATGGAACCATCAAATTTCCATACCGAGGTCGTATTCATACTGTTCTGATTACTGGCCATTTTCCAACACTTAAGCTCTCATTTAGGACTAAGTCTCCCAGAACATTCCGCATTCTATTAGCGAACATTTCGACAAATCAAAATAGCATAAATGAACTTAAGACAAGTAGTAAATAGGGAACGTGGCATAAATTCCAAAGACGAATGGCCGGGTCGTCACAAGAGAACTCATCGGTTTGGATGAAAAACAATTTAGATTTATTCCACAATCTTACGAGTATTTATTTGCTGCATTTCATCATCTTAAAGAAGATACATGTGCTATCCAAAAGGTCTCCTTCAACAAGTGGACAAGTTTTTGGTATAAATGTTTTTTAATATACAGACCTGCCCCGCTGCGAAAGGAAAAGAAATCTGCACGCCTAAAGTCAACACATATTCCTAACGGAGTTATTCCCGAGACGACGAGGTGGTCGAGTGATCAAGAAAATATATTCTCCCAGCTTAGGGTAAAGTCTGGCAAGAAATATGAAACATATGTAGCAACATTCTTATCAATTTGGTTATGTGCCTTTGTGTTTCCCAGGGTAGAAAACTCCATTCGTCCTGAGACTTTTAAGATGGCAAGCATGATGGCAGACATGCGAAAGATTAGCTTTGCAGTCCTAGTTTTGGCGAGTACTTATCATGGTTTGAATAAAATTTTGCATTCTTTCCAACTTGATCAGGTCAAAGTTTCTTTTCACATTCATTATTTTTACGGCTAGCTTGCACATTACTTTACAACCCACTATCCACTTGCTAAGGGTCCGTCTGTCCCTTCGATGGTAGCATACTCAGGAGAGGGAGTTGCGTGGTAAATTATATATGACAATGTAATTAAGTTAAAATTTATTTAGGGAGGATAAATAAGTTTCATATATAATATATATATACATAAGTAAAAATCCCATTGAAAATCTTTTGAAGGCCCAATTGAATGGAGTGAGATCCCGGTCCATCAGGTTTACTTTATGGCCCAATAATTAGACTATGTATATAAACCCCCACTCCAAAAAACTCACGACAACTGTCAAAAATAAATAAACATGAGAAGTTGATAAGGTGATTGGTCACAAGAAAATCTGACAAATGGATAAGAAAATGTACAATAATCCCAACTACCTATTAATCAGGAAAATAGAACAAAATAACACGAACTTTTGAGTTCACATACTATACTTGATTCTTGAATATTGGACTATAATTTTTCTTGCTATTAAAATGGCTGCCTTGACACGTGTATCATCTTACCAATGCCATAAATTAAGTTTGGTAAATCATAGGCATCCAGAGTTGTCCTCACTTCTAGCAACTACCTCATCATTTGTTTCATTTCCAAAGAAAAACAAGAAGTTTAGCAAATTCTCAGTTTTAGCCATGGCTGATTTGAACACAAGTACTGTTCTTGTTACTGGTGCTGGTGGCAGAACTGGTAAATTTTTCTTTTGCCTTTTTTGGGGTTTCTTGATTTTGATACATTCATTCATCGATCAAGGGTTTTAGAGCATTTATAAATGAAATGGTTGTTAGTTATGGTAGTTACTGTATGATATTATTGCATGCCATTGTATTTATGTTTTTGTTTCCTATGTTTACATAATTATTTACGCTATTTATGCTATTTCTGCGGGAGTTACTAATACTCTATTGTTTTTGTTTTTGTCTTCGTTTTTGTTTTACTGTTGTTTTTCCTTTTATCCTATGAGCCGGGGGTCGATTGGAAACAGCCTCTTTGCCCTTTCGGGTAGGGGTAAGGCCTGTCTACATATTACCCTCCCCAGACCCCACCTGGTGGGAGTATACTGGGTAGTAGTTGTTGTTGTTGTTGTTGTATATATGTAATCTTCATTTTCTGAAAATTTTAAATTGTTGAATGTGGAGTACTGCTGTAACCACTGCTAATCTTTGGCTATGGGGTGTTAATTCAGTATATATGCAGTTTGTGGGGTCTAATTCTGGGGAATTCTGGTTATGATTTTGGCTTTTTTGTTGGAAGTACTGTTAAGGGGTTATGTGGGATTGAGGCATTGAAATTTGTATGAGCATGATCATAAGGAGACCTAACTAAGGCACATGATGATTACACAATCGTATTCATAAAAGGGCTTAGCCTACTGGTCAATTAAGTGGATGGAAATTAAAATCCCACGGGTTCAAATCCAATTCGAGACAAAAAAAACTAGGTTATTTCTTCCCGTCTGTCTAACCCTTGGTGGACCGAGTTTCTCCATACCTATACTATGCTGTGCTGGTGAGAAGTAGCAGGTATTCGGTGGATATAAAAAAGCTGTTGAATGGAAATCCGGTGATACATATTGTACTAGAATATATTGCTTTTGTCTTTCCCTTTTTCTACCTTCATAAAAGAATGCTCTAAAAGAAGAGATAGGAGCCCAAGCAGTTAGATTATTTTTGCGTTGAAGTCTTGCAACAGTAATATATGGATTTGTCCTATAAGCATTGCTTCTCAAATCTATTGAGGAGGTTCTTTATAGCTTTCAAGAATGTACAAAGCAACAACTATTCTTAGAATTTTGCTTCTTAGGCTTCTTAGTAAATAACTAATGCTAGAATCAATCATGTCAAGTGGCCATGAGCTTTAGGGTATGATGTAAATTAAGCTATTCCTGTTCCTCTCACGATCAAACAATGTCATGGCTCCCTCATTAACAAGTTGTTTACATTGTAGGATCAATTGTTTATAAGAAGTTGAAGGAGAGGTCAGAGAAATATGCAGCGAGAGGATTTGTTAGAACGGAGGAAAGCAAACAAAAAATTGGCGGTGCCGATGATGTTTATATTGGTGATATCAGGGATACTGAGAGTATTATTCCTGCCATACAAGGTATTGATGCTCTTGTGATTCTTACAAGTGCTGTGCCAAAAATGAAGCCTGGGTTTGATCCCACTCAAGGTGGAAGACCGGAATTCTATTTTGAGGATGGGGCATACCCTGAACAGGTATAGAAAGCTATGGCTACTCATGTCCTCAGGCTTGTAGTTGTCTTTGTCTGACACAAAAAAATGCTGACTTTGTATTTGTAGGTAGACTGGATTGGCCAGAAGAACTAAATAGATGCTGGTAAGGAGTCATCTTTGACACTATTGCTACTGGATATGGGATGCTCTCTGTTTATCTTAGATATACATTTTGCATGTTACAGCTAAAGCTGCTGGTGTGAAGCAGATCGTGCTAGTTGGGTCAATGGGAGGGACAAATCCTAACCACCCCTTGAACAGTATTGGAAACGGAAATATACTGGTTTGTTCCTTGATTCTTTTCCTTTATTTTTCTATTATTTTGGCCTGAGATGAACTTAGATAGAGGAAATTAGGAAAATGGTCAGTGAGGATTCATATTGCCAACCTAACTTTTTGGGACTGAAGCGTAGTTGTGTTCTTTCTGCGATTTTAATGGCCATCTTACCTGAACTTTTCTTGCTAAATTAGCCTCTGCTTGCATCTTAGACGGGTACTGCCACTCCTCAGTTATGCTTATGGCAAAAAATGTAATTTCACGTGCATTCAAGAATTTTAATTGCTGGCAGGTTTTAGTCGCTGGTTCTTAAAATAGTTGTTACCTTTTTCCTTTTGACCTGCTTTATTTGTTGGAATCGTTTTCATCGAAAAGTTCTGCCGGACTAACTTGTGTGAAGGTTACAGGTCTGGAAGAGAAAGGCTGAACAATACTTGGCTGACTCTGGTATTCCTTACACAATTATAAGGTTTGTTCAATTTAAATATTTCTATAAATATCTGTTTGAGCCTACAGAAATAGAAACACTTTGAATTTGGGTCTAGTTAATCCAAAGCTGCTCCTTTAGACCATCTCCAACCTTACACTAAAATATTATCACCAAATCCTACTTTGGTGTAATATTTGGTGTTTTGGTGCTCCAACCCAACACCATTTTGGTGTGTGAATAGCGTTGCACCAAATGGTGTTACACTATTCATCAACACCATTACTATTCATCAATATTTTATTATTAATTTTTGTTATATAACACTTTTAATTTAACATATTATCAATTTTACTTGTATCATTTAGGTCCCTCGTATACCTAATTATTTTTTTTAAAAAAAATAAAAAATTAGTTCTATATTATTGTTTATGTAATATCTTTATAATATTTGTTCTATATCTTAATTTTGTATGTAATTTTTGTAAATTAATATTCGTATATATTAGTTTTATATAAAATTGTAAGTTAATTTTATTATAAGTTATAATTGAATAAAAAATATAACCATCACAAAAATGAAAAGTTCAAATATAAAATATAATATGTTGATGAATAATGTAAAAAAAATAAGCAATAAATTAGTGACTGACATAGATTAAAATTGAAATACATTAAATAACATAGTAATTAGAAAATTATAACAATAATTTAGTACTCGTCGGTCGATTCTAGATCCACCAATCTTATTGAGTGTACGGGACAGAGGATTATTGTGGTTGTTAAAATTATTGACTTCTTTTATCCGTATTTGTTCTTGTCGAATAAATTCTCTAATATTTAGATCCTCAATAGAATCTAAATTCGACAACAAAATTTAGTTTCTTCTTTAAATTCTTTTAGTTTCAAAGCTGTATCTTTTATCTTCATATCTCGCTGCCTGTCTGCACTTGACTTTGCGAATAACTCAACGAGCTGATTATTTTCAAATTGGACCATTTTTATAGCAAATGAAAGACCTTCATCGATTTTTCTCTTCATTTTTGCTTTCTTCAACCTAATAGGTCATTCTGATGATGTGGAATCACCTGCAATATCCTCATTCAAAATTTAGTGAAAATGATAATAAGTTAGGAGATGATGCTAGAGGTGAATCTGGAGTTGGAGTCTCAGACTCCGATGATATATAAGAAGAGTCTTGCTTTCGAACTTTTTTCCTAGCATCGACATTTTTACACTTCTCAAAATCCTTCAACATATCCCACACATGATCAAATTTAAAACCTATTTTGTAGTTCGGATCTTGCATTAGTAAACATTTTTCTTGATTAATCTGCAATATTTAAAAAAACATTGAAGAGAAACGATAAGTAAATATATACAAATAAAGTATAAGTAATTTCAAAATAAATATGCACAATATCTTTATCTGAAGCACCATTAGGATGTAAATTTTCAACTTGACATGCACATCCATTTAATTTTTCTTATAGCCTCCCAATAACTTGAATTCGAGATTGCATCGATCTTCTGTTGTGATACTCCCAACACACATCCTTTGCATTATTGTATGCTTCCTCCGCTCGACCCCAAAAATCTCTAGATTGATGTACACATGTTATTGAATCTTGAGAAACATCTAAATAAACTTGGCATAATAGTATATTTTCATTGGTAGGGTATCCTGTAGATCGAATGGACATTTTTGCAAGTGAATAGAGGAAAAACGGATTATATGGTTAAGGAAAAACAAAAGCCAACTTCGTATGAATGGGTATGTTGGCACTTTAATATATATAGATATAAGTAGAACAAAAAATTAACATAATACATACTTAGATTTTATCTTCATCTCAACCGGATGGATCTCATCCTAATCTCAACCATCATATGGATTGTATCCTTACCTCAAATTTATCTTTAGGTAAAATATCTCTACACATTATTCAATGTGTAGAGATAAAGTAAACACAATTATTGACCGAATAATAATAGGATAGATATCTTGATCTTAACCGTCGGATGAATTTCATCCTTATCTCAAATTAATTTTTAGATAAAATATCTCTACACATTCTTTAGTGTATAGAGATAAAGTAAATACAATTATGACCAGATAATAATAGGATAGATTTTATCTTTATCTCAACCGTCGGATGAATTTCATCCTTATCTCAAATTTACTTTAGGTAAAATATCTTTTGAATGTTGGAATACGGTTTGCCAGCAGATAATAATCCAAGTCTACCCATCGCATTCTAAATTTAGAATACGGTTGGCATACGGTTTGCCAACCATATGCCAATATTCTAAACACAACTGTGCCAATATTCTAAACACAACTGTGATTTTTTGTAGAGTAGATAATCCAAATCTACCCATTGCATCAACGCGTTGTTCGAAGTGGGTATCATAAGCTTTAATTGCATCAACAATATGAAGGAACAAATTCCGGGATATCTGATGTCGACGACAAAACATATTGTCATTAAAGTGTGGATTATCCGAAAAATAAGCGAAAAATAAATTATTATCAGCTGCTTCACAATCTCGACTGATTACCAAATGACCTGGAATGGAGGCAACTCCGAAAACTTCATTATTTTGATATCTTGCAAATGCTGCAACATATAGTTGTTCATGCGAATATTTTGCAAGATTACTTGATGCTCTTCTGCAGTAGTATCATCTAAATTTAAAGATGATAATGATGAAGAGGAATTTTCATCATTTTATTAGATGAACCTCCAGTATAGAAATTCATTTTCAGAACAAATGAGAGTAGGCTTTGAAATGAACCGGTAATCCTGATTTATTTTCCAAAATGTTCACTTTTATAGATTGGAGAATGTATAGAGATATTTTACATAAAGATAAATTTGAGATAAGGATGAAATTCATCCGACGGTTGAGATCAAGATAAAATCTATCATATTATTATCTGGTCATAATTGTGTCTACTTTATCCCTATACATTGAAGAATGTGTAGAGATATTTACCTAAAAAAATTTTGAGATAAAGGATAAAATTCATCCGACGGTTGAGATCAAGATAAAATCTATTGAGATCAAGATAAAATCTATCCTATTATTATTCGGTCAATAAGTGTGTCTACTTTATCTCTACACATTCAAGAATGTGTAGAGATATTTTACCTAAAGATAAATTCGAGACGAGGATGAAATCAATCCAACAGTTGAGGTCGAGATGAAATCTAAGTATGTATTATATATATTTTTGGATCTACTTATATCTATATATATTAAAGTGCCAACATACCCATCCATACGAAGTCGGTTTTTGTTTTTCCGTAACCATATAATCCATTTTTCCTCTAATCACTTTTAAAAAATGTAAACTCGATCTACAGGATTGGGTTGGGCATATATCAGGTATAACCGATAACCCGAACCGTTATTTATTGGGTTATCGAAATTAGGTTATTGGGTTAACACTTCGATAACGGTTTAGAATTTTTTCACTATTGAGTTATCGGTTTGGGCCGCGGTTTGGCAATTCCGTTAATGGGTTAAACAATAGCCCAACAAGGATTAACGAATTGACTACTTGAATTTGAACTGTTGTTTGATTCTATCGAATTGGTACCATTCTTGACTACTTCAATATGTGAATATTAGTTGCAGATTTTGTGCTTAGCAGCAACATTATGTTGATGTTTGTAGTGTGGAAGCTGGAAAGCTGGTTCTTTACTTCTTGGTTAAATTGTTTCAATACCAATAGTAGGGTTTCCATTTATTACGACAGTATTAAAGTGAAACTGTTTTAAACTCTCAACAAATTGAATATTAGTTTCTCCCAGCAGAAGCTTCAACTATTAGTTGTGGCCAAAACGCAAAAATTAGTTTACTACATATGAATTGTTTTCTCTTTTTTGTTAACTCTAGATTGAATTATCTTATCGGGCAGATCGATAACTGAACCGATAATGGTCGATAACCGGTTAATCGATAACCGATATCTTATCGGTTCGGTTATCGGTTTATCATATTTGTAAACCGATAACAGATACGCTAAACCGATAATATTTACAACTAAACCGAACTAGCCCGTCCCTACCACAGGATACCCTACCAATGAAGATATGCTATTATGCAAAGTTTATTTAGATGTTTCTCAAGATTCAATAACGGGTGTACATTAATCTAGAGATCATTTTTGGGGTCGAGTGGAAGAAGCATATAATAATGCAAAGGATCAGTGTTGGGAGTATCGCAACATAAGATTGGTGCAATCTTGAATTCAAGTTATTAAGAAGGCTATAAGAAAATTAAATGGTTGTATACGTCAAGTTGAAAAATTTGCATCCTAGTGGTGCTTAAGATAAAGATAGTGTGAGTATTTATTTTGTAATTACTTATATTTTATTTGTATATATTTATTTACAGTTTCCCTTCAATATTTGTTTTTAAAAATATTGCATATTAATCAAGCAAAATGTTTACTTATGCAAGATTCGAACTCCAAAAAAGGTTTTAAATTTGATCATGTGTGGATATATTAAAGGATTTTGAGAAGTTTAAAGATGTCGATGCTGGAAGAAAAAAGTTCGAAAGCAAGGCTCTTCTTAAATATCATCGGAGTCTGAGACTCTTACTCCCAATTCACATCTAGTATCTTCTCATTACTTATCATCATTTTTTCTAAATTTGAACGAGGATGTTGTAGGTGATTCCACATGTTCAGAACGACCTATTGGGTTGAAAAAAGCAAAAATGAAGAGAAAAATCGATGAAGGTCTCTCATCTGCTATGAAAATGGTTCCAATCAAAAAATAATCGGCTTGTTAGAGTTGTTGACAAAGTCAAGTGCAGCGAGATATGGAGATAAAAGATAGAGCTTTAAAAGTCAAAGAATTTAAAGAAGAAACTAAAATTTTATTTTCGAATTTTGATTCTATTAAGATCCAAATATTCGTGAATTTATTAGACAAGAACAAATACGGATTTAAAAATTCAACAATCCTCTATCCCATACACTCAATAGTTTAGTGATATTGGTGGATCTGGAATCGACCTATTAAAGTGCTAAATTATTGTTATAATTTTCTAATTATTATGTTATTTAATGTATTTTCAATTTTAATCTATGTGAGTCGCTAATTTATCACATATTTATTTTTATTTTATATATTAACAACATATTATATTTTATATTTGTACTTTTCATTTTTGTGATGGTTATTTTTTATACACTTATAATTTATAATTTTATATAAAACTAATATGTACGAAATTAATTTATAAAATTATACAACAAAATTAATATTGTAATTACATAAAAATATATAAAACTAATATTGTAATTATATTTTTTATACACTTTTAATTTATAATTTATAATTTATATAAAACTAATATGTACGAAAATTAATTTATAAAATTATACAACAAAATGAATATTGTAATTACATAAAAATAATCAGGTATATCAGGGACCTTAATGAAAAAATAAAATTTATAATATGTTAAATTAAAAATGTTATATCATAAAATATTGATGAATAGTGTTACACCAAACTTGATGTAACACTATTCATATACAAAAATGGTGTAAGAAATGGTATTGAGTTGGAGCACCAAATATTACACCAAAATAGAATTTGGTGTAATATTTACGGTAATATTGAAGATAGTCTAAGGATGGGGCTGCCCTTATTCTTCCTAGTAGGATTTCTAATGAATATTATCAAAAAAGAGCTGGCATATTAGATATGCAACAACAACAACAACCCAGTATAATCTCACTTAGTGGGGTCTGGGGAGGGTAGTGTGTAAGCAGACCTTACCCCTACCCTGGGGTAGAGAGGCTGTTTCCAAATAGACCCCCGACATCCTTCCCTCCAAGAACTTCCCACCTTGCTCTTGGGGAGACTCGAACTCGCAACCTCTCGGTTGAAAGTGGGGGTTGCTTACCATCAGAGCTACCCCTCTTGTCAGAGCAACCCCTCTTGTTGCATATTAGATACAGAGGAAGCAAATTAGGGTAAGAAGTAGTTTTGGGACTCTACATTTTGACCAAAATAAGTTGATGGAGGAGCATACCCATTATACAGGTAGTATGACTTAGCTTGCATAAAAAGTAGCAAGTAGAAGAGAATCAAACTAGAACTGAATTAATTCAAACTTACCTAATTAAATACTATCATGTGTAGAATATTGGGAAGTGGAATTTCAAAGATAAGACAACTACATAAACTATCCCAAAGCTGTTAAAACGTTTCAGTTTTTCACTAGAGTCATCAATAAGAAACAATTAAATCATGCTTCGCTTGTTCGTGGATTCCATGTTACAAGGAGATAAAGAAAAGCCCCTCTCTCGGCGGGACTCAAAATAGAGGAGGAGGAGATAAGCAAAGCTTATGTGGAAATAACTTACAAATCTGAATCAACTTCAGTAGTTACCTCGTTGTACTCGAAAAATCACATTTATATCTTCATCAGACAGCGGTAAATTTACTTTGTGGTTCCTGCTATATATCATTTCTAATGTCAGTCCAGACATTGTTTAACTGTTCTTGTTATGATGTCCATGTTATGCTCTTTGGTTTAGATTTATTATTTGATCATCATTTCCTTTCTCTTCTTTGTTCAGGGCTGGAGGACTACAAGATAAAGAAGGTGGTATTAGGGAACTACTTGTAGGAAAGGACGATGAGCTTCTTCAGACAGAAACAAGGACCATTGCCAGGTCTGATGTTGCAGAAGTTTGCATTCAGGTATATTACTCATTGGTCTGTGGTCTTTTTGTACTCTATCGAGATGTTTGCTGTTTCGTTGGTCAGCTTCAATGCTTCACGCCTATGACTCACTCCTTATAGCTTTGGTCTCTGGTTGCCGATCTTCTGAACCAAAACCTTCGTGGCATTTTTGTGTTCACAGGCACTTCAGTATGAGGAGGCTAAATTTAAGGCACTTGATCTGGCCTCAAAACCTGAGGGAACTGGCACACCAACCACAGATTTCAAGGCTCTATTTGCTCAAATCAGTGCTCGTTTCTGATAATACCGCTCACCATGACTATGTCCGAATTTTCATCACTCTATTATTCCAACATTTGTTCAAAAGTGAGGCTAAAACCTTAAGGTAGATAAGGCATCTGAGTTTGGTTGTACCATTGCCCGTCCCTCCCCCTCCCCCCGCGCAGCAGCTAACTTCACTGATCCCGTTGACTTGCCAATAGGTTCTGTGGCAACATCATATTTTATCAATTCAATGGCACAATGGAGGATTATATCATGTGCCTTTGTACATCTATCTGATGCTTGGGGGAAGGCAATAGACTCAATAACCATTTTTGAACTAGTGCAAGAGGACACTATATACCTGCTTCCATTGCATGTTTCACCAAGTAATATTTCATCTTTATAGTTATTATTGTATGCCTCCTTTTTTTTTTCTGGATTCACAGCCGGTATTCGGTATCTATGGGGGTTGATTAAATCCGGATTCGCGCCGGAAAGTCTCGCACTAGGGGTTAAAGCGTTTCCTAACAAAGGCGTATTATATGCCTCCTTGCTTGTAAATATACTTATTTCATGGATTCAGTGATTTTCAAGTTCACAAGTAAATGGTTCCAATCTTACACTGGAGAGTGAATTTCCATGATCTAATAGAGAACCAAACTCATATAAAGAACATTTCAAAGTTTAGTTTGTTAGGTCAGCTGATCTAATATTATTATGTCATACAACGTTTATTATTCTATATAATTCAAATCATTTGAGGATTCAAAGTTTAGTTTGTTAGGATTGGCCTGAATTTCTAATCTATTAGGACTCTTTCTTGATGGAATGGAAAAAGACTCCTAAAAGGATTAAATCTCTTTAATATATCTTATCCTTTTCTTGGAAGACAAGTTTTCCATATTTATAAATTAAACTTCTCACAAGTGAACAGAAAAATATCCACAATTAGACATTAAAGAGTTTTGTTTAGGGGGAGATTTTTCTCTCGATAATTTTTCTTCTTTTATATTAGTTTTATCATATATAGATCAATTGATCAAACAATTATAAACAATTATTAGTATATTTTTCTTTGGTCGTCTGATTTATCATCCACCAAGCTTTGTAGTGTTAGTTTCCGTATGCACCATGTTATTTCGATCCCAACATAGTTGTATATGGTGTTTTAGTCACCTTTCAATGGCTCCCTTAATTATGTGCGAGGAATTGCCCTATTGAGTAATGGGAAGCGGGCTAGTCCCCGAAAATGCCCCGCCCGTAAGTTCCTTTGTCGTTGGGGAAAAAAATCTCTTTTTATTTTTAGATTCGAAATTCTTCATTTTTTTCTCTCAATTTCCGCTGATTTGCTTAACCACAGTTAAGATTCACAACCCTGCTTACTTGGCTAGTTAATCTACTCTGTAAGTCTGTATATAGCATTTCACTAATCTTTTGCCATTTTGGCACAACATTAACATAGATGATTGTAATATCTTATAAGTTGTTTGACTATGTATTATTTTAGAAAAATATGAAGATAGCTGAATTCTTTTGATTACATCTACAATGATTTGAAACTAAAAGGTAACATTATGAGTTTCACAAACATTTAAAAACCTAGTTTTAGTTGGCATATATCTTTCACCAACAAACTTAATCTTATATTCTTCTCATCACAGTCAAAGAATTAAATATTATTTCCATCTTTCTGACCAATCTTAAATCAATTCATAATTTAGCTACAACGTTAAAACTACCCCATGTTACTCAAAAGATAATTGAATGATCATTCTTTGATTGTATCGCATTTAGGTTTTTTAAACTAAAAGTCATCGATCTAACCAAGTTATCGATATGACCTTGACAAAAATCTTTAAATTTGTTTAAATTTGCTTGCTTTTGACCAAGAACTATGATATTCATTTTCATTTTGTTTCTACTATTGATGCTTATGTGTCGGACGAGAAGGTAATTTAATTACTTTTAAGGGACACATATACTTACTATCTTCCACCAACACAAGTTTCCCACAAAAAACTTAGGCAAATGAGAAGATATCATTTAGTGATTTTTTTGTCTCAATATTAATTTTAACAATGACGTCTTATGGTTTTGCTTTTCACTCACTATATTAACCGTTAGGCTACACCTTTGCATGCAGCAAGAAGGTATATTGATCGCCCGCAAAGGTTAAGTATACAACTAATTTTTTCAGATAATTACATGAGGTAACTTATGTATTTTTCCTATTTATTTTATACCAAAGGCTACGCAATGGCAAAATTGATCTGATTGGCTGTAGGTGAGTGATTAAGCAACTTTCTCCTGAGGGAAAAGAGTGTCGGTATTGTAATTTGTTTAAGTACATAACTTCTGTTGATATGTTATTTCCAAGATCAATGCTTCAGTTCATTTCTCATTGGTCCAACAAAATATTAATCTATATAAACTTATTGGCAAGCACCATATCTTTGTCAGTGGCGTTTCAGCCGTTATTTGTGCTTATTAACCTATATAAAATTCTCTTTTTGTTAAGAATAGAATTTTATTTGGAATGAATATCTATCTTGTAGAGAGTTTTACTTTGAGATTAAGTCATTTTTTCTCCTATAAATAGAGGATTCTTATCCCATTATAAATCATCCCAAAATTCAATAAGAATTCTTTCTCTCTTTCTCTACAATATTGCTCTTCTTCTTTTATTGTTTTATAATATGTTATCAGCACGAGACTCTACCATCTCAAGAAGCTCTTTGAGAAGATTAAGGTCGGCGTCTTTGTTTTATGAGAATCAGGCCAACGACTCTATTTCTCCTTCTCCAACCTT
This sequence comes from Nicotiana benthamiana, assembly GCA_034376525.1. Taxonomy (NCBI): domain Eukaryota; kingdom Viridiplantae; phylum Streptophyta; class Magnoliopsida; order Solanales; family Solanaceae; genus Nicotiana; species Nicotiana benthamiana. The sequence goes on along the minus strand of CM067341.1, from coordinate 53,840,467 downwards.
CACGCTCGTCAGGTATGTGCGAATATGTATTTGTGAATTTTGAGTATCTCGAGGTAAATTTATAGCTTAATATGAATTACACTGTGGAATTAGCTCTTGAAACTGATTTTTTCTCCAGCTGTTTGATTGGCTTGCTATTTACATACATGATACAGTTTGAATTTTCTGTAATAAGTTGTCAATTTTTATTTTATTTTTGAAGCAAATAAATCAGTGTAGTGGGATACATGTTGAATTGTGCTTATTCATGTTTGATTCTGGGTGTAAGTTACTGTTACAGATTAATGTAGAGTTTGGCAGTATGTGTTGATAAAGGAGTATAAATGCATGAGCACTTTATTCTCTTATTCTTCTGTAACGAGATAGGCTGGAATTTATCTTCTTCTATATTATTTTATTGCAGCTAGGAGTATTTCTTATTTATTCCATGTCACGGAAAGCTATTAGGTAGCCGTTAATTTGTTGGTTCATCAAAATAATAGTAATGTTAAGTAACACATTAAATTTTTTGTGATGATAGTATTATGATTTACATTGGATTTAACAATATATTAGCTACGGTCAAAATTGCTTTTGCACTCTCATGTCCATTTAAATTCATCCAATCAATTACAATATTACATAGTAACATAATTATTTGTATCCTAATGAGAGTTTGTTTGAAATTACATTAAAAGATTATTATTGAATCACTGGGTTAACTTTATTTTCTTCCCAAATACTAATGTTTATTTATATATTTTTTTTGTATGTCAAACAATGAGAAGCAAATATGGATATCCCATAAAGCAAACTTGGATCAAAGCTCAATTGTAAAATATTGTTTAATTGATTCATGTACCACACATACAATATTCAAAGAGAAGAAATATTTCTCTCATTTAAGTATGTGTAAGGCAGATGTTACTACAATTTCTGGCAGTAGTAAATTAATTGAAGGCTCTGGAAGAGCTACTATAACTTTCCCTAAGTGAACAATATTTATCATAGAAAATGCAATGTTCTCCTCCAAGTCCAAGAAGAACTTGTTGAATTTTAAAGATATCCGTCGAAATGGATATCATATTGAGACAATCGATGAGAATAATCTTGAATATCTCATTATTACCAAGAATGTCTCTGGCTAAAAGAGGGTTATTGAGAAGTTCCCATCTTTATCTTGTGGCCTGTATTGGACAAGAATTAGTGCAATTGAGGCACATTCTACCGTAAACCAAAAGGTTACTGATTCCAATACTTTCGTACTTTGGCATGATCGATTGTGACATCCTGTATCAATTATGATGAGACACATAATAGAAAACTCAAATGGGCATCCATTAAAGAATTTAAAGGTTCTTTTAAATAATTAATTTTATTGCATTTCTTGTTATCAAGGCAAGTTAATTATTAGACCATCACCAACAAAGGTTGGAATTGAGTCACATGCGTTTTTTGGAACGTATACAAGGGGACATTTGTGGACCTATTCACCCACCTAGTGGGTCGTTTAGATATTTTATGGTCTTAATAGACGCATCTTCTAGATGGTCTCATGTGTGCCTATTGTCATCTCGCAACCTTGCGTTTGCAAAATTAATGGCACAAGTAATTCGATTACGGGCACAATTTTTCGATAATCCAATTAAGTCTATTAGACTAGATAATGCTGCTGAGTTTTCATCCCATGCATTTAATGATTACTGCTTATTAATTTGGAAAAAAATGGAACATCCTGTAGCTCATGTTCACACTCAAAATGGTCTTGCAGAGTCTTTAATTGAACGTTTGCAGTTGATAGCAAGACCATTACTCATGAATACGAGGCTGCCCACTTCGGCTTGGGGTCACGCCATTTTGTATGCAGCAATGCTAGTTCGTCTCAGACCGACAAATTATCACAAATATTCCTCGTTGCAATTAGTTTTGGGTCATGGACCTAATATATCGCATATAAGAATTTTTAGATGCGCAATATATGTGCATGTAGCACCGCCATATCGCACCAAAATGGGTCTGCAAAGAAGGTTTGGAATATATGTTGGGTTTGAATCGCCCTCCATTATTCGCTACCTCGAAACATTGACATGGGATTTGTTCACTGCACGATTTGCACACTGTTGATTCGATGAGACACTTTTCCCAAAATTAGAGGGAGAAGTTGGTGAAACCAAACGGGAAATTTTGCGGAAAAATCCATCATTATCTCATCTTGATCCACGTGCCTCTATTTGTGAAAAAGATGTGCAAAAGATTATCCATTTGCAAAGAATAGCAAATCAAATGCCAGACGCATTTACGGACTTGAAAAGGATAACAAAATCACATATCCCCGCAGAGAATGTTCCAATTTGTATTGATTTCCCTATTGGACAATCTTCTAGTGTCATAGCTAATGAGTCGAAAGCACGCCTAAAACGTGGCAGACCATTAGGTTCCAAAGATCGAAATCCTAGAAAAAGGAAAGAAAATGATCAAAATGAAACTATGAAAGAATCTCATGAGGAAATTCACGATTTAATAAATTCTGAGATTTATGAAGAATTCATTGAGCCCGAGACTCAAGAAAATAAGGAACTATCAATAAATCCAATCGATATTGAGACAAATTTTAATCGAGTGGATATAGTGGTGGATTATGTCTTTGCATATAATGTTGCATCTAGCATTATGCAAGAAAGTGAGGATCTTGAACCTCAATCTGTTGGAGAATGTTGACAAAGACTTGATTGGCCAAAATGGCAAGAAGCAATCCAATCAGAATTGAATTCACTTGCCAAACGTGAAGTTTTTGGGCCTACAGTTCAAACACCTAATGGTGTTAAGCCTGTTGGCTATAAATGGGTTTTTGTACACAAGAGAAATGAGGAAAACGAGGTACAAAGATATAAGGCACTCCTTGTTGCACAAGGATTTTCACAAAGGCCTGGTGTCGATTACAAAGAGACATATTCACTCGTTATGGATGCTATAACTTTCAGTTATCTCATTAGTTTTGCTGTCCTTGAAAAGCTTGACATGCATTAATGGATGTGGCTACCACCTACCTTTATGTCTCACTTGATAATGAGATATACATGAAAATTTCCGTAGGATTCAAAATGCCAAACACACATAATTCAAAGTCCGGGGAAATGTTTTCAATCAAATTGCAAATATCTTTGTATGGTCTAAAGCAATCAGGACGAATGTGGTATAATCGTCTTAGTGAGTATTTATTAAAGGAAGGCTATATAAATGATGCCATTTGCCCATGTGTTTTTATAAAGAAAACAACATCGGAATTTGTTGTACTTGCCGTATATGTTGATGACATAAACCTTATTGGAACTCCCATAGAACTCCAAAAGGCGATTGATTATTTAAAGAAGGAATTCGAGATGAAAGATCTCGGAAAGACAAAATTATGCCTTGGTTTGCAAATTGAACATTTGGCAAACGGAATTTTTGTTCATCAATCTGCCTATATAGAAAAGGTATTGAAACGGTTTTACATGGATAGAGCACATCCGTTAAGTACTCCGATAGTTGTTCGATCACTTGATGTGAATAAGGATCCATTCCGACCTCAAGAAAAGAATGAAGAGCTACTTGGTCCTGAAGTACCATATCTTAGTGCAATTGGCGCACTAATGTATCTTGCAAATACTACAAGGCCTGACATAACTTTTTTCAGTTAATGTCTTAGCAAGATATAGCTCTGCTCCTACAAGGAGACATTGGAATGGAATCAAACATATATTGAGGTATCTAAAAGGGACTACCGATATGGGCTTATTTTATAGCAATAATTGTTGTCCTGATCTTGTGGGTTATGCTGATGCTGGATATTTATCTGACCCACACAAGGCTCTATCTCAAACATGTTATGTGTTTATCCGTGAAGGCACTACCATATCTTGGCGATCGACTAAGCAATCAATTGTGGCTACTTCATCTAATCATGCGGAGATAATTGCTATTCATGAAGCAAGTCGAGAGTTTGTGTGGTTGAGGTTTATAATACATCATATTCGAGACAAATGTGGTTTGAAATGTGACAAATTACCCACGATTTTGTATGAAGACAATGCAGCATGCATAGCTCAATTGAAGGGAGGATTCATAAAAGGAGATTGGACAAAGCATATTTCACCAAAGTTATTTTTCACACTTGATCTTCAAAAGAATGGTGATATCAATGTGCAACGGATTCGTTCAAGTGATAATATGGCTGATTTGTTCACAAAATCTCTACCGACGTCAACCTTCAAGAAGCTAGTGCACAAGACTGGGATGTGAAGGCTCAAGGATGTGAATTGATGCTCTCTTCAGGGGGAGTTAATGTGTGTTGCACTCTTTTTCCCTTACAAGGTTTTGTCCCACTGGGTTTTCCTTGCAAGGTTTTAACGAGGCAACCAATAGGCGCATTTCTAAATGTGTGTACTCTTTTTCTTTTCTAGAATTTTTTTCCCATTGGGTTTTATTTTAGTTAAGGTTTTTAATGAGGCACATTACTTTTTGAGTAGACATTCAAGGGGGAGTGTTAAGAATAGAATTCTATTTGGAATGAATGTCTATCTTGTAGATAGTTTTACTTTGAGGCTAAGTCATTTTTCCTCCTATAAATAGAGAGGTCTTACCCCATTATAAATCACCCCAAAATTCAATAAGAATTCTTTCTCTCTTTCTCTGCAATATTACTTTTCTAATTTATTGTTTTATAATACTTTTCTTGTTTTGACTGCAATTTTAAGAATAAGTCCCATCAAAATCTAGGAAATTAAAAATGTACACCTATCACCAAGTTAAAATTATCCTCGACTATAGATGTATCTGGAATGAGTTTTGTGAGTGCAGCTAAATTTATTATGTTTGACTCAAACTACATTAGCGTGTGCACCAAAAAGAATGTTTACGCTCAATCTGAACTTACAAACTTTAGATTCTGAAGCTGCCCTAATTAGCAAGCTTTATTCTATCAAAGGGCCATGAAAAAAAAGTTATTCGGTGCACTAAACTCCCATTATATGCGGGATCGAAAAAAGCCGAACTACAAGAGTCTATTAAGGTCATGCAAGTTGAGATTAAATAATTTTATGTAGAAATACCTCGAGTTACTGCATCCTGAGCAATCAAATCTTTTAAAAAAGCTCTCTGCACAATGAATTAATGGGCCAAATAATATAATTTTACTAACTTTTAAGAATCCTCTAATAAGCTCTCCTTTCTGTCCCTCAGCTAAACGACATAACGACTTTCCAAGTATTTTACTAATCAATTGGACTTAAATCTTTCACAACCTGTCGCATATAGTTTTTTTTATTGCAATTTGTTAAGGAATCCCTAACATGGCAAATCATGAAGGATTTTATTCTCATTTTATGAGTTTTTTAGGGAGTAGGGACAACTTTCAGATTCTACTAGGAAGCACCAATTGCAACAACCTCCAAAATTAAGGTGATTTAATTTTGAGAAATCATATGTTTTTTTTCCAATAAGAACCATGCAATACTATTAAGACAGTCCTTCAGGATTGCCCAAGGTTTGGAAGGTGGTCATTCATACGGATGACCTAGGACCAAATCCACCTCAATGCCTTTTGGGTTGAGTCTATCGCACCGGGCTTGCCCTAGTGCGATTTATATCCCATATGTGATTTATATGATTTGCAGGCTATTACACACGGAGAGGTTTACCCAATGCGCAACCGAAGGCTATGACAGGTATTATAGCGGCTGCGAATTTCCCCCCTTACCAAAAAATATTAAGCCAAAGTAGACTATATAAAAGTTCAAATGAAGATTTAGCCTCATTTTAGAAATTACAACTCAAATTACCAAACATATTAGCCTCATGAACGTCAATCCATAATTCCAAGCTAGCTGGAGTTGGCTATTCCCCCAAATATGTACCGTTCTACTTGGACACCTTAGTTCCTATAGTTAATACATCAAATATTGTCTTTCTCAAAGTTGACGAAGTAATCAAGAGATGTTCTTCCTTTTCACAGAGATCAAATACATCCCAGGGAAGTCCACAACATTCATTCTACGTTCGATAAATACGTTGCTTAAGCCCTCGAATCACGGAGAACAATCCGAAGAGAAGAATCACCGGGCAAACAGAATAGTACCTACAAAGATTCATCAATAAAATTATTCTTCTTTATAAAAAAATGCATTGCTAAGTTCAAAGCGTTCCTGAATACATATCAGATGCACACTACGCAGCAATGGCCGGGTCCGCAAACTGTAGTATAATTTTATGGCCTAGGTCATTCATCTATGAAATATTGATTCAATCAATCATTCAGTTTAAGGATCAAGGCTCTCACTTTATACACTGACGATCACCTCCAAGAACATGTACCCATTCCTCACCTTGTCTGATTATATGTTGGTTGTTGAAGTTGTAAGCTGCATTTTTTGGGCTGGTCACATTTACGAACTCGAGGGGTTTAGCAACCAAATGACCTACTTGTTGCTTCTGCAAGCAGTCTCTATTACTGTATGTATCAAGACATGAGCAGCCAGTTACCTATGACATCGGCAAATTGTGTCAGTTAAAGAAAGTAAACAAGATGTAAAAAAAAACTATACAAATATATCGGGAGTCTTACAAACTGTTTTGCAGCATTTGATGATCTCTGCAAATATATGGGCGGACTTGGGGTTTCCAAAGGAAGCATGTGTTTCAAGTTTCTTTAAACAGGTTTCCAACAAGATATGGCGTAAATTGTTCTTCCTTTCCACCCCAGCAACAACCATTGGCTATCTTCATCAATTACAAAATCTTTATGGTATCCTAACCTCACCTTTTCTACTGCCTTGTTCACAAACTCCCGTTCAAAAGGTATTTGCATAAACCTTGCCCCCAGGATACGGACTTGCCACTGCTTGTATGTCTCTGGCCTTTCAACTCTTTCCCACCCCTCACAAGCTATGACATTCAGGGCTTCCCTCCCAAAGATCTCTCTCTCAATTAACCCTCTCTCGGGAATCTCTCGCGGAACAATAGTTTCAAGCATATCAAATAGTGCTGAAAAATGGAACAAGGCCTCACGAAATCGTGTAACAAAAAATGGGGCACTATAGGCCCCATTGACAATTCCATGGATGAAGATATCTGGATTGATCTTCCTTATGAGGTTGAGAACAACAGTTCTTGAACTGTCAGCTATCACAGTCTCATCATACAGGTTCTTAAAGCGATACAAGCAGGTGACAGCGAGAAATTCATCCTTGTCGAGCTTAAGGTCATCAACTGTGATGGTCTCCCATTTCTTTGCAATTGCATGGTATTCAAATGGAACATTGAAGGACCGAGCATAATCAGCCAAACGGCGACCAGATTCCTCAATCCGTTCCGCTGGCCTGAAGCCTGGTTGGGGAAACTCTATACCAGTAATACGAAGCTTTGGTGGCCCCCCTTCTCTTTCTGCAATACGTTGGATGAATGTCGGCCACTGGAATCCATATAGGATGCCAAAGTCAATGACATGAACCCTTGTTGCATTCTCTGACTTTATCATGATCGTCTTGTTTGAAGCAAAACTTGAGATCTTCCTGAATGGGCACGACGCAAGATACAAATGGTAGGCCTTCAAAAGATCAGCTGCAGATGTTCGTTTATTGACAAGGGCCTTATAAATCTGGCTACCGGTACCAGCCAAGCGCGCCTCGAGACCATCTGCAAAGCAATGAGCCAATCTCTGGTTTCCATCTCCAAAAGGGTAAGAATGTTGTCTGATCTGTTTCAACAGTTCACACGCACTCTTGGAATCATCAGCAGCTACAGCCTGTGCACAATTTACCATAAGAGTTCTTAAATCTATGACTTCCTTCTTTCCACCTTGCTTTTTCCCACGGCCCTTTCCTCCTTTTGATCCTTTTGGTATCTGCACTGTGGCTTTGCTTTTAGCATTCCGCAGGTTCTGTCGATAAGCTTCCAGTGCTTCCTCTCCCTTTCCCATGCTATGCAGCAAGACGATATCAAACTCCTCAGACCGAAGAGTTGATTCTGTAAAAACTGCTGCCTGTTTGCTACTTCTTTCGTCTTCAGTATAATTATCATCCCTCTGAGGATTTTTCCTCCCTCTTGCCTCAGTTGGTGAAATCTCTCCCACGTCATTTTTGTCCACATAACCAGCTTCCCCTTTAGACTCCAGAGACAGCAAGTCATTGTTCAACAACTTATTATTAGTTGGGAGGAATTTACTTGCTTCTTCAACTCCTTTCCTAAAGCTCCAAATAGATTGGCTCTCATTATATATATCAGGAATATGAAGAGAACTAACAGGAGAGTCTAAGAACCCATCTACAATAGTATTCCCACTATTTGATGAGCATACTGAAATATTACGAAATGAAAGGCCTTCGACATAAGAGGAATTGTAGTCCATGGAAAGGTTAACCCCCCTTGAATCGAATAAGTTACCACTATTTTCACTATTATTGCTTGTAGAATTGTATATACTTCCCAAGAAGTAGTCATCAGGACTTGTCCTCTCATTGTACTGATTAATAAACACATTTTGCTCTGGTGAAGGTGGATACTTCTTGCCAAGGGCCTCGTAGAATGACTTTTCTTTTGCTTGAAGTTCCAAAGATTCCTGAAGCATGTCGGTCTTATCCTCCATTTCTTCTTCCATAAGCATCTGATTTATATAACTCAAAACTACATCCGAGAAATCAATATCTTCATTGAAGTCATCCTCAACGCCAAGGTTAGATCTTGATTCTAGACTACTTGGTAAACGGTCACCATTTATATATCCAACACCACCAAAATTGTGTTGGACAAAGCTATTTTCAAGTTTAGGACCATTGTGTAGCTTCTGATCTGGATAAATAAGTTCAAATCTTGGTCCATTAATCATCCTTCCATCTGAAGAAATAGGAAATGATTGGTTCCCTAGTCGAAAATCACTCAAAGAACTCGGATTTCCATTAAATCTTGGATCCATTTTAACCAAATTGACAAACTTCTCTAACCAAACCTCAATGTCAATGATGCCAAATGGAAGTTGCAGTCGTAAACATATAATATATCTGGACAACCATAACAAACTTAAGCTCAAAGGTGGAACACACACAAGTAACAGCTCTCAAAATAGCAAAAAGATAGAAACTTTAGCAACCCCTTAAAATAAGAAAACAACAGCAAATTCTGCATTAACAAAATTGAATCTTTGCCACTATTTAAAGACTACATACAAGTTTCAAGTCCATAAATAGTCGTAGTCAATAGCTTCAACATAAAATATGAAGTGTTTAAGAAGAAAACAAATCAAGAAAATCCAATTAACTATGTTAAATATAATGAATATGAAAGAAATGAAAAAAGGGCATACCTTAGAGAAGCAGAGAGGGGGGTGGACTTGGGAAAAGAAAGACCAGAGAAGAAACTGCTCAAAAAAGTATTTGTAAGAGGAAACAGTGGGAGATGAGATGGCAACCGGAAAGTGGTAACCGGTAATAGCCAGTCATAGGTCGTTGTTGTGATAATCATCGGTAAAACCTAGTCACCTTTCAAATAAAGCTCGACGGTCTTATGGTTACGACCAATCATTACATCCCACGTGTTGAGGAGAAAAAGATGGATTTTTTGTATTTTAATAAAGAATTATATAACACGTTCAAGTCCACGAAAAAGAAAATTTATGACGGTGGTGTACCAATTAGTGTGTGAGTACTTTAAATATTTTATTAGTTACTACCACCATAAAATTACATTGATTGAAGGTTAGACAGATGGGAAAAATTTATAAATATAAAAATCGTTTTGGCTATTATAAATTTTATATATTTATTTTATGTGTTAACAACTCATTCGCTTTTAGACTTTATATTCAATTAAATATTATCTCATGACATATTCAAGGGGATATGCCTTGGTATATGCTATTTGCTGATGATATAGTCTTGATAGACGAGATGAGGGTCGGTGTTAATGAGAGGTTAGAGGTATGGAGACAGACTCTCGAGTTTAAGGGTTTCAAAATAAGCAGATCTAAGACAGAATACCTGGAGTGCAAGTTTAGCGCCGAGCCGAGCGAAGTAGGCAGGGACGTGATGATTGGATCTCAGGTCATCGCCAAGAGGGACATTGTCAGATATCTTGGGTCGGTGATTCAGGGGGACAGAAAGATTGACGGGGACGTCACTCATAGTATGGGAGCGGGGTGGTCAAAGTGGAGACTTGCATCAGGAGTCTTATGTGACAAGAAAGTTCCACAGAAACTCAAGGGAAAATTTTATAGAGCTGTGGTTAGACCTGCCATATTGTATGGGACGGAGTTCTAGCCAGTGAAGAACTCTCATGTTCAGAGAATGAAGGTTGCAGAGACGAGGATGCTCAGGTGGATGTGCGGGCTCACCAGGTTAGATAAGATTAAGAATGAAGTTATTCGAGAGAAGGTGGGGGTGGCCCCGGTGGATGAGAAGATGCGAGAAGCGAGGCTGAGGTGGTTCGGGCATGTGCGGAGGAGAAGTCCTAATACCCCGGTGAGGAGTTGTGAGCGGCTGGTGATGGTCGGCGTACGTCGAAGCAGAGGGAGGCCTAAGAGGTATTAGGGAGAGGTGATTAGGCATGGCATGGCTAGAAGTGCGGGTTTCCGAGGACATGACCCTTGATAGGAAAGTCTGGAGGTCTAGTATCAGGGTTGTAGGATAGGGGCTCCTAGAGTTTTTCGTACTCCTCACCCGGGGTTGGATGAGGCTTGGCAGGGCTATCCATAAATGATTTGTGTATTGGATTGTGTCTCCCTTATGGTAGTTATTTATGGTAGTTACTGTCTGATATTATTGCATACTATTTTATTTATGGTTCTTATGTTTAGATAATTATTTACGTTATTTCTGCTGGAGTTACTAATGCCCTTTTGTTTTTGTTTTTCCTTTCCTTCACTGAGCCGATGGTCGATTGGAAATATCCTCTCTTCTCTTTCGGGTAGGGGTAAGGCCCGTCTACATATTACCCACCCCAGACCTCACTTTGTGGGACTCTACTGGATAGTTGTTGTTGTTGTTGTTGTTAAATATTATCTCATGAAATAAAATAAATTATGTATGTCTTTTGATCGAACTTGTTTAAATATTCATTGTTTCAACTTCAACCTGAATATTATCTGCAACTCAAAATATTTTATAATTTAATTCATTGTGCCAACTTTAACAAGAAATAAAAACTTGAAAATTGAAAATTTTGTTTGAGGGACATCTCAATTTTCAAGTGAAATGATAACTTTCACAAAAGTTTAACTTTTCAAGTTAAATCAATGACAAATATAAGTCTTCACATCCAAATACTCTTATCAAACTTCATCTTAACATAATTTTTTTTTTTTTATCAGCGCTACCCAAATATTATCTTAATATAATTTGGCGGAAATGGCACCAACTTTTTTATTCCACTTGTCAAATAATCTACCTGAAGTTGAAAAAACAAAAACATAAAAAAAGGTAATTTTCCTAAAGTACTTGGCGAGTGGACACGTGTCCACATGTTGTAAATCACACGTAAGACGCATGTGACTAGGCTCCACATAGCCGAAGTACAAGCTTGTCTTGTTTGTGCCTCATAGGTTTTGACTTTTGACTATTTGCCTTTCGAGTTTCGTCTCACGTTGTGCATGTTTTGACTTTCTTCTATTATTAGTCTAACCTTTTATTATAGAAGAAAAAAGGACGTAATATGTTTTAACATGGTAATACTTTCTTTTTTTTTTTGGTAATTAAGCTTTTTCATTAATCACCAATAAAGTTGCATTATAAAACCACAGTCGGGCGTCAACTTAGTCGACTGTCTAATTGTTAACATAATAACTACTTTCCAGTCCTAACTATCTAGCTTCTACTATATACTAAGATGCTGTAATAGTTGTCTAATTTTAGGGATGCCTCTAATGTTACAGTTGTACACTATGTCTCTCAGTATAGCAGTATTACATCGAAAAGTCTTGTTGAAAACTCTTTCATTCCTCTCCAGCCAGATAGCATATGTAACTTCAGCTGCCACCATATTGAAAATGGCTGCACGACATGTTCGTCCTTTGGCTTTGGCAATCAACCATTGCATCTTCTGCCTCCAACTGCCACTAGGTGTGTATTGTTCCTGTAGCCAATTCATTACTCTTCTCCATATATCCACAGTGACAGGGCATTCTGTGAGCAGATGATCTCTTGTTTCAGATTGGATTTGGCATAGGGGACAGTGCTGCTTAATTCCCATTCCCCAGCTATGTAGTCTGTCCCTGGTTGGTAGTCTGTCTTGTAAGGCTAGCCACAGATTGAATATTGCTTTTGGTCTGGCTTGGTTCTGTATAATTAAGTTCTTCCATGGGACTGGTGGCACTTCTTGCAACTGCGACTGGTACAACTGTTTAGTGGTGCATTTCTGATGTCTCCAGTTTTGGATCTTTTGTAAGGTATCCCTGGATTGGATGATCTTCTTAACCATCCAGCTGGCTTGGGCAGGGATTGGCATAGTTTCTAATGCCATGTCTTTGATGTAGTACACTGTGATCCACCGGATCCACATCTTGTCCTTCTTATGTGCTATGTCCCAACAGGTCTTTACGATGGCAGCCTTGTTCCATAGTTTGAGGTTGGTTAGGTTCATTCCCCCTATTGAGTTTGGAGTGCATATTTTGTCCCAGGAAATGTATGCTTTCTTGGTGACAGTATTCATCCCAACCAAATGAAGCTCCTGCAGATACTTTCAATCATTTTGAGAAATTTCACTGGGAAGATAAACAGCTGAGCCCAGTAAGCTTGAATACCAAAGATGACAGATTGCACCAGTTGTAGTCTTCTAGAGTAGGACAGGCTTCTGGCAGTCCAAGAAGTAATCCTGGCTGTGATTTTCTCCACTAGGGGTTGCCACTGTAGTAGGGTGATTTTCTTGGTGCTCAATGGTACTCCCAGGTATTTGAAAGGCAATTGGCCTGGTTCATAGCCAAGATGGTTAAGGATCTGTTGCTGTACAAGTATTGGTACTCCCCTAAGTAGACTGAGCTCTTGTTCAAATTGTCTTTGAGACCTGAAGCTGCTGAAAATTGAGAAAAACAGTTGGATAATGCCTTAACAGAGTTGAGGTCTCCCTTGGCAAACAGTAACAAGTCATCTGCAAAACACATATGTGTAATTCCTAGTTTTTTACATCTGGGGTGAAATTGGTATACTGGGTCATTGTGCAATTCAGTGCAGGCTCTGCTTAAGTACTCCATGACCAATGCAAAAAGGAATGGGGACATGGGGTCCCCTTGCCTCAATCCTCTAGCTGCAGCAAATGGAACTCTTGGCTCTCCATTGACCAGGACTATGTAGCTCACTGCTGATATGCATTCCAGAATCCATGTTGTGAAAGTGCTAGGGAATTCTATCTGTTCCATGACTTGCTTTAAAAACACCCATTCCACTGAATCATATGCTTTCTGGAGGTCTATCTTGATCATGCATCTGGGGGAGAAGTGCTTCCTAGTGTAGCTTTTAACAAGTTCATGGGCTATAATGATGTTGTCATGTATTTTCCTACCTGGAATGAAGCCTGCCTGGGCTTCATTTATGAGGCTGGCCATCACCTTCTGCTGTCTATTAGCCAGTACTTTGGAAATGAGTTTGTATAGAATAGTACAACAAGCTATAGGTCTGTACTCTTTAAATGAAGCTGGTTTGGACATTTTAGGGATAAGAGTAATGGTTGCACGGTTGATTGGTGTGCACATTTTTGCTGAGTTGAAGAACTGCTTAATGGCCTTAGTGACTTGGGGACCAATGATGTTCCAGCTCTTTTTGAAGAAGACTGCATTGTATCCATCTATGCCTGGTGCTTTGTCATCTCCAATAGTTTTGAGGCTAGCTGTGATCTATATATCAGTGACTGGGGCACACAGTTCCTGTCTTTGCTGTTGGTTTAGTTTTGGTCCATTGGACATGTACAGTTGGTTGATGGCAGGTAGGGTTGGTTCAGCAGTGCCCATGAGTGCTTTGTAGAAGCCCAGTATCTCTTCTTTGATCTCTGTTGGTGTAGTTAGCCTGATACCCTGTGCAGTAGTAATTTCATGAATCTGCTTCTGTTGGCATCTATCCTTCATTACTGCAGTAAAGTATTTGGTGTTGGAATCCCCCAGTTGTATCCACTTTGCTCTTGCCTTCTGTTGCAGAACACTCTCTTCAATCAAAGACCATTTTTCCAGTCGCATGATCAGTTCTTTCTCCTTCTGTTGTAGTGCATCACTGTAGGCCTGACTCAATTGTTTTTGTATGGTTCCCAGTTCCTGTCGAGTTTGGTCAATTCTGCTTGTAATTGTTTTGAATTCCTTGCTATTGAGTATCTTCAAAGGAGTCTTTAGGGCTTTAAGTTTGTCCCATATTGATCTCATAGTATCTGTCTTCCCCTCCTGCCAAACAGTTGTCACAATGTGTTGGAAATCTCTGTCTTCAGCCCTTACATTGAAGAATTTGAAGTGCCTCTTTCCTTGCCATGTGGATGGTTGCAGTGTTAGTATCATTGGGTTATGATATGAAATTAGTGGTACATCATACTCAGTGACCACCTGATTCCAGGTGATCATCCATTCATAGTTGCCAAACACTCTGTCAAGCCTGCTCCATACTCTGTCTTCACCAGTTTGCTTGTTAGACCATGTCTAGTATTCACCTCTCCAGGGTAATTCAGTCAGTCCAGTAAGATGTAGGCAATTGTTGAAGTCCACTGTTTCTGGAAGTCCGACTGACTTACATGACTGTCTGTCTTTGTCACACAAGATTGCATTGAAGTCCCCTACTACAACCCATGGTTCTGTAATTCCTTTTGCCAAATTTTGTAGACTGCTCCATAGAGTTCTTCTCTGCTCCAGTCCATTGAATCCATAGACCACAGTGAGGAAGCAATTCAGGTCCCCTGTTCTGCTGGAAACCCTATTGTGGATCAGCTGGCTTTCCTCCAGAACACTAGTGACTGTGAAGATCTTTGGGTTCCATAGAATCCATACTCTACCTTTTTCCCCTGAGACATAGTTAGTTAGGACACCCCATCCTGGTGCTAATAGGTTAGCAATTCTATTAGCATGTGTTTGTCTAACTTTTGTTTCTACTAGCCCTACTAAGTTGATGTTATGTTTCCTAATGTATTCCCTGAATTCCTTCTGTTTGTACCTCTTATTTACACCTCTTATGTTCCATACTAACCTCTTCATTGATAAGATGTTGATGTGGTGTTCCCAACCTCCCCTGGAGGTTCATCTTTACTATTGGACACTGCTGCAAACCTGTTACTCACAGTTATGGGTGATAGGGGGGAAAGTTGATACTGTTGAGTGTTGGGCTGCGTGTTTGCTTTCCCTTGTCATTGCTCTTATCACTCCTCTGGTTCTGGTATGGTTTGGAATGCTGCTGAAGTTCACTAGGTTCCCTCGTTGGTGACTGTCTCTGTATAATAGGTCCCTTAGTTCTCCATTCCTGGACTGGTTTGGGCTTCCAAACCTGAGTTGGCTGTTTAGGTACCTGCTTTTGCAGATTGGCACAATTGTGTCCGACTTTGACATTTCTCACAAAATGAAGGCTTCCATTCATATTCCACATCTTGAATAAAACTCTTCCCATTTGGATCCATTACTATTATTTCAGTTGGCAGGGCTTTGGTCACAAAGACTTCAATGAGCATTCTAGCATAGGATATCCTTGTCTGTTTTGCAGTGCATTCATCCGCAAAAATTGGCTTGCCTAGGACACTAGCTATTCTACTGAGGGACCTCATACCCCAGCATGACATTGGCAGTTTTGGGAATTTAACCCACAGTGGTATTTCAGTCGGAAACTCTTCTGAAAAATCAAACTCCGGTGTCCACTGTTTAAGAATCATTGGCCTATTGGCTATTGAGTAAGGGCCAGCACAAAGTACCTCTTTAGCATCAGCTACTGTCTTGAATTTGACAATGTAGTATCCCTCTTCATGGTAAAATAAGTCAGGTTCAGGAACATGGGACCAGTGGTGGTTTATGAATCTTCTCATGGCATTGAAACCAGGACCGTCTCCGAGAATGTATACCACTAAAGTACACTTCCATTTGGCTTCTTCCTCTTCCACCTCTGCTTTTTCCAGTTGTACTATGGGTTTCCCTTCAACTAGGGTTGGGGCGATGTAATCAAGTGCCATACCATGGTCGCGAATCGATTCTTCTGGAAAAGTGTTGACCAGGCCTTCATGGGTTGTTGTACTGTGTTTGCAGCAATCTCTGGTTATTCTTCAGTAATTGTTGCTGGTTGCATGGTCGGTTCTGTCCCGGGTCCTGCATCAGTGGTATTTGGAGAGGTTGGAGTAACTTCAGCCTTTGTTGTCACTGTTGTCTCTGTGCTCGCTGCTGTTTCAGTGACTATCTCCACCGGTGGCGCCGTCACTTCCGTGGCATCTAGGGTTCCCTCCGAGGGCGATTTCTGCTTCTCCCTCTCAGTGTTTTCTCCAAAATTAGTTGGTTAAGTTTGTCGCAGGTGTCGATTGGAATTATTACTTATTTTACACACATGATAAAAAAGAGACGGCTACTAAGGTCCGACTGAGGTTCAAACACTAATGCTAGAGTTCCTTTGATATTAACTCACGACACATATTATGAATTTCATATTGTCATTTCACGAGAAGGCATATATAGAAAATTTAGTCAAAAAATGCTCGTAAGATGATTAATTAAATATATTTATATAACAGCCATTTGGAAAACGTTAGCAGCTAGCTACGCCAGCACGTAATGACTTTCTTTGATAAAGGACCTTGCTTCTTTAAGCTCTGTCCAACCTATACAAATTATTTATAATTAATTAAATACGTTCTAGTCATATTTGTACTGTTTGCATTTGCTTAATTAACAAAATTTGAGGTGAAAATATTTTGGTAAATCATGATGATAGTTCATAGTTCATGTATTAATTATTTTCTTTTAAATATTGTTCAAAAAATTATTTATATATTTTGCCATTATATCAAATACTGAAGTTCAATTGACCGATCTGTTTCATCAAAAATGTACCATTAGTGCGCATATGATTGCTTTAAGAATCGGCCCAACCCATTGAAGTCAGGTCCATTTAGCTTTCAATCAAGTTTCACAGACTTCGTCTTAATTTTCAATGATATTTTTTTATTTTTAGTCTATGTCAGAAACTATTTACATTCGATGGTCGAAAAAGTAAATAAACTTTATATGTATTTTTTATATATAATATATAGTATATATATATGCATAAAATATACAAAAAGAAAAATATTTTAACTATTATTTTAATAGCAGCTATACAATATCATTTTATCATTTTCTCTTAATCTTGTCAATATCGTTATTGATACTATTACAGTATTGTTTATTTTTAAGAACCACATAATTCAAAGTATACTAGGATCCTCTGAGTTGGTTTTTCTATGATTAATAATGAGATATCAGAGTAATTATTATTCATGAACTGACAAGTGACAAGCCATAAAATTGGAGACTCTCCATGAAGTACGCTGACTAATCTGTAGAAGGAACTCATATTTGTTCAACGTATAATATAACCAAATTATCCAAGGGAACAAGCTAAGGCCAAGGTACGTCTAATATTTGTTTTGATAGTTAATATATTGTATTCAGTTGTTTCCGTATGACATATAGATCATAGGTTCAAGTCGTGGAATTAGTCATTGATATTTGTATCATGGTAAGTGTTACAGGGCCAATTTTTTTGCAAATGGCACTGCAGGGTAGGAGCCTGACCCTCAAGCCACTCAGCCTTACTTTTTCGCACATAGATTAGGACTTAGAATTATTTCAGACTTTGCAAAATGTAAGCAATGCACAGTAATACAGGTAAAACCCAACATTTGTATCATGGTAAGAGTTACAGGGCCAATTTTTTGCAAATGGCACTGCAGGGCAGGAGCCTGACCCTCAAGCCACTCAGCCTTACTTTTTCGCACATAGCTTAGGACTTAGAATTATTTCAGACTTTGCAAAATGTAAGAAATGCACAGTAATATAGGTAAAACCCAACATTTATTCTATTATCGCAGAATATACAAATGACACTCAGTTGGAAGGCTTATATATGCTTACTTGCCTTAAACTAACGAAATACAACAATATAAAGGGGTTGGTTATGGCAAATTACAGGGGCAGTTACACAGTTTGCTTGGCACATGCAAGCCTAAAAACAAGCATTAACACGTAGCCACGTTTTGAATCCATATTCCCACGAAATGAATCCCTCTTCAGCACTTTGGCCAACTGCAACATATGCATTGCACATGGCTAAACTTCCACAGCACACTTCTTCACAGTCACATGACTTGCACACTTATTCCACATCTTTGTCCACACTTTGCCTTCTGCTTGACTTGTCTTGTATTTGGACCATGCCTCACCCATAGGCTCATGATAATGTCTTGTCACAACCTTTGTCGTCACATCGATCTGCACGCATGCGTCTGTCAAGTGCCATGCACCTTCATTTGCCATAGCTGTCACCTACAATCAAGACTGCCTTGCCATCACTCAAGATGCCTTATCTAGTTGACCTTCCCAATTTCATGCACTAACTTAGGAACACTCCCGGCTCCACATATTTTTTGCCAACAGCTGCACAAACCAATGCCAAGGAGCAATGTACAAGCCCTTGACATTGGTTTTGTCCGACATCCGTCACGTCTCAATATTGGGGACTAAAAAACCACCCCACTAGTTGAAATCGACGTCCTCGTCGAGGCTGACTTCAAGTAGTTCTCTATTTGTTGTCTATGTTGACATAATGAAGCACCATTTTCCCAAGTCGCATTTTCCTCAGGCTTTCCTTTCCATTGAATTGGAAATTCTGTCCGCTTATTCTTCTTATGCATCCCAAGAATCTAGTGGTCAAGAATCTTCTCAATTTCTTCCTCAAGCTGAGTGCGCACCTGAAAATGAGCTCTCTTTGTTTTGTTCCTGTCCGGATCTTCAACACAAGGCCTTAGAAAACTCACATGGAATGTCTAATGTATCTTCATTCTTTCAGGCAGCTTCAGTCGGTAAGCAACTTCACC
Organism: Nicotiana benthamiana; assembly: GCA_034376525.1. Classification (NCBI taxonomy): domain Eukaryota; kingdom Viridiplantae; phylum Streptophyta; class Magnoliopsida; order Solanales; family Solanaceae; genus Nicotiana; species Nicotiana benthamiana. The sequence continues at coordinate 53,821,456 of CM067341.1, read as the reverse complement.
AACCTTTTCAGCAACTTCAAAAGAACCATCATACCTTGAAACCAAAGCTCCATGGCTAACCCCGTTGTCAATCTTTTTCCAAATTTTTAGAGAAAGCTTAACAGTACCTTGTCACCCACTTTGAACTCCAATGGATACCTATTCCGGCCAGCATATTTTTCATCTGTTTCTATTCCTTTTTCAAGCTATTTGTTGCTTCTTCCATCATAGCTTGTCTATCCCAACCACATCGGTAGGTAGCTGGAAATTTACCCCAATCTTCTATTGTGCAATCGTCGTTGGTTGTGTAGGCTGCTTCACCAAAACAATCTCAAAAGGACTCATCTCCGTTACTAAAGACTTTTGCAAATTATAAGAGAATTGTGCATAGTCTAATAAATATGTCCAGTTGCATTGACTAGTAGTCACGAAATGCCTCAAGTATTCTTCCAACAAATGGTTGATTCTCTCGGTTTGGCCATCAGTTTGGGGATAATTTGTTGTTGAAAACTTCAAGTTCGTACCCATCAAGTTGAACAAATAAGTCCAGAACCGGCCTGTAAATTGTGCATCCCTTTCACTAATCATATCATTTGGCATTCCGAAATATTTAACTACATTCTTGAAGAACGATTTAGCACCAACCTTTGAAGGACATTTTATCGGGGCAGCAATGAAAAAATCATACTTGGAGAACTTATCAACCACAACCATGATCGAAGATAACCCATTAACTTTAGGGAATCGGCTGATAAAATCAATCGAAACAGATCGCCATGTTTCTTCTGGAATAGACAGAGGTTGTAGCAAACCCGCCTCCTTCTTCCGCTCAGTTTTGTCAAACTGACACACAAGGAAACTCTTCACATAAGCTTCCATATAATGCTCCATCTTGTGCCAAAAGTAGTATCGGGACAGCAGGTCCATCATCATTTAAATTCCTGGATGACTAGCGTATAGAGTATCATGCGCCTCTTTCAATTGTTCACGACGTAACCCATCACCAAGTGGCACCACGATCCCCCCTTGAAATAAAGGAGATCATCCTCGATCCAGTACAACCTTACCGTCTTTTCTCTCAAATGATTCATTTTCTTGATGTACAATGGATCATTAGCATCACACGACTTGATTTTATCATGAAAATCTGATTTCAAGTTGAGTAATGGAATAAACAGCAGAAAATACCTCTGTTTGGATCAATACATCAGCAACTTGGTTGTTTTTTCCCGGCTTGTGCTCCCAAATAAAATCATATTCTGCCATGAACTTTCCAATGTGCCTGCTTCGGACTTAGCTTTTTTGTGTCTTGAAAAATGTATTAGCCACATTTTTCATTCTCACAACGAATTTAGTTCCCATCAAATACACCCACCAAATCTGCAAGTAATGAATCACAACAACCATTTATTTCTCATGAGCCGAATACCTTTGCTTTGCTTCATTCAATTTTCTGCTTTCAAACGCCACTTGGTGGCCTTCTTGTACCAACACACCTCTAACAGCATTGTCGGAAACATCAGTATGAACTTTAAAATGGCAATTCAAAATCTGGAAGCCACAAGATAGGTTTTGAGGTAATAGCTTCTTTCAGCATATCAAACGCACTACTGCATTTTCCAGACACGCCCACCTAACATTCTTCTTCAACAAATCAATCAAAGGAGTAGCTTTCTTTGAATATCCAGCAATGAATTTCCGACAATAATTTGCCAACCCAAGGAAATATCTCAACTCTTTCACATAATTAGCCGTCTGCCACTCCACAATGACATGCACCCTTTTCGGGTCCATCCGCACTTGATTCTCGCTCACCAAGTGCCGAAGAAATTTGATCTCCTATCTATCAAATTCACACTTTTCCATCTTTACATAAATCTGGTATTCTCTCAAACCAGACAACACCCTAATCAAGTGTGACATATGTTCATCCAAGGTCCGACTATAGATAACAATGTCGTCTAAATAGACAACGACAAAATCATCCAAGTACTCATATAACACACCATTCATCATGTTACAAAAAGTAACATGGGTATTTGTCAACCTGAACAGCATAACAAGGAATTCATATGACCTATACCTCGTAACACATATAGTTTTAGACTCATCGCCTTCAGCTATCTGTACCTGCCAATAACCAGACCTTAAGTCAAGATTTGTGAACCAACAAGCCTTTCTAAATTTGTCCATCAATTTTTGCACCAACAGAAGCAGATATTTGTTCTTTATAGTCGCTTTGTTCAATGCCCGATAATCAACAAACATCCGAAGTGTCCCGTCATGTTTCTTTTGAAATAAAATAGATGCACTAAACAGTGCTTTTGATGGCTGAATCAGTCCCGCATGGAGCAAATCATTCAATTGTTTTCTCAATTTAGCTAATTCTTTTTGTGCCATCCGATAAGGAGGTTGAGCAGGAGGCATCAAACCCGACAGCAACTCTATCTTGTGATCAATAGCCCTTCGTAGTGGCAAGTTCTTAGGAAACTCTAGTTGTATCACATCAGCAAAGTCACTCAATATTTAAGTTGTGCGGTCCGAAACTTCAAGATTCACATCGGGCCACACCTCAACCATATCAGCAAGGAGAGTATCATCTCCCCCTTTCAAACCTTTTTCGATAATCATGGAAGAAACTAATGAAGCATTGTTTTGAGTTTCTTCTTTCCCATGAGGGTAAAAAACCTTCAAATCAGGAGCCACTTCATGCTTGATTATCACTTCGTCTAAGTGAGGCATTGGAACAAAAAAAATTGCTCATACAGTTAATTCGAAGGATCGCCTCAAAGTCTTCCAATGGAATCACCATCAAGTTAATTTTCCTTTCCGGTTCCCAGCGGACATAGGGACATTGTAAGCTATACTCACAATGGCGTGGGCTTTAGCATTCACAGTCTTCATGTAAGAGGGACACTTGCTCACATCCAACCCATACTTCTGCATCAATTTTGCCAAGACAAAGGTGTGAGTAGAGCCAGTATCTACCATTGCTATCACGCCCTTTTCTCCAATTTTCATTTTAATGTACATCAACAAAGAGTGAGGGTTCATCTCATTGCTTGTAGCATTAAGCAACAAGGTGACATTTAGTAATTGCAAAGGATTTACCAAGACAACATCAACTTCTTTACCTTCTCCTTCCCGATTATTTTTTGTAGCAAGCAAAGCATTAACCATTCTCGATTCGGACAGTTTTTGGCAGCGGAGGTCCGCCGCAAGTCCTGCCAACATCGCCCTTTTTGTTGGCAACCTTTGTTTCTAACAGATTCGTTAATAGTAGCCTTCCCCTTTTCCACGATTTATTTTCAAACTCCCTTCATCCATTCCCTTGTCTTCTCCACCTTTTTCTTAGGTTTTGAAGTAGAAGGAATTTCATAAAGACTCCGGGTATTGTGGTAATTTACCAACGAATCCGCTGTAGCAATCGCACTAGGGAGATCCTTCATGTTCTGTCTCCTCAGTTCATTTTGCGCCCACACTTGTATTTCAGAAATAAAATTATGCAATTTGTCATCCTCCGACATGTTCTGTATATCCAGTACTAAGGAAGTGAATTCTTTAATATAATCACGAATTGTTCTAGTTTGTAGCAGACATTTCAAGCGATCTCTAGCAAGCCAAGATGCATTGCTAGGTAAGAAATGGTCCTTCATTTCTTTCCGAAGTTTCTCCCTCGCATCGATCTTGGGTCTGGCCACACTTTTGTTGTCATCCATACGAGTTCTCCACCATAATTTAGCATCCCCTATTATGTACATACTTGTTATTGTGACTTTCTCCCCTTTTGGAACCTTGGCAGAAACAAAATATTGCTCCAATGTCCTACAGAAAATTCTCCAGCTCATAAGCACTATGTGTTCCACCAAACACCTTCGGATCTTGGTTCTTTACCTTAGAACGCTCTTCACTTCCTTAGTTAGGAGAAGCCAACACCCTTCAAAGAGCAGTAATTTCCAAGTTAAGAGTTTCAATCTCCTTTTTTAGATCTTCAACTTGAACATTGTGGCCTCACACATTTGTTGAATACCTTCAGGAAATTGATTCATTTCATCCTTTAGACGCTCAGAAATTATATCATCCAGATCCAAAGGATCATCAGTCACACCAATCAGTGCCTCCAACTTTTGCACACGATCATACAAATCTGAAGTGGTTCCACCAGCCATGGTCCCAAATCACGAGCAAAGCTCTGATATGAGCTGTTACAGGGTCAATTTTTGATAATGTCGTGTCATAACCTTTGCCGTCACGCTGATTCGCATGCATGCCTTAGTCAAGTGCCATGCGCCTTCATTTGCCATAACAGTCGCCCCCAATCAAGGTTGTCTTGCTATCACTCAAGATGCCTTGTCTAACTTACCTGCCCAAGTCTGTGTACTAACTTAGGCACATTCCCAGCTCCACACATTGCTTGCCAACACTCGCACGAACCTATGCCAAGAGGTAATGTACAAGCCTTTGACATTGGTTCTACCCGACATCCTCCACGTCTCAACATTAGGGGCTAACAGTAAGTTACATGCATCACACCCCCTTGTGTGGCCCTTCTTTGGACCTTGTGTGAATGCAAAATACTTTGTGCACCGGGTTGCCATTTATTATATATTGTATTCAGAAATTTGCAATGCAGCAAACTATTCCAGTGTCTGATCATGGCCTATTTGACTATTGATTCGACACTGCTTTTGTTTTCAAGTTAAGCTTGACAATCTAGAGAGGCCCAAAAGCACGTGAGCTATATTTCCCGCTGGAAAAAATAGATACTATATATTACTCTCAAGTTAAGCAGCCAAATCCTCCCCCCCCCTCCCGGCCAAAGATAAAATAGTACGGTCTAGCCAATTTTTGGACTGGTCATTCAACAATAGCCAGCATTTACCAAGTCAATTCAAAATGGCAACTATTTTACTGCAATAGAGACCGGTCCAGCATAATATACTGGAGTTCGGAGCACCTATTTATGAACTTCCAACATATTATGCTGGACCGGTATACTTTGCTGGCTCCAGTATAATATACTGGAGACTGGAGCACCGGTGCTCCAAACTTTAGTATATTATGCTAGACCGGTATATTATACTGGAACTCCAGTTTATTATGCTGGAGTATTTTTCCGGATAGTATTTTCGTTTAGATTTATCTTTACATGAAAAGTGGTTAAATTTCGATTACCTTTGAAACTGTAGCTATTTTTAAATGACCACTTATAAATTTAGCTATTTTTAAATTTCCCACCGGGCCGAACAATTACTTTATAAGGTAAAGAATGAAGTAAAAAGTCAATGAATTAGTTGCACAATAAGTTGGATTAGGTATAACGACCCTAATGGAGAATATCCAACAAATCCATTGAAAGGTCTCAGAAGTCAGATGACATGTCCATATGCTTATTCCCAATTAAGCTGATTGTGTCAAATGGAAGCAAATTTATTTGTCTTTTCATAACTTGTTTCTCTTTTATTTACAACGTGAGGAAGCTGAGCTTGTTAGTTTTTAAATTCACACGGTCCCCGAGGAGAAAATAAGGTTAAACTCATTCATGATTACTAAATTTAGTTCATTGTAGTAGCAAAATCACAAATTAATTTTTTATTATATTAAACTAATGAAACTTTATATTGGTAAATTCTAGTGGTTTATTTGTTATTATAGTGGCCGGTAAAGTTTCGTTACTGTAATGTAAAAACTATTTTTTGACATTATTGTTATAATGATAAAGCTTATTTACTTTACTAATAAATTGAGTAAAGTTTAAATTACTTATAACAAAAAATTAGTTCATATATTATTATAGTGAATAAAATTTGGTGATCATACAAGTAAGAGCAAAGAAAAGAGAGCAAGATGCACGTACCTTATTAATATCAAACCACAAATTACAAAATACGTCACATGCAATGAATGAGTATAGGTCCTTATTCTAAACGAGTTTAAATTCACGGATAGAGAGTGAATATTTTGTGCTTATTAAGTTTTTTTTTGTTTGTAGATTTGCAAGACCTTACAGGAAACATTCTTTTTTTTTTTTAAGATCAAATTTCTAAAAAATTAAATATAATAAGTTTGGTAGCTTAAAATAAAAAGTTAATAACTTGTACGGCTTATATTTTTAAATAACTTAACCTAATCAAATAAAACCTTTTATCCACCGACGATAGATAAATTTTAAACGCGACCTTCATTCCATCACTTGACTAATTACACTAAGGGGTCGCTTGTAGGGTATGTAATAATAGTTTTGAATATGATGTATTAATAATATTAAAATAAGTAATAGTGAGATTAGTTATGCTAAAATTATTTCTTATCCACTGTTTCGTTGGGTGCACTAAAGTCAAAAAATAACAAGTATTTCATAATTTTTTTTAAATTATTTATTTACAAAAATACCTTCCATACATCTTTTGGAAAGAATTTAAAAAAAGCTTTGAAAGGTCAGCTCTGTCTTTATACCTGTTTATCCATGTATTAAAAACTATGGTATTGCTAATGTCATAGTTTGCTATATATAAAAATAATGATGGGGTTTCTCTCGCTTTTGGCATAACGAACCCCCGATGGGAGGCTCGTCGAGTGTATTAATTATACATAAATTGAAAAGCAATACAAAATAAAAGATTTATAATACTAAAGCTAATACATACATTATTTTTCCAACTATATCCTACCAAATGACCCTAAAGGACAACGTTGAAAACATATATAGGCATTAAAGTTATTAATTAGGCATTCCTAAGCATAAAGTCATGGGGATCTATAAACGTGTCTCCATTATCTCAAGCATAACCACAAATATGTTAAACATTTAACTGAAGTCAAAATCCAAAGAACAGTTCAACTAATCAACTACGTAAATACTACATTTAAGCTTTGTGCTCCTCACAACCACAAATATTTATTTTTAGTTTTCAATACTTTTCATAGAAAGAAAAACATGAGAGATGTAGAAAGACCATACAGTTTCTTTTTTAATTTGCTTTTGCCTTTTATATTTTTGTATATTTTTTGTTTTTAGTTTGATGATAGATATCCACTTTTAGATGTTAATTATTCCAATTAATCTATGCTGCACAGGACACATTAAAAGAAAGATGGGAGATTCATGAGGGGAGAGATAGCCTATAAAGAAGAAGAAGAAAAGAAAGAGAAAACCTGAGTTAATTTTTTTGTTCAAATTTATTTACATTTAGACCCAAATAATTTTTACTATTCTAATCAGTTAATTCCAGATCTCTCATTTAACATGTACACTTAGAATATTCAAGTTTTTATTATAAAATGAAAAAAATAGAGAAGGCCACATTGTGATTGGAAACTTGAGAGTATTATTTTCTTAGAATATGGAGTTTCTAAATGTGCATAAATAGAAATATAATAGAGAGTATTAACAGGAACAGCAAGAAAAAATAAAAAAGAACACGTACTTTGTTAAATTGAAACTACTAATACCCACATGCAATGAACGAGTCTAACACTTATTTTATATGAGTTTGTATATGGGTAAAATCTTGGATAGAGTTATTCGCGATTCCCGACCAAGAAACGAGGAACAACGTAATTTGTCGGTAGATCAGGTAAGACCAACAATGCCCGCAGATTGGAACAAGGAGCGGACAAATAATATGTTGGAAATCAAGCATGGCCAACCCCAGAGAGATCCCAGCTCGAGCAATACGAAGAACCAAGAGTAAAAGGAAGAAACGGTTAAAGAAGACAAATGAGAAGCCGAAATATCCACCATCAGCCGGGTGTCACGGCACGAATCACGTCTGATATTAACTCCGAATCATGTTTTCTTGGGAAGAAAGGAAAGAAAGGATTTTTACCTTACTTAGGCTTGTATGAGTGGTAAAACTCCTCTACTATATAAAGAGTGGAACCTTTTTATTTTTTAGGCCATTGTTGGCACACATATCAAAGCAATAAATTTTATTTGTCTTTTAGCAATTGTTCAAGTGTTTTCTTCAAGCTATTCATCCGTTCAATTACATCCGATCTTCGTTCTGAGGGCTCGATTGAAATCGGTCCTTAGCACTCAAGTCCAACGTCAGGCTTAATTACTTCGTCACATTTGGTTTAATCATTTTGTTTTCCTCTAATTTAATTACTTGCTGTTCTTTGACCATTTATGTTAAATTAAATCACGTATCTTTTAAACCACGTATAAATTTAATTGTTACTCATTTTAAGGGTAAACAGTTTGGCGCCCACCGTGAGACTAAAGATAATAGTAGTAATTTGATACGAATTTTTGTAACACAATCTATTTGATGCTTACTCTTTGAAGTTTGATTTCAGGATTATTCAATATGTCAAATTCTCAATCTGTTCACTTGAGTGTTGACGTTGAGTCAGACCACCATAGTGAAAATAATAACGTGGTGCCAAGCAACAACGTGCCCCCTGTCGGCCCTAATGGCGTTTCAATTGCTAACCCAGTCGATGCCAATTCACAGGTTGCTATCGACATCGATCAACCTACCAACTGATCCCGAAAATAACATTCACGGAGCATCCCTGCCATCGGCTTGCGAGGCATCCGAAGGGGGAGGTGATGGAGTTAGCTTACGTTTGATTTTTGAAATAATACAAGATCAGCAAGTAGCAATTTCATATTTGCAAAGTCAAAATCACGCATACAACGCGGTCGAACCCGAACGGCTTGGAGAGGATACTCAGAGGGAAGAATAAATTATCACATAACCAATTGGATTTGGACCCCGAGAAACTTCTGAGGTGACGAAAATGCTCGAAGCACTAATGAAATGGGTGGAATATGGGGAGAAGAAGATAGAGACGAACGACAAGAAGGTGGAAACTTACAATAAGAGGATCGATCAGATCCGGGGAGCGCTCCGATATTGAAGGACCTGGATTTCAAAGAGTTCATTTAGAACCCTTTTCTCCCAAGCACGATACCAAATCCAATTCCGAAAAGGTTCCACATGCCCGATATTCCTAAATACAACGGGACCATAGATCCAAATGAGCATGTGACTTCCTACATGTGTGCATTAAAAGGCAACGACCTTGAGGAGGACAAGATTAAGTCAATGTTGCTGAAGAAATTTGGGAAACCCTTATTCAGTGGAGCACTGATATGGTACCATAACTTACCTCAAAATTCTATTGATTTGTTTGATATGCTTGTAGATGCCTTCGTAAAAGCCTATGCCGGCACTATAAAGTTGAGACAAGAAAATCAAACCTATTTAAAATAAGCAAAGGGACAACGAGGTGTATGAAATTTATGTCGAGATTCCAGATGGAATGGATGGACCTTCCCCTGATTGAAGACGATTGGGCCGATCAAGAATTCACTCAGGGAGTCAACCCTCAAAGTTAGATTGCGTCTCAACAATTAAAGCAATATTTGGTATAGTACCCATCGATTACCTTGGTCGATGTACAATAGGTACCAGTCAAAGATCATAGTCAAGGACGACCAACTAGGGGCTACCTCAGGGTCGGTTTATCCCAATAGAGCAAATGAAAAGCCTAAAGAATAGTGGATCAGGAGTAGAGGTAGTCCCTAGACCAATACGACTCATATAGAAGGGGAAACATACCCAATCACCATCCGATTAGGAACATAGAAGAAAAAATCAGGGTCCAAGCAATAGAAGGTTGGTAAATAGAAATAGTTTTGACAGATCACCCGTGTTCAGAAATGGCCCGACACTATCAGAATATAGCTTCAATGTGAATGTAGCGAGTATAGTGTTAACCATTGGTTGCATCAAGGAGACCAAGTGGCCAAGGCCCTTCTAGTCCGATCCCGCATAGAGGGATCACAATTTGATATGTAAATATCACAGTACTCGGGGTCATAGAGACGAGGACTGTCAACAGTAAAAGGAATATGTGGCTTGTTTGTACAACAATGGGCATATTCAGGAATTCTTAAGTGAGCGGTATAAAAACTATTTCACAAACAGGGACTCTAACAGGCAGATCAAACAGGAAGAACATCAACATGTGGTTAACATGATTATAGAAGGAGTAGATGTTCCACAAGGACTAATGACAAAATGCACCAAAGTATTTATCACTAAAGAACAATGAACTCGAGATTTTTTCCTAGAGGGATCAAACTCGTTAAGTGATGAGGACGCCGAGGGAATCAGTCTACCGCACGACGATGCATTGGTAATATCTTTTCTTATTAATAAATCTCGAGTTAAGCACGTGTAAATTGATCCAGGTAGCTCAGCCAACATCATCCGATGAAGAGTTGTGGAACAACTAGGGCTGTTGGATCTGATCGTGCCACCAGTTCGAGTACTAAATGGGTTCATTATGGCGTGCGAGACAACAAAGGGTGAAATCACCCTATTGGTCAACATAGCTGGAACCACTCAGGAAATAAAATTCTATGTAATCGAGGGGTATATGAGATATAACGCCTTGTTCAGGAGACCCTGGGTCCAAAACATGAGGGCAGGACCGTCGACCTTGCATCAAACGTTGAAGTTTCTAACCCCATGTGGAATCAAAATAGTCTATTGGGAACAACCGACCACAAAAGAGATATTCGCTGTCGAGGAAGTGATACCAGTGCCTACAATCATGACATCATAAAGTGAGGGACGGGTCAAAGATAAAGACAACAAAAAGTCAATCGTGGCAAACTCAACCTTACACAACGGTAGAAAGAGCGGGCGCTAAAACTTTTACCAGAATAGTGGTATCGGGGTCAATTTCAACAGGGAGCTTGGAATTGAGTTGCGTATTTGTTTAGACTAGAAATGTATGTTTTCAACTAATTTTACTTCTGAAATTTTTGGGTTTTTATGATTATCAACTACAATTTATCAACTACAAATTAAAACTAAGTTAAGCTAAGATATTAATTCTAGGTTATATGAAAGATAGAGAAAGGCACTTGGGTCGTGGCATTTACCTAGGTGGTCAACTATTGGGTAGTGATTCCTAATACAAGAATAATGATTATGAGGCTTATGCAATAACCGTGACACGATTTCACTCACTCACAAACCTCTCGATAAAGAGAGTGATTTTGCCCAGTTGACTCTCTCGAGACGGGTTGGCCAATTTGCCCAAGCAACTTATGGTTCAAGTTGGGTAATTACTCTCTTGAGGTTTAACCCATTAATTAGGACTACCATTCTAATGGGTCCATCCCAATTCCTTATTGGGTCAATTTTAGGGTCATAGACTTTCTTTCTCAAGAAGAGTCAAGACCCGCTAAGCTAGACTTAGTGTTTGCAACCACCAAATACTAATGAAATTATAAAATTAACCCAAATAGCAAATACCCAACATCATTCAAGCATTAAACAACATTCATTAATTACCCACACTAGGGTTGAGCCACAACTCTAGCTAATAGGTTTAGCTAGACATAATGGAGACAGAAATTAAAGAAATAAAAGATGAGACAATCATATTAATTAACTAATAATGTTAATCTACAAGAATCCACAATGAAACAAGATAAAATTTCCCTAAATAGGCTAAAACTTGAGTCTCACGAGTGCATCAACTATATGATATCTAATAATTGACCTAAAAAAGGTAAAATGTTCTATTTATAGTGAACAGGAAAAACTGAATAAAAACACCCCTGCTGGGTTGGCGCGGACCGCGCATAAATGTAGTGCGGCCGCGCAGGGTCTTGGTCTTTGAAATCTCTCCTCTGAAGTTGGGGATGCGGACTGCGCAAGAAGGTAGAAAAGCCGCGCTGGCTGATGGGTGCGGACCACGCGTAAAAGAGGCGCTATCGCATTGGATGATCGATGCGGACCACGCATAACTGGGTGGCGACCGCGTGGACAAATTTTGCAAAATGTGCACTGATTTGTAACGCGGCTGCGTGGAACTTGCCTTGAAATTATTGGTCTTTGAATCTCCTTAAATACGGACCACGTCAAAATGAGTGCGGACCACGTGGTTTTCCCTTGAAATACGAGTCTCTGAACTCCTAGCGTGGCCGCGTGCAAAGCATTGCACTCTGCGCTAGGTCTCCTTGTTCCCCACTTCACTTGTCTTTGACACTTGGCAGGTTTCACTCCTTTTTGAGCCGTTCTTTGATATTTTTCATCTTGTCGCTCAAACCTACAATCAAGCGCAACTTGTAAGCATTTTGAGACTAATTTATGGAAATTCACACACAAAGCTTAGGCAAGTATGGGCATAAAACGTGTTAAAATCATAGTTATCAACTCCCCCGAACTTAAACCTTTGCTTGTCCTCAAGAAAATAAAATAAGCCCTTCCCTTCATAGGAAAACATCCAAGCAATTACAGCCTACCCTAAAGTAACCTCAACAAGTATCAATTGGGACTAACAATTTCCCTCAATGCGAATTCATCATTAACACATTTAAACTTTGAAAACTAGTGGATCAAGTGTGACACAAGAGCATCAAGAGTTGACACATTTCGTCCAGGAACCTTTCTCAATTACTTTGGTGATTGTGGAACCCAAACTCACACATCCTCAACTCTCCCTAAGTGAACCTCACCTTTTAGAGTATTAACATACAAACCGAGGTAGATGGATTTTCACTCATCTCTCTCAAGGAAAAAGGCCGCAAGTCCGGCTCTAAGTATCATATGCTTGCCTCTTATGTAAGTAACCACTAATGTAGGCTTTCTTCAATTCAAGATCATATAGGGATTTTGTGGAGTCATCGTGAAGGCTTCTGGGTAAAGGTAGGACATGTTTTTGCTTGATCACGTTCAATTTTCCCTTAAGCACTTCTCTTGATTCATTTTGGCATGCTTTCTTTACTCATTTGAGTATTTCATTTCTTTCAGGGGGTTAGAGAGACACATTGTCACTCTTTCTTATACAATTCGAAACATTTCTCCTTTTGTCTACTTTTTCCACACCTTTTTTGACTTTTTGTTGTCCTTCGATTAACTTTTTTGTTCTTATCACTTTTGTCTTTCTTTTTGTCTTTTTGTCTTTTTCTCTTTTTCATTGACTTCCTTTTCTTTTGCTTTTGCATCTTTTGACCATATTGTTTCCTTTATTGTCTCTCCCCCCAAACTTAGACATTTGCCATTACTCAAGGGAAGATTTGGGTGCCAAGAGAGGGTCTCATTGAGAATGGGTATAGGCTAGTAGCTTTTGTTCATGAAAGAAGAAGGTTTAAGGCTCAAAAGAGGTGAACTAGGGATCATTTCATTGTAGGTCATGGAATTGTTCAATTTTGGCATTTTGGATCAAGGAGAGCCTATAATCACTTCTCAAGTCAAGTTTCACCTATGATTTCGCCTCAACAAACATTCAAGGTAAGTTCTAGACCATCGGCTCGGTACTTGGGCTCACAATTAGAATTCTCACCACACACACTCAAGGATTGCTAAAGACATCGATTCGAGGGCCCACAACGACCTTAGTTACAATTCAAGCGCACAATAGCCCAAAATGACCACATGATGATTGTTTGGTCAACACAAGAGTCTCAAGGCCACGATTCTCACCATCCTAAACACAACATCATGTCTTTGACCATGGGATCAAAGGCAAATGTGCTAAGCCCAAGTGAAGTTTTGCTTGAGGTACCCTTAACTACAAAAATTGAAAATCAAAATGAAAAATTCAAGAGCAGACTCAACTCTTAAGAAGGTCATCACGCCATCTATCGTTGGGAAGAGCCACTGGTTCACACAACACTCTACCCTTGGAAAGAACCGTGGCATTGAGAAAACCAAGGGATTATTGCAAAAGCCAAAATAAAACAAAAAAGGCTACGAGCCTAACAAAAAAGGCTACGAGCCTAACTATGAAACTAAAACGAAACATTTTAACAAAAATAGAAAACCAAAATGAAAATCGAATGAATATGTACAATAGGGGAGTAGAATATACAACTAGGGGTAATGGATATATACAGAAAGTTAAAAAGCATTCAAAGCGAAAGGTTATATACAAACCACTACCAGCTACAAACATAAACAAAGAGTCAAATGAATATATACAGTCATCCCAAATGTCAATCAATATAGTAGGGCACACCCCCACGAATAAAAGCTAGAATTGTGCCTAATGCCAACTACCACAATAAGCATAAATCACTGGAAATGATATAGAGTGTCCCCTCAAGCCTGATCCATCATCATGGGTATATCGGTGGTCCTCTGTACTGGCGGGAACCTCAGACTGGTTCCCGGACTGCCGCTGCTCTGCTGCTGGGGTAGGGACCGGGTCATGGACTGACTGAACATCTGGTGGAGAACTGGAGGTACCCTCCTGAACTTGTGCCACCTTTATCACAACACCCTCAGTGCTAGGAAGCTTCCTCTTCTTCCTTGGGTGCCTAGGCTTCTCCTCCTGCTGCGGCTGAGCTACTGCTGGATCTAGAGCTGGATCTCCCAGTAACAAATCTAATGGCATCTGGTCTGCCAAAAGCTTATCCACATCTACTCGCGGCTTATGTACTGACTCCTTCGAAGCCTTTTGCATCCTTAACTTTTTGTGCTCCCGGGATAACTTTTCTAATGCAGTGATGTGTGCCCCAACTGCCTTAGTCAAGGATATCTGATTCTCAATCATCTTTTCTTGGTTGGCCAGGATCTTCTTCAGTGTTTTCTCAATAGATGGTGGAATCTCAACAGTGACTGGTGCTGACTGTGCCTGAACTACAGTGGCCAAGGTGGACAACTTGGATGTCGCAGGTGACATTCAGTTGTTCAAACTGGCTAGAGACTGAGTGAGTTAGTGGGCAGTGAACTGATGAGTCTCTGATGAAGGGACTACCGGATTAGCTTAAGTAGAAGTGCCAACTACAGAAGAAGGACCTGGGGGCAAAGTCACACCGGCAGTAGTAGCAGGGATGGTGGATAGCTCAGTAGATAGCTCGATCACAGCTGTCTCCTCAGACTGTCCAGGTGTGGTAAAGGTGGGTGGATGATACTTTTTAGCCTTTGTATTGTCGGAGCCCAACTGGATATACCATAAATAGGGGGCAACCGATTTTTCCTTGACATCAAAGCGATTTTTCTTTACGTCCAAATCGCTAAAGTACATGGACAAGATGTTCGAGAATGGGTAGTTTGTATTGGTCTCCTGTTCAATCACAAAGATTACCCTGGAGATGATGTTGCCCACATTAAGAGGAAGCCCGGCCATGATAGATGCCACAAGAACAGCCCGGGTCAAAGGAACTGAGTGATCATGCGTGGAGGGATCAAGTCTACTGCAAACGAATGTCCAACCCTTGGCTTCAAAATTGAAAGTGTTTCTCAGAATCCTCTCCCCTGCCGTCAACCATTTTGGAACAGTTCTGGGGGATGCCAAGTACTGGGCCAACCAAGGACGTACCTCTTCACCCATTGTGAACTTTTCTAAGTACTCAGACTCATCTTCTTCTTCGAACCCCAAATATTCATTCAATGATTTCCCATCAAACACCACCATTTTGTCCCGCACTTGCGTTGCCTTTTTGTCCTTAACAACATGAGACATATTACAATAGAACTCTTTCACCATATGCTCATTGGCATCAACACATCGCTCCTTGAAGAAACCACAACCATCTCTAGTAAAGAATTGTTCTTGAACCTTTGGGTTAAGTGGAAGAAGATCATTGTCAATGAATTGTCTTTATGGAATCAACTTCCTAACGGGACACCACTCTCTAATTTTTTCGAACGCAATCTCACTCACAAATCTATTTGCCCTGGCTTTAGGTTTTCTGGTTTGATCCACTCCCCAAACTTGAGGCTTACCCCCTCACCATATCTTGCACTCTCCCCAGATAATGAAATTGTAGGGAGGTGGAGTATTATTCTTTATTTCTTTCTACGAACTCATCAGACGAATCCGAAACTACGTTGACCAATCTTTAGGAAGCGGGTGCAGGTTCAGGTGAAGGGGTGTCATGTAATTGGAATGAGGTAGACATGTGAGTTAGAGCTTATTCTGAGGTGATGCTCTGGGATGGTGCATATTCACTCCCCGTAGAGTGGGAGGCAGCTCTATCAGCTTCCCGTATCAGCTTACGGGTTTTTTTAATATTCTCCCAAACCTTAGGCGTGAGTTTAATAATCTGCTTTCCTTTTCCCCCTCGGGAGGCACCACCTCTCCCGGGTTGTTGTTGTTCTTTTCCCCCACGTTTTTGAACCATGATCTGCAAAGAATACAAGTCTAACATTGTTATTTGAAGCATATGCTGTGAATTAGATGAAACAGTTAACTTCATGGTTCAGACACAGTTCAACATAATAGGGGACGCAGACCACGCAAAAGAGTCACGCGGCCGCACTGGGGTAGCACGAACCACGTAAAGCTGGAGCGCACCACGTTTGACAATGTTCCAAACACACCCTCTATGATACTTACCAACACGGTCTGCACTGATTTGGACCGGGGCCGCGTTGATCCAGCATGGATCGTGCAAAAATGCAATGCATACCGGGCAGCTAAGACTTAGCACACACAGGAGAAGTGGCGCGGACCCTGCAGAAAGGACGCGCGGCCACGCAGGGCTTAAAAATTAACTGAGTTAGGATTTAATCATTTGAGTCCAATTTTTGATCAAATATTTGGGTCCTAATTGTTCCTACTAATTAACTACACTTGAATTCATGCCCAGTGTTCAAAATTAACAAAAATTGTTATTACTAATAATTAAATCTAAGATAACAAGAAGAAACAAGAAGTTATATTAATGGGAAGCAAGTAAAATAATCAAAAATTAAACTATGTATGACATTAGCAAGGAGTGTTACCAGGGATTGTGAAAATTCAACTACTTGAAGCAATGGACTCGGTGAATAGTAAAAATTAGAGCTCAGGGAGTAAAAATACAAAAAGGTTAAAATGAGGCATAAGGTATCTATTTATAGAAAAACGTGGGAACCTTCACCTACCTACCAGCGCGGCCGCGGACCGCGCTGGATTTCAATCCTTCACAATTAACTGAACAGCCCATGCGGACGTTATTTTGTCACGCGGCCGAGTTGGGAAACATTAGAGAACCAACAATTTTTTCTTCCCAGCGCGGACTGCATTGTTTTGGTGCGCAGCCGAGTGGGAACTTTCAGAGGCTTAACTCTCCATTGCTCCAGCTTACGCGGACCGCACTGTTTTGGTGCGCATCCGCGAAAGCAAACTTCAGAGACCTGGCAATGTTTTTACTTTTGTCCTGCACTGGTTCAACATTATCCCTGCAACATCTCACAAACCATGAGTTCTAAAATCCTAATCTACGAAGAAAATCAAAGAAAAAGGAAAAAGACATGGGTTGCCTCCCAAGAAGCGCCTGATTTAACGCCATGACATAACGCATGTTACCATTACACCATGTCAAATCAAGAAACGCCACCATGTGGCTCTTATCAAATTCTCCAAGAAATGATAAAATGCACGTCCAACAAGTTTGTGAATCATCCGATAAATTAACGGAAATGGATAATAATCATTGTATGGCATCTAGTTCAAATTACCACGGTTCATGAAAAATCGCCAACCTATGTCGGGCCTTGTGGGACCAACCACATCATGAAGAGTAGGCATCATTTCATTCTCTGCTGCAGGTAGTCTCCATTGAGGCTCCAAAATAGGTGTTTCGATATCCCCCAAGATAGCATCGGTCTCAAAAATTGTGAGACTCGTGTGTGGCTCAATTTGTTTCATCTCAAACACCGGAGGAAATTTATTTGCTGGCTTCTCTAGGGGACTTTCCATTTGATCAAGTTCTAATGACCACATACTTGGTTCACATAATTCCATCGCATGAAACGCATCTATGCACATAACTATACGTGAATCATCACTCATCTCACGATCTAGAGGTGCGGACACAAGTGAATCGTCAACATCTATCATAGTAGTTGTTTCATCCATTATCACAGCACTGAAAATGTCAACAATAGAGCACACCTCGGTGCTATTAGGTTGTTTTATGGACCTGCACACCGGAAACACCACCTTTTCATCACCAACACAGAAGGTCAACTCTCCCGCCTCGACATCGACCAAAGCCTTCCCCGTAGCAAGGAAAGTTCATCTAAGGATAATTGGGACTTCGAAATCCGCCTCATAATCTAGTATCATGAAGTCGGCCGGCAAGATGAATTTATCAACACGCACAGACGTCATCAATTATACCCAAGGGTCTCTTCATCGACCGGTCTGCCATTTGAAGCCTCGTCGATGTTGCTCGTGGTTGACCAATTCCCAAGGTCTTAAAGACTGAATATGGCTTCAAGTTTGTACTCGCCCCTAAGTCACAAAGGGATTTTGCAAAGTCAGAACTTTCAATTGTACACGAGATAGTGAACCTCACAGATCCTCGAGTTTTGTGTCCATAGAGTGCACAATTGAACTCACTTGATGTGTCATCGGTATTGTCTCACGATCCATACTAAAATGACAATTTCTTGTTGTGTTGTTCTATGATAGTGGTTTCATCTTCTAGATTAGGCACTGAAACTGATCATTTTTTTATTCCTTCAAATTTTTTATTCAGGGAGTTTAAGACTCGGCAAAGGCATCACCCTAGCTAGGAACTTAAGTAGAAGAGTAAACCGCTAAAGAGTAAGGTAAGGCCTAAAGCCTAGTATTGACCGAATAACGAACTTAGCTTCAAAGCTTGAAGTGAAGGCTTTACCTTTCCTTTAATCAAATCAATGCCAGGGAATACATTGGAAGAAAGCTGGCCAAGCATGTGTCACTTTCTTACGTCAGGAGAAAGGGAGATAAAAAAAGTATGGGGCCGATACGCGAAGGATCAAAATCATAGAGATAGCGGATCTTAAGAGCCAGAAGAAAAGGAACCTCGGCGACCCAGAGATCGCGGAGTCCGCACCCGTGCCGAAAGTGAAGAAGCTTTCCTCATCTCCCAACACATTCCCCCTATAGTTGATCTGCCATAGATTGAGGCATATCCTTTGGAGATGGTCACGTCACTGGCGGCAAGTGGATAATTCATGCGCAGACTTAACAGAAAAAGAAAGATTCTCTTTTGTTACCGACCTTCTTCCCTTGACTGGTGTGTTAGGTCTTCTTATCCAAGAGGACACTTTAATCTTGCTTTAGAGGCCCGAATGCTTATCATTCTTGCCTTCTAAACTTCTTTATATCGAGGGATGAGGAACCATATTATCCTGCATTCCTTTAACCTATGTAGTGAGTCGTGTAGGTGGCGTGTTTAAATTAGGACCATACATTGGGATTCTTTTCTCCTCATTGCTGTCTAGTCGGGATGCTATCTCTCTTCTCCTTCGTCACTCAACCATCAAAATATGGTATATAATTAACAAACTCTTTTTTTGATATTTACTTGAAACTATACTGAACCATCTATCTATTCGTTTTTGGCGCTGTCCCGTGCCTCTTTTTCGTAACCAATACCTTCATAAGTTTTGCATATCTTGGTATTCTCTCAAGTGCCTCAACCAATGACACGTTGATGGTTAGACTCTTCATCATATCTATGAACTTCTTGAACTGATGGTCACTCTTGTGCTTTGCTAACCGTTGAGGATATGGCGGAGGGGGCCTAGGCAAGGGTGTCGTAGCCTTGGGCACCACCGGCTCGGGAATATCAATCACATGTTCCCTAGATGGGTTCACGGCTTCTTATGTCTCCACCTCAACCTCATCATTTATATCAATCCGCATATCATCTTTCACATGTTGTTCAACTACATCATCAACATTCAACGGTTCATTATCATCATGCAACTCAACATCAATATCTACAACATTCTTTTCTCTTAAGGCTTGCACATCACCACCTCTCCTACTTCTTGTCGTGACTGCCATGACTTCGCTGGTATTTTCGCCCTTTGGATTTACTACTGTATCACTTGGTAGAGCTCCCTTGGGGCGAGTATTCAAAGCTTGAGACAATTGCCCTAGTTGAACTTCCAAGTTCCGGTGGACGTATTATGAGAAGCCAATTGCGCATCGAAATCTTGGTTCTTTTTCATCATGTGCTCAAACATATTCTCAATTCTACCCAAATTATTTCCGAAAGAACCCGGTCGTTGAGATTGAAATGGCGATGGGTTGTTCGGTTTTGATACATCGGAGGCCTTTGAAAGCCTTGACCACCATTTTTATTCCACCCAACTTGCCTATTGTTGTTGTTCTGATTGTTGTTGTTTCCACTCCAATTCCCTTGATTACCCGAATTGTTGTTCCCCTAATTTTCTCCTTGTTTATTGTTATTGTTCCAATTACCACCTTGTTGATTGCCCCAATTTCCTTGGGGTCTCCATTTTTGGTTCCCTTGATTACCTCTATTCCCTTAATAGTTGTTGACGTATTGGGCTTACTCACTTTGATCATTATAGCATTCATTCGAATAACCACCACGATTTTCATGGTTATCAAAATTCCCTTGAGGTTGTTGCCCTCGTTGCCTGCTTTTTATCATATGCACTCCTTCCATGGCGTTGACTTGGTGCGGGTTTTGAACTTGTTGTAACTGCGCTTTAGCCAACTGATTCATTATTGTTGTAAGTTTGGCAATGGCTTGGCTGTGATCATGCAACTCCTTATGCATATGTATGACATTTGGATCACCTTGAGGAATATTAGCCGGCTTTGCCATGCCGATGATGTATCGGGCATCTCATCTAACACGTCACAAGCTTCATTGTATGGAAGCTTTATAATTTCCTCCCACCAGTTGGTTCACAATACATAGGTTGTTTGTGTTGATGACCCTATTGAACGTTTGTTGGATCATCACATCATTCATTTCATTGTTAGGTCACTCTTTGACCATCATTCTAAACCTCTACCTTATCTCGTGTAACAGTTCAGTCGGCTCTTGATTGAAGGCTAGAATCTCGTCCCGTAGAGCCGCCATGTGACTTGGAGATAAACTTAGCGATGAACTTATCCTCCAACTCATCCTATGTAGTGATGGAATGATTCAAAGTCTCAATGCATCATCCAAAACATTTGTCTGCTTGCTACCCCAACAAGTATCCACGAAGACTTTCAAGTGTTTATAAGCATTCTGATCAGCGATCCCCATGAAATAACCTCATTGTTCGAGAAAGGTAAGCATTACATTTGTAATCTGGAAGTTCTCCGCCCAGATTCGGGGAGGAACTATTGCGCATGCGTACCCTTGATTGGGTAGAACTCTTGGTGGCACTCTTGGTGGCACTCTTGGTGGAGGTGGAGAAGGGTCTGGTATATTCTCATTTGCATTGGCATTTCGACCTCTCCTAGGAGCTTGAGGTAATACATATTCTTGTTCTAGATCCTCAACCTCCTCCCCCACAACCACGTTTCCAAGAGGATCATTTTCATTTAAAGCCATGTGTACCTGAGTGACTTGACAATAATAAATTAGTAAAAAGAAGGAAAAAGAAGCGAAACACCAAACTAGCTACACAAATAGTCAACATTGTAAACCCGAAAATAGTGCCAAAACATGATCACGGCAAACTCAACCTTACACAATGGTAGGAAGAGCGGGCGCTAAGACTTTTACCCGAATAGTGGTATCAGGGTCAATTTCCACAGAGAGTTTGGAATTGAGTTGTGTATTTGTCAGACTAGAAATGTGTGTTTGCTCCTAATTATACTTCTAACATTTTTGGGTTTTTATGATTATCAACTACAATTTATCAACTACAAATTAAAACTAAGTTATGCTAAGATATTAATTCTAGGTTGTATGCAAGATAGAGAAAGGCACTAGGGTCTTGGCATTAACCTAGGTAGTCAACTAACAGGTAGAGATTCCTAATACAAGAATGATGATTATGGGGCTTATGCTATAACCATTGCATGATTGCACTCACTCATACACCTCTCGGTAGATAGAGTGATTTTGCCCAATTGACTCTCTAGAGACTAATCGGGTGGTCCAATTTGCCCAAGCAACTTAGGGTTCAAGTTGGGTAATTACTCTCTCGAGGTTTAACCTGTTAATTGGGACTACCATTCTCATGGGTCCATCCCAATTTCTTGTTGGGTCAATTTTGGAGTCATAGACTCTCTTTCTCAAGAAGAGTCAAGACCCACTAAGCTAGACTTAGTGTTTGCAACCACCAAATCCTAATGAAATCATAAAAGTAACCCAAATAGCAAACACTCAACATCATCCAAGCATTAAACACTCACACTCATTAATTACCCACACTAGGGTTGAGACACAACCCTAGCTAATGGGTTTAGCTATAATGGAAATAGAAATTGAAGAAATAGAAGATGAAACAATCATATTAATTAACTACTAATGTTAATCTACAAGAATTCACGATGAAACAATATAAAATTGCCCAAAATATGCTAAAACTTGAGTCTCATGAGTGCAACAGCTATCTGATATCTAATACTTGCCCTAAAAAGGGTAAAATATTCTATTTATAGTGCATAAGAAAAATTGGACACAAATGCCCCTGCGGGGTTGGCACGGACCGCGCATAAATGTAGAGCGACCGTGCAGGATCTTGGTCTTTGAAATCTCTCCTCTGAAGTTGGGGATGTGAACCATGCAAGAAGGTAGCATGACCGCACTAGCTGATAGGCGCGGACCACACATAAAAGGGGCGCGACCGCGTTGGCTAATGGACGCTGACCGTATATAATTGGGTCGCTGCCGTGTGGATAGATTTGGCAAAATGTCATCTCTCTGAATTTCATCCACGCGGACGGCACTGATTTGTAACGCGGCCGCGTGGAATTTGCCTTGAAATTATCGGTCTCTGAATCTCCTCAAACGCGAACCGCGTCAAAATGAGTGTGGACCGCGCAATATGCCCTTGAAATACTCCAGTCTCTGAACTCTAGCGCGGCCGCGTGGCAAAGCAGTGCGGTCTGTGCTAGTTCTCCGTGTTCCCCACTTCACTTGTCTTTAACATTTGGCAAGTTTCACTCCGTTTTGAGCCGATCTTTAACATTTGTCATGTCGTCGCTCAAACCTGCAATCAAGCGCAACTTGTAAGCATTTTGGGACAAATTTATGGAAATTCACACACAAAGCTTAGGGAAGTATGGTCATAAAACGTGTCTAAATCATAGTTATCAATAGCAATCATTGGTCCCGACCTTGGCCTTGCCGAAAAAATTAAGAGGAATTCCCAACATATGAGGAAGATGACTTTGGGGTCTCGAGATCCTTCATAGCACATGATGATATTGATGTCTACAAATCAACAATCGAGGAACTGGAACATGTCATATTATTTGAGAACCTGCTGGAAAGAAAGGTATACCTGGGCATGGGATTAACCCTCAAACTCACGAAAAACTCATTAATTTTCTAAAAGCTAATGCCACTTGTTTTTGCATGGTCCCACTTAGACATGACAGGATCCTGCCGGATATAATTACTTACAAATTGTGCTTGGATATGAATTTCCTCCGATCGAATAGAAGAGGAGGCCACAGTCCAAAATCAAGCACGCATTCATCAACGATGAGGTATCTGAACTCTTAAAAATAGGTTCCATTCGGGAGGTCAATTACTCATATTGGTCAGCTAACATAGTCGACGTACCTAAAAAGGAAACAAGATTAGAATATGTGTAGATTATTAGGACATGAATAAGGCATGCCCAAAAGACTCTTTCCCTTTGCCTAATATCAACTGAATAATCGATGTAATGGTTGGTCACAAGACACTGAGCTTTCTCGACACCTATTGCCGGTACAACCAACACAGATGGACCCGGGAGACCAAGAAAAATCTTCTTTCATAACTAGGTTTGGCACTTACTATTTAATAACGTGATGCCATTTAGATTAAAGAATATTGGTGCCACGTATTAACGCTCTCATGACTGGGATTTTCCACCCTCGGGAGTCGTAGTGGCGCCTACTAATAGGAGCTAGGCAAGCCAACTTAATTTACTTCTTTTAGCAATTTTTGACCATTTAATAAAATCAAACATAATATAATAAAGCGGAAGTCTTTAATATAAATAAACTAAAAGCAAGTAAGGAAATTCAATTACAACTCTACCCAAGATTGGAGTCACTAACTCACGAACGTTTATAGAATACTAAATACAAAGTCTGAATAAAACACAATACTATTTGTTCCGGTATAAGGACAACAAACAAAAAACAAAGATAGAAGAGACTCTGGGCCATGCGGACGTCATCAAGGCTACCTCGAAATCTCTAGAGTGAAGTCAGCTCTCACTAAATTACTGTTGTCCAAAAGCTGCTCCACCTCTGTAATCTGTGCAAAAGAGCACAAAAGTGTACCATCAGCACAACTGACCGTATGTGCTGGTAAGTGCCTAGCCTACCCCGGCGAAGTAGTGACAAGGCTAGCCAAGACTACTATATAAACCTGTGAAGTTATGAAATATACATTATGGAAAAATAAACAGGATATAAGCAGTTTATAAAAGGAGGGGGAATATGATGGGGGAGGCAACTGTTATAAACAAGGAGTCTACTTAAAGACAGAACAACGAATAGAAACTTAAATCCAGAAATAACACATTTAATCCATAATTTTTTGTGGTGCACAACCTGATCCAATCACTCAATAACACTGTTGCGGCATGCAACCCCATCAACATATTTATAGTATTGTTGCAGCGTGCAACCCGACTCGTATCATTTAGTGTTGTTGCATCGTGCAACCCGATGCATATTTACCATTGTTGTGGCGTACAACCCAATCCATACAAATAAGGGGTAAGAGAAGAATCACCAATGAAGAAATCCCGGCAAAGGAACATAACAACACAACTAAATCGCGGCAAGGGAGAAAATCAACAAAACCAATAAAACTTCCCGGCAAAGGAAATACCATCAACTCTTCCTCTTTCTTACACTTCTCAGTCCGTAACACAACTTGAGCCAATGCTCCACGGAGTTTAAAAATCATAATCTCTTTCTCATTCTCTTTACAATATATGAAAATCATCAAATAAGCATGGAAGAATCACAACAACTCAGGGTAAATCACAGTATAAGGACTCATGGTCATGCTTGACATCAGTGTATAGATACTCGTTACCATGCCTGTACACCGTACTCGACAAATAGTAATTAGCAAATAAGACTCTACTCCTATTCCCTCAAGCGAAAGTTAGACCAAATGCTTACCTCAACTTCCACGGCTAAATCAATTCAAAACGACCTCTTTCCCTCTCGAATTCGGCTCCGACTCAATCAAATCTATGAAATAACGAGTTTATAATATCAATAATAGCTAAACAAATCAAACCCAATGCCTAAATATAGATTCCCAACCTTTATTCCAAAAATTCTAAAATCGACATTGGGCCCGCTTGGACAAAACTCAAGGTTCTGACCAAATTTATATCACCCTTTCCTCCACGAGCCTGAATATACAATTTGGTTTTTAGTTCGACCCCAAAATGAGGTATAAATTAAAGAAGATTGAAAGGTCCTAACTCTACTCATTTCCCCCAATTTCAACCCTAGATTACATGATTTGAGCCTAAGGATTTCATAAATGATGAAGGAAAATGAAGGAAACAAGTTAAATAATACTTACCCAAGAAGCTTTGGTGAAGAAGAGCTCTAGCAATCGCCTATGGGCTGGGGAGAAGATGAGTTCGTGTGTTTTTGGGTGAAAATCGCGTCACTGTTCTGTTTTGGGTATTTAAAATCACTGGGCAAAATCTCCCTTCGCGTTCACGGGAAGGGGATCGCATTCACAAAAGGTTTATCAAAGAGGGCATCGTGAACGCGGACGGTAAGACTCGAACGCGTAGAAGGAAAAAGGTTGGGGTCTTGGGATTGGTCTACGCGAACGCATGGACCCAAACGCGAACGCGGGAAAGGAAAAATCAAAGCTTCGTGATTGCAGTGGTATGCACGCGAACACGATGAAGAAAGTGGAGTTGGGACCTCATGGTCAAATAACCTTACGCGTTCGGGAGGGCCCGAAAGCGAACACGAAGAAGGAAGGACACAAAGCTCCGCGAACGCGGGGGAAAGAGTACGATCGCGAAGAAGGAATTCCTTGAGCAAAAATATCAGATTTTTCTGCAACTTTTTACTAAGTTCAAAACACCCCGAACCATCTCCGAAACACTCCCGAGCCCTCGGGGCTCCTAACCAAACACACAAACTAACTCAATAACCTCATACGAACTCAACCGCGCGATCAAATCGCCAAAATAACATCAAGAATGAGGAATCAAACCTCAAAATCATCACTCTTCTTCAAACTTCATAAACATTCATTTTTTTAGATATTTAGGTCCGAAACATGTTAAATGATGTTCGATTCCAAACAAATTTCACATGAAATGCTTAAACCATATATGAGACCTGTACCGGGCTCCAGAACCAAAATACAGGCCCGGTACCATCACTTTCTAATCCACTTTCATATCAAATTTCCATATTAATTTTAGGAAATTTTTTTTAAACATTCATTTCTTGGGCTCGGCACCTCGGATTTTGATTTCGGGCGTACGCCCGAGTCCCATATTTTTCTACGGACCTCCGGGACCGTCAAATCACGGGCCCGACCCGTTTATCCAAAATATTGACCAAAGTTAACTTTAATTATTTTAAGGCCAATTTTAGCAACGTTTCACATAACTTAACATATAAGCTTTTCGGCTACGTACCCGGACTATGTACGCAAATCGAGACGACTAAAAATGAGATTTTCAAGGCCTCGGAGGCATGGGATGAATGAGAAAATAGGTAATAACCCTTTGGGTCGTCACAAACGCCTAGTTAAATGAATGTTCGAGGAACATATATGAAAATCAATGGAGGTTTATATTGATGATATGTTAGATAAGTCCATGCGAGCAAAGGTCCATATGAAATATTTGCAGAAAACCTTTGACATATTAATCATGAAGATGAATCCGAGGAAGTGCGCCTTCGGAGTCGGCTCTGGCAAGTTCCTCAGCTTCATGGTATCTAACCGAGGAATAGAGATCAACCCGAATAAAATAAAGGCCATAGAATATATTGTCATAGTCAACAACGTCAAGGCGGTACAGAGGCTAAAATGAAGGTAGGCATATTGGGCCAATTTATTTCTGAGCCATCAGATAAACGCCACCAATTTTTCTCATTACTAAAGAAAAATATTGGCTTCTCTTGGACCCAAAATGCCAAAAGGATTTGGAAGAACTCAAACAATACTTATCAATTCCTCCTTTACTGAACACTTCGAAGGCGAACGAGTAGTTATATCTTTGCTTGGCGGTCTTCAAGGTAGCGGCAAGTGGTCTCCTGGTCCGGGAAGAAGAAGGTACAAAGTTTCGTATCTATTGTGTTAGTAGAGCCCTAGATGTTGCCAAAACATGGTATCCACATCTAGGAAAATTAGCGCTTTCCTTGTTAAGCATATCTAGGAAACTAAAATCATACTTTCAATGTCATACTATATCTGTCGTGACTCAAATCCGCAAAGGAATGTTATGCATAAAATCGAGCTCTTAGGTCGGCTAGAAGTCTCAGATTTTGGGAGACTTCCCGGCTGATTTCACACCGACCTTGATCCCCAAGGTCGATAAAGAATTATTGCTTGCCTTAGGGACTAGCTTGGGGGTTATGTACCCTATTTATGGACGGTGCTTCCAAGCGAAAGAGTCCGGGTTGGGAATCGTATTAAAACACTCATGGGTAATATAATAAGACAATCTATTAGAACTGTGAAATTGACTAACAATGAAGCCGAGTATGAGGCTATGATTCCAGGTCTAAAACTAGCTAAAATTGTAGGGGCTGAGGTGATCGAAGCCAAGTGCAACTCTTTTCTTGTTGTTAACCAAGTTAATGGAACGTTCGAAGTCAAAAAAGATAGGATGCAGAGATACTTGGAAAAATTACAAGTGGTGTTACATCGGTTCAGAGAATGGACATTACACCATGTGCCCTAAGATCATAATAACAAGGCTGATGCTTTGGCTAACTTAGGATCGTCAGTCGACTTCAATGAATTTAACTCCACAATGGTGGTGCAATTGATGAGATCGATGATACATGAAGGTCATGCCGAAGTAAACTCAATGAGTTTGACCTGAGATTGGAGAAACAAATACATAGACTACCTTCGGAATGGGAAACTGCCATCGGACCCTATAGAATCAAATGCCTTCGAAATAAAGCTGTCAGGTTCAGTTTAGTTGGGGAAACTATATTGAAGGTTATTTTTCGGACCATTAGCAAGATGCTTGGGGCCTAGAGAGACTGATTACGTGATAAGGGAAGTCCACGAGGGCACCTGCGGGAACCATTCGAGAGCAAAATCGGTTGTTCTAAAATTGATCTGGGTCAGATATTATTGGAACAAAATGTAAAAGGATGCGAAGGACTTTGTTAAAAAATGCAACCGATGTAAAAAGCATGCCCTGATGATCTACCAACCAGGGGAGCTTCTTCACCCGGTCCTTTCTTTTTGGCTATTCATGAAGTGGAGAATGGACATTGTAGGTCTTTTACTATGGGCACCCGCTAAGGCCCATCACATCCTTGCTTATGACCGACTACTTCTCCAAGTGGGTTAAAGCACGCGCGTTTGAGAAATTTAGAGAAAAGAAGGTCATCAACTTTATTTGGAATCATATAATATGCCGATTTGGGATACCGACCGAGATCGCGTGTGACAATTGGAGGTAATTCATTGGTATCAAGGTCAATAAGTTCTTCGAAGATCACAAAATTAAGAAAATTTTATCAACTCCTTATCACAAGAGTGCGAACAGTCAAACAGAGTTAACAAACAAGGCAGGCCATATTGTAGAACTTGAAGAAAAGGCTGACCGACTCCAAATAAATGTCTAAAGAAATTTTTCCCGAGGTCCTATTGGCGCTATCAAACAACTTTGAGGTCGGGTACTAGTGAAACTTGTTCTCTATAGTCTACAACACAAAATCTTTGATTCCGATAGAAGTTGGAGAACTGAGCTTAAGGTTCCGATATTCAACGGATGCATCGAACGACGAGTCCATGGCCACAAGCCTAAATTTAGTTAACGAAAGACGAGAATCCACCCAGTAGGAGTAGTAGTTCAAAAGCAGCGAATGGAAAGATATTATAACCGAAGGTCAAACCTTCGACACTTCCAAGTCGAGCAGTTAGTATTGAGAAAGGTCATAATGCATAAAAACTGAGTTTTACATAAGGTTTTAACGAGGCAATAGTAAGCGTGGTACTCTAGTTTTAAAGACCGATCTAAGATTGGGGACTAAGGATTGCCCGTATCAGATCAATAAAACTCTAGCCCTCGGAACTCAGTCTCGAGTACTAGGGAACTGTCACATCCTGAGTCAAAAATCGAATATTTAAGGTCAGAAGTTTAGAAGGCAATTTCGTTCATCATAGAAAGCCAAGTCTTGAATGATATGATTTATTGTAAGGGCCAAACAGTCAAACGAACCATGCCCATATAGCTCGTTCTCGCCATGGCGGATATCTTCGTATCATTGGTTACTTACACTACATTTAAAGTCATAAAATGAGAAATTTGCATACTATGTTTTATCGGTTCACGTTCGCACAAGCAGTGTTATCGTTTCTTAGAACGATCATTGGGTTCAAAACCTCCTAGGTCCACGGGCCACCATTTAATCGGGGGCATGTAACCCCAAAGTCAGCAAGAGTCCACAGGTTCATGCCCAACCACCTAAAGACCCTTAAACCTATGGGTCACCGAGGGCACCAAGCCTACGAGGTAGGGCCCAAACACGAAGGCCACAACCAGCTTAAGATACAAAGCCTTTAGAGCTTCGACCACAACGTATAAACGGCTCAGAGACGCCTAAGTTCTTGTATGAAACGCAAGGTACTTACACGTTTTAAATACATAAAAGACTACTTCCGACCCGATCAAGCCAATCAGTCTCAAATTACGGCCATGAAAAGAGCTACCTTCGGCAATGTTTAGTTGTGTCCGAAAAAATCATTCAAATATTTTTAATAAATACTCCATTTTATTTTTTATCGGGTCCTCCGAAGTCAAAGAAACTCAGAGTCACTACTTAACCCAGGCCTTATCCGGGCTTTGGAAGTTGAACAATTTAAGTAATGTCAAATATGCTAAGGCATCGATGGCATATTAAATATGAGACACAAGTTAAATATCCTAAGTCTTAAACATAAGCAAATGTAGAGAAATAAAGGATATATATGTAGCCAAAAGGAAATTTCATATATATATATATATATATATATATATATATATATATATATATATATATATATATATATATATATATATATATATATATATATATATATATATGCCAAAAGGTATTTACATAGGCACTATAAAGCGACCCCAAAGTACAGAGCGCACAACCAAAAAAAAGAGGACGGAAATAAACTAAGGCATTTCTTGCCTAGTCTTCGTCAGAGCCCAGCTCACTATTCGAACCATCGGGCTGGTACCTTGCTTTAGCCTTGGATTCGAGCCTCTTAGATTCTGGCCGCTAGGTCAACCCCCCGACTCGGATCTTCTCAAGAATCTCTCTTTGAGAGAGCCACTTCACGTATTCAACCTTCGTTATTATATGTGCTTCAGCTACCTCTACATCATTCTTGTACTTGGCCAACATGTCTTGGGCTTTCAAAACATTGTTCGGAGCCACCTCCAATTTGGACTTCGACGCAGTATATTCTTGGCCGAGAACGTCTCGTTCTATAACGGCCGAAGCAAGTTGTGCCCAGTGCTCCTCATTCATCACAAATGCTTCGGCGCAATATATTTTAGGGATACGTACATAATAATAATTTTGAAAAAATAAATTAAATTTTTTCTTGATTATATAAATGGACACTTATTTTGAATCAAAATAAAAAAATAAATTTATAACTTATTATGAATCGGAGGGAGTACTAGATGGATAAATTATAAATGCGACGTTGATGTCATCACGTGATCAACAACAACAACAACAACAACAATAACAACTACCCAGTATACTCCCACCAGGTGGGGTTTGGGGAAGGTAATATGTAGACAGCCTTACCCCTACCCAAAAGGGCAGAGAGGCTGCTTCCAAGCGACCCTCGGCGCATAGGACAGAATGAAAAGCTGCATTGGAAAACAAAGAAAACAAAGATAAAGTTAGGAACCAAGGCAAGACAAAACACAATAACAAAACAAAGCATAAGTAATCCTGCAGAAATAACGTAAATGATTATGTAAACATAAGAAACATAAATACCGTCGCATGCGACAATAACAAGCGACAACTATCATATTACCAACCAAGAGGGGACCTACGCTAAAACACTAGTCATCTACAGGTAACCCTACTATCCCACACCCAACCCCGGGTGGGGCGAACGAAGGACTCTAAGAGCCCCTAGCCTGCAACCCTGATTCTAGACCTCCAGACTCCCCTATCAAGGGTCAAGTCCTCGGTAACCTACATTCTAGTCATGTCCTGCCTAATCACCTCTCCCCAATGCTTCATAGGCCTCCCTCTACCCCGCCGACCACCAACAATCTCCAGCCGCTCGCAGCTCCTCACCGGGGCATCGGGACCCCTCCTCCGTACATGCCCGAACCACCTCAGCCTCGCTTCCCGCATCTTCTCGTCCACCGGGGCCACCTCTACCTTCTGTCGAATAACTTCATTCTTAATCTTATCTAGCCTTGTGTGCCCACACATCCACCTAAGCATCCTCATCTCAGCAACCTTCATTCTCTGAACATGGGAGTTCTTCACGGGCCAGCACTCTGCCCCATACAACATCGCAGGTCTAACCACGGCTCTGTAGAATTTCCCCTTGAGTTTGTGTGGGATTTTCTTGTTACACAGGACCCTAGAAGCAAGCCTCCACTTCGACCACCCTGCTCCTATCCGATGGGTGACGTCCCCGTCAATCTCTCCGTTCCCCTGAATCACAGAGAAGATATCGGACACTGTCCCTCTTGGCGATGGCCTGAGAACCAAGCATCACATCCCTGCCCACCCCACTCGGCTCGTCGCTGAACTTGCACTCCGGATATTCTGTCTTAGATCTGCTTATTTTGAAACCTTTAGACTCGAGGGTCTGTCTCCATACCTCTAACCTTTCACTAACACCGGCGCTCGTCTCGTCTATCAATATTATATCATCAGCAAAGAGCATACACCAAGGCACTAAGGCGAACAACAGGGGGCTCAGCGCCGATCCTTGATGGAGCCCCATTACCACAGGAAAATGGTCTGAATCGCCACCCACCGTCCTCACCCTAGTCTTAGCCCCATCGTACATGTCCTTGATAACTCTGATATAGGCTTCTGGCACACTCTTCGCCTCCAAGCACCTCCATAGCACCTCCCTCGGGACCTTGTCATACGCCTTCTCCAAGTTGATAAGCACCATATGCAGGTCCTTCTTCTTATCCCTGAATTGTTCCGCCAGCCGCCTGACTAGGTGAATAGCCTCAGTGGTGGAGCGGCCCGGCATGAAACCGAACTGGTTCCCAGATATATTCGTCGCCTCCCTCATTCGCGCCTCAATCACCCTCTCCCAAACCTTCATCGTGTGGCTCATTAGTTTGATACCCCTATAGTTGTTGCAGCACTGGATGTCCCCTTTGTTCTTGTACAAGGGCACCACTGTACTCCACCGCCACTCATCCGGCATCCTTTTAGTCTTGAAGATCACGTTGAATAGCCTAGAGAGCCACTCCCCTCCAGGTTTACCCATGCACTTCCAAAACTCCACCGGGATCTCGTCAGGCCTGGTTGCTCGACCCCTACTCATCCTACGCAACGCCCCTAAGACCTCCTCCACCCTAATGCACCTGCAGTACCCAAGGTCTCTATGACGCTCTGATAATAAAAATTAATAAAATCTTTTTCCGATTACAAAATTGATAATAAAAAAATTGTTACGGTTAAGTAGAGGATTGTACTTGATTTTGTCCTTGTGATTGTGAATGTATTAATGTTAACATTATGAAATATTCTTGGTGAACGGTAAGCGTTTACCTATGAAATATCGGCTATGAGTGAGATAATAGTTTTTATGATAATTCAAACTTTTCATATTTATATTATATTTAATTGTTCATGCTCTATAATTATTATATAAGCTAAAATCATATTGGAATATAAAGTCCAAAAATATTAGGATATCCCACATATTTTAAATAAGGAAAGATTTAATTAGTAAAATTTTAGTTGAATTAAAACTCTTAAATATTAGGAAGATAATTAAATGACTATTTTGTCTAGTATGAACTTTATTTTTATAGAGGTAAAAAAAAGCGAACGATATTTCGCTAAGGGGTCTTTGTACTTATAATATAGTATATATATATATATATATATATATATATATATATATATATATATATATATATATATATATATATATATATATATATATATATATATATATATATATATATATATATATATATATATATATATATATATATATATATAAAGTGAATGACTATAAACTAAAAAGTCAGAGTTATGAAAGTATTCAAATTAATTTGATTTAATCGGAGAATTATGGGACTTGAATTTCGGCATATTATTCCAATCTTTCGGACTATTAAAGTCTTAGTTTTCATCATCAGCCACAAACTAATTAACCCCCCCCCCCCCCCCATTTTTTTAAATCACAGTTATTCAGAAAATTAATAGTTCAAAAATAAATTTCGGAATTCAGATTACATTTTTAATGTACACCAAAAGAATTTACTTAAATAATTCTCACACATTCAGAATTACAACTAAAGGAAAAGAAAAAAGAAAACGAGAAGTGTATTGGGCAAATTTGGTTCCCCGCGTCCACATATTATCCACATACGGCCTCACTATCGCCGAATTCAGAGCGGAAGTCCTACCAAAGGCGGAACTTGAGGCACAATGCGCATCCTCTGAAAATGACCTATGGGTCCTTTATACGGATGGCGCAGCAATGCATTGGGATCGGGACTGGGACTCGTTCTCGAAGTCCCCACGGGCGAAACAATTCGCCAGTCCATACGATGCTTAGAAATGACTAACAACGAGGCCGAGTACGAGGCCTTGATTGCAGGCATGAAGCTGGCCACCAAGTATGGAGCTCGCCGAATTCTCCTCCACTGCGACTCCCAACTTGTAGTAAACCAGATCACTGGGACTTATCAAATCAAGGAACAGAGGCTACAAAAGTACCAGTCAGAAATCCATAGGCTGATGACTACATTCGACGAATGCCGCTTTGAACAAATTCCTAGAGCACGGAATATCGAAGCGGACGGTTGGCGAAGTTGGCTGCATCCACCAAAAGCGTCACCAAAGAGAGTGTGGTCACTCTCCTCCACTCAGCTATCGATCACACCGAGGTACTTTCCTTAAACCTAACTTGGGACTGGCGCAACCAGTTCATATCTTACTTGCAGGACGTGATGCTCCCCCTTGATAAAAAAGAAGCAAAAAAGCTCCGCGTACCGGCCGCCCGATACTGCATGATCAACGACGACCTTTATAAAAGGACATTCGGCGGCCCCCTAGCCAAGTGCTTAGGACCGCAACAAGCAAGACCTGTACTCGAAGAAGTACACGAAGGCCATTGCGGCGCCGACACTGGCAACCGCGCCCTCGTTAGGTGCATCATACGCGCCGGCTACTATTGTCCCACCATGAAGAAAGAGGCAGCGGAGTACGTCTGTCGATGCGAGCAGTGCCAAAAGTTCGCCCTAATGATACACCAACCAGGAGAACCCCTCCACTCCGTCACATCCCCCAGCCATTCATCAAGTGGGGGATGGATATAGTCGACCCGCTACCCCCAGGACAAGGAAAGGTACGATTTTTACTTGTTTTAACTGACTATTTCTCTAAGTGGGTGGAAGCAGGTGCGTACGCACAAATACGAGAGCAAGAAGTCATCACCTTTATTTGGAAGAACATCATATGCCATTTTGGCATCCCCAAAGAAATCAGCTGCGATAATGGGCGCCAGTTCATCGGTCAGAAAACGACCGAGTTCTTCGAAAAATGGCACATCAAAAGAATACTATCCACGCCATACCACCCCGATGCCAACAGGCAAGCGGAGTCCTCCAACAAAACAATCCTGAACATACTCAAAAAGAAGCTCGAAGATGCCAAAGGACTATGGCCCGAACTACTACCCGAAGTCTTGTGGGTGCACAGAACCACGCCCAAATCCAGCACCGGAGAAACCCCATACTCACTGGTTTATGGAACCGACGCGGTCATACCTGTCGAAATGGGCGAACCCACCTTAAGGTACTCACACACCAGCGGACCGGAAAACGACATCGGCAGGCTCCAAGATGTTGATGAAGACGAAGAAAGAAGAGAAATGACCCACGTCAGAATGGTAGCCCAAAAACAACAAGTCGAAAGACATTACAACAGAAGGGCAAAAATAAGGCCGCTCAAAGTAGGGGATTACGTCCTCAAAGCCAGGACTCTGACCTCAAAAGACCCAAGTGAAGGGAAATTGGGCACAAACTGGGATGGACCCTACAAAATCACAGCGGCGGCCGGGAAAGGAGCATTCCAGCTGGAGACAATAGAAGGAAAGACACTCCAAAACAACTGGAATGTCGCTCACCTCAAACGTTTCCACTTCTAAAAACGTGACACCTAAGTCGTACTCTTTTTCCCTTACCCGAGTTTTGTCCCAATTGGGTTTTCTCGGGAAGGTTTTTAACAAGGCGACAAAGGGATCACTTGGAGATGATTGTAGCGCAAGTGCGTCATGTCCACCTCTCCATGTACACTCCAAGCCTGACATGATACATGGACTGGATTAGTGTCATATCCAGATATATAGAAAGGCTACGACCACCTCCAAATGTATAGAAAGGCTACGGCAACCTCCAAGTGTATAGAAAGGCTACGGCCATCTCCAAATGAATAAAAAGGCTACGGCCATCTCCAAATGAATGAAAAATCTACGACCATCTCCGAATGAATGAAAAAGCTACGGCCATCTCCAAATGAATGAAAATGCTACGGTCATCTCCAAATGAATAAAAAAGCTACGACCATCTCCAAATGAATGAAAAGGCTATGACCATCTCCAAATGAATAAAAAGGCTATGGCCATAGATTTGCATGGCTAAGGCCATCAGGCTACATCCTTTATTCCACATGGCTATGGCCATCATTTTATATGGCTAAGGCCATCAGGCTACGTCATTCATTTGACATGGCTAGGACCATCATTTTATACGGTTAAGGCCATCAGGCCACATCCTTTATTTCACATAGCTATGGCCATCATTTTATATGGCTAAGGCCATCAGGCTACAGCCTTTATTCCACATGGCTATGCCCATCATTTTATATGGCTAAGGACATCAGGCTACGGCCTTTATTTTACATGGCTATGGCCTTCATTTTATATGGCTAAGGCCATCAGGCTACGACCTTCATTTTACATGGCTATGGCCATCATTTTTTATGGCTAAGGCCATCAGGCCACGACCTTTATTTCACATGGCTATGACTATCATTTTATATGGATAAGGCCATCAGGCTACGACCTTCATTTTATATGGCTAAGGCCATCAGGATACAACCTTTATTCCACATGGTTATGGCCATCATTTTATATGGCAAAGACCGTCAGGTTACGACCTTATTTTACATGGCTATGGCTTTCATTTTATATGGATAAGGCCATCAGGCTACGTCCTTTATTCCACATGGCTATGGCTATCATTTTATATGGCTAAGGCCATCAAGCTACGACCTTTATTTTACATGGCTATGGTCATCATTTTATATGTCTAAAGACATCAGGCCACAACCTTTATTTCACATGGCTATGGCCGTCATTTTATATGGCTAAGGCCATCAGGCTACGACCTTCATTTTACATGGCTATGGACATCATTTTATATGGCTAAGGCCATCAGGCTACGACCTTTATTTCACATGGCTATGGTCATCATACCATATGGCTAAGACCATTAGGCTACGACCTTCATTTTACGTGGTTATGACCATTATTTTATATGGCTAAGGCCATCAGGCCGCCGCTTTTATTTTTCATGGCTATGACTATCATTTTCATCGGGCTACGACTTTTATCTGTACATGGATAGAGCCATCGTATTCACAAGGCCACGACCGCCTATTTTATATGGCTAAAGCCATCAGGCTAATTTTACACAGCTATGGCCGACAAATTCCAAGCAGCTACAGTAAAGAAAAGTACGACGACATGCCAAAAGGTAGAAAAGATTACTTACAACAAAAATTATATGTTCTCACCAAGGGGAACAAACACCCCTGATACAAAAATCAGTATGACAAGCATATTTACAAAGACCCTAAGAAACCACTACTTATCTAGCCCGGCCTGGCCCTCAGGTGGCCCGTTCTCATTTCCGGGAGGGTACGCCCTGGAAAACCAAGAGCCGGATTCCAAGCGATTGATATCTGCCGAGTTGCCCCCTCCCGGGCCGGTGATTCAGGATCATAGCCTGCTACCTCACGAGCGACTCTAACTAGTTGGCGTTGGTTCTCAAACTCCACTTCAAACGCTCGACCAACCGCCAGGAATTCCTCAAGCATGAACAACCTGGCCTCCGCATACACCCAAATCTCGTGTGCCTCAATAGACGTATCGGCTTGTGCGAGAGCTAGCTTAAGCTCCTTGACCTCGGCCTTTGTAGCTTTGAGTTCCTCCGTTAGATCCGCCACCCGGGTATGCAGTTCTGCCGCCTCCTCCGCCACAACACGACTGAGCTGCAACTCCTCGTACTTGGCCTGGATAAGGACCTCCATCTCTGCGGCCCGAGCAACAGCGGCCATGAGCTGTTCATCAACCTTTTCCAGCTCGGCCACTCTTTTCTTCAATTGCGCCTCGGACTCCACTAGGCTCTCGCGAACCACTCTAAAGCTGGGGTCCTGCTTGTACATATTGGCCAAGGTTCGATGCGCCTAGCGCGCCTTATTGTACTTCTGTGCCAGCCTGTTGTATTAGGCCATCTTCTCTTTTCGGCGCCGATCCCTCTCCACCTTCAAGACAAGAGTCTGTAAAAGAAACCGAGTAAGTACGGGAAAATCATAACCCTACATAAAGAAAGTTCATCAAGCAAGGCAGAGGCATACCTGTAGGCCGCACCAGCCACCATTTGGGCCAAGACTTTATCACTAAGCTCCACCAGGGTCGCACGCTCGGCACCGGCGCATAAGAGAGTCATGATGGAGGCCTCCTCCTCACAGTTCTCCAACAAATTATAGTGACTTGGGATCACTATACGATGAGAAGATTGGTCGGCTATCATCTCCACCCGGTCCAAGGACCTGCTTCCTCTATTTGCGCCCTCCGTGGCTGCCCCCGAGCCCGCCACATCTATGTCTTCGCTTCTTCTCGCATCGGCCTCCTTCCTAAGATTAGCTCTTCCTGAGCGAATAGCCCCAAACATAAAGGCCGGCCTTGATACAGGGCAACTGTCCTTGCCAGTGAGAATCTGACGCTGCCTCCTCTCCAATGTCTCCTCCTCTTCACGGTCCCCCTTCCGCGGGGTGCAGATCGGGCTCAGAGGAGGTCGGCACGACAGAAGGCGTTCTTACGAGGGCAATCTCAGGAACAACCACCGACACCTCCATGGGCGTCGTCTCAGGTACGACCCCCATCACGGCCTCAGATGCTATCTCTGGGGCCGCTTCTAACGTACCCTCCTGTCTTACAGGGGGAGAAGTATTGAACATTTGCAAAAGGTGATGAACGGTCACCTATTTTTCGGCCTTCGCCGCGTAAACGGATACTACCCTGCACTCCTTCAAGGCATATGGGGTAAGCTGGGCCAGACATGCTCCAAACCAGCGATACAACTCCTCCGCTAAAGGATAAATCGAAAGGGTGTATCCAATTCGGAAGGCATATTCGTAGAAGGCACAGTACCCGGTCCTAGGCACGTTAGCGTAATCTAGCCCCGCGAAAAACCATGTCGACATGATCGGGAATATCATACGTCTCCCTGAGAGAGGCCAAGTGGGACAGCGTCATCTCACTATGCTCCCAAGGGAGGAATTTACGCTTATTTAGAAAGTCGCTCCTTTTGCTCATATTGCGTAGGAGCATGTTGGCCGTTGATAGAGGAACAAAACCTTCCTCGGCCTCCTCGCCGTCCGAGGATGACAAAGGCCTGGTAGAAGCAACGTCCCTGGTTCTTATATTATCACGCCTATGTTTAGCCATAGTGAATGATGTAAGAAAAAGGTATTATGGGTCGCAAGTTCGATTCCTGAGAATGAGAATTTCAGAGAAGAAAAGTATAGCAAACATCAGAAAAAAGATAGAGAAAAGAGTGAGAAAATACTCTCCGAAAAGGGTCAAAAGATGAACCTAGTCGAACTCTCCTCCTATTTATGAGGAAAGGTACACGAAAATCAAAAGGGCATGATTCAAAAATCGACGCAGGAAACCCAAACGTCACGTCATAACCTGAACCACCTCGGGAGCAGAAGTAATGATCACGCATGTGATCGATGACGTCACCTCAAAAAAAATTCCAAAAAGAAGGTAACATGTCAACGGCATGACCTTTTCACACACGAACGCGTCTCTCACATAGGTATCAACAGGAACGACCAAATTTCCATAGGCGTCAAGCACACATGTCCCTCCATTGGAAACGCCTTTCGACTGCGTCCCCAATAAACGGAGGGACTATCTGTATCGGGCAAATTTGGTTCCCACGTCCACATATCACTAAAGAAGGCGACCTATCGTGGTCGATTTAAGTAAGGCGGCCCCAGTCAATAAACGGACCAAGTGATGTGACTCGCTGTAACGTCACATCAAACTCTGACATTCGTATATCGAGGCCACCAACTCTTGTACTTTCTTTGTATTATTTCGAGGAAGGTCCCTTAGTATATAAAGGGGGCCTTCTCCCTTTGTAAAGACTTATGTGCATTTCCTGACTGAAAATATATAACTCTGTATCTCTTGTGCGAAAGTCTATTATACATCTCATTGCTCTTACATCTTGATTTTTATATTATAATCACCGATTTCTATCATCTAACATTCTCTAGATCATATTGCCCTTGATTCCGATTAACCCATATTATTTTTTGATTGTTTTAAAGCTAGTTAAGTGTTTGAATAACTTTTTAGCCAAACAAGAAGTGTAAGAAATTTTTACATACCAGTCATGAGGTCACGTGTACATATTATTACAAATAACCTGCACTATGTATAAAATTATAAATTTACATTTTAAATATACTTACTCGTAAATATTATTTAGTGATTTAATAATGTAGAAAAATTATTTGCCCATTTATATAACTTATACATCAATAAAATAAGTTTGTAATAGGGACAAATCCAAAAAAGGAAGAATAGAGAAAACCTAAAAGAAAGATATAAAAGAAAAGAGAAAAAGAAATGTACAAAAACTACAAAAGGTGAAGGAAGAGTGTGGGAAACTACAGTTCGTTGGCAAAGAAGAAAGCAAAAACATCTTCGTATGAATCAATCAATCAAATTTTAATCCTTAGACTTGACTTTATCCTCTCTCCCAATCCACGTGAACTCCCCCCACCCAACCCACTCCCTTAGTTTTCTTCAAAAACTCATCATTCTTGATTTTCCGGCCAGCATTCTTGATTTTCCGGCGAGATGGTCGGAAGTCTACCGGAGATCCAAATCCAGGTCAATTCAAATAAAGGGGGTAACTCAATACACCCAGTAGAGCCTGCAAGAACATCAGCAGGAGGAGGACCACCTGTTGTTTATAGAGAAATTAAGCATTTCAAGAAATGGTTTCCATGGTTGATACCATCTTTCGTTATAGCCAATGTGGTGACTTTTTTTGTGACCATGTATGTTAATAACTGCCCCCACAACTCTGTTTCTTGTGTTGCTGGATTCTTGGGTAGATTTTCCTTTCAGCCTTTCAGTGAAAATCCTCTTCTTGGGCCTTCTTCTAACACGTATGTATATCTCGTTCTTCTCCCTTTTTTTGTTTATTTAAGTTGATAAACAATGGAGTATTTGTCTGTGAAATCTCTCTATTTTATGGTGTAAACTATGCTCCTGTCTTTGAAGGGAGCGTTGGCATACTGGTAAAGTTTCTGCACCACAAGTCACCGGTTCCAGCCGTGGAAATAACATATAATAGACCCTTATGGTCCGACCTTTTCCCGAACCCACGCATAACAGGGGCTTAGCGCAGTGGGCTGCTCTTTGTTCTATGCTCCTGTCTTTAAGGGATCGGAGAAAAACCTTTAGGTTGCCCCTAGGTTTTTGGTCTTGTGGTAAGAGCACATCTCACGATGTGTCCAGGTTTGGACCACGAAGAGAAAGCCTGGTATTTAAGAGGAGAAAGATAAAGGCACGGTTCCAGTATCTACCTAGTTTAGAACCCTGTGCCACTGGCCCTCAGGGATTTCTCTGTTGTCAACAACAACAAAAGAAAACCTTTAGAGTCCAAGTTTGAGTTGGTGTGCAGGTTTGCCAGCACCTATAGTAGTGAGCTGTAGCAGGTTACCCAATTAATTAGTGGAGGTACAGCATGACGGTCTAAGGGAGGGATGAGCTGGGAAGCTTTTGGAAGGCACGAGCAGAGCTATTTAAAGCCCAGGGGGTTCAATTGAATCCTTTTCTTTGTAAAATTATGCTGTTCAAATACCATGTTCAAATTCATGGCTCCACCATGGTTGGAAGGGTCAATTTTATCACAAGTTGAAGTTTTTGGTATTCACTTAATCACTTATAGGTGTGGTCGAGCTTAAGTTGTTTGAATTAGCTTGAATAAAATGAGGCATACTCAATATGATTATAGGTGTGCCTTTTTTGATCAAGTAGTCAAGAGGGCACTATGGTGGGCTTTATTTAGATGGGTTTATGTAGAGAAGGGGAGAGGGGGCGGGTGGTTATCATCACTCTAACCTGTGAGGTTTGACTGCCAAATCTTCTGCTTGGGTACTGGAAAAGAGGATTTTATTGGTACAGATTGAATTAGGAACACAGGAGGTGTAGAAAGTAAGCCGGATGAATGAGGAAATTGCACATGCTCTTCAGCGTTGCCGTCAATGCTGTATTGGTATCTCTTTGG
Organism: Nicotiana benthamiana; assembly: GCA_034376525.1. Classification (NCBI taxonomy): domain Eukaryota; kingdom Viridiplantae; phylum Streptophyta; class Magnoliopsida; order Solanales; family Solanaceae; genus Nicotiana; species Nicotiana benthamiana. The sequence goes on along the minus strand of CM067341.1, from coordinate 53,779,568 downwards.
CATTCTTTTGTCCCACTTTTTTCAAGGATCCAGACCAAGCTACGAGGAGCTTGTTTTTTCATAATTTTGCTTTAGTTTACTTAGCTTCATCTTGTACCAAGTGTTTTTCCATAGTTTGCACTTAATTTTCTAGCTTCATAATGTACCAAGAAAGAGCAAAAAATTAAAAAGAAAATGCCGACTCAAGCTGGCGCTTCCTCTTTGTTAGACATGCAACATCTTTTGGCAAATTTTTCACCTCATATGGAGGTTTTTTCCTTGTATGAAGATAACCTTATGAGCACCAGGCCAGGTAAAATGACGACCCCTTTGTGGACTGCATCAAATGAGGAATTCTTAGACCACAGATAATGAGAGAAAGCTTTGGCTATCCCAATGGATGATGGGAGAAAAATTATCTTCTTGGACAATATTAAGGGTTCTCCTAAACCAAGATGTTCTTTAAATTTCATACCTATCCCTGCAGTGTCGTGCAATCACTAACCAAACTAAAAAAACTCATGTCAAACACCGTAATTATTGTGTGTTAATAGCAATTAAACCTTAACCCAACCTAATCGGTATTGACTACACAGGTTGTTCGCTTCCAGTGTGTTTAAAATTGCATGGATTCAAGAGATTGTAGGTCTTTTGTAAAACTTCCCTTCATGTGATTATAGGTCTAACTTATCCTATTTTATTACATTTAATCATCATCACGCCACCTATGAGCCGGTACGTTTGACTAGTCATACACTTTAATATTTGATGATCAAATTTCTGAAACTTGTTGATCTTTTACTGCATTAAGGTTGATGAATGAGTTTGCGTCATTCTTTTTTTGTTGCTTTTCTAGGCTAGTAAATCAATTCTCTGTGCTTAAACATAAGCTACATTGGAACATATAATTATCAACAGCTCATGTAAAAACTTTTTTATCTTTTCTTTTTTGTTTAGACTAGAGAAGATGGGTGCTTTAGACGTGAATAAGGTGGTCCACGAACATGAAGGGTGGCGCCTTATTACTTGCATGTGGTTACATGGTGGAGTTTTTCATTTACTGGCCAACATGCTGAGTCTGATAGTCATTGGCATTCGGCTGGAGCGGGAGTTTGGATTTGGTAATGTGTTACACTCCTATAAATCTTCAGAGCTCTTACCTGCATTCACATTTCGGTTTTGCTGCACATCGCTCCTATCAAAGTCCTTAAAACTTTTATCGTACTGCAGATTCACAATTGATGTTATGTTGCATATCTGGAAGTACTAAGATTCCAGAAACTAAGACTTATTTGCTACAACTTTCTTCATTTTTTTGGTCACGAGATTTATAAGCTCATGCTTCTCTTAGCTGATATTAAAGTTGGAAAAAGCAGAATCTAAGACCTACGTATCAGTAAAAAAGATTGAAATGTTCACTTGGATTTAGTATGTTGTTGACTTGATAACATTGCATCTCACATTTTTTTGAATAAATGTGAAAAAGTTTCATTAAAAGAAGGAAAAAAATAACCCGTATTCAAGAAGTATATCAAAAGATAGAAAGCCTTGTAAAATGTATTTTTATGAATGCCACTCAATCTTCTATACATATATGGACCTCGTGGGTGCACAAAAAAGAAATAAGGGATAAGATGGTATTCCTCAAGTGTAAAGAATCCTCCTCTACTATATTAAACTCTATTAAAAGATCTCCTATTCTTTCTTTCTCTCCCTCTCTCCGTGTGATCTACATTAGTGCTAGCAATATCCCATGCTCTACGTCTTCTCTTCCATCTTCTAAGAATCCAGCTAAACATTAACAGTTACGGGCATCATCCACTGAAGTCCAGACCATCTCGGTAGTTTCCGCAACAGACAAAGCACCAATTGAAATACATAATCTTTCAAATAAGATGATTCAAGTCTTCTCTTGAGTTTTTACACATGAGGCACCAATTGAAATAAGTAATCATTCTCGTTCTCTAATTCTCAGCTGTCAAGATCATCCCTTGTGCAGCTAGCGAATTAAAAAACACACCTCTTTCCATACCCTTGAGGTCCATATCAAGAGATGAGGGCAAGTTGAATCCTCCCTACTCAGAAGCTTCTCATAATATGACTTAACAGAGAAGACAAGTATTTCCTGTCACCCGTCAACATTCATCACGGCTAACCTGTGAAGTACTTTGATTGTGAAGCAATTCAATCAAACTATGGAACTCTGCGACCTCCTAGTTGTGCAAGGTTTTCATAAACCTCAAATTGTAATACACTTCTCCCCCTTGTAAACTCCGTATCTGTTGGGCTAATATCTTCTTTTGGCATGAATTTCTGTACATGTTTGGAAATGTGGTTCTCAAGGTGCTATTCCTGCACCGCTTGTAAATAATGTTGCCTGCATATTCTTGGTACTGATGTATAAAATATTATCATTTTCAAAAAGAGCTGCTATTCCTGCACCACGTATGTCTGCAAAAACTTACCCTGCTCCTATCACCCACGTTGGATGATACATTCCCATAAATTCTTTGCACCCATTCAAGATATTCCTCTATACTCCACACCTATAAGAAAGTGTGATATCTTTACTCCTCCATCGCTCTTTCAAGATCCCATATTTCTCCGCGATCACCCCCCTCCAAAAGGCATTCACCACTATCCTGAAGTTACATACCCACTTATCCGATAACACCTTGTTAAAACACTTAAATTGTTAATCCCAAATCCACCCCAACACTTTCATGGTGTGACGGTCTCCCTATTTACCAAGTGAAATTTCCCGTCCCCACTTGAAGCACGCCGTAGGAAATCACTCTGAAGTTTTTTCAACTTTCTTGTAGTACTGAGTACTGACTGGAGCATGGAGCAAGGATATGAAATATATGGGAATACTCTAGTAGATACTCCTAATTAACAATTCCTTTCCCTTTTTTTTAAATATGATCTTCTCCTGTAAAATTTTTGGCGGTAAAAGGTGCTGTTGAACTGTTCCATGGATCCAATTGAGTGGAGTGGTTCTCTTATCTGAATGTGCTGATATAAAATTGTCAAAACAGTGCTATTTTATCATTTGCATTACATACATAACATTTGATCAGTTGATGTCCATTTATATAAGATGATTCCGTTCAATTATCACATTTGAGATTTATGGAATTAAGTATTCCCTAAATCAGTTGTCTGTCCTTGTCCTGTTAGATGCTCAAGTCTCCGGTAGTGATATCTTGTTCTCTTTTTTCCTTTTTGTTTAAAAGGTTTATGTGATAGTTTGCATCTTCTTTGCAGTTCTCAATAGAGGTGGATTGCAGTCTATTATATATATTTTTTTGTTGCTTATACATGTTGATATGGTTTGAGCTGAATGCAGTGGCTTATTTTTCTTTATTATGTTCCATAGTACGCATTGGCCTGCTCTATATCATTGCGGGACTTGGTGGCAGCTTGTTCTCAGCTCTATTTATTAAGTCAAATATATCTGTCGGTGCTTCTGGTGCACTTTTTGGCTTGCTGGGGAGCATGCTTTCTGAGCTGATAATCAATTGGACTATATATGCCAATAAGGTATTTATTGAACAACTCCTTATCACAATTCACACCTGCCGTTAATGGTATGCTTGCTGATTACTTGATTGAGAACCAGTCATCTTATAAAGCCATTTGGCTCCTTGTTTTCCCCTTTTCTGCAGCTCGCAGTTTTAGTGACTCTTGTGGTCATCATTGCTATAAATCTGGCGGTTGGAATTCTCCCGCATGTTGACAACTTCGCTCATATTGGAGGATTTATGTCTGGTTTTCTTCTTGGTTTCGTGTTTCTGATCCGGCCCCAATTTGGTTGGGTGAGCCAGAGGTATGCATCGAGTGCATATTCTTCAACATCGGCTAAACCTAAATTCAAGGTGTATCAGATGGTCCTATGGGTTATTTCTCTTATTCTTCTGATAATTGGGTAAGTTTCTACCTTGTTTTACCTGTGCTTTCATGTTTTAATTTGGCTGCAGAAGATGTGCCAAAAATGACCTTTTCTTTTTATGTTTCTTTCTGGTGGTGAGGTGTTAAACTACAGTGTTTTTAACATTTTACACATTTTGCATTTTTATTTCATTTTAACTGTCTATTTCACCAGTCCTTTTCTTTGGCATTTTGTCATCTCTTTTATTTGGCTTCTACTCTAGTTTGAGAAACTAAAAGCAAAAAAGAAGAAAATAAGAAAATCTCATTCCAAGTTTCTACTGTTGGTACCGGTAATATGTGCTATTTGTTATGAACCTAATGAGTGCTAAGTCGAGTGACAAAGTAACAGGTAGTAGTGATCGGATGAAACTAAGTTGTTTTCATTCCAGGATTTGATTGATACTTCTTAATTACCTTTTGATCAGTGGATTTCGACTTGGTGAAGCACTTATTTGTTGCCACGCAACTGCAGTCACCATAATGTGCCTTGCTCGCAAAATCTAAGTGACATGTTATTGTAGGATGTAGGTCCCATTACTCTAGTCTTCTGTTATCTATCAGTTCATGGTTTCATCTCCACGATTTTGACAATTATAGCCTTTAAACTATCAACTTAGGATAAAGAAGATTCCGAATTTGATTTAACTTGGTTATCCTTGTAGTTAGGCAAGATATTGCGTTGCTCCAGCTTACCGAGGACATGATTATGGATAGGAAGGTGGGGAATGAGAATTAGGCTAGAAAGTTAGGTAGTCGAGCTTTGTCTTTGTTTGTTAGAGTAGCTTTGGTACACCACTTAGTGTCTTTCGTGTATTTTCGTCTTTAGACTTCTGTTATTACTTGTTGTTGCCTTCGCTTCGCTTTTCTAATTGCACTATTCGCTTGGTTTTCTGTTTGTTTTGCTTGTCATTGCCCCTTCCCTTATGTTTCCTTGAGCCGAGGGTCTACCGGAAACAACCTCTCTGCCTTTCTAAAGGTAGGGGTAAGGTCTAATTGGGTTTGTTATTGTTGTATCCTTGTAGTTGAAAGCCATATCTTTTTAGCTGCACAACGGGTAAATAAATTATATTCTCCTTGGTACAGGTTCACTAGTGGCTTGGTCATGCTTCTCCGCGGAGTAGATTTAAACGATCATTGTTCTTGGTGCCATTATATGAGTTGTGTGCCCACTTCAAGGTGGAGTTGCAACACAGAGCCCGTTTCCTGTATGGTAAGTAGCTACTGAATTTCTCATTCCACGAATCTCAATACAGTTCCTTCACTGTCCTGACATGAAACAATTCATTTTCTGATTCCATGGTTACAGAACTTAGGTTAGGGATGTAAATTTGAACTTCATTTTTCGATTCGTTCTTGCAGTCTGAGCAAACAGATAACCAGCTTACATTGACATGCTCCAACAGCAACAAAACAAGATCATATTCTTTGTCGAATCCAAGTACGTCTAAGATCCAGGGGCTGTGCAGTCAGCTCTGTCGTTGATTAGCCATCTCTTACAATTCGTTTATAAATTGATGCCATTTCCATTGCGGCCATAGTTATTGCTTCAACTTATACATATCTTAGAAACTATACATCACATTTGATCGACTGTTTTTGTATTGAACATTCTTATATATAGTAAATATACACATTTGATATTTGAAAGGTCGCTGAATTTTTCTAAGGCTCATTGAAATTTGAACTCATGTTATTCAGTTTATTAAAGGGCAGTCTAGTGCAGAAGGCATTCCGCGTTCAGTCCGGGAAGGACCGCATCCCAAAGGATGTGATCTATAAAGCCTTACCCTAATGTATTAGTGGCTGTTTCCACGACTCAAACACATTACATATATGTTATTACAGTTTATTGCGATTTAAAATTAAAATGAGCGTTCTCAACTACTATGATATCCTGTTAGGAACAATTTATGGTTTGAATTTCGGTAAACAAAATCTTGTATAGCTTGAGAAAAAAAGTCGCTTTTCATTTGTTCTGCGTCTTACAATCGTAAACTTCTATTTCTAACATTGAATTCTCTTTTTGACAATTTAATTAATTCTTTTATTATAACATGTATTTTTAGTTTAACATCGGTCGCTATTACAAGAAGCATATATTTATCATGGGGATTTTATTTTTTCCAAAAAAAGAATAGCAAAATTGAGTAACATAATTACCGATTTGACCAGAGATTAAGGTTATTACAGAACGAACAGAATGGATTTGCTAAGGCACCATAGAACTTCAAGCTTTTCTTTCTTTGGAGAAACGATACTACGTTTTAATCTCACCTTATTAAAAAATTAATATGAGTGATAATTGTCTTCTAGTCAAATGATTATGGGAGAAGAGATGCCAAAGAGCGTGAAGTATAAAGATAAAATACGAGTTAAGGCGATGCAGAATCAAACCGAAGGGTTCTATTGCCCGAGCTTGGAGACGGTCGATGAAGGGCCTCGAAGTCGATACCTGGCTCGAGCTCGGGGGTAATTGGGGATGGGATAACAGTTAAAATAACGAATAGGCAAGGCTTTGTATTGCCAATATTGGACGATATGATGATGAGCGAGTAAGAAAACAAGGTCATTTTCTTCTATTCAAATTGTAAGTGACTATAAGGGATCATTTCCTCTAATAAAAAGCGAATATATATGATTGATTCTTGTAAAAACGCATGCTGCATATTGTTACGAAGTACTCGCAATATACGTAATTTTAATAGTAGTAATAGTTTGACTATTTGAGAAAATCACTTTAAAAAAAAAACACTTCTCAAAATAAGCCGATTTTTACATCTTAGCCAAACGGGCTATAAGTATTTTTGGATACTAATAAAATTTCCATAATAACAGGGGCATTCTAGTAAAACCAGAAATCCGATAACTCTTACAGCAAGTAACAGGTAACTGGCCAAAAGCCTCTTCTAAAACTAAAACAATATAAATCCCCAATTGCTACATGACATCTCCAACTATCACAACCACCAATTTCTAGCTTTCAACTAAACCCAATGGCGGTTCGCGCCATGAACAGCTGCGTAATTTTCCGTTCCGCCGCAACGCCGCCGCTCGCCGCCTCACGCAGATGCTGTGTCCGTCAATTCACCACCTCCCGAAATAGAAAGCAATTGAATTTACATTCATTTCTCCGTTGTACGCCTTATCCTCTTAGTCACGTCACTGTTCGGAGCTATTCAGTTCACAACCTCGTCGAAATGGTCATGGAAGAGCTCGCATCCATTCGCAAACGGGGCGGAGTTCGTGCTACTAGCAAGTACCTTCTGCTCCTTTTGTAGTACTATTGTTATTTCTACTTTAATTTTCTAATTGGTTCTTCTTTTTATAATATACTTAGTCTTTATATACGTGCACTGCACGTATATCTCATAATAATTTGTGCAAAATTTGTATCCAAAGCAATAATATTTAGAAGTTTAGGTTATATACACCGATACAAGGAATGTTTTACACTATCAAATCACTCAAAGAATATCTACATATAAGTCTTCTTAAAATGTGAGATTTGTAATCCTGAAAATAAGATAAGTTACCTGCTACAACAAGTAAAAGTGATTTCATGGTGTGAAAATTCCTTACACTGATAGTGCATATAACTTAAAACTCTTTAATTGAATGTTCATGTTATATTAGAATTAATTTAAGACTTCGAGAAACAAGAAAGTGTGCATTTTGGAAGGATTTTCATTTCTAATGCAAACTTGGGAGAACCTTACAGGGAAGCAATGAGGTTCTTTGAATTAATTAAAAATATAAAGGCCAAACAATTAAAACACAAATAATGAAGTTTTTAAAATTAGTTATAATTACAATCTTGTCCAACGAAGAATGCACTTACAAAGGATAAGAAAGTCAATCAACATCTCTTGTTGGAGTTTCATGTTTTTATAATAGTATAGAAGATAGATAGAGTTGTTGCTTTCAGGTGTAAAATGATTAATGCAGAATCTTTTATAGGCTGGAATTAGCAAGTACAGGAGAACTTCTTGAGGACAAGTTGAAAAAAGGAACACTGCAGAAAGGACTACTCCTGGAGTTCAAGAAGGATTCTGAAAGGGTGTTGCTAGCAGTTGCTCTTAAACCTGATGGCAAAAAGAATTGGATGGTCTCTGATCAGGTGAATTTAATACACCATCAATGTAATTTAGCCTATTATAATATGTTCCCGATCATTTATTCTAGGTTATCAATCAATGCTTATTATATTGGATTACTTACAATTATCTTTTAAGTGACCTGATGTAAATATTGTTTTACACCGTAAATACATAGACCTTAAACTCAAAAACAAATTAATGAGTTCGTTTACTAGTTTATTAGGGTTATTTGCCGCTTAGGCGCTGATGCACATTATTTGGTTTTTGATGATGCAGAATGGGATTACGACCTCCATTAAGCCTCAGCAAGTAACTTTTATTGTTCCTGGTGCTGAAAACTTTGAGCCCACAGAAATATCAGATTTTGTTCAGAAAGCTCAGGATAACTTGGTTGGTTCTTGTTGCTGTTTTTAAAGGAACTTTGCAGTTGCTACTCGATAAAGAGACAAAATATAGAATTTCTACCCTTTTTAGGATAAATATTGACTTTTTGTGTGCCACTGATAGGACTCAGCACTACTTGAATTTGCATGGAATGAGCTTGTTGAGAAAAATAAATCCGTAACAGTTCAGGAACTGGCTGAGGTAATCCATCTGGAATTTATGATGTCGACATTCATTGTTCTTTTAATGACCTTTGCTCATTCAACCAGATGATTTTTGGTAGTGCGGAGCCTCTTGAAAGCTATTGTGCACACCTACTGTTATCGAGAGATGAGGTGTATTTCACAGTTCTGGAGTCAAAAGGTCTTTCTCCTGTATATGGACCTCGGACTGCTGCCCAGGTATAATGTTGTCCTCCATCAGTTATTTTTGTTTACTAAGAATGCATCATCTGTTTTCATTTGGTCTTTGAAACCTGATAAAATCCATTCAGCCAACCTGCCGACATGATAGTTGACTGTTGACACAGGAATGAGGATAAAATGGCATTTTCATCCACATCTGTTAGATGTGTGCAGTTGTTCTATTTACTCTGAAATGAGGTTCCCAGTTTGAAATTTTAAGAGCGTGTGACTAATCTTAATTTTTTTGTTATATAAGGTAATAGTTAATACTAATCTTACACTTTAGCTTATCAAAAGAAAAAAAAAAGGTTAAGACTAATCTTAATCTAAAAGAAAGGAGAAGAAGATGTCTAATTTATTATTATTAATGAATATAAGAATTATCTTCTCATCTGTTTTAACTATATGCAAAAGCAAGAAAGTATCTTTATATTTGAAAAAATATCATTTGCTCAGATAAAGGTCATAATTCAATTGGTCAGAGATAATGAAATTTTCAAGTTAATTTTTTAAGTGAGCCCTATATCCTTTTAGAAACTAGATTAGCATGATCGTCTATCAAATTATTTCAATGAGGTAAACACTCTAATGATTCTTTGGAATATGAAGTTCAATAGTAGAGTTATAAGGCGGTATGCTTACACATGAACTACCACCCTTGTACAAACTCTTTGGACAGGAAGCATAGTCCAACCTGATATTAGGTAAGAAACTAATAAAATAACAAAAATTTACATTTAGAAATTTGCTCTCTTTTATAGTCTTATTTATATCTATTTTAATTTTTTCCAGACATATCTATTTTAATTTTGTACTATTTGTTTTACATAAATTTTGAATTATTATCGTATAAAAGGAACATATTGTGGATATTAGTGTTTAAATCAAGAGAGCTTAAATAATTGTAACACCTTTTCGATATCACCCAGACCCCGCCTATGGGATTACACTAGGTCTCTTTGTTGTTGTATCTTTTCGATATTTATATTTTAGTATCAATAAAAAGTAAAGAATGCAACTACTATGTAGTAAGTTGATCAAGTATTTTCCCTTTCCCCTGATGTTTCAACATTAATGTCTTTGATATAATTTATGTGTGTGTATTAAATGTTTGGATATGATCAATGAAGTATTTTGTGTTCCGTCTTGCTACTACCATGTGTAACACACATGCATTGACTTGCATGTTTACTTGTTCCATCTGTTCTCATAATCTTGTCGAGCGTTACATGAAGACTTGCCTTCAAAACTTCCCAACTTTCATGGTTGCTTCGTGGCCTTTTTGCTCCTTATTTTCTCTCTTTGTTATATAAATGCCTCATTTTGCTTAAGTAACTGCTTGTCCTAAAAAAATTAGGTGGGCGAACTTTTGCGAAGGAAGCTTGCTAAAGAGGCTGCAGAGAAGGAGTTTGAGGAACTTATACAGTTACTGCGATCTGCTAAAAAAATGTCTCGTCAGGACAAACCGCCAAGATCTTCCTGGAAGACTGAAGAGAAAATCTGGCACAAAATTGAGTCTCTTGAAGCTTTTGCCATTGATGCTTGCAAAAACGATGATCAAAAGAGAACAGCTGGGATGGTAATCAATCTTAACCTTTGGTTATTGGATGAAAAGTCTCTGGAGTTTAGTTGAGTAACATTTGTTATCTTGGTTACATTAGACACCTCTTTACTGCTATCTGAAGGTCTTTCCTGTTTGTCTTGCACTCTTTTAGATTTTGAAGGCCATGGGACTGGCGAAGACCTCATCTGCAGCAGTGAATCTCCTCATAGATATAGGGTATTTTCCTGTTCATGTAAATCTTGATTTGTTAAAGTTAAACATCCCTACTGATCATCGAGAAGAGATTCTGTCAGTCGCGGAGAGTATTTTGTCTTCATCACCAGACCTTGATGAGGTAATGTTGCCTTTAATCTTTCTGCTTATAACATCAACATATGCATCTATATTTCTAGCTGTCTGGCTATACTTTTTTGTTCATGGACTTGGGTATTACAGTTACTTGAGCGGAGAGTCTATCAGAAACAACATATCTACCTTCTCAAGGTAAGGGTAAGACTGCATATACACCACCCTCCCCGGACCCCACTTGTGGTATTACACTGGGTTTATTTCTGACTTGGGTATTACAGATTGGCTCAGAGACATTTTAAATCTGGGGTATTTTCAAATCATTGTTTGATCTGGAATTCTTATTAAGTACCTATATGGGGATACAGGGAGTTAAAGGGAAGGAAGCACTTTTTAATATGCAGTTTTCGGGATTGAAGTTCTAGTTTGGAACTCAACTTTTGACTTCATTGACTTAAAAAGACAAAAATACTACTCCTTCTTGACTTCAATGACATCAAACAAAGAGATGGTATTATGACACTCTGCCAACTTTCCTTTTATGTTCCTAGAAGTCTTCTATCAGGTTTCCTAGAAATGGTTTGTAAAATATCTAATGCATGAGCAGCAAATAACTAGACACTACCTCTTTCTACCATGAATTTGGGTAAAGAGTCAGCCTTGTGTGATCCTCTAAGGACTGCCATTTGTCTTTATGAATGACTTGTAAGCATGTCCTGATCCGAACCACCAAAGGATGAGGAGGGGAAGCTGCTGGTGATGGGATAGGTAGATATGTCAATAAGTTTAGTTATGCGTACTGACTTGCTGTTATAAACATGCAGTATTGAGTTAGATTCCACTGAATCTAGCTTTCTCCACCGTTCCTTCCCAAAAGCATCTTGTATATTTCCAAATTCTTCTTATTTCATATTCTTTTTGTTGGAAGAGAAAATTCCTGTTTCTATAGATGATTGTGACAATTACGTTTAGTAAGGTAGTTGAGCCACTGAACACTGCTATTTTCCCAGCACCTTCTTGGTGTGCCATCAATGACATCATTTTGGTTTATATAACATCCAAATTTTTCTAACAAACTTATCAAAGTTCTTGATGAGTTTGAAGACTACACTTCAAAGGAGCAGTACGTGATGCAGATGAAGTTTATTTTGTTAGAAAGCAATTCTTTTTTACATTTGTCTCTACGCGTATCTGTCAACAGCGCAATTGTACATACTTATCAAAAAGTTTACATGCACACACACACACAAAGAGAGAGAGAGAGAGAGAGAGAGAGAGAGAGAGGGAGAGAGGGAGAGGGAGAGGGAGAGTTGTGAGCATTAGCTTTATTAGTGCGTCTGAGAAACTGCTCTAGCAGCTGTAGAGGAATTGGTGGCATGAGCTACATATTCTGGCTTTCATGCCAGATAAGCCATGGTGAGCTCACAATTGCACAAGTTCTATATTAGGATTGAGGGAGTAATAGTTTAAGTGGAACTCGATGTCTTTGTCCCCCTTTTTTTAACATCTCTATTTTTGCAAAATTTTTTGGATTGTGTGAGAACCTTTTGGTTTGTCTAGGACCATAATGGAGACGTTAATTGTCTAAATAATTTGAAGCATTTATTATTTCTAAAATCCATTTGTGTATATTTCTTATTTATCTTATCAGATCATTGATTTACTGTCGTTTTGGTGTTTAGGCTGATAGAGTAGACCTGACTCACCTGAAGGTTTACGCGATTGATGTTGATGATGCTGATGAGGTGTGGTATACATTGTGGTTTCATGGGAGAATTATGTCCTTTGTTCTTTGACTGTGTGTTGGAGTTCTAAGATGCAATTTTCTAAAATATAATTCTCAAAGTTCCTAAAGCACGGGCCATTGCAGCTTGATGACGCATTGAGTGCAACAAGGCTGCAGGATGGCCGGATTAAAGTTTGGATACATGTTGCAGATCCAACTAGTTTACTTCAGCCAGGAAGTATAATAGACAAGTACATAATCATATGCCTAAAATGTTGGTTTTGGTGGTAACTTTCTGAGGTGTTATTTTAATACGTTGCTTTCTTTGCAGAGATGCCAGAAGAAGAGGAACTTCTATATTCTTGCCTACTGCAACATATCCGATGTTTCCTGAAAGGTTGGCCATGGAAGGCATGAGTCTGAAGCAAGGAAAGCTGTGTAATGCTGTCACTGTGTCTGTTGTGCTGCGTTCTGATGGCAGGTTAGCTATCAATGACAATTGTACCAAGAATTGTGTTGTCTGATATCCCGTCAATCCTGGAGCCTAGGAATTTGCTGCTTTTAATATTGGTTCCTGATTACTGTATATCTATTAGTTGTATTATTGAGAAGTTTCTTAAATATTCATTTTGGGGTTGCTGCTCGGTTTAATCTTCTGTAAAAAAATGAATTTGTCTTGAATTCTCAATTGTTTGTCTCATTTTCTGGATCTTGAAGATTGTTATGATATGAGGAACTTATTGTTTCGAAGAAAACTTGTTTCTAAATGAGGTCATGCTTTGGATTTAAAAAAGATTAAGAGATGAACATTTTGGAGAAAATCATTAACCTAATGGATTTGGCAGCATTGCAGAATATTCGGTGGAAAACTCAATCATCAAGCCAACATATATGTTAACCTATGAGAGTGCAACAGAGCTCCTTCATTTGAATCTGGAAGAAGAGATTGAACTAAAAATTCTTTCTGAAGCAGCTGCTCTCCGGTTAAGATGGCGTCGAGAACAGGTAGTTGCATCGTAATTTTCCAGACTTCAAATCTTCTTCCTATGGGTAGCTATTTGGCCATTGATGGAAATTAAGAACAAGTTTCACCTTTCTCCACCGAACTCTGGCTGAGAGGAGCTAATCTCACAAAGCTACATGCACAAGTGCTTGTATATTATCTGAGCATGTTTGATTTTGCATTTGCTGCAGTCAGATGCTTGCGCATTACTTCAATAAATCATGAGTTATATCTGGCGCATGATTGTATTTAAAATTTTGCAATATTGATGTTGTTTGAATCTTTTAACTTCTTTGTTTGCACCTATCAGACATGCTTCTTTTGTTTGAAGCTGCTCTTCTGGAGCTTCAAATAAAAAATGTTGTATGAGGTATTGTCGTACGTTTAAAAACTTTATAACCAGCATTCTTGTAGCACAATTTACTACTTCTGCGTGATACTATCCATGTTGGCTCTAGTGTTTTAAGAAGATTGTCTACTATCATGCTGCAGCGTGTTCTGATTTTCAAGATCTAAAGATTGACAAAGAATGTTTCTGCAGGGTGCTATAGACACAGGCACCTTAGAAACACGAATTAAGGTAACCAATCCAGATCATCCAGAGCCATCAATCAAGTTGTATGTTGAAAACCAGGCTGATGCAGCTATGAGGCTTGTTTCTGAGATGATGATACTCTGCGGGGAAGTTATAGCCACTTATGGTTCTCATAACAACATTCCTTTACCATACAGAGGACAGCCTCAATCTAATATCGACACATCTGCATTTGAACACCTTCCTGAGGGACCTGTCAGGAGTTCTGCTATTGTTCGAATTATGCGTGCAGCTGAAATGGATTTCAGGAATCCTGTACGCCATGGCGTGTTGGGACTTCCAGGCTATGTTCAGTTTACCTCCCCTATCCGAAGATATATGGATCTCGCAGCCCATTACCAGGCAAGCTCTTCAAACCTCAAACTACTATTGCTGCTAATATTTCTGCAGTTTATATAAATGAAATTGTCTGCAGTGCATAGGGCATTCTTGAATTTGCAACTTGGCATTGCCTATGGGATATACTTTTTCTTTTACACTTAGTCAAACCTGGATAGAAATCCTATGTAGAGTTTTTTTGTGTTCATGCAAGTGTAGAAGTACTTGCTCTCTCAATGATTGATTTGGTTCCAGTATCAAGTAAATTATTATGCATGCAGTTGTTTTCTCCTTGGTCTACCATGTTAATGGAATGATTTTGCAACATGCGAGCCTAAGCAATGTATGCATGACTAAAATGTCAACAAAGTTTTATGAGGTTCTGATGCTCATTTTGTTGTGTATATAGGTAAAAGCCTTTCTTAGAGGTGATTCTCTTCCCTTCTCAGCTGGGGAGTTGGAAGGCATTGCGTCTACTGTAAACATGACAACCAGAGTTGTAAGGAGGCTCTCCAGCAGCAGTCTTCGTTACTGGATACTGGAGTACTTGAGAAGGCAACCGAAAGGGAAACGGTTTCGCGCCCTGGTCCTTAGATTCATCAAAGACCGAATAGCCGCAATACTGTTGACGGAGGTAAGAGATAATAATTGCTTCAAACTATGCTGAATAACAAAGCTGAAATTATTGGTGTGTCATTCCTTCAGCATGTGCCAAGTGTTTGAGATATGGCCTATAATTGTTTGCTAGAGGACCCATGTTTAACACGAATTACTGTTGGCCCTTTCTTGCTTTTTATCGCTGTTTCTACATTGCTACCGGGGCATCCCTTTTCTTTCTCAGAGTCAAGTCGCTTTTAAGTCAATCTTTGAGGTCCCTATAATATCTAGATTTATGAGATATTGAAAGAAGCGCAGATTTGGAACCCTATAGAAAATGAAGTGGGACCGAGGATCTTCCTCGCATCCCTATATGAGGAATTGGGGCATGATAGTGTCTTCCGTTCTGTATACATTTGAATTTGATGAATTTACTGCTAAGCCTCTCAAAGAATCATAATATGTCGTTTAGGATTTGTATGAGATTACCCCAGCTTGAGTTTTTTCAAAGGATTGCAACAGATATATTCTGAGAGGCAATATATGAGTCAAAAGTGTGCTGTATTTTGTAGCCGCAGGGTTTTCGTCTAGTGGTAAGAACACAAAGGGTGATGTGTGGGTTAGGCACGCATCACCGGTTCAAATCCTCTGGAGACAAGCCTGGTATTTAAGTGGAGAAGGGTAGAGGGGCGGGCCCATTATCTGCCATGTTTCGGCCCATGCACCGCTGGTACTTGGGGCTTTCTTGTTTATTAAAAAGTTGTCTTGTATTGTATTGGATCATTAAGCCACAGGTTTAAGTAACACTAGTGCTTCTTTATGAATGCAAATCAACAGAGGGGTTGTGATTAACTGCTGCTTATTTTCAGCAAGTTATTATTATTATTTTTTTTTACCTCTATTGATCTTTTTTTGACTTAATATGTGCCAGATTTGGTGCTTGAAAATGTACAACACTTGGAAACTTTTAGCGCAAGCTTTATAACTTCCCCCCTGGACATGAACAGGGAATATCAATTTGTCCCCTCCCTTTCGCTCAGACACAAGCAGTATAGATAACAGTATATTAGGAGCAAAAGATATTCCCATGGTTTTCCTCGGGTTTAATCGTCTCTGGTGGTTTCTCTATTGCACTCTTGCTGGTTTTTACTGTAATCTAATACAAAGTTTTTGCAGATTGGAGTCCAAGCTTCTTCTTGGGTGTCTCTTGGTGTACAAATTGGTGATGAAGTAGATGTGCAAGTTGAAGAATCTCATCCGCGTGATGATGTTCTCTCTCTTAAGGAGGTTGAGGTGGTATAGGATTTGCTTGTGCAGACCAGAGAACTTATGACAGAGACGAGCATTCCTAGCATTTAGTTGCAACAGTTAACGAAACAGTTCCTTGTGTATATGCTGAGATGACTCCTCTCTAATCTGGACTTTCAAAGAGTTCATACCTTGGGATTGATATATCAGTATAACCAGAATCGATTGAGGGACTCAGGAAGCTCTTATTATGATGCTCGCGTCAATGACGAGTCACAGTTTATAAACACGGTGGAGACGCAACCACACAAGGCCAATGACGTTTCTCGCTATTTTTATTTGAGCTTTGAAGTCTGATCATATATGGACAGCGAAATTTGAGTATCGGCCATCTATGTTATTGAGGTTTGACTGAGCTGTACAGATTTTGGTCAATTATTACAAGTTTTCAGTCAGTCTTTTCTTCACACATCATCAGGAAGTTCTGTGATGGTCGGATTTTCATAGAGGTTAGGTTTCAGGTTAGTTTGGTCTCTGCCTACAAGCAATGTGGAGATAGATTGAATTCAATGTATCAGTTGTTACGTTGTTATATGAATATAAGCGAAGTGATTCCAGAAGGAAGAGAGGGAAAGGATACAACTTAAAGGTATGTAAAATTGTAAATGCATAAAGGTTCGATTTTCTCCCACTAAGGATACCCATTATGTCTTCATTCCTTGCACTATTCTTTGATTGTTGTGAACATCATTGTGCTCGTGGAGCTAGACTGCTAGAGAATGCAAGACGTATTTTCTCATTCTTTGCATCATACTTTCCAATTCAAGTAAAGAATGCATGGAATTTATTAGTTAATACTATAAGCTGTTCATTTTGTTCTTCTTCACTATTTTAGATATGTGAAGCTGTCTTTCTTGCTTGCACTCATTTACGTTGGCTTTAAGAGTTGAGATCATATTTCTTCCAATCTAAGTGTTGGTGGAGGACTTATTTAATATTCATATTACATATAAAATATGCAATTCAAACAATTATCACTTCTCATTAGTGATAAGTAAGTTTTCTTAACCATTTGTTTTGTCAGTTTTCTTCTTATCAATCTTTAATCACATAATTCTTACTTTATACGTTTTCTTAGGAATTTACTTGAGGTTATTATAGATGAAAGTAGAAAGATAATTGCTGACACACTACATATTGGAATTAAATGGGCGAGGAGAGATTGCAAATTTGGAAAATTAAATTACTTCATAATCTACTAAATGAGATAAAAACTCGATTTCTCAAGTTTTTAACTCAAGAAAAGCGGTAACTTGTTGATCACTAAAAGTTCAGTATCTAATTTTATATTCGCGTCAGGGAAACTGTAAATATCATTACCAAGTCTTTTTAATTGATAAAAGACTTCATTTTTTTTTTGGTATAGTGACATAGGATGCATTAAATTTCCAAGTTCTTAAGTTTTCTAATTTCAGTTTTCAAAGTTAAAATTAACTTTTAGTTCTCTGGCAGGTGCCTTTTAACCATCATAAAACTACTATATATGTCAAGAAGTTACAATTAAAATTTGAAAACTTCACTATTTCTTTTATTCATTATTGACTTTTTAGTTAATAAACAAAGCTTCATTAATTTCTGTAACAACCTGGGCCGGTCGTTTTGAAAATTTAATTCTGTTTAGCAGCATAAGGTCTTGAGCAACTTCATATCATGTGTATCGACGTGCGTGCATGATTGAATTCAGCTACCAGATAATTTAGAGTCGAATTGAAAAATGAATCTAGTTTGGAAGCTTAAGCGGTGAGAATTTGACCGGAATTAGACTTTTGGGTAAACAACTCCGTAATAGATTTTGAATGATCTCAACGACTTCGTATGGTGATTTTGGACTTAGGCGCACTTCCGGATTCGGAATCGGAGGTCCGTGGAGTAATTTGAGGTATTTCGGTGAAAGTTGGAAAAAGTTGAAGTTTGGAAAATGGAGAAGTTTGACCCATAGCTGACATTTGTGATATCGGGGTCGGAATATGATTTCGAGAGTTGAAACAACTCCGTTATGTCATTTTGGACTTGTCTGCAAATTTTGGCTTCATTCCGGGTTGATTTGATAAGTTTCGACGCTAGTTTTAGAAGTTGGAAGAGTTGGAAGTTCATAAGCTCGATTCTGTGATGACCCCAAAGGCCATCACTTGATTTTCGGGTCAATTCTGTGTTTCGTGGTCTTAAAATTTCTTTTTATCTCACCTCGATTTGCATGCATGGTCCAGACATATATCCGGAACGCTTTTATGTGAAAATTTGGTAAAAATGCTAATTTGGCCTTTAAAATTGAATTTAAGTTGACTTCAGTCAATATTTTGGGTAAACAGACCCTGACCCGTGATTTGACGAACTCGGAGGGTCCGTATAAAATTATAGGACTTGGGCGTACGCCCATAATCGAATTCCAAGGTTCCAAGCCCGAGAAATGAATTTTTGAAGAAAGTTGTTTAACTGGAATTTTAAGAGTTTTAGGAAATTTAAACGTGTTTGAAATTGATGGTATCGGGCCCGTATTTTGATTCCGGAGCCGGTACAGGTCTTATATGGTATTTAGGTTGAGCTTGTAAAAATTGGTAAGAAACGGACTTGATATGACGTGAATCGGACCCTCGGTTGTTAAAACTTGAACTTGAGAGTTATGAAGATTTTCTTTGATTTTGATGCTAAACTCGTAGTTTGAGATGTTAATTTGACGATTTGATTGCACGAATAAGGCCATATGATGTTTTTGAGTTAGTATGCATGTTTAGTTTGGGGCCCCGAGGGCTCGGGTGAGTTTTGGATAGATTTTTGGGATTTTTTTACACTTAGAAAAGTTACAGGTTTTGCTGTCTCAGGTGCACGCAGAATTTGTTCTTCGGTTCGCGTGGATTCACACGCGAACGTGTAAGGAAAGTTTCCTCTGGTGCCAGTTTTTTCTTCGCGAACGCGAAGCTCAGGATGTGAAGTTGTTGGGGGAGTTATCTTTCGAGAACTCGTTCAGTCTCTCGCGAACACATAGGGTTAGTGGGCATGGGGGAAGGATTTCAAATTGTTCTATGCGAACGCTGCCACCTGATCGCGAACGCGAGCCTTTGAACGCGAACGCAATGGCCATCTGGGCCTGACCTATCACGAAAGCGACAGGCCTATCGCGGACGTGATGAAGACCTATCCAGTTATTTTAAAAACAGAACCAAAAATCGGGCAGAACCCATTTACTCCATATTTTTGCACTCCCAAGGCCTAAAGGCGATTTTCTTCACACCAATTCATCCCCATAGTGTTGGTAATCAATCCTAAACTTTACTTTTTGAATTACCCAATATTTTTCATCACTTTTTAATAAAAAATAAGGGGTTTCATGGTTGGAATTGGGAATTTGGGTAGAGTTAGCGCTTTTTGAATAATTGGAATTTAGACCTCATTTTGGGGTTGAATTTTGAAACTAATTGCATATTTGGGCTCGTGGGTGAATGAGTGATCGGGTTTTGGTCCGAACCTCGAGTTTTGACCAAGGGGGCTCGGGGTCGATTTTTGTCTTTTTGGACAAAATAATAGAGAACCTATTATAAAGCATTGGGTATGAATTTTTTAGCATTTATTGATGTTGTTAAAATAATTTGGACTAGATACAAGTAATTTGGAGGAAAATTCTAAAGGAAAGGCGGTGTTTGAGGCTTGAGTTGGCCGTGGAAGTTCGAGGTAAGTATTTAGTCTAACCTTAGCTTGAGGGAATATGTATTGTGCCTTATTTGCTATGTGTTAGTATAGTATATGATATACAGGTGTGGTGACGAGTATCTATACGTCGGTGTCAAGCATGCCCGTGAGTCTTAAATTGTAATTGTTGTATTTCTTAATAAGTACTAAATTGCCTAAATTGTTTATTCTCCGCGTTGTGCAAAATCTATGATTAACTCGTGGTATTTGTTTATTGTTGAGCATTGGCTCCAGTTGAGGTTTTGATTGTAAAGTTAAGTGTTGGTGCAAGTTTGGTTATAACTGATTCCCTTGTCAGGACGTACTTAATTCTTACTTTGATTCCCTTGCCGGAAAATTGTTGTTGCTATTGTTTGGGTGGGGAAAGAGTGATAAAGCAGGAAGGGTGATGCCGTACACATTCATATTTATGCATTTGGTGAGGAAAGACTGATAAAGCACGAAGGGTGATTCTGTGTACATTTTTATTGATATTGATGCATATGGTGAGGAAGATAGATACAGCTTGAAGGCTGATGCCGTGCAGATTTCTAATACAAATATGGTGAGCTAGAGAGATAAAGCACGAAGGGTGATGCCATGCACATTTTTATTTCTTGATTGCATTGGTGAGGATGAGAGTAAAAACATGAAGGGTGATGTCGTGCACTTATTGCCTGTTTATTTTGATTTCTTGACGCTTCGGTTCAAGTTCCTTAATTGTCTTATTCCACTACTATTGTGATTCATTATATTAATGTTTTCCCCATAGCATGTTACCCTTTCCCCGTTACTTTTAAATTGCTTTTATTACTGTTATTCTGTTAGATACGATTTAGCTACAAGTTGTTTGGTTGTGGTGTCCTAGCCTCGTCACTACTTCGCCAAGGTTAGGCTTGACACTTACCATCACATGGGGTCGGTTGTAATGATACTGCACTCTGCACTCTTTTGTGCAGATCCCGGTACTTGAGCATACGGACCTTAGCTAGGGGTTGCTGCATTTAGTCCACCATGAGACCGGAGGTAGTCCTGCAGGCGTCCGTAGGCCTTGGTGTCCTCTCCCTATCTAGTTTTCATCTGTTCTTTACTATTTCAGAGACAAACATGTACTTTCTTGTTCATAATTTATTTGTAGTTTTCTTAGACAGTCTGTGAGATTGTGACACCAGTTTTGGGTAGTTTATGTTATGGATTCGTATTGTTATTAGCTAAAATTGTTAAATTTTAATTCTTCCGCTCTATTATTTTTTGTTGTTTATAAATGTTTATTTATAATTGTTAATGGATTAAAAATAAAAAGGGTAAAAAGGTGCGGCTCCGCTTCTGCGTGAACCTGGCAGCTTCTGCGGTCATGAAGGCTTGGGAGCTTGCTTGCTTCTGCGGAAGCTGGGATACAGGTACGAAGCCCGCTTCTGCGGTCCAACGATCGCACCTGCAGTGAAATGTTGCTCCTACGATTCGACTTTTGATTTTGCAGTATCGCTGATGCGGCTGTATATATCCGGATGTGGTCCTTGGCCTGGTCAGCTGAGTATGCATATGCGGATTCTCTCTGGCAAATGTGGTTTCGTAGATGCGATTTCTTGTCCGCAGATGCGAAAGCCCCGACATGATCATATAAGTCGAGGGTTTGACCATTTCTTCATATTTTGAGTTTTCAACTACGGAATAGGGAGCTTCTTTTGGGGGGTTTTCAAGAAATTCGATTGGGTAAGTATTCTTCACCTGGATTTAAACATATTTATCCTTGTTTTCATCATTTAAATTGTATTTTGGGTTGAGAAAAATGTTGGTTTTTGAAGAAAATTTCTAAAATAAAAAATCGTGATTTGGGATGTTAAATGGTATCGAATTTTGATAATTTTTGTATTGTTAAACTCATATTGGAATGGGTATTCGGATTTTGTCAAAATTTGTCGGGTTCTGAGGTGCGGTCTTGAGGGTCAACTTTGGACCAATTTTTGGATTTTTGTTAAAGATTGAAATTTTATGATTCAGAATATTTTCTTATGAGTTTTATTTGTGCTTTGAAGTTGATTTGATTAGATTTGAGCCGTCCAGAGGTCTTTTCAGCCGAGAAGTATATTTTATATTATCGGTTTGTCGTCTTTGAGGTAAGTATCTTGCCTAACCTTGTGTTGGGGTCTTCCCCGTAGGATTTGAGTCTTCTATATTGATTTTTGTTCGTGTACGCTAGGTGACCAGTGCGTTCTCGGGCTTATTTGTGAAAAATTAGCCTTTTAGGGTTCTTAGGTCTTTATATTCACTATGTGTAAATATGTTCTTGATATGACTGAGTTTCCTAACTACTAGTTTTACCTCCTCATGTTTAATTGGAATTAATTACTTCATGATTCACTTTTATTTCTTAATCGACTCCTATTTGACTTAACTGAAGAATTTCGCTCCTATTGTCATGCTATTTTTTCATAGCTGCTGGTCTTATTTGGGAATAATTATTTTCCCTCCTGAAACTGTTTAGTCTTAAGTGAAGCTAAGATCATCTTTCCTTAATTGAATTGTCGAATATCCTCGTAATTATCCAACCTTAAAAGGAGCTTAGATAACCTATATCTTTGTTGAATTACCTTTATTTGGGACTAGTTGAATCATGTTGATTTTCTTGTTATTGACTTTTATATTGTGGTATTTTCTATATGTTAGTTTTCCCTTTGTTGAACTGTTCCCTTTATGCCAACATTCTTTTATATGGTTATTCCTTGTAAACTGGATTTACCGTTGTGATTTACCATTCTTGAGTTGATTTACTTGCCGTACCTTATATTATAGTCCTTGTTGCTGTTGTACGTGTTGTGGTGATGTACGAGTTTTCTGCTATGATGTAATTGTTATCTCTATTGATTGCGCTGTATATTTACTTTGGGATTACATAATGGTATTTCGGTAGATCCCCCTGCACATTTATATTTGGGACTACGAGATAGTATCTTGGTAGATCCCCCTGTTCTGTATATTTATTTTAGGACTACGGAACGATGTTTTGGTAGATCCCCCTACACATTTACGTTTGGGACTACGGACGGTATCTTGGTAGACCCCCTTGTTCTGTCTATTTACTTTGGAACTCGGAATGTTATTTTGAGAGATTCCCCTGCACATTTACGTTTGGAACTACGGGATGGTATCCTGGGAGATCCCCTGGTATTATCACTATGTTCTAAGATATTTTTTTCATTGATCCTATCCTTGTGGTAAACATTATATGTGCTTTCCGTTCTTGTTCTTATACTTACTAGCTGGTATAGACTATGTTAGGACACTTGAACAAGCATACACGTGACTAAACACCCTTATCGGATAAGAGGCTTCTTGATAATGCTGAGTATAGATGCACACCCTTGTTTACTTACTTTTCATGTGAGAATGACTCTATTTGGCACGCGAGTTACCAATATGATTTTGAGGTGTGAGGGCATAGGATGCCAAGTGTTAGGGTTCAGGTATTGAGACACATATTGTATGATTACGAGATGAGGTGTCACAGGGTGACTTATATTCAAAGGATATTTATTTAGAAAAAATATATTTGAAAGGTATTTATTTCGAAAGAAATATTTTTGAAAAATATTTATATGAAGGAAGTATATTTGAAATGTTTTATCACTTTAAGAATTTGACTAATTGATTGAAATTTGACGGCTAAGACCTAATGTGAAAACTGCCGTAGTTGCTAAGTCATACTTGTCTTTATTGTATTTGTGATTTCAGATTTGGATTGTATTTCCGTTCATTTTTCTATGTTCTTATTATGGTGTTTTGTTGTTACTTGTTGTTTTCTTCCTTATTGCAACTACTGTATTGTTATCCACATCGAGTAGTTTTTATATAGATATTATGTTCTGTTGCTTCTATATTTATACTTGTTCTGCTTATTAGACCAGTGAGTGTCTAGACTGTTCCTCGTCACTACTCCATCGAGGTAGTCTTGATACTTACTGGTCACCGTTGTGGTGTGCTCATACTACACTTCTGCACATTTCTGTGTAGATCCAGTTATTGTTTGCTAGTAGCTGTGCGGACCGTTGTTGTGGAGATTCAAGGTAAACCTGCTGCTATGTTCGCAGGCTTCAGAGTCACTTTTCTATTTTATATTCACACTATTGTACTTATTTCCATATATTTGTGTTTAGAAGTTGTAGCAAAAACTCTTTGTATAGCTTATGACTTGTACCGTCGATTATGGGAAGATGTATATTTCATAAAAATTTCTTTGTTAAAGATTTTAGACTTTCTTTATCATGGTTAATATTCAGTAAATGTAAAACTTACCTAATTTCTAAGACTTGGTGCTATCACGAAACCCAACACAAAGAAAATTGGGTCGTGACAATTTCTTGTATGGTGATATTAAGAATGCAATAAATATTTATTCTAACTTTCCAATATTTGGATCACTTTCAGTAGTTTTTACAAGAACGTTGCCTAATATCTTAGGAAATTAAATTAAACTACCCAAATTTTTATATTATTATATACATGTTTTACCAACAAGATCCAAAATAGTGTATTTTAAATAATGGCTAACATCTTATTAATTTAAAATAAACCTTACTAATGTAAATGAATATTACTAATATAATAGTAGAATTTGATGCAATACATGAAGAAATATCTAAGTAATCTCTAATTTTAGAGAAGAAAAATTGAACTTAGAGCAAAATTATAAATAGATATCTCAAGTTTTTTTAATAAGTAAAATCAAACCTCTTATATTCTTCTTGGACTTGCAAATAATTGCCGTTTCTATTAAATCACAAAGTTTCAAATAAAGAAAAAGTAGATATGTTATAGATGACATGAACATGTTATATGGTGTCAGTATCCAACAACATTCCATTTGTGTTATAAGTAGATGTATAAATAAATTATATGGCTAAAAAGAACAGGAAAAAGACTAAAAAGTTAATAGGTCATTACCATAACTATTAACAGTACCAACAATATTGAGGACTACTGTTATTGAATCCACACGATCAATGGACATGCATTCTTCTACTGTAGCCACTTGTTGACGCAGCCAACATGAAACTCATGGCCACATTGAATTTTGTCAATGGTATTTTCATTTTGATATTTACATAAACAAATGACACATATTTCTTGTTCCTCACCATAATCTATATTCATTGCAGGAGTATAATAAGTTATTGTTTCAACTATGAAATTCTCTTCTTCTTCATTATTTTTTCATCCTCGAACTCCTCTTCTTCTTTCTCTTTCTCCTCCTCCTCCTCTTTTTCTTCTTCTATTTCTTCGTGTGTGGGCAAAACTTCAGCACTACAAAACGGACAATCATTCCTCCTCCTCAACCACTCATTGAAGCAATCGAAATGAAACACCTCGATTCTGAAATTCAAAGCAACAAAGGAAACAAGCAGCTCGTTCCTCTTATTAGAATATTGAATAATAAATTGAGTGTTTACTAACTAATAACAATGTAATTAAAAAGCTGTAATTTTACTACTAACAAAGCAAATATTCTAGACAAGATTAAAAAGGTCTAGCATTACGATTTCCCCTCTTATCAGAATCTTCTCTGTTACATCTTCTATAAATTCGCCTAGTTACTCTCTACCGATCTTGAATACTTTAGATGTCGTAACTCTCTTCCGAGCAAATACAATAATTTACTAAATGTATTCTTTCGAACTACGCTAGCTAGCACTAGTTTACAGTTCACTAAGATCGTACCAAGATTTCATTATTCTTAATGCCACTTTTAAACTTTTCATATTGATCCCTCATATACATTAAGAGTGATGTTGGTCAAGAACTGCCTAAATATGTGTCATTTTTCAAGCAATACACACTAAATAGGCATAGCCGATTGAGGGCCCTTCAACCAACCACAATAATCACGTAGTTGAATAAGTAGAGAAAATCTAATGGCAAATTTATATTGAACGCAACAAAAATTCATCCTCCAAGAGATTCCATCAAACCCTAGAATAAGGAGTTTAGCTACTCATAATTGTTTTCACAACCATAATATAAGAATGCATCACCAATAATAGAAAAAAAGGAAGAAAAAAGATAAAAAAATCATTTTCGAATCTTCCATCTTGCTCCTTGCCCGTTCTTTCCTTCAAAAGTCTTCTAAAACCAAGATACCCTCTTTTTTGGGCAAGGTGGGCTTCATATAGGTAAAGGGAATTCGCCTTCGAAATTACAATTTTAGCCCTAGAATAATTTTTCTCGGAAGGACGTGCGTGGCTGCGCACCTAGGCAAGTGGCCGCGCACTTTGGCCAGTTTCTGCCTGACTTGTGTGGCCCAGTGCATGGTCGGTGCGCAGCCCCGCGCCCCTGGGCAATTTTTTGCACTCTTCTTTGTTAGTCTTTTTAAGTGCTCTCACCTCTTTCAATCCTTGAACGAACACCCAATTTATTCCATAAGCTTTTACTTGGCCTTCAACACTCCATAGTAGCTCAAAAACGCTCTTTAACCTCATTGTAGCCTGGAATTGCTCATGCAAAGCATAAAGTACTCAATCGGCGTAATTTACTATCATTTAAGGCTCAATCATCAGTAAAGTACAACAAATTTAGAGGGAAAATATAGCCAAAATGCATATCTATATCAATTAAATTCCTTGATTTACTTATATACGTACCTTCCCATATTTTGTCGATGTGAGATTCACATAGGGTGACTCATACAATTGTTGCGATCCGGAATTCTCACATTCGGGAGTTGTGATGACACCTACTCGTGAAATTAGGCAAGCCATGAACTTTGAAACCATTAACTCTTTCGTTTTAATACATGTTTAACCAAATAAATTAACAATGAATAAGCCTTTAAATGACAACGAAAAATATAATTTAGCGGAAGTATTAAATAAATATGAAACCAAAATATCTGAAAACCCAATACACGTCTCTACCCAGAACCTGGTGTCACAACATCCATAGACTACTAAAAATACTGCATACATCAATTTGAAAGAAAGATGATACTATCTGTCTCGATTACATGAGATAACAGAATACAAGATAGGATAGAGGAGAGGCCAGGCCTGCGGACGGTGTTTCGGTGAACTGAAGGCTGGCTCTGAGCTAATGCTGCTGGTCAAATGCTGCTCCGATATTTGCACCATAAGTGCAGAGTGTAGCATCAGTACAACCGACCCCATGTGCTGGTAATTATCTGTCCTAACCCCGGCGAGGTAGTGACGAGGCTAGGATCAGACTCCAGATAAACCTGTGCAGTTATATAATATATGGTGGAAAAAGATATAGGAAATAATCAATCAATGTGAGAGGGGGAAACATGCTGTGGGGGAGATAACAGTCCGAATGGAAAACATCAAGTAAGGAAAGGTAAAACATAACTAGAATATCAACGAGAATTTTAAAAAATCCGCAATTTGCACGGCATCACCCTTCATGCTTTTACTCTCGTCCTCACCCAAGCATTTTTATAATAATAGTGTGTACGACATCACCCTTCGTGCTTTTACTCTCGTCCTACCAAATCAATCATTTAATAACGATAGACACGGCATCACCCTTTGTGCTTTTATACACTGTACGTCACGACATCCCCCCTTCGTGCTTTGCACTCTTTCCTCATAATAGCAAACAATGCACAGCATCACCCTTCGTGCTTTAACACTCTTCCTCACCCAAATAACAATCACAAAAAGGAAAAATGGGGTAATCAAATAATAATAGAAATCCCGTCAAGGGAACACATCAATAATCTCAACATCCCGGCAATGGAGATAATCAAATAACTCTTTCTCTTCCTTTCACCTTTACTTTGTAACTCACTTTATCACTTGAGCCAATGCTCCCAAAGGGTTCAATATCTCCTATACTTTCACAATTTATAATATAACTTGAGCCAATGCTCCTCAATATTCAAAAGTCACAATTTCTTTCACAAGCTATTCACAACATATAGAAATCATCACCAAGGCATGAAGGGCACACCAAAATCATGATATTCACAATATAAAGACTCAGGGTTATGCTAGAAACCAACGTATAGATACTCATCACGATTCCAAGAAGCAAGTAGAAAGTATGACTCAACTCCTAATCCCTCAAGTTAAAGTTAGACGGAACACTTACCTCGATGCCTTGAACACCACTCAAGTCTCAATTATAGCTTTACCCCTTGATTCCACCACCACTCCGCTTGAATTTAGTCACGAGTTACTTAATTGCATCAATAAATACTAAATGAATCAACCCCAATGAATGAAAATGAGTTTTTCAAAGTTTTACCCAAAAAGTTAAAAATCGCCCCGAGCCCCACGTGGTCAAAACCTGAGGTTAGGAGCAAAATCCGATTACCCATTCCCCCCACGAACTCAAATATAATTTGCTTTGAAACCGGACCTCAAGGTGAGGTCCAAATCCCTAATATTTTTGAAAAACCTAGATTCTACCCAAAACACCCAAATTTTCCCCATGAAAATCTTTGATTTGTAGTTGAAATCATGTTAAAAGATGTTGAAGAGTGAAGAAAATGTGTTAGAAATCACTTACCAACGTTTTGCAGAAGAAAGGTTGTTTGAAAAATTGCCTCTTATGTTTTTGTGTTTTGAAAAATAAAAAATAACTGAAAATCCTATCTATTTATACCTCTCTGAGACCCCTTGTGCGGACCACACATCCCTTCCTGAGGTTATTGTAGCCTAGCGATCCTGTGCGGATCGGGCAAAGTGGACTGCGGCAGCATAGTCCTTCACCGCGCCCCGCACTATGTGGACCGCGTACCGTGCTGGCCCCTTCCTTGTCGCACACTGTTTCTCACGGACCGCATTAGCGGGTTCAGAGAGCTGAAATCGCTCTGAACCTGCAATATCTTAGCTTTTAAAGACCTTCCGGAACCTACCCGAACTCACCCGAGCCGTTAGGGCTCGTAACCAAACATACGTACTAGCTCAACAACATCATACGAACTTATCCGTGTGATTAAATCACCAAAATAACATCATTAACGACAAACTAGGCCTCAAAATCAAAGCATTTTCTCAAACTTCATAAAACATCAACTTTAGCAATGACGTCCATTTTAACCAAATTTTATAGGAATGACTTAAACCATATATAAAATATGGACAGGGCGCTGGAACTAAAATACGAGCCCGATACCATCGCTTTCTAATCAGATTTCATTTCAAATTTTCTTAAGCATTTTCAGAAAACAATTTTTTTTTAAAATAATTCATTTCTTGGACTCGGGCCTCGGAATTCGATTCCGGGCATACGCTCAAGTCCCATATTTTTTTTCTTTTCTGCGGACGCTCAAGACCGTCGAATCACGGATCCGGGTCCATTTTCCCAAAATGTTGACCAAAGTCAATTTAACTTATTTTATAACTAAATTTCATCATTTTTCACAGAATTTCGTATTCAAGCTGTTCGGCTACGCGCCCAAACTGTACAGACAAATTAGGGTGACTCTAAATAATTTTCAAGGCCTCGAAAGTACATAATTTAGATTAAAAGCAAGTGATGGCTTTTTGGGCCATCACAACTCTTCAACCATTGGATATGTAAATTATGTATTAATGTTAATAGTAGTAGATAATTAGATATATACATGAAATAAATATATACACGATTCTATAGTAGTGTACTATATTATATAAATATTATGAACAATATAATGATGGTATTTAGTAGTGTATAAATTTGAATGGCCTTGATAATTTCTTGAACCCAAATAAAGTTGTGTAGAGAAAAAGAAGGAATAGTAATTGATTAATGCAAAGAAAAGTGTGATGAAAATGGATGTGTGCGTGTTAATGGAGGAGGAAGATCCTTAGTAATGGCCTAGAACATATTAGAAGAAAGAAAGCATTCCTAGTTTTCTTTAGCAGCAACGAATTAAGGTGACGAAGCCAAAAAAAAAAAGTAGAATGGCATGACTAGGTTGAAACTTGAAAGTAAGGGAATAGAAAATGGGTTCAAGGAGAGAAAAAAAAGGGGGATGTTGGTCCCTAAATTATTAGGAATCTGTTATGAAATCTCCTATTTAAGGTGAATGTCTATAATTAGAGAGATTTTAGAGTTCTATTCTTGGTAGATAAATCATCCCCCTCCCTATAAATAAAGGGGTCTTCTACCATTGTAAACCATCCCTAACAATCTCTAAGTATCAATAAGAATACTTCTCTCTCTATTCTCTCTATATTGTTCTTGTTCTTGCATTATTGTTCTTGTCTTTATATTATTTCATAACACGTTATCAGTACGAGTCTCTAACCAATTGAAATTTTCGATTGTCTTAACTTTTGTTTGTGTAGGGTTTTTGCTTCAAAGAAAGAATGAAGAAAGAAGAAAAAGAAAGAATGAAAAAAAAAGGAGGAACGAAAAACAGTAAACAAAAGAAGCACTGGAAAGCAAAAAGAGAAAAGAACGAAAAAAAAAGTTGAAAAGAAAAAAAAAGGAAAGAAAGGAGTTTACACAAGAGGTATATTTGATATCACAACATTTATTGGTATACCTTAAAGGTAAGTAATTTACTTTTCCCTTTCAAATTCTTGGAATTCTATAATTTGATTTTATATAGAAACATAGACAACAAAGTTTGATTACAACTCTAATGGAGTTTGTAAGAAATTGTAACCACATGAAGTGGTAAAATCTCTATGTCCTGCCATGATTAAATTCATGTATGATTGTGGGCAAAGAATTGAAAATCCGTCCCATTGAATTTGCTCCATTCCCTTTAGAGAATGTGGAAGCAGTATATGATAAGTCTGAAAGAAGACTAAAATATTACCATGAAGGTATCAATGAATGTGGACGTGGCAAAGAATTTCGTCCAATTGAATTTGCTCCATTCCCTTTAGAGAATGTGGTAGCAGTATGTGATAAGTCTGAAAGAAGACTAATTACCGTAAAGGTATCAATGGATGTGGACATAGCAATAGACGAAGTTATAATCGTCATTATTGTGGTAATGAGAACAATAAGGATTCTCAAAATAATCTTTCACTTTATGAAAGTAATATTTGACATGAGATTGTGTAAAGCACATGATTTTGATCCATTCCCTGAAGTGAATGTGATAATTGTAATAGAGCCCGTAAGTATGAACACGCTCTTGATGTAATTTTGGTTTATGTCTGACATTATGAAAAGAAAGTTCGTTGCCCTTGAAATTTCGGGCAAGAACTATATGATATGGGTGTTGGATACTTAAATCCATTTTGGATGCTATGGGTCTTGGAGACGCCATTAAAGACAGAATTAATGCATCCACCCAAAACTATGCTAAGGCCTTGTTTTTCTTGCGCCATTACCTTGATGAAGGTTTGAAACTATGCTAAGGCCTTGTTTTTCTTGCGCCATCACCTTGATGAAGGTTTGAAACTATGCTAAGGCCTTGATTTTCTTGCGCCATCACCTTGATGAAGGTTTGAAAATTGAATATATCACAGTCAAAGATCCACCCATCTTGTGGAATGGCTTAAAGAAGAGATATGACAACCTGAAGTTGGTCACTCTGCCACAAGCACGATACGATAAGAAACCAAAAGCAAATAGTTTATAAACTATATATTATCGTTGCGGTGGAAACGGGCACTGGTCAAAGGCTTGCCGTATACCATGACATTTGGTTGACCTTTATCAAGCATCTCGAAAGAGTAAACGCCCTGAAACGAATTTTGTCTCTGACGATAACTTTGACATCATCCACTTGGATGTGGCAGACTTCTTTGAGCAACCCGAGGGGTAGATAGACCACCTAATCGGTGATGGATCCGTGATGAAAGAAGATGGAGCTATTTGATTTTATTTTTACTTGTTTGTATTAGTGAATGAATAAACTAATAGCCATCAGTATTAGCTCGTATTAGTTAGTTCATGACATAATGTTAGTATTAGTTCTTTAGAATGTATCAATATGCTCAAATATCAATAATATTTTTACTTTCCAGTAGAGGTAATCGACTAACCTGAAAAACTAGTCAGTTATCTCATATTTCGCATAAAAACTGCAAAACAATCGATTGTCAATGATCAACAATCGATTGTCTTTAAAACTGTGATCTGGAATTTTACAAAAACAGTCAACAATCGATTGTCTATGATTAACAATCGATTGTCTTTAAAACAGTGTGTTCTGGAATTTTTCAAAAATCATCCACAATCGATTGTCTATGTCTAACAATCGATTGTCATTAGACAGTGTAATCTGGAATTTTTCAAAATAGTCAACAATCGATTGTATATGCTTAACAATCGATTGTCTTAAGACAGTGCTCTGGAATTTTTAAAAATAGCTAACAATCGATTGTCTATATTTAACAATCGATTGTTTGTATTTAACAATCGATTGTCTTAAGACAGTGTGCTCGAATTTTTCAAAATAGCCAACAATCGATTGTCTATATTTAACAATCGATTGTCTTAAAATAGTGATCTGGAATTTTTAAAAAATTGTCAACAATCGATTGTCTATGTTTAACAATCGATTGTCAATGCTCAACAATCGATTGTGTGTGTTTAACAATCGATTGTTTTATGAAAATGCTTAAACTGAAATTTTCAAACTGCATAGTAATCGATTATGGAAAACATATAATCGACTATCTGATTTATTTTAGTCAACTGACATCAGCAGATTTTGAAAATATTATGTAACACAAACGAATTGAACTTGTTTATTCTTATGTTCGTGTATTTCTATTGTATATCAAACCATGGGAATTAAATTGATTGAAGGCTCCGGAAGAGCAACTGTAACTCTGCCCAAAGGCACGACGTTTATCTTAGAGAATGCAATATTCTCCTCCAAGTCTAAGAAGAACTTGTTGAGTTTTAATGATATCAATCGCAATGTTCTCCTCCAAGTCTAAAAGGAACTTGTTGAGTTTTAAAGATATTATTCAAAATGGATATCATATTGAGACAATAGATGAGAATAATCTTGAATTCTTCATGAAAACGAGGCTGCCCATTTCGGTTTGGGTTCACGCCATTTTGCATGCAGCAATGCTAGTTCGTCGGCTGCCCACTTTAGTTTGGGTTCATGCCATTTTGCATGCAGCATTTTAGTTTGCCGGCTGCCCACTTCGGTTTGGGGACACGCCATTTTACATACAGCAATGCTAGTTCGTCTCTGACTGACGAATTGACACAAATATTCCCCGTTGCAATTGGTTTTGGGTCATGGACCCAATATATCCCATTTAAGAATTTTTGGATGCGCAGTATATGTGCCTTTAGCACCGTCATCCCGCCCCAAAATGGGTCTGCAAAGAAGGTTAGGAATATATGTTGAGGTTGAATCACCCTCCATTATTCGCTACCTCGAAACATTGACAGGAGATTTGTTCACTGCACGATTTGCAGACTGTCAATTTGATGAGACACTTTTCCCAAAATTAGGGGGAGAAGTTGGTGAAACCAAACGGGAAATTTTGTGGAAAAATGCATCATTATCTCATCTTGATCCACACACCTCTATTTGTGAGAAAGAGGCACAAAAGATTATCCATTTGCAAAGAATAGCAAATCAAATGCCTGACGCATTTATAGATTTGAAAAGAATAACAAAATCACATATCCTCGAAGTGAATGTGACAACATTTGATTCACGAATACATATTCATTATTGGAAGAATATGAACATGAAATTGGTATTAAATATACCACACTCACCCCTAGAAGGAGGTTTGAGATGATACCACACTCACCCCTAGAAGGAGGTTTGAGACGATATATGGCATGAATGATCGTTGGTTACGTACCTATTGTACGCCAAAGTATTTTGGAAATATGACTATTAAAGGACAACGATAATGCAAGAAACATATCTTGCATATAAGTTTGACATGACCATAATGGTATAACTTTCTCTTTAAGAAAGATATTCACCACATGGATGTTGATGAATCTGTGGTAGTACAAAATTAATTGAGAGCTCTAGAAGAGCCAATTATTACTATGTTGGAGAAACACAATTGAGTATTGTGCTGTAGTAAGTCTCAAAGAAACTTATTCAGTTTCCAAAGTATACGCGAAAGCGATTGATTATATTGAGACTATAAATAAAGGAAGGCTTTGATATCTCCTATTACTACAACTTGTAGCGGGGTAATTTGCATATGAAAAGCTACCCGCTTTGTTCTCCAGTTTGTACTACACAAAAGAAAGAATGCCACAATAAAGTGGATATCTATTGGTATAAAAACCCATGTCATAATAAACCTGAAGTTTATTGATAAGTGCACATGTCATGGTGTAAATTTGAAGTTTACCAATATTGATAATTTGTTCAGTTAGCATTCGTATTAGCCATCTCATTTTAAGTATGATGTGCAAATTCACACAAGTGAATACCAAAGAACTAGAAAGTTCTTTACGAATTCTCTTGTATCACTTGTTCTCATTAATGAACTGACCAACTAAAGAGTTCGGGTTGA
Source organism: Nicotiana benthamiana (assembly GCA_034376525.1). Classification (NCBI taxonomy): domain Eukaryota; kingdom Viridiplantae; phylum Streptophyta; class Magnoliopsida; order Solanales; family Solanaceae; genus Nicotiana; species Nicotiana benthamiana. Next base: position 53,745,292 of record CM067341.1, on the reverse strand, counting down.
AGCCCATAAATTCTGGAAATATCAAAGGTGAATATGGGCCCATTCACCTGCCATGTATACCACATATGATGCATCTATGAAATGGTTACATGCGCAATTGTTATTAACCCGCAGCTTGGCCGGTGCTTGCGAGGTAAATTGCTCAGTAATCTAACTTCGAGCATAATTTCCAGATTTCCTACTCAAGATAGTTCATCTTGATAAGTTGGTTTATATCAAAGTTGGTTTAGCAAGATAATTATTGAGTGCTTCCACTTAATAGCTAAACTGTTTCTTATGACAACAAAGTTATATATATATATATATATATATATATATATATATATATATATATCTATATATATATATATATATATATATATATATATATATATATATATATATATATATATATATATATCAGTTTGATATACGTTGTATACGAGAGTATATTATATTCTCCCTTCACAAGTGGTTCAGGGTCAGGAACCAAATAATTTCATCTAATTATTAATGTGCCGTGTATATTGACATGATAATGCACAAAGATGATTTCCCAAAGTTGAGGAAACAAGTTAGCTTTACTAACATGAGGGGGAGACATGATAAACACTTGAGAAAAGGTTACATGGGATGAATTATCATTTGTATATGTACATCCCCGAATGTCATGATATGAACCTGAAGTTCATAAAAGGGATAATTCAATTGCAACATATTGCAAAGCATGCTATACGCATTTACTGACCCAAAGAAAGTAACTAAATGGAAGAGATACAATTCAAGAAGAATTGATTCCATATGAAAGACATGTAGTTTTGAACCTATAGTTCAAATGCTTGAAAGTATAAAGTCAAAGGTATGTATAATCAGTTTTCGATATCTTATTTGTCTAGCATGACATGGAAAACTTGATATGCATCTAAAGTCTATTATATGGCTTATATGACTTAACTTGAAAGATTTAAGTTGCTTGAAGCATATGCAATTCTTGGTCCTGAAGTACCACATCCCAAGTACAATTTGTGTACATATGAATCTTGCTATAACTATAAGCATGATGGCATTGAGAATACATCTATGAAGATATTGAAGAGTCATTCCACGACATTATATGAAGATGTTCATATCTATCAAGAATGATGATTTCAAGGTGCGGAATATTTATTCAAGTCAATATGGTTGATTTATTTATCAAGCATCTACCAAAGATCGTTTTGAAGATGATGCACAAGATTGGAATGCAAATATTCAAGGATATAAATTGTTGTTCTCATTAGGGGGAGTTAATGCGCGTTGCACTCTTTTTCCCTTACAAGGTTTTGTCCCACCGGTTTTCCTTGCGAGGTTTTTAACGAGGCAACCAATAGGCGCATATTCAAACATGTGTACTCTTTTTCCTTTCTTTAATTTTTCCCATTGGGTTTCGGTTTTAAGGTTTTAACGAGACACATTGTTGAATAGACATTCAAGGGGGAGTGTTATGAAATCTCCCTATTTAAGGTGAGTGTCTATAATTAGAGAGATTCTAGAGTTCTATTCTTGGTAGATAAATCATCCCCCTCCCTATAAATAAAGGGGTCTTCTACCATTGTAAACCATCCCTAACAATCTCTAAGTATCAATAAGAATACTTCTCTCTCTATTCTCTCTATATTGTTCTTGTTCTTGCATTATTGTTCTTGTCTTTATATTATTTCATAACAGAATCTAAATTTTAAGTTGCTTTCTATTAAATTTAAGCATTTATGAAACTTGCACGAATTGTTATTTAAATTGTTACTTTTAAAATATTTAAAAAGTAATGTTAATTATATTAGTAACTTGTTTAAAAAGTCCTCCAATGTAAAAATCCCTAAATTAAAGTACTATAATTATTATGTAACCTTGCATGAGTGAAAATTTTAGCTAGGATTCTTATGCATGTCACGGAATCATCATATTACATGACTATATATTCAAGCTTATACGGTCTCTTTCCACTAGCTGTCACATAAGTCTAAGTAGTTCTTCATATGGAAACCTAATTATTTTGTGAAACACCATATATCAATCAAATGGCATAGGCACATTTGTTAAACTATGCATTTCATTTATATATTTTCTAATCTAGTATTATTAATTTTCTAGCCCTTATGCTCTAAAAATATTGAATGATGCATTTTTTTTTGGATAGATCAGGGTAGGGGTGACAAACCAATAACGCACTTAATTGAATGTAGAGTTATTTACCTAAAGAAAGAGGGATCAATTTTCACTAAATATACGGTTCTCATTCTCCATTAACCTAATCCGAGGAGACCACTTTAGCAAAAATGCAGAAAGCCTCTAAACAGAATGATATCTATAAACCTTTCAGTCTCAAAATTGAATGATATGTTCACCAATCACCACTTAGACGATTAATCCCAAAATAGAAGATTATTGATTTTTTTTCTAAAGTAAGTGTGGATATTTAGTTGGAAATGGTTTGCTTCAAATAGCTTATAAAACATATACAAAGTTGGATGAATAAGATGGTGACAATTCAACCCGAACTCTTTAGTTGGTCCGTTCATTAATGAGAACAAGTGATACAAGAGTATTCGTAAAGAACTTTCTAGTTCTTTAATATTCACCTATGTGAATTTGCACATCATACTTAAAATGAGATGGCTAACATGAATGCCAACTGAATAAATTATCAATATTGGTAAACTTCAAATTTACACCATGACATGTGCACTTATCAATAAACTTCGGGTTTATTATGACATGGGTTTTATACCAATAGATATCCACTTTATTGTGGCATTCTTTCGTTTGTGTAGTACAAACTGGAGAACAAAGCGGGTAGCTTTTCATATACAAATTACCCCGCTAAGAGTTGTAGTAATAGGAGAATCAAAGCCTTCCTTTATTTATAGTCTCAATATAATCAATCGCTTTCGCGTGTACTTTGGAAACTGAATAAGTTTCTTTGAGACTTACTACAGCACAATACTCAATTGTGTTTCTCCAACATAGTAATAATTGGCTCTTCGAGAGCTCTCAATTAATTTTGTACTACCACAGACTGAGGTTTGAGATCCTCACATTCTTGCATTCTGTATTTTCAAGAGTCTCAGGCTCAATAGATTCTTCGTGAATCTCGGAATTTATCAAATCATGAGCGTCCTCATGTGATTCTTTCATAGTGTCATTTAGATCGTTCTTTTTCCTCTTTCTAGGATTTCGATCTTTGGAACCTAATGGTCTGCCACGCTTCTGGCGTGCATTTGACTCATTGGATATGACACCAGATATTTGTCCAATAGGGACTTCAATACGGATCGGAACATTTTCCGCGTGAATGTGGGATTTCGTTATCCTCTTCAAGTCCGTAAATGCGTCAGGCATTTGATTTGCTATTCTTTGCAAATGGATAGTCTTTTGTACCTCTTTCTTTCAAATAGAGGTATGTGGATCAAGATGAGATAATGATACATTTTTCCACAAAATTTCCCATTTGGTTTCACCGACTTCTCCCCCTAATTTTGGGAAAAGTGTCTCATCAAATTGACAGTCTGCAAATAGTGCAGTGAACAAATCTCATGTCAATGTTTCGAGGTAGCGAATAATGGAGGACGATTCATACTCAACATATATTCCTAACCTTCTTTGCAAACCCATTTTGGTGCGGGATGGCGGTGCTACAGGCACCTATACTGCGCATCCAAAGCTTCTTAAATGGGATATATTGGGTTCATGACCCAAAACCAATTGCAATAGGGAATATTTGTGATAATTCGTCAGTCAGAGACGAACTAGCATTGCTGCATGCGAAATGGCGTGACCCTAAGCCGAAGCGGGCAGCCGACAAAGTAGCATTACTGCATGCAAAATGGCGTGAACCCAAACCGAAATGGGCAGCCTCGTTTTCATGAAGAATTCAAGATTATTCTCATCTATTATCCATTAACTTTGCAAACGCAAGGTTGCGTGATGGCAACAAGCACACATTAGACCATCTACAGGATGCGTCTATCAAGACCATGAAATACCTAAACTACCCACTAGGTGGGTGAATAGGTCCACAAATGTCCCCTTGTATACGTTCCAGAAACTGGGGTGACTCAGTCCCAACCTTTGTTGCGGATGGTCAGATAATCAGCTTGCCTTGATAACACGAAGTGCAAGGATATTCATTACTTGAAAGAATTTTGAAATTCTTTAACGGATGCCCATATGAGCTTTCTATAATCCGTCTCATCATGGTTGATCATGGGTGACCCAGTCGATCATGCCAAAGTACAAATGTATTGGACTCAGTATTCTTTAGATTTACTGTTGAATGTGCCTCAATTGCACTAATTCTTGTCCAATACAGGCCACAAGATAAAGACGGGAATTTCTCAATAACCCTCTTTTGGCCGGAGACATTCTTTGAAGTGAGGACGAGATATTCGAGATTATCTTCATCCATTGTCTCAATATTGTAGCCATTCCGGCGTACATCTTTAAAACTCAACAAGTTTCTCATAGACTTGGAGGAGAACATAGCATTCTCTATGATTAACGTCGTGCCCTTGGGCAGAGTTACAATGGCTCTTCCGGAGCCTTCGATCAATTTACTTTCCATGGTATGACATACAAAAGAAGTACAGGAACATAAGAATAAGCAAGTTCAATTCCTTTTGTGTCACATAATATTTTCAAAATCTGCTACTAACAATTGACAAACAAAATAAGATATGTTGTCCATAATCAATTACTATGCAGTTTGAAAATTTCAGCGTTTTTCATAAGACAATCGATTATTAAACACACACAATCGATTGTTGGAACATAGACAATCGATTGTTAAACACACACAATCGATTATTTGTTATTTTTGAAAAACTTAGAGCACACTGTTTAAGACAATCGATTGTTATTCATAGACAATCGATTGTTGGCTATTTTTGAAAAATTTCAGACCTCACTGTTTCAAGACAATCGATTGTTATTCATAGACAATCGATTGTTGGCTATTTTTGAAAAATTCCAGACCTCTGTTTCAAGACAATCGATTGTTAGTCAACGACAATCGATTGTTGATCAATTATTTTTCAACTTTAATGCGAAAATAGTTGATAATCGACTAGTTTTTCAGGCTAGTCGATTACCCCCACTGGAAAATAAAAGTTTTATTGATATTTGAGCATATTGAAGATATTCTAAAGAACTACTGCTAACATTGCATCATGAACTAGCTAATACGAGCTAATACTAATGACTATTAGATTATTCACTAACTAATACAAATAAGTAGAACAAAATCAAATAACTCCATCTTCTTTCATCATGGTCCCATCGCCGATTAGGTGGTCTATTTTCCCCTCGGGTTGCTCAAAGAAGTCTGCCACATCCAGGTGGGTGATGTCCTCATTGTCGTCATAGACAAAATTTGTTTCAGGGCCTTTTCTCTTTCGAGATGCTTGATAAAGGTCAACCAAGTGTCTTGGTATACGGCAAATCTTTGACCAGTGCCCATTTCCACCGCAACGATAACATATAGTTTCTGAACTATTTGCCTTAGGATCTTCTGGACCCCGTTTCTGCTTTCGGTGGTTATCTCTCTTTGGGGGGTGACGGACTTCTTTGGAATTTCTTCCTTGTCCACGTCCTTGGCTTTGACCCCGTTTATGACCGTGATCATGGTCCCTTTTATGTTTGGCATAATGCGAGTGCACCATATCTGCTTCAGGCAGTGGTGTAGACCCAGTTGGTCTATTTTCGTGATTTCTCATGAGCAGATCATTATTTCGCTCAGCCACTAGTAAGAGAGAAATCAGTTCAGAGTACTTCGTAAAGCCTTTCTCTCGGTACTGTTGCTGCAGTACCATATTGGAGGCATGAAACGTTGTAAACGTTTTCTCAAGCATATCGTAATCGGAGATGTTATCTCCACATAGCTTCAGTTTAGAAGTAATTCTGAACATAGCAGAATTATATTCAGAAACGGACTTAAAGTCCTGTAGCCTCAGATGGGCCCAATCATATCGTGCTTGTGGCAGAGTGACCAACTTCAGGTTGTCATATCTCTCCTTTAAGCTGTTCCACAAAACGAGTGGATCCTTGACGGTGAGATATTCAATCTTCAAACCTTCGTCAAGGTGGTGGCGCAAGAAAATCAAGGCCTTCGCACAATCTTGGGTGGATGCTTTTTCTTTATCTTTGAGGGTGTCTCTGAGACCCATAGCATCTAGGTGGATTTCAGCATCCAACACCCATGTCATATAGTTCTTGCCCGAAATTTCAAGGGCAACGAACTTTCTTTTCATAATGTCAGACATACTCGAAAATTAAATTAGGAAGAGGGAAAATACCTTGGATTTTCGAGAATGATACTTGAGACGGTAGAGTCTCGTGCTGATAACGTGTTATAAACTAAAGTAAAGACAAGAACAATAATGCAAGAACAATAGCAATAGAGAGAAGAGTAGAGAGAGTTCTTCTTATTGAGTTGAGAGGGGTGAATTACAATGGTAGAGAGCACCTCTATTTATAGGGAGGAGGAAGATCTTGCTACCAATAATATGACTCTAAAATCTCTCTAATTAAGTACATTAAAGACATTCACCTTAAATAGAAGTGTAAGAATCTTCTATTTCATAACAATATCAATAATATTATCCATTTCTCAATCAATATTCTATCTCTATTTCTAGTCCCCCACCTTCAAGTTCTGTGTTGGTTATGTTCACATAAACATGGACAACATTTCTGAAAAATTAGTGGGAAAAATTCATAAGTGATAGTTACTATTTGAAAATGAAATGCTTTACAAGATATATGGATCATTTAATTTTCGTATCTGTGAAATTTCCTGTCTCCTTTTTGGGAGGTTTATTCACATGCTCATAATTCAATTTTATCCTGTTATTACCATGCAACTTTGTTTCCTTGTTAACTTGAAATTATTAACCCCCCACGAAAAAAAAAAAACCTCACCCTGACCTCAAAAATATAATCTTGTCTTATTCTGAATTACTAGGTTTGGTAATAAAAACTAAGAAATATAGTGTCGAATATTAATAAATGATAAGCTGGCGTTCGGCACGATCATGGAGTGAAATCCTTTTTGATCAGTGATTTTTTCAAAATTTTGGAATTGTTTTCCTTTCATAATATTACCTTTCTTTACAAAACTTGATTTTTTCCCCCCAAGTTTTTGACAAACTTGAAAAGCAATTTTTAGGAGTTTTTCGCGTAACATCTCGTTTTTTAGATGGTATAATTTGCCAATAATTATCTTTTACATGACTTGATAGTATAATAGTTCTTTTATATTGGCAGTGTATAGAAGTTAAACTCTGTAAAAATTAGTTATAGGTCTAACTCTAGTAAAATATCTGTACAACATTTATATTCTGGAAAACAGTCCTTAAACTTGCAAATTAAGAAATGGTACGGCACAAGTGGAAACCCGAGTACAGTCCTTTGCTTAGTAAACACATTAACACTAATTAATTGAATATATACCAACTTAAATTAATAAAACATGTTCTTTAAGGAATGTTTAGATGATTGACTTAGAGTATTATTTTTTTCTATGATGATTGGTATGAATTTTGAATGAAATAATTAGTCAGGTGGGTGCATTCAATAAGATGTCAGGCACAAGATGTCTAAATGTTGTTTATTAATTTTCTTATAGCTATTAATTATCCACAAGTTGAATACTCTGCCCATGTTATGATCAGATATCTCTTTAATTAATTTTTACTTTTTCTATCAATTTTTTATGGATAAGATTTTATATTACTTATCATATCTTTCCGAAATGTAAGGTTAATGCATATGAACAAGGTTGTTATTTTATGCTTTATTTTATAACTGGACATAATTCTAAATTGTGCATTTATTATTAAGCAGTTCTAAATAGAAATTAGGGCATTAATAGTCATTCGTAACAGAAGCATGGATGAAGAAACTCAATAAACTCGAGGTATAGAAGGAAAATGAAAAGGTGATCGATGCAGGTTTGTAGCAACAAATTTTAATTTCACTAATTGATAGAGATTAATCTTTACGTCAAGTCAATAAATGATATTTTAAGTTTAATTAAGTGGAGTAGCAACTTGTAGCAAGAAAACTTTAATTGGACACTATTGAATGGGCAATATGCACCTTATCTAATTGTTAAAATATCATGGTATAGTCAGTTTTTACATCGATCAATTACAAATAACCAACGTTTACTAAATCAATAAAAAATTGCCATTATTTTGCTGCAATAGGGACCAGTCTCGTATAATAGACGGGAGTTCTGGTGCATTTGTGTACAAACTCCAGCATATTATGCTGAACCGGTATACTTTGCTAACTCTTGTAAATTTGCGGGAGACTGAAACACCAATACTCCAAATTCCAGTATATTATACTAGACATTTATACTTATTGGAACTCCTATAAAATTTACGGGAGTTCTAGCATACTTGAATCGGCAATGTGCACCTTATCTAATTCGATCTAATGATGAATGAAGATTTCTTAATTGGGAGCATTGCCCTCAAAGTACGTAAATACAAAAAAGCCACAAAATTAATTAATTATGAATTTATTCCTTTAAAACAATAAAATCATTCGATTGCATGTGATTTTGGATCCCAAAAGAACTTGCATATACAAAGTCAATGCCCTTTGAACATCAACTCGACATTTTAATAATTTTTCGAAACACTAAACTACGACGCAAACCATTAATTTGGATTTCCTCAAGGTACAAAGGACCTCAATCCGTAGAGCTTTGACTTTTCATGTGATATAAATATTTTGATTATTTAAAAAATAACTCCATTTAACTACTTTATTTATCGCAAGTTGATAACTGATATTGACAGAAGATACGTCTTCTCGTTTGTTGGGAATAAAGTTATGGTAGGAAAGGTGTATATCTTCGGGTCTGCTCTATAATATTCGCTACGGGTATATGTGAATCCAGTAATATATTTTTACGTATTTGTATTAAATATATATACAATTCACAAAATGTATAAATTATTTAGCTAGAAACTTAGAACGTTGGTCCGATTATTATTGTACAATATAGCTAGGAATATTCTTAAACTTTATATTTTTAATCTGCATCCGCATATCTTAAAGCATAATTTGCTTAGCACATGCATTAACTAGTCACTGAAAATCCAATTTAATGATGTTGTCCTCTATTTCTATAATAGCATCAGTCTCAAACAAAAGCCTTTTTATGGAGAAATATGAGTATGCGTATCGTATAAGTTGTCATATAGAATGTAATACAACATCATAATATTGTTACAATTTTATTACCATGTATGCTTTTCAGTCGGCTTTCATATTAAGGGTGAAAATTACGATAGCTACAAGTTTCTTCTCTCTATCTTACCATGCATGAGATCTAAGAGGTACAAGTATATGGGTCGAATTTGACCAACCACGTCTCCAAATCGGCACGAATAACTGCTAAGCATACACAAGCTGAGACAGAGGTACGATTCAAGAGTAATGGGAGAAACAACACCATGACTTCCGTCGACCCTCCCTGGATATGTATTTAGTTTCTATTTATTTTAATATTTCGTGGGGGGTCTCCTACTATATAAAAGGGGATCCTAACATTGTAAAAAGGAGGAATGATAATTGAACTGATCTCTACCTCTCTACTTCTCTCTCTACCTCTTACTTTCTCTTTGTGAATCTCTCTCACATATTGAAATCAATACAAATGAAACATTTCGAGTATCCTAGGGTCTTATTATTTTCGATTATGATTTATCCTTGATTTCTTTTGATCGGAAAGTATTCGATAACTTTCAAGTCAAACAATTTGGCGCCATCTGTGGGGATTTCGATAATCGAAATCATAATTCACACCTAGGGTATAAAAAAAACCACCGTCACCGCTCTTCACACTCCATAGAAGCCAAACAATGGCAGAAAGAGAAGTAAGGATGAAGACAATAGCAGATGTCGCCACCAACCTCATAGGCCCTCTCAACGAGGCCGGTAGGGAAAACATCACGAGCACAACGCCCAGTAGTGCACCGGAATGGGAGATCTCACCCTCTTCACGTGAAGATCTAACGATTTTGCATGAGAAAAGGATTTTTACATTTGTAACCAAAGAAACACCCCCAGTAGTCAAAAAACTACTAGAGGAATGGTTGACAAACGCTCTAAGTAGCTTGCCCACCTCAAGGGAATATCAGAGACTCGTCAGCGACAAATATCACTATCACAACCGGTGAACCCGGTATTGTTCGAACGAACAATACTCATGCCGATATTGAAGCCAGCGATGGTGAACTCGCAACCATCCTTAAGAAAATGGAAGAAATGGATAATGAGAACAAAGCACTTCGTGATCAAATGAAAGAGCACCAGGAAAGAGTAGACAAAATTTCTGGCGCCCCTAAGCTACTACCGAAATGCGACGTAGGAAGGTTCGTTGAGAAACCGTATAGTGAGGAGGCTGCTCCTCACCCAATCCCAAAAACCTTCAAAATGCCTCCATACTAGAGAATATATGACGGGGCTACGGATCGATCATCTGATCCACTATGCGACCGCTGTAAAAGGCAATGATTTATCAAAAGAGCAAGTGCCGTCCGTGTTGCTGAAAAAGTTTGGAGAAACTTTAATATGAGGGACTTAACATGGTACTCTCAACTACCAGCTAGGACAATATTGACGTTCGAAGAGATGACAGACAAGTTCGCCAACGCCCATGCAGGAGCAAAGAAGCCGAAGCTAGGGTCAATGATATCTTTGCCGTTAGACAAATAATAAGTGAGGGACTCAGGGACTTCCTGGCCAGGTTCAACAGGGTAAGGATGAATTTGCCAAACATATCGGAGGGCATGGCAGTCGCGGCTTTTCAAAACATACTAAATAGAAACGGTTCAAAAGCGACCAAAAAGCTTCCCAGCCGACTCATGAAGTGTCACGACCCCAACTCTCGTCGTGATGGCGCCCAACACAATTGCTAGGCAAGCCCGACCAATTAACACTCACAACTCAACCACACAAACTTTTTCCAATTTATTGTATTAAATTGTCAAATAATATATTCTCCAACTATGAATAATAGACAGCAGAAATTGTGAAAATCGTAACAATTGTGAATAAACCTCCCAAAGACCTGGGGTTATCAGTCTAGAGCCTCTAAGATGACAACTGAGTAGCAATATTCGAAAATATACAAGTCTAGAAAGTAGAAATACAACTGAATAAAAGGGGAGAAGTCGGGTCCTGCGAATGCCATGCAGCTACCTCAAGAACCCTGATAAAACTCTGGAAGACAACGACTGCTCTGCTGAGTCTCCGGAACACCTGAATCTGCTCAGCTAATTTGTGCAATGAGTATTCCTAACCGAATTCTCTTGAAGGATAATAACTTTATTTATCCTCCTTTGTAGGATCAAGAAATGAATTATATATGAAGACAATGAAGAACTAGACCTTACTTGAGATAATTTTGAATTGTTATTTTTTAATGTTCTAGGAATCTTTTAATTTGTTACCAATACTTTTTGAAATTTATTTAACCTGTTAAAATGTACCAAACGTATGCACTCATGGGTTAGAAATTTTTTTTAATGGATATTATTATTTGTTTGATGGATAGATTTATATTATTAATAGTTTTATTTTATGATGTATTTACATTTTAGTGTTATTATAATTTACTATATGTATAAATATTTATCAACTGGTGCAATAAAATTTTGGTTTTAATTGAAGTGATACAACAGTCTATAAGAACCGTTGCAATAGGATACAGATGGTGTTCCAATAGACAATGAAAACCGTTGCAATAGGTCTCATAAACTGTTCCAAAATAATCGGCAAACTATTCCAAAATACAAATATAACCATTACCATAGCTTAATGAAACCATTGCTATATCCAACTTAACCGTAGCAATATCTTTAATAGGTATTGCATTACATAATATGGCAACCGTTAAGAACCGTTGTATAAACGATATAGTAACGGTTATAAATCGTTCCAATTGGAAAAGTTAACAATTCCAACAGAGAAGGGAAAAATCGTTGCGATAGATGTATCTATTGTCACGGCGATACAAACCGTTACAAGGACCGTTCCAGTAGATCTATAGGTATGCCGACTGATGTGATAGTTAGAAACCGTTCCAATATCTCTACAGTAACTGTTGAGCTATCTATAGGGACGGTTTGGCAAACGTTACGGTAGACCAAATTTTCAGTAGTGCATGTTGTACGGGACCGAGTGTTGGCCGGTTAAGAACTCAAATATTCAGATGATAAAAGTAGCAGAGATGAGATGTTGAGGTGGATGTGCAGGCATACTAAGATGGATAAGACTAGGAATGAAACCATTTGACAGAAGGTGGGCGTAGCCCCATGGAGGACAAGATGAGGAAGAAAGACTCCAATGATTCGGACATTCGGTGGGGAATTGATGCTCCGGTGAGGATATGTGAGCGACTCTGTGGTGGCCACAAGGAGAGGTATAGGATACCAAGAAGTATTGGGGGAGAGGTGATCAGGCAGGACATGACACAACTTAGGATTACTGAGGACATGACCCTTGACAGGGAATTGTGGAGATCAAGCATTTCGGTTATAGGTTAGGAGGGAGTTGTGAATGTTTCTTCGGCGCATCAGAGTGTTACTTGCCAGTTAGGTTTTAGTCGTAGGATGTTAGTGGTTTCTACTGATGTGATCTTCATCTACTGGTTATCGTTTTACTTTCCATCTATTTAGTGTATTTTTAATATATTGTTGTTATTATATTATTCTATTAATAGTACTAATATATCATTTCTTGTCGTCTTTTTGAGCTGAGGGTCTCCTAGAAATAATATCTTTACCCCTCAGGGTAAAGGTAAGCTCTGTGTATATATTACCATTCCCAAACCCCTGTAGTGAAATTACACTGGGCCATTATTGTTGTTGCTATGTGTTTAGCTCAAAGTTATCACATACTTTGCAAAAATAAAACAATAAAATTAAATTGAGGGTCAATCATAGCATATCGTAATAATAGAGAAATCAAATGGAAAGTAAAAGAGACAAGTGTTATTTGTTAGAAGGAAATATGTAGGGATCTTTTATTGATAATATTGATTCGGTCTGCCTCTCCATGGAGAGGTTCAGAGCTTTACAATCATGTTCTCTCTTTTATAGAGAATAGTGACGAAGAAGAAGCAACCCTCTTTCTAGATATCTTTCGCTTAATATTTATAGCTATGAGCTAGGTGAGATGGCGATGAGCTGACGCTGAGTAGCTGCGACCACATTGAGGGGATGCCTTGTAGTGGCGGGTAGGCCGTGGCCTCACTGGTCAAATCGGGTAATCCTCAAATTTCATTGTTAACAAGTGGTCGTACCATTTATTAGTCATAAATAAGCTTAAGGACGGGTTAATTCCGTTAATTATCGTAGACTCACGTTTTGACCCATACAGTTAGTCCATCCGCTAATCGAGGTCGTACCTTGACCGGGCTTGATGAGCGGACTTCTCCGGATGCGGTGTCGGTCGAGGTCAATAATAACCGTAGTCATTTTCATGTGGGGCACTATGCCGTTGAAATCAATGTCCTTAGCCATCTTGCGTTGATGGCGTTGACCGTGCAGGTGACTTTGACGGTCGTCGAATCATTTACATACATGTTGAGGATGGCGGATGCTATTTATTCATTGGAGATGGCCGTAGCCTTAATACTGCGGGCGGCCTTAGCCGTTTATATACTGGAGGTGGCCGTAGCCTTAATACTAAAGACGACCCTAGCCGTATATATATCGGAGATGGCCATAGCCTTACAATGGTGAATGGCCTTAGCCATGATGGAATCGAGTTGGTGACCTTGGTTGCATGTTGTCGAAGATCTTAAATGCTCATTCTTGAGAGAGGGTAGTAGCTGCGTATATGTTATAATGTCCGTAGCTGCTTATGTATATCAGGGGGTGGTCGTAACTGTTTATACCGTGAGGTTGAACGTAGCCTTATGTTCTTTGGAGATAGACGTGATTATTTTGTGGACGATCTTTATCGTTGTACAGTGTTGATGTTATTTAAACGTTGCGGGTAGGGGGGAGTGTAAACATACCATATGTTTTGGCGATGTCTAAAGTTTTGGAGGTACGCAGGATGTTATCTGGAACATTCTCAGATTATTATAGTCATTTCGAAAGCGAAGCACCGGTTGGCAACTGAAAAGCCGCTTCATAGAGTTCTTTTATTATAACGCACACTTATGTAGAGTCGAACTATTTTGCGGTTGGTGAAGCAATTAATGATGACCTTTGAAATTCATGAGAGCCACTTGTGTCGCTTATAAATATGGGGTTGACACATTTGTTTCTCACTTTTCGTAATTTTCTTAAGAGAAATCTCTGAAGAACTTTCCTCGCTTAGTCAGTTCATTGTTTTTCTTGCTCTTTTATTATTGTAATCTTCGACTTCCTTCAATGATTCTTACTTCTTTCCGATCTCTATGATCAAGAAATGGCAAGCAGTTCCTCCAAAAACGTTGCTCAAGCGAGTTTTCCGGCGAACCCCATGGTGGCAGAAGAGCGTTCATTGGTAGTAAGAGGTGTAGAACTGGTGGGGGCCGATGGGGTTATGTTAGTTGCTGATATCCTGTCCTTGCCCGGAGGTCCAGCGATTGACTTCACTACCGTTAGAGGCGAGGATCAGGTGAACGAAGCCCCTCTGATGGGAGAAGTAGGGATTGGTCAACTACAGGAGCAGTGGGGTATTCCCTGTTTTGCTGATATCTCCCTTGCTAGATGAGGAGAGGGTCCACATCGACCGTAAGGGATATTGCATTTTCTATGCTTATCCCTTTAGATTGGGATTTAGGATCCCCCTTCCGATGCTGGTGGTGGATTTTTTCCGTCGTTACAGAGTGTATCCTGGTCAACTCATTCTCTCTCTTTACAACTCTTTGCTATGCTCCTTAAATATGCGGAGCTGGCCCGGAGGGAGATCACGTTGCAGCACGTGCTGACCCTCTACGCCCCCCAAAGGGTCCGTGTTGCGATGATTTAGGTCGTTCCTCATAGGAAGAGGGGCATTGACTGCAGAGTTAGATGATGTGGTCGAGCCTCACACTTATGAAAACTTCTTATACATCGAACTAAGCACCTGGTGGCATGTGCCACTGCGTTCCCAGAGGCGTGGAACCATGTACGTAAGTTCTTTTATTCATTAGATTCTTCGTTCCGTCTCTCTTCTCCTTTTTTTATCATGTTCTGATAAGTGCTTTACCTCTTGTTTGTAGCTGAACGGCCGCCGTTGGCCATACTGCCTGGTATTCACGAATAGGTCACGGTTGTGCTCCCTCACACAGTCGGGATTCGCACGTGGTTGTCTTTTTGGGAATGACATGGTCGCAGACCTACCTCTAGTGGGAGTTTTAGCTTTCTATTGTCTTTATGTTTTTCCTTTTCGCCTCTTCAAAACTTGGTTCTTTCTTTGATCAGAAAGGGCACGCCGAGTGAGGGCTCCTCAACTGGCCTTTCGCAGACCGGGCGCGACTGCATGACTTGTGACAATGCCGGTGCCACGTCCAATTTCGAGGGCGACTTTGGTTGAATCCTCGACAGCTCATTCTCCAACATGGTCTACACCTCGAGCCGAAGAGCCTCCAGGGGTCGTACGCCCTAGGGTGGAGTTACCTTCGAGCGAGGACGAGAAGGGAGAGGAGAGGCCACTGGTCAGGCGTAGGGTCACATTTACGCCAGCTCTGATGGTGATAAACTTGGATTCCCCACCATCGGACGTGGAAGAGGATACACGGCGGTGCCTACCCTTGAGGGAGAGCACTCAGTGTGGCCAAGGTGACATTATCGCTTCAATGATTCAAACATCAGTTCTAGTTGTTGAGAGGGGAGGTAGTTCCTCAGCAACTGCTTTGGTTAGAGAATCAGGCGCCATTGTGTTGGCAGGGGCGGGAGCCTCGACTTACCGATTGGTATATGGGGGAGAGGCGCCGTAGGCGAAGCGTCTGACTCTGAGTCTGACCTGGACCCTGATGATGTCCGAATGCTTCAGGACAACTACACCGGCACAAGGTGAATGCAGAAGGGTAGTTCTGTTACGTTGAGATCCCTATGGAGCAGAACTTGCTGCTTTAAGAGGAGAATCTGGTGTAATTGTTCGTGATTCTATGCTCGGAGGCGGAAAGCACGTTGCTGGGGGGAATCTCAAACGTCGGGCTGATGGGAGAGGCAGCCGCGCAGGGCCTAAAGGTACGTGTAATGACTTAGTTTTTCTGTTTGTTTCACTTGGTTGATTTTTGTTCTGATTATTGCTTTGTTCTTGTAGCTATTTTTGTTGGAAGTGGAGAGAATCCGCCGAGCTAACGTCTATTCAGGGATTTGCTCACGGGCGCTGGAGAAGTACCATCGCTACCGAGACTGGTACCGCGAGATGATGAGCGCATGGGGAATGACCCCCAGAACCGGGACTTCGTTGAAGAGCTGGCGAGGCGAGAAATTCAGATGCGGCAGACCCTTGGCAGGGTTAATACTCTTGAGGGGCGGCTTCATCATAAAGACAAGGAGACGAAAGCTGAGAGAAGGGTTGCTGCTGAGAGGGAACGCTAGGATTCAGTCAGAGCGGCAGAGCCCTCTGAGGATTTGACCAAATAGATGGCCGCTCCAGAGATCAAAACCGCTGCCTTGAGGCGCAAGCGAGGGATGCCTGAAGGATCGTGAAGAGGCTTTTTACGAAGAGGCCCGCCAAAAGGATCGTGAGGCCCGTATCGACTGCAGCTTCGATCCAGCTTTGCCAGGGGCCAACGATGGCGTTGATGGTGCCGGTAGCACTAATGGTGGCGTGGGCGACGCTGAGTGAAAGTTATGATGTGTTTTTATTTTGTTCGCCATTGGGCGTTTGGATATTTTTAGACTTTTCCTCTTTTTTGTAGAGATTTTTTTGTACTGATCGGACTTGGCCGAATGTAAGAAGACGTTTCACACACAAGACTATAAATATATGTATATATAGGCTTACTTTTCCCACTGCTTTGTGTTTATTCTGAGTTTTCCCTTGTTATTTAGGTTTTTCTGTGTATGTGTTCAAAGGGGGTCTACCTTAGAGTGAAACTATGGTAGGCGTTTTAAGTCCCTTCTGTCTTTTGGTCGCAATGGCAACGGCGACATTGTCCATGATAATGATGGTGGCCTTGGCTAGGCAGGTGATTTCGACCGTCGTCGAATCATTTGCTTGCCTTAGTTGGAAACTAGTCTGGCTTGATGGCCTTGACCATCATTAAGCGCTCTTTGTTTATCGCTTTATTTTACTTGGTGTAAACAAGTTGTGGCCATTATTTGGCGATAGTGGCACTTAGCCTCAGTCCCAATTCGGGCGTGGTCGAACTAATGGCCGTGATGGTAAGAAACGCGGCCTTGTACTTCGACCGGGGCCGAACTTTACGTGGCCTAAATTTTAGCTTGAGTTGGGCGTACTTACTTGAATGGCGAGCTTGTTTCTCCATCTGTTGCTCCTTAGTTTTGAGGATGAGGCGTTCAACTTTTTTTGAATGAGATTAGGTTTGCGATGGTGAAGGCATATGACCTGAGTCTCAGTTCGACTTGTAGTTAAAATTTTGGTGAAGGCACGTAGCTTGAGTTATTTTTCAACCGTAGTTGGATCTTGTAAAAAATTTTGTTGGTGAAGGAGCATAGCCTAAGTCCCAGTTAAACTTGTAGGTGAACTTTTGTGAAGGCACATAGCCTGAGTTGTTGTTCAACCATAATTGAACCTTGTAAAATTTTTTGTTGGCGAAGGCGCATAGCAAGAGTCCTAGTTCAACTTGTAAATAAACTTTTGGTGAAGGCACGTAGCCTGAGGTTCTGTTCAACCGTAGTTGAACCTTGTAAAATTTTTTGTTGGCGAAGGCGCATAGACTGTCCCAGTTCAACTTGTAGTTAAACTTTTGGTGAAGGCACGTAGCCTGTCAACCGCAATTGAACCTTATAAATTTTTTTGCTGGCGATGGTGCATAGCCTGAGTCCTAGTTCAACTTGTAGTTGAACTTTCAGTGAAGGTACGTAGCCTGAGTTGTTGTTCAACCGTAGCTGAACCTTGTCAAATTTTTTGTTGGCAAAGGTGCATAGCCTGAGTCCCAATTCAACTTGTAGTTGAACTTTCGGTGATGGAACGTAGCATGTGTTGTTGTTCAACCGTAGTTGAGCCTTGTCAAATTATTTGTTGGCAAAGGCGCATATCCTGATTCCTAGTTTAACTTGTAGTTGAATGTTTGGTGAAGGCACGTAGCTTGAGTTGTTGTTCAGCCGTAGTTGAACCTTGTAATTTTTGGTTGGCGAAGGCGCATAGCCTGAGTCCTAGTTCAACTTGTAGTTGAACTTTTGATGAAGGCACGTAGCATGAGTCCCAGTTCAACTTGTAGTTGAACTTATTGTGAAGGCACGTAACCTGAGTTGCTGTTCAACCGTAGTTGAACCTTGTATTTTTTTGTTGGCGAAGACGTATAGCCTGAGTCCCAGTTCAACTTGTAGTTGAACTTTTGGTGAAGGCACGTAGCCTGAGTTCTAGGTTGTAGTTGAACTTTTGATGAAGGCACGTAGCCTGGGTCCCTGTTCAACTCATAGTTGAACTTTTGGGCGATGGCACGTAGCTTGAGTTTTTCAACCGTAGTTGAACCTTTGTTGAAGGCGCATCACCTGAATACTTGTTCAACTTATAGTTGAACTTTTGCCGAAGGCGCATAGCCTGAGTCCCAGTTCAACTTCTAGTTGAACTTTTGCTGATGACACGTAATGAATATTGTTGTGTCGGTGTTTGAGGGTTGTAGCTTGGTTTCGACTCGAGATCTTGAGAAGCTCACGCGTTATCCTCCTAATCGGGGCACGTAGGCTGGCTTGGGGTGACTCTCGGTTCAAGATATCTTCATGGCGATTTCTTGCTGGATCTCGCATTAGGGATGCGGGGGTGTCTTACAAAGATCCTCCCTGGGGGGGGCTGCTTCTTCTTCTTGCTTGTACTATCCGAGAGCGGAGTGACAGAGGAGTTGGATCTCGATTCGAGATCTTCAAGTTCCCTTTGCCCGATATATCGCTTCAGCTTGTTTGAGCTGAGTTGTTCTTTGGCTTTTCTTTCCTTTTGGTCCATGGAAGAACTACGCGATTCTGCTATGAAACCCCACAGACAATGTCAAATTGTTTAGCTCAAAGTTATCACATACTATGCAAGCATAAAATAATAAAATTAAATTGAGGGTCAATCATAACAGATCATAATAAATAAAGAAACCAAATGGAAAGTACAAGAGACAAGTGTTATTTGTTATAAGGAAATGTGTAAGTATCTTTTATTGATAATATTGATTCGGACTGCCTCTCCATGGAGAGGTTCAGCGCCTTACAATCATGTTCTCTCTTTTCTAGGGAATAGTGATGAAGAAGAAGAAGCAACCCCTTTTCTAGTGTTCTTTCGCTTAATATTTATAGCTGTGAGCTGGGTGAGCTGGCGATGAGCTGGCACTGAGTAGCTGCGACCACATTGAGGGACCCTTTGTAGTGGCGGGTAGGCCGTGGCCTCACTGGTCAAATCGGGTAATCCTCAGATTTCATTGTTAATAAGTGGCCGTATTATTTATTAGTCGCAAATAAGCTTAAGGACGAATTAATTCTGTTAATTATCGTGGAGTCATGTTTTGATCCATACACTATGCCTACACCGGTAAAAACAACTTGGTTATTTCATATACGTGTCACATTTTTATCGGAGTTGAATGTCACGCAAATGACTTTCAGATTGATCAATTGTTCACAAAGGCCGATTTAACTTGTAAATTATGAATTCGCGTATATTCATAATTTCACAGAATATTTATAAACATTTGACTCCGAAATCAACCTATTATTATTATTATTACTAGGTATTAACTTAATATCATTGTAGGCGCTCGTAAATTTCAAATTCTTAAACCGTATAGTCTTATTCATTTACAACTCAATAAACGACGGGAGAATGGTCTTTCAAATTTAAAGACTCAGGTTTGACCAAGCAGGAGTAATATATCACTGAGTTGTATTCTATTTCTAAAAGTGTGTAGTATTGTTATTTGTGGATAAGTCTTAAGGTATTTGAAAGCATATGACGAGGTCTTTTCACTTTCTATTTTTAGGGCATCTGCGTTTGATGAAAATAACAAGGTGGGTGTTCTCAGCTAGCCACCATAAATTCAGCTGACAAACGCGAGAAGCAGAGAGGCCTAATAAATTTTGGTCAGCAACAGGGAGGTTGGTTTATAGTTCACATGTCTACACGTGTACATGCACACTAGGTTTGGCCGGGTTAAGGGCATAACAATAGCGTATGCAAAATTTTGTGTCTATCTATTATTATAATTCAACTTACATGTAGAAGTTCAAAGATATTATTTGTTCGGAACAAGGATAATCCCCGAATTATTACTTACATCTAATATGGTATACATAATGCCAACATTTTGATTAAAAAATTTATACCCATATTAACTAATATGAATAACCAAACAGCGAAAAATTTAATCTAAAATTTTAATTTATACCAGCACTAGTTTCCTGGTACCCAAACGGCACCTACAATTTTACTCCTAAATTGATGTTTACTTTGCACTGTTTTGAAAATGTCTTTTAAAAAAAAATTGGTGTACGAAGCATTCTTTAATTACACATAGTTCAGTGAAAGGTCGTATTCCAAGAGGTACATTGTAGCCAGCCTACCCTAATTTACGCATTAGTAATTGTTTTTACTGTTCAAACTCGTAATGTACAGGTCATATAAAAATAATTTTACCGTTGTTTTAAGGCTCCTTATATATATATATATGTATATATATTTGCTTAAATGTGTATATAATTTGGTGACAAATCCAAACTCCTATGTAGAAGTGTGTCATGTGGGTGATGGGGAGGGTGAAAAGAGTTTACAGTTGATAGTCTTAATGTGGTATAGCTACTACTGAGGTGGGGTTAGCTATAATTGGTGACAAATTCACATGCATATTGCCATAAGGGTCATGACTCATGGGCTTGTAAGATTTTGAGGTTTGTTGGCAATATTTTGTTTTTAAGCCTTTTGTGATGATTTGGCAGATTTCCTAGATTTGGTTGGTCATGAGTGCTACTTGTCCACTTTCTTTTTACTTCTTCAACACAGTTGGCTTTTTAACAGTATTTTTCAAATTTTATTTGCATGTATACATCATTTTCACATAGGATATACACACCATATATAACATATAAAAGAAATTTTCATGGGCGCAAAGGTTTTTGAGACAAGTACCATATTTTCGATTTTGTTTATGTATTATATGAAAAAATAAAAAACAGATAAAGTTGAGAGCTTAAATTGAAGAAAATACGTTTCGTCGAAAGTCGACAAGTTAGATTATTTTACCATGTACTTTTGGGGGGAGACTAGGATGATTAACATTATAAGAATATTATATTATGAGTTTTTTAGTTATATGATAGTTGGTGCTGTGTTTTTAAGTCAATTGAGTTGTGCAACAAAAGCTGAGAAACGTTTATCACAAGTTCCATTCATAAATGTGCTAAAACGTAGGTCAAATACCACTGAGTTTTTCTTCCAATATACTTGGAATTAGGGGATTATCTACCTAAAAAATTAAATATCTATGAGTCTAGTTTCCAACACATTAAACCGTTTGTCAATATGATCTCGGAGTATAGAGATACTTGTATTTTCGCAAGCCTGCGCAGATTGGTAAGGTGACAAGTAGGTGCATCACTTACTTGCCAAAATGAGAGGACAAAATTAAAGCACCAAAGTCGGCTAAGAGAGTACTTTTAAGGGATTATCAACTCAGTTATTTCACCTATCTTTCAGACCAAGGAAACCAAATTTAACCCCTGAAACTCCTCCCCAA
Source organism: Nicotiana benthamiana (assembly GCA_034376525.1). Lineage (NCBI taxonomy): Eukaryota > Viridiplantae > Streptophyta > Magnoliopsida > Solanales > Solanaceae > Nicotiana > Nicotiana benthamiana. Next base: position 53,723,433 of record CM067341.1, on the reverse strand, counting down.
ATATTCCACACAAACCCTAGGTTATTTTGGATGTTACGAGGTGATTCTAGTGCCGAAAGCCCGGACTGCTTGCAAGTTTTTCTTTCTCCTTCATATAGCTACGTTTGGGGACTGATTTTTGATGGAGAAGGACTAGTTTTCGTGGTTCTACACAGTCCAAGGTAAGTTTATGCTTCTCCTTCCATTATCTATGCTTGTACGAGTTGTAACTCGACCATAAAGAGTGGACCTAGCGCGTTTCGAGTGAGTAGTATGTTGTTTGTTATTGCATCACTATTGGCTGGTTGTGGTTTTTTTTTAAAAGTTGAATTGATGGCTGGTTTATAGATAAGAGGATTAATTATGTGTTGTTGTTTGTGTTTCTCAATTTGAAAGAAAAGACAAGTCGAAACATGTTTTAGTAAACCGAAAAATCAATTTTTAGTTGTTTAACGTATGTGACTATTTTGTGGGATATTTCGCGTTTCTATTGGGTTGTCTATTTTTCTAATATTTTTATAGAGTTTGGGAGGAGAAAAGTGTGGAGAAATACCATATAATGGCAAGGTAGTTGGCTGGTCGTTCGTCGTTACATTGTTTTAGGTTGTTTGACACTACTTTAGTTGTCATTTTATGTATGAAGTGATTAGGGTCTCTAGGCTATTTTATGGTATATTGTGATGGAGATAAGATTGGAGCATGATGAATACATATTGTTATTGTTGTTTTCTTGTTGTTGTTGGTATATTGTATTGGAGGATGGCTTTGTTATCGGGGAGATGCTTCCAAAATTTACGTAAACAAGCTACTAGTTTAAGTTGCAGACTTAGCCTTTACGCAACATTGATTTTGGATCTCTTTATGCCATGGTAGATTACATTGTGTTATTTGAAGAATTTCTTGGAAGACATTAAGGACTCAATAGAGTTAAGGTATGTTAAGGTACTTTCTTCTTTCTTTTGGCATGATCTGAAGTGAAATGAATATGCTACTTCATAATGGATCTACTCCTAGCAACTAAGGTTGTCAATGTTGTTCTTTCCTTATAAAACTATTCTAAGATAGTGTGTATGATCCTCCAATCCTACTAAGGTTCATATTGAGGGTATGAATGTCCTTAATGTTCTTAAGTCACCCCAAAAGGTTTAGAAGGTGATTCCATGAGTCTAGCATGCATTATATATAGTATCTATTTTACTCTAATGAGCCACGCTATAGTCAGCTGGGTACGGAATCTATTTTGCAACCACTGATCAGTTGGGTTTACCGACCTCCATATGGCCGGGTATGATTCTAATGAGCCTTATAATGACCGGATACATTTTTACCGAGTCCTCTTTGAGGCTGGGTATGATATGATTATGATGATGCCCACAAGGTGAGTATTTTTAAAAAGTTTATGTATATATATATATGTATTATGCATTTCATATCAGTAGCCCCCAGAGGCACTCAGATGTCACAGGTTGTATATCCTCTATCCCTCTTTACATTACTATTCTTGTTTATGCTTTCCTGCCTTACGTACTTGGTACTCTATTCATAGTGACTTGTGTTTTGCCAGGGGACGCTGCCTTTCATGCCTACAGGTCCCGATTGATAGGTTAACAACCCTCCTAGTAGGCTATCAGCTCAGCGAATATGTTGGTGCACTTCACTTGCTACGGAGTTGCCTATTTGGTTAGTATGTTTTGGATATGTATTGATTGGTATGGCAGGGCCCTGTCCCAACCTTTATGATTCTATGTACTCTTAGAGGCTTGTAAACAGATGTCAGGTGTATGGATACTTGTATGGCCTTGTCGGCCTATTTTTTGAGTTTACAAATGGTCATGTCGGTCTTATAGGCCCGTATGTCACATATATAAGTTTGTAGTCATGTTTGGTCTTCATATGTTGAGTACTCACTTAAGTTTTATTCTTGTTATCTCATGATGGGTTTTCTGGCTCATTTACTCATGACAGTATAGTAAGAAAGATATGTTACGTTGGTACTCGGTTGTGTAAGGCACCGAGTTCCCCTCACGATGGGATATCATAATCCAGTTGGAGTTTGAGTAACCCAAAAATTGTGGATGGGTTGTTATCATTAACTAATGTTTCCGAAAGATGGTGCAAATGTGGTATTAGATCTCCTTGTAAGATACCCAGATGGTGAACTCTAGAGTAGTACAATCATATATGAATACTGTAATATTCAGAAATTTTAGAAGATAGTTAATGGGATCTTAAAAGGGACAAATATGTACCTTAGTACAACTTTAGCCCCGAGTAAAAAAAGAAAGAATGTTAGGCATTCCTAAGAGCCAGTGAGATGAATCTAGGGGAGCTAAAAGGGAAAGAACTTTTTGTTGAAGTTTTCAGAATAAAGTGATAGACAAAAAATATTATCCAAAGAATAAGAAGAAAGTAAATAAAGCATCATGAGTAAGATGTGATATATGAATGATAACAGTAAATCAAAATATGACAAGATGACAGAGTCTATAGTTAAGTGAAGGAAAATACAAGAGGCGACATGCCTTGAGGCAATAAAAGAGTATAAGCCATAAAGTCATATCCTTATTACGAGAAATGAGTTGGTGACTTTAACGTGATTACAAGGAGGAATGGTTAGATCCTAGAGTAATAAAAATCAGTATGGACTGGTGAATAAGATAAAACCAAACATGAATTAGGGAACGGAGGATTTGATAATGGGCGGCATCGTGAGAATTTCAAAGATCGTGCTCCAACAATAATAGAATAGACAACAGACGAATAACCTTTAAAGGCCATTTAGGAAGTCGCTTACTTAAAGAAAGCACTCTGAATAGAGTTAATCTTAAGGGACTAAGTGCGACAGTTATAGTAGGTGGTACCATAAGGTTACCATAAAGCGATTAAGGTTCATTAATAATGTGCAAAGACGCCAAAGATGAAAAGGTAAAACAACTATAGGTGGATCGTCGTAGTACTAAATCTTAATACTCCCCTAAAGGGAAGAATATGGTGTGATATGGTATTAAGTCCGAGTTAAGAGGTTCAGTTAACTATAGAGTGGTTAAAATATGGTAAAAAAGAGAAAGGGATGATGTTGCATTTATTTAATTCCTAAGATATGTTGCGACTCCAGAACATTATACAAGCATGATACCGGGGAGAAACAGTAAAAGTTTCCGGCCAAGATGTTATTGATAAATAATGTGAATGGACATTTGATACATCAGGAGCTAGTGGAGAGAGATAAGTTAAGACAAAGGATATATCCAAAGAGAGATTATGCAGAATATATATATGAGAATGGACCAACAAGTAACTAGTAGAGTATTCAGGAAGAGCTCAGTTATGGCTACACAAGAGGTCACAGATAAATCAATAAATCATGTAAGATAAATGTAGTGAACCGTAGCATAGTGAATTTAGTCTCGTAGATACGAGATAGCAATCATTTGAAAAAATTTCAGATAGGAGTTGAGGCAGTTACATGTTCTGTTTTTAAGGTTTATGAAAATAAGAGAGAGTGCCCCTAAGGAGACAATATAATTTGAACTTAGAAGTAACCCTACTTGAGTAAGAATAACGAAAATTTCCTTTGGGGGTACGATATAACAACCTCGTAACTTTACAAGATCCAGAAGGTCTCCCTAAGTACTATAATGAAAGACTAGTTGAGGAAATAAGGAAGAAGGTTTCCACCTAAGCATAATGAGCTAAAGAGTAAATGACCTTGTAATAACAGTCTCACTACAATATTGTATACACTACATAAGAAAGTGGCACCTATCATGGATAATGAATGGGAAAAAAGTCATCAAAGGTGATGTTTGAGATCATATGAGGTACTCAAAATTACAGTATTCATGGGCAAACAGACAAGTCAAGTATTCATGCAACACGTGATAGAACGACAAGGAAAAGTTTTGCTCACATTTAAAGAAAACTGATAAGGCACGAAAGGAAATTTATGGTGCTAGCAAATTAAAGGAAGGTTGCGAGTAGTATAAATAGATAGGTTTAGGTCATAAGGTAATGTATTGTAGAGAAACAAGGTTTTAGGTAGATATGAGCAAGGATAAAAGGTGAGCGAGAAGGTAAAGAGAATATGTATGTCATCGGGATTAAACCCATCCAAACAAGGGAGCTCATGATTTCCATATGTAATAAAAAGCTCGGTGCAACCTGAATGAACAGAAAAGAGTCTAAGACTAGGAGCAATTAGAAGAGATGAAATGTTGCCCGTAGCAGAATAAGGGTGTAATTATGATAGATAAAAGGATGACATTTAGGACTTTGATTGAGGAATAATTTAAAGAAAAGGGATCTTATGAATTGCACGGGGATTGGAATACCCCCATAAGATGAATCATGTTAAGATACTATGAAATACAGCTATGGAAGTATAGTATCGTCCCTAGGTGGATCAGACAAATTACTTCAGATATTCCCTGATGAGACGTGAGCTCTAGTGACAATGTATTACGTAAGAGGTTTCAAGTTATCAGTGCTAGATTATGGATTAACATTAAGGTGAATCGCCAACGGATGGATAAAAGTTTCAAACGTATGAGATGATATTAGAGCGTCATTATTAAGATGAACAGTAACGAGGAAGCATTAAAGGACTTAGATTTATACATATAGGATAAGCAGTGAGAGAGTAACCTGGAGTTGGGTAGCAAACCTCTGTAAAAAATAAACCGAACTAAGAGTTAGGATATAATATGAACTACCTAGATGTAGTAAAACCATAAGCATAGATAACTGAGGCTATGAAGCAAGTATAGCAATAGTCATAATTTCGACAAAGTACCAAACAAAGAAATTTAGTACACCTATAAATGCCTAGAGGGACATCGTTTCATAGTTTTGTAGGTTTTCAAAATGTAAGGCCTAGAGATTGGCTAAAAGCCGGAGGTAAAAAAGGAGAAGAGTCTAGGCACACATACAAGTACACAGTTGTACATGATGCATGATAGAAGGTAACAACAGTTACGAGATTGGAAAAATTCCGACCACGGGTCGTGATATGAGATAGAGGACTAAAGGGGGGAATACCCTGGCCCTTAGATTTATTTATGGAATAGTTTCCTAGATGTAAAGGATAATAGTAAACTATTCGTATGAGCTACAGATATGAGCGTGATAGGTGCACTAGTCAACATTCGAGGATGAATGTCCCAAAGGGGGAGACTGATGTTACACGCCATGTTTTCGTATGTAAGAGTACGTCATAAGTAAATTAACATAATCTTAGAAATGGAATCATCTTTGAAAAGTTTACAAAGTTAGTTCATCATGTTGACGTGCAAGTTACAAATATGTAAGGTTACTAATACCAAGTAGCAAAAAGGTTTGAAGGCTTAAAAGTTAAACGAATTGAAGAAAATAAGTTTCGTTGAAAGTCGACAAGTTGGATTGTTTTACCATGTACTTTTGGGGTGAGACTAGGGTGATTAACATTATACGAAGATTATATTATGATTATTTTTAGTCGTATGATAGTTGATGTTATATTTTGAAGTCAAGCGAGTTGTGGAACAAAAGCTGGATAAAGGTCATCACAAGTTCCTTTCATAATGTGCTGAAAATTAGGTCAAATGCAATTGCAATTTTCTCCCAATACACTTGGAATTAGGGGATGGTCTACCTAACAAATTAAAGATCTATGAGTATAGTTTCAAACATATTAAACCGTTTGTCACTACAATCTCTGAGAATAGAGATAATAGTATTTTTGTGAGCCTGCGTAGATTCATAAGGTGACAAGTAGGTGCATCACCTACTTGCCACAATGAGAGGACAAAATTAAAAGCCCCAAAGTCGGCCAAGATGGGAATTTTAAGGTATTATCAACTCAGTTATTTCACCTATATTTCAGACCAAGAAAACCAAATTAATCCCCTGCAACTCCTCCCCAAAATCCCACACAAACCCTTGGTTATTTCAGATGTTATGACGTGATTCTAGTGCCGAAAATTCTAGATAGCTTTTTATTTTCTCTTTCTTCTTCATGTAGCTGCATTGGAGGACTGATTTTTGATGGAGAAGGACTAGGTTTCGTGGTTCTACTCATTCCAAGGTAAGTTTATGCTTCTCCTTCCATTATCTATGCTTGTACGAGTTGTAAATCGACCGTAAAGACTAGACCTAGCGAGTTTTGAATGAGAATTATGTTGTTTGTTGTTGCATCCCTGTTGGCTGGTTGTGAAATTATTTTTAAGTTGAATTGATGGCTGGTTTATATGATAAGCGGCTAATTATTTGTTGATGTTTGTGTTTCTCATTTTTAAAGAAAAGACAAGTCGAAACATGTTTTAGTAAACCGAAAAATCAATTTTGAGTTGTTGAACTTGTGGGACTATTTTGTGGGCTGTTTCGCATTGCTGTTGGGTTGTCTATTTTTCTAATGTTTTTATGGAGTTTGGGAGGATAAAGAGTGTGGATAAACATCATATAATGGCAGGGTTGTTGGTTGATCGTTCTTTGTTACATTTTTAGGTTGTTGGACACTACTTTAGTTGTTGTTTTATGTATAAAGTTATTAGGGTGTCTGGGCTATTATGTGGTATACTGTGATGGAGATAAGGTTGGAACATGATGCATACATGTGGTTATTGTTGTGTTCTTTCTGTTGTTGGTATATGGTATTGGAGGATGGCTTTGTTGCAGGGGAGATGCTGCCAAAAGTTACGTAAACAAGCTACTAGTTTAAGTTGTGGACTTAGCCTTTACTCAGCAATGATTTTGGATCTCCTTATGCCGTGGTAGATTAAAAGCTGAGTTGTTTGAATAATTTCTTGGAAGGAATTAATGACTCAACCGAGTTAAGGTATGTTAAGGTACTTTCTTCTTTCTTTTGGCATGATCTAAAGTGAAATGAATACGCTACTTCATAACGGATCTACTCCTAGAAACTAAGGTTTTCCATGTTTTTCTTTCCTTATAAAACTATTCTAAGCAAGTGTATATGATCTTTGAATCCTACTAAGGTTAATATTGAGGGTATGAATGTCTATAATGTTCTTAAGTCACTTCAAAAGGTTTAGAAGTTGATTTCATGAGTCTAGCATGCATTATAAACATAATCTATTTTATTCTACCAAGCTGTGTTATAGTCGGCCGGGTACGGAACCTATTATGAAACAACTGATAAGTTGGGTTTTGCTAAGCTCCACGTGGCTGGATATGATTCTACCGAGCCTTATGATAGCTGGATATATTTTTACCGAGTCCTCTTTGAGGCCGGGTACGATATGATATGATGATGATGCTCACAGAGGCGAATGTTTTTAATAAGTTTATGTATATATATATATATATATATATATATATATATATATATATGTATTTTGCATTTCATAGCAGTATCCCCCAGAGGCACTCTGATGTTACATGTTGTATCTCCTCTATCTCTCTTTACATTACTCTTCTTGTTTATGCTTTCCTACCTTACATACTCGGTACTTTATTCGTACTGATGTTCCTTTTGCCTGGGGATGCTGTGTTTCATGCCCGAAGGTCCCGATTGATAGGTTAACAGTCCTCCTAGTAGGCTATCTGATCAGCGATGGTGATGGTGCACTCCACTTTCTCCGGAGTTGCCTATTTGGTCAGTATGCTTTGGATATATATTGGTTGGTATGGCGGGGCCCTGTCCCTACCTTTATTATTTTATGTACTCTTAGAGGCTTTTAGACAGATGCCACATGTATGGATACTTGTATGGCCTTGTCGGCCTATGTTTTGAGTACAAATGGTCATGTCGGCCTTATAGGAACGTATGTTACATACATAAGCTTGTATATCATGTTGGGTGTATTCCCTTATGTTTTATTCTTTTTATCTCATGACAGATCTCATTTAAAGATATATTATGTTGATAATCGATTGATTAAGGCGCCGGGTGCCCATCGCGGCCCTTCAGTTTGGGTCGTGACAATTTTCTTCGCACCTATTTCTAGAACTATTATGATTAGGCTCCAATTGGTACAATCCCTCTTTTGATTCACCAAAAACTTGAGCCCTCATCTTCAAAGAGGCATGCAACATACATTGAGTAGAGTAGAATGAGATGATGCAATGAAATTGCAAGCAAAATCTATCTAGTGAGAGACATTAGATTATATTGGAGAGTAGGAACATGCAATATATTTTCCACGATATAATCAGAATGAATGGAAACTCTTCCTACATGAGTGACTGCTATTTTGAAAGAATTAGGTAGTTTGATGTCTATAGGAACAGGTTGAGTCAAAAAACATAGCTTCTGAAGCTCCTAAATGTATGATCCAGGTGCTTGAATTGTAAACTAAAAAGCAAGAACCAGAATATTTGACATTTGTACCAGCCACAACATTCGCATTGATTTCTAAATTTGAGGTTCCTGCATTTGTCACCTTGACTTGCTTAATGAGTCATACCAACTGTGAGAATTGTTCCTTTGAAAGGTGTTGATTCATAACTTCATTAAAATTGATGTTCAGATCATCTCCTTAGTCTCTTGAGAAAGCTCCATTACCTCTGATAGAGGCTTGACCCTGTTTTCCATTTGTGAATTTGAAACCATCTGGAAACCCTATGACTCTGTAGCAATCTGCTACTGAGTGACCTATTTTCTTGATGTAGGTACAAGATGCATTATGGTTGAATTTCTTTTCCTTGCCTTAGGAGCTGATGTCTTTTGTGATGGATTTCCAGATATTTGAAAACCATTAGCAGGATTCTAAAACTGTGCAGGAAGTATGTGCTTCCCATTTCTTTGTAAAAGGTTACCTTGATTTTGGAAATTGTTCTGATTTCCTACTATGAATGATGAAGCATCAGTTGAAATGAGAGGGTTAGCATATACCTCTTTCTAATTCTCATCATGTAAATCAAGGAGTATACATGGTTGCTGTTGGATAAAGGGTTCATCATGAGTATGGTTCCCCTAGCTTGACCATATGACTCATTCAACCCCATTAGTAATTAAATTAGTCTCCAATTCTCTTGTGATTTTTCCACCACTTTCGTACCCTCACATATACAAGTGCAGATGCACTTGATATTAGAGTTGAGAGATTCAAACTCATCCCATAGACGTTTAAGCTTTGTGAATAGGTTGCTATGTCACTTGTACCTTGAACTAAACCAGCGAACTCTCTCTGTAGGTGATACAATTTTACTCCATTAGACTGCCCAAACTTGTGCTACAGTCTAGTACAGAGCTCTTTTGGAGTTTTGAAATATATAACAATGTCTCTAATATCCTTAGATAGTGAGTTCAACAACCATGATGTTACCATGTCATTGCATCTGCTCCATGGTTGATAATATTTGGAAGTAATGGCAGGAGGGACATGTACCATCGATAAAACCCACCTTGCTTTTTGCTGAAAGGGCTATCAACATAGATCTCTTCCATCCTTGATACCCTCTTCCATCAAAGACGCATTATCTAAGCTCATTCTGTGAGCATCTGATGAGTGAAGGAAGTAGGGATGATTAATGTCAAGAGTCACTCCATTTCCAGTTGAAGTTTGAGGTGCAGGAATGAGGGGCGTTTCATGTGTCATGATGGAATAGGATGAAACAAAAAAAATGAAGAAGTAAAAATGAAAAAATGAATTCCCTTGGAATCGAGCTACTACTCTGATACATGAAAGATTGAAAAAGGCAATTGCAGAATTTTCTATCTATTCTTTCATTCATTTTGCAGATATTTATACATGTATTTTCTACTAAAGAAAATTGTAAATCAAAACTACTCTATACACTTATCTAATTTCTATTGCCTTTGCCTATAACTGTGTAACAAAATTATTTTGTACACTTGTCTAAATTTTATTTCTTTTTAATGCAGCTGTGTAACCAAAATATTCTTTTCTATGTGTGAGCATGTGCTTTACCCGTGTAGGATCCAAGGGCTCATATTGTAATTTCTTAAATGTTGACATTGCCCCACGTGTCAAGTCCAATAGTGAGTAGAGACCTAGTTTAATTCCAAAAAACCCAGGTCTCTTGTCTGAAGCCCTTATTTCTTTTTCTTTTTCTTCTTCTTCTTCTTCTTCTTCTTCTTCTTCTTCTTCTTCTTCTTCTTCTTCTTCTTCTTCTTCTTCTTCTTCTTCTTCTTCTTCTTCTTCTTCTTTAACTTTCATATATGACTCCGCCACTTCATTTCTCTCTGGTGAGAAGCCTCCATTTCTCTCACCAGACTCCATTTTTCTCTGATGAGAAGCTTGCTCAACAAATTTTCAAATGCGAAACCTTAATAGTAATTGATAAATGATGAAAGGTACATGTTTTTGAGTATGTTTGCAAATTATTTCAGTAATTGATAAATGATGAAAGTTACATGTTTTTGAGTATGTTTGCAAATTATTTCATATGTGGGTTGTGGTAGATTACATGGTTTTTGAAGTGAAATATGCTCATTATGTATTTCTTGTGTGTAGGAGTAAGTTTGGATGATGAGTGGTCGTAATATGTCAATTTGCTAAAAAAAAGAAAAAATACGAACTAGAATCTAGTCCATTCTCACACATGGCACTAAAACGGACCCGAAAAAGGAGACAATTGAATGCACAAAATAGTAAAGTAAAGCGAAGCATGGATCACTTCGCGAAATGAAAAAATTTAGGAAGCTGAGCCCGTGTCTTCGGTCAGGCGACACGCGAGCGTGGACTCGGATTTCAGCTTTCCTTTCTGAGATTAGATTGGTTAGTACACCTCATACAAACCCTAATTTATATAGATACATCCTAAAACATCCCGTTGAAGTAGGCAGTCACTACTTTAGGGTAAGACAGTACATTTAGAGGCAAGAATGCATTAGGAGCAAGAAGGAAGATTCAACCACGAGTTTTTTCTTTCTTCTTTCAATTTTCTATTGTGGTTATGAATTTTAGTATTGTATTTATACATACTATTATGAGTAGCTAATTTATTATCTAGAGTTTTGATGGAACCTTTCAGAGGATAAATTTTTGTTAAGTCTTAATATATTTTAACCTTTAAATTTCTTTACTTGCCAACTACATGCTTATTTCAGTTGATTGAATGGTCATCGATTGACTGTACCTATTTAATACGTATTGTTTGGGAAAGCGTATATATTTAGGTGGTTGTTGAACAACTTTACTCCTAAACATATGCGAGGAATCAATACGGCAAATTTAAAGATGAGTTTAGGAATAACAAAGCCTTGATGTGGTCATAGGGAGCGGTAAGATAGTGTCAGTGTCACGACCTGAATTTTCAATACTCGGGAGTCGTAATGGCGCCTACTATTGGGAGCTAGGCAAGCCAATTATTTATTACCTATTTTAACATCGACATTATTAAAAACAATGAAACACTTAATATAAAAGAAGAAGTCTTAAGTGTAAATAAACTGAAGCAATGCGGAAATCCAATACAACTCTGCCCAAGAACTGGAGTCACAAACTCACGAATGTCTAGAGAACGCTAAATATAATGTTTGAATAAAAATTCAATTCTGTTTGTTCTGGTACAAAGGATAAAAAACTAATGTAAAGATAAAAGAGACTCACATGCGGACGTCAGCAAGGTTACCTCAGTGTTTATGGACTGAATGTCAGCTCCCCCAAATCAACTGCTGCTGTCCAAAAGCTGCTCCGGCTCCGTGATCTGTACAAAAGATTCACAGAGTATAGAATCAGCATAACCAACCCCATGTGCTGGTAAGTGCCTAGCCTAACCCCGGTGAAGTAGTGACGAGGCTAGACCAAACTAATAAACAAACATGTGCAGTTATGAAATATATTGTAGAAAATAAACCGAAAATAAGCAGTTTATAAAGGAAGGGGGAAACATGTTGTGAGGAGGCAAAGGTTATACACAAGAAGTCTAAATTTAGAGATAGAACAACCAATAGAAATTCAAATCCATAATAAACACTCCTAATATATATTTTATTACGGCGCACAACCCGATCCATTAACATAACAATACTGTTGTGGCGTTCAACCCAATTCACAATTATCATTGCGGCGGCGTGCAACCCGGCCCACATATTTATAGTGTTGTTGCAGCGTGCAACCCAAACCATATCATTTAATGTTGTTGTGGCGTGCAACTCAACCCATATCATTTAGTGTTGTTGTGGCGTGCAACCCGAACCATATATTTTTAATAAAACCTCACCATGACAACAGCCACAAATAAAGAATAAGGCAGTAAAAACTAGTAAAAGAAATCCCGGCAAGGGAATATAACAACACAACTAAATCCCAGCAAGGGAAAGAATTCAACAAAACCAATAAAATGTCCCGACAAGGGAATAACAATCCACTCTTCCTCTTTCTTATATTTCTCACTTTATAATTCACTTTATCATTCGAGCCATCGCTCCAAAGAGTCATTTCATATCATATACCTTGTCAATCCATAACACAACTCGTGTTAGTGCTCCACGGAGTTTAGTAATCATAATCTCTCTCTCATGCTCTTTACAATATTTGGAAATCATCAAATAACCATGGAAGATTTACAACAAGTTCAGGGTAACTCACAATATAAGGACATACGGTCATGCTAGACACTAGTGTATAGATACTCGTCACCATGCCTATACACAATACTCGACAATTAGCAATTAGCAAATTAGACTCTACTCCTATCCCCTCATGCCAAAGTCGGACCAAACACTTACCTCGATGCTTCAAACTCAACTCAACCCTCAAATATAGCTTTACCCCTCGATTCCACCACAAAAGCTGCCCGAATCTAGTCACAAGTTACGTAAATATATCAACAAATGCTAATTGAATCTATTTGAATGCGTATAAATGAATTTCCCAAAGTTTTACCCAAAAAGTCCAAAAACGCCCTCGGGCCCACGTGGTCAAAACCCAAGGTTCGAACCAAAACTCGAGGTTCGAACGAAAACCCGGTTACTCATTCCTCCATGAGTTCATATCTATGATTTATTTTGAAATAGAACCTCAAATTGAGGTCCAAATCCCCAATTTTAAGAAAACCTAAGTTTTACCAGAAATCCCCATTTTCACCCATGGAAATCCTTGATTTTAAGATGAGACATGTTTAATCATGTTGAAGATTGAAGGAATTGAGTAAAAGTCGACTTAATGATTTGGAGAAGAAAGATTGCTTGGGAAAATCGCCTATGGGTGTTTGTGTTTTGAAAGAATGAAGAAATGGGTTAAATATTTGTCTATGTATGAAAAATGCGGGCCTTAGATGTGTGAATCGCGAATTTGGGTTCGCAATTGCGAACCCAACATGCTTAGGAATTGCGAGAAACCAGTTCGAATTTGCGAACTCAGGCCAGATGGGAAGGGATCGCATTTGTGAGAAAAGACTCGCATTTGCAAAGTCTGGAACTCTACATTTGCGAAGGAGAAGGCCGAATTTGCGATCGAGCTAACCAGGGCCCATCTTCGCATTTGCAATGGAAAGCTCGCAATTGCAAGTTCACTTTTATGCTGGCTTCGCAAATGCAAAGCCTACATAACTGAGATACCGGATTTCTTCCAAGGCAAAAAATGCACTCCGACACCTATCCAAAACTCACCGAGCCCTCGGGGCTCCAAACCATACATGCACACAATCTCAAAAACATCCTACGAATTTAATCATGCGAAAAAATCCCCAAAATAAAATCATATACATAGAATCAAGCCTCAAACACATGATTTCTTTAAATTTTTCATAAAATACTAATTTTCCATTTTAAGTTCGAAATACATCAAATGACGTCCGTTTTCAACTAAACCTCACAGAAAGCGCTTAAATCACATATAAGACTTGTTCGGGGTGTCGAAACCAAAATACGAGCCCGATACCATAGTCTCTTGATCAAATTTCTTTTCCATTTTCCTTAATTAATTCCAGAAAAGTATTTCACGCAAAAATTCATTTCTCGGTCATGGGACCTCAGAATTCGATTCCAGGCATACTCCCAAGTCCCATATTTTCCTACGGAACCTCCGGGACCGTCAACGGGTTCGGGTCCGTTTACCCAAAATATTGACCGTAGTCAATATTAATCATATTAAAATCAGAATTCATCATTTTTCACACATAATTCATATTTAAGCTTTTCGGCTATGCGCCGGACTGCACATGCAAATTGATGCAACCCTAAATGAGGTTTCCAAGGCCTCAGATACACAAAATGAGTAAGAAAATAATTGATGACCCTTTGGGTAGTCACATTATCCACCTCTAAAACAACTGTTCATCCTCGAATGAACAAAAGAAAGAAGTACCTGAGTCAGGAAATAAATGAGGATAACGACTCAGCATATCGGACTCGGACTCCTAGGTCAATGGCTCTTGAGGCTGACCACTCGACTGAACACGCACTGAAGGAAAACTCTTCGACCTCTGCTGTCAAACCTGCCAGCTCAAACCATCAAATTGGAGACCGAAATCGCCTACCAAACAATACCTCATATGGAGCCATCTGAATGCTGGACTTGTAGCTTTTGTAGAACTCTGCTAATGGCAAAAATCGGTCCCACGAGCCTCGAAAATCAATGACACAGGATTGGAGCATATCCTCCAATATCTGAATAGTTCGCTCGGATTGTCCGTCCGTCTGAGGATGAAATGTTGTGCCCAACTAAACCTGGGTGCATTACTTTCATTGAACTACTCTGTAGAAGTGCAAGGTAAACTGTGTACCTTGGTCTGAAATGATAGATACCGGCACCCCATGAAGACGAACAATCTCCCTGATGTAGATCTCAGGTAACCTCTCGGATGAATAAGTGGCTGCAACGGGAACAATATGCACTTGGTCAGCGTATAAACAATGACCAAAGTCGCATCAAACTTCTTTCGTATCAACAGGAGCCCAGTAATTAAATCTATGGTAATCCTTTCCCACTTCCACTCGGGAAGCTCAATCCACTGAAACAGTCCACTAGGCCTCTGATGCTCATACTTAACTTGCTGACAATTCAAACATCGAGCTACATATGCAACAATATCTTTCTTCATTCTACGCCACCAATAGTGCTGCCTCAGATCTTGATACATCATCACGGCACCCGAATGAATAGAATACCGGGAACTATGGGCCTCTGCTAAGATCAACTCTCAAATCCCATCAACATTGGGCACAAAAACTTGCCCATGTAATCTCAAGACACCGTCATCATCCAAGGTCACCTTCTTGGAACCTCCACGCTGCACTGTGTCTCTCAGGGCAAACAAATGGGGGATCATCAAGGACATACAAATGGGGATCATCAAACTGTCGATCACAGATATGCTCCAATAATGAAGAACGAGCAATTGTGCAAGCTAACACTCGACTAGGCTCAGATATATCCAACCTCACAAATCGATTAGCTAAGGCCTGAACATCCAAAGCAAGCGGCCTCTAGCTGGCTTGAAGATAAGCAAGACTTACCATGTTGGCGGACTTCCTACTCAATGCATCAGCCACTACATTGGCCTTTCCAGGGTGGTATAAGATAGTAACATCATAATCTTTCAGCAACTCCAACCACCTCCTCTTCCTCAAATTCAACTCCTTTTGCTTGAACCAGTACTGATGACTCTTGTGATCAATGTACACCTCACACGTCACACCATATAGATAATGCCTCCAAATCGTCAACGCATGAACAATGGCTACCAACGCTAGATCATGAACCAGATAATTCTTCTCGTGGATATTCAACGGACTCGAAGTATAGACAATGACTCTGTTATCCTGCATCAATAGTGCATCAAGCCCAATATGGGAAGCTTCACAATACACTGCATAAGGCCCTGAACCAGTGGGCAAAACTAATACTGGTGCCGTAGTCAGAGCTGTTTTGAGATTCTGAAAGCTCGCCTTACACTTATCCGACCTCCTGAACTGGGCACCTTTCTATGTCAACATGGTCATCGGGGGTGCAATAGATGAAAGCCCCTCCATGAACCGACGATAGTAGCTTGCTAATCCCAAGAAACTCCGAATCTCTGTAGCTGATGCTGGCCGAGGTTCTTGAATGCCTCATTTTTCTTTGGGTCCACTTGAATACCCTCTATGGATACAACGTGACCCAGAAATGCAACTGAACTCAACCAGAACTTGCACTTTGAGAACTTAGCATATAACAAACTATCCTTTAGAGTATGAAAAACCACTCTGAGATGTTGCTCCTGCTCCTACTGGATGCGGGAGTATATCAGAATATCATCAATGAAAACTATCACGAACAAGTCCAAATAAGGCTTGAACACTCGGTTCATCAATTCCATAGGGCATTGATAAACCCAAATGACATGACCAAAAACTCATAATGCCCATACCGAGTGCGGAATGATGTCTTTGAAACTGATGGTAGCGAGATCTCAAGTCTGCCATTGAAAACACCTTGGCACCCTGAACCTGGTCGAACAAATCGTTGATCCTAGGCAATGGATACTTGTTGTTTATTGTAACTTTGTTCAATTTCTGTTTATCAATGCAAATCCTCATCAAACCATCTTTTTTCTTCACAAACAACACTGGCGCACCCCAAGACGAAACGTTGGGTCTAATAAAATCCTTCTCAAGCAAATCCTGCAACTTATCTTTTACCTCTTTCAACTCTGGTGGGGCGATGTGATATGGCATGATAGAAATGGGCTGCAAGCTCGGAGCCAGATCAATACAAAAGTCGATATCCCCGTCGGGCGGCATACCCAGCAGGTCTAAAGGGAAAACCTCGGGGATCTCCCGAACAATAGGGACAGAGTCAATAGAAGGGACCTCTGCGCTGGAATCGCCAACATATGCCAAATAAGCTAAACACCCCTTCTCGACCATGCGTCGAGCCTTCACATATGATATAACACTGCGGGTGGAATGATCTGGGTCCCTTTCCACTCCGATCGGGTCAAATCTGGCAAAGCCAAGGTAACGATCTTGGCATGATAATCCAAGATAGCATGATACGGGGACAACCAATCCATCCCTAATATGACATCGAAGTCGACCATGTCTAAGAGTAGTAAATCAACACGGGCCTCAAGACGCCCTAAACACTACAACACAGGATCGATGAACTCAATCGACCACTATAGAATCACCCAGTGGTGTAGATACATAAACAGGAGTACTCAAAGAATCACTAGTCATGACCAAGTACGGTGCAAAATAGGACAACACATACGAATACGTTGACCTAGGGTCAAATAGCACTGAACATCTATCTCATGGACCAGAATAGTACCTGTAATAATGGCATCTAAAGACTCAGCCTCTGGCTTGGCTAGAAGAGTATAACACCAGGGATGGGCCCTACCTCCCTAAACCATATATCTGGGACGATCGGCTGCTGGCTGGCCTCTACCTCTAGCGGTCCGAGCTCGACCTCTATGATCTCTACCTCTACCTCTCTCACCTATACCCCCCCCTCTAGCTGGCGGGGCGTCTTGTAGAACCTCCGGTGCATGAATCATAGCACGGGAACCCTGATCCCGCGACTGAGCACCCCTCAACCTCGGGCAAGCCCTCCTAATGAGAACACTGAGACTGACCCTGTCGACCTAAAGACCACCTTGGAATCTCTAAAGCGGTGGTGCACTGATAGGCTGCTGATTAGAATAATGCGGCTGGGAACCACGATCACCCGAATTACCATGAGAGACGTGTAGAGCTAACTGAAAATGCTTGTGAGGATGGCATCCACCATAAGAATCTCACCTCCATACAAGGTACCACTGAATCTTCCTGAGTGAGGGGGCCTCTTATCCCAACCTGACCAGCTCCCTATGACAGAGCAATCTCAACTCGGCGGCCGTATTGGCCGTCTTCTAAAAACTGATCTCACTCCCTGCTCCCATAGCCATCTGGAGACGAATCAGCTGAATCAAAAAGTCAATAAACCTCCGCACCCTTTCTCTCTCTCTCTCGGTGGGGGGTATGAAAATAACATGGCGAGCTAGATCTATGAACCGGGTCTAATAATGGGTGACTGACATGGAGCCTTGCTAAAGGCGCTCAAACTTCCTGTGAGGAGCCTTTCGCTGAGTAACTAGGAGAAACTTCTCCAAAAACAACTCTGCAAACTTGTCCCAAGTAATAGAGGGTGACCCTACTGGTCTAGCTAAACAATAGTCCCTCCACTATGTCTTGGCGGATCCAGATAGACAAAAGGTGGCGAAGCCGACCCCATTGGTCTCCGCAATACACATTGTCTGAAGAACTGTAACGACCAGACCCGTCTTCATGGGAGTTACAACCCCGTTTCTCCATTTTATGCTTCTATATAATTCATTATATGTGTTGGAATGATTTGAAGTAATTCTGATGGAGTTTGGTTAGACATGAGACAATTAGTCCTTTTATGAGAATGTGAGTTTGGAAAAGTCAACCGAATGTTGACCTATGAGTTAGAGGGCTCAGAATAGAATTCCGACAATTCGACTAATTTCGAGTGGTGATTTATGACTTAGGAGCGTAATCGGAGATGAATTTGGAGGTCCGATGTAGAATTAGGCTTGAATTGGCTAAGGTTGAATGTTTGGCGAATTCCGGTTGATAGGTGAGATTTTGATCTGAGGGTCGAAATGAAATTCTGAGAGTTGCAGTAGCTTCATTAGTTGATTTTGGATATGTCTTCAAATATTCAGATCCATCGGAGGTGTTTAGGTCGAGTTTTACACCAAATGCAAGTTTTGGAAATTTTAGTTTAGCTTACGGTTGAATCCGTGATAATTCGATGATTATTTATGCTATGATAGTATTTTTATGTTACGAGAAAGTTTGAATGAAGTAATAGAACATATTTGTGCATTTGGTTGAGGTCTTAGGGTCCTCAGGGTGATGTCGGATGATTAAAACAGGACTTTTTTAAGTTGTAGGAGGTCTGTTATTTGAAGTTCCTGGTAATTCCGCATCTGCGGAAAAGGGACCGCAGGAGCGGTTCCGCATATGTGGCTAAATGGTCGCAAAAGAGGCCTTGGTAAGGGCTGGCATCTTCCGCAAAAGCAAAAGAAGTTCCGCAAAAGCGGATACCGCAGAAGCGGTAAGATACCGCAGAAGCGGTCATGGAATATTGAGGGGACCGCAGAAGCGGTAAATGTGATCGCAGATGCATCCCCAATTAACTTAATGGAAAAACCACAGAATCAATTTATTGGCCATAGAAGCGACAACCGCAGAAGCGATCTGGTTGTCGCAGAAGCGAAAATCGCAGAGGGTTTTTAATAAACAATGTTATCGAATTTCAGAAGTTAAAAAATATTTTAGACTTCAGGGAAAGGCGATTTGCGGGAAATTTTGAAGAGAATTCGTGGGATTTCATTAGGTAAGAGTTATTAGACACGGATTATGTTGATATGATGTAAAAACATAGATTAAACACTGAAAAACCCAGGATTTAAGGGGTAAAAATGGAGGTTAGGGCTTGAAACCTATGAAGGAGTAAAATTAGAATTTGAGGGGTCAAACTGACTCCGATTTTGATGAATTTTATATGTACAGACTCGTGGCGAGACGAGAAGTCCGTTGATATGATTCTCAGAATTTTTCGAGAAGTGTGCTCAGGGCTCGGGGTTTACCAACTTCGCAATTTTAGTATTTTTTCGAGTAATTTCAATTGGGTCATGTATCTTTAACCTGTTATAACATATTCGTTGTGATTTTGAATAGATTCGACGCGTGTAGAGGGAGATTCAAAAGGAAAAGGCATTGCTAACTAGTCTACGACCAGTTAGAGGTGAGTAGTTTGTATAGATGATGGCTAAAGGTTTGAAACCCTGGTTTATCACATCGTGACGCTATATTAGGGCATGACTCGCGTCCCATGGGAAGAGCGGGATTGTAAATGATTTGGAATTGTGACTTGGTCCATCCCGAGAGCTAAATAAAATTATTGGTGGTTGATACCCACCCTGTAATGAATGTATCTGGGCTAATTGCCATGTTTGGGGGCTTGTGCCGATCTGTAGCATCCGTCTAGGATGAGTATCTTTGTGATAACATGATTTGCATAATCATTGGTCTTAGTCATGTGTTTTATCACTGCTATTAAATGCTAATTCCCCTCTTTCCTGAAATTTATTAACTAAATTACATTCACCTTAATAATTGGAAACTGGAAAATTAGATTGAATCTGTTATATGGCTTATATGCATATTGTGGACTGAGTATGGCTTGGGCTGCACACCGCAGCGGTGATATGATGATATTGCGCTTGGGCTGAAGGAGACCCTCCGGAGTGTGTACACACCCCCAGTGAGCGCCGTCAACATTAAATGGATCGGGATGTACGCCGCAACAGATTCATGTGCATTGTATTGCATCTTTGCATGATACTTGACTGTTATATTTGATATTTCTTTGTTGTTAGTTCGTAGTTAAGGTGCCAGACTCTTAGTTGTAGCTTTGCTTTGTGGCATTTCGTGGATTTATTATCTTCAGACATTTTGTATGCTTATTACTCACTGAGTCGGTAGTACTCACCCCTACTCCCTGCACCTTGTGTGCAGATTCAGGTACACCAGAGGCTTAGCTGACACTCGTAGTCTCCAGATATTTTCAGAGACGTTGAGATAGTTGTTTGACGTTTGAAGGACTTAGCTGCTTTTCATATTTCAGTTATTTTTATTATGTACATTTCCAGACTTTTATATTTTCATTCAGATATTATTATTCAGTTTTGTTTAGAGGCTGTAAACTAGTGACCCAAATCTTTTGGGAGTGATTATTTAGATTTCGTACTATCTTCATATTATTCTATTAATATTATCAGATTATTATTATAACTTTATTATATTTTTCCTTAAATTGTCGGTTTGAGAATTATTGACAAATGGAGAGTGAGTGATGGTCAGGCTTGCCTAGCTTTAGGGTTGGGCGCCATCACAACCGGGGTTGGGTCGTGACAAGAACCACATGGCAGCTATACAAGAAATCTTGGGGGTCCTCTGAAGAAGCACCACTGAATGTGGTGGTGAAGAGCTTGGTGAACCTATCCAGCCTCCACAAAGCATCTGCAGACAAAGACGCTCCATCACCGGTCTGAGCCACAATAATCAACTGAATTGCCACAACTAGCTGAACCACTGGAACCTGAGCTTGGGGAGCTACCTACTCCTGAGTATGTGTAGCAGGAGTTTGAACCCCTCCTCCAGCCTGAGAAGTGACCGGTGCTACTAGAAGCAAACGCGATCGAGTGACACTCTCCATAAGGCCTACCAATCTAACCAAAGCTTTCTAAAGAACCGGGTGGCTATATACCCCTCTTGGACCTGAGCTGGGCCCGCCGGAGCTGCTGGAGTTGGAACCTCCTCGTCAAAATCAATCTGAGGCTCCACCTTTGGGGCTGCTGCTCGGGGCTGAGCTCTACCCCTGTCTCAGCCTCTGCCTCACCCTCTGCCCCTCGTAGAAGCTGCTACTGGGGGACTCGGGTTGCTGAGCGGTAGAAGAGGAAGCTCATGTTCTCTCCATCTGCGAAAGAACAGAGTAGAAAGACAATCAGTATTTCAGAAACAGAATCGTGCGATAAGAAAGAACAAAAGCGAAGTTTTCCAAACTTTGTAGCCTCTGGGGTATAAATACAGATGTCTCCGCACCGATCCCCCAGACTCTATCGAGTTTGTCTGTGAGCTGTGAGACCTATATAATATAGTTCTATGATACCAACTTGTCACGACCCGAATTTCTCCACCCTCGGGAGTCGTGATGGCCCATACTGTTGGGAGCTAGGCAATCCAATTATTTATTAGCTCTTATAAGAACATTGAGATTATTAAAAACAACGAAACAGTTAATAGAAAAGTGAAAGTCTTAAATGTAAATAAACTAAAGCAATGTGGAAATCCAATACAACTCTACCCAAGAACTGGAGTCACAAACTCGCGAACGTCTAGAGAATGCTAAATACAATGTCCGAATAAAAACATAATTCTGTTTGTTCCAGTAAAAAGGATAACAAACTAAAGTAAAGATGGAATAGACTCCGGGTATTCGGATGTCAGCAAGGCTACCTAAGTGTCTCTAAACTGAAGTGAGCTCCCCCAAATCAGCTACTGCTGTCCAAAAGCCACCCCGGCTCCGTGATTTATGCAAAAAGATGCACAAAGTGTAGCATCAACACAACTTACCCAATGTGTCGGTCAGTGCCTGGCCTAACCCCGATGAATTAGTGACGAGGCTAGACCAAACTACCAAATAAACCTGTGCAGTTATGAAATATATTGCGAAAAATAAATAAGAAATAAGCAGTTTATAAAGGGAGGGGAAAACATGCCGTGGGCAGGCAATAATTATACACAAAAAGTATAAATATAGAGATAGAACAACCAAGTGAAACATAAATCCGGAATAAACACACTTAACCTATATTTTGCTGCGGCGCGCAACCCGATCCAATCATATAGAAATATTGTTGCGGCGTGCAACCCAATCCACAATTATCATTGCTGAAGAGTGCAACCCGACCCGCATATTTATAGTGTTGTTGTAGCGTGCAACCCGACCTATATCATTAGTGTTGTTGCAGCGTGCAACCCGACAAATATCATTTAATGTTGTTGCGTCGTGAAATTTTTTTAATAAAATCTCACCCAGACAACAGCCACAAATAAGAGATAAGGGAGTAATAACTAGTGAATGAAATCCCGGCAAGAGAATATAACAACACAACTAAATCCCCGTAAGAGAGAGAATTCAACAAAAGCAATAAAACGTCCCAGCAAGGGAATAACCATCTACTCTTCCTCTTTATTACACTTCTCACTTTATAATTTACTTTATCATTAGAGCCATCGCTCCAAAGAGTCATTTCATATCATATACCTTCTCAATTCGTAACACAACTCAAGTGAGTGCTCCACGGAGTTTAATAATCATAATCTCTCTCATGCTCTTTACAGTATTTGGAAACCATCAAATAAGCATGGAAGATTCACAACAAATTGAGGGTAAATCACAATATAAAGACACATGTCATGCTAGACACCAGTGTATAGATACTCATCACTATGCCTATACACCGTACGCGACAATTAGTAAATAGAAAATAAGACTCTACTTCTATCCCCTCAAGCCAAAGTTAGACCAAACACTTACCTCGATGCTTCAAACTCTACTCGAGCCTCAAGTATAGCTTTACCCCTCAATTCTACCACAAAATCGCCCAAATCTAATCACAAGTTACTTAAATATATCAACAAATGCTAATTGAATCACTTTGAATGCATACAAATAAATTTTCCAAAATTTTACCCAAAAATTCCAAAAATGTCCCCGGGCTTACATGGCTAAAACTTGAGGTTCGAACCAAAATCCAGCTTTCCATTCCCCCACGAGTTCATATCTATGATTTGTTTTGAAATCGGACCTCAAATTGAGGTCCAAATCCCCAGTTTTAAGAAAACCTAAGTTCTACCCAAGATTTCCATTTTCACCCATAAAAATTCTTTTTAAGATGAAAACATGTTTAATGATCTTGAAGATTTAAGGAATTGAGTAAATATCGACATACAAATGATTTGGAGAAGAAAGGTTGCTTGGAAAAATCGCCTATGGGTTTTTGAGTTTTGAAAGAATGAAGAAATGAGTTAAAAATTCGTCTAAGTATGAAAAATGCAGGCCTCATATGTGAGAATTGCGAATTTGGGTTTGCAACAGGCTTGGAAATTGCGAGAAACCTGTTCGCATTTGCGAACTCAGGCCAGATGGGAAGGGATCACATTTGCTAGAAAAGGCACGCATTTCCGACGTCTAGAATTCCGCATTCTCGAAGGAGAAGGCCGCATTTGCGATCGAACTGACCTGGGCCCATCTTCGCATTTGCGATGGAAAGCTTGCAATTGTGAGTTTGCTTTTGCGAATGCTAGTTTCGTAAATGCAAAGCCTGCAGAACTGAGATACCAGATTTCTTCCAATGCAAAAATGCGCTCCGACACCTATCCGAAACTCACCTGAGCCCTCGGGGCTCCAAACCATACATGCACAAAATCTTAAAAATATCCTACTGACTTACTCATGCGATCAAATTGCCAAAATAACATCATATACATAGAATCAAGCCTCAAAATATGTCAAATGACATCTGTTTTCAACCAAACTTCATAGAAAGCGCTTAAATCACATATAATACTTGTCCCGGGTGTCTGAACCAAAATACGAGCCCGATACCATAGTCTTCTGATCAAATTTCTTTTCCATTTTCCTTAATTAATTCCAGAAAATAATTTCGCACAAAAATACATTTCTCGAGCTTGGGACCTCGAAAATTCCGGGTATACGTCCAAGTCTTGTATTTTCCTACAGACCCTCCGGGACCGTCAAATCACGGGCCCGAATCCGTTGACATAAAATGGTGACCGAAGTCAATATTAATCATATTAATATCAAAATTCATCATTTTTCACACATAATTCATATTTAAGCTTTCCAGCTTCGTGCTCGG
The DNA here is from genome assembly GCA_034376525.1 of Nicotiana benthamiana. Classification (NCBI taxonomy): domain Eukaryota; kingdom Viridiplantae; phylum Streptophyta; class Magnoliopsida; order Solanales; family Solanaceae; genus Nicotiana; species Nicotiana benthamiana. Next base: position 53,699,100 of record CM067341.1, on the reverse strand, counting down.
ACTGCACACGCAAATCGAAGCAATCCTAAATGAGGTTTGCAAGGCCTCGAAGATAAAAATGAGTGATAAAACAGGTGATGACCCTTTGGGTCGTCATAGTCAGCTAGCGTAGTTCGGGAGAATATATCTAGTAAATTGTTGTAATTGCTTTGGAGGGAATTACGATACTTGAAATGCTCACGATGAATAGAGAATACCTAGGCGAAATTATAGGAGACGTAGTGGCAAGGATTTTGACAATTGGGAAAATCATCCCTCTATGCCTCCTTATAATCTTGTCTCCAACTTTATCCTCGTTAGTTGTTAATTTTACTGCTTTTTAGTATTTGTTAGTTGATTAGTTAGAAATATAAATTAAAATTTTTATAACTAGAAAATTATTTGAACTTGTGTTTCTTAGCAATATTGAACAAGTGTAGTTAATCTTTAATTCGTTGTGAGAATCGATTCCGAACTCTTACACCGAATTATATTTGCAGCGAGCACATATCCTTTTCAGAGTTAGAGATGGAGCACTTGATCAATAGTTAATTCCCCCTGCTTTAACGAACAACATTAGCTAACTTCTGAAAGTTTTCTATAGTTGTGAAATACTAAAATCGAACAAATTCATGTTGGGTGAGATGTTTATAATTGCATCTGTTTCTGCTTCACTCCATTAACCTTCACTTTTACCTTCATTATTGTTAGCAAAAACAACACTAATCAACAACAACAACGACACTAATAATAATAACTGAAGAAAGTTATACCGTAAAATTTTGGAAGTTATCTTAATGAATAGTTAACTAACGTTCATAGCACGTGAATTACTCCATTTTCTTATCTTTCAATATTATCGTAAAGCACATATTCTTTAGGATGAAATCCACCAAAACATTTAAAAGTAAAAACGAAAAGAATATTAAAATACGATATGGTGGTGAAGTAATTTAGTGGCAAGCAACATTTTAATAATTTGTCTAATTTACCACCGTTGTTCCATTGGAGAATATCTACCTTAGTGGTAAGAATTTGGAAGGAAAGAAAAAAGAATTGGTAGAGTCATGGTTATTTTGATGCCATTTGTCTTCTTCACAAATTGATACCATTGTACTGTCTTGCTCTATCTTTGATATATTCCACACTATAACATTCATCTTTGCTTGATGGATTTTATTCCTAAGGATAATATTCCGTTTTTACCGATCTTAATTTTCAACCGGAAGGATAAAAACACAAAATGTTAGTCAGAAACTGGGGAAAAAAAAGTGGCGAATAGAAAGCGTTCTACTTATACTTATAGCCTCTTGGCCAGACTTCCAAAATTAGCTTATTTTGAAAAATATCTTTTTCAAAAACACTATTAAAAAAAATATTTTTGATGAGAATCGGTTTGTGTTTGAGTAATTAATTAAAAAGGTACTTTTGAAAAGCAATTAGTGTTTATTCAAACTTTTTAAAAGTGATTTTAAGTGTATTTTCTCAAAAGTGCTTTTGTAAAAAATATTTTTAAGGAGAAACTACTTTTTGTTTCTTAAAAAATTACTTTTGATTCTATTTCAATGCACATTTTTCTTTTCTAAAAGTTTGGCCAAAAACCTTACTTCGGACAAAAATATTTTTGAAACACAAAAACACTTTGAACCAAAAAGAGAAAAGGCCAAACAAGATACTATTGGAATCGAAAGCCTCTCTATTGGAGCAAGCATTGATGCCCATTCCTTTTGTCTTAGATGTTGATAAAGAATATCAAAGCTTAGGTTCTATACAGATATTTATAACACTAAAAAAGAAAGAAAAATTTAGGCTTTTAGCTACTACTACTTTTTTCAAAGAGTCGAGAAATTAGGGATAAGTCAAATAGGTATATATATCATATCTTTCGCACCTTTTTAAGCCTTTCGGTACGAGAAACCAATGAATTAGAAAAGAAAATACTTAAAATTGACCTAGGCCACTTGTCAGTCCCTAGCTCTTTTTCATGACAATATGAAAATTTTCCACTATTTAATTTTATTTAATAAACAAAATGAAAAGATGAATTTGTGGTTTATTAATTATTCATAGACATAAGTGCAATCATGCAAACGATGCAATTCGACATGAATTTATATTTGTGATATACACCTTTTTTGCCTTGGGGATCTCTCAATCACACATTTGTCTTTGATTGCCGGCTCTAATGTTGTACTTGATGATAAGGCTTGTGCATTATGCCCCAAATTTGGGAGGATCCATTTTTTAGAAATAATAAACTATAGGTTTTTTAAATAAAATTTTTTAGTACTTTCAGTATAAAAGAGGGCTTTCTCATCTAAGAGGAAAGTTTTTTTTTAGCTATGTAAATAAAATAACTGTTTGACTTACTTAAATAGGGGCAAAATGAATAGTTAACGTGTAATCGGAATTGATTTGACAAAAAAATAGTATTGAAAGATACTACTCTTATCGATATACTATCTAATAAAAAAACTTTTCTTTTAATAGTTGCTCCAACGAAATAAATTTTTCAAAATTAAAATTGATAAAATCTTAGCTAAGATAGATAATGTCTCAAGAAAGATTAAACCGTTTGTCTATATTAGTTAAAAAGGAACTATATGAAAAAGCCTGATTATAAAAATATTATTAACAATGTTACATCTCAAAATTCTAGAAGAATAGACTTCAAATAAAAATATATATTATAACCTTCAAATAAAAAATTTAGACATCATATTAAACTTTATCTTTAGGCCATCCATGTGATTGAGTCGCGCTTGTTCAAGACAGATGTTGATCTAAAATTTTAAATCAAGAATCCCAAAGTATCACTATTCACTACACCTATTATTATTATTTTGTGGCAATACGAATAAGATATAAATATGTAAATTTTAAAGAAAAAGTTGCGTAACTATAATCAGTATACATTGTTCTAAATTGATTGTATCGTGGGGGGGGGGGGGGGGGGGGGGGGAGGGTTTGCACCTTCGGTTTTCTCTTTTGTCATATGGTTCGTAGAATAGCACCACCACCAAAGATTTGAAAACATTCGAAAAATGAGCATATTTGCTTTCTTCATTACAATAATTTAGCTTTCTTTTTTTTGAGGAAATTGTCGCACCAAAAGCGAAAAAAATTTAAAATCTGATGAAAAACAGCAAGGAATCAATAGAATGTTTAGTTAAAAAAGATCAATTGAGATTCCTTCTCTGGTCCCCCGAAGATCTCTACGTACTTGTCCAGGACAAGTGAAATTTTCGAAGTTGGACGTGCAAAACAACTTATTTCTTTTAACACGTTACACCTAATTGTATATAATCCCTAGCTTTCATTAAAATTTTATAATCTCCATATATAATCGATGTTCAAATATTCACTTGAACTTTAGCAACTTGTTATCTCCACGATTGGGTTCAAATATTTTTTATATCTATTGGAAATTGAACCATGATCACTAAATTATAATTTTGGATTGTGCTAAGGTTGTTCTAAATATAATATATAAATATAAAAATAAATTCTACTTTATAAATACAGTGTAATTTTTCGATAAAAACTATTCGAGTGAACACCCTTGCGCCCCCTAAATCCACCCCTGCATATAGGTGTGTCATCTATCACCTAGTAAAAAAACGTATTTTCAAGATGTGGGCTTACTGTGAGCATGTAAAGAAGGGATCCACCTGGCCCAGGGTCATATATATCATTTTTTGGGTTTTTGTATTGAGTAGCCCTAAAATCATGTGGGCTTTTTTGGGTATTGCAACCTTGTTTAAAGTAGGTAAAAATTGTGTGGTGTAGCCATTTTTTAAGGTGGTATTTACTTTTTATCCAGTATTTCTAATGCTTAGCAACAGTAGCCACTAGTCTATTAAAATTAATATGAAAACTAGGGGTGTGCATTCGATTTAACGATTCGATTTTGACCCTTATCGATAATTATTTATCGATTATCGATTTGAACATATGCTTATCGCTATCGTTTCAATAAGGTTTCGATTTTTTCGATTTCGATTTATCGATTTTTGGGTCTTATCGATTCGGTTATCGAATACACCAATAAATTTTTTTTTGGGATTCCACAAAAAGTATATCGCTACAAATACGCCTAACTAATATGGACTAAAGAAGCTAAAATAAGAAGAGCATCGTTTATAACATAAATATTGTGTCAACAAGCACATGAAATGAAATTAAAGTAAGTGATTTTGTATGCCACTAACACTGCTACGGTATAAAAAAAAATATCATCACGGCTAATTTTATTTTTCATTAATTTGAACTTTATTCCCTTAACTTTAAATATGATCATTCCTTAAATGTGGTAGAGAAAATAATAGCGCTAGGACTTAGGGTAAAGGAAATGATATTATAAAATAAGGGTTAAAAAATTTAAAAAAATATTTTAAAAAACAATTTATAAAAAATTTAAAAAATAGTGTATGTTATCGGTTTTGAAGGACAAAATCGAAATCGAAATCGATAACTCGATAAGAAAAATTTTGAAATCGAAATCGATAAATCGATAAATCGATAAACCGATATCAATAAATCGATAACAAATAATCGATTCGATTTATCGATAAGCCGATTCGAATGCACACCCTAATGAAAACTGTGCCGCCGTCTGTGAAAAGATACTATGAAGATCAAAAAAGTACTCAGACAAAGACGATGAACTAATCCCTAATGTATTTTTCTGGTCTTGGTGTTTTATAGAGGAATCAAAGATATTTTGAAAGGAAACCAACACCATCACTTTTGTAAAGTTCAGATGTATCAACAGAAACTTTTGCGTACTAACAATAACTTCTTGGGGCTCCATCTATTCAGCAAACTATTTCGCTTACGTATCAAAACAACAATATCTAAGATAAAGATTCCATGATCCACTTTTTTTATTTATTTATTATTTTATTTTATTTTGAAAAAATACAAATAACGTTTGGTTTTCTGCTATATTACAAATCTTGAACTTCAAGTTACAAGTTAAAAAGTTAATGACACTTAGTCCTGAAATTCAAGTTTCAAGTACAAAAATTAAGGACGTTTGGTCCTTAACTTTGAGTTCCAAGTTCAAAAGTTAAGGACACTTGGTCCTGAACTTTGACTTACAAGTTCCAAAAGTTGAGGACACTTGGTCCTTAACTTTGAATTCCAAGTTCAAAAGTTAAGGACACTTGGTCTTGAACTTAGACTTACAAGTTCAAAAGTTAAGGACACTTGGTCCTGAACTTATTCAAAAGTTAAGGACATGCAGTCCTTAACTTTGACTTACAAATTTAAAAGTTAAGGACGCTTGGTCCCGAAGTTTGAATTTCAAGTTCAAAAGTTAAGGACATGAGCAGAAAGATATTTTCGCTCGGACTGTTAAAGTTTATTATGGAAGTGGCTAAAAAGAAAAGATATTTTAAATAGTGGCTTAAAAGTAAATACATATGTTATTAGTGGCTAACCGCACTTTCCCCTTTAAAGTGGTTGGTTGTTCGAAACTAATTGTATTTCTAGCCAAAAAGTATATATATATATATATTAGAATCGCAAGAAGCACATTGTTAGGATCCTTCATGAATCTGACTTTGATGAAAAAACAATCCCACAAAAGCTCGTCATATTCAGCTGAATCACGAGCTAACCATTTATTGTAAAAAAAATCAATGTTCTTCTTGAAAAACACATCATCTCTCCGAGTGGCTCCTCGGAGTATTAAGAATGAAAGTGTTCACCCACTCATTCAAATTGAACCAGAATTCTGGCATTTCAACCCTTAAGATGTAGCTAAAAAAATACTAAGCTCTTCAGCCAATTTCATTCAAAGCACCCACAAACATACTCTCTCTCTCCTCTCTTTATATATATATATATATATATATATATATATATATATATATATATATATATATATATATATATATATATATATATATATATATATATTTCTGGGAGTGTTTAGAGATATGTATATTTTTACTACTTAGGGATCTTACATAAAGGATCGCTAGGACACACTATTTACCTTATATATATAAATGTGTGTATATATATATATATATATATATATATATATATATATATATATATATATATATATATATATATATATTTATAGATATCTTACATGAATTGTATATATTATATATTCTTTGACTATTTTTTGTTTAGACAGTTTGATGAGTGGTTATTTAGTTAATTTTTCTTTTACACATTGCGCTACTTTTCCTTTTGGGGGGTTCGTAATGCATTTAATAGGTCGATGTCAAATTGGAAAAGAGATTATAATTTGACTCGTAATGCTATTTCGAATGCAACCTAATTGTATCATTATGAAATAAATAATTAAATCTTTAAAGTGTTAACTGTAAACGGAGAAAAAGGAAAACACATGAAATGGAAATATACTTGTTCCTAGACATGGGAAATCTTGGCTAGCACTTGTAAAGTCATTCTCCATTTCATTCTGCAACAGCAAGTGTCAAAAACACAAATCATTAATTCAATTCAATATAATTAGATTTTTAGTATCAAACTATAGACATGGCTCATTGCTAAGTAGTTTATTCCTGTTTAACTTCTTTTTTTAATTTACACTCGACTTATCTTACAATTTAATATATGATAGATGAATTATCGACTCACATAATATTAATTCAATAATTTTAGGAGGATTCAATCCAACATGGTAACTACAGATGGCAACGGGCGGTGCAGGTTTAAAGCTATGCGGTTTGCGGTTGGGTTTTAAGTTATGCGGGGTGGGGACAAAGGCGGGGGAGGGGTGTATTGAGGTAATTTTTTTGAAAAAAAATCATATGGGCGCGGGCGAATTTACGCGAGTTTAAGCAACTTTTGTGATTGACCTATTTCTGCAAACTATCCAGCAAAAAACAAATAAGATTAAAAATGCGGTAACTTTCTAATCAAAATAGTAAAAGCTATTTAAAATTCTTAACCAAATTTAGTATTTCAAATTGTCTTTGAGAAATGGAGTTCAGTAGTGGGAAACATTTCGAAACTTTTTTCAGCCAGTGATTACAATATTAGTTTTTTAACACTAATATTCAGAAAATGAATGAAGTGTCTGAAACCGTTAGTTCTTCTTGTATTTGTTTCTATGCCGGGTATGCTTATTTCAGTTTTATATTTTTTTACGGCTCTTTTTTAATTATTCAATGTATATAGACAAAGAGTAGAATATTTGCTTGCAATTTCGAGATCAGATGAGAGTAAAAATTAATGTATCGTGAATGATAAGATAAAGAGGTGGAGAAAAGGGGCTAATAATATAAAGAAACTTAATATCAATAGAAATAGTAATAATGTAAAATACTACTTTACAATGAATAATAATACATTAAAGGAATGATTTGTGGTTTTAACAATGAGCAAAAAAACTTAGCTTTTTTCTAATTGAAGAATTCAATGCATGATCAACAAAAGATCTTGCATTTATTTTTATTAAACTAAAAATTCTATCCAAAATCTCAAAATAATAAAAAACTTATTATGCGGGGCGGGTGGATGCGGTTATTGATTTGGGAGCGGGTGAACGGGAGTGAAAATATTATGCGGGGCGGTGCAAGACAGGTTGAAATTCTTGTGGGTATACTCGGGTTTGCCCCGCAACTGCACTCCACTGCATTGTTTGCCAATGATAGTTTGCTATATATCGGCTCTCAAACATCTTGGCATTGCACTATTGCCAAACAATATATATATATATATATATATATATATATATATATATATATATATATATATATATATATATATATATATATATATATATATATATATATATATATTATACGTTTTTCAAAAACCGTTGGGACCAAAGGAATACAAAACAAACGACAAGAAATTAAGTAATATTAAAAAATGAAGTTATCAATATTGAGGATTCGAAAAGACCTTGATCGACAAAGGTAATGACAACAGAACTATCTCCATTGTAGGATTTGTCTAACTCAACCACTCTATATTTGCAAGGTTCTAATTCAAGTTTTCCTTTTTCCACTCTCAGTGCTAGTATCTTCTGCATGTATCTTGCATTGTTTTTAAAAAAAATACTTAATGAGAAGAATATACAATTAACTTATGACAAAAAAGACAAAGGTTAGTCTTACTGACCCTCTATTTTGAAATTGTTTACCCTTAAAAAATCAGTTAGCACTTAAATTTATAAGTGGTTTTAAAGTTATGTAGATTAATTTGTCGTTAAGCAACAAAGTAAACTGCAATCGAAATAATCAATGATAAAGTAAATTCTAACCACACGAATTTAACAGTAACGGTCTTGGGAGGTTAGTCACCTTACTACTACGAAATAGTTGTTTTGCGACTGCCAAAACGGTCGCAAAGCGGTCAGAAAATGCCAATTCCGACTACTTTCCGACCGAAATATCGTGGTCGCAAAATAGCAGGTCTGAAAAGTTTTGCGACCGAATTGGTCGGTAATTTGCGACTACTGCGATCGCAAATTCAAAAATAAAATGACTAACAAATGATGCCAACTGTCCGACTGTCTCGGTCGCAAATTTTCCTACTGGCGCGGTCGCAAATAATTTAATTTAAATTTAAATTTTAAATTAACTTTCCCACTACTTCAATCGCAAATCTAATTTAAAGTTATTTTTTTATTTATTGTTCTGACTACCGTGGTCGTCAAATTTAATTTAAAAATATTTATTTATTTGTATTTCTGACTACAATAGTCGCAGATGTTTCTGAATGTGTAATATTTTGACGTATTTTGCTCAGAAAACGGGATTTATTTTTACCAAATTCTAGCTCTTTTAAAGCAATACCACCTACCAATTCAAATATACAACAACCAATCTACCATGCTAACCAATCAATCCACCATTGCAACTAATCAAATCCATAAAATGCAAAACATAAATATTTGTAACTAAAACATCCAAATAGAGTTAAACATTCTAGCACCATTCAATCTAGTCTAAAATATTACAATCATAGTCAAGTGTTAATATTACCAAGTCTAAACATCCAACTACAACAAATAATAATGTCTCGCCAAAACAAACTAAAACTCATTATCCCTACCATTCTCGCCATTCGAAGGAGCAAATGGACGTCCACTCATCAAATTTTCCACTAGACTTTGCAATTTGTTAAAATTTGCGATCTTCTTTTCGTTCCTCCTTCAACTCTTCAACTTCTTTTCGTAATGCTTCCACCTCTTCGTGATCTTGCGAATAACTTGCATCACCAAACAACAATGAACGACCTACAGAATTTTGTGATCAAAGACCGTAGGTTCTACATTTCCTTGCGCCACCAACCACCTGCGTCCATATTGAAGCTACATCATTGAGTGAAATTTGGGTTGAGCTACCATCATCGGAATCGGGTTGACTTTGATGTCATTCCTCAAAACGTTGCTGATAGGCTTCCTGAAATTAAAATGGAGTCAAAGTGATACCTGAAGAAATTAAAATGCATGTTTCACACTTTTCTGATGAAGGATGGCGATGGTTTCGCAGGTTATTCATCTGAAGAGGGGGATCGGGAGGTCGATCAACAAAGTGCAGGTGAAGATCTGGATGCTAAGCCTAATCTTCATGTACCAAAAATTGGCAGCCCTACTATGATAAAATCCAGAAGTAAACTGAACGCAAAAGCATCAGTTTTTGTGCCTAAATCTGGACAGCAACATAGTAGAACAAGTACACCAGGAGACACTCTGATAAAATTTGCAGCACCAAATAGGCTTGGGTAGTAGAAGCATACTACAATCACACAAGATGTTACTCGTGTGACAGACCAAAATGTAGTAGCACCAGCAGTCATTAAACAACAACAACAAACTGCAAAGCTGCCAAATGCCAATATCTGCTTCAAACGATGATCAACAACATCAACAAATAGCAGCAACACTTTCAAGTGTTAATCAGCAAAGAGCAGTAGCATTTCAAGTGCAAATCATCAGCAACATCTCATGGCTTCAGCTGGGGTTACTGCTGAATCTGGGCAGCAACAGTTAAACACAAATGCAACATCTGGACTCCAACTTCAATCGGACAAATATTCAATTCACAGACTCTATCTACCACCACAAAACCAATTCAGATTTTGTCCAAAACTTATTTTTCTAACAAAGAATATTTTGACACAAAACCTTACAGTACCCGCTTCAGCCACAAAACAAAAACTTGTCTTATGACTAAAAGAATCATCAAACCCAACAAATCAAAGAAGAAGTAAAAGAAAGAATAAGAGACAAAAAGGAAATAGAAGGATCTTACATATACCCTCGCAGCACGCGGCTCGACCCATTCACTTATCCCATCCTTTTTCTTTTTCAAATGCTTGTCCTCAAAGACCTCAACATCAGTCACAACTCTTCCTTTTTCTTTTTTCTGGAAAAAAAAATTAGCCTTAAATCTCATTTTGCAATTTTTAGATGTCACACAAAATAGTTCAATCAAACTCCAGTGCCCTTCACCAAGTGTACAAAAGAAAACAAAAAAGAAGGGTTTTAGGGACTTCTAACTAATTGAATTTTGTTTATATTGAAAACAAACTTTTGTAACAATTTTGTCACCAGATTTCAATTATTAGTGTACAACCATCATTTTTTCTTCATATTTTAGTTACTTCTGTAGCAAATTATTTTCTCCAATGAGCATTAGACCACTATACCAAATTAAAAATTGACTAAACTGAAAACCGTGGAGTAATGAAGTTGATAGAACAACTACGAAGAAGATTATGCTTCCAATAAGTTAACTCCCAAAATATGCTCTGTTTAGTCTAATTATGCGTAACACCATAATCAAGTATTTTATTAGATATTGGAGACTCTGTTACCATTGGTAGAAACCAACTCTATTCCAAATTTATTCTAGCGACAATGGAGACGATAACTCCTCAAAATCAGTTTGGTTCTTCATAAATGCACTAGTATTTCTCCTAAACTCATGATCCATAGGCAAGAATTGACGATGGCAGTCAAACCATGTATTCTTTCCTCCATGTTTCAACGTGAATGCTTTTGTATCTTCCATACAAGTTGGGCAAGCTAACTTTCCTGCAGTCAGTCGACCACCCGGACAACATTACATAAGCAGAAAAATCATTTATAGTCCACATTAAAGCTGCACGCAATCTGAAGTTTTGTTTAGCTGATATATCATATGTTTCAACACATTCATGCCACAATAACTTTAACTCATCAATTAAAAATTGCATGTATACATCAATCAAACTTTTCGGATTGCGCGGACCTGGAACAATGCAAGTTAGGAACTGATATGGACTTGTCATACACAGCTCAGGAGGAAGATTATACGGCATAACAAATACTGACCAACATGAATATGGTGTAGCGGAGACGGAAAAAGGTGTGAATCTGTCTGCACATAAACCCAACCTAATAGTTCTTGCTTCACCAGCAAAATCCGAAAACATCCTATCAAAATGGTTCCATGCTTCTCCATTTGACGGATGACACAAAATACCAGGTGGCCTTCTAGTTTCATACTGCCATCTCATATGAGGAGCGGAGCTCATTGATGCATATAAATTTTGTAAAGACTAGGGACGATAAATAGAGACTTGAGAATGGACTTACTCATAAGTGAAGTGGAGTCAGACAGAAAAAAGGGATGGGGATTGAAGATTCATTTATATGTGGTGAGAAATTAGATATAGAAAAATGAAACAGGGATAGTGGGGGATCGATTGAGCATCTGAATTTTTCTGAAGAGGAATCACATGGGAGATATACATATAATATTGAGAAGTCCTTCTCACTTCTCAGCAATTTTAGTGCATCTGTCTTAGAGTACAGTCTAGACACCAATACTTTCAGCAAAGATATACACATCTAACAGAAGATGACTTCGTGAATATGGAGTGTCTTGTTATTTAGCACAGACTAAACATCTTCCCAAGTTTCACAATTTCACATGCATGATTAGTCATTTCTTTTAGCTATTAATGTATTTTACACTGTATTTTGCATTTTTTTCCTATGTATTCTCCACCTTCTGAAAACTATTAATATTAAATAGTATAGATTATTATACTTTCTAAAAGGAACGCGAGTTAGCTAACTATGTAATTTCATGCATTTGATACGTATCATACATGAACTTGTTTAGCATCAATCTTGAAAAGGAGAATCATCACTAATCCAATGAACGAGTGATTAATTAAAAGGTCGATAACCAATAATTTGATTCAGAAAAGCACTAACCATCTCAAAAAGCAAGCCATAACACCCTCACCCAAAAAAAAATGATTTGGATCTAGCAAAAAACACAGAACAGAGTTTAGGCACAAAAAGATTTCTGAATTGATTAAAGGGGGTAAATGGGTTGTTAAATTTGAGCTTCGGTATACATACATATGTATATATAGTGAGATTTAATTCTTAAACTTATTACCCGAAGAAATTTTTTCTATAAGATGTCCTTTTCATCTTAGGATAATGCAAAATCCACAAAAAATCTAGGTAATAAAAAGAGAGACATAGACAGAAACTAACCGAAAAGATAAGTGGAAGAGAAACTGGAGCAGATTTAGTCTTAAAGAGTCGAAGAATAGGCTTGAATTTTCTGCCGTTAGCCAAAAATTGACATTCCGCCATTTGCTACCGTCAACCAGATGTGGAGTTGAAAAGAAATCGAAGAAAAATGGTGGATGGAAGAGAAATCGCTGAATACTTCGGATATAACGATAGAGAGATAGAGATAGAGAAAATTGGGAAAAATTGCGGAATTGGCGGAAATAGGTTTGCTGAAAATATTATGTATTTACTTTTGTGACTAGCATTTAATATTATATTAAAACCCACTAAAATATTCTTTTTGTTATAAATACACTTCTATTTAAGGTAAATGTCTTTAAATAGAGAGATTCTAGAGTTCTATTCTTGGTAGATAAATCATCCTCCTCCCTATAAATAGAGGTGCCCTCTACCATTGTAAATCATCCCTAACATTCTCTAAGTATCAATAAGAAGAACTCTCTCTACTCTTCTCTCTATTTGCTCTTGTTCTTGAGTTATTGTTCTTGTTCCTATATTATTTCATAACACGTTATCAGCACGAGACTCTACCGTCTCAAGAACCATTCTCGAAAAATCTAAGGTATTTCCCTCTTCCTAATTTAATTTTCGATTATGTCTGACATTACGAAAAGAAAGTTCGTTGCCCTTGAAATTTCGGGCAAGAACTATATGACATGGGTGTTGGATGCTGAAATCCACTTAGATGCTATGGGTCTCGCAGACACCATCAAAGATAGAAAAAAAGCATCCACCCAAGACTGTGCGAAGGCCTTGATTTTCTTGCGCCATCACCTTGATGAAGGTTTGAAGATTGAATATCTCACCGTCAAGGATCCACTCATCTTGTGGAACGGCTTAAAGGAGAGATATGACAACCTGAAGTTGATCACTCTGCCACAAGCACGATATGATTGGGCTCATCTGAGGCTCCAGGACTTTAAGTCCGTTTCTGAATATAATTCTGCAATGTTCAGAATTACTTCTAAATTGAAGCTATGCGGGGATAATATCTCCGATTATGATATGCTTGAGAAAACGTTTACAACGTTTCATGCCTCCAATATGGTACTGCAACAACAGTACAGAGAGAAAGGCTTTACAAAGTACTCTGAACTGATTTCTCTTCTACTAGTGGCTGAGCGAAATAATGACCTGCTCTTGAGAAATCATGAAAATCGACCCACTGGGTCTACACCACTGCCTGAAGCAGATAAGGTGCACTCTCATTATGCCAAACATGAAAAGGACCATGGTCATGGTCGTAAACGGGGTCATAGCCAGGGACGTAGACAAGGAAGAAATTCCAATGAAGTCCGTCAACCCCCAAGGAGAGATAACCGCCGAAAGCAGAAACGGGGTCATGAAGATCCTAAGGCAAATGGTTCAGAAACTATATGTTATCGTTGCGGTGGGAAAGGGCACTGGTCAAAGACTTGCCGTATACCAAGACACTTGGTTGACCTTTATCAAGCATCTCGAAAGAGAAAAGGCCCTGAAACAAATTTTGTCTATGACGACAACTCGGACATCACCCACCTGGATGTGGCAGACTTCTTTGAGCAACCCGAGGGGAAAATAGACCACCTAATCGGCGATGGGTCCGTGATGAAAGAAGATGGAGTTATTTGATTTTGTTCTACTTATTTGTATTAGTTAGTGAATAAACTAATAGTCATTAGTATTAGCTAGTATTAGTTAGTTCATGATGCAATGTTAGCAGTAGTTCTTTAGAATATCTTCAATATGCTCAAATATCAATAATATTTTTATTTTCCAGTAGGGGTAATCGACTAGCCTGAAAAACTAGTCGATTATCTACTATTTTCGCATTAAAGCTGAAAAATAATTGATCAACAATCGATTGTATTTGTCTAACAATCGATTGTCGTTAAGACAGTGTAATCTGGAATTTTTCAAAAATCATCAACAATCTATTGTCTTTGTCTAACAATCGATTGTCGTTAAGACAGTGTAATCTGGAATTTTTCAAAAATCATCCACAATCGATTGTCTATGCATAACAATCGATTGTCTTAAAACAGTGTATTCTGGAATTTTTCAAAATAGCCAACAATCGATTGTCTATACTTAACAATCGATTGTCTTAAAACAGTGTGCTCTGGAATTTTTTAAAATAGCCAACAATCGATTGTCTATGCATAACAATAGATTGTCTTAAGACAGTGTGATCTGAAGTTTTTCAAAATAGCAAATAATCGATTGTGTGTGTTTAACAATCGATTGTCAATGTTCAACAATCGATTGTTTGTAAGTAACAATCGATTGTTTGAAGAAAACGTTTAAACTGAAATTTTCAAACTGCAAAGTAATGGATAACATATCTGATTTTGTTAGTCAACTGTTAGCAGCAGATTTTGAAAATATTATGTGACACAAAAGAATTGAACTTGTTTATTCTTATGTTCTTGTATCTCTTTTGTATGTCAAACTATGGGATAGCAAATATGGATATCTCACAAAGCGAACTTGGATCAACATCCAACTGTAAAAGTATTTGCCTAGTTGATTCATGTACTGCACATACAATACTCAAAGAAAGGAAATATTTCTCTCAACTAAATATGTGTAAGGCAAACGTTACTACAATCTCTGGAAGTAGTAAATTGATTGAAGGCTCCGGAAGAGCAATTGTAACTCTGCCCAAAGGCACGATGTTAATCATAGAGAATGCAATGTTCTCCTCCAAGTCTAAGAGAAACTTGTTGAGTTTTAAAGATGTACGCCGGAATGGTTATCATATTAAGACAATGGATGAAGATAATCTTGAATATCTCGTCATCACAAAGAATGTCTCCGGCCAAAAGAGGGTTATTGAGAAATTCCCGTCTTTATCTTGTGGCCTGTATTGGACAAGAATTAGTGCAATTGAGGCACATTCAACAGTAAACCAAAGGGTTACTGATTCCAATACCTTTGTACTTTGGCATGATCGATTGGGACACCCAGGATCGGTCATGATGAGACGGATTATAGAAAGCTCATATGGGCATCCGTTAAAGAATTTCAAAATTCTTTCGAATAATGAATATCCTTGCACTTCGTGTTATCAAGGCAAGTTGATTATCAGGCCATCACCAACAAAGGTTGGGACTGAGTCACCCACGTTTCTGGAACGTATACAAGGGGACATTTGTGGACCTATTCACCCACCTAGTGGGTCGTTTAGGTATTTCATGGTCTTGATAGACGCATCCTGTAGATGGTCTCATGTGTGCCTGTTGTCATCACGCAACCTTGCGTTTGTGAAATTAATGGCACAAATAATTCGACTACGAGCACAATTTCCAGATAATCCAATCAAGTCCATTAGACTGGATAATGCTGCTGAGTTTACATCCCAAGCATTTAATGATTATTGCTTATCAATCGGGATAAAAGTTGAACATTCTGTAGCTCATGTTCACACTCAAAACGGTCTTGCAGAATCGTTAATTAAACGCCTGCAGTTGATTGCAAGGCCATTACTTATGAGAACGAGGCTGCCCACTTCGGTATGAGGTCACGCCATCTTACATGCAGCAATGCTAATTCGTCTCAGATCGACGAATTACCACAAGTATTCCCCGTTGCAATTGGTTTTGGGTCATGAACCCAATATATCCCATTTAAGGATTTTTGGATGCGCAGTATATGTGCCTATTGCACCACCATCCCGCACCAAAATGGGTCCGCAAAGAAAGTTAGGAATATATGTTGGGTTTGAATCGCCCTCCATCATTCGCTACCTCGAAACATTGACAGGCGACTTGTTCACTGCACGATTTGCAGACTGTCGATTTGATGAGACACTTTTCCCAAAATTAGGGGGAGAAGTTGGTGAAACCAAACGGGAAATTTTGTGGAAAAATGCATCATTATCTCATCTTGATCCACATACCTCTATTTGTGAAAGAGAGGTACAAAAGATTATCCATTTGCAAAGAATAGCAAACCAAATGCCTGACGCATTTACGGACTTGAAGAGGATAACGAAATCCCACATTCCCGCGGAAAATGTTCCAATCTGTATTGATGTCCCTGTTGGACAATCATCTAGTGTCATAACCAATGAGTCGAATGCACGCCTGAAGCGTGGCAGACCATTAGGTTCCAAAGATCGAAATCCTAGAAAGAGGAAAAAGAACGATCAAAATGACACCACGAAAGAATCTCATGATCTAACAAATTCTGAGATTCATGAAGAATCCATTGAGCCCGAGACCCTGGAAAATACGGAACTATCCCTAAATCCAATTAATATTGAGGCAAATATTAATCGAGTGGATATTGTGGTGGATAATGCCTTTGCTTATAATGTAGCATCTAGCATTATGCAAGAATGTGAGGATCTCGAACCTCAATCTGTTGAAGAATGTCGAAAAAGACAGGATTGGCCAAAGTGGCAAGAAGCAATTCAATCAGAATTAAATTCGCTGGCAAAACGTGAAGTTTTTGGCCCTATAGTTGAAACACCTAATGGTGTTAAGCCTGTCGCCTATAAATGGGTCTTTGTACGCAAAAGAAATGAGAAAAACGAGGTACAAAGATATAAGGCACGCCTTGTTGCACAAGGTTTTTCTCAAAGGCCTGGTGTCGATTATGAAGAGACATATTCGCCTGTAATGGATGCGATAACCTTTCGTTATCTCATAAGTTTTACTGTCCATGAAAAGCTTGACATGCACTTAATGGATATAGTTACTGCCTATCTTTATGGCTCACTTGATAATGAGATATACATGAAAATTCCCGATGGACTCAAGGTGCCAAACGCGCACAACTCAAAATCTCGGGAAATGTTCTCAATTAAATTGCAAAGATCCTTGTATGGTCTAAAGCAATCTGGACGAATGTGGTATAATCGTCTTAGTGAGTACTTGTTAAAAGAAGGCTATATAAATGACGCCATTTGCCCGTGTGTTTTTATAAAGAAAACAACATCGGAATTTGTTGTACTTGCCGTATATGTCGATGACATAAACCTTATTGGAACCCCTATAGAACTCCAAAAGGCAATTGATTATCTAAAGGATGAATTCGAGATGAAAGATCTCGGAAAGACTAAACTATGTCTTGGTTTGCAAATTGAATATTTGGCAAACGGAATTTCTTGTTCATCAATCTACCTATACAGAAAAGGTACTGAAACGGTTTTACATGGATGAAGCACATCCTTTAAGTACACCGATGGTTGTTCGATCACTTGATGTGAACAAAGATCCATTCCGACCACAAGAAAGGAATGAAGAGCTACTTGGTCTTGAAGTACCATATCTTAGCGCAATTGGCGCACTAATGTATCTTGCAAATACTACAAGACCTGACATATCCTTTTCAGTTAATGTCTTAGCAAGATTTAGCTCGGCTCCTACAAGGAGACATTGGAATGGGATCAAACACATATTGCGGTACCTAAAGGGAACTACCGATATGGGCTTATTTTATGGCAAGAATTGCAGCCCGGATCTTGTTGGTTATACTGATGCTGGATATGTGTCCGACCCACACAAGGCTCGATCTCAAACGGGTTATGTGTTTACCTGTGGAGAAACCGCCATATCTTGGCGATCGACTAAGCAATCAATTGTGGCTACTTCATCTAATCATGCCGAGATAATTGCTATTCATGAAGCAAGTCGGGAGTGTGTGTGGTTAAGGTCGATAATACATCATATCCAAGACAAATGTGGTTTGAAGTGTGATAAACTACCCACAACTTTGTATGAAGACAATGCAGCATGTATAGCTCAATTGAAGGGAGGATTCATAAAAGGAGATAGAACGAAACATATTTCACCAAAGTTATTCTTCACACATGATCTTCAAAAGAATGGTGATATCAATGTTCAACAGATTAGTTCAAGCGACAATATGGCTGATTTGTTCACAAAATCTCTACCAAAGTCAACCTTCAAGAAGCTAGTTCACAAGATCGGGATGCGAAGACTTAAGGACATAAATTGATGTTCTTATCAGGGGGAGTTAATGCGCGTTGCACTCTTTTTCCCTTACAAGGTTTTGTCCCACCGGGTTTTCCTTGCAAGGTTTTTAACGAGGCAACCAATAGGCGCATATTCAAACATGTGTACTCTTTTTCCTTACTTTAATTTTTCCCATTGGGTTTTGGTTTTAAGGTTTTAACGAGGCACATCATTGAATAGACATTCAAGGGGGAGTGTTATAAATACACTCCTATTTAAGGTGAATGTCTTTAATTAGAGAGATTCTAGAGTTCTATTCTTGGTAGATAAATCATCCTCCTCCCTATAAATAGAGGTGCCCTCTACCATTGTAAATCATCCATAACATTCTCTAAGTATCAATAAGAAGAACTCTCTCTACTCTTCTCTCTATTTGCTCTTGTTCTTGAGCTATTGTTCTTGTTCTTATACTATTTCATAACACTTTTATCATTTTTATATTTTTTTTGCGACCCAAATAGTAACTTAATTTATCAAGTATTACTATTGACATTTTATCTTCCAACTGACGTGGTCGCACAAGTGAAGGCGTGAGATTTGGCGTGCTGTTTTCCCAATACTTTTGTCAAAATAATAGACAAATTTCTTCTTTTTATTAATGTAATAAAAATGTAATCTTTTTCCCACTACTGCGGTTGCAAAAGTAGTCACATTAGCGACTACTTCAATATCAGTCAGAAATTTCAGTCGCAAATTGATGTTTTTCTAGTAGTGCTTTAGACTGGATGCACTGCGATCGATATCAAGATACAGCTAAATAAAAGCTTAAAGAGATAAATAGTATATTGCTTTGGAATGTGTATTGTATCATGTGTTTTACAAGTGATCTGACCCCCTTTATATAGTAGGGTAGTCCTATTTTAGATACAATTATGCAAAAGTTAAAAATCTCCTAATATGCCGATTTCTCATTGATATGTGCGGAGATTCGCACTTTAATAACCGACCGGTCACGGATATTTCGGCCTTCTGATATTTCAGTCTTATGATATTTCGGTCTTCTATTGGTTACACTTACAATATTTTCTCGAGCTCATTCGGGATCAAGAACGATTTCAGGATCACAGACTCAATGTTCTTGGGGACGGACACTCTAATCTCAGGTGCTGGCCTGGTGGGACCATGGGTTGATCTTTAGTCCCTCATACTCCGGGCCATTATATTATGTCGTAGACGAGCCTGGTTGATTCTCACCTCGATATCGTGTGACAGAAATGACAAAATAAACGAATCGTCGCGCCAGTCAAGTCTTAATGACATGAAATTCTCGTAAATTTCCGATCGACCACTTCTGGATTCGAACCGACGTTTGAAAACTATACGTACCACCTTCTTCATTCATTAAAACTTTACTTCCAAACTCTCTAGTGTTGCTCCTTAGAAATTTCTCTATTTTCTGGTACTTATACTCTGATTTCTTGAGATCCTTTTGTAGAGATTTCTTCTCGTCTTCACCCTAAATCATCAAGCCTACTACTCTAACTTCCTCTTCTTTTTTTCCTTAATTTTAATAAGTGTCACACCTACTTTTCCTCCTACACCTGCAAGGGCATAACAGAGTTTTTTCACTTAAAGGACGATCGGAACGGAATTTAATTATTAAAGTTTAAAGTCACCACTTGGTAGATTAATGGTGACCCAAGTCACTGGTTTTAATCCCGAACCGAGGAAAAATATGACTCTGTATTACAATCAGCGAACAAAAAATCTGGATAAGGAATTGTGTTAACCCGGGAGAAGGTGTTAGGCATTCTCGGGTTTTGTTGTTCTAGCACGGTTGCTTAATTGTTCTATTAGATTTTATCTGATTTTAATACATACTAACTTATGTGCCAATTTTACCTTTCACCGCTTTTATCATTATTTA